>OY728119.1:1808983371-1813983371 GCA_963277665.1 Viscum album
GCGGCAGTTTATTAAAAACCGACGCTAAACCCTTCTTAAAAATTTTATCAGTGGTTTACTAAACTACTATAAATAGACTACATCTATGGCCTATTTTTTTGTAGTGACATGAAATTTTCCATTTTTGGTGTTAAACATCATATAAGTTTGTGATCTACCCCCTTTTCTTGAATCATTCTCGAATCTCACTCTCAAACCTTTATGATGTTGAATTCAATTTGGTTATAGGAACTCTTATTTTATGATATCATCTATATTGGTGAGAGAACATTGTTTCTGTGATGAAAACCTTATAAATACATAGCATTGAAATTGAAAATCTTGAGTTAGATTTTTTTTTCATTATCACACTTTTATATGTGCTCTTAATATGATTTTATGGAATGCATGTATATCCCATGAGACATGTTCTTGATGTTGATCACATGTGGTGTGAGTGTGTCAAACATGAGACATATTCTTGATGTTTTCTCACATGTGTATGTGTGATGATTATAAAACATTCTTGTTATGATTTTATGTTTGATCTTTCATCATGTATCTATTATTTCATGTATTGTTCCTCTATCCTTTGTAGTTGAGCATATATGATGAGCTATATGGACTATACCCCTAAGAGTGATGTGTTAAAAATTCATCATAATGTACATGGTTTATCCCAAATTTTTTGATGTATCAAACATATTATTGGGATATCCCATCAAGGTGGGATGTGTCAGGTAGCTGAAAGAAATTTTATCTATCATAGAGATAAAGTAGGTAGTGATAGTATATAATGAACCGATATAATTTTTATAAATTTTTAACATACTTACTACTAATATTCACTTGGTTTACTTTCATGGAATGCACTATTATATATTATGAACATATTTTAAGGACTTTTTGGTGGTTTTATACGAGGTTTTGAACTGACACCCTACATAGACATCTCGACATGCATATAGATTTCATAACTATAGATCCGATAAATGGGGAATGCCTTATGTTGGGTAGTTTATAAAGAATAGTTGGAGAATGTGGCCATTATAGGATAGACTTCATTGTTGATGTCTCCGGGTGTTTTTATTAGATGTTGTTATCTCATATATTGATGCGTTATTGTATGGATATTTATTTATTCATTTTGGGTTGTGCGAATGATATACCATTTTTTTGTTACATGTTTTGGTACTTTATGTGTATTATTCTTATATGATTATATACTTACCCTTTACATATTGATATTTATTATTATCACTTCCATTGTATACTCTAATAATTACCTGGTACTGAGGGCATAGTCTCCCCACAGTGTCCATCTTATAACTCGCTGATAGTTGAAATATTGTAGCATACAGGGAGGGGTTCAAGAGGTCATATGGAATTCTAAACTACACATGGTTATTCAGGTTGAGATGTTACATATTACTTTTTATAATCGTTGTTTATTTAAAACAAATTTAAAACATGAATACATGTATTTCCTTTCATAAATATAGTCAATTTATTTATTTACAACAACATATTATAAGACATCCATAATTTCATATCATCCTCAAGATTGTTATTTAAATACTCTTATATATTCCACCAATTAACCATTTATTATGTTTTATTTCCTCTAATGGAATCAATTTCATTAGTTATTAAAATTCCAAAATAATCAGTTTATTCATAACAAAAGTTAACATATATATGTGTTGTAGTAGGAATGAAATCATTATGTGAAGAATAATCCATAACTACCTTATCTTTCCTTAACATGAATAATACAAAATGACTAGATTTCTTCCAATAAAATTCCATCATAAATACCCTATACTGTCATATTTTGGTTGAATGGTGTTCAACTAGATAGTCATACAATTCAATATACTGTTGAAAACAATTAACTTGAATGTATACATTTTATTATATATAGATTCATGGTGTAAAATACATTAGATATTTTAATGCTTAATTTTCTTATTTGGGTTCCACGTAACTATTTTATAACCCTATGGTTAATGATTATTTTCTTTATTCTATGTTATATGTTATAATTTTGAGGCCATTATTTTATGGATTTTATGACATGATATAGGATTATACTATCATAACTCATTATCAATTCATATTATTTAGTGATCTTATATAATTAATCATTTAATTTCTCTCAAGATCATGTATATCATGTTTTTATGATAAAATGATAGCTCTATTATGAATAATTTTTAAGGTTTTACCCTTAACTGGGAATCAAAGATCACTTCTTTAATATGTTTCTCTATTTCTGTAAGTGATCATTGGAGTTTAAGAAATTATGAAAATATTTTAAGGTGTATAAAAAGTTTGATTTTTTAATAACATATAAGTACAGTTTGATGATATATTATAAAAAAATATCAAAAACAGAATGAAATTTTTATTTTTAGGCTTGGTTATAAGTCATGTAATGTATAAAAATTCGTATATTGGTCACCAAATCTAAAAGTGTTGTTCTGGGAGAGGTTGAAATTGTTTCAAATAATTTCTGATATATATATATATATATGGATATTTAGATAAATTATAATTAATAAATCCATTATTATTGTATGTTTCCACTTTCACGGATTAGGTTTTTAATTTTTTGATTATTTTGGAAGTTATTTCATATAATAACTAGTTTCCTACTATTTATAATAGTAATAATGTGGTAGATCATGTAGGTTATTAAATATTTGAATTTATTTGATAAAAAAATATACATTTCTTGATATTTCTTATAAAAAACAACTACAATGACCCCCAATTAAATTTTCTAACCTGATGAATTTTCTTATTAATAGTTAAAAAAATTGTATAATTATATTTCTTTGAATAAAATGGTTTTAATTTGGCCATTCAAAAACATATGTTTATTTTGAAAAAAATATATATTTAAAAAATATATTAATATATCACATTCATAAATTTTTTAGATTTTCCATGATATTGATCCTAATAAATCCACTATACATGTTAGAGAATATATAATAATCAAATATGTGTTTCATGAGATTAAAAATTAGTATGAAGTGACACCAAAGTGGGATGAAATATGCGGGTTTCTATGACTAATGAAGATGGTGAATTTATATAGAACTAATATGGTGTAGTATCAGTTATCTTTTTTCATAGGAGTTAAGAAATATTCAAGTGAGTTTTTAATTTGGAATTCCATTTGTTATATAACATATGTGTATTAAGGTTTAGAGAAATTTAGTTATATAATGAATAATTTCTCAATGGTAAGTATGTTTCATACTAGTTGTCCTTGAATATTGATATCATGATATATTATATTATTCAGGTGGATGAGTAAAATTCAAAGAAATAACATTGAAATTATTAGGGATACTTATCATGGACGATATTTTATTTTGTGGGGAGTTTATAATGACCCATTTTTAGATATGTCAATTGAATTGGAGAAAAGTAGGAGCCCACCAATTTAGAGATGGTTCCATTTTTTATTTGGAGTTTCAATATTGAAATTTAAAGTTATAGGATGAAATTAATGATAGTTTTATAGAATTTTTTGGTTTTATTTCAGATATGAAGTTAAATATTGACTTTAAGTTATTGAACAAAAGATGAATTAATAGATATTTTTTGGTTTTATTGGATATTTAGGCATGTTAGGAGTTTTCGCAATATGTACAAATTTGAACTAAATATTACTAGGAAATTAGTTTAATTATTAAACCCCAAACCTATTTAATTTTATTATTTTATTTATTTATTGTATTTTATTATTTTAATTGGGATTCAGGTTGAGAATATTTAATTTTTAATTTTTTTTTAACATAGGAAAATGGGTTTTTCATGATTAGTAGAAACTATGTAAAAACAAAGCATTTGTGTCTATAACATAACAATGGTTATTCTTCGGCTTGGTTCATGGTTTCCCAAACCATACAACTAGACTCTATGAGTGCCTAGGTGTAAAAAATGAGGGTTCCATGATTGGTTCATAGTTTAGTAAACTGTGGGGAAACCATATGATGTTCCAAAAAAATTTATAATGAAAAAATCTATTTATTCCCTAATTATTTTAAATCCTTCTCTCCCCTCAACCCTCACCCCTCTCAGTCTATACACCTAACATGAGCCTAGGGATGGATCTTGTGTGTGGTTTCTCTCCTCCATCTCCCTCTAATCTCTAATATATTCACTTAATTCTTGAAAAATCAATAAAGATTAAAGTTTCCATCCCTCATCCTTCTTCTTTGTATCTTTCATTTGTTTTCTCCTCCACCTTCAATGCGCATCATTATAAGAGAAAGATTAGCTTGGTTTTAGGTTTTATTTATAAGGTAATTGTTCTCTATGGAATGTTTCATCACCTTGGTCATACTTTTACAACATTTAAAGGGTTATCTCCATCTACACGTGTTCTAGGTGGTTGTTTAAATATTTCCTATTTTTATTAATATACCATTTATTCTTGGTGTTTCTTAAATATTTTCTTTAGAAATTATGCATTATATATGTTTGATTAAATGTAGAAAATATATTTCAAGGGTAATTTTAATTTTAAATATGATATTTATAATTGAAAGGTGAACTGATAATTGGTTCTCATGAAAAATAATTTTAAAATGGATATATGTATGTGTTTTGAACTTTTTCTCATTGGTTATGGGTTTAATTGTATATAATGGTGGTTTAGTAATTAAATGGAATTATTCCTTATTTATTTGTGGTTTTTCTATATTAACCTGGTATTAAGGATTGTTTATTGTTTGGTTTCAAAGGTGTTTTGAAATATTTCTTAATTTCAATTCAGTTTATATGTATATATATATATATATCCTCATATGATTATTTGTCTATATAAATATGTATATATGTATATATACACATGTACTTGTATTTTCCTAATTATATATGTACACACTCTCTTACTTTAAATTAAAAAATATTATATATATATATATCCATGTTTTAATATTTATTATTTTTGAAACGAAATCGCCACTTGGCACTTGAAAAAGGGAAGTTTGTGATTTATCAAAAAAATATAATATATTAATAAATATTTAATTAAAATGACATGTTTAGTGGTTTAGTTTATATTAAATAATCATCATTGTAAACCCTTGGATATTGGGTAGGTTACCATATATGGGATGATTTTCCCCCACCACTAGTTATGTTAGTGATGTAAAAGTGGTGCCTATGAAGGACTGTGACGTGATACTAGACACATTCCACTACAAAGGCCATTAACCTAATTTGTGACATAGAATCTCTTTATTCCCCTAGAATTATACATCTTATAGTGTTTATCTCATAATGAATATATTAAATTGATAATTTTATATCTTTTCCCTTTCATTTGTTTTATTTTACACACTCATGAAAATTTAAACCTTAATATTTCTGGCTCATTTCATTTGACTCTTTTACTTATTCTATATTCTATGGTTTATTTTTGCCATTCCCTACTAGATTAAATTTAACACATTGATACAACATTATAGATATTGTCTATGATTTTAAATTATTTTATTAAATTTATTCTAATTACTTTTGGAAAAAAATATTTATAAGTTGGATTTTGAAAGTGGATTTAAATTGGTGGTTTTGGATTAAAAGGGGTTGAGGCATGAGAAATGATCTTTAAGTGATTGTTTTCATTTAAGAAAAATAATAGGATTTATTTTAAATTATTTCTATGTAAAATTGTATTTTATATAATTTGAAATAAAAATTTATTTTCATACACTATTTTCAAACTAGTTTTGAAGGTATGTTTTAAATATGGAAACTACATGGAGTTTTTGGTAAATACCTACTATGTTATTTGTGCTCACACCCTATATAAACCACTTTATATTTTTTTCAACTGTCTTTGGAAGATCCAATTTTAGTTCCTGGTGAGTCATGGGCTAGTTTGTTTTTGACATTGGATAATTTTAAATGGTCATATGGTATTTCTTTTTCACGTATGTTAGTTCAATATTTTCTCCTTGGTTTATTGGACCAAATAGTCCTTTCTTAGTATCCTTTTTCATTTAGGGTTCTTTTTTTGAATGTTGTGTATGGTTGATTGATCAAGAAATTTTTTTGGGAGGAAAGTGTAGGTGAGTGGAGTGATTAATTTTTCTTTGATTGATTAAATTATTTAAAATACATTTAAAACATGTTTATTTATTTATTTTTTCCCATGGACCTATGATGTATTGAGTGGTTATACTAGTTTTATAGTGTTATTTTATTTTATTTTATAGTAAAACTTATCCACCTAAGATATTATTTGGTTCTATAGAACTTTTCATTAGCCTATAAGGATCAATAATTCCCATCAAGCCTTGTCCAAGGCCAACAAAGTTGTCTGATGATAGGATGAATTTGGTTAGTTTATAAAAAAATAGTACAAGAGCCTATGTACTTTGGAGGGCTGGGTTTTAGATCACACTTTGTTATTTTGGGGTGTTCTGTAGATTAGTATTGGAATATTAAGGATCTATCAAGAGGTACATGAGGATTCTCCATGAATATTTCTCATATTAATCCTTTAATTATCATGGGAAGTCTTTTTTGAGTTTCGGATTATGACTTCTAGTGTTTTGGATTATTTGATAAGTGCATCTGTTTTGAGGGATGATAATGGGAGATGAATTTCCATTACTGGTGAGATTACACATCCTAGAAAACCATGTTGAAGATTAGTTAAATGTACTTTTGGACGTCTAGTGGTAGTTTCTTGTTTCACAAATTCTTTGCAGTACCATATAGCCAAATCATTCCCAACCACTCATCCCTCTTAAGGAATGTTTTGGTGTTATGTGTTGTGTGTTGTTACTTATTGAAATTAGATTATATTTCATTGGTTATTTTTTAAAATAAATGATGTGGGTTTTGAAAATGGATAAATGGTAATTTATCATATGATTTTGGATTTTAAAATAAAAGTGTTATTTTTGTATTTGAAGAAGGTCTTTAGAATTTTGAAAGTTTTTTGAAGAAAAATTTAGGATGTGAAATTGAAATTGTGGATTTTAAATTTGGTTTATGTTTTAATGTGGATGATTTACTTTTAATAAAGTAAATAGTGGAATATTAAAATGGTTCAAATTAGTACTTTGTGGCTATAAAATTTAAGTGGGAAGTTTTTAAGTTGTTTTAAAAAAGCGAACAAATAATTTTTTTTATTTTATAACATTATTATTTAGAATTGTTATTTTCAGTTGGGGTTTTTTATCTGAATATGAATTATGTTTGATATGTTATTAATTGTTAGTATATTCTTTTGTTACTTTGAGTGTTACTCTCAATAAGTTTTCAATAACCATTTTATTTAGATGATTTTCTATTATAGATCATGGTGGGATTCCGGTTAAGTTTTTTCTCTTACGATCTTCTTAGTTGTTTCTTATTGATGGTGATGCTTTGAGTTATTATATATAACATATTTATATAAATGGTTCATTAAATGGTTTTATATGTCTATTTCTATTTTGATATTGACATTGAGTTCATTAGGCATAGGGAAAACCTTGGTTGATTTAATTCGGTAAATAGTATGAGTGTTTAACTAACCAATCTTATGAACTAGTTATCATTTGTCTTAATATTTTGGGATCATCGTGGTCAGTGTCATGGGACTAAGGTCCTAGGTTTCCTTTGTTTATATTTCAACCTAAGGTGAGTACCCATACTATTATTGACAAGGAATATTTGTGTTTTATGTCTTTCCCTTTGCTTTCCCTTATATGAATAATATTAGTGATTGTCTCGATGCATTTTATTTGGGATTAGTTCAATGAAGTTCTATTAGGTCTATTATACACACCATTATAGGTTTGAATCAATATGGGAAAATTTTAAAAGCATTTTCACATATATTATTATTTTCTATATTGATATTTTTACAATGTGTATAGGAAAAATGTTAAATACTTTTATTGACCCTAAACTTCACTGAATACACATATGAATGTAGGTAGTTCATGCATACAAGTACGTAGGGGTTTTTACATAGTTCAATCGCATTGGGATATTCTAAGGATCATGCCACCAGTATTTTTTTGATGCACAAATTAACCACTAGGTCCATAGATTTAAGTGGTTATAATGTTGAGGTCACTCTTTTACTGGGCGAACTACTCTTATAGGTTCTAGGTTAGATGACTAAAACCCAAGGATATATGTATTTTTAGGTTTTAGGTTGGATTACTACGACTGAAGGCTCACTAAATCTAAAGGGGAACATCCACCATCCACCTCCTTCATACACTACTTTGGGATAGAACTCCCAAATAGTTTATATACTTCTATGTCTCTCCATATTCATTGGATTTTTACATAATGAATCCTCAATTATAGATGGATTCACTAATGAAATACTCACAACTTCTTTATAGAAATACTATAAACTCCCTTTTCATAGGATGTTATTTTTTTCAAAAATAAACTAGGAACACCTTTTTCACCTTTCTATATAGATGTAACTCCTTATGAGAATGAGGATATTTAATAAAGAACATTGTTCTCTTTTACTTTAACGTATTTGAACATTTTCTTCAAAAAAATAATTATTTAGTGTTACTCTTATTCTTCTCATGGATGTTTCATTGATCTTTCATCTCACTCTTATGCTTCATAGAGTCTCATGTCTCTAGATATAGATATCTAGTAAAAATCCTCTAAAGATATCTTTTTTTCGTTCTTGGTTTTTCTTTTCAAAAAGTTTAACACATATTTCTTTTCACTTTTGAAAATTAAAATCACATTTATAATTATATATACCACCATAGTGTAAATACCCTATATTTAGATAACATTGCAATTTCTAACATGATAGAAAAATCATATATTTGAGGATACATGTATGTTTTTTAGCCACTCTAACCTCCACATCGCCACATACCTAATTTTTATTGGGTTTCCAACTTGGAAACAAATAAATCCTTTAAAAAATGTGAATTATCATAAAATTTATCTTTTAAAAATTATAATTTGAATAGATAAAACAATATCCCTAAGATTAATGCAGTAAAGACACTTCACGTCTAGATCTATTCCTTTGCGGTGTGAAAAACTCCTTACAACATTAATAATATTTAATTTAATTCACTATATGTCAAAAACAAACTTTCTTATTTATGCCCATATTAGGAAATGGATCTTATTTTATTCTTAATGATATTTTAAGAATTCAAAAATAGTTCATATATTATCTAAAATGACATTAAAACTTATTTAACTCTTCAAAATAATACATAGAAAACACTAAAGAAAATATAAGAATTACTATATATTGGGATAAATTCATATATATGGCTCGATTCACCAACATATCCAATTACATAGTCAAAATTATTTTTTCACTTGATTCATATACAATAAATTCTATAAATATCCAAATTTTCCAATGTTTCTAGTTTTGGATGTGTGAGTCCCTCACATATCCAATTTCACATTTGTCGGTATTTTCAAACGTGGGATTACTTATATAGAAAACTTTTATTAAATTATTAAAATCTTTAGTTGTGGAGCCTCTATGTATATTATTTCACATGTCTACTACTCTGCTAAAATAATTTCCTAGGAAACCCTATATGTGGGTACTTAGTCATATTTTTTAAAATATATTGCTCATCCATATTTAAACAAGGCTTCCTCTAACATTGGTTCTCACAACTCCCAACCTTCATAGATAATCCCATGAAATCATAAAGTGATATTTCATGGTATTATTTATAAATATGATCATTATATCTCTATGAAAATCATTGTTATATCCTTTAGATATCTTTATCAATAAATATAATATAGAATAGATAATATTCTAAAACTATCTCTTTTTTAATTAATTTCTTATTTTACCTTATCTTCACCACCCTCATCAAACATGTAATAATAACTCTAATATAATATATTTACTATAATTTAATCATGAAAATGTAATATCTACCAACCATCCTCTTCTCTTCTCCAATTATTCTAAAAATAAAACCATTTACCAAATTATTTCAGTTCCACACATCCGTGTATGATGAGTTTTCATTTTATGTTACCTCATTCATGGATGGTTTAAATTAAATTATAAGGGTTAAAAACGAACTAAATATGTATATTTTTTCAAACTCTATAATTAATATATTTCTATAGTATTAACTAAAATGAAACTAGTTTATGATGGTTGATAAAACTTCCAAAAATATAATATTCATAGAACATTAATGTTTGTACTAAGTGAACGTTACATATGTTAGAACACATATGGTTATTTAGGACCATTAAATTTTTTAAGGTAATGAATACCATTTCATTTCCCTTCTATAGTTTTATTCTTATTTGACAAGAATCTCCATAATTATCCTCACATGATCCAACCCTGGAACCATGAAATGATTATCATCAGCACAGTAAAATTGAACCTTATATCTCTTTGAAATGGATATAAGTGAACAAAAAAATTATAGTAAATATATAATAGATATAAAAGGTTTTGAAGTAAGTAATTAATGAAGTGGATTTTATTACATTGGATGTTATGTGCATGTGTAGACCCATTATAAAACATAAGGTAAGCGATCTCTCTAAACCACCCTATTTAATTTGGGTTACACTTTATCTCTCTTTACCCAAGTTTCTCCCCCGATTTTATCTTATTTAATTATTATATATTTTGTATATATTTACCAAAAATATATATCACATTTAATTCACCTTTATTTGATGGTGATATATATGTTTTAAAGGTTCCCTTCTCAATTCTATTCATTAATAAAACCCTATTAAAGGGAAGTTCTCTTTCTCTTACCCTATTTCATGAACCACTCTATAAAATGTTTTAAAACATAATGGGTTTCTAAAATTTCTTTTTTGATTATAGAAAAACTCGTTATTATTTTTTTATGAAAATTAATATGATCATTTTCATTTTAAAGTCTATTTATGTTTTCCCCAAAATTCCTCTTAAATGGTAATTTTCTAAAGATACTTATCAACTCTTTTTCAGATATTCACATCACTTAGCATTAATCATGAAACATGGTTAATTTTTATCTATAAATAAACAATAATATTTTCAAATATTATTTCATATAAACCATTATGAAATTCCATTATATTATTCTTTAAGATATAATTATGTAATCTATTTCTTTCCATGGGTAATATTTTTATTTATTAATTATGATTGATTCCTTATGTGGAACACATATGCATGTACTTGTTTTAAGGGTGTTCCAAAATATTTTTACAATTTGTTGCGAAACTTTTGTGTCTCATGAGATGATATGTATGGGAATATGAATTAAACCTAATCCATGGTGGGACTTTTTCCACAGTGTGATGTTTTTATGCATTTTCATACTTGGCCTTAGGGGTTTCCCTTTTGGTAAGGCTCAATTTCAACCAAGGAAGTAATTACCCCTCTTCTATAAGGCCGTGTGATGGGCGTAGGACCCTAAATACTAATAATCTATCCGTTAAAATCACCCATGCCCCATGTGAGACTCAGGGTTGAGTGTTACATGCGACCTCACTTGTCGTGTGTGAGCCCTATATACAAGTATCATGGATATGAATGCCATATCATGATCATATTGGGAATATGTTTTATTTAATAAGATCAAAAATCTTCACATCAAGTCTTTCCCTAGGGATTTAATCTACCTTTATCTATAATACCGAATGAAGGAACTTTCATAACCACTTCAAGTAGTGATTATTTATTCTTTGACACACTGATCCTCAAGGGTGTGTCTTTTTATAGGTCTTACTATCAACCAAGTGGATCACTTCCCCTTCCTTACGAAGGACTTATGATTGGGGTAGTGTCTTCAAGAATTATAATACATGCCTAAAACTCATTTATCCCATGTGGGTCTTGGTTTTGGGTTTCATGTGCGACCTAACTAGTCTCATGTTGGCCCTACAACTTGGCATCATGGATGCTAGTCCCCTATCATGATCACCTAAGGAAAGTGGTTCATTTAAGTGAATCAAAAATAATAATTTGGGTGAATTGTTTTTATATTTTTAGGGATTATTTCATCCTATGTTGTACCTTCACTAATGAAATAACAAATGTATTCTTAATAAGGTGTTTTATTTAGTTTTCTCCATTGATTATTGCAGTTTTTTTTCAGTAATCCTTAGTAGCCTCCCCTATAATTCTATTATTTTCTATCTTATTATATTATCAATGATTTTTTCATTTATTTTGGGTGATTTTATGTATCATTATAGTGTGTATATAAAGTTTTTTTGTGGAATTATGAATTTATTTTTGTTTGGGTGATCTATTTACATCCTCTTAGAGGGAATCTAATGAAGTGTTTTGTAGTGGTCTCTTTGAGTACATTTTTTGTGTCCCATTGTGTTAGTGAGTAATTAAATAGAAGGAAGACCTAGTTAGGACTCAAAATTATTTATCCATACTTAGTTAGTTGAGTGTGAAATGTTTAGCTAATATTCATGTCATTTATAATAGTTTTTATTGGATTTGAGCCATTTTTGAGTTTAATGAATGGGGTTATTTCATCTGGGGTTTAAAGTCTTTATTTCTTGGTTTAATTTTCATTTTGTTGGTTTTCTCAAGGAAGAAAATCTTTTTTAGGGAAAACTTTCACAAAAAAACCCTATTTTCTTTTATTATTCAATTTATATATTATATTTTAATCTTTCATTTAGGTTTTGGTTCAATCACATTCAAGGAAAATTTAAAAAATTTAGAATTTCTCTTTTTTATCATAGGTGAATGGGTTGAACATGGTTATTAAAAACCATGTAGAAACTTGCACCTTTTTCTATAGTATCATAGTGTAATTTTATATGTTCAATGAATTGTTATCCAAATATTTTAGAGAAACTACATGAGTTCCTACGTGTTCTTAGTGAGTGGTGAACTATTGGAACACGTTTTAGTAACACATGTAATAGCTATTTTAGGTGACCAGTATTATAAAACTAAAATATTCAGATTCTTCCCTAAATATGTTTCAACCACACCTTATGTATCACTAGATACCCCTCTCAACCAAGACATCTGACGTGTTCCTAGGGAGGGATCTTATGAATGACCTCACTCATCCATCCCCCTCTGATATCTGATTTATTCTCTGATTTATTCTATGAATTCTTGTAAAATTATCATTGTTTATGTTTTCATCATCTCTTATTTACTTTTATATCTCTATTATTCATGTATTTGTCCTCATCCTTTATTGTTAATTGACGTTTTCCAACCCATAAGAGGGTTTTAGGTTTTTATTTCTTATTCCTTTGATATGTACTTCATCCATCTTCCTTTTATGGTTTTCCTTTCATATAATTTCCAGGGTTTTGTTCATCTACACATGTTTCAAGTTGGTATTTCCATGAATTTATATTTTTGAAAAAAAAATCATGTATTCTTGGGATATACAAAAATATTTTCTCTAGAAGTTTTTCATTATATATGTTTAGTTAAATCTAAATAATATATTTCTAGGGAATTTGGGATTTTAAAGGTTTATTTCAAATTCCAAGTGGTATTCCAAAGGAGTTTTTCCTGTAAATTAATTTTAAAATATATTTAGGTGTCTTTTTTTAAATTTTATCCAAATTGGTTATGGATATAATTATATATGGTGATGGTTGGATAATTATTGAAACTATTCCTTGTTATTTTATGGTTTATATAGGTTAATTTGGATTCAAAGAAGGGTTTTCCTTTGGATTGAAATGTGTTTTCAAATATATTATGATTTTAATTGAGTTCTTGATAGTTTATATATATATATATATCCTTATATTCTAATTTGTATATATACAGGCATTTGTATTTATATATACACATACACTTGTGTTTTCCTAATTATATATATATACACACACAAACACATTATTTCACTTACTTAAGATTATATATATCCATATTGTTATGCTTATTTATTTTGAAACCAAAGGGCCACTTGGAACTTGAAAAAACATAATTTATTGATTTATCAAGTAATTGAAAATTGGAATGATTTTTTTAATGAAAATTACATGTTTTGTGATTGTATTTGTATTAAAAGATCATAATGTGAAACTTTAGGATCTTGAGTTGGTTAACATAGATAAAAATATATTCCCCACAACTAGTTATGTTAGTAAAGTATAATTGGAACCTCCAATGGTCAATGATAATATATTAGACACATTCCACTACATAAGTCATAACCCTAGTTAATGATGTAGAATATCTATGTTACCCTAGCCTTAGTTAACTTAGGGTATTTATCCCATGATACTTATATTAAATTACTAATTGTATGTTTTATATCTTTAATTTATTTTACCTTATATTTTCATCATTATGTATACCTTCCTATTTCCGTGTTATTTAATTTTCTTCCTTTACTAATTCTTTAAAATATGGTTCCTTTATGTTAAAACCTATTTAATTCCCTTTAATACTATGTTTATAATTTTTGGATACTCTTTATTATTTTTACGTATTGTATTAAAATTTATCTAAAGAGTTTTAGAATGATTTATTTATAAAGTGGCTTCTAAAAGTGGATTTAAATTTTGTATTTTGTTATAAAAGGCGGTGAGGCTTGATGAATGATTTTGAAGTGATTTTTTTTATATAATTCAAAGAATTATATTTTTTAAAATATGTTATATGTAAAATGGTTTTTTATATAACCATGAGTGAATACCTTTTTTTACAATATTTAAAAACTAGAATATATGGACATTTTTGAAGAAAAATCAATTGAATTGAATTTATGGTTCTTACATACTCAATTGTTTATGATCATAACCTACTTTCACTACTCAATGTCTATAGACCAAATGGATTCTATATTTATAATCTCATTTCATAGTTAATCATATAGTGGGTTTCCTTTGATGATGCATAGTGACATAGGGTCTCATGGGGTAACTTTTTCAGGTTTATTAGTTTTATTTATGTACCTTAATAGTTTCATCCAAATCATCCTTTCCTACTTTCCTTTATTCTATTATGTGTGGTGTATTTTTAATGTTGAATATGGATGATTGATAAAGTTAAATTATTTAAAATGGAGTTAGAGGTGAGTATAGGTATTTATTTTTATTTGATTGATGACACAATTTTAATTTCACTAATATTATATTATTTAATTTATTTATTGGAAAGGACCTATGATGTAATGAGGGGAAATATTGGTTTTAAAACTATTAGTTTTATTTATTATATGGGTGAAATAATTGCCAGAAAGTATTTTTTTTGGTTCCATAAAGCTTTTCTCTAGCCCATATGGATTGGGAATTTTTCACAAAATTATCACTAGTTAGATCGGGTGTCTAATGAATGGGGGAACAGTGTTGGTTTATGATTTTAATCCTATCAGATAGCTCATGGGAGCATAGAATAATAATAGTTTACTAGTGAAATACCATTGAGTAAATAGTTTTAGTAACGTATTATATGGATATCATGTGAAATTTAATCTTGTACTCAATAAAAGTAGTGATTTTTCTTCTAAGTATATGAAATAAAAATGGGTACTCAGTATAAGTGTATTAAGTGCACAGTATGTTTTCCAAAGGGATAAGGAATCCTCTATGATTATCAATAGGTATCCCTTGGGTACCACCAGATACTCAATGTCTTTATAATGTGTTTTCATAATTTTTAATGATATGGAAAAAATTAAAAACAATTCCACACCCTTATCCCTTCTTATTTCCATCATTCAATTCCATGAAACCTCCAGGTCTCTTCCACCCTAATCTTCCACACCTTATATATCCATTGATTCATGTATGATCTTAGATTTTACTAAAATAATGTTCTTCTAATGGTTAATATATTCTCTCTTATCCCTTTTATCAATTTATATCTTATTTTTTCTTATTGTTTCTCTATGAATTTATAATTTTTAGATTTTTCAATAATATTTGTATTTCATGCATTTAAGGGAGATGTAAACAGTTATAATGGACAGGTTTCCATTTCCAGAACATTTAAAGTGTACCCTTGAATTTTTTCTTGACTTATATGATTTGTCAAGAATGGTATGATAGATAGCATGGGTTAGTGGATTTTTGTGTTCTTGGATATAATCAATGGGTATTGGGGTACTTTTGTTAAGATGAATTGAGTCCCCTAGAACCTAGACAGAGTTCAACATGTGAGTAATTTTTATTTTAGTTATATCCAATAATTATGTTATATTTTGAGTGATAATTATGAATATAATTATATCCTATATAAGGTTAAAAAATCTAAATTTAGTCTTTCATATCTTTTCATGGATTAGTGACGTCATATTTGACATTCCATTGAGGTTGGGGTGTCAAAATTGAATGGTGAGTAAGATTAGTTTTTATATTCATGGTTTCATGTGATTCATGGTAAGGTGGATTCCTTCCAAGAGTGATATTCATTATCATAGGTCTCATGTGAAATGTTCTATCTTTTGTTTAACACATTGAGAAGTAAAATGGTGAGGTAGTAATCTAGTGGAATTTTTACCTAAAAGGATTTGTTATTTGAACCATTTTAACGAACTATAAGGATCTTTTCCCTTTGAAAAGATGACCTGTGACTTATTTTCGTACGTAAATTATGTATAAAATTGGGTATGATAGAGTCATAGGGTTTTATCACCTATAATTATCTTCATTGATATGTAAAGGTTCATTGGTGTATTATACATGTATAATCCATGGATTAATGAGTGATGACTATTCATGAGATACTGACCCCTTCACTATTTAGTATAAATTAACATGGGATGATTTGGATAGGGACATAAAATGGATTTTTACACAAATCTAAATAGAATAATATTTACACAGAATTATTTAAAATATTTTTATTTGAAATTAATTAAAGGATTTATATTTTTAGTTGATTTTGTTATTTATTTATTACATTGATTACATTGTGGAGTTTTCTCTCTAAATATAAATGAGTATTTTTATTTATATTAATAGAATGTAAATAAATATCATATCGCATTATTATTTTTCTTCTATGTAACATTAATATTATAGTTTCATTTGAGTATTTGTTTCATAAAAATGATATAGAAGTTCCCCTCTGTTATCAAAACCTAGAAGTGTTATAAAAATATTATTAATGATATGTATCATTTTCTAAATAAAATATATATATAATTGGATATGTATAATATTTTACTATCTAGTGATGAAGGTTCATAAGACAATAATATTTAATTTCATGAAGTCCATGAATGGTTATCTCTAAGTATATAGGTTATGAGGTCAAACCCACTAATTTTAATTCTACATGCTTTATGTGATATGGGATATTCCTATCTATGATTGTTTTTATTACTTATAATACTTGTAACTATTATTAATTTAAATCATGAATTTCATACATTCATGTATGGATGGAAACTATGATAACATATAATCACAGTGATGTATAATACCTTGGGTGTGTCATATGTGATATGTAATTAATTGATTATGTTAAGAAATTATTTTCTACTTCCGAGTTAAAGAAATGAAAAATCATTATCCCATTGTTTATAATGGAATTTTATGATTAAATAAATGGTTATGGTAGTTCATCAACAAGTTAATTTGGAAAATTTAAAGAAACCTATATCAAGCATATAGGGTGATGACTTAATTATGATTCTTTGCTGACAAGATATAGAGGAAAATAGATTACATTACATAATACAAATTTTAAGAAGTCTGTTATTATTGTGAAATTAACACCACTCTTTATTGTTTCCATAACATGTTTTTTGATGTTGATATTAGACATTAGGTCAGTTCACCTAATTCCACAGGGAATGTGCACTAGAGGGTAATGTTCTCAGTGTATCAAGAATATATTTAAATTATATTGAATTTGATATTAATAATAAACATTATTATCAGTATATAAAATAATATTTCATATTTTATTGATTATATAAATACAATCTTGAGAAATTAATGTTTAGATAATATATTAGTTTAATTTTTTTCGCTCGTATATTTTATAGAATTTATTAAATAAATATTTATTTATTAAATGGGTTAATAAATATATTTATATAAATATTTATATAGTTAGATTAATATTTTTAAAAAATAATTTTTATTATAGTGAATTAAATATATTTTTATTTAATGAATAATATTTATTTATTTAAAAATTACATTATTAAATGGTTTAATAAATTCAATTCAGGATTGATGTGTTAAGTTAATGGCATGATTGAAATGATATATTTTATTTAATATAATTTAAACCAATTAATTTTAATTTATTTAAAAATAATATTTAAATAATATCTTCCCATATGATGTAATTATGATAATATTATTTTTATTATTCATGATAAATTACTTAAAATAGATATTTTATAAATGTCCAATGAAAAATTTTCAAATATTAAACCTAAGTTTAAATTCAAACTAATAAAATTTTTTGATAAAGAGAGGTGTTTTATAAAATTGAGAAACTCTTAAGAAATCTCTAAAGCCCTAGAGGGAGAATCTACCACCCGCTCTCTCAAGAAAAAATGAATGAACAAGATAGCCCGTTGTTATGATCAATAATTAATGATTTAAATCACTTGTTTCAACCTCACTATCACCCAAAGATTCAAGATCATTATCCAAATATTCATGGTGCACATGTGGATACACCTAGTTAAATATTATATTTTATTATCATCCAAAAAAATAACATTATTAGAGAATAAATACAAATTGATCTAAATGAATTCACGATAAGAGGTAAATATTTTTTATATTGAATTATAAATAAAATCTGAAATGTCCTCTCTATGTGATTTTGGGATTTTATCTATTCTGTTCTTCATATTTATCTATTGAAACTTATAAAAATCTATAATATGCACTCTCTTACTACTACTTATACACTCCATAACCTTAATGTGGAATTATATTGTTAAAATTATAATTTATAATTATTTATTATTTATTTGTTCAATTTCTAGATTTTTTTTCAGTTTGTCATTTCCAAAATTTTCTTCTTAATTATAAATTTATGATACCATGTTCATATAAATTCATATAAGAAAGAGTAAGTAAACACAAGTGAAAAATACTTGAATATTCCATTCAAAGGATCCAAGGTTGTTGGTTTGATGACATAAATACTTGAAATGTAATGGTAAATTAAACATTGTATAGTCATGATCAACTACATAAGGAATAGACTTTAAAAATTTATATATTCCATGTCGATCAATATCTGATGGAATTGCACACCACATAATGACTACCAAAGTAGAACATGGTTTAACATGGATTATAGGGTGTATAGATAGTGTCCATGTTATGTAATACTATATAGTTTTTACCCCATGTAAATCACACACAAAAATCATGTGGTAAAATACATGGAATCATTACAAATCTTGTATTAATTGTCAGTAGAAAATTGTAGCTATACCTAGATTATATGGTGTATAGTTTTCCACACATGTCATGTAATACAGTAAATACCATGAAAGGAACATGATGATATTTTGGTAATTTTTTATGGTCAATGCATGAGATAATTTAAGCAGGGCTTGTAGATAGTTGTGTACATCGTTTGAAAATTTTCATTACGCACCACGTACTTGTCAAGATATTTTTTATGTGTTCTATTAGTCTACACACTTAATAATTCGTTCAGTATAAATTATAAAACTACATGATGTGTAATAGTTTCATTATATTACTTGTACTTCAAGCACATTTTCAATGAAGCTAGAGTAATTTCTCTATAACCATCTACTTTATACATTTTATTTCCTATATAATCAAAGAAATAAATATTTGTAAATATATCATCGCATGATGAGTGTCCTTCTATGAAACATTAACATTATAATTTATTTAGAGTGTCTATCATGTTTAAATATCTTAATTGTTCCCAACTATGATGATAACCTTGATGTTTTGTGAAAATATTCATTAACATATGTTATATGGATGGATGAAATCCATCTAATAGGGTAATGATGATTCAGGAAATCAAGTGTAGGAGGCTCATAATACATTAAGAGTTTTTCACATAAATTTCTCACTTTGTAATCTCCGAGAGATTAGGTTTTGATAGTTATAACTCCAATAAGAATTCCACATGTTTCATGTGTCATTGGATATCCCTATATATGGATTTTTCTACTCATCCTTTGATTTGATATTAATATTAAGGTATGTTATGGATCATATACATTGATGTATTATTGAAAAATGAATCAATATATGCTATTTTTGAGGTTGGAAAAATTGGGTGTATCATAATTGACATGAAATTAATGAATAAGTCAAAAAAGGATGTTTCCCTTCCTAGTTAAGGGAAGTAAATATCGCAATCCATTTGATTGGAATGTATTAGTTTGATTAGGTAGATGGCCATTAAGGTTTTACTGAAAAGTTCATCTCTTGAATTTCAAAGAAAGATATGTCAGTGATATAGGTTGATGCAAAAATTATGAAACATACTTGATGAGATATCATGATAGAGGGACTATATCACATAGTGAGTATCTTTATGGGGTTATTGAAATTGTTAAATTCGTTTCTTTCTCTATAAGAACCCCAATATTTTTCCAGACACTAATTTTGGACATTATGTCATTTCACATAATGCCACTAAGAATGATGCATATAGTTTCACACACTAATTTTATATAGAACCTCAATTAAATTCCATTTTATTTAAATATTTTAATTAATATTTTTCTCAAATCTTTACTAGAGATAATTATTTAGGTTATCTTCATCATATATTTATTTATTTAAATAATTATTGAATGATATTTAATTATTTAAATTAATAGTAATTATTAAAGGTTTGATACACACTAAGGAGGATTGGTGAACTGTGTTATGGGTTGGAATAAAATGATTTATTTTATTTAAAATAATTATTAGAAATAATATTTAAATATTTTTTAGATATGATAATGCCAATGAAATAATAAAAACATTATTATTATTATTATTATTATTCATGGGGTTTATTTAAGATAAAGTTATTAGTTAAGGGGATTGCTGATAAAATTAATCCTCTAAACTAGATATTTATATACCTGATTATGTCATTTTTTAGTTTGAGAGAATTGTTTGCACAATGAATTTTCTAGAGATTTCTCTGAAAACATTGAGATAACATCATAAGAACGCTTTCAAGAATAGAGTATAATAATCCTCCTCCTACCTCTCATGATGTATTTAACTAGATAAACCCCTTTAAGAATTATAGGGGGTCTTATTTTGATTATTGGAGAACAAATCAAATGATATGGTTCATCTGAAATAATACCCAAAGATCCAACATCATAGCTCATAGGTTCATAAAGATGTTTTGGATACCAGTATATAGATTTTACCTTTGGATCCTTCATTGCAATGGTAGTAAGGTAAAAAATCTTGGTCAATTTGAAAATGAAGATACAACTATAAGAAATAGTAATTATTGTCTTTTTAAATTAATGAAAAGTCATATGTGAATGTTTCTTCACTGAAATATTTTGAGTTTTTATTCATAAATTTATAAGTATTTATCTAAATAAATTATTGGAAAATATTTATGAGTGTAGTTCAATTTAGTTCTACTATGACATGGAACCTTCATGTATTATTTGTGAGGTCACATATTAATTTATAATTATGTGTCATTTTTTGATCAAAATTAAAAAAAAATTGTTAGCTCTCCATTTATAGTTTTTTGGTTCATATACTAAAAGATGAGCTAACATGATCATTCAGGTTTATATGACTAAGAATAGTCCAATGACCTATAAAAAATGCATGGTGATTCCATTCGATGGTTTTGATGATCTCAACATATGATATAGAATACAATAAGTGCATATGAAAAGTACACATTGTATACTCTTGGATAACGACATAAGGGTGATCCCTCTAAATAAAAAAATCATGTGATAGAATAGTATGTGGAATCATTACATCTGCATATTAACCTCCAATTAGATCATTGACTAAATGGTGTATACAAAATTTACCTGAAGTAAATTACATGTAAACTCACATGGTTTGGAACTATAGGAATTATTGATGTTTTTTGGTCAAAGTATGTGTCGTGTAATTAATATATGTTTTGATTTGGTTGTTATCTGACTGATATGAAAATAAATTAATTATAAAGCGTTTAGTGAAACTTACACATCAAGTAATGTATAATAAACCATGTATAAAACATACTGAGTCCATATTCTTGTAGTGTGGATCAATATATGGAGATAATAATTAATAAAATGAACTACAAGATGTGTATTTAGATTTACACACTATTTTATTATGTTTTACGAAAAAAAATTACACATATAGTATTATAGTAGGTTGTGTTCATTACTAAAATTATTAATTAATTATGTTTCAGAAATTATAATGTTACACAAGGTGTATTGTTATCATTCATATTGTTTACCTTATAACCATTGCAAGTGGTACATTCTATGTATATTAAATCCATGTATTGTATTCATAAATTTCATATTGAAAATTTCTATTGAATTAGAGAATAAAACATCATGTAATATCATGACACATAATCTATGCTACATTATTTGTAAGTTTACAGTATATAATAAAGGCCATGTAAAGTGAAGTCATAATCCATTCAAGTGAAGTTCATGATGTGTAGTGTATAAAGTTACACACAATTTTATCACTTGTATATGATGTCTTAAACTCTATAAATAATAGAAAACATTCCAAATTGGTACTTATAGTATTCCTTTTCAATAAAAACTGTTAATCAATTGATTTTAAATTAATGTTATATAATTTAAAAAATATATAGTATAGGAGAATTTTAGGGACTATTTGGATGGAAAATTAATGTAATTTAATTAACTCTTATATCATATAATTAATTTATTATTTTGTTAACATTATATTGATAAATTATGAATTGAAATAAATAATAGTTAGTTTTTGGTGTTGTTGATTAATTTGTGGATGATCATGAGATTGAATGACCTATGTATGTGTTTGGTCTTTTTTATTTAAATCTAATTTCAAATGTTTTTTTAATAATTATTGTTAAATTAAATTTTTTTTTGTGAATCATCCCCTCCCCAAATAATTCATCGATCAGTGTGTCCATAGTTTCTCTTTTGTAACTCCATACTACTAATTCCCCTCAGCAACATGTCAGTGAACATATATAAATGATGGATATCCCATGTGATTGTAGATGGTTCATGTTATAGGTGAGGTTAAACCAACCAAAGAGATATATAGGTAAGATTTGGAATGCTAAAACCCAAACCAAGATTGATTCAATGAGTTATTCCCCAAGGGTTAAGGGTTGGTCTATCATCTTCTCAATAAATCAACCAGTAGTTACATCCCATGATAACACCAAATATATATTTAATTTATTTATATCCAATGTATAGTTAATTATTTTTTAATGAGATGTTAAACATGGTCAAATAAAGTAAATTAATTAACAATCATGAATGATTGGATAAAATAAATGGATTGTATATAAATTATTTTATAGGTACAAGGTTAATTAATTATATAAAATTCACAAAATATTAACAAGAATATAATAAGATAGAATAAATAGTATTTATACATAAGATTAAAATTCCTCAAGTAAATATTATTTTTGTAAATACTTTCAATAATTATGTTTAAAAAAATAACCATTATTCAAATTACCTGTCGGGCCTCCATCATAGTGATTTAAATTGTCATTTATTTTTATCAAATGTTTCAGTTCGACTCAGCCTAGATGGAATCAAGGGATGATTCCTTCTAAAATTATATGTGAAGATAAGAGGAATTTATTAAGGAAATATGATTACAATATTTTAAGATTTTAAATTCCAATAAACTGATCAAATAACTACAAGTTAATATAGTTATAAAGATCATATACCTAAATACTTTAGAATAACTTGTGAGACCCCATCCTAGTAATGATAAGGGAAATAAAGATCATTTTAACTAGAAGATCCACATAACATGATATTCTGAATCTAATGGAGTTTTCTGTTAGGATTTGATAAAATAGTGGGCGACTAATAAGTAAAATTTATTATGTTTCATTTGGAAGTAAAAAAATAAAGTACTAAAACCTTCATTTATTTATTATAAAAATTCAATAAATGTGACCTAGAAATTTTAACTTTGATCAATATTATATAAATGTAATTACATCACCAATAAAAATTTCCTGGAGTGGTATTGGTGGTTTCACTTCATACTGCACCAGGAGAGCATTTTCAACATGTTGGAGTCCCATGTTCCAAAGAAGTAGGCCTGTGAGAAAGAACACGTTGTCTTCTAAAACCATGTAGATAATGAATTATATATATAGTGTCTCATGTTATTTTCCTTGACTAGTGAGTTATAAAATCTTCTTAAATACATGGATTCATATACAATATTTTCTCATCTTTATGATCTTTATCCTGAAAATCTAGACGGGAGAGGTATAATATATACAAGGCACATTTTACATGAAATCAAGGAGGTGTTCTAGTTAGAAATCATTTAATAAAGATTATTATATATATTGAGAAAATATAAATCTTGAGTTTTAAGCTAATTAAATATTTAAACACCAAAATCATTCTTTTCTCACTACTATTGATTTTATAATGTTTTATTATGATTTATAGTTGAAAAAATATTGTGATGTATCCCTCTGATCTCTTAACCTTGATTCTCTAGGTGGATAAGGCATAAGGCATGGGAAACATACAATCCATATAGTGAACAAGGGTAAGGGAAACTAAATTCTCCCTAAGACTAATTCCAAGAATAATGATTCTTCACACCACCAAACTTGGAGGTGGAAGGTATATAGACATGTTTAGGAAAATGATGCACAGTTTTTTTCATTTGGAAGGAAGGGATACTAGAAGATGAAATACACCTCAGTTATGAAGAACAAGAAATAATTAAGTAAATTTTCTATAAAATGTAACCTTTAAATTTATACATTTTTTTTATTAATTACAACTTTTGGTTCCCATAATGGTATCTTAATATAGGAACTAAGTATATTAAATAAGGTTATAAGAGGTGATGGGGATATTCAATCTTCTAATAAAGTAAGATTGGTTTCACTAGGTATTTGGTAATATTATATTACTTTATAGATAGGATTTATATTAGTCTTAAAGAATTTTTATTATGTTCCTATTATAACTAAAAAAATTATATCCATGTACATTTTAGACATGGATGGCATTGTATTCAAGATTCAAAATAAAATATACTAGTTCCATAAAGATAGAATTATTTTTTAGTATAGATCATCTTAAAAAAAGTCTTTATGTAATGAAATAGGACAACAAAGTTTTGGAAATCCATAATAAACTACGTAAACATGACAAGTATCACACCCAGTTATGGAATCACTGAATTGGTCATATAAATGAGAAGTGCATAATGATACTATATCATATGGGTATTTAGATTCATTTGAACTAAAACTGCTTGGTATGTGGCATGCTTTATTTCAATTTAAAATAACCAAAAATCCATTAAGTAGAAAATGTAAACTTTATACAGATATTGTAAAAATATTTCACTGATATGTGTTTTTTACTTTTATGATTAAAGCTAGTGGTCTCTATTTTCAGTTCATAAATTTTACCAATCACTTTATGAGACATGGATGTGTCATCATGATATGGTATAAGTCTAAATCCTTTAATAAAAATAAGTAGTTTAAGAATTAAGTATATAATAATTTAGGAATGAGTATAAAGATACTTCACTCAAACTAAAATGGGGAGTATCTTGAAGAAGAGTTCCTTTATTATTTGAGAGATCATGTGATACAGTCCCAACTTACTCCTCCTTATACACTATAGTATACTGGTGTTTGTGAAAGGAGGAACCACACCTTATTGTGCATGGTGAGGTTGATGATAAGTATTATAAACATTCAATTATAATTTTGGGGATATTCGTTTTAGGTTGTTTCATGCATACCAAAATTAGTGAAAAATAAAGTGGAATATATAATAAAAAATGAGTTCATGTATGGCAAGAGATTTATTTTATCACATACATGTGTATGAGGATGCACAACATTTTTTTAGGTCGTATTTGGAAACAAACTCTCTCATCAATTCATGAAGTGTATCTTTATAATATATATCATGTAAATAAGTGTATATTATCGATATAAACCCTTATACAATAAGGTGATGGTGGAAAGAAAGACCATGTTCTCTTAGAGGGGGAACAACTCTAAATGAAATAGTAGGAGAAACACTTACTTTTATGAAGTATATGCTCAAGATACATGAGATACGGAACAAAAAATCCCATAAGGCCCCATAAAAGTGGGTTTTATAGAGACAAAAGTACTACATAGGATTACTAAAGATATTATATAACCAAAGAGATATTTTTTAATTGTTAATGAGGTTGGTGACTTGTTATTAATTGATAATAATGTAGCTTTATCCTATAATGACATAGTAATTATCTTAAAATCTGTAGGATATAAAGAATCCATGATTTAGGAAATGGAATCCATATATAATAACCGTGTTTTGATTATAGTATATCCTCTACCATATGTAAAGCTTATCAGTACAAATCTGTATTGAAGAAGAAACTGTACGTGGAAGGTAAATATAGTACTTTTAAAGTAAGACTTTTTTAAAAATGTTTTAAGAAATTCCATGTCATGTAATTTGATGTATCATTTTCCCTGGTATCTATTCTAAAATTCATAATAATTATACCTTATATAGAAACATACCATCATTATGAGATTTGGAAAATGGTTTTTAAAAAATATTTCTTTAACATGAACGTTATAAAAGTTATTTTAGTGAAAAAACTTGAAAGGTTTTCTATAACAATGGATACATATATGGTATTAAAGTTATCGAGATGAATTTATGGGTTAAATAAAGCATCAAGATCATACAAAATTCACTTTGACGAAGTAATAAAAAAATCATAAGGAACCTTTGTGATACCATTGTCTACAATAATTTAAATAGGAGTACAGTCATTTTCCTAGTAATATATGTTAATGAAATATTTATAATTTCGAATGATATACCAATATTATAGTTAGATAATTAAAGGTTGAATAATTTATTCTCTATGAAAGACTATGGCGAAGCACCCTATATTCTAAGTATCAATAACAATAATGATATATCTAAGAGAATGGATGAACTAATTTAGGGTACATATATTTACAATGTATTTAATAAATTCAGTTTAGAATTATCCAAAAGGTTATTATTTCTATAGTTAGATAGTATGCATATTTATAATGAAATTTGTCCTCAGAAAAAAATAGAGAGAGAGAGGATGATTAGGATACATTATGTATACTTGAAAGGATTTTTCATATATTCTATGATATGTAAAATGATTTACCTTTCCTATTAATTCAATATGGTATGGAAAAATACTAAAACCTACAAATATACCATTGGAATAATATTATGAAAATTAAAAATTATATGTGGTGAACTAAGGATATATTCCTAGTTTATTGAGGAAATGGGTAGATATTTATCAATGGATATGTATATATATATATGATAGTTTCAAGATATATCATAACGATCTCACATCACTATTAGGATTTTTCTTCTACCGTAATAGATTAGTTGTGATTTGAAAGAGCTAAAATAATATATTGATAATTGATTATATAGTGGAGTCTAATTATAGTATTTCTTTGATATTGTTAAATAATAATTTTTTATATGAAATTTTTTCATGCAGTGTATTGAACCTGACCCCATTAGCCTGTAGATGATGTCTACTTTATGACATTTACACTAGTTATAAGTGATAACATCCTAATAGACCAAATTTTTTATTAGTCTTGATAAACTAGATACATAAATGATTCACATAAAACATTTAAATAATAAAATTATAATTTAATTTTTTAATAAATATCATTATTCTCTGTAGAATATTTTTAAATATATTTTATAGTACACATCATGGATTCCATGGAAAGGAAAAAAATTAGGGTGATCTCAAATTCTTAGTAAGTGTTAAATATAGTTTAAGATATCATGAATCAATAAGAATAATCAAAAGGTAATGGTAAATAATTGAACACAGTTTTCATTTAAATAATTTTACTATTGTGATTATATAAGGATTAAAAAATATGTCAAGGTAAACAACTGAACACACATTCCATTTAAATAACATGACTATCATGAATAGATAAGGAATAATCAATATTTAATGGTAAATAATTGAACATACATTTTATTTTAATAACTTGACTATCAGGAATAGATAATTTATAATCAATATGAAAAGGTAAATAATTGAACACACATGCCATTTAAATATCTTGACTATCATGAATAGATATGGCATAATTAATATGGAAAGGTAAATAATTGAATGCACATGTCATTTAAATAATTTTATTATCATTAATAGATAAGGAATAATCAATATAGAAGGGTAAATTACTAAACACAAATTCCATTTAAATAACTTGACTATAATGAATAGTTAAGGCACAAACAAAATGGAAAGGTATATATTTGAACACATACCATTTAATCAATAATTGAGAATGATAATTCATCCAAAGATAATATAATTGTGAAAACTGCACTGATAATAATAGATGAATTTTTAATGAAAGAAATTCTTTATTATTGGACGTTTTGATCTCAGGCATCATGAAACCTCAACTGTCAAGACCTTTGATAATATAGTTAAAAATTTATGGGTATATTTACATCAAAAACCTATTTTACTAATCCTAACCAATTTATTTGACTCATGAGACTACCAATGCATCGAGGTTCTATATATAATCAAGAAACACTTGTAATTGTAGGTCCAAATAATCCCTCATATATTGAATAATCTATTTTATTCTTGAATAATTTTCCTTATCATCAAATATTTTTATTGTGTAAAGAATAAAAAATTAGGAATACTTCCCTAGATAATCACATAATATTCAATGCACAATACCGTATATAGAAATGATATATGGTTTCAGAAATATATCTTTGATAAATAATATGGATATTTTGGTGAAATTTATGTCCAATGATCATAGGAAAGTGAATATTTCCAGGGAAAGTTAATGAATATAAAAAAATGAATCAATAAAGTGAATTTTAATAAATTACTAGGTAAAAATGATAAAAAAACACCAATAAATATAATAATGATGGTATCAATAAAACATATCCCAAGTGTATTATAAGTAAATTAAGTTTTCTTATCATTGATGAATAGAAATACTGTAAACATATCATTAAAAAAATCTATAAAAATATAATTTTTTACATTGAAAATATTTTTAAAAATAACAATTCACAAAATATTTTGAAAATAATATTTCAAACTTATAAAGGAGTCTTTAAAAAAAATTCGGTTATGAAATTGGGAAATACTATAAATTTTTTACTTTTTTCACTACTGGAAAGATGATCTTTCCCAACACTTCTATACCAATGGTTTGTAAAAACCACTGGTATAGCTACCATTTCCCAATGGTTCACCAAAACAGTTGGGAAAGGGTCACTCTTTCCCAACAGTTTATGCCAAACCGTTGGGAAAAGGTGTGTTTTGAGCCTCTTTCCCAACGGTTCACCAAAACCGTTGGGAAAGAGTGACCTTTCCCAATGGTTCACGAAAACCGTTGGGAAAAAACACCCAAAAATCCTACCTTCGGCCTAAAAAACTCACCCCATCCCTAACCTATCCCAACGGTTTTGAAAACCGTTGGGATAGGTTATTTAATTTTTTTCCAGATCTACTAACCGAGAACATTATATAAATCAAAATTTTAAATAATTATGATAATACATATATATATTTATGAAATTATGTTTATAAAAGTGATGTTATCTTAGTGGTTAAGTCGTTCGATTATAAACGAGGGGTCCTGGGATCAAATCCCAGAGGATGTTTTATTTTTGGAATCTATATACCAACAGTTCCATTACCGTTGGTATAGATTTCATATTACCTATACCAACAGTTTCCAAAACCTTTGGCATAGATCTATACCAACGGTTTTTGGAAAACCGTTGGTATAGACCTATCCCAACGGTTTACTTGGCTACGATTCTCCAAACCGTTGGTATAGGCTATACCAACGGTTTGGAGGCCTATACCAACGGTTCCAAACCGTTGGTAAAGGTTAGCTTTCCAGTAGTGTTTAAATAATAATTCCATTCACATTTTTTATAAAATTTAAACAATCCTTATTTGGAAAAATATATGATGATTCCTTTCAAAAAAATTGTAAAATTTTGAACATGTGTAAAAATGACTCGAATAAATCATGTACATATTTTAGAAATAACATTTTTCAAAAACATTTTTTGAAAACATGGTTTTGGAAGAAATATTTTTTGCAGCCTAAGAGTGAAATATTATTAAAAACATATTATTAATAATATTAAGTTCCTAATACTGGGGAAAGGGTACTATTACTTGAGAAAATGATGAAAAACCAAATGATAATAAAATTAAATTGTTAGATTATAAAATAATCAAATAATTTCATATAATTTAAATTCAGTCGAAAAAAATCTTGATTAAAATGATGTTGTTAAATGAACACTTATAAAGATCATAATGTTGAGGTGATAGTTAACAAAAAATTATATTATGTGTATAAAATTAAATTCTAATAAAACGAGTGTATATGAAATATAATATGGTAATAATTCAACACACACATAATCCTATAATATCAATGACAGTGATGAAAGAATATAACCCTTTGAAAAAAATTGAGTTATGAAATTCTTTACCACTTGATATTTTTTAATCCAATCCCGTTGGATGAAATAATTCCAATTAAAAATTGAAATTCCATTAATTATTAATGATTCATTATATTACCTTTCAAATTGATAGTATATACACCTTATAAATTAAATTAGCTATATAATATTACAATATACCTCAATGAAGGGAAATTCAGATGAATTCCCTTACCACATGTTTCCTTTTGGTTGAACGTATGTTAACCTCATGTATAATGGTTTTAAGGATGTTATTAATTTTTAAAAATAATATATTAATATTTTTAATACAATATATGATCCCCTTATAACATTTTACCACCCTTTTTATTAATAATATTATTTTATTTTAATTTTTTAGTTGTTAATTGATTGTTTTCTCTTGTATTTGTTATCATCATAGTTATTTTTATTGTGAACACTATAGTTACATAAAATATATAATCATTTTAATGTTATAAATATGTTATTTACTCATTATATACATTTTTATTTGAATGATTGAATGTTGGGTATGGAAAATGAATCATGTTGTTTTGTGGAGATAGTAGGTCGTACGTATGAACGAGGGACGATATCATTCCATTAACTATTGAATGGGTAACAAAGTGTGTGATGTATTAATTTTATATAATCAATATCATTTCATATATATCACATATATTCATTAAATTTATTTTTATTACTTTCTATGTAAATTTTGAGTGAAAAATGGATCACATCTCTTTGTGAGGCCATAGTCCTCCGTACACATGAGTGACATTAACATATTTTAAACAGAATGGAAGATAAGAAGTTTTATGAGATATTAAAATTAAATAATTATAATAATATAATAAATATAATATAAATTTGTTAAATCCATCATTATATCCATCCTTTAAATGTGGTGATGGAAAATTAATTACGTCTGTTCGTGTGGTGGTAGTCCTCCATACACATGATCGATGATGTTGTTTCCCATTTTATTAAAGAGGAAATGGATATAGTTCATTACCTTAAAATTATAATATTTCATTATATTTAATATAAATAGGTTATCATATAATATTGTTTTAATAATATTTAAAGGATGTTAAATAATAAACAAAGTAAAAATTCCCATTTAAAAACATTACATCTTCTTCAGGAAATGTCTTTTGGGTTGAAAAAAAAGACTTCCATGGTTAGATTTATAATAAAATTAATTTAGTTTATTGTGAGGGGATTAATTAAGTTATTTTTTAGGTATTTTATGAACTAAAAGGCTTTCTATGTGTTAATAGTGGGAGAGAGTATATGGTCTTTTATAAGAGAGGGAGAAAACACACACGGAATTTTCGAAAAAAATCAAATAATAAACATTATTATCTTCCTAAAAACCTAAATAATGTGTCATTATGAACTCTTAGAGGTGATAAGTTCTAAATATATCCATAAAAGGTGTTTTTCAAAGGTTTTAATTTAATTTTAACCCGTATAATTTTAGTTCACTCCCGGTTATATCAAATTTTACCTTAACCATATTAATTAATTTAAACTTCAATTACTACCCATAATGGTAAAAAATTAAATTTACCTTATTATATAATATAAATTATTCTGATTGAAAAATTAGAATCCAGTTTTCAAATAAAATTAATATAATTTTCAGAATCCATTTTAAAATTATAGCCACAGACGCGATGAAAAAGTAGGTTCCTAGAGAGAAACATTTTCATAACTATAAAAGGTTTAAATATAAAACATCAATATGAAATTTATTAAAATTATAAAAATTAATTAAATTGAAGTAAAATTGAACAAATTTTACTTTAAAACAAACTGAAAATATAATTTAACCGTGTAAATTATTTCAACGAAAAGTGATTTTTCAATAAAAAAAATACTTTTCACTAATCATCAAAAAATGAAACATTTCATAAAAATACCAAACGTAGTCTTAATAAAATATCGATATGATAATTTAAAAAATTAATTTAATTTCTTAAAATAAACCTTTTAAAAGTGTTATGATTATTTTTATGTTATGTGTGAAAAGAGAGGCAAATTTGTTTTTGAAAAAAGATGTTTTTCATAAAAAAAATTATTTTTTCATTCAAATGATTTTTAATTTATTTATAATCAGTATATTACAAGTGAATTTTTCTATAAATTTGTAAACCATATAATTTTATAGTTTATTTTTTACTATTCATACACACCAATATAATGGCTACATTGTAATAGTATGTTACATTATGGTTCATTTGGACTCATCATTTCATTCTACAATCTATCGAATAGATAAAATTTAATTAAAACTAAATGCATAATAATGTATGGAGTTGTACATTGTATTATTATATTGTTTTCAGGTTTCATATATTCTATTGAACACAATATTATCCATTTAAAATCTCATGGTATTAAATTCTATCATCCTTAAATAAATTGCATCATCATAGTTTGATCATATACTTAGAAATCAAGGGTTTAATACTTGAAAATTCTTGCATTGAAAAAATATGTCATAAAAAAGGGTTAATAAAACATCCTATTAATAAGATATAAATATAACTATAAATATCATATGTAATGACACATATCTAGGTTTCTAATTATGAGAACATTAGTGTCAAGTAAAGATATGGATGTGGAAGAAAACTGAAAATAATTATAGAGTGAAAGAGATCATTGATCACAAAAAAGAAAATGACCAATGGAAATTTAAGGACCTAAAAAACATAAATCTATTACGATATAAAATTCCATTTGATTCATTGGATATGAATTTAATCGTATAACATTGTTTTCAAGATCTATTTCTTAATGTTGAGGAATTATTTTATTCTCTGTGAATATAAAGAAATATACTTTCTTGATATGTTTCTATTTCATAATAAAAATCTCATTATTTGGTTATCCTCTGTTCAATTCCCAATTCATGAATATCCAAAATTATTTTTTTACATGAATCACTAAAATTTAATTTTAATAGATCATAATATTCATTAAGGAGTGAAAATTATTCCCACCTATTTCTAAATATTTTTCCAAACAAATTAGGTTAGCACAAGTTATTAATATCTAAACTAAACAATAATACCACTAGTTCATCATTAATATTTATTAATCAAATAATTTTAGTAAAAACAATGACATATTAACCAAAATATCATGTAGCCTAATGGCAGTCACTAAACCCTTATCTTCCTTCAGTTGTGGTACTAAGCATCATGGCCTTTTTCAGATGTAATGGGTTACCTTTTTTAAAAAATATATTAATATAATTCCTATAAGGTTATCAAATTTTGACAAACCATAATTACTACAACATCAAGGATAAGATAAACCTTTAAGGTTAAAAACAATTATACTTATTCCCTCAAAATGTAGGGAAATTATTCCTTAAAAACATTTTCACTAAAACAGATACTAATCTAATATGTTTTATTTCTATAAATGATTACCAATATATCCTTAATCATGGTAGAATTATATCAAATAAAACCAAAAAATGTATTTTTTATAGTTTTAAATAATGATCAATATTAGACACATAATTAAAAGACCCAGAAATCCCATGGAAATTTTTTTTAATACATGGGAATTTTATGAGTCTGTGAAAATTTACGGCGCTTGATTCTGAGGCCCGGTGTTCCCGGAATCAATTTATGAAGTTTTGTTTGGGTACGTTCAGTAAACTTACGAGCAGGATTTTATAACTTTTGAAGCGGTGCTCAGAATTGAAATCTGATGGTACCATTGAACTCGCAGTGCCGTTATTCTCTTAAGAAGACTTTCACTTCGATGACAGTGAGTCGAGAGTTGAGGTTAATTTTTTTGGTTGTTCTTAAAAAATATAATAAAATAAATTGTAGCTACACTTTATTTTATTTAATCCCCCAAGAGAGTGTTGGTGGTTAAAATCTCCTCATGGTATTTGGAGGTGGGACCAACACACCTTAACTTCCCATAAGAGGTTATGGTGGTGGGATCCACCCAAACATAACCTCCCGTGAGAGGTTACGACGTGTGGACCACCCGAGACCACATATCCTCTCTTTTGAATAATAGGAGTGGGGACCACCCGACCCCTATTGATGGAGGAGGATAAAACCACTCAAATATCTCTCATTAATGAGGGAGAGCCTCTTGATCTTCCCTAAATTAATTCATTCTAACTCTAAATAATTAATGAGGTGAAGCCATGTAATTATTTCTCCACTTTTGAATTGTTGTGCTAACGCATAGTTTATTATGCCAAATCCACCCTGAGTCATCTCATTTAATTAAATGCCACAGTTTTAATTTTAAACTAAATAATCTAAAATAAACAAAAATATTTTATTCAGAGGGTCTAGCTTTTAATTTGTTGGAAAATGAGGATTAGAGGATCATTGGGAGAAAGCTCCCAACGAAGAACCATCCTCCCAACAAAGAACGAAGAACAAAGAACGAAGAATGCATTCTTACAATGAAGAACGCTGGTGATGGTTCTTCTTTGACATCCATCCCTAGAATCTACCGACGTGGAGCGTCTTTCAGAGCCTACGTAGCTCAGAATTAGGAGTGTATGGCGGATGCGACGAATGACGAGTGACTTTGTCTTCTTTCTACAGCTTCAACGTCGACGCCCGACAATCCAAGTAGGGGGATATTTAATTTTGATGATTTTAATTTCGTCTTCTCATCATTGAATGAAAGGAATCGATGCAAAGTGATGTAATTAATTTTTGTTCATCTTCTTTCCTTGATGAGCCATTTGATACCACCTTAAACGCTAAGGATGCGGGCCAACCTAACATGGCCCGACATCCTCTCTCGATTCTTCTTTCTTGTGGTGTTCTTCGAAGCGGAAACAAGGCGACGAAAGGGGAAATGAAAAATGTTTCACTACCCACATCATCCATGAACCGTGCCACCCCCGTGGCGCACTGGTGTTATCGGCCGAACACCATTGGCCCACGTCGGCCCGAGCCGCACCGAACCGGCCTGCTTGACTGCCACCGGCCGCCGGCCCGCCAGACTGTGCCCTACAGGCACCCCGCGCACCCTTCCGGCCTTCCTGTGCCCTTTGTGGCCTGCCCAGGCCCTACAGGTGCCCCATGTGGCCTGCCCGTGCCCTGCCCGGCTCCCCACGTGGCCCACCCACGCCCCAGCTCTCGGCCGAACCGGCCGAGCCGTGCCGGCCCCCCAAGCCAGTCTGCGACGTCCTTCGCGGTGTCGCTATCCGAACCGGCTCAGCTTTCCAGGCTGAGATGCCCGAACCGCGCCCCACCTGGTACTGGCCAAACTAGCCACAGCCTCCGGGCCGACCCACCTGCGCAGCGACATCCGGGCCGAACCGCCCCCACAGTCTGCTGGGTCGGGCACAGCAGACCGGGCCAAACATAGCAGGCTAACCAGTCCAATGGGCCAGGTCAGACCCAACAGGTCTGACTGGGTCGAACTAGACTTGGTCGGCCCAGTCTGGGTTGGGCCGAGTCGGTCTGACCAGGTCGGACCAGGCCCAGACCCATTACTGACTGTTACTTCCTTTGGCCATATCTTTGGCACCAAACGACCGTTAGACGAACCGTCAGCGGCAATGGTATTCCTGGAGCATTACGGTCCATTTGAGTATACCCCACTGGAGTTCGGGGTAATTTTGAGATATAGTTAGGTTGGATCTTACATGAATCCAACAGGGCCCCTCAGACTAAAAAGCTTATAACTCACAAACCGGGTTTCCTTTGGACGCGTCGTATATTGCATTGAGACCCATATGATGAGGCGGGCCTTTGAGATACTTCTACGTGGGACTTCGTGACAGTTGTAGTATCGACCTATAGCTCGTGGAGCAGACCCTCCCAGAGAGAGAGAGCGGATTATGGAGACCTAATAGCAGGCTGAGACCTGATGACTGCTTGACCGATTCGACTCGGAGTGATTCGACTAGCCCAGTGGGGAGCGCCTGGTAGTTGGCGGCAGACCCACAGCGGAGGAGCGCCTGGTAGTTGGTGGCAGTCCCGCGATACTCGACTGGAGGAGTAACACTGCAGGCTATTAGGGGGAGCTCCTGGTAGTTGGCGGCAGACCCACAGTGGGGAGCACCTCTGTGTGAGCGCGGAAGACCCACGGTACTCAACAGGAGAGATACCTCAGCAGTCTAAGGTTAGTGGGAAGCACCTGGTTGTAGTGGAAGGCCCACTGTACTCGACAGACGAGAAGTTTCCAGCATGAGTCATTAACTTTAGTGTTTACCTCATGATTTAGATGGATTACTTGATAACTTATGTATATGTATGGGAATATACCTAAGTAGGGGTATCTATTGATTTCATACTCTGTAGATTATCCTTGTCAGATTTTGTGAGACCTTGAGGGTCTCAAGGTCCCTACTGAGTATCGTTATACTCACCCACGCACTGGCGTTGCCTGCACCTTGTTGTGTTGGTTGCAGATGACGGACAGTGCCGTCTGAGGCCGAGTGGACAGGACTGGACGGTACCCTGAGGTGGACCGCACGGAGTTACGGTACACGAAGTAGATGGATGGATGTGGAGTATTATTGAGGCTTTTTGTCCTACCCTTCAGGTAGTACTTCCCAGTGGACGACCCAGTAGTTTCTCTACCTTTTCTTCAGTTGTACTTGTTTTTCATTTTTTCTTGTACTTTACTATTGGGATTGTATTTCCGTCCCCTTTAATTTCCAGCACTCCTTTTTGTATACAGTTTTACTTAGTGTTTTGCTTCCAACTTATACTTTGTTGTGTGTGATTACACTTTATAAAGGAAATTCCTTCCAAGTTTTAAGGATTTACACCTTTGGTGCTAGTCTCCAGCCCCTGGCCTATGGAATGCGGGATTGGGGTAGTCACAGTACGGGCCTCGGGGGTCGGGTCGTGAAAAATTGGTATCATAGGAGTCGTTTATACTACAAAACATAAGACTCTGATCTTTTTTTCCTGTGAAGCAATAGTGTTAAGGGTACTGAGTGTGGTTCTCAGTTTTGGGGGTCCATTGTTGGTGTAGCGGCAGACGTATCCATACCCCAGGACCCTAACTACTAATTTCTGACTCAGTGCACGAAAACACTGATTGCGTGTGTGTTTTCAAAAGTTTTTTTTAAGTCAGCTCTACCAGGTCAGCTCACCAGGTATAACTTTTGACTATGTCACATTTTTTCAGGATGCCTCCACACAGACAGCCAGTTAGAGTTCTGAGAGAGTACACGATGACGACCCATCGAGTGACGAGGCTCCGGTGTGGGGCCCTCTTACAATGTTTTCACCTTTGGGTGGTGTACCAGCACCACCACCACCCGTTGGGCAGCAGATTCCACCAGCCGCATTGGCAGATGATGCACGCCGACTGAGCATGTTGCACGAGTTCCAACGGCAGAGGCCTCCGAGATTACGAGGCGATACAAATTCCCATGCAGCAAGGGACTGGATGGAGGTGATTTTTAGAGTTCTCCACCTAGTTGAGACACCTGTAGAGTATATAGTGATCTTAGATACTAGTGTTTTCCAGTGAGTGACCATGAGATTGGTCCGCATAGTGATGAAGCTTTTGTACGTGGATTGTTTCCCGAGATTGTACCTTCAGGTAGTGTGTCGGCTATATCACTGCCTATTGTTCAGCAGTTACAACCGGTGGTACCGATAATTGACACATGTAGGCTTAGTGCCTTACATGTGTTCCAGCATTAGATACCCCTCAGGTTCCGAGGTGAGCCCGACTCACAGGCGGCTGTGTACTGGCCTAAGGAGGTGGATGAGAGTTCTCTAGATCTTGTACAACTTCATCAGGATGAAATGTCGGTATTTGAGTATTCATCAAGGCATACCAATTATTCTCAGTACTCGATAAATACGATATGATCAATGCTTTGGGGCTCAGACTACCGAGCGAGGTGTGTTTTAGGACATCCAAGCCATCACCTTTTCTCTAGATGCTAGAGAGATCCTTTGTGGTTGAATGTTCTTTGGCTGAGAGGATACAGCCAGTGAATGTTAGCAGTTGGAAAGCATGAAACTGGCACCAGTCTCTGAGACTTGAGGGTGTAAAAGTTTTTGAGAAGAGGAAGTGTTAAGGATTGATGAATCTTCAGGGCAGTAGACATGGAAGCAGAGCTAGGAGAGCAGCATGTGGTGGTGTACATTTCGACATGTTACAACCACCCGCTTTTGTAGTCCCCAAAAGGCTCAGAGAGCTGGAGGGAAGGGGAAGAGAGTAGCTGCATTCAGTCAAGGAGTGTGACCCAAGGGCTCTGGGAATGATTTGAGGTACGGTCTCTGTCTACTACTAGCTATCGTATCAATAGACATAGGTACCAATCATTCCTTCCTTCCATGAATCTTGTCCCAGACCTAGAGTTTCTGGTTAAACCGTTGACTTGACCCTCATGTCTAGAGATACCTTTGGCAGGAGACTCAGTAATCACACTTACGCTGACGGTGTGATCTGACCCTTGAGGTGAGAGTTTCGGTTGGAACATATTGGTGGCAGTGTCGAGGCCTTACGGCGTTAGTTTGGGTATGGACTGTACAACCACAGTTCATACACAGATTGACTGTATTAGGAAAAAGGTTGTGGTTTATCTACAACATCGGGATGAGTAGTGATCGCATATGGTTCTCGGCAGCTGAGACATCACGAGAAGAACTATGCTACCCATGACCTGGAGTTAGCAACTGTGGTCTTTGCCTTGAAGATGTGGTAAAACTATCTGATGGGAGAACGTTTTACCATATAATCTGATCATAAGAGTCTCAGGTATATCTTCTCTCAGAAGGACCTTAACCTGAGATAGCGATGATGGATTGAGTTCCTCTAGTACTATGACTTAGATATGGTCTATACTCCTAAGAAGGGGAACGTTGTTGCAGATGCACTCAACAGGAGGTCTATTATACAGCTGCTAGGCGAGGTGACAGACCAGTTAGCTGCTCTATAGATATCCTTTGTAGATAGAGATGGATCAGCTTTCCTTCAATCTCTTACAATCACTCCTCCACTTCTTTAGCGAGTCAGGGTGGCACAACATGGGGACGCTGACTACAAGACACAACGTGCTCAGATATCCATAGGGCAGGCACCTAATAGATTTTCAAAAGGTGGGGAGCACGTCATCCTCTTCAGATGACGTACCTTGGTACAAGTAGCCCTTCAGTAGGAAGTTTTGTGGGATTTCCACACTTCCCATCTAGCGGTACATCCAGGAGTGGTGAAGATATACTAGGACCTTCGACGACAGCACTGGTGGCCAGGTGTGAAGAATCTAGTAGCGGAATTTGTCTCTCGGTGCCTCACTTGTCAGCAAGTGAAGGTGGAGCACCAGGTACCAGCAGGCCTGGTTTAGTTTTTAGAGGTCCCAGAGTGGAAGTGGGATGGGATATCCATGGACTTAGTGATGTGTCTTTCACGTACATCTAGGGGACACGACTCGATTTGGGTGATTGTTGACTAAAACACCAAGTCGGACCACTTCCTACCTATCAGAGAGTAGGTCTTAGTAGATAGCTTGGGACGCCTCTATGTGAAAGAGATTTTGTAGGTACAATGAGTACCTTCATCTATTATCTCAGATCGTGACGCACAGTTTACTTCTCGACTACGAAAGGGGTTGCAGGAGGCTTTCGGGACGCAGCTATGTTCGAGCACCGCCTTCCATCCTCAGATGGATGGTTATACTGAGCGAACCATTCCGAGCCTCGAGGAAATGTTGTCTGCTTGGGTCCTCGACTTCGGTCATAGTTAGGAGGATCACTTTCCATTGGTGGAGTTTGCTTATAACAACATCTATCACTCCACCATCATGATGTCACCTTTTGAGGCCTTGTACATATGACCTTGTAGATCACCCTTGTGCTAGACAGTCCCTGGGGAGTCAGCACTGGTGGGACCAGAGATGGTATGAGCTACCACGGAGAAGGTTTAGATCATCCAGGAGTGGATGAAGACTGAACAGAGCAGGTAAAATTCAGATGCTGACAGGAGACTGAGGCCTCTGGAGTTCGAGGATAGCGACCACATCTTTCTATGGGACTCACCTCGATGAGGTCTATGGAGATTTGGTTGAGATGGTAGGTTATCTCCGAGATTCATCGGTTGTTTTCAGGTCCTCAGCAGAGTTGGTGAGGTGGCTTACCTCTTAGCTCTTCAACCTTAGTTACATCGGGTGCACGACGTCTTCAACGTATCTCAGCTGATGAGATATGTGCATGAACTTTCTCATATCATCGACCATGGATACCTGGACGTCGATGATGGGGTGACTTTTACGGAGGTCCCAGTAGAGATTGAGGATCGACAGGAGCAGGTCCTACGTGACGGTCGATACCTCTGGTGCACGTTCACTGGCAGCATAGGAACCTCCAGGAGAGCACATGGGATCGAGAGGATCAGATGCGTCCTTAGTACCCCCATCTGTTACCTTAGTTAGAGTTATAGCTTATGGGGATATAAACCCCTGAGGTGGGGAGAATTTAAATACTTAGAAATTATGTGGAATTTTTTTAATACATGGGGATTTTACGAGTCCGGAAAAATTTACGGTGCTTGATTCTGAGGCCCGGAGTTCCCGTAATAAATTTCTGAAGTTTTGTTCAGGTGCGTACAGTAAACGTATGAGTGGGATTTTATAACTTTTAAAGCAGTTCTCAGAATTGAAATCTGAGGGAACCATTGAACTCACAGTGCTGGTATTCACTCAATAAGACTTTCACTTCGACGGCAGAGAGTCTAGAGTTGAGGTAAATTGTTTCGGTGTACATAAAAAATATAATAAAATAAAGTGTAGCTACACTTTATTTTATGTAAGCCGCAAAAAGAATTTTGGTGGTTAAAAACTCTTCATGGGAGTTAGATGTGGGACCACCACACCTTAACCTCCCATGAGAGGTTATGGTGGTGGGGTCCACCTGAACATAACCTCCAACGAGAGGTTACGACATGTGGACCACCCAACACTGCATAACCTCTCTTTTGAATAATAGGGGTGGGGACCACCCGACCCCTATTGATGGAAGAGGATAAAACCTCTCAACTCTCCCTCATTAATGAAGTAGAGCCTCATGATCTCCCCTAAATTAATTCATTCCAACTCTCAAGCTTTAATGAGGTGGAGCCATGTAATTATTTCTCCACTTTTGAATTGTTGTTCTAACACATAATTTATTATGCCAACTCCACCCCATTAATTAAATGAGTCATCTCATTTAATTAAACACCACAATTTGAACTTTAAACTCAATAATCTAAAATAAAAGAAAATCTTTTATTTGGAGGGGCTAGCTTTCATTTGATGGAAAATGAGGATTATAGGATCATTGGGAGAATGCTCCCAACGAAGAACCATCCTCCCAACGAAGAACAAAGAATGAATAATGTGTTCTTCCAACAAAGAATACCGGCGAAGGTACTTCTTCAAATTCCTTCCTCGGATCCTACCGACGTGGAGCGTCTTCCAGAGCCGACGTAGCTTTGAATTAGGAGTGCTTGGTGGATGCGATGAATTACAGGTGACTTTGTCTTCTTTCCCTGACTTCAAGATTGACGCCCGAAAATCCAAGTAGGGGGTTATTGCATGTTGATTCTTTTCTTTTCTTCTTCCCATCATCGAATGAAAGGAATCGATGCAAAGTGTTGTAATTAATTTTTTTCCATCTTATTTCTTTTATGAACCAATTGATACCACCTTAAAAGCGTAGGATGCGGGCCAACCTAAAATGGCCTGACATCCTCCGTCGATTCTTCTTTCCTGTGGTGTTCATCGAAGCGGCAATGAGGCGACGAAGGAGGAAACGACAAATACCACACTCCTCACAGCCTCCATGAACCACGCCTCCCCTACGGCACATCGGTGTTCCCGACTGAACACCGCCAGCCTGAGCCGCACCGAACTGTCCTTTCCAGCAGCCACCAGCTACCAGCCCGCCTGCTCGCGCCCCGCCGGTGCCCCGCGCGCCCTGTCGGCATACCGCTGCCCCGCGCAGCCATCCGGTGCCCTAGCTGCACCCCGCACACCCTACCCGGTGCCCTATCAGCCTACTCGCACCCCGCGTGGCCTGTCCACACCCTACGCAGCCTGCCCGTGACTCGGATCCCGGCTGAACCAGTCGAGCCACACCGGCCACCCGAGCCGACCTGCGGCATCCTTCGCAGTGTTGCTGGCCGAACCGGCTAGGCTTTCTAGGCCAATCCACACGAGTTGTGCCCCACGTGGTACTGGCAGAACCAACCCCAGCCTCCGGGCCGAGCCACCAATGTGATGAACTCTGGGTAAAACCACCCCCGCAGTCCGCTAGGCCGGGCCCAGCGGGCCGGGCCTAACTTCGCGGGTTGACCTGCCCAACGGGCTGGGTCAGACCTAGTGGGTTGAACCGGGTCGACCGAGACAGAGTCGGACCAGTCTGGGTTGGGCCAAGTCAGTCTGACCAGGTCGGACTAGGCCCAAGCCCGTTACTGACCGTTACTTCCTTTGGCTATATCTTTGGCACCAGACGACCGTTTGATGAACCGTCAATGGCCCTGGTATTCCTGCAGCCCGACGGTCCTTTTGAGTATACCCCACTGGAGTTCGGGGTAATGTTGAGATACATTCAAGTTGGATTGTACATGAATCCAACTAGGCCCCTAGGACTAAAAAGCTTATAACTCACAGACCGGGAGTCTGTTTGACGTGTCGTCTATTGTGTTGAGACCCCTATGAGGCGGACCTTTGAGATACTTCTACGTGGGACTTGGTTAAATTTGGATTATCGACCTGTAGCTCATGGAACGGACCCTCCTAGAGACGAGTGAGAGAAGTACAGACACATAGTAATTGGCTGAGACCTGACGACTGCTTGACTGATTCGACTCGGAGTGATTCGACTAGCATAGTGGGGAGCACCTGGTAGTTGGCGGCAGACCCACGGCAGAGGAGCGCCTGGTAGTTGGCGGTAGACCTATGGTACTTGAAAGGAGGAGTACCTATGCAGGCTATTAGGGCGAGCGCCTGGTAGTTGGTGGAAGACCCACAGTGGGGAGCGCCTCTGTGTGAGCGCGGCAGACACATGGTACTCAACAAGAGGAGTACCTCAGCAGTCCAAGGTTAGTGGGAAGCATCTGGCTGTGGTGGCAAGCCCACTGTACGTGATAGAGGAGGAGTTCTCCAGCAGCCATGGTTTCGACAATGTGAATAAAAATCCTGGTTGAGCTGACTCAGTAACTTTTGTGTTTACCTCATAATTGAGATGGATTACTTTATAACTTAGGTATATGTATGGACATATACCTAAGTGGTGTTATCAGCTGATTTGATACATCGTGGTTTATCCTTGTTGGATTTTGTGATACGTTGAGGGTCTCGGCATCCCTACTGAGTATCGTTATACTCACCCCTGCACGGTCTTTGCCTGCACCTCGTTGTGTTGGTTGCAGATGACGGATAGCACTGTCCGAGGCTGAGTGGACAGGACTGGACGGTACCCTGAGGTGTACCACACGAAGTGACGGTACACAGAGGAGACGGAGAGATGTGGTGTCCTGTGGAGGATTTCTATCCTACCTTTCTGGTAGGACTTTCCGGTGGATGACCTAGTAGCTTCTCTACCTTTTCTTCAGTTGTACTTTTTTTCAGTTGTTCTTGTACTTTACAGTTGGGATTGTATTTTCGGCCCCTTTACTTTTTAGCACTCCTTTTTGTATACAGTTTTACTTAGTGTTTTTCTTCCTGCTTATACTCTATTGTGTGTGATTACACTTTATAAAGGCAATGCATTCCCAGTTTTAGGGATTTACACATTTGGTGCTAGTCGCTAGCCCCTGGCCTATGGAAGGCAGGCTTGGGGTAGTCACGGCACAAGACCTAGGGGTCGGGTCGTGACACATAAACCCATGATGGTATCCATAACTATTAAGTTAATGGTGACATATATGATTTAAAAATTTAACAAAATCCTTAGATGTTGTATGGTTCTTATAACCAAAATATAGTTTCTAAAAATAATTATATAATTTAGTTCTTTATTATTAATAAATAAATAATAAAACCATTTTTTTTCAACATGTTTGCTTCCTCGTTCTAGGGGTTATCCTTTAAAAGAGAAAATTGACTCGGATAATTCCTAGGATCCCCAAATTTATGAAAATGAACTATAAATGGATCCTTGGGATTAAATTTATTTTTTTTCATCATAATCTTAATTTTTCTTTGAAATTCATAACTTTATGACCTTATTTTCCACACATAAAACATTTTACCATTTCTTTGATGTACATTCTTGATTATCCATTTCCACATTTCGGATATGAAGGAAATCGAGCCTTATTTCTGATATGCTAACCACCGCTCTAGCTTTTAGTGAACTCCATCCTTATCTTATTTTTTGTGTTTTGAAGTTTGTTAAGGTAATTTTTTCATCATATTTTGAGATAAATAATTAATCATAATCATAATATCTTTAACTCATATCATCATCCAATCTTGTTTCTCATAATCACCACATTTCCCTTCATATTCAATTTTAACATGATTCATTCGGGTTTTATCCATTAACTAAAACAAAAAATTAGTTTCAATAATAATAATAATTTTCGTAAAAATATATAATCATTTATATGAAATCTAAATAATAACACCTTATTTTCAATATTTAATCCTTGTCTTTAACCAAGCCATTAATTATAATCATATATTCAAATACTTCATAGTGGTTTGTAAAGAAAATGTGAGTTTTCAAAACCATATCCCCTGGTAGTGTCGAACTAAGTGCACGGTAATGATTGTTTGCATTTACTAGGAAAATCTCGAGTCAATAATATTGAACCTTTAAGGTTTATTACCCCAAGTAACATATATTCTATAACCACATCCACATATAGTATCAAGATAGGTATGTATTTCCAAGAAAAACGACAAAATCTCCACTATACCAGACCTTTATCATGTTATTTTATACTTATCCCACAATTATATCAAGGGTTTAGTATATTTATCTATGTTTTATTAAATCTTGTTTCCATGGTTTTGAATGAACTTCCTTGGATACCAACTATAATGACCCTAACCCTTGTAGCTTGAAGTTAAGTGTCCACTTTATTACATTGGCACTGGATACAATAAATCACATTCTATTGGACTGAATAGTTTAGTGGTCTTGGTAAAATAGATATTTAAATGATTCCCATATTACAATTGAATACATAAATTACAACCTAATTTTTCTTAAATAATATTATTTTTCTCTTTAGAATGTCCTTTCATATCATTCATAGTACACTTCCTGGATTCCTGTGAAAGGAAACAAAATGTGGGTGAGATATAATTTTCCTTAAGGGTTAAGTATATATGAATCTATCATTAATAAATAATCATAATCATTATTAAAGTTAAAAAATTAAACACATATGAAATTAAAAAAAATGACTATCATGATTAGATAAGGAATAATCAATATAGAAACATTGATAACTAAACATATATTCCATTAAAAACTTGACTATCATGAATAGATAATGAAAAATCAATATGAAAATTTTAATATCTGAACACACATTCCATTTAATAAATAATTTTAAAATCATGAATATAAAAATCCTAATAAATATGGAAATATAAATAACTTAACATGAGATCCTTTTAAATGACATGACAATCATGAATAGATAAGGCGTAATGAATATTAAAAGTTAAATAACTCCACAGAAATTCCATTTAAATAATTTTACTATCATGAATATATAAGGAAAAAATAATATGGTGAGGTAAATAACTAAATACACATTCCATTTTAAAATCTTTTCTACCATTAAAAGATAATTTATGATAAATATGGAAAGATAAATATCTGAACACACAATCTATTTAATTAATAAGTGAAAATAAAAATGCATATAGAAATAATATCATTTTGAAAAATTCATGGATAATCATAATCAAATTTTTAATTAAAGAAATATTTAATTACTTAATGTCAAGATCTCAAGAATCACGATACCTCTACATTCAAGACCTTTCACGACATAGTATAAAAATGATGGCTGGGTATACACTAGAGACCCATTTAACTAAGGATAACAAACATATTTTTCTTATGATATTATCGATGCATCAAGGGGATATCTATAAATGGGTCCCACATATAGCTTATTTACCAAATCATTCTTCATATATAAAATAATTTATTTATTTCATGAATAATGTGTGTTATCCTCAAGTATCTATATTGAGTAAAGAATACATATTTATCAACATTTTCCTATATAATAAAATAAATTTCAATGTGGAACACCATATGTATAAATTATATATATAAGTTAAAAAATGAATATATCCATGGTAAATAATATGTATATTTATGGAATTTTAACTTTCAATGATCATAATAAAGTTAATATTTCAATAGATAGTTAATAACTAGAAAAAATGAATCAAGAAAGTGAATGTCAATACATTTCTAGGTTAAAATATTCATAAACCATCCATATAATTAGTAATTATGTTATAAATACAACATATCCCTATTATCGTATAATTAAAATATAGGGTTCTTGTTGATGATGAATATAAATACCATAAAAATGTCATTATTATAATTTTTGAGAAAAATATCCTTTTTGCATTAAAAATATTTTTAAAACTAAAACTTCACAATATAATATTAAAATAATTTTTTCTAAAAATTACCTTTTGATATTTTAAATTAATTTTTAAAGAATTGAGTGGTCATGATGGTGGTAAATTTTGTGCATTTCAGACATGTTAAAAAAATATTCTTTTCACATTTTCAGTAAAAGATATATGGGACTTGTTTGGAAAATGACATGAATATTTCTTTCAAAACATTTTTAAAAAGTCAAAATTTCTTAAACAATTATTTAATAAATCATTTCAATAACTTCAAAATAACTTTTTTGAATTTTTTATGAAAGCATGGTTTTTAAATAAAAATGATTTTTTACCAAAGATTCAAGTGAAGTTGGATTTGATTAATAACATTTTCTCAATCATCTTAAGTAAAAATGAGAGGAAGTAGAACGATCACATAAAAATAATTAATAACTAGAATATAATAATAATAAATGGGCTTATTAGACAATGATCAAATAATTAACCTCAATGGAAATTCAAGAATAAATAATCCTGATTAAAATTAGATAGTGAAATAAACTCATACAAAGATCATAACATAGAAGTGATAATTAACTAATGAATTGATTATGTGTATCAAATGTAATTACACATAAAAATTGGATATAAAAAAATATATTTCGAATTAAATACATAAATAACAATTCAATATCAAATACAATTAAGAATTAATATAACCCAATGAAAAGAAATTGAGTTATGATATTCTTTACCACTTGGTAATTTTCAAGTCAAATATCGTTTGATGAAATAATTTAATTTTGAAATTAAAATACCATTATTTATTAATTAATTATGATAATAAATTTAAAATGGTCTTTATATACCCCACATAAAAGAAAATAGGTTCGTAACATTACAATATGCCTCAATTAAGAGATGTTGAGATGAAGTCTCTTTCCTCACGATTCCTTTTAGTTGAACGTGATTAAAACCATTTTATGATAGTTTTAATAATGTTAATAATTTATAAAATTACTATATTAATATTTATAATATCATATAGGATCCCCTTAAAACATTTTACAACTAGTTTGTTAGGAATATTTCATTATTTTCATTTTTTAGGTGTTAAGTGCCTTGTTTTCCCATGCATGTTTTATCATGAAAATTATAGTTTTTTTACAATTTATATAGTTCCATTATATAAAATTTTATATTAATTTTATAGATATAATATTTAATAATTATATACATTTTTATAGTCATTATGGAAGGTTGGACAAGGAAAATAAATAACATCGCTTCATGGAATGGTAGGTTGTATATATGCATGAGCGATGATATCATTCCATTAACATGTGAAAGGGTAATGAAGTGGGTGGTATATTACTTTTATAGAATAAATATCATTTCATATATATCAATTATTTTCATTAAATTTTTTCATTATTACATTCCATTTAAAGTGTATGAGAAAAACGAATCATGTCGCTTCGCGGGGTGATAGTCTGTCGTACCCACGAGCAAAATTATTGTATTTTAAATAGAATGAAACATAATAAGTTATATTAGATACTAAAATTAAAAAATATAATTTTATCATAAATATCATAAAAATGTTTTAAATATCATAATATCATTATTTCAATCATTTAAAGGTTCTGATGGAAAACAAATTACATCAATTTGCGAGGCAGTAGTCCATCGTACACACAATCGACGGTTTACTGTCTCATTTAATGGAAGAGGAGATGGATATAGATATTTACCTTAACATAATAAAAACTAAATATATGGAATATAATTATTTTATTATATCATATTTTTAAAAAATATATTTTAATAAGTTTACATAATAAACAAAATAAAGACACTAATTAAATAATGTTACCTCTTCTTTTGACAACTTCTTTTGTCTTGCACCAAAATCCATCCTCAGTTAGATTTTGGATCAAAACATGGGATCTAGGATGTTTTTAAGGGAGTGATTAAGTTATTTAGTAAGTATTTTCTGAACCAATTTTCTTTTAATGTGTGAATAGGGGAGTACAGGTGGATGCCTTTTATAAGTAGGGGAGGGGACACGCATGGAAATTTTTAAAATAATTAATTAAAACCATGTTTTTATCATGATAAAACCCTAAAAAATAGTTTATAATCACCACCATATAGGTTATAAGAAAGAAATATTTACATTATATGTTTTTTTTACAAAAATTTAGGTCATTTGAACTATTATATTTTTAGTTTAACCCCCGGTAAATCAGTTTTTACCTATACTGTGAAAATTAATTTTTAATTAATATACTATTCATAATTTTTAGATATTAAGTTTAAATTAGTAGATAATATAAATTATTTTGATTCAAAATTTGGAATCCATTTTTCCAAATTAAATTAACATAATTAGAAGATTCCAATTTAAAACTATACCCACAGACGAGATGAAAAAGCAGTTTTCCAAAGGGAAAATTATTGTACGTATAAGAGGTTTTAATATAAAAAATCAATATGAAATTGATTATGATGATATAAATTTGTAAAATTGTAATATAATTGATCAAATTTAACTTTAAAACCAATTTAAATATATAATTTAACCATGTAAATTATATAAATGAAAAGGTAGTTTTCAATTAAAAAACATTATTTTTAGAGGAATTATAAGAAGTTTATAGGGTTGGATAGGTAATTTATTTATGGGTAAAATAAAAGAAGAAAATTATTTATCAAATTTCCAATAACAATCATTAAATCACATAGGATTTGAGAATTTACTATTGGTTCTTTTCTTAGTATAGCACGTTGAATTCTTGAATTTTTCATATATATAGAATAAAAACCCTTTTCATTTTATTTTAAAAGGGGGAGAGTAACTAAATGGGAATAAATAATCTTCAAGACTAGAGAGAATTACTGAAAGAATACATTGATATACAAATATTGGTAATAAAATCTAAATGGTATATTGTTTTCACCATAGGTTGTTATATTATAGTTTATCTTGATAATATTTTTTATGATTAGTGTATAAGATTTAGATATATTGATTAAATTAATAATGTTAAAGTAAAATGGAAGTTCGCACCATGAACTATGATGATGTGTGTATTAAGGATCAATTGAACTTTTTTGTGGTTAATTAATACCACATTTCTAGAGGTTTTACTATGAAGGATATTTCCATAATTTATTTCTCTTCCTTTATCTAATTTTAGATTTTAATGATATTTATAATTCCATAAATGTATTTTCTTAAAGGTTTCATTGTATATTTTTAGTGTTACTGGAAAGAGAAGTCATTCCATGAAATGTTCGACCATGATAAGAAGTTTTTTAGGAGAATTTTTAGTGGATATATAAATATTATATTACACTATGTAAAATAAGTTACACCAAGAGGAAGACTTTATAATATTTTAATGGTACTACCTAAAGAAGCATTATACCAGGAATATAATACCACATCATAAAGTGGATAAGATCTATTTGGGACTACCATCCATGAAAATACTACAGGGCTATGATTTGGATGATTCAGTTTGTTTTTCCACTATTATACAAAATTCCCCATGATGAATTATATTTTTCTATGAACAATATGAATGTTGAGGTATGTTATAGAAGAATTGGGGGCCCTATTAATAAGTTTTTTATATTATTCAAACAAAATTTAAAATTTGGATTTCTCATGATGGTTGGGTATTTATTTGAGAAAATTATAACTACTTATTTAAATTTATTCGCGGGGATTTGATAGAATTTAGTCGAGGGGTTGGATTTGAATTAAAGGAAATTGGAAATTTTATGTTTTTATATTTCAACATTTGAAATTTAAACACCATATAGACATAAAGGGTCCTACAATATAGATGAAAAATGTTTTGATGTAAGAAAAGTGAGAGTGTAAAATTTAATATATAAAATCAGTGTAACAACATTGAATATTATTAAATATTTTATTTTTCATAGTAATGTGAGACTAATCCAAATTAAAATATAGATTAGGTATGGAAGTGTAATTTTTTATGCATATCATAGATATATATGAAACTGAATACATGATAATCAAATAAAAATTTCTTACTTTTTGGTGTTGATTATTTTAATTAATATCTTATGAGATCAACCTGCATGTTGAATAATACTTTATATGCCTCTTAAAAGTAGTGTATGGAAGACAGAAAGATGTCGTAGACCTTTGTTAAGTGTAATATCTTCCTAAATATTGTAATTACATACTAGTGAAGTATTGGTTAATTTTCATATGAACAAATCGTCAATATGTGATCTATATATGTATACTTTTATGGGTGAAATAAGTAAAAAAAATCATGATCTTTACTCTTTTTCATCTAATTATTATCATGAAATGGATTCATGTTTTATCTTAAAACACTGATACAACATATAATAAATTTATTAAAAAATAATAAATTTTGAGTTACCCTAATTCAACCCTGCCTCTTAGGGTATTCAGTGGGACCTCTGGGGTATAATAATAATTGATGTATTATGGGTTAAGATAAATATATAATTACTTTAAAAAGAGTTTATTTATTTCCTTAATAGGATTATTACATAATTAATGCTTGTATTCCATTAATTTATCAATGTAATCTTACTTACACTTTTGATGACAATAAAATCCGTTAATAATATAAATTTTAGAAATAAACATTGGTTTAAAATATTTTTTAGAGTATAAATCAACCCATTTGGGAAACATTAAGAAATTTACATTTAAAACCTTTTAAAATTAGGCCAAAGACCATGTAAAATAGCTTTACAAAATAATTTATTTTTAGAAATAAACTTTTTGAAATAATTTTAAAAATAAAGAATATAGGGGAGAAAACTAAACTATGTAAAATAAAATACAAGATCAATATCAATTATAAACAACTATATTAAGGTTGGATTAATAAATAAGGGAGGAAATTGATGTAAACATATTAAAAAACATTAATAACTAGTAGATAATAGATATATGTGATTCAATAAAATAATATAATTTTATTTACTCAAGAGGAACCTTGAACATAAACAATTATGGATGAAAAGAAATTATAACCTAAAGCCTTTTCACTTTGGTTACACTTCAATCGTATGCCTCGTGAAATAATAACATCAAATAAAACATTAAGTATAATGAATAAAAGGATATACAATATATAACATGTTTAAAATGGAAATATATACACATAAATATGAATATAGGTGGATATCATAAATGTATGTTTGAAAGAAATAGAATTTGAGACAAATAACCCTTAAAAATCATATCATTTAATTTTAGAATTAATCAATGAACTAATTATGTGTATAAAATAAAAATCCAAATAATATGAGAGGAAATTAAAAATAAGATAATAACATTTAATTACACACATTATTTTGGAATATAAAATTCAATGAAAAGTAATATAACCCAATGAAATTAATTTTAGTTATGAAATTCTTTACCACTTGGTAACTTTCAATTAAAATCCCCTTGGATAAAATGACTCTTATTTAAACTAATAAATCATGATATATGAATTATTCATGATATTATAAGTCAAAGGGGTTGTATATACACCATATAAATAAATTAGGTGCATAACATTAAAATATGCCTCAATGAAGAAAAAATGAGATGAAAACCCTTACCTCGATTCCAAATATTCCATGTATGTACTTTAACTATTTCATAATATGATTATGTAAATTATTTATTAATTAATTACCTTTTATAGGTTTAATACTATGTACATAAATAATTTCTTTTATTTTTTAATGGAATATTTAAATACATAATCAGTGTAGTCAGCATTGTATGTTTGGAGAATTTGGGATTAATTGTTTCAAAATGTCTTCGGTTTATTTTTTAGTTCATATTTATTCATTAATTATACCTTTAAAAACAAACATGAAATATAGTTATGTAAAATTAACCATGTTACAATCATCGTGGTGGTAGGTTATCAGTATGCATGAGTTACGTTTCTAATTTTCATTGATTATTATACAAATAAGGTAAGTAATATTATAAAATTTAAGAATGACCATCATATAATAAATACCATATTATTTTTGTAAATATATTTATATATATCATCCATGTGATGCGGGGATGAAAAAAAGAATCACATCACTTCATGGAGGTTTTAGTCCACACGTACGCACAAATGATGCAGTCATTTTTCAATGAGTGTAAAGGTAAGAAATAAAATGATTTATTATCTTTTAATAATGATAAATATTTCATTAATATCATAATTATTTCATATATATGACATATATTCATTAACATTATCTATGTTACCTTAAATGAAATCATTAGTGAAAAATGAATCACATCTCTTCGCAAGGCGGTAGTCCATTGTACACCCGAGTGACGTTATCGATTCCCCAAAAGAATATAAATGAAGTTATAACTAATATAAAGATTAAATAAGTATAATTATGCTATATATATATATATATATTAAATCCATCATAATATCTATCCATGAGAGGAGATGATGAAAAACACATTACCTTGGTTTACAAGACGGTAGTCTACCATACACACGAATGATTATTTATTTTATTATTTTATTTTATTTATTATTTATTTATTATTTATTATTTGTTTATTATTTATTTATTTATTTATTATTTATTTATTATTTATTTATTATTTATCATTTATCATTTATTATTTATTATTTATTATTTACCATTTATGATTTATGATTTAATTATTGTTTATTATTTATTAATTTATTAATTTATTTACTATCCCATGTCATTATTATCATGCTCATGCACATGTCCATGTCCACGAACATGCCCATGTCATATATAGAAATTCTATGTTGTGTGATATTTGAACCCCTTACCTCTTGCTTATTCTCCAAAGACATTACCACTTCAGCAGTCTCTTCAAATGGTAAATAAATATAATTTAATATACTAATATATAAGTGTGTGTGTATATATATACATATTAATTGAAAAAACAAATAATACATAACAAATAGATACAAACTAAATAATTATTAATCAACAGTTGTTAATCAATATTGATTAACCAATAATTAATAATTCATAATAAATAAATAATGATTAATAATTAATAATAAATAACAAAATTAATTAATTAATTAATTATGAAAATAAATAAATTAATTAATTAATTAATTATGAAAATAAATTAATTAATTATGAAAATAAATAATCAATAATCAATAATCAGTAATCAGTAACAAATAATAAATAATATGTTATAAATTATAAAAAATAACTAATAAATAAATATTAAATATTAAATATTAAATATTAGGTATTAAATATTAAATAATAATTTATAATATATAAGTAAATATAAATTAATTAATTAATTAATTAAAAAAATAAATTAATTAAGTAATTATGAAAAAAATAAATTATTAAATTAATTATGAAAATAAGTAAATAAATAAATAAATTATGAACATAAAACAATAATAAATTAAAAAGATAAAAAAGTAAAAAAATTAAATAATTAAATAATAAATAATAAATAATAAATAATAAATAATAAATAAATAAATAAATAATAATAACAATAATAATAATAATAATAATGATTAATAATTATTAATTAATTAATAATAAATAATAATAAATAAATAAATAAATAAATAATAAATAATAAATGGATATAATTATATATAAAAATATATACATATAAAAGATTTACAGAGATATATATATAAAGACATATTTATGTTATAGAAATATCTATAAACTCCCTCAGATATATAATTATATATTAATATAAATATATATATAAACAGAAGTACATATAAATACCTCTATATATATATTTACTCATATATGATATAAAAATATATAAACATAAATATGTAACAATATTTACACAAATATTCATAAATTCAAAAAAACATATATATATATATATATATATATATAATTAACTAATAATAATATTCCTAAAGAGGATAAAGCACTATAATTGCAACACCATCAAATCAATAGGAATGTAAGTCAATAGAATAAAATCTTAAATGACATAAAAAGCATATGAAGACACTCTTAAATGAAGATGAAGTCTTGTCGAATTTTTATGATATATATACATATAATTTAATTCATTTAAACCTATTATATATTAGTATTCATTTAAGGATATTAGAATATATATATATCTGTGTGTGTGTGTGTTTATCACTACACACACATATGTATATATAAACACTATTTTTATATGTGTATGCATATATATATTAATATAGTTTTACTATAAATTAATTTATATACTATTTTTAATGATAATGATATATTTATATAAAAATACATTTATATATTATTTATACACCCAAATATTTACATATAAATTTATTTATTCACATATATTAGAATACACACCCAAATATAAAAACAATTGAGCCACACATATTTATATATAAACATTACATATATAGGTATATATATATATAAATCTTAATACATTTTTATTATGTAAATAAAATTGAAAATTATTTATTTTAAATGAAATGAATAATAAATATCTATTTCCATATTATTTATATGTATAAAAATAAATTTCTATATAAATATGTATTTATACAAGTGATTTATCACGATTAAATATAAGAAAATCTATATATATTTAACTATAAGTAAAACTTAATTATGAAATCTGATAAAATTTTAAATCCATAATATCAACAAGAATGTGATCCCTATGAATAAATTCAATCCCCATTGAAAATGGGTAAAAAGACCCCCTTAAACGAGCCAGAAAATCCACAGAATGTTAAAATATTTGGGTATCCTAACCAAAAACTCGGTTTTGGAGGCCTTATGGGGCTCAAAAATTGTGACAGAGGTTTACATATTTCACTAAGTGATTAGATCTAATCACAGGATTTGATTTGTTATGTGGTAGAGCCCAAACAGACACCCGGATCAAAAGTTATGGTTGTTTGAAGTTCGAGTTCGATTTATAACATTTATTGAAACTATAATAAATATTATTATTTTAATGATTAATAAACTTATATATAATGTGGTTTTCGATCATTTCAAAAGCTTCTATTTGACTGGATTTTGAGCCAAAGCTAACTCTTGTATCAAAATTTATAATCATTTGATGGTGAATTATCATTTTCAACTTATTTAAGATTTGTTTTCACTTTCAAATTATTATTAACTAGAAATTATAAATATTTATTAAATTAAACATTATAAATAATAAAAATTATAAATAATAAACAATATATGATAATAAATAATAAAAAAATATTTAATATTTAATAAATAAATATTTTTTTAAAAAAATGTTCAATTTTACGGAGGTTTTGAAAAAATCACCGATATTTCATTTCAGTTTTTTTTAAAACACCACTAAAAATAACTGTAAATTTTTTGGATTTTTTTAATTAAAAAAATATTTGAAAAACATTAAGCAATGGTTTCTAAAAATGCTACTAAATACCGACCATAAATGTTTTTCCTGAAAAACATTTAGCGGCGGTTTTGAAAACTGTTGTGGAAAACACCACCACTAAAACACCGTTTTCCTGTAGTGTTTACAATATTCAATATGGTAAAAAATTTAGTTGAAATTATTATTTTGTATAAATTATGAATATTATAAATATGTAATTAGCTTTTCCAAATTCAATTCATAAAATTTATTAAATTTAATTTAAAATTTAACCAGCAGACGTAAGGAAAAAGAGGGTTTTCAAGATGTGTATCTTTCAAGAAAAATATGATATTATATTAATTATATGACTGATAATAATAAATATATTAATTTAAATTAATATATATATAATCTAAAAATTCATTTAAATCATGTGTATGTGTTTTTTTAATTAATTAAAATGGAGAAACATTATGCACTTCCAAAAAGTTTTCAGAAAACTCCTATTTTTAAACCCGACATAAACTTATACTAAAATCCAATATAAATTTGATTCAGAAGTAATTAAGTGGGTTAAATATAAATAAATAAAACTTATTTTTAATTAAATAATTTTAAAAAAAAATCTTTTAAACTGTTTTTTTAAAAAGAAATGACATTTTTACCAAAATAGGTACTTTCACAATTCACTGAACAATCAATTTTTTTAAGAAAATACCAAATTTTTTATCCTAAGATAATATTGAGATTATAAATCCAAAAATTATGAAAAAATTTCAAAATAAATTTTATAAAAGTGTTAAAAATTAATTTCCATGTGTGTGCAAAAAAGCAGGATGAAACCACCTTTTAGAAAAATGTAGTTTTTTCAAAAAAATTCAAATGATTCATATTTTATTTTAAATTAAATATATAACAATTAAATTTTTTTTCTACATTTTTAAAACATATAATTTTCATAATTCAATTATTCATATTCATACACACCAATTTAACAGCTATGTTATAATGGTATATTATATATGGTTCATTTATACTCGGGGTTGTGTGTACCATAAACTATTAAAAAAAATATATTCCACATGTCATTTAGGATCTATTTAACATGTTGAATATTATATTGAACATATCATCCATTTTCAAAAAAAATTAGGGTGTTTAATTATCCCCCTTTAATAAATTATATCCTTGCAATTTTAACATGATCTACATAATTAAGGGGTTGGTATTTGAAAATACTTTTGTTGAAATCTCACATCGTAAAAAGGGTTAACAAAACATCCTCTTTGTAAGAGAGAAAGATAAGTGTGATGGTCATCTGGAATAATTAATAATTAGGTTTCCATTTGGGAAAATTGGTGGTAAGTGAAGATATGAACATAGAATAAGAGCATAATCCCCAAATAATAATGAAGAGTGATAGAGATAGTTTATCATAAGAAAGTGAGTGATCATGAAAAATTTAAAAACCAAAAAAAACCTAAACCAAATAGTTTTGAAAATAACATTGATTTCATCAGAAATTATGTCAATAGGTCAAAAATTTGTGTTAGAATCATTTTCCTAGAGTTGAGGAAGTCTTTTACCACCTAGAATAAGAGAATAAGGAAATATAAATACTTTATTATTATAATTTAATCCTTTAATCAATTTCCACCAGAATGTAATATTATCCTCAAATCTATGAGTTCTAAATATGAATTGTTTTCATGTATAAATAAATAAAATTATAATTTAAAGGACCACATAACCATAAATTAGATAATCAATCAATTCTACCAGTCTTTATACATTAACTAAAACCAAAAATGATATAATATGGTATGATGTTTTGTAAAATGAATAATCTATAATATGATAAAGTAATTAATTAATCTCTAGAATTCAATAATAATACCAAAAGATAAAACTAAATAATTTTATAAATAAATAACACTATATCCCAAATAGTTTCAATAAAGTCAAAAGGGGTGTCTAATACTTTAAAACTTATGATCAAACATAATATTATAAATCTATGATGGTATCTATAAATCTCAAGATAACCTCACATAATATCTTTGAACTTGCACTCTTGAATCTAGTGCTAAAATCATAAACATTAAATTTCTATATTTTATACCAATTATGGTGACCCAATTTTCACAATCCAAAACATAATATATCAAAGAAAATATTGGATCACTTACATACCCAATGACCTTTTAGTTTTAGAGTTTTAGAGAATTAGGAAAAAATATTACTTAAACAATATCCATGTTTTTAAATTATAATGTCTCTCATTTAATCCAGCTTTAATTATTTCACATTAATTCACAATCATCCTCTATATGAAACCCTTCAATACATAATTCATTCAATTTCATTCATGATAACTTGTGGAAAAAAATTTAATAAGTGTTATTTCAAATTCTTAGTAAGTGAAAACATAATAATTAACAATTGAATGTCATCAATGAGAATAAGAAGAGCATGTGGGTATGATAAAAAAATTAAAGTTCATGAGTATAACATAAGACAAATCATATATATACATCCTATATTAGTAAAAATGTTGTGTGGAATAAATAATTAACAAAAGAATTATTTGTGAGAATTAATAATCATGAGCCATGTGATGCCAATCCGAATTAAATAATACATTTAAAACCCTTATCAACCATCACAAAAATGTGTTGGAATCTTGGAAAATTATTTTCATAACCCATTTTAAACTCGTGTTAGAAATAATAATAGCTTAGTTTTTTCTATAGGATAAAACATCATGAAACTCACTTCTACTTTCCTCTAATAGACATAGTAATATTAACAAATTCATTGAATCACTATCTTAATGAACCCATCATATAATCTTTATAAGGATAACCTAATGCTATATGGGTGCTCTAGTGATATCAAATATATCGAGCTCACCTAGTGTTGTTTGGGTGCACCCAGCATATATGTTATATTAGGATCACCCATGATCATCAATAATTTGCTAGTACCATTCATTAAAAAAATATTTAGAATCATTCCCTTTTAAATCATAACTATAATCATTATTCTTACATTTCTCAATTATCCCATGGAACAAATACAATTTTTATAACAATATCATAATCCATATAGAGAAATAATAAGTATGGTATTAATACAACATATCCCTAGTGGAGTTTAAGTAACATCAATGGTTATTTTTGTTGATGAATGAAAATACCAGTAAAAGTTAATTAAAAACATTCTTGAGAAAAAAATACATTCTACTTTGAAAATAACTTTTAGAAAATTAAAAATTCAAAAAATATTATGAAAAAAACAAAAATTTGAAAATAATATTATAAAATTATAATTAAATATTTAAAAAAACAACGGTCATGTTGTAAGGAAAATAAATTCATGATGAAAATGTTAAAAATAAAAATTCTTTCAAGCATTTTCTAATGCGAGAAAAAATTGATCCATTTGGAAAAGGTTAATATATTTCATTTTAAAACCTTTTAAAATAAGTTAAAATTACATTTAAAATAGGTTTAGGAAACCATTTAATCTTATAGATAACATTTTTGAAATTTTTTTATAAAACATGGATGTGGGAGAGAAAGTTAATCAATCTAAAATAAAATATAACATCAGTATCACTTAAAAAAAGAATTTATTAATAATTTTTTAATCAATAAAGGAAGAAATGGACATAAAAATGTTAAATAAATTCATAAACATTGTATAAAAATAGATTTTGTTTTAAAAAATAAGAGCATTTGATTTCTACCAAAGTAACCTTGAATATAATCAATCCCGAAAGAAATGATATTGTAACATAAAGGCTTTTCTGCTTTGGTAACTCATCAAACATACTCCCCAAGAAAGAATAAAATAAAATGAAACTTAAAATATCATGAAAATAATGATATACATGATGTATAATTTAATATGGTTAGTATATACACCTCACAAATTAATATTGGTTCATATCATTAATGTGTGTCTCAATGAAATAGAATTTCAGACGAATAACCCTTACAAAAAATACCATTGAATTTGAGAATTAATAAATGTACCGATTGTGTGTAGAAAATTTGAATACAAAAAAATTAAGTAAAGAATTATAAAATATAATTTCATTACAAACATAATATTTTAACATCAAATAAAATTAATAAGTAATATAACCCAAAGAAAAGAAATTGAGTTATGAAATTCTTTACCACTTGGTAACTTTCAATTAAAATCCCCTTGGATGAAATTATTCAAATTGAAAGTTAAATACCATGAAGGATTAAGGATTCATGATATTATATATGAAACAATCATTATATTAACCATATAAAGTAAATTTACAAATATAACAACAAAATATGCCTCAATGAAGGAAATTTGATACAATGACTCTTACCTCAAATCCAACTTTCCATGTATATCATTTACATCCTATCTAATAATATTATATATATTGTTTTTTTAATTAAAAAGGTTTTAAATGTTTAATACATTATATATAAATAATTTATTTTAATTATTTTTAATATAATATTTAAATACAAAATCAGTTAATCCCATGTTGTTTGTTTTGATGGCGTTCAACTCATTATTTCAAAACGGATATGGTGTATTGACCATGGTAAAGATTGAATTTCTTAAACATATCTAGAACAATTTTCATGAAATATTTATAAATTTTATTCATAAATTAAAACTTTAAAACCAATTATGAAAAATGGTTATGATAAATGGACTACATTACAATCATTGAGATGATAGGTCGTACATAAACATGAGCAATGTTTCCATTTTCAATGATCATTATAGAATGAAGTTTAGTAATATTATATCATTAAATAATGGAATAATATAATAAATAAAATATATTTTCATTAAATATACTTATATATTTCATCCTTGTGATGTGGTGATAAAAACCAGAATCACATCACTTTTTGGAGGCGGTAGTCCAAACGTAAGCATGAACGGCGTTATCATTTTTTAGTGAGTGGATAAGCTAGAAAGAGAATGGTATATTATATTTTGAGAAAGATAAATGTGTCATAAATATTATAATTGTTTCATATATATCACATATATTCATTAACATTATTTTTTTCCCTTGCATGAAAGAAGTTTTGAAAAATGAATCACATCGCTTTGTGAGGTTGTAGTCCATCACACACAGGAGCCAAATTATTATATCCCCCATGGAATATAATTTAAGAAGTTATAATTGATAGAAAAATTCCAGAGTTAAAATTTTGTTAAAAATATCATACATATATATATATATTAAATCCATCATTGTATCAATCCATGAGAGGTAATAATGAGAAACAAGTCACATTAGTTCCCGTGGTGGTAATCCTTCATACACATGAATAATGATTTCATTTCCCATTTTATGGAAGAGAATATGGAATTATTTTATTCCGTTAACATAATAAAGTATAATTATATATTAGATACTAGTGTTAATATTTCTTAATAGTTGAGTAAGATTTATAAATTTTAGAGGAAGAAATAAAATAAAGACACTCGGTTAAGAATGATACCTCTTCTTCAAAAAACCTCGTTTGGTAAGGACAAAAAGGATTATTTGGATATATTTATGATCAAAACATGGGATGTATGTCATAGGGAAAGAAATAAGGAATATATTTGGGTAGGTATTAGCTGATCTGAATGGAATAGAAGTAGTGAAGAGGAGGGGAGAGGAGGTGGCTTTTTATAAGTGAGGCTAGTGGAACACTTGTAATATTTGAAAAGAAAATAGTGTACTCACATTTTTCATATGAAAAATATATAAAAAATGGACCATTTATATTATAATAAATTATAAGGTCAAAATATTTCTTTCCAATATATTTTAGACAAGTTTTAACGTTATTTTAACCCTTATCTTTTTATTTTAACCCTCGATAAATTCATTTTTACCTTAACCATGGTTATTAGTTTCTACTGTTTCACATATCCATTATTGTAAAATAATTAATCTAACATTTTAAGATAATATAAATTATCATTATTATTAATCCAAATATTTAATCCATTTTACCAAATTCAATTTATATAAGTGGTAAAATATAATTTCAAATTAAACTCACAGACATTATGAAAAGGAGGGTTTTCAAGAGGTGTAATTTTCAAGAAAAAGATTATTTTATATTTAATTTATGAGCACAAATAGTAATTTTATGGATTAAAATTCATAATTATAGATATAAAATATATAAATTCTATATTTAATAATTTTAAAAATAATATTTTTTAGAAAACTTTTATTTTTCTTTTAAATGAATCTTATTTAGGTTTTCTAATCAATAATTAACCATTGAACTTATTTTATACATTTGTAAAACATATAATTTTTATAATTTAGTTAGTAATATTCATAGAATATAATTTAATAGCTATTAAATAATGGTATACTATATTACGGTTCATTTATACTCAGGGATCATGTAACGTATACTATTTAAAGAAAACTATTTTTATGTATTTTTAGATTTTTGTTTCATGTGAAATATACTATTAAACATAGATTCATTTTTTCTAAAACTCAGGTACCATTATATAATACTTATACTATTGTTGTACTACAATTTGAAATCTCTAGTACCATTAACAGAATTTATCACTAGTTAATAGATTATATTTATCCAAAATTTAACACAGGGATATGGATGTGGTCAAATATATTTCCACTCATATAATAAATAGAAAGAATTTTTTCGTACATAATCATGATTAACCATTATAATGTAATAAATTAATTTTATTAGCCTCGATATTTTATGAAACCATAAAAACCCTCACTATTTAATTTATAATATCATTTCACTTAGATGTTCTAGTGGAAATAATCCATATTTCCCTTCAAATAACTGAGCATGAGACCTTATAATACCAATAAATTGAATTTTGTTAGTATTTTATAGCCAAATTCATTTACTCACATTTCCAATATCTTTTCAGTGGACTCCCAAGTCCTAAAATCCTAAAATAATATTTTATTAATGTTTTCCTTCAATTTACACCAAGTCTTGTGGGAAAAACCAATCTTGATTATTAATTTTTTATCCAATACAATACTTTCATTATAACTCCTTTATAATTTAATGTATCATGATGAGGTCCATACCAATAAATCGAACTATGGTTTTATTCAAATTTATATTGTTGGAGTAATTATCTAACATAATATTTCCATTGTGTGATTTTGTTTAACATATTTATAAATATTCTTTATTTTATTATTTACATGATTGTTAATGTTATTTTAAATTTACATAATTAATTAATCACATTTCATAAATTAATCTGTGCATAATAATTTAATTTTTATCTTTAGTATGTTATTTACTTTATTTACCTTATTCGATCACCATTAATCATCCAAATAAACCATGTAGTATATAAATAAATAAATAATAATGAACTAAATAAATAATATAAATATGTGATATAATCAGAGGATTTTATAAAATGGTTCAATTATCAAAAATATATAAACTAACCTTGATCCTATGGGAGATAACTCCTTGAACCCATTCATTTATCTTACTGAATTATTTATCCATTTATATATTTATCTCCATTATTGAATTCACCTTATCTTTGTTCATGAACCATATCCTCTCACATAGAGATCCATCATTTACAATTGTTTTCTCAATCACTGGTGAGGGTCCTAGGAGTTTAGGGTTACATAAAATTATCCTCGGATATACAAGCCTGTGAATAATAAATGAATGACAGATTATTCATAGATAATAATATTTAATTTATTAATAAATAATCAGAAAAAACCATTTAATTATTAATTAAATTAAATAAATAAATCCAATATAGACATATGTAGTTCAATCTCATTATCAATCAAAAAATTCAATAAAAATATATTTATACATTCAAAAAACAACTTCAATACATTCCAATTAAAAAATTAATGAATTAATCAACTATTTAATCAAATCATTCTTTAACTTGCTGGTTTTTCTAAACAATCCTTGTGATATAAAAATTTTCCTTTCAAATTTTATTTTAAATAAATTTAATAAATTATTATTTTTTAAATAATCATGTACATTCCATAAAATATAGAGGTGATATGAAATATACCTTCTACATTAGATTAAATCCATTTTTGAAATTTAATACTTGAAAAAAATATACAGTAACTCAACATGTCATCTGAATCACACCATGTACAATAATTTTTATACATTGTGTACTTACATGTCATGTATTCCCACAAAACATTTTTTGATATACAATATGAGTTATTTAGGGGTTTAAGATACATAATCTACATGATAGGTATGACCACATAACAAGAAATGAATATATGTGACATATATTGATTTGTGTTTCTAGTGTGAAAAAAAGTGTCTAGGATCATACCGAATAATGATTTTTCATTGATTTCTTCAGATAAGTCCTCATAAATTGATGAACCCAACCCCATAAGATTCAATTGATAACTATTTCACACATAATTTAAAATTAATTTTTATAGATAATAATTACCTTTTCATGTATTTCTTAATTATTGAATTCATTTACCAATATTTTTAAACTATCATTTTAATTACGGATCCAATTATAAGATTCATCTAGTAGTAGCTACACATTATCCATAAACTATGGAACTTCATCATTGGACCTCTGAGTGTGATCATAGAAGAACCAAACCATTTTTTTCATTCACTGTTGATTAGAACAAGAATTACTTCAAATCTTGAATGATTATTTATATTACTCTCAATCATTAGAGGGGTTGGGAGGATATATTCTCTCTATTGATGAAATCATTCTTCAGAATTTTTCTCCAGGTATTAAGAGAATTATGTAGATATTTTTTTGTGCACACAATTCACTATAACACAAAAAATTATAAAATAGGTATTATATATCTAGGTATGATGATTATTTATTACACAAATTACCTGGAATAATCTCAAAATATTAATTAATCCACACATTTAATAATAATAATTATTTATTTATTATTATTTCCTTGTCATATACATAAATCAAAAATATTTAACTATAATTTATTATATGATATTAAAAGAAAATATGATTTTATTCGAGAAAATTAACTTAGTTTTTCAATCATACTCAAAAATTATAAATCCTTGAATAATAACTATTTATTTAATTAAAAAAATAGAATGGTGTTGTTTTTTCTATAAATAAATATGTGATCAATATAAAATAAAAAATTATTATTACTGAAAACCTGAATATAATAATAATTCTAGAATTTAATTCAAAAAGAATTTAAATGAGGTTATGGGTACACTTAGTGTGTGATGCTCAAGTACACTCTTGCATTTTTATTGGGATAACTATCCAAAAGTACAAGTTTAATATCTTGAAACATTAAAAATCTTCCATAGTGAAAAGAATTAATGTCGTAATGAAAACATCCTCATGTAATTTTTCACTATGTAATATAATACCCTTTGTCTTGATGTCTCATTAAGAATTTTTCATAGTTATTTTATTAACCTATATACTTAATGTATATTTATTTTATATTCCGGAAATAAAATCCTTAATAAAACTAAAATTTCCATGCAATTCATTAGCTAGTTCTATTTCCAATCAAAATTCCTAAGATATCTACTTCTATTAAATCAAAAATGTTAAATCTTTTCTTGAATTATTCATTCATGACCTATGAATTATGATTCACCTAATGTATCTAACCTCACAATGATTATATATCATTGTATTTATCATAAATACCTTAATTCATGTGATTTATAATAAAAATTAAACATATTATTTATTCTAAATACCATTACAAACTTCCATAAAAAGGAATATCCAATGACACGTGAAAAATGTTGAATTTCTATTGGAAGTCCATTTCTTATAACCTCTTATCTTAGAAATTACAAATTTTTTACTTCATTAGAATAAGTATAGATCCTTTATGAGCCTATTACACTTGATAGACCACATCATCTATGTCCTGTAATATATATTTCATCTAAAAATATAAAATATTTTTTAGAAAATCATCATATCTGTCAAAGGTTCTCATCATAGTGGTGAAATACTATGTCCTTTAGATTATAAAAATACTATATGTAAAATGTAATAATAATTTTATTCTAAATAAAACTCATCATGTGATAATAAATTTATTAATACATAATTCTTTATATGAACATGTAATCAAAAGTGTAAAGTAGTTATTTCTAAGACACAAACTTCAACAGACTCCGACTTGAACTAGATGAAACTACTAACTAAATTGATTTTGATATCTCTCATGTGATATTAGTACTTCTATAAATATGAGACTTTAGTTAATAGGTGTTCCATTTTCTCTTTTACAGAAGCTCTTCTTATTAAAACATCCCCTTCTTTGATAAAAATACCTCAAGATGTGATGCTTCTAAAGTATATTCTTCATACATTTATATAACCTTGATTCCTTTGAAAGGTATATTACTATAATATTATCACAATATAATGTTATATGGTATTTACTTATTGGAACCACATTAAGCTCCACGTAACACCTCAATATTTTAAAAGCAGAAAAATGGGTAAGATAGGGTATATGACATGCAAAAAAATATTAAAATAGAATATAACATCCCATTAAATTATGTATAATGGGGAGAGAGTAAATCTAAAAATTATCAGTGGGAGGGAATTTCATGAACTCCATGGTTCAATAAGTACATCTCAAATGATGGCACATTTAATCACTTAGTAAAGATATCTTCCACCTGATATTTTTTTCCAATAAATTCTAGTTTCACAATATTTTTCTCAACCTTACCTTTTATAAAATGTAGTAGATGTCAATATTCTCCATGAAATAATTTTGTACTATATTCTTTTTTAATCCGATGAAATTTTGTTAGTCTCACTAAATAATAATTGGTTTCCACACAACATTGTTGATATCTATAAATTAAAGATTCATTCTTATAATACATGTACAAACCTTAGTTACTGAAATATACATAACTTATGTTATGCTTAAGGAAACCTAATATTATTTTTTATTAAATAGTCAATATTTTTTATCCTAAAAAATATTTCTCCATCACTTATGGATTTTCTATCCATAATTTAACATTCCCAATTAATATCTAAATAAGCCAAAAAAATCAATTCTTTAATATCCTTGAACACTAAACCATAATTTAGTGTTCCTAGAACATATCTCATTATGCTTTGCACTACCAAGAATTTTACAATATTATGAAAACATTGAAATTGTTTTTTTAATAACATATCACAAAAAAGTCCTATATAATCATATAAAGATATATTAAACTCTCACAGATTCTATTGTATAGTGTTAAGTCTACTGCTTCACTATCCTCATGCTTTATCGATCTAGTTATGAATATTGTCATAGTTGAAGCCAGTTTTAAATCTTATATTATGAATTTATTAAAAACTTCCATTTCACAGTTCACATGTGATATTAATGTATTCTCTTAATATTAATGAACTTTTCACCTGAGAAAATATTTCAACTATTTTATCAATTACATATCATGCTCAAAACTCATTAATTTTCAATAGTTTTTAGATAATTTCTACTTACTGTCTATAATGATAATTTAAACCATATACATTATCAAAATAAAATATTTTCCTTATAATTTTTTTACATAGAGGATGTGATAAACACCACATCTCTTAAACTCCAAAATTCTCAAGAAAGTATCTAATAATGTAAACCAAACATGAGGAGCTTGAGTTAGAACTTACAAATCATTATCAAATATGAAATCTTTTGTATTAGTAAATCATATAACATAACCAATAAACAACTCAACATAAACTTACCAATTCAAAAATTTATTCAAAAATGATTTTTTATATCCATTTGATATATTACAAATTTTCATTAAATAGAAACCGTAAGAAAATTTAAGATAAACTAAATTCTTATATCTTGAGTGAATTTTTCTTAAACATATAATCCCTCTAATTGGGCATAAACCTTACAAATCATCATTTCTTTATTTCAGATCACTATTCCATTTTAAACCATCTTATTCTTATTGACACTATTTATACCAATTTCATTATGATGATTTGGTTTATCCATGCAATGACCTAGTATTTTTTCATGATATCATTTTCCAAAAATAATTTGTGTTATATTATATAATAATATAAAAATACAAAATATAGAAAACAAAAAAACATTTATCTCATTAATAATGAACATTTCATTTGTAACATCCCAGGTAAATAAAGAATAAGACATATTCATATTTATTAATATTTTTTAATTAAATATTAATTTTATTTTGAAGGGGTTGCTATGTACGATAGCGTGCCCGATACGCAACAATGAGTTTCTTTGAAATCTTACGTTACATGCTAATAATATAATTTCAAATGGTAGTTAACACGTAGTCGTTGTACTGGCAGGAATGAATAGAAATAACTAAAATACGAATATATATGTTTGTACATTTATCCAATAAAAGATAAAGGCTTAAAATAAGAAAGGAATTCAATTTTATACATAAATACATTAATATTCACTAAAAGGTTCATTTATCGCCTTTTGATGGTGAACCCTCTTTAAATATAGTTTTGGTCACTCTTATACATTCTTTTGGACCAAATAAAATCTTTCTTTATAATTGGGACATCAAAATTTACTTTTTGTATGTTTTTGTTATTCTTCCGATAAAGTTCATTTTTTATGAATAAGTGAAAAATGTTGTATTTTAATTCAAAACCTCTTTTAATCTAATTTATTTATATGATTAGATTATCTTTTGAATTGGTTTTAAAGTGAAACCATAAAATTTTTTTACCATTTGATTCAATGGTGGACTTTGGAATTAATTTCACTTTGAAATTCGACATAAACAAATATCAATCTTTTGATATATATTGTTTCTTAAAAACACGCTATTTGTTTTGATAGCGGGAGTTAATTATTAAATTAATTAATTCTACTTATATTCTTTGAATTAGGTAATATAAACATCATTTTTGAATTCGGAATATCGAATATAGCTTAGAGTGAATTTTTGGTAATTTTCTGAAAAACTCCAATTTTTGATGAATAGTGAAACCACTAAGTGGTAATCAAGCAAACTGATTTTTCAGTTAAATGAAAGTTTACCACTAATGTGTATTGAATTTTGAAAATTCGACATACATGGTTGTCATTAGTATGTAAAATTTGGTTCAATGGGATGAAAATAATTTTTTTGGTGAATAGTAACTTTTGTTCATTAATCGTGATTAGAGGTAATTAGTGTAATTTAAGGTAAAAATGATATTATAAAAATATGAAAACACCATGAAACTTGTCCTACCCCTATTGGATGAGTCATGGCCGACCAATACAACCCATGGGTCGATTTAGGGGACCCTATGGAGCCTCTTGGGTGAGATAATGACTTTAATGCCTTTTTTTTAAAAAAAATGTGAAAATGACACTAACATAATTTTTTTTACTAAAACAATTTTTAGAAGGGTTTATACTAATAATATTTTTGTCTATAAATACTCTTTGGAAATATAAAAATATTTTCTACATCAGTATATTTTTGTTATAATTTTTAGACATTAAATAAATTAATTTAATTATGACATCATGATGATGCAATGAAGACCTCATTAATAAACAGTTTAAATAAAATGAAACGATAATATACAATCTAAGACCTACACTTGTCCAAAAACTATTGTATGGGAATATTTCTAAGCCTTATCATCGTATCTTCGAAATATATCAATGTGGGACCTTAGAAATTCGAAACACTTTTGAAAATAAAATAATAGTTTCATGATTTCCAAAAGTACCCCTCCTCTTCTCTTATAAAAGGCCCCCACCTCTACCTCATTTCACAAACTCCTCAAGCCTTTGGCTCGGCCATCCCCTGCCCATTTACTCTCTCCACATCCCTCTCCTCATCCTAGAGGATTCCCTTTGGGCATAATCCTTTCAAAGGAAGCCTTTAGGCTCAAATCAAAAGGAGTTACACTTTTAAAGGTAATTCATTCTCTCATGTTCATTTGTTTTAGTTTGCTTCTCCAACCCCCTAAACTCTTTTTATTTACTTCTTTTGTAACAAAACCAGTATCTTCAATATACTAGGATGTTGTTATAAGATTTATTCTAGCTACACTCTCACACAACTACATCAAATGGTTAAAGAACATACGGTTCCCGTGGATGGCGAAATTCTGCCCCCCGAAACGATGATTGTTCAATACTCATTTAACACCTTCAAAGGTGGCCATTATGATGTCACTATTTTTATACATGATATATAATATGTTTATTCTTTCCTTAAGATTCTGTATTTTTCATTTATGGCATACCATTATTGTTTTCATTATGGGTAAACACGATATCTTCATTTTAGGAAGTGCGGACTACCGCCCCCTGAAAGTGATTTGATTCGTTAATACCATATGTGAGATGTGTAAAGGATAAAGTTAATGATATTATATATGTTATTATACTGGAATTATAATATACTCTTATATCATTATGATTCCATTACATAAAATACGAAATAGAAATGGAAGTAGCGTTCATGCGTACGTACGGCTTACCGTCTCCATGAACGGTGCATTTCATTTCTTACCTCTAAATGTGATGTAATATTATAAATACATGTATATGATGAATATATATGATATATATTTTATCCAAATCATTAATATCATTCTGTATATAACGAACCTTTGACCAAATTAACAACATGTAAGTGTAAGAAGTCTATTTTTGACTTAAGAACCAAATACCGACAAAATGAACATTATTAACTTAAATGATTACATGATGTTCATAACATGGTATAAAAGGAATAATGAACTTGAAAAAGGTTCTTAAGCAAGTAGAGATTAACTCAAGTTTATTATTTAGGAGATTAAAGAACGGTTGGGTCAAGTCGGATACGAGGTATGGGACTTCGTCTCAATCTCCTTTCATTGAAGCATATTTTATTTTATACACAACATTCTTTTATACGGTGTATAAACCCCTTTGAATTTTACATTTATTCAAAAGGAATCTTTTTTATACGAATCGTTTACTAAACGACAAAAGGGAATGTTTTTGTCGTACGTATGCGGCGACAACGACTTCTCTACCGTCGTGTCCGTTATTTGAGTTTCGGCTTCCTCTACAAGCCATACCTTCTTTTTAAAAGAAAAATTAATACCATGTTTTACTTTTCTTTTATTTTGGTATCGAAAATGGTTTTCATAATGTTTTTATATCAATGTGTTGTATTGATATCTTGTGATTGAAAGGTGGGAATGTTATTTTTCCTTTATGCATGTTTTATGTGATATGATTATGTTGAGGTTCTTGGGCATTATTATGAAAACGGGTGGTTCTCTGATAAACTAAGGGCGGGTGAGCCCGATATAGCTCTCCAATGCATTGGGTAACGCGAAGGAGTGAAACGTTAAGGTTTCTCTGAAGAGATTTAGGGAATATACTATGATGGGTATTCCAAACGTAACCAAGAGGGTTACTCCCTACGTAAGAATGTTATGAATGCCTCAAGTTACCTTTATGTCTTATGATTTCTATGATTTGTTCATGATTTTATGTGGTATGTTAAAGTGCCTATGTTTTATGGGTAAAATATGATTTCATTCTTATGTATATATTAACTCATGTTTCCTTTCCTTGTTCTTTTTATATAACCCATACTGAGCTTTTTATGCTCATCCCAAGTTTTTTTGAAATGTTTTTCACAGGTCACGGGAAAGGTACATGATAAGATGATAGTGTCAAGGAAGTGTCAAGAAAGAATCCATATTTTATTTTCAATATGTTTCCGTTGATGGGAAAAAGAATACTATCTTTTATTGTAACCACTTTGTTTAAATGTTGGTTGTAATGCATGTTTTAAGATCTAATTCTCTAAAACTCTAAACCTGAAAAGATTCTCAACGTGTAATCTTGTGATAACTCAAGATTATGTAAGGTTTAAGGTCGGGGCCTTATAGTTGGTATCAATGGTCGGTTTAGATAACTTTAGGAGTTAGAATTCTATGAAATGATTATCCAAAAGTTTTTTTTATGGTCAAATTGAAATGATATAGCATTTAATGATTACCATGTTGCTTCATCTAAGACATGTTTGTTCAGAATGGTTTTCCGCAGAGGAAACAGGGAAGCAGTGCTAGGAAGACATACAGAAGGAAATAACCTTCTGAATCAGCATCCTGAGATGGTCGGAATTGGAACTGAACAGTTTGTTGCAGTAATGGAACAGTTGACTCAAGCGATAAATGGTGGTGGTATTCATGCACGAGATCAGCCAGATCAACCACAAAGGAACATGTCAGCAGTGGAACATTTCATGAGGAAAAATCCCCCATCATTTAGAGGATCATCTGACCCTGTGTTAGCTGAAGGGTGGATTAAAGCACTAGAGAATATTTTCAATGTCATGGGGTGTTCAGACAATCAAAAGGTTAGTCTTGATATTTACCGTTTGGAGGGTGAAACAGATCAGTGGTGGTCGATGGTTAAAAATATCAGGGACGCTGATGAGATTGATGCTCTCGACTGGGTTGAATTCAAAGGTATTTTTCTTGAGAAGTATTTTCCTAAGGCTATTCGACTTAGGATGGAAAAACAATTCCTGGAATGGAGGCAAGAGGAAGACTCAGTGGCTGCCTATGAAGAAAGGTTCACTCGATTGGCAAGGTATGCTCCAAATTTTATCTGAGACCTTGATAGTAAAATAAATCGTTTTTATTCAGGATTAAAGCCAAAATATCGAAGGGCTTTAGCTTCTCGTGAGTTCAAAAGTTATGAAAAGCTTGTTCGATGTGCTGAGAAGGTAGAAATGGAGTTTTCCGATGATCAAGTGTTCTACAACAGCCAGCAAAAGAAGAGACCGAGGTGGCAGGATAAAGGAAAGAATTATTCAAAAAAGTCTGATGGAAAGAAAACTAAGTTTCCAGTTTGTGATAATTGTGGTAAAAGGCATGCTGGGGAATGTCTTCTGAATTCCGGAAAGTGCTACCAATGTGGTAAGATGGGACATAAGGCTCATGATTGCACTGAAAAGGATCAAGGTGAAGGTAAGACCAAATTTTATTTACAGTTAGTGAAATGTTTTAAGTGCAATGAGATGGGTCACTATGCAAATGAGTGTCCAACAAAGAGCTTGAGTGATGGGAAGCAGTTAGACTACAAGCAGAAAGGGGTGGTGAAATCCTTTGCAACTACTTCAGCAGATGTCGGGAAATCAAATGAAGTTGTATCAGGTACTTTGTTTGTTTTTTCAGATTATGCCAGTGTGTTGTTTGATTCGGGGTCTACACATTCTTTCATCTCTGAAACCTTTTCTAGTAAAATGGGAATACCATCTCAAGAAATGACTCCTGGAGTTTTGGTAAAAACACCTGGGGGGAATGTTGAGGCAAAAAGAATTTATAAGAATCTTCCTATCCTTATCTGTGGAAAGAACATACTTGCAAACCTTATTTTTTTACCTATAGTAGAGTTTGATGTTATCCTTGGTATGGATTGGCTCTCAATTTACCATGCTAAGATTCATTGTAGAGCTAAAGAAGTTTCTTTTCAGAAAGACTTTCAGTTTGTGTACAAGAATGAACCCTTACTGTTGATAACATATCAAGAGGCCGAGAAACTTGTAAAAGATGGAAATGAATGTTACCTTGCACAAATTGTTGAAAACAAGGGAACTGTTCAGATTAATGATGTGCCAGTGGTAAATGAGTATCCTAATGTTTTTCCTAATGAGTTTACTGGAATAATACCGGATCGGGAAGTTGAATTTACTGTTGACGTAGTTCCTGATGCTAAGCCAATTTCAAAACCCCCTTATCGAATGGCTCAAATTGAACTTTTAGAGTTGAAGGAGCAATTGCAATATTTATTAGACAAAGGTTTTATCCGTCCTACCACATCACCATGGGGTGCTCATGTTTTATTTATAAAAAATAAAGATGGTTCTATGAGACTTTGCATTGATTATAGAGCCTTGAATAATATTACTGTTAAGAACAAATATCCTTTGCCTCATATCGATGATTTGTTTGATCAGCTCCAGGGAGCTCAGTATTTTTCGAAGATTGACTTGAGGTCGGGGTACCATCAGTTGAAAGTAAAATAAGGAGACATTCTGAAGACTGCTTTTCGTACTAGATATGGCCATTATGAATTTGTAGTTATGCCTTTTGGGCTAACCAATTCACCTGCTGTATTCATGGACATAATGAATAGAATTTTCCATGAGTTCTTGGATAAGTTTGTGGTGGTTTTCATTGATGATATTTTGGTGTTTTCTAAAAGTAAAGAGGAGCATGAAAGTCATTTAAGGGTTGTTTTTCAAACCTTAAAAGAAAAGAAACTATATGTAAAATTCAGTAAGTGTGAGTTTTGGTTGCAACAAATTTATTTCCTTGGTCACATTATTTCTACAGATGGGATAACCGTTGATCCTTCAAAAACAATGGTTGTTGAAGAATGGCCAAGACCCAGAAATGTAACTGAGATTCGTAATTTTCTTGGTTTGGCAGGCTATTACCGAAGGTTTGTTAGAAATTTTTCACGGTTATCTGGTCCAATGACTAAGCTAACTCGGAAGGGTGTTAAGTTTATCTGGACAAAATAATGTGATGATTGTTTTCAGGAACTGAAAATAAGATTGGTGAATGCTCCAGTTTTGGCACTACCTTCCAGAAAGGGTGAGTTTGTCATCTATAGAGATGCTTCATTGAAAGGACTTGGTTGCGTCCTAATGCAGAATCATCGGGTAATTGCTTATGCTTCACGATAATTGAAAACACATGAGATAAATTACCCAACACATGATTTGGAATTAGCTGCTGTTGTTTTTGCTTTGAAAATTTGGAGGCATCATTTTTATGGAGTAAAGTGTGAAATATATACCGATTACAAAAGTTTAAAGTATATATTCACTCAGAAAGAATTGAACATGAGACAAAGGAGATGGCTATAATTAATCAAGGATTATGATTGTATGATTCACTACCATCCGGGAAAATCAAATAAAGTGGCTGATGCTTTGAGTCGAAAAAGTAATGCTTCATTATCAATGTTGCGTTTCGAACGTGATCCTTTGGTTAAGGATTTGATGAACTTTGGCATAGAAGTTGTTTGTGTAGGAAGTTCTTCTGTTTTGTTTCAGGTATCAGTGAAATCTTCTCTATCAGACAGAATCAAGCAAGCACAGAAGCAAGACAGTGAGTTGCAGAAAAAGGTAGAGCTGGTTCAGAAAGGTATGTTGCCTGAATTCAACATTGATAATGATTGTGTTTTGAGATTTGGGAAGAGATTGTGTGTACCTTGTGATTCACAGTTGAAGGAAGAGTTGTTATGTGAATCTCATAGTTCCCCGTTTTCAGTTTATCCTAGCAGTACTAAGATGTACAGAGATCTGTGGGAGTATTACTGGTGGGATGGAATGAAAACAGATATTGTTGATTTTACTGTGAAGTGTTTGACTTGTCAACAGGATAAAGCAGAGCGGCAGTTACCGAAGGGGATGCTTCAACCTTTACCAGTGCCAGAGTGGAAATGGGAGAATATATCCATGGACTTTGTTGTGGGATTACCAAAGGCATCTCGAGGTAATAATGCAATCTGGGTTATTGTTGATCGCTTGACAAAATCTGCTCATTTCCTTCCTATTCGAGATACATTCTCTCTAGATCAACTTTCTCGTTTGTATCTTAAGGAGATAGTCAGGTTGCATGGAGTTCCCCTCTCCATTGTGTCTGATCGTGATCCCAGGTTCACTGCTAACTTTTGGAAAGGCCTTCAGATGTATTTGGGTACTGAATTAAATTTTAGTACAGCTTTTCATCCTCAATCAGATGGGCAGTCAGAACGAACAATTCAGACTTTGGAGGATATGTTGCGTGCTTGTTCGATGGATTATCAGGGAAGTTGGGACCAACATATTTCTTTGGTTGAATTTTCTTATAACAACAGTTTTCATTCCAGTATACAGATGGCTCCATTTGAGGCATTATATGGCAAACGGTGTCGAACTCCAGATTTTTGGGATGAAGTAGGGGAAAGGAAGCTGATGGGACCAGATTTGGTAGAAGAGATGGCAGAAAAAGTTCAGTTGATTCAGAGACACATGATAACAGCTCAGAGCAGGCAGAAAAGTTATGCGGACAACAGGAGGAAGGATCTCTCTTTTGAGGTAGGTGATCATGTTTTTCTCAAAGTTTCTCCAAGGAAAAGTGTTATGCGATTTGGTAAGAAAGGAAATCTAAGTCCAAGGTTCATTGGACCATACGAAATTCTGGAGAGAGTTGGATCAGTTGCATAGCGAGTGGCTTTACCTCCGAGTTTATCTCAGGTACACAATGTTTTTCATGTTTTGATGTTGAGAAAGTATATGCCAGATCCATCTCATGTTTTGAGTCCAGAGGTAGTTCAGCTGGAAGAGAATCTATCTTACGAGGAACAACCGGTCCAGATTCTTGACCACAAGAAGCAGGTATTGCGGAATAAGGTGATTCATCAGGTAAAGGTTTTATGGAAAACCCATATAGTTGAAGAGGCAATATGGGAATCTGAAAATACTATGAGGGATAAATACCCCCACTTATTCGATAAGTGAATAAAATTGCGAGGATGCAATTCCCAAAAGGGGGGAAGGATGTAACATCCCAGGTAAATAAAGAATAAGACATATTCATATTTATTAATATTTTTTGATTAAATATTAATTTTATTTTGAAGGGGTTTCTATGTACGATAGCATTCCCGATACGCAACAATGAGTTTCTTTGAAATATTACGTTACACGCTAATAATATAATTTCAAATGGTAGTTAACACGTAGCCGTTGTACTGGCAGGAATGAATAGAAATAACAAAAATACGAATATATATGTTTGTACATTTATCCAATAAAAGATAAAGGCTTAAAATAAGAAAGCAATTCAATTTTATACATAAATACATTAATATTCACTAAAAGGTTCATTTATTGCCTTTTGATGGCGAACCCTCTTTAAATATAGTTTTGGTCACTCTTATACATTCTTTTGGACCAAATAAAATCCTTCTTTATAATTGGGACATCAAAATTTACTTTGTGTATGTTTTTGTTATTCTTCCGATAAAGTTCATTTTTTATGAATAAGTGAAAAATGTTGTATTTTAATTCAAAACCTCTTTTAATATAATTTATTTATATGATTAGATTATCTTTTGAATTGGTTTTAAAGTGAAACCATAAAATATTTTTACCGTTTGATTCAATGGTGGACTTTGGAATTAATTTCACTTTGAAATTCGACATAAACAAATATCAATCTTTTGATATATATTGTTTCTTAAAAACATGCTATTTGTTTTGAAAGCGGGAGTTAATTATTAAATTAATTAATTATACTTATATTCTTTTAATTAGGTAATTTAAACAACATTTTTGAATTCCGAATATCGAATATAGCTTAGAGTGAATTTTTGGTAATTTTCTGAAAAACTCCAATTTTTTGATGAATAGTGAAACCACTAAGTGGTAATCAAGCAAACTGATTTTTCAGTTAAATGAAAGTTTACCACTATTGTGTATTGAATTTTGAAAATCCGACATACATGTTTGTCATTAGTATGTAAAATGTGGTTCAAGGGGATGAAAATAATTTTTTTGGTGAATAGTAACTTTTTTTCATTAATCGTGATTAGAGGTAATTAGTGTAATTTAAGGTAAAAATGATATTATAAAAATATGAAAACCCCATGACACTTGTCCTACCCCTATTGGATGAGTCATGGCCGACCAAGACAACCCATGGGTCGATTTAGGGGACCCTATGGAGCCTCTTGGGTGAGATAATGACTTTAATGCCTTTTTTAAAAAAAAAGGTGAAAATGACACTAACATAAATTGTTTTACTAAAACAATTTTTAGAAGGGGTTATACTAATCATATTTTTGTATATAAATACTCTTTGGAAAGATAAAAATATTTCCTACATCAGGATATTTTTGTTATAATTTTTATACATTAAATAAATTAATTTAATTATGACATCATGATGATGCAACGATGACCTCATTAATGAACTGTTTAAATAAAATGAAACGATAATATAAAATCTAAGACCTAAACATGTCCAAAAACTATTGTATGGGAATATTTATAAGCCTTATCATCTTATCTTCTAAATATATCAATGTGGGACCTTATAAATTCGAAACACTTTTGAATATAAAATAATAGTTTCATGATTTCCAAAAGTGCCCCTCCTCTCCTCTTATAAAAGGCCTCCACCTCTACCTCATTTCACACACTCCTCAAGCCTTTGGCTCGGCCATCTCCTGCCCGTTTACTCTCTCCACATCCCTATCCTCATCCTAGAGGATTCCCTTTGGGAATAATCCTTTCAAAGGAAGCCTTTAGGCTCAAATCAAAAGGAGTTACACTTTTAAAGGTAATTCATTCTCTCATGTTCATTTGTTTTATTTTGCTTCTCCAACCCCCTAAACTCTTTTTATTTACTTCTTTTGTAACAACACCAGTATATTCAATATACTAGGATGTTTTTATAAGATTTATTCGATCTACACTCTCACACAACTACATCAAATGGTTAAAGAACATACGGTTTCCGTGGATGGCGAAATTTTGCCTCCCGAAACGATGATTGTTCAATACTCATTTAACACCTTCAAAGGTGGCCATTATGATGTCACTATTTTTATATATGATATATAATATGTTTATTATTTCCTTAATATTATGTATTTTTCATTTATGGCATACCATTATTGTTTCCATTATGGGTAAACAAGATATCTTCATTTTAGGAAGTGCGGACTACCGCCCCCTGAAAGTGATTTGATTCGTTAATACCATATGTGAGATGTGTAAAGGATAAAGTTAATGATATTATATATGTTATTATACTGGAATTATAATATACTCTTATATCATTATGATTACATTCCATAAAATAGGAAATAGAAATGGAAGTAGCGTTCATGCGTACGTACGGTTTACCGTCTCCATGAACGGTGTATTTCATTTCTTACCTCTAAATGTGATGTAATATTATAAATACAGGTATATGATGAATATATATGATATATATGTTATCCAAATCATTAATATCATTCTGGATATAACGAACCTTTGACCAAATTAACAACATGTAAGTGTAAGAAGTCTATTTTTGACTTAAGAACCAAATACCAACAAAATGAACATTATTAACTTAAATGATTACATGATGTTAATAACATGGTATAAAAGGAATAATGAACTTGAAAAAGGTTCTTAAGAAAGTAGATATTAACTCAAGTTTATTATTCAGAAGATTAAAGAACGGTCGGGTCAAGTCGGATACGAGGTATGGGACTTCGTCTCAATCTCCTTTCATTGAGGCATATTTTATTTTATACACAACTTTCTTTTATACGGTGTATAAACCCCTTTGACTTTTACATTTATTCAAAAGGAATCTTTTTTATACGAAGTTTTTACTAAACGACAAAAGGGAATGTTTTTGTCGTACGTATGCGGCGACAACGACTTCTCCGTCGTCGTGTCTGTTATTTGAGTTTCGGCTTCCTCTACAAGCCATACCTTCTTTTTAAAAGAAAAATAAATACCATGTTTTACTATTCTTTTATTTTGGTATCGAAAATGGTTTTCATAATGTTTTTATATCAATGTGTTGTATTGATATCTTGTGATTGAAAGGTGGGAATGTTATGTTTCCCTTATGCATGTTTTATGTGATATGATTATGTTGAGGTTCTTGGGCATTATTATGAAAACGGGTGGTTCTGTGATAAACTAAGGGCGGGTGAGCCCGATATAGCTCTCCAATGCATTGGGTAACGCGAAGGAGTGAAACGTTAAGGTTTCTCCAAAGCGATTTAGGGAATATACTATGATGGGTATTCCAAACGTAACCAAGAGGGTTACTCCCTACGTAAGAATGTTATGAATGCCTCAAGTTACCTTTATGTCTTATGATTTCTATGATTTGTTCATGATTTTATGTGGTATGTTAAAGTGCCTGTGTTTTATGGGTAAAGTATGATTTCATTATTATGTATATATGAACTCATGTTTCTTTTCCTTGTTCTTTTTATATAACCCATACTGAGCTTTTTATGCTCATCCCAAGTTTTTTTGAAATGTTTTTCACAGGTCACGGGAAAGGTACATGATAAGATGATAGTGTCAAGGAAGTGTCAAGAAAGAATCCATGTTTTATTTTCAATATGTTTCCGTTGATGGGAAAACGAATACTATCTTTTATTGTAACCACTTTGTTTAAATGTGGGTTGTAATGCATGTTTTAAGATCTAATTCTCTAAAACTCTAAACCTGAAAAGATCCTCAATGTGTAATCTTGTGATAACTCAAGATTATGTAAAGTTTAAGGTCGGGGCCTTATATCATTAGTCATCTATCAAGACAATTAAAATTCCAAACATTTCAACTGGACAAAAATATAAAAAATAATAGATAAAATGAAAAAATACGGATTGCCCCAATCTTCTAGGATCATCGCCCCCACAAAAAATACTATATAAATGAAAAAAAATATTATTAAACCAATCAAAATATTTGAAAATAAAAATATAACCTTAAGGGGAATTTTATATAAATTTTAGTGAAAGAATGAATTGGTATTTATAGGGTATAAAGGAAAATGTGACCTTTGGGATTTGACCATTATATAACCATTGGTCAATATAATCATTGGTAAATTTGAAAATTGGTAACAATAACCATTGGAGATAATTAATATGATATAATTTTTGTGAATAAGTAGTAATAGTAAAGGATAATAGATGCAGAAGCATGAAATGATGGCCTTAACCAGTAGAGTTATCATTTCAAGCTCATTTTTTAGAACTTGGGATGGAGGTAGCATCACTAGGTTTTCCATTGACCAAGACCATGTTAAGCTTCCAAAAGTGAATCTTTTATGACATAACCTACATGAGATGTTCATGTTAGTTGATATTACCATGTGTTCGATGCTAGTCGAGCCACCCCATGAAACTAAAACCATCACACACCTTGGTGTAATAGGGGTATATATATAGTCTTTAGTTTATAAATGTGTAATTTACATTGTATAAATTAATTTTTTATTCCATAAATTCCATTTTTAACAATAGTTTTTCTTACTAAAATATATTTTTAAGTGAGACAAATTTGATAAATTTATTTCGGGACATAAATAAAACCTAGTTGAATTTATCTATAGAAAGGATATATATATATATATTATAAATGAAGGTATTATGAATAATGTTTTTTAATGAAATGGTATTTTTTTAAAATTATTATTTAAATATAAGTTTCAAAATAATTTTATAGCGGCCTAGAAATTTTTTTATATGTTTCATAAATTTGACTGTGTATTAAAAACTACCAGATAAATAATTTTTTTATATTTAAAAGTTAAAATTCTCCACTTTATGGAATTATTATGGTAAATTAAAAATCATATTTTAAATTATCACATTGAAATTAGGTTAGGTTAAATTTATAATAATTTTCTAAAATACTTTATTTTTTTCATGAATAGTAAAAATATAGTTTTGGGTTTTTGGTATATTTTATGACTTCATATTTATAAAATCCTAATTAAATAATTAATTAAAAATAGTCAATGATCAAAAAAATTATTTTATTAATATTATGTTTTTAAATATTTTTTAATCAATTTACAAACCTATAAGTGACATTAAAAATCTAAAATTAAAATTTGATTCTCAAAGCATTATTTTTTGAAAGTTTAACTTTTCCTATCCGAAGAAGTATTAAAAATGATGTTCAGATCTATTAGGTTATAATATCATAAATTGTGACTCAAATGTCCCAAACCATGGGAAAAATAATGTTTCTGCCAATGGTTTTTTATTTTTTTAAACCTAGATTTCCAATACATATATTTGAAAATTATTAAAAAATACCTCCACTTTTTATCTAAATACCCAACCATTTCACCATTCCACTTCACTATCAATTTTCTCTCTATGAATTTCTAGTGATTTTTCCTCCCAATTATTCCTCCCAAGGTTTCTTCAAGTTCCCAAGTTTCCATACTCAGGTTTTAGGAACAATTATTCATGGTAAAGGGAATATCTACTTGTCTTTTTCATTCAAGTTCCCTTTTGTGGTATGTATTATACTCTCTAAAATAATTCCCCTTTTTCACTTTCTATTATCCAATTACGATAAAAACATACTTTTATCAATGTTATAACCTTTTACCCTCTCATTTTTCATTTTTTAATCCATGTTTTACACCTATCATGTTGTTGAATTTATTTATCTCTTTTACTTGATAAATTTCCATTTATTTTATTTTTGTGAATACCCAAACCTATTCCTTAACCATTGATATTTACCAATATGTAAAATTATTTATTGATTTTATGATTTACTTATACGTAACCCACATTCTCTTTCGGTGGGTTAAGAATTATGTAATGATCATGTCTTTAAGCACTTTTCTATGCCATGATTTTGAAAAGAAATTTGTTCTTTATTTTCCACAGGTCATTAATGAAATGATTTATTATGACCTGTGTGGATCATATTAATTAATACTTATGAAGGGTTCCCCCTTATAGTTCTCCAATGAATTGGTTAATAACTTTAATCTCAAAATAAATTTTTTTTATGATAAGTTGGTTAATAACATTGGTAATTTTAATTTATGATACCTTTGAGATAAACCATGGTGATATTCTTATAAATGTATCATTTAAATGTTTTAACCAAATTTACATGTTATGATTCATTTTTTCATTATTATTATATTATTATTTCTCTTGTATTATTATTGTTCCTCATGCTCTTATTAATATATATCACAATCACAGGGTATATGTATCCCTTTCTTATTCCCTTACAAAGCATCATGCTTACCCATTTCCTTTTATTCATGTACCCAGGATATGACATGCAGTAAAAGTAACTAAGTGTGAACCCATGAAGATATCATTCAATAGTATTAGAAGAATGTTTTAATTTTTCTTATATTATGTATCTAATTTTGAAGAAACTAATCTTTAAAAGATCATGTGTTTTATTACATGTAATAAAAATATGGGATTCCATAGTTTGTATTAGAGAATTATTTAGTAAATTATGGAAATTAGGACTTTATATCTTTAGAAATAACCATAGGAAAAAGTCTAAATATAAGAAAACATCATGGTATTTCAGTAAGTATTATGTAATTTATTTCTAATAAAATTCATCCTTATCAAGATACTACAAGTGGATGTGGATCTAGAATATATGTATGTTGGGGTAAGACCCTAAAACACTACATTAATCTATAATCAATCAGGAATCAGTGCACAAAAATAGGCCTTGTTGCATGCCTATTTTGACACTCCGGAGGGATATGTTTGGTTAATCACAATTTTTTTTATAAACCATTATGAAATATAAATAGAAAATGTAATTTTTATTAGAGGTTATTAAATAATAACATATTTAGACATGATATTCCTTATATATAAAATCTGTAGAGACCTGTTTTTTTCCTTGTAAGACTTTGAAATATTTCGATATGTATTTCGAGAGCCAGGTGCAGATACGACATGCGATTCCAAGGTGTGCCCAGAAAAATTTTTATAAAAATATTAATTATTTTTATACTATGCACCTGGAGGAAACAAGATATCTTTCAAAATGTAGCTCCAATCAGAAATCTGAGGCCACAGTTGAGTTCCGAGCATGGTTTTTACCCTAGGGGGGCATATCTTTTGCCGGTGTGGTTCTTCTGTAGAAATATCCATGGAGGGCGCTTACATAAATAAAATAGTTAAATATAATTTTTTTAACTCAAATTCCAAATCATATAGCTTTTACACAGGGTCTTGGAATGGAAATACAAGACTTCTGTTGAGTTTGGAATGTGGTGTTTCACTTAAGTGTGACTTAAAGTGAGAGGGCATGGGAGGTTTAGATCTTGTGACTGTCATCAAAAAATTTTATTGTTTTTCTATAAATAAGAGGTTTATAAAATGATCAAGGGTTTATCTCATTTTCACCCATGGTCAACAGAGGTCCTCTCTCATTCTGATTGGTGAATCGACGTCTTATTCTTGATGGATGTGAGGAAACTTCATATCCTAGCATATCAAAGCATAGTAAACACAACGGCTGATCCAAAATCTATGTAAGATCCTTCTTTCGGATTCTTCTTTTCCATGATTCATGTTTTCTCATTGTATTTGTTTAATTTTTGTTTCTACAGCCATATTTATCTTTGTTGATGGACAAACTAAAAACTTTCATCATCCGATTGAGTTTTCGATTGCTCGTTCTTCGTCTGTTCTTCACCATTCTTCATCATTAACTTTTTGATAAAATGAAACTATGTCCAAAATTCAAAAATATCATGAATCCACTAAGGAAGTGATCTAGGGATTCTGGATCTACAAAAGTTTCGAGTTCCCAGTGCCAAATCAGGCACATCAGTGAGCGGAAGATCTCTCAACTTTTCACCACATCAAAATGGTGGCAAATCCTCAAACGAAGACCAAGACTGTGAATATCGCATCCTGGGGAACTCAGATATAGTGTTGGAAATTTATTTCCGATCACCAGGGTGTCGATGGTGGCCGTGGAAGTTCTGTGTTTTCTATCGATGGCGGTGGCGGCCACGGGAGGCTGACGGCAGTGGGGAACCACTTGGCGGCAGTGGTGTCGTAGAGTCGGGCCGCCGACGGTGTGAGCCGCAGTTATTAGAATTCAGCACATGCGGGGTACGTCGTGTGCAGAGGCCAAAGGGCTGGTGGGCCATCATAGCTAGGCCACGGGCTGGGGGAGCAGACTGGGCTAGCCAAAGCAGGCTGACCCAGGTGGGGAGGACCGGCAAGAGCGGGTTGGTCTAGCCAGAACAGGCCAAGGTGGGTTGTCGAATCTTCAAATGTATGTAGCTTGAAAACTAGACTTCAAATTGATGTTTCATCTACATCCACTTATTCATATCATTGAGAAAAACCTTTTGAGGCCTATTTGAGAGTTTTATGTTTCAGGATTGAGTCTTGGTGGCATGAAACGTTCAATAATAATGATAATAATATAATTATTATTATTTGTAGATTTTCATATCGAACGTATCTCCTACATCCAATGTCTGATCGATGTGTTGTCAGTGTCATCATGACCCTAGAATTGAGGAAGACTTTTCAAGACCAATTTTGGGTTCTTAATCTGAAATCGAGGTATGGGCCCCACAAAGGCTGGTTTGGGCATGTTGTGGTGAAATGTGACTTTTTCACCAGGTGTCTAATTTGGACAAATGAATATCTAATATCATGTGTTATTTTAACCAGATTTAAATGGTGTGGTTCATATGATGTGTTCAAAGATTGAAACATGGTCCCCAGGAAGCATTGTTCTTTCATAATTTTGTGAAATGTAGTTTCTTCATTGAGAGTTCGATTTGGGGGAATGAATAGTCAATCATGTGTGTTTTTCTGAAAATATCATGACTGTGTGATCTCTTTGGCTATCTAAGAACATCTGAGGAGGATAGTCAATGAAGATACGTTTTCACCCCTTTTGAAACATTGAAGAGCATCATGCGCTCGTTAGCATTATGGATAGAGGTGCCCTGTACTCTAAGAGTTCACTAAAATGCATAGGTATACATGATCACAGATTAGTAACTGAGTATGGAAAGGTACATGTCTAGGTGATGATGTGGGTCACACATCATGTGGTCCCCACACATTCTGTATACAACTTTACAAATCTTCTACCTCTCATATATCCTTCTTTTGAACTCGGATTTTGGCATGTAACCAGACTATACTGAGTTTTTTTTTCATGTAGAACACGACAATGCCCTCTATAGTGGATTTTGAGATATGATGTGAGATATTATGGGTGTGATACCTATCGGGGGTGATACCCAATGATTGTAGTGTAGTTCTTTGATTCTTTTTAAGAGGTGCTATCCATTAGGGATTTCTAGATCATTTATGGGATTACCCTATAGCGTACTACCCTTCACCAGGGTTGGGAAGTGGTGTTCACTGATGAAACATTTGATCATACCCTCCAGTGTATTACCCTTTAGTGGGTCTAGGCATTTTCATTTACCAATGGTAGAAAAAAGCATGCCCTCCAGCGGGGCTTAGTATTGGGTCCTCAACCTTGATACATGATCTATCGACTATGTGGATCAGTTATGATACATGTTTTGATGAACCTTTAGAATCATGATAAAGAGGGATGCTTTTCTCAATGAGATGCATCGTTTTGATGTGACCTAAAGTCATGCAGGAAACACAAAACTACCCATAGAAGATATTATCAAGGTGTGGTGATTGAGTCCCTTTGACTTGTGTGTTTATGGAATATGTGAGGGTTGATGTTCATTATTGGTGGTTACTTCTGGGATTGTTGTTGTCACTTTTCCTAGGATGAGCTGTGATATGGACATCCCCTTACTCTCTTGTTTGGGATTCTTTGGTTGAGCATGTATATATATCCTATTATAGTACCCACTCTTTGGGTTTTGTTTACTCTCCTTCTAAGAGTGGTGAAGACACATGGGGCTTTCCACATGCTTTCTGTTTCTATCTTCTCATGGTTAGACGAGTATACTATCATACTAAAGGTAGTTAAGACATGATGATAAGTTTATCTTATCATCTTTTCTAGATCCTTGTGTTTGTATGATCTTAATTCACTTTCTTTTTTAGTAAAGTTTCACTCCTTTTACTATACATTGTCATATTTACTTATTTCCTTTTTAGAGTATCTCTTACCCCCCCCCCCACTTTTCAGGGTATCCTACTAAGTATTTTTATACTCACCCCTATAAGGGATTTTTCTAGACATGTCGTGCCTTATGCAGACGATGAACGGGTTGATTGTGACTTCAGAATAGTATAGGGATATGGGTGCTTGGACCACATAAGGTGGTCATATGTTGGGATTAAGGATCAGGGATCTCTCAATTGTTTCTCTTTTTCAGTTACTACCAAGTTGGGGCACTTTTCTAGTTAGGCGTGTATTTTTTTTCCACTTCATTTTCATTTTATTTTCCCATACTTGTATTGATTAAAGGTTTATGCATGTTTAGTTTCCTTTTTATAGAATTATTATGTCTTTTATTCCTTTTTCATCTGCAATTTTTCATTGAGTTGGATATGTGTGTATATAGGTTCTTAGGAAAAGGTTTCCCTCAGTTTTTGTGCCTTCGTTGCTAGTCTCTCCCACCTGGCCTATGGAGGCGGGCTTGGGGTAGTTGCGGCTTGATCCCTGACATGGGTTGGATCATGAAAAAGTAGTATCAGAGGTGGTTCGATCCTTGTGATTTTTTTTAGACATTTCCCTAAAAAGGTATTGGTGTGGTTTAGGGAAATAGTGTCAAAGATTCTCAAGAACAGCTCTTAGTCTAGGGAGTCTGGTGATGGTATAGGAGGCTAATTTATCTATTCACCAGGAACCTAATTACCTTCTTGTTGACATAGTACCCTGAGACACTTGTTGCATGGAACAATGGTACATTCATCATATAGGATAGAGTATTTAACTATAAATCATGATTGAAATCCCCATTGTAGTTGATATATATATATATATATATATATTCTCATCTAACCGTGGTACTCCATGATAATATTCAGGATGTCTCCGTGATGAATCCCAGCGAAGATACAAACTATGGTTCATGAGAACAACCCTGTGAGTGATGAGGCCTCAGTTCAAGACCCATTATTTGATCCCCTTCTTCTAGGTGGGAAGGTAGAATCACCTCCACCTATTGGGTAGTATACAGCCCCAGAATAGAAGGTTGGGGATGTGTGCAGGATGAGCATACTCCACGAGTTCTAATTCTAGAGATCATTGAGGTGCCAGGGTGAGTTGGACCCTCAGGTGGTAGAGGTTTTTATAGAGTCGATGTTCTACCTCTTCAAGATTGTTCGAACACTGATGGATCATATGGTGGATTTTGTAGCCAAACTTTTCCATGGGGTTGATGGACATTGGTGGAGTGATCACTAGTGACAGAGAGATATCTGTCCAAGGCATTCTAGTTGGTCGGTTTTTGTAGTATGCGTCATAGAGTTGGGATGTCTGTCGCAGCTATCAGACATCAGTTAGCAGGCCCTCAACGTTGGATTCCTCCTTTGAAAAGACTCAGTCACATGGTTAGGGTATATCATAGGTCATCGGGCAGCCTAGGATGCACTAGTGCTATGCTTGTGTCGGGCAGGGTCACATGGAACGAGACTGCCTAACCAAATTTGATGATCTTCTCAGGTTATTGGTAGATGCACCACCATGGAAGAGGAAGTTATGTGATCATAGATATCCCAAGAAAGGATAGGGAGGTTCTTAGGAAGGTGGTGCTAGAAGAGGTTCAAGAAGAACTGTGGATGATGGATAATTCTATGAGGTCCTTCGACCACCACTAGTCATCCAACGTTAGGCTTAGGGAACTAGAAGTCGGGGCCACCGGAAGCTACATGTTATGGTTTTCTACAATCCTATGGTGAGAGATATGATAAGAGGTACACCCTATGTCTTTTCTAATTTTTTTAGTATAAATTGATAGAAACTGTGGGAGGTACTCTTTCCTCCCTACTTCTTGCTTGAGGTTTTACCAGTATGGAATGGGAGTGGCGATGTAACCCTATGTTGGTTTTGTTTGATGTATATTGGAATGCACATGGGATAGGGTTCCTTCTCCCACTGAGACACGTTTTTGTTACATGATAAAAAATCATGATGGTGAGTTAGTGTCACCCAAATAAGATAGTATTGAGGTGTGGTGGATGATTCCCTCTGACTTGTGCATTTATAGAGGGGTTGGGCAGTGGAGTGTCGAGGTAGGTCATGTAATTGCCAGTGGAATTTTTCTAATTGACCTCCTTTTGATCATTATTCCACTAGTGTGTATGAAAGAGTGTCTAGGTTTAGGTTACTCTCCTTATAAGGGAAGAAAAGACACATGGAGTAAGAAATGTTATTTTTTTGTCTAGATTCTTGCGGTTGGGTGAGTTTAGTCACCTATTCTATTTTTTGGTAACTTTGTATGCTCAATGTCAACCTTGATACAATAGTTATCAAGTACAGGATAGGGTGATGGAGTCCCCACGAACTGGACTATGTGACTTACTAACTGGTGCTGGCAGTAGTAGACTTCACCCTGAGGATGTGTAGACACTGCCATATGGAAGAACGTTTTGTGGATTTCATAGACCACTAGGGTCTCAGGTACTTCTTTACCTAGATAATCATGAACCTGAGGTGGTGATTCTTGTTGAACTATCTATAGGAATATGACTTTGAGACAGTCTATACTCCAGGGAAGGGAAATTTCATGGAATATTCCATTAGTACGAAGTCCCAGGCTTGCATAGTGAGGGAAGTTTTAGAGTAGTTAACTTCCCTACAGTTGACCCTAGTGGAGGAGTGGGGTTACAGTATTTTTCAATCGGTGATGATGACTTATTCACTTAGAGAGTGTGTAAGAAAGTCTCAGCTGTGATTCATTGACTATGAAATCTCATGTGACTAGATATCCATAGAAGATGCACCAGATGGATATTCTGAATGAGGGAATCTTCAGACCTTATTCTAGGGAGAAGCTTTTAATGGAGTGTTTGTGGTAGTTGTAAGTATGGAAGATCATCCACCTTCACAGGGTTCCCCCAATGTTTTTCTAAGATCATGATGTGTGGTTTACATCACAATTGTGGAGAGGCCATCAAGAGGCATTCGATACCCAGCTATGGATGAGTACGGCCATTCATCCCCAGATCTATGGGTAGACCGAGTGCACTATCAATGTATTGGAGGATATTCTAAGGTATTTCATGTTGGTTTTGGATGGAGAGTCAAGCTATACATGAGGTTCAGTAAGTTGTTTGATATCATGTTAAGGGTTAGTGAGGATTCCTACTGCCTTTCTCTACACCCAAAGCTGGAGTGTGTGTAGGATATTTTCCACATTTCATAGCTAAAGAGATATGTGCAGCATCCCACACACTTCATTGATAGGAGCGAATGATACATGGATGGAAGATCCCCGTGGTTTGCATATTTTGGCTGCATGAAAGTGTGTAAGAGAGTTCCTGAGAGTGAGAGTGTCAGGTGTGCACTCAGTATCCTGAGTTTTTTTCCCTAATTTTTTGCGTGATGAAAATATTAAATGATCTAATGATGTAGAGACCTTATTTTTTCCTTGTAATACTTTGGAATATTTCTATATATATTTACAAATCTAGGTGCTGAGACGGTGTGCGATTCCAAGGCATGGTGGGACAAAAATAAATTTTATAAAAATATTCAAAAACAATTGTACTATATATGGGGAGGAAATGGTATATCTCTCAAACGGTATCTCAAATCATAAATCTAATGTCGTGGTTGAGTCTGAAGTATAGCGTTTACCCTAGGCAGGACATAACTTTTTTTGGTGTGGGTCTTCTGTAGAAAAATCCACATAGGTTATTTATATAAATAAAATAATCAAATTTATATATTTTATCTAAAACTCTGAATCATATAAATTTTACATGGGTACTCAGATTGGAAATATGAGACCTCCATTGAGTTTGGAATGGGTTGTTTTACCTATTCTCGGCCTAAAGTGACAGGGTGTGGGTGGTTTGGATCCCACGACTATTAAAAGATTTTTTTGTTGTTTTTCTAAAAATTAGATGCTTAAAAAATGAGAAATGGTTTGGATCATTTGATCCCATAGCCGGCAGAGCTCCTCTCTCTTTCCTATCGGAGAATCAACATCATATTCTTGATAGATTGTATTGAAACTTTAAATCCTAGTAGATCAAAGTGCAACGAATGCAACGACGGATCCCAAATCCATGTATGATTCTTCTTTTGGATTATACTTTTCCATGATTGATTTTTGGCCACTGAATTGGTTTCATTTTTTTTTGATTCCCTTTTTATCTTTTATGATGTTCAAACTAACAATGACCATTATCTGATTGAGTTTTCGATTTCTCAATCTTCATGGTCTTCATCTGTTCTTCATCTTTCTTCATCATTAACTTTTTGATATGATGAAAAGATTTCCAAACGTCGAGTGGAGCATGGATCTATGAATGATGTGATCCAAGGATATTGGATCTACATAGGTTTCAAGATTCAGTTGTTGGAGGAGGCGAGACAATGAGAAGAAGAACCTCTAAGTTTTCATCACATTGAAATGGCAATGGATCTTTGATCAGAGACTCAGTCTGTGAAGATCACATCCCGTGGATTCCAGATCTGGTCTCACAATGTTTTTCTGAGGACCGGGGTGCTGCCGGTGGTCCAAGAATGTTCCAAAGCAGCTGACGGTGGTGGCGGAAAGCTTCATTGCATCGGCGGTTGTAGGAGGCTAGAGGCAACAACATGCCTCTCGGCCTCGGCGACATTGCGGAGGAGGTCCATGGTCGGTGTGGGCTGTGCTGGTTGGAATTTGGTGCATACATGGTGCATCAAGTGTACAGGTCAGTGCATGCAGGCTGCGGGATAGCGCATCAGACCAGGCTAGATGGAGCGGGCCAACCCAGGTGAGGCAGACATGCCAAAGCGGGTCAGTCCAGCTTGAACAGGCTGAGGCAGGCCATCGAATCTTCAAACCATCATAGCTTTCAAAACAGATGTCTGATTGACATGTGGTCTATGTAAAATTTTTCCTATCATTGAGAAAGAACATTTAAATTTTTTTTGATAATTTTATATTTTGGGATCGAGGCTTGGTGACTGGAAATGTTCAATAATAATTACAATAATATAATTATTTTAATTTGGAGATTCTTGTATTAGATGTATCCCCTATATCCGTTATCCGATCGATGCATCGTCTGTGACATCATGACACTAAAATTGAGGCATACTTTTCAAGACCAATTTTGGGAACTTAAACTGAAATCGAGATGCAGGCCTCATGAAGCTCGGTTCAGGCATGTTGTGGGGAAATGTGACTTCTTCATTGGGTGTTTGATTTGGAAAATTCAATATCCAATCCTGTGTCCTTTTTCATGAGGATTGTAATGGTAAAATCTATAAGATGTCTTCCAGGATCAAGGTGTGGACCCCATGAAGCACTATTTGTTTGCAATGCCATGAAATGCAGTTTCTTCACTGGGAATTCGATTTAGAAGAATGAATAGTCGATCCTATGTTTTTTTCACAAGGATAATGATAGTGTGATATGGTTGGTAATATGGGACCATGTGGGGAGGATAATCTATAAAGTTACATTTTCACCCCTTTTGGACCAGCGATGAGCATCGTGTGCTCTTCAGCCTTATGGATAGAGGTTCCATGTACTTTTGGAGTGCACTAACATGCATAGGGGTACTTGATCATAGTTTAGTACCCATGTATGGATTGGTACATGGAAATGCAATGATGTGGGGTTTCATGTCTTTTAGGCCCCACAAGTTCCATATACCACTTCACGATTCTTATACCTCTTCTATCTCCTTCTTCTGAACTTGGATTTTGGCCCAATAGTAGCCAATCCTGATTGTTTTTCTACATAAAATGAGATGGTTCCTTCCATAGTGGCTTTTGAGAGATGATGATAGATGTATCAAGTGTGACACCTATCAAGGGAGATACCTGATATTTATTGTGTAGTTCCTCAATGATTTCCGAGAGGTCCCATCTAGCAGGGATGGCCAGAAATGTTCCAGACTTACCCTCTAGTATATAACCCTTCAGTAGGGCTGGGCAGTGGCATTAAATGATGACACTTCTAGGATTACCCTCAAGAATATTACCCTACATCGGGAATGGGTAGTGGAATTCATTGATGGAAGTATCAAGTATACCCTCCAGTGGGGTTGGGTAGTGGGTTCTTGACCTTGAGACACGATATCTCGGCTTTGTGGATCAGCGGAGATACATGTTTTGACATAACTTTGGACTCGTGAGAAAGATGGACACATTTCCCATGAAGTTATTTCCTTGTGACGTGACCTAAAACCATGCGGGTAAGAAAGATCTACCCAAAGCAAATAGGATCTAGGTTTGGTGAATGATTCCTTTTGACATGCATGTTCAGGGAATATGTAAGGGATGTTGGGCATTATTGGTGGTTACTTATGAAATTGTGATAAATTATTTTCCTAGGATGAGCTGCGATATGGAAATCCCATTACTCAATCATTTGGGATTATTTGGTTGAGAATGTATATTTATATTATTTCAGTACCCACTTCTTGGGTTTTGGTTACTCTCCTTCCAGGATAGGAGAAGATTTGTGAGATATTCCATGTGCTTTCTGTGTCTAGATTCTTCATGGTTGGATGAGTTTAATCTCATACTAAAGGTAGTGAAGACTCTATGAGAATTTCATCTTTACATAGTTTCTAGCTCCTTGTTTTTTAATGATATTACTTCACTCTCTTGTTGGGATGAGATGAACTCATTTTACTATACCTTGTCTTATCTACTACTTTCCTTTTCATAGTATCTCTTACAGCTCCCCCTTCACCTTTTAAGGTCATCCCACTAAGTATTTTTATACTTAATCCTACATGGTTTTTCCTCGCACGTGTCGTTCCTTATAAAGATGATCAATAGGTTGATCATGAATTCAAAGGAGCATATGGATACGAGTTCTTGGACCACGTACAGTGTTCATATCTTGGGAATCAAAAGCATGGATCTCTAAGTTATTTATCTTTTTCAGTTACTGCCACGTTTTGGCACTTTTCTAGTTGGGAGTGTATTTTTTTCCATTTCCCTATCAGTTTATTGTACCGTATTTGTACTAATTAGAGGTTGATACATGTTTAGTTTCCTTTTTATATCAGTATTGTATTATTTGTTCCTTTTTTCTCTCCACTTTTTCATTGATTTGTCTACATGTGTGTTAACAGGTTCTTAGGCAAAGCCATCCCTGAGTTGTTGTTCCTTCGATGCTAGTTTCCACCCCAGGCCTATAAAGGCGGACATGGGGTAGTTACGGCTCGAGCCTCGGAAAGGGTCAGGTTGTGAAAAAAATATCTTTGGAATTATAAGGTTTTTAAAATAAACAATTTCCTTACTAAGGTTTTCTTAAATTATAAAAATGGTAGTAAATAGGATGAACCATGAAAATGATGAGTGCAACAAATGATGTATTGATAACCTTTTAATGGATGTTGGGATAGAAAACTTCATAAGGATGATGAATCAACCAACTCATGTTATGATTAATAACTTGAATCAATTCAAGTAACCAAATTAACCTCGAAGTGAAAAACATTCCATTGAGTTCTTTATGCATCAATGACCAGCTTCTTTTACTGGATCTACCAACCCCTTGATTTCTGAATAGTGGATGTACTCTATAGAAAATATCTTCTTGGTACTCCATTGTTCTGAGCTACAGAAATTAACCCTATAATTATACCTATTATAAGTAGAATCTAGTTGGTGGTGGACACTAAATAAAAACAGTATTCCATAAAGTGAGATTGATTCCACAGAGTGGGAAGAGTTTAATTTATTATTTTTCAATAAATTGTTTCTCTATTTGATGTGAACAAAAGTGGAGAATTAATTCCAAGAGCTAAAGTAAAATGAAAATTAATCAGTAGGAAGTTATGATAAAAAATTATAATAATTTCCATAATACCCCACTATCTTTGTTATAGATCCCAAAATAAAGGTTGACAGATTCTTCAATGGATGGAGACTCCATATGTGGAGGAAATTAGAAATTAGAGACTATGAAATCTATGATAATATAGTGTATAGTTCTATGAAGGTTGAATTAGTGTTTGTAGATGTTGAGTCAATAAGGTTTTCCTTATGAATTTTCCATTCCTTTGTACTTGGGGGATATTGTTGAGTCATTAAGGATTCCTTATGACTTTACCATTCCTTCTTGTTTTGAAAATCACAAACACCTTATCTCAAAGAAAATATCTTTTTCCCCTGTGTTTTACTTCTATAAGGAAAAATTTCCTTCCCAAAGGAAATTTATCCTTAACATGTTTTTATTATTCATATCAAAAAATTTCCAAGTGTAAAATTATGTTTGTAACCAAAACATAGGAATCCTATAAATACCTAGATATGAAGCATTCTATTTTAGGATCTGAATTCTCAGGATTCTGGTTAAGAACTCTTCTAAGTTCTGACTCTGAATTCTAAATATGAATTCTGGTTACAAAATCTACTGAGTTCTGACTCCGAATACTGAATACGAATTCTGGTTACAAATTTTTCTGAGTTCTGACTTCGAATTCTAAATGTGAATTCTTGTTAAAAACTCTTCTGAGTTCTCACTCCAAGTTCTCTAAATACAGACTCCAAAATCTTATGAGTTTTGACTCTGAATTCTCATGAACTCTGACTCTAAACTTTGTATGTTCTGGTTACGAATTCTTGTGAATCCAGATTCCAAATTTCCTTGAAATTAAAACTCAGTAATTCTATAGAGTTCAGGTTCCAAATTCCTAGAAAACAGAATCCGAATATCCTTGTATTATAGACTCCGAATTCATTTTTGGTTAGAATCTGTACTTTCATTTTCTTACATTCCGAATATTGTATTTTAGTTATGTAACCAAATTTTTTCTTACACTTGTTTTATTATATAACGATGTCATGAATTCAGTTACTAACTAACCATTGATTGAGTGACACATGTACAGGTCCCTCCAAAATTCACGGAAAATATGACTGTTGGAGGAGGGAGCCGACCGTTGAAGTCGTGCTTATAAATAGGATATCATTTGAAAGAGCTCACAATTTTGATGATATGTTCTATGACACTAGATATTACATACTGTTGAAGTAATTTCTAGAGAGATACTCTCATGCTTTGTGCATACTGAACTTCTTGTTCATATTTTCTTTGTGTGACTCCGATTGTTTCTATGTACAATCGAGGGATTCCGGGGATAGGAATACAGAGGTTCCGACTACCTTGATGTTGAGGGCTTTCGAGGATAGCAAGACAGACTCTGATATTCGTATCGAGGGCTTACCTTGGTGTGGGTAATACATACATTCTTGAATGTATAAATCAAGGGACCATTATCCAATGTTGTTGGATACCCTTCTCTTAGGGTTAAAAGATTTACTACATGTTACTTGTTTTGTTACAAGTTTTCCACTGCATTTGTATTATTGAGGAAAGTATAACTATCTTATACTTTCTTATACTTGTACTCTGATTTAGTAAGATTCTATACGCTCTAAGGTAGAATCTTCATCATTGTAAACTTTCATTAAGATTCATTTCCAGAACCATATTTTCCGAAATCACTTTCTCGGAATCATATTTCTAGAATCAAGAAAGTGTGTAGAACTAGAGGTTTTGTAAATTACCTTGTTTAACCTTGTTAAACATAACCATCTTTAAAATTTCCAAAATAATTTTTTAAAGTGTACAATTCACCCCCCCCCCTCTTGTATCTTGAGCATCATTAGATACTCCATACAGTACCTCTTTTATTTTTATCCTATATTTGGTATTATAGAGTATATTATCCTCACATAACATCTCAACAATTGGTATCAGAGCATTGGTTCAAACTGAATTAATCTCATGATTAGATTTAGAATAGAATTCATCTCATTCTTTTCTGGAATCAGTTTTTTAGACTCGTATAGTTCTGATTCATTTTTTTCTTAGAAATACTCTTGTTCTATATTTTCCTCACTTAGGAATATTTTCCTTGTTTACAAAATTTTTCTATTAACAAGTTTCTCTGGAGAGATTTTTATTAAAGATGGCAGGAATCAATGTTGGTTCCATAGACAATGTCAATCCAATTAGACCACCTATTTTTGATGGAAATGATTATGAATACTAGGGAGATTGCATGAAGACATTCATTATCAATACTGGTGTTGATAATTTTTTTATGCTTACTAGAGGATATAAAATCCCTAACAAAGAAGTTAGTAACTTCTCCAATCAAAAAAAGCATGAATACCAACTGAATTATAAGGTACGCAATACTTTTATTTGCTCCATGACTAGAAATATATATATCCAAATTTCATCTTGTGAAGAAGAAAATTTTATTTCGAAGAAACATGAAGTTACACACTTTGTAACTTCCAATTTTATTGAAACTAGAAGAGCCATGCTCAGAGCTGAATATCATGGTTTTTTCATTCCTTATGGAGAACCCATATGTAAGGTGAAACATATATTCATGACTATTTTGAATAGTTTACAATCCATGGGTGATAAAGAATTATATGATGATTCTCTTGTTGATAAGATCATAGAAATCATTCCCAATGAGTGGGAATCCAAGAGGACTGCTATTGATGAAAATAGAAAGGTTACTTAGATTTCTCTTGATGAACTATTTGGAACTCTTCTTCAACATGAGACTAGAATGAAAAGAGATGCTGATAATATTAAGAAGAAGAATGGGAATGGAGGTGTTGCTTTTACTATAACTTCAAATCATATAAAAGCTAAGAATCCTAAGAGAATTACCAGATCTAAGTCTAAGAAGGTTATTATCCAATCCAAATCTAGTGGAAGTGAATCCTTAGAGAATGAGTTAGAAAATATTGCTTGAATAATGAACAAGATAGCTATAAAGAGGAACTTTCAATCCAGATACAAGAAAAAAGAAATAAAAGTTAAGAAAGATTCAGAAGTTACATGTTATGAATGCAAGAGAGTTGGACTCATAAGACCTGATTGTCCTATGCTTAAGAGAAAAGAAAGAAAGGAAAAGAATTCTGAGAGAAACCAAAAGAAGTATTACAAGGATAAATCTATGAATGTCTTGAAAGCTAATGACACCTGGAGTGCCAGTGGTGGTGAATCTTTAGATGAATCTTCATATTACTAATCTTCTGGATAGAATAATCTTGGTCTAGTAGCCAGACTACCTATTGAAAAGCATTGTTTAATGGCTAAGTTACACAATGTTGAATCAATGACCAATGTTTCCTTGAATTATAATTATAGAAATGATAAATATTATAAATCTTCTGATGAAGATAATATTTTACCTACATATGAAGAAGTTTCTATATTTTCAAAACTTCTTGAGATTGAGAATTCAAATCTCATGAAAAATATTGATAAGGAAAAATCTGGGAATACTATTCTTACTAAGGAAATATCATATCTTTCTAAAGATCTTGATAATAAAAATTTTAATTTTGAAAGTAATTCAAAAAATATTGAGGAAGTAAATTCTGAAAAGAATAAACTTTCTAAAGATCTAGAAAACATAATTTCTAAGAAAAATGTTTTCAAGCCTAACTCTAGTTCAAAATCAAGTGTTTTAGAAGACAAGAACTTGGTTATCAAACTAAAATCCAAAATCTTTTCATTGAGTAACTGTTTGTCAAAATTTACCTTAGGTAAGGAAAATTTTGATAAAATGTATTCTCAAATCTGACCTCTATGGAATAGTTCTGGTTTTGGTTATACTGGCTCTAAACCGATTTTTAGTAATAATTATTTTGTTCTTCAAAGTGCTCCATTCTGTACTATGTGCCAGTGTGGTGGAAACTGGGAAAAAAAATTCCCTAAACAAAACTCAATCTTTAGGATTTCATAAAGCCTATTTTTCTAAAAATATGTGGGTACCTAAAATTTTTCTTTCTGAGATTTCCAGATCCAAGCAAGTTTGGGTTCTGAAAACCTAACTTTTTCTTATTTTCATGAAAATAGAGAAAGTACCCATAGAAATACATGGTACATGGATAGTGGATGTTCCCGACATATGACTGGTAACAAAAACTACTTTGAAAATATTATCAAAATGAAAGGAGGAAAAGTAACTTTCAAAGATAATGCTCAAAGAGATATTATTGGTATAGGTAACATCGTTCTTCTTGGAAAAACATTGATTTCTAATGTTTTATTTGTTAAGGGTATTAAGCACAACCTCGTTAGCATAAGACAATTATGTGATGAAGGTTACCTTGTGAATTTTAGTAATGACAGGTGCTTAGTACACAATTCCAAGGAAGAGTTTATTATTTCTTCCCATAGGCAAGAGATTGTTTACACACTAAAATTAAAAGACCTTAAGAGCAAAGACTTACCTTGACTTAGTGAAATGGAATATCATTCTTGGTTATGGAATAGAAGGTTAGGACACTGTAACCATATTAACTTATGAAAACATTCGAAGAAAAGATTAGTAAAGGATCTACTGGAGCATAGATTTGATTCATCAAAAGTTTTTGACCCTTGTCAATATGGAAAGAAACATAAATGATGTTTTAAATGAGTTGGTGAAGTCTCAACTACTGATGCATTACAGTTAGTGCATATGGATCTCTTTGGTCCTACACAAACTGGAAGCATTGAAGGCATGTATTTTGTATTTGTGTCAGTTTATTAATTCACTAGATTTATGTGGGTCTATTTTCTAGCAAAGAAGTCTGAATCTTTTTCTTATTTCAATAATTTTAGAGCCCAAGTTAAAAATGAGAAAAAACTTCCATTGAAAACTATTCATTGTGATCATGGAGGAGAATTTCAAAATTCTGATTTTGAAACATTTTGTAGTAGAAAAGGCATTACTCACAACTTCTCAACACCCAGAACACCTCAACAAAATGGTGTTGTTGAAAGAAGAAATAGAATTTTTCAAGAGATAACAAGAACCATGTTGAGTGAATATTCTATTACAAAACATTTTTGGGTTTAAACTGTAAGTAATTCTTGTTATACTATAAATCTAGTTTTGATTATAACTTTTCTTAATAAAACTTTTTATGAGTTATGGAATGTTAGAAAACCTAGACTTTCCTACTTCAAGGTTTTTGGATGCAAGGTATTCGTCCTGAATACTAAATATAATCTACATAAATTCTCACCAAAATCTGATGAAGGAATTTTCTTAGGATACTCCACAACTTCTAAGGCTCATAGAGTTTTCAATAAAAACACTTGTACTGTTAAAGAAACAGTACATGTCAAATTTGATGAAACTGGTCCCTTTGTTTTTAAATAACCCCAACCTACATATTCGGATGTGTTTTCAAAAACTGATTATAAAAACTTGATAGAAGATCATGCTGAAAAGGAAAATGTTCATGAAGATACTCCTGAAACATTTACCCCAGAAGATTTCCTACCCTATGTTGATGAACAGGTTTTATAAAACCTAAATCAGTTGTTTCTAAAGAATCATCCCAGTGACAGTATCATTGGAGATGTGAATCAACTTTTAATGACTAGAGGTTCCTTGATAAATGAAGTAGAACATCTAGCATTCCTTTCCCAATTAGAACAAAAAATAATTGATGAAGCTTTAGGCGATGATTATTGGATTAAATCCATGCAAGATGAACTAAATAAATTCAAAAGGAATAAATTCTGGACCTTGGTTGAATGACCTAAGGAAACTTCTGTGATTGGAGTAAAATGGTTCCTCAGAAATAAGTGTGATGAAAATGGAATCATTGTTAGAAATAAAGCAAGATTGGTTGCTAAAGGCTATAATCAACAAGAAGGAATCGGCTATAAAGAAACCTATGCTCCAGTAGCTATATTTGAATCTATTCATATTCTACTTTCCTTTACAGTATTATTCAATTTCAAAATTTTTCAAATGGATGTGAAATGTGATTTTCTTAATGGTTAGGTTCAAGAAGAAATATTTGTTTAACAACCTCTTGGTTTTAAATATACAAAACATCCTGATCACATTTTTAGACTTACCAAAGCTTTATATAAACTTAAACAAGCCCCTAGAGCTTGGTATGATAGACTCACTAGATTTTTTCTTCAAAATAATTATGTTAAGGGAAATTCATATCCAAACCTTTTATAAATAAAGATATGAAAAATGTTTTGATTGTTCAAATATATGTTTATGTCATTATATTTGGTTTAACTCGACAATATTTAACCGATTTCTTCATGGATCTAATGAAATCCGAGTTTGAAATGAGTATGATGGGTGAGTTAAAAAATTTCATTGGTTTTCAAATCTCTCAAAAACTAGAAGGAATCTATATATCCCAATATAATTATATTAAATATCTTCTTAAAAAGTATGTATATGACAACACTAAATGTATAAGTACTCTCATTGGTACCTCAAATACACTTGATCTCGATGAAGCTGGGAAACCAGTAGATCAAACATCTTTTAGAGGTATGATAGGAAGTCTACTTTACTTGACTGCTAGTCATCCAGACTTAATATTTTCAGTATTCTTATGCAAAAGATATCAATCCAATATTAAGTAATATCATTTAAATGCCGTGAAAAGAATTTTTTGCTACTAAAAGGGAACGATGGATTTAGGACTCTTTTATAATTCAGGAAATGATTTTGTTTTGAAATGATTTTTAGTTGCTGACTTTGGTGGATGTAGAATGGATAGAAACAGTACATCCAGAACTTGTCATTTCTTATAAGATTCATTAGTTTCTTAGTCATATAATAATCAACACTCAGTATCACTTTCCACTGCTGAAGCTGAATATGTAGCAACTAGAATTTTTTGTACTGAAGTGTTATGGATGCAACACACACTCACAGACTATGGTATGAGTTTTTCCAAAACACAAATTTTTTGTGATAATACAAGTTCCATTTCCCTTAGTAAAAACCCTACACATCACTCTCATGCAAAGCACATAGATATTAGGCATCACTTTCTTAGGTATCACACAAAGAAAAGAGATATCATTCTTCAATTTATCGAAACGCAATATCAACTTGCTGATATTTTCACAAAATCTTTACCCTCCGATAGATTTGAATACATTAAATAGAAGTTAGGAATGATAATCGTAAGTTAATATTCCTCATTAACTTCTTGTTGAACAAATATCCTTACAGTAATTAACTCATTTTCATAGGGTCAGTACATTTGTTTGATAGTTTTTCAAATTTCTCGTAATGAAATCTTTTCGTAGTCAGTTTTTCTATCTTTTTGTAATGAATATTTTCATACTTGAAATTTTTCGTAATGAATATTTTCGTACTTGAAATTTTTTGTAATGAAGATTTTTGTACTTGAAATTTTTCGTAATGAAGATTTTCGTACTTGAAATTTTTTGTAATGAAGTTTTTCATACTTGAAATTTTTCGTAATGAAGTTTTTTGTACTTGAAATTTTCGTAATAAAGATTTGTGTACTCAAATTGTTTTTCGTAATGGAGGTTTTCGTAGTTTTTTTTAAATCTAATGTTCTTCAAGAAGAATATTACCTATTACGAATAATTTTCCAATAAATCCAAACGGTATGATTCTTTCTTGAGTTTTCGTAATCACCTTTTACTTACTGGTATTTTCTTTTCTGTTTTTAAAATTTCTTGGATTCTAGTTTCCTTAAATCCAAATATTTCCCTTTAAAACCCTCAAAAGATCAGATCCTACCAAATTTTCCTTACGGCTATCATTTCAACCGTCAGATCTGATCAAAAGAATTCCCAGCCATTAGATTGAGATAGGAAGATGAACATTCACATCAAACACTTATATAAAAGACCCCCAAAGGGTTGTACCACATTATTTTCAAGCCTTTTCATGTCGAAACTCTTCCCTCCTACAAAATCCCATTCCAAACTTCCCAGATTTTTCTCAAGTTCGAATGTCTGTAGAAGAATCCTCTCAGAAAGATATGTTTACTATCAAGCCAATTTTGGAGTGGAAAGTATATAGAGAAAGGTTGGTTCATCCAAATTTCTTTAACAAATATGATTCAATAATCTCCAAGAACATCAAGCTTAATTAATGGGAAAGTGTATGCATATCAAAGCCAGGGGCTCAAGACTTGGTGTATCTAGATATCCTTATTGAGTTTTATGAGTCAGTTAGTTTTTTTAAGGAAGAAGGCATAGATAAGTTTTCATTCAAAACTTATGGAAAAACCTATGCTTTATCTTACACTAAGGTAGCTAGCATAGTTGTAGTTCCATTCGAAGGGGAAGCTGAATTTCATTCCCATAAGTTTCCCGATGTACAAGGATGTTTTGTCAAGGTAAAATCTATGGAGTGTTTTGTACTTAAAGATGTCAAGACTGCGGAGATTTATCACCTCTTGACAAATAATTAGATCCTTTAATTGTGGGTTCAGGGTTTTATCGTTCCGAGAAAAGGTGATAAGGACACCTTGAAGAAGAGTGACATGTTCATCTTAGATTTTCTGGTGAATCTGAGGAAGGTAAACTTGATGAATCATATTTTCATTACAATTGAGAATATCAAGAATGGGAACTTAAAAGCTCATATTCTTATGTACCTGGCCATTCCTTCCAATCTCATTGTTTGGTGCCTTGAGTCCTTCAAAATCCCTTGTAGATCAAAGCTGAGGAATTGAAAAGTTATGCTAATCAGTGATGATACTATCAAAAGGATGAAATTTGGTTTCTCTAAGGAGACAAGATAATTCTACGAATTACCAGAAGAAGAGGTTGAAGATGATCTGAATGAACAAGAGGTTCTTGAACCATCAAAAAAAGTAGGAAAGAAGAGGAAGTTGATGGAAGTGGTAGAAGAAGGAAAAATCTCAGAAGCTAAAGAAACTCAATCTGCACCTCCAAATCCCAAGAAGTAGAAAGCTTATCTGGATGAGGTTTTTTCCAAGTGGAGGGAAGACAAAAAGAATAGAAAGGAATGAGAGCCACAGTTTGTCTTGGATCCTGCAGATGTCAAAGCTTTGAAAGAAAAGGCAGCCGATGAGCTTGAGAAGTAATCCAAGGAAAAGAACCAAAAAAAGAAGATGACTGAGGCTGAAATTTTTCAATCCCATCTAAGGGATACTAAAATAGCATCCGAGAATATCCCAGTACCGAAATCTTTTTTGGTTGAGACTTTACCTATGACTCTTGCGAAGAATTTTATGACTCCGGAAAAATCCCAAGAGAAGTTTGTTGAAGAAAAGTAAGTTGTTGAAGAAGTTTAAAAAGGAGAAAGTAGTGGTGGCACTGAATATCTAATTAAGTAAGTTGAATATTATCATGAAAAGGAAACCCCTTCCAAGAATCTACCAATCCGAACTTCTGAAGTAGGGTCTTCAAAGCTCCCAACTCCAAGGATGGATGGGGAAGGTGAAGATGATAAAGGTCAAGAAGAAGAGGAAGAAAGCTATAATCATCACTTTATTCACACAGAGGATGTCGAGGATGGAGCTGAGAAGGATAAGGTTGATGAAGATAGAATTGTTCAGCTGTCTGAAAGTAAACATGAGTCTCCAGATGAAGAATATTTTTCGAGAACCAACAAGGGAAAACATGTGGTTGTTGATACACCAACTAAAGTTGTTTTAAGGAAGAAGGAAGCTGGTGGTTGTTCTAAAAGGAAGCTTGTTGAGCTAGAGGAAGAACCATCACCAAGAAAAGTCCCAGATTCAGAATCATCATATCTAGGACATGATTTCGTCATTCAATCCCTAAAGAAGATTATTGACACTATTCTGATCTTTCTAACCATTGACTGCATATGTCATATGCTCCAACATAGCTTGAATCAAAAATTGGATTATGTATCTATGGTGATGGATTGGTGTGTAAAGATTGAGGCTGATTACAAGAACATCCTTATCAACTACGATTCCCATAGAAAATCTTGTAAGAAAGTTGTCAGCTGGTCGAAGAATATAGTTGAAGATTTGAGAGAGCTTGATAAGTTTCAAGATGATGTTAAGGAATCTTTTGATTCTGAATATATAAAAATCAATGTTCTCACAAATAGCTTTGAGTAAAAGCTAAATCTTGAGAAAAATACTCAGATTCAGGCAGTCAAGGATCTGAATAGGAAGTTTTACTCTGTTTCTTAAAGCTGTAAGAGGGAAAGGGATCTCCGGATCAAGATTGAAGAAAATATAGTGAAACAAGATGACTTGTTGAAGGTTCAAGAAGTGGCTCTGAAGGCTCAGGATGATAGGATCAAAGCCTTAGAGAAGCAAGAAGAGCAAGATCACAGGGACATAAAGAAGCTTAAAACCATTATAAAAAAATTAATACCCATGGAAAAAGAAGGAAAATAAATCTGATCTTTTTTTTCTTCCTTGTACAAATTCTTCCAATATTGAAGAAATGGTGGTTGCTCATTTTTGTTTGGATGTTTGTACTAATATTTCAGGTACCATATTTTTTTTCCATTCCCTCAAACCCATTTTGAAAATAACAAAGGGGGAGGAGGAAAAAGAATTATAAGTAAAGAAGAAATATCCCTTAAGTAAGGGGCAGTTTATCTAAAGGGGGGTTTTCATTACAGAGATTTTCTTACTCAAGATAATGAAAAATCTCATTCAAGAAATCTAGAATATGATCCTCATTGTTTCAAATACTAAGGGGGAGTTATTCATATTCACTTTTACCAATGTGAAAAGGAAGATAAGTTTTATTTCAAAATCTATAAAAACAATTCTAAGTCCTTATATTCTTTTTCGTAAGGATGTTTGTGCTTTCCAAAAATGGGGTGATTTTTTATTCAATAAGGTTTTAATTATGACTTTTCCATTCCTTCATACTTTGGGGAGATTTTTGAGCCATTAAGTATTCCTTATGACTTTACCATTCCTTCTTGTTTTGAAAATCACAAACACCTTATCTCAAGGAAAATATCTTTTTACCCTGTGTTTTACTTCTATAAGTAAAAAATTTCCTTCCCCAAAAAAATTTATCCTTACCATGTTTTTATTGTTCATATCATTAATTTTCAGACTGTAAAATTCGGTTTGTAATAAAAACCTCAGAATCCTATAAATACCTAGATATGAAGCATTCTGTTTTAGGATCTGAATTCTCAGAATTCAGGTTATGAACTCTTCTGAGTTCTGACTCTGAATTCTGAATACGAATTCTTGTTACGAACTCTTCTGAGTTATGACTCTTAATTATGAATAAAAATTCTGGTTACGAATTCTTCTGAGTTCTGACTCTGAATTCTGAATATGAATTCTAGTTACAAACTCTTTCGAGTTCTGACTCCGAGTTCTTTGAATACAGACTCTGAACTCTTATGAGTTCTAACTCCGAATTCTCCAGAACTCTAACTCCGAACTTTATAAGTTCTGGTTCTAAATTCTTGTGAATCGAGATTCCAAATTTCCTTGAAATTCAGACTCCGGAATTCTATAGAGTTCTGGTTCCGAATTCCTAGAAAACAGAATCTGAATATCTTTTTATTATAGACTCCTAATTCATTTTTGGTTAGACTCTGAACTTTCATTTTCTTACATTCAGAATATTAGATTTTATTTATGTAACCATATTTTTTCTTACACTTGTTTTATTATAAAACGATTTCATGCATTCAGTTACTAACTAACCATTTTTTGAGTGACATGTGTACAAGTCCCTCTGAAATTCAAGGAAAAATATGACCATTGAAGGAGGGAGTCGACCGTTGAAGATGTTCCTATAAATAGGAGCTCATTTGAAAGATCTCACAACATTTATGATCTGTTCTTTGACTCTAGAGATTACATGTTGTTGAATTTATTTCTAGAGAGAGACTTTCATGCTTAGTGTGTACTGAAATTCTTGTTTAGATTTTCTTTGTGAAACTCCAATTGTTTTTGTGTACAATTGAGGACTTCTGGGGATAGGAAGACAGAGGTGCTGACTACTTTGATGTTGAGGGCTTGCGGGGATAGTAAGACAGACTCTGATCTTTATATCAAGGGCTTACCTTGGTGTGGGTAAGACAAAATTTCTTGAAAGTATAAATCAAGGGACCTTTACCCAAGGTTGTTGGATACCCTTATCTTTGGGTTAAAATATTTACTACTTATTACTTTTTTTGTAACAAGTTCACCACTGCATTTTTATTATTGAGGAAAGTGTAACTATCTTATACTTCCTTATACTTGTACTCTGATTTAGTAATATTCTATACACTTTAAGGTAGAATCTTCATTATTGTAAACTTTCATTAAGTTTTATTTCTAGAACCATCTTTTGCAGAATCACTTTCTCGAAATAATATTTTTGGAATCAAGAAAGTGTGTTGAACTAGAGGTTTTGTGAATTACCTTGTTTAACCTTATTAAACATAACCATCTTTAAAAGTTCCAAAAGAATTTTTGAAAGTTTACAATTCACCCCCCCCCCCCACTCTTGTATCTTGAGAATCATTAGATACTCTATACAGTATCTATTTTATACTGATCCTACATTTGGTATTATGAAGAATATTATACTCACATACCATCTCAATAGTAGAGACACAATGGTCATAAGGGTTGAATAAAAAGAAGTGAGAAATGGATCCAAACTCACAGAAGAACATTGATCACTAAAGAGGAAGAAAGAAAGTGAATCTTCAAATGTGAAAAAATTGTTGGAAAAAGCATTTCGGGAACTTATTGATTGGTAGTGGGTAGTGATAAAAATTTGGAATATACAGGAACATGGCTTGGAACTATGATGGTGAGGTTAAGCCTAAAACTCACAACACTAATGAAAAAATAAAGATGGTGAAGGCCTAGCCGTATTTTCAATTATTCAAGTGTGGACATCTTGGGAACTTTTTTATTCAATTTCCCAATAAGAATATAATATAGGCAAACCACCACCAACCTCATCATAGGTTAAGGTATAAGTTTTTGTAATTTTCTATCATGAAGGATGATGTAGAGGCTCTAAATGATGTGGTGGAAGGTACACTCATTATGCTCTCAAATATATCAAGTACTTTGAATGATTCTTGTTTTACTCATTATTTTATTTCATCCATGATTGTGAAGAATATTGAATCAATCCCTAAGATGAATTAATTATATTTATCATTTAAGACTTCTGGATGAACTATCCTAGCATCAATAGTGTATATAAACTCTAGTATTAACTTTAGTGAGTAGAATCTCATAAAAAATCTCGTAGTAATTTCTATGGTGGAATTCCACACTATACTAGGGATAGACTAGATATTGAATTATAATGCTAAGATCAACTAAAAAAACAAGTAAATTTTAGTGTTCTTGAATGGAAAACCTCAATTTGTTTCAAAGGAGATATATCTTAGCCTGAGCTTTGTCTAAGAGAACCTCCTATATCATTTTTTATGGATATAATCAGTGAAAAGGTAGAATGAAATTATAGTATAAAGAAAGTTTATCTCCATATCATTTAGGAATACAATGATGTATTTCCTAAAGAGTTACTTTGACCACCCCCAGAAAGAGAGGTAGATTTCTCCATTGAACTCGTTCCTGGATCAGAGACTATGTCGAAGACCCCATATATAATGGAAAATTTCGAGTTAGAGGAATTAAAGAGACAACTTCAAGATCTTTTGGATAATGGAATTATCCTACCACGTCTGTCTCCTTGAGCAGAACATGTTCTCTTTGTAAATAATAAAGATGGATCAATGTGGTTATTCATTTATTATATATAAATTAATGGGATCATAGTGAAGCACAAGTACCCTCTCCCAAGGATTGATGATTTATTTTACAAGAATCATATGGTTTAATTCTTCTCTATTATTGACCTCCAATATGGGTATCATCAATTAAGGGTCAATAGAAAAGATATTCCAAAGACTACCTTCTAAACAAGATATACTCATTATGATTTTGTTATTATTCCCTTTGGTTTGTCTCATTCTCCTTATATATTTATGGATTTAATGAATAGTCTTTAAGGACTATCATGATAAATCTATTTTAGTTTTTAATGATGATATTATGATATATTCCAAAAGTCATGAGGAACATGAGAATCATATAAGGGTTATGTTGAAAACTATGAGGAAGGAGAAACTCTTTGGAAAATTAAAAAAATGTGAATCCTAATTGAAACAATTTTCATTTTTGGGGAACATTGTAACTAACAAAGTAATATCAGTTAAACCTTTCAAGAAAATAGTTTTAGAGGAGTTTCCTCATCCTATAATAGTAACTGAGATTCATAGTTTACTTAGTTTAGTATTATTTTATAGTAGGTTTGTGAAATAAATTTCAGGACTATCTAATCTAATAACCAAGTTAACTAGAAAATGAGATATGTTCATAAGGACAAAGGAATGTGAATAAAGATTCCAAGAACTGAATAAGATATTGGTTACTACACCTATATTAACTCTACTCTCTATCAGATAATGTTTTTTATTTATAGTTATGTATCTATAAAATGGATTGGGTGAATCTTCACGCAGAATAAAAATTTGATCACTTATGAATCTAGACACTTAAATCCTTATGAGTAGAATTATTGTATGTGTGACATAGAGTTAGTTGTGGTTATGTTTTCCTTAAAGATATGGAGGCATTAAATTTATGGGGAGAAATGTGATATATACATAGAACACCAAATATTTAAGTTTATATTCAAGCAAAAGGACTTGAACATGAGAAAAAGGATATGGATAGAAATTCTTAAAGAATATCACAGTTCAAATCATTATAACCCCATAAGAGAAATAAAATTCGCTAATTAATTAAGTAATAAAGAGCTTGTTATGCTTAAGATGATGATAATTCAAGGAGATCCATTTACCAAGGACTGGGTAAGATTAGAAATGGGAATCATAAGGGAAGATATATCATAAATCCTATCCCAAATGATTTCTCGACCATCATTATTATATAAGATCAATAGAGATCAAAGAGAAGATCGTTTGATAAAATAGATGATAAAGTATATGAATAATGGGAATTTTCCCGAGTTCAATATTGATAAAGAAGGTCTACATAACTTTAATGCAAGGATATGTTTTTCATATATCCAATAGATAAGGAAGAATATTATGGATAAATCTCATAGATCTAAATTCTTTATACATCCTTGAATCACAAAATGTATAGGGAACTTCATAATATTCATTGGTGGTATAATATGAAAAGGGATATTTTAAACTACATTATAAGGTGCTTGGTGTTTCAATAAGTGAAGGTGATGCGACAACTTAGTAAAGGGGTATTACAACCACTACTCATTCCAAAATGGAAGTGGGATAATATCACTATGGACATCATCACTGGTCTCCTAAGAACATCCAAAGGAAACAATGTGATATGGGTTATAGTGGATAGACTCATCAAGATGGACCATTTCTTCATAATTTGGGATTATTTATCTCTTGAAAAACTTTTCATGATATACATAAAGGTGGTGGTGAGGTAGTATGGGGTGAAACTTTATATAGTTTCTAATCATGATCCAAGGTTCACATATAAATTCTATATAATTCTTAAACATGCTTTGAATACTGAATTGAATTCCAGTATGGCCTACCAGCCCCAAACTAAATTCTAATATAAAAAGAATATTTAGACACTCAAGGAAATGCTGAGAACATGCTCAATGGAATTTAAAGGTGGATGGAATCAAAACCTCACATTAGTTGAGTTCTCATAGAATAATAGATTCCACTTGAGTATTTAAATGAAATCCTATTAATATCTATATGGGAATTTTTTGACAACTCCAACTTATTGGGATGAATTTGGTGAGAGAAGGCTACTTGGGCCTGATCTTGTAAAACATATGACAAACAAGGTTCATTTTATCCAACAAAATATAAAGGCTTCTCAGGGTTAGTATAAGAGTTATGAATACAACCATTGAAAGTACATGGAGTTTGATGTTGGATAAACAAAATCCTTTGGATATCACTATATAATTGAGTCATGTTGATTGGGAAGAAAGAGAATCTTATCCCTAGTTACATTTCCCCCTTTGAAATTCTTGATCACATAGGATAAGTGGATTATCAGATAGAACTTACAAAAAATCTTGATAAATTTTAGGATGTATTGCACATATATATCTTCAGTACAGACATACCTAATCCCTCACATGTACTAAATCCATAAGTGTTATAACTGGAACATGACCTCTCTTATGAGAAGCATCCAATGGGGATATTATACTATAGAGACAAAGTTCTAAAAAAAACACTACCCACATTGTAAAAGGGTTGTGGAGGAATAATAAATATGAAGAAGTGACATGGGAACCAAAGGAGATAATGATAAAATATTACCCTTTCAATTTTTCAACAGAGGGAATGAGTTGATGTTTTGACGATCAAATTTATTAGGGGGGAAGAATGTAATGACCCAAGATTTTTTTAACGATATTATTTTCCTAAAAAAATTGCGTTATATATTATATAATAATTTTCACATACAATATATTGATACAACCAACAAAATTTTATCTCATTAATAATGAACATTACATTAGTTAGCTATGAAACTAATTAAATTTCCAAACATTGCAACCCGAAAAAAATATAGCAGAATAACTAAAATGGGAAAATATGAATCACACCAATCTACTAGAATCATTACCCCTATGTCCAACATTGTAGAAATAAAACATAATATTATTTAACCAATCAAAATATTATAAAAAGAAAAATATAACCTTGGGGGGAATTGTAGTGAAATTTGAGTGAAAGAATGATGTCGTTTTTATAGGGTATAAAAGGAAATATGAGCCTTGGGATTCAATTATTATATGGCTATTGGTCAAATATGATTGTTGGTCCATATAAACATTGGTCAATTTGACCATTAGAAACTATATTCATTAGAGATAATTTTACTATTATAATTATGGTTTATAATTAGTAATAATAAAGGATAATTGATATAGAATGGAGAAACGATGGCCTCAATGAGTATATTCTTTCCGTTGGAATCTTGTTTGTCAAAACATGAGAGGGTTGTAGTGTCATGGGGTTTCTCCCTTGACCAAACCCAATTCAAGATTCAATAATTAAAGCTTGAATAAAATATCATATGGGAGAAGTTCAAGTTAGTATAGACTACCACTCAGTCTATGCTAGTCAAGCCACACGATGAAACTACCAATATCGCACAACATACCCTTAGGGACTACACATATTTAATAAAGAGTTATGTTTCAAGCCCATAGTTTCATAAATTTTAATTTTTTATTTATAAATAAAATGTTTATTCCATCAATTCTAGTTTTTAGAATAGTTTTCTTACTAAAATATATATTTAATTGAGAAAAAATTGATAAATTGATTTCTGCACAAAAATAAAACAAAATTTTATTTTTTCTAGAAATGATTAGTTTTTTTATAAAATATGATTTATTGAATAATATTTTTTAATGAAATATACTTTTAAAAAACTCTTATTTAAATATAAATGATAAAATAAGTTTATAATGGCATAGGGAATTTTTAAAAGTGCCATAAATTTGATGATATCTCAAAAACAAATATTTTTCAATAAATAATGATTTTTTATATTTAAATGTTAAAATTATCTGATTTAGATAATTATTATGATAAAATAGATATTCTATTTGAAATAAACACATTTAAATTAGTTGAGGATGAAATTATGATAATTTTTTGGAATGCTTTATTTTTTTAGTGAATAGTAAAAATAAACTTTTGCGTTTTTAGTATATTTTATGACATCATAATTGTTTCATAATAATGTAATATTTAATTAAACATAATACATGACCTAAATTTTTTTATTTTATTAATATTAAGTATTTTAATATTTTTTAATTAATTGTTGAGCCTATAAGTTACTTTCCAAACTCTATAATGTAAAATTTGATTTTAAAAGCATTATTTTGTGGAAAAATTAACTTCTCATGTGCAAAATAAGTATTAAAAAATTATTTTCGGTTCTAGTGGATTAAAATAACATAAATTGTGACTCAAATTTTCAAAAAAACGATCAAAAACCATGGGTAAGCCAATGGGTTTTCATTTTCCACAACCTATATTTCCAATACATATATTAGAAAATTATTAAACAATTCCACCACTTTTTCTATAAATACCCACCCATTTCACCATTACCCTTCACTTAAAATCCATACTACAAGGTTTTAAAGTCATTTTTCCTCCCAATTAGTCCCCATAAGGTTTTGTTAATCCCCCAAGGTTTCATCCTCAAGTATTAGGAACAACTCTTCACAATAAGGGAAATAACCACATCTTTTTTCCTTTTAAGTTCCCATTTTGTAGAATGTATTCTATTTTCCAAATAAATACCTTTTACCCTTTAAATTATCCCATTACTAAATTAATATCCTTGTATTAATGGGATACCCTTGTAACCTCTCATTTTTCCTTTCTTTAATCCATGTTTTATTCACATCATGCTATTGTATTTATTTCGCTCTTTTACTTGAGAAATTATCATTAATATTTTTTTATGAATACCCAAACCTCTTCATTCTATATGGGTCTTAACCAAGATTTTTTATGATTTATTGATTCATGTATTTATATATATATAAACCACATTCCCTTTTAATGGGTTAATAATGATGTAATGATTGTTCCTTTAAGCACTTTTCTTTACCATGATTTTGATAAGAAATCCATTCTTTGTTTTCTATGGGTTATTAATGAAATTATATATTATGATCTATGTGGATCATATTAATAATAAAATATAATTTTTTGCCTTTATATCACTCCAATTCATTGGGTTAATAATTTAATCTCTGAAGATGACATATTTTATGATACCTTGGTGAACAACCATGGTAATTTCCATTTATGACACCTTGGTGATACGCTTATAAATGTCTCACTTAAATGTTATAGCAATATTTCCATGTTATGACTAATGTGCTTATTATTATGATATTAATATTTCTCATTCCTTAATGTTAGGACTCATGTTCTTATTGATATGTCTTCTTATCACATGTTATATGTCTCCCTTTCTTAATTTTATACTGAGCTTCTTTCTCACCACTTTTCTTTGATGTATGTCCATAGTATATGAGATATAGTAAAATTAACCTAGAGTGAACCCATGAATATTTCATTAAAAATGATTTGAATATTTTCTTATGTTTTGATGTATTATGTACCTAATTTCCAAGAAACTAAACATTAAAATATCCTCTATTTATTCCATATTATCAAAATTTTATGTAATAAAGAGGTGGGATTCCATAATCCAAAAGCTTCAAAGTACTATTTTTATCAATATGTTCCAATTATTAATTCATTTAATTTATCCAATACTCCTTAGTTACTTTCTCTTCAAATAAGTTGTGTTTAATCTATGAAAATAGAGTATTATTATACATTCTCCTCATCCTCGAAGTCCGGGTTGGAGAAGGTTTTTATCTAATAATATGGACCATATGAACTTGTAATATCATACTTATTAATTGATTTATAGGTTTACTCTATTCTAAACATTATTCATCAACTAATTCAATCTCATTATCAAAACAACCTTAATATTTTTATATTCGCTTGAATCTACATTCACCACTTCAACCTTTTCAAACAATTCTTCAGAAAAAAAAACTTACGATATTTTTTTTATTCATTCTCAATAAAATTACCATCACAACTCTCAATGGTGTTTTTTATGATTTTATTAAGACACTTATATACCTTACTCATAGATGAGTAGCCTATGAATATGAATGCATCCGTTTCATAAGTATATTTTCCATAATTTTCTTCTTCATTTTGGAAGATTAATTTGCATCAAATCACCCTTACATGATTCAATGAGGGATTAATTACATGAAAAATTTCATATGGTGTCATCCTAACTTATTAAATATGGAATGATATTTTTTGAGTATACATAACAACTTGAATGACATATTTCTATTAGTGGGGGACATTGTACTTTCCCTCAACATTTTTCTTTATAGGTTGTTCACAATGTGGTTTCCTCTTTCCAAAACCCCACTTTATTAGGGAGTTTTCATTGAAGATACATAATATTTAATACCATTATTATCAAGATAATTTTCAAACTCATAAGATTTTTACTAAGTTCCATTATATAATCTCAAAACCATTATGGTTCTTATAATTCAATTTTTTCTCTTCTTTGAAACCTTTTAATATTATCCAACATGTATATTTTATATCATAAAAACATATCGCATTACATCATGTAATAATAATCAAAAAATATAATGAAGTACCTCTGGGAATATGATCCAGTTTAGCTGATTTGACCGCATATATAAGTGTGGAAAAAAATTCAATAAATTTAATGTTCTCTTCTTCATTGTATGATAATAATTTCATACTATATTTCCACTCATCTAAGAATCATAAAATATTTCCATATTTACCTTCAAAAAAATAATACAAAACAACATCATTCAACATAAATAAATTTTCCATTATCTTCTGATGAATATAGACAAGTCTCTAGTGTAATTAACTATTTTCTTTCTTCCGATATTAGGATATATGTATTATTCTTTCTATAAACTAAATATAAATTTCCATTAGTCCTCCATCCATCCATAAAAGAATTATCACAGTATATTTTTATACTAAATAAATTTATATTTAAAGTGAATTCCAAACATAAGCAGGAAAGCTGATTAACACTCAAAATTTTCTATTAAAGAACCTTAATATAATAAGAAAAATTATTATTAAATTTTTAATTCATCCAACTATGTTTCTCTAATACCTTTAAAATTTAATGCTTTATCATTTTCAAAAGGTATTATTTCATTAACACATCCCTTTATATTCATTAAAAGAATCATATTACTAATCATATGAGATAAACACAAACTATATAGAATCTAAGGGCCTCTATTATTTGATGCTTTCAAGGAAAGTTATACTTAATTTTCATATCCACTATTCTATATATCCTACGATAAAATTTGTGAAGTATTTAAGTAATGTTTTGATATCTTCATATTTTCTTCAGTATAAGCTATTATAAAAAATTATTCTTCTTTCAGAGGATAAAAACAATTTTTTAAAAGAAACGAATTGGATTGTCTTATATCCATTTTCCATAAACTTATATAATACTATATATCACTTATATTCCTAAAATATACTTATTTTTTAAAATTTCAAGCTATTAAAATAGTAACCATAGAATGAATTAATTTTTTTTAATAAAAATACCCTCTAACTCTCATTTACAGAATTATAATATCTTCTCTTATTATATCACATTCAGTCTCACCATAGTAGGATGTAGTTTCTATGATAACCAAAAAAACAACACTTATTCAACATAAATATATTACCATAATCACATATCTACATATCTCCAACTTTTTTATAACTAACTAATTGTTGATAAGTTCTTAATGGTCAAGTACTTACTCCTTTAATAGTTTTACTTTTTCTACTTTCATTTACTAACTTTAAGTTTTAGATTTCACCATAATAACTAATAATATTTTAACCCATAAAACTTGGTCTTTGAGCACTTAGAATTTCTTTAAAAGTAATTTTGTTTCAATCTTCCCATTATTTCAATAATATATATGATAAATTCTCAAATTTTGGTTTCTTATTTTAATTATCTATTTTAAACTATACATTTATATTTTGTTCTCAAATATTTTACATCCTAAAAATTTGTTTTAATTTTATTAACTTTATATTTAATATATATATTAAAAACATTAATGACTTTGGTCTATTATAAAATATTCTATAAATAGTTCAAAGTGTCTTTATATTTCATATGAGACTTATCACATTATTCCATAACATTTTCAATGAGATTAACTAATACATAAAATTTATCAATGTAGATTGAATACTCCTAGAAACCTCTAATTTTACTATTCTTATTTTTCAATAAATTAGGTTTTATAAGACACAGTATCTATTCTACATTGATAACTACAACACCAATTTTTTATAATTACCTCATTCAACTAATGATTTTAATTTTTCCACTGATTCGATCGTATATTATTCCTCATATTATAAAAAAATAGTATTTATATACTCTATTTGATCTTCATCAACATCCTATTCTTCTTTGTTGATAAGAACATTTCTTATAATGTTCTTACCACTTTAATTTCAGTGATTTAAATTCCTTCTGGGTGAAACATCATCCTCTATTTTAGTGAGAAGTAAAACCCATCATCATATTCATCCAACTAATTATGGAATCTAGAATCATTGTTTCCAACCATTCCATAATAAAATAAGTCTAAAGGTAACTTAACAATAAATCTACTTTGGTGTCTTTTCAACTTGTATTACAAAACTAATACAAAATAATAACTTGCATCTTATTCAATTTCATCATCCTAAAACCCTTTTTTCAAAAAAATTGAATTATACAACATTACATGATTTTTATAAAAATCTCTCTTGATTCACATGTATTTAATATGCTCCCATCCTATTATGTTAGTCATTAAGGGATAACTCTCCATGTTTAATTTATTTAATAAATTAATCCTTAGGGTTTTACATAGGTGGAAACCTTTTAATAATTTTCATTAAAATATTAAAATCATTGACCCCATGTTTGAGGCCATGAATTTCACTAACAACATCAATGAGATGATTAAATAATCAATCCACATTTTCACATGCCTTCAGTTTCAAATAATAAAATCCATTTCTCAAAACCTAAAATTATGATTCATTAACTTTTATATCTTCTTAAAGTATGTTATAAATTTTATCCAAAAATAGTTTTTTTGTGGGAAATTCCATCACCTTTATATAAATTTCTTTATATAGATCTCTCTATAATTAATTTACATCCTTATCATCATAATTCATTAACTTCATCCATGTATCCATAAAAATAAATTGGTGGAATAACTGACTAAATTCCATGAACTACAACTAAGTAAAAATCAATTATAATATATTTTATATTGGGTATCATAATATTCTATAAAATTTTATATTTTTAGCCATAAAATAAGGTTACTCCTTTATAATTCACAATATTCTCCAAATATTATCTTTCCTAAATAGATTCAAGAAATAAAAAGTGTCTTCGATACCACTTTTTGTACCCTAATGGTGTGGTTGAACACCATTAGAGGCGGATTAATTATAGTATCATTAAATGTATTCTTTTCTTTAATTTAATTAGATATTGAAATTTTGTTGGAAAATACACCTTCAATATAATTCATAATAAAAATAATTTGAAAAATAATACATATAATGAACACAAGATTATTACTTTAATCACCCATTAAAGATTGTATACAAGGAGAATATATCGATGATGTGTTAACCTAACAATTCCCCACTAATTCACTAGTATGTGAGTGCAATATTTTGGAAGATCTTATTTGTTAACCAAGTTCCAAAACTTAATCATCTCTTCTATGCACTCCTTTCAATATGGATACAAGGTAATAATAAAAATATAATTCAAACTCACAAGAGATCAATCAATGTAATCAACACTAAATAGAAATTTTGTTCTCTATTTTGCTCTAGAAGTCACATAAAGATATATCAAAAATATTCATAGTATATTGTACTTACATGTGTGGTCATCGGTGCAACATGGATTGATCATGATTTACTATCCAAAATTGGATATTCAAAAATCATCACAGATGTTACCAGGATTTAAGATCTTCAATATTCCACTCTATCTTTTCTTATCGATTATCTTTTTTATTTTATACAGAATGATCCCAAATATCTAGTGGATATTGGAATTTAATATTTAAAATTAAAAAAACTAACTTCATCTTTCCTATAATAAAAATACATCCCTTAGATTGTATTCCATCAAATATCCACCATTTAATTAAAATAAGAATTTATTAGTTTCTAAAATAACTACCCAAAAATCATGTAAAATCCATATCTTCAATTTGTTTTGAATCCTCATTAAAATAAATATCACGGAACAAGAACTTCTTTTATAGTGTGATATTTTGTTTCTCCTATAAATTAATTTCAACTGCTGGATGGGTCATAGTGTGTCATAATACTTCATGGTATATTTTTTCTAAAAATTGAAAAGAAATAAAAATCTATAATATCATGTACCTATAATATTTTCAAGGTCATTTTTTATGGAATGATCTCATACACTTCATAGTGTAGTACAACATCTCACTCCTATAGATAATACCATATAAATATGCTCGATTATTCTTCACAACATGATATATTTTACACGTTGTGAGGTAATTTGAATAGATCCATTGAAAAATCTTTTCAAACCTTCACTGTGTAGCCAATAATATCCTGATAAGACAACTATTTCAAGTGGAACTGAAAACCATCCATCCATCACAATGTGACATCCATGTCACCATATATCTAAAAAATGCAAAATTTTATAATCTAAATGGTTAACCATATGTAAACGTCCTTTATAACATGTTCTTTGAACTCACAATGTTAAATATCTATATGGATTTTCAAATAAACCTTAAAAAACATCATTTCGACATGAAACATGTCTCATGGTATGAATTTCCATTATTTTAATCTTCATTAATTTAATAAATATGTGATAAGATTTTATATAAATCATCAAAATAACTTCTTATTAAAAATGAATCCATTATTACAAACTATTGTTGCAATAAGTATCTAATATTATTTTTTATATAACCTCATCTAACTCCTCCTTATACACCAATGTGGAATAGTGGTAGTGAAAGTGGAAATTGAAAATTATTGGACATAGTGATATTGATTATGGGATAACAATTTTTTTCATTTTTCTTTCTGGTATTGTATTACATTTAAAATCACACGCATTAAATAAAGTTACAAATAAATCGCCAAGAAAATTTAAATATGAGTTATGGATTGGGAATAAATATATTTTCATACATTCACTTGTGTGGGGTTCTGAATTATTTTTTAAGGCTACTTCAGGAAATAAACATTCATCTCGAGAAACTAAGTTTATCATTATAGTATATATTAATGAAACTATGGGATATTATCAATAAGATCCATCAGATAAAAAGTTATTTGGGGAAAGTCATTCCACATTACTAGAAATAGTGATCATTTAAAAAATACATTATGAGAGAAAGGTAAACATTAGTGAAGTTAAATTTAAAGATAAAAAATAGTAGTCATAAGAAAATAATTCCACAAGACCTAGTGGAAGAAGTTATTCAATAGGAACAAGTACTATGCAGGAGAACCATAAAGGTAATATAAATATAGTGATATGGATTTATAGACACTGAGGAAGATAAAATATTATTATTTGAAAATAATGAACCACTATCCTTAAAGAAGAACTAAACATCTCAAAAGTTAAAATATGGAAATAATCAGTGATTTTTAAAATGAATTCATATGTCAAAAACATGTTTGGATTTTTATAAATCCTTTAGAGGATGTAAATTTTGTTTGGAGAAAAATAGTTATTCAAGAAGAAACTTGACATGGATAGTAAATATAGTAACTATAAGGGTTGAATGATTTCAAAAGGATTTAAGAAACATCAAGTATTATACTATACTGAAACTTTTTCAATGATTTGTATTCTAAAATTTATTATAATTATACATTTAATTATGGATTTCAATGATTGTGATATTTTGAAAAATTATATCTAGAAAAAATTACATAATAGAATCGTTTTTGAAGATATCTATATAACACAACTATAAGGGCTCATGATAATAAATGATGCTAAAAAGTTATGTATGTTATAGAGATATATTTATTGATTGAAGTAATCAGTAATATCATGGAACATTTATTTTTATGAATCCATAAGAGAATTTGGTTTCATAATTAATGTATCTGATGTATTTTTTTAAAAGGTTTTTAGTAGGATTTTAATAATTTTCATAGTAGTATATGTTGACGACATATTACTAATATGGAATAGGATTCAAGCATTACTTTCAGTTACAACATGGTTGAATAAATTCTTTACTATTAGTGAATTAGGTGAAGAAGCTCGCATTATAAGGATCAAGATCTACCTTGATAATTCTAAGATACTTCTTGGACTAATTCAAGGTATGTACAATGAGAAGGTACTAAAGATTTTGAATATGGAACATTCCAATAGAGGGTTATTTACAATGTCACATGGTATACTTCTCTGCATGAAAACGTGTCCTCATATACAAGAGGAGAGAGAAATAATGATAAAATTACCATGAGCATCAGTGATTATATTTTTCATATATGTTATTATTTGTACTGGGCTACATATTTCCTTTTCCTTAAGAAAGGTACATACATTTCAATCAAACCCAAGATTCCAACATTTATTGGATTTAAATACTATATTTTAGTACCCAAGGCATAAAAAGTATATGTTTTTGGTATGTGGATCAAATTAGGAACTAGTTGTGAGGGGATACACAAATGTTAGTTTCTAAAAATATCATAATGATGAAATTTTAGTGAGGATATGTGTTTTTTCATAACAGAAGATTTGTGAGCTGGAAGATTTATTAACATCTACGGGTAATTGATTTTATAATAAAGTATAAATCTATTATTTCTTCAGATGAAACTAAATAGGAAATGTGGATATGAAGATTCATTTATGATCATTTAGTTGTTCCTATATGTCAATATTTTATCACTCTTATTGTGATAATATTGTATATGTAGTTCTAGAGAAGGATCTCCTTCCATGTAATAGATAAATAATATAATTATGAAGTATCTCCTATTATGGGATTATTCTAAAATGGGTGATGTTGAAGTAATATGAGAAGTCAAAGTGGATAATATATTATACCAATTGAAAAAAGACAAATATTAGAAGAATAATTAATTTTATCTAAGATCTAGAGGACTAATTTTTTTCATTTTTCTCAAGTGAAAGGGAGAGTTTGTTGGATTTGGTTCCCTATAACCAACTGATTTATCACTTTTGATTATAAAAATATTAATAAACTTATTATCAAATGATAATTTTTATTTTATATGATATTATTTTGATAATTCCTTTATAGTATGTATGATAAAAAAAAGGTTATAGTATTTCATAAATATATGATAAACTTGAAATTTTATGAAAATATTTTTTAGTATATGTTTTAAAGTCTACATAATTTAACACCTGATAGTCAAAAATCATTTTTGTCCCTCCAAATAGATGTTATGTACCATCCAAAGTTACCATTTTTATTCCAAGGGGCACAAAACAAAAACAAACAGCAAAGATGTATATTAAATTAAGTATTCTTTCCATGGGGTTTTTACTTGATAATGTCCAGGAAGAGAGATCATGAATATACACCCAATAATAAGATTTATATGTGTTTTATGTGAAATTGGATATTTCTATCTTTGAATGTGTGTATCAGTCCTTGGACATGATATTATTATTAATGTATATCATGAATCGTGTAATTTTATATATGGATGAAAATCATACTTACGTATACTCTCTTTAAGGTATCATGTTTTGGATTCATCATATATGATATGATATTAATTTAATATGTTGAGAGATGATTTATCTCTCCCTAGTTAATTAAAGAATATATCTTTTTCCCGATGATTAATATAGAACTATAATATTAAATCCAAATCCAAACAAGTTCAATGATGAGTTCATTTTTCAAATTCAAAGAATGATAATTCAAGCGTATAGGGTGATGACACAAGTGTGCATCTAGTTTGATAATATAATTGGAAATGGTGATCACATTATATAATAGAATTTATAGTAAGGTTGTTTTTGTTATTGTGCTAACTTATTTCTCTATGGGGGGCTTGATGTGTTTCTAGACGCCAATCTTGGACATCAAGTATGTTTAAATAATTCCACTAAGAATGAGGTCTATATGGTCACATAATACATGTATTAATAATATCATTAAATTCTAGTGAATTTAATATTAAGAAAAAATATTATTCTTGGTATTTCAAATAATAATTATTCAATTATTATTAACTATATAAATTTTTCCATGAGACATTTTACTTAGAATATGTGTGTTTAATTTTATCTAATATTTTCTCACAATGTAATAAATAATTATTTATGAATTCACCAGTTTAGTGAATATATTAGTATAAATATTTATTTAGTTATATTAATATTTAAATAAATTTGTATTCATGAGTTTAATGAATGTAATTTTTATTTAGTTTTTATTGAATGAATAATATTTATTTTATTAAATATTTTTATTATGCCTGAGTCTAAAAAAATTCAATGAGGATTAATGGGATGAGTGAATGGAATGATGAAATGATATATTTTATTTAATACCATTATAATAAATATTAATTTATTTATTTAACAAATGATATTTAATTAAGTGAATATAATAGGATATAATCTTATTATTATTATTATTAGACATAGAATATCACTTAGAATAAATATTTTACAAAGTTCCATTAAAAATAATAAAATATTAACCCTAAGTATAAATTTCAACTTAAATCAATTTTTGAGAATGGAAGTTGTTGTGAATAGTACAAACACTCCAAATAATTCTCTCAATCCCATGATAGGAGGTCTTCTACCTCCCCTCTCAAGAACATATAGAAAATAAGATAACCCCTTGTTGTGATAAAAAATAAGTGGTAAAAATCACTTATCTCTACCATACAAACATCAAAAGATTAAATATCATCATCCAGAGATTCATGGATCACATTTGGATACACCTAGAGGAATCCACTCTTGGATTCTCCACCACAATAAAAACACCACAATATAATTAATTGAAATTGATTGAAAGGTATTTCTTGTTTTTGGTAATTATTATTTTAAATTAATGATAAATTAGTTCTAAAAATCCACTATATGAGATTATGGGGTTGCATTCATTAGGTTTTTTTAATTTATTCATTGAAATTAATGAAAACCCAAAAATCAATCACGCATCTACCTCTTTTATTATGTACCATAACCTTCATTATATGGTTCTATGTTATTTTTAATTATATAATGTATGTTTTTATCATTGTACCTATTGTATATTTATTTGTTGGTGTTCATTATATATCTAACATGTGTTCTCTTAGTGTTTAAAAAGGAATGTTAACATTCTATTTTGTTATAGAACTCATATGCAAGATTCCTAAATAATTGATTATGAAGTCATTGAGATTATTATATTATTCATGTTGGTTTCTATTTTATATATGAGTTTATTTTTAACAAATAATGTGTAATAGAATATATATAAATATATGTATATGATTATGATATACTATAATAAGCCCATCATGTACCCGTGCAGATGATAATGCTTTCATAAAGGATATATATCACATTCTTATATATGTATTATCCTTAGGTAAATGGGATTATACACTTTATAAGAGGATGTGGTCTCATCTCCAAATAAACTTTCCTTTTTATAAGAGGATGTTGAACTATATTATGTATATTTTACCTTATTTTTTTAACCAATAGAATAGATCATATATTCCTGGTTATGATATTTTCAGTAATTGTATAGCTGATTATTGATCATGGCATGAGGAAGTTATAGTGGTTTTTTTATTACATTAGAAACCAATATTAAATGTTTATGTTTACTGTTATGGATTAGTAGTAACATGTAACTCCTATAGAATTATAAACCAATTTAATTCTAATTTTATGAAATAATTTTATACATTTCATTATCATGCATGCATTTATTTTTAAAAGGAAATCCTTGGGAGTGTCCATTACAAACCCCACACCCCAGGACCCCCCCCCCCCCCCATGTCTAGATCTCAATTCATTTTTGAAGTTTTAGTTATTTAAATATTGTTACAATAAGGTTTATTGGGTTAAATTCTTGGATTTTTTATATATTATTGGGACATTGGTTAGCACATCAATATCACATCAAGTCCCAGAGTGATGGTGGATAATACTAGTAGGATGTGTATATGTAATTTCACCAATGAGGTTTTTTCCTTGATTTGATTTTATTATTTTTATTATATTTATGTTTAATTATAAAAAGTGAGTTTCCTAATATTTTTTTAGAGGTACTGTAGGTAGTACTCGATGTACAAGTTAACATTTCATTTTAAGAAAATTCTTACATACACACTGGTGATATTAAATTTTTACTTGAATCATATATCTATATATAATGTCAAAAAACATTAGGTAATATCTTTATATACTGATAATTCTATATTTTAATTGATATTTATGAACCCCATTCATTCAGATAATTCACTTAGGGTAGTGGTGGTCTCAACCAAGTTGCAGGAATACAATCTTTAGTTCATTACAATCAGATTAACTGAAATTATATTTTTCAATATTAAGTATTATCTTATTTGAAAACACATGTAACATGATTAAAACTATTCTTTAATGAGTTATGATCATATGGGAATATGTAATTCATAATAATTTAAGATTTTTGTTTGGTGGAAAGATCAAATTTCAACCAAATGTTTAGAAGATAATTTTGAGAGTTATAACATATTAAAGTGATTTTTTTGGGAATGTTTTGAGGCAAGATAGGTGAATTGAGTGTTTAGGTGAGTCATAGTCTAATTAAATTAAATTTCAAGAATTTTGGAGGTTCCTTATCAATATACATAGTTTGGTTTGAACAGTTTAGAAGAAAATGTGTGATGCCCTATTTATGAGGAGTTTTTTGGTTAAATTATTATAGTGAACAGTTGTTTAAAATTTTTAGCACAAGGTTTTTCAGAAACCATGTGGATTATAGGGTAAAACATGTGGATTATTTTTGGATGGTGTATTTGTGTGGTTTTTTTGTATTATTTTAGAAAAACTTTGTGAGAAGTTTCATATCGAGATAGATACTACCACACGGTTGGCACACAATTTTGAAAACCTGGTGTTCTAACCGTATGAGATAGATGTGATTAGACGGATCCTACTAAATAGTTGTTTCATGGTTGGGAATCCATGTGACAAAACTTGGTGATTCATTAATGGTAGATTTTAAGTTTTTTTCCATTGTGATTCTTTAAACCCCATCCCCCATTTTACTTTTCCATATCATGCACACCCCTGATCTGATGGAGCTCCTCTTCCTCCCTTAAAAACCATTCACTTTTGGTTGGTTATAGATATATTATTTAGTTATTTGTGTAATGGATTCACCTCTATCAACCTCCTTTGATATCCCTTCTACTAATCTTAATTTTCTTCTCTCCCAATTTTTTTTTGGCCCCAAATATATTATATCATGGTGGAACAATCAAAATGATATGTGGATTTATTTCAGAATGTGATGATGACATATTGAGACACTATATTCACCCAGTTTCTCATCATTTAATGAAGGTATGCATCTGTTATGGTTTTTCATAGTTTTTTGGGAAATCTATAATTAATTTTATTATAGTTTTGGTGCCAAGGGTTGGGGATATAGCTCATCTTGGGATTAAAGGTGTGATGGGGGTGGAAAAAACCTTGTGGTTTGAGGTTACAATGGATTATTAGGGCTTGGTGAGATATCTACCTTTATAAAAAATTTAATTTGGATTAATTAATTAATTAAAAATGTTTTTTTAATTAATTTGTGCTATTTGTATTGATTTGTGATCTTAGGTCATTAAGTCGAGCTTCGTTGCTCATGGATGAGGCTAGAAAGGCTTGGATGGGCCTTGAAAGATGATTATGGACTTTTTAAATAATTGTAAATCCTCAAATATAGGTAGGTGGTCCCTTTAATTTAACCCATAGTCTCATTATATTTTTTTTACTTGTGTGTTATTCTATCATTTTATCTTAGTCATGAATCAAACTAGTTTGGACTAAATGTTTTAAAATTTTCTTAACCATTGTTAAATTACACATTAATATGAGTTTTTTAAATTATAAAGTAGTCCAAAGTGGGGTTCCTTGGTAGTAAATAAAATATGGGTTTTGAAATCATAATTTTGAAATGGTACTTGAATAGGTATTTATGAAAATGGAAATTATAATGGGTTTTATTTGGAAATATTATTTTTAAAAGTTGGAATACGAAATTGAATGTTGAGATTGGTCTTTGAAATAAGGAAATGAAATTTATAAATAGATTTGTCCTTTCCTTTGTATTTATTTTGTTAAAAATTTGAAAATTGTCTCAAATTGTAAAGTCCCTGGAACTTATGTTTTTTCTTCAGTTGTAATTTAGTAATATAAATGATATATGTGGGTGATATAGTTTTGTATTAAAGGAATGGAAAATTAATATTTGGGTGGTGTTTTCATTTTTTAAAAAAAGTAATACAATTAATTTTTTAAATATTATAAATTGAAAGGTGGATTTTCTTATGAAATGGTATTATTTTTATTTTGTAAATTATAAAATGGTTTAATAAAATTCAATTTATATATCAGTAATGAAAGTGGTAAATGGATTATGGTAAAACCGTGGTGAATATATCCTCCCATGTAAATTCTAGATGATGGTTAAATCTCTTGTGAACACCCCTGCCCCACCCCCCTCAGGTGGACACTAGTATATGGTTAAACCTAGGGTGAACATGAACCTTAGTTGGACATTGGGACCCTAGTTATGGGAATATTACCATCAGGTGCTGATGGTTTTATAAAGGATGGTAATATTACTCTTGTAGGGATTTGGGTTGGAATGTTCATCATGGAATTACTAAAGACACCTAGGCATTGGCTGAAGAAGGTATGTATTGTTCATATGGTGAATCTATACACCTGGATAAGTGTTTGTTTATGGATTTGGCTTTAAATGTTTAAATAGTTGAATTTTTAGTTGTTTATCTTGATCACTACTACCTTCAATATTTATTTAATTTTAATTTTAGGGACACTATTGTTGGTAGCATACTAAGTTGTAAAAACACCCTTCTCAATATTCCATGGAACTTGGGTACCCAAGTATATGCTACTTATTATTAGTTATAGGTTTAGGGCGGGTCACAAGTACTTGGTAATTGTTGGGACTAATGGGATGGAGCATGGGTTTTGGGACCTGAATAGGTATCTAAACTATTTTTTTATGGTTCTTCGAGCCTTTTTTTGTTTGATTTGGTGTTTGATATACTTATAACCCATTTTTTATGTATGACTATCTAAAAAATTTCATTTAGTTTCATTTTTACATAGCATGTTTTATGCTAGTTATTTTTTGTCGCTTTCTAGGATATCGTTGAATTACTTTATTTATATGGATGTGTATGCTTTTCCTTAAATTCCAATCCTATTTTACTTTGATATGTGGGTATATTCTCCCCACTATATCACATTAGATCTGCACTACTAGCTGAAAGCCTCTGGAATACGAGGAAGAATTTCTGAGGTATCGTAGCATTCCACTGATCTCAGAACCATTTAGTGGTATAGGGAAACATGACATTACAAAGTGGTATGCATACATTTTTCCATTTCTTTACTATTTGGTAGAGGTAAATTAGTGAATTGGAATGTGTTGGAACATGGTCTGGAGCTTAATTATGGGACTGTCCACTCCACATATGAGGGAAGTCCATGTTATCATTGATTGGAATTTCATTCATGTTGTTCTCTTTTACTATTGATCTAATTTTACCTCGAGTGATTCACATGGTTGTGAGTTTATTGATTTATGAAATTTTGTCTCTTGGCCTAGTATGGAAAGAGAGGGTGTCATCATCCATTATATTAGGCATGTTGGATTCACATGAAATTTCCATGATTTCATATGATTTTTTACATATAATATGGATTGTTTTGTTTATTTAAAGTATTTACACCCATTTACACAGTGTTTTTGTATAAGTTTACAGAGTAATTTTACCAACCTAGTCCCCTAAATGATAAATATATGTTTTGTGATTATTTTGGATTTATTTTTAAGAGGAATCAATTAATTAAAATGTTTATTACAATATAACTAGTTTTTTTCACTATAACTTATAATTGAAATCATATTTAAATAAGGATTAATTGTGATAAATTTTGGCTAAAATAAATGGTTAAAATTAAATTACATGATTAAGTATCATTTATTTTACATATTTTTAGCTAAATAAAGTTGTATGTTAAACTTATAAAGTGTTTCCCTATATAACATGCATTTAACACTTTATTTCATTGATCCCTATAATGGGAAAGGTTTGGTTTTAAGAAATAGAGAATAGAAAATTGTGAAATCTATTTATATGTATGTGATGAAGGAATAGTTTTTGTTTGGTTTTTGACCCTTTATATAGGTATTTTGGTCTATTTAGAGAACCCGGGTTTTGTTATGTCCGTTTGATCTTGAGGCCTTGGTGATGTGGGTGTATAGTTTAATAGAAGCCTTTTAATTTTTTTACTTTGGTCATAATTTTTTCCATGATTTATATTGGGTTATGACTTCTTGTGACCATAGTAGTTTATGCATGGAGTATGATTGGATGATATGGAACAACTTCCAACTTCTGTATGAGAGCTTGAAGTGGGAGTTCACCAGGCTGTATGTTGCATGACCTTGAAATAAAGGTGAGTTCCATCTTAGGATCTATGATATATTGAAGTCTTGATGTGTGGACTAGGTATAATAGCCAAATGATCTTCCTTTTACATGACTTCATATTTTGGAGTCAGTGCCATGTGACCTATGATAGTGGCCCGTGAGAGGGTCATCCAAGTCTATGAGTGCCCCAAAGAACATTATATATGATTTGATTTTTTTTATAATGATATTGGCACATGAAGGATGCTTCTTTGTGTGTGTTTTAGTCACATTAGATTCCCTTTGAGTTCCAAGAGAAGAACTTATGTGCTAGTGCCTTTAGTTTCATGGACTGTCTCAGAAGGGTAAGGATTTTTTTGGATGAATATCCTTGTTATATCCTTTATGTGGGTTCTTGTGTGTTTATTGTTGAATATTGTAGGAGGTAGACATATATCCAGCAAGGTGTGTCTAAACTCTCGGTTAGAAACAATAGAACGAGTGTTTCTCAATGATTTGTGTTTTTAGGCATAAGAGTTTCCTTGCACATGATAATATAGGTGGCGTATACATGGTTAATGTTAGGTAGATTGAATGTGAGGAGCATGTGATAAGAACACCCTAAAATGGGGATTGGTGGTAGACATATTGAAATCCCTAGATTTCATGCAATGTAAATCACTCTAAGAACTGATGCTTCATAAGTGATTATAGTTTTAAAGGATAAGACCAGTTGGTCGCCTGACCTTATCAACTCAAGATATGCCTTATAAAGAATGGAGGGAGTATAAATTAATCCCTATGTGAACTTAGAATGATTCTTGGGTTGTGATTGGTCATTTGAATGGCCTTTTATTTTTGAGATACTCTGGTTTTGAAAAAAAATGGGAGCTCAATTATTTTTGAGACTGGAATACAGAAGAGGCATGGATAGAGTATGGGGTGTGTGATTAGAGTCTTTGAGAGATGTGAATCAATGGATTTGAGAAAAAAATTTGTTCTTGGGTTTCAAAGTTTCATGCAACCGTTGAGTGTCGATGGAATTTTGGAGGCACAAATGCATTGGAGATACGTGATGCCAATTGGTTTATGGTTCAAATGGTATAGGAGTGTACGCATATGATGTTGAAATAAAAAGAATCCATGGGTTTGGGATGTGTATCAATGTGGGTATGATGAGGGGATTGTGGAAACAGAATCCTATGTCCTTTAATTCAGATATGTGATGTCCTTATGGTTGGGGAATAAAATTTTGGGTTTCTTAGATTATATGACATGGCTGGTCTAGGGTTAATCATCAATCGGAGCCTCAAGGGTTGACATGTCAAAAGTGGGAGCATGGCTCAATGTGAGTTTCACACGTTTGATTTTAATGATACATGTTTGTGTTGGTTCATTAAGAGTGGTAATAGATGACTCAAATAGTGTTTTCAATGCTATTATACATTTATAAGGTGTGACCCTTATTGTTGGTAATCATTTTAGCAAGAATTATGGGTGGTGTTCTTATGATATAAGAATAAGTGATGTTTTACCATTTATAATGATTCTATAGGATAATAAGTATTGTCCACATATAGCCATCGAGTTCATTGATGCAGAAATTTTTGGTTATGGAGATCAAAAATGACTCAATGATATGAAGACATGGATGCTCCTATAGTGGGAGTAGGAGGTCGGTCGTAAAGATATGATCCTTATGCGAGGGGTATAACAACTCTGGTCTTTATTATGCACTTAAACATGATTTATTACAAAAAATGCACTTAATACAACCCATAATATTGATATTCCTAGTGTCTTTGGGGCTTAGGAACATTACATGATAACTTAAGACATAAAATACAACATCTTTATTGAAAACTTCTTTTACATGACCACAACATTCATTCATGCTTAGCATTGCATGGGATAACCTAAGGACATACATAAGAAAAAGGTGAGCTATAAATCCTAGTAATCATGTAAACAAGGCATAACATGAAGAATAAAATACATGTTAGGAAATAGACATATCAATGGAGCATAAGAGAAACATTAACATAAAGGCGCGATATAGCATGATCATCATAACATAGAAATGTGGAAACAACTTAAAACACTGCATCATAAACATAAAGTAATTAGGTAAAATCTTGTACCAACATCGTGGAAATATTTCATAAAATTAATTAGGTAAACCCCTATCCCAAAAAGACGTATCAAGATTCTAAACATTTCCCAATGCATTAGAGATCTATTAGGGTGCACCCTTCATGAACATTTTAATCTCTTGCTTAAGTGTGTCGCATAGATCATATAACATGGATTCATTAAACAAAATCATTTATTACATGATAAATGAATATGAAATAAATATATGAAAGTATATAATCTATAAGTATATGTGCATAAATTTAAATACCCTTGAAAGAAAATGGTCATGGTATTCACTATATGATGATTTTGGAATGAAAAATCGCAGAGAATTTGAACAACATAATGGCATCACATGGGGATTCAAAAAATGGGTTGATGATGGAGAAAGGGGTGTATAATCATTTAGAAATTAAATGGGTAGTAAGGTGATCATGTAGAATAATATCCCAACATATGAAATGGAATTTTAGATTCATAATATAAGAGAAATTCTTGAATGTAAATGAGAAGAGATAAATCCCTTACGGAATTTCGGCATGGTAATAGGTGTGCATGAGAGGGATTAATGAGAGTTAAAGGGGTATCTCATTATTCAAAACATAGTAAGGGTAGTATGGGGAGGTTATAAAACATACCCCGTCATTTTTAATAGAAAAAAAAGGTTATAACAATATAAGGAAACTTGGAAAAAATTTAGAAAGGAAGGAAAGTGAGGATCTGTTACATGGATGTGTGATCCCAAAGGCTTGGAAGAGGATTCTTGGGAGATTGGGGGAACCTTATTAGGACTCAAGGGAGTTTATAGAAGAGTTTTTAATATCTTTAAAAAGATTTATAGAATATTAATCAGTTATTGGGTGGGTTTATATAAGAGAGGTGGGGGAATACTTTATTATTTTGGTTTTGGACACTACACACTAAAATATTCAAAACCACAAACCACACCATGGTTTTTGCCCATGGTTTTTGGAAAATGGGGATTGGTATAAAATATTTTATAAGGCTTATAGTTGACCTTATTAAAATATTTCCCATTTATTATGTGGAGGTGGGTCATACTTTCAAGGAAATGATATTAAAAGTTTAAAATATTTTATATGTCTTGGAGGATTCACGTAGTCTTTATAAAATAAATAAAATAAACCTAAAATTACATTATTTTATATAAAAAATATATATTTGGACGAATATACCTTTTATAGTATTTTATTTCATCACTATGGGGTCATTATGATGTCATAAAAAACATTATATATTTTTACGGTATTTAATTTTTACCCAAAATTTCGACTATCTTGGAAAATTATGAAAACTTCATCATTGGATAATTTCAAAATTTTGATTCCAAAAATAATATTCATTTTATATAAATAATTTTCTCAATATTAGAATTTACACTTTTAAAATAAAAATATATATTTATTGAAAATTGACTGGTTTTGACAAAACTGTTTTTCAAACCTCAATAAAAATTACATTTGACTTCATAAAAATTATATAATCATTTATATTTAATAAAAGTAATTTAATAATAATATTTTATTAAAATATTATTTAATTAAAAAACCATTTATTCATCAAAATATATTTCTTAATTTAATTTTAATATTAATCAAAAATACTATTTGATCTTTAAAAATAATTTAAAAAGTAACAATAATAAAATGAAAGTATATTCATTATTATATAAAAAAATATTTCATATAATCATAATTATAGGGTCTTATTACATATCCATTTATTAAACTAGTATACACCCTAAGAGTAAGGTGTGTAATGATGGGGCTTTCTTAGGTTCGTTCGGTGAACATGGTTTGGGACGTGATCTCGATGAGCTTGAACTTCTCACAGTAACGATTTCGCTCATGCTAAATTTGTTAGATATAGGCATGGGATTGGCCTAATGAAAATCCCATAAATTTTATCTCCCTAGAAAGCTATGGTAAATGGGCTTCATAGTGAATGATCATACTAGTTGAGGTTATCACTTCCTTTGTCTGTGTAAAAAGGATTTGTTAAAACCCTAAATTTATACTAGTCGTGTGATCACTGTTCAAGGACTATATTATTAATGGTAAGGATACTTACAGATCACTTAAATCCAATTGAATATAATAAAACAAAATGAGTTTATGTTTTTTATATATCTATAATAAATTTAATTAAAATAAATGGTATTTTATTCATAAATGATCAGTTCGTTGTAAGGGGGTCATAGGTTCATAAGATTGAGTGATAGACGATTGTTATAGTATTGAGACCGGTGGATAAATTAAGAAGCCTTTAATGGATTCCTTAGTAAATTCCAGGTTTATACTCCGATTTTTTATCAAATTTGGTCCAATTATCCACCATGAGGATGATATATTTTGAGGTGATCTGAACATGATCTGGTCAGTGGTGTGTCGGTGATTGTGGTAGGGTGTGATGGATGAAATGTAAGGTTGACAGTTCAACAAAACAATGTCACATGAAGTTGGGTGAGGACTTAAACAGGTGTGTTTGGATGGTCATAGGATTCCTTCAGGGTTATGAAACCATGGTTAGGTGGGTTAAGTCATCTAGAGGATTTCTAACTTGAGTTATTGGTTGGAATTTATGTGGTGAGTTGAATACCATGTCTTGTGTGTCATATTATATACGATGAATATATTTGTGGAAAATATAGTGTGGCTAGGTTTCGTGAGTGGATTATAGATAAACAACCCTTTTTGGTTCATATTTTGAAATGGAATGTTGTAACAGCTTCTAATTATCCTTCCATGGGTGATTTGGTTTGGTGTATTATAAATCAATTTGACAGTTCTATGAAATTCAAGGATCATGTTTCAGTAAGTAAATTATAGAGGAAAGTGTTAATGTGGCTCAGAATTGGCTGATGTGGGATAAGTCCTTTTGTGGGTAGCACCATGATCTAGGTGATCTTTTGGGTGAATAAACCTCATTTTCCTTAGAGAATTTGCACAGAGGTGAACATCATATCGATTTTTAGTAATGATTTCATGTGGTGGATTTTGTTTTAATGGTTTAATCACCTTGAGTTCATAGTTTTTATCTATAAGTGCATTGGTAATTTAATGATGGTATGCGTCCATATTAATAGAAATTAGTGACTAGTATATGTTAATTAATATAGTCGCATGGCCATTGGGACTTATTGAGTATGATAAGTGTTGTGGTGAGAAGTTTTTAATTTATAGTGACCATATTGGCATTTTGAAATCAAATGAATTTTCAATTTTCAATTTGTGAACTGGTAGAATGTTTATTGTATATTTGAATAGAATTTCATGAGTAAATATGAAATTGAGTGATGTTTTAGGACATGGTTTGTGGTATAATGCATACCTTTGGTTTTTGTTGATTCTATAGAGACTCATTTTAAATTTCATCATTTCTAATGGTTTCTGGTAAGGGTGGATGATTTGGTGTGCACAATTTAAGAGAAATCATGTAACACCCTGAGTGTGAGGTGGTTTTCAATTCATATTCTATAGACCATGGCTTCTTGGCATATTTAGTGCATAGTTTTGAAGAAATCATATAGATTCAATGGTAAGTAATGTGGATTGGTTTTAGATGGAGGCATGGAGCATGGTTTCTCAAAAAGTGTGAGAGTTTTCAAAACAATACAGAGCCTACAACATGGTTAGTGCATGATATGGAAAACCATACGGTCTTACTATGCAAGAGAGGTGTTCTTGGGTAGATCATACCATACATTTACAGAACGTTTTTGAAAATATTGTGGACCAATAAAGGTGGATTTTATGGTTTTTGTCCTCCAATTATTTGAACCTCATCCCCCTTTTTTACTTCCCCCTCACACATATACCCCTATCATAATAGTGTCGGGGCATGCAACATAAGCCGGTATGCTAGGGATTTAAATTTTTTCATCACCAGTGTGATAAAACATCATCATCATTGGTGTTCCAAGCCCCGGTGTAGGTTTGAGTATCTCACATAAATAATTAAAATCAAAAAATTAAATTAATGATACTTCATTTGATTTAGTGATGAATCTAAATGTAGCTCATCACCAGTGATCACTTCTTGAAGGATCTGAGATCAAACCCCTCTAAATCATCCACAGATTCTCCAAGAATCTGCATGAACTCTGATCATCATTTTATTAGTTCTAGTGCTAAGCTTCGATGATTCCTTCGACATCGTGATGATCACCTCGATCTCATCTATTCGATCCACAAAGGCATTCTTAGATCAAATGCTCAGACATGAAATTATTATCTCTAGGAAGTGAGAGGTGGGAGAGGATCTCATTCAATTGTAATGAACATCCCTTAATTGAGAGTCGCTCTTCAGATTATATAGTGGGAGGCTCAAATACTTGGAAAGGGTTCTCCAACCCTTGAAAATAAAACACCCTCTAAATAAACAGTAAATAAATAGTTATGATGAACTACCTATTTCATAAATATTATTTATATTTTATCACAAAATTTTAATATATATTAAATATATTACATTAAAAACCTAAATCATTGGATTAACTTTAAATTCCTTCTAATATTAAATGAACTGTGAATATTATAATAATATTTATTCATATAAATTTTTTTCACATATTCACTTGATACCTTGTGAATACTATTAATAAATAAATTCAATCTAATTATTCTATACTCGAATAATAATGAATTAATTTATTCATCGATGATATATTACTTGGAAACTCTCAGATCCCATGGTGGGGCCCACCATGTCCAATATTCCTATTCGCCGAAATAGGGAAGATTCTTGAATATGATTTGTTTTGTGACTCTTTAGATCCTTATCTTGGTAGAAATGAATACTATTCACAGACCAAGAGCATAGCTTAAAGACCCATCATGGCCCCTAAGGAGATAAATTAAAGTCAAAGAAACAACAACATTTCCTATGAACACGCATTGTGTCATATATTCTCTTTATCTCACGATATCTCATAAAGTAGGATGTATAGCTTATTTCATAAACCATTTTGGCTTTATTATTTTTTAATTTAACTAGATATATTTACCATTGACTACCTTGAATAAATATTTATGAACGTACTATCATGATAATCAAATAGTCCTATGATATCACTTTCTCAACATAGAAGCAAGAAATTATATTTTAACCACTCAACTAATGTCATACTACCAATGACGCACCCAACACAAGATACCTCATCACAAATTCAATGTCATTGTTTTTTCCATACATCAACGTACTTGATTAATGTGCCTGTTTTTTAACACTCTTATTCAAATTAATTTCCTTTTTATTAAGAAATAATGTATTTTGTTTAATATTTACCAATTTTTACTTTTTCTATTTAATATTTTTAAAATAGTTATTTTTTATTCATGTTTTATTTTCATTGTTTATTTTAGTCATTTTTAATAATTTTAAAATTAATTAATTATTATTTTTTAACTGTCAATTTTTAATCCTATTTTTTTGTTCAAATTTTAGTTTTTCATTTTATTTATTTTAATTTATTTATTTATTATTTTCATTTTTTATGAATAACATATAACAATAATTTTCATTGAATGATATTATTTAATGTCAATTTAACTTAACAGATTCATTTAATTGTTTTAAGAATTAAATAATTTACTTAATCTTTAATTGTTTTAATTTAATTTCTGAATTCAAATTTTTAATTTCATATTTTTATTTTATTTTCATTTTTATTTCAAGGAAATATTTTTTAATGTTTTAAATTTTAATATATTAACTCTTTAATTCTTTATTTTTTGTAATTAATTAATTTTTTGTAATAATATTTTGTCTTAATTTGATGTTTTTTATTCAATTTATTTATTTCTTCAGTGTCCATTTATTTATAGTAAACTTAAATTATTATTTCTTTAATTTTATTTCCTTTTAAATTATATTAATTTATATTTATTATAGCTTATTTTGATTTATGCCACTGCTAGAACACCTACCACCAGATAAGGAATCCACAGCTAGAGCTTCTGTCATTGCATCATCAACGGCCACCTCATGCTTCCACCAGGTTTCATGCAAGACAATGATAACACCCTACTACCATTGACCTACCCCCAGTGGCAGCACCACTTTCTACTATTAGACTCTCGTCCACCACCAGAGTGGATTCCCGCTGCTAGAACCCTCCATACAACCTTCAGCAACCTTCCATACCATCTATTAGTGGTTGATGCTACCTCTAGTCCATCAGATTCCAATAGCATCACAAATCCTCATCTACTGCCAATGCCAGCATCTTCTACTGCTTCATCTTACACCGCCATCATAGTGCTTTTTCCACTTAATCTATCATTGTATCATTAAATAACTAAATCCAAAGAACCCTCAAGATCCTCCAAACTTCCATCAAGGTCGATCTGAACCCCTCTGATGTCGTTATTCACCGAACATGTACCTCACCATAAATCCAGAACCACCATCGAAGAACACAACCCCAAACTAAAAGTATATTCATTTGATTAACCAGATTGAAATTGAGACATAGTCATTTATAGATATAAAGAATTAGGTCATCATGAGGAAGAACCCATTCCATCATTGCAACCCGAGCCCTGCCTAATCTACAGCTGTGAGAAGCTTGAACTCACACCACCTCAGGTGCCATTCGCAACCACTTTACACCATTAGAGGACCCAAGATTGCAATATCTAAAGAATCTGGCTACCTTAAGGAGGAACCCAATCCACCAAAGAAGACTACACTACCCTCTCTTAAAGTAGAGGACTCCCACTGTGAACCACTAGCCATCTGAAGCTGTTGCTGCCTAAACCGACCATTGCACCGAACATCCCCTAGGGAATCTTGAAGAATAACCCTCGAATAAGAGGACTCAGCCATGACTGAAAAAAAATATAAAATAAATAAATATAATTATAAATATAATTATAATATAATTATATTTATAATTATTATTATAATAATATTATAAATTTAAATAATTAATAATAATAAGTATTTTTATTTATAAATACAAATATTATTATACAAAATTAATACTTAAATTAAGTAATATATATATAATAGTAAATATAAATAAATAAATATAATAGTAATCATATATATATACATATTTATACGGCTAAAAAAATTATAAATAATAATAAGTATTGTGAAAATTATTAATAAATTTTTTTGTGAATATTTTTATATTTCTATAAGTAATGATATATATATATATATAATGGTTTAATTTTAATGAACTGCCTGATGCATTATTTTTTTATGATTTCCAATAGGTTAAGCTTGGTTATCGTGGTCGGTGATCGAAGGTAAAGAGATCATGGGAAAATGTGAGGAGAAGCATGGTCGTTGCAAGAGGTTGTGTGCAGTCACATGGAATTCACTCAAATATGGTGATGAGCGTCTCAAATCACGCCACATGGATTGATGTTGTTCCCTGTTAGTTTTATCACAGAATTTCTATTTGTTTTTTTTTTAATAATAGGCAATCTCCTTCTCATTATCAAGATCCCCATATACAAGAACCATCTCGGATACATAGAGGCAAGTACCCTGATCCTTTTTATTCTTCCATTTCCACTATTTTCATTTTTTTTGTTTTGTAAATATCATAATAATGTCTTTGTTTTTAAATTAAATTATGGTGTTTGTTCATTATTCATCCTTGGTTTGTGTTGTGATATCAATTATCTGATAATGGGGAACTAATTTGAGAGTTCAGATTTACGAATTGACTCTCATTGCTTTCTATAGATCCCACTTCATGATGATCATCACCTCTTCATCACTCTGAGGATATCATGAAGGTTAATTAGGGTGTGGGAGAGAACATTCTTATAATGGATTAGTTTTTTTTTCTACTTTCCCCTTTATCTTTCCCCCCTTCCACTCTTAAATTTCCCAGTCATGTGGTTAGGTGAGGTTACGTGAATTTTGATCCTTTGATGATCACTTCAGTTGGGAATAAATTCTTGGCTAGAGTGATTTGATTTGGATATTTCGTCACTTTGGGAGGGAGTTCATGTGTTGGACGTGATTCTATGCATGAATGATCAATTTTTTGGGTGAGAAAGGTGTGAGATTGAATCCATTGACTATACACAAATTTAGTTGAGAGTTGTCGATTTTATCCTTAAGAATATCCTGGATAGGGAGTTGAGGGTAGATCAACCTGGATTTGGCTTTGTTCGTGTTGATTGTTTTCTCTGAATTTATTTATTTTATGGTTCTTAATATTATTTTGTTCCCTATATTTCTCATTCATTCACTATTTCATCACTATCACTGTGTTTTTAAACATTTTTTTATGTTTATTTCGATTATTTATTTCAAAATTTAAAAACACAAAAAGTTTTTTGGAAATACCATTAAGTCATTTGACACTACTTCCTTGAGATAAACCTCTAGGTTAGACATTTGTTCTATATTTAGGGTTTATAAATGTATCATGGACCATCCTCAAGGCTAGGATGACATCAAAATTTGGCACTTTTTTGTGGAAGAAACATTTTCCTTACTGGTTTACCCATTTTTTATAAAAAAACTAAAAAACTAAAAATACAAACAAAAAAATAAATAAATAGACACTAAATTTTTATTCTGTAATTCAGTATTTTATTTCACCCTATAAAAGAACATTATGAGGATGTGGAACTATTTCAAATATAGTTACAAAACCAATAAGGTGGAGAACTATCATCTACTACAATGTCTATACCTCATTAGACAAAACATTAGTTTACACATAAATTCAATCAATTTAAAATGGGTCAAGAGTGGAATAAACCTACCAAGAAGTGTTTTCTAGCTACTAAAAAAATGATGGACTTCCTTGGACCTACCTATAGGTTCCGTGCACAGCAGAAGGGTAGTATTGGCATGTACCCAACTTTGAAAATCACCATAATCAATGATTAATCTGGGATAAAGATGATGATGAATTCCAGTAATCACAGAATTGTATCAAAGGTAAAATAAAAATTAAAAAACTTGGAACCAAGAAGAGAGGATCAATATATATTTTTTATAATTAATTTAATTAATTATAGAATTACCTCCAAGGTGATTCTTTCTTCATTGATGTGTCCAACCACAGGTTTGAGGAATGGACTTGTTGTGATGTATAATCCAAGGGTAAGAATCCTCTAGCAGTGATCCACACGTGATCCACATGTATCCAAATGTCACCGAAGGAGTCTCTGGGTGCTAGCACATAAGATCCTTGTGCTTACTATGTTCACCTTTGATCACCTTGAGAATTTCTTCCAAAGCTTTCTCTTTGATCTAGTGCAGGAGGATTTGTCTCATTCTTGAGAGAGTTCTTAGAGAGGGAAGAGTTCTTTAGGCTTGAGATATTTTCTCTAAGGATGTTGTGCACACAACGATTGGTTAGCCGGTCGAATGACCCCTTGGATAATTTAAATATTAATAACATAATGTGGAATTTAATTCACTGGGTAATAATAAATAATTATCATAGGTTCTGTTACTTAATTTATTATTCAATATGAAAAACCATGTCAAATATTAATAGAAATGCTATTATTTCCATTACATGTGCTTAACATTCCCGTTATATTTAAATATTATTTAAACAAATAATATTTAATATTATTTCTCATCAAACTCATAACTTGGTCCGCCAATCCTTTTCAATATTTATCGGGCCTTGAATAATGACTATTTATTGGTTAAATAAATATAACTACATTATTAACCGATAAATAAATATGTTATCCTCAATATATTATCTCGAATAACTAGTGATGAAATAAATATAATCAAGCATACATGAATAATTATTAAACCACAATCAAGAATAATATTTATTCAACTTGTTAAACAGATAAATTATTTAACTGAGATACTGTCTACACTTAGTGCGTGACCCTCTAAGCCACTTTTTCATTTGCATTAGGCGAGATTGCTTAAAGTCCAAGATTACTATCTAGAAATGGTTTAAGTCACCCAATAGAAATAAGTTGATGTCACAATGACAAGCCACCTCATATGAATGCCTAACATGTAATATAATCTCTTTGTCTTGATATATCCAATTAAGTTGGTTGCATGAAAGTTCCATTAACCCATGTGCTTGATTTATCATTCTTTGACTTCCCAAAATTTAACTTTCCTAGAGAAAACCATGGACATGGATTTAGTTCGGATATATCATTTCCATAAAATGGCATGAGATATCTACTTTTTTATAATTGAAAATCCTTTCTCATATTATTCATTAATTCATTATTACTCATGACGTACCCAACATATACTACATCAATGTGAACATATGTCATCATGGTTTTTGTAAATACATATAAGTGTTCAATTCATAATACCTATTAATAATATTATTAATGTCTAAGGAACAATACACACATCTTCATATAGAAACATCCAATGAAACTTATGAATGTGGATTCCCTAATGGCAGGTCTTGTTCTCATAATATCCTCCTGGATATTACCAAGGGTACACACCATGATAATGTGCCTCAAAGTTTCATGAGTCCTCACCCTTGATAGCCTATATCATTTGTGTTCCTTGAAATGATATCATCTGACCATAGAACATATATTCAAGAATAGTGCCATCGCACTTCTAGGTTCTCATCATAGCATGGATCTGCCATGGACTTTTATTACGACATCTATTCATAGGATATTATCACATACTATGTCATGCATTAGAAAAAACATGATGTGATAAAGAGTTTATTAATATTCATCCAATGAATATGGGGTTTATCATAAAGTACAAAGAAGTTTGTTTCTAGGGCACCAACTTAAACAGACTCCCACTTTCACTAGATCCAACTATTAAGAACCTTCAATCCGCTATATCTCACATGATATCCATGTTTCTTCTAAGATAAGCCTTTAGTCAAGGGGTCCTCCATGTTCTCTTCTATGGACACTCAGTTCACTGCAACTTCACCTCTTTGATAGAAATCCCTCAAGAGGTGATACTTCCAAAGTATGTGCTTTTTTCATTGATGTGTCCTTCAATATTTTAAAAGATACATCATTGAAATATTATCACAATATAATGTAATGATATCATTCTTGATAGGCACCACATAAATCTCCTAGACAATGTTCTGAATCTTGATGGATTTCTTAGCTATATCAAAAGACACAATATATTCTGAATCCGGTGTATAATTAGTGACAACTAGCTTCTTTGAGATCTTCCATCTCACAACTCCTCCGTTCAAATAGAAAATATATCTTGATTGCGAATTTAGATCATTCTAATCTGTCTGAAAACATAAATCAGAAAACCCCCTAATGAAAAGCTCCTCGTCTCCTCCATACACTACGAACATATCCTGGGTTCTTCTCAGATACTTAAGGACAGTCTTGATAGCAGTCCAATGTTATTCTCCTATATTTTCTTGATATCTTCCTACCATTATTAGTGAATAGGAAACATCAAGTATCGTACATAACATGGCATACATTATATATCTTATCACTAAAGAATATGGAATCTTACTCAAACTATATTTCTCGTGCTGTGTATAGGGACACATTTTCTTGGAAAGATGTATACCATGTGACATTGTAACCAATCCCCTCTTGGATTGTTCCATAACAAATATCTTTAGTATCTGTTCAATGTATGTACATTGAATTAGTCCAAGTAGCCTCTTGGATCTATCACAAATGATCGTGATCCCTAGAATGTAGGTTGTTTCACCGAAGTTCTTCATGGAGAAGCACTTGTTCAACCAGCCCTTAATTGAATGCTAGACTGGTATGTCATTCCCAATAAGCAATATTTCGTCAACAAACACAACTAGGATAACTACCGCATTCCCATTAAACTGATTGTAAACACCTGGCTCACATTCATTCTTTATGAAACCAATGTCTCTTAGGGATTCATCGAATCAAATGTTACATGACCTGGATGATTTCTTTAATCCATAAATGGATCTCTACAACTTCATATCCTTTTAGCATCACCTGGTTCCACAAAACCTTCTATTTGTGTCATATAGAAATCTTCTTAAATGTTCCTGTTAAGGAATTTAGTTTTGACATTCATCTTCCAAATCTCATAGGCATGGAAATATTCTTTGGAAAGTATGATTCTTATGGATTTAAACATGTAAACTAGTGAAAAGTTTTCATCATAGTCAATCCCTTAACTTTTTTTAAAACCTTTAGCCACTAGTCTTTATTTATAGGTACTGACTTGAACTTACATGTCCAGTTTCTTCTTGAATACCCATGTACATCAAATAGGTTTTACATCAACTGGTGCATCAACCAGAACCCATACTTGGTTTTGATACATGAAATCTATCTCAGAATACACAACTTATTTCCATCTTGAATCTTTTGAGCTCTCTACTTCTTCCTTATAGAAGAGAGGTTCATTATTTTACAACAATAATGAGTCACCATCCTCAGTGACAAGGAAGCCATATCTCTATGGTTCCCTTGCCTCTCTTGTACTCTTATATAGTACTTGTGTTTCGAGAACTACCACTTCAATGGGGACCTGTGGAACTCACTCCTATACCAACTTCTATGTATCTTGAGCATCAACTTCATCAAAGCCAATCTTGATCCCAATATCCTTTTTGAGGAAGTGCTCCCTTTCAAGAAAGATAACCTGTCTGGAAATATTCACTTTCTTGTTCAAGGGGTTGTATAGGTAGTACACCTTTGTTTCATTGGGATACCCTAAAATTATACACTTGGTTCCACGGGGTTATAGTTTCTTTTTTGAGAAATCCTTAACAAATTCCTCACATCTCCATACACATGTATGTGACAAAGTGGGTTTCTTTCCACTCCATAGCTCAAAGGGAATCCCATTTTACTCAATATTTGGTACTTGGTTTAATTTGTATGTCTTGGTTTGCATTGCATATCCCCAAAAATATAATGGAAGATTGTCGACTCATCATCAACCTTACCATGTTCAAAAAGGATCGGTTCCTCCTTTTACTAACACCATTCCACTGTGGTGTATAAAGTGAAGTGAGTTGACATAGAATCCTAGACTCCTGTAAAAGGTCGATGAACTCTTGGTTAAGATATTATCCACCTCGATCTAATCAATGATTCATCATATTCTTACCAATATGATTCTCCACTGCATTCTTAAACTCCTTTAATTTCTCAAGGGACTCATACTTATATATAATTCTGTATAAATAGACATATCTACTCAAGTCATCAGTTGAAGTAATGAAATAATAATATACACCTCTAGCCTCTACTAGAAATGGTCCACACACATTAGTGTGTACCAATCCTAGAAGATTTGTGGCCCTTTAACCCTGTCTACCAAATATTGGTTTGGTTATTTTCCCTTATAAAAAAGCATGACATCTATCAAGTGGTTTTATCTCAGAAGTGTATAAATAACCATCTTGATAGAGCTTTGTCCGGTGCTTCTCGTTTACATGACCAAGGTAGTGGTGCCACAACTGGGTGTTGTATAAGTCATGTGAACTTGGTTCGTTATCAATTCCCAACACTAGGTTCTCATAATTTAATACATACAGACCATTATTTAAATGTTCCATACCATAACATATGTTTTCCTTATAAAAGTAACAACATTTATTTCCAAATTTGTAAATAAAACTATATGTATCTAAACTTAATACATAAATTATGTTCTTGGTAACACTAGGTATATAATTTCAGCTTTGTAAAACCAAAATAATTCCCATAGGAAATGTGAGGTGGTAGTCACCAATGGAATGAGTAGCTAGCCTCGCACCATTGGCAACTCGCAGATCCACCTCTCCTTTAATTTTTTTTAAAAATATCCTTGGTTCCTGTATTTGAGTACAGATATGATCCCAAAAAGTTTTATCTAATACCCAATGTGTATAAATGGATAGATTTCACTCAATAATGAACATTCCTTTGGCTTCTCCTTTCCTCTAGGTGCAGTACCTCTTCTAGTGTTCTGACTTCCACATGCAAAGTATATTGCATCATTTTCCTTCCCTTTACTATAGATCTTATTTTTCTGGGCCGGATAGTGCTCAGAGGATTTAGATTGTTTATAAATCTTAGGCCCCTTTTCCTTTTCCTTCTTCTTCCTATTCACCATAAGGACTTTGTGTTTTTCATGCCACATGTCCTTATCCACTTACAAAATCAGGGTAAGAAGCTCTGATAGAATCTTATCAATATTTCTCATACTATAATTCATAATAAAACTAGAGAATGTCTTGGGAAGTGATGATAGTATGAGATTTATAAAAAAACTCATTGGGGAATTTAATCCCTAAGATGTCAAGATACTCAATGTATCCAATAATCTTGACTACATGTGGTCCAGCTAGAATAGAGCCTCCAAGATTAATAGTGAACAAAGTGTTGGAGATCTCATAACTGTCTTATCTCCCCTTCTCTTAATATAGATCCTAAAGGTGATACATCATGCTATAAAAGTCCATTTACTCATATTTTTTCAATATCTCATTGATAATGGATGATATCATGAGGCACTGAACATCTATAGCATCATTCTAATGTTTATCATACACATATATTTCTTTATAACTTGCCTCATTTCTAGGCACAACTAGTGAAGGCTCTTCCATCACACTCATGGAGAATTATAACCTGATGGTTCCTTTTCCACTCTTGTAAATTAGTGCTGGTGATAAGGTTTTCCTTCTCGAGTATGGATTACAATTATATGTATGATGTCATTTTGATTGTTGTTTCTAAAAATTAAGATGAATATAGTTTTAGTATGTTATCGTGATAAATATAGGAAAATAAAAAAATTAATATCTATTAGTCTCCAACTATATTTTCAAAACCCAATAGTCCTCACCATTGACTTTTTAATATTCAATTTCCTAAATATTTTAGTGGCAAGGATCCATATTTCCCTTTATATTACCCCAACTAGGGTTGTTCATGAAACTTGGAAGGTTTTAGGTAGGCATTCCAAATGTAAACTCTATTAACTCACAACTCTTGGATATGTTGAGTGGACTCCCTAATCCTAAAATCCTTAATTTTGATTTCCTCAACCTTTGCCTCTCAGTTACACCAAGTCCTGCTAGGGTAGTTAACTCGTGATGTAAACTAAGTTAAGTCAGCTCAAAAATTCAAATTATAATTCCCCAATAATTGAAAGGACCCTAACTAAGGTTGGTCAAGCACTTTGAACTACGGTTCTATTCTAACCAAAGTAATGGAAGGCTATACGTACTTAATATTTAAATGAGGTACTTTGTCCTTTATGCATAAATATCCACTTATTATCTTTTCACATGATTTTTAATGTTAAGTGGGATATACTTAAGTGACTAACCATGAATAGATAATATTTACAAATAAACCATTTTTATTTTAGTTTTATCTTATATGCTTGTTAGTTCATTAATTATGTGATTGTGTCAAACATCCATAATGAATAACCATAAAACTGGAAAAAAATAAAGGATATGATAATGAAATTTACTATTGGTTAGTTTATATAGTGGTTGTTAAATGAACCCTGACCTTGGGGAGAAACACCTTGAACTATCTAAGGATCCTATTTAAATATTTCCACCTATCCACCTTTGTATCTCTATGGATTGGTTTCACCTCAGCTCCTAACTTGAACTGCCTTCACTAGCTTGGGAGCTCCATCCATTACACATTCTTTTAACTCACACACAGGTGAGGGGTAAATGGGGTTTACATAAAAGAATCCATGGGCACACATGCCCTACATATCAATGAGGAGAAGGCACTCAGGAAAACAATTTTAATTGAATAAATTAATTAAATGGGAACCAATCATATAAAAATGTCTAGTCTAGCTTATGATCATACACATACATGAAACAAATTACGCATCCAATAAAACTAGCATTCAATTCCTTAATCATTATTATTAAGATAAATTACTCTTGAATCAATTAATTATTATTTTTAACTAATCAATCCTTTTTATCCTAATCCTTTTTTGAATTTCCTTGAAATTCTCATCCATAACATTGTACATAACTTTTTCCTTGGAAGCAACCCAATGAATACCCATCCAAAACTACCCAGCATGTATTTATACTTGTATACACTTTATTATTTGTGACATGTAGCATGCATGTAGAATTATAATTGTAATAAAACTCATACATAATGTGAATATCTTTCAACATTATGCAGATTCTAATTAAACATTTATATATATAGATCAAACACCTATCACATGTTGTGTCCCAGTTATATGCCCACACGAAGGTCCATGTCTCAAGGGTTACATTATATAATAATAAAATTTTAAATTTGTGTATTCTAGAAATAGTGCACAGTGTGTAGATCCGACTACATAGCGTGTACCCTCCTCAACTTCAATTTGAAGTACACACCTGAGTAAACAGCGTGTGAGGTGTACTTTGGAAATCTTTAGAGTACATGGCATGTCTAGTGGGCACACACCGTGTAAACTTCGTGTTACACAATCACCATCTGGGGAAGTCATGTATGGGATACATGATTTCACTCTAGCCTGAAGGGACTACACACTGTGTCCAGTAGGCCCCATGGCGTGTAGTCTAGCTAACCATGCGCCAGTCGTTTCTAGTCAACAAGTGGTGTAAGAATTAACTACCCCAAATTTCGTTAATGCACATGACTTGAGTAATTACCAAGTTATTTATGATTCATTGAACACAAATAAACGGTGTGTAGATCCGAATACATGACATATACTCTTGTGTTATCTAGAATGAACTGTCGGCGCCTCTTGATGAGATCCTTAATTTAATTTTAATCATAAAATTATTCATTTCTATTAGATCTATGAGAAATGATAAGGGAGGAATAGATCTCAAAATTTATATTACAAGAATGATTTAACATGGATTGATAGACTAAATTATTAAAGCATAAATAATCAATGAATTATTTAAATAATTATAAATGAACATATGACCCCTCTGATACCACTTGTAGGTTCCAGGAACAGCAAAAGAATCAGATGGGTGTGTACCCAACATTTTAAATTTCTAGAATTGATGATTAATTCAAGATCAATATGATGATGAACACCAGTATCCATAGAATTGAATCAAATATAAAAGACAAGGTAGAGAACCCAAAATCGAGAAGAGAGGATCGATATATTCTTTTAAATTAATTAAATTAAATTATAGTATTACCTCAAAGTTTATTATTTCTTAGTTTATGTGTCTGACCACAGGTTCGGGGTGCGGCTTCATTGTGATGTATAATCTAAGAATAGGAATCCTATAGCAGTGATCCACACGTGCTCCTTGAATCTTCATATGTCACTAAAGGAGTTTCTAGGTGATAGTGTCGAAGATCCTTGTGGTCGTCATGTCCACCTTCGATCCCCTTGAGAATCTCTTAAAAAGTGTTCTCCTTGATCCAGTGTAGGAGGATGCCTCTTATTCTTGAGAGCATTCTTAGAGAGGGAAGAGTTATCTAGGCTCGAGATCTTTTCTCCAAGGATTTTGTGCACATGATATTTGGTTAGCCGATAGAATGACCCCTTGTCAAATCGAGAGAATACTAACATAATAGAGAATTTAATTCACTAGGTAATAATAAATAATTAGCCTAGGTTTATTAATTAATCATTTATTCAATGTGAATCCCCATGTCAAATAATAATATAAATGATATTATTTCCATGACATGTTCTTAACTTGAATGTTATATTCAAATATTATTTAACCAAATAATATTTAATATTATTTCTCAGTGGACCCATAACTTGGTCTGCCAATCGAAATCATTATTTATCGGTCCTTGAATAATGACTATTTATTTATAAAATAAATTTAACTTCATTATTCACAGATAAATAAATATATGATCTAAAATATATTCCCTCGAGTAACTAGCGATGAAAAAAATCCCATCAGGAATACTTGAATAGTAATTAAACCACAACTGGGAATAATATTTATTCAACTTGTTAAACAAATATATTTTTTAATTGAGATACTGGCTATACATAATGTGTAGACCTCTAGGACTCTTTCTCATTGGCATTAGGTGGGATTTCGAAAAGTCAAATATTAATGTCTAGTAAGGGGTCAAGGCACCCAATAGAAAGAAGCTGATGTCACAACAACATGTCACCTCATACGAACACATACCATGTAATATGATCATTTTGTCTCGATATCTCCAATTAAATGGGTTGCATGAAAGTGTCATCAACCCATGTGCTTGATTACGCATTCATTGACTTATCATAATTGAACATTCCTAGAGAACACCATGGCCATGGATTTAGATAGGATATATCATTTCCATCAAAGGGCCTGAGATATTTACTTTTTTAGAAGTGGAAAATTATTTCTCATATTATTCATTAATGTAGTATTACTCATGATGCACCTAGAATATCCTACCTCACCGTGAACATCTTTCGTCACGGTTTTCATCAATACATATAAGTGTGCAGGTCATAACACCCATTAATAATAATATTAAATTCTAAGGACCAATACACACGTCTATAAATAGAAACATCCAATGACACTTCTGAATGTGGATTTCCTATTGGAAGATCTTGTTCTCATAATATCCTCTTGGATATTACCAAGGTCACACACCATGATAAGGTTCCTCAAATTTTGATGAGTCCCCAACCCTAATATCTTGTATCATTTGTGTCCCTTCAAATGATATCATCCAGCCATAGAAAATATATTCAAGAATAGTGACATGGAACTTCTAGGTTCTCATCATATAAGGGATCCACTATGAACTTTTAGTGCGACAGCTATTCTTAGGACGATATCACATACTATGTCACATAGTAGAACAATCATGATGTGATAAAGAGTTTAATAATATTCATCCAATGAATACTAGGTTTATCATAAAGTTCAAAGAAGTCTGTTTCTAGGACACCAACTCCAATACTACCTACCTAGATCAATATGACCAAAATGGAAAGGCAGTGCTCTAACAACCCACTAAATTTTCCCCTTATGGAAAAAAAACTTAGTATAAAGGAACAAAGAAGATGAAATAATAATTTGGAGCTACCTATTTTTGACCTTGATTTTCACCTGGATTCAAGATTGAAAATTCAAGAATCACCTTAGATTGTTGCATAGTTTTGTAGGAGATGAAATATGAAATAATTCATGATGTTGGAAAGTTATTTTATGATCATTATTTCCCTGATTTTTATATTAATAATTTTAATTACTGAAAATTTTATAACGATTTTTCATTTACTCAAAAGGTCAAGTCGTATCATGAAATACACTCCTTTTTCATAGATGATATAGAATATTAGTTTATGTGTTTTGAATATAGGATGGAGGAGGTTGAAAACCTCACTCTAGACCCATCCATACTCCTATAATTACTATTCAATAAATAAGATAAAAAAACTACATTGTTATAGGCAGTTTCGAATTTCAGGGGTGAATATGTCTTTCTATTTGAATTTGATTACATTGAAGACTATTCAAATTATATTTATCCCATTGAAAGTACTGAAGGTGGTGATCACTTTTTTTATTTTTTAAGGAGTCACGTAGAACTTGAAGTTTTACCTAATGAGGAATTACTAGAACTCCCAATTCTAAATGAAAATTCTAGTGTGGGATCTTATATTAAAGATTATTTTCTAGAGCTGTTAATAGGGATAGAAGTAGATGATGGAACATTTTTTTTATCCAATAAAAAATAATTGATTTGTTTGAACCAAAGGATATTTCACATATAAGAGTTTCATTCCCATAACATATGCACCCTCACCCATAGGTTGAAGAAGGATTTCTGCACCCCTACATTTTATTTTCCCCTCAATCACTTCACAAGAGTGACTTCACTGCCAAGGATAGGGACTTGAATGAATCAAACCAAGGGGTATTAAAAAAATTCAAGTCACTAAAGTTGGAATGAATAGAATATGATGGTTTTTTAGCAAGAAAAAACAATCACCATTAGACTAGGGTTTAACCACTGACTATTTAGCTATAGATAGTCAAAATATAGGGGCCCTTAGGGGGTTAACCCAATATTATCCTCTTTATATTCATGTTTTAGTTTAAATATTATTATTTTTTAATTTTAGTGTATTTTATTTGTAGGATAATAATCTAGTATTAATTTCACATGGAATATAGTCAAGTTCAAATGGAACAACACACTAAAGGTTAAAGGATCAAAACTCCATAACTCAAAAATGGTTTCATTTCACTTTGAGCTTTAAATATTAAAGTCTAATGTTATTTTTTCTAAATTTTGGGGATTTTAACTGAACATCCATTCATTTTTTAAAAGGAAAAAAAGGGAGGAACATTGTAGATATGAAAAAAATAGAATCTTACACATTAAAGGAAGTACTGTTTTTAATTTTGAATCACTACTGGAAAACTAACCTATACCAACAGTTTGGAACCATTGGTATAGGCCTCCAAACTGTTGGTATAGACTATACCAACGGTTTGGAGATCCGTTTCCAAGTAAGCCGTTGGGATAGGTCTATACCAACGGTTTTGGGAAAACCGTTGGTATAGACCTATACCAACGGTTTTGGAAACCCTTGGTATAAGTAATCTGAAAATCTATACCAATGGTTATGGAACCATTGATATATGTGTTTCAAAAAAAACATTCGCTAGGATTTGATCCGAGTACCCCCTAGTTTATCATTGAATGGCTTAAACACTAACCTAACAAGACTTTTGTGAACATAATTACATAAATATATATATGTATTGTCATAATTATTTTAAATTTTGATTTATATAATGTTCTCAGTAATAAGATCTGATAAAAATTAAAAGGACTTATACCAACGATTGTCAAAATCGTTGATATAGGTCTATACCAATGGTTTTGACAACCGTTGGTATAGGTCCTGATTCTGGATTCAATTCTGGGTGGAAGGTTGATATATGGGGGACCTTTCCTAACGGTTTGGCCAAACCGGTGGGATAGGTATACCATTTCCCAATGGTTTGGCCAAACCGTTGGGAAAGGTGTCCACAAAGTGATATTTTCCCAACGGTTTTCCAAAACCCTTAGGAAAGGGTATGGATTTCCCAACAGTTTGGCTAAACCGTTGGAAAAGGTGGCCACAAAGTGGACTTTTCCCAATGGTTTGGCCAAACTGTTGGGAAAGCCATACCCTTTCTCAACGGTTTTCCAAAACTGTTGGGAAAGGTGGCCTCAATGTGGGATTTCCCAATGGTTTGGCCAAATCATTGGGAAAGGGGACCCATACCAATGGTTTTTACAAACCGTCGGTATAGAAGCGTTGGGAAAAGTCAGATTTCCAGTAGTGAATTTTTTTTATATTTACATTCATATTGCATATAGATTGGAATTAACTATGGGATTATATCCCATGTTGTGTAAGTAAAAAAATTGAAAAAAAAATTTCCCCATGGGTTTATAGATTGTTTATTCCTAATAAGTTGAAAATTAATTTGAAATACATTTTAAATCTAGATAGCACCCCCCAAAATGACGTTGAATTCAAAATGATGTTTTCAGCTGCCTCATTTTTTACCATTATACTATTTAAAATACACTGAAAAAACCTTTTTATGTTTATAAAAATTAAAAGAATGTGCATTTTAATAAAATTACATTTTTTTTCTTGATATTCTATTGGAGAATGGTTATGATCAGTTTTTTTTTGTTTTTTTTTTGTGTTTAACTAATTTTTGGGTGGAAAGGTAAATTTACAACATTCCTATAACCACTTCAAAATTATTTAACTTCATAATTTTCCATCCATTTTGAACTGAACTGTCTTCCACCTTTAGATTCAATAAGGGGGACATTTTTGAGTTTTAAGTGTGGGGGAGAGGGATCGTTCTATGATAATCTATTCTTAAATTCTAGATACACAAAATCATAAAACCCTTTGAATTTTTTTAACTAAAAAATAAAAATATTGTCCAAATATTTCAAATTATTTCATAAAATGAGGGTCTTTGGGATAAAATTTTCACCTAATTTTATCCTTATTAGAGGATAACAACATGTTGGTTTTGAGGATTTCACTAATTCTTAAATTATTTGGGATGTATGATTTATAACTAGAGTTACAAAATTCTTTTAAGGATATTATGTTTTGGAACTAAGTACGGGGGTGATATGTGATAAATATTTGTGGACTTATGATCATAACATTAGGGATATTGAAATTTAAAATCCACCCAAGGTAACTCCCCTTTTGAAAAATAATCACTTTAGGGAGCCAACTCAAACGATAGTCTTATAAGTCCTTTGAAATTAGAGTAAAATGGGAAAATTGGATCCCACAATGAACATCTGAGACTGTAGGCATTGTGTATGTGTGTGTCAGCCCTCTATACATATCAAATAAGTGCATATTCATGGTGCTTTGAAAAATATACATGGATGGGTAAAATTTGAAAAACAAAAAATAGAAATAAAAAAAGAGAAAAATAAAGTACCCATTAGTCAAAAATGAGCTCATTAAGGTGAGGGGAATTTTGAACCCATATGAAGAAGGGAATAATTAAATTATTTTGAAATCAGTTGAGTTGTATCAATAAAGTGATATATATAAATATATAATTGAACATTGATTTTTTGGAAACTAAAAGAGAGTGAAAATAAAAGGTACCTTTTGTTAAGATTTTATTTCCACTAATATCTAACTTGTCATCACTATGAGAATTATAAATTGAAATTGAATTGAAGTAGGATAGAAGGTGGATTTATATAGGAGATATAAAATTATAAACAGTGAATCTTTCAGTGTTCCCTTGATTTTCAGTGTGTATTTAAATTTAGGTGGGACACCTTTAGAGCATCATTTAAAAAATATAACTCTAATTTTGTTCCTCAATTAATAAATTTTTCAACATTTATTTTAATTCAATTTCTAAATTGAAATTTTTAATTTAATTTTTGAATTTTATATTTTAATTCTTATTTCAATGAAATAATTTACAATGAATTAAATTTAAATAGATTAATTATTTCATTCTTTCTTATTTTTTTGTAATTGATTAATTTTTTGATATTAATTTTTTATGTAATGAAAATTTTTGTATTCAATTTATTAATTTATTCATTTTCTATATATTTATAGTTAACATAAATTATTATTTATTTAATTTTATTTCTTTTTAAATTATTTTTATTTTTATTTTTTCTGACTTATATTAATTTTTGCAACCGTTAGAACTCCAACCGCCAAACATGGCATCCACCATCGGAGCTGCTGTTGTTGCATCATCCAATGCCACCTCGTGTTGTTGGTAGCCATCACCCAAGCCTAAAATAGAACCCTGCTACCATTGGACAGAATCCAGTGGAAGCACCACTTGCTACCACCAGACCCTCATCCACCACCAGAGTTGTTTACCGCTTTTAGCACCCTTACTAGTGTCAGCATCAACCTTACATTGTAGACCCAGCATGCCATTGTCAGTGCATACCATCTACTAGTGGTTACTACTACTCAAATTCCTTCATATTCCAATGGTAGCATAGAGCCTCATTCCACTACCACTTATAGCTTCTTCCACCACTCATCCTTCCACCTCCATCCTAGTGTTTTCACCAGTTAATCTACCAGTGTGTCACTGATGAACAAAAGTTAAAGACCCCTCAAGTTCCCCCTACTACCATCAAGGTTTAGATGAACCTCTTTGATTCCACTGTTCATTGAACTTCCACCTGGCCTAAAATCCAAAACCATCATCAAAAACCATAAACACCAAATAAAAACTAAATTTAATTGATTATCCTGATTGAAATCAAAACTTACACTACCACAAAACTGGGCAAGACCAGCGCCAGTCTTTATCAGCACTAACAAAAAAGCACTGATAAAGGGGGGTACGTTTATCAGTGCTAAAAAAAGTGATGATAAAAGTACCCCTTTATCATCGCTTTTTTTAGCACTGATAAAGGTACCCTCTTTAACAGCGCTTTTTTAGTGTTGTTAAAGGGTACCCCTTTATCAGCTCTTTTTTAGAAGTGCTGATAAAGGGTCTGCTTCCAAAAAAATTCATTAAAAAATATATTAATATTTAAATATATAGATATAGTTATATTGACATAAATATAATATATATTTTTTAAATATAATTTAAAATATATTTTAGATAAGTGTAAATATACAGTTACACTTAATATATAAGATATTTAGTGAAAATGGCTTATAAAAAAATTAAAAAAATATTTTTAATTAATAATTTGATAATTATTATGGAGTAATAGTCATTTAATAACAATTTGAAAACTAAAAAAATTAAAAAAAAATTAAAAAAGATCTAAAATATGTTGAAAATGCAACTCGAACATCAAACGGCCATAACTTTTGATCCGGGTGTCCGTTGGAGATCTACAGCATATCAAATCGAATCATGTGATGAGCTCTACACGCTAATAACCAAAGAAAAGCCTTGTTCACATTTTTCAAGACCAAAAAAGGCCCAGAAGTCCTCCAAAACTGAGTTTTTAGTTTAGATACCCCTATTTTTTAACATTTTGTGGATTTTCAGCCTCGCTTAAGGGGGTACTATTGGGTTTTTTTGGTGGGGACTGAATTTATTCCAAGGTATTACATTCATATTGATATTATGTCTTATAAATTTTATCGTTTTTTATAATGAAATACTATTTATAAACAAATATATAACAATATATACATATTTTTTATATATTCACACATAAAAATTAATTTTTTAAATAAATAATTAAATATATTTACATATAAAATATATTATCTTTTATCTATATGATAACTAATATTCATTTTATTTAAAATACCAATATATCAATATTTATATACCGATATATTAATCTAACTATATATGTACCTATATAATGTGTGTGTGTCTATTTGTGTGTGTCTATATATTACAAACTGATTTTATATATATATATATATATATATATTCTAACATAAGTATATGCATATATACTTATATATATATGTATGTATATATGTATGTATAATTATACTTATAGAAACACACACATGTGTGTGTGTGTGTTGTATATATGTATTTATTTACACACACACAAAACAAAACATATTTTATAATTGTATTGAAAACTAATCTTATAAATATATATTAATATACGAATAAATATATGGATAAAAAATATAACTAAATATATATAAATAAATAGATATAAATTAATATTAATATATGAATAAATATATAAATATATACATATATAAATATAACCAAATATATATATATATTAATATACAAATAAATATATAAATATATAAATATAATAATATATGCATATATATATTAATACAACTATATAAATTTATATTAATACATGAATAAATATAACTAAATATATATATATATATATCACTAGTTAGAGAACAAATCAAATTAGAGGAGTGGCAAAGGCTTAGCGCGCATGAGGGGAGGTCTTGAGTTCAAAACCTGGTAGAGGCAGGCAGGAGCGCGCGCATGGGTGAATTTGGGGGGGGGGATATAGCGCTGTTAAAGGGGTCTATAAAGCACTGATAAAATGTGGGGAAACGTGGCTGGGGCTTACGGAGGAGTGGGTGGGGCGGGGGCACTGATAAATGGGGGGGAAGCGCTGTTAAAAGCCCCCTACGATTTATAGATTTTTTTGAATTTTTTTTAAAAAAAATAAATTTTTTTAAATTTTTTAACTTTTATCAGCGCTAAAAAAAGAGGTGATAAAGGACCCTTTTATCAGTGCTTTTTTTAGCACTGATAAAAAGGGTCTTTATCAGCGCTTTTTGGAGCACTGATAAAGGGGACCCCCCTTATCTTCACTGGCATTAATAGCGCTTTTCTAGCACTATTAAAGGCCATTTTTAGCGCTGATAAAAGTCGTATTTGTAGTAGTGTTAGTCAGCACCAGATCTGAATAATTTGTCCGCTACAAGGAAAAACCCAATCCACCACTATAAACTAAGCCTCGCTAGATCTACAGTCATGAGGAGCTCAAACACACACCACCTTGGCCACCACTCGCGACCAACACACATCGTTGGAGGATCTGAGCCCACTAGATATAAAGAAGCTAGGATCCACAAAGAAGAACCTGGGATGTCTAAGAATACTGCACTACCCTTTCTTGAAGAACATGACGCCAACTATAAGCCACTAGCCATCTAAATCCATCACTACCTAAACTGAATGCAACGTCGAGCCTCCCCCTATCAAGCTTGAAGAATACCCCCTGAAGAAGAGGAATTGACCATGGGTGAAAGATAAAGATAAAAAAATTAAATATAACAATAAATAAATAAAATAAAGACTAAAAACTAAATAAAAAATAATATATATATTAAGAAATATAATAATTATAATTATAATATTAAAAATATATATATAATAATAATATACATAATTAATAATAATAAGTATATTTATTTATAAATACATATATTCTTGTATATAATTAATACTTAAATTAGGTAATATATATAATAGTAAATAAATATAATATTAGTCACATATATAGATATATTTTTATTGCTAAAAATATTAGTTCTAATAATAGTAGTTTTTATCAATTTATCAATAAGTACTATTATGTTTATAAACTTTTTTATATTTATATAAGTAATGATATTAATATATATAATAATAATAATAATAATAATAGTTGATGGTCTGCCTCTCCGGCTAGTGTGTGTTGTGTGTGTCAGTTTGAATGTAATTGTGCCCCCAAGAACCTAAAATATATATAATAATAGTTTAATTTTAAATAACTATCTGAAAACATATTTTTCTATGTGTTCTAGCAGGGTAATCTTGGTGATCATGGTTGGTGATTGAAGGTGAAGATATCATGGGAAATGGGTGGGGAATTGAGGTTGTCACAAGAGGTTGGGTGCACTGACTTTTAATTCACTTGGAGTTAGTGAAGAGCATCTCAAAACATGCCTTGTGGATTGTTGTTGCTTCCTATTATTTTTATCACTGCATTTTTTTGTTTTTGAATAATAGGAGGGATTATCTTCCATTTTCAGGATCCCCAAACAGGGGAACCGTCTCTAATACCAAGAGATGGTTACCCCAATTCTTTCTTCTACTATTTTCATTGTTTTCAATTTTGTTTCTATTTTATTAATATCCTAACTATGTCTTTGATTGTAATTATAATTGTGATGTTTTTTTGTTCTTACTCCAGGATTTGTGTAGTGATCTCGATTACCCAGTAATGGAGAACTCATTTTTCAGCTCAGATTTAGGAAGCGGATATTGATGCTTCCTTGATATCCACACTTCATGACAAAATTCTCCTCTCCATCACTCTAAGGTGATTGTGAAGGTGAATTGGGGTGTGCAAGAGAACATCCTTTCTTTGGATCGATTTTTTTTATTTCTCCCCTTTATCATTTTCCTTTTATAATCTTACCTTGATCGATTAAGTGGTTAGGTGAAGTTGTGTGACTTTTGATCCTTCAATGATCACTTCAGTTATAAAGAAATATTTTCTTAGAGTGGTTTGATTTGGGGATTTCTTCTCTTTGTAGGAATGATCGTATGATAGAAGAGATTATGTGAATGAATTATCAATGTTTTGGATGATATAAGTGTGTTCATAGATCCATAAACCATGCACTGAGTGAGTTTAGTGTTTATTTTATCCTTAAGAAGACATGTGATAGGTATTTTAGTGTAGATCATCCTGGATCCAGCCTTGTTCTTATTGACTATTGTTTCTATCTTTCTATCTTTTATGGTTCTTTGTGTTGTTCTATTTCCTCTGTTTCTCATTCATTCAATAATTCACCCGAATCATTGTGTTCTTCATCATTTTTTCATGTTCTATTCATTTTTTGATTTAAAATTTTAAAATTAGAAAAATATTTTCAAAAATACCATTAATTCATTCAATATTGATTCCTTGAGATATACCTCGAGGATATCCATTATTCTATATCTAGGGTTTATAATTTTATCTATGACTATCCTCATGATAAGGATGATTTCAGTGATAAAATTGTACACATTGTTAATTATCTCAATTCAGGAGACTAATACACATGTTCATATATATGAACAACCTTTGACACATGAAACATGTGGTGTTACAATTTGTGGGTTTATGGTCATGGTCTCACATATTTGAGATCACAAATTGTGAACTTCATAACAATAAGTCTCAATGCTTATGAGCCCCCAACAGCTAATAGTCAGACATCAACTTTTTCTAGTCAGTATGATGTATCTAGACTATATGACATGTATTTAATATTAATGTCATAGTATCTCAAGGTTCTCATTATGGTCTAAGAACTGTTATAACCTTTTGATATGACAAATAATCTATGCACATTACCATTCAAATAGTGGAAACGAAAATATAAACACTATAATAGTAAGTGTATATCATGCATAAATCATTGTAATCAGGGTGTAGTAATCAAAATTTTGTTCATGTTAGGTCTAAACCACACTATTATAATTTTCCCACTTACATTAGATACAACATGTTAACTATCCTTGTTAGATCTCAAATTATGAGATCATTTTTTCTAAGTTATGGATTTAGTCATGGGCCTTCCATGTTTTCGTTGCATGGTTATTCTGTTATTTTCAAACTTACCTCCTTGAGTAAAAATTCTCAATAGATTATATCCCCAAGTATATTTCTTTAATGTCTAAACTTTAATAATTTTGTAGTACTAGTAATAGAATTATCATAATTTATATTATGATAAAACATTACTTATGAGGTTCATTTATAATAATTTTATCAAATCTTTGTGTAGTCTACACTACTTCTTCGTCTTCCTTAAAAGCTACAACCCACTTTATATTTTTAGGTATGGAAACTACTAGATTAAATGATATTATCTAGCTCACTTACTTATTTTAACTATGATATTGGATCATATTGACCTATAATAAGTCTAGTTTGTGTCCCCTTGGAACTAGTATCCCTTTCTCTCAACATACCAAGTATATAACCTATGTACTTATTCAAATACACTTAGATAGTTTTGACTACTTATGATGAAATTATCATGCATACTACAAATATTTTCTTATCATGGAATATATTATATAAATATCATTTCTTCTACATATCATGGAATATGTGATTGATCCATAGTTAAATCATATGCAATTCAACTCGCCACATTAATCTCCTCTAATTCCCCATACATGTATTTTAGGAGTGGTTTATTCCATGTGACATGGGTATTAATTCTCTCTCAAATTGTTCCAACATTAATTTTTCAATACCATGTTAGTATATGTTTTTTTGACTTGGTCTAAGAATCCATTAGATCCAACCAAGTAGATATTGTTCCCTAGAACTTAGGTTGCTACTTTAAGTCGATCTATGGATAGTTACATCTATTCTGGTCCTGATTAACCGTAATACCAGTAGTTTTTTCATATTTTATCAAACATATTTTACTTGGGAAAATATAGCACTCCCACTAGACTCTTATAGACATATGTAAAACATCCATTCCAAAGTTATGATTATATGATCTTTTTTATTACTTCAATCCAAAACTGGATTTTAGTAACTTTTACCCCTTATTGGCATTCTATGGTGTCACCATCCCTTTCTATTTCTACCTTATGGACACCTTCCATGATTTCTAGTCTTCACATCCAATGATCAATATAATGATCAATGAAAATAGCTTTTACATGTAATAATTATAATGGTTTTAGGCATGATGACTTGGTATTGCCAATTGTTTCCCTCAAAATTTTCACCTCACTACAATTTTATATTCCCAAATAGTTTCCAATAGGTTTTTCGTAGACCTATAAAATCTTAATGGTCGTGTATCTGAAGGGAACCACTATCCAAAGGTGGGAATTTGTTATTTTTTTTGACCACAATGCTTAAGAACTCACATTGGTCGAGAGGATGGGAGGTCAGGCTCATCACACCCTTTTGAGGGGAATTATTTCCTACTTTGGGAAACTCTTATAGATTTAAGAAGTGTTCATAAATCCTTCATTAATTAACAAGTATGATGTTGGTTAACCTAAGATTATGAATCAATTATTACCATGTATAGATCTTATAATCATATGTATGTATTTGAGGTTCATCATCAAAAGAGATATCTGTATGTATATGAGGTTCTCCATCAATGGTATCCTCTTATTTTCTATATAGAGATTATTTAGTCATTATTAAAATGATGCTAGTTTTCTAGCCAAACATTGGGGCACTCTGGATTTTATTTTCATTCTGGGAGACTAAGGTCACTCTGGAGTTTATTTTCATCCAAGGAGACAAGATTTGTTTTGATTTTGAGATAAAACCCATGGATGGGCTTCCAACATATCCTTGTGAAAGGAATCACAACCCACATAGTTTGGTGTCACTTAATGGGATACATCATACATTTTAAGTAATTACGAGGAGTACCTAACCGTACAGTTTAACATTAAGGATGTCTAGGAGGAAAGATCCATGTCAAAGATTTGTGTGGGACTTATATCAAAGAATCCCAAGGAACCTGAGAGATATATGGATTATCAGGTTGAATTACACCCTATTGGGAATATGTCCCAGGATAGAACAGGTTTGATTTGAGGTGTTGAGTTTGAAACTCAAATGGGATTCCTATGTATACCAATTGGATGGTAATCAAAGCCCATGTAGTTCAGGAATTTCTAATAGGGGAGTATGGCCCTTTGAGGAGATTATGTTGGGGATTATTCCAAAATAGAATTCCCTTGTAAAAGGGACCATGAGGGATGTCTTAACTCATATTGGTTTGGGGGCTTAAATTAAGGATTACTCTTAAGTAGGATACTCATATTAAGATAATTATGATTGGGACCAAATTTTGAGGATAATGCCCCTTTATCTTAAGCCTTTGATAAGCATCATACATATCCTAGTTAAATTAGGAATCAGAGTTCTCATAGTTTATTCCTTCATGTGGATCATGAAGGTTTCATTATCATCACCATCCTCTAAGCCCACATGATTCATACTCGGTGTAAAAAACCATAGGAAGCAGAAGATTCTAAAAACCACACATTTTTCCTCCTACACCGGTGGAAGAGTTTGGGCCTATAGTAGAAGAAGCTTGGGAAATAGTGGAAGAGGTCAGGGATACAACGCTTCCCTCTCTTCACTTTACATTGAACATGAGTCTAAGGTAAGAGGGATGAAGGATAATGATGCAATTATAGAGAGTTGTGAGACAATAATATCCTACATGAAAGGTTAGGGGTCTTACTTCCAGGAGGGATTCCCTATAATTTGTTCCACAATGGGATGAGGATCTTATCCCATGTTAAAGGGAAAATCAAGTGTGATCCTTACCATCCCATTTGGGAACTGGAGGATCTAAGTCTCAGAGACAAGAAGAGATGGATATATTCTTATAGCTATAATCCGAGAATAGGAAATCCTCAAATTTGTCCCCAGGGTAAGGGTCCTCAAGACCATAGATATACAAATCTATAGATGCCCTGAGGATCCTAACCCTCTAGTAGGACAAGTGCAGGAAACCACTATCCATAGAAATAAAAATCCAAATGGGAGACATGTTGAGGTTCCTTTCCCTAATTTTTTCTAAATTGGTAGGTCTATGTGTAGGTTTCAATATTGTCCCTTTAAAACAAGGGATCCAAATATGGAGAGTCATGTCCATGATTGGATTTGAGGGAGTCCTCATGAGTGGCTCATGTAGGATAAAAATTAGGGTGAACCAAGGAGGATCGTGCAAGGGGTGCACTGTATAAGTAGGAATAGGCGAGTTGGGAGATATTTTGGTGATGGACTAATTGGGAGACTACACTTGTGAGAGACCTTTCTCAAGCTTCAAGGGTCTCCATAGATGTTCCCGGTGGAATGTTGTGTAAGCCCCTGGTTAAGTATGGGAACCTCATGCTAGTATTTTCTGATTAGGGGTTAGGAGAATGCCTCACACGGGTTTTTTTTAATTTAATCCTTTGGAGGAATTAAGTTCTACTTTCCCCCTTTAATTGACTCTTCATTATGTGTTAGAAAACAAGAAGTTTTGGGAGATCTTGAGCGAAGTACTGGGGTGATTAGAGTAGAAATCATCCTTGAAGAACATTTATCCCTCAAAATGAAGACCCCTGGGGCCTATTTATAGGTAAATATGGGACCTTTAGTGAAGGAAAAATTTCACCCAAGTCATGTGCGTAGGCTAATCGCACGGGGTTCCACACAGGTACTTGATCTCCAATTATGAATTGAGGAGACTTGCATGAACGACCTTTGGGGCCTTTTAAAATCATGACATTTTCCACTTATTCTATTTTTTTCTATGGTATTTCCCTTTGCCTACTTTTCATTCATGTGAAAAAATGGAGTGTCAACCCCCCTCGAGATTAGATATGAAATAAAATATGAGGGTTTGATCCTGAGGAAATAAGGGATGAAAAGGATGAATAGTTCACACAGGTTGATATTTAGTGGGTTTTATTACCATGTAATACATTATGTTGTGAAGGATACTATTTTTAGGTAATAGTAAGAGAATAATCTTTGGAAAGATATCATAAAGGCCAAAAAAATTTCCAAAATTGATGACTTATGAGCTATGTTATCCCAAACAGATGCCAATAAAAACAAAAAACTGGTGGAAGTTAAGAGGAACATCAAGGATAAGACTATTCAAGTGTCACTCCTTCACCACAAATTACATTCTACTAAGGGAGAAATTAAAAAACTCCACCATTAATTAGGGGAATCCCAAATAGAAGTTTTGACTTCTATTGCTGTTACAATGGAATTGTTTCTTCAAGATGAGGAGACTGAAGTTGGTCAACTGACTGAGATTCAACAAGCAGTTCATGGGGCTCAAGAGGATGTTCAATAGATGAAGAGTTATGTTGAAGGCCACTTATAATATTTGAAAGAGAGACTCCATTTTTTGGATGTTCCTATGGGGGATTTTTTTTCTTTTAAATGAAAATAATTTTTCTGTCATTCATCTATTCCTTCATCCTTATATTTTTATTGTAATAATAATGTCCAAGATTATTTTCATAGCATGACATATTCATACTAGATAATCATAATTATAATGATAGGTATGGAGGTGCTCTATTTTTCTTGTCTAATACAAGAGGCCTAGTAAGTGTAGTTTTACTATTTCATGGGTTATATGGAAAAACCTACAAACTTTATGTCTTTTCATGTCATCACACTAAATTTTTTTAAATCAATATAGATGACACATAGAGGGTGAGACTTGGATTTTTCTTAAGATGACCTTTTTAGATTTTTAACCTAACAAGTCTTGTGCCTTTTAAATTTTTATAACTCGATATTTCCTAAACCATAAAAATCATAGGTCCAGCGAGAAGACACTCAACTTTTATCCAGGGTTCCTTTATTAGGTTTTCAACCTGGTGAGTACTATGTCTCTTTTTGTGGGAATTTTAATGTCTTGCATGCTGAAATAAAAGGGTAGTGTTTTAGGTCAAACATCTTTGACCATTAATTTTGAGGTGGTAACCCAAAAAAGTCTTAGTGGCTAGTAATGTTCCAATATTATTCAGATACTTCTGAGAGGAATATATAGCCATGATTATGTGGTTTGTAACTCTAAAACATGATATTCAAGAATAGAGGAGGTCTCTCCTAAGAACAAAGTTACCTTTGGTTGAAACCCCTATTATGAGGCATATTTTATGCAAGGCCAACTAGGACATGTACTGCCTAGTCAAGTAGCGATGTCCTTAGGATGATAGGATGGTATGGGTGTAACTTATTCAAGGTCAACGAGGGAATGAACTTCATAGTAAGGTAATGGAGTTCCCAAAAAATTTTGACATCCTATTGCTCTCGGGTGAAGGAGGATTATGAAGATTTAGATTTCTCAAGACCATAAGGGGTGGTTTTTTCACGGTAAGATATTTGATAATGAAGTTAATATCTATGTCGGCATAGGAAATTAATGGGACACCTATCCTACATGAATTTTTTGTGATAAGGATGGGGTATTTTGTTAGATAACCAATGTTTAGGGAAGAAGGTCCCTTTCTGACAAAAGATGAAGGTATCATGTGGTTTAAAGTTATGCAGTATGGACATTATGCTTTCTAGTTAAATGTAACGTAGTAAAAACATTATACTATGCAGTTTAAATTCATGAAAAAAGGACATTATACCATGTAGTTTAAATTTGTGCAGTAAGGAAATTATGTCGTGAATTTTAAAGTTGTGTAGTAAGGACATTATGAGGGATTTAATTAAAGATATTTATATTTGACTGAAGGTTTGATTATTCTCTGATTCTTGTTAATCTGTCTGGAAATATGCTACTATATTTATGTATGGAATGATAAAGTTGTAAGCTATGATTTGGGGATTCCCATATCCGAAGGGTGGTATGGGAAAAAAGGTTTTATGTTGTTAGAGGAGGTCTCTCTTGAGAATGAAGTTAGCACTAGTTGAAAACCCCATTATGGGGCTGTATTTTGCAAGTCCAACTAGAGTACATACTACATTGTCAATAGTGGAATCCTTTGACTAATAGACCTATTCTGTGTGTAACTTATACAAGGCTAGCTAGGGCATGTACTACATGGTCAAGCAAAGGATCTCTCAAGAATTCTGACATTCTATCATTAAAATCCAATGAAAGTTTATGGAGATTCTGATCTCCCTAAGAACAATGTTTGATTTTTGGAGAAAAGTACTTGAATATAGAAGAGATATTACAAGTCATAAATTCCAAAGAATTGGGTGATTAGGTGCTCTACATAGGTCTGACCCAGCCATAGGAAGTATGGTTCTTATAGTTTTTAGTCATACGACTAGGACCATAAGATTATGCAAATGATGGATGGTATGTCATCAAATGGCCTAATATTATTCTAGTATACGTTAAATATATTATGAGGGAGATGTCAACCACAATATTGGTGTAATGACCCAATGTTTTATCAATGGAATTCCTTTATTATAATTATTTTTTATAGTATAATCACATAATATTTCATATAGAACACAATACCAATTGTATAAATGAATAATGAGTGAAACAAAAGGTATCTCTAGAAGTTAAGGAACGTATACCAATGAAATAGTAACTTGACCTTTGGAATAGTAATGTGACCCTTATGAATAGTAAACCGACCAATTGAATAGTAACCTAACTAATGAAAGTGTAAATAAAATTTATCCATCTTTTAAGTGACAATATGATATAAATATATCATAGTATAAGTAATTATATATTTTAAAAATTATTATTTAAGTGTTGGTATTTTTGTAAGTTGTGTATATTTAATTGCAATTTTATGATTAATTTAATAACATAAAAGAAATTTTATTTCCATAAAATTTATTCATTAATATGAATTTGGATGACTTATTATTATAATATAATCTTAAGAGACATTAATTAATTTTTCAAAGTGTTAGAAAAGCTGTTTTAATTTTAAAATTTGTATTTTTCATATAAATTATGATTTTAATTAAAAATTAAATATCTCATATTTAGAAAATTATTTTCATAAAATGGAGTTAATTTTTGAATTCTACGCATCAAAAAATGGTTGGGGTTAATGTTTTGGTTTTTTCTAAAATATTTGAATTTTTGGTGAATAGTAAAATATGATAATTTACGATAAATGATAAATAAATGAAATTTTGCATCATGCTTGATTCAGGGATGATGTAAATGGAAAAATTTTTTAAATCACGTTCTCTATTTTCTATTTTTTTACAATAATCAAGACTATTCATATTCTTGAGCAAAAATATTAAACTAATGATTAAAATAATGGGAAACCCCTCCTCTCCTCTACTACAAATACCACCCCTCTTTACCTCCTATCCTCGCACCACTAAAGCCATGTAACTAGCCCAAATTCTTCTCAACTATCTCTTTAATACCATATCCTATGTCTATAATCCCTTGTTATCTTCAAAAGACCAAATCCTCTCCCCTAAACAGGTTCTCAAGGAAGATATATTCAAGAGGTAAGTTCCTCTTTTCATTTCTTTTATTTTCGTTGAAGTTCCTTTATTTTTTTTCTTTACTCACCTCATTTCTTTAAAATGTTATGATAAATCTAGTAAATTAAATGTTCTAGAATTTTTTTATGATAATTTAATAATTCATCATCATCATCTCTCATTTCCCCTCTTTTTATACTAGAAATGAAAACACCATCTGAGATGTGTTAATTTATCACATTCAAGGACGATGGATTTTCAATTTCTATTACCATATATAATTCTGGTCATGAATCCATTATTATGGTTTAAATAGACTATAATATATTCATTATATCTAATTTAAGGTTCTGGAATCATTTTTACACATGATACTAATTTATAAATCAAAATGAGTTCTTTGTGATTAAAAAACCACCAATTAACCAAAACAATTATCATTAAAATTTTATATAAGGATTCTGATTCACTCCAAATAAAAAAATGAATTTTATAACCATGTAATATTATTTATATTAAATAATAAAATATAACTCCAATTCTGGACAACCATTCTCATCTTTCATGTTTATCCTTATATGTATATAAATAAACCCATCATGAAAACCAAGGAAACAAATGCTCCCAAACAATGAAATTGAACCACTTCACCCATAAAGAAGGTAATTAATGAACTTAATAAGGTTATAATAAATAAATTACATGAATAATATGTCATTTAAATATTAATTAATGAATTTAATTTTCTTATCTGGGACATTAAGATCAAGTGAAGGTCACCATCAGACTTAAGGTAAGGAATTCTACCTGAACCTCCATTATTCCTTCAGGTTTCTCTATCTTTCATTCTAACCAAATTAATTTATCTATTATTTTTATTTAAATATTATAAATTATTTTTAAATTCTAAAAACTCATGTATAAAGGTCCGTTCATCATTCTCTTTTGGGTATATACGTGTTTTAAAGTGGTTCCCTCCTCAATACTTCCCGATAAGCAAACCTGTTTAAGGAAACATCCTAAATTCTTACCCAATTTAAAGTGCACTCTATAAATATGTTTTAATCCACCATTTTTTTATAAAACCAATATTTTTATTATGAAAACCTTGTTGGTTAAATTCATGTTTTATATAAAATATTATGTTATTTCCTGCTATAAGTGATCTTTGATATTTTCCCTAAACCGCACTAAAATGTTTTCATTTTAAAATATCTTAAATTATATTATTGAATTTAATGCATATTATACCTTATTAATGTCCATTTATGATATAATTTCTTTCCTTCATAAACACTTTTATGATATTCGAATTTTTTATTCTTTATGACATGAATATGATACCCAATTCCTTCCATGGGTAATCATTATGTTTATTTTTGATTGATTATGTATGATTATGTATGTTGTATGAATATTCATGAACATGTTATTATGGGTGTGCCTAGATATCACTCCAATGCATTGGGTAATGTTTGATCTCATTAGGCGTTATGTGCAATGGTCTTGGCGGTTAGCCTTGACTCATGCTACTATGTGTTATGGTCTTGGTAGTTAACCTTGACATGTGATCCTCTATGTGAAATGAGCCTTGACTCATGATAAAGTCATGTTTTATGTTTCTAACACATTACTATGACCCATTCTTATATGATCCCATGTTTATGTGTTATGATTCTATATATACCTTTCCTTTTTATATCATTATGTCATGCCTTATAACCCATGTACTAAAGATTTATTCTTATCTTTATTCTCTTACTAGGATTTTTAGCATATCCCTTTGTTCATGTTATCCCCAAGTTATCATATAAATATTTATGAGCACAATGGAAGTTATTATCTCTTTATGAATATTAAGTAAAGATATGTTTTATTTAGTCCCATGTTTTCAGTTTTATGTATCTAGTCTTCTAAGACACTAGAAATTACGATAATTGGCCTGTAATATGATGTTTAATTATTCTTAAAATCATGTAATGATTTTTTTAAAAAGATAGGGTCTCTATATTTGGTATCAGATTCAAGGACTAGTTATTTTGGAGATTATGAATAGATCACAATAGTAAGAACTTTATGGATAAGACTTAGTAAAAGAAAATATCCCTAAATTTTTTTAAGTATAGAGTAAGTGGTTTACCAAAAAAAATACATCTCTATATAGATACAAACAAGGGTATATGGCTCTAGAATAGATGTATCTAGGGATAAAACTCCAAAACACTGCATTGAGCTAGGCTCAAATGGTAACTAGTGCACAATAACGGGCCTTGCTGCACTCCTGGTTTAACACTCCCAGGGTATATGCTTTGGTAAATTCATAAGCATAGTATGAACCATTATTAAGGGAACAAAAAACAATCCAATAAGAATATATGTTAGAAAACAGATCGTGGGTAACTTAGATTAAAACCTAGGTAATCACAAGTTAGGATATACAATTCCTTTAATAGTTTATCCTTTTATGTTTAAGGTTTCTGTTTTTATGCTTATGATCTATGTATTCAAGCCCTATAATTTCATGTTATTTTTCTTAGTTAATGGAAAGAAATAGAAGAACATGTTCCAACAATCAATGTTTTGGGAAATGTGACAATTTTCCTAATGATATGCTTGACATGATGGGAACAGGTGCAAAAACCTTTATGGCAGTGCTTTCCAGCAAGCTCAAGTTATGAATAATAACTTGAATCATGTATATTTCTATCCTCCTCCATAGAAAGAGCACATTTCCGTATAATCCTTCATGAAGAAAAGGCCTCTGATGTTTAGTGGATCTTTTGATCCCCTCCTTGTGGAACAATGGATTAACTCTATTGAAAAGTTATCTACAATCTTCTAATGCTCAGAATAAGTGAAAGTCATGCTGATGGTCTATCATTTTTATGGGGATGTTGATAAGTGGTAGACACTGATCAAGAATACGAAGTCCTAGGAGGAAATTCATTCCATGTTTTGGGAGGAATTCAAGAAAATATTTTACAATAAATATTTTCCCTAAATCCTCCATCTCAATATGGAAATTGATTTTCTCATACTTAAGCATAAGGAATATGATTCCATCAGTGCGTATAAAGAAAAATTCACAATTCTTGAAAGACACTCCTTCATCTCTATCACGAACACTGAAAGAAAGGTAGATTTATTCTTTAGAAAACTAAAGCTGGGTCTACAAAAAGTGTTGGTGATTCGAGACTTCGACAATTATGAGGAGATTGTTTGATCTTCCCTCAAGGTTGAAATAGTGACCAGAGACTCTCAATAATCTCAGGAGACTTGTGAAAATATGTGGAAAATAGAGTCTAATATAGGTGGTTCAGAAAATAAATCCCATGATGGAAAAAAGATTGAATATCCCACATGTCAAAATGGTGGGAGGAAGCATAATGGGAACTATCTAAAGGGAAATAAGAATTACTTAAAATGTGGAAGAATGAAAAATTTGGCTAATAAATTCCAAAGGGATAAGAATAATCACACTAACATGGAAGAAGAGAGGAAGGTTTGGATCTACACTCAGTCTGTAGTGTAGTGTTAAAACTTAAATGATCATGGTAATTATGAAAAAAAAAATCCCAAATATAAGGGTTGTTGGAGGAAATCAAAAACAACCACCAAGGAAACAATGTATTATTCTATCAATACTATTGAGGTAGAGTTAGACAATTATGTGCTAATAGGTACACTACATATTCATTCAAGAATAGTGAATATACTATTTGATTTTGGTTCTACACATTGTTTCATATATTACATGTTTAGTAGAACTATTCAAAAACCACCTAAAAATTTAGAGGTTGAGTTATTTATGAGAACATAGAATGGGGAAATTATTGTGCACATGTTTTATAACTCCACCCAGATAAATTTTTGTGGACTTAACCACCTATAAAATATTGTCATACTTGATTTGGTAGAGTTGGATGATATTTTGGGAATGTATTGGCTATCTTTATAGAAATATAACATTAACTTTTAGGAAAGGGATGTCACTATTCACATCCTATAGTATCCTTCAATCCCATACAAGTGTAGGGATAAAGTTGAATCTCATTTAGAATCATAATCTCAAGTGTGGATAATGTTTCCTTTTGAGAAAGCATATCTTGCTAAAATGATTGAGACAAAGGAGATGATACTTCTTGAAAACATTCATATCATTAGGGATTACACTAACATATTCTCCGAAGAATTGATTGGTCTTCCTCCTGATCAAGAGGTTGAGTTCTAAATTGAACTTATTTCTGAATCCCAAACTATATCAAATACACCTTATATAATGTTCACAGTTGAGATAGAAGAGATGAAGAAGCAGTTATAGGAGAATATAGAGAAATTTTTTATATGCTTGAGTGCTTCATCATGGGGTGCACTAGTCCTCTTTGTTAAAAAAAAGGATGGATCAATGTGTGTAACACCCCAAGCATCATTTGTATGCTTATCTTTGAATAATATAGTAGCGTGTTTTGTACGCAACTTTGAGTTCTAACACACACCACAACCAATCAAACTAACCGTTATGAATAATAATACCCACTTTTTGAAATTTTATAAATTTTACCTTTTAAAATGGATTTCATTTTTGGATTCAGAATATCAAAATTAGCTTAGGGTGAATATTTGGTATTTTTCTGGGAACATTCAATTTTTGATGAATAGTGAAAAACACTAAGTTATAGTTTAAAACAGAATTTTTATTTAAATAATTATTTATTTTATTTAAATTTAATTTAGATCAAAATAGATACCTAATACCTATATAAGTTCAATTTAATTCACTTGAGTTATTTTATAATAATTTTGGATATATAAAAATTTTATTGAACTTTTCACCGTCTATTACCCACCTCCTAAGAGAATTTGCAAATTCACATAAAACTTAATTTTACCGCTTCTGTGAGTGGAATTTTGAAAAAACAAGAGACATGGTTAATATCAATGAGTAAAATATGATTCAATAAGATAAATATATTTTTTGGTGAATAGTGACTTTTTACTTTTATTTTCCACGGTTAAAAGTGAATAGGGTAATTAAGGGTAAAAATGATATTATTATTACCCTAACACGTGTCCTAATTATATTGGATAAGTATAATTAGACCAAAAAAACCTTATTAATAAAATAGGAACCTCTTTGATCCACTTGGATTAGATTAGGACACTTATTATTATTTTATTTAAAGAAGAGTTAAAAGAGTTAAAATCAACCTTTAATAACTAAAAAAATTTTAATATAGGGTTATACATAAGATAAATTTGATTATAAATATTCATTAGAAAGCTAAAACTATTTCCCACATAATGGTAGTTTATTTTTAATTTTTAGACATTAAATAATTTAATTTATTTATGACACAATGGTGATGTAGTAATTACCTAATTAATGAAATATTAAAATAATTTATATTATAAATATCTAAATAAAGGTAATTTTAGACTTTTTAATAATTAAACTAAATTTATAGGTTAATATGACATATTAGGGTTGGTTATATTAATTTTTTTAGAAGTAATAATGCTTTTATAAATTTATAAAAAACAAAATACCAAATAGTTTTAAAATTGACATTAAAGAGTTTTTTTAAAAAAATATTATATTATTAATTGATATTATGTTCTTAAAAATATAAGGCTTAGCCAAAAGACTTATATAATTATAGGTATATCATTAATGCACCAATTTGGGTCCTCTTGGAAATATATAGTATGTTTATTAACTATATAATATAAAAATACAAAGAGACATGGTAAATGTTAAACTATTTAACTAAGAGTGAAATCTAAAAGATAAAGTTAATATAGTGACCCAAATTGGTCTAAAACCTATTCGTTGAGTGTTTTTAGACCTATCCCCACCTTATACTTTAAATAATCCATTTTTTAGCCATCAAAAACCGAAAATTATTTTATTATAAAATAATATTTTTAGCTTTTCCAAAGGTGCCCCTCACCCCTCTTATAAAAGTGCACTCCCCCTTCAATCTAATTCAAACCTTCAAAGCCATTTGGATCGGCTAACCTCTGCCAAAATACCCTCTAAACTTCCCTAAATTAATCCTATATGCCTTCCTTTAGTCATAAATCCAACTTAAGGAGCCCTTTTGATCAAATCAAAAGGAAGAACCCAAAGAAGAGGTAATAATTTCACCACCCTCTTTCAATTTCTTTTCTTCTTCCACTTCTTCTTTATTTGTTATTTCCATTATAAAATAATAACTCCAGTATATTCTATATACTATGATGTTATTATAAATATGGTACAACCATATTCATTATTCTATCCATCCTTTGAAGTACATGTCACCATACGTGCGTACGTACGGATTACCGTCTCCACATCGTGGTGTAATTGTTATTCAATACATTATTATTTGGATGGGTATAATAATGATGTGTAATTCATGTAAATAATAGATATAACATGATAATGATTAGGTATATATGATATACCATCCAATTATATATTATTTTAATATCAAAGGAATGATATTGTCGCGCGTGCGTACGTATGGATTACCGTCTCCACGAACGTGATGAGATTCATTCCCCATTGTATCCATTCAAGAATGATTTTCATTAGATGATTAAAAATAATTTTTAAAGACATGATTTCATTATGTATATGAATATGATACATCCCATCCATAACAAATATTACTCACATAACAAAGAATATAAAGGAAAATGAATCTGTTAACACCTGAAACGACGATAATACTAAGATATTATTAACAAAATAATGTTAAAAGATCATATATGATATCATATTAATGTATATGATTATTGTATAATTTAATAACAATTATTTCACCATTATAAAGGAGGTTAACCTACCTTCTAACAAGGAAAAGTACAAGGTAAGGGTTAATTTCACAATCTCTTCGTTATCTGGGGTTGTTTATACGTAATTATCTACGGGGATCTCTTTATCATCCACATCCATGTTTCTTAAAATGTATTCCAAAATTTTTTTACTATTTACTATACTATGGGTTAAATTCATTTATACCCTTGTTTGAATTTTTATAAAATGTTTTGAAGGGAATCTTTCTATCGTTTTCCAAACAATGTACTTTTAACCTTTTTGACAAAATTAAGGTAAGAATGTTTTTTAACTTATACGGCAGGTGCAGCTATTTTCCACCATTAAAAAATTGTTGAAGCTTCCCTTACATGATTATTAGAATATTTTCAAAGTAAATGTATTATTTTATAATTATTTGACTTTTAAATGATTTCAAAAAAAGAGATATTTCTCTCAAATAGTTTTGATTTCATCAATGTCAACATCCTTTGAGATATTTTAAGATTATTTGAAGTTGATTTATTATGATACAAAACATCCATATTGTATTGAAGGTTTTGTGATATGTTTGACTATGGATGTGTTATTTTTATACCATTCATGGTTTATGAATAAAGTATTAACATTTTTTATGCTAGTTTTAATACAAATGTTTATGTTATGTTTAAACCTATTCATATGAGGAATGCAATGGACTTAGTAAGTGACGGGTGGAGACCTCTATAGCTCCATGATGCATCGGTAGGTCTCATGAGATAAAATAGTGTCTTGGAACAATGCCTTGACAAAATATTTTTTTTATTCTTGTCACAAGGCCTTGACTATGTGGTTATGATGGTCTCGCATTATGCATTCCATCATTATGAAAGTGGTTATTGATATTGCTTGTTATTATTCGACTATTATAATATCCATGTGAATAAGTAAATGGAATTATTTCATTTTATTTTTTCCATATTATGCTGAGTTTCAAGTTTTAAAGGATTTTGTCTTAGTTATACATTTCCTTAAATGTTTATGCTTATTTATGAAAGTTTCCTCTATATTGTTATCTTTATTGAGCATTTGAGCTCACCTCTTTCTATGTTTTATTTTTCCCAGAATGTGAAGAAGTATTTTATGACTAAACTACAGGGATAGTCTGAGGGGATATGAGTGTGGACTATGTAGACTATGTTGTTGTAGTTTTTCACTTTATGATGTAGTGTAATACTTATGAATGTATCTAGTGTTTCAAAGGCTACTAAACTAATCGGTCTTTCGAGACATGATCTTTTTTGATCATGCCAATGTTATGTAATAATTCACCGACTCTGGGTAACTGGGGTTGGGGCATTACCATTGGTATCGGAGGAAGTTTAGTACAAACCTTGGAAGTTATATTTAGATAAACATTGATTAGAGCACATAGACCTAAGATAGACTTTGAGGATTAGTATAGAAGAACTTCCTAGAATATTGGTATTGTAGAGATTTTGTGAGTTTTATGAGTAATACATCCCTTTCTAGATTCGAGCATGTAGACAAGGCTCTGGAATAGATGTACCTAGGGGTAAAAATTGAAAACACCGCTTTGAGCTAGACTCAAACAGGAACTGGTGCACGACAACGGGTCTTGCTGCACTCTTAGATATGACACTCCCGGGGGATATTCTTAGGATAATTATCATTTTCTTTACAAGACATTATTAAGGGTTTATGAGTATATACTTCCTCAAAGAAAACATTTTTTATGATTATGGATTATATCCATAAACCATTCAATTTATATTACATTTTTTAAAAGTTTGGAATTTTTGATTTTGATTCATAAACTAATCCAGTTTATGACATTGTTCAGAAATGGCACCTAGTGGAAGGAATGGAAACCTTATCAATTCATGCACTACATGTAGGGATTTCTATCCTGCTCAAGATAATTATAGTGGAGCTGGTGATGCAACTGGTGCTGATCAGCTAATCACCATACTGGGACAACTCACTCAGGTTATGAACAATAACCTTACCCATATGGAGTACCCTAATCCGCAGCGTGGAGGATCAATGTTAGATCACTTAATGAGTCAAAAACCACCAACTTTTAATGGGGGTATAAATCCACTAGTAGCAGAGCAATGGATAAATTTCTTAGAGAAAATATTTCATGCCTTGGAAAGTAGTGAAAGGGAAAAAGTTGTCATGGCAGTTTACCACCTCACTGGAAATGCTGATCAATGGTGGTCATTGATTCAAAACATGAAGGAAGATGTTGAAGTATAAAATATGGAATGGAGTGAGTTTAAATATATTTTCTTAGAAAAATAATTTCCTCATGACCATCGAGTGGATATGGAAAGACAATTTCTGAGTCTGAGGGAAAAGGAGGACGAGAATGTTGCAAAGTATGAGTCTAACTTTACAAGGTTAGCAAGACATACTGCAGATTATATACATAACCCAAGAAGTAAGATTGATCGTTTCTTTGATGGGTTAAAACCATTTCTCCATTATGCATTAGTCTCACGATCCTTCCAGTAATATGAAGATATTGTCTCATGTGTTGTCAAGAGAGGAAAGGAATTATCTAAGTCTTACGACTTTAAAGAAAAGAAAGATAAGAAGAGATCTGATGATCACTCTAGAAGTGGAAATAAGGGGAAGAAGGGAAAAGTTGAATATCCATCCCACAGTAATTGTGGGAAGAAACACCCTGGTACTTTCTTGAAGGGAATGGGAGTCTGTTACAAGTGTAGGGAAAAAGGCCACCAAGCTCGTGATTGCAAGGGGAAGAAAGAAGCTACCGATGTTTAATGCTACAATTGCAGGGAGATGGTACATTATGTGAATGAATTTTCTAAGCTTCAAGGGAAATTAACTCATAAAATGCCAAGGTGTCAAGGCCAAGATTATGCTATCACTACTACTGAGGTAGAAGATCTGAAAGACGTGGTGGAAGGTAAATTAATGGTTTCCCCAAGTTTAGAAAATTCTTTATTTGATTCTGGATCATTTCATTGTTTCATATCTTCCCAGTTTGCTATGAAAATTAGATATTTCCAATTTTATTTAACAAGGGTGTTGTCAGTAAAAAATCCTAGGGGAAGTATCATCGTAACAAATTTTTGTTAATCAGTTCATGTTAGAGCATATAAATGTTATTTATCTGATGATCTCATCATCATACCCATGATTGAATTTGATATAATCCTCGTTATGGATTGTCTTTCGGGCCATGATGCAAAAATTTATTGTAATAAGAAGGAGGTTCCTATTTTTGATGATGATGATAAAGAACACCTTATCTTTATAGCAAAATCATCACCACGTAATTCTTGTCTAGATCCAACCCCAATAGCTCAACTAAATTCAATTACTAGGGAGAAAGAAAATGAAATGACTGTGAGTGAGGAAAGGAATGTTCAAATAGAGGATGTACCTATTGTGAGAGAATATGTTGATGTGTTTCCAGAAGATTTACCTGGACATCCTCCAAAATGACAAATTGAGTTTTCCATTAATTTAATTCCTGGTTCAAGGCCCATATCGAAGACCCCTTATAGAATGGAAACTGTGTAATTAGTGGAACTAAAGAAACAACTAGAGGAATTGAGTAATAAAGGATTAATTCACCCAAATGTTTCTCCATGGGGAGGCCCTATCCTTTTTGTTAAGAATAAAGATGGATATTTGAGGTTATGTATAGACTACAGGGAGATCAATGTTATAACAATAAAGAACAAGTATCCCCTACCTCAAATTGATGATCTATTTGACCAACTACATGGAGCTTAATACTTTTCAAAGATTGACCTTCGATCTGGATACCATCAGTTGTGTGTGAAGAAGGAAGACATTTCGAAGAGTTTATTTCAAACTAGGTACGAGCATTATGAGTTTACAGTAATGCCTTTTGGGATGACTAATGCACCCTCTGTTTTCATGGATCTAATGAACAGAGTTTTCAAGGAATATCTTGATGAATTTGTAGTGGTATTTATTAATGATATCTTGTTATACTCCAAAATCTACGGAGATCATGAAAATCACTTGGGAATTATCCTGAAGACTCTGAGAAGACATGAATTATATGGGAATATTGGAAAGTGTGAATTTTGGCCTCAAGAGATTTCTTTTCTAGTCCATATTGTCTATAAGGATAGAATTTCCATTGATCCTTCAAAGACCAAGGAAATCCAAGAATGTCAAGCACCGACAAGTATAACTAAGGTACATAGTTTTATTGGTTTAGCAGTTATTATTGATGTTTTATCCAGAATTTTTCCCGATTGGCTAACCCATTAACGAATCTCACACGTAAAGGGGTTAAATTTGTTTGGACAAAATATTGTGAAGAATATTTCGAAGAACTAAATAGAAGATTAGTCAATGCTCCTATATTGACTCTACCATCGAGGAATGAAGGGTTTGTTATTTATAGTGATGCTTCAAAGAAAGGATTTTGTTGTGTCCTTATGCAAAATGATAGTGTTATTGCCTATGCATCATGACAGCTAAAAATTAATGAGCCAAACTATCCTACTCATGATCTTGAGTTAGCTGTTGTAATCGTTTCTTTGAAGATATTGAGACATTATCTCTATGGTAAAAAATGTGAGATATATACCGATCACAAGAGTTTGAAGTATATTTTCTCCTAGAAAGAACTCAACATGAGGCAAAGTTGATGGCTTGAACTACCCAAGGATTATGATTGCAAGATACACTACCACCCGGGGAAGTCAAATAAGGTGGAAGATGCTTTGAGCAAAAAGGATCATGGAGTTTTGAACAAGATGAGAGTTGAAAGGGATCCTATTCTCATGGATCTAGTAAAGATTGATATGGGAATAACCATGGAAGGTGAAACATAAATTCTTTTTCAAATGGTTGCCAAACCATCTTTACTAGAAAGCATAAAATGTTCTCAGGCTGATGATGAAGAGTTTCAAAAGAAGATTAAAGCTGTGAATGATGGGAGATTGAGTTACTTTGTGTATGAAGATGGAATTTTGAAATTTGGGAAGAGACTTTCTGTTCCCAATATACCTGATCTAAAAATGGAATTGTTGAATGATGCTCATAGTTCAAATTTCTCTATACACCACGGGAGCACCAAAATGTATAGAGATTTGAAGGAACATTTTTGGTGGGACAAAATGAAGAGGGAGATTACTGATTTTGTGTCAAGATGTATGGTTTTTCAACAAGTGAAAGCTGGAAGGCAATAGCTTGGAGGATTCATGCAACCTCTTCCCATACCGGAGTGGAAATGGGATAATATCACAATGGACTTTGTCATGGGACTACCAAAGACTCCTAGAAGGAACGATGCAATATGGGTCATTGTGGATATTCTTACCAAGTCAGAACATTTTCTTGCTATAAGAGAAATTTTACCACTTGAACGTCTAGCAAGACTATATATTAATGAAGTAGTGAGACTTCATGAAGTACCCCTATCGATTGTTTCTGATCTTGATCCACATTTTACTTCAAGATTCTGGAAAAGTCTTCAAAAATACCTAGATACTGAACTTCGTTTGAGCACTAATTACCACCCCCAAACTGATGGACAATCAGAACGGACTATTCAAACTTTAGAAGACATGTTGAGATCATGCTCACTTGACTTTCAAGGTATGTGGGATCAATATTTACCTCTGTTAGAATTTTCCTATAACAATAGCTTCCATTCAAGTATTTGGATGGCACTATATGAATCGTTATACGGAAAGAGATGTCGCACACCAACCTGTTGGGATGATGTTGGTGAAAGAAAACTTGTAGGCCTAGAACTTGTAGAGGAAACGATGGAAAAGGTGAAGATAATCCAAACCCACATCAAAGCAGCTCAAAGTAGGCAGAAGAGCTAAGCTGACAACCGAAGGAAGGATTTAGAATTTCAGGTAGGAGATCACGTTTTCTTGAAGGTATCTCCCTAGAATGGGGTTATACATTTCGGTAAGAAAGGTAAATTGAGTCCCAGGTATATAAGACCTTTCTAAATTCTAGAAGGAATTGGGGATGTAGCTTATCGTTTGTCAATGCTGCCAAATTTCTCCCAAGTTCACGATGTGTTCCACGTATCACTGTTGAGAAAATACATGCCTGACCCAACGCATGTACTCACCTATAATAAAGTAGAACTGGAACCCGATCTGTCTTATTGCGAAGATCCCTTCAGGATTCTTGATACTAGAGAACAAGTGTTGAGAAACCAGATGACTCGTCTAGTAAAAGTTCTACGGAGAAACCATAAGATGGAAGAGGCAACGTGGGAACCCGAGGAACTCAAGATGAAGAACCACCCGAGTATTTTTATGCAGTAATATCATAGAAATTTTTAGGATGAAATTATTTGAAGGAGAGGATAATGTAATACCCCAAGCATCCATAGAACGCTTCTCTTTGAATAATACAGTATTGTGTGTTGTACGCAACTTTGAGTTCTAACACACACCAAAACCAATCAAACTAGCTGTTATGAATAGTAATACTAACTTTTTGAAATTTTATAAATTTTATCTTTCAAAATGGACTTCATTTTTGGATTCGGAATATCAAAATTAGCTTAGGGTGAATTTTTGTTATTTTTCTGAAAACTTTCAATTTTTGAAGAATAGTGAAAAACAGTGAGTTATAGTTTAAAACCAAATTTTTATTTAAATAATTATTTATTTTATTTAAATTTTTTTAGGAGAAAATATATACTTAATACCTATATAAGTTCAATGTAATTAATTGGAGTTAGTTTATAATAATTTTAGATATATAAGAATTTTATTAAACTTTTCACCGTCTTTTACCCACCTCCTAGGAGAATTTGCAAATTCACATAAAACATAATTTTACCGCTTCAGTGAGTGGAATTTTTAAAATCAGAGAGACATGTTTAATATCAAGGATTAAAATTTTATTCAATAAGATAAAAATAATTTTTTGTGAATAGTGACTTTTTTCATTTATTTACCACAGTTAAATGTAAATATGGTAATTAAGGGTAAAAATGATATTATTATTACCCTAACACATGTCCTAATTCTATTGGATAAGTATAATTAGACCAAAAATAACCTTAGGAATAAAATATGAACCTCTTTGGTCCACTTGTATTAGATTAGGACACTTATTATTATTTTATTTAAAGAAGAGTTAAAAGAGTTAAAATCAAAGTTTAATAAATAAAAGATTGTTAATATAGGTTTATACATAAGATAAATTTGATTATAAATATTAATTATAAAGCTACAAATATTTCCAACATAATGGTATTTTATTTATAATTTTTAGAAGTTAAATAATTTAATTTATTTATGACACAATGGTGATGCATTAATTACTTAATTAATGAAATATTAAAATAATTGATATTATAAATATCCAAATAAAATTAATTTGAGACTTTTTATGAATTCCACTAATTTTATAGGTTAATATGACATATTAGGATTGGTTATATTAATTTTTTTCGAAGTAATAATGCTGTTATGAATTCAAAAAAAAAATACCAAATAGTTTCAAAATTGACATAAAAGAGTTATTAAAACAAATATTATATTATTAATTGATATTATATTCCTAAAAATCTAATTATTGGCCAAAAGACTTATATAATTATAGGTATATCATTAATTCACCATTTGGGGTTCGGTTGAAAGTATATAGTAAGTTTATTAACCATATAATATAAAAATACAAAGAGACATGGTAAATGTCAAACAATTTAACTAAGAGTTAAATCTAAAAGATAAACTTAATATAGTGACCCAAACCTGTCTAAAACCTATTGGTTGAGTGGATTTAGACTCATAACTACCTTATCCTTTAAATAATCCATTTTGTATCCATTAGAAATAGAAAATGATTTTATTTTAAAATAATATTTCTAGCTTCTCCTAATGTGCCTCTCACCCCTCTTATAAAAAGTCTCTCTCACTTATCTCTAATTCACACCTTCAAAGTCATTTGGATCAGCTAAAATCTGCCTAAATACCCTCTAAACTTCTCTCACTTAATTCTAGATGCCTTAATTTAGTTAGAAAGCCAACTTAAGGAGCCCTTTTGATCAAATCAAAAGGAAGAACCTGAAAAATAGGTAATAATTTCACCACCCTCTTTCAAGTTCTTTTCTTCTTACACATCTTCTTTCTTTGATATTTACATTATAAATTAATAACTCCAATATCTTCTATATACTGTGATGTTACTATAAATATGGTACAACCATATTCATTATTCTATCCATCCTTTGAATGACATGTCACCATACGTGGGTACGTACAGATTACCGTCTCCACGTCGTGGTGTAATTTTTATTCAATACATTATTATTTGGATGGGTATAATAATGATGTGTAATTCATGTAAATAATAAATATAAAAAGATGATGATTCTGTATATATGATATATCATCCAATTATATATTATTTTAATATCAAAAGAATGATATTGTCTCTCGTACGTACGTATGGATTACCGTCTCCACGAACGCGATGAGATTCATTCCTCATCGTATCCATTTAAGACTAATTTTCATTAGATGATTAAAAATAATGTTTAAGTACTTGATATCGTTCTGGATATTAATATGATACATCCTATCCATAACAAATATGACTCACATAACAAAGAATATAATGGAAAACGAATCCGTTAACACCCGAAATGACGATAATACTAAGATATTATTCACAAAACAATGTTAAAAGATCATATATGATATCATATTAATGTATATGATTATTTTATAATTTAAAAACAATTATTTCACAATTATAAAGGATCTTAACCTACCATAGACCAATTAAAAGTACAATTTAAGGGTTAATCTCACAATCTCTTCGTTATCCAAGGTTGTTTATATGTAATTATTTACTGGGACCTCTTTATCATCCACATCCATGTTTCATAAAAATGTATTCCAAAACATTTTTACTATTTACTAGACTATGGGTTAAAGTCATTTATACCCTGGTTTTACTTTTTATAAAATTGTTTGAAAGGAATCTTTCTGTCGTTTTCCAAACAAGGTATTTTTAACCTTTTCGAAAAAAGTAAGGTAAGAATTTTTTTTTAAAATTATACGGCGGGTGCATATATTTTCCGCCGTTATGAAATCCTCGAAGCTTCCCTTACAAGATTATATAAGTATTTACAAATTAAATTTTTTATTTTATAATTATGAGACTTTTAAATGAATTCAAAAAAAAGAGATATTTCTCTCAAATAGTTTTGATTTCATCTAAACATCCTTTGATGGATTTTAAGCTTATTTGAAGTTTGTTTATTGTGATACAAAACTTCCATATTGTATTGAAGGTTTTGTGATATGTTTGATTGTGGATATGTTATTTTTATACCATTAATGGTTTATGGATAAAATATTAACATTTTGTATGCTAGTTTTAATACGAATGTTTATGTTAGGTTTAAACATGTTCATGTGAGGAATGCATTGGACTTAGTAAGTGACGGGTGGAGCCCGATATAGCTCCACTATGGATCGGTCAGTCTCATGAGACAAACTAGTGTCTTGGCACAAGGCCTTAACAAAATATTTTTTTTAGTCTAGGAACAAGGCCTTGACTATGTGGTTATGATAGTCTGGCATTATGCATTCCATCATTATGAAAGTGGTTATTGATATTGCATGTGATTATTAGACTAGTAGAATATCCATGTGAATAAGTAAATGGAATTATTTCATTTTATTTTTACCATGGTATTCCGAAGTTCAAGTTTTAAAGTCTTTTTTTAGTTATACATTGCCTTAAATGTTTATTCTTATTTATGAAAGTTTCTTCTATATTGTTATCCTTACTGAGCATCTGAGCTCACCCCTTTCTATGTTTTATTTTTCCCAGGATGTGAAGAAGTATTTTATGACTGACCTATAGAGATAGTCTGAGGGGATATGAGTATGGTCTATGGAGACTATGTTGTTGTAGTTTTTCACTTTATGATTTAATGTAAGACTTATGATTGTATCTAGTGTTTCCAAGGATACTAAACTAATCGGTCTTTCGAGACTTGATCTTTTGTGATCATGCCAATGTTATGTAATAATGCCCCGAATCTGGGTAACTATGGTTGGGGTATTACAATGTGCCTTTTCATTGATTATTTATGGCTTAAGAAAATCTTGATAAATAACAATTATCCCCTACCTCAGATATATGGCTTCTTCGATCTGCTATGTGGGCCAGTTATTTCTATAAGGTGGACCTGCAGTCGGGATATCACCAATCGAAGGTGAGAAAGGATGATATTCCCAAAACTGCATTTCAAACAAGGTATGGACACTATGAGTTCATAGGGATGACCTTCAGACTCACTAATGCTCCAAAAATATTCATGGATTTAATGAATAGAGTATTTAGATATTACCTATACCAATTTTTGGTAGTATTTATCGATGATATTATAATATACTCTAAGAGAAAGGTGGGACATAAATGGAATTTGAATAATTTTTTGATGACTTTCCAAAGGGAGAAACTTTATGAAAATTATAGTAAATGTGAGTTATGGATGGAGGATGTATCATTCTTGGGGAATGTTACCACTATAAAAGGAATAATTGTGGACTCTTCTAAGATAAAGGAAATTGATTAGTGCCTTAGGCCAATATCTGTAATGGAGATCCGTTGCTTTCTGGGTCTAGATGAGTTTTATCAATGATTTTTGAAGAACTTATCATGATTTTTAAACCCAATGACCAATCTAACATGGAAGGGGGTGATGTCTTTCTGGACTCAATAATGTGAGGAAAACTTTAAGGTGCTCAAAAAGAGGCTTATCACTACGGTAGTAATTACACTCCGAACAAGTGTAAAACTCTTTACGGTGAAAAATGATACTTCAAATAAATTCTTAGGTTTTGCAATAATAAAAAATGATAAAGTGATATCCTATGCCATAAGGTAGTTGAAAATCCATGAGCAAAACTATCCCATGTTATATTTGGAGTTGGCAGCTGTGGTCTAAGATTTGAAAAAAATCTGGCGGCATTATCTCTATAGGAAGAAGTGTGAGATATATATTGATCAAAAGAGACTCAAATATATATTCACAAAGAAAGATATTAATATGCACCATTGAATATGATTATATATCATCAAGGATTATGACTTCTCATCCCACTACTATCCTGGTAAAGAAAATGTGGCAGATTCTCTAAGTAGAAAGGATCCTACCTCTTTATCAATGATGAGAGTTTAGAATGATCCAATCTTCATAGATTTTCATAAGATGGACATGGGAATCATTAAGGGAGGAAAATCATAAATATTTTCCCAAATGGTTGCTCAACCATCCCTCATATAGAAAATACAAGATGATCAAAGAAAAGATGAGGAAATTATGAAAAGGGTGGAAGATATTAGAAATGGAAAATCCTATGAGTTCAAAATTGATGAGGAAGGAGTTGTAAGTTTTGGGTCATGATTATGTGTACCATTCGATCTAGATATAAGGAAGGATATTTTTAATGACTCACATAGCTCAATTTTCTCTATTCACCCAGGGATCACAAAGATGTATCGAGATATCCAAGATATCTTTTGGTGGGACAATATGAACAAAGAGATTGAAAAATATACATAAAAGTGTTAGGTATGTAAACAAGTGATTTCTATAATAAAAATGTCAAAGGGGATGAAGAAAACATTACCCATACCAACATGGAAGTGGGAGAACATTCCCATAGACTTTGTCACTGGACTTCAAAGTACATCCAGAGGAAAAAATGCAATATGGTTCATTGTGGATCATTTTACAAAGACATCTCACTTTATCGCAATTTGAGAGGACTTCTCATTAGATCAGCATGCATGGATATATATTAATGATGTGGTAAGGATGCATGGATTACCACTATATATTGTATCTGATTGAGATATAAGATTCACCTCGAAGTTCTGGGAAAGTATCCAACATGATCTAAGAGATGAGTTGAATTTTAGCATGGCCTATCATCCTCAAACTAATGTCCAATATGAGAAAACTATTTATACATTTGAAGATATGTTGAGAGCATGTTATATAAACTTTAATGGAGGGTGGGACCAACATCTTCCACCAGTTTAATTCTCTTATAAAAATAGCTTCCACTCTAGAATCTGAATGGAACCATGTGAATCCCTTTTTGGGAAAAGGTGCAGAACACCATCTCCATGGATGAAGGTCATGTGGTTTGGGAATAAATGAAAGATAAGTTCAAGGTACATTGTCCCCTTCGAGATTCTTGATCATGTTAGAGTTGTGGCCAATTTAATAGAACTTCCAGCTACCATGTCCAAATTATGCGATGTATTCCACGTATTCCTCTTTAGGAAGTACATACCAGACCCTACACATGTACTCTCTTTAGAGGTCGTACAGTTGGAGAATGATCTTTTATACAAGGAGAACCGAGTGAAGATCTTAGATATTAGAGATAATGTTCTACGCAACAAGACAACTCACCTGGTCAAAGTACTATGAAAGAATCATAACTATGAATATGCATCATGGGAACTGGAGGAGGAAATGAAGGAAAAGTACCCACACTTGATTACATCTTAGAATGTAAAAAAAAATTTTGCAGGCGAAATTTCGTAAGGTGGGAAGAATATAATAACCCAATGTTTTATAAATGGAATTCCATTCTAATAATTATGATTTATAGTATAATTACATAAGATTACATATAGAAAACAATACAAACCTTATAAATGGAGAATAAATGAAACAAAAGATATCTCTAGATGTTGAGGAATGTATACCGATGAAATATTAACTAGACCTTTGGACAAGTAATGTAACCATTATGAATAGTAAACTGGCTAATTGAATAGTAACCTCACTAATGAAATTATAAATAAAATTTATCCATCTTATAAGTGACAATATGATATAGTTATATCATAGTATAAGTAAGTCAGTATTTTGAAAATTATTAATTAAGTGTCAGTATTTTTGTAATTCATGTATATTTAATTAAAATTTTATGATTAATTTAATAATCTAAAAGAAAATATAATTTCATAAAATGTATTTGAAACGCACGGCCGATTTTTGCCTATCGACCAGTCAAAGTTCCGGTGCTCTGCTAATGTGTATAGCAGCACTCGGGTCGAATCCTCGGCGATGACACTTTGTGATAGTTGTTTGTTTTTAGTTGATTGTATTTTGATTAGGGGGGTTTGTTTGCAGAGCTTAATTGAAATGATTTATGGATGATGTTTGATTTACCAAATTGATAAAGATTGGGGTGAGTTCATTATTGGGGAGTTAAGCATGTGATATCCTTGAGCCTTACTTTGTATTGCATTAAATTAACACCCATGTCATAAGTTGACGTTGATTGGAATTCCTAAGTGTGAAGGCTTTAATCCAAGACTTAACTTAACTTAGGGTTCTAATCTCAATCAAAACTTATTTATGGTAGTGCATTTATGGTTCCAATAATCCATGGAAACCACTCATTAAACAAAACATATCATTAATCCATGACATATTAAGTTTAACATACACAATATTAATTTAAAGAATACTCGTCGAGCAAAACTCTCAATCACTTAACATCCCCGAATTATAACTCACCCCAATGAGAGATTTACTCAGCCATTTGGATGTTTAATATTCTGGTTAAAATAATTATGATGATAAATTAAGAATAGAATAAAAAGAAAGGGATTAGAAAAGAGTGGTACGTTGACACACACACACGAACGATGATGATAATTAAAAATGGATTTTTGATTGAATGAGGAAGCAAAAGAAGGGAATGGGATTCAAATGAATTTAAACTATTTTAAGAACATAAATATTAAACTACAGAAGGTGGATGATAATAAGAGATATTGAAGATGTAACTTTCATTAAAACAGAATTACAAAGAAAGAGAATTACAAGATTACAAAAATGAAGAACACAAAAGTAAGTGAAAACAAAGAGAGGAGGAAAGGTCTCTCAAGTGAAAACTTGAGTATGGAAGGTCCTCCCAATCCTTTGGAAATGATTTGGTCGTTCCAATATGACATCCTGTCTTCTGAAATGCAAACCCCTCTCAAAGAGAGAAGGGAGAGTATTTATAGCCCAAGGAGTGGACTGTTTGCATTCCCAATCTTTCCCTCTACTTGTATCGCCAATTTTGCAATTCAGACAGCCTAATCTTCAAATATCTACTTATTAAAAGTTGTAGAAAATAATGTTGGCCGACTACTCTCAAAATTTGGAGTCATTTGAACTTAAGTATCAAAAGTTATGGCCGGTTGATTAAACAAAATTAAACTGTCCATTTCAATCCAGTCTTTTTGATGTCCATAATGTGAAAGAGTTTTTGAATATTAATATGCCTTCAAATCCGAATGGTTTATTCAACAAAGTTGGCCGCCTATATCTCCTATTTCACACTGAAAAATTTCAGCTCGATTTTATGCTTACATCATGAGAGATGTCATGAATACTATACTGATTTTAATTCTCGGTCAGAATGGTGGGCTGGACTTTAAAGCTTTATTTGGGCCCCTTGTAATTGGATTTGGGCCTTGAAATTTTTATCCAAGATGACATGTAGTGTCCCCAGAATTATGGTGGAGAGTTAATGTTTTTGGACATCTGTATTGAGCCCAGTAAATCAATCTTCAAGGCTGGTCCAGTTTGTTCACAGATTCTTTGGTCTTGTTTGTGAGGACCATATAACCCTTCAAATGGAAGAATTGGATCATGGTTCCTTCTAATTAAATGTTGTATATTGAAAGGATAATCCTAAAAAACAAGAACCACACAATTTGGATCAGTATAGTGACAGTTATAATTAAAACATTAAACTGACTCAATTGGACTACTTCTAAAAATGCTCAAATATTATACTTAATATTAAAATATTAATATTTCACACAAATTATGCACATTTCATATAAAATAAGTAAAGGAGGAATATAATAAGTCATGAAAATATTAATAACATCAACTCCCCCACACTTAGATTTGTGTGTGTCCTCATGTGCAACAAATATAAAAACATGACAAAATCATTTTCACTCACCAACAAATATTAAAATTTTGTTTTCTCCAATCAGGGGAGGTTTAGACTATTTCACTCATCCATATTGAATTCCATCACAAATTTGGTTCACAATAATGCATCAGAAACAATTAATTTTTTCATGTTCAAGGTTTGAATTGGAAAATGTAGGCACTCAAAACTTACTCCTCTCAAGATGATAAAAATGTATTTTAGGAGGTTCACTCATTCACCAACAAAAAGTGAAAATCAAGAGTTTGTAAGAGCTCTCAGCTTCCATTCCCAAATCTAATGGGTACAAGAATCAAGAGGTCTTTTAAGGAGTTTTTCAGTGGCTATGGGATGGTAGGTATATAATGTCCAAAGTAAAAGAGGGTTTAAAAACACCAACATGGAAAAATCAATGCACATTTTTTTTTGAAATTAGATTTGAAAGGAAATAGAAACACATTTTTACAAGGGCATGAATGTGTGATGAATGAAAAGTGAGGGAGATAGAAAATGGAATAGGGTGAGATGATGGAATATGTACAACATGGAAGACTTCCAATAATGACACAATACAAGATGATTCAAGTGTTCTTTTTTTTCTCTTTTTGCTCTTTTTTTTCGAAAGTTGTGCTTCAAACAAGTCTCACAGTCATCTCCCAACCCATGTTTGATCTTCTCAAGGAACTAATTTTAGTAGTTATAACACGATCAAAGGTTGATGATGAATGATTTTTGACCCACCCAAGACACAACCCATTCCTTTTTTTCATTTTTTTTAATATAATTTTTTTTCATTTTTTTGAACACTTTTCAATGACTTTTATACAAATGAAAATTACACATATACACCCCAAATCTCACAGAATTACAACCTCTCCCCCACAGTTGAATGGATTCTTGCCCTCAAGCATATGATGACACATTGGAAATCAATGAAAGTACGCCCAAAAATGAAGTCCATTCCCCCCACATTTAAATTTCAATAAATTGTACAATGAAAATCCATGAAGATTTTGCGTGGGACAAGGTATTAGGCTTGTAATGGGGCTATCAAAAGAAAGGTTTTCATATGCTCAAAGGGGATTTCAAAAGTAGGATCAATGTAAGGGTAACGGGAGGCTATTTGGCTATTCTGATTCTCATGTGGCTTAGAAAATGCCTCTATCATATTAATGCACACAAAAGATGGAAATTCAGCTCGAAGGTCCAAAAACTCAAGACTCACAATCAGTGGTGAAGACACACAATGAAAAATATGGTCATAGATGACCTTGGCATGAAGGCTAATGTTATTCCTCACGGTAGGGGAAAATCATTTTCCAAATCAAAAATTGAGCATTCAAAATGTGTTGGTTTTGACACAAAATTCTTTATCCAAAGTCATGATGAAAAAACAAAATTTTTGAGATGAAAATATGTCTGTTAACTCCCCAAAATGGTTGGACAAAATTTCAAAACTCGATGGTGAGTAAGCATGACTCTTTTTTTGTAATTTTTTAAGTAATTATGTTTGTTGGTTTTTGTTTTAGTTTTTAAGGTTTTTTTAAAAATACACACCCACACAATAAAGATAAAAATAAAGGGTTTGATGAATAAAGTGGTAAAAAAAATGAAAGAGAGAGGAAGAAGAAGAAAGAGGTAGAGAGAGGAAGAGATAGAGAGAGAGTTAAAGGGAAAGAGGTTCCCCCTGGTTTGGATTTGGCGGGTCTCCATCCAGTGGTGGTTCTATTGAAGTGGATGGGGTTTCGATGGAAGTCAACGTGGTTCCTGGATTGTGATACCTCTCACGGTGATGCTTTAACCGATGTCCGTTAACCGTGAATGTCTTTTTGGAAGAGGGGTCTTGTACTTGCACTGCACCAAATGGGTAAACGTTAGTAATAACAAAAGGACCTTCCCAACGAGAATTAAGCTTACCGGGGTGAAGTCGAAATCGAGAATTGAAGAGCATTACCTTTTCACCTTCATGAAATCCCTTTCGAAGAATGTTCTTGTCATGGAGTGACTTTGCCTTTTCTTTGTAGAGAATGGAGTTCTCATACGAATCGAGTCGAAGCTCCTCCAATTCAGTTAACAGCAACAATCTTTCTTCACCAGATTTTTCACAATCAAAATTACAAGTTTTGACAGCCCAAAATGACTTATGTTGGATTTCAACTGGTAAATGACAGGCTTTACCAAAAACTAGCCTAAATGGAGACATCCCAATGGGTTTCTTATAGGTTGTTCGATAGGCCCAAAGTGCTTCACCAAGTCTATCGGGTCAGTCTTTTCTTGTGGGCTTAACAATTCTTTCAAGCACTCTTTTCACTTCTCTGTTAGAATGTTCAGCCATTCCATTTGTTTGAGGGTGATATGCAGTGGATGTTTTATGTACAACCCCATTCTTTTTCAAAAGTGACTCCATGGTTCTATTACAGAAATGAGTTCATAAGTCACTTATCAAAGCACGTGGTGTTCCGAATCGATGGAAGATATGGGTTTTGAGGAACTCACTCACAGTTTGAGCATCATCTTTCCAAGTGGGTTTGGCCTCGACCCACCTAGAAACATAGTCAACGGCAAGGAGAATGTAGGATAATCCATTGGAAGGGGGAAAAGGTCCCATGAAATCGATGCCCCAAACATTGAAAATCTCACAGAAGATTAATGGCTTTTGAGGCATTTCATTTCTTTTGGAAATTGTGCCAAATGTTTGGCAAGTGGGACATGATTGACAGAACTCATGTGAGTTCTTGAGGAGTGAAGGCCAAAAGAATCCAGAATCTAGGACCTTTTGAGAAGTCCTTTGTGGTCCAAAGTGGCCACCTCCAGGCATTGAGTGGCAGAATTCCAAGATGGGGGATTGTTCAGTTGCATCAACACATCTCCTAATTACCATGTCAGCCCCAGTTTTCCAAAGTTTATTATCTTTCCAAAAATAATGCTTTGAATCACTTTTCATCTTTTATTTTTGTTCTTCTGAAAAATATTCAGGGAAAACACCAGAAACCAAGTAATTGACAATTAGGGAATACCATGGTAACTTTGGAGTGAGATATGAGAGGTGTTCAGTTGGAAATTCAGGATCAATTATTTCAGAATGAGAAGAATTAGAAATTCTACTCAGGTGGTCATCCACAGGGTTTTCTTTTCCAGGTTTATCTTTTATCACAAGGTCAAACTCTTGGAGCATTAAAATCCATATTATTAGCCTTGGTTTGGAATCACTTTTCTTAAGTAAGAACTTTAATGTTGAGTGGTCCGTGAAGATGATGATTTTGGCACCTAAGAGATAGGGCCGGAATTTATCCAAGGCAAAACCCACAGCTAAAAGGTCTTTTTCAGTCACAGTGTAGTGTGATTGAGTTTCATCCAATGTTTTTGAGGCATAAAAGATGGAATGAGGAATGTTTCTTCTTCTTTGACCAAGAACAGCCCCAATGGCCCTATCAGAAGCATCACACATCAATTCAAATGGTAAGGACCAATCTGGGGGTTGGATTATTGGAGCAGATGTGAGAGCAGATTTGAGTTCAATGAAGTCTCTCTTGCAAGCCTCATCAAAATTGAATGTGACATCATTTTGAAGTAAATGAGTGAGTGGGAGGGAAATCTTGCTGAAGTTCTGAATGAATCGCCGATAGAAACCAGCATGACCAAGGAAGGACCGAATGTCTCGAACTGATTTGGGTTCAGGAAGTGATTGGATCACCTCAATTTTGGCTGGATCAACTTGGATACCCTCTTGAGAAATTATGTGCCCTAGAACAATCCCATTTGAAACCATGAAGTGACATTTTTCAAAATTCAGCACAAGGTTTCACTTGACACACTTTTGAAGGACCAAAGAGAGTGAATGTAAGCAAGATTCAAATGACTCTCCATAAATGGTAAATTCATCCATGAAGACCTCCATGCAATTCTCAATTAATTCAGAAAAGATACTCATCATACACTGCTGGAATATTATAGGAGCATTACAAAGGCCAAAAGGCATTCGCCTATAGGCATAGGTTCCAAAGGGGCAAGTGAATGTGGTCTTTTCTTGGTCTTGAGGTGCGATTGGAATTTGGAAGTAGCCGGTGTAACCATCAAGAAAGCAATAGTGTGACTTTCCGGCCAATCTCTCAAGCATTTGGTCAAGGAAAGGAAGTGGGTAGTGATCTTTTCGTGTTTCAGCATTCAAATTGCGATAATCGATGCACACACACCATTTGTTTTTCACTCTAGTTGTGACCAATTCTCCATGTTCATTTGTGACAACTGTTATCCCGCCCTTCTTAGGAACGACCTGAATTGGACTAACCCATTCACTATCAGAAATTGGGTAGATAATACCAGCTTGAAGAAGCTTGGTAATCTCTTCCCTAACTACCTCAAGTATGAGTGGATTGAGTCTTCTTTGTGGTTGTCTAATTGGTTTGGATGATTCCTCAAGATGGATGTGATGCATGCAAAGGGCAGGGTTGATTCTTGGAATATCCTATAGGGTCCAACCTAAGGCATTTTTGTTTTCCTCTAACACTTGAACAAGTTGGGACTCCTCAGTTTCAGAAAGTGAAGCAGAGATAATGACAGGGTAGGAGGGATAATGGAAAAGGAATGCAAACTTGAGGTGTGAAGGAAGTGGTTTTAGATCAGTTTCAGCCTTGATTTGATATATAGACAAGTTAGGAGCAGGATAAGGGATTCCAGATGGGTTTGGATCATTTTCCTCAACACTGTCCAAGGTGGAGTAGTAGAGATCAGAGTTGATGTGGGATTCAAGAGAGTTTTCAAGTTCCTCTAGATTGATGGAGTCTATGAATGAGAGGTCCACATCAACTTCACCATTTATGACTTTGTTAATCATGGTGCAGATTTTACAAGATCCTTTATCATTAGAACATGAAGAACATGGTGGATTGGGGTTCGATTGAATCTTAGAAGTGTCCTCAAAAGCATGGATTGAGAATGCAGAGTGATCCTCAGATGGGTATCGCATGGCTTGGAAAATGTTGAACTTGACCAATTGGTCACCAAATTCCATGGATAAGATGCCTGAATGGAAATCAATCTTGGTTCTCGAAGTCATGAAGAATGGTCTTCCTAGAATTAGGGGAGATCGAGAAGAGGTCGTCTCACCTTCCATGTCAAGGACATAGAAATCAGCTGGGAAGATAAGATCATTGACCCGAACAAGAACATCCTCAATTATCCCCTCAGGACTGGCAGTGCTTCGATTGGCTAATTGAATGAAAACACCCGTTGGGTGCAAGGGACCTAGACCAAGGTTGGAGAAAATGGATTTGGGCATGACATTTATTGAGGCTCCAAGGTCTATGAGTGCATCATAAAAGTTGGAACTCCCTATTTGACATGGAACCGTGAAGGTCCCTGGATCTTTGCACTTCATGGGAATGGACTGTTGGGTTGAAACATTTTCAATGTTCCTAAGTTGCCTCTTATGGGTGCACAATTCCTTAAGAAACTTGTCATACTTAGGGATTTGTTTGATTGAATCTAAGAGGGGGATGTTCACTTCAACACGTCTAAACATGTCAAGCATTTCAGGATCAGGTTCAAAGGACTTCTTAGGATTGGAGATGGCTTGAGGAAAAGGAATTGGGTTCCTTAGAGGAATGGAAGGAGGTGAAGGAGTGGATTCAAGTTCCTTTTCCAGCTTTTTGTTCTTTTCATTTTCTAGATCAACATCGAAAGGGGTGGTAGAGCAATCAGCATGGGGCATAGCAATTTTCTTTCCCGATCTAAGTGCAATTGCACTTACATTACCCTTAGGGTTGGGTAATGGTTGAGCTGGGAGTTGGTATGAATTGGATGGTTGTTGCTGGATAAGGTGGGATGCAAGTTGACCTATTTGGGTTTCAATGTTCTTGAGTCTAGAACGGGTGAAGGAAGCAAGATCCTCTACAGCACTTTCCCATGTTTGTTTAGAAGAAGAGGCTTGTCCCAAATTGGGTTGGCCTTGATTTTAGTTCTTGGGAAAGCGATTGTATTGGGTGGGGAATTGGGAAGGCTCGTTAGGATAGTGGAATCCAGGAAGAGGATTGTTCCTTTGGGGTTGAGGGACAAAAGGGTAAGGTTGTTGGAAGTTACCAACACCTTGACTGTATTGAAACTGGTTTGGGTTTTGAGGAGGGAATTGAGGGGGATGAGAGATGGGATTACCATACCTCAATCCTTGGTTATAGGAAGAAGATAAAGGCTCAGAGTGAGGTTGGTTGAAGTTTCTAACAAACTGACCTGATTGTCGAGGGTTGGGGTTCCGCTGAGCATATGCCGCATTGAGCTCCATTGGACTAGATGAATCAGATGGATCATCTTGAATTTGTGGACATGTGTCAGTCGAATGAGATGGAGAGCTACAGATTCCACAATTCTTGATAGGTCCAGGGAATAGTGACTATGGAGAAGATGAGGTTGGGGCTTTGGTAGCCACCGCTAGTTGACGCACAAGACCTGTAAGTTCACTCATCCACTCGGTCATCTTGTTGGGCTCTATGGATTGATTCTCTTGGGATTGTTTCACTTGATCATGTGCTCGACTATGGAATTGCTGCGTGTTTGCAGCCATGTTGCTTATGAGTTCTCGTGCAGCTGCAGGAATTTTGTCAACAAGAGCACCGCCACTTGCGGCATCAATGAGAGTTCGCTCCATAGCCAATAACCCCTCATAGAAGTATTGGATCAGGAGTTGGTCAGGGATTTGATGGTGTGGAAAATATTCCACAAGCTTTTTGAACCTCTCCCAATACTCATGGAGTGACTCATTAGGGAATTGACAGATGCTGCTTATTTCCTTTCGGATAGAAGCTGTTCGGGAAGCGGGAAAGAACTTCTCAAGGAAAAGTCTCTTCATGACAACCCATGAATTTATGGAACCATTTGGGAGGTATAGAGCCAAGACTTGGAAGAATCCTCTAGGGAAAAGGGGAAAGCTCTAAGTTGATTTGTTCTTCAGAAACCCTCTGAGGCTTCATAGTAGAGCATACTACTTGGAACTCTTTAAGGTGAAGATGTGGATCCTCACCGGCTAGCCCGTGAAAATGAGGGAGAAGATGAATCAAACCCAATTTGAGTTCGAAGTCAGCTTCAATGTTTGGATATTGAATACCAAGAGGTTGGTAATTCATATCAGTGGTAGCAAGTTCTTTCAATGTTTTTTCCCTAGGATTGGCCATATCTAATTCAATTGTTAGGGCAATGATTGGTTCTTGGGTGATTTGGTTATCCCTAATGGTCCTCCTAAGTCGACGAAGAGTTCTATCAATTTCAGGGTCAAACAAATCCGAGGGATTGTTTGGGAGGCTGCGGGGCATTCAGAGAGATTTAGAAAGGATGAGGACGATGGGTTTTCCTTTGTATTTTTTCAGTTTATGATTTTTAAGAGGAAGACGGGTTTTTCTTTGTGTTTTTTTTCAAATTTTTTTCAAAAATTTTGATTTTTTTTTGGTTTTTTTTACAATAACCAGAAACTAATGACTACTTAAAGCACCATCCCTGGAAACGGCGCCATTTTAAATGCACGGCCGATTGTCGCCTATCGACCGGTCAAAGTTCCGGTGCTCTGCTAATGTGTATAGCAGCACTCGGGTCGAATCCTCAGCGATGACAATTTGTGATAGTTGTTTGTTTTTAGTTGATTGTATTTTGATTAGGGGGGTTTGTTTGCAGAGCTTAATTGAAATGATTTATGGATGATGTTTGATTTACCAAATTGATAAATATTGGGGTGAGTTCATTATTGGGGAGTTAATCATGTGATATCCTTGAGCCTTACTTTGTATTGCATTAAATTAACACCCATGTCATAAGTTGACGTTGATTGGAATTCCCAAGTGTGAAGGCTTTAATCCAAGCCTTAACTAAACTTAGGGTTCTAATCTCAATCAAAACTTATTTATGGTAGTGTATTTATGGTTCCAATAATCCATGGAAACCACTCGTTAAACAAAACATATCATTAATCCATGACATATTAAGTTTAACATACACAATATTAATTTAAAGAATACTCATAGAGAAAAACTCTCAATCACGTAACATCCCCGAATTATAAATCACCCCAATGAGATATTTACTCATCCATTTGGATGTTTAATATTCTGGTTAAAATAATTATGATGATAAATTAAGAATAGAATAAAAAGAAAGGGATTATAAAAGAGTGGTACGTTGACACACACACACGAACGATGATGATAATTAAAAAGGGATTTTTGATTGAATGAGGAAGCAAAAGAAGGGAAGGGGATTCAACTGAATTTAAACTATTTTAAGAAAATAAATATTAAACTACATAAGGTGGATGATAATAAGAGATATTGAAGATGTAACTTGCATTAAAACAGAATTACAAAGAAAGAGAATTACAAGATTACAAAAATGAAGAACACAAAAGTAAGTGAAAACAAAGAGAGGAGGAAAGGTATCTCAAGTGAAAACTTGAGTATGTCAGGTCCTCCCAAGCCTTTGTCAAGGCTTTGGTCGTGCCAATATTATATCCTCTCTTCTGAAATTCCAACCCCTCTTAAAAAGAGAAGGGGAGTGTATTTATAGCCCAAGGAGTGGACTGTTTGCATTCCAAATCTGTCCCTTCACTTGTATCTCCAATTTGGAAATTCATACAGCCAAATCTTCTAATATCTCCTTCTTAAAAGTTTTAGAAAATAATATTGTCCGACTACTCTCAAAATTTGGAGTCATTTGTACTTAAGGATCAAAAGTTATGGCTGGTTGATTAAACACAATTAAACTGTCCATTTCAATCCAGTCTTTTTGAAGTCCATAATGTGAAAGGGTTTTTGAATATGAATATGCCTTCAAATCCGAATGGTTTCTTCAACAAAGTCGGCCGCCTATATCTCTTTGTTCACACTGAAAAAGTTCAGCTCGATTTGATGCTTACATCATGAGAGATGGCATGCATACTATACTGATTTTAATTCTCGTCCAGAATGGTGGGCTGGACTTAAAAGCTTTATTTGGGCCCCTTGTACTTGGATTTGGGCCTTGAAATTTTTATCCAAGATGACATGTAGTGTCCCCCGAATTATGGTGGAGATTTAATGTTTTTGGACATCTGTATTGAGCCCAGTAAATCAATCTTCAAGGCTGGTCCAGTTTGTTCACAGATTCTTTGGTCTTGTTTGTGAGGACCATATGACCCTTCAAATGGTAGAATTGGATCATGGTTCCTTATAATTAAATGTTGTATATTGAAAGGAGAATACTAAAAAACAAGAACCAAAAAATTTGGATCAGTATAGTGACAGTTATAATTAAAACATTAAACTGACTCAATTGGACTACTTCTAAAAATGCTCAAATATTATACTTAATATTAAAACATTAATATTTCACACAAATTATGCATATTTCATATAAAATAAGTAAAGGAGGAATATAATAAGTCATGAAAATATTAATAACATCAACTCCCCCACACTTAGATTTGTGCTTGTCCTCGTGTGCAACAAATATAAAAACATGACAAAATCATTTTCACTCACCAACAAATATTAAAATTTTGTTTTCTCCAATCAGGGGAGGTTTAGACTATTTCACTCATCCATATTGAATTCCATCAAAAATTTGGTTCACAATAATGCATCAGAAACAATTAATTTTTTCATTTTCAAGGTTTGAATTGGAAAACGTAGGCACTCAAAACTTACTCCTCTCAAGATGAAAAAAATGTATTTTAGGAGGTTCACTCATTCACCAACAAAAAGTGAAAATCAAGAGTTCGTAAGAGCTCTCAGATTCCATTCCCAAATCTAATGTGTACAAGAACCAAGAGGTCTTTTAAGGGGGTTTTCAGTGGCTATGGGACGGTAGGTATATAATGTCCAAGTAAAAGAGGTGTTAAAAACACCAACATGGAAAAATCAATGCACATTTTTTTTTGAAATTAGATTTGAAAGGAAATAGAAACACATTTTTACAAGGGCATGAATGTGTGATGAATGAAAAGTGAGGGAGATAGAAAATGGAATAGGGTGAGATGATGGAATATGTACAACATGGAAGACTTCCAATAATGACACAATACAAGATGATTCAAGTGTTCTTTTTTTTCTCTTTTTGATCTTTTTTTCGAAAGTTGTGCTTGAAACAAGTCTCACAGTCATCTCCCAACCCATGTTTGATCTTCTCATGGAACTAATTTTAGTAGTTATAACACGATCAAAGGTTGATGATGAATGATTTTTGACCCACCCAAGACACAACCCATTCCTTTTTTTTCATTTTTTTTAATATAATTTTTTTTCATTTTTTTGAACACTTTTCAATGACTTTTGTACAAATGAAAATTACACATATACACCCCAAAGCTCACAGAATTACAACCTCTCTCCCACACTTGAATGGATGCTTGCCCTCAAGCATATGATGACACATTGGAAATCAATGAAAGTACGCCCAAAAATGAATTCCATTCCCCCCACACTTAAATTTCAATAAATTGTACAATGAAAATCCATGAAGATGTTGGGTGGGAAAAGGTATTAGGCTTGTAATGGTGCTATCAAAAGAATGGTTTTCATAGGCTCAAAGGGGCTTTCAAAATTAGGATCAATGTAAGGGTAACGAGAGGCTATTTGGCTATTCTGATTCTCATGTGGCTTAGAAAATGCCTCTATCATATTAATGCACACAAAAGATGGAAATTCAGCTCGAAGGTCCACAAACTTAAGACTCACAATCCGTGGTGAAGAAACACAATGAAAAAGATGGCCATAAATGACCTTGGCATGAAGGCTAATGTTATTCCTCACGGTAGGGGAAAATCATTTTCCAAATCAAAAATTGAGCATTCAAAATGTGTTGGTTTTGACACAAAATTCTTTATCCAAAGTCATGATGAAAATACAAAATTTTTTAGATGAAAATATGTCTGTAAACTCCCCAAAATGGTTGGACAAAATTTCAAAACTCGATGGTGAGTAAGCATGACTCTTTTTTTGTAATTTTTTAAGTAATTGTGTTTTTTGGTTTTTGTTTTAGTTTTTAAGGTTTTTTTAAAAATACACACCCACACAAGAAAGATAAAAAGAAAGGGTTTGATGAATAAAGTGGTAAAAAAATGAAAGAGAGAGGAAGGAGAAGAAATATGTAGAGAGAGGAAGAGATAGAGAGAGAGTTAAAGGGAAAGAGGTGCCCCCTGGTTTGGATTTGGCGGGTCTCCATCCAGTGGTGGTTCTATTGAAGTGGATGGGGTTTCGATGGAAGTCGACGTGGTTCCTGGATTGTGATACCTCTCATGGTGATGCTTTAACCGATGTCCGTTAACCGTGAATGTCCTTTTGGAAGAGGGGTCTTGGACTTGCACTGCACCAAATGGGTAAATGTTAGTAATAAAAAAAGGACCTTCCCAACGAGAATTAAGCTTACCTGAGTGAAGTCGAAATCGAGAATTGAAGAGCATTACCTTTTCACCTTCATGAAATACCTTTTGAAGAATGTGCTTGTCATGGAGTGACTTTGCCTTTTCTTTGTAGAGAATGGAGTTCTCATACGAATCGAGTCCAAGCTCCTCCAATTCAGTCAACAGCAACAATCTTTCTTCACCAGATTTTTCACAATCAAAATTACAAGTTTTGACAGCCCAAAATGACTTATGTTGGATTTCAATTTGTAAATGACAGGCTTTACCAAAAACTAGCCTAAATGGAGACATCCCAATGGGTGTCTTATAAGCTGTTTGATAGGCCCAAAGTGCTTCACCAAGTCTATCGGGCCAGTCTTTTCTTGTGGGCTTAACAATTCTTTCAAGCACTCTTTTCACTTCTCTGTTAGAAAGTTCAGACATTCCATTTGTTTGAGGGTGATATGCAATGGATGTTTTATGTACAACCCCATTCTTTTTCAAAAGTGACTCCATGGTTCTATTACAGAAATGAGTTCCTAAGTCACTTATCAAAGCATGTGGTGTTCCGAATCGATGGAAGATATGGGTTTTGAGGAACTCACTCACAGTTTGAGCATCATCTTTCCTAGTGGGTTTGGCCTTGACCCACCTAAAAACATAGTCAATGGCAAGGATAATGTAGGATAATCCATTGGAAGGGAGAAAATGTCCCATGAAATCGATGCCCCAAACATCGAAAATCTCACAGAAGATTAATGGCTTTTGAGGCATTTCGTTTCTTTTGGAAATTGTGCCAAACTTTTGGCAAGTGGGACATGATTGACAGAACTCGTGTGAGTTCTTGAGGAGTGAAGGCCAAAAGAATCCAGAATCTAGGACCTTTTGAGAAGTCCTTTGTGGTCCAAAGTGGCCACCTCCAGGCATTGAGTGGCAGAATTCGAAGATGGAGGATTGTTCAGTTTCATCAACACATCTCCTAATTACCATGTCAGCCCCAGTTTTCCAAAGTTTATTACCTTCCCAAAAATAATGCTTTGAATCACTTTTCATCTTTTCTTTTTGTTCTTTTGAAAAATATTCAGGGAAAACACCAGAAACCAAGTAATTGACAATTGGGACATACCATGGTAACTTTGGAGTGAGAGATGAGAGGTGTTCAGTTGGAAATTCCGGATCAATTATTTCAGAATGAGAAGAATTAGAAATTCTACTCAGGGGGTCAGCCACAGGGTTTTCTTTTCCAGGTTTATCTTTTATCATAAGGTCAAACTCTTGGAGCATTAAAATCCATCTTATTAGCCTTGGTTTGGAATCACTTTTCTTAAGTAAGAACTTTAATGCTGAGTGGTCCGTGAAGATGATTATTTTGGCACCTAAGAGATAGGGCCGGAATTTATCCAAGGAAAAAACCACAGCTAAAAGTTCTTTTTCAGTCACAGTGTAGTGTGATTGAGTTTCATCCAATGTTTTTGAGGCATAAAAGATGACATGAGGAATGTTTTCTCTTCTTTGACCAAGAACAGCCCCAATGGCCCTATCAGAAGCATCACACATCAATTCAAATGGTAAGGACCAGTCTGGGGGTTGGATTATTGGAGAAGATGTGAGAGCAGATTTGAGTTCAATGAATGCTCTCTTGCAAGCCTCATCAAAATTGAATGTGACATCATTTTGAAGTAAATGAGTGAGTGGGAGGGAAATCTTGTTGAAGTTCTGAATGAATCGCCGATAGAAACCGGCATGACCAAGGAAGGACCGAATGTCTCGAACTGATTTGGGTTCAGGAAGTGATTAGATCACCTCAATTTTGGCTAGATCAACTTGGATACCCTCTTGAGAAATTATGTGCCCTAGAACAATCCCATTTGAAACCATGAAGTGACATTTTTCAAAATTCAGCACAAGGTTGCACTTGACACACTTTTTAAGGACCAAAGAGAGTGAATGTAAGCAAGATTCAAATGACTCGCCATAAATGGTAAATTCATCCATGAAGACCTCCATGCAATTCTCAGTGAATTCAGAAAAGATACTCATCATACACCGCTGGAATATTGCAGGAGCATTACAAAGGCCAAAAGGCATTCGCCTATAGGCATAGGTTCCAAAGGGGCAAGTGAATGTGGTCTTTTCTTGGTCTTGAGGTGCGATTGGAATTTGGAAGTAGTCGGTGTAACCATCAAGAAAGGAATAGTGTGACTTTCCGGCCAATCTCTCAAGCATTTGGTCAAGGAAAGGAAGTGGGTAGTGATCTTTTTGTGTTTCAGCATTCAAATTGCGATAATCGATGCACACACACCATTTGTTTTTCACTCGAGTTGTGACCACTTCTCCATGTTCATTTGTGACAACTGTTATCCCGCCCTTCTTTGGAACGACTTGAATTGGACTTGAATTGGACTAACCCATTCACTATCAGAAATTGGGTAGATAATACCAGCTTGAAGAAGCTTGGTAATCTCTTCCCTAACTACCTCAAGTATGAGTGGATTGAGTCTTCTTTGTGGTTGTCTAATTGGTTTGGATGATTCCTCAAGATGGATGTGATGCATGCAAAGGTCAGGGTTGATTCTTGGAATATCCTATAGGGTCCAACCAAAGGCATTTTTGTTTTCCTCTAACACTTGAACAAGTTGGGACTCCTCAATTTCAGAAAGTGAAGCAGAGATAATGACAGGGTAGGAGGGATCATGGAAAAGGAATGCATACTTGAGGTGTGAAGGAAGTGGTTTTGGATCAGTTTCAGCCTTGATTTGAGAGATAGACAAGTTAGGAGCAGGAGAAGGGATTCCAGATGGGTTTGGATCATTTTCCTCAACACTGTCCAAGGTGGAGCAGTAGAGATCAGAGTTGATGTGGGATTCAATAGAGTTTTCAAGTTCCTCTAGATTGATGGAGTCTATGAATGAGAGGTCCACATCAAATTCACCATTTATGAATTTGTTAATCATGGTGCAGATTTCACAAGATCCTTTATCATTATAACATGAAGAACATGGTGGATTGGGGTTCGATTGAATCATATAAGTTTCCTCAAAAGCATGGATTGAGAATGCAGAGTGATCCTCAGATGGGTATCGCATGGCTTGGAAAATGTTGAACTTGACCAGTTGGTCACCGAATTCCATGGATAAGATGCCTGAATGGACATCAATCTTGGTTCTCGCAGTCATGATGAATGGTCTTCCTAGAATTAGGGGATATCGAGAAGAGGTCGTCTCACCTTCCATGTCAAGGACATAGAAATCCGCTGGGAAGATAAGATCATTGACCCGAACAAGAACATCCTCAATTATCCCCTCAGGACTGGCAGTGCTTCGATTGGCTAATTGAATGAAAACACCCGTTGGGTGCAAGGGACCTAGACCAAGGTTGGAGAAAATGGATTTGGGCATGACATTTATTGAGGCTCCAAGGTCTATGAGTGCATCATCAAAGTTGGAACTCCCTATTTGACATGGAACCGTGAAGGTCCCTGGATCTTTGCACTTCATGGGAATGGACTGTTGGGTTGAAACATTTTCAATGTTCCTAAGTTGCCTCTTATGGGTGCACAATTCCTTAAGAAACTTGGCATACTTAGGGATTTGTTTGATGGCATCTAAGAGGGGGATGTTCACTTCAACACGTCTAAACATGTCAATCATTTCAGGATCAGGTTCAAAGGACTTCTTAGGATTGGAGATGGCTTGAGGAAAAGGAATTGGGTTCCTTAGAGTAATGGAAGGAGGTGAAGGAGTGGATTCAAGTTCCTTTTCCAGATTTTTGTTCTTTTCATTTTCTAGATCAACATCGAAAGGGGAGGTAGAGCAATCAGCATGGGGCCTAGCAATTTGATTTCCCGATCTAAGTGCAATTGCACTTACATTACCCTTAGGGTTGGGTAATGGTTGAGCTGGGAGTTGGGATGAATTGGATGGTTGTTGCTGGCTAAGGTGGGATGCAAGTTGACCTATTTGGGTTTCAATGTTCTTGAGGCTAGAACGGGTGAAGGAACCAAGATCCTCTACAGCACTTTCCCATGGTTGTTTAGAAGAAGAGGCTTGTCCCAAATTGGGTTGGCCTTGATTTTGGTTCTGGGGAAAGCGATTGTATTGGGTGGGGAATTGGGAAGGCTCGTTAGGATAGTGGAATCCAGGAAGAGGATTGTTCCTTTGGGGTTGAGGGACAAAAGGGTAAGGTTGTTGGAAGTTACCAACACCTTGACTGTATTGAAACTGGTTTGGGTTTTGAGGAGGGAATTGAGGGGGATGAGAGACGGGATTACCATACCTCAATCCTTGGTTATAGTAAGAAGAGAAAGGCTCAGAGTGATGTTGGTTGAAGTTTCTAACAAACTGACCTGATTGTTGAGGGTTGGGGTTCCGCTGAGCATATGCCGCATTGAGCTCCATTGGACTAGATGAATCAGATGGATCATCTTGAAGTTGTGGACATGTGTCAGTCGGATGAGATGGAGAGCTACAGATTCCACAATTCTTGATAGGTCCAGGGAATAGAGACTGTGGAGAAGATGAGGTTGGGGCTTTGGTAGCCACCGCTAGTTGACGCACAAGACCTGTAAGTTCACTCATCCACTCAGTCATCTTGTTGGGCTCTATGGATTGATTCTCTTGGGATTGTTTCACTTGAGCATGTGCTCGACTTGGAATTGCTGCATGTTTGCAGCCATGTAGCTTATGAGTTCTCGTGCAGCTGCAGGAGTTTTGTCAACAAGAGCACCGCCACTTGCGGCATCAATGAGAGTTCTCTCCATAGCCAATAACCCCTTATAGAAGTATTGGATCAGGATTTGGCTAGGGATTTTATGGTGTGGACAAGTTTCCACAAGCTTTTTGAACCTCTCCCAATACTCATGGAGTGATTCATTAGGGAATTGACAGATGCCGCTTATTTCCTTTCGGATAGAAGCTGTTCGGGAAGCGGGAAAGAACTTCTCAAGGAAAAGTCTCTTCATGTCAACCCATGAATTTATGGAACCAGGTGGGAGGTAGTAGAGCCAAGACTTGGCAGAATCCGCTAGGGAAAAGGGGAAAGCTCTAAGCTTGATTTGTTCTTCAGAAACTCCCTGAGGCTTCATGGTAGATCATACTACTTGTAACTCTTTAAGGTGAAGATGTGGATCCTCACCGGCTAGCCCGTGAAAATGAGGGAGAAGATGAATGAAACCCGATTTGAGTTCGAAGTCAGCTTCAATGTTTGGATATTGAATTCCAAGAGGTTGGTAATTCATATCAGGGGCAGCAAGTTCTTTCAATGTTTGTTCCCTAGGATTGGCCATATTTAATTTAATTGGTAGGGCAATGATTGGTTCTTGGGTGATTTGGTTATCCCTAATGGTCCTCCTAAGTCGACGAAGAGTTCTATCAATTTCAGGGTCAAACAAATACGAGGGATTGTTTGGGAGGCTGTGGGGCATTCAGAGAGATTTAGAAATGATGAGGACGATGGGTTTTCCTTTGTATTTTTTCAGTTTATGATTTTTAAGAGGAAGACGGGTTTTTCTTTGTGTTTTTTTTCAAATTTTTTTCAAAAATTTTGATTTTTTTTTTATTTTGTTTACAATAACCAGAAACTAATGAATACTTAAATCACCATCCCCAGCAACGGCTCCATTTGAAACGCACGGCCGATTGTCGCCTATCGACCAGTCAAAGTTCCGGTGCTCTGCTAATGTGTATAGCAGCACTCGGGTCGAATCCTCAGTGATGACACTTTGTGATAGTTGTTTGTTTTTAGTTGATTGTATTTTGATTAGGGGGGTTTGTTTGCAGAGCTTAATTGAAATGATTTATGGATGATGTTTGATTTACCAAATTGATAAAGATTGTGGTGAGTTCATTATTGGGGAGTTAATCATGTGATATCCTTGAGCCTTACTTTGTATTGCATTAAATTAACACCCATGTCATAAGTTGACGTTGATTGGAATTCCTAAGTGTGAAGGCTTTAATCCAAGCCTTAACAAAACTTAGGGTTCTAATCTCAATCAAAACTTATTTATTGTAGTGTATTTATGGTTCCAATAATCCATGGAATCCACTCGTTAAACAAACATATCATTAATCCATGACATATTAAGTTTAACATACACAATATCAATTTAAAGATTACTCATCGAGAAAAACTCTCAATCACTTAACATCCCCGAATTATAAATCACCTCAATGAGAGATTTACTCAGCCATTTGGATTTTTAATATTCTGGTTAAAATAATTATGATGATAAATTAAGAATAAAATAAAAAGAAAGGGATTAGAAAAGAGTGGTACGTTGACACACACACACGAACGATGATGATAATTAAAAACGGATTTTCGATTGAATGAGGAAGCAAAAGAAGGGAAGGGGATTCAACTAAATTTAAACAATTTTAAGAACATAAATATTAAACTACATAAGGTGGATGATAATAAGAGATATTGAAGATGTAACTTGCATTAAAACAGAATTACAAAGAAAGATAATTATAAGATTACAAAAATGAAGAACACAAAAGTAAGTGAAAACAAAGAGAGGAGGAAAGGTCTCTCAAATGAAAACTTGAGTATGGAAGGTCCTCCTAAGCCTTTTTCAAGGCTTTGGTCATGCCAATATTATATCCTCTCTTCTGAAATGCCAACCCCTCTCAAAGAGAGAAGGGGAGAGTATTTATAGCCCAAAGAGTGGACTGTTTGCATTCCAAATCTGTCCCTTCACTTGTATCGCCAATTTGGCAATTCATACAGCCGAATATTCGAATATCTCCTTCTTCAAAGTTGTAGAAAATACTATTGGCCGACTAATCTCAAAATTTGGAGTCATTTGGACTTAAGAATCAAAAGTTATGGCTGGTTGATTAAACAAAATTAAACTGTCCATTTCAATCCAGTCTTTTTGAAGTCCATAATGTGAAAGAGTTTTTGAATATGAAGATGCCTTAAAATACGAATGGTTTTTTCAACAAAGTCGGCCGCCAATATCTCTTATTTCACAATGAAAAATTTCAGCTCGATTTGATGCTTACATCATGAGAGATGGAATGCATACTATACTGATTTTAATTCTCGTCCAGAATGGTGGGATGGAATTAAAAGCTTTATTTGGGCCCCTTGTACTTGGATTTGGGCCTTGAAATTTTTATCCAAGATGACATGTAGTGTCCCCCGAATTATGGTGGAGAGTTAATGTTTTTGGACTTCTTTATTGATCCCAGTAAATCAATCTTCAAGGCTGGTCCAGTTTGTTCACAGATTCTTTGGTCTTTTTTGTGAGGACCATATGGCCCTTCAAATGGCAGAATTGGATCATGGTTCCTTCTAATTAAATGTTTTATATTGAAAGGAGAATCCTACAAAACAAGAACCACACAATTTGGATCAGTATAGTGACAGTTATAATTAAAACATTAAACTGACTCAATTGGACTACTTCTAAAAATGCTCAAATATTATACTTAATATTAAAACATTAATATTTCACACAAATTATGCACATTTCATATAAAATAAGTAAAGGAATAATATAATAAGTCATGAAAATATTAATAACATCAACTCCCCCACACTTAGATTTGCTCTTGTCCTCATGTGCAACAAATATAAAAACATGACAAAATCAGTTTCACTCACCAACAAATATTAAAATTTTGTTTTCTCTAATCAGGGGAGGTTTAGACTATTTCACTCATCCATATTGAATTCCATCACAAATTTGGTTCAAAATAATGCATCAAAAACAATTAATTTTTTCATGTTCAAGGTTTGAATTGGAAAATGTAGGCACTCAAAACTTACTCCTCTCAAGATGATAAAAATGTATTTTAGGAGGTTCACTCATTCACCAACAAAAAGTGAAAATCAAGAGTTTGTAAGAGCTCTCAGCTTCCATTCCCAAATCTAATGTGTACAAGAATCAAGAGGTATTTTAAGGGGTTTTTCAGTGGCTATGGGACGGTAGGTATATAATTTCCAAAGTACAAGAGGGGTTAAAAACACCAACATGGAAAAATCAATGCACATTTTTTTTGAAATTAGATTTGAAAGGAAATAGAAACACATTTTTACAAGGGCATGAATGTGTGATGAATGAAAAGTGAGGGAGATAGAAAATGGAATAGGTTGAGATGATGGAATATGTACAACATGGAAGACTTCCAATAATGACACAATACAAGATGATTCAAGTGTTCTTTTTTTTCTCTTTTTGCTCTTTTTTTTTGAAAGTTGTGCTTGAAACAAGTCTCACAGTCATCTCCCAACCCATGTTTGATCTTCTCATGGAACTAATTTTAGTAGTTATAACACGATCAAAGGTTGATGATGAATGATTTTTGACCCACCCAAGACACAACCCATTCCTTTTTTTTCATTTTTTTTTAATATAATTTTTTTTCATTTTTTTGAACACTTTTCAATGACTTTTGTACAAATGAAAATTACACATATACACCCCAAAGCTCACAGAATTACAACCTATCCCCCACACTTGAATGGATGCTTGCCCTCAAGCATATGATGACACATTGGAAATCAATGAAAGTACGCCCAAAAATGAAGTCCATTCCCCCCACACTTAAATTTCAATAAATTGTACAATGAAAATCCATGAAGATGTTGGGTGGGACAAGGTATTAGGCTTGTAATGGGGCTATCAAAAGAAAGTTTTTCATATTCTCAAAGGGGCTTTCAAAAGTAGGATCAATGTAAGGGTAACGGGAGGCTATATGGCTATTCTGATTCTCATGTGGCTTAGAAAATGCCTCTATCATATTAATGCACACAAAAGATGGAAATTCAGCTCGAAGGTCCACAAACTCAAGACTCACAATCAGTGGTGAAGACACACAATGAAAAAGATGGCCATAGATGACCTTGGCATGAAGGCTAATGTTATTCCTCACGGTAGGGGAAAATCATTTTCCAAATCAAAAATTGAGCATTCAAAATGTGTTGGTTTTGACACAAAATTCTTTATCCAAAGTCATGATGAAAATAAAAAATTTTTGAGATGAAAATATGTCTGTTAACTCCCCAAAATGGTTGGACAAAATTTCAAAACTCGATGGTGAGTAAGCATGACTCTTTTTTTGTAATTTTTTAAGTAATTGTGTTTTTTGGTTTTTGTTTTAGTTTTTAAGGTTTTTTTAAAAATACACACCCACACAAAAAAGATAAAAAGAAAGGGTTTGATGAATAAAGTGGTAAAAAATGAAAGAGAGAGGAAGAAGAAGAAAGAGGTAGAGAGAGGAAGAGATAGAGAGAGAGTTAAAGGGAAAGAGGTTCCCCCTGGTTTGGATTTGGTGGGTCTCCATCCAGTGGTGGTTCTATTGAAGTGGATGGGGTTTCGATGGAAGTCGACGTGGTTCCTGGATTTTGATACCTCTCATGGTGATGCTTTAACCGATGTCCGTTAACCGTGAATGTCCTTTTGGAAGAGGGGTCTTGGACTTGCACTACACCAAATGGTTAAACGTTAGTAATAACAAAAGGACCTTCCCAACGAGAATTAAGCTTACCTGGGTGAAGTCGAAATCGAGAATTGAAGAGCATTACCTTTTCACCTTCATGAAATACCTTTTGAAGAATGTTCTTTTCATGGAGTGACTTTGCCTTTTCTTTGTAGAGAATGGAGTTCTCATACGGATCGAGTCGAAGCTCCTCCAATTCAGTCAACTACAACAATCTTTCTTCACCAGATTTTTCACAATCAAAATTACAAGTTTTGACAGCCCAAAATGACTTATGTTGGATTTCAACTGGTAAATGACAGGCTTTACCAAAAACTATCCTAAATGGAGACATCCCAATGGGTGTCTTATAGGCTGTTCGATAGGCCCAAAGTGCTTCACCAAGTCTATCGGGCCAGTCTTTTCTTGTGGGCTTAACAATTCTTTCAAGCACTCTTTTCACTTCTCTGTTAGAAAGTTCATCCATTCCATTTGTTTGAGGGTGATATGCAGTGGATTTTTTATGTACAACCCCATTCTTTTTCAAAATTGACTCCATTGTTCTATTACAGAAATGAGTTCCTAAGTCACTTATCAAAGCATGTGGTGTTCCGAATCGATGGAAGATATGGGTTTTGAGGAACTCACTCACAGTTTGAGCATCATCTTTCCTAGTGGGTTTGGCCTCGACCCACCTAGAAACATAGTCAATGGCAAGGAGAATTTAGGATAATCCATTGTAAGGGGGAAAAGGTCCCATGAAATCGATGCCCCAAACATCGAAAATCTCACAGAAGATTAATGGCTTTTGAGGCATTTCGTTTCTTTTGGAAATTGTGCCAAACCTTTTGCAAGTGGGACATGATTGACAGAACTCGTGTGAGTTCTTGAGGAGTGAAGGCCAAAAGAATCCAGAATCTAGGACCTTTTGAGAAGTCCTTTGTGGTCCAAAGTGGCCACCTCCAGGCATTGAGTGGCAGAATTCCAAGATGGAGGATTGTTCAGTTTCATCAACACATCTCCTAATTACCATGTCAGCCCCAGTTTTCCAAAGTTTATTATCTTCCCAAAAATAATGCTTTGAATCACTTTTCATCTTTTCTTTTTGTTCTTTTGAAAAATATTCAGGGAAAACACCAGAAACCAAGTAATTGAAAATTGGGTCATACCATGGTAACTTTGGAGTGAGAGATGAGAGGTGTTCAGTTGGAAATTCAGGATCAATTATTTCAGAATGAGAAGAATTAGAAATTCTACTCAGGTGTTCAGCCACAGGGTTTTCTTTTCTAGGTTTATATTTTATCACAAGGTCAAACTCTTGGAGCATTAAAATCCATCTTATTAGCCTTGGTTTGGAATCACTTTTCTTAAGTAATAACTTTAATGTTGAGTGGTCCGTGAAGATGATGATTTTGGCACCTAAGAGATAGGGCCGGAATTTATCCAAGGCAAAAACCACAGCTAAAAATTATTTTTCAGTCACAGTGTAGTGTGATTGAGTTTCATCCAATGTTTTTGAGGCATGAAAGATGACATGAGGAATGTTTTCTCTTCTTTGACCAAGAACTGCCCCAATGGCCCTATCAGAAGCATCACACATCAATTCAAATGGTAAGGACCAATCTGGGGGTTGGATTATTGGAGCAGATGTGAGAGCAGATTTGAGTTCAATGAAGGCTCTCTTGCAAGCCTCATCAAAATTGAATGTGACATCATTTTGAAGTAAATGAGTGAGTGGGAGGGAAATCTTTCTGAAGTTCTGAATGAATCGTCGATAGAAACCAGCATGACCAAGGAAGGACCGAATGTCTCGAACTGATTTGGGTTCAGGAAGTGATTGGATCACCTAAATTTTGGCTGGATGAACTTGGATACCCTCTTGAGAAATTATGTGCCCTAGAACAATCCCATTTGAAACCATGAAGTGACATTTTTCAAAATTCATCACAAGGTTGCACTTGACACACTTTTGAAGGACCAAAGAGAGTGAATGTAAGCAAGATTCAAATGACTCGCCATAAATGGTAAATTCATCCATGAAGACCTCCATGCAATTCTCAATGAATTCAGAAAAGATACTCATCATACACCGCTGGAATATTTCAGGATCATTACAAAGGCCAAAAGGCATTCTCCTATAGGCATAGGTTCGAAAGGGGCAAGTGAATGTGGTCTTTTCTTGGTCTTGAGGTGCGATTGGAATTTGGAAGTAGTCGGTGTAACCATCAAGAAAGCAATAGTGTGACTTTCAGGCCAATCTCTCAAGCATTTGTTCAAGGAAAGGAAGTGGGTAGTGATATTTTTCGTGTTTCAGCATTCAAATTGATATAATCGATGCACACACTCCATTTGTTTTTCACTCGAGTTGTGACCACTTCTCCATGTTCATTTGTGACAACTGTTATCCCGCCCTTCTTAGGAATGACTTGAATTGGACTAACCCATTCACTATCAGAAATTGGGTAGATAATACCAGCTTGAAGAAGCTTGGTAATATCTTCCCTAACTACCTCAAGTATGAGTGGATTGAGTCTTCTTTGTGGTTGTCTAATTGGTTTGGATGATTCCTCAAGATGGATGTGATGCATGCAAAGGGCAGGGTTGATTCTTGGAATATCCTATAGGGTCCAACCTAAGGCATTTTTGTTTTCCTCTAACACTTGAACAATTTGGGACTCCTCAGTTTCACAAAGTGAAGCAGAGATAATGACAGGGTAGGAGGGATCATGGAAAAGGAATGCATACTTGAGGTGTGAAGGAAGTGGTTTTAGATCAGTTTCAGCCTTGATTTGAGAGATAGACAAGTTAGGAGCAGGAGAAGGGATTCCAGATGGGTTTGGATCATTTTCCTCAACACTGTCCAAGGTGGAGCAGTAGAGATCAGAGTTGATGTGGGATTCAAGAGAGTTTTCAAGTTCCTCTAGATTGATGGAGTCTATGAATGAGAGGTCCACATCAACTTCACCATTTATGAATTTGTTAATCATGGTGCAGATTTCACAAGATCCTTTACCATTAGAACATGAAGAACATGGTGGATTGGGGTTCTATTGAATCTTAGAAGTGTCCTCAAAAGCATGGATTGAGAATGCAGAGTGATCCTCAGATGGGTATCGCATGGCTTGGAAAATGTTGAACTTGAACAGTTGGTCACCGAATTCCATGGATAAGATGCCTGAATGGACATCAATCTTGGTTCTCGCAATCATGAGGAATGGTCTTCCTATAATTAGTGGAGATCGAGAAGAGGTCGTCTCACCTTCCATGTCAAGGACATAGAAATCAGCTTGGAAGATAAGATCATTGACCCGAACAAGAACATCCTCAATTATCCCCTCAGGACTGGCAGTTCTTCGATTGGCTAATTGAATGAAAACACTCGTTGGGTGCAAGGGACCTAGACCAAGGTTGGAGAAAATGGATTTGGGAATGACATTTATTGAGGCTCCAAGGTCTATGAGTGCATCATCAAAGTTGGAACTCCCTATTTGACATGGAACCGTGAAGGTCCCTGGATCTTTGCACTTCATGGGAATGGACTATTGGGTTGAAACATTTTCAATGTTCCTAAGTTGCCTCTTATGGGTGCACAATTACTTAAGAAACTTGGCATACTTAGGGATTTTTTTGATGGCATCTAAGAGGGGAATGTTCACTTCAACATGTCTAAACATGTCAAGCATTTCAGGATCAGGTTCAAAGGACTTCTTAGGCTTGGATATGGATTGAGGAAAAGGAATTGGGTTCCTTAGAGGAATGGAAGGAGGTGAAGGAGTGGATTCAAGTTCCTTTTCCAGCTTTTTGTTCTTTTCATTTTCTAGATCAACATCAAAAGGGGAGGTAGAGAAATCAGCATGGGGCATAGCAATTTGCTTTCCCGATCTAAGTGCAATTGCACTTACATTACCCTTAGGGTTGGGTAATGGTTGAGCTGGGATTTGGGATGAATTGGATGGTTGTTTCTGGCTAAGGTGGGATGCAAGTTGACCTATTTGGGTTTCAATGTTCTTGAGTCTAGAACGGGTGAAGGAAGCAAGATCCTCTACAGCACTTTCCCATGGTTGTTTAGAAGAAGAGGCTTGTCCCAAATTGGGTTGGCCTTGATTTTTTTTCTTGGGAAAGCGATTGTATTGGGTGGGGAATTGGGAAGGCTCATTAGGATAGTGGAATCCAGGAAGAGGATTGTTCCTTTGGGGTTGAGGGACAAAAGGGTAAGGTTGTTGGAAGTTACCAACACCTTGACTGTATTGAAACTGGTTTGGGTTTTGAGGAGGGAATTGAGGGGGATGGGAGACGGGATTACCATACCTCAATCCTTGGTTATAGGAAGAAGAGAAAGGCTCAGAGTGAGGTTGGTTGAAGTTTCTAACAAACTGACCTGATTGTTGAGGGTTGGGGTTCCGCTGAGCATATGCCGCATTGAGCTCCATTGGACTAGATGAATCAGATGGATCATCTTGAATTTGTGGACATGTGTCAGTCGGATGAGATGGAGAGATACAGATTCCACAATTCTTGATAGGTAGAGGAAATAGTGACTGTGGAGAAGATGAGGTTGGGGCTTTGGTAGCCACCGCTAGTTGACGCACAATACCTGTAAGTTCACTCATCCACTCGGTCATCTTGTTGGGCTCTATGGATTGATTCTCTTGGGCTTGTTTCACTTGAGCATCTGCTCGACTATGGAATTGCTGCGTGTTTGCAGCCATGTTGCTTATGAGTTCTCGTGCAGCTGCAGGAGTTTTGTCAACAAGAGCACCGCCACTTGCGGCATCAATGAGAATTCGCTCCATAGCCAATAACCCCTCATAGAAGTATTGGATCAGAAGTTGGTTAGGGATTTGATGGTGTGGACAAGTTGCCACAAGCTTTTTGAACCTCTCCCAATACTCATGGAGTGATTCATTAGGGAATTGACAGATGCCGCTTATTTCCTTTCGGATAGAAGCTGTTCGGGAAGCGGGAAAGAACTTCTCAAGGAAAAGTCTCTTCTTGTCAACCCATGAATTTATGGAACCAGGTGGGAGGTAGTAGAGCCAAGACTTGGCATAATCCGCTAGGGAAAAGGGGAAATCTCTAAGCTTGATTTGTTCTTCAGAAACCCCCTAAGGCTTCATGGTAGAGCATACTACTTGGAACTCTTTAAGGTGAAGATGTGGATCCTCACCGGCTAGCCCGTGAAAATGAGGGAGAAGATGAATCAAACCCGATTTGAGTTCGAAGTCAGCTTCAATGTTTGGATATTGAATACCAAGAGGTTGGTAATTCATATCAGGGGCAGCAAGTTCTTTCAATGTTTTTTCCCTAGGATTGGCCATATCTAATTCAATTGGTAGGGCAATGATTGGTTCTTGGGTGATTTGGTTATCCCTAATGGTCCTCCTAAGTCGACGAAGAGTTCTATCAATTTCAGGGTCAAAAAAATCCGAGGGATTGTTTGGGAGGCTGCGGGGCATTCAGAGAGATTTAGAAAGGATGAGGACGTTGGGTTTTCCTTTGTATTTTTTCAGTTTAATATTTTTAAGAGGAAGACGGGTTTTTCTTTGTGTTTTTTTTCAAAATTTTTTCAAAAATTTTGATTTTTTTTTGGTTTTTTTTTTATACAATAACCAGAAACTAATGACTAATTAAAGCACCATCCCCGGAAACGGCTCCATTTGAAACGCACGGCCGATTGTCGCCTATCGACCGGTCAAAGTTCCGGTGCTCTGCTAATGTGTATAGCAGCACTCGGGTCGAATCCTCAGCGATGACACTTTGTGATAGTTGTTTGTTTTTAGTTGATTGTATTTTGATTAGGGGGTTTGTTTGCAGAGCTTAATTGAAATGATTTATGGATGATGTTTGATTTATCAAATTGATAAATATTGGGGTGAGTTCATTATTGGGGAGTTAAGCATGTTATATCCTTGAGCCTTACTTTGTATTGCATTAAATTGACACCCATGTCATGAGTTGACGTTGATTGGAATTCCTAAGTGTGAAGGCTTTAATCCAAGCCTTAACTAAACTTAGGGTTATAATCTCAATCAAAACTTATTTATGGTAGTGTATTTATGGTTCCAATAAACCATAGAAACCACTCGTTAAACAAAACATATCATTAATCCATGACATATTAAGTTTAACATACACAATATTAATTTAAAGAATACTCATCGAGCAAAACTCTCAATCACTTAACATCCCCGAATTATAACTCACCCCAATGAGATATTTACTCATCCATTTGAATGTTTAATATTCTGGTTAAAATAATTATGATGATAAATTAAGAATAGAATAAAAAGAAAGGGATTAGAAAAGAGTGGTACGTTGACACACACACACGAACGATGATGATAATTAAAAACAGATTTTCGATTGAATGAGGAAGCAAAATAAGGGAAGGGGATTCAACTGAATTTAAACTATTTTAAGAACATAAATATTAAACTACATAAGGTGGATGATAATAAGAGATATTGAAGATGTAACTTGCATTAAAACAGAATTACAAAGAAAGAGAATTACAAGATTACAAAAATGAAGAACACAAAAGTAAGTGAAAACAATGAGAGGAGGAAAGGTCTCTCAAGTGAAAACTTGAGTATGGCAGGTCCTCCCAAGCCTTTGTCAAGGCTTTGGTCGTGCCAATATTATATCCTCTCTTCTGAAATTCCAACCCCTCTCAAAGAGAGAAGGGGGGAGTATTTATAGCCCAAGGAGTGGACTGTTTGCATTCCAAATCTTTCCCTTCACTTGTATCGCCAATTTGGCAATTCATACAGCCGAATCTTCGAATATCACCTTCTTCAAAGTTGTAGAAAATAATATTGTCCGACTACTCTCAACATTTGGAGTCATTTGGACTTAAGGATCAAAAGTTATGGCTGGTTGATTAAACAAAATTAAACTGTCCATTTCAATCCAGTCTTTTTGAAGTCCATAATGTGAAAGGGTTTTTGAATATGAAGATGCCTTCAAATCCGAATGGTTTCTTCAACAACGTCGGCCGCCTATGTCTCCTCTTTCACACTGAAAAATTTCAGATCGAGTTGATGCTTACATCATTAGAGATGTCATGCATACTATACTGATTTTAATTCTCGGCCAGAATGGTGGGCTGGACTTCAAATCTTTATTTGGGCCCCTTGTACTTGGATTTGGGCCTTGAAATTTTTATCCAAGATGACATGTAGTATCCCCCGAATTAGGGTGGAGAGTTAATGTTTTTGGACTTCTGTATTGAGCCCAGTAAATCAATCTTCAAGGGTGGTCCAGTTTGTTCACAGATTCTTTGGTCTTGTTTGTGAGGACCATATGACCCTTCAAATGGCAGAATTGGATCATGGTTCCTTCTAATTAAATGTTTTATATTGAAAGGAGAATCCTACAAAACAAGAAAGACACAATTTGGATCAGTGTAGTTACATTTATAATTAAAACATTAAACTGACTCAATTGGACTACTTCTAAAAATGCTCAAATATTATACTTAATATTAAAACATTAACATTTCACACAAATTATGCACATTTCATATAAAATAAGTAAAGGAGGAATATAATAAGTCATGAAAATATTAATAACATCAGTATTCATAAATAAGTATTTTGATGACTTATGATTATAAGATAATCTTAACAGACCTTAATTAATTTTTCAAAGTGTAAGAATAATAATTATAATTTTAAAATTTGCATTTTTCAAGTAAATTATGATTTTAATTAAAAATTAAATTTCCCATATTTAGAAAATTATTTTCATAAAATACCGTTCATTTTATAATTCTACATATTTAAAAAGGGTTACAGTGAATTATTGGGATTTTTCAAAAATACTTGAATTTTTGGTGAATAGAAAAATACAATAATTTACGATAAATGATAAATAAATAAATTTATACATCATGCTTGAGTTTTGGATGATGTAAATTGTCATTGGTTTGAAATATTATGCTCTATTTACTATTTTTGGTCACAATAATCAAGACTATTCATATTCTTGAGAAAAAATATTAAACTAATTATTAAAATAATGGGAAACCTCGCCCCTCCTCCACTATAAATACCACCCCTCTTTACCTCCTCTTCTCACACATATAAAGCCTTGTTCCTTGTCCAAATTCTACTAAAATATCTCCCTAAGACCATATCCCACATCCATATTCCCTTGGTCTCTTTAAAAATCTAAATTCTCTCCCTTTAAAAGGTTCTCAAGGAAGATATATTAAAGTGGTAAATTCCTCTTTTCATTTATTTTATTTTCTTTAAAGTTCCTTTATTTATTTTCCTTTATTCACCTCCTTTCATCCAAATGTTATGATAACTATAGTACTATACATGTACAGGAATTTTTTTATTATAATTTAATAATTCATCATCATATCTCCTTCCCTAACCTTTTATATTAGAAATGAAAACACCATCTGAGATGTGTTAATTTATCCAATTCAAGGATGGCAGGCTTTCAATTTCTATTACCGTCTTAAATTATGGTCATGAAACCATTTTTATGGTTGAATCAGAATATAATATATTTATTATCTCTAATTTAAGGTTAAATAATATTTTTTACACATGATACTAACTTATAAAGAAAAATGAGTTCGTTGTGACAAAAAAACCCGCCAATTAACCAAAAAGGTTATCCTTAAAGTTTTATATAATGATTCATCTTCACTCAGAATAACCAAATTATAACCATGTAATATTCTATATGTTCACTAATAACTTATTAATCCAATTATGGACAACCATTCTCATCTTACATGTTTATCCTTACATGTATATAAGTAAACCAATCATGAAAACCAAGGAAACAAACGCTCCAAAATAATGAAATTGAACCTCTTAACCCATCAAAAAGGCCATGAATGAAATTAATAATGTGATAATAAATAAATTACATGAATAATAGGTTCTTTAAATATTAATTAATGAATTTAATTTTGTTATCTAGTACATTAAGATCAAGTGAAGAACACCATCGGACTTAAGGTATGGGATTCTACTCGAACCTCCATTATTCCTTTGGGTTGCTCTATCTTTCTTTTTTCCCAAATAAAGTTATATTTTATTTTTATGTACATATTATAAATTATATTTAAATGATACAAAATACTGTATCAAGTTCCATTCATCATTATATTTTTGGGATACACATGTTTTTAAGTGGTTCCCTCTTCAATACTTCTAGATAAGCAAACCCGTTTACGGGAACTTCCCAAATTCCTACCCAATTTCAAGTGCACTCCATAAATCTATTTTAATCTATCATTTTTTATAAAAACAGTATTTTTATTATGAAATAATTATTTATTAACTTCTGGTTTTATATAAAAATTATTCTCTTTTTGGTTTTAAGTGATCTTTGATATTTTCTTTAAACTACACTAAAATGTTTTAATTTTAATGTTTCTTAAATGATCTTTTTGAATGTTATAACTTAAAATTTACATAAATAGTCATGATATATGTTTATTATACCTTAATAATTTATATACATGATCTAATTCCTTTTCTTCATAGACACTTTTATGATACTTCAATTTTTTATGCTTTATGACATGGATATGATACCCAATTCATTCCATGTGTAACCCTTATGTTTATGTATGATTTATTATGTATGATTATTTATGTGGAAAACATATTTATGAACATTTTATGATGGGTGTGATAATATAGAGCTAAAATTAATTGGGTAAAGATTAGTCTTGTGAGATGTTATGTGCAATAGTCTTGGCGGTTAGCCTTAACTTGTGCTACCATGTGCAACAGTCTTGGTGGTTAACCTTGAATTGTTCTCCTCTATGTGAATTGAGCCTTGAATCATGCTAAATTCATGTTTTATGTTGCTTCCACCCTACTATGACTCATATTTATATAACCCCATGTTTATATGTAACTATTCCATATGTTCCATGCCTTTTTATATCATTTTGTCAGTCCTTCTAACCCATGTGCTAATGCTTTATTCTTATGTTTATTACCATATTGGTATTTTTAGCTCATCCCTTTGTTAATGTTATCCCCAGGTTATCCTATGAAGATGTATGAGAAAATTTTAATCTATGATCACTTTATGAAGATTAAATAAATAAATTCTTTATTTAGTCCCATGTTTTTAGTTTTATGTAACTATTCTTCCAAGACACTAGACTTTACGATCCTTGGCTTGTAATATGATGTTTTATTATTCTAAAAATCATGTAATTATTTGTGTAAAGGGATAGGGTTACTATAATTGGATACTTTCAGGTTGGTATTTAAATTACCTAGTTAGGATAAGTGTATCACTGAGAGGGTAGGGTGAATCAATGAGAACTTTTATTTTATGTTTCCTTTAAACAAATTTCACCTCCTATTAAAGATTTAAATTCCTGATGAAAAAAATCAAACACACATCCACGGGAACATAATAATTTACAAATTTCACTACTGAATAAGAATAGATACATCCTTGGTATGGTTTATAAATGATTCAACTCCACACAATCCACTAAAAAAAACTTGGAATACAATGAGTATGATATTCTCTTTCACTCATGTAGCAGTATGTGAACATTCCAACAGTGCGTGTTCCCCCTCTTAGCACAAATAGGGTAAAACAATGTTTGAGTAACAACTCATGTTACCTATGTGTATTTTCAATCCCAAAAAATGTATTCTTTTGAAAACAATTCTTCAATTTCTTACCCATAAGATGTTAAGAACTTCAAAGATTTGGATATAGAATTCAAATATGATTGTCTAGTCCAATCCTCTCAATCTAATTCTCTAGATCTGATTACCCAATATGATCTACCCACTCTGATCTTTAAAACTGATTTCCCAATATGATAGATGTAGCTCTTCCATAATACAATTGATACAATTCAAAATTCCTTATTCCTTAGTCCATAAATCCCAATATGGAAATCTGGATCCGATTATCTAGTCTAATATGATGACCAACCAAATATGATGGCCATCAAAGTTCAATAGACAACTGAATATGATAATCACTAAATATGATGATCATTTGAATACAATGGTGTGATCTTGTCTCTTATCCTTTGATTTCTCTCCGTCAAAACTTCTTCAACAAAGGCTTAATATAGAATTTGTCTTCTCTCTTTAGAAAGTCAGAGATTTTCTCTCTTCTATGAACAATACATCCATCATTAGAAAAAGTATAAAGTACTTTCTCCTATTATTGGTGACCCATGATAGGTTTTAGCATGAATCCCAAAAATATTCCCACTCAACTAAATTCACCCAAATCTCGATTCCCTTTAATTTGAGGTGCATTTGTGACTTCTTTGATGCTTCTCAGTTATTCTCGAATCTTCCTCAAACTTTATATCTTCTTTATACTTTCTATTTCAAATTTCAATCTGAATCTGCTTTCTTAATCTGATTTGAATTGTCCATTACAATTGTATCAACCTTATTTCTTCATTATGATGCTCTATACCAATTATTGAAAAACATTATTGGAAATTAAAACTCCCCCTCTACAACACATACATCTATTTTCTTCATCAATACACAACTTTTTCATTTGTTTCTCTTGAACCACATGATTGATAAACAAAGCAATTCAACCCCTTTTAAATAGTTGAGTACATTTTTTATCACATTATTTTATTTTATTTTCATTCCTAGGTCTCAAGAAATTATTCCTCTTATTACAATGAACCAATTTCAGCAACATTATTCATTCACAAACTTGTTCTTGTATCGTGAATTATTTCATGAATTTGGATACATTTGGATAACAGCTTCAGCATCATCAGACTTGAATTGGAAATTATTGTAACTTTCCATCCTTTACTGCTTCTTTACTTCTTGGCCCAAATATTTTTTTCTAGAATAAAATTGTCCTAAATATGATTAGGATGAATATGATCTCCAGCACCATTTTTCTTTAACATTCAAGTCTGATCAATCATAATACGATTGACAACATCTCTTTCACTTAATCTTTCTTCCATAAAGAATGCATCATAAGTTTCACAACTTAATTATGATTTGTAAGAATTTCAATATCAACAAAGCATCATCATAACTTTTTTTAACATATTCTTGTAGACTCTGATTCCCCCAATATGTTCACTTCTTCCATACTAAATCCAGAGTGAATATGATGATCATTTACTTCTAGAAATATTCTTTCTCAATATGATCAACCTTTTCACCCCAGATTTAGTGTAAATCCAATGAATATATTCTTTCATATAGTTTCTATTGAATTCAATGGACCTTTTAAATCATTGTGATTCTGATTATTCTGAATATGATTATCCAACTGAATTTCACCAAAATACAAAGTGAGGTGATTTTCCTTTCTTCTTAAACTTCCTTGAAAATAAAAGACAATACCTTGAATATGATCATCTTTGTCCTAAAAATATCCCCCTTTTCATTTTGTCATCAAACATGTTTCATAAATAATTTATCTTTGTATCCTCAAGAAATAAATCACTTATCAACAATTATAAGCCTACATACGCTAAATCATTATAGGAAACAAGAATCATTGATAAAAAAACCATGTTGTACAAAAGAAGTGATTATAAAAATGGATTTATCTTCTTCCCTTTCATTTATTCATTCCTAGAATACAAAATATTTCCTTTCCAACAACCTCTCAAACAAATTGTTAGAATAGTTCACACACTTAAAATGATGAATCCACAACATACCCATATCTCACTCTTTTTACATGAAAATAAAAGGATAGATTTATGAAACGATAAAATTCTCCCACTTGACAACACTATATAAAGTTAAGATGAGAGAGGGGACAGAAACACATGCCTTAAGCTTGATAAGAAGTAGTTTGGATTCCCATAGTCAACCTCAAATTAAAAATGATTCCTTCGGTATAGGTTTTGTAAAAATTTCATCAACTTGTTCCAATGTGGGAACATACGCTAGATTCAACTCATTCTTATCGAAATTCTCTTTGATTTAATGATACTTGATATAAATATGTTTTGAATGATAATATTAAACTATATTCTTGGTGATATTGATTTTACTTTGATTATCACATACCAATAGAAAGGGTAAATTCACTTCCTCAAGTAAGTATTCTAATTTAGTTTTCATCCACATAAGTTGAGTAGTTTCTTGAGTAGCAGCAACATACTCAGATTAAGCCATACTAAGAGTTACTAAATTCTGTTTCTTTGAATGCGAAATAACATAATTCTTTCTGAGAAATAATAATCCACTAGATGTGGATCTTCCATCATCAATATTTCCAACCCAATTAGCATCTGAAAGCCTAAAAAAATCACTACTTTATGAGATGTCATACATGATTCTGAAATCTGTTGTGTCTTTGATGTGACTGAGAATTTTTTTTCTAGAAATTAAATGTGATTTTTTTGAGTACTCTAAAATATTGCACATAATTTTACAACATAAACAATTTTGGGTCTTAAGTCAGTCAAATACAACAATATTCCAATTACCTTTCTGAATTATTTCTGATCAAATTTTTTACCTTCTTCATCTTTACTCAACTTGGTTTCCATAGATATTAGTGTCGAAACTGGTTTTGAATTATCCTTTCTTAACTTATTAATAAGTTCCTTAGAATAATTTTCTTTTGAAATAAAGATATGTTTCTTCTTTTATAATATTTGTAACCTCAGAAAGTATTTCATTTCCACCATCATGAACATTTCAAATACCTTCTTCATTTTTTCAAAAAATATTTTACAATTTCTTTCAAAATTATCAGCCAAGATAATGTTATCAACATAAACAATTACAATGAGGGAATACTCTTGACTTTCTCTGGTGTAAATATTTCTATCAATTATTCCTTTCTTAAAATTCATTTTCCCTAAGCTAGTATTCAATTTGGAATAAAATGATCTTGGATCTTGTTTCATCCAATACAATGACTTCTTCAATCTGGACAAATAACATTCATCATTCCTAATAAAAAATCCACAAGGTTGTTCAATATAAAATTCCTCATAAAGATCACCATTCAAGAATACGGATTTATGATCCATTTAAAAAATCTTGTAACCTCATTGTCTAGAAATAAAAATAAAGATTCTGATTTTTTCTAACCATTCCACCATAGAAAAGGTTTCATAAAAATCAATACTTTCAATTTTTTAATACCCTTTTGACACTAACCTTGCTTTGTTTCTTATCACTTAACCTTCTTCATTAAACTTGTTCCGAACAACCCATTTTGTACCAATGATGTTTTTGTTTTTTTGTTTGGGCATGATCTCCCAAGTATTATTCTTTTCAATCTAATCCAATTATTCATTCATGTCCTGAACCCATTCCATATACTCAAAAGCTTCTTTCAAATCATTTGGATCTACTTTTGAATACAAAGAAGTATGTGTAATGTCATTTATTGTTCTTATTTTTTGAAACTTCTGATTTTTATCCCAAATTATATTATTAGCTTCCAATTGTTTCTTAATACAAGGATGAGATCTTCAAGTAACTTCCTTGTCAATAGAAATGGATTAGTCTAATTCTTCTTTTTTAATAGTATTATAATTGTTTGTATCCTAATCTAAATTTTTCTCATAACATTCCTTATCCAACTCAGCTTCCTTCTTTTTATGAATACATTTTTATTCCTCGTATCTTTTAATTACATTTACATAAACTGAATAAAAAATTCTTCATGTCTCTTTATTGAAACATCTATATCCTCTTATTTCCAAATCATAGACAAGAAATACTCCATCCTCACCTTCTTATTCAAACTTTTCATAGTTTCCACCTTTTTATTTATAACACATGTACTCCTGAAAAATCTAAAATGATTCAAACTTTTATTTTTTCCAAAAAATAATTCATATAGAGTCATATATGAACTAGTCCTATAGAAACAACTATTTTGAATATAATTAGCATTACTCATGGATTGTCTCCAAAAGTGATGAGAAATAATGTCTTCAAGTAACATAGTTCTTCCCATTTCCACCATACTTCAATTCTTTCTTTCATCAACCCCACTTTATTGAGGAGTGTATGGGTAGATATACTCATACTTAATTCTATATTTCTCTAGATAAAATTCAAATTATTCACTTATATATTCACCACCATTTTTAGTTCTCAACTTCTTCACAGAATACTCACATTTCTTTTTCATATTTCTTTATGAAACTTATAATCATTTTCAAAGCATATGATTTTTGTTTCATATACATAACAAAATTAATGTGAGTAAAATCATTAATGAAATTGATGAAATACTTATTTCTATTTATTTATTTATTTTTCATTGGCCCAAAAATATTGTAATGAATCGGCTCGAAAGGTTTTTTTTGAAAAATCTCAACTTTCTTATCCACTGTATTTTTAATCTTTCCTGTCAGAAAAATAATGTAATGCCAATATCTTCTTTTCAGAAAAATTATAATTCCTCATATAGTATCAAAATTTGATAGGTTTATCATGTTTCTTTAACACATGTGTCCCATATTTTCATGACATAATTGATTCTCTTCCACTATGCTCAAGCGACAAGAGTTTTTTATTTCATCAACCTAAAACAAATTTACTTTTGTATGTTTGCCTCTTGTAACAATATTTCCATCTTTTTCACTTTTCACAAAAAACCAATCTTTCCTAAAGATAACAGTGTTACCCTCATGACACAATTTTGAAACACTTAGAAAAAAAAATTTCAGACCATCAACATACAAAGCTTTCTTGGATTTCAACTTTTCCTTCCCAATGATGGCTGACTCAACACCTTTGATTCTCAAGAATACATCATTTCCAAATGTCACTATGCCTTCTTTAAAAGATTTCAAATTATTCAACAATTTCAATTCTCTTATCATGTGAGAAGAAAACCCACTATCAAGAATCCAATTCCATTCTCCTTATGTATCTTTCAATGTGGGTTCAATAATAATAGTTTTTTCTTCATCCATTTCTCTCTTCACCATCGTAATTTGAGAATATTTTAGAGTATTTTCTTATGTCAGTAATAAAACAAGGAATACTTTTTCAAGGTTTATATGTTTTTCACATCTATTACAAATAGTTTCCAAATGTTGCAACATATTTTCAATTATATTTTAATTAACCACAATAATATCAATATCTATAAAATGAGAATTTTCCTCTAAAACATCTATACTATATAGAATTGTTAATCATTTTCTCAGCCACCTTCTTTTATTTCTTTTCTAAGCCACCAATATTTCTATTATGAATCAGATACTTCCTTTTCTGTTATACTTTATCAGAACCATAATTATTTGAATCTTTTCTAGATTTAGAGTCTTTCAAAACATTTTCAAACTCATAGATCTTTGTGACCTTTTCATTCCCAACTTTGTTGGTTATGGATACATACAAGTCTTTCCCATATTTCTTCTTTTCAGAAAAAACATTATCTTTCTTCGCATAATTTAAAATATATTTTCTGGTCCTTCTCAGTTTTCTAATTTCAATAAATTTCACCAGCTTTAGAAATAGAATTTTTGAAACTTGTATTTATCTATTCAACTTTTGAAAAATTTTGTTGGTCATTTTCCAATACTTCTTCTTTTTCCATCAACTTCACCTCAAAATACTCATTATGATTATTTTCTTCCTCAATATATTTTTTCAAATCATAAATCTCTTTCAACAAACATTATTTTTCATGAGAAATACATTCTTTATTTTTTCTCAATGAATATTCATCTTCCAATTGCTTTTTCTTTTCAAGTCTTATTATCTTCATCGCACATTCTTTTAATTATTCGTTCAAATGATATTCAAGTTGACTTTATTCATCTTCAGAACTACAACTTATGAACTCTTCATTATTCAATATTACTATGAAATTATTTTCAATATCATATTCAACATATTTTTTAGATTCAGAATAACATCTGTTTTCTTCTTCTTCTTTATCCTTAGATAGGAAACTTCTTCTTTTGGATTTGAAGATTTTTTTCTTTACCTATGGAATATGATTTTCCTTTATCTCTATGTTTATTCCATAATATTATTATCTTTATTTATCATCATAATTGGATCCATTTTTATTGAAGGATGAAAGGAAAAAAAACAAGAAAGAAAACTAGTACCTAAGGAGGCCTGAAGTAGTGCAGGATGAGGGAAACCCCTCAGATTAAAGACATCCTCAGGTTTAAAGAAATAAATATTAAGAGAAGAAATGACTTCAAGTACTTGTTCATCTTGGGAGGTGATATGATCTACTGATTTATTTTATTCTCACCAGGTGTGAGTGACCTTAATTCCATTGTTGATAAGAGCTCTACATCTCCTGATAATATAAGAGATCGACCACAGTGTGTGGCATTTACCTTTTAAGGATATGTGGATGATCATTGAGTTTATCTCCACTTGGGATAAAGGAATATTCATATTAATTCTCATGTTGATCCCAGAAAACAAAACATTGGCCTTTACCTAGATTCTAATCCTATTTCCATAGTGGGATTTAAAGGCCATAACTACAGTCCCCCTCTGATCCCAAATGACCCCTTCTCCATGAGAAATACCCATTGTGCATGAACCATCAGTATTCAGCTTGAATTCGTTATCTGGGGGGAGCCACTGCACCCACTGGACCTATAACATGGTGCAAGGGGAATGGTCCACTGTGGATGAAACACTGAGTGACCTTAGAGAGGGTGCTTCTTTACAGTTTTTGAAGAAGGGAACCAGATCCCCCAGCAAGCTCCAAGTCCTTGCGATGATGGAATGCTATAAAGAGGGAATCACCTCATATCTCTCCCACCTCCTAGCTTTCCATAAGCACCAGCACCTTGTGCTAAGAATAATGGAATGAACCATTATTTCTGTGGCCATGTTATCCATCCCAAAAAACCATCTATCCAAGAACGGTTCATCCCGAAGACCCTATGAAGAGTACGCTATAAACTTTCTGAAAAACTATATACTGCTTGGGCCCATTCACCCTAAAAGAATATGTGATTCTCTTCCACATCGCTTCTATTTCTAAAACTATGGCAACCAAATGTGATATTGATACCTAGCTTTTTGATACTATCGTCAGAGGGAATGGCGTGGTTTCTGATCTTCTAGATAAGAAAGTAGTATTTGGAAGGGATCATGTTGCACCACACCACTTTTCTCAATCTATATCTTTGAGTCTAAAGATTATAGATCCATTGATAGTGCTTAGCATTAAAATTTCTTATGGAGGAAGGAGAAAATACACATATATTAGGCTCTGAGTTGGTGATAATAAGATTGAAATCCTTTTTCTTCTCTCGTCCAAGGCCATCAATATGATGTCAAGGTAAAGGTTCACTTACTTGAAGGATATGGTAGGGGAAGCGCAACCCAGACACCATATCACTTCACTATCCCACTTATGGAACCATAACTGGATGTTCTCATCACCTATTGTCCATTGAAAATGTTGTTTAAAGTTCGGGATGATGGAGCTGATCGATGGCCAAATAGGAGATCCATTCACAGTCTGGTTTCTCGTAATACCTCTCAGTTTACATCACATGGTATTAACCCACAATGTGCATCCTTAAATTGTTTCCCATGATAATTTTACATGAATTCATTGTATGGTGGAAGCTAAGATATTTACATTGATACCTTCCTCATGGATGGGCTTGTCCATTCTTACCCATGATACCTAGTGTCTTTTCCCCTCTGAAGCAGCATTCCAAATGGAACCATCCATTATTCTATTAATAGATTTGATAACCCCTGTTGTCACATTGGTGGACACCATTGCATTCACTAGAATTGATGATAGTGTATTGTTAACTAGAGTGATGCGGCCCCTGAAAGAAAGAAGGTAATTATTACAGTTGAGGACATGGATCATGATCTTTCTCACCATAGGATCGAAGTCCCATATGCACATTCTACCTAGTGATATAATACTACCAAGGTATTCAAGAGGGAACTTTCCTCATTGCATTCCCATCCTATTACTTAGATACACGGCTCTCGTAGCCTCTCATTTGTTTGAGATGTAAAACTTTCTTTTGTTCTTATTAATGGATTGGCCACTCTAGTAGCAGTATTCATCGATAATTCTAATGATTCCATGAATCGATCTCCTACCTTCATTTATGAATATTATGGAATCATCAGCAAACATAAGATGTGAAATCAGTAGGAGGATCAATTTCCTTCGATATGGGAGGATGTCTTCATTCACTATTCCTCTATTAATCATTTGACTTAGATTATCCAAAATTAAGAAAAATAAAATTAGGTAAATTGGATATCCTTGGCGTATCCCCCTTGTATCCTTGAAAAACCCATAGGATCTCCCCATGAAATAAACTGAAAGCTAGGGAGAACTGAAGCATCTAAAGAGAATATCACATGCCCAAGTAGAGAACCCCATCTGAATCAGCACTCTATTTATGAAACCCCATTCCATCCAATAATACACCTTGATCATGTCTATATTGATGATAATATTAGACCTGTGACACCTGGTGTAGATATCCCTGATCATCTACTGAGTTAGAGCCATTGTGCCTTGTATTGATCGGCCTTTCATGAAACCGTGTTGATCGAGGGAGATGTACTGGGGGAGAAAATCAGACATCCTCTAGTTGATGATACAAGACAATATATTGTATAGAAAGATACATAGGCTTACAGGTCTGTAATGATATATGGAGAAGGGGTAGTTAATCTTCAGGAGTACCATGGACGTAGCACAGGCTAACCGAGGGAGGCCTCCTCCCCTAAATAAGTCTTAAATCACACCGATGATATCACATTTTATAGTTTCCCATGATCCCCTATAAAAAGATCATGGGAATTTGTCTATACCTGGAGCACTCTTGGGATTGAGCTTCATCATTGCTTCATAAATGTCTTCCTCCCCTAGTATATGTTCCATGGATTCATTGATCTGAGTAGTTATAATATTTGATGGCTCCCCTAAAAAAAATTTACCCCTTACCAGGTATCCTTTTGGAATTGAAGTGTTAGTATTGACTAGTAGGTCTCTGAAAATGGTGTGTTCCATCCCTCCTACCACATCCTTTTATCCTGTAAAGGATCCATCCTCCAACTCGATATTTGGTTTAATGGGATGATGGTTATATCTTATGCATGCATGATTATAGGTGGTGTTTTTGTCACCCTCTCTTAACCACTTAATCTTTGAGATCGCCCAACCCTTTCTTTGATGAAAAAAAGAACAGATTATCCAATTCATTCTTCTTATCTAAGAGCTTAGAAAAAAATAAAATACTCATCCCATGTCTCATCTCAACTCATTTCCAGCTACTCTACTACATGCTTCATGTCCTCCAAGAACTGGTCTATTGAAGTAAGATTCATAGCCCACTGGAGAAGCCTCTGTTTAAGCCACATCAACTTGTTATGCAGGTCCACCAATGTATGACCTCGTACTTGTTCCTCCCATGACTCCCTAACCGGCTCTATGTATCCTTTGTTCTCCCTCCACTGACTACAAAACTTGAAGCTGTCATGGTTGAACTGTATTGGGGACAGAGAAAGCAGCAACGGAGAGTGATCAGAGACACCAAAAATATAGCGACCCTGCCTTTTCTTACATTACTATTACATCATTTTAAAGATAAACAACATAATAGTATTACACATAGAAGATCCACAGTTTTAGTGTCTTGGTAAAACTAGGACCGTACATAACAATTACAACATCAAGCATAAACATTTATTTAATTTCTTCTTCTCTAGCTTATTATTGGCACTCGTCCTCTCCTTAGTACATGTAGCTACCTGAGGAAATACATAAAAAGGGTGATATAAAATCCTAGTAAGAGGATAGATAAGAAGAATATAGCATGGGGTGATCATAATCATGACATAGGAAAAATATCATGAACATGAGAGGAGCATAAATAAAAGACATGAAATGTGGCAATGAATAAAAAAAATGAAACATCATGTCTTAGTGGTTAACTACCATGCATAATTGTGAACCAAGATAGAATATTGTACACACATCATTACAAATTTACTCATGAGATTCATCACTTTAGTCAATTCATTGTAGCGCTGTATAATTCCAGGTGCACCCGTCACATTTAAACATTCATATTGCGCTATATAATTTCGGGCACACCCGTCACCTCATAATATTATCATTATCATGCATGCCACATAGAACATATATCAATAATGAAAATAAATAACCCGTGTTAAGTAATGGGTTTCATATCTTAAGAATACATTCAAAAGCTTTGGGTTCCCAAAAGAATGAGGGAACAACATACTTGATACAAGAACCATCAACCATGAATGAGAGGTAAAAGTTGAGTTCTTAAAAGAAGAGTTCTTTTGGAAAAAATTTGGATTAACATAAAATTCATTAGAAAACATGTATATCCCATAAAAGTTAATATAATGATGAACAAAATATTTTTAAGAAGTGACCATACCAAATTTGAGTGAAAGAGGTAGAACCTGAAGAAAGAAAAATGTGTTCGAGATTTTCCCATTACCTTGTATCTAAATGATTCATTCTCTTTAATGTCCTGTATAATGACATTATATTCATTAATTAGAAATCCAGAACCTTTTTTACATTAATATGGTTCATTATTGTTTCATTAAGTGATTTTATGTGCCTTTGGATGAGTTATAGAGTTTAAAAACATTGTTCGGGAATGTTTGTTTTTCTGGTTTTCTTGAGTGGTTCACTTGTATTCTTAAATTGAAGTTCGGGTAGAACATGGGTAAACATCCAGAGCTGATATTACATGTTATTAATGATATTACAGGATATTTAATTATGTTATAATGAATCATATTATATCCATGTGGATGAATCATTATATATGAATTAATTGATGATTGTTTGGGTTAATTTGAATGGTTTTTCGATCATAATGAACTTGTTTTATTTTATCACTGGTAATATGGTCATAAGTTAGTTACAGAACTTTAAAAAGATCATAATACATATAAAAAATTCTTTTTCAACCATAAAAATGGTTTCATGACCAGATATTAAGGTATAAATGGAAGAAGAAAACATGTCCTTCATCAAGGTGACAAATTAACTCCTCACGAACAATGTTCTCTTTAATAAAATAAAAAGAAGAGGGAAAGGGAGTTGGATGATATAATATCTCATTATAATCATAAAATTGCAGTACATGTATAATAATGGAGTTAAAATACCATTTGGATGAAGATAGGTGGATAGAGATCAAGAAATGAACTTGAACTATAAAGAAAATTAAAGGAGAAGAGGGATAGAAATTACCTCTTAAATCCTCCTCTTGAGATCCTCCTTAAAGAAGCTAGGCATGGTCTTTTGATGAGACCAGAAGATCTTGAACGTGGGATAGGGGATAGGTAAGATGTTTGGGCAGAGTTTAGAGAAGTCTTGGAGCTTGAGAGGTGTGATGAAATGAGGGTGTGAAGGGTGGTTTTTATATTGGAGGGGAGAGGGGTTTCCTTAATATAAAATTCATTAGTTTATTAATTTCCCCTAAGACAAGGAATAGTGAGTCTTGAATGACCAAGAATAGTAATTTTATCATGTGATACCGAAACAAATGGACTTAATTCATCATAACATCACACATGACTATATAATTAGCTTATTTAGCTTATTTTTGTAAATTACGGTATTTCACTATCATCAAAAATTCAAGTATTTCAGAAAAATCCCAAAAATTTTACCCCAACCATTTTTTGATGTTTAGAATCAAAAAATGAAGTCCATTTTTCAAAAATAATTTTCTAAATATGATTAATTTAATATTTAATTAAAATCATAATTTACCCAAAAAAACAGTTTTTAAAAGTTAAAACTGATTTTTTAGTGCTTTCAAAAATTACATAGGGTCTTATAAAATTATCTTAAAACTATAAGACAATGTTTCAATAATTTATGAACACATTTTAGGAAAATAAATTTTCTTTTAAATTAATTAATTATTTATGACTTACAAAATACTGAAACGTTCACTAAGGTCAAATTGTCACTTTCTAAGATGTATAAATTTTATTTAATTATTAATGGGTTAGGTTACTCTTATGTTGGATGATTTACTATTCATAAGGGTCATATTACTATTTAGAAGGGTATGTTACTATTCATAAAGATATGTTACTATTCACCAAAAATTATTTTTGTTTCATTAGACTCCAAAAATCATCTTGAAGACAACCGTGTATGTTAGATTTTCAAAATTCCAAACACAGAAGTGACAAACTTATGTTTAAAGGTCACTTATCACTTAGTAGTTCATTATGTTGTGCTTTCATGTTATTTTATGACATAATTATAAGAAGGTAATTTCCATTGAAAAACTTTAGGTCGTTACATTCTTCCCCCATTAAGAAATTTTTCCCCCGAAATTTCACTTTACACAAACAGGTGAGGGTGTTTCTCATTCATTGCCTCTTCTGGTTCCCAAGTTTCTTTCTCAAACTTATGGTTCCTCCACAACACTTTTGACAAGATGGGTTGTCTTTTTGCGTAGAACCTTATCCCTCTGATCCATAATCTTTATTGGTTGCTTCTCATAGGAGAGATCATCTTCCAGGTGCACCACCTATGAGTTTAGTACATGTGAGGGGTCTGGTATGTAATTCCTCAGTAGTGATACATGAAACACATCATGAACTCGGGCTATATTCAGTGGAAGTTCAAGTCAATAGTCCACGGCTCCAATACGGTCAAGGATTTAAAAGGGGCCAATATACCTTGGGCTTAGCTTCCCTTTCTTCCCAAACCGCATTACACTCTTCCATGGTGATATTCGAAGGAAGACTGTATCCCCAACGTCGAAATCCAAGTCCTTTAAAAGGTTTTCAGCATAACTCTTTTGCCGACTTTTAGCATATTTGATGTGTTTCTGGATTACTTGAACTTTCTCTATCATCTCTTGCACAAGATCGAGACCAAGTATCTTTCTTTCTCCAACTTCATCCCAACATGTTGGAGTTCTACATTGCTTCCCATAAAGAGCTTTATATAGAGCCATCTAAATACTCGATTGGAAGCTATTATTGTATGAGAACTTAACCAATGGTAGATATTGATCCCAACCACCATTGAATTCAAGAAATAATGCTCTTAGCATATCATCAAGCGTCTGAATAGTCCTTTCATATTAGCCATCAGTTTGGGGGTGATAGGTCGTGCTGAAATTTAATTCAGTACTCAAAGCATGTTGAAGGCTCCTCCAGAATTTAGATGTGAACCTTGTATCATGGTCAGAAACAATTGAGAGTGGAACATCTTGCAGTCTCACCACTTCCTTCACATATATCTTTGCAAGTTTTTCAAACGAGAGATCTTCCCGAATAGCGATAAAATGGGTAGTCTTGGTGAGTCGGTCAACCAAAACCCATATCGCATTATTTCCCTTTCATGTCTTTGGGTGACCCGTGACAAAGTCTATAGTAATATTTTCCCATTTCCACATGGGTATAGGAAATGGCTGCATCATACCTTTGGACTTTTGTCGCTCAACTTTAACTTGCTGACATACCAAGAACCTTGATATATATTCCGCAATCTCCTTCTTCATGTTATCCCACCAGAAGTGTTCTCGGAGATCACAGTACATCTTGGTACTCCTAGGATGGATAGAGAATGTTGAGCTATGTGCATTTTCCAATAGCTCCTTCTTTATCTTAGGTGATGAATCCACACAAATCCGCATTCCAAATATAATAACACCATCATCACCGATATGGAACTCATGAAGCTTCCCCTCCTTTACTGCATTCACCCTCTTTTGTATCTCCACATCATCCCTTTTTTCTTCCTTAATCTTCTCCTGGATAGATGGTTGCACAATAATTTGGGCAAGGTAGGATGTATCCCCTGCACTTATGATTTCCAAATTCATCCTTCAAATATCTATGAAGATAGGGTCTTTCTCAATCCATAACATGGATAGAGTAGCGGGTTCTTTTCTGCTTAGAGCATCATCTACCTTGTTCGCCTTTCCAGGATGGTAGTGAATAGATCAATCGTAATCCTTGATTAACTCTAACTATCTCCTTTGACGCATGTTGAGATCCTTTTGTGTGAATATATACTTTAGGCTCTTTTGGTCGGTGTATATGTCACACTTCTCACCATAAAGGTAGTGCCGCCAAGTTTTCAAGGAAAAAATCACGGTTGCTAGCTCTAGATCATGAACCGGGTAGTTCTGCTAATGGATCTTCTTCTTTCGTGAGGCATAGGCAATCACATTATCATTTTTCATGAGTACACAACCCAATCCTTTCTTTGAAGCATCACTGTATATCACAAAACATTATCCACTTTTTGGTAGTGTGAGTACAGGTGCAGTGATCAGCCTTCTCTTTAGCTCCTTAAAGCTTCCCTCGCATTCTTCCATCCAGACGTAATTTACCAATTTCCTTGTTAACTTAGTTATCGAGCTTGACAATCATGAGAAGTTTCTCACAAAACGTCATTAGTACCCAGCTAATCCAAGAAAACTACAGATTTCTGTGACACTAGAGGGACTGGGTCATTCCTCAATCGCCTTTGTCTTTGAAGGATCTATAGAAATTCCTTCACTTGTGATCACATGTCCCAAGAACATGACTTGTTTCATCCAAAATTCACACTTTCTGAACTTGGCGTAAAACTTATCCTTTCTCAAAGTCACCAACACAAGTCTTAGATGATCTTCATGTTCCTCCTTTCTCTTGGAGTAGATGAGAATATCACCAATAAACACTACCACAAATTTGTCAAGGTAATGTCTAAATACTCTATTCATCAAATCCATGAAGATTATAGGGGCATTAGTAAGTCCAAAGGGCTTCACCAAAAACTCATAGTGCCCATACCTTGTTCGAAAGGCAGTCTTCTGAATATCTTCCTTCTTCACCTTTACCTAATGATATCTAGAACGAAGATCCACCTTTGAGAAGTATTGAGCACCTTTTAACTGATCGAACAGGTCGTCAATCCTTGGAAGATGATACTTGTTCTTTATGGTGATCTTTGTTTGTTCCCGATAATCGATACACAACCGCATTGTTCCATCCTTCTTCTTCACAAAGAGCACTGGTGCACCCCAAGGTGATGCACTAGGGTGTATGAACCCTTTGTCCAGATGCTCTTGCGGCTTCTTCTTTAACTCCTCCAGTTCGATAAGAGCCATCCTATAGGGACACTTCGAGATAGGAGTAGCTCTGGGTATGATTTCAATTGAGAACTCTACCTCACTATCCAAGGGAATTCCAGGTAACTCTTTGGGAAATACATCACTGTATTCCCTCACGATGGGCATTTCCTCAAGGTTGGAACTTTCATTCGACTCAACCATTTGGACGAGGTATTCTTCTTCATAGTTAATCAACACCCACACCATTGAAGGATTTTTTCAAAGGAATTTCATGATCTTCCTTGAATTTTTAGAGAATCATGGGATGGTTCGGAATATGAAAATATATTTCCTTTTCCCAATAGTTGATATGTGCTCTATATAATGAGATCCAATCCATTCCCATTATAGCATCAAATTCCACCATGGGAATAATTACGAGATCTTTCGGAAGAATATTCCCACATATGCCAATAAGAGAAGAGTCAAACACTTGGGTTGCAATGATTTCACCACTTGGTGTTTTTATAGATATCTCAACTTCAAGGTTTTGGGGCTTCGATTCTATAGTTCTAGCAAACTTCCAAGATATAAATGAATTCTTAGAACCAGAATCAAATAAGACTTTTTTCATTCTTGAGTGAATAGAAAGTGTGCCTTGTATGACTTCATTATCATGCTCCACCTCTGCAGTAGTGATGGCATAAGCATCCTTTGTTCCTTTGGATTTGGTGGCTGCTGATGCTGATTACCCTCGAGAACTCGAGGTTTAGTGCAATGGTTTACATAGTGCCCTAGCTCCCTACAGTTGTAGCATTGAACCATGAGCAGTTCTCTCATTTTATCGGCTACATTCTCCTTCCTTTTTGTGTCTTTTCAACACTCTTGAGCACAGTGTCCTTATTTCCCACACTTGAAGCATTTCCCCATCCCTTTTAGGTAGTTCCCATGGTGAAACTTCCTACATTTTTGGCATGTGGGTTGTTGAGTTTTCTTCCCACTTTTGTCATTAGATCCTCCAGCTTGAAACTCCATATTTTGTTTCTTATCCCCATATCCATGGGACCATTCTACAAACTCCATCTCCCCTTTGATATCACATCTAACAACTTCTTTATAACTCCAAAAGTCTCTAATTTCACGATCCTTTCGAAGGTGAGGTTTTAATCCACTAAAGAATCTATCAATTTTTCTATCATTGTTGATAACAAAACCCGAAGCATAACTTGCAAGCCATGTGAAATTCGCTTCATAGGTTGTGACAGATTCTCCTTCTTTTTGCTTGAGCTCTATGAATTCTCTCTCTATATTCGTGTGAAGCGTTCATGGGAAATACTTATTAAGAAACATTATCTTAAAGCCTTTTCATTCCATCTCTTCAATTTCCTCCCATGGCTTGGTGTTCTTAATCAAATCCCACCATTGATCGGCTTCTCCATCTAGACGATAAACGGCTAGGTTCACCTTCTCTGTCTTAGAATAGTGAAGAACAGAAAACATCTTCTCCATGGAGTTGACACACTGTTCCGCAACTAGTGGATCGGAAGATCCACTAAATGTCGGTGGTCGTTGCCGCATAAAACATTTGATATCCAGCTGCTCCCTCTTTGGTGAAGGAGGACTTTCCCCAATATTATGGTTATTGTTCATAACCCGAGATAATTGGGTAAGCATCACCATGAAGTTTTTAACTCCGCCTCTCAAATAATTGGGGATGTCGTTCGGGTAATCGTTGCATTGGCCCTCACACGAGTTGTTGGCCTGATTTCTCCGGGTTCCCACCATTTTCTAAAATAGAAAAGGTTTGAACAAAACATAAGTAAACAAGTCATGAATAATATATTCATTTAAACAATTTATACCAAAAAAATAACATATGGGATCCCTATGTAAATATTCTTGCATGCATATTTGTACTTAGTCTCATGCTATAGGTTTTCTCTAGGGTTCACTAATCCTAATTCCCAAATTAACTAAACCTTTCCTTTGATACCAACTATAGCGACCCTTCCTTTTATTACATCACTATTACATAATTTTAAAGATAAAAAACATAATTGTATTACACATAGAGGATCCAAAGGTTTAGTGTCTTTGGAAAACTAGGATATTACATAATAATTACAACATCAAGCATAAACATTTATTTAATTTCTTCTTCCCTATCTTCTTATTAGAACTTTTCCTCTCCTTAGTACATGTAGACACCTGAGGATATACATAAAAAGGGGTGAGATAATATCCCAGTAAGAGGATAGATAAGAAGAATATAGCATGGGGTGAGCATAATCAGGACATAGGCAAAAGATCATGAACATGAGAGGAGCATAAATAAAATATTTGAAATGTGGCAATGAATAAATAAATGCAACAGCATGTCTTAGTGGTTAACTACCACACATACTTGTGAATCAAACTAGAATCTTGTTCACACATAATTTCACATTTACTCATGAGATTCATCATTTTACCCAGTGCATTGGAGCGCTGTATAATTCCAGGCGCACTCGTCACATTTAAACATTCACATTGCGCTATATAATTACGGGCGCACACGTCACCTCATAATATTATCATTATCATGCATGCCACATAGAACATATTGTTAACACTCCTTTTCGTCACAGAGTCTAAAGATTAGAAAAGGGAAATACTTTAGTCCAAATTGATTCATCCTTTGAAGAAACATCAAACAATAGACAAAGGGATGAACAAAGAGAACATTGCCCATAGGTCGCGCAAGTTCCCTCATGGTCACGTAGGTATACTTGCGTGCTGCCTAGTGGTCGCGCAAGTGCCTTGCGCAACCTAAGTGATAACTGCCTGGGTCTTCTCCAACCTATAAATAGACCCTATGGGCCCCCCATTTGAGGAGGGATTTTTTTCCAGAAACTCAGATTTGAGATCCCGGCGCCCTAGTCTCTTCTCAAAGCTTCCGAAACACTTCTAAGGTAATTTCTTACCTAGAACGGAAGATCTAAAGAGGAGGAAGAAGGCCTAAGTGTTGAAACTCATCAACACTTGCACGCCTGAGTGGCCATCCCTTAAGGGAAATGGCCACACTTGCGTGCCACCTTACTCCTTCAATAGAACTTGCGCGCCATTATTTTGGAAGAACCTCAAGATGATTCTAAAGGCATTGATCAAAGGATCACTCAAGTATACCCTGCTGGTTAACAATCGCGCAAGTACCCATGCATCGCGCATGCATACCTGTGCGACCAGACTTGCACGCCCACGCAGTACTTGCGTGACTTTTAGGACTTGCGCACCCTTACCTTTTTGGGTGCCATTCTTGCCTATTTCATCCCTCTAATGCCATTCCACCTATCCTGTTCAAAATTCAGTCTTCAAGACACTCTTCTAATCCATTTATGGCATGTATTCTTGATTGACTTCCTTATTTGAAAGGAATCCCGTGAAACATTTCCCAAAACCTAGTGATTTACATATCTTGTCACTAAGGTTAGAGATTCCATTCATCCAACCTCATCCTTTAAATATGAGAGAACCCAAATTTGGGCATCCTCCTCAGGAGTAAGCCCCAAATCCTCATTAACCTGGGCCCCCTCCTCAAGAGTTATCCCCAGTCCAAGTTCTCAAATTTGGGCCTCCTCTTCAGGAGTAATCCCCAATCATAATTCAAAGTTCCCTCCTTAATTCTGGGTACCCTTTTCAGAGGTAAATCCCAAATTAAGAGTATTCAAATCTCCATAAAACACATATACCTTTTATTAACCATGTTCACATAGGCATCCTTTTTTAGGAGTAAGCCCCAGTCATAAATATGGGCATCCTATTTAGGAGTAAGCCCCAAGTCCCTTAATTTTTTTCAAGTCTCTTAACCTGGGTATCCTTTTCAGGAGTAATCCCTACTCTTAATTTCTCTTAACCAGTCCTAATTTACCTTTGATCTGGGATTCCTTCTCAGGAGTAAAACCCAATCATAACTCCTCTCCTAATTTGGGCCTCCTTTTCAGGAGTAAGCCCCAGGTTAGAGTATTCAAATATCCATGAAGCACATATACCTTTATGGACCCTGTTCCTGGATTTCTTCCCTGAAGTAAATCCAAATATTCATTTATCTGGGCAGTCATACATACATAAGCCCCACATTATTTCTTACGATTTCATCTTTCATTGCACAATTGTCTAATTTTTACCAATACCTCGTGTTTCTCACACCGATCATGACTCACGTGAGATTAGAGTGTAAAAGTAATTATGACATCCTTCTTTGAGCCATCAATCATAAACATCATACTCCCTTACTCGAACTGCGTGGGTTCTGATTCCTTTTCTAAACAAAGGATACGTAGGTAGCGCATCTGCGGGTTCGATCCCAACTCTGAAATAATCTATGTCCTTCTGAATGACAATAAACTTAAAGTGCCCCACTGAGTGGCTTTAAAACCAGCATGGTGATCATAATGACCAAGAGACTTCTATATAAATGTGTCGAAGGATACCATTGACCAAGAATATCTAATAAATACATATGATTGTCTATCGATGAAGAACCTCGAATACATATAAAATATTCTCTAAATATCCTACATATTTAATCATTGATTTTAAAATCTGAAGGAAAGTTCATTTTATACTTGGTAATGTAATAAGGATTCACGAACATAACTTAAATCTATAAAGAGAGTCCCGGAGTAGACAATAATTCCCCTCAAAAAGGTGTGATGAGTCTGACCTCCCATCCTATTGACCAATGTAAATTCCTAAGCCTCATTAGTCCACAAACTAATGAGCGCCTACCTTTGGAAAGTAGGTCCAAATGGATGTGGAATCATTGGATGTTTCCGGTTCTACGAAAAAACCCTTTAGAAACCGATCAGAATGTTTGAACCTCCCATAAAGGAGGTCATCCCCGAATTCCTAGGGAAACAAAAAATGGTGAACCCGACGTGAATCCTTAACCAAGTTAAAATGATGTTTTACCTATTTGTTAGGACCCTATTTAAAACGCAATGAGAGGGAAAACAAAAAAACAATCATTGACATATGTGCTCATCCAAAAGATGTAGTGGATGAATTTATCTTGATTACATCTTTCATATCAAACAGTCACTCTTTTATAAGATCTTCTGCATTTCTAAGAATGGATGCTCTCAAATTCACACCTATGAATACCATTTTTTCAAATGCCACTACTGCTGCTCCTGCTGGATCATCGTCTGCTATGAGGATGACATCACCTACTCAGCTTCTTCAACGCTGGGTATCAAATGTGCTGGTTAAGGAGTATCGTCAACACGGTATCATCCCAACTCTGGAGGCTGCCCGACAAGCCCTCCAAGTAAACAACTCACACTAGTCGTCCAAACAACGACGACCAGTGATCAAGAAACAGGCGGTGCTAACCACCGTCTCCAATCGTTTCAGGTCGTTATCCCCGGAACGCAATCACCATTCACTCCCATATTATGGGGAGGTGAATGAGCAGGTCCCTCAGGGCCTTAATTTAAAGAAGCAGGAGTCCTTCCTGAGGGATCCTATCAACAATCTCTGCCAGACTCATGCGACAGTACGCCCTCAACATGATGAGGGTACCGACTCCAAGCATTCAGCTCAGGTTCCTCGAACCCGAGCAGGAAAGACGAACCACCAGAGGTGGAATTCGGTCAACAGTGGGCAGGTTCTCATCTCTGCCATCTCCAGAGAAGTCCACCAACCTAACTTGGTGGCAAGCAACGAGCGGACACATACACCTTCCCGTTTTAATTCCGCTATCCAGCTGACTCGTCTAGCAGCATCACGCCAATCCCGCCAGGCAATTCCGGCCGAATACTATAGGAAGGAACATACACCTATTTATACATCATCAGTTAGTCAGCAGGCTCGTCTGACTACATATGATGATGCTCGTCAACCAAATTTGGTGAATTTTAATCAGCAGGCACATACACCTACTAGTATTAATCAAGCCTACCAATAGCCTCACTTGGTAGCATTCGGAGAAGTTAGTCGGAAATCCCCGACAACAAATAGGAGGCAGACTCAACTCTCTGCCCCCACACTTGAGTACTGTCAAGATTCACTAACAGGAAAAGGAGGACCGGAGCAGGCACATACACCTACTCCAAGCACGGAATGGACGTATATCCTCATTCCGGCAGCTGAAGTCACCAAGCATATTCTATCAATGGTGAAAGAGAAGAAGCAAATCCCTGCTCATATTCTAGATCCTTGTCAAGATATTATAACAGCTTCAGCAGCATCTTAGGGAAAGACACATAAATCTATCCCTACCAATGGAGTGACACATCAATAGTTCACTCTGGAACAGACACACACATCTGTTCCAGTCCAAGAGGGTTTTGGGGCATACTCCCCCATATCATACGGACAACCAAGTCAGGCACATACACTTGATTTGAGTGGAGATCCTCAGCCTAACCAGGCCATCTTTTCTAATCAGGCACATACACCTTCTCAGAGCATCCACTTTCATCAACAAGTGGTTTCCAAAGCGAGTAAGAAAGAATCATAGAAAAAGACCCACCCAGCACCGTCAGGAGATCAAGATCCAATCTGTAACAAGGCCTTGCTCGATGCTGGAGTTCTTGAAGCCCTCAGGAAATTATCTGTTGGTATCCAAGATTCTAATCCCTCATTTCCCAATAGTGGGAACATTAATTCTGAAGGTCTTCAACAGACACTTCCTCATGAAGTCTTGCTTCATGACAATTCGGTCGATCTCGATGTTTCATCTTCAGATGAGAGCCACAGGAACCCTCTGTGTGGTCAGAAAACCAAGGAGTAAGAGATTTAATCTTTTGTTGTAACCCATTATGGTGGTCCTCCCCATGATGATGAATTTTGCTGCGAAAGTCCTCTCCGCAGTAGTGATGCACATTTCCCGGAAAATGATCCAATGGACAATGTAGTACTGAGAAAGCCCTCTTATCTTGAGGCACTTGCAAATGCGAAACTAGTCATGTCTGATGCTTCATTTCTAGCAGGTGAAATACTTTCTCAATCAGAAGATAGCCCAGGGTGTAGGTCATTCTCCGAACCACCCCTAAGTCATGCATCTTCTAGTTTGATCAATTATCTCTCTACCAATCTTTTTGAATCCAATGAAGCAACAAGGAAGCACCAGCTCTGGTCAAAACAGGTAGAAGAATCTTCATCAAATGATAAAGAGGAAATGCTGAACATGAGAAAACAACTGGCGAAAGGTGAAGTGCCAGTCATGTTTTGGCCTCTGGCTGATTCTCAGTATGACATTCCAGAAATCTTGATGGAAGATGGAATTCATGATATTCGTCTCAACATATGGAAAACTCTTTGTCAGTTGAAGAAGAAAGTATTGTCTTATGATGAATATGAAAATCATCTTAAGATAATAGAAGGGTTACAACGTTAGATTTATTTGGCATCTCTATCAGTCTCTCAATATCTGAAGGCTTAAAAGCAGCAGAGAGCCCTTCAATGTTCATGCCTTGGTGCACTAAGAAGATTGCATCAGTTAATTGCCAATGCCCCATCTGGTATTCATGTGAGAGGATGGGGTGTTCATGGAGCACTACATTTCATGGTGCTCTCCAGTCAGCAAAGCCCACTGAAAATGGTCTCATGCAATGTTATTTCCCATGTCCAGCCACAGTCAATGGGATTTGTTTGTAATCAAAAGCTTTCCCAAGAATAGGCTTCGACTAGTTCCTCTCAAAATCAAGCATACAGAGAACAAGTTGTTGAATTACTCCTGCATCAAGCAAACGAGAATATTGAACAAGCCTCTCGTATGGAGCAAGCACATCATCAAGTGAAAGAAGTGTCAGAAATCATCCAATGGTCTTTTGAACTAGGTGATAAAAGTGGATATAGGTTAATGCATCCAGCTAATTTCCGGACTAAGGTTTGTAAGATCTGGAGAGATTTTAAGAAAGTCTCAGACATAGCATGTCAAGAGCCATCCCAGCTTGCCAGACTGGGGAATCTTTTAAAACAACCCTCAGAATCAATAAATAAGATTCGAGGAGTTGAGCGGGAATAGGAGGAACAGCCCCAGTCCACCAGACTGGGGACTTTTTCAAATCATCAATCCCCTCATCAGAGAATTTCGGTCTTTTCTCGATTGGGGAAGAAGCCTCAAGAGGAACGAAGCGCAAATTATCAGGAGATTACCTCCAAATTACGGTTCGTCAAGAAGTTCCTGAGGGATCAAATAAACAAAAGTCAATGTCTCATCAAAGATAGGGAAGAAGACAATATCACAGAAATGCTGATAGAAGGGATGCGATGCGTTATGGATCAATCAATGTCATCAATGTCGTTGTTGTTGATCCACCAGATGAGGCTCACTTAGGGGAATCAGATGAAGAGGTTCATGCTCAAGAAGATTTACGCACCAACACAAATGAAGAAGGTGTGCGTACATGAAATCAAAGGATTACTCAGAACCTAGTAAATCCTTTGAGTAACCCACTTCCCCCTCTCCGAAAAGGATCCAACAAAGGGAGGGGAAAGAATCAGGTTACATATCCTCCCTCTGGAGAAGGCCAATCACTCTCACTAGAGAAAAGGTTTGCACAACAGGAGGAAGAAATGAAGGAATTAAGGAGGTTGAATGTAGAACTACTTCAGGGTAGTCTTCTTCGTGAGCATGCTGGAGTCAGTCAGCCAAGAGAATTTGTTGAAGCTATTGAGATGGATCAAGAATATCCTCCTATATCAGCACACCCTCACAGGTCTAATCCTACGGGTCAAGTGCAACAACAGTTGGCAGTGCTACCATCAGTTGCAGCACCAACCACCACATATGTCCAAGCTCTAGTCATTGCACCTACCCAAGTCCAAAGTTCAGTTGTATGTTTCTCAAAATTTAATAACTACTATTGAGTTATTAACATCTCGGTTAGAAACTATGGAAGGGAAACGTGTGCAGGTTCAACCAGAAAATAATGTTTACCCTGAATGGGTATATTCAATCTCTCCTCCATCCAGTTTTGGAAACCCCGTATTCCCTATTTTCAATGGATCGGGCGACCCTAAATAGAATTTGACGCATTACATGTATTGTTGTGATCCTATGATGGGAACTCCGGAGCGGCAAGAAGTAGTAAAACTCAGATGCTTCATACGGACCTTGAAAGGACTAGCCTTTGTCTGGTATACAAGCTTGCAATCCCGGTCAATTACAGGATGGGAGGATCTTCACCAAAAATTCCTTCTTCAGTTCATCTCAACTTTTCCAAAGACAACATTTTTCGATCTTACAAACTGTAAGAAAAGAGATAATGAAAGGGTCTCAGATTTCATTGCTCGCTGGAAGGGATTAACATATTCCCTAAGCTTAGCACTCCCTCAAGAGGAATTATTTCCAATCTGTGTGGAAAATCTGCGTGACGAATTACGCACGCCATTGATCCCTGTGAAATACACAGGAGGGTTTCGAGACCTTACTTCAATCGCTCATCAGATTGAAGATTCCCTTATACAGGCTAAGGATAAATCTCGTGTAATTCCATCAGCTCCAGGAAGGAGAATGGGTAAAGCAGAAACTGCTATAGTTATTCTTAAACAAGCACCAGTACCTGTTTTTACTTCAAAACCTTCATCTTCTCGAAGGGATCTGCCTCCTGAACGCCAAAAACAATGACTGTTTCATCCAGATGATCAAAGAGATCAAAGACGAAAACAATTTGAGGATTTGAAGAACAAAACATGCTCTTTCCGAAATGAACAAGTTCCTGGTTACTTCACTTCGGCCCTAGAGAATAATTTGGTTCAGCTACCAAAACTCAAGAGTCCAAACAAGGAAGGAGTTTAAGACCATCCCAATTATTTCCCCTTTCATCAAATGTTGGGGCATCCCATCCAAGAGTGTTTTGTCCTCAAAGACCTCCTACAAAAGATGGTCAACTCGGGACAAGTCAAACTGAAAGGCTCTTCAGCCCAGGTAGCATGTGTCACTGCTACGGTTCCAAAGGAGGAAGGCGAATGGCAAGAAGTCAAAAGAAAAAATGCACATAAGTATGATGATTGGATGGTAAAAAAGACAATCAACTGAACTCGTGCTATTTTGAAAACACAATTAAGGAAACCGATTGTGTCTTCTACCATGAATGTTGCAGCAAAACCCTCTTCATCAGAGGGAAAGTCCTCAAAGAAACAGAATGATTCAAATAAATAAAAAGAATCAGAAGAAGATGAGTATGTGTCAAAGCCTAAATTGTCTTTGACTCTGGCAAACTTCATGCCATCTACTTCAAAGACACGGGCACCGCCCCACCAAATGGCACAGCCTAAACAGGCTAATCAGGCAGAGTCTTCATCAGACGAAGAATTAATCTTCGGTTCTGTTAATATGATTCAATTAACAGATCCATATGCCAGTCACAGTTTCGATTTTGATGAGCCTGAATTCCCTGTATCAAACATGGGAATCAGAGGAAGTTCCAGAGGCTCAGGATACAGGGGAAGACGTGGATCTTTCAGAAGCCACTATTCCAATTCTACCCCTGCTAGAACTGTGTACGCAGCAGAAAATCATGGTAGAACCCTTCAGTGAGCTCAGCAAGAACAAGAAAGTTCTTCTACCAATAGAAAATTCATTCCTGGCACAGTTATTTTGGAAGACCGGTTGAAAGTTCCATCTTCTTCCTCTCAGCAATTAAATGGATCTAATCGGTCTAATCTTCCAAAACTAGGGATATTTCCAACTCCTATCCCGATACAAGACGCATCAACTTCCAAAACATCTTCTTCCAAGGTACATGCTAAACCACATATTCCTGTAGGGAAACACAGACCTATGGATCAAAAGTATGATGTATTGAAACACTTGGCCCAAGTACCAACCAAGTTATCAATTCTGGATGCTCTAAATCTGTCAAAAGAGTTTCGGGAAGCACTCATCGAGGATTTGTCAAGTCCTCAGGAGTTTGAAACTGAAATTGCTGCAGCTGAAGTCTATCACATAGAGAATAATCCTGTAGAATTCCATGTAGTAATATCTTTTACTGATGAAGATGAATATGATGTTGTGCATGGGCATATTAGACCTTTGTACTTATCTGGCAAGGTCAATGGCATAGACGTCCGAAGAACTTTCATTGACAATGGTTCAGGAGCCAACCTCATGCCCATTTGTACACTTTGTAATTGGGCCTCACGGGATCTGATTTATCTCCTTCTACCATGATGTTACAAGGATATGATAAAAATGAACAAGAACCACTGGGCAAAGTTACACTCAGAACTCAGTTTGGAGATCTTTTATACAATTCAGATTTCATGGTTGTTGATCAAGACTCAGCCTTCAACATCTTGCTTGGAAGACCCTGGCTACATCAGCATGTGGCTATCCCTTCATCATACCATCAATGTCTCAAATATTTTTTCGATGGTCAAGTTGGGATATTGTATGGTGATAAGGCCTCGTTCAAGACATGTGAGTCTCAATACATTGAGGCAGAATTCTATCACATGAAGGTAAGGGAGAAATCCACAACAAAGGAGATTACCAAAGTTAATGCTCCATATGGTTTGGAGAAGATTCCAGTAAATCCATTTACACATGTGAGTACAGATTATGTGTTGCCTATTAGTCAAATTGACAAGATAGACCCAAATCAAAATACTCTTATGGAAAGATCCATAATGTCAATTACAGCAATCGAGCTAGACAACATGGGAGAAATTGGTAACCCACCAAGAAGTGATGAAAGCATAAATGGTGACGTCTTCATTTCATCTGCTGAAATCCAACAAGTCTATAATTCACCAATTAAGACATAATAAGTTATAGCAACATTGGATGTGAACAATGATGTCGATTTTCAATCCATCATCTCCTCTTTAATACCCAAAGAAGACCCTTCATCATCAATCGGGTCGGAAATGGAAGCTTCTTCTTCAAGATGTACAAATTGTGACATCTCTTCTGATCATGAAAATTCTTCTTTATCATCTACTATGCAAGTAGAAACGGAAGAAATAACACATGATAAAGAAGAAGAGGAATATCTCAGAGATGCTCCTCCAGCATTTGAAGAGGGTATCTCTACCACTGTGGATGAACTCAGAGAAATAAATCTGGGTACAAAAGAAGATCTACGCCCCACTTTAATCAGTGCGGCCATGAATCTTGAAGATCAAGAGATGTATATTTATTTTCTAAAGAAAAATAGATATATATTTTCTTGGAATGATAATGAAACTCTCGGGCTCGATCCTGATGTTGCTACTCATCATTTGGGTTTACCAGAAGAACATTGAGGATTTAAGCAAGCCGGGAGAAGAACACACCCAACTTATGATTCCAAAATTGAGGCTGATGTGGATAAGCTTATCAAAGCTAACTTCGTCAGATAAGTTCAATATCCCAAGTGGTTGTCTAATATTGTCCCTGTAAAGAAGAAGAACGGATAAATTAGAGTTTGCATCAATTTCAGAGATCTTAATCGGCATTGTCCTAAGGATGATTTCCCAGTTCCAATTATAGAACTTTTAATTGATGCAACAACTAGCTATGAAGCACTTTCCTTCATGGATGGATATTCTAGATATAATCAGATTCGAATGGCCCCAGAAGATGAGGAATCCATAGCCTTCAGAGCCCCTCAGGGTGTGTTTTGCTACCGGGTAATGCCTTTTGGCTTAAAGAATGCAGGTACAACATATCAGTGTTCCATTCATCGTATCGTCAAACCCTTCTTAGGGAAGTTTGTTGAATGCTATGTCGACGGTTTGGTGGTTAAATACAAACATCGTTCTAATCACTTGGCTGATTTGGAAGTCATATTCCGCAAGCTTTGACAACATAATTTGAAGATGAACCCCTTAAAATGTGCTTTTGGGGTAACCTCAGGAAAATTTCTCGGCTTTGTTGTATGCCATCGTGGTATTGAAGTCTATCATGAGAAGACCAAGTAAATCCTTGGTATGTCACCTCCTCGAAATTTGAAAGAATTAAGAGGACTTCAAGGACACTTAGCCTATATTCGGCGTTTCATCTCCAATTTAGCAGGCAAAAGTTTACCCTTCAACAAATTGATGAAGAAGGGAGTCACTTACCAGTGGACTAAAGAATTTCAAGAAGCATTCGATATTCTCAAGAAATACCTCTTGAGTCCACCGGTACTCATGCCACTTGTTGAAGAAAGACCACTTATCCTCTACGTGAAAGATCTAGAGCGATCATTGGGTGCCTTTCTTGCTCAAAAGAATGATGCTGGGAATGAAAACAGCCTCTACTATCTCAGTCGAACTATGCTTGAAGTAGAAACCCAGTATTCAAGTATTGATAAGTGGTGCCTGGCATTAATCTTTGCAGTTCAGAAGTTGATACACTACCTGCAACATCACGAGGTCCAATTGGTATCTCACAATAACCCTCTCAAATTCATCCTTAGTCGTCCAATGCTTACAGGACGTCTGGCAAGGTGGGCAGTTATTTTGCATCAATTTGACATTCAGTATGTGTCTCAAAAGGCGATAAAGGTCCAAGATCTGGCTGATTTCCTGGCTTAACACCCTTCAGTGGAAGACACATCTTCAGATATTGAACTCCCTGATGAGGAAGTCTTCTCTATTCAAGAAATTCCTCAGGCATGGGAAATGTATTTTGATGGTGCTTCTAGAAGTCCAACAGGGAGGAAAATGGAAAATCCTAGATTCAATAAAGTTGTCTTAGGAATTGTGCTCATTTCTCTAGAAAAGGCAGTGTTACCTTATTCCTTCTTATTGTGGGAAGGTGGTACCAATAATGAAGCCAAATACCAAGCTCTCATCGCACGCTTGGAATTAGCGCTTCATGCAAAAGTGAATCACTTAAAAGTGAAAGGTGATTCAGACCTGGTAATCAAACAAATCAATGGGGATTATGCCATCAGAAAAGAAGAACTAATCCCTTTGTATGATTATGTTAGAGAGTTGATGGAGGAATTCCCTTCGGAACTGATATTTTCTTATGTCCCGAGATCACAAAATGCTCAAGCTGATGCACTGGCTAATATAGCCACAGCTCTGGTAGATCCAAATCGGGACAAGATAACCATCATTATTTCCCACCATCGTGCAATTTCACCTTATGTTCGAATCAGAACAGAGGAAATTAATGAAATTAGTCCCATTCCTAAACCGTATGGTCATACTACAGGTTGGATATCACCTATCAGGAAATACCTTCAAAATGGAACACTTCCACCTAATAGAGCCGAGAAAGAACAAATCCAGCGATGTGTGGTCAATTTTACTCTTTATGATAGCCCAGATCACATAGAGAAAATTCTCTACAAACGTGGTTTTGATGGAGTTCTCTTCAGATGCATTGATGGTGAAGAGACAATGGTTGTCATGAAAGAAGTGCATGCAGGAGTCTGTGATGCCCACTAGTCTGGACATAGACTGTCTGATCAGATTCAAAGGCTTTGATACTTTTGGCCTTCAATGATACAAGATTGTATCGATCTCACAAAGAAGTTTCATTCATGCCAAGTACATGCCAACTTCATTCATCAACCTCTAGAGTTTCTTTATACAGCTAAATACTCATGGCCATTTTCCACATGGGGAATGGATGTGGTGGGACCTTACCCTTCGGCTACGGCCAAGCAGTTTAAGTACATTCTTACTGCTACTGACTTCTTTTCCAAATGGGCAGAGGCAATACCTCTCAAGGAAGTCAGTTCTAAATGCATTGTTAGCTTCATCAAGTCTAACATCATTACCAGATTTTGTGTCCCTCATACCATATTGACGTACAATGGCACCAACTTCTGTTCATCCGAGGTGAAGAAGTTGTATCAAGAATACAACATCAAATCCAACCATTCATCTCGGTATCATGTAGTGGCCAATGGCCAGATATAATCTTTCAACAAGACTCTGTCAAATATACTACAAAAGATGGTGGACAAAGATAAGAAGTCATGGCCTGATAAACTCTTTCATGCTTTATTGTCTTATCGGACTACCACCCGCACAACAACTCGGTCAACTCCATATTCATTGGTATATGGAATGGAAGTAGTCTTGCCAATTGAAATTAAACTACCCTCGCTCAGAGTAGTCATTTGTGATCAGTCATATACAGATGAACAATCTCAAAAGTGATTGAATGAATTGGAACGGTTAGATGAGAAAAGATTTTGCACTTTTCACCACTTGGAAGTCTATCAGAATCGAATAGCATGAGCTTTTAACGAAAAAGTTCGTCTTCATTCATTTACTCAGGGAGAATTGGTATTAGTTCTCAGAACTCCAATGATATCAGGAAAGAAACCTGCCTAGATTGATCCAAAATGGGAAGGACCTTACTCAATACATAGGGTCTACTCCAATAGATCTTATTCATTAATCTCGGTGGATGGAGAACTCATCACTACTCCAACCAATGCTAGATTTTTGAAGAAGTATTTTGTATAAACAAAAAATACATTCTAAATGGTCTGGTATGACCTTAAACTGCACAACCGTCTAGTAAGACGTTAAACTGCATAACCAATGGTCCATACATATGACCTTAAACTATTTTTACTTTCATCCCACACGATGTTAAACTGTGAAAAAGTTCCCTAAATGGTCCAGTATGACCTTAAACTGCAACTAGGTCTTGTATGACCTTAAACTGCATCATCAATGGTCCATGAATATGACCCTAAACTATTTGCAAGTCCCTTACATCCAGCAAAACGTTAAATTGTGACGTCCTAACTACATGACACTAAACTGTATAAAAGTCCCTTACATCCGAAAAGACGTTAAACTACATAATCATCAAAGGTCATGTATGACCTTAAACTACACCACCATCCAGCATGACATTAAACTGCACCATCCACGGTCCATGCATATGACCTTAAACTATTTTCACTTTCGTCCAACATGATGCTAAACTGTATCGTCCCTTTTTCATCCAACATGATGTTAAACTGTGGGAAAAAAAGTCCCCAATTCATCCAACATGTCGTTAAATGGTGTACTCTTTTGTCCTCACTGCATGAAATTAAACTGCACACTCCCCCTTTCGTCCTATATGACATTAAACTATACTTTGTCCCTGCTATATGACATTAAACTGTACAGCACCAATAGTCCTAACTGCAAGACTTTAAACTGCATAGTCCCTTAATACGTCCTACATGACGTTAAACTGTGTATCGTTAAGGTTTTTGCTACCTCTTGTTTCTCACACCGAGTATGACTCACGTGAGCTTAGATCAAACCTCAACCATAACACTATCTCTGGGCTACTAACCATGTGTAAGTCCCAACATAATTTTTTAGGTCGTTGTCACCAAGAACAACTTGATCATTAATTCATTCTTTAATTTAACTATGCGGACTTTGATCCTTACCTTCCAGGATGGGTACATAAGCAACCTCTCAAAGTTAAAGCCCAAAATCAATCTCTTCACATTGGTTCACCTCCATCTCATACGATGTTTATTCGTGAAACCTCCCCTAGAATCAATATCTTTACATTGGTTCACTTTCATCCTTTTTATACAACGTTAAACTATACAACACTTTTGTCCAGTATGACAATAAACTACAATATTCTTTGATACCCTCACCTGAGAGGGAACCATTATTTACATTGATTTTTCAATCATGTTTCATTTCAAAGACTACGTGCATACATGGAAATGCCTAAACCTTTTATCTTGGGTTAAACCATCATTGTACTAAATTCCCCTTTCACCCTTCACATGTACGAACCAAATTTGTACAGAGGGTATTTCTAGAACTACATGGGCTTGATTCCCATCCTTATGGGATATATAGGAACATTCGGGTGTCCCTCGAATCCAGCCCCAAGTCTTTGGGCCTAACCCCAAATTCCACTTTCAGTCCCTTGGCTGAAAAGTCCCCATGAAAACACACACTGTGTATTTCTTATAATGGTCTAATCTCTATGACCCTAAACTAAGATCTCTAATCTTTTTGTCCCACATGACGTTAAACTGTAGTTTAAGAACTACGTATGGCTTGATTCTCATCCTTATGGGATACATAGTGAAGTCCAACATTTCAATTCAGGACCCAGCCACAACATGATTATGGTTAGCATTGATCTATGTATCTCTGTATACATTGGATAATACCCATATTTATGTGTCATGGTCCTAACCTTAAATATTTTCAGATCTTCATAACCCTTTTCATGACTTCTAGTCACAAAAATGTCAAACTTCTGAGAGTTCTTTTGCCTGACTATGCAACACGTGCCCATAGGCGGCCTTGCATAAACAGTCTACATAACAGATTTGTCAGCCAAAAGATACTATTATTTGACTATGCAACCAATTCCCTTAGGTGGACCTGCATAATTCAACCCCCTAACGGGTTTTTCGGATAGTGGAAACTTCATTATTTGAAAGAATTCATCTTTTGTCCTTATTTGTCTTAAATGACAGTATGTAGGGATCTGCAAAAGTAGCCATCCTTAACATATTTGTCCCATATCCTTTTTCCTGATCTGAAAGTATTCAAGTATATGGTTTATATTCTCCTTCCCTACATTTGGGTCAGACCTTCGTAGGAGTAATATCCATCCAGTTCTTCGATAATCTTTTTTGGAAATATCTTTTCTGTATTTCAAGTACCTCTTTCCAAACAGAAAACTCTATACTTTGGAAAATTTGAATCTCCATAAACTTTCACTAGCTTTTAGCACTAGGAAATTAAATTTCTGAGAGTTATTTTTCTTGACTATGCAGAACGTGCCCATAGGCGGCCTTTCATAAACAGTCTACATAACAGACTTGTTAGCCAAAAGATACTATTTTATTTAACTATGCATCCAATTCCCTTAGGTGGCCCTGCATAATTCAACCCCCTAATGGGTTTGTTAAATAATGGTAACTTCATTCTTGGGAAATAATTCTTCTAATGCCTTTTTAGCTCTTTTTCATATCATTCCTCAGATTCAAATATTCTTAAGTCATAGTTTACATCCCCCCCCCCTTATACTTGAGTATGGTACTATTTTTTCAGATGAATTGTCAAGGAATTCAGTTAATTCTAATCCATTCGATCAAAGCTATTTTGACCTTAAACATTAGACTTTTTATGTCCGACATGCATGACTTTAAACTGCCCACAAAAGACAGGTGAACTCTGAATAAAAGTCAAGTTCTAGCTCACTAAACATACATTTTGTATGATTTAGGCAATATTGATCAATTAAGAGATTCAAAGTTTGTAGGGTTATTTATATTAATCCTAGTAAAATCAAACTATGATTACTAGGCCCATTGTCTTAAGTAAATTTAAAGCAGGTGGCGAAAGAATGCAGGTACAAATGATTTAAGATGAAAGTGTTTTTCATTGATACACAAGAGATAGAAGGACATCCACAGACTGGAGTCTCTTCTCTTTTTCAAGAATTACAAGAGGCTTTCAACATAACTCTTCATTTGATTTACGCCATCCCGAGCTTCATCAGTAACCACCTAGAATTCATTCATTCAACTGGATACAATAAGAGATGCAGTGATACCATCTCTTCTTGGAACAATTGAAAAAGGATGTTCTTGAGTGTGGTTTGAGAAAAAATTTCTGCTAATCAAACAGTGACTTTGTTTCTGTCCAAGAGACTTGGAAGATGAATACATGGATTTGAGAAAGGAGTATTGGAAGTAAAGATCCATTTGGAGAGAGTGCTCTTTTCAGATATTGATCTAATGCCATGTTTTTCTTCTCTCCACCAACCGGTAGCGAAAAACATTTTAGAACATGGGTTTTCCATTTTCATATCTGTAAGGAAATGGCATGCAAGGAAAATTTGAAAGTTCAAACCATTGTTGTTACTCTTAATGCACAGCATAACCGAAATAGGGGAGTAGCAGTGCAGCTGCATTTCAGGCGTATAGTTCTTTGCATTTGAAACATTTACTCCTTGTAGATGACCATGACCATACAGGGACAGGTAGATTCTCTGTGGGAAATTAAGATGATATTTCTTCAAGTACTTAGCCAAATCTGGGAGAGTGATACCGCAGATATCATAGTAATCATGGAAAACAATTTTCATCATGTCATCAATCCTCTTGCTAGCCAGTTCATCAGCCATTCCAATTCTCATGAGAGCCATTAAATCTGCAAAAAATTTGAATAAACTAACTCTTTAATGGGTTTATTTTTCATAAAATTTGTGAAGGAATTAAAAAAAAATGGCTAAGGCATTAAGGAGCGCACGTATAAAACTTGGCGCGCAAGTATGGATGTTCCGCACAAGTATTTAGCGTGCAAGTATCACTGTACAGGTCCAGATACCTTGACAGCAGTGCGACATCAAGGAAACAGCGGGAAATTGAGCAACTTGCGCGGAAAATACAACTTGTACGGTGACAGCTCGAGAGTTTCAAATCCATATGCTTGTACAGAAGTGAGGCCCTCTATTTATAGGCAAGTCTATAACCCTGCGCGCCATACCCTGCGTGCCCAAAGGCCCTACCCTGTGTGCCAAATCCTACGCGCCCGAAGTTCATTTGTGTGCCAGACCTTGCGCGCCCCAATTTCCTTTTGATTCTCGTTTTCCTCAGAGTCAAATCCTCATTTATTTTGGATCCAACTCTGAGGGGGGACTTTTTTTGACACTCCTTTTCATCACAGAGTCTAAATATTTGAAAAGGGAAATACCTTAGTCCAAATTGATTCATCCTTTGAAGAAGAATCAAACAATCGAAAAAGGGATGAACAAAGAGAACATTGCCCATAGGTCGCGCAAGTTCCCTCATGGTCACACAGGTATACTTGCGCGCCGCCTAGTGGTCGCACAAGTGACTTGTACGACCTATGTGATAATCGCCTGGGTCTTCTCCAGCCTATAAATAGACCCTGTGGGCCCCCCATTCGAGGAGGGATTTTTTTCCAGAAACTCAGATTTGAGCTCCCGGCGCCCTAGTCTCTTCTCAAAGGATCTGAAACACTTATAAGGTAATTTCTTACCTAGAACGAAAGATCTAAATAGGAGGAAGAAGGCCTAAGTGTTAAAACTCATCAACACTTGCGTGCCTGAGTGGCCAGCCCCTAAGGGAAATGGCCACACTTGTGCGCCGCCTTACTCCTTCAATAGAACTTGCGCGCCATTATTCTGGAAGAACCTCAAGATGATTCTAAAGGCATTGATCAAAGGATCGTTCAAGTATACCCTGCTGGTTAACAATCGCGCAAGTACCCATGCATCGCGCAGGTATACCTGCGTGACCAAACTTGCGCACCCACGTAGTACATCCGCGACTTTTAGGACTTGCACGCCCTTATTTTTTTGGGTGCCATTCTTGCCTATTAATCCCTATTATGCCATTCGACCTATCTTGTTCAAAATTCAGTCTTCAAGACACTCTTCTAAGACATTTATGGCATGTATTCTTGATTGACTTCCTTATTTGAAAGGAATCATGTGGAACATTTCTCAAAACCTAGTGATTTACACATCTTGTCACTAAGGTTAGAGATTCCATTCATTCAACCTCATAATTTAAAGATGAGAGAACCCAAATTTGGGCATCTTCCTCAGGAGTAAGCCCCAAATCCTCGTTAACCTCGGCCTCCTCCTCAAGAGTTAGCCCTAGTCCAAGTTCTCAAATTTGGGACTCCTCCTCAGGAGTAATCCCCAATCATAATTCAAAGTTCCCTCCTTAATTCTGGGTACCCTTTTCAAAGGTAAATCCCAAATTAAGAGTATTCAAATCTCCATAAAACACATATACCTTTTATGGACCCTGTTCACCTGGGCATCCTTTTTTAGGAGTAATACCTAGTCATAAATATGGGCATCCTCTTCAGGAGTAAGCCCCAAGTAACTTAATTTTTTTCAAGTCTCTTAACCTGGGCATCCTTTTCAAGAGTAATCCCCAGTCTTAATTTCTCTTAACCAGTCCTAATTTACCTTTGATCCGGGATTCCTTCTCAGGAGTAAAACCCAATCATAAGTCCTCTCCTAATCTGGGCCTCCTTTTCAGGAGTAAGCCCCAGGTTACAGTATTCAAATCTCCATGAAGCACATATACCTTTATGGACCATGTTCCTGGATTTCTTCCCTGAAGTAAATCCTAATCTTCATTTATCTGGGCAGTCATACATACATAAGTCCCACATTATTTCTTATGATTTCATATTTCAAGGCACAATTGTATAATTTTTACCAATACCTCTTGTTTCTCACACCGAGCATGACTCACGTGATCTTAGAGTGTAAAAGTAATTATGACATCCTTCTTTGAGCCATCAATCATAAACATCATACTCCCTTACTCGAACTACGTGGGTTATGATTCCTTTTCTAAACAAAGGATTCGTAGGTAGCCCATCTGTAGGTTCGATCCCAACTCTGAAATAATCCATGTCCTTCTGAATGACAATAAACTTCAAGTGCCCCACTGAGTGGCTTTAAAAACAGCATGGTCATCATAATGACCAAGAGACTTCTATATAAATGTGTCGAAGGATACCATTGACCAAGAATATCTAATAAATACAGATGATTCTCTATCGATGAAGAACCTCGAATACATATAAAAGATTCTATAAATTTCCTACATATTTAATCATTGATTGTCAAATCTGAAGGAAAGTTCATTTTATACTTGGTAATGTAATAAGGATTCACGAACATACCTTAAATCTATAAAGAGTCCCAGAGTAGATAATAATTCCCCTCAAAAAGGTGTGATGAGTCTGACCTCCCATCCTGTCAACTAATGAAAATTCCTAAGACTCATCAGTCCACAAACTAATGAGCACCTACCTTTGGAAAGTAGGTCCAAATGGATGTGGAATCAATGGATGTTTCCGGTTCTACGAACAAACCCATTAGAAGCCGATCGGAATGTTTGAACCTCCCATCAAGGAGGTCATCCACGAATTCTGATGGAAACACATATATCAATAATGAACATAACTAACCCATGGTAAGGAATGGGTTTCATCTCATAAGAATACATTCATAAGCTTTGGGTTCCAAAAAGAAAGAGGGAAAAACATACTTGATACAAGAACCATCAACCATGAATGAGTTGTAAAAGTTGAGTTCTTAAAAGAAGAGTTCTTTTGGAAAACATTTGGATTGACATAAACTTTATTAGAAAACATTTATATCCCAGAAAAGGTAATATAATGATGAAAAAATGATTTTTAAGAAATTACCATACCAAATTGGAGTGAAATAGGGAGAACCCGAAGAAAAAAATGGGTTCGAGATTTTCCCCTTATCTTGTATCTGAATGCTTCCTTCTCTTTAATGTCTTGTATAATGAAATTATATTCATTAATTAGAAATAAAGAACCTTGTTTTCATTAATATGGTTCATTATGGTTTCATTAAGTGATTTTATGTCCTTTTGGATGAGTTATAGGTTTTAAAAACATTGTTCGGTAATATTTGTTTTTATGGTTTTCTTGAGTGGTTCACTTGTATTCTTAAATTGAAGTTCGGGTAGAACATGGGTAAACATATAGAACTGATATTACATGTTATTAATGATATTAAAAGATATTTAATTATATTATAATGAATCATATGATATCCATGCGGATGAATCATTAGATAAGAATTAAATGATGATTGTTTGGGTTAATTTGAATGGTTTTTCGATCATAATGAACTTTCTTTATTTTATCACTAGTAATATGGTCATAAGTTAGTTCCAGAACTTTAAATAGTGAATAATACATATAAAAAATTCTGTTTCAACCATAAAAATGGTTTCATGACCAGATCTGAAGGGAGAAATGAAAGAAGAAAACATGTTCTTCATGAAGGTGATAAATTAACACCTCATGAACAATGTTCTCTTTAATAAAATAAAAGGAATAGGAAAAGGGGGTTGGATGATATAATATCCTATTAGTATCATAACATTACATTACATTTATAATACTGGATTTAAAATACCATTTTTATGAATATAGGTGGGGAGAGATCAAGAAATGAACTTGAACTTGAAAGGAAATTAAAGGAGAAGAGGGAGAGAAATTACCTCTTAAATCCTCCTCTTGAGATCCTCTTTAAGGAAGCTAGGCTTGGTCTTTTGATGAGACCAGCTACTCTTGAACGTAGGAGAGGGGATAGGGAAGATGTTTGGGCAGATTTTAGAGAATTCTTGGAGCTTGAGAGGTGTGAGGAAATGAGGGTGTGAAGGGTGGTTTTTATAGTGGAGGGGAGAGGGGTTTCCTTAATATAAAATTCATTAGTTTATTAATTTTCCCTAAGGAAAGGAATAGTGAGTCTTGAATGACCAAGAATAGTAATTTTATCATTTTATCCTGAACCAAGTGTTCTTACATCAGCATAACATCACACATGACTCTATAATTAACTTATTTAGATTATTTTTGTAAATTACAGTATTTCACTATTCATCAAAAATTCAAGTATTTCAGAAAAATCCCAAAAATTTACCCCAAAAATTTGTCAATGTGTAGAATAAAAAAATGAATTCCATCTTTCAAAAATATTTTTATAAATATTATTAATTTATTATTTAATTAAAATCATAATTTACCCAAAAAACAGTTTTTAAAAGTTAAAACTGATTTTATAGTGATTTCAAAAATTACGTAGGGTATTATAAAATTATATTAAAACTATAAGATAATGTTCCGATAATTTATGAACAAATTTTAGGAAAATACATTTTCTTTTAAATTAATTAATTTATTATAATTAATTATTTATGACTTACAAAATATTGAAATGTTCACTAAGGTCAAATTGTCACTTTCTAAGATTTCTAAATTTTATTTTATTTATGCATGGTTAAGGTTACTCTTATGTTGGATGATTTACTACTCACAAGGGTCATATTACTATTCATAATGGTATGTTACTATTCCTAAGGGTACATTACTATTCACCGAAAATTATTTTTGTTTCATTAGACTCCAAAAATCATCTTGAACACAACCGTGTATGTCGGATTTTTAAAATTCGAAACACAGAAGTGAAAAACTTATGTTTAAAAGGTCACTTTTCACTTAGTAGTTAATTATGTTGTGTTTTCATGTTATTTTATGAAATAATTATAAGAAGGTAATTTCCATTGAAAACTTTGGGTCGTTACAAAAAAACCAGGTGATTATCCTTCATGTTGGGAAACATGTAGAGGACGTGGATGTTGGTGAGACAGCGATCCAGATGGCTCCAGCATTGGTTGTTCCCCCATTGATTGTTGCACCAGGTGAATTTATCACTTGAGTATCCCATATCCATTAATCCTTTTCCCTCCATGCACTGAGCAAAGTCTGTACTATCCATCCTGGGAAATGATCCCTGCCCTTTCCTCTCCTCAGGATCCATAAGTGCCTTGAAGTCTCCCCCTATTATCCAAGGGAGTCCCCCTGGGTCGAAAATAGAAATCTCTTTCCTCAATACCTCCCTCCTTTGTGTATCGTAGTTGGAATAGATGAATGACATGAGGAGAACCCTTACAATCCAGACGACTCCAGCATCAGCCACAAAATTACCAACGCATCCACATTCAAAACATCTCAAGGGAAGTTTCCCTTTTTATTTCCCTATACCTCTTTTGACATTTTTAAAAAACAAGGATAGAATTTCAGTAATGTTTTTTCATGACTCATTATCATAATCGGATTCACTATATTCATCTTCAATAAAGATCTTCTTTGACTTTTATATATTTATATCCTTGAAATAAATTTCTCTATCAACTTTTGTTTTGCTCTTCATATCTTTGTCCCTTATCATTTCATAAGTAATGATAGTGTTGTGAAAGTCATCAATAGATAATGTTTTAGGATCTCTATCTTCTAATGAAGAAAATTTTTCATCAAACTTGTCAGGAAGGATTATCAAAATCTTTTCAAAAACTTTAGAATAAGTTAACTCTTCACCAATACATCTGATAATACAAAAAATGTTATTTACCCAGGTAAAGAAGTCCCCAACAGATTCATACACACACATCTTTAAGAATTCATACCTCAATCTCCAAATTTTAAGTTTTACCTTCTTTATTTTTCTATTGCCTTTATATATGTTTTTCAATTTAACCCAAATAACTTTGTTTGTGTCAACACCTTTCACACTTAGGAATCCAATTTTAGAAAGTGATGATAATATATAATTCTTGTCTCTTTCATCATTCTCTAAATTCTTCTTATCGATAAATGTAAGAAGATATTTATAATCAATATGAGGAAACACATCTGTTGCAGCTTCAAGAACATCATATGCAATAGACATAAGATAAGGAAACATTATATCTTTCTATATATGATAATTATTTCCATCAATAACTAAAATACCTTTACTATTCACACATTTCAAATTATTCATTAGCAATGAAAAGGAGAAGGGGACCTTTCGCTCTAATACAAGTTAAAATTACCCATTCAGGATAAGTGTATCATTGAGAGGGGGAGGGGTGAATCAGTGAAACTTTTAATTTTATGTTTCCTTGAAACAACCTTCACCTCCTCTTAAATATTCCAATTATTTCTGAAAAAAAATTCAAAAAAACATCCATAGGAACATAATAATTTTCGAGGTTCACTATTTAATAAGAATATCTATGTCCTTGGTATGGTTTGTAAATGATCCAATAACACACAATCCACTAGAAAGCAATCATTGGAATACAACAAGTACAATAGGACCCTTAAATTTTGTATCACTATGTGAAAATTCCAATAGTGTGTGTGCTCCCTCTTATCACAAATAGGGTAAAACAACTTTTTTATAACAACTCATGTTACATGTGCTTCTTTTCAATTCCCAAAAATGCATTCTTTTGAAAAAAAATATTCAATTAAATACCCATAAGATAGTAATAAATTCAAATAATTAGATATAGAATTCAAATTTTATTGACCAATCCAATCTTCTCACTCTCCGATTTCTTAATCCGATCTACCCACTCTGATCTTAAAATATGATTACCCAATATGATATTTGTAGCTATGCCAGAGAATAATTGAGACAATTGAGAATTCCTTCTTCCTTAGTCCATAAATCCAAATACATAAATCTAGATCCAATTATATAGTCATATATGATGACCATCTGAAAAAAATGACAAGTATAGTCATATATACAGTTAAATAAGATGATCACTGAATATGATGATCAAGTGAATACAATGTTTAGATATTCTCTTCCCATTTCAATTCTCTATTTCAAAACTTCTTCAACCAAGGATAAATATAGAAACTTTTTTCTCTCCCTAGAAAGTTATAGATTCTTTCTATTCTATGAACATTACATCCATCGTCATAAAAAGTAAAAATTACTTTTAACTTTTATAAGTGACCCGTGAGCGGTTTTAGTGGGAATCCCCAAAAGTTTCCCACTCAACCAAATTCACCCAAATCTCTATTTCCCTTGATTTTAGGGTGAATTTATGACTCCATAAATGATTCTCATTTCTTCTCGAATCTTCTTCAAAATCAATATCTTCTTCAGACATTCTTTTCCAAATGTCAGTATAAATCTGATTTCATAACCTGATTTCAATTGTCGATTCTGATTAGCTCAACCCAATTTATTCATTATGATGCTTTTCACCAATTATTGTAAAATATTCTTTGAATTTTAAACTCCCACTTGGAAACACATCTATTTATTTTCTGCATATCTATACAACTTCTTCTTTATTTGTTTCTTTTAACCCACATGATTTATAAAAAAAGAAATTCAACCCATTTTAAATGGTTTACTAAATTTTTGATCACATTATTCTCTTTTATTTTCATTCATCATTCTCAAGAAATTATCCTCTGATTAAGATGAACTGGTGTTAGCAACTTTATTAATTCACAAACTTGTTCTTGTATCATGACTTACTTCATGAATTTGAATACATTTTGAGAACAGATTCAGTATCATCATACTTACATTAAAAAGTGTTATAAAATTCTATACTTTTTAGATACTTTCCTTCTCAACCCAAATACAATTTTTCGTAAAAAATTTGGCCTAAATACAATTAGTATGAATATAATCTCTAGAACCCTTTTTCTTTCCCACTCAAGTATGATCAATATGAATCTGATTTAAAATATCTCTTTTACTTACTCTTTCTTCCATCAGTCTAGAATCACATGTTATATAATATACATATTATTTTTGATAATTCTATGATCATAAAAGCAACATCACATTTGTATTTTCATATTCATGCAGAATCTGATTCCACCAATATGATCACTTCTTCCCTACCGGATCTAGAGTGAATCCAATGATAATTTACTTCTATAAATATTATTTCTCCATATGATTGACCTTTTCACCCTAGATTCATTGTGAATCTAATGAATCTTCTGTTTAATATTACTTCTCCAAGATATAATGGACCTTTTCAAGCATTGTGAGTTTGATTCTTCTGAATACGATGATCAAACAGAATTTCACAAAAATAAAAAGTGAGGTGATTTTCCTTTCTTCTCAAATTTCCTTCAAAAAAAGACAATACCTTGAATATGATCATATTTCTCCTAATATAGAGAATGGATATAGGATAAATATGTTGAGGATGAATATTGATATTAAATTGAAGGTTCCAAAAAACTGTCATAAAAAGCTTAAAGGGATATAAGAGGCTTCTTCTAAGGGAGAAATTAATGCTATTTGAAAAACTCATTATGAGGATTGATTTATGCAAGGCCAACTGGGGCATGTATTACATAGCCAAAAATTGGAATCCTTTTGATGACATATCCATTATGGGGGAAACTTATGCAAGACCAACTGGGGTGTGTACTGCATGGTCAGGAAAAGGATCTCACAGGTATCATACATTCTACCATAAAAAGGCAAGGAAAGGTTATGAATATATGAAATTATTCAATATTAGGATTACAACATGTGATAGTGGCATTCTTCAATGCATAAATGATGCATTGGACCGATACTGACCCTAGTTTTGGAGTCCCTTGCACAAATTTGACTCATATGTAGAAGGGGGAAATCTCATGTTTCATTAATGGGTTCTCTAAAGAGAGGAACCAAAATAAAATATCCTATATAGATTTTTGATTGTATGTAAGAAAGGTGAAATTTTATTTTACCCCATGGATGGGGGTGGGGATTAATTCCTAAGCTTCCTTACATATATCAATGGGATGAGAATATAACCATGTGTAGTTCTAGAGGCAACATGAAGTTTGAAGTAATGTAGCGAGGATGTTGGCCATGTCTTTTAATGTCTTACTGAAAGGATGTGGGTGATTCTGAAGTGAAAAGGAATAGTGTGGTTGGGCCATGGTGTAGAGCCCAAGAATCACTATGTATCCTATCGAAGAAAGAATCAAGACATACATAGTTCTAATAGAAATAGGTTCATGCATAATGTAGGAACTCGTATTGGATATCCTCATGTAGATCTTACTCATACATAAGAGAGTAGGGTATTTTCCATGTTTTTCTATAGATTGTCCCAAGATTGAAGATTAGGGTATTACTACATATTTTATATGGGCGAGAACCATCCCACACATAGTTCTTGAAGGATTGTGCAGTTTACTATCATACGGTAAGGATATATGGTGTGCCTTTTAATGTCTTACATCTAGGACCATAATAGCCCCAATGTGAATAGATACACATTAATTATTCAGATAAATCCTTTACCAAACTATTAAGCCCATGGGATATATGCTCAGTGTGAGAAAAAAGGAGTGAAAAAAGTTTCTTATACAACACAAAGGTAACACAAGTGAAGGACAAGGGCATTTCAGTTATGTGGTTTCTATGTTAGGAGATAGATTCCATGAATTTCTATGTATCTCATTGGTATGAGAATCAAGATATGCATAGTTTTGGATATTGTTCCCCATGTAGGACTGATTCGTGCATAGACTGTGGGATATTTTTTTAGTTGCGATTGGACCCATGATAGGAGACTCGGGAATCACTACATATCTCAATAGAATGAGAATCATGACACAAGTAGTTCTTGTAATTCCACATAGTTTAACGTCATGTGGTGAGGACGTAGATTAAAAGATGTGAAAGGATGAAAGTATTACATCTAGGCCCGAGATATGAGATATAGAAGTCACTATGTATCTCATAGGTATAAGAATCAAGCCACACATAGTTCATGAAAATTGTTCCCCACACCAATAGGGTTTTGATATAAGTAGGGGGTTTTAATATTTTCCATAATAATGGTTGGGCCAAATACATCAGTTAGTATGAGAATCAAGTCATATGTTCTAGTAGAGTGCCTTGTATAGATTTGGTTCATACACAAGGAAAGGGGGAAATTGTTTCTTTATGGTCACAATTGGACCCAAGATTGATAATCTGGGTGTCACTACGTATCTCATTGAAATGTGAATCAAGCCACATTCAGTTCTTAAAAAAGGTTTCCTATGTAGGTCAGTTCCAAACATAGGGGAAATGGGGCTTAAGTGCCACTAGGGAGTGGAAATGATGTAGTGATGCTGACACATGGAAGTTACCCATCCCTTTTTTTAGGGACCTCAAGGAATATATTCTAATGGTATTTTGGGGGGATTTCTTAACATCAAACAATGAAGATGTAAACCGTATAGTTTTATTTCATGTGGTGAGGACAAATAGTGATTTTTAGTTTTAGGTCATGCTATTAGGACCTCATGTCATGCATTTTATCATCATGTGATAAGAACGATGATGCTACGCAATTTAATGTCATGGAACATGTATGCATATGATACTAGGAATTTTAATTTCATGTAGCTAAGATGAACTCTTTGTGATTACATAAAGTAATTCTTTAGGAACCTTTCATTGGTTAGAGTTGTAGTGAGTTCTCCATCTATTGAGATTAAGGAATAAGCTCCATTATAGTGGAATTTATAAATGGAGTAAGGTTCTTACCATTTCAGATTAAACTTGGGGTCTTCTTTCTTGGTATCCTTGGGATCCTAAGAACCAATACCAATTCTCATTATAGGAATAAACAAAGGCATAATTTCTTTTTGAAACTCATGTTATCCAATTCTGATAGACTTCTAAGTTGTTCAAGGAATTCAATATTTTTCATCTAGTCTCTCCAACTCATCCAATTGTTTCTATGATTGTTCATCTATAGATAGCTGATCAAAAATGGAAATACAAAGTGATCAAAACTAAACCTCAATGGGAAATATTTCTTTTGTTCTGTACACCAACGAGTGCGAGGTTTCCCACATTTTTGTACGAGTTTTAGTCTGATAGTCCCGTAAGGCCTAAAAGAGATTATTATGCCAATATTTATTATCTTTATCCACCATATTCTAAAATGTTTTCGATAGGGTCTTGATAAAACCCTCTATCTATCCATTAGCTACTGCATGAAGGTGGGATGAATGGTTGGATTTGATATTGTATTCCTAATATAGATTCTATACCTTAGTAGAATAAAAATTGTTTCCATTGACCATCAATATGGTATGAGGGACACTAAATATGTTAATAACATTATCCTTAACAAATCTAAAAATGATTTTGGCTCCAACTTCTTTGATGGGTATTACCTCATCCCATTTAGAGAAAACATCGTTAGTAGTAATGGTATACTTGAACTTCTTAGATGTAGTAGGAGGATATGGGCCAAAAATATCCATTCCCCATTTAGAAAATATCCAGTAGTATTTGGTTGTATGTGGAAACTCTAGTGGTTAGTGGATGAAGTTTGAATTCACATGATAGGAATGACATTTCTTAGTGAAATATGTGTAATCTTGTGTTATTGAAGTCCATAAGTATCCAAGATTTCAGATTTGATCAGAAAGCCTATACCCATATCGTTGGGAACCATAGTCCCCTACATGTACTTTTTCAATAATAGCCAAATTCTCTTCTCCATCAAAACATATGATAAGGAATCCATAAAATCTTCATTTATAGAGTACTTTTTGATTATTTGGGCCACTCATAAAGAGTGAAATTGGATTCTTGACACTAGATATGATCTTTTCCAACTATGTCCAGTGGAAGAACTCAATCTTGGAAATATTCCATGATGGGTGACATAAATCCCATGTTAAGACCATATGTCTCAGGAATGGAAATTGTTTCATTAATCTTTTCTATTTTGATTTGAACAAAAAGTGAGACCATGCGACAATGGGAAATGTTCATGAATGTTTCATCCCAATTTGGATCTTCCAATTTTGTAACTACATTTGAAAATGCATTTTCCTGGGCATTTTGTGATCATGGGATGTGAGTCAATGCTAGATTTGAGGTATGTTCTACCATTAACCCATGGACATAATCACACAAAGGGGAATTATCTCCACTTTTCTAATGGCATAATCCTCATTGATCTTCCGGATTATCAATTTATAATCACCCTTCACCTCTAGGTGGTTAATTGGTACTTGGAGTGCCAATTACATGCCTTCAATGAGAGCATGATATTTTGCCTCATTGTTGTTACAACCTTTTGATAACATTAAATATTATGGAAACATTTCCTTTTTTAGGGATATAATAACAATTCTTGACCCAACTTTTTTTGATCTTAGGGTTTTCCATTATGTTCCCCATTGGACTCATTGAAGCACCATCAAAATAAATTTCCCTTATTTGGAGGTTGTACTGAATAGAGAAGATTTCTTCATCAGGCAGTTCAGTATTTAATGACATATCTTCTGTAGATGGGTGCTCAGAAAGAAACCATTCCAAGGAATGTCCCTTTAATTATTTCTAGGGAAAAATGTATATCAAAATAATTCAAGATGACTACCCGCCATGATAGACATCCTGTCAGCATAGGATGACTGATGATAAACTTGAGCGGGTTATTACAAGAAACTAATTCAATCTTGTGGTGATGCAGGTAGTGTATTAAATTCTGAATGAAAAAGATTAATTTCATGAAGATCTTCTAGATATCTAAATAGTGATACCCAGCATCAATCATGGTTTGACTGAGATAATAAAGTTTTTTTTCATTCTTAGCATCATTCTTTGGTGTGAGGAAAGAACCCAGTGATCATTTCAGGGCCATCACATACAGAATGAGTAGTTTGCATTCAATAGGTGGAATTAATAATGGTGGTATCAAGAGGTATTAATTGAGGGCATCAAATTCTTCATGATGGTCATTGGTCCACTTATAAGTGAACCCCTTCTTCATCAATTTTGTGAAGGGTAAACACTTTCTTGGGAGGTTGGCTATGAAATGACAAGTGTAGAAAACGTTTACTTGAAATACTCTCAACTATTTCAATTTTTTAAGAGGTGACGTGAAAATTATAGATTTATTATTCTTAGGATAAACTTATATTCCATGATAGAATATGAAAAAACAGAGAAATTTTCTTAAGGTTAGCCTAAAATCACATTTCAAGGGATTCATCATCAGATTGTGTTGTCGAAACTTGTTGAAGATGGTTTCTCAGTCATTCAGGTGATCAGAACATTTTTAATACTTGAATATTATATCATCAACGTAGAATCCAAAACTTCCCCAATAAAGGTTTTAAGATGCGATTCATAGCATTTTAGTATGTTTCATGAGTGTTCATTAATCCAAATGGAATTACCCGATACCAGAATACTCTATGAGGGGATTTGAAAGCTGGAGCTTCCACATATTCTAGGGCCATGTGAATTTAGTTATACCCAAAATAACAGTCCACGAAGGAGAGGTCTTGATAACTATCCATTACATCAATTAAGAGTGTTGTGTTTGGAATTGGGAAATCATATTGGGGGAAATTATGGTTGATATCTTTTAAATATATGAAAACTCTGATTTTCCCATTCATTTTTTCGTAGGGAAAATATTGGGTAGCCATTTCGATTATTATACCTCTCGAATAAAATCAGTCTTGATGAGTTTTTTCACTTCAGTATAAATCTTGGAGGTGTGGGTTGGGTGCGTCTTCATGGATGCTTTCATGTATCCCTAATGATCTTATGGAAAAACCAAGTGATGGGAGCCCAAGTCAGGGTCATGTCCTGACATATCTATGTATTTCTAGTCAAACATGTTCTGGTGATGCTTTAATAAAGGGTTATATATCTCTTATTTTTTTGGATTCATGGCTGCAGTAATTAGAGTGGGGCATGGATCTTCTTTTCAACCCAGATTTATTTCTATGAGTTTATCAACAATGGTTGAGACACCTTCCTCAAATGATGTTGGGGAATCCCTTAGATCTTATTATTCTTCCTCATGCTCACATTCCATGGTTTTTGCTTCTTCCTAGGGAGGAGATGATAAAAATAATTTATCATAGGGAAAAGGGGAGACACTATTTGGACATCAAGAGGATGAGGAAATCATTTCGGGCTCACTTGCTGGCATGAAGCCTTCTTGGAGTCCTAAAGGGAAAACCACGGACTGATAATGACTCTCGTCACCTTCTCCTGTAGCCATAATGGATTCTTCAAATTTGGCTGATAGAGTTGGGATTTGTTTAATCTTAGGGAATGAAATGAATAGATTTTCATTCAATATATTGTTAAAACTTAGATAGTTGATAACTTATTCAGCATCATTGGGATCAACTATCGGGATTGACATTACAGAATTTGCTAAATGAATTTGTGAATTCTATCTCACCCTTTTAATTTGATTAATATGCAGTATTTAATCTGCATTGATCTTATTGAAAGGGTTAGACGGGATCATTCCAATCCATTTGGGGCATTGATTTAGGAAGAATCAATAGCCATTGATTATTTCCCTCCATTGTGATAAAATCCTGCATCAATTTATTATTTTTCGTAGGATTTGAATGGGGACTTCTCACCATCAAATGTCCTAATTTTACCATTGATAGAATATTTGAGACATTGGTGGTATGAATAATGAATGGCTAGATGTTGATATAGCCAAGGTCTTCCCAGAAGAACATTGAAAGTTGTATCCTACTGAACCACCATGAATCTTGAGTCAGATACATGATCTCCAAATTGAGTTTTGAGTGTGATCTCACCAAGAGGATATTTCTTATTCTTTTCATAACCTTGTAACATTATATTGGAGGGATACAAGTGATATTCATTGAGACCCAGTTGACAAATTTCCCAGACTAGAATGAGGTTTAATCCTAATCCATTGTCAATAAAGTATCATCAAATATCAATTTCATTTAACCTTCCAAATAAATATTAGGGTCTAACATGTCCTTATATGATTGAATCATAATCCAAGTCAGTGAAGGATATGACTGCATGGAATTCAATAGGATTATTCTCCACACAATACACTTTAGTAGTAGTAACTTTGACTTAAAATTCTTGAGGTCTTTAATAGGTCTTAATAAGTGATTCCCAAATGTCTTTTGACAGACTCAGAGCATTCATGATTGATAACTTAGCCATCACTTTGGATAATTTCTTCAAGACGTCATATTTTTGGATTAAAGTACTGTACTTTCCAGAATGATGATTCTCTTTTTATGCACTTTAGGTGCTAATGTTCATTATGTGGATGGGTCATCCCATTGGATAAGAGCTGGAAGTGTTCTTGTTCTCAGAGGATTGGGTCAACTGGGTCGGCCTACCAATTGAGGAGGTTGTTTCATATCCTCTAACCGGTCTTCCAATATGATCATTTTAGGTAATACTACATTATGTGTAGAGGAAGAACTAACTTTATATTATTTATATTGTTAGAGATATTTCCCATGAGTTTCGGTTGCGTAGTCGGTTCGAGTAGGGGTTTGGTTGAAGTAGTGGCTCCTAGAATAACCACGCATTCCCAGGTATACTCAACCCTGATGACGTCTTCCCCTAGTGACCCAATCAAGTGAAGGGAAATCATGTTAATAATCATAATCATCATGTGATAGGTGATCTGTAAAGTGAATAATATTAAAAAAACCAAATATTAACTCCTCGTCTAATGAAGATTCTTCCTGGGGGTTGACTCTTATTATACCATTTGGTGGGGTGGTGCCTGTTCTTTTGGGATGGTTGTCATGAAGTCCAATATAGTCAAAGACAACTTCATCCCTAACACAATCTCATATGCTTCTGATTTCTCCTTATTCATTTGGCCATGTCTCTTTTTTAGGATTGGCCTTAGAAGATTTTTCATTTGATAAAGTCAATTATGTTGTAGAATAAGAGGCCGAAGGTGGAGTTTACTGTTTCAACTCTTATCAACGAATAGAATGAGTCTTAATTATTGTTTTTATGAACATCTAGTCACCAAAATTTTTCATATTATTACTTTTAATTTCCATTCATTCACCTTCCTCTTCTAGATTGGTAACAGAAACACATGCTACCTGGCCTGGTGAATTTTTCAATATCATTTTCCCAAAGTCCACTATCTTTTATAGGATGTACTTGAAGACAAAACACTGCTAGATGGGGTGACCCAACATTTGATGGAAGGGGAAATAGTTTGTGAGATCTTCATCACCTTATTTTTTCAGACTTCTTGGGCTTTAGAAATAAAACTAAGTTGTTTTCCAATGTCGAGATGAAGTAAACGGGGACTTGGTCATTTCGAAAGGAATTTTCCTTTTTTTAATCTATTCAAATAATTTCTTACTTTGATCTATTAGATCATTATGACGAGGTATCCATTGCTACTGTCACTCAGGAGGTGAATCCATGCGGTATGATGCAGGCATTAAAATAGGAGCGGGTATAGGATCCTTCTTAAGTGTAATTGTAGTGGCCTCTTCTTTTCCTATTCTCCTTCCTTAAGTTGATAGAATCACCTGAGATTTTTATTGGTCTCTATGATAGATTTTTTAACATTTTTAGCTATTGAGACTAGATCTGAAAACCCTCATGTGTATTTTATAGGGATCAATAGTGTGCACAACATGTCACAGAGATTTGCAACACAGATAGGTAACAAATATTCTTGAGGTAATGGTAGGTTTAAGGAATATGTTAGTCCATTTCCACCAAGTGATGAAATATAAATCCATTTAATTATCTATTTTTTTGAATTTTTTAAGATCAAATATTATTGTCTTTTGTAGTGTTGAGATGAACAAGATGAGGAATTTATGATTGTGGTATCCCCATCTAGTGATTGACAAAGACTGAAAACTTATGTACCATATTAAACCTTTATCTTGTAGAGATTGTACCATACACCTGAGCTTCACCAACTCCTGATATTCAGGGGTACCGATCATGGGATCATAGTGGGAGATGAAATGTTTCAAATGATTCTTTGGTTCTCCTATGTCATTAAAAATCAGAAACTTTTGGTTCCAAAAGTTTGGTGAGGGAGGGGTAGGATCCACCCATTTAGGGTAAGCCTTATTTTCTTGATATATCAGTGCACACCATCTTTACTAGGATTCAAATTGAGTCATTAATGACTCAATTGTATTCATAAGTATTAGATGAATTTCTAGTAGAGTTGGGACCTGACCAGGTATGGCAGTTGGAGCCTGAACGGGTGTGGAAACTGGTATGACCACCGATGGTGGCACCATTGGTATCTATCATGGGTAACCAATAGGGGAAGGCCTATAAGGATGTTCCAAACCCTATTCTATCTATGTACCCAATGGAGGGAATTATTGAAATGTTGTTTTGCGATCCAAATGTATTGGTGGTTGATGTTCCCTTTCTTCTTCAGCTATTGCGAAAAACCTTCTTTGTTGAGGTGTGCCAACTAGAAGTGCGATTTGAGGGTCTACTTATAGACAATATCTGACAGGAATTCTTTCTTGGAGAAACTCTGCATTGAGTTTTCTAAAATCTCTCATTTCTTCCTATGGCTGAGAAAATCATTCCTCTAGTGAAAGAGATTAGCCTTCTTTGGGGGGGGAGAGATACATGTTATAACCCTTACCTTTTTTTAGATTCCTTTCAAGGATGTAGAGGTTGATTATTTGAGGGGATACCCAAAATTTTTGGAAGCCTCTGGTTTTAGGTGTGAAAAACTCTTACATTAGTTTTAGTGTGAACTGTATTGTGAATAGGAACTTATTATTCTTCTTCCTCTGATATGACCTTATATTATAGATGTTCTTCATCGATAGTGTTGATGAAGTTCACAAATTCATAATACATCACAATAATTCTATTGGTATCTCTATGATATTTCATTCTTCTGCACCCTCTATGAGACCATGTCCTCTTCTTAGTTGGTTCCATAGAATCTTCTTTGTGGGCAGTAACCCGAAGTAAATCCCTCGAGAATTCATTCATGCACATTCCAAGTGATCATACCAAATCACGGTATGGGAAAAATTAAAAGGATTAACTTCACAAAATCTTCCATAATGAGGAGAAAACTGATTCCCACTAAGGAGAGGATTGTTGAGGTGAAAATCCCCCATGTCTAAGGGTTGGGGATATTTTTATTCTGCTTTCACAACACTTCAGGCTTGGTTGGATGATCTCAAGGGTTGGGTTTAAAAATCCCCCAGCCCTACAAGATGGGGTTTTTCGCAAACTATTGTGGCTAATATTATTGCATCTAATCTTCTGATTTTACATATTCTAGTTTGAATTTGGGATGGTTGCATTATTTAGAACTCACTTAAATTGACCATTTCAGAATACCATTGTTATATTTCTGATATTTTATCAATCTTAAGGTTGGAATCCTCTAAGCTGGATGCTTTCTTGAAGTTGTCAGATTCTTGATGAAAAAGTTTCTCAAAAACCTTCTCTATTTTGTCCTAACATTGGTGAAAGTTAGTTGAGGCCTGTTCTTGCTGATCATATATTCATTCATGAAGAGATTCTATTTATTATAGCTAACTTAGGGTAATGACATTTTACGATACCACATTTGGATGGATTTTATGGTTAGGGAGCGCAGTGAAATTCAATGTTGCATGTGCACCCCATCCTCTAATATGAACACCGGATGGGGTATCTACAATCAGTCATTGCAAACTCGTTAATTCATTAAGGAATGAAAATTTAAGGGATCCTTAATATTTCTTGATCTTTGGATATCAGGAATCTAGTAGAGATGACAAGTAAATTTGTCACTTCAAACCTTCTATTACCTTAATGTGAGTTTGATAATCAATATAGGGTAATATATTTTCTTTTATATGATGAAGAGTTTTCCATATGTTGAGGCATATTTCATGCATACAATCCTCTACCCACACCTCTAGAATGTTTTATTGAGGTGTGGCCTAAGGCCAGAACATGATTGGTATACCATTTTTATCCATTTGTTTCCTCATGTTTAGTAGATATTCTTCGTCTTTCACTAGAGTATTATCAACATGTTCTAACTAGAGTGGATGCATGTTTATTGTTTTACTATAAGAAATGGGATTGGTAGGGATTTCCTCTTCTATGTTGGTAGGAAAGTTACCCAGGGGTGGTTTGTAGAATGACTGTAACTTTGGGTTGTATTCTAGTTAAGAAAGAAATTCACTTGCTATTGAAAATGAATTAGACATTATTTTCTTTTTTTTCACAAGTTCCTCATGAATGGAAATCTCTCTCACCACTACATTTCTTATTGGATAATTCTCTTGACAATGTGAATCACTGCTACAAAGAGAACTTTCACAGAAAACACAAACAGGGAGAGGACCACCATGGTGGATTACAGTAATGAGAAGACCCTCTTTATCCTTTCTCTTCTATCTACATAGAGGGTTTTTGTGGATCTCATTAAAACATATTCTCTATAGATCAACCAAATTGTTTCCATGAATCAAGACTTTATGGTGAAGTGTCTAATGAGGACCTTTATAATTACTGTTACTAATCCCGTAATTGGGTAGCAAGAGGGTAGGATATTGAGATATTATGGATAAGTGTTTGAGGGCTTCAAGAACTCAAGCATCAAGTGACGCCTTCTTATATATCAGCTCTTGATCTCCCTATCATGTTTTATGAGACTTATTCTTAGATTCCTTATCATGAGATATTTGGGACACTTTCTAGGAGAAGTGATTATCATCGGCAGGTGTTTTTGATTGGCTTGGAGTGGACATTGGAATAGGCTAATTACATCATATTGAAGAAAATATAGGTTCCTGATCTGGTTGTCCATATAATATGGGGATTTTTCACCATGATCCTCCTATAATGGAGCAGAGTTATGTGTCTTCTCTAAGGTATTATGTTGTTGAGCCACCCCTTTTGTGGTGATAGAGTTATGTGTCCATCCCTCGGGAACTATTTTCATCACTATGAAAATATCTTGGAAAGTGTGTAGGATGTAAGAAGGAATTTTCATCTTCCCTTTTACCATTTCCAAGATATGCTTGGTAACTTCAGCAACCAGAATGGGGATATATGTCCATTCTATATCTGGAGTAGGTTTATGTGCCTAATCCTATCCTGCATTTCCTATCAATGGATACTGAGAGTACTCATGTGTGGGGACAATAAGTTGAGTCTAACACTTTCTTATTATAGGGAAATTCGAAATGACTTCTCCAGGTGCTGCTAGATGAGGCTACTAACAGGCTTGGTAAATGTTGGAAGGTGTGTGTATATGCTCATTGTTTTCCACCAAACATGGTTAGAAAACATTATTGAGTTCTACCAGCCTAGTCTACTAGAAGTCTTGGTTGGTTAAGGAAGGTGTATGTTCCTGCTTGTAGGTTTCCACCATATTTGGTTTGTGGGATTCTTCAAATTCCACCAGGTGAGTCTGCTGGCTTGTTGAATGAAGGCATATAGGTGTATGCTTTTTCTTATTTTTTGAAACCAAACAAGGATTGTAGGCTTATATAGAGGGGTAAAAGGTGTGAAACTACTCCCTATTGGCTGATTTTCATCCCAGGTGGGCCATCTTTTGTGCCCAGGTCTGAAGGACGTGGGCCAGAAAGCCAAGGACAACACCCTCATCATGTCGAGGGTTAACTGCCACATGGAATTAACACTAATAATTAATGGACAGAAACCTTGAAAAAAACCTCTATGTATCCTAGACGAGGCCATAGGTGGCATCTTGATCCACCTACCTAAAATATGGGTGGGAATGGGTGTTGCATTCTTGGGATAATATCCCAAAATGGTTGAAGATGGCAGTCAGTGTTGTCTTCTTCAAGACCACATAACATCGTTGAATGAATGGTCGGTGGTTCTAGTGGAGTTGTAAGGCCTATCAGAAAGCCTCCAAGGTTGGGATCATAACTTTTTTACGGTACTCAAGAACCAGTGATTTTGAGACCCAGTTTTGAAAAAACTGAGTCGATGATGAATTCCTTCATGCAGATGATGATCTAGCTTGAATAGAATCTAGTGCATTCATTGTGAAAAAGTAAAGTAATCCAATGGGTGACACAACTTATTGGTTAATGATTCACATCGGGTTCACCATTTTTTGTTTTCATTGGAATTCATGCCTATTTATGATTTTCAATTTCTGAACAGTTTCCAATGGGTTTGTTCATGGAACTGGAAACACCCATTGGTTCTGTATCTAAAGGTACCTCCATTCCAAAGGTAGGATCTTCTTAGTTATTTTGACCAATGATGCTTAAGAACTCACATTGGTCGAGAGGATTGGTGGTTAGGCTCATCACACCCTTTTGAGGGGAATGATTTCCTACTCTAGGACTCTCTTATAGATTTAAGAAATGTTCATGAATTCTTCATTGATTCCCCAGTATGTTGTAGGTTTCCCCAAGATTAAAAATCAATTATTAGCATGTATAGATCATATAATAATATGTATATATCTAAGGTTCATCGTCAATAGAGATATTTGTATGTATACAGGGTTATCCCTCAATGGTATCATCTGATGTGCTATATAGAGATTCTTTTTTCATTGTTATGATGATGCTGGTTTTCTAGCCACGTAGCAGGGAACTATAGAATTTCTTGTCATCTAGGTATACTAAGGTAACTCTATATCTTATCATCTTCGAGGGATATAGGATTTATTTTGATATTCATATCGAACCCATGGATGAGATTTCTACATACTTGTTAAAAATGAATCATAACCCACATAGTTCATTACCACTTAATGGGACACATCATACCTTTTAATGTCATGTGATTAGGATCTAAACATTTAGTTTAACATCATGTGGAAAAGAATTATAGGAGAAAGGTTTCTAGTCAATGATTGGTGTGGGAATTATCTCGAAGAAGCCCAAGGAACCTGAGAGAGATATGGATTCTCAGGTTGAATTAGACCCTAATGGGAATGTGGACTAGGAAAGAATAGGGTTGATTTCATATATTGGGTTTGAACCTCAAAGATGATTCCTATGTATCCCAATTGGATGGGAATCAAAGTACACGTAGTTTAGACATGTATCATAGAGTAATATGGACCTTTGAGTGGATTAAGTTGGGGCTTATTACTAAAGAGGATTCCCTTGTAAAAGGGATCATGAGGGATTTCTTAACTCATGGTGTTTTGGAGTATTAACTTGGGGATTATTCCTAAAAAGTATTCTTGAATTAAGGTAATTGTTATTGGGACCAACTTATGAGGAGAATTTACCTTGATCTCGAGCCTTTGATAGGTATCCTACATATCCTGGCTATAGAAGGAATAATATTTCTTGTAGTTGAATCCTTTAGGAGGATCATTCAGGTGTCATAATCAACACTAACCTCTAAGCCTATGTTAATCTTTCTCGGTGTGAGAAACAAGAGGAATCTGAAGATTTGAAAAACTACACATTTTTTCACCTTCATTGGTGGAAGAGATCGGGGCTATAGTAAAAGACATTGGGGCTATCATGGAATAGGTCAGGGCTATGACACTTCCTTCTCCTCACTTTACATTGGACATTAATCCAATGTAAGGGAGGAATTAAGGTGAATGATACAGTGATAGAGAGGATAAAGACTTCAACCTACTACATGAAAGGCTAGGGGGCTTACTCCAGATGGGATTCCCTAAAATCAATTCTACATCGGGATGTGGGTCTAGTCCCATGTTTAAGGTAAAATAAAGTGTGATCATTATCCTCCCTGTTGGGAATTAGAGGCTTCGAGTCTCATAGATGAGAAGGGATGGACATAGTCATATTCCTAGAATCTAAGACTGGGAACTCCTCAAAAAATTACCAGGGATATGGGTCCTCATGAATGTAGATATAGAAATCTACAGATGCCTTGAGGATCCTGACCATCTAGTAGGAAAATTAAGGAAAGCCTCTGACCATAGAAATATAGATAAAAATGGTAGACACTCTAATGTGACTTTCCTAATGTTATTCTAAATTAAGAGTTCTAGACAGAGGTTTCAACTTGGTCCCTTTCATACAAGAGATCCAATAAAGGAGATACCTTTCCATGATTGGCTTTGAGGGAGGCATTATGAGTGTCTCACACAAGCTAAAGATTACGGTGAACCAATGAGGCTTGCACAAGGGGTGATCTATGCAAGTAGGCTTGGGTGATTTGGGAGAAACTTGGGTGATGGACTACCTGGGAAACTGCACTTGGGAGAGACCTTGATAAAGCCTTAAAGGGTCACCACATGTATTCCTAGATGTAATTCGCATATGTCATTGGTTAAGGATGTGAACCTCATGCTAGTCTTCATTGATTAGGGGTTGGTAGAATGCAACATGTAGGTTTTTTCTAATTTAAAACTCGAGGGGACTTAAGTTATGTTATCCCCCATTAATTCCCTAATCTTTAGGTGTTATAAAAATACCTAAAAGGTTTCGAAGGTATTGAACGATGTACTAGGTATATCAGAGAATCAATCATCCTTTGAGAAAATTCATCCCTCCAAATGAAGACCTTTGGGGCCTATTTATAGGAAAATATGGGACCTTGGGTGAAGGAGAAATTTTGTGCAAGTCATGCGCACATGTTGATGTGCATGGTTCAGCATAGGTACTTTCGCATCGATGATGAATTGAGAAGACTTGTACAAATGGCCTTTGGGGCCTTTGAAAATATTCACCTTTTCCACTTATTCTCTTTTCTTCTAAGGTATTTCCCTTTATAACCTTTTCATCCATGTGAAAAAATGGAGTGTCAACACCAATCATTTTTTATGGGTATGAAACTTTTACCATCCATGTATAGTCTTACTTGAACACCCCCCACAGACACACACATTATTAAAAATAATAATACCTTTCACTTTGATACATGGAATCCATTATTAATTTTCTAATTGACCTTTTCAATCTTAGTTGATTTATAGTTACTAAAAAATTGTGGGATAAATTATTCTTAATGAATAAACTCTCATCATCCATGGTGAATGTAAAACCATCACTATGGTTTTATCCTTCCTATGCAGTATGTGTCTCTAGAACTTTACTTTTTCCACATGCTCTTATGGAACTTGTTCCTATGTCAACTATTTTGGAATCATCTATATTTACTAAACCCATTTCAATCTTGCACCCACTATCTCAAATAGAGATGTATACACTTTTATAGACAAATAGTCTATCACTTTACTACAAATTTTCTATCATAGGTATTTTTGTAATATCCTTATAAACATTAGAATAATTATAATAGATACACTTTTTGTTTTTCTTGATGAAATTTTATTTATATCCTAACAAACTCGTTGAATCTAAACATATATTATTATGACATAATGGATTTATATCATACTATAACTCATATGATCTCCATTGGTTATTATAGTTATCATGTTTTTATAGGATATCATTGTTATTTTCAAATCATGACTTTCAATATAATGGAAGTATATACAATTGATATAAGTTGCAACATTAATACTAATTTTACTTACATCATCACTCTGATGTTTATAAAGAAATTTTAATTTTGGAATTACTCCATGTTACATTATATTGATCAATAGTAACATGTAAAACTCTTCAAATATCCTACTTATTAACATAATATACTTGATGTGTATAAGGTAATATTCATTTAAGAATTACTCCACGCTACATTACAATGGTTGGTGATTTTTCAAGAAATTATTTGGCATGCAAGCCTTAAGAAACACAAATATTCTAACCACGCGTATACCATACTTCATTTTCAAATTACTTAATAAAAACTTATAAGGAATATTATGAAGTATATTTAAAACTAGCTTACCCTTTTAATAGTTCACTCAATCTAGCTAAACTATTTTCAAAATACTTGGGAAATACCTTAATTTCAAAATGTTTATTTTCCCAAAACTAAGTACATAACTGTGTCCATAATACCTAATGTATTTAACTCCAAATATTCTAAAACCAAACTGGGTATATCCTTGAAAAATACTTATTTTTTCTTGACATGTTATTATTCAGCCTAAACTGGGTATATAAGTCTTAAATTTTACATTCATCGGTTATTTATAAGGATTTAAAAATTAATTAAATATTTGTTGGGTATTAAACACCAAAAACAACATTAATTAATAAAATTGAATAATGTATCTTTGTGACCAAAGGAAACACGATAAAAATGTTTTAGTAATACTCAATAAATTTTCAACTAGAATCATTCACTTGGAATTAGAAGTTGTGTACTTCTCAACACTAGCTTAGAAATCACCCTTTCTCAGCTACTTTGGGAACACACCTTACGTCTTGTAATGTTTACTTTTATTACTTGGTTACTATATTTCAATACTCACATGTGATAGGAATATTTTATTATAATACCTAAGAAGTAAGATAGAAATATCACATACAATTGATGAAAATCCTGAAATAAGAAGAAAATACTAACTTATTCAATTCAGTTCATTTAATTTAAACTTTAGAGGATTTATCTTATTTAATGTGAAGAAAATAAACTATTATTTAGTACCTATTTTATTTAAAGTACATTGAGAAGGTTCCTTTGGTGTCATTTTTTTTATTGTCCTTTTCACCTTATCTTTCAACTTGTTCACCATAAGAACTAAAAATTTCTAAAAGTTTTTATTGACTTGGTGAACATTAATTGAAAGGTAATTAATTATTTTTCTCTATTATGGTCATATTTTAATCTTAAATGAATCTAGATAAATTGGGTGAACAATAATTATTCAAGCGATGTATTGAATGATCATGATCCAACTTTCATATTTACACATATCTAGTGTAAACCCTCATCCTATTCATAAATCACTTCACTTTCTCCGTGTAATCTTCTCAGAAATGAGACACCATGTCAAATCATTTATATCCTGATGTTGTATATAGAACTCACATCAGATTTTGATGATAGAAATATTACATAACCATCATTTGTGTCATAGATGAGTCTCCTATAAGCATTGTTCATCACCCTCTCTTCTTTAATAGGATAAACAGGTAGTAGGGACACCAACACCATTAATTCTCAATATTGTAGGTGTCATGACTTGAACCAATAGGGCTCAAACCATGACTACCCCAAGCCTTCCTCCATAGGCCAGGGGATGGTGACAAGTACTGAAAGGCATAACTAATATAGGAGGCCTTTTCATAATGTACCTATATGCACACACCCAGCCATATCCACAAAGAAGTTCAATGGAATAAAAAAAAGATACAATATCTAGAGAAAAATCCATGCATGTAAAACCTATTAGGAGTATAAGGGTGAGATAGTGTTAACTAAAAAGTAAAGGTAAAATATAATTACAATCAGAAAGATGTCCCAACCTGAAAAACTATTTGAGTAAATTTTGATAAATCCCAGATCAGAATATCCAAGCTCCAACCACTGTATATGGTCAAATGAACCGGGGTTTCCCTATGCTCATCTTTAGTCATCACTGAACTATCCTTCATCTTCATAAGACATGACATGTGTTGGAAAAGCCCAGGCATGAGAGAGTATATTAATACCTAGTAGGATGCCCCAAAATATAAAGGGGGATAAGTATGAGACATGATAAGAATAAACGGTTGAAAACTCAACCCAAGAAATATATTACAAAATCCAACAACATGGATACATGCATACATATATATATATAAATATATTCTCAAACCAAATATAACCAAATGAAAGAGAAATGGTATCTCTGTTTTATATTCCATCTAAGGAAAATAGTTCCAATGGTTTCAAGGGGTCTGTAATTGATGCCCATCATCTCATGTTTATTTCTGAAGAGACATCCAAGTCAAGCCATACCTCTTCACTGTGTTTCACATTTGAGGGGAACAATCTCTAGGTAGAGGACCCATACCATAATACAATAAGAGGTATTCACTTAGTAGATAGTTAGAGGACCCATTCCTTATCTCGGAAGAAGGGTTCCACTCAAGTAGTTTGTAGAGTACCTTTCCCAACCAAGCTATAGGGTTCCACTCTAATAGTCGGTAGAGGACCCATGCTCAGCCCAGATGGAGGGTGCCACTCTAATAGGCAATAGAGGACCCATTCCCAGTCTAGATTGATGTTTCTACTCTAATTTTCAAATGATGGTCAATTCCAATCCCAGCTAGAGGTTTACATTCTAATAGTAGAGGACCCATGCTTTGATACCACAGGGGAGGTGCCCTTGAATAGTAGATAGAGGAGTCATACACTTCTTAGCAGGAGGGTTCCACTCTCTTAGTCAAGGACCCATACCCCAAATCCAAAAGAGGGTTCCACTCAGTGGATAGGTAGAGGACCCATGCCCTATCCAATATAAGGGTTCCACTCTAACAACCAATAGAGGAACCATGCCCATCCCATCTAGAGGTTTCCACTCTAATGTATGTGGTGATTCTACCAATCACTTCCATCATTGAGCATCGCTTGAAGAAGCATCAAAATAAAAAAATGTTTATAATATCTCAAAATCCACTATAAAGGATACTATCTCATTTTACCCAGAAGAAAATATAGAATAGGATACTCATGGGATAAAATACGAGTCCAAATGAAGAAAATGTGAGAGGTTGAAGTTTCCTCAAAAGGGAATAAGGGTGCACAGTCTGTAAGGGGACCCACACAACATGTGGTATTGCCTTGCTATCTGGACATGTCCTTGATGGTACATATATCAATAAATATGTTTCACTACAAGGAATGTAGGTGGAATACATGGTGTGCCTTAGCCACCCAAGCTCCCACTCATGCTCCTATCTATGTTTGTGTAAAGTTTCACATGACCGTGTACTCTGGTTCATGCTGTGTAAGGGCTAGACCAACACTCGGTGTGTGTCTCCTACTCAAGATTGTGTACTCGTAAAAGTACATGGTTTGACTCCTTCTATACACAACATGAAATTCCACATGGTCTCTTAGGCATTTACCCTATGTACACATTGAGGAAATCATCTAGAGATGCATGGCGTGTGGTTCCTCCATGAGATGTGTCATATTTAACTCCTTGAGAAACCCTTCTTGGTGAAAAAAACCAAACTACAAGGTGTATGTTAATCATGCTAAAATGCGTGTAGTAGGGGTTTTCAAAAAAAACTTAGATTTATGTCTCAAGTCCTAGATCCTGATCATTTTCCATAAAATCCATCCAACATACTTCCATTTCTAAAGGTATTCGCCTTCATAATGCAATTTTTTCCCTCTAGTGGTCGGAAATTGGTGTTTTTATCCTCCCACAGGAAACCCTAATTCCCTCATACATATCCTGTGTCACACCATATCTGATATAGATTCCATATCAGTAAATAAAACACCCACAACTAGTAAATACTTCAAATTCATCGCTAATTCACCAATTCATTCCTCACACATGAATCCGGGAGTCTAATCTATCTCAGTCCCACCCAAAAAAGTCATGTTGAGACCCCATGGTCCAATAGTTGAAGAACATGAAGTATTATTGGGATAAATCCACAATAATAAAGGTGTAATGATATTTTTTCAACCATTCTTGGCCAATAAACCCAAATTGGGATGTCTATGGGTGAGATAACTGAATACAAAAAAAATTAAAACTAGTTCATAGGTGCATGGAAAGGCTTGATTTAATGAAGATCAAGAAAACTAAATCAAACATGCTCAAACAGTTTAATCAATAGGGGAAGAATCCAACAGTTAACATTTCCTACCTCCAATTGGATCGTTCATTGATGAATAAAGTGCTCTCCAATGAAGAAGAGGAGTTGTTGTGTTCGCTACTCCCTTATCTGCCTAGATCTAGAGTTTTTTCATCGTCATATCTTGATTCACCATTGAGAGGTGTAATGAAATCCTCTAAATGATCCCATGTTTATGAAGATAACCCAAGAGATCCTCTATCATAGGTAATTTATAGTTGAAAAAAAATAGTTATTTAATTTAAAGTAAAAATAATAATTATGTATTTTAATTAAATTCACCTGTAAACGATCGTGATATCCAAATGCCCCTCACTGAATAATTTTAGGTCATGTATAGGGTAAACCTCATGTTCCAGATTCAACTGTAGTTTCTGATTTTTAATCTGAGATTTCATTTAAGAGATATACCATTTTATTTATGAAACTCACCATTCATAATATATAATATGTTAAATACTTTTATAAAATTAATTCTGGGCACATCAAGCCTCAAAATTTCACTCCATCTCAATGAATGGATTAGAAAATATTTCAAGATATATTCAAAAATATTTCAAGGAAAAACAAGGTCTCTACATCATTCCCTCCTTCAAACATCTCATCCCCAAAAGAAAAACTAAAAAATCATAGGATACTAATCCCGCATCTGGCTCTCCCACTCCCAAGAACTCTTCTATATGTTCCCATGTTGCTACAACGCATAAACCAAGGGGATGGTACATAAAAATAGGGTCCTCTCCTATTGATCCTTTATCTACACTATGTGATCTATAAAAGTGGATCCATCCCTAATGTCCATCTCACTCTAATCAATAAAATATGTTGGTTCATGAACATATATCAACATTTTTGACACATAGAAGATTTTTTGCTTCCACTCCAACTATGGGGGTAGGTAGAGGTAGTAAGAAACATTTTCAACCCTCTATAATATCTCAAATACCCTGATGAACCTCAGTGATATCTTTCCACTATGGTTTAATCTTCAAAATCCTCATCATGGGGATACTCTCAATGAAATGTGGTATCCCTTCTCGAACTCCAAGGGCCTATGACATCGATATTCCAAATATTTATACCTATTATGAACATTCCTTGTCCTCTCGTGCATGACCTAGACCTTCTTCATTGTCACATGCACAATATATATCTCAGTAAGATATAACTCGCTGATCTCATTCCAAAACAAGGGAGACCTTCTAGGTCTCCTATACAGGGGCTCAAAATTTTTCATACAGATAGTAGAGCATTAGATATAATTGTACACAAACTCTTCTAAGTGAAATTGATCCTCCCAACACTAGCTAAAGTCTAACACACACACCCTCATCATATTTTATACCACCGGGATAGTTTTCTTGTTCTAAACATATGTATAGGGGTGAATGGTTTTAATCATCCTCATCTGGGTTCTGAATGCCTCTTACAGGCCTCTCTATAACAATGACATAAACCACACATCATGATTGGATACAAAATTCAAGGGAATCCCATGAAGTTGAATGATCTCCCATGTGTACAACATTTACAAACTTTCCACCAAACAATGCACCCTAATATCAAGAAATTATGTTGATTTCATGAGATAGTAAACTATAACCCATATGTAGTTATGGACTCTCTCTCTTTGTGGAATCCTTGTCACAAAGTCTATGGATATTCCATCCCATTTCTACTTCGGGATCTTAAGGGGGTGAAACAAACCTTCTGGAACCTGGTGGTCAACCTTCACCTACTAAAAGGTGAGGCATCATAAGACAAACTCATCCATGTTTTGTCTAATGTCGGACCGCCAAAACTTCCACTAAAGGTATCTTTACATCTTCCCTATTTCTGGATGTATAACCAAATGAGATATATGAAACTCAATCATCACTTCCTCCCATATCATGACTAGGACCACCATCCTTCCCTTGAAAATAATGATGTGATTCCCTCCTTCAGAAAATCCATCAAGTGAATCTCTTAAGAATATCTGGTTACATAAGACCTCACAGTTGATGTCTCCCAACCGGTACCCTCTCACATGATGAAGGAGTGGAGGAGTTAACACCATTTAATGGATAAAATGTTCACCCTCCTGCTCAACCAGGGTTAGTTTCAAGGGAATTAAACTACTCAAATGCCTCCTATGCCAAACAAGCTTGGTACTTCCTTCTAAGGTAATATACCACCACGTTTCCCTTCTCAATAGTATAGACAATCTCAAATTCATAGTCTTGTAGTAACTCAAGCCAGCCCATATGTCTCATGTTCAAGTCTCTCTGCATGAATACATCTGAGAATTTGATGATCCAATTAAACCACAAAGCAGTCTTCTAGAATATAGTACCTCCACATCCTTAGAGTGAATATTACTACTACCATCTCTTGGTTTTGAGTCACATAGTTCTTCTCATGGGGTTTGTTGGCACCCATAATTGTGAATCTTTCACTTTTCCGGGTAATATTTGATAAATGATATGATCGTGAAAAAAATTGATATAATTTTCATAAATGAATTGGGAATGGAATGCATAGATTTTTGGTATTTGGTTTAAGGGTATACACATTGGGTCCTTATTACACTCATCTTATAATTTTATTCTAAGTATTTTTGGGAATTTATCCCACCCTTTTCCAAACAAATAGGCCAAACCATTTACCAACCAGGCAAAGGCTCAACCATAGGACCATGTCGAACCAAGGTCAACTATTCTCAATGGAATCCATCTAGGCCATTTAGTGGACAGTAAGAGCCATAGCACACACAAAAAGCGATCAAGCCCATGTATAGGGCTGGTAGTGCATGAGGCTGAAGCCACACATAGCATGGGCGAAAATCCCATAGGGGCGAATCCACGATGGATGTGTGTGTAGGTGGTATGGGTGCTGAAACTATTTTCATATAAACTGAATAGTGATCTATTATTGTCTTATATTGTAGAGGGAAGGCAATGCATGATTTCAATGAGGTATAGTAATTTTGGATGTACTATTCATTCAATGAAAGAACAGTCATCTAATTATGCCTTCCTCTAATCCCATTCATTTTTTTTAGTCTCACGCATCATGAGTTTGAATTTGAGTTGATCCCATACTGTGTAAGATAAAATAAATCCTGAAAATTATAATACCTACTTCTTCAACCTCACACTCGACTTTCACCCACCTGCATCGCTGGTTTGACATGGAAACTCAAAGTTAGTCATATGATCACTCAGTGATCACCATGACTTCCACATATAGTCCTTTTATTGATATTTGAATCCATATTGTATGAAAATCATCTCAATACTCCAACCGAGAACACCAGTGGCATGCCCCTAGATATCCTACCAGTGGTCAAATTCATCGCATGATCGTTCTTTGATCATGTGATTGAAGTAAAGGCAATCGATGGAGTCATCGTAATAAGATACACCTATTGAATGATTTTCATAAAAAATAAATTGGATTTATTATAGTTTTTCCTTCAGCATCATAAAATTAAATTGAATCAGCACATGATCGAATGAAATGATCATGTGATGAAGAAAAGTTTGTCTCATGATCGTGTCATTTAGATCCCTTGAAATGTTCATTGTCTCAATTTTTGCACGTGGAATCCCCCTCATACAAAGTGGTTCCACCCTTAGGATAACATAGCATATAAATAACCTTCTACCATGAAGAAAATCACAATTGAAAACGAGTGGGAAGCAGTGGAGAAGAGTAGTGGAAAACAGGGTAGTCGTCCACTGCCCTCAGAGAGATTCTCTAGGTAACCAAGAGGTCCCTACCATGAGAATCTATTATTGGATGTCATCACAAGAACTCATCACATGATCTACATAATATCATGTGATATCATGATAGGATATAGTTATGAAATTTCTTTGTACCTCATACAGTATTGAATATCCAACTGTGCTTGTCCTCAGTCTCATGATGTCCTTATGCACCTGTGATCATGTGGCCTTAAATCCATGCAAATGAGGGTGTAGTTCCCTCAAGTCTTCATGGCTTAGTTGTACACATCCCAAACATGAAGGGGTTCCTTGGTATTGTGGTTCCCTTTGGACAATCTTGCATTTCTCCTTTACTCAGCCTCATGGTGTAGGCTTCAAGACATGCACCACATATTCATTGCACTCTTCTTCAACCATTCAACATGAACCATCACCCATACACATTACTGATTCAACATACACCCTCTTCATATGATCAAAAAACCCACCACATTATCCAATCCCTGATCATGCAATCACATAAAAATACAAATACCATGAGAGCCCTCTATCAAAAGGTTCATAATACAGGACTTCGGGCGCACAGGATTCTCATGTTGGTAGTGATAACCCTCATTCTTAAGAATATGTGAGTCCCATTTCTATATGGTGATTACATGTATCATTGGGAATGGAAGCCTTAGCATTCAGCATCCTCTTGAATCCCTTATATAGTCATAGGATCCCTCAAAATACCTCATTTGATGGGTATGTGAATCACATGAGAAAATAAGCCACATGCAGACCCTCCATAGCACGATACATTCTCAGAAATCCATGATCATGTAGAATGGAACCCTAGGCTCTGACAGCTAAGAAAGATAGCCCCTGATACATGACCTCAGTCTTATAGTACCAAGAGTCCTCATATCTCATGATACATTCATGTAGCCTTGTAAGTTACCACCATAAATAATAGCATCCTTGTGAGAACCCCCTTCATAAAAGGCATACAATGCGGAAATTCAACCCATATTTTATGAACCCTATTCATGAAGTGTACACCCTCTCCAGTTTATATAGCCTCAATAAATAGACCCACTCATGGTCAAAGATACCATTGCATGACTCCCTTTGAGGTCACGTGGGTTGAATGAATTGGAACCTCCATATGGTGCCATCATGTTTGAACCCCTCCACTCATGAAATGTCAACACTCAGATGGACTCAGTATTATAAAAATTTCCTCAATACCCCTCCATGTGAGTAGTTTAAGGTCATGTGATTTCAAGATTATCCATTGATATTGTGATGTTCTTGGGCGACCGTGTATGAGTCATGTTAGTCAGGAAAAAATCCTTGAAAAATTCATTTTGATATCATGAAAAATAGATGACATGTAATCATAGTCATGTGGTATTATAAATAAAAGTAAATTGATAATTCAACATCCCCCTTGGATTTTCTTCATTATCATGAAACATGCCTAAGAAAATTCATATAAAACATGTGAAGCACCTTGGAGTTTTATTCCTTGGTCATGAGAAGATATCCTAGGAAATGCACTTTGATCATGGGAAGAAGTTTTTTCATGCTGACATGATCATGAGATTTCTCATAGACATGTTATCATTGTCATGCGATAGTCCAAAGAAAAGTTAGGTCGGTCATGTGACAAAGTATAGTCATGTCTACTTTGATCATGTAAAAGACTCCAAACAGGTCTTCTTTGATTATACAAAGACATCTGAGGGATATCAATTGATCAGGAAGACACCCCTGAACATGTCTTCCTTGTTGAAATGATACCTCAACATGTTAAGTAGAAAATCAAGACTTTTCCAGTAGAGATTCAATGCATGTTGTGTATATCTCCTAGTACATGTCAACCACATCCGAAAAAAACCATTGGACTCATACCATATGGACCCCATCCCAAAACCTTTGGTAACATCCCACTTTTATAAGAGAAGATTCCTTGATAAGCTAGGATTACAAACTCATGCAACCCTATCGATTACATGCTCTCAAATATACCTTTCATGGTCATCATCATCTCTCTTTATCTATCATAAGCTAGATAATGATTGTGTCAAAGGGTGGCCTTAGTGTGTAATCCCCGATTAATTGTGCATCCATCATGGTATAAGCCACTTGTATTCTTGAAATCTTAGTGATAGAAATAATATATCTGTGTTTGATCATCCAAATTAACCCATTAGTGGATTCAGGGATGAAGTGAACTATGAGAACTATGATTCCCGCCATAACCAGGATATGTAGGATGCCTTCTTAAGGCTCTATCTCTAACAGGAATCCAATTTTATATAAGTCCCTTCATGTCCCAAGTATTACTAACTTAGGGGATTAAATTATCCCATAGGCCTTACACCCTTCCTCTTCCATCAGTGGATGAGAAGCTGGATCAAACACAAGTTTCATTATAAGTATAATCCATGATCATTCCCACAAGTACCTCAAACCCCTCAGTTTGTTGGGGGATGAACTGAACTATGATGAATCTGATTCCGATTATAGAACAGGATATGTAAGACTTTTTAATAAGTCCTGATCTCCATAACACATCCTCCATGAGATGGTAAATCATCCCTATGAAAGGGAAACTTTAATATGTAAGTCTTGTATGGATATTCTATCATGAAATGTGTCTGATATTCTATTATATCTTGTTTCTCATAAGGAGTATGACTCATGTAATCATAGTGGATAGAAATGATTGTACCAATAAATTTCTAATATTTTCCCTAGTGTGGGATCTTCATTGTTATTTAAGTGTGTTTACACCTCATCTTTGCTCAAAGGTCCATACTCACAATGAGGCAACCTAGGGAAACCTCATAGAGTAATCCCAATCCATAAGAACTATGTATACTCTGATTCCTATATAAAATAGAATACATATGTCACCTCATTGAGGTCTGGTCCTGATATTTACATCCTTGTAATTTGATGTTAAAATGCATGGATTGGTCCAGTCTCATGACTTTAAACTATGTCTAACAAACTATGCACGTTTTTATTCATGTTTTAATAGGATACATATGATGCCTCGTAGAGGTCCAATCCCATATCCAGAACACCAATTTCCTTCCTATATGGAAATAAAATTCAGAGTTCCTAAATATGGCCATAAAATAAAGCATCATAAATATATAAGAGAATGATGCAGAACCTGTGATATGCACACACTTGTTCATATCCATACATGTTCATAATAAATCCATTAACACTAGGGTGACTAGTCCCATATTAGGGTCAGGGAAGGACTTTTCAAAAATATATTAAAATTATAAGAGATTCTCATAGTGTAAAAAAATTCCCACTAAAAGGGTACGATGATCCCAACCTTCCATATTTTTGACCAGTGTGAGTTCCTAAGCGTCATTGAGTGTGAAACCCCAAAGGACCACCATCATTTGGAAATTAGGTCTCTACAAATTTATGGATAATGGAACCATTGGAATTTTCTAGGTAAGATTAAAAAATGTTAAATAAATTTGAATGATTGAGCAAGGCATTGAACCCCACCCCCATAATCAATCAAACTATCATGCTCAAGAATCCCATCCACATCTCTCTCCCAATGAAACAAAATGGTGCAATTGATGTGAAATTTTTTAATTGTGTAATCCCTTTAATAGGTTAAAATGATAGATTATCTAGTTATTTTTAGGCCTTTTTGTTCTTCACTTATTTTTCAACAAAACAGTGAACCTCATATGTTTCTTTTAATTGCATTGAATGTTACATAAAAAGAAGAGACCACCTCATTATCCTTTCAACTGTGAAAGTAATTGATCAAACATGTAATCTAATATATTATGCTTCACTAATAAGGTGTCTTTTTTCATCTATTGGACTTCTTGTATTCCTTTCGATTGAAATTTCATCATCAAATGTGCCAACAGATTTAGAGATCACTGGACAAGATGCTTTGGCCCCAAGGCCCCGACATACGCTTTCACCAACACACCACTTATAGTATGAGTTGGTGAATGACTTTGTCTAAGAAAACCACATCAACATATCCTTCCCAAATCTAGAATCATCTCATGAAATTTTTTCTGGGATTATTTCCCACTGGCCTTCTTTCCCAAGATAGGACATAGGAGAGGAAGTGTCCCTTATTTTCACTTTCAACCACTTTGGGAACCTATCCTTAGAGAATAGAAATACATACATTCCCAAACTGAAGTAGGTGGATAAGGACAACCACCAAGTCAGCTCAGTCACTTAGGATCTTCCTAGGGGGATCCCATCCATTCTAGTCTTCATCATCGACATATAACTATGATTCCACAAGGTGCTACACAGGAATTTGTGCCTACACAAACTATCTAAGTTGGGGTATCCCGTAAGAGAACCTACCGGGGGTATCCAAATTATGTAACTCTAGTGAAAGCTTATATTCTTACTACTACCAATCTGTCTAAGACCAACCAGGGTATCCTGATAGTGGCTTAAGATCAATCCTACATCATTACTAGCAAGGATCTTTTGACTTCATCACAACTAGTCTTAGATAATGTGGAATCCCATGGAGCACCCCAACCCTATGGGTTTGGGGAATTTTTATTATATTTTACCCTAGTATCATCATCATCATGGGAACTAACCCCTCAAATAGTATCACAGTCATTGACCCCCCCCCCAAACGGTACCACAGGCACCAACCTTCCAAACAAGATACTCCATCAAGGAAGAGCACCATCCCATTGTGTCTTAGTCAATATGATATAGATATGATATGATGACTTCTCATCATATCTTGAAAAGAAAAACCTTGAAGTGTATAATCATACCCTCCTGCAGTTATCTATGTCACAGAGGGTTGGCCTACCTTCTAATTCTGATGTGATAAAATAAAGGCTCAGCAGTATCTTTCTAGCATCTAAAAAAGGTGTTACCGAGCATGTTAGAATTTTAGAGGGTAATGAAAATTGAGCACATGGAAAATGGAAGTAGTGTATTCATTATCTTAGGTCCATGTTAGAACTCCCATCATCATCCAGTCACCCTGCCACTAACAGAGGAGAGGGTGTTTTCATGACTCCTAGCCATCTCCTTTATGATGACATTAAAGTTTATATAGAATAACATATCACTCAACTCCAATAATAGAATAGGGATCTCTAAGAGATAATTTTGGTAATACACCTAATATTTTTACCTTGGGATGACATACTAGTGCTTGCCTATGGAATCTCTCCTTATAGTGAAGTTTCCCAGCCCACTGGACTGGGGGAATTTTTATATTTGTAATCACCTCATTAGGTGAAATCCAGACATTGTTCAACCTCTCCCCAACCCACATGGTTGGAGGCATTTTTATATTTTCCACCTCCACATTGAGGATATTCAGGAAGCCATCTAACCTTAGATTTTTCCAAAAAACCTCCTAGAGAGTTGGGATATTTTAATCAGTGGGAATCTGTTATGAACTCAAAGACCCCCAATGCTTCAGCACCTGCCCCTAGACCAATAAATATCGAGACTCTATACCTGAATTTCCAAACTCAACCATGTGATCAGGCCAATGGAGGTATAGATAACATGCAGGAGAAGCAGTATTCTCACCCATCTCTTGAAGACAGATAGAAAAAAAATCTATTCCTTCTAATCAAGAGATGTTCTCAGGTATTTCAACTATGTCGTGGAAAATGATTTTATAGAGCTTCCAGCAATGAGAAAGCTAAGTGAAGAAAGGACGGTAGGTGATGAAAATAATTTCTCATACCATCAATGTCTCAGGAACATGATATCAGGTTTGTTTTCCTTTAAATATTGGTTTCAGGTACAAATGGACATGGGGATATTGGAACCAACATCACTTGAGTCCCCACTCTGATCATCTGATTGCTTTGAACAGGACACACAAGTTGTGCTGAAGAGAAAGATCCACATCCCTCCCAGGGATAAGTGACCATATTTCAAATAAATATTGAACAAAGCCTAATATTTTCAAACAAAAAATGCCACCAAGTATTTTTAATGTTCTAGAGAAATTGGTTAGATGTAACTTCCAATTATAAGGAAGCTGAATGAGGCAGGTTTGATAGGCCATGACAACCATTTCCCCTACCATCAATGTCTCGGGCATGATAAAGAGATATCCTTTGTCTTCAAGGATTGGTTGGAGATACAGGTAACTATAGTATTGATATATTTAAAGGATCTCGAAACTTATAAAATATGCATAAGAGTTATAAAAGATCCATCAGATGAGCTATTCTCTGAATAGGGTATTCACCACCATCCTTACCACAAGACACTAAACTAAAAATATGTCATCCTTACCACAAGACATTAAACTGCATGGCTATCATACATACCATAATATGTTAAACTCAATGGAAACCATTCTTACCATATGACATTAAACTGCATGGTATTCATCCTTACTACAAGATGTTAAACTACATGGTTGTTGTACTTACCATAATACATAAAACTACATGGTCATTTTCTTTACAACAATATGTTAAACTGCATGGCTATCATCCTTACCGCAAGATGTTAAACTGCATGGCCATCATCCTTAACACAATATGTTAAATTGCATGTTTATAATCCTTACATAAAAAAGTTTAATTGAATGGTATTTATCCTTAACTGCAATAAGTTAAACAGTATGGGCCACATCCTTAATGCAATCCATTAAACTGCACAGATAATGTCCTTTCCAGACAACATTAAATTACATGGGTTTTTTAAAACTACGTACGGATTGATTATCATCCTAATTTTATATGTAGGGACACTAGATCCTATATCTTAGCCAATACACCTATATTCATGTCCTTACCGCAAGACATTAAACTGCATGGATGATGTCCTTTAAGAAGGACATTAAACTTTATAGATTTTATAAAACTACATATGACTTGATTTTCATCCTAATGAGATACATAGGGATTCCTGGATCCTATATCTTATCCTGGTCATTTATATTCATGTCCTTACTGCAATATGTTAAACTATATGTCTTATTTCCATTCTTCAAAACATTAAACTACACGGGTCTTCTTAAGAACTACATATGTCTTGATTCTCATCCTAATGAGATATGTAAGGATGCTTGGATCCTATATCATAACATAAAAACCTATATTCACATCCTCACCACATGAAGATAAACTACATGGAACACATCCAAATCATATAACAATAAGTTGTGTGGAATCTTAATATCTAGAAGACACTATCAGTATCAGGTGGAAATTTTAGTTTCCAGAAGACCCACCGATATAGTACAATATCGATCCAATTTATATCAAAAAATCACCAATACCCCATAGTCACCTTATAAGGGTGTTCCTTGATATTTAACCTCAAAAACACTTATATTTGGGTATTAATGACACCTTGTAAAAATGAAAAAAGCTTTAGACTAGAGAGAGAGCAGGTTCATATCCCTTTTCACTCAGAGAAAGTCTCCAGACATATTTTTAAAATAGGAATGGGGGAGGTGCATATCCCTACCCATGTGCATGAATTAAATCATAATATTCCAATGTAACAAGGATTATAGAAGTGGGATCATATACCCACTTCAATCAAAGGCATCAACCAACATACCCTGGAAGCTAAGAGCATACAGACATATATTCCAATACATACCCTATTGAAGTGCTAGTTCTTTGTGATAGAAACAAAGGATCTCTTCTGGTATATTCTGGTTCATATGTAAAGAGAATTGTGTTCATATCCCTACAACCATGGAAACTCAACAATTTGATCATTATAAACAAGTAGTCTATCCAAAGAAAGCACATATACTTACTCTCGGTTGGAAGGATTATTGGAATATCCCAGTAAAGGAAGAGGTGTAGGCCCAAGATCATATTCATGTTTCAATTGGGGCTTACCAAATGATAGTAGAACATGCCTCGAGATAGGAACATATCCATATAAAAAATACCATAATCATATTTAAAAGTTCATGGATCAGAATTGTATCCCCTTTCTAGATGGATCTAACCATATGAGAATGGAGCATGCCTTGGGAATGGATCATATTCTTATCAGTGAATCTACCTGAAATATTTAAGAAGATCAAAAAATATAGTTAGATATTCCTTCTTATTTTGATATATGAATGAAGTAGTATTCTTTTGAGGAAATATAGGTGGAGGCTCGTATCCCTTATCCCATTCTGGAGGTCCTTCGGAATTTTCTGGAGAGTAAGGTATATCCAGAGTGGGATCATATTCCCTCTCCATCTGGTTCTCACCAAGTGAGAGCGGTAGACTCCCTGGGATAGGATTATATCTCTATCATAGAATCTCATTGATATACTCTAGTATCTTATCAATTCTGGGATCATGTTTCCACAACACCATATGGTTATCAATAGATTCTGATAGCCATCGTAGAGCAGTCTTATGTATCTAATCAACCCCAAAAGTTAGGACAACATATTCCAACCATGATGCATAATGGGGATCGTAACCTTGACTTTCTCAATGAAAATTTTAATAGTGGTTGTTCAAGACACATTCTCTGCACCTCAAGCATCCATCGACTCATTAACTGAAGCATAATGTGATCATTACCATAATATTTATCCTCATAGTAATGTGAAGATAGATCACATGGACTCTACTCCTAACATACACTATGGTAAAACTTCCCACGATGATATATCCCATAAAAAGTAAATCATCCCATTTCTTAAACACCTTATTATAGTAAGCTGATAAAAAATATTGAGAATATTCATATAAAAAGATGCTCACAATACTGAGGTTAACCATATATAGTTCCCCAATCAACCATCAGTAGCACTTCACCATGGTTAGAAGGAAACCCAGAAAGGAAACCATTGTGGTATGACAAGGTAAAGACATATATCTATGATGAAAATTTGCTTTACATGGAGATATGGAGAGTGTTAGTAGGAAAAAACCTCCCAAACAAGCCCATGCCCATTACCACTTCCAATTATGATATCCCAAACATGTCAAAAATGTAGTTACAAAATATGTCCCTACCACATGATGTTAAATTATACATAGTTCATTATAACCACATGAATTTAAACTATATGGAGTTCATCTTAACCATATGATGTTAAATTGCATAGATTTTTTCCTAACCATGTGATGATAAACTATAAAGAGTTCATTGTAATCACGTGATGTTAAACTGTAGAAATTTCATCTAAGATATATGATGTTAAACTATATGATTTATTCTTAGATACATTACGTTAAACTATATTATCTCATCTTGGTTACATTATTTTAAAACGTACAACTTCTTCATTATCGAATTACCTTAAAACAGTATGGTAATAGTCTTCACCGTATTACATAAAATTTCACAGATCTACAACCTTCTTTTTCATTTACATTGGGTGATCCAATTACTCAATGAAATATTTTAAAATAAAAAGATAATTTCCTTAACACATGACATTATACTGCATGGATTATGTCCTTACTACATGAAATTAAACTACATGGCTGATGTCCTGATTGCATAACATTAAACTGCACGGATGAAGTACTAGTGACATAAATTCAAACTAAACGGTACCTCAAGACCTAATAGAAAGACTTAAAAATAAAAAGTATCTCATGTCCTTACCGAATGAGATTAAACTAAATGGATAAATTCCCCACTACATGACATTAAAATACATGGGTTTTCTAGAACTACATATTTCTTAATTCATTCCATTACATGAAATTTTGTGATACCTGGACTTCCACCCTTGGGACCAACCACAACATTTACATTCTTGCACGTCATTTCAACTTCTTCATCACTACATGATGATAAACTATATGGGATTTTTAGAAATATGTATGGATTGATTACTATTTACATAGGATACATAGAGAAACCCAAATATTTATCCTCAAGTCCAACCACAATTCTATTTTTCACACTAGGAAGCCCATGTCCTTTCTGTATGATATTAAACTACACAACTCCTCAAGAATTATGTGTTGAATGATTTCTATCATCACAGGATACATAGTGACATGAATATCTCCAATCATGGGCTCATCTACAACATCTAATAATAAATTCAACCCAAATTTATAAGAACCAAGTCACACAAACTCATTTTTCTACATATGAGTTGAGTATACATACTGATTTCTTATGCATGTAATATATCTTGAATAATTTTCCATGTTGGTTCCCATATCCTTACCACATGATGCTAAACTACAAGGAAAATTTGCTGGTCATATGAAATTATAATTTCTCAATGAAAACATCCTTAGCGCATGATGTTAAACTTCCTGACAATTTTCCATACTGCGTGAAAATAAACTACATAGAACACATCCTTACCGTATGATGTTAAACTACACAAAATTAAGTACATCTCTGCTATATGACATTAAAATGTGAAGGCCATCACCCATCATTATCCCTTATCAAATGACCACAAGTGCCTTACCTCGGTCAACTAGAGTATGATGTGATTTATCCATATTTTAATGCTCCTCAATCCATATACCACAATTCATATCTTGAGTGACTTGGGTTTCCGCATTCCTTTCATGGACCTTGGAAAAGAAACTAGATATCTTAGTTTGACCATGCTATTGATGCAGAAGGTCTTAGACCCGCAAACTAGGGCCATAATGGCCCAGTATAAAGGGATTTATAATCCTTGTGATCATGATATCACTATGGTGGAACCCATAACCTCAGTCTATGTTGGGTTATCATCCATACAATTGTATCATTTCATTACTCAGGACCCAAGAATCTTGAGTCTTGATTTACAACATCTTCATATCCTTATTAGAAGGATATTAGATTAATCTTGGCCCTGGGTGTCCTAATCAGGCTTTTCTGTTACGTCACCCATATTTTCTCCATGAGTGTCACAACCTTATTACTTCCTACACATTGGTCAAAGTTTTACAACCTTAAAATCTAGCCTATTATGGTCCAAATCATTAGACCTTAAAATACTAGTGAAAGAGACACAAAAAAAATCATTTTGAAAACCCAAAAAGTGGGATCGTGGGAAAAATTCAAGTCATCACTTGCTAAACTCTTCATCTCCAGAGTTTAGGAAAAATTCAGGCACAACAAAATAAGGAATAAATCTCATAGGGACTAATTTGTACCCCTTGTAAAATACAATCTATGCTCACTAGACCCATTGGTCTAAGAAGAAGTTAGCACATTGATTTTTTCACATCCCCTCACTGTGATAATATGTTCTCTAAGTGGTGAATCAACTTTTAGGGTGCTTGAAACCTTCTTGGATATTACATTTTCCATAAATCAAACTTCATGATCGGGGCACTTCGGGTTACCGTAATCTTTTCATGGCCCTTGGAAAGAAAAAAATATCTCTCAGTTCGGACATACTATTAATACATAAGGGATCATACCCACCAACAAGAGACATCTTGGCTCTGTAAGGAGGCCTTTTTAATCCTTATGATCCTAACATCACTATGGAAGAACTCAACTCCTGAGGGTGTTTTGGTTTATCCCTGATATGATTGTCTTGTGCCTTCTTTTTGACCTGAGCACATTGGACCATAATTTACAATCCTCATACCAAACTATCTGATAATATTCTACATCCTTGATGTTACATCACTATATTTTTTACCCTTTCCCAAATATAGAATGAGACCCTAAATTCCAAAACATTTTTTGTCCCACACATCAGGATTTGAAAGCTTGGGGCATAGGGATTGAGCTTCACAATCAAGAGCTAAACTGCCCTAGGCTTCCAGAACCCTTACTTGATAGCTTTCTTTCCATAAACAACTTCATAATCTAGATGGTTGAGTCTTTATAAATCTTTCATGGACCTCAAAAAGAATTGTATAACATCTTTTCTTGTCCATGTTATCAATGAATAATGTCCTTGGAGAACCAACTAAAAGAATTTATTCCTGACCAGAAAAGAGCCTCACTCGTTATGTGCCCTGGAGACACTATGAAGAAACCATTCACCTCATAGTGTTATGGGTTATCCCTCATATTTATATCCCATCCCATATTCACTAACTAAAACTTTTTTGTTATGACTTACATAACTCATATTACAACTATCCAGGTAGACCTGGTATCCAATATTTCATCCCAAACTGAGATTACCCCCATAAACCTTCCATGAACCTTGTAAGAGAGTATAGACACCTCTGTTTGAAAATTCTATCGATGCATAAGGTCTTTTACCTACCAATTAGAAGCATATTATCCTTGTATAAAAAAGCTATGATCCTTATTAGCCTCAACAACACCATAATGGAACTCACCACCCCAGAGTCTTTTGAGTCATACATATTCTTCCTACCCAATATTCAATATTCATCAATCAGGTTTGAGCTAGAATACCCTAAACTACAGCATAGAAAAGGTCTAAGTTAGAATCCCATAAAATAAAAAACCTCAAAATTACAAGATAAGATAATATAAAATACAGTACAAGAAATGTCCAAGGTAGAATACCATAAACTACATCACATCAAAGGTCTGATCTAGAATACCATGAACTATAATATAGAAAATGTTCGAGCTAAAAGACTCTAAACTACAGCATAGTGATGGTATAGCTTATAAGTCCTTAAAATAGCTAACCAAAAAATATATAATACTCACCAGGATGAAAATACTATAAGGGAATCCTGGGAAAATTTTGAGTCTCTACTTACTGGACATGAACTTTTTGTTACCCATGAAATATCGAGCATCGAGAAGATGAAAGAGACATAAGACATTTTATGTCAAAAACATGTAATAAGGTGGCTTGAAAAATATAAAAGTTCATTCCCACTAATTATTTATCCATATGAAACTTAGGAAAAAGATATAATAAAAAAATAAAAAAGATATAAAACTTCTGGGGTCCATCATATGTCCTTATAAAAAATCAAAAAATGATCGCTAATTCCCCTATCTTTGGTAGAAGTTAGAGTGTTCTACCTTCAAAAAGGATACCATGCCCAAATTATCCTTGTAAATTATTTGATATCAAGAGAAATGGATTAGGTGCATCAATAAAGGATTTAATTTTAGTTGGAATTCATGAAAATTTATCAAGATAAACCTATTGAAAGTTAAGAATTCAAATCCATGTGATTGGATCTATCTAGTATTACACACAAAGGATGGGTGTCATGGATGATCCAGAAACATATCCAATGAAACATGGATCTCTACCAGGGATTTAATCATATAAAAATGACACTCCGCTTTCTATATATGATCCAAATCTATATAATTAAATTTATCATAGAGTTATTTATCTTTGAAGCTATGTTCCCTATGAATGAGTTTGATTTTCATAGTGGTATATTTTAAAATAATGTATGAATGGATTCGCATACTCATGGGATGAATATGAAATCCAAGTACCTAACTTTGGATATAGACACATGTTTCTTTTCACCCAATCCCTACTCTATTCTAGAGTTCATACACATTCTAATTTCAGGGGATCCATACCCCATGCCAAAGCCACTTCATGTCTCAAGATTATCCAAGCAATCATGTTCAGAAATCTCCTCTAGATAACACTTGAAATTTCATCATTTGACACTCTAGAAAAATCCTCTCTTAGGGATCAATATCATGGCTCTTCATATATTAAAATATGTTGAAATTTTATCTATGTTTACCTTATAATTATATCCTTTTAATTATGAAGTAATATCATTCTAAGGGGTGCCATTTTGTTGGAACCCATAAATGTACATATTTCACTTTTCCATGGAATATTCAAGAAATATAAAGATAATGAAAAAAAATTATAGAATTTTCATAAATGACTTGGGAATGACAAGAAAAAAGTTTTGGGATTTGGTTTATGGGGATACTCTTTGGGACCTTGTGGCACTCATCTTATAATTTTATTCTAAGTAGTTGTGGCAATTATTCTCACCCTTTTTCCAACAAAATAGGTCAACCCACTAACTAACCAGACCAAGGATCAGACATAGAAATATGTGGGATCAATTTCAACCATTCCCAATGGGATATATTCAGGCCATTTACTGGAAATAAGGATTCATAGCACCCATATAAATAGAACGGTTTTGTGTATAGGGCTCGTGGTGCATGAGGCCAAAGTTTCACATAGTGTGGGAACAAATCCTGCTAGGATGAAGCCTGGGTGGAGGTGTGTGTAGGTTTTACAGTGTATAACATCATTATTAACTCGACCGAACAACAGTCAGGGCTGGGATTTTCTTTTGGAGGGTAGGTGATGTGAGATTTCGATGTGGGACAACATTTTTGTTTGTATTGTTAATGCGATGAAAGAATAACCGTTTGATAATTCCTTTCATTGATCTTAGCCGTGTTCTTCATTATGGAGCATCATGAGGTTGAAATTGAGTTTACCCCATGATGCACAAGTTCAAATCAATCCCACGTAGTGATAGACCTCCATATTCGACCTCCCACTCGACTTTCCCCCTCCCGCACTGCTTGTTCGACATGGAAACTCAATATCAGTCGCATGATCACTCGATGATCACCATGATTTCCAGCTCCAGTCCTTTGATCGATAGCTGAATCCATATTGTACCCAATATATTGTGAGGCTCCAACTGAGGAAGCCACTTTCATTGTGTGAGATCTCCCACTAGTGCCTGAAGCCATCGCATGATCATTCTTTGATCATGTGATCAATGTGAATACAATCAGTGGAGACAACGTGATAATTTTACGACTATGAGACCTTCCACCTCTTGAATGATTTTTGCCTAAATTAAATTGTGTTTATCAAAGGTTTTCATGTGGAATCCTAGAAGTAAATCATTTCATTATATGATCAAATTAAATAATCATGTGATAAAGAATAGGCTATCTCACAATTTCATGATGTCTATCCTGCAAAATCATCACTCCCTCATCTGGTGCACGCGGCTTCCACCCCATAAAAAGTGGTGCCAAAATTGGGCTGACCTCACTTGTAAATACCCTACACATTAGTAAAAATGCACACGAGTAAGTGAGGGTAGAAGTGGAGAATATTAGTGGAAAATCTAGGTATCCTTCCACCTCTTTCTGATATCCTCTCCATGTAATCAATAAGTCCCTCCCATGAGAATCTACTTTGGGATTTCATCACATGAACTTATCATGAGACCTCCATAAGATCACATGATCGCATAATAGGATAATTTCATGTGATTCAGTTATACCATGTATAGTATAGAACAACTAATTGTGCATGTCCTCGGTCTCACGACATCCTCATACACCCATGATCATGAGTTCATAAAGCTATTTTGTGATGGTGTGGTTCTCTAAAGTCAACATGGTTCGATTTTATGACCCATACACATGAAGGAGGTCCTTGGTCTCATGGTTCCCCCTACTTGATCTTGCATTTATCCTTCGCTCGGCCTCATAGTGTAGAATTTAGAACATGCACCACATATGTCATGCACTCCTCTTTGACCAGACAACATGAACCCTCACCGATTAACATAACTATTTAAACATACACCTACCACACATGATAAAAAAACACAACAATATCCAATCATTGATCATTATATCACATGAAAATACGAATATCATGAGAGACCCATGTCAGAAAGTTCATAATGAAATCATTCTGGCACACAGGATGCCCATGCTGGTAGTGCTAACCCTCGGTCTCGTGAATCCTTGAGTACCCTTTCTAGATTTTTCTTTTATGAAACCATGGGCATGGAATCCTTGGCATGTGGAACCATCTAGAATCCATAATATGGCCTCAGACTCCCTCATAATACCCTATTTGAATGTTCTGTAAATTATATTATAAAATAATCCTCATGAAAACCCTCTATAATGTGATACATTCTTGGGAATTTGTGATCATATGATATTCCACCCATGGCTTCAATAGCCAAGATAGATATCCCCTTATGTTTACCCTCAGTCTTGTGAAACCAGGATTCCTTTTGTCTTGTGATACTTGCATGTGGCCTTAGAAGTGACTGCCTTGAAATGAAACATCCCTACAGGAACTCCCTTCAGGAAAGGAAGATAATGTGGACATTCAACCAATATGTAATGCACCCTCTTGATTTAGTTTACACCTTTACCACTGTATATATCCTCAACAAATAGATCCACTCATGTTCTAAGATTCGATCTCATGACCCACTTTGTGGTCATACGGGTCGCATGAAAAGGAAACCTCCATACAGTTCCATAATGTGTGAAACCCTCCACTCATGAAATGTCAACACTTGGATGGATGCATTATTATAAACATTTCCATGAGAACCCTATACATAAGTATTTTAAGTTCACATGATCTCAAGATTCTCCATTGATCTTTTGATGTTCTTGGGAGACCGTGGATGATTCACGTTAGTCAAGAGATTGGCCTTGGACAATTCTGGTTGATCTCATGACAGCTAGTTCACATGTCACTATTTTCATGTGGAAGTATAAAGACAAGTAAATTTATTATTCAAAATCCACCTTGGAATGTCTAAATTTTCATGCAACACATTTAATACAAGTCACAACGAACATGCGAAGAACCTTGGAGTTGTCTGCCTTAGCCATGTGAAGATATCCTAGGTAATGCACTTTGATCATGTGAAGGATTTTTTTTCATGCTAACATGATTATTTGATTTACCACAAACACGTCAGCATTGTCATATGATAGTCTGAAGACAAGTTAGGTAGATCATGTGATAAACTATGATCATGTCTACTTTGATCATGTGCAAGATCCCATTCATGACTGCTTTGATTATGTGAAGACATCCAAGGCATGTCAATTGATCAGGCAGACACCCTTGTACATTTCTTCCTTGTCAAAATAATTCCCCAACATGTTGGGTATAAAATCAATACCTACATATCAGACAGTCAATACATGTCAAGAAAATCTCATAGGACATGTCAACCTCATTTGGCAGACCCATTTGGACTCATACCATGTGGACACGGGCTAGGAAACTTTGGTCATGTCCCCCTTTTATAAGGAAAATTGATAAGATATGGTTATGTACTCATGTGACCCTATCAGTGACATGCTCTCAGAAAGACCTTTCATGGTCATCATCGTCTCTCTTTATCTATCAGAAGATATATAATGAGTATATCAAATGTTGACCTCAATGTGTAATCCTTGATCAATAGGGAATTCATCCTGGTATAGGCCCCTATCTTTCCTGAAACCTTGGGGATATAAATAATATCTCTAAGAATGATCATCCACTTTAACCCATCAGTGGATTGGGATATGAAGTTAACTACAAGAGATATGTTTCTTTCTATAACTGTGATATGTAGGATTCCTTCCTAAGGCCTGAGATACAACAAGAATCCAATTCAGTGTAAGTCCCTTCATGTCCCAAGTATTCCTGACTTAGGGGATTAAATTATCCTATAGTCCTTCCACCCTTCCTCATTCATCAACAGATGATAAGAGGGATCATACACAAGAATTATTTTAAGTATAATCCTTGATCATTCCCTCAAGTTCCTCAAAACCATCAATGGGTTCAGGGATGAACTAAACTACGGTGAATATTATTCCTATTATAGAAAATAATATGTTGGATTCCTTAATAAGGCCCGATCTCTCTACCACATCCTCAATGAGATGGTTAACCATGCCTCTCAATGGGAAACTTTAATGTGTAAGCCCCGTATCGATATTCTATCATGAAATGTGTCTTTTTTTCTACTATATCTTATTTCTCACAATGAGTATGACTCATGTGGTCTTATAGGCTAGCAATGATTGTATCAATAGTGTGATGATATTTCCCCTGGTGTGAGATCTTTATTGGGATGTAAGTTTGATTACACATCATCTTATCTCAAAGGGATATACTCTTAATAAGGAAACCTAGGGAAACCTTAGAGTGTAAGCCCCAACCATAACAACTATATATACATTGATTCCTACCTCAAATGGGATACATAGGATACCTCACTAAGGTTCAATCCTGATATTTACATCTTTACCATTGATGTTAAATTTCATGGATCAGTCCAGTCACATGACCTTAAACTATGTCACACAAACTATATGGGTTTTGATTCTAGTATTAATAGGATATGTAAGATGCCTCATAGAGGTCCAATACCATCTCCAAGACACCAACCTCCTTCTTGGATTGATATAAACTACAGTGTTCCTAAATATGGCCATAAACTAAAGCATCATAAAAAAATTGAGTGATAGAGAACCCATTATATGCATGCACTTTTTCATATCGATGCATGTTTATAGTCAAGATATTAAAACAGGGGTTACTAGTCTCATATCAGGGTCTGGGGAGGATTTCATGAACATATCATAAATCTATAAGAGATTCCTAAAGTATGAAACAATTCCCATAAAAGGGGTGCAATGATCCCAACCTCCCATACTATTGACCAGTGTGAGTTCCTATGTATCATTGGGTGTAAAACCCCAAAGGAAAACCTACCTTTGGAAAGTAGGTATGTACCTATTTCTAGATATGGGAACCATTGGTAGATTCTAAGGAAGATTAAAAAATGGGAAACAATATGTGAATGACTGATCAAGTCATTGATTGTCCTACCCCCCCCCCCCCCCCATAATCAATCAAACTTTTGGTCTCGGGACTCCCATCCATGTCTATTTCCTGAAAAAAGAGGGTCTCAACTGCCTTGAACCATATGAAATAACTTCTTGTCTCTATATCAAAAAACAGTCGAGCCTAGATCCTGAGGTATTTCAATACACTATGTACTCCACTGCCTCCTCTAGTAGTCTCAAAATAGGATCACTCATTAGCCTTAGACTTAACTCCTTAAAGGATCTATGGCATTTCTTAGTCCAGGTAAATGACTACCCTTTCCACATTAGGGTTCTCAAAGGTGATTCAATCCTAGAGAAGTCTTCCCCAAACCATCAACAGTACCCTACCAAGCCAAGAAAACTCTGCACCTATGACATTCTCTTTGGTGGATCCTAGGAAAGCACTACATTGATCATCACATAGTCTATAACTAATCCATTCCCAAAAATGAAATACCCAAGGAAGTGAACCTTGTGAATCAAAAACTTAAACATCAATATCTTTTCATAAATACGGTGCTCCCAAAGAAAATCCAAGACCATCCGAAAGTGTTATGCATGATCCTCCTCTAAAATAGAGTATATGAGTATGTCTCCAAGGAAGAAAACCAAAAAAATAGTCCTAGTAAGGATATAAAATTTGGTTCATAAATTCCATAAACATGGTGGGGGTATTCATCACACTGAAGGGAATCACCGGGAACTCGTATTGTTCATAGAAACATCGGAATTCAGACTTTATAATATAAATATCATAAACTCTTAACTAGTGGTAGTTGAACCAAATATCGATCTTTGAGAACCATCTCCTGCCTCAAAACTAATCAAATAGTTCATTAATCCTCAACAAGGGGTACATTTTCTTTATTGTGGCATGGTTCAGGTAATGAAAGTTGATGAAAATACACAATATTATGTCCTCCTTTTTCATGAAAAACACTGGAGCTACTTAGGGGAACACACCAGGTCTGAAAGAACCCTTTTCTCAAAGGTCTTATAATTGAAACCATAACTCTAAAATCCCAGTGGGGCCATCTGATATGCTATACAATAATCATAGTAGTATCAGTATGCAAGTTGATAAAGAACTTCATCTCTCACCTTAGAGGTAGTCTCAGAACTTCCTTGGGGAATACATCTATAAAATACTCCATGACAGAAGGAATCTAGATGCCTGAAGATCTTGCAGCACCAATGGCTACACTCTACAGCTGATGGGTGATGGGTTTCATCCTCTAGCTTGAAAAACCCACTCATTACATTATGATATCTCTCTTTCCCATAATGGATAATACCATCTCATCAGTTCATATGAATCTGACTCATATGTGGTGAAAATCAATCTAAGATCATACCAAAGGCAAACAATCCATACAAAATATGGAATAATAGGGTTTCATCATGAAGAAAAAAAGGTCCCATGTTAAACTCTCTCTGCCAAGAAATAGATCACACTACTAAAAGATAAAATATATAAAAGAGGTATTCCCTGTAGAAACCTCAAGACAAAGTTGTTGGGATAAAGCCTCAATAGGGATCTCTAGCTCTCATAATAAGAGTAAAGAGATGAAGTAATGACACACATCAATTTATAACAATATTGAATAAAGAGTATAATAAACATAGATCATACATTTAATCCTCTTGTGTGATGCTGGTTCACATGCCACCATAGCCTGTAGCTCTTCACGACCCCAACTGCTAGCTCCCTAAGCCTGACATGGGCCACCAGGTGGTGGTGGTGGAAGGATATCATAGCATCATCAACCACCCATATCTCTTCCTCCTAGATATCTACCTACTCCTATACTATTTTCTCCTCCATGGGGGCCTCCCTGACCTTACTTGGGAGATACCTGATCGTAGTGTTGCCTCTACCATGACAGTCAGTCTATTATATGTTTGTTCTACCCATCCAATCAGGTCTGGAAATCACACTCCATGTGACCTCTCCCATTATATACATAGAATTTACCCTCTTTGGGATTCCATGGTCTTCTTTCCTTCCCATGACCATGTGAATGATCCTGATCCTAGGAAGATCTCTTATTTCGTGATCCTAGCATCTGGAATCTTATAGCTATTGCTAATAACTCCACTCTATAACACCCACTACCAACTCCAGCTACATGGAATCCCTCTGATAGGAATACTTCATCACCATTTCCCACTCCAACACCATGACATTGGTGGGAATTCATGAAGGTACTATACTGGCTTGAATATATCTACATATACCCCACTCGAACTTCTGTGCTCGGAAGTAGCCAAACTAGATCATATCAAGGGAGAACCACTTAAGTTATTTAAACCTCACATCATTCTCATCCATTTTCATCCATACCTACTACATTTCTAGAGGATCTTAAACCCTTCCCGAGTGCAAGCATAAGGGGTAATACACCTCATGAAATAGCTTCTACAATTTTTTCCATGATAGTGTTGAATCGTTATGAATATATGTAAAAAGACTCTACCAACACCCAATTACTCTAGGGAAAAGGATAATTTTTAAAGAAACTACCTAATCATTCAGTTTTTAGATAATCTTAAAGACACAAACCACTAACTCTAGCCAATCCTCTAATGCCTATGAATTAGCTTTCCATGGAACCTTAGCAGACTCTGGCATTGTAACTCTTAGAGCCTGCTAATATAGTGTGAATCCTCATCCAATTATGCTAGTATGATATTTTGTTCAATAGGTGGGGGTTCTGATACTGATCCACCTGGAGGAATAACCTTTCATGATGGCCACTAAACTAAGGCCTCGTCACTCATCGGATCATCATCACGATCCAGAACTGGTAACCTGGATGGCTTTCATCGCAAAGAAATCCTAATAGTTTAATCTAGAGTTACCATGATCAAATTAGCATATATATATATATATATATATATATATATATATAAAATGGGGAGCCAAATCAATAAGTATATTCAAAATTCTCCATCCTATATGATGAATGTATCATTGATCCTTACAATAAATATCTCAGTGTGATGAGTCAATAAGCAGATAGTCAAAGTCCTAGTGAATGGATACGTCAGTCGCTACACCAACACTAGGTTCCCTAAACTAAAATTTGCACTCCAAACACTTTTACATTGTTACCCTATATCCCAACCAAACCCTTTTAAGGGGAAAACTACAAAATCTATCCTAAGGAATAAACTGATCTGATAAAAATATGTTGTGACCCAAACCAATGGGGCTCGAGTCGCAACAACCCTAAGACTACCTCCATAGGTTAGGAGGTAGTGACAAGAACTAAAAGGAAAAAACTAATATGGAGTCCTTTTTCTAATGTACCTATGTGCACACACCCAAATATCTCCATGCATAAGTGTACAGTATTAAAAATAAATGATGCAAAATCTAGATAAAAATCCATACATGTAATACCTATATGGAGTACAGGGGTACGACATTATAAACTGCAAAGTAAATGGGAAAAATACATGCCCAAATAGAAATGTGTTCTAACCTAACAAAACTAGTTAAGAAAACTATGATATAGCTCAACTATGAATCTCTAAACTATGACCACTATATACGGTCAAATGCACCATGGTATCCCTATTTTCCTCTATAGTTTTTGCAGACCAGTCCTTCATCTATATAAGACACGACATGCATGGGAGAATCCCATACAAGGTTGAGTATATACATACCCAACAGTATTCCCCAAAATCTAAAGGTGGGGTAGTAAGAGAAATGATAGTAAGGGAAAGTAGGCAACTCAACCCAAGAAAGAGAGTAACAAAATCCAATGAAATGGATACAGATACATACATATATACATATGCTCAAACCAAAAAAGTCAAAATGATAGAGAAAATGGGATCTCCATCTCACATCACAGCCCAAGAAAAGAGTGACAATAGTTCCAAGTAGTCAATTGTCAATCTCCAGCATCTTCTGTGTCTATCTGAGGAGACATCCAAGTCAAGCCACACCATGCCACTATGCCATGTAGCTAAGGGGAACAATATCTATGTAGAGAACATTTACCCTAATACAACATAATGGTTTCACTATGTAGATATCTATAGGACTCATGCCCTATAACAACAATATGGTTCCACACAAGTTGTCAGTAATGGACCCATTCACATCCCAATTGGAGGGTGTCTCTCTTATAGTTAGTAGAGGACCCATGTCCAGCCCAGCAGGAGGTTCCCGCCATAATAGTTGGTAGAGGACCATTTCCCAGCCTAATTGGATGGTTACACTCTAATATTCTAGGACCCATGCCTTGATAACACATGATTGTGACACCCGAATAGTAGATAGAGGACCCACACCCTTCCCAGCTGGAGGGTACCACTCTCGTAGTTAAGGAACTATACCCTGAATCCAAATGAGGGTTCCACTTGGTGGATTGGTAGAGGACACATTTCTTGTCCCATGGTATTATTCCACTCTAACATCTAGTAGAGAACCCATGAATAGCCCAATTAGAGGGTTCCACTCTAATGTCTTCGGTTATCCTTCTCAGTCACAGTCATCATCGAGCATCTCTTAAAGAAGATCCACACTCAAAACATCTCATAACATATCTCAAAATCCACTATAAATTCCACCACCATGTTCTATATATAAAATAATCTATATTGGATACTCATGGGGAAAAATCTGAGTCCAAATGAAGGAGATAAGAGAGGTAGAAGTTTCCTCATAAGGGAATAAGAGGTACACAATGTGTAAAGGGACCCATAGGGTGTGTGATCTTTCCTTTATTCGCATCCATGTCCCTAATGTTTCATCTATCACTGACTTTATATCGCTACATGGTGTGTAGGTAGACTACATAACATGCCTTATACACCTAGGGTCCTATCCATGCTCGTGACCATGTCTGTGTAATGTTGCATGTGCTTGTGTTATTCGATACATGATGTGTGATGTCCATGCTAGCACTCATCATATACCGCATGCTCAAGATTGAGTACCCTTACAAGTACACGACATGGATCCCATAATACATGGCTTGTGAGGCCACATGAGATATTAGAAATGTATCATTTTTACATGTCGACCCAGTCATCTTGGGTTACACAGTGTGTGGTCCGACCACATGATGTTATGTTTTTAACTCTAATAGAAACCCTAGCCGCCATAGAAACTGGTATACACAACATGTGTTATTTAGACTAAACAGTGTGTAGTTTGGTTTAGAAACTTAGATATGTTCCTCATTTATCTTATACAACTCCTCCTCCATGAAATATGTCCAACAACAGCCCATTTTTTAAAGGTATTCACCTCTGGAAAGCGATTTTGTCCCTCTGATGGAAAAAAACAGTGTTTTGAACCTCCCTCACATAACCCGAATTACTTCAAATGTATCTCATGTCGTGACATCTCTAATTTGGATTCTAGATCAACATATAAATAACCCACAACCTAAAAATCCTTCAAATCCATCCGTGATTCGCGAATCCATTCCTCCCATGTGATTCTGCTGTGAATCTGGGGATCCAATATGTCTTAGTCCTGCTTGGAAATGTTGAATAGAGACCTCATGGTACAATTGGAAAATAATGTGAGGAATTTTTATAAGAAATTCCCAAAAACAAAGGTTTAGTGATCATTGTACAAGTGTTCCTGGATAATGAACACAAATTTGGACGTTTGGGGTGAGAGAACTGAATAAAAAAAATTAAAATCGGTTCATTAATGCATGAAAAGGATTTATTTAGTGCGTATCAAGAAATGGAATCAATCATGATCAAACTATTTTATCAATAGGGGAAGAATTAGTAAATTGAAAATTCCTACTTTTAATTTTATCATTCGTTGATGAAGAACAAGCTAACCAACAAAGAAGAGAATTTGTTGCATTCACTACGCCTCGATATGTCTGGATCCAGAGTTTCGTCACTATCAGATATTGATTCTCTAATGAGAGGTGGAAGGAAATTCTCTCAATGATCCTAGGGTTATGTATCTGACCCAAACAATCCAACATAACAAGAATTTTATAGAGTAAATAGAATTATGTTATTTAATTTAAAATAAATAAATTTAATCATTTATTTTAATTAAATTCACCCACCAAAGGTTGTGACATCCAAACACCCTACACTGACCAATTTTAGGTCACACCTAGGGTAAAAATCACATTCTAGTTTTAACCATGGTTATAGATTTTTTATCCTAGATTCCATTTAGGTGATATCCCATTTTATTTAAGAAATCGTGCATGGATAATATAAAATATTTTTAATATTTTTATAAAATTAATTCTGAGCACATCGAGACTTGAAATCATTGTCTCTACACCTGGCTCTCAACATATTTCTATATATATTATAAAGTCTTACAAGTAAAAAATTTCGGTATCTACAATAGAAACATGTATGAGATCTTTACTACCCTTAAGAAACTCATTCTGTTGAAGATAGTAACATTGTACAATAGTTATCATAGTGTACTTATGGTATTTCTTTCCATTTTAAATAAAAAATAGCATATTATTACTTTTATCTTGATTACTGTTTAAACATTACTAATTATTTTAAATCATTAAATGTCTCTCACTATTTTATTGAACTCTAAAACCCCTCTTCGCTAGAATCTAAATATTATATCGCTTGAGTATTCTAGTGGAAAGGACCCTTGAAGCCTCTCCATATAGTCTACAACATTCGTTTATTCGATTACTCAGAGAGTTCTTACATAGGTGTTTGACTGGCCAACCATATTAACTAATGACAACTTCATCTATTGAGTGAAGTCTCGGCTTCTAAAATCATAAAAATATTTACTCAATTCTTGCTTATAAATTTTCAATAAGCTATATTTGGCTACTTATTTACTACCAACTTCAGTTAAGTCAACCAATCACTCTCATAAGAACTCCCTGATAGTAAGAGGAACCCTCAACTTTGGGTGATGATCTACTTGTACACTTGGTTTTGTTCAAATTCAAATGATCTAAGGTGTTTCTAACTTAATATTTATTTGAGGGTTTTTAAAATTTCTTGAAAAATTTAATCTTTTTCTATTAATTATATTCATACTATGTTGTCATGATCATAACTAGAAATAAATTAAATAAATTCATCACATCTCTATGCATTTTTCTATTTATTATTATAAATGTTTCCCATAGGCATGAAAATTTGTAAAATAAAAAAACAAATGCATAAAGAAAATAAAATTACCCAATTAGTCTTTAGAATATAATATTGGTTGATCCATTTAAACTCAATGGATCAAGTATAACCTAGGGGGTATCATAATTGATTTGGGTCTTAACTCATAATATAGCTTTCCCCCATTCTAGTGTTTTACTTCTCATCTGGTAAACCCCCTCATCATGGCATGGTCCACATCTTGAATCGTCATCGTCAAAATATAAATGTACTTATATACCAGAGAGGGGTATTAAAAAAGGAAATATACATAAAGAATAAATATTGGTGGATGTGTAGGCCCTTATACATATTGAATAATAGAGTACAATGCATTGACAATCATAAAATTAACTACTTGTTATAAGAATCACACACATGTAATAAATAATTAAAAAAAACTAGTTATGAATGGTTGGTCACTCCTAAAGACTAGTCAATAGGTAAATTAAAATCATGACAAAAAAAATTCTATTAAATTTATTTTGATGGAATTTAATAAATTAAATCAATTACATAAATTCAAATAATTTACTTTCATTCGGTCCTAATATTATTTTAACTTTCATTAAAAAAATTAAATTACTAAATTAATTTCATTTTATACTCAAAATTAAATTAATTTTTTCAAATAATAAAATCATTATTATTTTAAAAAAAATTAATAATGATTTTTAGTTTGTATTTAAATAAAATTTATCATTCCAAACAGAACCTGTGGAGGGGGTTTTGGGTCGGGAAAACCCTTCTAGCCTCGTTTTGGGTTGGGTAGACCCTATGCTGTGTAAATCTGGGTTGAGAAGACCCACCATGAACTCTTCTGGGTTAGAAATGCCTAATTCAAACTAGTATTACACCCATCCATATGAGTAAATTACACCAAGGTCCATGGCAGGGGGTCATTCTCCAGTCATGGGTCATGCACACTAGATCCAGGGCAGGCTGACCGATACCCAGGGCAGTGACATGACCAATGTGATGGGACGGTGTCATCAGGGTCATGGGTTCCTAGGCGACCAAATTCGGTGCTGGGAAGGCCGTTGAAAACATGATACCAACAACCCAATGTGTTCAAGGGAAGATTTGGTGATCTTAGAAACTCAAGAGTGATAAAAGGGGTTGTCCCATGGGGGAAGTGTGGTCTGGTCAAAGTGAAAGGGGATGTGGTTCTGGTCGACGGTTGGTTGACTAGAGGAGGGCGGGGGGGGGGGGGACGACACTAGTATATAAGGGAAATAATGACCTTGACCTAAGTGGTGACTGGGTTTTGATCAGTTGGAGGTGGGAGGCAGCAATGTCGGTGGTGTCACCGAGGTCAGCTAATGTGGATAGAGCAGAGGCAGAGGATTCCCATCTGGTGGGATAGCTTTATCAAGAATACTCACCTTTTCGGGAAAAAATGGTTAAAAATATTCACATCCACTACCCACCAACCCCCCCCCCCCAATCTTTTTTTCCCTCTATGGAAAACCACATACACAACAGTAGCATAATTTTTTTTATTTTTTTTAAAGACATGATGCCCATCCCAAAGTCATGCTGACCATTATAGACTTTATTTTTTCAGTTTATATTTTTACAGCCCCTAACTGAGTGGCATTTTTTCTTTAGCCTGTGTTAAGGACTTTGAAAAAAGTTACATGATTTCAACATATTTTAATTATTTTTAATAAATAGTTTAATTATTATTTTTTAATTTGATTATGGTTTGGAATTAAAATCTCACCGAAAAACCTTATTTAGGACACTAGACTTATGGCTAGAATACTTTTATTTTGTCAAAAATTATTTCATCTAATAGCTTTGGGATAAAAATAACACATATGTGTGTGTGTGTGTTTCAAAATTAATTCCTGCAAAATGAAAACGATCCGAAATAAAAAATTTAGATGACCATAACTTGGCCATCAGAAATTAGATCAAGGTGCGGTTTATTTCATTGAAATAAAATTTAAACCATATACTTAATTTAATGAAAATTAATTTTTTTTATTTTCTCAGAAAAATCACGTGATCATTCTCATGCAAATTGATGGTACCAGAACACATAGAGGAAGTCGGTGGGCCATCAATTTAAATTTTCATCACTGTAGTGATGAAACATTTTCATCTCCTATGATATAAGCCCAATTATAGGTATGAATATCTCATGTGAATATTTCAAATAAAAATTAAAATATATGAGTACCTCATTCTATTCGGTTTCACTTTTGATTTCATCTCGTTGCTAGCGATAGTTGCTCAAAGGATCTGATCTCGAACCCCTCAAGATCATCCACACACACTCCAAGAATCCATGTAGTCACTTATCATAGAATTACAGGTGTTAGAACAGAGATAAAATTATCCCATCAAGGTCATGATGATCACCTTGATCTCATCCCTTCACTCCACGATGGAATTCTTAGATAAAACACTGAGACATCGACTTTATCTCTCCACGGACTATTTTTATTTATTTAAATTCCTTCATTAAATCCTTGTTAAGTATCCTAAAGGATTCATGGAGGTCATGAGGGTGTCTAGGGCTTGTTCAAATCCTAGAGCCTGGGTTTTTGAAGAACTAGAATGGCCCACATGATTAAGAGAAACCATACCACCCAGCCCACATATTTTATCAAATTGTGTCTCTTGAGACAGTGGAGTGTTAGGGGATACATAGTTTGTCTACTACCATGAGACCCCTATTTCTTGGACATGTAGGGTTTCAAACCCACAATATAGTGTCCTTTATCATAGTTGGTTCATGTTTTGGACAACCATGAACCCCTTCCTATGTGGGTGTTTTGAAAATTTTCCCATTAAAATGCTTTTAACCTCAAATCCCTCTTCCTCCCTCATTCTTGGCCAATAGCAGCAACCTCCAATAGCATAAACCCAAGTGGTATTCTCCTCATATTCATAGAGATTTTGATATCTCCCTCATTCAAACTATGAATCTATCATTGTAGGAAGCATTAGAAATATTGAGGTAAGCTCTACACTCCTCTTACTTCTATTTTTCATTTATCTTCTTCTTTGTTGTTCCATTTAGGTGAGACACAATTTTCTCCATTTTTAGGTCATTTCATTATTTATTTGATAACTCTCATTCTATCTCAATTAAAGCATCGAAAATGGATTAGTTGATAACTTTTACTCTAAGGTAAGTGGTATAGTTATTTCCCACAAGTTTAATTTCTTTTTATATAGTGTGTCATTATGTCGCATTCCAAAACCTTCTAGAGTCACCTCTAGTATGTTAAAAAGTAATCTCAATTATTTCTCATATAAATTGTGACCTTACACTATGGTGAAAACCATCATTGGGTTATTATCCTTGTTGGGAAACACCCCTTATTTGTGCCTACCATAAGCGTCCTATTTTACCATATCTTGAAATGTTAACCACCATGTGTCTGTGGGTGTCACAAATGTAATAATTCCTATCAAATTTGAATTGATTTAAAGAAATTTTTGACCATTTTTTGGGTCCTTATTCCTCATTCCATTATAGAACCCTTGACATACTTGAATTGGGTCAAAATGGTTGAATGACACAAATGAAATTCCTTATGCTCATTTCCTCATTGGTTACACTTATTTACTTATACATTACATGATATTCCTTGTACTTTATGTAGGTAGTTTAATTTTATTACCTTAATATTATGTCTTTCTTCCATTTCATTATTTGTGCTCTTTCCATATTTCATAGTTTTGTGGCTTGAATGAAAGTGAATTGGCTAGCCTAATTATCATTATGTACATGATATACCATTATGATATGTGAACTTGGATTCTATTATTGACCTGCTAGCAGGCTGGGAGAGAACACGGGTCCTGACTTAAGGATTACATTGATGGACTCATTGTACATGGTTGGGAACTACTTGATGCATTGGAAAAAAACACCTGGCTTGCCTTGTACATGGTCTCTAGGTGGATTGATTTACTTTTGAGTGACATTGGTTCCATAGTGGAGAAACCATTGATGGGATCATTGGAAATATGGTTACTTCAGGCATTGATTGAAACTTTGTACCCTATGTGAGATACCTGGTATGGACTTATAGGTTACCATGACATGATTGATATGACAGATTCCATTATGGACTGTATTTGAAGAACTCAATGGTATTATTTATATCAAAGGTTCATGTAGATACCCTTGGGATTCTTTATAGGTCACCTTGGGTGGGATTTGAATTCTATTATTATATTTTATGGGTTTCTTGTTAGGATATGCGTGATGCCTTTATTATTAAATAATGATCATGCCTATTTGATGTACTAGGGACACGTCTACCAAGCCAAATCACAATCTTGGGATCAACCCACACTCGATGACATATTATTGATGACCCATGTTTAATCCTCATTACATGTATAGTTCCTTTGGTCAGACATGAGGCTTAGGCCAAAATAGGTGGAATCAGTCAGTTGTCTATTTAGGAACCCAAGTTGAAGTGTTGTTCATTTATTTTTTTAATTCCTTTCATTTACTTTTTATTAATTTCACTCTTTTAATTTATATATTGCATGAAATGGATTGATCTACAAACCATTGGTGGTGTCCAAGTAGGATTATATGCCACAACCTGCTTGGGATACCTTTGGTACCCAATCAGACTTCATGATTGAAGGTAATGATAAAGGGAAGATGCCAGCTTCCTATTATTCCCCACACCATGGTACACTTCTCAAGGGTTTTTATAATATAATAATAAATTTTAATAAATCTATGTAATTTGGATGAGTACACGACATTTAGTTCCAACTACACAACGTGTACTATCATTCATCAATTATATAAAGTACACGCCTGGGGATACGGCGTGTAGATGTACTTCGGAAATATTCGGAGTACATGGCGTGTCCAATGGGCCATACACCATATAGTGTCCACATTACATGGTCTCCATCCAGGAAATCCATGTGTGGGGTACATGGTCCAACCCTAAACCAAAGGGACTACACGCCGTGTCCTTTAAGACACACTATGTGCAATCTGGAAATCGTGTGCCACCTGTTCCTAGTCAACACAAAGAGTCATTTAAGACTTAGATAAACTCCAACACACTGCTTGGTTTGGTGGACCAATATGATGCATTGAACCTTGACTACACGACATGTACTAGAGAATACATGTCTTTTTTTCTAGTGTTTTACATCCACGAACCTTTGGAACCTCTAGATGAGATCCTCTATATTATTTTAATCGAAATTAAAATAAAAAACATTTCTATAAGGTGAACAAGAAATTAAAGGGGAGGATAAAATCTTGAGATTTAGATTTATAGAATGATTAACATTAATTGAAACAACTAAATTATTAAATGTGTAAATCATCAATGAAAATATAAATAATTATAATCAATGATATAACCGCCCTCTGATACCACATGTTGGTTCTAGGTGCAGCGGAAGCATGAGGATGGGTGTACCCAACTTTAATTTCGCCATTAACAATGATCAATCTGAGATCCATCACAATGATAAAACGTCGGATCTTCAGAATAGAACGAATAATGAAAGAAAAGAGGGGAGTCTTGAAACCGTAGAGAGGATCATCATATGTTGGTTATAATTAATTTAATTAAAAGACAATAATTACCTTGATGGAATTCTCTCTTTGTTGATCTTTCTAGTCTTGATACAATGTGATCTTTCATTGTGTCGTAGAAGCGAAGTTTAGGCTTCCTCTAGTAGAGGTCCACGTGTGCTCCATGTATATATAGATGTCACCAAAGGGATCTCTATGTGCTATCAGTAAAGTGAATTTGTTTGCAATGTCCGCCTTCGATCACCCTAAGAGCTGCTTCCAAATCATTCTCCTTTATCCGGTGGAGGAGAATCTCTCTCATAACTTGAGAGAGTTCTTGGAGGAAAAAAATTCTATCTTAGCTTGAGAGATTTCTCAAGATCCGTTGTACTCAACCACAAAGAATGGTTGGGTTAATGAGAATTTTTTAATTGGGATTTTATTACTTAGAATAATAAAATGAATTAATTACCTAAAATAATTTATTCATTTAATTTAATTTTTAGTAAGACACCATGTCTAATAATAACAGTTGACTGTTATTATAACTTTACATGTGCCCAACAAATTACACTTAATATTATTTAATTAAATAAATAGTATTATTTATCAATAATCCCTTGAAAAACTATATGGCGTGTATATTAATATACAAGGTGTGGATTTTTGTTTTTCTATTTTTCTTTATTTCCTCCACCACATTTATTAGACCATGAATAATGACTGCTTATTTCTAAAATAAATATCACTACATTATTCACTAATAAATATATTATTTTACCTACAATATATTCTCTCAAATAACTAGTGTTGAAATAAATATGATTATGCATACTTGAATAATTATTAAACCACAATTCGGAATAATATTTATTAAAATTATTAAATGAATATTTAACTGAGATACTTGGATACACTTAGTGTGTGACCTTGGACTATTTATCAGTGGCATTAGGCAGAGCCTGCCTAAAGTCCAAGTTTAGCATCTAGAAACATGCCAAGGCACCCATAGATAAATAAGTTAATGCCACAATGAAGTGTCACCTCCTATAAATGCTTACCGTGTAATGTAATACCTTTGTCTCGATATCTCGAATTAAGCGGGTTGCATGCTAGTGACATCAACCCATGTGCTCAATTATTCTTTCTTTGACTTTATAGAATTGAACTCTCCCATTCCTCTCCATGAATATAGATTTATTTAGGATATATCAATTCCATTAAAGGGCCTAAGATATCTACTTCTAGTATGGAAAAGAAGGGACAAATCCTTTCATGCATTATCTATTAATGCAGTATTACTCATGACACACCCAACATATCCTACCACGATGCAAAAATTGTATCATCACAGTTTTCATCAATACATCTAAGTGCGTGAGTTTTAATACCAATTAATAATAATATTATATTCTAAGGACCAATACACACGTCTATATATAGAAACATCCAATGAAACTATGAAATGTGGATTTCTTACTAGAGGGTCTCTTTCTCATAATATCTTCCTAGATGTTACCAAGGGTGCACCCCATGAGAAGGCACCTCAAACTTTTATGATTCCTCACCCCTGATGGCCTATATTATTTTTGTCTCTCAAATAACATCATCCGACTATAGAACATATATTCAAGAATAGTGTTATGGAACTTTTGCGTTCTCATCGTAGTAGGGATCTTCTATGACCCTTTAGTGAAAAAGTTGTCCTTACGACATTATCACATGAATTTTCACATAGAATAACAATCAATATGTGATAATGTATTAATAAAAGTTTATCATAAAGTAAAAATTGGTTGGTTCTAGGCCACAAATCCAACACATAGGAGAAACATATACCTCTTGTTGTTTTTTCATACAAAAAATTATTTTAGGAAATGATTTATATGGCACTTTATGAGGACCTTTATGATAAGTCATCGTGTTCACCTCTATGATAGTTAGAGGAAAGTTAGGCAGTGTTATTAGGTCCTCACCTCATTTAGGAGACTTCTAAGCAAGTTCAGCTGATTCAAAAATGTACGGCTATAACTTGGTCCAAGAAAAATACTTATACTGATCTATGTTATTGAACTCTAGAGTTTGAGGTGGGAAATCATGTATTTATGTATGTTTCTCATAGATTGGGTCTTAGACAAATTTGGATACATGGCATGTTATCTCTTATATATTTCAGGGCCTTCAATTTGGTTGAGAGAGTCGGGCTGATATCCTATCAGTTGTAGTTAACTTAGAGGTACCATGATATGCATGATGTCATCCATGTATCATGGATTAGGTGATTTCATCTTTACATAGAGATATAGGTGGATGTGTTATTTGAGGAGTATATGATACATATCATTGATTAGAGAATGAAGGCCCTATGAGGTAGGTCCATTCCACTGGTCCATGTGCTTTGGAAGAATGGACATACAGGATTATTCCTCGGAGTGGGAAGCCTATGTACATTTGCATTGGCTGGAACATTTCATAGATGACATCTTACCACCATCAGAAGAGAAACTTGGGGATGATTTTTCTTAAGGTGGGGAGGTTATAATGTCCCAATTTTTCTTGAAGGTAAAAACATATTGTTTTTAGTTTAAATTCATTCGTTCAATCCTTTTTATTTTTCATAAAGGATTCATGGAGGTCACAAGGGTTTCAGAGGCTTTTTCAAAGCTCATCACCCTATTTTTTAAAGAAGTAGACTGGGCCTCAAGGTTAGGAGAAATTTTTCTTCCCAGATCACATGGTTTATTAAACCATGTAGCTTGAGACAATGGGGTGTTAGGGGCCTCACAGTTTTTCTAAAGCCATTTGACCCCAGGCACATGGATGTATGGGATTTCAGACCCCTTGAATAGTGTCCTTTCACATGATTAGTACACATTTTGACCAATTGTGTGTCCAAACAATGCACCCCTACCTATGTGGGTATTTTTACAATTTTTCCTTTAAAATGTTTTTAACCTCAAATCCCTCTTCCTCCCTCACTCTTCTCTAGTAGAAATCACCCGAGAGGTCTCCTCATCCACTTAAGAGGGTTTTTTATATCTCCCTCATCCAAGATCCAAATCCATCACCATAGAAAGCATTATAAATCTTGAGGTAATATCTACGCTCTTCTTTCTTCCATTTCTCATTGATCTTATCCTTTATTTCTTCATTTAGGTGTGACCTCATTTTCCCCCTTTTTAGGGTATTTGATGATTTCTTTGATAACTATCATTCTAATTAAATTCAAGCATTGAAAATGGATTATTATAGTGATAATACTCTAAGGTAGGTGGTCAAGTTTTTTCTCACAAGTTTTGATGCTTTTTATATAGCGTGTCATTATTCGACATTCCAGACCCTTCTGAGGACACCTCTAGGATGTTAAATAAATTAATATAAATGGTTTATCATGTCATTTTTGACCTCATACTATGTAAAAAACCATACTTGGGTTGTTTTCCATGTTGGGAGACACCCCTTGGGTGTTCCCACCTTAAACAACCTATTTTCTTATGTCCTGAAATATTAACCAACATGTGTGCATGTGCTTATCCAATGTAATAATTCCTCTAAAATTAGAATTGATTTAAGAAAATTCTTGACCATTGTTTATTTCCTTATGCCTCATACCATGATGTAACCCTTGAATGAGTTGAATTTGGTTAAATGGTTAAATGAAAAAAAAAATCATTATTCTCATTGCTTCATTTCTTATGCTTATTCTCTTAGGCATTACATGATGTGTGTTCTTATTTGTGCACATAGTTTAATGATATTTCCTTATTCTTAGTCCTTGATTCCATTTCATACCTTATTCTCTTTCCATATCCCATAGTGGTGTGGCTTGAATTAAAGTGAATTTGATATCTTTATTATCTTGATGTAGATGTTATGCCTTGATAATATGTAAACTTGGTTGTTATGATTAACCTACTTAAAATATCGGAGAGAACATGGGTCCCGACATAAGGACGTTATGGATAGACTCACTGTTCTTGGCTGGGAACTACTTGATATGCCGAGAGTGACACTTGGATTTTCTTATATGAGATTTTCGGGCATATTACTTTACTTTTGAGTGACACTGGTTCCCTAGAGGAGAAACTGTGGATGGGATTATTGGAAAGATGGATACACAGTGCCTTGGGTGATACACTTTTCTCTATGTGAGATACATGGTATGGACTTAGAGGTTACTATTCCATGATTGATACAAGGGATGATGTTATGGGTCGACTTTGATGGATTCGGTGGTATTGGTTATTTCATAGGCTCATGTAGCGACCCTTGGGATTCTTTATTGATCACCTTGGGCAAGCTCAGGATTCCATTATTGGATTTGAAAAATTGATTTTTGGGATATGTGTGATGACTTTTTTATTAAATTATGAGCATTCCTAATTGATGTACAAGGGACACGTCTTCCAAGATGAATCACAAGATTGGGGTCAACCCACACTCGATGCCCTATTCTTAATGGCCCATGTGTACACCTTATTACTTGTATAGTTCCTTTGGTAAGACATCCAGTTTAGGCTGGAGTAGGTAGAATTGGTTGAGTATCCATTTAGTAACCCGGGATGAAGTGTTATTCGTTTATTTATTTAATTCCTTGCATTTAATATTTATTAATGGAATACTATTTATTTATATATTGCATGAACTGAATTGATTTAGACATTGTTGGTGGTGGCCTACTGGGATTATATCTCACCCCCAACATGGGCTGCCTTTGGTACCAAAACAGTCTTAATAATTATAGGTATTAATAAATGGAAGCGTCCATATTCTGATGCATGATTTAAAGTTCTTTGATGGGGTATGGAGACAGAGGACCTATCATATGCTCATGATGATAGTTGTAGTAGTTTTTGGTCTTTTTGTATTTTGTATAGCATGTGGTATATTTATGTACCCCATGTTCCCCACATAATCATTTTTTATAGCTACTTGACCATCATTATAATTTTGTATCTATTTTACTTTATCTTATTTCTGTTTATTTATCTTTCGTTATTGGTTATTATTATTTCGATGTTATTTGCCTATTATTATTGCTTATTCTATGGAGGGTTCTTGGTCTAGTCATATAGTGTCTGCTTATGTTGTTTTCTATATTTTATTTATTATTTATTGATGTGCTTCATTTTGTTCTATGATGTCATAGTATCCCCATGGACACACCCTAATCCCTCACTGTTATTCTACAGCCTCTAGAATTCATGGTGGTGTGCTTTAAGTCTTGTGGACACCGTCTCGGGGAACTGTTAAGTGGAATTTCGGTTGGGATGCTACATTGGAGGTGGTGAGAATGGTGAATCGAGAGTGATGATAGTGGGTTGTCCCATGGAGGTAGTGTAGTCCACTCAAGGAGGAAGGGGATGTGGTCGTGATTTCCATTTGGTTGACTGGAGGTGGGTGGTCTGGGGTGTATGACCCCAGTAGGGAAGGGTGACGGTGGACTTGACCCCCATGATGGTAGGGTGTCTATCATTTGGATATGAGAGGAGGCAATGTCAGTGGTGTCATGGAGGTTGGATACTATGGATAGGGAGGATGAGGAGGATTCCTAACTGATGGGGTGGCTTTATCAAGAAGAATCACCTTTTTAAAAAAATGGTTAAAAAATATTCACATCCACCACCCACAAAAAAAACTCTTTAATTTTTTTTTATTTTATATTGTGGAAAACCACATACACAATAGAAGATGACTTGTTTTTTATATTTTTTTTCAAATACATGCCTCCCACTTCAAATTCATGCTTATCATTATTGAATTTATTTTTTTCAATTCAAATTTTTATATTTTATTACCAAGTTAGATTATTTCTTCAGCCTTTGTTAAGGCCTTTGACAAAATTCAACTAGTGTCAACATATTTTTATTAATTTTAATAATTAATATAATTTTTTTGAATTCTATGATTGTGTGGAATTAAACTCTCACCGAAAAACCATATTCCAGCCATCATACTTGCGACCAGAGTACTTGGGTTTATCAAAAAAATATTTTTTTCCACCTTTGGGATGAAAATAATATATATATATATATATATATATATTGTGTGTATGTGTGTGTTTTGAAATTAATACCTTCAAACCGTAAATGATTCATGTTGAAAAGTTTAGATGGCCATAACTTGGCCATCCAAAATCAGATTGGTGTGCGGTATGTTCTGTTGGAAGAGAATTTAAACCATATACATATTTTAATTCAATTTAATTTTTTTTTCTTATCTTGGAAAAATCATGTGATCATTCTGATACTAATTGATGGCATTGGGGAACACTAAAGAAGCAAGTGGGATGAGAATTTATGTTTTTTCATCACCAAACCAATAAAACTACATTATCTTATATGATCTGAGCTGCAGTAGAGGTCATAATATCTCTCATGAATATTTAAAATCACAAAATTAAACAAATGAACACCTCATTTGATTCAGTGGCATGTTTGAATGCAGCCTGTTTCCAGCGATCGTTGCTCAAAGGATCCGAGATTGAACTCATCAAGATCATCCTCAAACACTCGAAGAATCCATGTGGATGTCGATCTTGGAATTATGGGTGCTATCACAGATCTCTGATGATTCCTTTAAGGTCATGATGATCACCTCAATCCCATCCATTTGATACGTGAAGGGGTTATTCGATCGAATACTCAAACATCAAATTTCTCTCTCTAGGAAATATTATGAGAGAGAGGCACTCATTCCAATAGAATGATCATTCCTCAAATGAGATTTCTCTCTAAGTTATATAGTGGGAGGCTCAAATGTCTAGAAAGTGTTCCCTAACCCTCGAAAATAAAACAAACATTAAATAAGGAATAACAAAATAGTTATGATGAACTCACTGTGTCATAAATATTATTTTTATTTTATCACATACATATAATATATATTAAATATATTATGTGACAAACCAAATTCATTAACTCAACATAAAATTCCCTCTAATATTAAACAAACCTTAAATATTAAAATATTATTTATTTGAATAATATTTTTCAACATAATCACTTAATACATTGTGATTAATTTGTATAAATAAATCAAATCCAATTATTTTATACTCGAAAAATAATTAATTTATTCATTCATCAGTGATCAGTTATTTGGACAACTCTCAAACCCCATAGTGGATCCCACCATGTCCAATATTTATATGCACTAGAATATGGAAGATTCTTGAATATACTATTGTGTACGACCCTCTAGGACCTTTTCCCAATATGAGTGGAGTGAATATTATTCACATACCAAGAGAGGATTCTAGTAACCCATAATTTCCCCTAAGGAGATAATAAAATTTCACAATAATGAAAACTTTTCCTACAAAAGTGAACATCATTAATAACTCATTGTATACATGTGTAATCAAAAGTACTATTCATGTTGGGTCGAGGTCACCCACTATTACAAGATAACTGACCAAGATCCTCCTCCTCCCTTTAATACCCTAAAATTTTGGGTGGTTCTATCCTTGTTATTCAGTGATTTTATGTATGGATTCACCTTCAAAAACCTCAATTGATCCCCCTTTCTATTCATCATAATTTTATTCTCTCACAAATTAATGTTTGGTTTTGATTCCACTAGATCATGGTGGAATAAACAAAATGAGATGTGGATTTTTTTCAACTTGTGATGAGGGAATTATGAGACACCATCTTCACCCATTTCCTCCTCATTTCATCAAGTTAGGTCACCATTATTGTTTTTCTTAGGTTATTAGAAAAAATTTAATTAATTTTACTATGGTTTTGGTGCCAAGGGTGGGGTATTTAGCTCAACATTATCCTAAGTGTGTTCCAGATGTAGCTGACACACAATGGATTGAGGTTTCAATGGATGGCTAAGTCTCGGTGAGTTATCTTGAATTATGTTGAGTTTAATTTGGATTAAATAATTAATTATAAATGTTATAATTAATTAATTAGTGATGTTTTCCTTGACATGGGAGCTCCAATCAATGATATGAGATTTGTTAATCATTGATGAGGTTGGGTTAGCTTTGATGGGCCTTGGAAAGTGCTTCCAACCTTTGGTAATAAGTGTATATCATTGAATAAAGGTGTGTGGTACCTTAAATTTAACATGTTTTATCTCCTTAATTTTTAGTGGTGTGTTTTGCAGTCATGTCGACTTGGATGTACATTAGCCTAATTTGAATTGAATTTTTTAAGAATAACTTCACCATTGTTAAATTCCATATTAATATAACTATTTTAAAATGTAAAGTGATCCTAAATGGAGTGCCTTAGAAATAAATAGAATATGTGTGTTGAAAAAAATTGTGAAATGGTACTTGAAATGGTAATTGTGGATATAGACATTAGAATGGGTTTAATTTGGAAATGGTTTTTTAAGAAATGATAAGTAAAAATGGTAAGTTGAGGTAGTAATTTGAAAAGGTGAAATGAAAATGGTAAATTCATTGGACTTTTCTTTTGTTTTATTTTTCTAAGAATTTGAAAATGGTTTCGAATGGTAAATTTCATGACCCTTATTTTTTTTCTAGAGTTGTGATTTATTAATGGAAATGGTAGATGTGGTTTGTCTAGCTTTTTTTAAGGAAAGATAAATGCATGTTTGGGTGGTGTTTTCTTTTTTTTAATGGTAATGGAATTGATTTTTTAAATGATACAAAATGAAAGGGGAATTTTATGGTTAAATTATATCAGTTTTTTGTAAAATAGAAAACAGTTTAATGAAATTCTCTTTGGTTTAGTAATGAATGTGATGAATAGTTGATGGTCAAACCCTATGTAAACATGGCCCCCTTGGTGTAATATAGCTACTGTTAGACTTGGGGTGAACATAACCCCTCATGTAGGCCCTGGATGATGTCTAAACCTGAGGTGAATATAATCCCCATGTGGATGATAGTCGATGGTTAACCATAAGGTAAACATGACCTCTAGTATATGATGTGCCCCTGGGGATAGATATATTACCCCCGAATATGGATGGTTTGGTTGGGAAAGGTTATATTACCCCTGATAAGATTAGGGTTGGAACTTTCATTGTGGGATTCTTAGAGACACCCTGACATTGGCCAAATAAGGAATGTATCATTCCTAGGGTTAATCCATACCCTAGGTTCATTATTTGTTAATTCACATAGTTTTAAATTTTTGAATGGTTTTATTTGTATTTTTTATTTTGATAACTATTACATTAACTTTTTATAGACTTTTTATTTTAGGGAAACTGTTGGTGGTGGCCTTCTATGTTGTACTCACACTCTTCTCAGGATACAATGGGACTTGGGTACCCAAAAAGATGCTACTTCATTTCAAGTATAGTTTTAGGTCGAGGGCTCGATAGTTGGTTATTTTTTGGACTACTATGATGGATCATGGGAGTTCAGATGGGGCTAGGACTCGTGACTATTTTAAAGGTCCTTCAAGAATTTTTCTTTTGATTTTATTTGTGGTTTCATGTACTTATGATCCATTTTTTATGTTTAATTTCCTAACACGTTACATTCTATTTCATTTTGGTATAGCATGTTTTATCCTGGTTATTTGTTTGTGTTTTCTCAAATGTCGCTTCATTTATTTATTTATCTAGATGTGTTTTTTGTCATTGCTTTCCACTGTTATTTTACTATGATATGTGGGTATAGAATCCTCAATATACCACCATAAACCCTCACTACTAGTTGAAAGCCTATGGCGGATAGGGAGGCACGCTTAATGTATTGTAGCGTTCCGGTGGTCCGGGAATCGGTCAATGGTCCTGGGTGGAGGGGCGTTACATGTGAAAATAAGCTTGAATTTTCATTATACTCTAGAAAAATGATTTTCTAATTATTTTTTCACCAGAGGAATTATATGAACATGATTCCAACACATGGTGTTTTTGGAATGATTGAAAATTCATATTCTAATTTTAAAAGTGATGTTTTTATTAAAAATGTGCATCATATACTAAAAATGAGAAAATGAGCACTGGTTTTCATAAAAATATAGGTCAATGATTGATCATAAATTTTAACTTGTAGGAATGAACATCATGTCATATGGATGCGTAGTGCGGTTTTAATTATCGAATGTGTGTATCTCATTTTGAATGTTTTATTCATGTTAAAATTTTGTTTTACATGATTATAATAAAAACAATCTTATATTTTCATGAAAATCTTGGAAAATGATATTTTATATGTTTTTTACTTGTAAAAAAGAATCTCACATCCTTTTTATACACATTGTAATTATAATGATAGAATCATTTTCCCATTTTAAGTTCTATCTAAGATAAACACATGTGTTGCATGATCAAAACAAAGAGAATGAACTTGTGAGATTGGATTATAATTGAATTATTGGATAAAAATATTTGAGTAATTCTTTAACCTTTGTAAGTATTTGATTCTCAAGATAGTTGAGTGTTAATATATTATATAACAATTCAACTATATTAGGAATTAAATATATTATTCATTGTTTTTAAAAATAATATATTTTCTATTATAACTTATATAAGAATTTTTTTCCAATTTTAAGTACATTCATTTAGTATAATAAAATTCAAATAATTGTTTTTGATTCACTCACATGTTTTTTACATGTGATGTATTATTATTTTTTATTTGTCTTTTGTTTGAAATTGTTTTAACTATAATAGATATAAGAAGTGTACACAATTGTTGTAATATAAAAAAATTATTATTTTAAATTTATTTATTTTTTCTTTTTATAATTGGGTCTTCTTAATACCGTAGAACTGAAATGTGAATGTAAAATTCAAGTGTTTCTTAAAACTAAAAATGTACTAAGAATGTCCCAACCTTTCTTAGATCTAATGCAATTCTAATAAAGACCCACCTTTTTCATTGTTTTTTAGTGTTGATAAAGGTTGGTATTTTCTAAATAAAATAAACCCAAATATTTTTTAGCATCCATAAAATCCTTATATAGAATTGAGAAATGGCTTATATATGGCATCGGTGGTTGGAATAATAAAAAATGTATTTTTATAATTAAAACTATATGTTAAGATTAAAAACATGTGTCAAATTATTACAATTGATAAAATGTGATCAAATTATTTTTAAAAACTAAGATAATGGTAATCATTGAATTTATATGATTTAATAATAAACTACATTTCAATCCAACATGTTGTCTTCTCAAAATGACTAGTGAATTTTTAAAGTTAAAACTAATTTCTATGTTTAAAAATTTTATTAAAAAAAATCAAGAAATCAATCCCATACGACTTTGAAAATATAAGACAATGACTGTATATTAATTTTTGAACTATTGGAAGTAATTTTATATCAATTTTATATATAATGTGTATAGAGTGATCAAATATGTATTTTAAAAATTAAAAATGTCCATAAAATGATCAAAATAGAGAAATCAAGTGAAGTCTTTTATGAAAATATTGTATTGAGATAATTGATTAATTAGTGACTTATAGGAATGAACCACATATGTACCTGACTTGCAGTGTCACTAGATTTATCAAAAGTATATTTTTATAGTTAAAACTAATTTGAAAATTAAAAACTTATTCCAAATGATCAAAACTATAAAAACAGTCTCATATTGTTTTGAAAAATACTGTAAACATTTTTTGATTAATTGATGACTTGTAAGAGTAAACTACACATCAATCTAATGTTCAATGTAGATGGAATTTTCAGAATGTTCATTTTTATAATTAAAACTTACATTAGATCATAAAAACCCAATAAAATGATATTAGATGAATTTAATAAAACAATAATTATTTAAATTTTGACATGTATGAAAAAAATTAATGTTAATCTAACATGTGTTGTGACTTGAATGATTAAAAGTGAGTTTTTACAATTAAAATTAATTTCTATAGTAAAAATGTATGTTAAATGATCAAAACCAAGAAAAAAATATTGCATAGTTTTTAAGATCTTGTATTGTGGTAATATGTTAATTATTTAATAGTAGAAATATTCTAGAAGCTAATATGTCATGTGTTGTGGTTCGGATGATTGAAATTTTAGTTTTTCAATTAAGACAATTTATAAGATAAGACATGGTTCAAAAGATCAAAATTGATCAACAGAGCTTGAATTATCATGAAAATTTAATGAAAGAATATTAATTAATTTGTGACATTTAGGAACAATTCTCATCCATAATTTCAAATTTGAAGTTATTGAAAAAAATAAAAAAAAAATTATAATTAAAACTAATTTTTAATGTTAAAACTTGAATCAAATAATCAAAAACAAGAAAATGAGCTTAGAATGTTCTGAAAATATTAGAAAATGATTATTTATTCATTTTTGGAATATAAGGGTAAACCACATTCCAATCCAATATGAAATGTGGTCCGAATTATAAGAATTTCATTTTTACAATTATAATTAAATTTTATGTTTAAAATGTTCATCAAAAGATCAAAATAGAGGAAATAAGTTCAGGTTATTTCAAAAAATGTATGATAATGATCATCAATTATTTTTTGACCCATATCAACATACTACATATTAATTTGATGTGTGATGTGGCTGGAATTATCATAAGTTTGTTTTTATAAGCAAACCCAAAATTTATGTTAATTTTTTTTAATGATTAGAACCATAAAATAGGTTAAGAATGTCCTAAAAATATATAAAAAAGTATCATTGATTAATTTTTGTAATGTAGGAATGGAATTAATGTCAATCTAGCATGTGAGGTGGTTTAAAAGATTAAAAAAATTATTTTTACAATTAAAATTATTTTATAAATTTAAAAACATGCATCAAAAAATAAAATCATGAAAATGAGGTCAGATTTCCATGAAAATATGTAAAAGTGATTATTGAGTTAATTCTATACTCTAAGGAAAAATTTCACATCAAATCAACCTATTTTCTGTTTTAAATGATTAATATTAAATTTATACAATTTAAATTTCTTTCTCAGGTTTTTTTACGTTTTATGAAGAAAATTTAAATAAGTCTATGTTATAAATTTTTTGAAAACAAATACAGAAAGGCAACATCCAGTATGCTTCCTTTTAGAAAAAAATAGTTTAATTTTGCATGTTGTTATATTTTAAAAAACATATGTTTGTATATTTTGATATATATTATGTTTATTTTATTTTATTTTATTTATAATTATGTACATTAATATTTGAAAGTGAAAATTTTATGCTTTTAAGAAATAAATTTTGTGACATGTAAATTAGATTTTATTTATTATATTTATAATTTTTGTTTACTTTCAATTATTTTTTATGTGTTGATTCATGTTGAGAAATATAATTTAGATTATATTTATATTTTATATGTTATACATTTTCAACTCACATACATGAAACCTAACAATGTTTGAAGGTAATGGCTCTAAAATTTTATAAATAATAAATTTGAAATTAAAATTTTAAATGAAATTTGACACAGTTAATGAACGTATTAAAAATAATTCTAAATAAAGAACATCTCATAATAAATCAATGAAAAGTAATTTTAGTGGCATAATATGTTGTTGTTTTACTCCATTACATTTGTATTTATAATTTTTTATTACATTTCTTTCATTTTAAATTATTTATTATATTTAGGAAATTTTGTTTATTTTCAACAATATTTTTTATGTTTAGGCTATGTTTTAAGTTTTACTTAATTTTTTTTATATTTTCTATACCTTCAAAGTCACCTATATGAAAAATAATCATGTTTTAAGTAGGTGAATTTCAATATGTATAAATAAAAAATTTAAATAAAATCTAACTAAAATTTAACACACATAATGAAAATATAAAATATAATTTAAAATAACAATTATTTCAAAAAATATATTTAAAATTCATTTTAATGACACAATAAAATGTTGTTTTCAAGCTTTACATTTAGAGGATGTTTTGAATTTCATTTAGAATGTAGTAAACCATCCTTTAAATTTTGTGCATATAATTTTTAATGTGTAAATGTCATGCTTTTAATCAATAATATATTTTTCATGTAAATTATTTTTTTTGGGAAATATTGATGAAGTTCTTTATATTTTTAATAATTTTCTAGATGATTATGTTATGTTTTTATTTTTAATTTTATTCTTTTTATACTTTATATTTTATATTATTTTAATGTTACCAATTTGAAATTTAATTTGTTTTATTATGTTTTAATTAGTTGACTTTGGAAGATTATATAAATAAGAAAAAATAAGAAAAATAAAAATGGAAATTAAAATACAATTTAATAGAATACATTTAAATAATTTAAGTTAATAGAAAAAATATACATGAATGAGTACAGTCACTCTATATGGTGAGGTCATGTCCCACATTTTGGTGTGCGAATAGGATGCCTATATCAATATCTCCAACCTTTGTGCTAAGCTGGAATATGATGTGATGAATAGGGATGATCTACATGCATTGGAACCTCTTCTATTTGATGCTATGCCTGTGTGTCAATCAGAGGAGGTGTCATCTCAATGCCATCATGATCACCTAATCCTCCTCGCACTATGTGAGTAGAATGACCTACCATCATCACCTATGGGAACCATATAGCCTGTGAAGGCTCAAGCATGAAAGTTGGAGGCATGGTAAATGACCCCAGATAGAATCTCAAATCTATTGTACTGAGAGAAAATTGTGGATATCCTGATAGTACAAATGGATCCCATGACTCCTAATACACATCCCCAATTGGCTGAGGTTGGACTACTAGAGGGAAAACCTCTTCCTATGGAATAGGTGAGGCCTCACATACAGCATGATGCAGTCTACGTCATCATCGTCATGACTCCTCAACATCAACAGTTGCTGGAGGAGGTTATTGAGTAGGAAATTTTACTCCTTGGGTAAGAACATCATCTCCCTGGGGTGGATGATCGAAGATACTATAATGTAACACACGATAAGCTGGCATTTTCGCCTCTGCTATAGAATGGTTCGATGCAAGGCTAGTAACCTCCCCCTCCTCTAGAGTAGACATGTAGATAATCAGATGTAGTCGAGTATGTTATAAGGAGAATAAAATTGAATTATAAAATAGTAAAATAAAAAACTAATGTAAATTTATTGACTTATCATATCTTGAAGCCTTATGTCATGTGAATTAAGATACAACATAGACTTAAATGTATACAATGGTGCATACTCAAGCTACTCTGACAGATGAAATCAAATCATATGTACACCCTCGATATGAAATAATGCTCACCTATCCCAGAGGTCGAGATTCCCAGAATGTCGTTGGTGCCAGTCGATATCCTGCCTCCCTGTCATCTTCACAAAATGAAGCACTGGTGACTGTCTCAATGGAAATTGGACATGTTGAACACTTCCAAACTAGTTCATGACTCTATTAGGCTAGTGTCACAAAATAATATGAAAGTGAGTGAGAGGCACTACTTCCATCGCATCCTGAAGTCTAGTAGTGTTATATTTGGTAAACTGGTCTAATAAAGGCCAGTATGGAATCTATGTGATCTGAAATGACATGTGAGATTTTTCCAAAAAATTGGTACTAAAAAACAAAAATGATGACATTATGAAATTGGTTGTTTAATGAAAGATTTTATATACCTATATCGGTGGGTAGTAGACTATCCAACATGAGACGGTATGCACCCATATTGTTTCTCAGAGCCCTGATTAAGTGGTGTGCCTAAATCCACCTATAAAATACAAAATTGGAAGTGATAAATAATAAGAAATCAAATTCAATAACTCCTATCAACCACATAAATCAATATAGATGAGTGATCATACCAGCATCCATGATGGGTTTCACACAGCACATCTATATGTATCTTTGGACCATCAATAATAGGAGAGAGGGGAGGGATGTACTCCCATGCCCACATCTAAAGAAAGATGAAGCATCCCTCGAGATCAGTGTGATCATAGCGGTATGTTGTGCATAAGGCTCTGTGTGTGTATGCCAAGCATGTCGATACCCACATGTATCTGTCTATCTGATCAAAATTCTCCAGTATGTTTAGATACATCATGTGTACATGCATAACTTAGTGATCAGTTCACAATTTTTTTCAATAATCTATAATATATATGCACAGGCATGACACATGACAGTCTTCTCGTTAGTGTCATTGGGTAACTGTGCACAGTGCATCTAAAGCCACCTCATGGATATCGACCTTTCATCTGTAGCATCATTATCAGCCAAAATATTGATACCTGGAAATATCTACACCATCTCATGCCATTCTCCTTGGGTAGGTTCTATAATTTCATCCCCTTGGATAGGAAGAACTGGAAAGACTGCCACATCCTCAAGGGTGATGGTCATATCTCCCTTAGAAAAGTGGAATGTGTGTGTCTCAGGTCTCCATCTATTATTAAGGGAAGAAAGTAAGTTATGTTTAGTGAATGTAAAATATGATACCATAATTCCATAGAAGCCTACGCGGTATAGGTATGGTATAATTGTGGTTGGAGATAGAATGTGATGATAATGATGTGCTCAATATAGCCTGATCTATCGAACCTCACGGTCTACTAGCATGTCACATAAAATATGCCTATATTGTTCAGTGAGTAGCGTAGTATCCTCCATCTATACATAAAAAAATAAAATAATTCTTATGTGTAAAATTTAAATATAATGTTATGGTCAGCAGAATGTTATGACGGGTATAATGTAAGATGTATCATTTGTAAGATATGGTTTTATATATTTATATATATAAATATTTTATCTTTGTTAACTAAAGGTTTATTAGAAAATAAGTCACAGAATGTTTTGGAAAGTGAGGTAAAAAAAATAGAAAAGATCAAATCAATTTATTTATACACGATAAAATGAAAATTATGATCATACAAATTAAAATGGACAACAAAAAACTCATTAAATAATACATGAATACTTTACAACAGACATAGAATACCTCAGAATTTTTCAATATAAAAGAGTTCATATGATATGAGAATGACGTCAGAAGTGAAGTAAAATCTATCTTATTTTCAATTGGTATCTTAATAACATATTCCAAATGGATGTACTTAACTTTTGAATTTTCAAAAGCTTTCATCCTTCCAATGAAATCTTCACCATATAAAGAGGTTTTTCATTAGAAGGCCTAAAGATTTTAAAAATCCAAAATTTAAGTACATCACTTTAGAAGATGTTATTAATTTACCACTTGAAAATAAACTGGATTTTACTTCACTTCCATTATCATGCTCATATTATCCAAACTTTGTTATGTTGAAAAATTCCAAGGTATTTTATGTATATTGTAAAGCATTAATGTGTTGTTTAATGGGTTTTTTTTCTATTTCACTTTATATTATCATATTTTATTTTATCATGGATAAATAAATTGATTTTATATTTACTCTTCTTTTTACCTCAATTTCTAAAACAATATGTGACTTATTTTTTAATAATCATTTATATAACAAAGAAAAAATGTTTTTTATAACCCAACACAACCATAGTTTGACTTTAACTAATAAGTTAGATCTGATATAGTTTGCTTTGTAATTTATGTATGATTTATAACATGATGGTATGGTTCATAATTATTTTATCTCATGCTTTCTTTATGGTTTAGCCATATATAGTTTAATTACGCTTTAATGTCACCTCACATGTACTTGTCATATTACTTGTAATGTGAATATGAAAGGATTGTTGTTATTTTATATTAAATGTATTCGGAAATTTTAGATAATTTTAAAAAATAAAGGATTTTATATTAACACTATGAAATTAATAATATAAAAAGATGAAATTGGAGATAATACATCATTATGTATGAGAGTGTGAAATAAATACAACAATGTTAGGGAATCATTTCCTATTATGACCTTATTAATAAAATATGTTGCATCTCAAACATTTCCATTGTTCTTGAGGCCAATTCATCTCATTCTATATCCTACTAGACGTTGGTCTCCCTCGTTGATGCAACCTGTTGCTGTCAGGTATCAATATTGGCTGGTATTCAGAAATTGGGAAATATTGAAAGTCCCTGATATGCTTCTATAGTGCAGCATAATAGTTAGCAATGTTGTCTATCCAGTACACAGGATCAACATATTCTTACCATGATATGTTCATAAGGGCACATGTTGTGATGGCGTGTGCACATGGAAACCGTAATACATGGAAATTTCCACATTGACATTGTCTTGCTTCTAGTAATACCACCATTTTTCAACCGTTATTATTTACATTCTGGTATGAACAATCTTGAACTTCAAATCGAGAGTCTTCTTGGTGGAAATTCACTCTTTATAACTAGAAGCTTATTCAATGTTATTTTCAATATCTCATTGAAAATGTCTTCTGTAGCTTAGCCCCTTTTGAATCCTATCTGAGGATAGTTTTTTCTATCGATGAAGTACTTCACGTAATGATATAATGTTTTCTAAACTAGGTGAGTTATAGGTAACTTGAGAAACCCCTTTAATCCACCATTGATGCACTTGAAAATGTTAATGTCCATGTGTCCATACCACTTCCCATATCATATGTCAATGTCCATTTTTATTTTGGAATATGCATCATATAATAATACACTTCTTGATTCACCTTGTAGAATTTTTTAAAATGTTGCTCAAAACTTTTTTGAGCTGTCTCATATTTTATACAGAAGTGATCATATTTAACATAACAAAATTTTATCTTTATGTTGAAATAGTAAAAAATAATAGGCATTACATAACATGCCTCTTGATTTCCTTCTTCATAGGTTCATTATAGAGTTTTTTTGGAATGTTTATAGAAATTTGTCTGATGTAGTACTGATAATGTGAATTTGGGGGTCTCCATGTATCAGGATCCACATTGATTACCTCATTGAAATCCTAATAACGATCAGATATCAAACAGACACCCCGAATGTGAGTGAGATAGTTTCTAATACATGCCAAAAACCAACTCCATGGCTCTTATTTTTCCTTCTCCATAATGGAATATGTAATTGGAAGAGGTTAAAGGTTTCCATATTGGGTTTCCACAATCAACAATACACCCTCATATTTTCCATATAGAAATAGTCCATCAATCTACGTGAACTATTAACTAAAACAAAATGTGGAAATACAAGGGAGGAATGCCTATAAAACTGATGAAATTGAATACGAGATGGATCACGTTGGTTATATTGAGGCACATTTTCGTTTGTATGAAGATGGAATTCAACATGGTCATTGTGTCTTAGTATGGCTATAAATTGCAAAAACACCCAATACAAGTCATCCCAATCACCATATACCTTCACAATTTCCTTCTGGTTTTCCATCTATGCCTTATTATAGGAAATATTCTAACCAAATTTTTTCTTTATCCTCTCTTGCACAAGGGATGTAAGAATATATTGGAAGTTCCAAATCATCTTGGTGATAATAGATAACAAAAATTCAGTATCCAACGATATATGATCTTGTGTTAGGTTTGGATGAATGTGAGTATGAGTTGCCTCAAACTTTGAAATTCTCTAACATCCAAATGTAATGTCTGGAATCATCCTCAAGAGAAATCTACAATCATCCCCATATTTATCACACCGTATTATGTATTTTGTATGAATTGATTCCTGAAATAAATATCTACAGTGCCTCTCAATATGAAATCTTTTTAGTATGTTTTTCAATGCATATTCACTTAGAAATCCCTTCCAATATATAATGTTTTTTCTATCTCACTAAAACTATCCACAAAAACTCCTGGAAACTCAGTTTATAGTGTGAGAAAATTACATTCAAATTTAGAAAATCATGTCATTACTTATTACAAAGATGCGAAGAGTGGTGGATGATTTATTGTGGGTCGAGGATGTTGTACAGCTACTGCATTTCTAGAAACTTCCTCCCCAACTTCTATTAATCCCTCCTCATCAGCATTATTATATCTATTTGTTCCATCATTAGATAATTCTTCATTGGAAGTTGGATTTATATGTATACCTAGGAGATTGACTGGGTTTTCCTCTTCTGCATCATAGGGAATAACCTCAATCTCTTGGGATGGAACTTCTTCAACCACTCTGGTAAGTCTATATCTTTATACAATTGGACATTGTTATTATATAGTAGGAACCTAAACATATAACTCTATCATGGCACCATATGAATGTTGTGAAAATAAATTCATTACTTGGACCCAATGCTCATTAGTAGCCAATGGACTAGCTAGATTCCATAGTATAGACAGGAGATAAAAATTTCTATAGATAATAGACTTGATCTCTTGATTATGTACCATATTTAAGCAACCATGAATTAGTTCTTGAAGTTCACTTAGGGTTACACAATCAGCTTTCCTAACCATTGTTGTTGGTTGTGTACTATAAGAAGCTCCTTGCTCAGTTTGAATAACCTCCATGTAGAAGTAGACACTGGAAAACATGATTCTATAAGTGAAGAAAAAATTTGATCAAGATTCTAATAGTGTAAATACTATTGATAGTGAGGGTTGATCATACAATCTTTGTTATACAGAAATTTTAGAATGTATTTTTATTTCATAAAATATGAAACTAATGTTTCATTGTACAGTTTTTAATCTTCTTAAAGGAATGTTCAATAGTTTATAAAGAAAATATGAATCATCTAAATAATATACCCTAGGAGTTTCAAACTAGGTGTGAATAAAGGCACGTTGTCGTGCAAAAATTCTCAATCAAGTCTACCTCAATGTGGTCTTTTTTTGGATTTTACCCCTAGGTAAATCTGTGTTATAGCCACATCTACTTATAGTATCCATATATGGAATTGATTGCTTATATAACCACATTATCATTATGATACCAAAATTTTAGAATATTGTCTTATATCCTAAAATATGACACTAATGTTTTGTGGAACAATTTTTAGCTTTCTTAAAGGTATGTGTAGTGGTTTATAAAGAGAATATGATTCATCTAAAACATATCTATGGAGAGTAACAAACCAGGCATGCAATAAGATATGGATCATATAAATTCCGAGAGTAACAAATCATGTGTGTAGTTAAGCCTTTTTTCATCCAGTTTCTCATCTTTCATCCTATGTTTATTCTAAGTTAATCCAAAGTTAATCAATAACTGATCATTAATTAATCATTAGTTAATCAATTTATAATCATTAGTTAATTAATATTTAATCATTAGTTAATCCTTATCTAATCATTAGTTAATAATTAGTTAATCAATATTTAATCAATATTTAATCATTAGTTTATCATTATTTAATCATTAGTTAATCAGTAGTTAATCAGTAGTTCATAAATATTTAATGATTAGTTAACCATTCTTTAATCAATAGTTAATCATTTGTTAATCAGTATTTCATTAGTTAATAATTAATTAATCAATAATTAATCATTATTTAATCATTATTTAATCATTTTTTAATCATTTTTTTAATCATTAGTTAGTCATTAGTTAATTTTTAGTTCATCAATAACCTAGAAATATTCCTTCATCATAGGGAATATCCTCAATCTCTTGGGATGGAACTTCTTCAATCACTCTTGTAAGTCTATGTCTTCATACAATTGGACGTTGTTTTTTATAGTAGAAACCTCAACATATAACTCCATCATGGAACCATCTGACTGTTGGATCTGAATCTACAGATTATACACAAGAGGGGGGTGAATTGTGTCTTTTGCAATTTTTTTATAACTCTTTTCTTGAACGAGTTATGTCCTTTATACTTTATCAGATTTGATCGTGCATCGGAATAAGTAAAATCCAGAACACAAAGATGTATAGTGGTTCGGGGAACAGAAGGCCCCTAGTCTACTCCACCAACGCTCAACTCCACGAGCTTGGTGATTTTCACTATCTGGTCCTCTTTTCCACAGACCGGTTCACAAATGAGTACAAGCAGTTGACACCTTTAAAATCCAAGGCAAAACAAAGCCTCCTGGTTCAAACACGAACCTACATAGCTTAGAATGAGAAACTGGTTACTCAAGAATAAAAAGAATTTCAGAAAGAAATTTTCCAGTTGATCTTCACAATTGCAACAGAATGCAATTGACAGCAGATGGATCGAAGTCTCTAGAAATATTGATCTTCAAGATGATGCAGTTCTGAGTTGATCCAGTTGCAGTAGATATAGAGATATAGTTCACAACTTCAGCATTAGTAGATCCACAGTAGATATTCGATGTATAACAGGTGAATCTTCTATCGAGTTCCTTCTTCTTGAACAAACAGAGCTTTGACGCTCCTTTTGAATCAGCAGATCAATGTGAATAGTTGCAACCTCTGTTTTCCACCTTTTTCAATAATAGATCGATCACCATACACATGTACATGGTGTTTTAGAGAGAACATATATAATAAATCTAAGCATATCTCCTGCACATTTAGATCTATAAAAGTCTCCTTCTGATTCGCGATATTCAAAAATTTGAATTTACAGAGAAGTCGTAACTTCCCTTAAGACTCGCCATAAAAATCTCATTTTAATTCAAACTTAAATACATTAATAAAACGGCTTTGAATCAGTCAAAGTCATACTTTAAAAACGACTTTAAATCTGGCTTGAAATCCGCCCAGAAATCAGCTTACTGATCGCTGCACATAAATATCGTCTGTCTAAATTTCCAACGCCAAACGTAAGGTTGATGACGTGGCCTCAAAACGTAGGGTTAATAACATAGTCTTCAAACATAAGGTTAACAACGTATGTTTGAACACAAACGTAGGGTTGAAAATGTATGGTTGAACACAAACGTAGGGTTGAGAACGTAAGGTTGAACACAAACGTAGAGTTGATAATCCATAATTTTTCTTCAACACTCAAACGTACGGTAAAAGATCCATACTTTTACTTGATCCATACTTTTCCAAGAACATATGGTTGTTTACAAAAGTAATTTTGATGAACCATACTTTTGAGAAACAAACGTAACGTTTAGAATTTATGTACGGTTCTCCTTCCATACTTTGCTGATAACCAAAACGTAAGTTTCCTTCCTAACGTAAGGTTCTCCTTCCATACTTTGCTGAAAACGTATGGTTGTTTAACCATAATTTTCTCTTATCTCAAAAAGTATACATTCTTTTCATCCTTATGCTATGTTTATCCACGTAGGGTGTTAACAGTGATTCTAGAACGCGCTAAAGAAGATTTCGTGCTATATTTATCTACGTAAGGTATGAACAGTGATTCCAGAACGCGCTTAAAGCAGATTCCGAATAAGTAATAAATTCTCGTTATTTCAAGAGTAAAATAAATTAATAAATTCTTGCAAAATACTAAATAAAATCATTAGAAAATAACTAAGGGTATTTGTGAGCATCAAAATTATCATAAAGAGACAGAGTATTATTTTCAGTAACCTCCCCCTTTAAATAACATTAACATGTACTGTTGAAAACAATACTTTGCTCAACAATCTCACCCTTTTTTATGATCACAAAACCCATAAAAATAATTAAATTTATTTAAACAAAATTAACTTTCAAAATTAGTTATAAAGTTTTAAATAAAAACTTCTCCACCAAAAAGATAATTATAAATCCAAATTTCTCATTTAATTCTCCCCCTAAATAAAATGAATTATACCCCTAAATAAAATGTTGAGGTTTTGATGTTGTGTTTATCCAAATTCTCCCCCTTTTTGTGACATCAAAAAGAATGAAAAATCAGGGATTTTAACACTTTTAATATTGCACTGAACTGTTAGCAAATGTTATTATGAACTGTTTATCAATAATTAAATCTGGAGTATTGGAATATCAAAAATAAAGTCAATAAAATAAAGAAAGAAACAAATAAACAATGAAGGAAATTTTCATTCAAAAACAGCAGTATATACATGACAATGATATACACAGGAATCAAGGTTTGGGTAATATAGGAAACAGGTTCTATCTCCTCTAAATTGCAGACTTGATTTCTGTAAACTATTCCCGAAGTCTCTTCATCATCCCATCTCCAAGTTCAATAATGAACTCTATGTTCTCTTGAGTCATATGAATATCCTAAATTTTAATTGACTCTAAAAAACTCATGCATCCTTTCCTCTTTTTCAACCAATACTGAAAGCTTCTCTGACAACTGATTTAACAGAATTCTGATCGATGGCTCACTAGATGTCAGTTGATTCACTAAGAACTTCTGATTATCCAGCAACACTGACAAAGGAGTACTGTTACATTGAAGATCTTATAACATGTCATTCATGTTTCTCATCGCAGCTGTGATAGCCTGAAACCTTCTGATTAAATCAGGTGAAGTACCTGATCCACTAACAGCATTATTTGCAACTGATGCAAATTGGTTCTCCATAAACAACTTCAGATCTGATAAATCTGACTTCATAACCATTTCAGATTTCAATTGTGTAACAGAAGTCAGCATATCCTCTTTAAACATTTCAACTTCTTTCCTTGAAACTGTACACTCCTTCAGCTTTTGAAACATCAAATGTTCTAAGTCTAAGGCATTTCTCAGAGAAACATTCTCAGATTCCAACTGAGATACCTTTTTGTACAGTTCTTCAACTTCTTCTTTCCTTGAATCAGATGCACCCTGTGCTTGATTCACAGTCTCAGGTTGATGCAACAGTACCAAAGGCAATGATTCAGCATCAGATTTTTCTTTTTCTCTGTCCTGAGAAGGTTAGGTTTTCAGAGGTTTGAAGGTTAGGGTTTAGGAGAGGAAGTGCGATTTTCGGATTTCGAAAGGGTTTTGATAGAAGTGAAAGGGTTTAGAAGTCGAAAAGGCTCTGACAGCCTTGATTCTCATGTAATCACTAATCATTACATATATTTAAAACAAATAAAATTTGCATATGGTGAAAGAAAGAAAATCTTAAACAGTATTCAATAAACAAAATAAAATTTACATAAATAAATAAAAGTAAATAAAAATAAAAATTATTTAAAATTAAATAAACTTAGCTCCCCCTTAATAAAATCAAACCTTACAGTGGGAAGTGGTTTAGTAAAAATATCTGCTAATTGAATTTCAGTATTTATAAATTCTAAAAATATATTTTTGTTAATACCATGATCTCTTAAAAAGTGATGCCTTATATCAATGTGCTTAGTTCTAGAATGACTAAGAGGATTTTTTGAAATATTAATTGCACATGTATTATCCCATAAAATAGGTGTATTATTAAAATTCAATCCAAATTCCATAAGAGTGTTTTTCATCCACAACACTTGTGCACAGCAGCTTCCAGCAGAAACATATTCTGCCTCAGCTGTTGACAGGGCAACTGAATGTTGTTTCTTACTAGACAATAATACTAAAGACTTTCCTAAAAAGTGATATGTACCTGATGTACTTTTTCTATCTAATCTACAACTTCCAAAGTTAGCATATGAATATGAAATCAAATTGAAATCATAATTTTTTGGATAAAGAAGAGATTGAAAACAGTTCCTTTTAAATATCTAAAAAATCTTTTAACAACAGTTAGATGGGATTCTTTAGGATTTGATTGAAATCTAGCACAAAGACATACTGAATACATTATATCTAGCCTGCTAGCAGTAAGATATAACAAACTACCAATCATACCTCTATATAACTTGTTGTCAACTGATTTCCTAGTTTCATCCAAATCAAGTTTTATATTAGTACACATAGGAGTTGTAAATGGCTTGTTGTTTTCAAGTCCAAATTTCTTAAGTAAATCAGTAATGTATTTGCTTTGATTTAAAATATTTCCAAAATCTTTTTGAAATATTTGAAGACCCAAAAAAAAATTTAATTCTCCCATCATACTCATTTCAAATTCTTCATGCATTAATTTTGAAAATTCATGACAAAGAGTTTTATTAGTTGATCCAAAGATTACATCATCAACATAAATTTGAACCAATAAAACATTATTTTTCATAGTTTTCTTAAAGAGTGTTGGGTCTTCCATTCCAACAGTAAAATCATTTTTCAAAAGAAAATAACTTAATCTTTCATATCAAACTCTAGGTGCTTGTTTAAGGTCATAAAGAGCTTTAGTAAGTTTAAAAACAGAATCAGGTTTTTGAGAGTTTTCAAAACCAGGAGGTTGCTCAACATAAACTTCCTCCATTAAATAACCATTTAAAAAGGAAGATTTAACATCCATCTGAAATAATTTAAAATTCATATAAGATGCATAGGCTAAAAGGATTCTAATGGGCTTCTAACCTAGTTACAGGTACAAAAGTCTCATCATAATCTATTCCTTCTTCTTGATTATATCCTTTAGCTACTAATCTTGCTTTATTTCTAGTTATTGTGACATGGCCATCCTGTTTATTTCTAAAGACCCATTTGGTTCCTATTGCAGGATAATTCTTAGGTCTTTCCACTAATTCTCAAACTTCATTTCTTTAAAACTGGTTTAATTCATCTTGCATTGCTATTACCCATCTTTCATCATCTAAAGCTTCTTCTATAGTCTTGGGTTCTTGTTGAGATAGGAAGGCAGATAATTCCACTAGGTTTCCTAAGTTTCTTCTAGTTTGAACACTAGTTTCTAGGCCACCTATTATTGTTTCTAAAGGGTGATTCTTTATGGTTATATACTGTATAGGTAATATATTTAATGGTTCTTCAGTATCATGTTCCTCTGAACTGGAATGAATTTCTTTTATATCATTTTCAAAATCATTCTTTAAATTCTCAAGTCTCATGTTATCATTAGAGTCAAGTTCATCCATTTGTTCTATCCTTTTCTCAAAGGGATCAGATTCATCAAATTTCACATGAACTGATTCTTCAACAATCATTGACTTCTTATTATAAACTCTATAAGCTTTGGAGGTAGCAGAATATCCTAAGAAAATACCTTCATCAGATTTTGGATCGAACTTACCAAGATTATCCCTGGTGTTTAAGATGTAAACCTTGCATCCAAAAACTTTAAAGTAATTTACTTTAGTTTTTCTATTATTCCATAGTTCATAGGGTGTCTTTTTAAAAATAGGTCTAATTAAAACTCTATTAATTATATAACAAGCTATATTCACAGCTTCTTCCCAGAAATATATAGGTAGGCTATATTCATTTAACATAGTTCTAGCCATTTCTTGAATAGTTCTATTTCTTCTTTCTACAATCCCATATTGTTGAGGTGTTCTTGGTGTAGAGAAGGTGTGTTTAATACCCATATTTGAGCAAAAGGAATTAAATTCCATATTCTCAAATTCTCCACCATGATCACTTCTCAATGAGATTATATTGAACCCTTTTTCATTTTGAACAGATTTGCAGAAACTTTCAAATAAAGTAAAAGCTTCATTTTTAAATTTCAAAAAGAAAATCCATGTAAATCTTGAATAGTCGTCAACTAAAACATATACATATAATTTTCTAGCTAAGATTTCTACTCTTGAAGGTCCAAACAAATCCATGTGAATAAGTTCTAGAGGTTTAGATGTAGCAACCTTATTAACAGATTTGAAGGATGATTTGTGTTGCTTGCCAAGTTGACATGCATCACAAAATCTGTCACTTTCAAATTTGAGACTAGGTAAATCAGAAACTAAATGTTTCTTAGATAACTTATGTAAAACATATACATTGCAATGAATAATTCTTCTATGCCAGATTCAGGATTCACTTACTTTAGCAGTCTAGCAGTTTACTTGTTGTTTACACAAGGAATTTAAATCCAAAGTATAGACATTTTTAGTTCTTGGTGCTTTAAATTTAAACAGATTATCTTTAGAAATAGTACAATAATTGTTAGTAAAATCAATGGTATATCCATCGTCACAAAGTTGAGAGATACTTATCAGATTGTGATTTAGTCCTTGTACATAAAGTACTTTGTTGATTGAGACTGTTTTTGGATCTCCAACAGTTCTAATGACAATGATTATTCCTTTGGCATTGTCACCAAATGTGACAAGTCCTCATTCCTTTTGAGTGAGTGAAGAAAAATTCAATGAGTTTCTACTCATATGTCTTGAGCAGCCACTGTCCATGTACCATATATCTTTTCTTCTCTGGTGGCCTGCTACCTGCAAAGACATTCATACAAATTGCTTTGGTACCCATATTTTGTTTGGTCTAGGGGTGTTAGCTAGCAATGATCTGGGTATCCAGATTTACTTTGTTATTTTAAAATTAGCTGAATCATATAAGTCTTTTGAAACATAGGCTTTCTTAATACCAAAAATTTGAGGTTGTCTTAAGAAATAGTTTTTAGCTACATGTCCCTTTGTCCCACAAAAATTACAATTAACCTTTTTAGAGCTAGGAACAAAATAATTTTTATATAGCTTTGGTTTTTCTCCTTTACTGTCAATTCCAAATCTCTCCTTTTTTAATGACAGTTTTTTCAAGAATTTCATTTAATGAATTCTCTCCTTTTGTAAAAACCAATGCAGCCTGTTTGTAAGATTATACTTCATCCTGTAGTGTTTTTATTCTTGATTCAAAATTAATACAGTTAGTGTTAATCGAAATGTATTTATCAGTTAATTCCTTATGTTTTTTCAGCATTGTATATCTTTCATCTGAAATGGCTTTATGTATATTTTTTAGTGACTTATGTTTCTTAAATAGTGAGTCATATCTTTCTTTAAGCATATTGCATTAGGCTGCAAGTTTTTCATTTGTGTAGCTTGATTCAGAATTTGATTCAGAAGATTAATATGAGTGTACCTCATCAGTTTCTGTCATAAAACACATGTTTGCTTTTAGATTGACTTCTTTCTTTGAGCTTGATTCAGAAGATCTACTGGAGTCTTCAGATACACTCCAAGTGGCTTTCATAGCTTTCTTGTCTTTCTGCTCAAAGTCATTTCTTTTGAAGAATTTATTCTTCTTTGCATCCTTCAATTGTGGGAAATCTGGTCTGATATGCCCCATCTTTTTTCATTCATAACATCTTACTTCCTTATTATCTCTCTTAAAGGAGTTTTTGAAGCCTCTTTTCTTGCTGTAGAATTTTCTAAATTTTCTGGCCAGCTGAGCCAGTTCTTCATCTGAGTTGGATGAGTCAAAGCTTTCTGATTTAGCTTTGACTTATTTGTTCTTCATCTTTCTATTCTTTTGTTGTGAAGTTACCTTCAAGGCAATATCTTCTCTTTTGATAATCACTTTATGTTCATTAGCCTCATCTTGCATTTCAGCTTCATACATCATCAGTGTACCAATCAGCTCTCTCATAGTTAGATCTTTGACAGGTGTTGATTGTATGATTGCAGCAGAGATACCATTCCATCGAGTAGGAAGTACTCTCAGTACTTTTAATACTTGATCAGCTTGCTTGATAGGTTCTCCTAGAGATGTTATGCTATTGACAATTTCTTTCAATCTCCCATTCATTTGGGTAATGCTCTCACCTTCAACCATTCTGAAAGTATCAAATTTCAATTTGGAAGTTGCATATCTCATTTGCCTCACGTTGTCTGTTCCTTCATATGCCACAGCTATTGTTTGCCACATCTCATATGCTATCGGGCACTAAGATACTCTGTTAAATTCATCTGGTCCTAGACCGCAGATAATTGCATTCATAGCCTTTGAGTTTATATCGTACTCTGCCTCTATAGCAGTACTCCATGTCTCAGGATTTTCAGTAATTTCATAAAGAGTCATAATCTTTGAATAGACTCTATATCTGAGGTTTTTTAGATATATTATCATGCGCGATTTCCAGCAACCATAGTTTTCTCCATTAAAATATGGTGCTCTGACCATTGACATCCCTTCTCTTGTATCAGTCATGATGCTCTATTGTATAATCCTTAAATGATTCTAGCTTTCTAAGGCTCTATCAGAAGCTCCACCTATGATACCAATTGTTGGATCTGAATCTATAGATTATACACAAGAGGGGGGTGAATTGTGTCTTTTGCAATTTTTCGATAACTCTTTTCTTGAACGAGTTCTGTCCTTAATACTTTATCAGATTTGATCGTGCAGCGGATTAAGTAAAATCAAGAACACAAAGATGTATAGTGGTTCGGGGAACAGAAGGCCCCTAGTCCACTCCACCAACGCTCAACACCATGAGCTTGGTGATTTTCATATCTGGTCCTCTTTTCCACAGCCCGGTTCACAACTGAGTACAGGCAGTTGACACCTTTACAATCCAAGTCAAAACAAAGCCTTCTGGTTCAAACACGAACCTACACAGCTTAGAACGAGAATCTGGTTACTCAAGAATTAAAATAATTTCAGAAAGAAATTTTTCAGTTGATCTTCACAATTGCAACAGAATGCAATTGAAAGCAGATGGATCGAAGTCTCTAGAAATGTTGATCTTCAAGACGAAGCAGTTCTGAGTTGATCCAGTTGCAGTAGATATAGATATATAGTTCACAACTTCAACATTAGTAGATCCACAGTAGATATTCGATGTAGAACAGGTGAATCTTCTATCGAGTTCCTTCTTCTTGAACAAACAGAGCTTTGATGCTCCTTTTGAATCAGCAGATCAACGTGAAAAGTTGCAATCTCTTTTTTCCACCTTTTTCAATAATAGATCGATCACCATACACATATACATGGTGTTTCAGAGAGAACATATATAATAAAGCTAAGCATATCTCCTGCACATTTAGATCCATAAAAGTCGCCTTCTGATTCGCGATATTCAAAAATTTGAATTTACAGAGAAGTTGTAACTTCCCTTAAGACTCGGCATAAAAAGCTCCTTTTAATTCGATCTTAAATCCATTGATAAAACGGCTTTGAATCAGTCAAAGTCGTACTTTAAAAACGACTTTAAATCCAGCTTGAAATTCGCCCAGAAATCAGGTTACTGATCGCTGCACATAAATATCATCTGTCAAAATTTCTGACGCCAAACGTAAGGTTGATGACGTGGCCTCAAAACGTAGGGTTAATAATATAGTATTCAAACGTAAGGTTAATAACGTAAGTTTGAACACAAATGTAAGTTTGACAATGTAAGGTTGAACACAAATGTAGGGTTGACAACGTAAGGTTGAACACAAACGTAGAGTTGATAATCCATACTTTTTCTTCAACACTCAAACGTATGGTAAAAGATCCATACGTTTACTTGATATATACTTTTCCAAGAACGTATGGTTGTTTACAAAAGTAAGGTTGATGAACCATACTTTTTAGAAACAAACGTAACGTTTAGAATTTACGTACGGTTCTCCTTCCATACTTTGCTGATAACCAAAACGTAAGGTTCCTTCCTAACGTAAGGTTCTCCTTCCATACTTTGCTGAAAACGTATGGGTTTTTAACCATACATTTCTCTTATCTCAAAACGTATACACGCTTTTCATCCTTACGCTACATTTATCCACGTACGGTATGAACAGTGATTCTAGAACACGCTAAAGCAGATTTCGCGCTATATTTATCTATGTAAGGTATGAACAGTGATTCCAGAATGCGCTTAAAGCAGATTCCGAATAAGTAATAAATTCTCGTTATTTCAAGAGTAAAATAAATTAATAAATTTCTACAAAATACTAAATAAAATCATTAGAAAATAAATAAGGGTATTTGTGAGCATCAAAATTATCAGAAAGATACAAAGTATTATTTTCAATAATCTCCCCCTTTAAATAACATTAACATGTATTGTTGAAAACAATACTTTGCTCAACACTGACTACTGGTAAAATAAATTTATTGCTTGGACCCGGTGCTCATCAATAGCTAATGGAAAATTTTGATTACATAGTATAGTCGGGAGTTGAAAAAGTCTATATATAATAGAATTGATATCTTTATTATATCCCAGATTTAAGAAACCATGAATTTTTTCTTGAAGTTCACATAGGGTTACACAATTAGCTTTCCTAACCATTGTTGTTGGTTGTGTACTATAAGAAGCTCCTTAATTAGTTTGAATAAACTCCCTGCAGTAGTAGACACATGTAAACACGATTCTATACATGAAAAATGTTTTTTGATCAAGATTTTGATAGTGTAAATACTATTGACAGTGAGGGTTAGCCATAAAATATTTATTATACTAAAATTTGAGAACATCTTTTTATATCATAAAATATGACACTAATATTTCATAGTACAATTTTTAATCTTCCTAAAGGTATATTCAGTAGTTTATAAAGAAAATATGAATCATCTAAAGCATATACCTCAAGAGTGTCAAACTAGGTGTGAAGAAAGGCTCGTTTTCCTGCACAAATTATCGATCGAGTCTAGCTTAATACGGTGTTTTTTGGTTTTACCCCTAGGTACATCTGTGCCAGAGCCACATTCTCTTGCAGTATCCATACATGGATTTTATTGCTTAGATAACCACATAATTGTTATGATACCGAGATTTTAGAACCTTTTCTTATATCCTAAAAGATGACACTAATGTTTTGTAGTGCAATTTTTAACTTTCTTAAAGGTATGTGTAGTGGTTTATAAATAGAATTTGATTTATCTAAAATATATCCATCGAGAGTAACAAACCAGGAATACCAAAAATGTATGAATCATCTAAATACTAGGAGTAACAAATCATGTATGTAGTTAAGCCTCTTTTTCATCCAGATTTTCATTTTCATCCTATGTTTATTCTATGTTAATCTAAATTAAATCAATATATAGTCATTGATTAATCATTAATTAATCAATCTATAATCATTAGTTAATCAATATTTAATCATTATATAATCATTAGTTAATCATTCATTAATAATTATTTAATCAATAGTTAATCATTTGTTAATCAATATTAATCATTAGTTAATCATTCTTTAATCATTTGTTAATAATTATTTTAACCATTAGTTAATCATTATATAATCAGTAGTTAATCATTATTTCATCAACATTTGATATTTAGTTAACCATTATTTAATCAATATTTAATCATTTGTTAATCAATATTTCATTAGTTAATCATTAATTAATCAATATTTAATCATTAGTTAATCATTCATTAATCATTACTTAATCATTTGTTTAATCATTATTTAGTCATTAGTTAATCATTAGTTAATCATTAATTCAATAATATTTAATAATTAGTTAATCATTCTTTAATCATTAGTTAATCATTACTTAATCATTAGTTAATCATTCTTTAATCATTTTTAATCATTCTTTAATCATTAGTTAATCATTCTTTAATCATTAGTTACTCATTAGTTAATCATTAATTAATCATTAGCTTATCATTATTTAATCATTATTTAATCCTTATTTAATCATTATTTAATCATTATTTAATCATTATTTAATCATTAGTTAATCTATCTTTAATCATTATTAATAAATCTTTAATCATGAGTTAATCAGTCTTTAATCATTAGATAATCATTAGTTGATCATTAGGTAATCATTAGTTTATCGTTAATTAATCAATTTTTAATCATTAGTTAATCATTCTTTAATCATTAGTTAATCATTAGTTAATCATTTCTTAATCATTAGTTAATCATTATTTAATCATTGGTAAATCATTAGTTAATCATTAGTTACTCATTAGCTAATCATTTAATCATTAGTTAACCATTCTTTAATCATTCGGAAATCATTACTTGATAATTAGTTAATCATTACATAATCATTAATTAATCATTAATTAATCATTAATTAATCATTAATTAATCATTAATTAATCATTTGTTAATCATTAGTTAATCATTATTTAATCATTAGTTAATTATTAGTTAATCATTCTTTAATCATTCTTTAATCATTCTTTTTTCATGCTTGAATCATTAGTTAATCATTAGTTAATCATTCTTTAATCATTCTTTAATCTTTGTTAAATCGTTCATTATTCATTCATTAATCATTCTTTAATCATTCATTAATTGTTAGTTATTCATTAGTTATTCATTAGTTAATCCTTAGTTAATCAGTAGTTAATCAATATTTAACCATTAGTTAATCATTCTTTAATCATTATTTAATCATTAGATAATTAGTCTTTAATCATTAGTTAATCATTCTTTAATCTTTCTTTAATAATTAGTTAATCATTCTTTATTCATTAGCTAATAATGAGTTAAACATTATTTAATCTTTAATTAATTATGCCTTAATCATTAGTTAATTATTATTAGCTAATTATTATCTAATCATTCTTTAATCCCAAGTTATTCGTGAGTTAATCTATACTTAATCATTGATAATATTAACTATTATTTTTGAACTATATATAAGTAAACTTGTAAATAAATAACATATTTAGAACTAATGAAAAACAATTCAGTTAAATAAATAAGTAACTTTAAAAGAAAAAAGAAAAAATACATCTAAATGATACTTCACAAAAATCGATGCTCCATTTAGGCTATTGAAGTCACCTTGCACAAAGGAAGAACGACTGAGTTTTTTTGTAGAGAGAGGGAGAGTGGTAGTACGAGAGATGAATGGAATTTGAAGTGAGGAGGGTTGGGGGGATTTTGTAGGCACTTAAGGAAAAGGCAACATCGCCTCTACCGCCTTTTCCTTTATTTAGGTGAAAGGTGGCATAACAGAAACCGTCTTTTGCTTTAACTTTAGGCGAAAGGCGGTCACTCTCATGTCACCTTTTCCATGTCATTGATCTGCGTCGATGGAAGGTAAAAGCAACATTGGTTATGCCACCTCTCAATTTACAGTAAAGGTGGTAGGGCCTCTATCACCTTTCCTCCTTAACTTTCAAAAAAAATAACCTATGCACATTTAAAAAAATTATTTCATAAAACCTATAAAAAAACTCTACTTTCTATGTTAAATGCATGTATCGAAATGTCATAATTAGCAAATAAGCTCATATTATAATAAAAAATTAAGATAAATATTGCTTATTAATTTGTTAGCTATAGAAATGAGACAAATGATAATCCAATATGTGTTGTGCTCAAGTGCATATTGGGGTCACTAAAGAATTCTTGGTGATCATTATATGGCCTATAAAGATCTATAACTTTATTGTCACTATCCCATAAAATCCTACCAAATTCTATTTTCCTTGCTTACTACAAGACATCAAGAAGTTCCCTAAATTATGCACTGGACAACCGGGCGAGCCCAAACCCATGTGGACGAAATCACCAGCAACGGGAAGCTCCTCTAACCGTCACATAATACCCCAAGCACCAGCCGGTCCCCATGGCCGTAGCCTAACTTGTGGGGTCAGAGGACCCAAACAATACGATTTAGTATCGCCGAGGCCCCACGGTGGATCTGCATCATTGACACCGAGCCCCGACCCCACCCCCATGCATGCATCCCACCAAACCGGTGGTTTAGGGGACAGAGGAGGACCCGCCCCAAAACCATGACCTGTCCCCCATACTGTGGGCGCCCCCAGATGACTTGTTTTTTTACAGTATTTGTGCTGCAACTTCTTTGTTTTGTTTAAATTTCTCAACTTTATCTTTGTTCACACCTCAATATAACAAAAGCTTTTATCACCATTAATATATTATAACATATAGCCAATCAAGTCTATTGTCATCGAGAGGGATTCAACCCTAGGTGTGGAATACTAAAGGTAAGTCATAAAAAAATCATTTTTATGATACCCAAATCAACCAAATTGCATTTGTGATTTTTTATTTATTTAACAAACTCACCAATGGTTACCCTCCACCATATATTTGATCTATCTTCATTACATACTTGTCTTAGTAGATATCCCAAATCATTTTTTCATCCTCAGATGCAAATAAACATGCAATAGTTTGTATCTCTCCTTTTGTATATATATATGCATTTTTTTTGTACATAAACCCTAGCTGAAATATACTAGGTGGATTACATCCGCCACCGTGAAACACAACACAAGCAAGAAAATTACAGTAAATCATGGGCCAGGGGACTTGACCCCGTAACCTACCTCAAATCCTTACCACCCCACCACTAACGGTAAGGCCTAGCCGAACTGTAATATAAATGTTGAGATCATATAGCTGATTTGAGGGAAGCGAAATTTCTAGTAAATTTGTGAAAGAGTTGGTGGGGGATTATATTTGACGGCGGATTGGTCCAAAAGGGTTGATGGATCCGTGAAGAGATGATGCCCAAGGGAAAAGGGAAACTAAGAAGCACTAGGCGACAAGGCAGCTGGCAATGAATAGTTTAACTAAACCTCCAGGCATCATTAGGGTTTGGGTAGTTTTAGGGTGTCGAAGAGAGGGAATTAACAAAGGGTGGAGAGGTTGGGTGGAGAGTAGCCATCAGCCGCGCACTGGTCTTAGAGTGGATTATTTGTAAGGGCGAGCCGACCATTTGCCACCCACCATTAAAATTTAGTTCATCATCCTTTTTCTTGTTCACACTTCACGTCAGTGTTGAGCCTTACCAATTCTGTATTATCTTTAATCAGTGACTCATTTATTAAATTATGAGTGTTTCTGATTTATCAATACCAAATGCACAATGAGATTAAATTAAAATGTGTAAAATATATAGTGGAGAGCCTACTCAAAAGGTATAAAAAATAATTGTGTTATGTTTTGTTATCGTTTTTAGAAAGTGGGTTTGAAAAACCCAATGCTTGTTTTGTTTTAAATAAGAAACATGGATCCCATCAGATCCTTTAGAACACCATGAACGCATGAGATCGCAAATAAAGTTTTATTTATTTGTTATTATTTTTTTCTACACGGTTATGCTCCCTTGTTGTTTGGGTAGTCTTATTTGTATTTTGAGTTTCTTCTTCCTTCAAGAACAATGTCCTTTTAGTGGTTTATTATTTTGATCCATATTTGATCTATGCCTCAATCGTGTGATTTGATATGGATACTTTAGGTCTTTTGGGTGTTCACTACTATACATTTGCACAAAAACAACATGACACCTATAAAGTGTTGATAAAATAACACTGATAAAGGACACAGTTTTATCAATGCTAAACAAACATGCTAATAAAATTACATTTATCAACACTAAAGAAAACACTGAAAAAAGGACACTCATTGTTACTGCTTTATTTAGCACTCATAAAGGTTGTCTTTTATCAACGCTACCACATATTTAGCTTTATCCAGCGTTACCCTTTAACAGCGTTAAAAAATGATGATAAAAGGATATCTGTATCAATACTAAAAAAAAGCACTGATAAAAGACAATTTTATCAGCGCTGATAAATGTATGTCTTTTATCAGTGCTAAAACAACAGTTTTTAACGCTGATAAAAGATATATTTCATAAAAAAAGTTATATATCAGTAAAAATCATATATTAATATATAAATATAACATATTTTATAAAATATGATTTACATAATATGAAATATGTAATCACACTTAATATATAAGAAATTTAGTCAAAATAGTTTATAAAATAATTAAAAAATATGTTATTTAAAAATTTTCTAATTACTATTGAGTAATAATTATTTAATAACAATTTGAAAATATAAAAATTCAATAAATTAATAAATGATCTTAAATAAGTTGAAAACATGACTCGAATTTTAAACGACCATAACTTTTGATCCGGGTATCCGTTAGAAACCTCTCACATGTCACATCAAAACTTCCAAAAGGATATATGCCATGGTGAATTGGAGTAACCCCTATCATCGTTTTTTGAGGGTAAAAAAATGTCTGAAAGGCCTCCAAAACTAAGTTTTTTGTCGGGATACCCCCATTTTTTTATATTTGAAGGAATTTCATCATCGTTTAAGGGAGTCTTCTTATTATTTTTTGGTGGAGACTTAATTTATTCTAAAGACTTAAACTCATATAGATATTATGACGTTCAAATTTTATCATTTTTCATATTTTACTATTATCTATAATTAAATATATAAACATATATACATATTTGTATATATTAACACATAAAAATTTAATTTTATAAAAAAGTATGTAAACATATTTGCACATAAAATATCTTTTAATATATATAAACCATATCTAAATAAAAATAATACCCATTTTATTTAAAATAAAAATGTATGAATATTTATATATCTATACGATTAAAGTATATTTAATGTTTATATATATATAAATATATTTTTGCATGTGTATTGACAAACATATATATATTTATCTATATTTTCTAATATATGTATATAAATATTAATATATAATATATATAAATACATATAAATATGAATAATTATATTTATACACACACATATATAAATACACACACATATATATATGTATGTATTTATAAACACACGCACAGAAAACATATTTTATATATGTATTTGAAAATAAATATATAAATATATATATAACTATATGGATAAAAAATGTAAGGAAATATATATAAATAAATAGATATATTGTAAAATAGAGAACAAAACACTATATAGTAGTGTTAAAGGTGCAGACATATGAGGGGGTCGTCTCAGGTTCGAAACCCACTGAAGGTAGGGGTGCACGGGCGTGTGAAGCAAGTGGCATAGCGTTGATAAAGGGGGTGGGGTCGAGAGCAGATAACAGAGACCCCCGATTTAACAGTGATAATAAAGGCGATTTCTAGTGCTGCTAAAAGGGGAATTTGTGGTAATGAAAAACGTGGCCTTTATCAGCGTTGATTAAGGGTACCTTGCATAATGTATTTTATATATACACATTTATACATTTTTAAAAATGATTTATATAACAATAAAAAAATAAATATATTTATATATATAAATACAATATATAAATATATTTATAACCATTTATACTTTGGTTTATTTTTTATACTTATTTATAATGACATGTAATTATTATTACATATATATATATATATATATTATAAAATATAGTGATATTAACTATATAAATAAATATAAATATACATTAAATATAGTAATATGAACTATATAAATACATTAAATTTAGTTCATATTTAAATTTATATATTTATATTCATATTATAGAATTTATAATGTACATATATATTTATAATCATATGTGTGTCTGTTTACATGTATATATTTATATATATGACTATGTATTATAAAATATGTAAAAAATATATAAATATATTAAAACATTTTTAAATATAAAATTTATTTTAAAAAATATGAAACCTATTAAAATAAAAATTATCTATATATCTTTTTTTATAATTTATATAACAAAAAAATGTTTATTAATCGATAAAATATATAATAATGTATATAAATACATTAAAAATGTAAATGTAAACATAATATATTAGAATTTTATTTGAATAATTATATAAATATATAAATAAAAATATATTAGTTAAAGAATATTTATATTAGTATATGTGTATATATATAATTGTATAAGTTGTGAGGCGAATCGTGTTTTATATGACATGAAAAGCTTGCAGTGCGGCAAAAGAGTAAAAATAGTTATAAAATTTTAGGGTGATGGAAGTGAAGGGATCGGGCTGAAAGCCTGATATAACGACCTTTATTTTCTGACATTATTATTACTTCATTTTACTGATGAACAACGTGAAATAGTCACACAACTAGGATCTGAAGGTTTAATGTCTTGGAAAAATTAGGACCATACATAAAATTTACAAAATAAAACAAAAAAATTTATTTAGTTCCTTCTTCTCTAGCTTCTTAGAGGTCTTCAAATTCTCCTAAGTAAAAGTAATCACCTAGGTATATACATAAAAAAGGGGTGAGCTAAAAGCCTAGTAAGAGGATAGATAAGAACATGAAACAATGTAACATGAGGTGAGAATAATCATTATTATCATAACAGATGCATAAGATTATAATCATAAGAGGAATCATTAAGAAAAGGCTTGGAATGTGGTAATGCATAAAAATGAAACATCATGTTTTAGTGGTCAACAACCACACATAGTTGTGAATAAAGCTAGCAGCATGTTCAAACATATTTCACTTTTCTCATGAGATACATCACATTACCCAATGTATTGAAGCACTATATAATTTTGGGTGCACCCGTCACATCACAACATTGAAATTATCATGCATGCCACATAGAACATATATCAATCTTCAGCATAAAATAACCCATGAAAAGGAATGAGTTTCATTTCATAAATATACATTCATAAAATTCGGGTTCCCAAAATGAAATAGGGAATAACATACTTGATATAAGAACCATCAACCGAGAGTGACGAAGAAACCATCTCGAGAAGTAAAAGATGTGTTTTTTTGAAAGAAGAGTTCTTTTGGAAAACATTGTGTTTGTCATAAAATCAAGTAGAAAATATGTATATCCCAGAAAAGGAAATATAATGATGAAGATATTATATTTATGGAATATTCATACTGAAAATGGGGTTAAAGAGGGAAAACTCAAAGAAAGAGAGCTAGGTTCGAGAATTCCCCTTACCTTATGTCTGAATGCTATCTTCACTTTAATATATTGTATTATCACATTATATTCATTAATTAACAAATCCAAAACATTTTATACATAAATTTGATTCATTGCGATTTTATTATCTTCATTTATGTCCTTTTATATGAGTTATAGAGTTTAATTTCATCCTTCGGGAGCATTCGTTTTCATGTTTTTCATGATTGGTTTTCTTGTATACAAGAATGGAAGTTTGTGTAAAATGTGGATAAAAATCCAGAATTGTTATTATATGTTATTAATGATATTTCAAAAGTTTAAATGATCTTATAAATAATTATTTTATATTGTATGATGATGAATTATTAGATAAAAGTTAATGATGATTGTTTTAGGTTCATTTTGGCGGTTTTCCGATCACAACGAACTCATTTTATTTTATCATTTAGTATTATATATATATGTTAGTTCCATAACATAAAGAGGATTGTAACATAAAATTTATAATATTTTTTCAATCATTTAATGGTTTTATTAACATCCTTTAAGGTGTTAGAGGAAAATAAAAGTGCATCGTCCATGATGTCGGTTAATTGACACATCACAGGAGATGATTTCTTTTTTAAAATGAAAGTGAGAGAGGGATGAGTTTAATGATAGATCTTCCATTAACATGATAGAATTCTAGTATATCAAACATAATGGAGTCATCATTCCATTTTGATAAGATAAAGTTAGGAGAAGAGAATGAAATAAATAAAATTGAAAAGAAATTAAAAGAAAAAAGGAATAGGATTTTACCTCTGGATTTATCCTCCTTGAGAACCTCCTTAGGGAAGAGGTTTTGGAATTTTGATGAGACCAAGAGCTCCTGGACATGGGGAATGGTCTAGGGAATATTATTGGAAATTTTTTGGGCAAGGCTCAAATCTTGAGAGGTGTGACGAGAATAGGGGGTGAGGGATGATATTTATAGTGGATGAGGGGAGTGTTTTCTCATTATTTAATTCATTAGTTTAATATTTTGCTCAAGACAAGAAATAATGTTTATTTTTTAGATTAAATATAATAATTTGATCATGTGATTTCAAACCAATGGTTCTTAAATCATCCATGACTTAAGTAATAGTGTGTTTAATTTATAATGTATTTATACCGTAAATTATCGTATTTTACCATTCACAAAAGATTCATGTTTTTTAGAAAAATCCAAAAAATTCACCCTAACCATTTTTTGACATATAGAAATCAAAAATAAACTTTATTTTATGAAATTAATTTTTTAAATATGAAGGATTTAATTTTCAATTAAAATAATCCTTTATTTGGAAAATACAGATTTTAAAATTATAACTAATTTTTAACAGTTTGAAAAATTACTTAAGGTATCATAAAATTGACTTAAAATAATAATACATCAAAATAATAATTTATGGATACATTTTATGAAAATATATTTTTTTAAAATTATTAAATTAATCATAAAATTGTAATTAAATATTTTCGACTTACAAAAATTCCAACACTTAATTAATAATTTTAAAACAATTATTTATTAAGACTATGATATAATTATACCATACTTTCATTTATAAGATGACTAAATTTTATCTATAATTTCATGGGTGAGGTTACTATTCATTTGGCTGGTTTACTATTCATAAGGGTCATATTAATATTTCTAAGGTCAAGTTAATATTTCATCAGTATTGGTTCTTTAACTTCTAGAAATACTTCTCTTCTCATTAATTATTCATTTTTAAAACTTTTATTATGATCTCTTAAGTGATTTTATGATATTTATACTATATGAGGTTACGATAAGAAGGGATAAATTCCTTTGATAAAATTTTGGGTCATTACACCTGAGACTACAAGTCATCAATGATCCCAACCAGGGATGCAACGACCGAGCCACCATGATACAGACTAGCTAAAATTAAGGTTATATATATATACACACACACACATATACACTTTGGAAGAATGATATATTAAAATATACATATATATATATATATCATTATATAAAATATGTATTTATGTATATCTACATTAATATATCTAGATAAATTAAAATATATAGTAAAATAAAAATATATTAAAAATATATATACATATATAAATATATTCATATATATGTATGTATGTATGTATGTATGTATGAATCTATGAATGTATGTATTTTTGAATATACCATTATATAATAGGAAATTTCATTTGGGCTAGCGATAAGGGTGCTGACCACAAAGTGCTGGGATATGGGGTGGTAGGGATCAAATCTAACCTCCCTTGAAATAAATAGAAAATTTCAAGGTGTATATTGGGGATTTGTGGTGGGTTACAGCTGACAGAGGAGTGCTCAGTGTGGTGATTGGATGAATTTTTCTATTTTTCAACATGAAATTATTTTAAAGAATATTTAGATCTTTTATCAATGATAGAAATTTTCACAGATAAATAATAACTTTTATCAGTGCTAAAACCTGCATCGATAATATGTTTGACAATGATCACTGAAGGGCAACCATCCCACTCCCTCATGACTATAATGACCCATGCTTCTTATAGATGGATACTACACCTTTTTAGATGAATTCTCATTACATTACACAAACACACTCTTGAGGACTATAATAGTTTAGTGCCTTTGGAAAATTTGAACACAATATTCTCAATTCATGAAAGATATTCAATTCCTACCATAAATATCCTCCCTTCTAGTAATCTTCACAAAAATAGCCTACTTATAACCTTAATTAATATCCCAAATAAAGGATACATAATAAATGGTGATCTCAGATGCTCAGTAAGAGTAAAATTAGGAGACACGTAAGCATAACATGAACATAAGGGTATGAGAACATGAGCATAAAATTTTAAAACCATACCCTACATATCAAAGATCATAATATTGAGTGATGGAATAATGATCAAAAGTTCATAAGACATGAATCATAAGGGAATTAAAGAACACAATCTATGAGAGTATAACATTGGTATAAGACATATATTTGTGGTGTACACATAAAAATAGAAAATTTTATGTCAAGGATACCCACCAAGACATTCATAACATGTTAGGCTTGGGCTAACTACTCGTGTACCTCATTTGGGCTTGGGATGAACTTCCATATACCCTCTTTGGGGCTTGGGATAACCTCAAGTGTACCCTCTTTCTTTCTTGGGACAACCTCTCATGTACCCTTTGAGATCATATAACATTAATCATTACCCAATGCATTTATAATTTCATAGTTTTTTAGAAAGGTGTTAATTCTTTTAAATTTAGTCAAACCCTATTAAGTTCCCATTTTGGCTTAAGACTGGGTAACCATTACCTTAGGACGGTCTGTTTTTCTTTTGGAAGGTATGGTTTCAGGTGGGTTGGAGGTTGGATGTAGATCAAATACACGGTGTGTACTAAATACATGACGTGTATTTAGAATTCATGATGTGTATTAGATACATGACATGTAATGTATTGTCCAATCCACCCTACACATCGTGAACTAGGTTTTCCGGGGGAGGAAGAAACTTGATCTATACACATCATGTGAAATTTACATGTCATGCAAATACCCAAGTCACTTTTTTAAAGGGGGTTAGGGGCTCATTTGGGCATAGCCTTATTTTCTTCTCCTGTATAGAGGGATATCACGTGAGGTGCTCCCTCCATGCAAAACATAGGTTCTTCCTCTCATCCTTCCCTCAAGATCCATTTTCATTTCCATAAGGTGCATTGGATCTGAAATATTAATCTCTATGTTCCTCTTATTTCATTATTTCTCTCCATTTTTGAGCAATTTTGGTGCAAGATGATATGCCCTATTTTCAGGGTTTTTTTTAAATTCTTCTGATTTCTCCCATTCTAGATTGATTCATGGGTCGACACTGGATGAGGAGAGTTCTGATTAAGGTAGTTGGTTTAGTTTTTCCCTCAAACTAGAGTGGTATTTTATTATGATCCATGTGTCGTGGGCTGTAATTTTTGATGATGCCCCCGTATTGTGGACTAAATTAAATTAAAGGTTAATCTTATGTATGATAGGGACTTATCTACCTGTGAAACAATGCCATTGGGTATTTTTCTTTGACACGACCCACCCTATGGATGTTTCCTTCTTTAAGAGCCAAATTTACCCTTTGACTTAAATAGTTAATCCACCTTTTGAGGTGTGTAATTTTTTTGGTAATAAATGATAATATTGAAATTTGATTTGCACTATGGAGTTTGAGTGTCCATGTGTTAGGCCCTATGAAATAGGCCATAGCTTGATATACATGAACTAAATGAATCGTCCAACTTATATAAAGTGTTATGAATTGCATGCTTATTATGTGATATGATATGTTGATAGCTACACCTCTTTTCATACCAATCCAAGGAAGATACAAGGGTTCTTAATTGAGGACACCTTGGATGGGGTCATTGTGCTATATAATTAAGACCTGTTATGGATTGTGAATTCATTGGGATAAATAATTGGATCCTTATAGGATACTTTGGACAGGATCGCCAGGCAGATTACTTACTTACCCATGAGCGATACTGGTTCCCTAGGGGAGTCACATTGGATGGGCTTAGTGAAAAAATGGTCATACCATGCCATGAGTAATACTCGGTCCCCTATGTGATATATCTAGGACAAGCTCCGAGGTTCATGCTTTTCCATGTCAAGAGTGATACTTGGGATGCCTTTACGGAACACATTGGATGGAATCTTATGGTGTTGGGTATATTGTAGTTCTCCTGGTATGATACTCGTGTTCCTTGATATAGGTCACCTTGGAAAGGCCCATGATGCCACTTTTTTAAAATTCAAGAGTTTTCCTTATATGAAATTTCTAAATGAAAGTTTATTTAAAACTCAGGGTTGTATCTTCCAAGAAAAATTACACACTTGGGTTCACTCCACTTTTTATGCTTATAATATGATGACCCATTTATACACTATATCACACTTACATAGGTTTACCTTGGTTCAGAGCCATCCAACTTAGGCTGAAGTAGGTACCATTGATCAGGTATCTATGAGGAACCCAAACTGATATATATTATTTATTTATTGCTGGCACACTTCTCATTTTATATGCATAGACTGGATTTTTCTAGACACCATTGTTGGTTGCCTACTGAGTGTATCTCACACCTTCTTGGGCCGCCCTTGGTACCCGAATATACTTCGTGATTGTATGCGTGGACAGGGGGAATCTTCTAGCTTCTAATGTTTGATTTTGAGTGTAGGGATAGAATACGAGAGTATAGGACCATGTCTATGCTTGCGATTCTAGTAGTGGATGCTTTTGGTCTTTTTTATTTTTGTATAACATGTTGTATATTCATGTTTCCCATATATCCCATGTACATCATTTTTGTATAGCTACATGATATGATCATTATCATTTTTGTATCTATTATAATTCAACTTATACCTACTTATTATTGGATGATAATTATTATTCCTCTCACTACTACAAAAAATGCCTTTAACAGTGCTAGAGAAGGCCTTTATCAGCACTAAAAAACATTGTTAAAGGTACCCTTTTACAATGCTAAAAAAATACTATTAAAATGGTCCTTTAACAGCACTTTTATAGCACTAATAAAGGCAACATTGTTAAGGGGTTAATTTTATTTGGACACCTATACATGCCTGACCCCTTTATTGATGCTTCCATGACCCCTTTAACATCACTCAACACGCCCTTTATTAGTGCTTTTCACCACACCACCTCTTTTATCAGCACTTTGTGAATTTCCACCCACATGCGCACCCACCTGAATTTGAACCATGCACCTATCTTTCAAAGATGGAATGCCTTTACCACTAAACCATGTTGTTTTTCTATCTGTTTAATGATATTTCTATTTATTTAAATATATATTTACATATATATTTACATATATTTATATAATTATTTTAAATACATTTATGTGTGTGTAAATATACATTTTATTTATTTAAATATATTATATATTATATTCATTTACATATTTTAGATTATAATATATATATATTTTTATTAATACACACACATGTATATATAAACATTATTAATATATTTTTATAATGTAAAAAATGGTTAAATATTGTTTTAAATACTTTTCTAGAATATGTATTTATTTAGATATATTAGAATATACATTTTTACATAAATATGTTAATATATGTATTTATATGAGTGATTTATTATAAGTAAATATAAGAAAACATGCATATATTTAATTATAAATAAAATTACATTGTGAAAAATGATAAAATTTAGAAACCATAATATGAAAAGTTATGGCCATTTGAAGTCTGAGTTACATTTTCAACTTATTTTAGATCTTTTTTTTTAATTTTTTGATTTTTGTTATCATTAAATTGATATTAAATGACTATTACTTGGTAATAATAAGAAAATTATTAATTAATTTTTTTAGTTATAATATAATTCATTTTTACTAAATATCTTATATATTAAGTATAAAGGACTATTTACCTTATCTAAAACATATTTTAAAAAATATATACTATATTTATATAAATATCAATATATTTATATATTAATATATTATTTTTAATGAAATATTTTTTTTAAAGTATACTTTTATCAGCGCCTATAACAAAGCGCTGATAAAGGGGGGTCTTTACTAGTGGTTCTAAAAAATCACCGATACCCCCCATCAGTTATTTTTTATAGGCATCGATAATAGTGAGTCTTTAACAACGCTTTTTTTTAATGCTGTTAAAGACCTAACACTGGATGAAACCAGTTTTGAAGTAGTGTCCGCTTCTTGTTTATTTTTGTTTCCTCTATTTCAAATTTACTATTTACTTCTATGTTACACTCTGATCTATAAGGGAATAATATCCCCACAAAAACACCATAGGAACTAACTTCTAGTCAATAGACTCTAGCGTATGGGGAGACACACTTGAGGTCATGTGTAAAAACCGTCTCGGGGCACCGCTTAGTGGCTCCCAGGGCGGGATGCTACAAAGTGGTGTTATAGCCTTTTTTCCTTTTGTCTTACTATTTGGGTATTATATAGGAGACTAGGATGTATCAAAATTTCATAATGAGTCTATTCTTGGGATCAGTTAAGCCATATATAAGGGAAACCTAAATTACCCAGGATGGGGTATTAATTCTATTGGTTGTGCCTATTATAGCTGAACTGATTTCACTATTGGGTGACACACATATTGTATGATGCTATTATTGTTGATATTTTTATCATGAAATTTATTTTACCTTGGCCTGATGAGACGAGGGTGTATCATCTCATGCATCAATATTATCACTTTAGGACTTCTATGTCATTCATTTTTCCATGTCATGTTTACCTTCTGTACGCATTTCTTATTGCTTATAGTTACTTCGTGGAGTATTATATGTGGAATGTGATAATGTTTCCTATATGTATAACATAATTATATAAATTAATGTTCATACATCAATATAAATGGCATAAGGACCCCTACCCCAATAGCCTAGACCCAGTTCCTTATATTAATACATTGGTATGTTTACAAGAAATTGCATCCTGAATGACCAAATAGTTTAGTAGTTTTGGAAAACTAGATACATAAAAATTGTTACAATAAAAATTTGAAAGAAAATACAATATATAAATTCCATTGGAACATCCATAACTCCTATAATATCCCTGCAAGTTATTCATAATATTCATATTCGCATCATGGGGGAAAATAAAACATAAGAAAGTGGTGATCTTAGGTGCTCAATAAGGGTAAATAGTATAGAGGAATCATAAGTAATAAGGTATGGTGAATAAATAAAAGTACACATTCCATTAAAATATAATCTTGAGAATAATATGGCATGAATAAAAGATGAATAAATAATGCCCTAATAAAACACAACCATGAATATTCTACTAGTTGAATAATCACATGGACTATCAATTACTAGTTTCATAATAAGGTAATTCATAATGAGGGACATCATAACCATACCATCAAGGCCTCGTGCGAAGACTATACATAAATGGGTAAAAACCCAAACGAGTTTATCTCATGAGACCTAACGATGCATCAAGGGGCTATAGAGGGCCCCAAACATCACTTAATAAGTCCAATGAATTAATAATATAAAATGGGAGAAATATGATCAATATATACATTCATATTGAAACTAACATATGAAATGTAAATAAATTTCCCCAATCAGTAAACATAAACAATAACCATTTGGAGTAATATGGTGAATGGTATCAAGATATCACCTCCACAATCAAAATAATCACAAACCATTAAATAAAATATGGTTTATGATATCATAAATGATTAATCCCAATTAAACATAATAATCAAAAAGAGTGTTGAAATATATGGAAATACTCTTATAAAATCATTGAGTAATACTTGAGAGAAATACTCTTACTTTTCAAAGAAGAGTTATTTTGGAAAATTATTTGTATAAAACTAGAAGTGAACTAATACAGTTTTTAATAATAAAATGAGTGATTTTAGAAAAATAATTTTGGATTAAAATAGATTATATAGTGAACTTGATAATATGTAATAATTCAAGAAGTTCACTTGAATTAGGCTTGTTTATTGGGAAGAATTTGAGAAAGATCATTTTAAAACATATAACTCCCCATAAATGAAAGAAGGATTATGATTGGTACATATATATAGACCATTAAAATATAATTTATGAGTATTATATAATAATAATTAATAATTTTATTGGTCTAAGGAGATAAAAAGAGTAACCCGAAATAAATTGGAGGTTCGGGTAGAAAACCCTTGCAACATTGTAATTAATCGAATCATATGCCCCAAAATTAATGATCATCAAAAGATACATTGAATACCATAAAAATTAATATATTCATGATATGATACATAAATGGGTCGTATATATAAACAAACACAAGAAATAGTTATGAATAAGGAATATCTCACAAAAATGGAAGTGATATGAGAAAATCCATATCTTATGTCCGGATGTGTTCTGCACTTAACCTTAATGTTCTGGATAATAAAATTAATTAATTAATTAATTATGAACCTTTAATACATGTATTAGAATAATTATAGTTTTATTAATTTAATTTATTATCTTATTGATGATTTATAGAGTTTAATTTTATCGTTCGAGAGTATTCATTTTCTATGTTTTCATGATCGGTTCTCTTATTTATAAGTAACGAAGTTCATGTAAAATGGATATAATTCTCCGAAATTGAATTTATATGATAATAATGAACATAAATAATATTAAATTTTTAAATAATTAATTTATTTATATGGTATGAGGATGGGTTATTAGATAAAACATTAGCGATAATCATTTAGATTATTTTGGTGGGTTTTTATCACCACGAACTAGTTTTGTCGTATAAATTGTTATTTTGTATATATACTAGTTAAAAAAAATACATAATATATAATAAATATTTTATAATCTAGTTAAACCATAAAAATGGTATCATTACCATCCTTGAAGAAGGAATTGAAGAACAAGAGTTCGTCATCCATGAAGGTTGTAAATCGGCACCTCCCGGACAATGATTTCCTTTTTAAAATAAGAGAGAGAGAGAGAAAGTAAGGAGAATGATGATGGGTATTAAATTAACATGATATAATTTCAGTATTTATATAATATTGGAGTTATCATGATCATTTGGACAGAGGAGGTTAGGAGAGTATAATAAAAGAAAGAACTTGAAAATAAAACAAAAGGGAAAGGAAGATGATTTTATCTCTTGAATACTCCGCCTTGAGAACCTCCTTAAGGAAAGGTGTTTTGGTATTTTAGTAAGAAAAAAGATATTGGACACAGGGAGATACTAGGGAAGAGGATTCGGGTATAACTATGACAAGATTCAAGGCTTAGAGGAGTGAGGAGAAGAGGGGGTGAGAAGTGGGTTTTATAGTGGATGAGAGGGTTGATTTCTCATTATTTAATTCATTATTTAATTATTTTTCTCAAGACAAGAAATAATATTGATTCTTGTGACTAAATATAGTAATAAGTGCATTTGAGTTTTAACCAAGGTTTATTACATCATACAAAACTCAAGGAATAGTATATTTTGCTTATAATTTATTTATACTATAAATTACCATATTTTACTATTCACTAAAAATTCATGTATTTCAGAAAAATCCCAAAAATTAACCATAACCATTTTTTGACGTGTAGAATGAAAAAATGAACTAAATTTTAAGGAAATAATTTTTTAAATATGATAAATTTAATTTTTAATTAAAATCATTATTTACTCAAAAAAATACAGTTTTAAATTTATAACTGATTTTATAACACTTTCAAAAAATAACTAAGGTCTCATAAAATTATCCTAAAATTATAAGATAAAAAATATTGATTTATAAATAATTTTTATGAAAATAAATTTCTTGTAAATCATTTTATTAACTATAATATTGTAATTAAATATTTATGAATTACAAAAATACCAACACTTAAATATTTTTTAAAATATTAATTTACTTACACTATGATATAACTATATCATATTATCATTTATAAGATGGAAAAATTTTATTTATACTTTCATGAGTGAGGTTACAATTTATTTGGACAATTTACTATTCATAACGGTCTTATTACTATTCATAAAGGTACATTAATATTCCAAAGGGCCAAATTACTATTCACAAAAAAAAAGTTGATCCTATCAGATTATAAATATCATACTGATCGCAATGGTGTATATCCTTCTTTTAAAATTCAAAACATAGAAGCAGAAAAATTATGTTTAATGGCTAGGTTATAACAATCTTGTTTAAATAATTATAATAACAAAGTGTTGTTTCATAAAGACTCGGTGTTGTGTGCCTTACATTCTATATTAAATTTATTTATAAATCTTTAGGGTTCTATTAATGGTGTTTTACCCCATAGATTGATGATGAAACCTTAATTAACCGATTATTCCATGTTTGAGCCATAAATCACTGGTTATATGGGCTAAAACTTTATTTGATTTAATTATTGAATTCCAATTATAATTTATGAAGAATGTAATTCTATAAATTTGTAATGGTATTTCATTTAATCAAATCATTATAAATGACCTATTACATCTTGATACCAAATGTAAAGGTCAGGTCATAGTCACTTGATGTGGGAATTGCAATTTATAAGGAGTACGCGCCCTTATAAATTGGGAATGGTAATGCATCTAACTGGAATTAGATATCTATATTCATACAAAAAAATGAACTTAAATAAATTTGAAATTTTAAATGAAATGGTTACTGCTAAATGGGGATTCCAATTGGGAAGTAAAAGGTGTTTTCCTCTATAAATTGCAATTGAAACTCCATATATCGAAACCTATGATATGTTATACGAGACATTGACCATGACCTAGCCTTAATAGTGGGTAGTATGTAGTTTCTCATGTGGTCCACTAAGATATTCCTTATCACCTAGACCTAGCTTTAAGAGAAGCCAGAGAGGTGTGACTTATTATAGGAAGGCTGTAAAACTATCCTTTCCTACTTTCATTGTTTCCTATCAGATGTTATATTTTATCTGAGGCATGAATTTGGAAATTTTAGAGGTATACCATCACGAAATCCTCGAGCCATATTCCCAGAGGGTGATAAGGACCATTCTCTAGAGGTGGTCGACCCTAATCCACTAGTATTAAATCAGGTAATGCCACCTAAGGAACCTCCTGTTGATCTTTAACTAGGTACCGATACTTAGTTCTGAGATAGTTTCCTCTGTTTCATGTAGTCTATACAGGGAGCTCTATGACCTTCCTCAACTATGGCATTGTTGATGCGGGAATTCCAACAACAACATCCTATCACCTTTTTGAGGGATAATGGTCCTCAGGTTGCTGATACTTGGTTAAATTACATGTTTTAATCTTCAAGTATATGGAGATGCCTCCATAGCATAGGGTCAAGCATTCCACATATATTCTCTAAATATCCTCCAAGAGTTGGTGGGGTGTCATCTCTCAAGCTGATCGTCATAGGGGTATGGTATGGATGAACTTCTAGATGGTCTTTTACAACTACATATTTCAGTAGACCTTGATGGTGGACCATGCCAGAGTGTTTATGCATCCACAGTAGGGAACTATTTCCATGATTGAATATTATACTCATTTTACCAAACTTCTTCACTTCGCACCAAATCTTACCGGTGATGAGCTGACAACCACGAGATGGTTTGAGGATGATATTGTGTACTCCATCCGATCACAGGTGAATGTTTTCTGTATGACAACCATTTCTAAAATAGTGAATCGAGACTCATCATAGAGTAAAACCCCAGGGAATATGGAAATTTGAACCAGGGAGGTTTAACTTTGAGATAGGGAGGTGATTTTTCTAGCGGAAGGAAATATGATTTCAAATATATTCTATGAAAGAATTCCCAGACACATGACATGTACCAAAAACTATGTGGTGTGTCACTGGTGTGGTAGGACTAGTCCTAAAAGACCAAGTGTATGACAAACCCAATTGAGTGCTGAGATTATGGAAATATGGGTCACCTTTAGCACTTCTTCATAGTTATCCCACCATTACTTAGCGAGAAGGGATCTTTACCAACACTGTATTCAGGAATAGGAGCAGTATCTCCACATCAATTTGGGAGTTGGTCTAATACCAGATTATTAGGCCAAGGAGATAGTCATGGATGAGGTAGCCAATCCTCAGAGTTTCAACTTCAGCAAAGTGAACCTACCCAGGGTAGTCAAGTTGCATTTCAGGGCCACAAATCTGGAAATATTTATGTTGTATAGCCTACACCAGAGGAGCAGATTCTGGGGACTTCTATGGTTAGAGGTAATATTTTGGTAGAATCTACTTTAATATTTTACTTATTTTATATAGGTGAATCACACTATTTTATATATGCAACAATTATAGAAATTATGGACCTATATATAGAGTAATTTTATGGAATAATGACTCACGACACACTATTAAGGGTTTGATCAAAGAGTATATACCAATGTAAGGATTTCCCCCTTGAGATAGGTGGGTACCAATTCTTGTGAAATTTATTTTTCCTTGAAATAATCAAATTTTTCTTCATTATAGGAATGAAATGTATTGTTCCTTACTATGACCATGTTGATTTCTATATCTAGAGGGTGTATCTTACATCACTTTAGAGAAGTGATTATGTTCATAATGGAAAATGGGATGTCCAAACAATTTGAGATGGACCAGAGCATCATGGGCTGGGTGAAATGACATCCCAGATGAGTAGTCTCTTTATGAGCGACCAGGGAATGAATCTTGTGCAATTCCCTCCTATTGTGGATCATTTCAGTGATTTCTTTCCCAATGAATTATCTTTTTTACCTCCTATGAGAGAGGTGGAGTTCACTATTGATTTAGTACTAGGAGTGGCACTATTGTCCATTCCTCCTTATAGGATGGAACCTACAAAGCTCTAAGAACTCAAGAAGTAGTTGGAATATTTATAGGAAAATAATTTTATGTGAACCAATAATTTTAAATGGGGTTCAATTATCCTTTTCACCAAGAAGATGGATGGTACCCTCAGGTTGTGCATGGATTACCACTGGTTGAACTAGTTAATGGTAAAGAATAGGTATCCAATTCCTCGCATGAATGACCTCTTCGACCAACTCCAAGGAGTAGCAATTTTATCTAAGATTGATTTGAGGTCATGATACCATTAGGTTAGTGTCAGACCATCAAGCATACCACATACAATGTTCCATAGTAGATACATCTTGTATGAGTATTTGGTTATGTCATTCTGCCTTATGAACGCACCAACAATTTTCATGTCTCTAATGAATTGGGTTTTCCACAAGTATCTGGATTCATTTGTGGTAGTATTCATGGATGATATCTTGGTTTATTCTCTCTCTAGACAAGACCATGCCAAAAATATCTAGATCATGTTGAATTCACTAAGATAGAATCACCTATATGATATGCTCAACAAATTCCACTTTTGGATTGATAATTTTCACCTCTTGGGTCATATTATCTCAGAGGTAGGAGTATCTATTGACCTAGAGAATGCAAGCACTGTGGTTTCATGGGATCATCCCAAGAATGTATTTGAGATACATAGTTTCTTAGGTCTAGCTAGATATTATAAGAATTTCAATCAGGACTTATCACACCTAGTAGCACCTCTTACAGGCTTGGCTAAAAATCATATTAAGTTATTTTATTCTGAATCCTATGAGACAAGATTTCAAGAGTTGATAGGGAGGTTGAATTCATCACCGATCTTGATTCTTCGAAAGCTGGGTTGAAGCTATATTGTTTACTATGATGCTTCAGCAATCAGACTGAGATCAGTTCTGATATAGAGAGATTAGGTTGTATAATACGAGTCTCTCCAAATAAGACATCATGGGAGGAATTACCCTATGCATGACCATGATCTAGAATCCATGGTTCATTCCTTACACTATTGGAGGAATTATCTATTGTTATAATGGTTCTTTATTTACATGGAAAATAAAAACTCTAAAGTATGTTTTGATGCATCGTAACTTGAATCTTAGGAAATGTAGGCATGTATAATACCTACAGTTGTTTGTCCTTAAGTGTTCATATACACATGGAAAGGGTAATTCTATAGCTAAAACTTTGATCTAGAAAACTTAGAAACATGCCATCCATGAGGCCATAGTTGATAGATCTATTTTCTAAGATGCACCTAGAGGTTTAAGAAAATCATGGGTAGCTTGTTTTGGAAGCATTGGAAGTGACATATTCCCTTTTGGAATGTGTAAGGATGAGTAAATTTTCTAATCTCGAGGTCTTATTCCTAAGGGATAATGTCTCAGGTGAGGAACCACCTTATGGTTGGGTTATCGATGAGGATGAGATTATTAACTTCCATGAATGTATCAAGGTTACTTAAGATATATAGGAAGAGTTTATATAGGAATATAAATATTCTATTTGGGAAGTTCACCATAGGATTACCAAGATGTACTGATACATACACCATCAGTATTGGTTGCTAGGTATGAAGAGGAAAACTGTTGGTTTTATCACTCGGTGCTCCACCTATCAGTAGGTGAAGGATGATCACCAACATACTTATAGGCTTCTAAAACCTCTATCTATCCAGAGTGGAAATGGAATAATGTCACTATAATTTTTTTGATAGTCTTTCAGAGACCCCCTTGAGGTAGTGATGCAGTATGGGTGATCTTTGATAGGTTAACAAAGGTCGCACACTTCTTATTGATCTGAGAGACCTTCTATGTTTATGAGTTTGGGAGGATTTATATTTGAGAGATTATGCACCTTTATGATGTTTTTCATTCTACCATATCAAATAGAGACAATCGTTTTACATCACAGTTCTAGAAAGGGTTATTGGAGGCACTAGGTTCATAGGTTCTCTTGAGTACAACATATCACCCTAAAAATAATGGGTAGTTTGAGAAGACAATATGAATGTTAGAGGACATGCTCTAAGAATGCGTCCTTGATTTCAGAGGTTATTTGGAAAAGCATATACCTCTCATTTATTTTTCCTTTAATAGCATCTTTTAGGAAACAATTCAGATATCTTCTTATGAGTACCATTATGGTAGGCTATTCCATTCACCCCTATGTTGGTTAAAGGCCTATGATAAAGTAATACGAGGTCATAATCTAATTAAAGAGACTTTAGAGTAGGTGAAGATGATTCAGAAACATATTGTTATAACATAGTCTAGGTATAATTCTCATATCGATGATAGACATCGACCTCTAGAGTTTGAGGTCTGACATCAGGTCATTCTGTGATTTTTTCCTAGATTGGGTCATAGACAGATTTATAAAAAGGGAAAGCTATTTCTGTATTATATCGGGCCTTTAAATATTGTGGAGAGAGTCAGTTGGGTAGCCTTAGAGGTACAGTTCCATGCAAAATGTCTTCTATGAATCCCAAATTCTCTATCATCATTGCGACCCATATCAATCGTTTGATCCTGAGGAAATTGAGCTAGAGGTCAATGCATCCTTTGAGGAACATATGATACATGTAATGCCCAGGATTTTTCCATGTATTATTTTAATATTATATGGGAATTAATTCGAGACCAGGCTCTGAGACGACGTCCAGTTCCGAGGCCCGGTGAGCCTGGAACAAATGTTTGAATTTAATTAAATAATTAAATTACGTGTGCGTTTGGTTTACCTGAAAAAGTGTAATAACTCCCGAACGGGTGCTTGGATCAAAAATCCAATGGCACTGTTGCATTCAGAGCAGTGGGTTTACCCTAGAAGAGACCTAACATCGGCTGGCGTAGGCCTGTGGTGAAATCTGGTTTTTGGACGAAACCGTAATAAAATATTTAATTTAAAATATTTTATTAAATCTGTTAAGGAGGATATAATTATCCTTTTTAAATAAAGGCTAGCATAGGGGTCCAGGGTTACAAAACTCATAACACTGAAACCCTTGGCAGCTCTGGAGAAAACCTCCCAACGCGGTGAAGACGTTCCAGACGATTTTCACCGACGACGACGACGCGATCACCGGATCTTTACCAACAAACACCGCGGAATCCAGGTAGGATGTTTAAATTTTGATTTCTTCCCCATTATTGATTTCTATGACGAACTTGGGCTAATCCACGAACAAATTAGTCCATGGATTGATCGTTTTTGTGGGATGGGCTTTTGTGGGATTTTTTGGGAGATTGAATCCATGTTGATCTTTTGTTGTTGATTTTTATGCTCCATTTAATCCTATTAACAGGAGAGGATGAACACCATGACGAACGATGATGGAGGTTTGTTCCTCAAATTTGTTTCATTGTATTTCTCCCCTTTCTCTTCTTTGCGTTCTTCGCATTCTTCTCGGGGTGATGAACAACGGATCCTTGCGCATCCGTTCTATGACGCAACGATCCAAAATTGTAGATCCAACCCCAAAGTGATGTCATGGAGGTGCGATGACAGTTTAGGCAGACGATTCGGAGCAGATTGGGAGATATGAGTTTTCAGGCGTTTTTCTTCGGATGGATCATTCGAGGTTTATGATCCGATTTAAGGACTAAAAACACCTGTTACGATGTTCGTATGCTGAAACGAACCAACCCCTAGAGTATCGGGACGAATAGATGAGAAACTGTGGATCCGGAGGATCAGCCGTGGCACGAGGAGGAAGACGGCATTTCTGGAAAAATCCCGACTACACGACGTGTAGTATGGGCTACACGGCGTGTGTTCGTCGACGGACCACCTGGCGTGTACTCCGGGAGTACATGGACACCGGTTGGGTACATGACGAAGGACACAGTGTGTATACCCCTCCCCGGCCAAACCCAGCCAGATACACGGGATACCCCGTGTGCTGGTACACAGGTAGGCAACACGGACAGAGACCGTGTACAGGCACATGGACAGCGTACACGGAGCGAGCCCCAGGTGCTCGGACATGGCGTGTGATTATTCTAAACGCCCTGTAGTTACTTTCTATCCTGTGATCCAAATGACATGGGCCATTTACACAGGCGGTACCTGGAGTCAAGGAACACGGCGTGTGATTCTTCTACACGCCGTGTAGTTGAGTTTTACACAGCTTGAAATGGATTACACGGGCTGTTTACACGATCAGTACTCGGGGTCAAGGAACACGACATGTAACCATACTACACGCCGTGTAACCAATTCTTCATGGCTTGAGCCACTTGTCTTCTGTGACTTGGACTAGTTTTTTTAGGGTTCGTACCCTTTTTCTTTTCCCTGAAGGTTCTGGAATCATTTCCTATATACAGGTGTATGATCCCTTCAACAGGACTTCCTGAACAGAGTTGTTGGAATCCTCTCTGTGAGACTTAGAGTCAGATCCTCTATTCATTCCTGGAACCCTAGGTAGAGTTCTTGGTATCGACGTGACCAAATTTACCCAGGCGCCGATCCTCTGCTGAGCGGATTAGTTCAGACTGAGTTGTTGGAATCACCCCATGGCTATTGGTTGTGATCCTCATATGAGCATCATGTTCTCAAGTAATTTTGGAGTGTGTTCTCCTGGAACGAGTACTTCGTATCTCTCTCTTCAGACCTAGGAGTGTGTTCTCCTTGTTATATGCTTAGTGGAATCTTCGAGCTGGATCTTAGTGGTGGTTTCGCGATAGTCGATCGTGTATGAGTATATCTGGATATTCTTGTTATATGTTCGGTAGACATATACTGTGTGGAGCTGACTGTATATTTCCTTTATGGTATTTCCCTTTTTGTATTTCCTTGGTGGTTTCGGGGTGTCCTACTGGGTATTTTTATACTCACCCCTGTACGGGCTTTTCCCACACGTGTCGTGTCTTGTGTAGACGAGCAAGCCTTTGACAGGATTCTAGGTGGACCAGGACTGGATGGTGCTCAGTGAGATTAGGCGGTCCGAGGTGTGTTCTTACGGCTACAGATTGCAGTTCCAGTACCTTTACTTACAGGTTGGACTTTGTTACAGACTTTCTTTTGGTGGGCTTATACTTTTGGCCCAGGGTTTTACACTTGTTGTACTTTAGTTTCCCGTCATACTCTGTTGGTTGAGATTTTTAGTGTATGCATGCATTTCCATTTTTATTAGTTTTTACTTTTCAGCTTTGTGGGCATGGAGATGTGTGTGCGTGTGTACAGGTTTATAGGAAATGCCTCCCATGTTAGTAGCATGCCTACTTGATGCTAGTCACCAGCCCCTGGCCTATTGGAGGCGGTCTTAGGGAGTTGCGGCTCGGGCCCCACTAGGACGGGTCGTGACAGAGTGGTATCAGAGGTGGTCGGTTCTACCTTAGGACCGAGATTCTGTGAGTTGTTTTGGGGAAATAGTGTTAAGTGTTTCGAGTTTGGATTTCAGACCAGGGACCCTAGTGTTGGTGCGGGCAGCTAGCATATCCATACACCAGGACTCTGATAACTTGCTTTTCGACTTGGAACACGAGAACACTAGTTGAAGGGGAAAATAATGGTACGTGAATCATATAGGAATGGGTTTTGGTTTCCATATCCTTCTTGAGTCAGCTCTATAGATATACTCACTGACTGAGATACATCTTGTTTTATTACAGGATGCCTCCATGACGCGCACCCGCTTGGATATAGCAGCTCGATCACAAGGATGACCCCCTCAGCGATGAAGCTTCGATTCAAGGACCAGATCCCCCAGTTTTACCATCGGGTGGTGTGCCAGTTATCCCACCACCTATGGAGTAGTGTTTAGTGCCAGCTGTACCAGTGGAGGAGGAGTGTAGGCTGAGCACACTCCATGAGTTTCAGAGGCAGAGACCCCTCAGGTTTTGAGGCGAGCCTGACCCTCAGGCAACATAAGAATGGCTTGAGGTAGTGGCCAGAGTCTTCCGTTTTTTCAGGACACCAGCAGACCAGATGGTGATCCTGGCAGCGAGCCTTCTACAGGGCTCGGTAGGGTGATGGTGGAGTTTGGTTATTCATACTCATGACGAGGCAACCCTTTCATGGTCAGAGTTTGAGCATCTCTTCCGAGAGGAGTTTTCACCGGTTACCCTGAGAGCAGTACGTATACAAGAGCTTCTTCAGCTCCAGCAGGGAACCATGATGGTGGCTGAATATTCATCAAGGTTTACCGACCTCTCACGGTACTCTATGGATATGTTCAGAGATCAGTACTTTAGAGCTCAGACTTTTGAGCGGGGCTTGCACAGGGATATCCGAGCTAGCATCATTCCTATGAGCATTCCTACTTATGCTGGGGTGCTCGAGTGGGTTTTGGTGGTTGAGAGCTTCTTGGAAGAGCAGAGACAGCTACAGGCGGCAGAGGTGTATGACCCAGGTACTCCCAGAATGATTAGAGGTACAATCTGTGTCTTTTCTACTTTGACTATCGTACTGATAGACACAGTTGCTAGTCATTCCTTTCTGGCTTCTTATCTTATTCGAGACCTTGAGATTCTAGTTGAGTCGTTGACTCGACCCTTACGCTTAGAAACACCGACTGGAGAAGATTCAGAGATCACACACCTCAGTAGACAGTGTGACCTGACCCTTGGAGGCGAAAATTTCGGTTGGAAACTCTTGGTGGTAGCGTCGAGGCCTTACGATGTCATTCTTGGTATAGATTATCTATCCAAATTTCATGCCCAGATTGACTGTTTTAGGCGAAGGGTGTGGTGTGTCCACAGTGATGTAACAAGGTTCTCTTTTCTCAGTGAAAGAGAGACCCATGCAGCACAGGATGGACTCGTGCGTAGGAAGGTGCAACTGATATCCTATCAATTGGCAAGCCTAGCCCTTGGAGCAATAGATGTTATGAGTTTCCAGTTTCCAGTAGTAGTAGATGAGTACGAGGACGTCTTTCCAGAGGATGTCCCTGGACTACCTCCCCATCGAGAGAAACATTTCTGCATTGAGTTGAAACCCGGGACGACACCGATATCAGCATCAGCATATCGGATGGCTCCTGAAGAGCTTCATGAGCTGAGGGTGCAGCTGGAAGACTTGCAGAAGAAGGTATTTGTAAGGCCTAGCATTTCACCCTGGGCGGCCCCAGTGCTGTTTTCCAAGAAGGCAGACAGAAGCTTGAGGCTATGTGTGGATTACCGACGCCTGAATCAGGTGACCGTAAAGAACCAGTATCCATTAACGAGGATCGATGACCTCTTCGACAAGTTAAGAGGGGCACGATGGTTTTCGAAGGTTGATCTAAGATCAGGGTATCATCAATTGCGAGTACGGGATGAGGATGTACCGAAGACAACTTTCAGATGTCGCTACGGTCACTATGAGTACTTGGTGATGCCCTTCGGCGTGACGAATGCCCCGAAAGTGTTTATGGGACTCATGAACCGAATCTTTCAGCCCTATCTGGATCAGTTCATAGTGGTCCTCATCAATGATATCCTTGTGTACTCTGCGTCCGAGGAGGAGCACGCGAGACTCCTAATGATGGTTCTGGACACACTCCGAGAGGACCGGTTGTATGGGAAACTCTAGAAGTGTCAGTTCTGGATACATGAGGTCCACTTTCTGGGACACATTATCTTAGTAGATTGTGTAGCAGTGGACCCAGCCAAGGTAGAGGTAGTGTTAGCATGGAAGCCACCCCAGAGCGTGACAAAGGTGTGGAGTTTCCTTAGGTTGGAAGGCTACTATCGGAGATTCATCCTTGATTTCTCCAGGATTTCAACACCCATGATAGCTTTGAACTGAAAGGGGCAGCCTTTCGTGTGGAACGAGAGATGCCAGTAGGCTTTCCAGCAGTTGAGACAGAGTCTGACGAGCTCCCCGATCTTCAGATTACGGGAGGAGCATGTCGAGTACGTAGTGTTCTATGACACATCAGGAACCGGGCTTGGTTGTGTCCTGATGCAGAGGCAAGCAGTGATTGCCTATGGCTCATGCCAGTTGAGGCCCCACGAGCGGAACTACATGACCCATGATCTTGAGTTGGCAGCGGTAGTCTTCGCATTGAATATGTGGCGTCACTACCTGATGGGTGAGCGGTTTACCATCTACTCTGATAACAAGAGTCTCATATTTTTTTTTCTCAGAAGGATATGAATTTGAGACAAAGACGATGGCTTGAGTTCCTCTAGGATTGCGACTTTGAGATCGTTTACACACCTGGGAAAGGGAACATTGTGGCAGATTCTCTCAGCAGGAAATCCAGTTCGCAGTTGCTGGATGAGGTGACGAGGCAGTTGTCCTCCTTACTGTTATCCTAGGTGGATGGAGACGAGGGAGCTTACCTTAAATCGATGGTTGTTACCCCTCCCCTCTTACAGAGAGTCAGGGAAGCACAATGCAAGGATGCTAGCTGTGAGAGTCTACGTGCTTAGATATCCACAAGTGATGCTGCTGATGGGTATTCAGAAAGTGAGGAGCACGCTGTTCTTTTCAAAGGGCGTATAGTAGTACCAGTGACGTTGCAGGAGGAGGTTCTGAGGGAGTTCCATACATCTCATTTGGCGGTGCATCCAGGCATGGCAAAGATGTATCATGACCTCCGACGTTAGTTCTGGTGGCCAGGAATGAAGAAGTGTGTGGTAGAGTTTTTTTCTCGGTTCCTTACTTGTCAGCAAGTAAAGGCTAAGCACCAGGTACCAGTGGGTTTGACTCAGCCCCTTGAGGTGCTAGAGTGGATGCAGGATGAGATATCCATGAACTTCGTGACGGGTTTACCACGTACGTCCAGGGGACATGATGCCATCTGGGTGATCGTTGATCGACTCACCAAGTCGGCCCACTTTCTAGCCATATGGGAACAGAGTTCAGTAGAGATCTTGGGACGCCTCTACGTGCAGAATATAGTTCGACTTCATGGAGTTCCATCCACGATCATCCCAGATCGTGATGCTCGTTTCACATCCCGGTTTTGGAAGGGATTGAAGGAAGCTTTTGGGACTCAGTTATGCTTGAGCACAACGTTTCATCCCCAGACTGATGGTCAGACGGAGCAGACCATCCAGGTTCTAGAGGATATGCTCCAAGCTTGCATACTTGACTTCGGTCATAGCTAAGAGGATCACCTACCACTGGTGGAATTTTCTTAAAATAACAGTTATCATTCAACTATTGGTATGGAACCATTCAGGGCTCTGTATGGGTGACCTTGCAGGTCACCACTTTGCTGGACTGACCCAGGAGAGTCAACACTCATGGGCCTAGAGATGGTGAGAGCTACTATAGAGAAGGTGCAGGTCATCCAGGAGCAGATGAAGACTGCACAGAGTCGACAAAAGTCTTATTCCGATAGGAGGCGGAGGCCCTTGGAGTTCGAGGAGGGAGACCATGTGTTCCTTCGAGTCTCACCTTGACGGGGATTATAGAGGTTTGGCCGAGGTGACAAGCTATCTCCGAGGTTCATCGGCCCTTTCCAGATTCTGATTAGAGTTGGAGAGGTGGCGTATCGCTTGGCTCTACCTCCTCAGATGGACCGGGTACACAACGTCTTCCATGTGTCGCAGCTACGGAGGTACGTGCATGATCCATCGCACGTCATTGGATGGGGTGAGCTGGACATCGATGATGGAGCGACCTTTGCTGAGTACCCATTGGAGATCGAGGATCGGCAGGAGAAGATCCTTCGTGGGTGAGCTATTCCCTTGGTGCGTGTCCGGTGGCAGTACAGGAATCTCCAAGAGAGCACGTTGGATCCGGAGGCTCAGATTCGCGTGCAGTACTCACATCTTTTTGAGTAGCCCTTGTTTTGGCTTTTTGGGGACGTAAAAGCCCTAATGTAGGTGTGATGTAAAGTCCTGGATTTTTCCATGTATTATTTTAATATTATATGGGAATTAATTTTAGACTATGCTCTAAGATGGCGTGCAGTTCCGAGGCCCGGTGAGCCCGGAACAAATGTTTGAATTTAATTAAATAATTAAATTACGTGCGCATGCAGTTTTCCTGAAAAAGTGAAATAACTCCTGAATGGGTGCTCAGATCAAAAATACCATGGCACCGTTGCATTCAGAGCAGCATGTTTACCCTAGAAGAGACCTAACATCGGTTGGCGCATGCCGGTGGTGAAATCTAGTTTTGGACGTAACCATAATAAAATATTTAATTTAAAATATTTTATTAAATCTGTTATGGCGGATATCTTTATCCTTTTTAAATAAAGGATAGCGCATGGGTCCAGGGTTACAAACCTCATAACCCTGAAACCCTTAGCGGCTCTGGAGGCTCTGGAGAAAACCTCCCAATGCGGCGACGACATTCTAGACGATTTTCACCGGCGACAACGACGCGGTGACCGGATCTTCTCCAATGAATGCCGCAGAATCCAGGTAGGATGTTTAAATTGTGATTTATTCTCCATTGTTGATTTCTACGATGAACGCGGGCTAATCCATGAACAGATTAGTCTGCGGATCGATCGTTCTTGCGGGATGGGATTTTGCGGGATTTTTTGGGAGATTGAATCCATGTTGATCTTTTATTGTTTATTTTTCTGCTCTGTTTAATCCTATTAATGGGAGAAGATCAATGCCGTGACGAACGACGGTGGAGGTTCGTTCCTCAAATTTGTTTCATTGGATTTCTCCCCTTTCTCTTCTTTGCGTTCTTCGCGTTCTTCGTGGGGCGATGAAAAACAGACCGTTGCAGATCCGTTCTGCGACGCAACAATCTCAAATTATAGATCCAACCCCGGAGCGATGTCATGGAGGTGCGATGACGGTTTTAGCAGATTATTTAGAGTGGATCAAGAGATATGAGTTTTCGGTCGTTTTACTTTGGATGGATCGTTCGAGGTTTATGATCCGATTTAAGGACCGAAAACACCCGTTACAGTGTTTGTATGATGAAATGAACCAACCCCTAGAGTATCGGGATGAACTGACTAGAAACCGTGGATCCGAAGGATCAGCCGCGGCGTGAGGAGGAAGACGGAGTTTCTGGAAAAATCCTGACTACACGGTGTGTAGTATGGGCTACACGGCATGTGTTCGCCGACGGACCACCCGACGTGTACTCCGGGAGTACATGGACATGGGTTGGGTACATGGCCAAGGACGCAGCGTGTATACCCCTCCCCAGCCAGACCCAGCCAGATACACGGGATACCCCTTGTGCTGGTACACGGGCGGGCGACACGGACATAGACCGTGTATGGGCACATGGCCAGCGTACACGGAGCGAGCCCCAGGTGCTCGGACACGGTGTGTGATTCTTCTACACGCCGTGTAGTTACTTTCTATCCGGTGAGCCAAATGACATGGGCCATTTACATGGGCAGTACCCGGAGTCAAGGAACATGCTGTGTGATTCTTCTACACACCGTGTAGTTGAGTTTTACACAGCTTGAAATGGATGACACGAGCCCTTTACATGTGCAGTACCTGGGGTCAAGGGACATGGCATGTAACCATACTACACACCATGTAACCAATTCTTCATGGTTTGACCCACTTGTCTTCTGTGACTTGGACTAGTTTTCTTAGGGTTCGTACCCTTGATCTTTTCCCTGAAGGTTTTGGAATCATTTCCTATATACATGAGTATGATCCCTTCAGCAGGACTTCATGAATATAGTTGTTGGAATCCCCTCTGTGAGACTTAGATCCGGATCCTCTATTAATTCCTGGAACCCTAGGTAGAGTTCTTGGTATCGACGTGACCAACTTTACCCAGGCGCCGATCCTCTGCTTAGCGGATTAGTTCAGACTGAGTTGTTGGAATCACCCCATGGCTATTGGTTGTGATCCTCATCTGAGCATCATGTTCTCAAGTACTTGTGAAGTGTGTTCTCCTGGAACGAGTTCTTCGTATCTCTCTCTTTAGACCTAGGAGTGTGTTCTCCTTGTTACGTGCTTAGTGGAATCTTCGAGATGGATCTTAGTGGTGGTTTCACGATAGTCGATTGTGTATGAGTATATCTGGATATTCTTGTTATATGTTCTGTAGACATATACTGTGTGGAGCTGACTGTATCTTTCCATTGTGGTATTTCCCTTGTTGTATTTCCTTTGTGGTTTCGGGGTGTCCTACTAGGTATTGTTATACTCACCCCTGCACGGGCTTTGCCCGCACGTGTCATGTCTTGTGCAGATGAGCGAGCCTTTGACAGGATTCTAGGTGGACCAGGACCAGACGATGCTCATTGAGATCAGGCGGGCCGAGGTGTGTTCCTACAACTACAGATTGCAGTCCCAGTACCTTTCCTTACAGGTTGGTCTTTGTTACAGACTTTCTTCTGGTGGGCTTGTACTTTTGGCCCAGGTTTTTACACTTGTTGTACTTTACTTTCCTATCGTACTCTGTTGGTTGAGATTTTTAGTGTATGCATGCATTTCCATTTTTAGTAGTTTTTACTTTTCAGCTTTGTGGGATTGGAGATGTGTGTGCATGTGTACATGTTTATAGGCAATGCCTCCCATGTTAGTAGCATGCCTACTCGGTTCTAGTCACCAGCCCCTGGCCTATTGGAGGCGGGCTTGGGGAGTTGCAGCTTGAGCCCCACTGGGACGGTTTGTGACAATATATATCATTTATCAGTGCAAAAAGTCTCTCCAAGGAAGGATAGTTATTATAGTCCTAGTGCTTTAGAAGAACGACTATGTACAGGATGAGACTTGGGAGTGTGAGGTCGATGTATGTGCTCAGTGGCCCATACTTTTCTCATATGATGCTTTATGACCCTTTTAAGAGAAACTCAGGGAAGATTGGTTTTAATGAAGGGAGGTTGTGATTCCCCAACTTTTTAGTATGGTAAAAATTCATTTAAATTATATGAAACCTTTTTAAGTTCCCATTTTGGCTTAATATCAGGTAACAATTCCCTCAGGTCGATTTGTTTTCATTTGGAAGGTAAGGATGCATGCATGCTAGGTGCTAGCTACAAACCAAATACAAAGTGTGTGATAAATAAAAAGTGTGTATTTAGAATACACAATATTTATTAGATACAAAATGTGTAATGGATTGGCCATGCCCCCTACACATTGTGAACTAGGTTTTCCCCAAGAGGAAGATACCTGAGCTCTAAAAAATGTGTAAAATTTACATTCCATGTAAGTGACTAGGTTATTTTTTAAAGGGGGTAGGGGATCATTTTAATAGAGCCTTATTTTTCTTCTCCCACATATAGGGATAGCATGAGATGATCTCCCATTACGCCTAACCAAGGTTCTTCTAATACTCCATATAAGCTTCATTTTCTTCGCTGTTCGATGAATTGGATCCATAATGGTATGATCTTTGTTCATCTTCTTTCCTTTCATTGTTCACCTCACCATTGTTTGTGCTATTTTGGTACGAGATGATATTCCCTATTTTCAAGGTTTTCATCCTTTATTCTGATTAATCCCATTCTAACTCGATTCAACAGCCCGAATGGCCCGAAGGCCTTCTGTTTATTTTATTATGGATAATCCCCCTTTTAAGGGTTTAAGGGGAACCCGTACATGACCCGTAGGCCCAAGGCACAAGGCCCAAAAAACTCGTAATACATGACCCAAAGGCCCAAAGGCATACCATGCCCAATACATGACCCGTAGGCCCAACCCACTTGAACTGCCCCTCCCTAACTTTCTGCATCATTGATCACCTAGCTCCCCACCTTGCATTGCTGATCGGCTAGAATTTCCCCGTACAAAGCTGCACGGTGCTTGGTCCCGATGGCGGCTGCCATACCCTCTCATTATTCCAATCCGGTTAGCTCTGCATCTGGTGGCTACTACTCCTGTTGCTCTAATCCTCTTTTGGGGCCTGTTCTGTGTGAATTGGGCTACTCCATGGTCTAGTTATTATCCCTCAAATTTTAGTGTTATTTTATGATGCATCATGTGATGTGTGCCATAATTTTTGTAAACACCTCTTTATTGTGGAATTAACTAAATTAAAGGTTAATATTATGTATAACGGGACCTTATCTATCTGATAAATAATGTTATTGAGCGTTTCCCTTGACACGAGTCACCCTTATGGGCATTCCCTTCTTTAAGGGCCTAATTTACCCTTCACCTTAAATTGTTAAACCACCATTTGAGGTGTGTAATTTTCATAGTAATAAATGATAATATTGAAATGTGAATTGAACTAAGAAGTTTGAGAGGCCGTATGTTAGGCCCTATAATTTAGGCCATAACTTGAATTACATGAACTAAATGAATTGGCCAACCTAGATAAAGTGTTATGAATTGAATTCCTTTTAAGTGATATGAGCTATTGATAGATACACCTATTTTCATACTAAGATGAGGGAGATACATGGGTTTTGAATTAAAGAAAACCATGGATGGGGTCATCATGATATATAATTAAGACCTCCTATGGATTGTGAATTCACTGGGAGTGACGCTTGGATATTTATAGTATGACTCAGATAGGCTATTTGGGAGGGTTACTTACTTACCCATGAGCGATATTGGTTCCCTAGGGAAGTCACCATAGACGGGCTCAATGGAAAGATGGTTATACCATACCATGATTGATACATGGTCCCCTATGTGAGATACCTAAGATGGGATCATAGGATCATGCTTTTCTACACTGAGAGAGATACTTGGGATGCCTTTAAGAATCACCTTATATAGACTCTTATGGTGTTGGGTATATTGTAGTGCTCCTGGAATGATATGTCACAAACCAGATCTGGTTGCCAGTGATATCAGCACCAAATCCAGCCCATGAAAGGACCCTAAGGACATTCCTTATCTACACAGGCTGGAACAAGTTCTCGGGTATCAATAAATTAGGTTTGGGAATGATTTACCAGAGTATGAAAGCATAAAACATTAAAAAACAATCAATAATAAGAATCTGAAATTTTCATGCCAAATAAGTCTTAACAAAACCAGACCTGAATACATGGTTTAAAACAAATCACAAGAGGTCTAAATAATAATAAAACAGCAACAAGTCATCCACAATGACTCCACATGACAATGGGTCGTTACCCCCGAGCCGTTTTCACAACACCGCACCAAGAGGGGACTAACAACCTGAACCGCCTTCACCCAAGGTGTTTCCTTTACCTGAGTCAAACATAATGAAGTATACTTACACCCAAGGGGTGTAAGTAAGGTGTGAGACTAACCCCAGTAGGATACCGCCCAAATATTCTAAAGGGTATGCAATACAAAGTGAAAAGCATGCAGTTTTACTATGTAAAGAAAACGACGACAAATTCCAAGTAGGGAATCTTTCAATTGAAAACAATTTTTAAACTAAAAATTTTAGAATGTTAACACAATTAAATAAGACATGTTATATAATTTAAATTTCATCCAAAAACACTCTAATACAAGCATAAATACCACAAATCCAATGATCACCAAAACCGGGAACACCCCTAGGAAACTAGATAGTCTCGGTCCCTATACGCCTCATACCTCGGTGAAAAGTAACCATATAAAAATCAGTTATTATGCATGAAACACTAGTAGGTAACATAAATATAACCTAGTGGTCCCCCAAAATCATACATATAGTTTAGTTAGAGTTTTTGTTATCCATTTTCTCAGTGAAACATGGACAACACCCATCCGGTTCACTAGCTATACGAGGACATATCCATCCACCTAGATACCCGAGCTTCCCCTTTTGTGCTCAAACAATTTCATCAATCAACACACATAAATTTGATTGTAAAAACACCACTAATGGTTACTTACAAATAGTACAGTAGCTACACATGCTTTATACCATTAAAACACACAATAAAGCAGTTTGATTTTTAATAAACAACTTCTCAAAATTTGTCTTGTTTTGTGCCCAAAACTCCTTGAAACCCCCACTTTGCACACAATGTGCACTATTTAAGTTACCAAAACAAAAATGGAAGTCATAAAACTTCCAATTAAACCAAAAAATCAATCTTAGAGAATCCACATATAATTTAAGAAGTGATAACATTGTAAAAACTCCATTTTTCACAAACATGGCACCTCGAAATTTATGTGTTTCAAAAACACCATTAAAACAGATTTTCAAAACAAACAATAAAAGAGATAGACATTAAAAACAGTATTTTTAGCCCTAATAAATTTCAATAAAATTAACTAAAAAATTATAGGGTATCCTCTAGTGAAGCAATGACATACTTTTTTTGTAAAACCCCTAATTTCACATAAAAGTAACACAAAAAATTCATTTTCATTATAAATAACACTAAAACCAATTTTTGCAGAAAAATTCAAATGAAATGAAAATTAAAATAACATAAAAATAGAAATATAAGTCAAAAAATTTCACACACAATGGAATCACCTACCAAAGTAATGAAAACCTTGAATCCTTTGGGTGAAAACTCAAACGCACCACCATCACACCTCAAGGAGGGTAGATCAAGCCTAAAATAGAATATTAGACCAAGAAAACCCAAGGTTAAAACCTTGGTTTGAAACACTACCCTATGGTAATTTGTGACTTTAAGGATAAGGGAAGAAACCCTAAGCACATTGAATGAAACCCTAAGAAAAATGAAAGAAGAATGAAGGAGACCCACTTACTTGAGGGATCTTGAAGAAATCGCCCCGAATACACTAGTAGATGAATTTTTATACAACAAAAAATATAATTGAGGTTTTAAAAATTAAGATAAGGTTAATTTAGAACTAAAATGGGGTGAAAATAGTGAATGATGAAAGAGTTATGATGGAATCAAATTACCTTTTTAAATCTGGAAGAAATTTGAAAGCTTCAGATGTTTCGACCTAAACTCTGAGGAAAATGAGCTCCAAACAGGGAGAGAAGTAAATGGGGGCGCACCTAGGTTCCGTGGTATTGGGTGAGAGGTGGAATCACTAAAAAATAATTAAAATTGAATGATATATTAAATATATTTTTTAAAAATTTTTAACGGGCTTTAGGGCTGGCCCAACTCCTTAAATAAAAACCCAAATACACCATGATTCTGGATTTCTAAAGGCTCAAAATTGACATAGTGGTGTTAATAGTTCAGGTGAGGAAAAGTAAGAATTTTAATGGATAAAAAATGTTGAAAAATTAAGGAGTTATAAAAGAAACAAAATTTATTTTTAAATCTAAAATTGGGCTCACAGTTTGACCCAAATTTTGAAAACCCACCATTTCGACTAAAATGCATGGGAAACACCCAAAACAAAGAAATAATGGAAATTAAATGAAAAAAACCTTTAAAATAAGTCATGAATGTGACAATTCTCCCCACCATGAAAACTTTCCATCCTAGAAAGTTAACCTGAAGCTTGATTGGAAAATAGGAATAGATACTCTTCTTCAACCCATGACTTCCACTTCCATGTCTCATGTGTATCATTTCCATGCTGGAAAATAACCCAAACTAGTGGAATATACTTCACCCAAAGCACCTTCTCTTGAAAGTCCACTATTTGATCTGGAAGCTCAAAAACTGACAAGTCAGGTTCTATCTCCAGTTCTTCCTAACTCTGCACATGTGAAAGATCCAGGTTGTATTTCTTTAACTGGGAGACATAGAAGATGTCATGGATGTATGTCAACTGGGAAGGAAAATACAACCTGTATGCCACCTTACCAATAGGCTCAGTGATCTCAGAAGGTCCAACATACCGCGACGTCAGCTTCCCTTGCATTCCCAATCAACGATGGCCCAAATGAGGGGCCACTTTCAGAAATACCCTGTTACCCACATAAAACTCCAAGTCTCGACACCTTTGGTTAGCATAAGATTTACGGAAACTCTGAGCTATCAATAAACATTCTCTGATCAATTTGAACTTCTCAGAAGTCTCATGCACTAGACTCGGACCTAACATTGAGGTCTCACCCACCTCACCCCAACACAGGGGGGGACTGACAAGGCTGACCATAGATCACCTCAAAAGGAGCCATTCGAATCGAGGATTGGTAAATGTTATTATAAGAAAACTCAACCAATCACAAATGTATATCCCAAGAACCTCCAAAGTCCAAGACACATGCACATAGCATATCCTCCAAAACTTGATTCGGCTGCTCTGTCTGACCATCCGTCTGAGGGTGGTATGACATGCTCATCTTAATCTGATACACCAAGGCCTTCTTAAGGCCTTCCCAGAACTGAGAAGTGAAATAGGGGTCTCTATATAAGACAAATTATAATGGAACTCCATGGAGTCTCACCACCTCTTGAAGATACAAACGACCCAACTCATGCACTTTAGATGTATCTCTAATCAGAATGAAGTGGGATGATTTTGTCAAACGATAAATCACCACCAAAATATAATTCTTACCCCAAGCTGTATGAGGAAATCCAAAAATGAAGTCCATGGAAACCTCATCCCATTTCCAGGTAGTAATGGGTAATGGCTGGAGAAAACCGGAGGGCCTCTAATGCTTTGCTTTCACCTGCTGGCATGTGCAATATCTCGACACAAAGTCCACTATGTCCCATCGCATACCTAGCCACTAGAACCATCTTCGAGCATCATAATACATCTTGGTGGCACCTGGATGGACAACCCACTAAGACTGGTGGATATCACTCATCACCACCTTACGCAGAGATGATGGCACTATTGAGAATCCCTTGAAGCACAAGATGCCCTCGGGAGATGATGACCAATCAGTGGATGTCTCCCCACTAGGAAGAAACTGCCTCAATCATTGAAAAAGCCCATCAAAAGGTTTTTACTACTGAATCAACTTGAAGAGAGAAGGATTCAACTAAACACTCACCAAGAATGCACCTCCACTATGCTCCCTGGTCTCCACATGCATCTGAGCAAAGAGTCCCATCAAAGTTCACTCATCACTGGACTTCTTTAAAGCCTGCACTGAAACTCTTCTACTCAAGGTGTCATCCACCACATTACCATTTCTTGGGGTGTAGACCATGTAAAATTCTAACCCCTGAAAGTACTCAATCCAGTGATGCTACCTCAAGTTGAGGTCCTTCTACGAGAAGATACAAGCCAAGATTTTTTTATCAGATTAGACCACAAACTTCTAACCAAAGAGATAAAAATGCCAAGTATTTAAAACATGCATCACCACTGCCAACTTTAAGTCATGTTTCAAGTAATTATTTTCATGTGGTTTGAGTTGGAAAGAGCCATACGCCACCACATCATCATCCTTCATAAGAATACACCCAAGATCCATACTTGAAGCATCACAATATACCACATACCCCTTCCCGGTCTCAGGAAAAATCAGCATGGGGGTGGTAGTCAACCACTACTTCAGCTCCTTGAATGATTCCTAACATTCTAGGACCCATACAAATTTCACCCCTTTCCATGTGAGCGTGGTCATCGGTGAAGAAAGACGAGAGAAATCCCAGATGAACCACTTGTAATGACTAGCCATGCCAAGGAAACTTCTGATCTCAAACACATTATTCAGCTACTCCCATGACATGACTGCACTGATATTCTCGGGGTCCACTGAAACCCCCTACTCTGAGATCACATGCCCCAAAAACTTCACCTTCTTGATCCATAAAGTGAACTTTGACAACATTAAATAGAGGTGGTAATTCCTAAAAGTGCCCAAGAAGATCCTCAAGTGATGTTTGTGTTCCTCCTCAGAGCCAGAGTATACTAGAATGTCATCCACGAACACCACAATGAAGGAATCGATATACTAATGGAACACCCTATTCATGAGTTCCATAAATACCACTAGAGAATTGGTCAATCCGAAGGGCATGAACAAATATTCAAAGTGGCTATACCTACTTCAGAAGGCTGTTTTTGGGATATTTGACTCTCTCACCCTAATTTTATGGTATCCCAAACGCAAGTCTATTTTTGAAAACAAATTTCCCCCATTAAAATAATCGAACAAAAAATCTATTTTGGGTAAAGGGTATTTGTTATTAATTTTTACTTTATTCAGCTTCTAGTAGTCAATGCACAACCAGAGAGATCCGTTAGCCTTTTTCACGAACAACATAGGAGCGACCTAATGAGAGACGCTCGGGTGAATGAATACTTTGGATTCTAAGTCGTACAGTTGTATCTTTAATTCCCACATCTTTTTCGGGTCATGAAATATGAGAGAAGATATATTACCTGTGTTCCTGGTGCTAGTTCAATCGAGAACTCCACATCCCGATCTGGGGGAAAACCTGAAAAATCATCTAGGAATACTTCTGGAAACTCATTCACTACATGAGGTAGTGAACCTTCAGGGTAAGGACCATCATCCTCTAGCACGAGAGATGATAAATAGAAGATAATACTTCCCAACTCTGGAAGTGGAGGTCCTGCTTGATCCGACCGAGGATCCTATTCTTCATGAAAAACCTGATGACTCCCATCAGGTGCCGTGAAACTCACTCGCCACCTGTAGCAATAAATGTGTGACTAGAAGTGTACCAGCCAATCCATTCCTAGTATCACATCAAAAGATCCATATATAAGACCAAAATTTCCCACTCCATCTCAATCCTTGACACAGATAGAGCACATGATGGGCACCTAAGACCCTACTCCTTCTTTCCTAGCAGCATAACCAACTCCATCGCAAAAGACAACAACTCAGTTGGAAAATTCAGAGTGTCCAAAAAATGGGAAGAAAAGAATGAAAAAGAGTCACTAGTATCAAAAAGAGTAGAAGCTATAGAAGATGTGATGAAAACGGTATCTTGAACTACCGACAGTCCCACCTCTAATCCTGCTGGTGCCGGATCCACTACATGGAGATGTCCGGTCTCTGCCTGAGGAAAACCACTATTCTGTGGCTATGACCTGAATTGGATCTACCAAGAAGATGACCTAGCCCTACCACTACGTCCTCAAATCGAGATCCCCCAGTCCTCGATGGCTCGGACTGTGCTGACACTCTTTTTGAAGCTACTGACCCTGCCCCACTCAGAAGTGGATGTGACACCCCGTAGAAACAATGTAAATGCCCCATACCTCCAAACTTGTAACAAGGATTTGGAGGAAACATGACTTCTGGTCAGATGTGCCCCATCTTCCCACACTAGTAGAACACAACTGATCTCACATTAGAAGCCACTGACAAAAACTGTCTGGAGGAGTGGCCTGAAATGCCACCTCTTTTCTTCATTTGTTCCTCCCACTTCATTTTATTCTCTGAAGAGCTGCCACTGCCCACTACTGATACTGATCCAGAGAAACAATCCCTTCCCTTCTGGTAAATCTCCACCATGAACACCCAGTCAACGAATTCAACCTAGGTCCTCAACTTAAACAAGAACACCTGAGAGTATATATTTGTTCGTAAGACTTTCTCAAATATCTAGGACTTTACTTGCCCATTAGAGATGATTTCGGGGGCATACTGAACCAACTCATTGAAATGGTTGGCATACTCCATAACACAATTGTTCCCCTGAACAAGATCCATTAACTCTCGGGACTTTTCATATGCCAAGACCTCGAGGCAGTATTGCTCATTGAAGACAACCTTGAAATATCCCCAGTGCATCTTCTCATTCTTCCCAGTCCGAAGAACCAATTCCCACCACATATGACTAGGACCCTCCAATAGAAAAGTGGCACACATCACCCTAATATCCTTGGGTGAATCAAGGAACTCAAACTTGTTCTCGATCTCCTCGAGCCATTCCTATGCTTCCTGGGGTTCTATGCTGCTTCAGAAGGGGGAGGTTTATTTTTCAGGAACTCATGGGCCTTGTCCTTTATAGGAATAGTCTCATCATCTCTAATAGAAGTTGGAACATGATATGGTCCTTATACTAGAGCCTGGAAATCCCAGGCCATGACCTCGACTAGCCTCTAATCAATTGGTGTGGGAGAACTCTCTCCGGCCTCCCCCCGTGGGTGCATGGGAGCTTTCCGAGGAGGCATGCTGCTACAAAATGAAACAGTCACAAAAAAATAGTCAATACAAAAATTAGGATTTTTTAATCAAATACATCAAATATAAATAATCTAAACACATCACGATAATAAAAGAAACAACTACTTCACCCCCGCCCTATAGCAACCAGACCTTTTCATACATTAATATCACATAATTTTAAAGATAAACAACATAATAGTATTACACATAGAGGATCCAAAGGTTTAGTGTCTTGGGAAAACTAGGACCATACATAACAAATACAACATTAAGCATAAACATTTATTTAATTTCTTCTTCTATAGCTTCTTAGTGGCACTTGTCCTCTCCTTAGTACATGTATCCACATGAGGATATACATAAAAATGGGTGAGCTAGAAGCCCAGTAAAAGGATAGATAAGAACAATATATCATGGGGTGAGCATAATCATAACATAGGAAAAAGATCATGAACATGATAGGAGCATAAATAAAAGATTTGAAATGTGGCAATGCATAAAAATTAAACATCATGTCTTATTGGTTAACTACCACACATACTTTTGAACCAAGATAGCATCTTGTTCACACATAATTTCACATTTACTCATGAGATTAATCACTTTACCAAATGCATTGGAGTGCTGTATAATTCTAGGCACACCCGTCACATTTAAACATTCATATTGCGCTATATAATTCTGGGCGCACCCGTCACATCATAACATTATCATTTATCATGCAAGCCAAAATGAACATATAACATAAATGAACATAAATAACCCATGAAATGGAATGGTTTTCATCTCATAATAATACATTCATAATCTTTGGTTTCCCAAAATAAATAGGGAACAACATATTTGATACAAGAACCATCAACCATGAATGAGAGGTAAAAGTTGAGTTCTTAAAAGAAGAGTTCTTTTGGAAAACATTTGGATTGTAATAAACTTAATTAGAAAACATGTATTTCCCAGAAAAGGAAATACAATGATGAAAAAATGATTTTTAAGGAGTTACCATATCAAAAATGGAGTGAAAGAGGTAAAACCCGAAGGATGGATGTTGGGTTCGAGAATTTCCCCTTACCTTGTACCCGAATTCTTCCTTCTCTTTAATGTCCTGTATAATGACATTATATTAATTAATTAGAAATCCAGAACCATGTGTACATTAATAGGTTTAATTCTTGTTTAATTATGTCATATTATGTTCCTTTTGATGACTTATAGATTTTAAAAACATTGTTCGGGGATGTTCGTTTTTATGGTTTTTCTTGGGTGGTTCACTTGTATTCTTAAATTGAAGTTTGGGTAGAACATGAGTAAACATCCAGAAATGACATTAAATGTCATTAATTATATTACAGGAGTTTGAATGATCTTATAATTAATTATATTAGATCCATGTGGATGAATCATTAGATAAGAATTAAATGATGGTTATTTGGGTCAATTTGGGCTGTTTTTGGATCACAACGAACTTGTTTTAACTTACCACTAAGTAATATGGACATAGGTTATTTCCAGAACTTTAAATAGAACATAATACATATAATATATTCTGGTTAAACCATAAAAATGGTTTCATGACCAGATCTGAAGGTATAAATGGAAGAAGAAAGCATGTCGTTCTTGAAGGTGATAAATTAACACCTCACGAACAACGTTCTCTTTACTAAAATAAAAGGAAGAGGGAAAGTGGGTTTGATGATATAATATCCGATTGGAATCATACAATTACAGTATATTTATAATAATAGAGTTACAATACAATTTTGATGAATATAGGTGGATAGAGATCAAGAAATGAACTTGGACTTGAAAGGAAATTAAAGGAGAAGAGGGAGGGAAATTACCTCTAGAATCCTCCTCTTGAGAACCTCCTTATGGGCCTAATATTGGTCTTTTGATGAGACCAAAATCTCTTGGAAGTGGGTTATGGGATAGGGAAGGTGTTTTTCCAGAGTTTAGAGAAGTGTTTGAGCTTGATAGGTGTGAGGAAATGAGGGTGTGAAGGGTGACTTTTATAGTGGAGGGGAGAGAGGTTTCCTTAATATAAAATTCATTATTTTATTAATTTCCCCTAAGACAAGGAATCGTGAGTCTTGAATGACCAATAATAGTAATTTTATCATGTGATCCCGAACCAAGTGGGCTTACATCATCATAGCATCATCGATGACTCAATTAATCCATTATTTAGCATTTATTATAAATTATCAGATTCTACTATTCATAAAAAATTCAAGTATCTCAGAAAAATCCCAAAAATTTACCCCAACCATTTTTCGACATGTAGAATAGAAAAATGAAGTCCATTTTTAAAAAATAATTTTCTAAATATTATTAATTTAATATTTATTTAAAATCATAATTTACTTAAAAAACTGTTTTTAAGATTAAAACTGATTTTATAGTGCTTTCAAAAATTACGTAGGGTCTTATAAAATTAAATAAAAACTATAAGAAATTGATTCAATAATTTATGAATGTATTTTGTGAAATAAATATTCTTTTAAATTAATTAATTAATTATAATTAATTATTTATGATTTACAAAATACCAAAACGTTTACTAAGGTCAAATTGTCACTTTCTAAGATGTTTAAATTTTATTTAATTAATCATGGGTAAGGTTACTCTTATGTTGGATGATTTAATATTCATAAGGGTCATATTACTATTCATAAGGGTATGTTACTATTCATAAGGTTAGGTCACTATTCACTAACAATTATTTTTGTTTTATTAGACTCCAAAAATCGTCTTGAACACAACCGTGTATGTCAGATTTTCAAAGTTCCAAACACAGAAGTGACAAACTTATGTTTAAAGGTCACTTATCACTTATTTGTTCATTATGTTGTGTTTTCATGTTATTTTATGACATAAATATAAGAAGGGAGTTTCTATTAAAAAACTTTGGGTCGTTACATTCTTCCCCCCTGTAAGAAATTTCTCCCCCGAAATTTTACTTTACACAAACAGGTGAGGGTGTTTCTCCTTCATTTCCTCTTCTGGTTCCCAAGTTGCTTCCTCAGACTTATGGTTCCTCCACACAACTTTGATAAGATGGGTTTTCTTGTTGCGTAGAACCTTATCTCTCCGATCCAGAATATTTACTAGCTGCTCCTCATAGGAGAGATCATCTTCCAGATGCACCACCCCTGAGTTTAGTACATGTTAGGGGTCTGGTATGTACTTCCTCAGTAGTGATACATGAAACACATCATGAACTTGATCCATATTTGTTGGAAGTTCAAGATGATAGGCCACAACTCCTATGTGGTCAAGGGTCTCAAAGGAGATAATATACCTTGGGCTTAGCTTCCCTTTCTTCCCGAATCGCATGAATCTTTTCCATAGAGTTATTCAAAGGAATACTTTATCTCCAATGTCGAACTCCAAGTCCCTTCGACGGTTGTCATCATAGCTCTTTTTCTGACTTTGAGCAGCTTTGATGTGTTTCTAGATGACTTGAACCTTCTCTGTCATTTCTTGAAAAAGATCGGGCCCAAGTAGCTTTCTTTCTCCAACTTCATCCCAATAGGTTGGAGTTCTACATCGCTTCCCATAAAGAGCTTCATACGGAGCCATCTGAATACTCGATTGGAATATATTGTTGTATGAGAACTCAACCAATGGGATATGCTGATCCCAACCACCTTTGAATTCTAGAGAGCAGGCTCTTAGCATATCTTCAAGCGTCTGAATAGTCCTTTCAGATTGGACATCAGTTTGGGGGTGATAGGCCGTGCTGAAATTTAATTCAGTACTCAAAGCATGTTGAAGGCTCCTCCAGAATTTAGATGTTAACCTTGGATAACGGTCAGAGACAATTGAGAGTGGAACACCGTGCAATCTCACCACTTCCTTCACATATATCTTTGCAAGTTGATCAAGTGAGAGATCTTCCTGAATAGCGATAAAATGGGCAGTCTTAGTGAGTCGGTCAACCATAACCCATATCGCATTATTTCCCTTTGACATCTTCAGGAGACCCATGGCAAAGTCCATAGTAACATTTTCCCATTTCCACAGGGGTATAGGCAATGGCTGCATCATACCCTTGGACTTTTGTCACTCAGCTTTAACTTGCTGACATACCAAGCACCTTGATATATATTCCACAATCTCTTTCTTCATGTAATCCCACCAGAAGTGTTCTCAGAGATCACAGTACATCTTGGTACTCCTAGGATAGATAGAGAAAGTTGAGCTATGTGCATTTTCCAATAGATCCTTCTTTATCCCGAGTGATGAAGGCACACAATGCTGCGTTCCAAACCAAATCACACCATCATCGTCGATATGGAACTCTTGCAGCTTCCCTTCCTTTACTGCATTCACCCTCTTTTGTATCTCCACATCATCCCTTTGTGCTTCCTTAATCTTCTCTTGGATGGATGATTGCACAATAATTTGGGAAAATTAGGATGTATCCCCTACCCTTATGATTTCCAAATCCATCCTTTTCATATCTAAGAAGATAGGGTCTTTCTCAATCCGCAGCATGGATAGAGTAACAGGTTCTTTTCTACTTAGAGCATCAGCTACCTTGTTCGCCTTTCCTGGATGATAGTGAATAGAGAAATCGTAATCCTTGATTATCTCTAACCATCTCCTTTGACGCATGTTGATCTCCTTTTGTGTGAATATATACTTTAGGATCTTGTGGTTGGTGTATATGTCACACTTCTCACCATAAAGGTAGTGCCGCCATATTTTCAAGGCAAAAATCACAGCTGCCAGCTCTAGATCATGCGTAGGGTAGTTCTGCTCATGGATCTTCAACTGTCGTGAGGCATAGGCTATCACATTTTCATTTTTCATGAGTACACAAACCAAGACTTTTTTTGAAGCATCACTGTATATCACAAAAATTTATCCACTTTTCGGTAGTGTGAGTACAGGTGCGGTGATCAACCTTCTCTTTAGTTCCTTGAAGCTTCCCTCACATTTTTCCGTACATACATACTTTACCCCTTTCCTTGTTAACTTAGTTAGCGGGCTTGAAAATCGTGAGAAGTTTCTCAAAAAAACGTCGGTAGTACCCAGCTAATCCAAGAAAACTATGGATTTCTATGACACTAGAGGGCCTGGGCCATTCCTCAATCGCCTTTTTCTTTGAAGGATCCAAAAAAATTCCCTCACTTGTGATCACATGTCCCAAGAACGTGACTTGATTCATCCAAAAGTCACACTTGCTGAACTTGGAATACAACTTTTCCTTTCTTAATGTCACCAACACAAGTCTTAGATGTTCTTCATGTTCCTCCTTGATCTTGGAGTAGATGAGAATATCATCGATAAACACTACCAAAAATTTGTTGAGGTAATGTATAAATACTCTATTCATCAAATCCATGAAGATTTCAGGGGAATTAGTAAGTCCAAAGGGCATCACCAAAAACTCATAGTGCCCATACCTTGTACGGAAGGCAGTCTTCTGAATATATTCCTTATTCACTTTTACCTGATGATATCCAGAATGAAGATCCACCTTTGAGAAGCATTGATCTCCTCTTAACTGGTCGAACAGGTCATCAATCCTTGGGAGAGGATACTTGTTCTTTATGGTGATCTTGTTGAGTTCCTGATAATCAAAACACAACCACATTGTTCCATCCTTATTCTTCACAAAGAGCACTAGCTCACCCCAAGGCGATGCACTAGGGTGTATGAACCCTTTGTCCAGATGCTCTTGTAGCTTCTTCTTTAACTCCTCCAGTTCGATAGGATCTATCCTATAGGGGCACTTCGAGATAGGAGTATCTCTGGGTATGAGTTCAATTGAGAACTCTACCTCATGATCCGGGGGAATTACGGGTAACTCTTAGGGAAATACATCGTCGTATTCCATCACGATGGGCATTTCCTCAAGGTTGGAACTTTCCTTCGACTCAACCATTTGGGTGAGGTATGATTCTTCATAGGAAATAAACACCCACACCATTGAAGGATTTTTCAAAGGATATTCATGATCTTCCTTGAATTTGTAGAGGATCATGGGATGGTTCAGAATATGAAAAGATATTTCCTTTTGCCGACAGTTGATATGCACTCTATATAACGAGAGCCAGTCCATTCCCATTATAGCGTCGAATTACACCAAGGGAAGTATTACAAGATTTTCTGGAATAATCTTACCACATACGCCAATAGGAGAAGAGTCAAACACTTGGGTTTCAATGATTGCACCACTTGGTGTTTTTACAGATATCTCTACTTCAATGTTTTGGGGCTTCAATTCTATAGTTCTAGGAAACTTGCAAGATATAAAGGAATGCGTAGAACCAGAATCAAATAAGACTTTTCCCATTCTTGAGTGAATAAGAAGTGTACCTTGTACGACTTCATTATCATGCTCCACCTCTACAGTAGTGATGACATATTCCTTCCCCTGTTCCTTTGGCTTTGGTGGCTGCTGACGCTGATTACCCTCGAGAACTCAAGGTTTAGTGCACTGGTTTGTATAGTTCCCTAGCTCCCGACAGTTGTAACATTGAACCATGAGTGGTTATTTCCTTTAATCAGCTACATTCTCCTTCCTTTTCACGTCTTTTTGACACTCTTGAGCATGGTGTAATTCTTTCACATACTTGAAGCATTTCCCCGTCCCTTTGAGGCAGTTCCCATTGTGCAACTTTCTACATTTTTGGCATGTGGGACATTAATTTTTCTTCCCACCTTTATCATTAGATCCACCAGCATGAAACTCCATATTTCTTTTCTTATCACCATAGCCATGGGACCATTCTCCAAACCCCATCTCCACTTTTAGAGAACATTGAACAACTTCTTCATAACTCCCAAAGTCTCTAATTGCAAGAGCCTTTTGAAGGTGTGGTTTTAATCCCCTAAAGAATCTATCAATTTTTCTATCATTGTTGATAAAAAAACCTGAAGCATACCTTGAAAGCCTTGTGAAATTTGATTCATAGGTTGTGAAAGATTCTCCTTCTTTTTGCTCTTGAGATATATGAATTCTCTCTACATCTTTTTGCAAAGAGTTCATGGGAAATACTTATTAAGAAACATTATCTTAAAGTATTACCATTCCATATCTTCAATTTTATCCCTTGGATTGGTGTTCTTAATCAAAGACCACCATTGACCAGATTCTCTATCTAGACGATAAACGGATAGGGTCACCTTCTCCATCTCAGAATAGTGAAGAACAGAAAATATCTTCTCCATGGAGTTGACCCACTATTCCGCAACTAGTGGATCAGAAGATCCACTAAACGTTAGTGGTCGTTGCCGCATAAAACATTCGATAGCCAGTTGCTCCCTCTTTAGTGAAGAAGGACGTTACCAATTATTATGGTTATTGTTCATAACCTGAGATAATTAGGTAAGCATCACTATGAAGTTTTAAACTCCACCTCCCAAATCATTGGGGATGTCGTTCGGGCAATCGTTGCATTGGCCCTCGCAAGAGTTGTTGGCCAGATTTCTCCTGGTTCCCACCATTTTCTAAAATAGAAAAGGTTAGATAAAAACATAAGTAAAAAAGTCATGAATAACTTATTAATTTAAAAAATTTATACCAAAAACATAACATATGGGATCCCTATGTAAATATTCTTGTGTGCATATTTGTACTTAGTCTCATGATGTAGGTTTTCCCTAGGGTTCACTAATCCTAATTCCCAAATTAACAAAACCTTCCCTTTGATACCAACTATAGCAACCCGACCTTTTCATACATTAATATCACATCATTTTAAAGATAAAAAACATAATAGTATTACACATAGAGGATCCAAAGGTTTAATGTCTTGGGAAAACTAAGACCATACATAACAAATACAACATCAAGCATAAACATTTATTTAATTTCTTCTTCTCTAGCTTCTTAGTGGAACTTGTCCTCTCCTTAGTACATGTAGCCACCTGAGGATATAAATCAAAAGGGGTGAGAAATAAGCCTAGTAAGAGGATAGATAAGAAAAATATATAATGGGGTGAGAATAATCGTAACATAGGCAAAAGATCATGAACATGAGAGGAGCATAAATAAAAGATTTGAAATGTGGCAATGCATAAAAATGAAACATCATGTCTTAGTGGTTAACTACAACAAATACTTGTGATCAAAGCTAGAATATTGTTCACACATCATTTCAAATTTACTCATGAGATTCATCACTTTACCCAATTCATTGGAGCACTGTATAGTTCCGGTCGCACCCGTTACATTTAAACATTCATATTGCGCTATATAATTCCAGGCGCACCCGTCACATCATAACATTATCATTTATCATGAAATCCACAATGAACATATAAAATAAATGAATATAACTAACCCATGAAATGGAATGTGTTTAATCTCATAATAATACATTCATAATCTTTGGTTTCCCAAAAGAAATAGGGAACAACATATTTGATACAAGAACCATCAACCATGAATGAGAGGTAAAAGTTGGGTTCTTAAAAGAAGAGTTCTTTTGGAAACATTTGGATTGGCATAAACTTCATTAGAAAACATTTATATCCCATAAAAGGAAATACAATGATTAAAAAATTATCTTTAAGGAGTGACCATATCAAAAATGGAGTGAAATAGGTAAAACCCTAAGGATGGATGTTGGGTTTGAGAATTTCCCCTTACCTTGTACCTGAATGCTTCCTTCTCTTTAATGTCCTGTATAATGACATTATATTAATTAATTAGAAATATAGAACCATGTGTAAATTAATAGGGTTCATTCTGGTTTCATTATGTCATATTATGTTTCTTTGGATGACTTATAGAGTTTAAAAACATTGTTCGGGGATGTTCGTTTTTATGGTTTTTCTTTGGTGGTTCACTTGTATTCTTAAATTGAAGTTTGGGTAGAACATGAGTAAAAATCCAGAAATTATATTACATGTCATTAATGATATTACAGGAGTTTTAATGATCTTATAATTAATTATATTAGATCCATGTGGATGAATCATTAGATAAGAATTAAATGATGGTTATTTTGGTCAATTTGGCCAGTTTTTGGATCACAACGAACTTGTTTTAACTTATCACTTAGTAATATGGACATAGGTTTTTTCCAGAACTTTAAATAGAACATAATAAATATAAAATATTCTGGTTCAACCATAAAAATGGTTTCATGAACAGATATGATGGTAGAAATGGAAGAATAAAGCATGTCGTTCTTGAAGGTGATAAATTAACACCTCACAAACAACGTTCTCTTTACTAAAATAAAAGGAAGAGGGAAAGGGGGTTGGATGATATAATATCCCATTAGAATCATAAAATTATATTATATGTATAATAATGGAGTTACAAAACAATTTGGATGAAGTTAGGTGGGGAGAGATCAAGAAATGAACTTGAACTTGAAAGGAAATTAAAGGAGAAGAGGGAGGGAAATTACCTCTAGAATCCTCCTCTTAAGAACCTCCTTAAGGGCCTAAGCTTGGTCTTTTGATGATACCATAAGCTCTTGGACGTGGGGGAGGGGATAGTTAAGGTTTTTGGGCAAAGTTTAGAGATGTCTTGGAGCTTGAGAGGTGTGAGGAAATGAGGGTGTGAAGGGTGACTTTTATAGTGGAGAGAAGAGGGGTTTCCTTAATATAAAATTCATTATTTTATTAATTTCCCCTAAGACAAGGAATAGTGAGTCTTGAATGACCAAGAATAGTAATTGTATCATGTGATCCCGAACCAAGTGGTCTTACATCAGAAGAACATCATCGATAACTCAATTAATCCATTATTTAGCATTTATTGTAAATTATCGGATTCTACTATTCAACAAAAATTCAAGTATCTCAGAAAAATCCCAAAGATTTACCCCAACTATTTTTCGATGTGTAGAATACAAAAATTAATTCCATTTTTCAAAAATAATTTTCTAAATATTATTAATTTAATATTTAATTAAAATCATAATTTACTTAAAAAACAGTTTTTAAGATTAAAACCGATTTTATGGTGCTTTCAAAAATTATGTAGGGTCTTATAAAATTATCTAAAAACTATAAGAAATTGATTAAATAATTTATTAATACATTTTAGTGAAATAAATATTTTTTTAAATTAATTAATTAATTATAATTAATTATTTATGACTTACAAAATACCAAAACGTTTACTAAGGTCAAATTGTCACTTTCTAAGATGTCTAAATTTTATTTAATTAATCATGGGTAAGGTTACTCTTATATTGGATGATTTAATATTCATAAGGGTCATATTATTATTCATAAGGGTATGTTACTATTCATAAGGGTAGGTCACTATTCACCAAAAATTATTTTTGTTTCATTAGACTCCAAAAATCTTCTTGAACACAACCGTGTATGTCATATTTTCAAAATTCCATACACAGAAGTGAAAAACTTATGTTTAAAGGTAACTTATCACTTATTTGTTCATTATGTTGTGTTTTCATGTTATTTTATGACATAAATATAAGAAGGGAATTTCCATTAAAAAACTTTGGGTCGTTACACGCCCGATGTCCATGTGTGGTCTGCAGCCCACACATCTCACCTGGAAGTGAAGTGAATCAGTCAATTGCAACGTCCCCTGGTGACTCAAGGTATGCTAGGCCAGGCACCCTACTCATGACCAAATCCCTGTGCCCAAATATTCCTAGCTCATGTCTATCCTGACTCATCCCAAAATAGCAAGATAACACAAAAACATTAACCTCCTCTGATACCATTTCATCACGAACCTTATCTGGTTTCCACTAATATCGACACCAAATCCAGCCCATGACAAGGCCGAAAGGGCATTCCCTATCCCCACAGGCTGGATCAAGTGCCCGATTATCAATAAATTAGGTTTGGGAACAATTTACCTGAGTATGAAAGCATAAAACATTAAAAACAATCAATAATAAGAATCTTAAATTTTCATGAAAAAATAAGTCTTAAAAAAACTAGAACTGAATACATGGTTTTAAAAAAAGTAAAATAGGTCCAAATAATAATAATAAAAACATCAATTCAGCCACAATGACTCCACACGACAAGGGGTCATCACCCCCGAGCCGTCTCTACAACACCACACTAAGAGGTGACTAATAACCCAAACCACCTTCACCCAAGGGTTTTCCTTTACCTGTGTAACACCCCAAGTTTTTCTAAAAATAAATAGAAATGCATGAAACTTTGTTTTAAGTAGATATTTTTAACTAGACTTCAAAACATAACTTTTCTACTTCTATGTTTTGAATTTCAAGAAACTGTCATCTACAATTGTGTTCAGTTTGTTATTTGGAGTCTATTGAAACCAACTTGTTTTTTTGGTGAATAGTAGCATAACCTTATGAATAGTAATATGAGTAGTAATATGACCCTAATGAATAGTAAATTTTATTATTATTTTATTTTCTTAAGGATTTAAGATAATAACATCTTGGTTAATTTTTCATCGTGATATAGAAGTAGTTATAGAATTAGAATTGTTAATTTTTGAATTAAGTATGCTTTTATTTCAAAATTAAATTAATAATATTTAGAAAATTATTTTCAAAAAATGGAATTAATTTTTGAATTCTACACATCGAAAAATGTTTAGGGTAAATTTTTGGGTTTTTTCTGAAATTCTTGATTTTTCAGTGAATAGTGAAATACGATAAAATACCGTATAATCAAATTATCAGTAAAATACACTATTTATGACATCGTAAGTGATTAAAGGACACTTGGTTCGAACTCACATGACATTATTAATATTTTATGTCACATGAACTAAGACTATTCATAATCTTGGGCAAAAATATTATAATAATGATTAAAATAATGAAAAATACCCCCTCTCCTCCACTATAAATACCACCCTCACTCCCCTCTTCTTCCCACACCTCTCAAGACTTGAGCCATGCCTAAGTTCTACCAAATACTCCTCCCAAGGTTCTTCCCTACGTCCAAGAGCTTCTGGTCTCACCAAAAGACCAAATCCAAAGCCCTTAAGAAGGATCTCAAGGGGAAGAGATCAAGAGGTAAACATCCTCTTTTATTTTCTTTATTTTCTTTCATTTTATATTATTCTATTCCTTTACCTTTGGATTATGTTGGGATATTTCATTAAATATCACCCCTTACTATCCATATTATGTATGAGTGATGATATATTCCCTTTCTCTCATCAAACTATTTTTATGAAATTTTAAGAGACGCCGTTAGACTGCCGAATTTTTGTGAGAAATTTCTCATGTTTTCTTTTATTTAATGATTAATTTTTATTCTTTCCTCACCCATCTTATCAAAGAGGCATGAAATATCTAGAATAATTTATATTTTGTATTTTATCATGTTTATGGAAAATTTCTCATCATTATTATTCTCTTCTCCCACTTATTTAAGGAATAAAAACATTGTCTGTGATGCGTCGAATTACCGACATCGTCGGCGATGTGATTTCAATTTCCATAATTCTTTCAAGTCTGGTCATGAAACCATTTATATGGTTGAACCAGGTTATAATATATGTTTTATAACTCACCCATGGTTCTTGAATTCTTTTGTACTCATGCTTCTTAATTTATAAAATGAAATGAGGTCGTTATTATCAAAGAACCACTAAAATGATCTAAACAAACATCATTAATGTTTTAACTTATGAATCATCATAAAATTAAACATAAAAATTAAAAATGGTATAAATTATGGTACTGGAAATATTTAAATACCTTTCCATTATAGTTCTTGAATTTCACTTCCAATCGACAAGAACATCCACCATGAACTAATCATGGAAATCATGTTAAGAACTCACCCAAAAACAATGCAAGGAGCAACATACTAACAATTAAAGGGTGAAATGATGTTATGAAATGATAATATAAGATGTTATAAACATGAAAATGATTCTTTAAACTACTAATAACACTCATTTAACCATTATACAGGCAGTTTAAACAAGTTTTAAGTAAGACAAACCTGCGGTAAGGGAATTCTTAACCTGATTTCCATTCTTTGGGTTAATCTTCTACTTCATTATTTATGTGCTATTTAAATTGTTTGTGTGATTTTTTATGTTTATATTTTGTCTTATTATGCATATTTACAGTATATATACATACTCCGTCCACTCTATTAATTCTCTCTTCAATTTTATGATATTTATAAGGGACTTTTCTTTAAAAATCCTCTTTTTAAATTCGGTTTTACGAAATTCCAAAGTAATGTTTTTATGGAATTATTCATGTTGTATGATTATGTTTTGGTTATTGGGAATTATTTATGATTAAGGGTGGGACCTATATCTCCCTCCAATGCATTGGGTATGAGTAAGTTGGATTTCGGCCGTATGGTTACTCCAAGTGTAACTGCATTGGTTACACAAAGTAAGGTAGCCGTGATGGTTACAAATTATAAGGTAGCCAGGAATAGTTACACGATTATGTAAGTAATGCTACAAGATAAATTTATGATTATATTTATGTTTTCATGTTTGTGTGGATCTTTTTTAAATCCCATGTTACACAAAGTAAGTATATATGGGTGACAAGCATGTCTTTTGAAAATGTTTTCATACATTATGAGTATTCATGGACTAATGTGATCTTTCCTTATTTTTCATCCCTTACTGAGATTTTGTGCTCATCCAAAGTTTTTAAATTATTTTCACAGGTTAATGGATGTGTAAGACAATGAAGTAAGCCATGTTAAATTTTGAAGAATTGTAAAGGAGCCTTGTTTTAAGTTTTAATGTTTTATATTTTGAAAAAAACTGAAACTGTTTTTATGCTATCCACTCTGTAATAATGTGTAATGTTATGAATGTACTGTCCTAATTCTCTAAAGATCTAAACTTGAAAATATCCTCAATGTAAAAGGAAGTTTTTTCTTGACTAAATTCAATATTATGTATGTAATAAGGTCAGGTCCTTATAGTTGGTATCAGAGGATGGTTTAAATAACTTTAGGGGTTAGGGTGATGTTAATAGAATACCATAAATGATTTTCACTCTATGTTTAATTTGAAATGTTTTATCATTTAAATATTACCATGTTGCTTCATCTAAGATATGTTTGTGTAGAATGGATTTATGTAGAAGGAACAGGGATGCTTAAGAGGAGAGACACCAATAGAATGAAATCCTTCTAGAACTATATCCCAGAATTGTAGGGATTGGAACCGAGCAGTTTTTGATAGTAATGGATCAGCTAATGCATGCAATAAATGGTGGTGGAATCCATGAAAGAGAACTAATAGAGGTACCATAATGGAACATGATAGTAGTGGAACATTTTATGAGACAACATCCTCCTACATTCAATGGATCTTATAACCCAGTAGCAGCTGAAGGATGGATCAAAGCCCTTGAAAAGATATTCGATGTTATGGGATGTTCAGACAATCAAAAGATAAGTCTTCCCATTTATCATTTTGAAGGGGAAGATGATCAGTGGTGTTCAATGGTAAGGAATATCAGGGGTAGAGAAGATTTTTATGCCTTAGAGTGGGATGAATTTAAAATTCTTTTCCTTGAAAAATATTTTCCAAGATGGTGCGACTTAGAATGGAGAAGAAATTCCTTGAATTGAAACAAAAGGAGGAAGATTTAGTGGATTTGTATGAAGTGAACTTCACCCGAATGATGAGGTATGCCCCAAATCTTATTCTGGATCATGATAGAAAAATCAACTGCTTTTACTCAGGACTGAAGCCAAGGTATCGAAAGGCATTGGCCTCCCGTGAATTCAAAAGTTATGAGAAACTTGTCTAATGTGATGAGAGGGTAGATATGAAGTTTTCTGATGATCACATGAATTTTGAAAACAAAGAGAAGAAGAGGTCTGGTTGGAAAGAAATGGGTAATAATCAACCAAAGAAATCTGATGGTAAGGAAATACAATTTCTATTTTGTGAAATGTGTGGAAAGAAACACCATGGGGAATGTCTTAGCAAAACTAGGAAGTATTTTAAATGTGGTAAGTTTGGACATATGGCCTGATATTTCAATGAAAATGATCCTAAGACTAATCCTGAAAAAGAGAATGTAAAGTGTTTTAAATGTGGTGAGATGGGTCATTATGAAAATGCCTGCCCAAAGAGAGATCTGAATGATGCAAAAAATCCATATTACAAGCAGAAAAGTGTAGTGAGATCCTTTGAGACTATGTCAGTAGATGTCAGGCTATCCAATGAAGTTGTATCAGGTACATTGTTTGTTCACTCAAATTTTTCTAAAGTTTTGTTTGATATAGGGTATACACATTCCTTCATCTCTAAGAAATTTTCTAGTAATTTGGAAATATTACCTCAACAAATGAGACCCAAACTTGTTATTAAAACACCAGGGTAAATGTTATAGAAAAGAGGAATTATAAGAGTATTTCTATTGTGGTATGTGGAAAGACTTTACCTGCAAACCTTGTTGTTTTACCCTTAGTTGAGTTTGATGTTATTCTGGGAATGGACTGGCTTTCTAATTATCATGCTAAGATTGACTATAGAGCTAAAGAAGTTGTTTTTCAGAAAGATTTTCAGTTTTTATACAAGAATGAGCCCATACAATTCATAACATATCAGGAAGCGGAGAAACTATTGAAATATGGAAATGAAAGTTATCTTACTCATATTGTTGAAAACAAGGGAACTATTCAAATTAATGACGTGCCAGTGGTAAATGAATACCTTGATGTTTTTCCTGATGAGTTACCCCCTATCATACCTGATCGAGAAGTTGAATTCACAATTGACATAGTTCCTGATGCTAATCCAATTTCAAAACCCGTTTATCATATGGCTCCAATAGAACTTCTTGAATTGAAAAATCAGTTGCAGGATTTTCTTGACAAAGGCTTCATTCATCCTAGCACTTCACCATGGGGAGCTCCCGTTTGTTTGTTAAAAAAAAGATGGTTCCATGAGACTTTGCATTGATTATAGAGCTTTGAATAACATCATTGTTAAAAACAAGTATCATTTGCCTCATATCGAAGACTTGTTTGATCAACACTAGGGATCTCAGTACTTTTCCAAGATTAACTTGAGATCTGGATACCATTAGCTGAATGTGAAGGTGGATGACATCCCGAAAATAGCCTTTTGTACTAGATATGGGCATTATGAATTTGTTGTTATGCCATTTGGATTAACTAATGCACTTGATGTATTCATAAATCTTATGAATAGAGTATTTCATGAGTTCTTGTATAAATTTTTGGTTGTATTTATTGATGACATTCTGGTATTTTCTAAAAATAAATAGGAGCATGAAAAAAACATAAGGGTTGTTTTTCAAACTTAACTATATGGAAAATTCAGAAAGTGTGATTTTTGGTTGCAACAGATTTTTTTTCTTGGGCACATTGTAAATAAGGATGGAATAATAGTTGATACTACCAAAACAAAAGTAGTTGATGAATGGCCAAGACCCACGAATGTTACAGAGAGTTGTAGTTTTATTGGTTTAGAATGTTATTACAGACGGTTTGTTAAGAACATTTCACGATTATCTAGCCCGATAACTAAGTTAACACAGAAAGGGGTTAAATTTGTTTGGATAGAGGAATGTGATGTTTGTTTTCAGGAACTGAAGAAGAGATTGTTGAATGCTTCATTTTTGGCCTTACCTTCCCAAAATGACGAGTTTTTCATCTACAGTGATGCTTATTTGAAGGGACTTAGTTGTGTTTTGATGCAAAATGGTCAGGTAATTGCCTATGCTTTGAGACAACTTAAACCTCATGAGCTAAATTATCCCACACATGATTTGGAATTGGTAGTTGTGGTTTTTGCTTTGAAAATTCAGTGGCATCATCTATATGGAACCAAATGCCAAATATATAATGACCGTAAAAGTCTAAAGTATATATTCACTTAGAAAGAATTAAAAATGAGGCAAAGAAGATGGCTAAAACTGATAAAGGATTATGACTACACGATCAATTACCATCCTGGAAAAGCAAACAAAGTAGCAGATGCCTTAAGTCGGAAACATCAAGCATTATTAAGCATGTTACGTTTGGAATGTGATCCCTTGATTAATGATTTTAGGAATTTTGGCTTAGAAGTTGTTGGTGCAGGGAATAACTCTATTTTGTTTCAAGTTTCAGTGCAGTCTTCATTGTTAAATAGAATTAAGAAAGCGCAGAAGGAAGACTGTGAGCTACAGAAAAAGGTAGAATTGGTTAAAATGGGTAAGTTTCCAGAATTTAACCTTTACAAATATTGTGTTTTAAGATTTGGAAAAAGGTTGTGTGTGCCTAGTGATTATCAGTTAAAGAAATATTTGTTGTGCGAAGCTCATAGTTCTCCATTTTCTATTCATCCAGACAGTACTAAGATGTACAAAGACCTTCAGAAGTATTATTGGTGGGATGGAATGAAAAGAGATATTGCTGATTTTACCATGAAATGTTTGACGTGTCAATAGGTTAAAGTAGAGCGGTAGTTACCAAATGGGATGCTTTAGCCTTTGCTAGTGCCAGAGTGGAAATGGGAGAATGTATCCATGGACTTTGTGGTGGGACTACCAAAGACTTCTCGAGGTAATAATGCAATTTGGGTTGTTGTTGATCGGCTGACAAAGTCTGGACATTTTCTTTCTATTTGAGATACAATGAATTTGGATCATCTTTCTCGATTGTACCTCAAGGAGATTGTCAGGTTACACAGAGTTCCTCTTTCTATTATATCTGACTGAGATCCCAGGATCACTTTTAAATTTTGGAAGGGAATTCAGAATTCGTTGGGAATAGAGTTAAATTTCAGTACAACTTTTTATCCTCAATCAGATGGGTAGTTAGAACTAATGATTCAAACTTTGGGGGATATGCTTCAAACTTGTTCAATGGACTATCAGGGAAGTTGGGATCAACGTCTTTCTTTAGTTGAGTTTTCTTATAATAACAGTTTTCATTCCAGTATTCAGATGGCACCTTTTGAGGCCTTGTATGGGAAGTGGTGTCAGACTCCAGCGTTTTGGGATGAAGTCGGTGAAAGAAAGTTGATGGGGCCATAATTAGTAGAAGAAGTGGCTGAGAAAGTGAGGATGATCTAGTAGCACATGAGGACATCTTAGAGCAGGCAGAAAAGTTATGAAAATAACAGAAGGAAGGACTTCTCTTTCAAGGTAGGTGACCATGTTTTCCTTAAAATCTCTCCTTGGAAAAGTGTGATGCATTTTGGTAAGAAAGGGAAGAAAAGTCCACGATTCATCGATCCTTTTGAAATTTTGGAGAAAGTTGGAACAATTTCATACCACGTAGCTTTGCCTTCGAGTTTGTTTTAGGTATACAATGTTTTTCATATTTTGATGTTGAGAAAGTATGTTCCAGATTCATCACATGTCTTAAGCCCAGAAGCAGTTTAGCTGGAAGAGAACTTTTCTTATGAATAGAAACCAGTTCAGATTCTTGATTGAAGGGAACATGTATTGCGGAATAAGGTAATCCACCAGGTAAAGGTTTTGTGGAGAAAGCACATGGTTGAAGAAACAACATGGGAGTTTGAAAATGCTATAATGGGAAAATACCCTCAGTTGTTTAATAAGTAAATAAAATTGCGAGGGTGCAATTTAAAGAAGGTGGGGATAATGTAACATCCAAAGTTTTTATAAAAATAAATAGAAATGCATGGAACTTTATTTTAAGTAGATATTTTTTAAGTAGCCTTTAAAACAAAACTTTTCTACTTCAATGTTTTGAATTTCAAGAAACTGCCATCTTCAATTGTGTTCAGTATGTTATTTGGAGTCTATTGGAACTAGCTTGTTTTTTTGGTCAATAGTAACATACCCTTATGAATAGTAATATGAATAGTAATATGACCCTAATGAATAGTAAATTTTATTATTATTTTATTTTATTAAGGTTTTAAGATAATAACATCTTGGTTAATTTTTCATCATGATGTAGAAGTAGTTATAGAATTAGAATTGATAATTTTTGAATTAAGTATGATTTTATTTAAAAATTAAATTAATAATATTTAGAATTTTTTTTAAAAAAAATGGACTCCATTTTTGAATTCCACACATCGAAAAATGGTTAGGGTAAATTTTTGGTTTTTTCCTGAAATTCTTGATTTTCCAGTGAATAGTGAAATACGATAAAATACCGTATAATCAAATTATCAGTAAAATACACTATTTATGACATAATAAGTGATTAAAGGACACTTGGTTCCAACTCACATGCAATTATAACTATTTTATGTCACATGAACTAAGACTATTCATAATCTTGGGCAAAAATATTATAATAATGATTAAAATAATAAAAAATACCCCCTCTCCTCCACTACAAATACCACCCTCACTCCCCTCTTCTTCCCACACCTATCAAGACTTGAGCCAAGCCTAATTTCTTCCCAATAATCCTCCCAAGGCTCTTCCCCACGTCCTAGATCTACTGGTCTCACGAAAATACCAAAACCAAATCCCTTAAGAAGGATCTCAAGGGGAAGAGAGAAAGAGGTAAACATCCTCTTTTATTTTCTTTCTTTTCTTTCATTTTATGTTATTATCTTGATTTCCATTTGGATTATGTTGGGATATTTCATTCCATATCCCCCCTTAATTTCCATATAATGTATGAGTGATGAGATATTCCCTTTCTCTCATCAAACTATTTTTATGAAATTTTAAAAGACGCTGTTGGGCTGCCGAATTTTCGTGAGAAATTTCTCAAGTTTTCTTTTATTTCATGATTCCTTTCTCTTCTTTCCTCACCCCTATTATCAAATATGAATGAAATCTCCAGAATCATGCATATTCTGGATGTTATCATGTTTATGTAAAATTCCTCATCATTATTCTTCTCCTCTCCCACTTATTTAAGGAATAAAAACATTGTCCGTGATGTGTTGAATTACCGACATCGTGGACGATGTGATTTCAATTTCCATTAATTCTTTAAAGTATGGTCATGAAACCATTTATATGGTTGAACTAGGTTATAATATATGTGTTATGACTCACCCATGGTTCTTTAATTCTTTTATACTCATGATTCTAATTTATAAAACGAAATGAGGTCGTTATTATCAAAGAACCACTAAAATGATCTAAACGAACATCATTAATGTTTTAACTTATGAATCATCCTCATATTAAAAATAAAAATGATAAATGGTATAAATTATGGTACTGGAAATATGTAAATAAATTTCATTCCAATTCTGGAATTTCACTTTCAATTGACAAGAACATCCACCATGAACCAATCACAAAAATCATGTTAAGAACTCACCCAAAACAGTACAAGGAGCAAAATACTAACAATTAAAGGGTAAAATGATGTCATAAAATGATAATATAAGATGTTATAAACATGAAAATGTTTCTGTAAAGTAATAATAACACTTTTTTAACCATTATACAAAAAGTTTAAACAAGTTTTAAGTAAGAAAGACCCGAGGTAAGAGAATTCTAAACCCGATTTCCATTCTTTGGGTTAACTATTTACTTCATTATTTATGTGCTATTTAAATTGTTTGTGTGATGGGTTCTATTTATATTATGTTTTATTATGTAAATTTACAGTATATATACATACTCCATCCACTCTATTAATTCTCTCTTCAATTTTATGATATTTATAAGGGGCTTTTCTTTAAAAATCCTCTTCTTAAATTCCGTTTTACGAAATTCCAAAGTAATGTTTTTATGGAATTATTCAGGTTGTATGATTATGTTTTGGTTCTTGTGAATTATTAATGATGAAGGGTGGGACCTATATCTCCCTCCAATTCATTGGGTATGAGTAATTTGGAGGTCGGCCGTATGGTTACTCCAAGTGTAACTGCGATGGTTACACAAAGTAAGGTAGCCGTGAGGGTTACAAATTATAAGGTAGCCAAGAATGGTTAAAATATTATGTAAGTAATTCCCCAAGATACCTTTATGATTATATTTATGTTCTCATGTTTTTTTGTATCTTTTGTAAATCCCATGTTACACGAAGTAAGTATATATGGGTGACAAGTATGTCTTTTGAAAATGTTTTCATACGTTACAAGTATTAATGGACTAATGTGCTATTTCCTTATTTTTCATCCCTTACTGAGCTTTTGTGCTCATACCAAGTTTTTAAATGATTTTCATAGGTTAATTTATGTGTAAGACAAGGAAGGAATCCATGTTAAATGTTGAAGAATTTTCAAGGAGTCTTGTTTTATGTTTTAATGTTTTATATTTTGAAAAAAATGGAAACTATTTTTATGGTATCCACTCTATAGTAATGTGTAATGTTATGAATGTATTTTCCCAATTCTCTAAATCTCTAAACTTGAAAAGATCCTCAATGTAAAAGGAAGTTTTTTTTTGACTAAATTCAAGATTATGTATGTAATAAGGTCGGGTCCTTATAACCTGATTCAAACATAATAATGTCTACTTACCCCCAAGGGGTGTAAGTAGGGTGTGAGCCTAAACCCAGTAGTATACTACCCAAAGATTCCAAAGGGTATGCAATACAAAGTGAAAATCATGCAGTTTTACTATGTAAAGAAAACGACGATAAATTCTAAGTAGCGAAACTTTCAATTGAAAATAGTTTTTAAACCAAAAATTTCAAAATGTAAACACAATTAAATAAGAAATTTTAGCTACTATAAAGTGCATACAAGCACAACCTAATACAAGCATAAATACCACAAATCCAATGAACAAAAAAATCGAGAACACCCCTAGGAAACTAGATAGTCTTGGGCCCTTTGCACCTCATACCTCGATGAAAAGTAACCTAGAAAAAACTATTCTCTTGCACTATCCACTAGTAAGGAACATACCTATAACCTACTTGTACCCCATAATCATCCATATAGTTTAGTTAGAGTTGTAGTTATCCATGTTCTTAGTGAAATAAGGACAACACCGATCTAATTCACTACCTGTACTAGTACGTATTCGTCCACCTAGGTGCCTAGGCTTCCCCTTTTGTGCTCAAAATATTTAAGCAATCAAAACATATCCCTTTTCATGTAAAAACACCACTAATTGGGACTTAGAATAATTACATTATCTACACACACTTTATACCACTTAAAACACAAAATAAATCATTTTGAATTTTAATAAACAACTTCTCAAAATTTTTCTTGTTTTGTGTCCATAACTCTTTGAAACCCCCACTTTGCACACCATGTGCACACTTTAAGTTACCAAAACAAAATGGAAGTCCAAAACCTTCCAATGAAACCAAAAAATAAATCTTATGGAATCCCCATATAATTTAAGAAGTGATAACATTGTAAAACCTCCATTTTTCACAAACATGCCACCTAAAAATGTATGTGTTTCACAAACACCATTAAAACAGATTTTCTCAACAACCACAAAAGGAGATAGACATTCAAAACATTATTTTCAGCCCTAATAAATTTCAATAAAATCAACTAAGAAATTATAGGGTATCCCAAAGTGAATTAATGAAAGACTTATTTGTAAAACCCCAAATTTCACATAAAAGTGAGACCAAAAATTCATTTTCATTATAAATACCACTAAAACCAATTTTCACAGCAACATTCAAATGAAATAAACATTAAAATACTATAAAAAAATCAGGATAAGTCACAAGATTTCACACAAAATGGAATCACCTACCAAAGTAATGAAAACATTGAATCTTTTGTGAGAAAGATCAAACGCACCATCTCCGCACCTCAAAGAGGGTAGATCAAGCCTAAAAATAGAATATTGGACCAAGAAAACCCAAGGTTAAACCCTAGGTTTGAAACCCTACCCTCTGGTCATTTGGGACTTTAAGGATAATATGACAACCCTGCCCTTTATTACACACTTAAACATGATTTATTACATAAAATTCACTTAATAAAACATAGAAGATCGAGAGGTCTAGTGTCTTTGGTGATTAGGATCTTTAAATAACAACTTAGAATATAAAATACAACATATTTATTGAAAAATTCCTTTACATGACCACTACATTCCCTCGTACTTAGCATTGCAATGGATAACCTGAGGACATGCATGAAAAAAAGGTGAGCTATAAAGCCCATCAAGGGAATAAAAATGTAATAAAATGAGGAATATAGTACATGTTATACAATAGGCATATCAATGGAGCACAAGAGAAACATTAACATAAAGGCATGATAAAGCATGATAATCTTAATATGGAAATGTGGCAACAACATTTAACATGATTTTAGCATGAGCCAAGGCTCATTGCACATAGAGCATGATTAAACCCTCATTACACATGAAGCACGAGTAAACCCTTGTCGCACTTGAATTATCAAGAGTCAATACTCATTGAACATGACGTATCCTGATACTATACTTTACCCAATGCATTGGAACTCTATCAGAGCGCACCCTTCTTAAACATTTCATTTCATGCATAAATGTGCCACATGGATCATATAACATGGATTCATTAAACCTCATAATTTATTCCACGATAAAGGAAATGTGAAATTCATACATGAAACACTATAATCAATAAGTAAATGTGAATAAGTTGAATACCCTTGATAGGGAAATGGGCACGGTATTCACTACACAATGACATTGGCTTGGAAAATCACGGTGCAATTTCGACAGCGTAACAACATGACATAAGGATTCATGAAAATTCTTGATGAGAGAGAAAATGGTGTCTAATAATATATACATGAAATGGACTATAAGGGGTCATATAGATACATTTTCCAAGAAACGTAATGGAATTTAGATACATAATACAAAATAATTACTTGGATGTAAAAGTGGAGAGAGAAATTCCTTACAGAATTTTGGCATGGTAACAGGTGTACATGAGGGGAATTTAATGAGAGAGAAATGGGTATATCATCATTAAAACATAGAGAGGTAAGTATGGGAGAGGTGTTAAATCATACCCCAATATTTATAATTGAAAAGAAAAAGGCATAACAATATAATGAAATTGAGACAAAAATGAGAAAAGAGGAAATCCCTTACTTGGAAGTGTGATCCCAAAGGCTTGGGAGAGTATTGATAGAGGCTTATTGGGAGATTGAGGAACCTTGGGAGGATTATAGAGAGAGGAGGGAAAAGGTTGGATGAACTAAAAATGCTTTGAGTGAAGATGAAGTGGGAGATTGGGTGGGTTTATATAGGAAAGGAGAGGGAATTATTTGTTATTTAGGTTTGGGACACCTCACATTAAACTAATAATAACCACAAATAATCCCATGGTTTTTTCCCATGGTCTTTTCTAAAGGGTAGTGGAATAAAATATTTTATAAGTCCAATGACTTAATTTCTTAAAATATTGAGGGTGCTTATGTGGAGGTGAGTCACACTCTCAAGGAAAACAATTTAAAAAGACAAAATGTTTTATAAGTCTTGGAGGGTCCACTAAAGCTCTGTAAAATAAATAAAACAAACCTAAAATCACATTATTTTAATTATATAACATATATTAGCCAAATATAATGTTTATATTATTTTATTACATCACTATTGGGTCATTATGATGTCATAAAACACATTATATATTTAAATGGTATTTAATTTTTACCCAAAAATTTGTCTGTCTCAGAAAATTATGAAAAATTCACCATTGGATAATTTCGACTTCATGATTTCAAAAATAATATTCATTTTATCTAAATAATTTTCTAAATATGTGAATTTTTACTTTTAAAATAAAAACTGACGTTTATCGAAAATTCATGGGTTTTGACAAAAATGGCTTTCAAACCATAATAAAAATTACAATTGCATTCATAAAAATATATGATCATTTATAATTAATAAAAAGTAATTTAATTATAATAATGTTTTGTTAAAATATTATTTAATTCAAAAATACATTAATTCATAAAAACAGATTTCTTAGTTGAATATTAACTAAAAATACTATTTTTACTTTAAAAACTATTTACAAAGTAACAATAATAAAATAAATGAACATTCTTTATACAAAAATAATGTACATAGTAATAGTTCTAGGGTCTTGTTACATAACCCCTTATAACAACCACATAAGACCGAACGGTAAGGTGTGCGATGGTGACATATTCTTGGGGTGGCTCGGATATCATCGCTCGGGTGGTAATCTCTTTTAACTTTCATTTCTCCTGTAGTTGGTTCTGCTCAAGATTAATGTGTTCAAGCTCAACTTGTGCTTGGTCAAGAGAGAATCCCAATGATGCCACCTCCTTTACGAGCTTCGACAAATGGGCTTTGTATGGGGAAAGTATACTAGATGAGGCCATCACTTCCTTTGTATGAGTAAATTGGATTTGTTAAAGCCCTATAATTATACTAATCATGTGATCACTGTTCAATGACTATATTAGCAACGCTCACAATTCATAACGGTATTTTAAAATCCAGAAACATAAAACCAACGAAGTTCACATTTTTTATAACCATAATAAGATATTTAATTAGATCAAGAATAATTTCCATTAATGAAAGTTTGGTTCGTTAGAATCTTCCCCCCTTATGAAATTTCACCCTTGAATTTTTTCCCACACTAAAACAGATGTGGGTAACTCTGCTTCATTACTTCCTCCGATTCCTACATCGCTTCTTCAAACTTTTTGTTTCACCACAACACCTTGATGAGGGGCATTGTCTTATTTTGTATAACTTTCTCTCTATGATATAAGATCTTCACTGGTTTCTCCTCGTAAGAAAGATCATCCTCCAACTATACCACCTCTAAAGAGAGTACATGTGAAGGGTCTTTTATGTACTTCCTTAATAGAGATACATGAAAGACATAATGTACTTTGGATATGGTAGGTGGAAGTGCTAGTTGATAGGCTAAAACCCCTACATGATCAAGAATATCGAAGGGGACGATGTACCTAGGACTTAACTTCCCTTTCTTTCCAAACCTCATGACCTTCTTCCACAAAGATATGCATAGGAATACCATATATCCCACTTTAAACTCAAGGTATCATCGACGGTTATCTGCATAACTCTTATGTTGACTCTGGGATGCCCTGATATGCTGTTGAATGGTTTTCACCTTCTCCACCATCTCTTTGACCATTTCTGGTCCTAGCAGCTTACGCTCACCGACTTCATCCCAACACGCCGGTGTTCTGCACCTTTTCCCATAAAGGGCTTCATATGGTGCCATTTGGATGCTCAAGTGGAAACTGTTATTGTAAGAGAATTCAACCATTGGAAGATGTTGGTCCCATCCTCCTTTAAAGTCCATTGAGAAAGCTCTCAACATGTCCTCAAGAGTTTAAATAGTCCGCTCGAATTGGCCATCGGTTTGAGGATGATAGGTCGTACTGAAGTTTAGTTCAGTATCCAGAGTATGTTGAAGACTCTTCCAAAAATTAAAGGTGAAAATTGGATCTCTATCAGATACAATAGATAGTGGTACTCCATTCATCCTTACCACTTCCCTGATATATATCTGTGACAGTTGATACAATGAGAAATCCTCCCAAATAGAAATAAAGTGTGAAGACTTGGTAAGATGATCCACAACAACCCAGCTTTCATTTTTGCCTTTGGATGTCTTCGGAAGTCCGGTGACAAAGTCCATGGTGATGTTCTCCCATTTCCATGCTGGTATGGGTAATGGTTGCATCATCCCCTAAGACTTTTGCCTCTCTTCCTTCACTTTCTGAAACACTAGTTACTTTGATGTAAAGTCGGCAATCTCCCATTTCATATTGTCCCACCAAAAGTTTTCTCGGAGATCTCGATACATCTTTGTGCTCCCCGGGTGAATAGAGAAGGTTGAGCTATGTGAGTCATCCAAAAGCTCCTTCTTTATCTATGGATCATATGGTACACATAATCATGACCCAAATATCAAAATTCCATCATTTTCAACCATGAACTTTGAGGATTTCCCATTTCTGATAGCTTCCACCATTTTTATAATTTCCACATCCTTTCTTTGAGCATCCTTTATTTTCTCCAAAAGAGAAGGTTGAGAAATCATTTGTGAAAGGATTGATTATTTTCCCTTCTTTATGATTCCCATGTCCATCTTCATCAAATCTAAGTAGATTGGATCCTTCTCAATTCTCATCAATGATAGAATTGTTGGGTTCTTTCTACTTAGAGCATCCGCCACCTTGTTCGCTTTCCCAGGGTGGTAATGGATTGAGAAATCATAGTATTTGATCAGATCTAACCATCTTCATTGGTTCATTTTCAACTATTTCTATGTGAATATATACTTGAGGCTTTTGTAGTCCGTATATATTTCACACTTCTCCCCAAAGAGATAATGCCTCCAAATTTTTAAAGTGAAGATCACTACCGCCAACTCCACGTCATGTTTTGGATAATTATGCTCATGAACTTTCAATTGCCTTGAAGTATAGGCAATATATTTATCATTTTGCACCAACACACATCCCAGGACCTTCTTCTAAGCATCACTAAATACCAAAAAATTTCTCCACTTGTGGTTAAAGTGAGCACGGGTGCAGTGATAAGCCTCCTTTTCAAATCCATGAAGCTTTCTTCACATTCACCACTCCAAGAAAACTTTACTCCCTTCCAATTTATCCTGATAAGAGGGTTGGAAAATCGTGAGAAATTTCTCAAAAATCATCGATAATATCCAGCTAATCCCAAAAAGCTACGAATATCTGTTACTGATGTTGGACTCGATCATCCCTCTATTGCAGCTGTCTTGGAGGGATCCATAGATATCCAATTAATTATGATGATATGGCCTAAGAATGAGACCTCCTTTAACCAGAACTCACACTTTCTGTACTTTTCATAGATCTTCTCCTTCCGCAAGGTCTCTAGTACAGTTCTTAGATGCTCCTTGCTATCCTCCTTGGTTTTGGAGTATATTAGAATTTAATCTATAAAGACTACCACAAAATTTTCAAGGTAGTATATAAAGAATCTATTCATCAAGTCCATGAAGATTTATAGAGCTTTAGTGAGTCCTAAGGGAAATACTATGAATTCATAGTTCCCGTATCTTGTAGGAAAATCAATCTTGGGATATCTTCCTTCTTCACCCTTACTTGATAATATCCCGACCACAAATCCACATTGGATAAGTATTGTGCTCCATGAAACTGATCAAATAAGCCATCAATTTGTCTGAGAGGATAATTTTTCTTTATTGTGATTTTGTTAAGCTCAAGATAATCGATGCAAAGGTGCATTGATCCATCCTTTTTCTTGAAGAAGAGGACTGGTGCACCCCATGGTGAAGCACTTGGGTGTATAAACCCTTTATCTATATTCTCTTGTAGTTGTTTATTCAGATACTCAAGCTCCAAAACAGACATTCTATATGGAGTCTTGGATATTTGAACTCCCCAGGTATAAGATCAATTGAAAATTAAACTTCTCTTCTAGGAGGGAGACCAAAAAATTCCTCGGGAAACACTTCAACGAATTCCCTCACAATAGGCATGTCTTCAAGGATGGTTGCTTCCTTGGACTCAATCATCTGAGCCAGATACACATGCTCATAGGGCAGTAATATCCATGCTTGAGATGATGGATCTAAAGAAGATTCATCTTCCTCCTTGCACTTGTATAGAATCGGGGGTTGATTCTCCATATTAAGAGTGATTTACCTCTCATGGAAATTTATGTTGGATCTATATAATGAAAGCCAATCCATGCCGAGAATTACATTAAATTCCACCAGAGGGAGTATGAAGTGGTTTTCCAGGAATTTTAATCCACAAATTGCGATAGGGGAGGATTTATATTCATGGGATGACATGATTGTCCCATTTTTCGTACTCACCGACATATTTACTTCCATGATCTGTGGTGGTGTTGGGATTTTTCTACTATAATTTCGAGATATAAAAGAATGTGTAGAACCAGAATAAAAAATTACGGTCACTATTATTGAATGAATAACTAGCATACCTATCACCACTTCATTTTTGGGGTTCACTTCGGTGGCAGTGATGGAAAAAGATCACCCTTGCTTCCTTGGAGGTTGTGGGTTGCCTTCGAAAACCCTTGGATTAGGGAACTGATTTGAAAAGTGCCCCGGTTCTTTGTAGTTGAAGTAATGAATAATGCATTGAGGGTCGAGCGAATCATTTCTCTCCTCTATCATAGCTTCTGGTTTTTCTTGCCGACAGTTAATAGCTAGGTGCCCTTCTCTTCCACACCTAAATCATTTCCTTGTCCCCTTCAGGTAATTTCTGAGGTGCTTCTTTCCGCACCTTTGTCAAGTGGGGTGATAGATCTTCTTAGCACCATTGGATTTATCCATTATACCCCCAGCATTGAAGTCCACCTTATTCTTCTTATCCCCATGATACCCATGAGATTCTACAATCTCCATTTCGACCTTGAGGGCACATCAGAAAATTTCTTTATAGCTATCAAAGTCACAGATCACCAGTGATTTCCGTAGGCTAGGTTTCAGCACCCCAAAGAAGCGGCCGACCTTGAATTCAGGGGTAAAGACAAAGCCAGAGGCATATCGTGCAAGCCTTTGAATTTTTCCTCATATTCTCTGATAGATTCATCATCTTTTTGCTTGAGGGAAAGGAAGTACCTTTCCATCTTAAGTCAGAGGGTGCGCGAAAAATATTTATCGAGAACCATCTTCTAGAAATCCTTCCATTCCAATGCCTCAATATCCTCCTTAGGCTTCGTATTTTTGATCAACATCCACCATTGATAAGCTTTTCCCTTCATATGATAAGCATCCAAGAGAACCTTCTCTTGTTTGAAACATTTAAGTATAGAGAAGATCTTTTCAATGTAGTTGATCTATTGTTCGACGATTAAGGGATCAGATGATCTATTAAAAGTAAAAGGCCTTTGTCTCATGAATCTCTTGATAGTGAATTGTTCTTTCTTAGGGGGGGGGGGGTTGAATGTTCCACTTTTCCCATGTTTCTATTCAAATATTGAGTTAACTGAGAGAGAAGCATGACAAAGTCTGCGATTCCCGCTCCCATTGGATTGGACATCTCATTAGAAAAATAATCACATTGATCTTCACATCGATCGTTAGACCGAGTCCTCCTATTACCAGCCGTTGTCTAGAATAAAATGAAAGTTAGGGGTAACACATAAAGGGTAATCCATAGATAAAACATATGACATATACATTACTTTTACTTCCTTAACTTATGAATCTATAGGCTTCAATCTATGTTATCCATGATCAACATTCCAACATATATACATAGGGGAATTCCCCCCCCCCCTTAATAATGGTTCATACTAAGATTGTGAATTTGCCAAAGAATATCCCCTGGAAGTGTTGTAACTAAGAGTGAAGTAAGGACCATTGTCATGCACCAGTTCCTGTTTGAGTCTAGCTCAAAGCGGTGTTTTCGGGTTTTACCCCTAGGATACATCTGTGCCAGAGCCGCATCTACCTGCTTGTATCCAAACATGGATGTATTTTCTTAATAAACCACTTAATTAATAATCACCAATACTTAGGGATGTTTTTATTATAATTATTCTTATCTCTAAGTCTTCACTAGGGTTTTATAATCCTAATTCCAAAAATAACTAAACCTATCCTCTAATACCAACTATGAAAACCCTACTCTTTATTACACACTTAAACATGATTTATTACATAAAATTCAATTGATACAACATAGAAGATAGAGAGGTATAGTTTATTTGAATATTAGGATCTTTACATAACAACTTATAACATGAAATACAATATCTTTATTAAAAACTTCCTTTACATGACCACTACATTCCCTCATACTTAGCATTGCATAGGATAACCCGAGGACATGCATGAAAAAAGGTGAGATATAAAGCCTAGTAAGGGAATATACATGGAATAACATGATTAATATAGTACATGTTAGAAAATAGGCATATCAATGGAGAAAAAGAGAAACATTAACATAAAGGAATGATAAATCATAATAATCCTAATATGAAAATGTGGCAACAACATTTAACATGATTTTAGCATGATCCAAGGCTCATTGCATATAGAGCATGAGTAAACCCTCATTGCACATGAAGCACCAATAAAAAATAATTACAATCGAATTATCATGAGTAAATACTCATTTCACATAACTTATCATGATACTATACTTTACCCAATGCATTGGAGCGCTACCAAGGCGCACCCTTCTTAAACATTTCATTTTATGCATAAATGTGCCACATGGATCATATAACATGGATTCATTAAACCTCATAATTTATTCCATGATAAATGAAATGTGGAATTCATACATGAAACAATATAATCAATAAGTAAATGTGCATAAAGGTGAATAACCTTGATAGAGAAATGGGAACGGTATTCACTGCGCAATGACATTGGCTTGGGAAATCGTGGTGCAATTTCGGCAGCGTAACAGCGTGACATAAGGATTCATGAAAATGGTTGATGAGAAAGAAAAGGGTGTCCCATAATATATAAATGAAATGGATAGTAAGGGGGGTCATATAAATTCATGTACCAACAAATGTAATGGAATTTAGATGCATAATACAAAATAATTACTTTGATGTAAAAGAGGAGAGATAAATTCCTTACGGAATTTTGGCATGGTAACATGTGTACATGAGGGGCATTTAATGAGAGATAAATAGGTATCTCATCATTAAAACATAGATAGTTAATTATGGTGGAGGTGTGAAATCATACCCAAACATTTATAATTGAAAACAAAAAGGAATAACAACATAACGAAATTGAGAAAAAATGAGAAAAGAGGAAATTCCTTACTTGGAAGTGTGATCCCAAAGGCTTGGCAGAGGCTTGAGAGAGGATTATTGAGAGATTGGGTCACCTTGGGAGTATTATAGAGAGATGAGGTAAGAGGTTGGACAAACTAGAAAGGCTTTTATTGAAGATTAAGTGGGAGCTTGGGTGAGTTTATATAGGAAAGGAGAGGGAATTCTTTATTATTTAGGTTTGAGACACCTCACATTAAACTAATAAAAACTAAATATCAGCCCATGGTTTTTGCACATGATTTTTTCCAAATAATAGTGGAAAACAATATTTTATAAGGCCAATGTCCTAAATTCTTAAAATATTGAGGGTGATTATGTGGAGGTGAGTCACACTCTCAAGGAAAACAATTTAAAAAGACAAAATGTTTTATAAGTCTTGGAGGGTCCACTAAAGCTTTGTAAAATAAATAAAACAAACCTAAAATCACATTATTTTAATTATAAAACATATATTAGCCTAAAATAATGTTTATATTATTTTATTACATCACTATTGGGTCATTATGATGTCATAAAACACATTATATATTTAAATGGTATTTAATTTTTACCCAAAAATTAAAATCTCTCAGAAAATTATGAAAAATTCACTTTTGGATAATTTCAACATACTCATTCCAAAAATAATATTCATTTTATCTAAATAGTTTTCTAAATATGTGAATTTTTTCTTTTAAAATAAAAACTAACATTTATCGAAAATTCATGGGTTTTGACAAAAAATGGCTTTCAAACCATAGTAAAAATTACAATTGCATTCATAAAATTATATGATCATTTATATTTAATAAAAATTAATTTAATTATAATAATATTTTATTAAAATATTATTTAATTCAAAAATCCATTAATTCATCAAAATATATTTCTTAGTTGAATATTAACTAAAAATACTATTTGTGATTTAAAAACTATTTAAAAAGTAACAATAATAAAATGAATGCACATTCTTTATAAAAAAATAATGTACATCGTCATAGTGATAGAGTATTATTACATAACCCCTTCTAACACCCGCATAAGACCGAAGGGTAAGGTGTGCGATGGTGACAGACTCTTGGGGTGGCTCGGATAACATCGCTCGGGTGGTAATATCTATTAACTTCTATTTCTGCTGTAGTCGGTTCCGCTCAAGATTAATGTGTTCAAGCTCGACTTGGGCTTGGTCAAGATCGAAGACCAATGATGGAAAATCCTTTCCAAGCTCCGAAAAATGGGATTCTTATGGGGCAAGTCTACTGGATGAGGCCATCACTTCTTTTTTCTGAGTAAATTGGATTTTTTATAGCCCTATATTTATACTAATCATGTGATCACTGTTCAATGACTATATTAGCAACGGTCACAATTCATAACAGTATTTTAAAATCCAGAAACATAAAACCAATGAAGTTCAGATTTTATATAACCATAATAAGACATTTAATTAGATCAAGATGAATTTCTATTAATGAAATTTTGGGTCGTTATAGATAAGGAAGGAAACAATAAGCACATGGAATGAAACCCTAAGAAAAATTAAAGAAGAATGAAGGAGACCCACTTACTTCATGGATCTTGAATAAATCGCCCCAAATAAACTAGTAGATGAATTTTAAAACATCAAAAAATGAAATTGATGTTGGAACAAGGAAGATAAGGTTAATTGAGAACTAAAATAGGGGGAAAAGAGTGAAAATGACAGAATTATGAAAGAATAAAATTACCCTTTCAAATCTGTATGAAACTTGAAAGCTTTAGACGATTCAACCTAAACCGTGAGGCAAATGAGCTCCAAACATGAAGATAAGTAAATGGGGGAGAACCTAGGTTTCGTGGGCTTGGATGAGAGGTGGAATCACTAAAAAATACTTAAAATTGAATGAGATATTAAATAAACAATTTTTTTGAAAACTAGAAATGGGCTTCAGGGATGGCCCAACTCCCTAAATAAAAACCCAAATACACCATGCTTATGGATTTATACAGGATCCAAATTGACATGGTAGTGTTAATCTGTCAGGGGAGGACAAGTAAGAATTGGAATGGATGAAAAATGTTGAAAAATTAAGGAGTTTTAAAAGAAAAAAAAAATTATTTTCAAATCAGGAATTGGGCTCACGGTTTGGCCCAAATTTTGAAAACCGACCATTTCCACCAAAATCCATGGAAAACACCCAAAACAAAGAAATCATGGAAATTAAATGAAAAATACCTTTAAAATAAGTCATTCATGTGACATGATACTTATGTTTTTTGATATGGTTTTCTTTGCATGGGATTAGGATGTTACTTTTTTAAAATCATAGAGTTTTACTAATATGAAATTATTGATTGCAAGTTTATTTAAAACCCAAGGGCACACCTACCAAGATAAATCACATTGTTGGTTTTGGTCCACTTATGATGATTATAATATGAATACCCATTTTTACACCATATCATACTTTTACATTTTCAACTTGGTTTAGATACATCTGGATTAGGATGAAGTAGGTAGTGTCAATCAGGTATCCATGAGGAACCCAAATCGATATGTATTATTTATTTATTGCTTCACCTTTATTATTATTGTTACACTTCTTATTTTATATGAATAGACTAGATTGTTTTAGACACTATTGGTTGTGTCCTATTGAGTGTATCTCACAACCTACTCGATCCTTCCAGGGTACTCGAGAAGACTTCATGATTGTAGGTTTGGATAAAGGGAAGCATATAGCTTCTGATGTTTGATTATGAGTATTGAGATGGAGTACATGATCAGAGGACTGAGCCTATTCTCATGATGCTAGTAGTGGATGATTTTGGTATTTTTAATTTTTCTCATACCACGTTTTATATTCTTGTTTCCATTTTATCCCGTGTACCTCATTTTTGTATAGATACATAACACGATTATCATTATTAATGTATCTATTATGATTAAACTTTCACCTTATTGTCATTGGATGTTTTTTTTATTCTTATACTTATTGTTTATTTCGGTTTCTACTATTTTAAATTTATTATTTACCACTACATTACAATCTAATATAATAGGGAATAGTATCACCCTAGACACACCCTAGGACCTCACTAATATTCAGCAACCTATGGAATACTAGGATGTTCCCTTGAAGTCATGCGGGAAACCATATCAGGTCATTTCTTAGTGGCTCATTGGGCGGGATGCTACAAAGTGGTGGAAAAAACGTTTTTCCTTTTGTGTTATTGTTTGGGTATAATATAGGAGAGTAGGATGTATCAGAATTTATTAATGATCCTATGATTGGGAGTAGCTAACCCACACATAATGGAAAACCAAATTACCTGGGATGGGGTATTATTGTTATTGGTTGTGTCTATTACAACAACACTAATTTCACCATCTCGTGACAAACATGTTGGGTAATGTTATTATTATTGATATTTTTATAAATAAATTTATTTTACCTTGGCCCTATGAGATGAGGTTGTATCTTGTCACGTATCATTATAGGCACTTTAGGACTTATATGCCATGATTCTTTCATGCCATATTTACCTTATATGCACATTTATTTATGAATACAGTTAGTGATTGGAGTATTATATGTGGAATGTGATAATGTTTTCTAAAGGGATAACATAATTATATTAATCAAAGTTCATAACTCAATTTAAATGATGTTTTCCACATATATTGTTGATGAAACCTTAATTGATGATTATTCCATGTATAAGCCCTGAACCACTACTAGTCAGAAATCTCTAGATTATGGGGAGGAACACTTGAGGTCATGCGTCCAAACATTTGGAAACACTACTTAGTGGATCTTGGGTAGGGACTCTAAAACATTGGAGGGATATATAACCCCCAATATTCTTGGTTATAACGTAACCACCATCCTTGGTTATAACGTAAATACTATCATATAATGAAAATAATAAATATGTATTCCAAAAGATCATAAAAAATTCATCATATCAGAACCCATGAAATAAAATGGGTTTCATAAATATTTTATCATTTAATAACTTATAGAAACAAAACAAGTTTAATAATCATTTCATCATTTCATCATAGCATAAACTGTGGAAAAAGAAGTGGGTTTCAGAATCATTTTACTATGGTATAACCCATGTAATTGAAATTAATTTCATAAAAATAATTTCATAAAAAACATAAATCATTCAGAGAAGTAATAATAATGGTTTCATTGAATCATATTCCCAGTAAATCATAGGTTACATCAACAGATGTAATAGTAGATGGAAAGTGATTTCAAAAGATTATATGAAACATTTCTTAATGAAATTATCTATTACACAATGAAAATCACTTTTTAAAACTTATAACATTCTCAAAATTATATTATTCTAAAATAAATTTGGAAACATATAAAGGAATCTTTAAGAAATCATTTAAATAATTTCTTTTAGAAAAATAAACTTTTCGATTAGAAAAACAGTTTTTAAAACATAAATCATTTTGAGAATCCTTTTATTTGGAAAAAAATTAAAAAATAATAAGGGAATATTCAAATAAAATAATGGTCATGATGATGATAAATTATGTTTTTCTTGTACATGTTACAACAAAGATCCCTTTCAAAGTTTTTATAAAAGCAAAATGATATATTTTTTTGAAAAAAAACATGAAAATTCCTTTAATTTTGTTAAAAAAACATTCAAAAATGGATAAAAATTACTTTAATAAATCATTATAAAAAATATTAAACAATTTTTAAAAATGTGTTACAAAAATATGGTTTTTGAAGAAAAAGGGTTTCTGACTAAAATGTTGATTTTTTCATAAAAAAATCCTTTTGAACTCTTCAATACATAAAGAGAGAAAAATGAAAGAAAAAAATATATCTCCATGACATAAAAAGAGTATAAAAAAATTCTTGAGTTTATTGATATATGTTTTGTAAAATTCTATCATCGAAATCAAAATCACAAAAAACCTCGATAAATGATGAGATTGTAACATAAAATCATTACTACTTTGGTAGCTTTGAAATGTAAGCCCCATCAAATAGATATCCTAAAATAGATTTGTAAATAAAAATAATTTTAAGTATAATAATAATAAAATACATTCATGGTCAGTATATACACCACATAAAATAAACATGTGGTGAATATAGAATTTGTCTCACATAAAATAATAGTGAGATAGAAATCCTTTACCGTAAGTACCAAATTCCGTTGTACTCATTCGAACATCCTATATAATAAATATAGGTTTATTTTAAATATATTATTGAACCATAATTATATATATCATACTATATATTATTTAATTATTTTCTTTTATTACGCATGTATTAATAATTCTATTATAATGTCATGTTTTGGGTAATAACTGCTTTGTTTTTCATATAAGTTTTGTTCTTTTATTTTTGGTCCTCCTAATTTGATCATGTTTCTATATTATTTATAATAATAATAATGAAATAATTATCATATTTATATATCATTTATACTTTGAATAATAATCATTTAATATGGTTTTGAGAAATAAAGTACGTTATGATCATGGAGATGATAAACTATATATACGAGTGAGTAACATTTCCATTTTTCAATGATTATTATGGAAAGGTGGTAAGTAATATATTATCCTTACAGAATTATAATTATATAAAAAATAACATATTATTTATTTAAATATTCTTATACATATCATCCATGTAGGGACCCGACTTTAAACATTACATATTCTAGTAATTTTAAACCAGAATTCACATTGTTAAATTCTCAAGAATATTTTCAGTTTAAAGGTTTAGAGATTTATGAAAAACTCTTAAATAGTAAACCCAAAAATTAAAAGTGGAAACTGATACCCAATATCCATTTTTCCACAAAATAAAACTTTTTAAAATAAAACACGGTTTATTTTCATGATCAATATTCACAAATTTACCCTTGATCTCATACTTGCCTCTATTCTCTCTTAAATCCCATGATTTTTTTTTAAAAATTGGGATGAGAACAAAATATTAGTAAGGGACCTAAAATAGAGAAATTTTTTAGTTCAGTGAAAACCCATAAAAACATTTTCCTAAAAATATATTTTTTACCCCAAAAAAGTAATCATATTTTCAAAAATATCATTATCTTAATTAAAGGATTTTCATGAAAACTCATAAGAAATAATATAAGATATAACTAGGTAACTTGGTACATTATTTTACATATCACTATTACAAATTGAGTAACCAATATGACCAGCCTCCAACTCCGGAGTACCAAATGCATTATAGGTTATAACATAACTACTCGTCCTTGGATTATCACATAACCACCTATCATTGGTTAATAATGTAACCAACCATCTATGTTTAATCACAAAACACCCATATTTGGTTAATAACTGAACCGCTAATCATCATAAACAATTCCTAGGAACCATAACGTAAACATAAAATATTAAATCTTTCATCATAAAACACTCATTGAAGAAAATAAATCTTCCCATTTTAAAATCACCCATTTTTAAAGAGGTTCACACATACAAAGGAAAATATTTTCTTTGAAAGTAACCATATACACATATAAAGTAATATTTAATATATTAAGGTGGAATAAAGTTAGGAAATTACATTCATTACATATATTTCAAAAAACATTCTATTTGACTTTTGTAAAAAGAAAATTTAAAAGAATATTAAAGAAATTAAATTCCCTTACATAAAACATCAAAAATTTATTTTTTTGAAAAAAATCAATAGAAATTATAAAATTACCATTTTAACAAATTAATTTCCATATAAATAAATTCATCAAAATCATTATAAAAACATGGACAAGAAAGTGAATTATTTATAAAATAAATCTTTAAAACATTTAAAAAGAGGGTTTTTAGTTAAAGAGTCCCTTACAAATATCATATCATTGACGTGAGAATTAATTAAATGAATAAATTATATGTATCCACTGTAAATAAACATAGAATAAGTGTAAATACAACATAAGATAATAAAAAGTCACTTCACACATAAGATTAACACGACATAATCAAGAAGTAGAAGTTTAACCTAAAGAATGGAAATTAGGTTAATAATTCCTTACCTTGTGTACGAATGTGTTCTATACTTGATATTAATATCCTAGATAATCAAATTAGATTAATTAATTACATAATAAAAAAAACTATTACTCCTACATTTTATTTATTATAATTTTATTATGTTCATTTAGGGATATTTTGATGAGTAATATTGTTCAATTTCATTGTCCTAGGAGAATTCATTTCATGGTTTAGTGGTTGGTAGACTTCAATATAGTTATGGATCTTATTGAAAAATGTGAATAATACTATGTTTCAAACCATCTCGGGTGGTGGGGATCGACACGCCCGACGGTCGATCTCACAGAGGGCTAAGCTCCGTTCAATCGCTTAGGTCAGGTATATCGGTCTTCGTTTCGAAACGCCCAACAGTTTTGTATCCAACAATCCGTGGACCTGCTTTCCAAAGGTAAGAGTTCGTCGGGCGATTCGGCCAGCGATGCTTAAGAACTCACATTGGTCGAGAGGATGGGAATTCAGGATCATCGCACCCTTTTGGGGGTGAATTATCTCATGTTCCGGGACTCTCTTATAGATTAGAGATGTATTCATATGTTCAGGAATCTTTGGTTTATACCCAAGCATAGTATCCACGGATTACTCCTGGTTGGAAATGGTCAGCTGAACGCAGGGAGTCAGAATCATTTAGGCCCGAGGTTTACCATCCCTCATTAGATTAATGACTCCGAGGAATTTGGACTCATTGAGACATCACTGGTTTGAATCCTCATAATTAGGTGCTCTGGAGTTTATTGTCATCTAGGGGGGACAGATAATGACTTGAGTGTTTGGATTGAACCCGTGATATAGGCTTCCTACGTATCCTCATGAGAGGAATCATAATCCACGTAGTTTGTTCTAAGGGTCATGATTGGGACTTACACATGGTTAGTGGCCCGAAGTGGGATTGAACCTCGAGGAGGATTTCTAGATACACTGTTTAGGAGATAGGGATCAAAACCCACATAGTTCTTTCGAGATTAGGGCTTACACGTGGGAGTTGCCTGTTATTGGGATTAAGCCTCGAGGAGGCGTCCTACGTACCCTACTTAGGAGACATGGATCAAAACCCACGTAGTTCATTCGAGATTAGGGCTTACATGTGGGAGTTGCCTGTTATTGGGATTAATCCTTGAGGAGGGGTCCTACGTACCCTGCTTAGGAGATAGGGATCAAAACCCATGTAGTTCGTTCGAGATTAGGGCTTACACGTGGGAGTTTCCTATTATTGGGATTGAGCCTCGAGGAGGCATCCTACGTACCCTGCTTAGGAGACAGGGAGCAAAACCCACATAGTTCGTTCGAGATTAGGGCTTACACATGGGAGTTGCCTATTATTGGGATTGAGCCTCGAGGAGGTGTCCTACATACCCTGCTTAAGAGATAGGGATCAAAACTCACATAGTTCGTTGAACCACCGCCATCGTGCGGATTCCGTGACCATCAAAAATCTCTAAGCCCACGTGAGTCATGCTCGGTGTGTGAAACAAGAGAATGCAACATACTTGGTAGGCCTCACACATTCTTCCTATCCATGGAAGGGGAGGAAGACGACGAGCGGAGGAGAAGACTGGGACCATTGGACTCTCTTTCTCCCTAATGTTGGAGGAAGGTAAAAGTCGCGCAGAGGAGAAATGAACCTTCCGTGATGAGAAGGGAAGGGTCATCGACTTTCGGCAAGGATAGTGTGGGGCTTACTCCAGGAGGGATGCCCATCCACTCTCAGGACAGGGGAGAAGGGATCACCGCTGGCGCTCATCAAAAGGAAGTGCGAGCGGGGTCCCTCAATCCTATTGAGTGGAGAGGCAGAAAGGGGACTCTCAGGATCGGACCCTGCACTACCGTGGGTATGTGAACCCAGGAATGTTTTGGGAACCCACTCAAGGGCCGAAGCAACCTATTTTCCCTCGCCTACCATGGGTATGTGAACTCAAAGCGGCGCACTAATTTTCCTAAAGTTTGCACCATACGGGTCTGGTGGCTTTGGTAGAGGCCTTGGCTCGGGGCCGATGAATAGACCAATGAAGGGATTGCGAAGGATCAGGCCAGATTGGAAGGATTTTATCTAACTCGAAGAATGGGGACACCAAAGGAGTGGGCGGGCCACATGGGTGTATGAGGAGTGGTGCCCTTCGTGTAGGGGGGTGCTATGCGGTTGGGGAGGCCGTCCGTGTACCAGGGTGGTACACAGACTGATAGGCATCCTGCGTACCAGGGTGGTATGCAGATTCAGGTTCGGCCCGCATACCAGGTTGGTACACGGGGGTGTCCACGCGAGCAGTGACGGCCATGGGCGACTTTGGTCGGGTGTTCGTCGGTCCGGGCTTCGCCCGCGTAGAAGGGTGCTACGCAGTGCGTCAGATCGAAAAAGGGGCATAGAATCCCTGGCCCGCGGGGAGTACATCCGCAGAGGGGCCCTGGCTCGTGGTCTTTTTTTTTTTATTTTAAGTTCGCAGTTCACCAATTTGTTATGCGTTTTTTGGTTCCTTATTAATTTGTTTCCAGTTTCATACCTGTTCTGGTTCATGAATTGGAACTTCGCTATTTGCGAAATCCTAAGCTCCTTCCTCTGAAATCCTTCCACCCAAATCTGATCGATCCATTTCTTCTCCCCCTTGATGTCCTTTTATAAGGGGGGAAAGAGATGTATCTGTGGTCATGCGGCACATTTTGTGGAGGCCCATTACCGAAAATCCGGTTTACGGATGACTTGGTCAATCCGTAACATACGGGGGAATCAAATGCACCTCACCCATGAACCAAATTGGTTCGGGGGTGATTTGTGACCGTGTAGGGCTCCGCCTCCATTTCACGAATGATAGCGCACACAATCTTTTCCAGTTGGTGCGTTTTGCGGCTGGGGAAGTTCGTGATGGTGGACTGGCCTGGCAGCCATCCTGCTTCACGCCCGCGGAGGGTTCCCACCTCTGTTTCGCGGACGACGCTGGTTCACGGAGGGGGCGGCTTACTGAACTATCCGCATACCATCTATGTTGGACCGATACGCGGACCGGTTGGCCCTTCGCTAATATTGAGTAATCTCCACATTTTCATCCAATTATTTGAGGGAAATTGGGTACAATCCATTCTCAAATTAAGAGGATTCCCATTCTACTTTTCATATTTTTCAGGACACTACAAATTACCCCCATCGGAATGGGGTCTGATTGGAACGAAAAGGAGACTATTTCGATGTAGAGTGGTCATGAAACTTGGATAGTTTGTAGTAGAAGAGTGGACCCAGTAGGGGACCACACCTATAAATACGGGGGGGGGGGGGGGGGGCTTCCCATGTCTTTTACTGGATTTTTCATGAAAAAAGATCTCTATTTTCATCTCCGCATTCCTGCCTCCTTCGCAAAACTTTTCGTCCGCGAACTAGCTTTCGTTTCCACGAACCGTTCCTCGTTCGCGCTTACCTTCATCCACGGACCAATCTCCCAGCCGCGAACTACAACTTTTAATCAATTAAAAATTAAGTCACGATGGGCCATGTAAGAAATTGATACGCGGTTTCGGATGGTCCGCAGACAGAAATAATCCAGACTTTGAAACTTTTGAAGTCTCTTGAACATAAACATTTAAAAGATTCCATGGAGCATCCTGGTTCGCGGATTTCTGGCCAACGCTCCACGGGCTAGATTATCGCGGACCTCTTCTGCGTAGGGATGGTTCACGGGATGCCGTCATCATGAACTATCCTATGAGGCCAACCCATGGATCTCGTCATGAAGGCCTTTTGAGAGAGTCCTTTGTCAAATTTTTGGTGTTTTTGTCCAAATTTTATTATTTTGGACTAACCGTCTGTATGGTTTCCATGATGCAGGGAGAAAACATGGTTCCTCCTTGACCTACGATTAGGCCTGTTGCTGAGCCTCTTCCGATTGGTGATCAACTCTTAAAGGATGTGGCCGGCTCTGTTTAGGATTGAGTTCGCCACACTGCATTGTACACCCTCCTTACAAGCTTGCTCTCTGAGTCACAGTGGGAGTACCCCTTTTCCAATAGCCTTCTTGCTTACAGGTTCGGTTTATTGTTCGATACATCGATTCCAGTGCTATCTCATGACAAAAATCCCACAACATGGATATTTACTAGTACCATACCTCGAGTCGTGATAACCACCAGAGGGTGGCCCACCCCAAGGGATACAACTACCGGGTCTACGCTGAATCACCTTCTTGTGTCCCCGACAGGAGAAAAACATCAACAGGATGGGGAAATTCACTGTTACCGAAGAATTTCCCGCAATGCTATGGTAAAAAACCAGCGTGGCTGGTCAGTGGACCAGGACCTTCGTCTCGGAGGGGAATTTAAGTTGTTGGATTGGGGGTGGCCCTTATGGGTTCACCAGAGCTATGTGGAGTTTGAAGCGGAATTGCGAGCTGTAGGTTTATATGAAGCTTCCTGGGTGTCCCAAACCTATACCCATCAGCCCCACGCCCTTGAAAAGAAACTTATGAGTCGTTGGAGTCCGGATACCAACACATTACATCTGGTCCATGGGGAGGTGGGTATCAGTGTTTGGGATGTCTCCCAGATTTCAGGGGTCCAAATTGTTGGAGGCTTGTATGATGAATTATTGCTTCCCCCTTATATGTGGGATAACAAAGAGTGGACTCATCCCTTGGTGAAGCTGCTCATTGATCAGGCCCAGGAGCATTTGAAGGATATATCTCCGAAACAGCTCGTCCCATATCATGAATGAATCAAGGCTTTTTCCAGAGAGAGCAAGTCTATGGATCTTCCGCACAGGCCCATGACCTGTCATTCGATGGAGTCCCAAAGGTAGAGGGGAAGCTATTGGATGATCCTAGAGGAGGACCAGTTCAATAGCTGGGGCTGAGAACTTGTGCTAGACGTTGATCAACTACTCCGCTTGGTGGCGTTTCTGGACATGTTCTTGAGTGGCTGGCTATTGCCCGTATGTGAGACTGGTGGCGTGCAGGTATCTACTTTTGTTATGGTGGCACAACTAGCCACCGAAAACATCATCAACTTGGCGGTCCCAGTACTGGCTAGGGTTTATCGGTTGCTTGACAATATTACCGAGGGGAGTCAGCCAAACCGGGTAGACGACCCTTTTCAAATCCTCTGGGGATGGTTGGGAGCGCATATTAAGAACTGATATACTTTCATCAGTCCTTTTTAGATTCCGGGTACTGTATTCCGACCATATTTGCAATTGACCAGTGGGGTTATGCCCAAGGAGTGGGTGACCCAATCAAAGGATGGAAAATGTACGGATCAGAGTATGTGTTTGCTGTCGAGCCAGATCTTGAGCTATGATCATTTCAATTTCCGACCATATCTTTCCCCGACCGACACAATTACGAATTCCATATCAGAGGAATTTAGTAAGCGAGGCTACCTCTTTTCCCTCCGAGAGGGTATTCTGGTGGCTCATATCGGTGGGGAACTGATTTGTGAGGGGTATGCACCTTGCTAATTCGGACGTCAATTTGGTTGTGTCAAGGTGTTGTGTGCTCCTTCTCTCAATGGTGCCCACGAGAATCTCCATCTAATGGTGTCTAGAAAATTTGTGGCTAACATTCACTCAGGAGGACACTGACTGCGAGGTTATGACCCCCGCTCTTGCAAACTCCATGCCATTCTTATACAAAATCTATGCCGATTCTTGGGTGCAATCGTACCCAAATGGTCAATTAGGCTTGTGGGTGCCCACTATCTCGAGTCCTAATCCATCAAAGAGCAAGAGTAAGCAGAAGGGGTATATTGCTCTAACCAGGATGAGAAAGGATTTCCGCAACCCTACTGGTCTCATGCTTCCGGGGAAGGTTTTAACGGATAGAGGTGTGTCCTCACATGCCCTCGAAGCTTCTCGGAGAGAGTTGGCCATTCCTGTTGATTCTGCCTTCCCGACAACCTGGGGCCAATGGGACGAATTCAAAGGTCATCCCTCCTTTCACAGCCAGTACCCCCATTCTTTGTGGCAACATCTCTAGGAATCAGAAATGGCGTTCGATGGGATGGGATACATATCTGATCCTGTTGACATCCTTTACGATGTGGACCCAGAGAGGGTCAATTGATATCTCCGGGACCTCGAGGCTTACGTTCATGCATGCCAGGATTATGTGGTGTTAACTCACCGAGTACAGGACATGCTGCGATTGGTGACTGATGAGTAGTAGGAGGAGAGTGATCACTCTTCAGAGGGTTATGATTTCGTTGGTTCCCCTGATGCGGCTAAGGAAAGGGAATTTCCCCACTGCCTATGAAGTCCTGCCCACAGGTAGCTCTTGAGAGTTCTAGGGCAGCGGCGAGATCTAGAAAGCAGCCACAACTATTGGCGCCTCCACCATCCCTTGCCACTTCCGGACCCTCTCAGGTCGATCCCCCCGGCTAGCTATTCCTGTTACGGCCGCATGTACAGATGCGTGGAGGATTTGGGATGACCTGAGGTTCAGTGGCTCAGAAAAAGAGGTTTGGGCGTTACTCCAAATGAGCTCTCTCAAACTTCTGGGTATTGGGATTGTCTTTTCTCTATATCACTTTCTGTTGGAAGAGAATCTGGATGAAATAGTCACCTATTTGAAGGAAATGGATGCATACATGCATTCACTCTGAAACCGGATTTACGGGTCTAATCGGGTGTCCATGATGAGAAAGCATCCCAAATCGTCTGATCCCGAGGAAGAGGTTGCCCTGCTCATCCATCTTGACCTTCTTCCTTCTTTACTGTGAAGGTTCTAAAGTTTCTTCCCCTTTATGCAGGGTGTCAAGGAATCCCATGGAGCAATTACTTCCCCGTAGTATACTCCCCAGGGTACTACAGTAGGCGAACATGTACCTTCGACTACGGAGGTCATCGAGGAGGGGTCTTTTGGTGCAGCTGAGCACATGGAAGCGACCATCATGGATCCGACTAGGGTCTTTCCTCTTCCAGCTCCTCCCAGCGTTCTGAGTATAGAATTTTCTCATGGACAGATCCAGAGACATCGGTAGGAATCCCGAATATCGGAATGACTCAGACAGGGGACGGCGGGTAATCATGATTCCCATTTCCTCGATTACCAACTCATATGTTCTGATTCTACTAGTTATTAACTGTTTTGGTGCTTATGGTGTAGGGCCAATCGGAGACCTGGCCGTGGCTGCCCAAGTGGTCGTACCTTCTGCCCCTTTATTATCTGAGGGACCACCTATGGCCATACCTGAGCGTGACGAGATGACAGGACCTACTTAAGGGGTTAGTGGTACGAACGCTTTCCTTATGTCTTCAACAACTGGAAATATGTCAGAGGAGGAGGAGCTGGAAGATGAGGCTCCCATTGATCACACAAACTCTATAGCTGCGGGAGAGGATGGGGAACCCATGATTACCAAGGAGGCCCCAGATCTGACGGGGTTAGCTGCCTCGGACCTGATGGATCCTATGACGATGGAGGAAGAGCCTATTATTAGGCCAAATTTTGGAAACCCAGAGTGGGCCATCATTTTGTTTACCATGGGAGTAATTCCCCCGATCTTGATCTCCGTAAACGACCTCTTGGGGAATGATTTGGGAGTTTCTGGACTTGGGTGTGGCCTTAGGTCCTGGACACCTATTGGGGTTTCCAGGACTCCCTTGCCTCTTGAAGATGTAGCGTCTTCTTCGGGAGGCAGCGATGGCCTAGAGCTTAAGGGTACCGACGCCTTGATGATTGAGAGTAAGCTTCTCAATATCTTTCCATTGAATCCTTTATCTTCCCTTTTCTGATTAGGGATAATTATCTTTATTATTGATTTTTGGGCTTTAGGAACACGACCTTTGGCGCTGGCGATTGTGCTGTCGGATCCAATCATGCCAGTGACCACAACCGTCGTGGGCGAAGTTGTCGCAGCGTCAGAGCTTGCGGTTGAAGCCGCAACATATCCCTCCTTGGTGACATTCATACCAGATTATGTATCTTCGTTTGGGAGTGACTTCGAGCCTGATCAATGAGTCCTTTCCAGTCTTCGACCTACTCACCAAAGGGCATGGGGGGAAACCTGGAAGCTGATTTCTCAGACGCCCTTGGCCGAGATGCCGATTAAATTGCCAAAGTTGTGCGATATATTTATGCTGCTGGGATTCGTCGGCTTTGACTACCATGGTATTTATGATATAGTCAAGAAGGTGGTCGCTGACCGGGAGAGGCTTGGTGGTTTTGAATCTCGCCTTTCTACTGCTCAGTCTGAAGCCTACCTTTCCGCGACCTGACAACTTTTCCTAACAGAAGCTCATGATCATGTCGGGGTAGTCGCAAGACTTCACGGAGAAGTCCTTAAGTGGTGTTCTCGACTGGAGGTGCTGAGGAGTGACATAAAGCGGCTTCATAAGGAGGAGATTAATATCACAACTATAATTGAAGAAGGGGAGCGGAAGATGGAGGAGGAGATGAGGGCGAGCTCAAAGGCGGCACAGGAGGCGAAAGCACTATGGGCTGGTGCGGAAGCTGAGACAGACTTGCTGCAAAATCTCCATCAAGCAATCGAGGATTCTCATCAATGCTTGATACAAATTTGTGAATCTACTGAAAGTCTCCTATAATAACCTTTCATGACAGAGGAGGATCCGGATTGTGGAAGCCCTTCTCATCAACTTTGTTATGGAACAAAGAGATGTTTCTCCTTTTCACTCTCGCTGTCTTCTCCTGTGATAAAAATTATTTGAAATGAATGATGTATATGATAATTCACTGAACTTAGAATAATCAGAGTTCCAGGCAATTGATAAAATATAAACGAGCTCTAATTTTTTCCTGGAATATGGGATCCAGCGAGCATAGTTTGACTATTGCTAGGGATTTATAGAAAAACCCCACAAACTTTTTGTCTTTTTCATCAATAACCTAATTTTTCCTGGGATCATTTTATGTGGACCTAGTGGGTATGTCTCAAATTTTTCTTAGGTCGCCCTTTTCGGGTTTTCGGCTTAACGGGTTTTGCGTCTTTTTTTTTGTGAGAGGTTTAAAGTATCGCCGACAAGATTGACATTACTGATGTTTTAGGTCGAACATCTTTGACCAGATATGGTGGGGATGAGGGCCCCAATGAGGTTCGATTGATTAAAAGATGTCTCAATACCTTTCAGATTCACATGGAGGGAAAATGTTTAGATTTTAACAACATGCAGGGCATGTCTCAAGGCATGGGAGCCATATCAGTGTGCATAGGTAAGAAAAGCATCACCTAAGGAAGGCTTGCCATTGTTAGACTGGCTAGGGGAGATCAATATGCAGAGCCGATGAGGGAATGATATGCATAGTCATGTAAAGGTGTCATTAAGTCAATGACTATCCATTTCGGATGGCCTGAGAACTTCATGGAAGTTCGGATTATAGACACCACCATGGGTGGCTTGAAGAATTATGAAAAACCACTAGGGGTGGCTCAGAAAGGGTATGTGATGTATGAAAGGGTTTGGGAACATCTATATGAATCAGGAGTGTGGATGAAAGGTCCCTATCCTACGCATTTAGACAACATAAAGGATGGTTGGAGCTTGGCGCAGTTTAAAGTCATGCAGCTGGGACATTCTTTAAAATGGAATGACTTCTCCTAGTTCTCGGTAATCTCTCTAGAGACATTCCAGCGTATTCAGGCAGGGTTGTGAAAGAGGTTGGTAAACTACAGCTCAGAGGGTTTCCGAATCCCGGGATGGATATAGGGGCTCAGAGGCCTAGAGGTGTACAGAGAGAAGCACTACCTGAGGAATCTTGCCTTCGGTAGACGAGCCAAGGGTGATCAATATGAAGAGCCGCTGAGGTCATGGTTTGAATAGTCATGAAAAGGTTTCCTTAAGTCAATATTCTCCCGATAGTCGAGTAACTTCAAGGAAGTTGAGATTAGGGACCACCAGGGGTGACTTAAAAGGGTTCGTCTCTTTCTGAGTACAGAGTATGGTTTATGAAAAGAGGGCTCCTGAATGCGGGAGAAACATCTAGGATAAACTTCCCGGGAATGGGTAAAGTCATCCCTTATCATGCTGGTGTGAGATGGTGGTTTGTGCAGGTCTGGCCCATGCATTGAGGGAAGGAGGAAAACCTCTATTCCTAATTAAACCCGTGAATAGTTCGACCACACAGTTTAACGTCATCCGACAAGGATGAAGTGCATTGTTATTATTACTAAATCTATGCAGTTTAATGTCATGCGTTGAGGATAGAGGGAATTTTAAATTCTGTGCAGTTTAAAGTCCTAAGGTAAGGACAACTTCCGTGCAATTTAACGTCATGTGGTAAAGATGGATTCCGTGCAGTTTAATGTCATGCGGTAAAGATAGGGAGAATTATTAATGATACTGTTCAGTTTAACGTCGTGCCATGAGGACAGGGGGGAATTATTAAAGATACTGTGCAGTTTAACACCGTGAAGCGAGGAAGGGGGGGGGCATTTTTAAATCTGTGAAAATGCTTGTATTTGGAGGCATTTCCCTGGATGTTTAATTCTTGGTCTTTGCAGCTTCACACCAAGCGGAAAAGACATGCTCCATGTAGTTTTAACCGTCATGTGGTAAGGATGTAGTTACAAAGGCCACTCTTGACTAGAATGTAACTAAGATCGAATACCTCGGCATGTCCAAGATGTGGAGAGGGGTTGATGGTGTAAACCATGGTTTCATGGATTCTTGGATCATGATAGATGATATGGGGGCTCTGAGGCCGGTAAGCGTACAAAGATAGGAAGAGTATAACCTGAGGAAATATTGCCTTTGGTAGATGGGACAGGGGCTATCAATATGTAGATCCGCTAAGGGCATGGTATGCACAGTTGTGCAAAGGTGTCCACGGGTCGGTGAATTTCCACTTCCTATGGCCACGAATGATTATGAGGATCCATGATTTTCCAGGCCACGAAGTTTGTCATTTGGTAAGGAAATATCTGGACATGTCGGGGATGTTCATCCCTGGTTATTATTAAAGATTGGGGAGTTCCCTATGTTGATTTATCTTGTGCAAGGGTGTACCTTTACTCCATGCAGTTTAATGTCGCGCGGTAAGGATGAAGTACTCTTAGTTTAACGATCATAGAGTTCGGACCATTGGGTTACTATTGCTACAATCACCCAGAGGGCAATTGAGTTAGGATGCTCTGGTATACTCTGAACAAGTGTGAGGGAATGAGGGTGTATACTGTAACTCTGGGGTTTCCCGGATCAGGAGATATGGTATGGGGGCTCTGAGGCCGGTAAGCGTATAGAGCTAGGAAGAGTATCGCCTAAGGAAATCTTGCCTTTGGAAGACGGGCCAGGGGCTATCAATATGCAGAGACGATGAGGGAATGGTATGCATAATCATACAAAGGTGTCCATAGGTCGATTAATTTCCACTTCCAATGGCCATGGATGATTATGAAAATCCAGGATTTCTAGCACAGAGTTCAGAATATGGGGATAATGGTGTTCAAGCATACAAGAAACATATTCATTGCAATTGCCCGTTGAGTCAAAGTAGCCTAGCCCTGGCTTGATGTTTGTAAATGCATATCATCATGTGAACCACGAGAAGATACATAGGATAACTAGGTAGGGATACCCTGGAAACATTTGGATGTGAGAGGGGAATGAACTTTTAAACCACTACTCCATAAATTTTTGGATCAGGAGATATGATATGGGGGCTCTGAGGCCGGTAAGCATATGAAGATAGGAAGAGTATCGTCTGAGGAAATATTGCCTTTGGTAGACGGGTCATGGGCTATCAATATGCAGAGCCACTGAGGGCATGGTATTCATAGTCATGCAAAGGTGTCCATGGGTCGATAAATTTACACTTCAAATGGACATGAATGATTATGAAGATCTGCAATTATCTAGGTCACAGAGTCTGATGTATGGAGAGGATACATCCAAATTCTCCAGGAGTACTCCCATTTTGTTTCGTCGTATATCTTGGGTGGGTCACGATGCAGTCTGTGCTGTTTAATGTCGTGCAGTGAGGATGAAGTCTGTGCACATTTAACGTCATGCGGTGAGGACGTGGGGTATATATACCAGTGTTTTCTTTTATCAGTGGTTGGGCTAGGAGATAAGATCATGATGTTGCTACGTATCCTGCGAGGGTAGGAATCAACTCTCACGTAGTTCTTTTGGGGAATACACCCCATGCGGGTCTGGTCCGTATGGGGGAAAATGGGGTATTATTAGCTTCATTTGGAGTGGCTGGGCTAGGATGTGGAATTCTGGCATCACTACGTATCCTGAGAGGGTAGGAATCAAGCCGTACATAGTTCTTTAAAAGATAATACACCCCATGCAGGTCTGGTCCGTACACGGGGGAAAAGGGCATTTTCGATCTTTCTTTTCCGTGCAGTTTAACATCACGCGGTAAGGAAAAAGAATAAACCCCATGCAAGGTTGGTCCATACATGGGGGAGGAAGGATTTTTTTATTTCATTTTGGGGTGGCTGGGCCAGGATGTGGAATTCTGGCGACACTACGTATCCTGCAAGGCGGGAATCAAACCGTACATAGTTCTCTGGAAGGTAATACACCCTGTGCAGGCCTAGTCTGTACACGGGGGAAAAGGGAATTTTTAATCTTCATTCGGGGGTAGCTGGACTAGGATGGGGGACCCTATAATTACTATGTATCCTGCGAGGGCAGGAATCAAGCCATACATAGTTCTTTGGAATCCATGTAGTTTGTGTTCACACAAAGGGACGCGTCCATAATTCCTAAGCTAATGTGAGTAATACTCGTTGCGAGAAACAAGGAATGTCGAAAGTCCTAGCTATGTAACGCGTGAATAGGCATTCTAAGAAAAGTGGTGATGAAGGTGGTGGATGGACCCAGTCATGGGGTCCGCGTGTCACTATGTATCCTGTGAGAGCAGGAATCAAGCCACACATAGTTCATTGAAAGAGGTACATCCCGTGCAGGTTTGGCCCATACATGGGAGAAGAGGGCATTTTTTTTGGGGTCGGTTGGGCCAGGATGGGGGACCCTGGCATCACTACGTATCCTGTGAGGGTAGGAATCAAGCCATACGTAGTTATCTAAAATCCGTTCAGTTTAACATCATACGGTGAGGATGAAATAATCTTTGTTTAGGGTCATAGAGTTTAGACCAGTGGGTGCTTGGCAGTTTAACGTCCTACAACTCAGATGATAACTACTTTTGGTTATGCGAAATACTTCTTCAGAAATATCGCATTCATAGGAGCAGTGGTGAACTGCCCGTCCATAGAGATCAGGGCATATTCTCCATTGGAGTAGACCTTGTGTATAACATATGGTACCTCCCACTTGGGATCCATATTTGGAGGTTTCTTTCTGGGTATCATTGGGGTCTGGAAGACGAACACCAATTCTCCTTCCAGGAAAGACTGAAGACGAACCTTTTTATTGAAGGCTCATGCAATTCGGTTCTGATATACTTCCAGATGGTGCAAAGTGTGCAACCGCTTCTCATCCAGCTGTTCCAATTCACCTAGCCATTTTTCTGATTGCTCATCATTGGATAACTGATCACAAATGGCAATGCGGAGCGAGGGAAATTGGAGCTCAATGGGCAGGACCGCTTCTGTTACGTAAACTAATGAGTACGGAGTGGCCCGAGTAGCGGTGCAGATTGTTGTTCGATAAGCCCACAATGCATGAACGAGTTTATCCGGCCATGATTTCTTGTCTTTGTCCACCATTTTCTGGAGAATGTTGGGAAGGGTCTTGTTGAAAGCTTTTATCTATACGTTGGCCGCTGCATGGTAGCGGGATGAGTGGTTAAACTTTATACCATATTCTCAGTACAGTTTCTCCAATTCAGAAGAGAAAACGTTGGTGCCGTTATTTGTCAGTATGGTATGAGGGACGCAAAATCTGGTGATGATATTGGTTTTCACAAAGCTGACAATGTTTATTGCCCTGACTTCCTTGAGGGGTACAACTTCTGCCTATTTGGAAAAGAAGTCAGTTGCTGTGAGTATATACTTCAATTGTTTGGCCGTGGTGTGAGGATATGGTCCCATGATGTCCATTCCCCAGATGGAAAATGGCTATGAGTACTTGGCCTGATGAAGTAACTCTGGGGGTTGGTGAATGAAGTTGGCATGAATTTTCCAGGAGTGGCATTTTGCGGTAAAGTGCTTGCAATCTCATGCCACAGTGGGCCAATAGTACCCAAGCCTTCGAACCTGATGGGAACGATTAGACCCTAACTGGTGTGCTCCACATACTCCGGTATGCACTTCAGTCATGACAGTAGTGGTTTCTTCTCCATCAATGCATCTAATGAGGACTCCATCGTGGCTTCGTTTGTAGAGGACCTCTTGCTGAACCATGCCGCCATATAGGACAAAGTTGATTGCCTTTCTCCGTATTTGCTCTCATTCAGCCCTGTCTGATGGATGTTCTCCCCTTTAAAGGTAGTTTGCAATGGGGGTCATCCAGCCAGTGGCAGGAGCATATGGATCAGGGACAGGACTAACTTTTTTGATTTCTTCCGTCTTAGTCTGAACAAACGGCAAGACCATTTGAAGATCAGCAATACTGATAATTGTTTCATCCTGGTTTGGGTCAGCTAGGGATGTGGCCGCATTAGCTAATGCATCGGCCTGTGAATTCTGAGACTGGGGAATATAGGTCAATGTTGGTTCTGTGGAGAATTCCACCATTAACCCTCAGGCATGGATAAACAGGGGAATCATCTCCTCATTTTTTAATAGCATAGTCACCATTGACTTGCTTGATGACCAGTTCTGAGTCACCTTTTACCTTAAGGTGTTGTACTTGTGCCTGGAGTGCGAGCTCCAGGCCTGTAATGAGGGCTTGATACTCCAACTCATTATTCATACATCCTTCTCACAGGAGGAAGGAATATGGTAAGACTACATTTTCTAGGGACATGAGTATTATCCCCAAACCCACCTTGTTAAATTTGGGATCCTCCATTCTTTTCCCTGGAGGGCTTCAAGATGCGCCATAGAAATACATTTCCCATGTTGGGAACTCCTCTTGAACTGTGAAGATATCTTCATCAGGTAGTTTGACATCCAGTGAGGTGTTCCCTGTCGAGGGGTGCTCTTCCAGAAAATATGCTAATTCCTGGCCTTTGTTGGCCTTCTGAGGCACGAACCGGATGTCCAACTGTTGCAGGATGACTGCCCATCAAGATAGGCACCCGGCCAGCATCAAACGGCTGAGGATGTACTTGAGCGGGTTACTACGTGAGACCAAATGGAATTCATGATGCTGAAGATAATGTCTCAACTTTTGAACTATGTAGAACAAGGCCAAACAACTCTTCTCAATGTTTGTGTATCGAGTTTCAGTGTCGATCATGGTTCGACTGAGGTAATATAGACTGTTTTCACTACCGGTGTCATTTTTCTGTGCGAGAAAGGCCCCCAGTGACCGTTCAAGGGCTGTCACGTATAGGATAAGGGGTCTCCCTTCAACCGGGGGCATGAGCACCGGTGGGATCAAGAGGTACTTCTTTAGGCTGTCGAATGGCTCTTAGAAATCATCTGTCCATTGGTACGTAACCCCCTTTTTCATTAACCTAGTGAAGGTCAAACATTTACCCACCAGGTTGGCTATGAACCGCCTAATGTAAGATAGGTGTCCTTGGAATCCTCTCAACTCAGTGAGATTACAGGGAGGTGGTAAACCAAGGATAGCCTTTGTCTTTTCAGGGTCGACTTCGATGCCATGATGGCGTACGACAAAGCCAAGGAATTTCCCTGAGGTAACCCCAAAGCAAAATTTCAAGGGGTTCATCTTCAGGATATGTTGTTGAAGTTTGTTGAAGATGGATTCAAGGTCTAACAGGTGATCTGAGCACTATCTTGATTTGACCACCAAGTCATCCACGTAGCATTCGATGAATCTCCCCAGAAATGGTTTAAATATACGATGCATAGTGCGTTGATATGTGGCACCAGTGTTCTTGAGACCAAAGGACATGACCTTGTAATAGAATACTCCTTGAGGGGCCCTGAAGGTAGTGGATTCTTCGTATTATCGGGCCATCCTGATTTGATTATACCCAGAATAGACATCCATGAAGGAGAGATCCTCATACCCAGCCGTTGCATCGATTAATAATTCTGTGATCAGGACCGGGAAATCATCTTTCAGGCAATGCCGATTGAGGTCTCTGAAATCGATGCAGACGCGGATTTTTCTATTCTTTTTCTTGATGGTGATGATTTTGGCTAGCTAGATGGGGTATTGGACCTCCTGAATGAGGCCCGCTTTAATAATCTTATTGACTTCAGCCTCTATTTTGGCAGCATGTGTGGGGTGCGTCCTTATGGCGGCTTTTTTATATCCCTAGTGGTCTTCTTAAAGACCTAAGTGGTGGGTCGCCACTTCGGGATCGAGTCCTGTAATTTCCATGTAATTCTAGGTAAAAAAATCTTGATGCTGCTTCAGGAAATAGGAAGATACCTCGTGCTCCTCAGGGGAAATGGCTGTACTAATGGGAGTGGACCTCGAGTCTTCCTTGGTACCCAGGTTTATTTCGCCGAGCTCGTCCACAGTGGTGGAGATAACTTCCTCAAATGTGGGAGGTGCATCCCTGAGATCTTCCTCCTCTTCTTCCCCCACATTCTCATCTTCTTGATCCGTCGGGGGGAGAGTTCCCGGCACGGGCTCTTGGGAGTCCGGAGGCGAGGTGTTGTGGGCATCCTCGCTCAAGTATTCTCCCCCAAATTGAGATTTAGTGGTTGTTTCAACATTATCATATTTATCCATTACGACTGGAGTCATGAGTATAGCTAAGTGCATGCCCGGACTTGAACCCCTGCTCTCAACATGGTTGATGGGCAATACATAGTCTCTGTTGAGCTGTTTGAGGGGGTCATCAGGAACCATTTACAGGCCGTTTGGAGCGGGGATCCAGTCAATACCATCGAGTGAAGGCTTCTTTTTTCCTTTTCTCATAAAACCCAGCGTCAATGTAGTGTGATTTGGAGAGCTCGAAAGGGGCCTTGTCAGCGTGTAATGTCCCACTTTGTCCATTGGAACAATACTTAATACATTGGTGGTAGTATAAAGGAATGACCATGTGATTATGGAGCCACGACCTTCCCAACAGGGCATTGAATGCTGTGTTCTTCCAGACCACCAGGAATTCTGAGTAGGCCACAAGGTCGCCAAAACGGGTTTTTAGCTTGATTTGTCCCATTGGCTTCTATTCACTCTTGTCGTAACCCAACAGAGTTTCAGCTGAGGGCATTATATTATCCTTATTATATCCCAACTTATGAAGTGTCTGTAAGGGAAGGAGGTTAACTCTAGAGCCGTTTTCAATAAAGACTTACTGGATCTCAACATCATTTAATGTACCGGATACATATAGTGGTTTGATGTGTCCTTGCATGATGGCATCTTCATCCTGTTCAGTGAAGGAAATCACCACATTGCATTCAGCTGAGCCGGTCTCCATCCGATAAATCTCGGCGGTGGCTACCTCAACTTGAAAATCCTGGGGTCTGAGCAAGGCTTCTATGAGCGCCTCCCTAAGATCTGCTGACAAACTCAGGGCATCCAGGATTGACAGTTTGGCTGGTACCAACACCAGCTGCTTAAGAATATCATATTTCTGCTCTAATGGCCGACGCTTTTCCATTCATGGGAGAGTTTTAGAAGGAAACTTGGGAGCTGGAGTATGTGACGAGGAGGTTCGACTGCACAGTCAGATGTCGACTTTGTTCCCACATTCGGGAGACTTGGCCCGTCCGGTCTGTTTGTGCGCACTAGGCGGCCAGACACTTCCTTCTCCTCTGATGGGTACCACAGAATGATGGGACTAGAGTGGCCGCTTATTGAGGTGGAGGGATATTCTTTCTCATGTTGAGTCCGTTGAAGGGCTCTCCCATGGGTTTCTGCGATATTAACGGTTTGAGCCGTGGTAAAACCATAGGGTTGGTTTCAGATGCGACTGCACCTCCCCTGGTATCCCCTGCTTCTACAATTCCTCCTCCCAGCCCCTTGTGTTGGGAAATCAGGTTTGTAACTATAACCTTTGTCAGGGAATGATTCCATTAGATGGATGATGTTGATGGAACCAAAGATTAGCTCCTCATCCTGTGACAGGTCAACCTGGTCGGTTGTCCCTGATGGTGCCGTTTGGTGGGTCGGTGCTTGTGGTGCCAAGTTTGGGGGTATAAATTTTGATAGTGTCGGGGCTAACTTCAGCCTCATTGCGGACTGATACTCTTGTGCTTGTCTCCTCCCTTCTTGATTATGCCTGGTTGACCAGCTTGTGGAGGGTTGTGAGGCCGATATTGTCGACTGTGTGGCATTAGGGGCTATTGGCAGCATCACCGGCTACCGTAGTTGAGCTCGGAGTATGCCCTAAGCTCGATTGACAGTCTTTCGAGTCATCTAGTCATCAAATTTCTTCCCCTTATTTCTGGTGACTTCCTGCCACCCCTTCTCTTTGTCGGAGTCGGTGGTAGAAATATACGTCACATGTGCTGGGGGTGGTCCCAACTCGACCTACCCGGAGTCTACCATCCTTTGCAGGAGGTCTTTGAAGACGAAGCATTCCCAGATATTGTGCTCCAACATTCGATGGTAGGGACAATAATCTATCCTATCATCGCGGACGACCTCTTCAGGCTTCCTTGGCTCCAGGAGGTGGAGCAAATTGAAATTCATGGTGGTGATGAAGTAGCCGTGGACTTGGTCCTCTTGGAACGAGTTTACTTTCTGTCTTCATTCCTCAAACTGGTTCCGCTTCGATCCTCTATGATCTTCCCATTTGGGCGGAAGTGGCCACTGATATACAGGGGGCCCTTGACGATTTTATGGAGGCCTAGGCAGTGGAGCAGGCGTAGCGGCTGGCTTGAGCGTGACAGAGGACGCTTTAGCTCTAACTGTTCTCTTTGCAGGAGCCTATGAGGCTATTAGGGACTTCCAGTTGGTCCACTACAGGGAGTCTTCAATTCTCTGGGCAATGGTAGAGAGATTGCGAAAGCCAGTGGTGCACTCCACTAGTATGAGCGGTGTTCGCAGCTCATCCTGAAGGTTATCGATGCATATGGAAAGCATCTCATCATGGGGCATTGGCCTGTTCAGAGAGTAGGCCAGACCCTTCCATCTGGCGATGAAATCTGAGACCCTCACGTTCTCTCTCTATTTGCAATTCATGAGGCCGCTGACCATTGTTTTAGGTAGTTTTGAGATGAAGTGGAATAGGAACTACTACCGTAGGTCTTCCCAAATTTTTATTGACTGATCTGGAAAATTCTTATACCAGATGAAGGCAGATCCTTGCAAGGTATGCATGAAGCATCTGAGTTTCAATGATTCTTATTATTCTGGAGTTCCCATCATTGGGTCGCAATAAGACACGTAGTGCATCAAATGCTGTTCCGGATCACCTGATCCATTAAAAATAGGGAATACAGGGCTCCCAAAATTGGGCAGAGGAGGCGTGTTTCTCACCCAATCTGGGTAGGGCTTTTGATCTAACTGTACCAGAGCGTGTAGACCTTCTATTTCTTCCAATGGAGTTGTCAGTGCCTCGATGGTGTTGGAGAGACGCTGGTTTACATCCTGTTGGTCCCGGTCTTGGGCAGGTGTAGTCCGAAGCATTTCTTGAGGATCCGGCTCGGCTGGCACTAAGGGTGCATATGCCGTTTGTGACACCTTCGGATGGTTCAAACGTATTCTCTCTGGTTTCTTCCTGAGTGAAGGGAAGTCTTGGTATTCACCTAGATCCATGTTTAGGTAGTTGGATGGACCATGCGACTCATTGGGCGGGGGTTTTGACCGTGCCTTGTTTTCCAGGGAAAACCTTGGTCTTTGAGGTTCACTTTCTGGGAGTGCAAGGTGTGGATCTTCTTGGGAATTTCTTTCAATAATACGGTCCCTCTGGAGTAGCTCGGCGTTAAGCCACCTCAATTTTTTCATTTCCTCTTCCTGTCGAGCGAATCTCTCTTCAAGTGTAAGTGGATCGTTTTTATAGAGAGAAGGAGGTGGGTTAAGGGTACCAGTCCTTTGTTATTATCCTTGTTGGAGGCTTGCAGGGTAAGTGGAGGAGGGTTAACTGGAGGGGAGACCATATTTAGGGTAGACCTTTGGTTCCATGTGTACACACATGCTGTTTCTTTGTGAATCACAACATCAATGGAACCATCATCTCCCAATCCATCCAGATTTGCATCATCTCTGGTGTCACCCGTGTGGTTAACCTCTATGGAGTTGATTGATTCATATCACGGGGTGTAGGAGATTTCATCTTTCAAATAGAAAGAGAATCTCCCATTCCATTTATTGGCCTTCCCCTTCCTGTCCCAGGATTTCTTACGGACTCGGTGACGAAGGGTGACACGAAGAGTTCTTTGATATGACCTTACAGTATGCCTCCCTTTTGAAGGGGATGATGATTCAAAGGATGGGATAGGGCAGGAAGCTCCTCTTCTTTCTGTTCTCCCTAGACGAGAGAATACTAATTCTTGTAGGGGATGTTGTTGTTGAGGTGGTAAAAATGCCCCCAGCCTTGAGAACTGGGGTTGGATCCGTTCCCTGGACATTGAGTCTCTTCCTGTTTTTATTGGTCTTACAGGGGAATTTGTTGTTAAAAATTCCCCCAGCCCTACAGGCTGGGGTTGACCCTAGATTGCGGTAGTGGCTGCTACTATCGCTACCTGCCTAATCTTACGTGCCCCCATTCGGGGGTGAACTGGATCTGACGCCAAGTTCACCTGTGAATCAATCCCCTCTATGGAGGCAAGCAATGAATGCTAATTGGCCTCTCTTAGATGAGAGGCTCATTGTATGCTTTCAGTGGCCTGATTTAGGAGTTCGTGAATGGCTTGTTCCCATCGGGCCTGATGCATCTGGGACCTACTCAAGGCCTGCCTTTGTTGGGTGTGTCACCTTTCCCGAACAGGGAGACCACATGACTGTTGTCTTGACGTGATGACGTTGCAAGAAATTATGCCAAATAGGTTGTTCTGGGAGGGGAGCAGAGTGAAATGTAGATCTCCATGTTCTCCCCATCCTCTGATATGGACTCCCTCCAAAGCATCGCCAATGAGGCGGCACAACTGGTGTAGTGCATGGAGGCAGGCTAACTCAATGTTTCATTTACGCCTAATAGGTCGCGGTTGCTACGTCGAAGAAAGAGATTTCAGGTCAATGTGACACAGGAGGTATCCTATTGTCTTGACATGGTTTACATACCCATTTTAGGGCAGGAAGCTTGATTTCATCCAGCGGAGGGTTGTCCATATATTGGAGCGAATGTCGTGCGCAGATTATTCTGACAACTTTCTGGGTATGTCGAATTGAGAGGTGGCCATGGTCCAAAACATAACTGGTATGTCATCTCTGGACAGTCGTTTCCTCAAGTACAACATGTAGGCATACTCCTCCTCTAGTGATTCCTCTACCTAGTCATCCCAACTGAGATGCTCACCGATAGTGTGGTCAGAGGCAGTGGGGCCGGTATGAATTGAATTGTCATATGGGCGATTCTGAGGTACTTCAAGAGATGACAGTGGCCCCGGACCATCTCTTGATTGAAGAAGGGTGTTGTTTGAGACTAGCTGGGATTCTGACATGCTTGATCTTGTCCTTCTGAGTGCCTCGACATATGAGGGCTTTTTTGTTATTGATTTGGTAGGGGGAGGACCTTCCTATCGATATGATATGTCACTACGGGGAGGACCTTCGCAATAAATTCGATCATGGTAGTATGACCATCATGGTTTGACATTCGATGTGTGTCTTGGGAAGGAACTTCAAGACACACTGCAACAATGGGAGGACCTTCTTATTGCTTGGGGCCATTGCGGGGAGGACCTTCGCAATGGCGTCCATGGTGGCGAGGACTACCATCACAGCTACCGCAATGGTGAGGACTACCATCACTACTGCCACAGGGAGAATGTATGTGGGGTACACCCTGGGGAGGGCCTTTAGAATGTACCGCAACGAAGGGAGGACCTTCTCATTACTTGAAGTCTCTACGGGGAGGAACTCTATTATCCGAATGGTGAGGACTACCATCATGATCTGATGCCTGGCTGCGTAGAATGCCATTGCAACATAATCCCTAGGGAGGACCGTCAGGGCAGGCCACGACAAAGGGAGGGCCTTCTTTCCATGATGAGACGTCACTGCAGGAAGGGCCTCCACAGTTGAAACTATGATAGCGAGGACTACTATCATAATCTGTGGTCCCACTGCACGAAGAGTGTTTGCAGTGTATACCCTAGGGAGGACCTTCAGGGTGAAGCAGGGATGCAGATATGCTCCGAGGCAGCTATCTCGTCGCTTATATGAGTCGACTCAATTGGGGAGACAGGCTCACGAGCCCGAGTCCTTGATATTTCCACTGATGCAATTATATTCTAGCAAGTCTGCAAGATATGATCTCGGATTGATACCTGCTCCTCCATCATTGCCAGGATAAGCAGAGAGACATCTTTGGCTGGAGCAGGTATGAAGGCCCATTTGGTATCAGAGTAGGAATATCCTACTCCGGTCCTCTGGTGGTCAGTGGGTACTGATAATTCGCCTATGTCGGGGCAGGTGAACGAGTCTACCTCTGTGCCAGGATATGCTGGTTTATCTCTCTATTTTCCACCACTTCGGGATGGCGGACTTTTCTTGCATCTGTAGGGAGCTGTCCCTGCATATATTGGTTCCCCACCATATCGAGTCGGTGGCCTTTGTTGGTGGGGTGACGTGACCCTCTATTAATTTCTGCCACATTTAGACGGCATGATTTGTTGATCACCACCACATCAGGATGGTAGGCGTTAGGAGTATCTGCTAGGAGATGGTCCTATAGGCAATGGGTTTCCATCACGTCTAGTTGGTGGGATTCATGACCCTGGGCAGGGAGAGGTTCCTGCTGGGTTGGTTTCATCCTGTGTGAGTGACATGCTTGATGGAGCTCAGTGGGGATGCATGCCTACTCATATGATGCCTCCATGTCTGGATGGCGGGCTTTAGAGGAGTGGATAAGTGTATGTGCTTGCTCGCAATACGTCTCTGTGACTGGGCAGCGGAGCTCCTCCTCAGGGACAAAGGTGATGATTGGTATCTAGTTGTACTTTTTCCACCCTCCTCGGGTGTTCCAAGGGGCCAGAGCTTGGGGAGCATGGGCCTGGATCCTCGAGGCGATGTACTCCTTAGCATGAGGATATTGAGTCACGACGTAACTGCGACGAGGTCTTCCGGCGGGGGCCTTGGAGCGAAACCCCCGTTCAGCGGGGATGAAGTCCTCAATGTCAACCTCATCTACCTCCCTAAGATAAGGGAGGTACGGTTTTTCTCGTTCTGGGGATAGACTCCCTAAATGATTTAAGATGGCAACAGGAGCCGTGTGGGTCTGCTTTCACCACCGTTGCTGGGCAGGCAACCGACGGGTCCTGGCGGATTGGAGGGCATGCATGGCCGCCTCCACATTCGGGAGAGTACCGTTCAAGTGGTACTCTAGGATCAATGAATCCGAGACCCATCTTTGAAGACACTAAGTAGGTGATGGGGTCCTTCATTGATGAGGATGTCCGATCATTGCATTTTTCGAAGTACGCATCTGTGAGTTCCTCCGTGATTCCATTGGATTAAAGGGAGTTATGATTGGTACCTGTAAAATATTTTAACAAATACAAATAAGAAACCTGTCAAAGTAGCATCTCATGATCCCATGCATAATTAATGACATTTCTTGGTCCTCCTTGTGAGTATAAGGGGGCACAGGGTGGGATTAGGTTAAATCCGTCATGCTTGGTTAAATATTCACGTCAAGTTCACCATTTTTGTTTTGAACTGTCTAGGGTGGTGGGGACTGACACGCCCAACAATCGATCTCACGGAGGGATGAGCTCCGCTCAATCGCTCAGGTCGGGTGTATCGGTCTTCATTTCTAAACTCCCAACAGTTCCATATCCAACGATCTGTGGACCTGCTTTACAAAGGCAGGTGTTCGCTGGGCGATTCGGCCAGCAATGATTAAGAACTCACATTGGTCGAGAGGATGGGAGGTCGGGATCATCTCACCCTTTTGGGGGGAATTATCACCTGTTATGGGACTCTCTTATATATTTAAGATGTATTCATATGTTTGCGAATCTTTGGTTTATACCCAAGTATAGTATCCACGGATTACTCCTGGTTGGCAATGGTCAGCTGAACACAGGGATTCAGAATTATTTAGGCCTAAGGTTTACCATCCCTCATAGGATTAATGACCCTGAGGAATTTGGACTCATTGAGATGACACTGGTTTGAAGCCTCATAATTAGGCAGTCTGGAGTTTATTGTCATCCAGGGAGGACAGATAATGAATTGAGCGTTTGGATCGAACCTGTGATATAGGCTTTCTATGTATCCTCGTGAGAGGAATCAAAATCCACGTAGTTTGTTTTAAGGGGAATGATTGGGAATTACACATGGTTAGTGGCCCGAAGAAGGATTGAACCTCGAGGAGGCTTCCTACGTACCCTGTTTAGGAGACACAGATAAAAACCCACGTAGTTTATTCGAGATTAGGGCTTACACGTGGGAGTTTCCTGTTATTGGTATTGAGCCTTGAGGAGGCGTCCTACGTACCCTTCATAGGAGACATGGATCAAAACCCACGTAGTTCATTCGATATTAGGGATTACACGAGGGAGTTGCCTGTTATTGGGATTGAGCCTCGAGGTGGCATCCTATGTACCCTGCTTAGGAGACAGGGATCAAAACCCACGTAGTTTGTTCGAGATTAGGGCTTACACGTGGGAGTTTCCTGTTATTGGGATTGAGCCTCGAGGAGGCATCCTACGTACCCTACTTAGGAGAAAGGGATCAAAACTCATGTAGTTCGTTCAAGATTAGGCCTTACACGTGGGAGTTTCCTATTATTGGGATTGAGCCTCGAGGAGGCGTCCTACGTACCCTACTTAGGAGACATGGATCAAAACCCACGTAGTTCGTTGAACCACCACCATCATGCGGATTCCGTGACAATCAAAAATCTCTAAGCCCATGTGAGTCATGCTCGGTGTGAGAAACAAAAGAATGCAACAGACTTGGAAGGCCTAACACATTCTTCCTACCAAGGGAAGGAGAGGAAGACGACGAGCGGAGAAGGATGGGACCACTGGACTCTCCTTCTCCCTGATGTTGGAGGAAGGTAGAAGTCGCACATCGGAGCAATGAACCTTTCATGATGAGAAGGGAAGGGTCATCGTCTTCTGATGAGGATAGTGTGGGGATTACTCCAAGAGGGATTCCCATCCACTCTCAGGAGAGGGGAGAAGGGCTCACCGCTGGCGCTCGTCAAAAGGAAGCGCGAGTGGGGTCCCTCAATCCTGGTGAGTGGAGAGGTAGAAAGGGGACTCTTAGGCTTGGACCCTGAACTACCATGGGTATGTGAACCCAGGAATGTTTCGAGAACCCGCTCAAAAGCCGTAGGAACCCCTTTTCCCTCTCCTATCGTGGTTATCTGAACTCAAATAAGCACACTGATGTGCTTGAAGGTTGCATCATATGGGTCCGGTGGCTTCGGTAGAGGCCTTATCTTGGGGACGATGAATAGACCAATGAAGGGATTGCAAAGGATCAGTCCAGATTGGAAGGATTTTATCTGACTTGGGTAATGGGAACACCGAAGGAGTTGGCGGGCCACATGGGTGTATGAGGAGTGGCGCCCTTCGCGTAGGGGGGTGCTACGTGACTGGAGAGGCCTTCCGTGTACCAGGGTGGTACGCAGACTAATAGGCATCCCATGTACCAGGGTGGTATGTAGCTTCGGGTTCGACCCGCATACCAGGTTGGTATGCAGGGGAGTCCATGCGAGTAGCGGTGACCATGGGCGACGCCGGTCGGGGGTTCATCAGTCAGAGCTTCGCCCGCGTAGGAGGGTGCTACGCGGTGTGTCGGATCGAAAAAGGGGCATAGACTCCCTGGTCCATGGGGAGTACATCTGCGGAGGGGCCCTGGCTTGCAGTATTATTATTTTTTTATTTTAAGTTTGCGGTTCACCAATTTGTTCTGCATTTCGGTTCCTTATTAATTCATTTCTAGTTTCATACCTGTTCTGGTTCGCGAATTGGAACTTCACTATTTTCGAAATCCTAAACTCCTTCCTCCGAAATCCTTCCACCCGAATCTGATTGATCCCTTTCTTATTCCCCTCGATGTCTATTTATAGAGGGGGGAAAGAGATGTATCTGTGGTCATGCAACATCTTTTGTAGAGGCCCATTACCGAAAACCCGGTTTATGGATGACTTGGTCAATCCGCAACTCGCGGGGGGCATTGAATGCACCTCACCCACAAACCAAATTGGTTTGGGGGGTGCTTCACGGCCACGTAGGGCTCTGCCTCCATTCCACGAATGACAGCGCACGCGGTCTGGGCCGGTTGGCGCGTTTTGTGGCTGGGGCGGTTCGTGACGGTGGACTTGCCTGGCGCCCGTCCTGCTTCGCGCCCGTGGAGGGTTCCTGCCTCCGTTTCGTGGACGACGCTGGTTTGTAGAGGGGGTGGCTTTCTGAACCGTCCGCATACCATCTATGTTGGACCGGTCGGTCCTTCGCCAATCTTGAGTAGTATCCACATTTTCATCCAATTCTTTGAGGTAAATTGGGTATAATCCTTTCTCAAATTAAGGGGATTCCCATTCTACTTTGCGGATTTTTCAAGACGCTACATACTACAGAAGTGGAATTAAATTTATTTAATTTAATTTAAAAATTATAAATAGTCCAATGACATGAATATGATTTATTTAATAAAATGTTAATGAGAAATTTTTAGTTTATTTTGGTGGTTTTTCCGACCATCATGAACTAGTTTCATTATATTTAATATTATAACTATATATTAGTTACATAACATGAAATAAGTTATAAAATTCTTATTAAAATCTCATTTAACCATAATAATAGTTTTACTACTAGCCTTGATGGTGATAATGGAAAATTAATAATCATTATCCTTTGAGATAGTTAACTACCATAATTTAGACAATGGTTTCGTTTCTTTTAGTAAGAGGATATAAAAAAAAGGGGTGGATAGAATATTTTACATTAGAAATATAAAATTATATTATATAAATGATACTATATTTATTATTATTTTATTTATTAATTAGGATAGAAAAATTTATAATAAAAAAAGGAAATTAAGAGAGGTGGTTTGTGAAAGTTACCTCTTGAATAACACCTCCTTGAAGGATCCCTTAATGAACATGGAACTGGTCTTTGGGTGAGACGAAAAGCACTTGGATATGGATACAGTGGGAAATATAGAGTTTTTATAATATTTTATGATATTTAAGTCTTTTTAGGAGTAATGGGGTGGTGAGGAGTGGTATTTATACTTGAGAAGAGGTGGTTTTAAGTGATTAAATAATGATTATTTTATATTTATAGCCAACCACATTTGGGTGGAATTAATTACAATGAATTATAATGATAATTAATTTTGTTAATAAATATTAAGGTCTATAAACACATAAAACAACTATTTAAAATTTTAGTTTTTAGGTATATTAATATTTTACCTTTTAACTTTAACCAGTTTTAGTATTCTACATATATTGAAAAAAATCATTTTTTTACCCCAATAACATTTTTATACCTAAAAATGAAAATAAGATTACTACCTAATTTTAACCTTATTATTAAAAATATGGAATCCATTTTTCCAAATTCAATTCATAGAAATTGTAAAATTAAATTTATTACAAACCTGTAGATGCGACAAAAAAATGGGTTTTCAAGAAGTGTATTTTTTAGAAAAAGATGATTTTATATGAACTCTAGGACTAGTAATATTGTAACGCCCCGACCCCAGTTACCCAGAGTCGGTGAATTATTACATAACATTGGCATGATCACAAGAAAGATCAAATCTCGAAAGACCGATTGGTTTAGTAGCCTTGGAAACACTAGATATATTCATAAGTTTTACATTACATTATAAAACGAAAAACTACTACAACAACATATTGTCTCCATAATACACACTCATATCCCCACATAATATCCCTGCAGGTCATTCATAACTTACTTCTTCACTTCCTGGGAAAAATAAAACATAGAAAAGGGGTGAGCTCAAATGCCCAGTAAGGATAACAATATAGCGGAAACTTTCATAAATAAGAATAAACATTTAAGGCAATGTATAACTAAAACAAAAGCCTTTCAAACATGAACTTTCAACATGGTATGTCATAAATAAAATGAAATAATGCCATTTACTTATTCACATGGATATTCTACTAATCGAATAACCACATGAAAAAATCAATAACCACTTTCATAATGTTGGAATGCATAATGCCAGACTATCATAACCACATAGTCAAGGCCTCGTGCCAAGACTACAAATAAGATTTTGTCAAGGCCTTGTGCCAAGACACTAGTTTGTCTCATGAGACCTACCGATGCATCGAGGAGCTATAGCGGGCTCCACCCGTCACTTACTAAGTCCAATGCATTCCCATATGAAAAGGTTTAAACATAACATAAACATTCATATTAAAACTAGCATACGAAATGTAAATAATTTCACCATAAACTATGAATGGTATAAAAATAGCACATTCACAGTCAAACATATCACAAAACCTTCAATACAGTATAAAAGTTTTGTATCATAATAAATCAACTTCAAATAATCTTAAAATCCATCAAAGGATGTTGACATAGATGAAATCAATATTCTTTTTAAAGAAATATCTCCTTTTAATTTGAAATCATTTTAGATACATATAAAATAAAACATTTTCATTGAAAATATTCTTATAAGCTTGTAAGGGAAACTTTGACGATTTTATAACGGCAGAAAATAACCGCACTCACCGTATAAGTTAAAAAAACATTCTTACCTCAATTCTGTCGAAAAGGTTAAAAAGGACCTTGTTTTGAAAACGACGGAAAGATTCCTATTATAAAAAGTCAAACAAGGGTATAAATGACTTTAACCCATATTCTTGTAAATAATAAAAATGTTTTGAAATACATTTTGAAGAAACATGGATGTGGATGATAAAGAGATCCCACTAGATTATTACATATAAACAACCTCGGATAATGAAGAGATTGTGAAATAACCCTTAACAATTTGGTAACTTATGAAACATACAACCCATGAAATAGGTATCATAAAATGAATATGTAAATACACATAAATTAGAGTGTATTACTCAAAGAATATAATTATGGGCAGTACATACACCACACAAAAGGTGATGGTGGCAATATGGCATGAATCTCACGGGAATAAGGAGTGAGATGAAAACCCCTTACCTTGTACTTTTCCTTGGTTGGGGTAGGTTAACCTCCTTTATAATGGTGAAATAATTTTTATTAAATTATACAAGAATCATATATATTAATATGATATCTTATATGATCTTTTAACATTGATTTGTTAATAATATCTTAGAATTATCGTCGTTTCGGGTGTTAACTTACTCATTTTCTTTTATATGTTTTGTTACATAAGCCATGTTTGTTGTATATTATTCATATCCAGAATGATATCAAGTCCTTAAACATAATTTTTAAATCATCAAATGATAATTATACTTGAATGGATACGATGGAGAATGAATCTCATCGCGTTCGTGGAGACGGTAGTCCGTACGTACGCACGAGCGACAATATCATTCTTTTGATATTAAAATAATATATAAATGGATGGTATATCATATATACAGAATCATTAACATGTTATATTTATTATTTACATGAGTTACATATCATTATTATACCCATCCAAAATAATAATATATTGAATAACAATTACACCACGACGTGGAGACGGTAAGCCGTACGTACGCACGTATGGTGACATGTTATTCAAAGGGTGGATAGAATACTGAATATGGTTGTAACATATTTATAATAACATCACAATATAAGTGAGATACTGGAGTTATTATTTTTGAATGGTAACAACAAAGGAATAAGAAGTGGAAGAAGAAATGAACTTGGAAAAAGGGTGGTGAAATCATTACCTCTTCTTCGGGTTCTTCCTTTTGATTTGATCAAAAGGGCTCCTTAGGTTGGCTTTCTGATCAAACTAAGGCCTCTAGGTTGTAGTGAGGGAAGTTGGGAGAGTATTTGGGAAGAGTTTGGCCGAACCAAAAGGCTTTGAAGGTGTGAAGAAATGAGAAGGAGTGCCCTTTTATAAGAGGGGTGAGGGGCACCTTTGGAAAAGATAGAAATATTAATTTATAATAAATTCATATTCGGTTTCTAATGGCTCCAAAGTTGATTATTCAAAGGTTAAGGTGGGGATAGGTAGAAAACCACTCAACCAATAGAATTTAGACAGGTTTTGGTACTTATATTAACCTTATCTTTAAGTATTAACTCTAAGTTAATTAGTTTCACTTTTACAATGTCTCTTTGTATTTTTATATAATATGGTTAATAAACTTACTATATACATCCAATAGACCCCCAAGTGGTCCATTAATGATGAACCTATCATGATATAAGTCTCTTGGCCGAATCTTAGATTTTTAGGAATTTAATATCAATTAATAATATAATATTTGTTTTAAGAACTCTTTTATGTCAATTTTGACACTATTCAATAGTTGATTTTTGTGAAACACATAACAGATTGATTACTTCGAAAAAAGTCAATTGAACCAATCCTAATATATCATATTATCCTATAAAATTAGTTTAATTCATTAAAAGTTTAATATTATATTTATTTGGGTATTTATAATATCAATTATTTTAATTTTTCACTATTATAGTAATTACTGCATCATCATTGTGTCATAAATAAAATAAAATATTTAATGTCTAAAAATTATAAATAAAATATCATTATGTATTAAATCTTTTTATCTTTCTAATTAATATTTATAATCTAAAATCCAACATATATAACCCTATGTAACAATTGTTTTTTTAAAAGATATATGCTTGTGTCATTTTTGTATTCATTTTAACTTAATTAAAATAAAGTGTCATTATCACTTACAAGTGGATCCATGAGGTCCACAAATCGACCCAAAGATGCCTATGGTCGAACATGTATCAACCAATAAGGCTAGGACACGTTTTAGGGTAATTTAGTATTATTATAATATTATTTTTTAACCCTTATTTACCGGATTTACCCTTAACCATGGTAAATAAAATATTTACCGCAGTAATTATTCAAAATGTCTAAAAATAAAAGTTACCTATTTAAAAAATTTGAACATCCTGATTCCAAATATGTAATCCATTTTTCTAAATTGAAAACACAGAAGTGGCAGAAATTAATTTAAAATTAATTCCCGCTGTCAAAACAAAAAGCGTGTTTTTAAGAGATAATAACTATCAAAAGATTGACACTTGTTTATGTTCGGTTTAATTGTAAAATTATGTCCAATGACCAAAACTATATTAAATGGTAAAAATATATTCTAAATATACTTTGAAACCACTCAAATTCATAATTTATCACTATTAATTATTTTGATTAAAAAAGTTGTTTTTAATTAAAATTTAGTAATTTTCACTATTCATCAAAATATGAAAGTTATCCGAAATGTACCAAAATTTCACCTTAGGCTAAATTCGATATTCCGAATCCAAAATTGAAGTCCATTTTAAAATATAAAATATATATAATTTCAAAAAGTAGGTATTACTATTCATAACGGCTAGTTTGATTGGTTGTGGTGTGTGTTAAAACTCAAGGTTGCGTACAACACACGCTACTGTATTATTCAAAGAAAGTGTACCGTGGAAGCTTGGGATGTTTAATTTTAAATTTTTGATGTCTCCATTTAGTCAAAAAGTTTAAAATATTGTATTTAAAAAGGGTTCATTTATAAAAGTTGATAAAAGTGCAATACTGAAAATGAATTTGTTCTTGCATTATATCTAAGAAACTCATAATATGGATTCTAAAATTATAAGGATTATATAAAGTTTAAAATTTAGATAATACTATTCATAACCTCTTTTGAATGGCTTTTTTTTTGTAACTCTTGGTGTGATTGAACTCGGTGTTGCGTGTAGTGAAAGTTATTGAATTATTTTGAAGAAATAACACAATATGAAATCTTGGGGTGTTACATTCTCCCCTCCTTCAATAAATTGCGTCCTCGCAATTTGAAATTGTTCTTCGAAAATAAAAGGTTGAAAATAGAAAATATATTTGTGGGAAAACCCACATCGGAAATTGGGTTACTAAAATTTAGTCTTAATATGAGGAAAAGAGAAATGAAAGGGTCACCACCAAATTATGATCTCCATTAGGAGAACATTGGTGGCATTTAGAGACATATAATTGGAGGAAAAACGTAAATATTTATAGGTAGTGATTGAGGTCATCAATCAAAAACAAGTATAAAATTGTGGTCCTTAAATTCATCAATCTATGATGATTTGAAATACCATCGGTTCAACAAAACATAGGGTATTAGGATAACACATTTTTGACGTTTCAAAATATCTTAGTTGAAATCCCACATCGAAAAATGAATTAATGAGGCCTCTATTTAAAATAAAGAGTCGAAAGTATGAAGATTACCGAAAATAACACATACTAGGGTTCCATGTAGGAAAATATGGATATGGAAGAAAAATCTAACCATCAATTATCTGATGGAGAGTGGTAGAGAACATGGCTATGAAAAGGCCAACAATCCCAAAGCCATAAATTAGTGATGATTTAAGGTACCATCTAGGAAAACATTTTTATTCTAAGTTTCTTTTCTTAATATTGAGGAATTTATTTATGAGATTGGCTAAGATCATAAGGAGATATACTTACTTTATAATTAGAGTTTTATCCATTAATAAATTTCTACCACAAACTCATCTTTCACTCTAAAAGATAATAGAATGTAAAAAAAATTCTATTTACACTATTTGTATAGGGTTCCAAAATAAACTAATTTATAATTCATCTACATGATCTTTTAATAAAATCTAAATTATTTAATCCAGGACATCTCATGAGCCAGTGGTAGGTGATACACCCTTGTCGCCCTTCGGTTGCGGGTTCAAGTCTCGCAGCCTTGCCGGACGCGACGAGTTGCCGCCCGACCTCCGGGTTGTCCTTTTATGGCAATCCAAAATAATCCAAACTAGAACTATCCAAAATACTTTTGTCCAAACTCACAGTCTAACATTTATAAGGAAGGTAAACATAATATAGATCCTTTTTACCCCGTAATAGCATATAAATACCTTCATCATGTATTACCATATTCCTTATTGATTACATTCATGATCCCTTATTCCATATAGAATGCTGGATATACTTCATCAATCCAAAAATGTTTTAAACCCCAACAATGATGGAATATACAAATCATTAATCAGTTCCAAGGTAGTCATGAATATCCAATATAATTTATCCAAAGTAATAATGTATTATTCCAAAATCACTACCTCGGTATCAGAACTATATTATGGTTTATCATTCTCTCAACCATATATTTTCCAAAAAATTATCCTGCTATTGAGTCACTTTTCTTTGTTCCACACAATCTCAAGTCCTTAATGAAATAGTACTGCAGTACAATCCTTATATACTCCATAATTATTATAACAAGTACATTGTTGATACAACACTCAATTGACATAATCAACATAAGAACTCTAATCATTCCTCTTCATCTGTGGTAGTATCATAACTTGATTATTATCCAATAACATCATTTGCGGCATAGTCTGATGACTGGGACATAGGTTCGCGTAGTGTCCAAACTCCTTGCAAATGATGCATTGTACATTTGAAACCATTTTCTTACCCTTGCAGTCACGTACTTTGTGCCCTTTTCCTCCACACTTATAACAAACTCCCATTCCTTTCAGGCAAGTTCCAGGGTGTTTCTTTCCACAGTTACCACATATGGGAAAATTCTTCTTTTCCCTATTCCCATTATCCATCTTTCTCTCTTCCATCCTTTTCTTCTCTTGCTTCCCTTCAAAGCCATAGGACTCAGTAAACTCTTTACTTATCTTATCAACACATGATATTATTTCTTCATATGATGATAATACATGGGAGACTATTTCTCTTATAAATTCTAGCTTAAGACTATGAAAGATATGATCCTTCCTTCTCTTTGGATCATGTGCATTTCTGGAGTTATCATTCATTCTACTGGGCGCCATTTCTAAACAATGGCATACACTAGATCAGTTTATGAATAAAAATACATAATCCCATACTTATAAAACACTTAACATAAATTGAACTATTTATGGATATAATCCATAATCATAAAAATGTTTTCTTTGAGGAAGTATATACTCATAAACCCTTCATAATGATTTGAAAAGAAAATGAGAGTTATCCTAAGCATATCCCCCGGGAGTGTCGTAACCAAGAGTGCAGCAAGGCCCGTTGTCGTGCACCAGTTCCCGTTCGAGTCTAGCTCAAAGCGGTGTTTTCGGGTTTTACCCCTAGGTACATCTGTGCCAGAGCCGCCTCTACCTGCTCGTATCCAGACATGGATTTATTGCTCGGAAAACTCACAAAATCTCTACAATACCAAAATTACAGGAAGTTATTCTACACAAATCCTCAAAGTTCATCTTAGGTCTACGTGCTCTAATCAAAGTTTATCTAAATCTAGTTTCCAAGGTTTGTACTAAACTTCCTCTGATACCAAATGTAACGCCCCGACCCCAGTTACCCAGAGTTGGTGCATTATTACATAACATTGGCATGATCACAAGAAAGATCAAATCTCGAAAGACCGATTGGTTTAGTAGCCTTGGAAACACTAGATATATTCATAAGTTTTACATTACATTATAAAACGAAAAACTACTACAACAACATATTGTATCCATAATCCACACTCATATCCCCACATAATATCCCTGCAGGTCATTCATAACTTACTTCTTCACTTCCTGGGAAAAATAAAACATAGAAAAGGGGTGAGTTCAAATGCCCAGTAAGGATAACAATATAGTGGAAACTTTCATAAATAAGAATAAACATTTAAGGCAATGTATAACTAAAACAAAAGCCTTTCAAACATGAACTTTCAACATTATATGTCATAAATAAAATGAAATAATTCCATTTACTTATTCACATGGATATTCTACTAATCGAATAACCACATGCAAAAATCAATAACCACTTTCATAATGTTGGAATGCATAATGCCAGACTATCATAACCACATAGTCAAGGCCTCGTGCCAAGACTACAAATAAGATTTTGTCAAGGACTTGTGCCAAGACACTAGTTTTTCTCATGAGACCTACCGATGCATCGAGGAGCTATAGCGGGCTCCACCCGTCACTTACTAAGTCCAATGCATTCCCATATGAAAAGGTTTAAACATAACATAAACATTCGTATTAAAACTAGCATACGAAATGTAAATAATTTCACCATAAACTATGAATGGTATAAAAATAGCACATCCACAGTCAAACATATCACAAAACCTTCAACACAATATAGAAGTTTTGTATCATAATAAATCAACTTCAAATAATTTTAAAATCCATCAAAGGATGTTGACATAGATGGAATCAATATTCTTTTTAAAGAAATATCTCCTTTTAATTTGAAATCATTTAAGATCCATATAAAATAAAACATTTTCATTGAAAATATTTTTATAAGCTTGTAAGGGAAACTTTGACGATTTTATAACGGCAGAAAATAACCGCACTCACCGTATAAGTTAAAAAAACATTCTTACCTCAATTCTGTCAAAAAGGTTAAAAAGGACCTTGTTTTGAAAATGACGGAAAGATTCCTCTTATAAAAAGTAAAACAAGGGTATAAATGACTTTAACCCATATTATTGTAAATAATAAAAATGTTTTGAAATATATTTTGAAGAAACATGGATGTGGATGATAAAGAGATCCCACTAGATTATTACATATAAACAACCTCAGATAATGAAGAGATTGTGAAATAACCCTTACCAATTTGGTAACTTATGAAACATACAACCCATGAAAGAGGTATCATAAAATGAATATGTAAATACACATAAATTAGAGTGTATTACTCAAAGAATATAATTATGGGCAGTACATACACCACACAAAAGGTGATGGTGGCAATATTGCATGAATCTCACGGGAATAAGGAGTGAGATGAAAACCCCTTACCTTGTACTTTTCCTTGGTTGGGGTAGGTTAACCTCCTGTATAATGGTGAAATAATTTTTATTAAATTACACAAGAATCATATATATTAATATGATATCATATATGATCTTTTAACATTGATTTGTTAATAATATCTTAGAATTATCGTCGTTTCGGGTGTTAACTTACTCATTTTCTTTTATATGTTTTGTTACATAAGCCATGTTTGTTGTATCTTATTCATATCCAGAATTATATCAAGTTCTTAAACATCATTTTTAAATCATCAAATGATAATTATACTTAAATGGATACGATGGAGAATGAATCTCATCGCGTTCGTGGAGACGGTAGTCCGTACGTACGCACGAGCGACATTATCATTTTTTTGATATTAAAATAATATATAAATGGACGGTATATCATATATACAGAATCATTAACATGTTATATTTATTATTTACATGAGTTACATATCATTATTATACCCATCCAAAATAATAATATATTGAATAACAATTACACCACGACGTGGAGACGGTAAGCCGTACATACGCATGTATGGTGACATGTTATTCAAAGGGTGGATAGAATACTGAATATGGTTGTAACATATTTATAATAACATCACAGTATATGTGAGATACTGGAGTTATTATTTTTGAATGGTAACAACAAAGGAAGAAGAAGTGGAAGAAGAAATGAACTTGGAAAAAGGGTGGTGAAATCATTACCTCTTCTTCGGGTTCTTCCTTTTGATTTGATCAAAAGGGCTCCTTAGGTTGACTTTCTGATCAAACTAAGGCCTCTAGGTTGTAGTGAGGGAAGTTGGGAGAGTATTTGGGCAGAGTTTGGCCGAACAAAATGGCTTTGAAGGTGTGAAGAAATGAGAAGGAGGAGTGACCTTTTATAAGAGGGGTGAGGGGCACCTTTGGAAAAGCTAGAAATATTAATTTATAATAAATTAATATTAGGTTTATAGTGGCTCCAAAGTTGATTATTCAAAGGTTAAGGTGGGGATAGGTAGAAAACCACTCAACCAATAGAATTTAGATAGGTTTGGGTACTTATATTAACCTTATCTTTAAGTATTAACTCTAAGTTAATTAGTTTCACTTTTACAATGTCTCTTTGTATTTTTATATAATATGGTTAATAAACTTACTATATACATACAAGAGACCCTCAAGTGGTACATTAATGATGAACCTATCATGATATAAGTCTCTTGGCCGAATCTTAGATTTTTAGGAATTTAATATCAATTAATAATATAATATTTGTTTTAAGAACTCTTTTATGTCAATTTTGACACTATTCAATAGTTGATTTTTGTGAAACTCATAACAGATTTATTACTTCGAACAAAGTCAATTAAATCAATCCTAATATATCATATTATCCTAGAAAATTATTTTAATTCATTAAAAGTTTCATATTATATTTATTTGGGTATTTATAATATCAATTATTTTAATTTTTCACTATTATAGTAATTACTGCATCATCATTGTGTCATAAATAAAATAAAATATTTAATGTCTAAAAATTATAAATAAAATATCATTATGTAGGAAATTGTTTTAGATTTCTAATGAATATTTATAATCTAAAATCCAACATATATAACCCTATGTAACAATTGTTTTTCTAAAAGATATATGCTTGTGTCATTTTTGTATTCATTTTAACTTAATTAAAATAAAGTGTCATTATCACTTACAAGTGGATCCATGGGGTCCCAAAATCGACCCAAAGATGCCTATGGTCGAACATGTATCAACCAATAAGGCTAGGACACGTTTTAGGGTAATTTAGTATTATTATAATATTATTTTTAACCCTTATTTACCGAATTTACCCTTAACCATGGTAAATAAAATATTTACCGCAGTAATTATTCAAAATGTCTAAAAATAAAAGTTAGCTATTTACACAATTTGAACATCCTGATTCCAAATATGGAATACATTTTTCTAAATTCAAAACACAGAAGTGGCAGAAATTAATTTAAAATTAATTCCCGCTGTGAAAACAAAAAGCGTGTTTTTAAGAGATAATAACTATCAAAAGATTGACACTTGTTTATGTTCGGTTTAATTGTAAAATTATGTCCAATGACCAAAATTATATTAAATGGTAAAACTATATTCTAAATATACTTTAAAACCACTCAAATTCATAATTTATCACTATTAATTATTTTGATTAAAAAAGTTGTTTTTAATTAAAATTTAGTAATTTTCACTATTCATCAAAATATGAAAGTTATCCGAAATGTACCAAAATTTCACCTTAGGCTAAATTAGATATTCCGAATCCAAAAATGAAGTCCATTTTAAAATATAAAATATATATAATTTCAAAAAGTAGGTATTACTATTCATAACGGTTAGTTTGATTGGTTGTGGTGTGTGTTAAAACTCAAGGTTGCGTACAACACACACTACTGTATTATTCAAAGAAAGTGTACCGTGGAAGATTGGGATGTTTCATTTTAAATTTTTGATGTCTCCATTTAGTCAAAAAGTTTAAAATATTGTATTTAAAAAGGGTTCACTTATAAAAGTTGATAAAAGTGCAATACTGAAAATGAATTTGTTCTTGCATTATATCTAAGAAACTCATAATATGGATTCTAAAATTATAAGGATTATATAAAGTTTAAAATTTAGATAATACTATTCATAACCTCTTTTGAATGGATTTTTTTTTGTAACTCATGGTGTGATTGAACTCGGTGTTGCGTGTAGTGCAAGTTATTGAATTATTTTGAAGAAATAACACACTATGAAATCTTGGGGTGTTACAAATATCATTATATAGAAATAAATTAACATTAAATAATATATAATCTATAAATTTAATTTAAAAAATCCCTTATTATGGATTATTAAAATTAATTAAAACATAGATACATTATGTACTTTAAAATATTTTTAATAAAAATCCGTTTTTTAAACCCAAACATAAACTTATTCGAAAATAAAATATAAAATTGATTAAAAAAATTAAGTGGTTAAAATATAATTAATAATAATTATTTTACTTGAAACCATATTTAACAAACATAATGGGACTTTTAAAATTGTTTAATTTATTGAAAAGAAATGACATTTTTACAAAAATCGATATTTTTCATTATTCACTGAAAACCAAATATTTTCCAAAAAATACAAAAATATCACCCAAAGTAAAACTTGATATTATTATTTAAAAGATTAATTTAATTTTATGAAATTATTTTTCTTAAATTTTCAAAAATCAATTATAGTATTCACTCATAAAATGCAAGAAAAACCATTTTTTGAAGAAAATGTATTTTTGAAGAATAAATTGACTTTTATAAAAAAATTTGGGATTATTTAAAAATAATAAGGTAATAATTTATCAATGATTATTAAAATTATATATTTCATAATATATTTAATAATTTTAATTCCCCCTAGATTAATGACTAGGTTATAATAGTCACATTTAAATAAAAAGATTCTATAGTTAGTTTATCGCTGGTGTTACATATATTGTACACTATCAAACATAGTATTTTATTTTTTTAAACCTAGGGATGATAAATTATACCCCTTTAATAAACTGAATCCTTGAAATTTAAACTCAGGATCAAAATACTAGGGGTTTGAATTTTCAAAATACCTTTGTTAAAATCCCACATCATAAAAAGAATCAATAAAAATTCCACATGAAATGTGAAAAAGGAAAATTATAAAGGTTATATGGAATAAAACAAAATAATTTTTCATGTAAGAAAATATGAGCTTGTAATAGAAAATATAAATCTCAAGGAATATAATGAAGTAATAGAAAACATGGTCGTGAGAAAGTTAACCACTACAAAATGGTAAATTTGTGAAGGGATAAAAATGCCATTGATTTCTTGCTAAGAAAAGTAAATAAATATATTTTTTGTTCCAAAATAAATTTCCAAGAGTTTAGGAATTATTCTACATGATATAGTAAGGAAATATGGAAACATACTTACTTGATAAGTATAATTTCATCCTTTAAACAATTTCCACAAAAATCTCATCTTTTCTCTAAACGATGAGTATTCAAGATGAATTTTTTTACCTAAAGCGTCAGAGTGAACTTATACGAATCGAGAAATACAAAAAATTATAACTATCTATTCCTCCTATATTTAGGCATTAACCAAAACTAGAATGGTTCATACAAGATATAATCTCCCAAGAAGAATAAACCTTTATATGATGAAAAACTACTTTAATCTCCAAAATTCAATAACAATACCCAAAGTTTGGCATATATCATTATATAAATAAATATCTTTAAAAATTATCAAAATATTCTAGGATAAAATTTGAAACCCAAAAATCAGAATGATTTGATCACATAATATTCCAAGATAAATTTAATATTTATCTTTAAATAATATCAATATCTCTTAAAGTCTCATTGAAAAATGTAATTTCCCTCATCACATAATCATTACCATAAATAACCCAAATCCTAATAAATAATATATGTTTAAAAAAGATAATCCATCATTTATTTATCAAATAAAATATCATAGTATTCTTTACCTTAATCAAATTAGGATCCAAAAATAGTGAACTTCTTTTGAAATAACATTAATCACTTAATACCCAAATCAATTTCCAATCCCATGGTCATAAATATGATAAAAAATATGACACTAAACTCAATATAACATTTATCCATTAGATATAAAACAAATTTCATACTAATAAGGACATCACGTAGGTTGTTGATTGGCGATACACCCTTTTGACCCTTTAGTAGTGGGTTCAATCCCTACGACCTTTCTAGGCATGTCTGCTTGTCACCCATCCTGTGGGTTGTCCTTTTTCTGAAACTATATTAACATAATTTGTATAGAATTTCATAAATTTGAGAAACATCCTAAAAAACAATCATAATATATTCAACATTAAAAAAAATGTTTTATCCTCAAAATTTATCTCAAACCTTTCATTTTGCATCCAAAAAACTAAGAACTCATAATTACTTAAAAATCTGAGATCATATAATCCAAAAATATTTCCAATACCTTTAAACTTATATCCAACAAAATTAAAGGCATCGTTCTTAAAATAATCTTTTTGATATCATAAAATTAAGGGTTACAAATACCTTAAAAATTATCACCATTTCCCCAATTTTGCAAGGTATAAATTCCATCTAACATATATTTCCAAATTTATAAAAAAACTAGTATAGAAAAATCTGTAGGCATTCCATGATTCCATAATATTTATAGAACACCACTATATCATAAATTTAAAAATTCAATACATAAACATATCCTTCATTAAACATCCTTCGTAAACAATTAATCATGCTTCATCATCTTATTCCTTAATACTTCATTTCTATAATTTAATATGTGAATTATATCCTTTTAGGTCATCAATATCAAACCAAAATTATGCATACTTTGAGCATAAAAAAATAATTCATACCTTAAATCCAGACATCAATATTTCTTTAGTTTCCCCTTTTTCTTTTGACATGATTCCTAACTTCTAAAAAGTAAATGGTCATGTCCTTTAAGGATTTTTTTTCTGAGATATTTGGTAAAGTTAAGATTTTGAAATCAAATTAAAAAGATACAATGACCCATAAAATGGTCCTTAAAAATAAAATACCCTTATAAACTCCATAATAATTTGGCCTTCAAATGATTTATACGTAAATAAATTACCTTTATAAATATAATCTCCAAAATATCATTAATCTCATAGAAATCCATCAATTTAAACCCAAAAGGGGTGTCTAAGACTTTAGACTTATAATCATCCTTAAACCTATAAAGAAATGATGATATCCATAACTCTTAAGGAAATATCACAAGAAAACACCATAATCTCTAATTTTGTCTAAACCCTATTCTAGTAAAAACTATAAAATACTATCCTTAAACATTACAAATTCTAGTAATTTTAAACTAGAATTCACATTATTACATTTTCGATAATATTTTCAGTTTAGAGTTTTAGATAATAATGACCAACTCTTATATAGTAAACCCATACATTACAAGTGGAAAAATATACCTAGTCTCTATTTTTTCCACAAAACACAACTTTTTAAAATAAAGCATGGTATTTTTCATGATCAATATTAAAATTACCCCTCTGATTCATCATTTTATCTATTCTATATTAAATACTGTGGAAATGTTTTTAGAAATTGGTATGATGAAAAAATATTAGGAAGGTATATAAAAGAAAGGCAATTTTTAGTTCAGTGAAAACCCATAAAAACCTGTTCTTAAAAACATAATTGTTTACCACAAAAAAGGAATCATATTTTAAAAAAGATTAGTATATTACCTATTGAGAATCAAGATATTTCATGAAAATTGATTATAAATCATATAATATATAATTAGGTAACTTGGGACCTCATTTTCTATATCAATCTTATAAATGGAGTAACCAATGCATTGAAGGTTATAACATAACCATCCGTTCATGGTTTATCATGGAACCACCCGTCATTGGTTAATAACGTAACTACCTATCCTTAGTTTATCATGAAAAAATCCATAACTGGTTTATAATAGAACCACACATCATCATAAAAAATTCCCAAGAACCATAACATAAACATAAAACATGAAATATTACATCATAAAACACTCTTTTAAGAAAAAATTTTTCATTTTTAAATCACTAATTTTTTTAAAAATACACACATAAAATTGAATAAATTTTTGTTAAAAGTAACCATAAAAAATTTTAATGTAATCTTCAAAATATTATGGCTAAATGATGTCAGGAAATTATTTCCACACCATATATGTAATTTTTTTTTACTTTTGTAAAAATAAACATTAAAATAATATTTTTTAAATATATTCCCTTATATAAAACCATAAAATACCCCTTCTGATTTTTTTTGATAAAAATTATAAAATTCACTTGTTAAAACATTGATTTAAATATTAATATGTTCATAAAAATAATTTTAAAAACATGAACATGAAATTAAAATGTTTAGAAAATAAATCTTTAAAACATTTCAAATGAGGTTTTTGGTTAAAGAGTCTATTACAAATATCATATCGTTGAAGAGAGAATTAATTAAATGAATAAATTATGTTTATCTCCTATAAATCCATATGAAAAAGTTTAAATACAACATAAGATAATAAAAAGTAAATTCACACATAATCTTAGCATGACATAATGAAGAAGTAAAATTTTAACCCAAAGAATGGAAATTGGGTTAAGAACTACCTTACCTCATGTATGAATATGTTTTGTATTTTATCTTAATGTCTTTGATAATAAAATTATATTAATTTATTACTTAATTCAGAACCTACTAAACATATATTTGATTTATTATGATTTTATGAAATTATTTTATGGCCATTTAAATGAGTTATAAAATTCGATTTCATAGTTCTAGGAGAATTTATTTCATAGTTCATGGTTGGTTCACTTGAATATAATTATGGATGTTGTTGTTAAATGTGAATAATACTATAGAATTAGAATTAATTAGTATTAATACACTTATATATGTATAAATTTTCCCATATTTTCTTTTTTTCTTTCATGAGGATGATTCCTTTGATAAAACATTAATAATAAATGTTTAGTTTATTTTCATAGTTTTTCCGACCATCACGAGCTTATTTTGTTTTATTTAATATTATGTCTATATATTAGTAAAAAAACATGAAATATATTATAATATACTTATTAAAAATAATATTTAACCATAATAATAGTTTTATGACAAGTATTGAAGGCAGTAATGGAAAACAAATAATCATTATCTACAGATACGGTTAACTGAAATAATTTTTGACGATGGTTTGGTTTCTTTGAATAAGGGGAGATGAGAAAATGAGTAGATAGAATATTTTCCATTATAAATATAAAATTAAAGTATATAAACAATAATTGAGTTATTATTCTTTGATGTATGAATTAGGTGAGGAGAAGGTAGAATAAAAAACAGAAATTAAGAGAGGTGGTTTAGGAAAGTTACCTCTTCAATATCACCCCCATGAAGGATCCCTTAATGAACGTGGAATTGGTGTTTGGGTGAGAATAGAATAACATGGATGTGGGGAGAGTGGGGAGGTGATGGGTTTTAAGTTATTTTAATATATTAAAGTATTTTTATGAGACATGGGTCGGTGAGGAGTGATATTTATACTTGAGGAGGGGTGGTTTTAAGTGATTAAATAATGATTTTTTTATTTAAAACCAACCACATTTGGGTGGCATTAATGAAAAAGAATTATATTAAAAATTAATGTTTTAAAGGATGGTTGTGTTAAATTAACACATCAAAAACCCATTTAAATTTTTATTTTTTAGGTATTTTACACTTTCACCTTTTAACTTCAACCCGTTTCATTATTTTACCTATACTGCGGTAAATCGTTTTTTTACCATAGTATGTCTTTTATGCCTAAAAATTAAGATTACATCAATTAACAGTATATAAATTATAATTATAGATATTTAATACATTTATAAATAAATAAATTAATATAATTGGAAAAATTAATTTTAAAACAAAACCTACAGATGCAATAAAAAAACGGGGTTTCAAGAAGTGTATTTTTCTAGCAAAAGATGATTTTATATTAACTCCATAACTAATAATAAAAATTTTATAAAAATAAATTAATATTTATTGATATATAATATATAAATTGAATTTATAACATTATATAATATGGATTATTTTAATTAATTAAAAATAAGAAATATTATGTACTTTAAAACAATTTTAACAAAAATCATGTTTTTAAACCCAAAAATAAAATTTGTCTAAAATAAAATATGATGTTTATTAAAAATAATTTAATTGGATGAAACATAAATAAATAATAATTATGTTACTTGAAACTATATTTCAAAACATAATGAGATAATTTGATTAATTAATTGAAAAGAAATGACATTTTAAAAAATATCAGTATTTTTCACTATTCACTGAAAAAACAATATTTTCAGAAAAAATATCAATGTTTCAACCAAATTAAAAATTGATATTATTATTTCAAAATTAATTTAATTTTACAAAATTAATTTTCTAAATGTTCCAAAAATTTATTATAATATTCACTCACGAAAATTAAGAAAAACCATTTTTTGAAGAAAATGTATTTTTGAAGAATAAAATGAATTTAATAAAAATTTGAGTGATTATTTAAAAATAACTAATTAATAACTTATTAATGAGTATTAAAATTATATATTTTATAATGTCATTAATACCTTTTATTCCCACCAAATTAATATCTAGGTTATAACAGTCACATTTAAATAATAAGATTTTTAAGTTAGTTTAAGTTTAGTGTTACATATCTTGTACACTATTAAAAATAGTATTTAATTTTTTTAAAATATTAGGATGCTAAAATACATGTGATGTGGTTATGAAAATATATTCACAACACTTCATGAAGTCGATAGTCTACACATACATGAATGACACTACCATCTTTTAGTGAGTGAAATGGTAATAAAGAATATGATATATTATCTTTTCAGAATGATAAATATTTCATTAATATAATAAATATTTAATTTATATCACATATATTTATCCTTATTATTTTCCATTTAAAGCATTAGAAAAAAATTCACATCAATTCGGGAGGCGATAGTCCACCGTACACACGAGCGACATTATAGTATCCCCTATGGAATTCAAAGTAAAAAAATAATATTTGATATAATGACTCTAGAGGTATAATTATGTTATAAATATCATATATGTACATTATATATATCATCATAACCAATAATTATAGGTGGTAGTGGAAAGGATAATGATATCAGTTTGTGATTTGGTAGTCTACCAAACACACGAATGATGATTCCATAACATATTTGATGGAATTAGAGACTGTTGTAGGTCATTAAATTAACATAAAAACAAATAATTATATGAAAGATACCAATTATTTTATATCATAATGGTTAAATATTAATTTAATAAGGATCAGGAAGAAATAAAATAAAAATGCTCACTGAATAACGCTACATCTTCTTCAGGTAACCTACTTAGTTTTTCACCAAAAGCCTTCCTAGGATGGATTTATACACAAATTAAGAATTCTAGGATGATAGAATGGTATTTTAGAAGTTATTTGGGTAGGAATTTGTTGAAAAAAATGGGTTGAAGGTTTTAAGAAGATAGGATAGGTGGTTGAATTTTATTAGTTAGGCGAGTGGAAAACAAGTAATTCTTTAGAAGAAAAAGCTTTACACACATTTTCCCCATTCCAAAAGGGTAAAAGATAGAGTATTTATGAGTATTAGAAATTATAGGGTCTAAATATTCCTATAAAATATATTTTAAACAATTTTTTTGAACATTTTTACTCTTATTTGTTTTAGTTTAACCTCTAGTTATAACATCTCACCTTTTTATTACATAACATTGCATTACATTTTACAAATAAAGGATCTTTAAAGTTTAGTGTATTGGAAAAAGGTATATAAAACATGAATACATTTAATGTTGTTCTAATACACTTTAATTTCTTCTCCATTTGTTCATCATAATTACAATTACTCCAAATCATAACCTGGGGACATACATCAATGGAATGGGTGAGGAGAAGTCCCAGTAAGAGAAAAACAAGAGAAACAGTTTACATGTGAACTTAAGCGATATCCACAAGAACATGAGGAATATCATAAAGGCATGAGAAAGAGGCATATAATAACAATAATAAAATTAATAATAACTTTAGAATGTGTCTAAAACATTTTTATTTATATATTCATAAGAATATCACCAAGGTCCATCCTTAAGGTGTCATAAAAATTACCATAGTTATTCACCATGGTATCGTAAAACTTTTCATCTCTAGAGATTAGTTTATTTACCCAATGAATTGGAGAAATATCAGGGCGAAACCTTAATATGTTTTTATTTTCTTGTGATAAATGTAGATAATAATAAAAAATTTCATAAATAACCCATAGATAATAAAATAAATGGGTTTCATATCAAAGTCATGGTGATTTAAAAGTGTTTTAAAAAAACATGACCGTTATGTCATTTATAACCCATAGTAAGGGAACAATGGTTTTATTTATGTCAATTATAGAATAAAATAATTATTTTTTACATATTTATGAATACCCCTATAAAAGTAAGAGGTTTGAGTATTCACATAAAGATAATAAAATAATTTCTTGAGAGAAAATGAGAGAGTTCTTGAGATGAAAATTCTGCAACATAATGGGTGTAAAACATAGTTTTATAAAACATTAAAAATAAATGAGACAGGGTTCAACCATTCATAAAATAATCATAATATATTATAGGGATATAATAAAATATAAATAAGAACATGTTATGTAAATTTGAAAGAGATACCACATAAAAGATAACTTGAAAGGAAAAAAAAAGTTGATAATTCCCTTACCTTGATGAGTAACCTCTAAAACTCTAGGATAAGGACCTTGAGAGCTTGAGGATAAATTGAGAGGAATCCTTGAGAGGTAATACTATAATAGTTTCTAGGGTTATGATTTTGGAATCAAATAAAATGAATTAATGTCTTGGTATTTATAGTAAATGAGATGGATTTGTTTATTAATTTCCGAGGACACCTCATTGCTGGTATTTAAAAAACCATGGACTTTCCCATGGTATTTACCATGGTATTTTTCCACTTGGTACACCTCATATAATATTTTAATCCACAAGAGTCTACCTGAATTTTAAATTACATTTTAAATCATTATGATGTTATAAAACACACCAAAAACTCAAAATTTGTATTTTTACTATTCACTAAAAAACAAAACATTTTATAAAAATACCATAATTCACCCTAACATAATATCGATGTTCTGAACTCAAAAATAAACTCCATTTTATGAAAATAATTTTCAAAATATTATAAATATTAAGATTAAGTAAAACCACTATATACTCAAAAAAATACTAATACCTAACTAATAATTTCTAAAATAGTTATTTACTTATACTATTATATCACATTACTATTCAAGATGCCTAAATTACATTTACACTTCCTTAGGTGAGGTTACTATTCCATTGTTCATATTAATATTAATAAGGGTAATATTACTATTCATAAGTTACTATTCACTAAAAATTAAGTTGATCTTATCAGACTCCAAATTTCTTGCCGATCACAACCATAAATGTCCGTTTTTTGAAAATCATTTCACAGTATCAATTATTTAAAGTATAAAAAATATTTTAAAATAATAGTTTTTTCAATATTCATCAATAATATGAAACATCCAATAAAAATACTAAAAATTCATACAAGATTAATTTTGACATTTGAAATTAAAAAATGATGATTATTTTACTATAATAAAAAATAACAATTTTATTTATACCAATGGATTATACAAAATAAAAAAGGTCTTATTACATAACCCCTTATAACACCTGCATATGAACTAATAGTAAGGTTTTCAATGGTGATATAATCTTGGGGTGGATTGGACAACATTGCTCGAGTGGTGATTTCTATCAACTTGAACTTCTCCCATAGGCGATTTTATTTAAGATTAACATGTTGAAGCTCAACTTGGGATTGGTCCAGAGCAAATACCAGTGATTCTACCTCCTTCCCAATCTCATAAAAATGGTTTTTTATGGCACGATTATACTAGTAGTTTCCATCGACTCTTCTTTATTTATTAATTATCCATTATCATATCTATTTATAAATAATAATTATAACGTTAATAATTATTATTGTTTTCAATGGTCATATTAAAAAATGGTCAAAACCTCATTTATACTAATATATTTTTATTGATTATAACATAGTAAGATATACTTTTTCAGGAAACATAATATTATTCAAATTTTTGGGTCGCTACATCGGTAAACCCATTTTAACATTAACCATGATAATTAATTTTTGTTGTTTTCAGTAATAATTTTCGCCAAAAAAATCCGACCTTATTATAAAACATAAATTATGATTAATAAAAATATAGAATCTATTTGTCTAAATTCCATTAACATATGTGGTTAATTTTAATTTAAAATTAATCCCACATACGCGATGAGAAAGAGTATTTTCAAAGAGAAAATGTTCAAAAGTGTACAAAATGTTTATATCCAAATTCAATAAAAAAATGATTAAAATGAACTAAATTGGATTAATATATATATAATTGATCTAATTTTAGTTTAAAATATCTTAAAATATAATTTAATTTTATAAATAATTTAAATGATAGGGAAATTTTGAAATATAATTCAGTATATTACGTTATTTATAAAAATTCAATATTTTCATAAAATTTTAAAAAATTAACCCTAATATAATTTTGATATGATGATTTAAAAAATGAAATTTATTTTTTTAAAATCAATTTTATAAATGTTTTTTTCAAATAATTATAAAAAGGTGACTAATGTTATTTTTAGAAAAATATATTTTTAAGCATAAAATTGAATTTATTCTTATATATTATATAGAAAAATAAGATAAATGTTAAATATTATATTGAATATATAATACATACATTTCATTAAAATCATTCACCAAAAGTGGTTTGTTTAATTATTAAGGTATAATTCATTTTTTTCATAAAGATAACTGGTTCAGAAAAATATTTCGTTTATTTTCAAATAGTTTTTATTATCATTTCTAATTAATTGGTCACCAAGGAATTCCTTTTATATACATGTGTAATCCATATATTTTCATTATTTAGTTAATGACTTCCATAACCGATATTCCATATGCTAGTAGATTACTATCATTTTAAATAAATTTTTTTAATAGTATGCCATGTTTCGTTTAAACTCAGTATTGCATGTATCACAATATAAACTCTGTGTTGCGTGTAATGAAAATTATTGAAAAGATTAAATTTATTTGAAAAAAATATTTCACAAATTCATGTGGTGTTACATCCTACCCCATTAAAATAGATTTCACCCTCTAAATTCATCACTTTGGAACCAATAACTAAGGATACTTCTTCCTCATTACATCCTCAGGCTCTAACATAGATTCCCAAGCTGGCAGTTTCACCACAAAACATTAACTAGGTAAGTTGTCTTGTTTTGTGTAACCTTATACATTCAATCCAGAATCTCTACTGGTTGTTCTTCATAATAAATATCATGCTCCAATAGTAAGACCTTTGAGTTCTATAGATGTGATGTATTAGGTATGTACTCTATCGGGACAGATACATGGAACACATCTTGAACCAACAAGAGGTTTGATGGAAGTACTGACTGAAAATCTACCATCATAATGTGATCAAGAATTTCAAAAGGACCGATATACCTATTGATTATCTTTCCTTTGTATCGTAAGAATAATTTCGTTATTTGGTTGTGCTTTGATCCATTTATACTTTATATATTACTCCAAGAAATGAAGATTAATTTTTTATTCTATAAAGCACTAATGGATAACATGATCCATAATAGAATGATAAGTCATTCCTTTTATATCTAGTTAAAAACAATTAAGATTGGTTATCCAATATGGATAATTATTTTCATGGTGAAGTAATATATTAATCTTTAAAACCTCATCTAAAGTAAAACTTAAATCATTCTATAAATGGTTAACCTTATAACCCTTCAAAAATTTAAAATTTATAAATAATTTCACAAAATTTCACAATGTAAACTTAACATTAATCCTACAAATATAATTATGTAGCTCTTAATAGTCACATTCCAAATATGTGAATACCTTGGTCATATATTCTCTTATGGTAATAACTATAATTACCATAAAAACTTAATTAAAATTTGAATTCTTCCTCATTAATTGAATAAAACAATAGATCATTGAACATATTCCATAGATCCAATAATGTTGTAAACTCTATCAATGATAACATAAGACACTTTCTCAACAAATACTTTATCAGTTTATGTGATCATCAATACTATCCAATTTATTTTATCCATATAAATCATATATTTATCCAAACTAAAAAACATTTTATAAACCTTAGGAACATATTAAGGGTTATATTCCCTTAATAATGTGTTTTACATAAAATATTACCTTACCATTAAATATTGTTTCTAGGTCATTAGTACAATTCAATATATTCTTGAATATCATTAACGAATACCTTATACTAAACAATCATTATATATTTCATGATTCATATAACATATTTCATGAATTATAATACATGATCACTTCAATCATTCCACTTCCTTCTCTAACTATTAACCAGGCTTAATCATCTAATTCCTTAACAATTATTTCCTTTCATATCTCATTTTTAGTCTCTTCATCATAAAAAATATAACCATTACATTTCCAACCTTTCTGATTCTCTTTATGAGATTTCCCCTTAGGAAATTGATTTACACAATGCACATAATTTCCACATATTAAATATTCAACCATCAATGATATCTTAGGGAGACCTTTATTATCATATATTTCATTTACCAAACATTTCATTTTACCTGTAAAATTAATTTATTTTTTTCTTTATATTTCACACTCAAATAATCTTCCCATCCCTATAATACATTCCCTTAAGTGATTCTTCCCACATTCTCAACATATATAAAACTGAATCTTCTTTACTCTATGGTCTTCATTACGTGAATTCTCATCGAAATATATCATTCTCTTCTTTGGTGAGTCAGAGAGTTGGTTAAGGTGCACATTATTAATCATATATCATGATAATAAATTATGAATAATCAAAATATAATTTACTCTAGTCATAATCCCATTTATCTGCTCATTAGTAAATTATCTATCACATTCAATGTCAACCCAATTTCTTGTAGTTCTCGCAATTCACTAAAACCAAAAATTATAGTGTGAGTAGTACTAATCATAATAGGAAAGCCAAATAATCATAAAAATCACTTATTTGATGTCTAAATCATGAAATATTATTTTTAATCTATGATATCTTAGGTTTATCCTATGTCATTTATAGTCATCATCTATTTAAATCCTTTATGATGGTTCATAAAGAGTTTTTGAATTTACAGGGCATATCCCTCAGGTGTGTAAAACTAGGTGTGTATAAAGACCCATTTTCTTTCCCTAGTCGATGAACGAGTTCAACTTAATATGACCTTTTCAGAGTTGTTAAACCTAGGTACCTCTATGTCAGAGCCATATCCACTTCTAGTATCTAGACAATGATGCAATTGATTTGATGTCACTTGATCTATCCTTTACCAAAATTCCATGACAATTTCCTATACTTTGACTCATCCTTAGGCTTATCCTTATATATGTCCATACACATATCCTTAGAAATATCCCTAGATATCTCACTATATTTTTATCATCCTAGTCTTAAAAGAATAACTAAACCTTTCCTTTAATACCAAATTTAGCAACCTAGGATTCTCATACATGGATATTACATCTTTTAATATGAATATTCATTACATTACATAAAAAAACATCTAAGGACCATAATAATTTTTTGCCTTTGGAAATCTGGAACAAAATATATTTAATTCATGAAAGATATTAAATGTCTCCCATAAAGATCTCCCCCATTAGTAAGCTTCACAAACATACCCTACTTAAAAATATTATTCATAACCAAAGAGAGTAAACATAAGAAAGTGTGAGATCATATTCTCATTAAGGGTAAACAAAGAAGATACATAACCATACCATGTACATAAGGGTATTATAACATAATCATTACATTTGAAAACCATACCCTGTATATCAAAGATCATAATCTTGAGTCATGAAATAAATATTGGAAGTTCGTAAGACATAAGTCATAATAAAATCAAATAACATGATCCATGAGAGAATAACATTGACATGAGAAATATATTTTTGGCATACATATAAGAATAAAAAATATTATGTCAAGGATAAACACCGAGACATTCATAACATGCTAGGATTAGGCTAAACACATGTGTACTTGATTTGGGCTTGGGATAAACTCCCATATAACCTCTTTTAGGCATGGAAAAACCACTCGTGTACCATATTTGGAGCTTGGTATAACCTAATATTTACAATTTGAGCTCATATAACATTAATCATTACCAAATGCATTGAAGGGAGATACAGGTCCCACCTGTCTAGGATATAAAATAACTACCATACTTGGTTATAAATTAACCACTGTCACATAATGAAAATCATGTATATGTGTGGTACAAGATCATAAAATCTTCATCATATCAGAACCCATGAAATGAAATTGGTTTTATTAAAAATTTTTCATAATATATCATATGGAAAAGAAATAGGTTTAATAATCATTTCATCATTTCGTCCTAGCATAACCCTTGAAAAAAGAATCAGGTTTCATAAAAATTTTAGTATGGTAAAAGATGTCAAAATAGGTAGTTTTAGAGATATAAGACTATCTCTCTCTAAAATTCATGGGATTTTAGAGCTCCTTTTCCCTTTCTCTTGATCTCACCCCTCATAGTGGATTCATTTCTAATGCCTGGGAGGTTCTAATCTCATCGATTTGTGCCTCTTTTTACAAAACATTCCATCACGGACCAAGATATCGCTGATGAAAATCAAAGAGTTGAAATCCTGGATGAAAAGGTTCGAAATCAAATGCCTATTGGAAGAACTCAGGGGGATCTCTTTTATGGATGCTCTGAAGGTAACCACACTGGGAAACGATAATGCATCGAAGGCGCCTCTCTTCAAAAATCTTGACGATGGAAGCTACTTGGTGGAAGCGGACCCAGCTTCTCTTCTACAACACACTCAAATGTGAAAATATTTTGTTATGGGCCACATATCCTACCTCAAAGGTGATCGTCCCTGGAACCTTACTGATTTACATTCACATATTTCTCACTATTGGGATTTCTTGAATTGGAAAATGATACCGATAGGCAAAGGGTATTATCATATTTTTTAAGAACACACGAGGATATTGATAGAGTTTGGAGGACTGGAAATATGAATATGAGACCATGTTTTCTCAGATTATCTGAGTGAGACTTTTCTTTCAACCAACATAAATATAAAAACACAATGGCACAAGTTTTTATTAGACTTATTAGTTTGAATTGTTTTTTTGGCATCCAAAAATTATAAATGACATTGTATCCTGTGTAGGAACCCCTCTCAAAATAGATCATAGGATGTTAAATGCTGACTTAGAGATTTTTGTGAGGGTGATGGTTAAAATAAACCTTGATTCAAAATTGCCTAATTCTATTACCTTCAATGAAAATAATTATAAAAATGAAATTAGAATAGAATATGAACGAAATACCCCCTTTTGTGATCTATGTAAGATTATTGGTCATAACATTTCTAATTACAGGGCGGTTAGGAAACAAGTTAACCCAGCAATTTAAAATTAATGGAAGGAATTAAAAAAACAAGAAGGATAAAGCTCCCATGATTGATTTACCAGAGAAAAACTGAAGTGTGGGTAAAAAAACACACAAATTGAAACTATTAGGTGACTCCTCATGTGTCACTTGGGCTGATGTTGCTGAAGAGGAAGATAATTTCAATATGGACCAAAGTTTACTTGCTGAATTGGAAACAATGGTTCTTGATACAATCATACTCTCCAACCAGGAACTAGAGATAGCATATTTTGATACTTTTATTGAGCAAGTATCATGCTCTAAATCCAACAATTATGTCACTAACATGAGAAGGAGGGACATACCTTCTCCACCTTTTCAAATGAAATGTAGTTCTTGTAGTTCTTACACTGCACCTAGTCATGGAACATGTTGCTAGGGGTTAATTCTTGTGTAAGTAGAGAAGGATAAAACCTTCTCAACTATGGGAAATGAACTAATCCAGGACACCTCTCCTTGAATTCCTCTACTACACTAGGTGTGGAAAATAAAAATAGTAACAAGAAAAAGGAATCTATTTCTAATAGTCATCCTCTTTCTCTCAAATTAAAAATTTCACTGGTAGTAATGTTAACACTGGAACTATGATCTTGAACCTAAATATTGCTCATGTGAATAAACAGCCTATTGATATTAACATAATCCATTCTAGTGATAGTTTATCAAATGTTATGAATCCAATTACTTCTGTATTAGATTCCCCTATCTCGAGGCAGGGTCTTATGTAGGATTTTGGTCCCCCTACTGTCCCGGTTATGAAAGATAAAATCTGCCCCATGGTGGTGCCACACATGGAATTGGACTCTACTAACACTTTAGTTTTGGAGAAAAACATCATTCTAGCTTCTTACAGTAGCTCCAGGAAACAAAGACCTAATATTGACTGTAGAGGATTTGGGTGATGAGCAGTTGATTAAACACAACACTAGGCAGAGCAGTTCCACTTTCTATTTAAATACAAAGCAACAATCGGTTTCCCATGTTGGAAATCAAGTAGGTATTCCTGATCCGAGCACCATACCAGGTACCAACAACACTACTGTTCTACATATTAATTTGTATAATAAATGTTTAGATGCTGTTAAAAATAAGGAGATTAGTAATACTATGTCATCATCTATTAATATTAACATGCAAGATATTTTCAACCAAACTTTATCTGTAGGCGATACTACGGACTCTTCAGATTCCACTAAAGGTAAGAAAGAGTCTAATACAAGCCCTAATATATCAAAAAATGTTATAATATCAACTAGGCATAAAGGATTGGATAGTAAGAAAAAACGGCATTCTAACTCCAAACGTAGGTATAATTGAAGATTTTATATAGGAACTGTCAAGGTATTGCAAACCATGACACCTTTATTATTTTAAAATGAGTGGTAAACATTCATAAGCCTTTAATTTTTTCCATTTCTGGACCTAAAATAAACCTTTTCACTAATTTAGTTCATTTTTTTCATTTTGGATACACCTTTATCGGTGCATGTCAAAACAACACCAATCTTGATACCCTTTGGAATTTTTCTCATTCCTCTCTGTCTATTGTTAAAGTTTTCCATATTGCTGATCAAAGTTTCACCTATGAATTTATGATAGATAACACCCATATCTTTTGTTCCTTTATCTATGCCAAGAATAAATATCAAGATAGGAGGAATCTCTGAAATGACCTCTCCTCCTTGAGCTCTAAAATTATTTCCCTCTGGATTGTTGTTGGTGATTTTAATGCTATTCTCTCTACTAGTGAAAAAATTGGTCCTCTTCATTCAACTCTATCAATGAGGGAATTTAAGGTTTCAATTGAAAACACCAATCTAACTAAAATTTTTGTCCTCAATTCCAAATATACCTGGTACAAGAATCATTACAATAGATTAGTTGTGAGAAAACTGGATAGAGCCTTTACTAATGACCATGCTTTATATAAATGTGATACCATTTCCAGTACCACCCTACCAAAAATTCATTCTGACCATCATCCTATCTTGGTCACTATTTCTTAGAAAACTCTGAAACCTTCTCTTCCCTTAAGATTAAACAATGCTTGGTTTTTGGATCTTGAATGTAGTAATCTCATCAACCATTTTTGGACCTCTACATCTCACTTCGATGATTCTTTTTTCTGTCCTATTAAATTAAAATATATCAAACACAGGCTTACAATATGGTGCAACATTAAATAAAAAAAATGACAATGACATCTTTTCTCTTGACAGTGAGCTTCATCAAATCCAAAACAAAAAAACTCACTCAAACTTTGCTTCAGATCAAAATCAAGAAATTAACATTACTGTAAAACTTAATTAGATTCTCAATTTAAAAGACTACATTCATAAGAAATGTTTCAAAATAAAATGGTTAACTTATGGTGATCAAAATACCATGTTATATAATTCTTTGCAAAGAGTTCAGAAAGCTTGTTGACCCCTATCATCCCTCAAATATGGAGACAACCTTTTGTATAAAGAAGAAGACATTGATAATAAAGTTGTCTCATATTTTGAGTATTTATTCAATGGTCCTAACACTAACAAGGACCTCATTAATGACATCATTATGAAAAATTTCACTGATGTTTATAACAATTTTCTCTTTGGCATTCCCCTTGATCATGAAATCAGAGACACTGTTTTCAGTTTGAATCATAATAGTGCCCCGGGTCCTAATGGTTTTAATAATGGCATCTATTAAAAATATTGGGATATTATTCAAGCTTATGTCTTCAAACTCATTAGATATATATGTTCTAATATCTTTTTACCACTTAGGTAAAATGACCAATTCCTTACTTTGATTCCCAAAGTTGATAATGCCTCTGAAATTCATCTCTTTCATCCTATAGATCTTATCAACACTCTCTATAAAATTATCACCAAGATGATTGCGAATAGACTTAACACTATTTCAGATAAAATTATCTCCTGAAATCAATTTGGTTTTATCAAGGGACGATCCATATAAGACTAAATTTGTCTCTCCTCTGAATGCACTAACATGTTAAATAATAAAAATAGAGGTGGTAACATCGCAATTCAACTAGACATTAGGAAATCTTTTGACATAATGGATTGGGAATTCATCTTGAAAGTTCTACATGGATTTGGATTCAACGACATATTAATATCTAGAATTAAAACCCTCTTCAATTCAGCTCACATTTTTATCTTGATCAATGGATCCCCCAGAGGTTACTTCAATTGCTCTAAAGGTGTCAGAAAAAGAGATCCCCTATCTGTAATTCTTTTTTTCCATTGCAGAAGTCTATTTAAGTCATATGCTCACTCGACTGGTTGAACAAAACAAGCTCAAACTTATTCATGCTTACAAAAATTTGAATTCTCCCACTCACCTCCTTTATGAAGATAACATCATTCTATTTTTAAAGGGTGATATAAGAAAAATCAGAACTATTAAAACTACTCTCACTCACTATGAGGAGGTCTCTAGCCAAGTTATTAGATGGAATAAATCCTTCATCTACTTTGGGAAAAACTTTCTGGATAGGAGAAAAAATGGTATCATTAATGAGATAAACATCAAAGAAGGTACTATTCCTTTTAAATACCTTGGGGTTCTCATTTTATGGGGAAGACCCAAAGCTTTCTACTTCTCAAACATTGTTGATCAAATTCTTAATCAGCTTTCCACTTGGAAAGGAAAATCTCTTTTCATAGCAGGGAGAGTCTATCTTGTCAATTCCATAATTATCTACAAATTGGTCTACTCGATGATGGTCTATAATTGGCTGGCTGGTCTCATTAAAAAAATGAATGTTCACATAAATTTTTTTGTTTGGACAGGAAGCACCTTCGACAAGAATCTTGTGACTATTCATTGGGATAAATGTTGTAAACCTTTAGACAAGGGTGGTCTTGGTATTAAAAATATTAAACTCTTTAATGGGGACCTTCAAGCCAGATTTACTTGGAACCTAATTCACAATGAATCCAACTCGATTTCTTTCATCAAAAATAGGTTCCTTGATAGATTGAAAATAGGTAACAAAAATTTGATGACTTCTTCCATTTGTCCCTCGGTTAGGAACTTTTATGATAATATTATGTCCAACTCTAGATGGATGGTCTCTAGAAACTCTTCCATGAGATTCTAGTTGTACAACTGGGTAGGTGCTCCTCTTATCTCTTTGACTACCCCTGTTCATATCCCTGATAATATCAACTACACAGTTAGTAACGTTCTTAATTCCCATATTGATACCCTCCCTAACAATATTATTCAAATTATTGATACTTACCCCTTTTATTCCTCGAATGATCTTTTGATTTGGGAACCTGCTCACAATGGGATTCTAAATTCAAAAAATTTCTATAAAAACTCCTTACATAACCCCAAAAATTACTTTAAATGGATTAAATGCTTTGACAAGCCCTGGATTAAACCCTCAAGACTCACTCTTATTTGGAATCTTTCCTACAATAGGGTTCCCACTGATTCTTATCTAGAAATTTTTAGAATCCAGCTTTGTTCAAAATGTCATCTTTGCAATCAACATTGAGAAGATACTAATAACTTATTTCTTTCTTGTTATACCTCCACTACCATTTGGAACTATATTTTTGACACTTTTTATTATAGATGGACGACTCTCAACTCTATCAACACCCAACTAAATCATTGTGTTTCTATGGATAACTCCCAAAAAATCAGAAACTAGTTCCTTGCTGTGGTTTCAGAGATTCTTCATGTGATTTGGTACGATAAAAATAAAATTCTTCAAAATAATTTCTCACACAACATTAATGCTGGTAGAATGAGAATTCTCATCGCTATTTGAGAAGCTGTGTTGATTCAGAAATGGAACTGCAACAACTCTTTGGCAGATTTTATGATACTGAGACGTCTTCGGGTTGATGCTATTTTCATACAGCCAAAACACACTTTTTATGTTTTTTGGAGACCTCCACTACTAGGTTGGATTAAAATCAATGTGGATGGATCCTCTAAAATAAATCCATGACCTGATGGGTGTGTATCCATCTTCAGGAATCATCTTGATCACATCGTTGGGTGATTTTTTAGAGGCTGTGGTACTGAAAACTCTCTAGAAGCCGAAATGCTGAGGGTGATTCATGCCATATCTTTCACCTTGCACCAAGGTTAGAAGAAATTTTGGATTGAAAGTGACTCTACTACTGTAGTTCATTCCATTTGGAAGGGAGTGATTCATTTAGCTTGGCTGCTTAATACACACTGGATGAATTTCCTTCACTCTCTCCATGAAATCAACTACATTGCAACTCATACCTATCGAGAAGAGAATAAGGTTTCAGATGGTCTCTCCAATAAAGGAGTTTCTCAGGACATAACCTGGCTGGAGGAGCTCCTAAAAAACATGCTTCCTTTTCATGTAAAATAATGTAACATGATTCCTTCTTTTAGACTCATGTAATCTCTTTTTTTTCAAATAAAATTGATTTAGTCTTTTGACCAAAGTGCCACCTTTCAAAAAAATAGTATGGTAAAACCCATATAATTGAAATTGGTTTCATAAATATCTTATCATCATAAAAATAAAACATCCCAAGAAGAAATAATAATGGTGTCCATGGATCATATCCTTAGTAAAACATATGTTACATCAATGGATAACATCTTAGATGAAAAATTATTCTGAAACATTACATGGAGAATTTATTAGGAAAAATAGACTTCCCACATTAAAAAACACTTTTGAAAACCTAGAACATTTTTGAAATATTTTTCTTTGAAAATAAATATGGAAACTTAAAAAGAAAGCTTTAAAAAATCATTTAAAACATTTCTTGGGAAAAAATAACCTTTTATATTTGAAAAAACTTTTAAAAACATAAAAAAATTTAAAATTATTTTCTTTGAAAATAACCTTGAAAATGTATAAATGAATCTTCAATGTAAATAATGGTTATTATGACATAAAATTCTATTAATTCTATACACATTAAAACAAATATTTTTTTTTTCACATTTTCAATAAAATCCAAATGATAATTTTTTGAAAAATTATATGAAGATTCCTATCAACTATTTTTAAAAAGTAAAAAAATGGATAAAAAATTATTTAAAAAATCATTTTTAAAATTTTAGAAACATTTTTGAAAACATTTTTATAAAACATGGTTATGAGAGAAAAAGATTTTTCAAACAAAAACATGATTTTTCTTAAAAACAATATTTTTGAAATCTTGAGTACATATAGAGAGGGAAATGGAGGTAAAAAATTTATTCTCATGAAATAAAAAAAGGATAATAAATTTAACAAGCTTATTGAGATATATATCCTAATATTCTATCATCGGAAACATAATCATAAACAATCTAGATAAATGATGAGATTGTATCATAAAATCTTTACTACTTTGGTAACTTTGAATCGTAAGCCCCATGAAATAGAGATACTAAAATGGATATGTAAATTCCAATAATTATAATTATAATCCTCATAAAATACATTTATTGGTAGTATATACACCACATAATGGAAACATATGGTGAATATGACATTTTTCTCACAGAAAATAAAAGTGAGATAGAAATCCATTACCATAAGTCTCAACATCTTTCATACTCATTTGAACCTACTATATAATAAATATAAGTATATGATAAATGTATTATAGAATAATAATTATATATATCATACCATATATGATATACTTATGTTCTTTTATTACCTTTTTATTAATAATTCCATGTTAAAGTCACATTTTAGGTAATAACTAATTTGTTTTTCGTATATGTTTTGATTTTTTATTTCTAGTACTATTAATTTGATCATGGTTCCAAAATATTAAGAATAATAATAATGAAATAAATATAATATTTATACTTCAATTATAATTTTAAGACCAATCTAGATATATGGTTTTTATAAATGAGGTTTTTTATAACCATGAAGACGATAGGTCGTACGCACAGATGAGTAACATTTATATTTTTTCAAAAATTATTATGGAAATGAGGTAATTAATATGTTATATTTAAATAATTATCTTAATATCATAAAAAATATATTATTTCTTTAAATATACTTATACATATCATCCATGTGGCATGGTTATGAAAAAAGAGTCACATCGCTTCGTGAAGGTGGTTGTCCACATATACACGAATGATGCTATCATCTTTCAGTGAGTGACAAGGTAATTAAGAAATTGATATATTAACTTTTCATAATGAGAAATATTTAATTAACATAATAATTGTTTCATTTATATCATATATACTTATCCTTATTATCATCAATCTAAATATTTAGTGAAAAATGGATCACATCGCTTTGCAAGGCGGTAGTCTGCCATACACACGACCAACGTTATCATATCCCCTATAGAATGTAAATTAATTTGTTTATATGATTTAATGACTATATAGGTTTAATTATGTTAAAAATATAATATTTATACTTTATATCTATCATCATACCCAATCGTGAGAGGTGGTAATTAAAAAACGAATGACATCAGTTCACGATGAGGCAATCCGTCATACACATGAATAATGATTTCTTAACCCATTTGATAAAAGTGGGGATGGATTTAGGTCATGAAGTTAAAATAAAAACATATCATTTTAGGTAATATAACTAGGCTATTATATCATCATGGTTAAATAATAATTTAAGGATGTGGAGGAAGAAATAAAAGAAAAATTCTCATTGAAGAACGTTTCTCTTCTTTTGGTAACCTTGTTAGTTTTTCACCAAAAGACTTCACATGTTGGATTTATGAAAAAAATAAGTATTATAGGATAAGAGGATGGGATTTGGGAAGTGATTTTTTTTTACTTATTGGCTGAATAAAAAGTGTTTTAAGGTGTTAATAGGATAGGAGATAGGTTTGACTTTTATAAGCGAGGTGAGTGGCACACTTGTATGTTTTGAGAAGAAAATGTGTACACATGTTTTTCACATGAAAAAGTGTAAAAAATGAAATATAAACAATAATTAGACATTAAATGGTATAAATATGTTCATAAAATATATTTTTTACATTTTTTATATAATATTAACCCTTATCATTTTAGTTTAACCCTTGGTAAACCCATTTTTACCATAACTATAGTAATTAATTATTACTGTTTTCACTATTTATTTTGGTCAAAAATTAAGTTGAATTTATTATATAATATAAATTATTATAATTTAAAATATTTAATCTATTTTTAGAAATTCCATTCATATAATTGGAAATATTTAATTTAAAATTAATCCCTTAGACATAACGAGAAAGTGATGTTTTCGAAGATGAAATATTCAAACGTTTTCAAATAGTTTTTGCCAAATTTCAATATGAAAATGATTCCAATGACCTAAATTAAATTAATAGATATATAAATGAACTTATTTTAATTTTTTAATAAATCTTATATATAATTTAACTTTATAAACAATTTTAATGAAAATGTAATTTTTAATTAAAATTCTGTATTCTTTATTAGTCATTAAAAAATTAATCATTTTAGAAAATTCTCAACAAATTAACCCTAATACAATATTGAACTTATTATTTAATAAATGAAATTTATTTTTTCAAATAAATTTTCTAATATTATAAAAAATTATATTTATAATATGCTTGAAATAGGTGACATAACTGTTTTTTTAAATACACTTTTAAGGATAAAATTGGATTTATTTTTATATATTGTATAGATTAAAATAAGATGAATGTTAATTTTTTTATTAAATGCATAATATATAGATTTAATTAAACCCATTCACAAAAATATATTTTTTATTATTATGGTAGGTCATGTTTATTTACATAAATATAGTTTTTCAGAAAAATACTTCCTTTATTTTCAAATATTTTTTATTTTAATTTCTAGTTAATTTCCACCAAATAATTCAATTTATATACATGTTTAAACTATATTTTTTCATAATTTAGTTAATCCTATCTAAAACATTCATTCCAATGGTTAGTAGATAACCATAATTTTAAATAAAAATATTTTAATAGTATGTCACATTTTGTTTAAACTCAATGTTTCGTGTAATGAAAAATTAAATCAGTGTTGCGTGTACTGTAAAATATCAAAAATATTAGATTTATTTGAATTTTTTTCAGAAAAATCTCAAGTTGTTATAGTGACAACCCTGATATCTAAGAAATAAATCAATCATATGATTTATAGGTGTGATAAACCAACATAGAATACCATCTGAACCAACACTCGAACCTAACACCACTAACCTAAAAGGTGTTATTTATCTATAAGGGATGAAAAAAGAACTTGGGAATCAAGAAAAATCTTTTTATAATTATTTCACTCAATAATAATATGAAATAAATCAAATAATTTAGTGGAAAAATATTACAAATCATAACAACTTAGTTTTCTAGATATAACCAAAATAAAAGATACAAAAAATCCAGGGACATAAGAAGGAAAACGCAACCAAAATCACCCATCTTCTGGAGTTCCTTGTCCACCCACCATGAACCAAGTCACATGAAATTAACCAACCAAGAAAAAACCTATAAATGAAGATGATGATATCCCTAGTAGTTGTTATAGAAAAATAAGTATTGTAAACACCAAAATATAGATGCATGGTGTGAGATAATAGAGCCCAGTAGGATACCACCAAGGAGTCTATGAAATTTATCCACTATGTAATTCAGATATTATTCTTTTAAAAATAGTATTATGAAAAATGGGATTTTCCATTATAAATAATGAAGGTAAAACATGCCACATTTTTAAAAAGGAAGAGAGAAATCCATAGGGTTCAATTATGAATAAGATAGTTTCCAAAACATTATTCTTCCATTTTAAAATCCATTTATAAAAAAAGATGAAACTAGTAAAAACCACTTTTTAATATAATATCTATAAACCATTAAAAAAAATCATTGAACATAGTGTAATAGTTTAAGCTAAAAACTTCATACATAATCTATGTGCCGGTACCATGTACCATAGAAAAATGAAAAACTTTTATGGGTTTTGTATGATCATGTAATGATTATATGTTGAAGTAGAAAACCCAAAAAATGAGATATCTATCTTCTATAAACCATGTAAATAATACTGTAAAACAATGTACTTATAATTCAAGAATATAAGTTGTTTAAATATTCTATATGTGGTGAGTGTTTGAGAAATACCGTGAGGGGTAGTGAACAAAATCACCCTGACTCTGAGGGAGTACACAATCTAATGAATCCAAAAATAATTCATGATGATAACCAAAAACAAAATGTATTCTAGCACCCTATCAAATGAGATAAAGGAAGTTTTTAGAGAAAGATATTTTAATAGAGTATCATACACATCGAACCACACACACCCCATGGGAGAGGATCTCAAGATATTTTATAGGCAAAGCCCGAGTCTCTTCCTATTCACAAAACATCATATTCATTTTTGTCTATTGGGTTTTTCTCATTGAATGTTATCAAATAATTTAATTATATTAATTTAATATATTTATAAATAATTTATGAATACACCATTCAGGAGAAAATTAATAATATATATATATATATTAAATTCATTCATTTCATGAATGAAAAATACATGAATCATATGAATTAATATATCTACACTATATATAATATCACACACACACACACATTAGGCATAATATAGATGTGTAAATACATCTCATGCATGTATATTTTAGTGCACATCAAAAAATATTCCACTTTCACTAAAATCACATAATAAATTTTTGAAAAGCTCAAAAAATGTTTGTGAATACATCCAAAATATTTTAGATGTGGTTTTCGTCAAACCTTTTTCATTTTGAACAAACAATTTTTTCAATAGTTTATCCTAATCCATTGGCCAAAGTGTGTGACACTATGGGAGTCAGAATCCTTGAAAAGTAACTATAGAATCCCAATTTAATAGATGTTTTAAAATAATGACCTCTATAAAAGCATTCTTCCTACTCAAGATACTAAGGTGTTTGGTGTGATCTTTATTAAACATACTCATATCTCAATACAAATATGTACACCACAAGATGCATCATATGTATATCGATATAATCATATTTATCATTACATCGAGTGACCACTATACACGGGACATTTCAATCTAGTATAACCAACCCATATCTTCATGATTCTCATAAATAGACTCACTAAGTTGATGAATACATCGCATGTATTTCATCTAACGAATGAGTACATCACATTCCCATTATCCAAGTAGCTAAAAAACTTCTTGTGTATCAAATAAGTATGAGAAAAAATTTCATTTTTATAATTTTATTAATAAATTTATGTCTTTTCTTATCATTCATGCAAAACCTCAATTTTTTAAAAGAACACTATATTCAAAGGCTTGTACAACACGCAACACTAAGCTTAAATGAAATTCGATATATTATTATTTAAATGTTACAGTTATAACATACCTATTGAATTGGAGGGTATAAATAATATTAACTAAATTATGAAAAATATATAAATGTCATGATTAATAAATATGTACTGATTAATTATTTCGAAATAAGTACTCAATTTTTAGTAAAGTCATTTTATTCTTCAAAAATACATTTTCTTCAAAAATGGTTTTTATTTATTTCTATGAAAAAATATTATAATTAATTTATTCCAATTTTATAAATTATGTTTGATAAAAAGGATAAGTTTATTGAATTCATCATTTCAAAATTTTATTATGACTATTTTTTGAGAACTTTCTAGGATGTTTGATTTCTTAATGAATAGTGAAAAATAATTATTTTTATTAGAAACCATCTTTTTTTTCAAGTATTTAAAAGGACACATTATATTTTGGATTAGTGTAAAAATTTATATAGTTAATTTTGAATAAAAATAATCTAAATAATTTTATTATAATTACAATTATTCTTGAATTTAGTAAAAAAAATTTATACTTGAAAGGCAGTTTTCTGGAAAACCACTTTTTGTCACATTTTGCTGGTTTAACATTAAATTAAATTCTTCTAATTATATTAATTTACTTTAATAAAAATGATTAAATATTTTTAATAATCATAATTAATATAATTTACGTAGGTTAAATATATTTTTTGGTCATAATGAATAGAAAAAACATTAAAATCTATTACCATAGTTAAAGTTAAAATAGGTCTACAAGGGGTTAAAATAATGAAATATGGGTTATAGTTACGTAAAAACAATAATTTATAATATTATATGAATTTTATTAGAAAACAATATATTTAATGAGTTAAATGATGCAATTTAAAACATTTTTATTTGAATTTGGTGACACAATCTTGACTTTTTGGAAGATATGTTATATTTGTTTTTTCAAATTAAAAACTATTTTTGTGTCTTTAAATTTAATGGAATGGTTGGAAGATTAAATTTTATGTTTTCTTGCTAAAAAATGTCTAAAAACTTTAATTTATTTATTATTTAACCAAATTTTTTATGTTAATCAATTTATTACTTGATTTGAAGGTAAAATTATTTTTACACATAAATTGGATATTTTCTTGAAAATAGTTTTTAATGGGTTTTGGGTTCTTATATTAAAATTATTTTCCTTTACTAATATAATTTTAACTTGATAAAAATGTATTAAAAAATTAGAATAATAATTTTCAATTTTTTATAATTTCTCTTTTATTTTTGGTCATACAATTATGTAATCATTGTAAACATTTAAGTTATCATGGTTAAAGTTAAAATGAGATTAAAGTTGTTTAACTAGGATATAAGGATGGAAATGTAAATAATTTTTTTAAAAATTCAATTGGCTAAATTTTTTAGACCCTAAAACACCTAATATTTAAATATAGGGATCCTTGGTTCCACTTTTCCTTGAAAAATAATTTATATTAATTTAATACATCATGTAATTCTAAGATTACCCCTTCCCCAACTTATAAAAGGGAACCTAATATCCTCTATTACTCACCAATTTTAAGAACTCTATCTTGGATAATAACTACCAAAATATATTCCTTAATTATCTTCCCATATCCTAAAGACCCTGATTTGATTATAAAACCATATATGTAAGAATTTAGGTTTAAACCTATAGAGGTTGTCCGAAGAATATGTATAGTTTTTAACTGAGAATTATTATTTAATTTATTGTTGTACCTCCTTATAATATTTTCAACCATTATAAAATAATAAAATCAATATATTCCATATACTGATATATTATTATATTAATTTCATAACCAATATTAATCTTCTCTTTTATAAAATGGGAAATGAAACCATCATCCGTGTGTTCGATGGATTAACACTTCACTAACAAATGTAATTTATTTTTAATCACCATATCTCACAATAGGTTATAATGAAAAATTTAATGTTTATATATTATATTAAAAAAATATTTATATCTATTTAAAATTTTTTTTTATCCAATTTCTTACCATTCCATCCATTGAAAAATGATAGTGTAGTTCATGCATACGTGTGGATTACCACCTCCACGAAGCGATGTGATTTTTTTTTCATGGCTATATCACATGAATTATATATATAAATTTATTTAAATAAATAATATTATATTTAGGATATAATCATAATGATTTTAATATAAAATAATACTTACCTTCTATCCCTCAAAATCTTCCAAAAATTAAAACGTTACTCATGCGTACATACGACTTACCATCTCCATGATTATAACATAATTCATTTTTTATAACCATCATTCGTGGGTGGGTTTAAAAGTATAATTAATTTATAAAAATGATAATTTTTTCTTGATTAATATTATATATATTATGTAGTAATTACCTCTTTGACCATAGTCAATGTATTAAATTCATTTTGGACATATGAGTCGAATATCATCAAAACATCCAACGTGAACTTAATTGATTATGTAATTGTATGTAACATGGTAATAAATAAAATTAATGGAATAATAAACTTGAAAATAATTATTAAGAAATAAAATCATTTAATTTTTTTTATTCATGATGAAAAAGAACATGCGTGACAAGTCGAACGTGAGGTAAGGGACACTTTATTTAAAAACCCCATTTTAAATGTTTTAATATATATCTTACATATACATATTATTATATATAATTTTTAAAAAACTCATTATATATATATTTATATATAAATAAATTAATTATAAATTACATTTCTATATATCTTTTAACTTTATTTAAATGTTTTTTCAAAATTAATGTTTTACAAATTTTATATATATTATTTTCACATTCATTACAAATGGCCAAATGAATGTTCTATTTTAACAAATATGGTGTCAAAAAATATTCCCACTAATTGGGCCATTATTTTTTGTTTGAATTAATATTTAAGATTACATGATTACATCATAGAAAAAACCACCTAAAATTTGTTCATGGAATTTAAGTTTTGAAAATTGGGTTTTAAAGGAAAGGGATATATCAATATTTGAAAATGTTTTTTTTCTGGGTTTAAAAGTATATTTTTATGCGTTTGATGATGGAAATGCAATATTTTATGTGTTTCATGAATATTATGGGTTTTTTACATTATTTATGATGAAAAATTATTCTCATATAACTCATAATGATGGGTGATCCAAATATATATCTCTAATATATTTAGTAAAGATTATGTTATCTAGAGAATTATATTGAAAATTGACCATATAGGTTATTCCACTTGTAAGGGTTATATGAAAATGATTTACTAATGAGACTATAACACTTTTCTCTGGTTAATAATTATTTTTATAGAAATAATTTTTTTCAAAAGGTAATCTAATGATATTTCATTTTAGAGGAAGGATTATTCCTTTTCAGGGTAAATAGATATGTTTTTAAGAAACCATTTTTCACAAGTTCTCATGTTTTCTAAAAAACCCTCACGATGTGATTTTACCTTTATGTTTTCTTATAAATTATTTTATGAAAATATTTGGGTATTATAGTAGATTTAATGTGTACATAAATGATTATTTGATCTCAACAATTATTATGTTGAAGGTAAACTATCTTTTATGATCTCATGGTTTTAAAATTGACTAATGGTTTTCTTTATTTCTTTTCATATACCTTTCTTAGATTTTTGTGCTCATCCCATATTTTCAGAAGTTTTTCATAGGTTTTAAAGATGAGTTGGATAAAATATTAGGTCAATTATAAAATCATAAATATTTTTCATGAAAATAAAACATGTTTTATTTTAAAATTATTGTATTTTGGGGACAATGAACATGGAGAGGAAGTTTCTAACTTTTAATGTTTGATTTTGTTATATAATATTTATAACCTAATTATATAAAACAATAAACCTAAAAATACCTTTATGAATTAAAGAAAATAAATTCTTGTATAAAAATATACGTATGGATTGAATAAGGGATAATTCCATATAGTTGGTATTATACTGGACTATATATAACTTTAAAAGTTATGATTTTATTTGAGAAAATGATAAAAGTCCTCTATAAGCACAAAGTTTAGTATATTCTCAGGAATTATGGTTATTATTATAATGATAATGATGGTAATTTATAGGATTAGATAATAATTTAAATCAACTTGGATATAAAATACTATAAGGATTAAAGTATTATAAATTTTGAATGGCACTATATTTACCATTTTGGATTATTTTAATTTTAATAATTCATTTTATGTTTAAATGATGTTATATTTTATAGATTAAGTATTTTATATCAAGATAGAAGTAAAATGATCTTACAAAGCCTTATTATCCTTTCCAAATGATTTTATCACCACTATAATTTTGAAATATTGTTCAAATTATTTTGAAATATTATTTAGTATTCAAATCACAAGAAAGAAAAAATTTAAATTATCAAACACCATTTCATTACTTCAAAAATTTTATGGTTCTTGTAACGCCCCGACCCCAGTTACCTAGATTCGGTGCATTATTACATAACATTGGCATGATCACAAGAAATATCAAATCTCGAAAGACCGATTGGTTTAGTAGCCTTGGAAACACTAGATATATTCATAAGTTTTACATTACATTATAAAACGAAAAACTACTACAACAACATATTGTCTCCATAATCCACACTCATATCCCCACATAATATCCCTGCAGGCCATTCATAACTTACTTCTTCACTTCCTGGGAAAAATAAAACATAGAAAATGGGTGAGCTCAAATGCCCAGTAAGGATAACAATATAGTGCAAACTTTCATAAATAAGAATAAACATTTAAGGCAATGTATAACTAAAACAAAAGCCTTTCAAACATGAACTTTAAACATGGTATGTCATAAATAAAATTAAATAATGCCATTTACTTATTCACATGGATATTCTACTAATCGAATAACCACATGCAAAAATCAATAACCACTTTCATAATGTTGGAATGCATAATGCCAGACTATCATAACCACATAGTCAAGGCCTCGTGCCAAGACTACAAATAAGATTTTGTCAAGGCCTTGTGCCAAGACACTAGTTTGTCTCATGAGACCTACCGATGCATCGAGGAGCTATAGCGGGCTCCACCCGTCACTTACTAAGTCCAATGCATTCCCATATGAAAAGGTTTAAACATAACATAAACATTCGTATTAAAACTAGCATACGAAATGTAAATAATTACACCATAAACTATGAATGGTATAAAAATAGCACATCCACAGTCAAACATATCACAAAACCTTCAATACAATATAGAAGTTTTGTATCATAATAAATCTACTTCAAATAATCTTAAAATCCATCAAAGGATGTTGACATAGATGAAATCAATATTCTTTTTAAAGAAATATCTCCTTTTAATTTTAAATAATTTAAGATCCATATAAAATAAAACATTTTCATTGAAAATATTCTTATAAGCTTGTAAGGGAAACTTTGAGGATTTTATAACGGCAGAAAATAACCGCACTCACCGTATAAGTTAAAAAAACATTCTTACCTCAATTCTGTCGAAAAGGTTAAAAAGGACCTTGTTTTGAAAAAGACGGAAAGATTCCTCTTATAAAAAGTCAAACAAGGGTATAAATGACTTTAACCCATATTCTTGTAAATAATAAAAATGTTTTGAAATACATTTTGAAGAAACATGGATGTGGATGATAAAGAGATCCCACTAGATTATTACATATAAACAACCACAGATAATGAAGAGATTGTGAAATAACCCTTACCAATTTGGTAACTTATGAAACATACAACCCATGAAAGAGGTATCATAAAATGAATATGTAAATACACATAAATTAGAGTGTCTTACTCAAAGAATATAATTATGGGCAGTACATACACCACACAAAAGGTGATGGTGGCAATATGGCATGAATCTCACGGGAATAAGGAGTGAGATGAAAACCCCTTACCTTGTACTTTTCCTTGGTTGGGGTAGGTTAACCTCCTGTATAATGGTGAAATAATTTTTATTAAATTATACAAGAATCATATATATTAATATGATATCATATATGATCTTTTAACATTGATTTGTTAATAATATCTTAGAATTGTCGTCGTTTCGGGTGTTAACTTACTCATTTTCTTTTATATGATTTGTTACATAAGCCATGTTTGTTGTATCTTATTCATATCCAGAATGATATCAAGTCCTTAAACATCATTTTTAAATCATCAAATGATAATTATACTTGAATGGATACGGTGGAGAATGAATCTAATCGCGTTCGTGGAGACGGTAGTCCGTACGTACGCACGAGCGACAATATCATTCTTTTGATATTAAAATAATATATAGAAGGACGGTATATCATATATACAGAATCATTAACATGTTATATTTATTATTTACATGAGTTACATATCATTATTATACCCATCCAAAATAATAATATATTGAATAACAATTACACCACGACGTGGAGACGGTAAGCCGTACGTACGCACGTATGGTGACAAGTTATTCAAAGGGTGGATAGAATACTGAATATGGTTGTAACATATTTATAATAACATCACAGTGTATGTGAGATACTGGAGTTATTATTTTTGAATGGTAACAAAAAAGGAAGAAGAAGTGGAAGAAGAAATGAACTTGGAAAAAGGGTGGTGAAATCATTACCTCTTCTTCGGTTTCTTCCTTTTGATTTGATCAAAAGGGCTCCTTAAGTTGGCTTTCTGATCAAACTAAATACTCTAGGTTGTAGTGAGGGAAGTTGGGAGAGTATTTGGGCAGAGTTTGGCCGAACCAAAAGGCTTTGAAGGTGTGAAGAAATGAGAAGGAGGAGTGCCCTTTTATAAGAGGGGTGAGGGGCACCTTTGGAAAAGCTAGAAATATTAATTTATAATAAATTCATATTCGGTTTCTAATGGCTCCAAAGTTGATTATTAAAATGTTAAGGTGGGGATAGGTAGAAAACCACTCAACCAATAGAATTTAGACAGGTTTGGGTACTTATATTAACCTTATCTTTAAGTATTAACTCTAAGTTAATTAGTTTCACTTTTACAATGTCTCTTTGTATTTTTATATAATATGGCTAATAAACTTACTATATACATCCAAGCGACCCCAAGTGGTCAATTAATGATGAACCTATCACGATATAAGTCTCTTTGCCGAATATTAGATTTTTATAAATTTAATATCAATTAATAATATAATATTTGTTTTAAGAACTCTTTTATGTCAATTTTGACACTATTCAATAGTTGATTTTTTTGAAACTCATAATAGATTGATTAATTCGAACAAAGTCAATTAAACCAATCCTAATATATCATATTATCCTAGAAAATTAGTTTAATTCATTAAAAGTTTCATATTATATTTATTTGGGTATTTATAATATCAATTATTTTAATTTTTCACTATTATAGTAATTACTGCATCATCATTGTGTCATAAATAAAATAAAATATTTATTGTCTAAAAATTATAAATAAAATATCATTATGTAGGAAATAGTTTTATCTTTCTAATGAATATTTATAATCTAAAATCCAACATATATAACCCTATGTAACAATTGTTTTTCTAAAAGATATATGCTTGTGTCATTTTTGTATTCATTTTAACTTAATTAAAATAAAGTGTCATTATCACTTACAAGTGGATCCATGGGGTCCCAAAATCGACCCAAAGATGCCTATGGTCGAACATGTATCAAAAAATAAGGCTAGGACACGTTTTAGGGTAATTTAGTATTATTATAATATTATTTTTAACCCTTATTTACCAGATTTACCCTTAACCATGGTAAATAAAATATTTACCGCAGTAATTATTCAAAATGTCTAAAAATAAAAGTTACCTATTTACACAATTTGAACATCCTGATTCCAAATATGGAATCCATTTTTCTAAATTCAAAACACAGAAGTGGCAGAAATTAATTTAAAATTAATTCCCGCTGTCAAAACAAAAAGCGTGTTTTTAAGAGATAATAACTATCAAAAGATTGACACTTGTTTATGTTTGGTTTAATTGTAAAATTGTGTCCAATGACCAAAATTATATTAAATGGTAAAAATATATTCTAAATATACTTTCAAACCACTCAAATTCATAATTTATCACTATTAATTATTTTGATTAAAAAAGTTGTTTTTAATTAAAATTTAGTAATTTTCACTATTCATCAAAATATGAAAGTTATCCGAAATGTACCAAAATTTCACCTTAGGCTAAATTCGATATTTCGAATCCAAAAATGAAGTCTATTTTAAAATATAAAATATATATAATTTCAAAAAGTAGATATTACTATTCATAACGGCTAGTTTGATTGGTTGTGGTGTGTGTTAAAATTCAAGGTTGCGTACAACACACGCTACTGTATTATTCAAAGAAAGTGTACCGTGGAAGCTTGGGATGTTTCATTTTAAATTTTTGATGTCTCCATTTAGTCAAAATGTTTAAAATATTGTATTTAAAAAGGGTTCACTTATAAAAGTTGATAAAAGTGCAATACTGAAAATGAATTTGTTCTTGCATTATATCTAAGAAACTCATAATATGGATTCTAAAATTATAAGGATTATATAAAGTTTAAAATTTAGATAATACTATTCATAACCTCTTTTGAATGGCTTTTTTTTATAACTCATGGTGTGATTGAACTCGGTGTTGCGTGTAGTGCAAGTTATTGAATTATTTTGAAGAAATAACACACTATGAAATCTTGGGGTGTTACATTCTCCCCTCCTTCAATAAATTGCATCCTCGCAATTTGAAATTGTTCTTCGAAAATAAAAGGTTGAAAATAGAAAATATATTTGTGGGAAAACCCACATCGGAAATTGGGTTACTAAAATTTAGTCTTAATATGAGGAAAAGAGAAATGAAAGGGTCACCACCAAATTATGATCTCGATTAGGAGAACATTGGTGGCATTTAGAGACATATAATTGGAGGAAAAACGTAAATATTTATAGGTAGTGATTGAGGTCATCAATCACAAACAAGTATAAAATTGAGGTCCTTAAATTCATCAATCTATGATGATTTGAAATACCATCGATTCAACAAAACATAGGGTATTAGGATAACACATTTTTGACGTTTCAAAATATCTTAGTTGAAATCCCACATCGAAAAATGAATTAATGAGGCATCTATTTAAAATAAAGAGTCGAAAGTATGAAGATTACCGAAAATAACACATACTAGGGTTCCATGTAGGAAAATATGGATATGGAAGAAAAATCTAACCATCAATTATCTGATGGAGAGTGGTAGAGAACATAGCTATGAAAAGGCTAACAATCCCAAAGCCATAAATTAGTGATGATTTAAGGTACCATCTAGGAAAACATTTTTATTCTAAGTTGCTTTTCTTAATATTGAGGAATTTATTTATGAGATTGGCTAAGATCATAAGGAGATATACTTACTTTATAATTAGAGTTTTATCCATTAATAAATTTCTACCACAAACTCATCTTTCACTCTAAAAGAAAATAGAATGTAAAAAAAATTCTATTTACACTATTCGTATAGGGTTCCAAAATAAACGAATTTATAATTCATCTACATGATCTTTTAATAAAAACTACATTATTTAATCCAGGACATCTCATGGGCCAGTGGTAGGTGATACACCCTTGTCGCCCTTCGGTTGCGGGTTCAAGTCTCGCAGCCTTGCCGGACGCGACGGGTTGCCGCCCGACCTCTGGGTTGTCCTTTTATGGCAATCCAAAATAATCCAAACTAGAACTATCCAAAATACTTCTGTCCAAAATCACAGTCTAACATTTATAAGGAAGGTAAACATAATATAGATCCTTTTTACCCCGTAATAGCATATGAATACCTTCATCATGTATTACCATATTCCTTATTGATTACATTCATGCTCCATTATTCCATATAGAATGCTGGATATACTTCATTAATCCAAAAATGTTTTAAACCCCAACACTGATGGAATATACAAATCATTAATCAGTTCCAAGGTAGTCAAGAATATCCAATATAATTTATCCAAAACAATCACATATTATTCCAAAATCACTACCTCAGTATCAGAACTATATTATGATTTATCATTCTCTCAACCATATATTTTCCAAAAATTTATCCTGCTATTGAGTCACTTTTCTTTGTTCCACACCATCTCAAGTCCTTAATGAAATAGTACTGCAGTACAATCCTTATATACTCCATAATTATTATAACAAGTACATTGTTGATACAAAACTCAATTGACATAATCAACATAAGAACTCTAATCATTCCTCTTCATCTATGGTAGTATCATAACTTGATTATTATCCAATAACATTATTTGCGGCATAGTCTGATGACTGGGACATAGGTTCGCGTAGTGCCCAAACTCCTTGAAAATGAAGCATTGTACATTTAAAACCATTTTCTTACCCTTGCAGTCACGTACTTTGTGCCCTTTTCCTCCACACTTATAACAAAATCCCATTCCTTTCAGGCAAGTTCCAGGGTGTTTCTTTCCATAGTTACCACATATGGGAAAATTCTTCTTTTCCCTCTTCCCTTTATCCATCTTTCTCTCTTCCATCCTTTTCTTCTCTTGCTTCCCTTCAAAGCCATAGGACTCAGTAAACTCTTTACTTATCTTATCAACACATGATATTATTTCTTCATATGATGATAATACATGGGAGACTATTTCTCTTATAAATTGTAGCTTAATACCATGAAAGAAATGATCCTTCCTTCTCTTTGGATCATGTGCATTTCTGGAGTTCTCATTCCTTCTACTGGGCACCATTTCTAAACAATGGCATACACTAGATCAGTTTATGAATCGAAATACATAATCCCATACTTATAAAACACTTAACATAAATTGAACTATTTATGGATATAATCCATAATCATAAAAATGTCTCCTTTGAGGATGTATATACTCATAAACCCTTCATAATGGTTTGTAAAGAAAATGAGAATTATCCTAAGCATATCCCCCGGGAGTGTCGTAACCAAGAGTGCAGTAAGACCCGTTGTCGTGCACCAGTTCCCGTTCGAGTCTAGATCAAAGCGGTGTTTTCGGGTTTTACCCCTAGGTACATCTGTGCCAGAGCCGCCTCTACCTGCTCGTATCCAGACAGGGATTCATTGCTCGGAAAACTCACAAAATATCTACAATACCAAAATTCTAGGAAGTTCTTCTACACTAATCCTCAAAGTTCATCTTAGGTCTACGTGCTCTAATCAGAGTTTATCTAAATCTAGCTTCCAAGGTTTGTACTAAACTTCCTCTGATACCAACTGTAACGCCCCGACCCCAGTTACCCAGAGTCGGTGCATTATTATATAACATTGGAATGATCACAAGAAAGATCAAATCTCGAAAGACCGATTGGTTTAGTAGCCTTGGAAACACTAGATATATTCATAAGTTTTACATTACATTATAAAACGAAAAACTACTACAACAACATATTGTCTCCATAATCCACACTCATATCCCCACATAATATCCCTGCAGGTCATTCATAACTTACTTCTTCACTTCCTGGGAAAAATAAAACATAGAAAAGGGGTGAGCTCAAATGCCCAGTAATGATAACAATATAGCGGAAACTTTCATAAATAAGAATAAACATTTAAGGCAATGTATAACTAAAACAAAAGCCTTTCAAACATGAAATTTCAACATGGTATGTCATAAATAAAATGAAATAATGCCATTTACTTATTCACATGGATATTCTACTAATCGAATAGCCACATGCAAAAATCAATAACCACTTTCATAATGTTGGAATGCATAATGCCAGACTATCATAACCACATAGTCAAGGACTCGTGCCAAGACTACAAATAAGATTTTATCAAGGCCTTGTGCCAAGACACTAGTTTGTCTCATGAGACCTACCGATGCATCGAGGAGCTATAGCGGGCTCCACCCGTCACTTACTAAGTCCAATGCATTCCCATATGAAAAGGTTTAAACATAACATAAACATTCGTGTTAAAACTAGCATACGAAATGTAAATAATTTCACCATAAACTATGAATGGTATAAAAATATCACATCCACAGTCAAACATATCACAAAACCTTCAATATAATATAGAAGTTTTGTATCATAATAAATCAACTTCAAATAATCTTAAAATCCATCAAAGGATGTTGACATAGATGAAATCAATATTCTTTTTAAAGAAATATCTCCTTTTAATTTGAAATCATTTAAGATCCATATAAAATAAAACATTTTCATTGAAAATATTCTTATAAGCTTGTAAGGGAAACTTTGACGATTTTATAACGGCAGAAAATAACCGCACTCACCGTATAAGTTAAAAAAAACATTCTTACCTCAATTCTGTCGAAAAGGTTAAAAAGGACCTTGTTTTGAAAACGACGGAAAGATTACTCTTATAAAAAGTCAAACAAGGGTATAAATGACTTTAACCCATATTCTTGTAAATAATAAAAATGTTTTGAAATACATTTTGAAGAAACATGGATGTGGATGATAAAGAGATCCCACTAGATTATTACATATAAACAACCTCGGATAATGAAGAGATTGTGAAATAACCCTTACCAATTTGGTAACTTATGAAACATACAACCCATGAAAGAGTTATCATAAAATGAATATGTAAATACACATAAATTAGAGTGTATTACTCAAAGAATATAATTATGGGCAGTACATACACCACACAAAAGGTGATGGTGGCAATATGGCATGAATCTCACGGGAATAAGGAGTGAGATGAAAACCCCTTACCTTGTACTTTTCCTTGGTTGGGGTAGGTTAACCTCCTGTATAATGGCGACATAATTTTTATTAAATTATACAAGAATCATATATATTAATAAGATATCATATATGATCTTTTAACATTGATTTGTTAATAATATCTTAGAATTATCGTCGTTTCGGGTGTTAACTTACTCATTTTCTTTTATATGTTTTGTTACATAAGCCATGTTTGTTGTATGTTATTCATATCCAGAATGATATCAAGTCCTTAAACATCATTTTTAAATCATCAAATGATAATTATACTTGAATGGATACGATGGAGAATGAATCTCATCGCGTTCGTGGAGACGGTAGTCCGTACGTACGCACGAGCGACAATATCATTCTTTTGATATTAAAATAATATATAAATGGACGGTATATCATATATACAGAATCATTAACATGTTATATTTATTATTTACATGAGTTACATATCATTATTATACCCATCCAAAATAATAATATATTGAATAACAATTACACCACGACGTGGAGACGGTAAGCCGTACGTACGCACGTATGGTGACATGTTATTCAAAGGGTGGATAGAATACTGAATATGGTTGTAACATATTTATAATAAAATCAAAGTATATGTGAGATACTGGAGTTATTATTTTTGAATGGTAACAACAAAGGAAGAAGAAGTGGAAGAAGAAATGAACTTGGAAAAAGGGTGGTGAAATCATTACCTCTTCTTCGGGTTCTTACTTTTGATTTGATCAAAAGGGCTCCTTAGGTTGGCTTTCTGATCAAACTAAGGCCTCTAGGTTGTAGTGAGGGAAGTTGGTAGAGTATTTGGGCAGAGTTTGGCCGAACCAAAAGGCTTTGAAGGTGTGAAGAAATGATAAGGAGGAGTGCCCTTTTATAAGAGGGGTGAGGGGCACCTTTGGAAAAGCTAGAAATATTAATTTATAATAAATTCATATTCGGTTTCTAATGGCTCCAAAGTTTATTATTAAAAGGTTAAGGTGGGGATAGGTAGAAAACCACTCAATAAATAGAATTTAGACAGGTTTGGGTACTTATATTAACCTTATCTTTAAGTATTAACACTAAGTTAATTAGTTTCACTTTTACAATGTCTCTTTGTATTTTTATATAATATGGTTAATAAACTTAATATATACATCCAAGCGACCCCAAGTGGTCCATTAATGATGAACCTATCATGATATAAGTCTCTTGGACGAATCTTATATTTTTAGGAATTTAATATCAATTAATAATATAATATTTGTTTTAAGAACTCTTTTATGTCAATTTTGAAACTATTCAATAGTTGATTTTTGTGAAACTCATAAAAGATTGATTACTTCGAACAAAGTCAATTAAACCAATCCTAATATATTATATTATACTAGAAAATTAGTTTAATTCATTAAAAGTTTCATATTATATTTATTTGGGTATTTATAATATCAATTATTTTAATTTTTCACTATTATAGTAATTACTGCATGTAGTGCGAGTTATTGAATTATTTTGAAGAAATAACACACTATGAAATCTTGGGGTGTTACAGTTCTTGGTATATTTCTTATTTGATCTAAAAAATATATAATATTTCATATCTCTTAAAAATGGAAATATCAAAAATCAAGTTCCCATTTATTTTCTAGAAGGTGGGAATCATGTTTAAAGATAAACGGAATATTAAAAAAATATTTATGTCTAGATTTTAGGTATTAATTATTTTCTTAGTTTTAAAGTAATAAATATGATTGGGTTGATGTTAATGGTTCAAAAGTGAATATTTAATATCTATGATTTTTAGGAATAATGTATTAATAAATAATATGAAAAATCATAGTTAAAAGCTTTAAGAATGAATTTTCATGATGGATGTGTTTATATATCATGTTTTCATAATTATTATGTAGTGGTATTTTATCAATGTTATTATGATATATTCTAAATTTTATGATAATTATGAAACAAATAATGATTATTATATAGAAGGTTTTGTTTTCAAAATGTGTAAACATATGTTATATGTATTTGATACCTTTGAAAAGTGGTTTAATGAAAATGTGATAATTTTTGGAGGCATTCATTTAACGATATATGATTGAGGGATTAAGATTATTTGATTTTGTTGAAGAAATAAACCGTATATAAAACCTTAGAGGTTAAAAATTTATTTAACAATTAATGAAATTTTTATAGGATGTTTATAATATATTTTTTAGGGAAAATTACAGGATCAAGGATAATTATGAATATGATTATCATAAAGTTTTTCCAATTATTACAGAGTTATATTAATATTATTTTAGTAAAAGGGAAACTCATTGGTTGAGTGGAAAATCCTTGCATTTGGAATAGATGTGGGGATTGAACCCATGAACAAAGGCATACAAGGGTGCATCACCTACCCCTGGACTATGTGATGTCCCAATTAGTGTTAAAGTCTTCTAGTATAATGATTTGAGAGATAAAGATTGTGTTTATGATGGAAGGTATACAATATTCTATAAAAGTAATGTTATTTTAGAGAAAATATTTTCATATTTTTAGAGAATATATGATTAAGGTATAATCCTTTTTTGTTAGGTGAGGAATATAATTGGATCATAATTTTTTTAATTTTTGGTATTTTGAGGTGATTAATGATATTTATGGAGATTTTTTATTTGGTTGAGGTATATGTAACCCCTAGTTTTAATGTGAGATATTATTTTATAAAAGTAATATTACATTTCTTGGGATATAAGCTTAAGAGGTAGGAGATAACCATTGATGTTAATTTTTTTTTCATGTTGTGGTTTTTAAGGTTATTTTGTATATATGATTATTTATTTGTGAAATGATATAATTTGAAATTTTGGTGTTACTTATTCATAGAATGTTTTATACATTTTGGATATTATATTACCTTATAATAACCATTTTAGTTTTGTTTAATATCTAAATATGGGTGGAATATCCTGTTATCTTTCTTTGGATTACGTAATTTTTTAGAAGTTGATTTATATGCTTCAAACATGAAAAATTCATCTTGAATAAAACCATTTGAAGAAAAATATGAGATTGTGATTGAAATTGATAGAAAGATAAAATTATATTTATGGATTTAAAGAAATTCAAGTTAGTATATTTCCTTATGTTCTTTTTCTAGATGGTAAAGGAATTACTCAACTTTATGAAAATGATCTTGTAATAAAAATTCTATATTATTACATAAAGTTTTGTTGAATTTATGGTATTTTAAAACCTCATGGATGCATTATTTCGTATTCATTAACTTTCTTGTGATCATTCAATTTCTTGAGATCAATGTTCACTATCACTCTCTATCATTATTTGGACATTAATTTTATACACCATGACCATATTTTCACATCCCATTAATGTTATCATATTTGGAAACTTAATCAAGTGTTATTCTATACTAACTTTAAATTTTACATTACCTATTTCTAAAAAGAAGTTTTATTATCCCTTTTTATGATGTTATTTTTCAAATATCAAAGATGCTTTGCTTTTAGGGTTATATGTTTTATCTTACAATCCTCTAAATTAATTTTGAAAATGTTTTAAACCCTTTCTATCTATCGGGTATATGAAAAAAATTTCAAGGACACAATTTACAAGGGGGGGGGGGATGTAACACCCTGTTATTTCAAAAGAATACTATGTTCAATAGTGTATATAACACAAAATACCGAGCTTAAACGAACAATCATATATTATTATCTAAATGTTATAGTTATAAATAAGCTATTGAATTGATATGTATGAATAAGATTAAAAGTATTTTAAAATATATATAAATGTATTAATAAATACATATATACTAATTGATTCTTAGTAAATAAGTAATCTGTTTTTAGTAAAGTAATTTTATTCTAAAAAATACGTTTTCTTCCAAAATGGGTTTTATTGGTTTTTGTGAGAAAATATTATAATTAATTTAATCCAATTTTATAAATTATATTTTATAAAAAAGGATATAATTTTTTAAATTATTATTTCAAAATTATCTCAGAATAATGTTTTGATAATTTTAAGGGAATTTTTGATTTTTCAATGAATAGTGAAAAATATTGATATTTATTAAAAAGCGTATATTATTTACAAGGTCACATTATATTTTGGATTATTATTAAAATTTCATTATTTAATTTTAATTAAAATTAATCCTATTAATATTTTTTAATCAATATTATACTTGAAGTTTGTATAAAAAATATTTCATACTTAAAAGATATTTTTCTAGAAAACTGGTTTTCACTACATTTTTGGGTTTAATTTTAAATTAAAATCTGCAACTTCAGGGAATTTAATGTTATAAAATTTATTCCATATTTGCAATCATGATAATTAATATAATTTAATAGGTTCATCAATTTTTTTTGTCATAATGAATAGTAAAAATAGACAAACTTTATTACCACAATTATGGTTAAAAAAGGTTTATCAGGGGTCAAAGAAAAGAGATAACGTATATAAATTCTTGAACACATGAATTTATCCTATTGTAATTTTTTAGACCAAATATATATTTAAGAAGTTAAAAAATTTATTTTAAAACACAATTTTTAATTATAGACCATAATCTTTTCTTTTGAGATGAAAAGTTATATTCTATTCAAATTAAAATCTATTTATGGTCATTATTTAATTTTATGGCTGAAAGATTCTTTTTAGTTTTAGATTTTTTGAAAAATTAGAAAAACATTCCTTTTTTTATTTAACAAAAACAATTATTGATTAAAATTTAATACTTAATTTCAAGGAAAATATTTTTTTACACATAAATCATTTATTTTCCTAAAAGTCGTTTTCATAGATTCCGTGATGTTATATTTAATGGAATTACTTCATCATATATAATAGGTACTTGATAAAGTGGATTTAAATTTTGGAATCATCATTTTCATTTTTTAAGAAGGAATATTTTATTTTTGTTCATATAATTAATTTATCATGGTAAAAAGTTCAGCTATCATAGTTAAAGTTGAAACGATTTTAATGTTGTTTAACTAGGGGATATGGATTAGGATGTATCAAAAAATTGTATAAATGTGATTGGATGAATTTATTTAGACCATATCATACCTTATCATATAATTTTGGATGCCTTTGTGAAATGTTTCCATGAAAATTAGTTTATATTTATTTAATAGTTTAAGTAATTCCATGAGTGACCCTCACCTCAGTTATAAAAGGGAACACCCTCTCCTCTCTACCTCATTTTCATGACCTAACCCATAGTGGCATGCCCGGATGATGATAATTTGAGTGTGACCACCCCTTTCCTAACTCCAAAAGGCCTTGAGTAAGGTGTCAATACCGAGTTGGCATATCCCACACATGGGATGCATTTGCTTAAAGTACCTATGCAAACACACACATCTACAAACCCATAAAATAATAAAATTTAACATAACTAATACCATTAAAAATCCTATAATCAGAGTACAAAAATAAAGTACTAAAACTAATAATGGGTCAAATAAAATTCTAAATATAAAATCTAAAGGATTCCAACATTCTCAGAAGGTGGGGAATACTGTCAAATGCAACCCCGATATACATCTCTATTTGTATTGACTAATATAAGATCCAACTTCTCCCGATCCTATCAGGGAACCATCAAATGGTCCATTTTCTACATAATACATGAAATGTGTGGGAAAATACCATATAGAGAGATTATAAAAAAACCCAGCATGAAACCTCGAAATCACTAAGAATAAATAATCAATGGTAGTAAGATCATAAGAGTAATATGGTAAGAAATCAAGATATAATAATAACAATCTCTAAGTCTCATAAGAGGTCTCAAATACTTCCATCCATAGGATATTGCTAAAGGATTCATGAAAATTCTCATTTCAGGAGAATCTACTCTAGAATCTATGATATCACTGGTGACACTCATCTAATAGGTCATGATCATTGGGACCCACATAAGAAATACTTAATGGATATTTTAATATCTATATATGAAGATAGGGGATCACACCTTGGACCAAAGGGGATACTGAAAACCCAATATAAATAACCCGATATTTAAGGAATCATATTCCTGAGAATACCATGAACCCTAATGAAGTGGTTTTATAAATGGGGGATCAACATCACATGCATAGTGGTCATTACAATTCCACAAACCCTACATAGGTTATAATAAGGAATTATAGTGGATCACACCTTGGTCACATGGAGGGACACCAAAAACTCTATCCAAGACTCATCCTCAAGAAGAGATCACAATCCATGGAAGAGGATGTAATTTTTCACTATTACCTTAAGGGGATGGACCAAGGAAACACACTCAACCGATACTGAACCAAACTAAAGAGATAAAGATCTCCAAGCAGTATTAGAGAAAGTACCCAGAATGTATATAGGGCACAAGATGTGTACTAATAAATCCAGACCATCCCATGTTAATTATTATGTTCTTTTTCTCGTGCTTGTGTACTCCAGACATGACCATGTATGTGGATGTATCCATGTACTTGGACATGTCTGAGTATTGGGCCATGACTGTATACTCTACATGTCCCCATGCTCTTAGCTTTGTACATTCCCTTGTACTCTCAGAGTACATATCAATCCACCATCCATGGGTTATATGACCTATGAAACGTGTAACTGAATGTGTGATATTTAATTTCTAGGAAAACCCTAGCACCATAGCCATGGGTTTTGACACATCGTGTATATCTGGATTACACACCATATAACATGGGATTTGTGGGAACCTTTAGTTCCTACTCCACATACAACCATATCATCATCTCCCTTGGTTCCACCAATAATATCATTAGTGATTGTGGATTGGTATTGACCGCTCCTCGTCATTGTCTCTAACCAAAAACTTGGTCTTGATTTGCTCCAAAATTACTATATCGAGCCGAACTGTCACCCCAATAAGACATAATCACGTATCCAATATGAAAATAAATATCATTGGTCTGATAATGATCTATATATGATCATTATCCATCATCATCACATATTTATCTCACCCTCAATCGTGAACCTCACCTATGGTGTTGATCTATTAAAATGAAAAACCACCATGCAACAATCAAATACCCAGTATTAATCAAACCACATGCCAAATAAACTACCTGTGATGAGTGTGTGAATAATTGGGGGAGAAAAACATAAACTATACTTATGAGAAATAAACAAAAAACTTTTTTCATTTATTACTTGACCTATTTTAATATAATATTCAAACAAAGAATAATAATCAACAATGAAAAAATAAATCAACCAAAAAATAAAACATCCGTCGATGCATGAATGAATTATTGTTTCTAGAATTGATTAGCATTCCACCTGGGATAAATAATAAGGATGAATCCATAGAAATAAAACATCCTACATAGATTTTAGATTGATTATTTATGAATAAAAATTCTGCATTGACGTCATTAGTGAGATCTATGAACTCTGTTGGCATGTATGATCCATGCATTACCGGTCCAATCCTCCAATATGACGTCGTCTGACAACTTCTCTATAATGGATCCTCTATAAGAATCCACGATTATGTTGATAACCCTGATATTTACCCATAATGGGGTATTTATAGAGGAGTCATTTAGGCTACTACGTCAATGAAGTAAATAAATCAATTTATAATTATTTTTTTGTGTCTGTTAAAACATTTTCACAAAACATATGATGATAAAAAATATTATTTAACACTAATGGAAATCCCAAATTTTGAAATCAATGGTGACCTCAAGTTTTTGATTTGAGACTCCATTAAGGATTTATTCTACATTTTCAAGAAAACTACATGTTCTTCATATTAATATATTTAATATTTTTCAAATATCAATTCCGAGATCACCGGGTCTTAGAATCTCATTCCTTTTCCCCTGATCTAAAAATATAAATATATATATTTAAATTATCTGAATTCGAAAAAATAAGACATTACATTATCCCCAAATTATATATTTTTTTTTCCAAAAATTCAATAAAATACTACTAAAAAAGATGTGGGTAATGAGATCACATTTAGTTCTCTTTAACCCAACTGCTCTTCAAAAGAGTCCCATGATACCACCAAACATGCACAAAAGTAATCACTCACCCATGAAGGATACTCTCATATTAATCCTCGATCTCCACTGGGTATTCTACAAAGGTAGCACCATCATCAATGTACAACTTTCCTCATTCGATAACATGTGATGGTTCATGAATATACATCCTCATTTGCGACACATGGAAGACATTGTATAATTGGTCTAACCAATATGGTATATCCAAGAGATACACCACCTCAACGACTTTATTAGGTATCCATAATGATCTAATAAACCTCAAAGATAAATTTTGTCAGCATAAAAATCACTACAATCCACAAAAAGGTGAGACATGAACACATGGTCTCCCTACTCAAACTCCAAATCCCTCTATTGTTAGTCTTTATAAGACTTATGATAGCCCTATTCAATTTTCATCCATGCCTAGATGATATGTACCTTCTCTATCATATCTCATACCAACTCCAGGCCCATAAGTAAAGACTCTTCTGGGTCGATCTAGCTTAGTGGTGAACTATAGGGTCTCCCATACAAGGACTCAAATCATACCATATCGATTATTGAATGGTAACTATTGTTGTATGAAAACTCTACTAAGTGTAGGTGATCCTCCCAACTATAAGGAAAGTACAAAATACATGACCAAAGAATTTCCTCCAAAATCTTAATGGTTAACTCATTCTGGATAGTAGTTTGGTTGTGAAATGCCATGCTCAAACACAAATGAGTCCCAAAGTCCTCCCATATCCCTCTCCATAATCATTATTTAAAGTGAGTGTCACCTTAATAATTTTTTTTCAAGGGGAATCCTTATATTCAGACCATATCCTTCATGTAAAATAAAATAAAGCTCTCTACTATACTCAGTTCTCATATAGTAAGGAAGTGGTCCAACTTAGTGTGTTGGTCTATGATCACCTAGATGGAATCATTTCCTATAGATGTATATGGTAAACCAATTATAAATTCCATGGATATAACATCACACTTACACCCTGGAAACTCAAGGGTTTGAATTAAACCCACTTGATCTTGGTGCTTAGCCTTCACCTACTAACAAGTGAGGCATTGAGAGACAAACTTCTTCAAAACTTATTCATTTTTGGACACAATAAATGATGTTAGAGGGACTGGTACATCTTTTCCACACCTACATATTCCAAAAATAGGGGTATATAGACCTCCATCATCACCTTCTCCCACAATTTCGCTGGTACCATAGCACGTCCTCTGAAAAGGATGATTTGATCCATATCTTTAAAAAATTCACAAACAACATGTACATTAGATATATGAATATGTAAGGTCCCATAGTTAGTATCTCCATGATGATATTTCCTAACACGCTATAGAAGTAATGGTATGACAACCATCAAATGTAGATATCAAGAACCATCCTTATCCACTATGGACAACTACAATGCGGCTAAATACTTTAAAGTCTTAGTCAACAACTAAGATCAAGATTTCCCATGGGGAGATTTTTCTACCACATTACCCTTCCCAGAAGTATATACTATCTTGAATTCATATTACATGAGGAACACTGTTCATTACTTCTATCTCAAGTTATGATCCTTCTAAGATAATATATACATGAGACTCTTATGGTGAGAATAGATGATAAACCCCCATAAGGTAGTGTCACTAAATTTTTAGGGCAAAGACTATTGTTTCTAGATCAAGATCATGGTTAATGTAGTTTTTATCACATGGTTTCAACTACCAATACCGATATGAAATCAAATACTTCCTCTGTATCAGTACACAACCTAGTTCGTTCCCTGAGGCATCATAGAAAACTACGCACTCAACACCCTCTTATGGAAATATCAAGAAGGGGGTGCTCTTCAAGATTTAAATCAACTCCTAAAAATACTGTTGACACCTTCCCATCCAAATGAAAGGATACCCTTTTTGGTTCGAAGCAATCAAAGGTGCTGATATACTAGAGAAATCAGGAACAAATCTCTTTTAATAGCCTTCCCACCGAAGGAAGATCCGCACCTCCATGACGCTCTTAGGTGGATTCCAAGATATCATTGACTTGAACTCTACCAAGTCCACTTCTATACCATAAAATGAGATGAAGTTTCTCAAAAAGTGGACCTCCAAAGTCTAGAATAAAAACTTTTAGAGCTTACCATAATGATGGTGCACTTGGATTATGCCTAAAAGAATTCTCAAGTGTCTCACTTGCTCATCCTTAGATGTCAAGTGCACTTGGATTTCATTCATGAAGACTACCATAAACTTCCATATGAAATGATGAATGATCTAGTTCCTGAGTCCCATGAACACTTCTAGGGTTCTTGTTGTTATGAAATTCATCACTAAGTGCTCATAGTGACCGTAGCAACATCTAAATGTCATCTTCGGTATATCCTCATCCCATACTCACATTTGGTGATAACCTAATATGAGGTCTGTCTTAGAGAACTATCCGTCCCATATCAACTATTCAAAGATATTTTACACCCTTTTTAGTGGATAATTTTTCTTCACAGTCACCTAGTTTAGGCACCGATAATCCACACACAAGATGAAGCTCCCATCCGCCTTCTTGGAGAACTACATTGGGGCTTCCTAGGGGGTAACAATGGATCTCACAAAGACATTCCTCTATAAGTCCTCTATATGCACCCTCAGATCATGAATCTATATGAGAGCCATATGATATTCTAGAGTAGATATCAGGTCTACCTTAGGGTGTAAGTCAGTACATAAGTCTATCTATTTGTGGGGATGTAAGCCTGGAACATCCTCAGTAAAGACATCCTTGTACTCATCCACCACCATATAAACTAGGTATCCTGTAGAATCCACTCCTATAAGAGTAATGCTATAAAACTGGTGAGTAATTGGATGAAACCTTTTATGTATGTTCCCATCCTACTCTTCCTAGGTTTCATTCTCACCCATGAAGGAAAACCACGACCAGTATTTGTGGATACACCGCATCCTCGACCTGAAATAGTCAATCTGGGCATGAAATGTGGATAGACATTCCATACCTAAGATGATTTCATAAGGCCTCATAACTATTAAAAAGAGATCCCATAAGAATCTATTTCTTAAAATTATCAGAATAGATTTTTTGGAAAAAGTGTGTGATTATTGAGTCACCTCTTTCAAGAGTCTCTAAGCACAAGGGTCGAGCCAAATGCTCAACCAGAATATTTAATTGACAAAATAAATAAGTATCAAGAAAATAGTGGCTCAAAACCATGTATATTAGTACTGTAACAAAATTATATTAGACACCTAACATACCTATAATCATTCTAGGAGCTTAAATTTCATAGGACCCAAATGCTTGCAGCTGTCCATGTACCTATCCACCATCTCTTTGAGTCTAGTGAAAACCACATGGGGTGGTGGTGGTAATAGTTCAAACTGTCTTCAACCTCCTTCTACTTTACATAATTGTCACGAACCAATCCGGGTCTTCATCTGAACTAGTTCCCAACTTGGTATGTGGCATTGAATGAAGGGTATTATCGAACCCCATAAGATGAAAAAGTGCCCGGGTATCAACAATGATGCATGAAAATGATTTTACCTGACAGTATAATCATTAACAGACAAAAAAATTAATAAAGAAAAACTGAAACATCACAACCAAACACGAAATAAACAATTTCCAAATTTAATTTTTATAATTTTAATCAAAAACCCAAAAAAATAAAATGGAAAGGAGAACGCAAAAATGACCTAATAACCTCCACTCAACATAAGGGACATTACCCTCAAGCTACCACCACCAATACCTGCAACATACGAAGCACTAAAACCCAAACTAAAAACATTTCCAAGACACATCTTTCCTTAACCTAGGTCAAATAGAGAAAGTCAACATACACCCAATGGTGTATGTGGGGTGTGATCCAAATCCCATTAAGATGCCACCCAAATGAAAAAATTCCATGATATAACATTTTTAAGACAACTTAACATGCACATTTATGTAAAGGATTTTAGAAACTTTTCTAAGAAAACATTTTATGGTAAACCATTATCAAAGGAAAAAACTTTCATGGAAAAAGTTTTCATAAAAACTTTCTTAGTTAATAAAAATATAAAAATACAAACAAGGTCCACCATATGCCAACGGTTGGAACCATACCATATAAGTATAATTTTCCATTAAAGCACCATGGGTAAATACCTATGTTTAATCTAGCTTGATGGGGACCCTAGAACCTCATAACTTGGTGTATGGTGGTATAGAAACCATGATTAGAGATTTCTCATGCTTGATCCACTAGGAGGATAAAACCCATGGTCCTAGAGATTCCTAATAATCATCATAGTTTAGTTTGTATTGTAAGCGTTAATCCAGCTAAGAGAAACTCAGACTTTACCACTTTTAAATCACTAGAGTAATAGAACTATTCCTCCCACCTAAATACTCGAGATTATTATGTTCTCAGGATCATGTTCACATGTCACACATATAACCACTTTCACAAATCAATTCCCAGAATTTGAAGGAAATCACTATTTTCCATAAAACTAAACATTTTCCCTTTTTCTCACACTAATAACTGATTTAAAATACATTTACCATCACTTAAAAATTAAAAAATTAAAAAATTCCCTTTTTTAAAAAACATAGAAAATACATACAATTAATCAAACAATGCCCTGGGTCAATCCCCTTTGTAAATCCACACATAAACAATGATAATTTTCAAAACATTATTTTCATAATTTAAAAAATTTACAATTCATATTTAAAAGGGATCAACAATCCCAACCTGCCATAATATTACATTTTATTTTCAATACCTACTTCTAAACTCATTAAAACCTTAAGTTCATTTAAAAACATGTTTCACACCTTTCAAACAACCCATAAAACATTTCCATGAAACACCATAATAAAGCACACACAAAAACATATCCATTTTTCTTTATAAAATACATTCCCATAACATAAGAATACCAAGACCATCTAAAAAAAATTTCACACCACAGAATAAAACATCAAAGACATAGAAATTAATTAAACATTAAAATCAAATCATCTAAAAGTTCTAGAGGATGGAACCACCTACCTCATGAGTAGAAAGTTTCTGAAAATGATGCGAAAACCCATCCGAACCACACAAATAAAATAGAAAGGAAAAATTAAACCAATAAAATCAATATTTAACCTTAAAAAACATGATTCAACCACAAATAAACCACCATACCTTTTGTAAAAATGAAACCCCAAAGAGGAAGGAGATAAAACCAATAATAGAGGAGGAAATAAAAGAGGAGGGACTTACATGAGGTTTTCTTGAATAATCTGAGCCAAATACACCCAAAGGAGGAATCCCAAGGGAGTGGAGAGGATAAGAGAGGCATTCCTAGGGATGGGGTGGCCGTGAGGGATGAGAAAAGGGGAATAAATAGGGTTAAAATCTAGAAGAGAGAACCCCCCCCAAATTTAATGATATAGACAGACCACACTGTTAGTCCACACTATTTTCCAAACCGTGAAGTGACCATGGGTCCCCCTCTACCTAAGTAGCCACCTTCTGCACGGTTATTCCACATGGAATGACATACTATGTGTAAGCCATGTGACAAATTCTGCCTATAAATTCAACATACCGCATGGTTACCTAGAGAATGGTGCATGGTTTGACAATCCATGTGCCAACCATGCGCATCAATCTACCCATCCAAAACTTGAAGTTATCTTTAGAATTCAAGGGGAAACTCATGTAAAACTACCAGGATTCAAATAAAAAAGTAAATACCTCAAAAATTCAAACCTGTCACACTCTGTTCTCGAGAAAATAACCAAGAACCAAATTCAAACGAGAATAAAGGGTGAAATCAAATACCCAAGTGTGACAATTCTCCCCACAATAATGATTTCCACCCCTAGAAATCCAAAATAAGAAAAAAAATATAAAAATAAAAACCGATAGTCCTTTACCACTCAAGGATATTCCCAATGAACATCAAATGAGGATAAAGAAAGAACACTACAGATATTAAAAGAGGTTTACTAGCTCAAATTGGGTGGCCAGAATGGACTCCCCACTATGTGCATTCTACACCCAAAAGCTAAAACACATACAGTTGATCAATCAAAAGAAAACTAATTTTCACTACAAAATAATCCAACATTTTAATCCAAGATCACTTTATAAATTTCCAAACAAAACTCACACCACTTACCTGAAACAAATAAATGAACTTAAATAACTTCTCAAGATACACTTCCAAAACCTTGCATCATCAAACAACTAGGTGCAATCCAACCCCAACATTTACTCAAGGGAGGGACTCCAAATTAGATAGTTTCAAAATAAACTACCCACTTCCATTACAACACCAAAAAACAACCGGATTATCAACAAAGGGATACCCAAATGTACTCCCCACTATTAGAAACAAACCGACACTACTTCACTCCAGAAGAAATTTCAGCAAGACCCGCGGTGGGTCTCCCCACCTAAGTACTAACCTACTTGCCTAAATAGAATTGTCTGACATGAAAACCCAACATGGGAAAACTTAGGAACTTACCACAGAGATCAAATTACCACTAAAAGGGACTCAAAAAAGAAAATCCAAACCGAAAAGAAAACACTATTCAATTCACCATTTCCACAGGACGCGACTACTTCCATATTAGCACAACCAAAACCAAAACTAATTTTCTTGGTTGACAATATAGGGATAACCAAATTGAGATTCAAATCCAAAAGACATAACCAATAGGGCATCAAGGAAAAATGAAAACCAAAACATCTTATAACCAAAGGAGGGATCCTACCACCCACATAGGTTACAACAAAGAATGGGGCCTTCACGCCACTGCCCCCAAAATGGGACCTTGAAAAAAAAGAAGTTACAATAGAGAAGTTTGAACTATTAATAACCAAAAATAGGAAAAAATATGGACCAAGGTCCCTCACACCCCACATGAATCCTGAATATGCAACAACTTCACTCTATGGCCTATGGCTGGAGCCCTGATGTTTGATGCATCTCCTTCCTCAGAATCATGAAATGAAAAACCCCGATCAAAGATCCTCCTTTTTGTGCGACAAGCAACCATTTTCAATCCAGACATCACTGAAAAAAACAACACTCCCTAAGACCCACTTTACCTCAACATGGAAATTCACCAAGACATAGATTTAGAATATACACACACATAGTCTATTTCAACTTCTAATAAGAAACACTAGAAAGAAGAAAACATATATTACACTTCTATATAAAACAGAGATATTCAGAACTCCTTGAGAGAAATACACACTTCTCTTAAAATAGAGTTTCTAGAATGGTTTCCACAACATCCACATTTTCATTTAAAAGAGAACATGAAACTAAAAACTACCAATGAATATGATCATTACAAACAGAGAAGCGTTATATTGAAAGGGACTTTAAACCAAGTCATGAGAAGCACATGATTTCTACAAGTGGCCATGAAAGCCTCTCAGGACCTAAATTTCTATATTTTGTAAAAGGATGATAATTTTCATAGAAGAAACTGACAAAAGATCCAAAATACCTCTTAAGGTAGCGACCATCACCAACAAACCCATACCGCTTTCTACTTTTATCACTGGAATGCCCTTCACCATTTCTAGGAGGGACCTTTAGGCTCAAAGGTTCCATAATTCACCTTCGACGACTCAAGAAACTTAAGTAACTGAGGTTTCTTTCAACTTTCCACATCCAACCTTGCACTGTGAAGGGAAATTCATAACAAAAAAAAGAGAGGTAGATTTAATTTCCAAAAATCAATAATTATGTTTATGGTTTGATCATCTGGATTTTCTGCCAATGGTAAATCACCTAATACCACATTTCAGATATGCACTGATTATTTTTGGGGGTGTACTCTTGCCAATGAAGAAAACTGAGGACCCAATTCAAACTAGTCCATCTTCCAAACATACCACAAAAAAATTATTAACACACTAAGAGAACCTACTCAAAGGCTTCCCCAAACATTTTTTAAAAGATATCACTAATCGTTATTTCAAAGCTAACCCATCGACAATAGCTCATAATTGAACTACCATTAAAATAAGGGGAGTTCTTAAACTCCAAATACATTCTAAGTGATGTTCCCAAATCACAAAAAGACACACTGCACAACCATAAATTTTCAAAAAAAAATATCTTTTCTTTGAAAATCATTTTTGAAAAGAAAACGAAATTGGTGGGTTTTAAATTCACCACAAGTTTTTCATGGACCTCACAGATGCACATTATCATGAAACACTGGGCACCCATTCGATTTCCACACACATCCTATTCATGTGATCACTCATGGAAATACCAAAGTCTAAAATAATTCTTTTCCAGTTTCCAAAATAAACATTCAACCCCAATTTCCTTTTCAATTCCCATGAATCCTCTTTTCAAAAACTACTAGCCATAAAATATAAAACCCAATTCGAATCTTACAAATTGTTTTCATAAAAACACAAACCATTAAAATAAAACACATTTTAAAACTCTACACATCAATTCCAAAACATTTCACCCCATTTGAAAAAAAATTCAGATCCACATCAAACCACACTTCATCAAAACCATTTAATTAAAAATTAATCTCTTATTATTTACAAAAAGTTTCCAAAACCCTTTCAAAAATAAACCTCCATCTTCTGAACAACCAATTTTTGATAAACCACAAGTACATATTATAAAACTCCAATCTCATTGAAATCATTCTCGTTTTACACAAGGACTGTTTCATAAAAATACACTTTTTTAAAGTCCCCTTCAAAATCATTTTGGTAAATCATTTTCCATTTTTATAAAACCAAACCATTTAAACTTTAAAATATAGTTTTCATAATCTTCAAACAAGGCCTTTAAAAATTATTTTTAAAACCAAAAGATACATAAGAAGCTTCTCAAAAGGGGGAACTAGTACCAATGGGTGACTTAGACATATGGTTGGAGGATATATATGCCTATCACACCACTATCACATAGAGTGTTATAAGACTATGTCCCCAGCTCTACATGGATTTAAAGGCCCTTTTAGATCACTCTATCCATTGAACCAACTCTCATTTCATTTCTTAGAAACAAAAAAATATATAAAAACCTACGAATCCAAATAAAATCCAACATAACTTGGTAATTGTATTCCTATCACGAGGTGTGTTGGCCTGACACTGTACTCATAACTATGATATCAGGTCCCAAAAGTCTGATCTATTTTCTACCCAGACTCTTCCTGAAACAACATGACCCAAAAGAGCGTGACCTACTCTGATTCCATTTTGCACAAACCAAGCCAGGTCATCATCTGAACCGGTGTCTCACCCAGTTTATGGCATGGACTGAAGGGAATTCCCAATCCCCACAGGCTGGAAACAACTACTCAGGTATGCAAAATAAATCATGGGAACGATTTCAATCGACTTTATAGTCATGAACATGTAACAAGATAAATAAAATAAAACTGAAAGATCACAACCAAACATAGCATAATCAATTTCAATATTTAAGGTTAACAATTTTAATAAAAAACACAAAAAAATAAAATGAAAAGGAGAAAGAAAAAATGAACTACGAACCTCCACACAACATAAGAGATATCACCCTCATGTTTCCACAACCAATACCTGCAACATATAGAGCGCTAAAATCCGAACTGCCGATATCGTCAAGACACATCATACCTTAACCTAGGTTAAACAGAATAAGTCTACGTACACCCAATGGTGTGTGTAGGGTGTGAGCCAAAGCCCAGCGGGATGCCACCCAAAAAAAAGATTTCATGCAGTAACATTTTAAGACAACTTAACATGCACATTTATGTAAAGGCTTCTAGAAAAATTTCTATAATTTTTTTATAGGAAACTATTCTCGAAGGAAAGAAATTTTAAGGAAAACCATTTCCTAACAACTTTTTTTTCTAAATAAAAAGATAAAAAATACACACAAGGTCCACCGTATACCATTGGTTGGCACCATACCATATAATAATCATTTCCCAATAGAGCACCATGGGTAAATACCTAAGGTTAATCTAGCTATAGGGGGACACTAGAACCTTGTACCTCATTGTAGGGTGGTATAGAAACCAAAATCATAGCTTTCTCATTCATGATCCACTAAGAGGGGAAACCCCATGTTCCTAGTGGTCTCTAATCATCATCATAGTTTAGTTAGTGTTTTAAGTATTAATCCAGCTAAGATAAACCAAGACTTTGCTACTTTCAATTCACTAGAATACTAGAACCATTCATCCTAACCAGATACCCATGATTTCCTTGTGCCCATGTTCATGTTCACATGTCACACATATAACCACTTCCACAAATCAATGCCAAGATTTTCATGGAAATCACCATTTTCAATAAAAAAGATTTAACCTTTTTATCACACCCATAACCAATTTCAACTACATTTACCATCACTTAAACAATTCATAAATTCCATTTTTTTTAAAAAGTAAAAAAATATACAGTTAATCAACCAATTCCATGGCCCAATCCCCATTGTAAATCCACACAGAAACCCAAATAATGTTCAAAACATGAATTTCATCATTTAAAAAAAAGTTAAAATTCATATTTAAAAGGTATAAACAAGACCAACATGCCAAATTATCACATTTTTATTTTAAAACCTACTTCCAAACTCATTAAAACCTTAATTTCTTTTAAAAACATGTTTCACACCTTTCAAACAACCCATAAAACATTTCCACGAAACACCACAATAAGAACACACAAAAAAATAGCCATTTTTCCTTATAAAATCTATTCCCATAAAATAATAATACCAAGACATTATAAAAATAATTTTACACCACACAATAAAACATAAAACATGTAGAAATTAACCAAACAAGAAAATCAAATCATCTAAAAATGCTAGAGCATGGAACCACCAACCTCATGAGTAAAAACTTCTAGAAAATTATTTATAACCCCATGAACACCACCATAAGACCCTAGAAAGAAATTATTGAACCAAAAAAATAAATATTGAACCTTCAAAAAGGATTCAACTCTATATCGACAACCCTACCTGCTGGAAAAATGAAACCCCAAAGTGGAAGGAGAGAAACCCTAGAATAGATGATGAAATCAAAAGAGGAGGTACTTACATGATGGTTTGTTGAAGAATAAGAGCCAAATCCACCAAAAGGAGGAAGAAAAAAGAATATAATAGGATTGGGGAGGTGCAGCTAGGCCCGGGGAGGCCACAAGGGGTGAGAAAAGGGGGAAAGGGGTTAAAATATGGAGAGTGAAAAATAAAACCTCAATTTTAATGACCTGGATAGGCCAAAAGGTTATTCCACATGGTTTACCAAAACATGTGGATACCATGCATCCACTTATGCCTAATAAGGATCCTTCTACATGGTTAGTCTGTATAGCCTGACTTTCCATGCAGAAGCTTGTGGAAACTTCTCCCTAGAAATTCAACCTGCTGTACAATTACCTAGAGAAATGTACACCATTTTACAAACCATACGCCAACTATGCATATCAATATTCCCACCAAAACATTCATTTTTATTAATAACTGAAGGTAAAAATCATGTACAAGAACCACACTAAAAATAAACAAACGTAATACCTCAAATTTTAAACTTGTTACACCCGGTTCCTGAGAAAATAACTCATAACCAAACCCGAACCAAAACAATGGGTGAAATCAAAAACCTAGGTGTGACACTACCCCTCTTCCACGTACGTCATTCTACAAAACTCATTTCTCATGCCTCTATCTATTCCTGGGATGTCCCTCGACTGTCTCTCTATTAGTTGTATGAAAGGATTGATAATCCATCGCTTGTAATATGTCCCTGACCATTTCTGGTGAAACACCACCTTTCCCTCAACTAACTAAATCTTTATTGGGAGACCCAAGATATCAATACTATATCCTAGTATCGTCTTATAAAGCTTATGGAACACCCAAATTACAGTTAATTCCATCAGATCCTATTTCGGAGGTCTCAACTCCTAGGTTCCCACTACCAACACCCAATGTCGGTGGCTTCTCTACCATGAAGCTCTCCACTACTAAGGCTCAATAAAGAACTCCAATATAAGTGGTAATGCATATATATATATAAATCCCAAATATATGGTCATAAGACCTACTCAAAGGCCTGTTCCATGAAGAATGGATCTCAAAACTTGACTAAGGAGTACAACGAGAGATTATAAAACCTCACCGAATAATCTTCTATGGTCAAACTACCATTTTATAAATGAATAATCTCATGGATTCACACTAATACACATGTTTCTAGATAGAAAATATCCCTAAATAGTCATTCAAAGTATTAATATAATAGATCTATCTCGTTATGTGGAAAAGTTAATATACTCCACCATCTCCCACATAATCCCCAATGAAGAATCACTGTGAGGACTACCATTTAATCTATAGGTGTCCTCATAAGTTGGAAAACTATAGAGACTACCTCTAGTCAGTCCTCATCCAACTATGGTTCTGGATCACTTCAAATCTTAGGAGGTCTATACCCATGAAACTCATGCAACACACTTATTCTACATGCATTCTCAACTAGTAACGTCGATTCTAAATACTGCTCTATGGTTGGTATAATAATTGGGAAAAACTCATAGGTATCACCTCTTATAAAGATCCCTATACTAAATCCTCAGCCCTCAGAGGATTATCCTAATGATCACACATTGGAATCATGGATGGTTGTCTTCACCAAGAAATCCTAAAATAAAAAAGACATACTGTGGTCAAAGAGTATATCTGGAGAGATGAATTAAGAAGGACATGGAAACCACATCCCATTCTAATATGATGCATGTATCAATGCTTTCCCAAAAATCATTTTCTATCTATACCAATTTAAAAATCAGGTTATCAGAGTCATAGTGAATGGATACATCAGCCTCCGCACCAACACTATACACCCCAACCTGAAACCCAAACTCAAGACACTTTATAACTATTTCCATAAATTCCAAACCAATAACACATCCATAAAAAATATATGCTTCATACCCAAGGTATAACCATGCTCTGATACCACTCTATCATGAACCAACCCACTAGGGACCTCCTAGATGGCGATAATCTGAGTGTGACCACTCTAATCATACCCCCAATAGTCTCAAGGCTATCTACCATCACCGAATAGACATATACCACATGTGGGATTAATTATCCTAATGTACCTACACACACAAATACATGTACAACCATATAAAATGATGAAATGTATAACAACTGATACCAATGAATGCATACATCTATAATCCAACAACCAAATTATAATAATGAAGTACCAAAATAGATAGAGTCCAAATACAATCCAAAACAAAAGGATTACAACCTTCTTATAATGAGGGTACTAATATTAAATGCAACCCCAATATACACCTTGGTATGTCTATCCTAATATAAGCTCTGCCTACTACCAATCCTCCTAGGTAACCATTTAAAGGTCTATCATTTGCATAAGACAAAACACATTTGAGAAATTCCCATGAAGGGGTGAGTATAACAATACCCAGTAGAACACCCCAAAATCACTAAGAATAATACAAAAAATGGATGTCATCTCATAATAATAATATAATAACAAACCCACATATACTCATAACAAACTTCAATTCTCTAAGAGGTCTCAACTACTACAAGTCATGTGATACTACTCGAGGCTTCTAAGTAATTATTATTCTAGGAGAATCAACTACATGAGACATGATATCACTGGTGACACTCATCCAAGAGGTTATGGTCATTTCCCCCCTCCCAAGAAATATTCATTGGATCTATGAAGATCCTGATATGCAGATAAAATATCATACCTAGGATCGCTGGGGGACACCGCAAACCCAATATGAAATAACCCACTATATAAGGGATCATATACCCAATGATACTAAAAACCCTCCTACAATGTCCTATTAGATGGAGGATTGATGTCCCATGCATAGTGGTTACACCGATTCCATGAACCCCACCTAGGTTATAAGAAGGAATGATAGAAGATCACACCCTGGTCTCCCTAAGGGACACCACAGACTCAATAAAAGTGTCATCCTCGAGAGGGGATCCCAATCCAGGTATGATGAGATAATTTTGTATTATAACTATTATGGGATGATGTAGGGGATTTCAAAAAACTGATACGAGATCAAACTAGAGAGATGAAGAGCTCCAAGTTGTCTTAGAGAAATTACACAACGCGTATGTAGGGTACATGGTATGCACCACTAAATCTAGAACACCCCATGTATGTTACCATGTTCCTCCACCCATGAACATGTACTACATACATGTCTATTTATCTAGCCATGTTTGTGTACCTGACCATGTCTGAGTGTTGGGCCGTGCTCGTTTAGTTTACTAGTGCCCATGTGCCAAGTCATGTACATGTTAGTGTAATTCTAGAGTAGACACCAAGACACAATCCATAGGTCCATAGAAAGTGGTAGGTGTCAAAAAAATGTGCTATATTTTACTTCTTCATAAATTTTAGCACTGTAGCTAGGTGGTCCCACATGGCATGGATCTCTGGAATACATGCCATGTACTACAGGTTTGTAGTAACCCATAATACCTTCTCCGTGTACGACCGCATGACCATCACCCCTGGATCCACTATGAATATATTTAGTACTAGTGTATATATGTTTAACACCCCTAATTATTTCATATTTTAAAAAAAAATTAGGCCTCTATCCACTCATAAATTATTCCGTCGAGTTGAACCATCGCCACACCAATCCTTCATTGTGCATCCACTAGAAAAAAGAAATCATCAGTCTGATCTGGATCCATCTCTGATCAACCTCTATCAACATCACACCTTAATCTCAACCATGATCATGAACCTAACCCATTTTATCGATCTTTAATTCCAAATAAAGGTCACACAATGATCAAATACCCAATATCCATCAAACAGTGGGCCAAATAAACTACCCATGATGAACATGCAAAGAAACATGATAGAAAACCATAAACTATAAATATAAGGCAAAAACCTCATCATTTTCTAATTTTGTCGTCAATTTGTTTTCTTATAATCGAAAAACATAGAGGAATAATCAATAATGAAAAAATAAATCAAAAATAAAATAAATCAACCTTTGATGCATGAATGAATTCTTATTTATGGAATTGATCTTCATTTAACATGGGACAAAAAAACAGGATTAAAAAATATAAATCAAACAGAATACCTGATGATTATATTAATAATTGATGAAGAAGAATATTTTGTTGACATCATTGGTGATATCCATAAACTCCGTTGGCGTAGATGGTCCAACAGAACTGATCTGACCCTCCGATCTAATGTCATCCGCCAATGTCTCTCAAACGACTCCTATGTAAGCCCCCAAGATTATGCAACTAAACCTGATATTTTACCATAGTGGAGTATTTATATAGGATAGACTTAATTCACTTAATCAACCAAATAAATAAATAAATTCAATTAATTTATTTAGTATTTGTGCATGTGAGGACCTTTTCACAAATGTACCATAACGAAAAAGATTATGTCATGCCTAGGGTAAACCCACATTCTGAACTCAACAGTGGCATCTAATTTATGGTTTAAGAATTGTTTTAGGAGTTTTTACACTTTTTTATGAAAATTAAATGATCATGGTATTAATTTATTAAATATTTTTCGAATATCAATTCTGGTCCCACCAGGCCTCAGAATCTCACACCGTATTAGCGCATGGCTTTGAAAATATTACTAGATATTTATCAAATATTTACATGAAAAAATAGAGACATTAAAATCACACATTCTAAGAACTACATCTCTTATAAGACCTATTAAAACCCCTTACATACATCCCTCAACATTTCCTAGATAATTTTTATCATAAAACCAACCTAGGAAGGATTTAGGTATTAATCTAAAGTGGTCGTCCGAAGAAGTGGTATAAATCCTAACCAAAATATTTTCATTTTATTTATTTTTATAACTCCTTTAAATAATATTCAACCTTTATTAAATAATAAAATAATTATATTCCATTTAATTTTATGTTATTTTTTTAATGTTATAACCAATATCTATATAATCTTCCATCAAATGAGAAATGAAACCATCATTAATTTTTATGATAGACCACATCCTTAAGAACCAATGTAATTTTTTCCATAACTACCTATCATGACTATTTATAATGATATATTTAATTCCAATATATTATATTCATTAAAAAATTAACATTCTAGAATGATTTCATATTATCTAATTTCATACATTTATATCTATTGAAAAATAATAATTTTATTTGTGCGTACATGTAGATTACTACCTCCATGTGATGATGCAACTCATTTTTTTGGAACCATATCACATAGATTATATATATAAATATATTTCAAAATATCATATGATATTTATGACATAATATTCATTCTATAAAGATAAAATAATACTTACCTTCTTTCCCTTGTACTCTTTTAAAAATTAAAACATTACTCATGCGTACATACGACCTACACTCTCCATGATTGTAACATAATTCATTTTCTCATAAACATCATTCATGGTTAGTTTTAAAAGTAAATTTCCTATATATAATTATAATAATTTCAGGATTATTATCCTAGATAGGATGGAATAATTACCTTTTTGGCTATAGTCAACCTACTAAACCCATTTTAAACATATGAGAACATCTGACGTGAACTTAATTGATTAAGTAATTTTATATAACATGGTAATAAATAAAATAAAAGGAATAATAAAATTGAAAATTTTTCTCAATAATTTAAGTAATTAACACAATTTTATTATTTATAAAGATAAATAACATACAGGAAGAGTTATTCTTGAGGCATGGGACAATTTACTTTAAAAAAATTATTTTAATTGTTTTCAATATTTATTTTACAAATATTTTTCATCCATGTAAATATTCTGAAACAAAATTTTTATATTAATTTATATTGAAATAAATTAATTATAAATTATATTTTATATCTATTTTTTAATTTATCTAAATGGTTTTCCAAAAGTAATCTTTTTTATGTATTATATACAGAACATTTTTTTTTCTTTCTTTAGAAAAGGAAAAAGGAATGACGTATTTTAACATATACGTCATAAATAGATTTTAATCCCATGAAAACCATTATTTTATTTTTATATTTATTTATAAGCTTCCCTTTTTTCTTCATATAAAAACCCTCCTTCACTTTTTTATGGGAATTTTAGTTTTGAAAATTGGGTTTCAAAGGAAAGGGAAATATCAATATATGAAAATGTATTTATTATTGGTTTTAAATTTTGTTTTTAGGATTTTGATTATGTAAATTTAATATTTTATATGTTTCAAGATTGTTATGTTTTTTGAAATTATTTATGATTATGGGTGAGTTCAATATTTCTCATGATGATGGGTGATCCCAATATTTCTCTCCAATGTATTATGTAATGATTATGTTCTCCAGATAATTATTTTAGAAGTTAAAAATCATGGTTATTCCACCTGTAAGGGCTCTTGTATGGGTTCCATAAAGATGAAATCATAGTAACCTATATGAAATTTCTATTTTTACAAATGAGTTATTATGGAAATAATTTTATTTAAAAAGGTATGCTAATGATCTGTCATTTTAATTGAAGGATTATGATCTTATTGGGTAAAGGGGTATGTTTTTAAGAAAACATTTTTCATGGGTTCTCAGGTTTTTTTAAGAAACCCTCATGATTATTTTTTTTCTTTATGTTTTCTTATAAATTATTAAAAAAATATTTGGGTAGCATAACTGATTTAATATGTTGGTAAATTATTATTTTAGATCATAGTTTATTATGTTAATGGAAAAATCCCTTTTATGTTCTTTTGGTTTTAAAACTGACTAATGGGATTATTTATTCTTTTGTGCACCTTACTAAGATTTTTTTTCTCATACCTCATTTTTAATTTTTTTTCGTAGGTTTTAAGGATTAGTAAGAACAAATATCAAGTGATGTTGAAATCCTTAATGATTTTTCCTAAAAAAATGTTTTATTTTAAAAGGCTTGTATTGTGAGAAAAATGGATACTAAGAGGAGTTCCCAAATTTAATCATATAGGGTTTTTTATGAAATATATATGACCTAATTATCTAAAACTATATACCTTAGAATATATATGATAATTTAAGATAATTAACTGATGTTTTAAAAAGAAAATTTTCCTTGAATATGGGATGGGTCCTTATAATTCATGTAGACAAATCCCATCTAGGTTTCACTCTAACCGATGACCTGATAAAAACATACCCAACCACCCTCATATTATATATTTTCATATGATTACTTTCATAAGTTGGGTATCAAAGTAAAAAGTTCCCCATGATAGGTATCTCACCAACCTATGGTAAGAAAGACTTATAATAAGAATACACCCCAAAGTATATATACGATCGTATAAATTTATATGAGATATAATTTCACAGATAATTCCAAATAATAATTCACTACACATTACCTCAATAATATAATCTTTATATCCCATATGAAACCCTTTGTTATAGATATATTAAACTATTCAAGAAAACCTTAACACAGCATCACAACCCATTATACTCCTTGATGATTATTGTCTAGGTAAAAATCAAATTTTGTACTATGAGGTGATACTTATCATTATACCAATCATGTAAAATAATTTTGTGGAACACATGTATGAATTATAAAAGAAGATTTACATTATTAAAAGTACATGATATTTTTATAAGCATTAAAACCAATATCTTAAGTGATTATACATGAAATTTATATTTTTTTTCTACAAAAAATGGTTTTTAAACATTACATCAATATATAATTCCTATCAAATCCCTATGAGACCATATAATAAAATAATCCCACTTACCTATTAGTGAGTAACATTTATGAATAAGGATAGTTTGAATAATGGCGATACTTAGGAATCACATTCCAGTTTTTCAATTCGTTGAACATATATCCAAACTCCATTAATTCACAATATCAAATGAAATAATTGCGTCTTCTACTGTATACTTATAAATCTATATAATTATTTCATCATTTACCTTGGAATACATTCGGTAAAACTTTATCATTGTGATATTTTATAATAATGCTTCTATTTATATTATTACTTTACTAGAAAATTCTAAACCCTTTTAAGATATAGTGATATCCACTTTGTTATGATAACTAATGTAACTCTTTATATATATATTTACCACCACACCCTAAACTATTTTAGGACACAAAGTGATATAATTTGTGTGTTGGATGATATAAACTTCTAAAGAATAGTGATGTTCACTTGTTAGGGTACTAAATGAAACTCTTTACATTTTTATATACCATCATATACCCTAAATTTTAGGATATTAAGTGAAACACCACTCAAAATAAAAATGGAACAATATTTTTTTGTTAAATTTGAACTTATATATATCTAAAAAAACTCCCACTATCCTCTTAGACATAATTTTGTCTTTGGAATATATTTTTAAGTCACAATACAAAAAACCTTGTGTTTTATAAAATAAAACTTATTTCATTTTAGTTAGAATATCTGATAAATAAACTATTATTTCCATATATCATATAGAATTTTATGTGTTTATAGTAATTTATTTAAAAATAATATTTTATTCATTAAAATACACCACTACTAGGTGGAATCACATTCCATCATATTTTAAGTAAGATATGAACAATAACCTTATCCCAAATAAAAAACCTTTATCCATATATTCTTATAAAAACATGTTATATAATCTAATGAATCATAAACCCAGTGTATACAATTAGTCATATCATTTTGTTCATAAAAACTCTTTCTAAATACCTCTTATCATATTAGATAAGTGAGATAATGTAACACTTCAATTACATAGATTTATCTAATATTGACAAAAATTTCAATTTCTGATATAGAAACTCTTTAATTCATAAAATTAATGAAAACCATAATATATTTAAATTTTTCTTATGATTTTGAACTACTATTTATTTACAACACCTACAAAACATACAGTTAATTTCATATAACCTTCAAAATCAATGAATCAATTTCTATAACATTAATACCTGACATAGACATTCCATGAAGTTCCTAAAAACCCTTTATGCATTCTAGATAATCCCATAATATAGAATCATAACTCCTTCATGATAATTCCATCAGGTTACAAATAACCATAATAGAATTCTTAAAGAAATAGTAGTATACTTTCAATTTTTTTTGTTTTGAAGTTTTACCTCCTTGTATTATCTGTACAATATTGAAGCATTGAAATCATATTATTAGTTAATTTATTCTCAACATTTTGAGAATACCAGGTATAATTTTCTCAAATTCAATCATGTTGTCATAACATTTTCATAGATAAGAATAAAATGGATTCATTAACAAGAATAATACTTATAATAATTCTTTAGTATATCATATTAAATTTCATTGAAATACCCAATCATATTGAGTATATGAGACTATAATTACTTATTTTAATTAGTATCTCATATATTTTAAATATTAAATTAATTATTCCATGATTCTATAAGAATATTGATTATATTGTTGAACAACTTCAACAATTGGTCACTCAGGAAGGAAATGATCTAATATATTAAATATTTATCTTGATAAAGAACTATTATTAAGCAAAAAGTATTTGGAGTTACTTTAAAATTAGTATTTCAAGTATTAATTTCCATTTTTAGTTTGATGATGATGATACTTTTATATACAACCTAAATTTTTATCAGTTGAATATCATATACTATATCAATTAATTATTATTTTTAATTATGTCTCTCCCACTAAAGTTGATGACCCCATACATCATATCCATATATGGATCCGATATCCATATTTCACTATGAAATGAGTATACTATGACATTTCCCTTACAAAATAGTTATTTAGGTTGGAAATCATCCCAATAAAAATAGTTATAACACTTGGATAGTTAATTGGATTACCATTTATCCAAATTCATCATATGGATTCGCTCAAATCTATTTACATGGTAAGAAAATATTATTAGGGTCTCCAAGATAGTGTAACCCAAATAAAATAAAAAAATCTAACAATGGTCAATCCAATGGAAACTAACTACGGATTGACCTATCCAAGGATGTTACAGTGTCACCCATTGCATGATTACTTTACACAAGGTAATCAATGGGCCCCTATTTATGGAATGGCCTACCCCATTGGATGATCTAGGTCTTGATAAATGTCTCTTTAGATGTAATATCTTACTTAGTATTTAAGGGGTAGTATTAAAAATATAATATAAATTATATAAATATTAAATTCACAATAATTACATATCATGTAATCATTATATTCTCATGTTTTATTCCCTTTCACACATACATGATTCTATTGATTTCGTTTTGTAATCACTACCCCAACCACGAAATTAACGTGTTCACACTATATTAATGCATGACTCTTTTCAAAACCCTCAAGTTTGTATTAGTAACCCAAAAAAATAACTTAAGTATATTCATACATATCCAAATATATTCTACGCATAAGGTATATCAACACTACCTGCAATGGGATATAGTCACATGAGATTAAAAAACTATATATTAGTAATCTTGGAGTGATATATATCCAACCACATTAACTCTATATCCAAGTAAAGCCTCCAAGAAAGTAGGTATTTTGACCCCAAGTCCTTATACCCGAAGAACAATTACTAGAGAATTTAATTCATGAAAATTATATCACCTAATATGCACAAACTATGTCCAAAAAGTATTCTGAATATCATAATAAAAAATTAAAAATGAGGTTAAGTTATATGAAAATAATTTTTTTGATATCAATCCTAGCATGACATGCACGACTTTATCCAAGAATCAATTTATCATATAAACGAGAATATAAAATATTCATATTTCAAAAAAAAATTACTAGATAATAATATAAATGAAATTTAACATTTAAAAAATCATTTTTTTATTTTCCATAACACGAGGCATTTATGAACTATTCATAAATAAATAATAATTATAAACATTTTATAAATTATTAAGAATATAAACATTTTAAATTCATTTTAATATGAACAACTTCAAATTTTTTATTAAATGATATTTATATGATATTTCTAGAATTATAAATATTTTATAATTCAATATTTATTATAATTTTTTTATAATATAAATATCATATATAATGTAATTTATAGACAATTTATAAACCACATATTATGATTTCTAAATAAACCTTTTATTTCTATATCATAAGGCACACCATTTAATTTTTCAGAAGGTATTTTAAAAAATTAATATTTAATATAAGAGAACAATGTTTCATAAATAAATAATTAATTAATTATAAAAAATTTACAATTAATTAATTATTTTATAAAATCCCTATAAATTAAATATTCCACAAATACATTTTAAAATGATTTATAAACAATTTATAAACTATTAAAAAATTAAATATGTTAAAAACTTTTTTAACTATTTTTTTACCCTTACACGTAATCCTTATTCTGCGTAAGGGTATCCTCCCTTTACCCTTACACTGGTCATATGAATGACTTTGTGTAAAGGTAAGTAACTCCTTACATTTATATATATTATATTTAACATATTTCATGAAGGTAATATGAAGATTAAATTTACCCTGGTCATTTTGTGTGTGGGTACATAGGATATTACCCTTACATGAATGATTCAAGTAAGGGTAGGTCTCAATTTAGCTTTATGTGAAATTATTTCATAAGGAAACTACATTTAGACAGCCTATTTGTGTAAAGGTAATACATAGGTTACCCTTATGTGGATCGATTGAACATCGCTACCTAAAGGTAATATATAGATTGCCTTTATGTAGATCCCCCAGGTAATGGTATTACCTTCAGGAAATAACTTTTCATAAGTGTAACCAAAAAATATCATATTCTACATAAAGTTAAAATTATATAACTTTATATAGAATCACTAATACCTTTACACATAAGGTAAAAGTGCTAATTACCCTTATGTAAACCCCATTTTCATCAGGGTATCACATAAGGGTACAACCTCTATGTATTCAACTTTTTTGAGGGTAAATCAAATTTACCTTTATATAGAATATATAAGGGTATGTAAATCTCCTATAGTTTTATTAAAATGTTTTTTTGCATTCTAATTTGAAAACTCTTGATTCAAACACATATAAATCTTAAAAAAAAACTTCCTTTGATACCACTAATGTGGTTTTCATCATCATATATTGATCATATAGAATATAATAAAACCAAAAACATAGAAGATATATCTTTAAGAAATCATATAAATAATACTACAAAAAAAGTAATAGGAAATCATGAAAAGAAGTTATTTCCATCTTCTATCTATAGAGAGTGTTTGAGGAAGACCATGAGGATCAAGGAACAAAATCACCCTCCCTTCGAGGGATTAAACAAACTAATTGATACATGAATGCTTTGTGAGGATGATCAAAAAATGAAGGGGTGATAATGATTTCTCAAATGAGATAAACTATGTTATAGGAGGAAGAAAATTTAATAGAGGCTTATACACATTAAAACATTCCAAACCAATAAAGAGGATCCCAACCTCTTATATAGGTGAAGTGCGAGGTTCTTCCTATTCATAACACATCATGGGTGTTTCTGTATGTTGGGTTTAGTTAATTGAATGTTTTCCTTAAATTTAATACGAATAATTTATTCTATTTACAATGGATTGATGAATAAAATATTTGGGATAAAATGAATGATATATATCACACACACACAAAAATATATTATATTTATGCATCACATATGAATCATATGCATTAATAAATATAGATTATAATAATATCATATATATATATATATATCATGTATCATATACATGCATAAATTCTTTTAATGAATATAAATTTTAGTCCACATCCAACACATATCAAGAGAAAAACCTTGATAAATTAAGCACCTCATAGAAATAAAGAAGATACAATAAAGGAATTAAAACATGTAACCTCTAGTGCCGAGTAGTGATCAAGTGATCATTGTTATATATTAAGTACCAATGTCAAGTTTCATGGTAATATGACATGGAAAAATCCTAAATATATTAATGAGTCCACTAAAGAAAAGAAAATAAACCATGAACAACCACATGTAAAAGTCAACTCAGTTAAGTACAGAATATTACCGACTCAGCGCACACCCACCTCATCAGAGAACATCCCTAGCCTGAATCCACATTATCTTGGGAGATTTGAGTTTGTGTATTAGTCTAAATAAAATAGCATAAATCTTGGGTTTCTCATATAACTACCCATGTTTCCCTTGAACAACTAAAGATGCGAGTGAGATAACCGGAAAAAATGATCTAAATGAGGATCCACCTTGAAATAAATATGCACAATCAACTTTTCATAGTATATAATGTACCCCTATTACTATCACCCCCAATATCCCTCAATGAGTACTACCACTATTTGAACACCCTTCATCACGCGATTCAAGAACCATTCACCAAGGTTGAATGTACATAAGGGGTTCATCATGAATTTTCATGACAGGAGAATCTACTTCACAATGTTTCAAATGGATATTAAAGTTAAACCAAATTGATAAACCAAAAAATTATCAATTAAATTAAAACATTAATTTGAATAAATCATTCAGAACGTCCTAACGTACCCACTTCCTTTGAAAACCAATTTAAAGTGCTAAACATGTTTTTGTTATAAAAAAAATCCAACCAATGAATTTAATGTTTTGAATCATTATTTTAATAAACCTTTTCCAAACATACAATCACATGTTATCCTTAAAATCATTCAAAAATAAATATCAAGGAAAATCACACATTTTCAACCCATTTGGAATAATATTAATGAATCAAAACATTTTCAATAAACTGAGGCTTTACTTTTCACAAACTAAAACTATAAAAATTAACAAAAAATCAATTTTATTTAAAATAAAAGGATTAATTTTTATTATGAACCTTACCATGAGAAACAAAATTTTCACCAAGGTCCATTTTATACTTTAAATTGATCAAACCATGATTAACCGATTTCAAACAGAATAAATAGGAATTCAAGAAACACATGAATCATAAGAATAATAAAAAATATAAAAAAACCTACTAGTTATATCTAGGATCAAACCACAATAAATTTGATATGAGTCGCATCTATTAGAGAACACCAAATAAATTAATATAGGTATATCAAAATACATGAGATGAGATCTTAGAATCAAAATTCTATACAAAAAATTCAAGGTCCAACAAATCCCAATGATTTCATATCCTTTATGAGGAATGCATCAAAAAATAAGAGATATCAAAAGCCTATAAGATAAAGTTATACTATAATAGGATCACCGCTATGATTGAAAATTTGATCTACCACAAGATGCAATTAGAAGATCCCAAAATCCCAAAGAGTCTCCCAATGTTCATACAAGTTGAGATAGGTTCAAGAGATAAGAGGGAATAAATTAAATTTTCATTCTTGGGTGAAATTACCAAGACAACCCGACCAAGAATTGCATCTAATGACACCACTGACTAGAAATTAGAGTCCCACTAGTAAGTTAGTGGCTACTGTAGAAATGCAGAAGCCACTATATTGCCCACTAATTGGATAGTGGCCATCACTTGTGAGATGGTGGACCACATGCAGTTAGAAAATTTATATTTTTAAGTCCACACCTTCTATATAGGTATGAGCCATCATATAACCCCTCAAGACACTTAGAAAAAAACACAAGGAGTAGTAATTTGATGAAAAAGACATCAATAAGTTATAATTCTCTCAACTATAAAAAATAATTCCCACACACAAATCATGAGGTTGAAAGTTCAAAATATAGAGGAATAATTACCCAAAAAGGATAAAAAAAATCCAAAATAACAGACAAACAACATTTTCATGAACCCTTAAATAATATCCTACGAGATTAAAAAAATATCCAAATGAAATATCAACAGTGCTGAGAAGAGTAAAAAACCTGAGAAAGTAAGGAGACTTAGTATAGGTATCCACACCATTTAAAATATCACTAAAATAGTGGAACATGATCTGAATATATACCAATAAAGTATACCTTAAACTCAAAAAGATACCATGATCACTCAACAAAAGGACCTATCCAGGAGTAGAAATAAAAACCTTAAAGGTCAGGCACACCAAAACACCCAAACATTTTCAAAAGACAAAACTCCCACAAGATCCATCAATGATCCAACTACCCACAATAAAGGCCCAAAAACTAAAAAGGACTTTTACCTTTGGAAGGTTGATAAAACACAATTTTATTAAATATTATATTGATAATAAATGATATTATTTCTTCAAATTATGGTAACTATGTTCATTTATGGAATATTTGAGATTAGATCATTCATTTGAGAATTTGATGAAAATTCCAGTTTTATCCTTTAAAAATTTACTATAGTATTTCAAACATAAATAATTTTATTTGAATTAATTGAACTTAATATTTTTTAAATGTGTTTCTCACATAAGTTTCTACAACTTTCATTTAGGACATTGGAGCTAAATCGTGCGTTTGGTTGGTGCAAATGGGTCATCAAGTCAAAGTTGGGATAAACTCGCCAGATTGGACATGGGTTCGGTATTTGAGCCATAACTTCTTCATCCATGCTTGGATTAGGCCCAAATTTTGAGACGGTCTCAAGGACTCATTTTTTCACGAATCATACTTCTATAAAGATATATTATTAATGTTTTTTGGTGGTCAAATGGGTGGTGAAAGTTGGCATAAAATATTTGGCCGAGATTCCCCATTCACACTTGAAACCACTTTAAACCTTGTATCCCCTCCACTATATGAATTATAATTTTTCTCATTTTGAGAGTTTGGGATGAGAAATAGGATATTTAAATCATAGGAGAATTAGTTTCAACCTAATTATCTAACCATTGTAAGAGGGGTATCTCTTGAAGTAATGATCCCCTCATCGAAGCCTTCTTCTCTTCTTCATGTTGTAATGTTTTCATTTGTGTAATAAACTTCTTTGTTATTCATTTATTTCTTCTCTTTTATTATGTTTTTTTCAATAATATTCTTGAATAATCATCATATTTTGGTTTTATTCAAGAGTGTATATGAGATTGGGTTCTACCCTTTCAATCCTTTGCTCAGGAAAAACGTCTCCACGATGACCACACCAACCATGGAAGAGTACTTCTCTTAGTGATCAACCAATATTCTTCCCTCTTAATTTAATTATTTTGAATCATTAAGATACTTTAATTCACTTAATATTATACTTGAATTTAGTTTTTAAATTATAAGAAACAAATCAAGCAATTGAACAATTAACACAGAAACATGCGAGGTCGAGTATTGCGTATATTGTGAGAGCACAAACTTAATCGGTAAAACAAGACCACATGAGATAAATTTGTAGAGTTCAAATATAATACCTAAGTTCAATTCATCCTCATTTTCCGGAATGGAAATGTGCCTTTATTTACCACTGACCATAATCTATCCTTAGAACATCAATTAAAATAGGGTGCTGCAATTACATGTTCCGAAGATAGCCCAAGGTTTAATTCTGTTTATATTTGTGGTAAAGTTAATTCTCGTAGGTTTCAGGGGTTAAAAAATTAGGGGATCATAATTAAGTAGATATTAATCTAAATTATAATGATTAATAATTAAATTAATAGGTATATTTAGATTGATTACATCTTTTAAATATTGTCTAAAAAACAAATTCTTTTTGTGTCTTTTTAATCGAACTTCATTTCAAAAATAAAAACAAAAATATTATACAGTATTCTTCCAGAAAACTTCTTCTAGTTTTATGAATAGTAAAAAACCCCCACATCCTTTCAATTAGTTTCATTATATATTTTTTTTAAAATACCTTTAATAAGTTGTCAAATTTACTTCCTGCTTTGAGAAACGACCTTGGTCAACCACTATACTGCAACTTAGTACCCAAAAAATCACTAATCATTTGAGGGTTCCCATGAAAATGACTTTCAAATTGGAACTGTTTACAGGGAGGCAATTAATTATTTATACCATTTAGAGGTATTTATTTTGTTTTACATTTTATTCTCTTATTCTCTCCTTTCTTTCTTCTTTACCCAATCTGATTTTTTTATTTCTTCGTCTTCTTTTATTTTCTTCTTCTTCTTTTTGGACCATCAACTCAAGATTATCATTTTTATTTTACTATGGTCTACTTACCTTATTTTAATTTTTTTTGATTTATGACATGAACTAATTCCGAGGATCTTTTATATCTTAAACCTGAGATTGAACACAACCTTAGAACTCAGATCAGACATTCTCAGTCTATGGGAAGTTTCAAAATTCAACTAGTTGGAGAATTCCTCCACTCTAAGAACATTGAAATTGGAAAAAATTATAATTACAACTTAAAGCAATAATCAATGTCTGAAAATAATGGAAATGAACTTAATTTAACCATTTGATAATTGGCTGCACCTGATATTAATTATCAACCAAATTGCATTGCATACCCAAATATCGAATCAGAATTTGTACTAAAATCTGGATTAATTCACCTTCTTCCAAAATTTAACAAATTATCTAGAGAGGATCCAAATAATCTTTTAAAAGAATATAATTTGGTTTTCTCAACCTTAAAACCAAGAAATGTTGCTGAAGATCAAATCGAACTAAGAGCATTCTCATTCTTACTTGATGGAGCTACATAAGACTGGATGTATTATTTAAAACCTGAAGTTATAACTTGTTGGAATAATTTAAAATGTATTTTCTTGTAGATATTTTTTCCAGCATCAAGTACCAAATCTATTTGAAAAGAGATCCATGGGATCAAGCAAGAAAAAGGAGAGTTGATGTATGAGTATTAGGAGAGATTCAAGAAGTTGTGTGAAAGATGTACGCATCACCAAATTAGTGAGAAACTTCTCATCCAGTACATCTATGAAGGACTCACACCTATGGAGAAAATCACAGTGAATTACGTAGCTGGAGGGGCACTGGTCGATAAAACACAGTAACTGCACGTGCGTTGATTGATAAGATGGCACAAAACTCCCAACAATTTGGAGATCGAGGTACCCCACATGTTAGAGGAGTACATCAGGTAAGTTCATCTTCTCTTGAAAGTCATTTGATTGATACCATGTTGGATGAAATGAAAACTATGGTGAGAAAAATTTCATTGGATCAAAAGACATCCCAACCCACTTTTTCATGGCCTTGTGGAATTTGCATTAAGGCAAGCCACTCAACTAACTATTTCCCCTAACTACAAGAAATAGAAGATTGTCTAGCAGTGTTTCTTGGGAGACCATATCAGCAACAACAACAACCATATCCACAAATGAAGCTTGATTCTTTTACTACAACATACCAATTGTGTAAGGATCAATCAGACATGAGGTATGGATCTGGACACTAACAAAGGACCACTTTTTAACAAAACTTCCAGTAGCCTCCACCTTACCAACATGGTTTCCAACAACCCCATAGGCGATTTGAATCTCAAGCATTAACAATCCAACAACAAGGGAATTATCAACCAAAGGTAGATTCTAACACTGATGATCTTTTGAAGAAAATTGTTCTTAATTAACAAAATGAGCTAAAGAGTCAAGGTTTGGAGATGAGGGAGTTGAAGACTCAAATGAATCAGATTTCCACCACCCTCCATGAACTGGTAAGTAAGAAATCCAGAAATATTCCTTCCCAACCTACTCCAAATCCTAAGGGGAATGTTAGTTCCATCACATTGAGAAGTGGGAAGCTAACAATTGATATATCTGCACCTATCATTCCACTGGGATTCACCTTAACTCTAGAGAAGCCCCATTCAAAACCGACTAATGAGAAACCCAAGGAGAAAGATAAAGGTAAGAAAAATATTAATGATGTTCCTCCTAAAATCCTGGTTTTTCAAAATAGGCTTGTTCAAACCAAGAAGATGGTTGAAGAGGCAATGCAAAAGGGGGTTTTGGACAAATTCAAGCGTGTGGAGATCAACATTCATCTACTTAAATCCATTAAGAAAATACCAAGGTATATGAAATTATTAAAATAACTTTGTACCAATCAAAGAGGGCTCAAGGGAAATGAGAGGATCAATCTTGGAAGGAATGTTTCAACACTCATTACACCAAATCTAGCAATTCCAACAAAGTGAAAGGATCCTGGGACATTCAGTATCCCATGCACCATAGGGGAGTTTCACTTTTCTGATGCTCTTTGTGATTTGGGAGCTTCCATAAATATGATGCCCCAATTTTTATTCTCTTCTTTACAGGTTGGTGAGTTGATGCCAATGAGAGTAGTGGTGTAGTTGGAAAATATAGCTACAACATATCGAGTGGGAATCCTTGAGGATGTACTTGTATAAGTAAGAGACATGATCTTTCTAGCAGATTTCTACTTGCTTAACATGGAGGATGATAAGGTAAGTTCTCATGCTCCCATTATCTTAGGTAGTCCCTTCTTCAAAACTACAAATAAAAAACATAAATTTCAATGAGGGTACACTTTCCATGGAGTTGGGAGATGAAGTTGTGATATTTAATGTTATGGACTCCATGAAGTAACACTCAGAGGACTATTCTGCATTTGTTATCTCCCATTATGTACCATGAAATAAAAACCCCATGGAATTTTATTGTCCTATGATTATAGAGATTATGAGTATTGGTTATAGTTTGATGTATAACAGTACTTCCACACTAGTTTATAATGCACGAGACTCTCTTAGATTTTATTTTGAAATGGAATAATATTATGATTTTGATCATGTAAAATCTGATTATGAAATGTCTTTTGATTATGATGATGGATTTGATGCTTTATTCTATGATTTTGATGATTTAAATTCTGATACTGATGTTTATTGTGCACATATTTTAGTTCATTCACTATCTCCATCCATATATCAATCCCTTCATTAGAACTCTAGCCATTTCCCCCAAATATCAAATACTCATACTAGTTAAGTGGTTTGAGATTACCTATTATAATTGTTATTAATTGTCCTTTTGAACATGAAGAAAATATTTTGAATCTTTTGTGGGAGAACATTAGAGAAATTTGGTGGACCTTGGCAGAAATATCTGGTATTAGCCCCTCCATTTTCATACATAGGATTGTTTTGGAGGATGGGGATAAACCAGTTAGGTAGCCATAAAAGAGACTCAATCCAACCCTTCTGGGAGTCATAACAAAAGAAGTTGAGAAATTTTTCAAGGTAGGTATAATATTTCCCATTTAAGATTCATAGTGGGTAAGTCCTATTCAGGTTGTGCCTATGAAAAGTGGTGTTACAGTTGTTAAAAATGAGAGAGATGATTTAATTCCAATGAGGGTACAAAATAGTTGGAGTGTGTGTATTGATTATAGGAAACTAAATCAATCTACTTGAAATGACTATTTCCCCCTTCCATTTATTGATCATATTCTTGATAGACTAGCTGGGAAAACACACTATTATTTCTTAGATGGATTTTCTGGATATTTTTAGGTTCCTATTTCTCTAGAGGATTAGGAGAAGACAACATTCACTTTCCCATTCGGTATGTTTACCTACCAAAGGATGCCATTTGAACTCTTCAATGCCCTAGGTACCTTCCAGAGATGCATGGTGAGTATTTTATCTGATTTTATTGAGACCATAATAGAGGTATTTTTGGATGATTTTACAATGTATGGATCCTCATTTGATGAATGTCTAAATAGTTTGGGAAAGGTGTTTAATCGTTGTATTGAGAAGAATCTGGTCTTGATCTTTTAAAAGTGTCATTTCATGGTAGAGCATGGCATTGTCTTAGGGAATGTAGTGTTAAAAAATGGGATATAGGTTGATAGATCTAAGATAGACATTATTGCATCCTTACCCTATCCTTATTGTGTGCGTGATATTATATCTTTTCTAGGGAATTCATGCTTTTATTGGTGCTTCATCAAATATTTTAGTATGATTAATCTTCCTTTTTTGTGATTACTTCTAAAGGATTCTGATTTTGTGTTTGATGATTCATACAGGGTAGCATTTAATGAGCTAAATAAGTGTCTGACCACCCCAACAATCATACATCCCCCACAATAAAAAATTACTTTTGAGCTTATGTGTGGCGCCTCCAAATTTGCGGTTGGAGATGTCTTATCTCAGATGGTGGAGGGATGTTCACATGTGATTTCCTATGCATAGAGGACACTAGATTCAGACCAATCAAACTACACAACCACATAAAAAGAGTTTCTTGCTATCATATTTGCTTTAGAGAAATTCCGTTCATATTTATTGGGATCTAAAGTAGTTGTTTTTTTCTGACCATGCAACTATAAGGTACCTTTTTAAGAAGCCAGATGCAAAGCCCATACTTATTCGATGGATGCTTCTTCTTCAAGAATTTGATATTGAGATAAAGGGAAAGAAGGCGTTAGAAAACTGGGTGGAAGACCACATGAGTAGGCTTACTCACACACTAGAGGATGACACCTTGGACCGGGTACCACTTCGAGACACTTTCCCTAATGATCATATTTATTCCATCTCAGATACGCATCCTTGGTATGCTGATTTAGTTAACTACCTTGTTACCTCTGACATCCTTGAAAATTTTAAGAAACATCAAGTCCAAAAGTTAAAGAGTGAGTCAAGATTTTATGTTTGGATAATCCATACCTGTGGAACATGTGTAGTGACCAAGTTATTAGGAGGTGCATTCCTGATCATGAGTTTGAGTCTATTTTACATTTTTGTCATACACTTTCTTATGGTGGAAACTATGGATCCCAAAAAATATCTATGAAAGTTTTAGACTTTGGATTATATTGGCTTAGATTATTCCATGAAGCTTGTGTGTATTGTAAGTTGGGCTCACATTGCCAACACATAGGAAACATTTCTAGGAGACATGAGATACCTCGACAACCCATATTATTCTGTGATATTTTTGATGTGTGGGGACCTAATTTTATGGGTCTTTTTCTTAGTTCCTTTGGTTTTTTGTATATTTTGGTTGTTGTTGATTATGTCAGAAAATGGGTGGAGGATAAGGAAACCAGGAGTGATAATTCTCATGTGGTTGTGGAATTTGTCAAAGCATAGATTTTTGGTAGGTTTGGAGTACTGATGGCCATCATTAGTGACCAAGGGACACACTTCTGCAATTTTAATTTTTATTTCCTCCTTCGTAAGTATGGGGTGACACACAAAACATAAACACCATACCACCCCCAAAAAAATGGTTAGGCTGAGGTTTCAAATCGTGAGTTGGAACAAATTTTGGAGAAAACTGTGTAGCCAAATAGGAAGGATTGGGGAAAGTACTTGGATGATGCATTATGGGATTATAGGATATCATAGAAGACACCCATTGGTATGTCCCCATATTGGATTGTTTTTGGGAAAGCATGTCATCTTCCTATGGAAGTTGAGGATCAGGCTTATTGGGATATAAGGAAATGCAACATGGATTTGGCACAATATAAAATCCAATGGAAGCTACAAATTCAAGAGCTTGAGGTGATTTGATTGTCTTAATATGATAACTCAAGGCTATATAAAGAAAGATAAAAAGTATCTCATGACAAAATGATCTAGAAAAGACAATTTCATGTTGGATAGAAAGTGATTCTCTACAATTTACGACTGAAGCTGATGCCTGGTATGTTGCGTTCTATATGGTTAGGTCCTTATGTTGTGACTAATGTTTTTCCTTATGGTGTATTGGAGATCACACAAGCGGACACATAAATAAGCTTTATAGTCAATGGTAAACATTTGAAGAAATACATTTAGGTACTACTTACTGATGTAGTGGATTTCATCACATTGCATGACCCCATCATCACTTAAGCATATCAGGCTGTTCCTAACCCTTTCACTTCTATATTCTTTGTCCTATTTAAAATTATACATTTTAGGTGCATATATCATCTCATGGGTTCACATTGAGGACAATGCAATATTTTAAGTGTGGGGGAGGAAACCTTTTAGTATAGTAATTTCAATTGATTTCCAATTTTTCAATGATTTAAAAAAAACAAAAAAAATTGTGTGTTTTTCAAATTTTGTCTATTTATTTTTCAAATTTTTATGTGTTTTTGAAACTTATGACATGAAATGATTCTCATCACCATTTTAAATCCATATCAATAAGTGAAATTTTTTTCCCTTGAAACTGATCTTAAATTAATGTTGAAAAGGAATTTGTTTCATGTTCAAATCTTTAGTAATTTCATTAAAAGTACCCTGAATTTTGAATCCCATGCCACAAATCACTATCTTTATATTTTAAATCACTTTCATGTGAGGATTATAAACCATTCATTTCATATTATTTACATCTAAATCATTTCTTGAGAGAACCAAACCATGCTTTATTTATCTAGAATTTTATTTATTCTTGTCAAAATGTGAAGGTTTCAGGTACTTATGTTTCAAATGATTGAGGGATTTGTTTGGTATTAAAGCCTCTATTTCAAAGAATCCTTTTTTTATAATGGCCTACATTGAACATTTAATCCTTGTATCCCTTAGAATCCATGAACAACCTGTTAGTTTAGCCACATTAAAATCCAATTTTCCCTATCCAACCAACTCTTGAAGTAAAATTGAATAATCTAGTTGAACTTAAGTGTGGGGGAAGCTATATTGTATTGTGCAACCACATTCTATGATACTTTGGGAGGAAAAATAAATTCCGAAGATATGTGTTTGATGATAAAGAAAATTATTATATTGAAAGATGTGTCTTTTCTAGAGCTTTCATGATAGGTGATGCTCTACCTTTCTGGATCTTCTAATAGAGGGAGAAAGTTGTTCTTATCTAGAGCATTTAAGAAAATCATATTTGAGAATATTGATATTTTTACTAATGAAATGTTGAATGTTTTTCACATTCCTTTATTTTTCGTGATTATTAACATGAATTGATGCTATGGGGATTTAGAAGAAGACCATATTTAAGTGAAAATTAGATTAATGCAATTTTTCTTCAAAAAGAGTGAAGCCCTCCTCATTCAGCCTCAGAATTTTTCACATCTAAATCCTACCAACCAAAATCCACAGAACAAACCTGAAAAGTCCTCATGATAAACATATGTCCTTAAATCACATCAAGTGGTGATTTTGGAATTTATAAAGCCTATGGTGACCCTTGTCTGAGTTTAGATGAGAAAGAATTTGCTGAAAAATTAACATTTGTGGGATAAGAGAAAATTCAAGTGAGGTAAGTGTTTTATGCATGAGAGGACAGATGAAGTGAAAATATGTTGAATGATATAAATGGAGAACTTGAAATAATAGTTTTTTGAGGAATGATAATTTTTTTTCTTGGTTTGGAATTGTTGGATCTCAAAGATATGTGTTTTAAAATTTGTTTTGATTTGATATTGATGTTTACTTGTCACAATTTTTCGAAATACATGATATGAAGTTTTTCCTGGGAGTGCAAAATGGTAAGTGTGGGGGAGTTGATAAAACAAAATTTTATTGAAAATTTTATTGATAAAAATGATATAATTTCCTCAAATTGTGGTAATTATGTTCATTTATGGAATATTTGGGATTAGATCATTCATTTGAAAATTTGATGAAAATTCCAGTTTTACCCTTTAAAAATTAATTATAGTATTTCAAAAATAATTAATATTATTTGAATTAGTTGAACATAATATTTTTAAATGTGTTATTGACACAATTTTCTACAACTTTAATTTATGACATTGGAGTTAAATGTTTCATTTTGTTGGTGAAAATGGGTCATGAAGTCAAAGTTGGGCTGGACTCACCAAATTGGACACGAGTTCTATATTTGGGCCATAAATTCCTAATCCATTCTTGGATTAGGCCCAAACATTGAGAGGAGATCTAGGACTCATTTTTGAATGAATCATCATTCTGGAAGGATAACCGATTCATGCGTTTTTTTGGTCAAATGGGTGGTTCAAGTTGGTATAAAATATTTGGCCGAGATTCCCATTCACACTTGAAACCACTTTAAACCTTGCCTCCCCTCAACTACATATATTAGTGTTTTTATCATTTGGAGAGTTTGGGAATTGAATTAGGAGGTTGAAGGCATAAGATAATTTGTTTCACCCAAATTCTCCAACCATTTTAAGAGGGGTATCCCTTGAAGCAAGGATCCCCTCATTGAAGCCTTCTTCTCTTCTCCATGTTGTAATGTTTTTAATTGTGTAATAAACTTATTTGTTATTCTTTTATTTCTTCTATTTTCCTCTGTTTTGTTCAATTATATTCTTATTTACTCATTCTATTTGGGTTAGAATCAGGAGTGGAGATGAGATTGGGTTGTACCCTTTCAATCCTTTTATCATGCAAAACGTCTCCACGATGACCACACCGCCCATGGAAGAGTAGTTCTCTTAATGATCGATCTATCTTCCACCCTATTCATTTAATTATTTTGAATAATTGATCTAATTTAATTCACTTAATATTATACATGAAGTTAGTTTTTAAATAATAAGAAACTATGTAAGAAATTAAACAATTAACACAAAAACACACGAGGTCGAGTATTGTGTAAATTGTGGGAGCGCAAACTTAATCAGTGAAACAAGACCACACAAGATAAATTTGTAGAGTTAAAATATAATAACTAAGCTCAATTCATACTCATTTTATAGAATGTACATGTTCCTTAATTTACCACTGACTATAATCTATCCTTATAACATCAATCAAAGTAGGGTGCTGTGATTGCATGTTCCGAAGATTGCCTAGGGTTTAATTCTGTTCATATTTGTGGTAATGTTAATTCACATAGAGTACAGGGGTTAAAAAATTAAGGGATCATAATTATGTAGATATTAATATAAATAATAATGATTAATAAGTAAATAAAGAGGTAGAGTTAGATCGATTATGTCTTTTAAATATTGTCTAAAAAACATCTTTTTTGTTGTGTCTTTTTAATCGAACTTTATTTCAAAAAAATATATTATACAATCTTATTCAATCAAACTTCTTCTAGTTTTATGAACAGTAAAAATCCCCACATCCTTTCAATTAGTGTTATTATTATCCTTTATGTTATTTTTTAAATAGCTTTAATAAGTTGTCAAATTTACTTCCTCCTTTGAGAGACGACATTGGTCAGCCACTCTAGTGCACCCAAGTACCCAAAAAAATCACTAATCATTTGAGGTCGCCCATGATAGTGCCTTTCAAAATTACTCATTTAAAACCTAGGTTTTACATCCTAAAGATTCACTCCTTGATGAGATAATTTAAAGATACACTAGAACTTTTGAGTTACCAATCTAAGAGGTACCCACACATGCCTAATTACCAGAGTAAATATCCAAATCCTATCCAATTCCAACCAGAAAAAACTCAAAACAATGAGGTCAACACACAAACAGAGCAAAATAGGCTCTCAAAAATGGAGACTATCCATAATATCCATATTATATTCTAAAAAAAAAATAAATAAGAAATAGGAAAACTAATGAATAAAAACCAACCAAACAGTACCCAATATCAACTAAAGGAAGCTTCCCAAGGAATGAAATGAATAACACTTTCAAAAGAAAACTACCCAAAATGGTTAGAGGTTTCTCGCACAAGATTACATTCCATTCATAAGAGTTCAAAACAACTTAATGGGTTTAAAACGTGTAAAAAAATACCGACAACAACATCCACCAGTTTCTCCTCCACTATGTGAAAATTCTTTACCCTTAAGCCTATGACTAGAGCCTTATTGTCTAAAGTTTTTTACAGCATTGTAGTGACCTTGGGAGATGATGATACATAAATAATTATATAAATCAAAAAAATTAATTTCAAAAAAAAATCAATATAGAAAATAAATAAAGAGAAACAAATGAGATCACAAGGAAATAGGTCCATAAGAGAGAAACCACAAAGATCCCAAACAATCCATAAGAGATACCCATAAGAAGGTCATCCAAAAAACTAACTAAACCCGAAACTCACCTTCTTAATAACCTAACATAAAAAAAATATTAAGATGAACCAAGTATACATAATGATTACAATATCTTAGTTATTTTATACAAAACCTTTTAGAATTACTTGATGCCCACACAAGAAGCACATGAGATGCCTTTTCTTTCCCAAAGAAGACGGTCGACACTAAAATATCTTCCTCAATACACATGATATAAAAAATTCACCTAACCCAACCATGAAAAAGTTATTATAACCTTACTATATATTTTATATACCCAATTAAATTGAAAAATATCTTTCTTGATCCTTGGGATAAGTGATCAATAGACCATTGATATGACAGTTCCATGTTTTGGGTGAATACCTCTTTTGAAACAGAGAGCCATAAGTGAGTTATCACTAAGAATCTCCAGCGAGTAACACAAAAAACTCAATATTTTCTTAGTATAACCCTAAAATGATCACTCTACTTAATCTAAACTAATAATCTCATAAAAATTATCATCCTTCACTTACTCATGATATTTCCTATGAATGAAGATTTAATTGAATAATTCCCAAGACATTATTTCATACAGATAGGGAGGAACCACAACTTCTCACCACTCCCAGCCAGGTTATTTAAATATTGGGAGATAAAATTGACCTTTATCACATTAGTATTATTGATATAATTTAATATTACTTCATATTATTCTAACCACATCATCATTTCAAGAGAACCTCGTTCACCTCTATAAAAAGGTGAATACTTTTTTAAGATGTTTTGGATAAGATCAAAAATCTTGAAAGACTATAGATCCACCACTCGATTTTGAGTATGGTTAGAGTTGTAAATATGAAATTCATTTTTTGGAGAATATGATGGGATACCTAAAATATTTGATAGATTAAAAAACTTCCCACATTTTGTGGAAAACGTTTTGGGAGACATTTATATACATCCCAAAAAATAATCCCATCAACTAAGTAAGAGGGTAAAAACCAAGGGAAAAAATAGACAAACAAAATTATTTCAAATAAATCCTTATACCAATTTCATTAAAATTTCATTACTTCAATAAATCAAAAGGCTTATCTATTTATAAAACACTTCACTTTACTTCAAAAAATGTGAAATTGTGATATAAATATATCACTATTGTAAAATCATTACAAGATCATGGAACTCCTCCCATGGTTTCAAAAAATTATTCCTAAATATAAATTTAAAAACCATCACCCTTTTAAATCCATTAAAAAACCAAAATTTCCTCTTAAAACATTCCTTTAACACATCATATAAGTGACTTTTAAAATAATTTTTTTCAGACCAAACATTTCATAAAACATACCCTTATAGAAATTGATAAATGTTTTCAAATAACTATAAGGATACCAAATTTAAGTTCTAAATTTGGGTTTTTAAAAGATTTAAAATCACAAATAAAGGATTTACACTGAAATAACCAATCTAGATAATGAAAAAACCAAACCCATTAACATCCATTCAAAATAATAACCCTCCATACTAACCTCACATAAATGAATTCATTTTGGATGAAATTAGATATGTTTCTATGTTCAGGGTTAAAGTATAATTATTAATGACTTGGTAAAATGGGATGATAAACCATGAAATAAACCTAAAATATTTCTTTGATTGGCTTCAAGATCAACCAAAATCACTCCTCATAGTTTTCTAGACCATGAAGGTAGTGTGTAGCTCCAATCATCTCTCTAATCCAACGTAATGACCATAATAAATTACAAAAATCATATATAGTATCACTAGGAATATAAACTTCATCAACATCAGGAAATTAATAACTTAAAAGAAACATTCAAGTCCCCACTTTTTAGGGTAAATCATGTATTACCGTAAATTTTGGTGATCGAGAACTCTTTCAAAAACTTCCTCATGAGTCCTGACATGTTTCTAATCTCATTTATACCACGACTCACCCAAAATAAATAATATAAATACTTTTAAGGAATAATACTTTTAGAAAAAAACCTCCTATGATAACAATTGTAATAAAGCAATCCAAAATACTATCTGAACCGACATTTGAATTTATCTTCACTTTCCCAAAGGAAATTCTCAATCCCCACAGGTTAGTGAAAAGTACCATAGAATAAAGAAACATCCCTTAGGAATTATTTCACCCAAGAAGAATATAACATGAATAAAAGAATGCTGTGGAAACAAATAACATATTGTAATAACCAAGTCATGCAGATAAAACTTATAGAAAAGATACAAATAGGCTAGGTATATAAAAAGGAAAAACAGACCACAATCACCCATCTATTGAAGGTCCCTGAAAACCCACCATGTCCAAAGGAATCTTCCACCACCCAACCAAGAATGAACTCACAATGGAATATGGAGATATCAATAATACATGAAACAGAAATATAAAGGATGAAAATAGAAAATATTTGATGCAGGGAGCAAGGTAAAAAATAATAGTAGGATACCACTAAGGAGTTTATAAAAGTTATCTACCATGAAAATTTGATATGTTATTTTGAAAAAAAGAGTACAAAAAACAAGGTTATTTAATTATAAATAAATAAGGTAAAAGATGAAACATTATAAAATGGAAAGACATAAATCCATAATGTTTGATTATGAGTAAAACAGTATCCAAAACAATACTCCTTACATTATAAAATATTTTTAGGAACCATAAGAGGATAACAAGTCAAAATCCATTTTTAATATAAAAAATAAAACACTTTAACAATAATAATTAAATGTTTGTATAAAGATTATATAATATGGTACCATGTATCATATAATAATGTAACATACAAAGAGAAATACATGGATAAAGAAAGTAACTCATAGAAACCATGAAGATACAACAAAAAATTCAAACATGGAAACACCAGTACCAAGTAATAAATGATTGATCATAGTTATATATCATGTGTTAATTTAAATTTTTGAGGTCACATGTTATGGGAAAATTAATGATACATTACGGAGTCCACCAAAGATAAGAAAATATATAATGAATGTCTGTATAAAATCATTGAATCTATTAAGTATAAAAAGTTACAAACTCGATGGAAACCTCCTCCTCAGATCATATCATAAGAACAAATCCACATTCTATAGGGAGATTATATTCAATGTGAGTCTACAAAATCATAGAATAAATCTAGTGTCTCTCATTCGACTACCATGAATTCCCATGAAATATTAAATATTTGAGTAAAATGACAAGTAATATGGATCATAATAAAGATCCAACATGACATCAATGTACAAAATCAATATTCCATAATAGACATGGTTTCTATCTCTCCCTCATTTATAAGACCCCTGAAAGAGTACAACCCCTATTTAAACACCCTTCATCATGAACTTCAAGAAATATTCATCAAATAAGAACATACATAAGGGGTTTAAAATGACTCGAATTTGATGCCTCATAAAATGGTGCCCCAACCCAATTGACCACTTGGCCTTAGGCACACCTCCCCATATGAAAAAGGATACCAACTAGTAGCGAGAGTCTATTTAGTTGATAGTGGGGAGATTATAGGCTTTTTTGATGATAATAATAATGGTCCATTTGTATATAACATAGTGGAATAAAGACCATAACGACATAAACAATAAAAAAACTCAGCAGAATCATAAAAAATTGTATTAGTAACAACAAGATGAAAGGAGGAATACCATAAGATAATAAATAGACATCCTAAAATATAATACAAGTTAGACAATCTTGTTCTACCATGGAAAACCATATAAATACATATATAGAGAATCCCAAAAAAGGTTCTTCCTGATGTAAAGAAACCACCTGGTTCACTTCAATCCATCCCATGAAAAAGTGATTCCTCCTAATCATAAAGGTATAACTCTCGAGCCTGATCCCTTACTTGATCTCAAAACCAAAAAATCTACATGTGACCTAAGGGTCACAAGTAGGTTGTGAATATGAAATCATTAGGCCACTACCAATGTGTTTTTTCTTGCATCAATAATAATATAGGGTATTTAAAATATAAATAAAAATCAATGCACAAACATTTAATAAATAACCAGCTTCTCTTGTGCTCAACATCGATAAGGAAGTATTTATGAGCTTCATGAAAATCCAATATATTTCTAAAAATATACCACCAAATATATATTTTTCATACAGTATATTTATGTAAATATATATTTTTTAATGGAAAGGTCTCGTGGCTTGATTCCCAGGCATCCCCCTAATGAATTTCTTAATAGATGACCTCTCATGTTCTTCCCATAAACATGTCACCTAAAAAATTATTCCATATGATACAAATTGTATAATATATGGATAAAGTACTAGAATCCTATTATCATTCCCAACCAAACTATCCTATGTACCTCATATTTCCATATAAAAATAAATTTTGTGATGATATCCTAACATCCTAAGGCATGAATAGGTCTTCCCTTCAATAAATTGTAAATCACCAGCAACTCAATAGTCAAAATTCCCAAGTCACGGTGATAACCTACCCCCATAATCCTAGACCATGGCCTCAAATATAATGGTGAGCCTTAGCTTCAAACCAATGGTATCGACACCACCTTCTTATGGTCCATCACCATCAACTATGGATTTCTACGGTGAGGACATCCTCCATAACTGATGGTCAACACCATCCCGTAATCCGTAATATCTATGGAGGTCTCCACCCACAAAAAGTGGTAAATACCACCTCGAATAGGTCCTATCAGTGTGAAAACAAATATAATGATATATTAGAAAAAATGGTGAGCATAAATCACCAATATATCCTAATCTACATAATACAATACATCATGGCCCTGTAACCACATCTCTAAGTCTCAATAGCCAATGACATCTCAAGACCTATGTTCAATGACATCATATTGATGGGCTCATTACCTAAATCCAGATAAACAATATTTCTTAAACCAGGTGATCATTATCACACCATTGTTCTCAAGCCAAGCCCTCAATCTGATGAATGTGTCTCATCATTCCTGATGATCAACATCACCACATGTAACCACGGCCATGCCTAAAACTTTCCCATGGAACCATACCAATCATAAAAAATTAAATTAATTTAAAATTGACCACCATAATAACATTCTCAGTTGGTCACAATCCCCATTCCCATCTTAGAAAATCTAAATAGGTTAGGTCATTATCAATGAAATCCCATAAAAATGGTTAATAATTTTAAAAGGAAAGCATTAATTAATTTAGGGTATCGCTAAGAAAACCCAATGTGTGTAAATAGGAACACACTCCTAAACACCCGTAAAATTTAGAACAATGCTTGGAACCACCTACCTTGTACTCTTTGGTTCTTTCTCATCGAATACCAGCCTATAAAACGAGTGAAAATGATAGAAATAAGAGTTCTTGTCAAATAACCTAAAAATAAAAAATAAATAAATTTCATGTATTTAACATAACATATGAATATATAAAAAATATTAATTATAGAGAGGACTGAGGGCCTTATTAAGAAAAATTTGTTTCCACCAACAAAGATTGAATTGGAGCTCAAATGAGGTCGAAGACTCAAAGCCTTGGTGAGGGATATTGGAAGATCTCCATGGTTAGAGTAGGAGTTGTTCACACGGAAGAAGGAATAAAAAAGGATCCCTATTAAATAAATTAAGGGGAAAAAGAAATATTGGCCTATTTAAAAAGCTTCATAGTTTATCGTATGGTCTGAAAAAATGTGTGCCAACCAAACGGTGCTCACAGTCTAAAGTACATACACCGCGCATGGTTTGAAAAAAATAGTTTGATAGACCATGTACCAACCATACAGGTGAATCTAACAACCCACACACCTAAAAACACTTTATTTAAATATTATTTAATTTTTAATATAACCATTACCATTTGAAAATAAAGCCACATAGTTTATACCGCATGGTTAGATAAATCATTCACTAACCATATGCATTGGTATAATTTCTCCTGAAACTAGACTTTCAAAGCCTAACACTTCCAAAACACATTCAAACTCTTAAATAACTTTAAAAGGATTAAAAAATCTAAAAACAATTTCATGGAGAATTAAAAATCTTGGAATTAGGTTCTAAAATTTTGATTTCAAGTTGATCCACTCACAGAACTCAAAATTAAAAAAGGTTGGGAATTTTAACCTATATAAAAATACCTAGGATGTTATAGTCTCCCCACCTCATAATACATCATCCTATAACTATTAGTCTTTTATTTGAGATAGTACCAAACAAACCCATCTCATTATAATCATCTTGGTCTACCCCAATCATTAATTAATAGGAAAATTCCCATTATAGAATTCCCTACATTAGGAATTACCTACTCGAGCACTACCCGACCAAATATTAAACATTTATGATTTTATGCTGACATCCCTGGACATACATGTCCTCCCATGACATACCATCATTTATGAACCTCACTAGGTTCTCAATTCATACCCATGTACGACATGACACCCATCAAGCTTTGTATATCATCATATGCTCATTAATACCAATATCATATATGACAATCATGAGTCCCATATCTCATTATATGCCCATAAAAACATCATCTCAACATATTATAAAAAATAACTCCATATCATATATATATATATATACATATATGAATTCCCATCATTATCCCAATTCTTATGCACCTCATACATATCATGTATCACAATGATGTCCACATACTAACCAAAACCTAATTAGTCCAAATACAATTCACGTGCACCTTGTGCACAAAAACTTCCCATGCCAAAACAAAAAAACATTCCCACAAAAATATTTTTATGCCATGATCAAGGTATACCTATAATTGTCATTGGATTCCCGACCTACTCTTAACGTGGTAGCTCAACTGCATGCACTTTTCCTAAAGGCTAACTACTCGAGGCCCGACCTCCCTATAGAGATAAACCCACTACTAGACACTAACCTCACTACTAGGTCTCTCTCTCTCTATCTCTCTAACCTGAACTACGTGTGTAGTTGAATCCCGAATACCATATCCTATTACTTCTCTAGGTCCTACCTCAGATCCATGAGTCTGAACCGATCCCTGGATACCTGATATATGAGAAGGATTTCTTCATAACATCTCTAGATTCCCCATCTTACCGCTTTTCCATTATTCCATTGAATTATACTCATTCTTAGTCCAGACATTCCCTATCTAATCTCACTAGAAGTACACTATATAAAATCCACTCCCCGGGGGCCTGCTTGATCCTCTGGAATAACCTCCCTACTAAGCCTCCTCATGGTTCCGCTTTTGGCTACCATAGGATCCACTAATAAGCTCTCCTAACATAATCACCCGACTCGAATAAGATCAATACATAAAATTTCTCTCAGTTATCTTCTCATGATTCACCACCTTGGAAAATGACTTCATTCTAAAGATATTTACATGAACCCTGATTGTGTGCCACAATCCATCCTTGAAATGCTTCACCTTGGCAATGTCATCACCCACCATCAAATATATAAATTAAGATAGGTCCATAAAAGTAGCCTCATAATCAATAAAAGATGTATATTCATATTGTATATTCATGAAATTTTGGGCTTGATACTACCTCAACATATTCAAGAAAAAATACTTGATGAACATGGCCTTGAAATACTTCCAATACAATCTCTTATGTCTTCCTTCCTATACGTAAACATCCCACAAATTATTTTCTAGTATCTTAAGAATATATGGATCCACATTAACCCTATAACCTACGGGTCTCTCAAGATGAATGAAAATTATATGAATCGTATTTATCCAGTTTTTGGCAGCATGCGGTCCGCCCTCACCCTATAATAAAGGTGGGTGATGAGACTGGAACTAATGAGTCAGGTAATCTGTAGATGGATCATCTCCCTGAACTCCCATATCAACGCTATTTATGTCATAAACCAATATCACCCAAATCTTCTTGTCAAGACTTGTTCAAAATTCTACCATCTACTGCGACTATTTGGATTTCACTAGAGCTGGTAAATATGACTCATGATCAACCCGACACTCAGGGGCCTCACCCTGGCCCTTAAGGGCCTTATCCTGTGCTTTCTCATATGGTACCATATCACCACCTTATCGACACTCTACAAAAATCCATCTAGATGGAATCATACTAAGTACCAACGATAATAGTAAAACATGAATTATAATATACATCAAAGACTGAATAATTTATAATAGGAAACACATATCACCACCCTTACACTCCCGACCACACCCATGTCACATGACATATGGCCTCATGGCCCTTTTCCTACCTATAACAGAGTCAAGTATCACATATAATCTAGAATCACGTCCCCTTTCCTACCCATAACTGATTTAGGCATAACATATCACATAACATAAATCATGGGTAGCTAAGTACAATTCCACCAAAAAAATATACAAGAAAACATTTTTTATCTTTTTATTAGCATTTTAAATGGTTCAAACCTTTCTATATTTTCCATAACTACATACCCATAATAGAGGTAGGACCATATATCACATATCAGTCCCACTTGGAACCACATACTTGGGTGGATGAGTATAATTCTATAGAAAAGTCTAAGAAAGAAAAAAATGTTTAGTTTTTTATTGAAAATTTTACAACCCAACCCTCTTAGAGCATTCTAAGATCTAAGAAATTATTTACAGAAACAAAAAGATATATCATTTCTCCCTATATTCATGCCAAGATGCATGATAAATCCTACCTTGCTATACCAAGACATGGTTTAAGCCACATAATCCAATAACATCACACCCAAGTGTGCCACTTGATGTGGAAATCAATCAACTATAAAATTTCAAAACATAAATTCAATTTTCCACCCCTAGACACTTGGTTTGTTCCATATGTATGGTGATACAGGAACCCAAACATGAGATATGTAGCCAATTCCAACTACATCATATTCTCTGGTCTACTATAGACTAAATAGTCATACCAAAAAGGAAAATAAACCCATCTGATACTATTTATAGTTCCCCAACCTAGAATCTAATTAAAATAGTGTCTTGACCCCGTTGTGAACTTGTCCTTAGGTGCACCTACCCATATGCCAATGTCTTATGACTAGCAACGAAGGTCTAATTAGGTGATAGTGGGGAGAATATACCCTTTTGTAAAGATAATAAGAATTATCCATCTATATAAAACATAGAGGAAGAAATACTATAACAATAAAAACAATAACAAAGTAGATAATCAAGATCATACAAAGAAGATAATCAAGAATACCATAAGTAGATAAATAGAAATCATAACAGGTCATAAAAAGTAGATAATCAAGGTTTCCCATGGTAAAAAATATAAGTTAATATATAGAAAATCCCAAAATATTTTCCATATTGATGTAGAGAAACCACATGATCCACTTCCATCCATCCCATGAAAAAGAAATTCATCCTGATCACAAAGGTCCATATCCCAAGCCTAATCCCTTAACTGAAATCAAAACCATAAAGTCTTCAAACATCATAAGGGGCCCATGTAGGGTGTGATTATGAACTTAGTAGTCCACCACCAACATGTTCCTATCTTGTATCCTTAATTATACAATGTATGAAAAATATAAATAAAAATTAAATGCACACAAATTTTATAAAAAACCTGCTTCCCTTCTTTTCAACAGCCATATAGAATCATTTACTTGCTTTGGTCAACACCAGTATATCTATAAATAAATGACCCCAAATATATATTTATCATATAATAAATGCCTATATATATATATATGCTTTGGTGAGGACCCATGGATTAATTCCTAGACATCCCTTGATGAATATCATGCCTAGTGAACCCTCAGTTTCCCCCCACACACATGCCACCTGAAACCTTATTACATATGTTACTACTTGTATCATATATTGAGAAATATTAGAATCCTATTAGAATTCCCAATAAAATATTCCCAAGTAACTTGGACTTCCGTATAAAGTTCACCAATGAATCGATAGCTCGATGTCCCAAGGAATGATGCGGTTCGTCCTCCAATACATTATAAATCACCATCATCTAAACATCCTAAAATCCAATAGCACAAATATAACCATCCACCCATAATGTCATCCAATGGAGTAAAATATTATGATGATCCTCAGCCCCAACCTATGGTATCAGCACCATCTCCCGATGGCCTATCATCATCATATGTGGTTTTATATAGTGAGAACCTCCTCCATAATCGATGTTCAACACCATTCCTTAATAAGCAATATCTAAAGAGGCCTCAACCCACAATGGGTGGTAAAAACCACCTTAAATGAGTCTTATTTGTCTGTACATGACTCCAATGGCACATTAACCAATAACAGTGAGTAGTAATCACTAACATATCCTAATCCACATCATGAAACACTTCTTTCCCCTATGACCTTATTACTATGTCTCGACTGTCAACACCATCTCAAGTCGTGTAGGCCATTCCCTCATCCTAACATCCTCATAACCTAAATCCCAATAAAATATGTATCCTAAACATGGTGATCATCATCACCCCATGTATCCCAGGCCATGCCCTCAGCCTAACAACTGTATCGCCTAAGTCATAGTGATCAATATCACCTCAAGTAACCTTGGACACACCCAACTTGTTCCTTTGGAACGATAGCTTTCATAACAAAATTTAATTAATTTAAAATAAAGAATTATCCCAACCTAACTATTAGTTCACAAGAAGATTACCCATATTAAAAAATATAATTAGGCTAGGCCATACTCAATGACATCCCTTAACAATGGTTAATCAATTTTAAAGGCAATCATTAATTAATTTAGGGTCTTACTCTAACAAACTTACATGCATAATTAATAATGCACCAAAAAACACCGATAAAATTAAAGATAAATCAAGGAAACCCATACGTTATACTCATTGGTTCCAACTCCTCAAATACCGACCTCTAACTCAAGTTGAAATGAGAGAAATCAGATATTTAGAAAAATTACATGAAAATAGGGAAAAAGATCTTACAAAGATTTAAGATACTATACGACGAGATAAAAAATATGAATAAGAAATTGGATTGAAGGCCTTATTGAGAGGAATCTATATCCACTAAATGTGGTTGAATCCGAGCTTAAACGAGGTCTACGTATTGAATAATAGGAGAGGAAGATTGAAAGATCTCCATGCCTAAGGGAGGGGCTATGTGCATTGAAGGAGAAACAATGGAGTAGATCACTTAAATAAATAAGGGAGAAAGGTAATATTTTCCTCTTTAAAAATCCAAATTGTTACTGTATGGTTTAAAAAACCATGCACCAACTATGTCGTGCTCACTATCCAAAGTACAGACACCTCACATGATTTGGAAGCATAATTTGAAAGACTGTGCACCAATTGTGCGAGTGAATATAAAAACATGCACACATACTAATACTTGACTAAAATAAGATGAACAATTTAATATAACTATTACCATTTTAAAAGTAGGCCAATGGTTTAGGCCTCATAGATAAACAAACTGTGCGCCAACTACGCGCCTTGGTCTGCCTTTTCCAGAAACTGGGTTTCGGGAGAACGATGCTTCATAAAACCATTCAAACTATTGAGTCACCTTAAAAGACTTAAAAAAATAAAAAAATTCATTTTATAGTTAAAAATATTTTAATTAGGTTCTGATTTATATATTTCAAGTTGGTCTATTCACCAAACTCAAAATTCAAAATGGTTGTGAATTTTGATCTGCATAAAAAACCCAATACATTATAGTCTTTCCACCGTAGAATAGCTTATCCTTTAGCTATAAGGACTCACATAGAGATGATACCAAATATACCCATCTCATAAAAATCAACCCAGTTTACCCCGATCAATAAGTCGTATGCCAATCTCCCTTGTGGCACTCTACACCTTAGAAATTACCTACCTGATTTCACCATGAACCAAAATTAAACATTTCTAATGGTCCAACAACCATCCCGAGACATAAAAGTCATCCAATGACATGACTTCTTTCCTACAACTCATCAGGTTCTTAGTTTATAACTATGTCATACATGAAACCCATCTAGTCCATCATCTCATTAACTTCTCATTAGTATCGGTGTCATACATGACACCCATGAGTCTCACATCTCATCAGATGCTCGTAATTCCTACACATCAAAAGGTGATAAAAAATAATCCCAAATCACACACACACACACACATATATTCATATATTCATTCCCATAATATTCTTTATTCCTACACACCTCATACTTATAACTCATTTCAATTATTCCCATATACTAACCTATGTATGGTTAATCCAAATACATTACTTGTGCACCTCATGCATTAAAACTAGATAATGAAAAAAGGCCATGCCCAGAAATATAAGGTCACAATATGATCAAGGTTTACCTATTACCATTGTTGGATCCACATTCTACTCTTCACCTAGCAGTTCAACTGCATGCGCCTAGCCTAAAGCCAGACTACCCGAGGCTTGATATCCCTAGAGAGTTACACTATCTACCTCCCACTAACCCCACTAATTGGTCTCTATCTCTCTACCATGACCTAAATATATAGTTGAATCCAAGATAACATATCCTAGTACCTCTATCAGTCCTACATCATATCCCTAAGAATGTTTTGATCCTTAGTCCCAACTATCTGAGAAGGCTTCTTGCAGAACCTCTCTAGATAACCCATCTGACAACATGCACAGAACACATTTGGAGTCTACTCACACAGAGTTTGAACATGTACCGACTAGTCACACTATAATGAAACTGTAGTATAACTACTCCTCGGTGGCCAAACATAGTATCTAACCCACCCAATCATGTGAGTCTCCTCCTAGTACCTGTTTTGGATACTCGAAGTACCATTTCTAAGATCACCTTATGTTTCAACTTAACTTGAATAAGTGCGAAATTTAAAATTTCTCTCGAATATTATTTCCTAATTTAGAGGCTCAGAAAATGAATTCATCTTGAAGATGTTTACTTGAAACCTAATGGAATTCTACAATCCTTCCTCAAAATTCCTTACCCTGGAGATGTCATCACCCACCATAGAAGGAACAAATCATGACTGGTATATGAAATTTTCTAAATAATCAATAATATATGTATCTATATACTATAAATTAATTAATTTAATGGATCAATCTACCCTCACTGTCTTCGAAAAAAAGGTCACAAATAACCTGGCCTCAAAATACTTTTAATATAGTCCCTCATGTCGGCTTTCATGTACTTGTACATACCACCAGTGATTTTCCAGTCCTCTAAGCATATAGGTATCAGGATTTACCCTCTCACCCGGGGGCATCTAAAGATGATAAAAAATCATCCACACCAACTCAATCTAGTCCTCTGCTTCCTGTGGTCCACCCTCACTATGAAATAAAGCTGAGTGCTGAGACTAGAACTCATGGGTCAAGTAAGACCTAGCTGAATCAGCTCCCTGAGCTCCACTATAAATGCTCTGTATGTCATGAACCAAGATCAACCTGGTCTGATTGTCGAGCTAGGGGATAATGTTTTCTATATTATGAAACTGACATTTCTATATCATAGATTGTAGTTGCATCTCATGATCAACCTTACCCTCAAGGTACTCATCATGACCCTCAAGGTCCTCATTCTATGCATGATCATGTATAACCATATCACCACCCTCCTGACACTCCACCAGAAGCCGTCTAGGTGGAATCACACTGAATACCAACCACCATGTTTAAAAATACATAATAATATATATCTCATACAGGGAAAACTGTAATTGGAAAAACATCTCACTACCCTTACACTCCCCCACCGCACCCATGCCACTTGACATTCGGCCTCATGGAACCTTACCTTCCCATAATAGATTCATAAATCACATATAATATGGCCTCTCAACCCTTTTCCTACCCATAACAGAGTCATGAATCACAAACCACATATCATAAATTTGAGGTAACTAAGTAGAATTCCACCAAAAGGCTTTAATGGAAAACACTATGAGGATTTGTTGTTAACATTTTAACTAGATCACCCCTATAAATCATTTCCATCCCTTCCTATTCATCACAGTTTTAGGCCCATATATCACATATTAGTCTCACAGGGAACCGCATTCCTAGGTAAGATAAGTGTAATTTCACCAAAAAGGATAAGTAGGAAAACAATATTTATCTATTTTTATGAAAATTTATACAAACCAACTCCTCTTAGCATATTCCAAGATCTATAAAATTATTTATAGGCACATATAAATAAATCATCTCACCCTATGTGCCTACCAAGATGCATGAACAATCCTACCTTTCCATAATAGGATAAAGGGAAGACCACATAATTCAATATCATCACACCCAAGTGTTCCACTATAGGTGGAAATCAATCAATTTTAAAATTGAAAAAATAACATCAATTCCCCACCCCTAGAAGCTTAGTCTTCCCCCATACATGGGGATACAGGCATCCAAACACGAGTTCTTTACTAAGTTTCGACTATATCCTAGTCTTAGATCTACCATAGCCTAAATAGTAAGACCAATAGGAAAAATAAAGTCCTCTAATACGATTTTTAGTGCCCCAACTGGGAAGCCACATGAAACGGTTCCCTTTCTTGGTTGACGGATAGGGCTTAGGCATGCCTCCCTGTATACCAAAAATTTTGAACTAGTAGTGTCAGTCAATTTAGGTGATAGTGGGTTGACTATTCCCACTAGTAATGATAATAAAAATGGTCCATATGTATATAACACAATGTAAGAAATACCATAACAATATAAACAATAACAAAACTCAGAGAAAGAATAATAAATAGAAGCAGTAACAACAAGACCAATTATAGAATACCATATGTAGATAAATATACATCATAGAAGGTCATAGAAAGAAAATAATTAAGGTCTCCCATGGACGAAAATATAAGTAAATATATAAAAAATCACAAAATAAGGTCCAATATGATCAAGAAGAACCACCTGGTCCACCATCACCCATCCCATGTAAAATTGATTCATCTTGGTCACAAAGGTCCATCTCCCAAGTTTGACTCCCTACATGATCTCAAAACCATAAATTATACACACATCCTAAACAGCCAATGTAGGGTGTGATTATGAAATCAGTAGGCCACCGTCAACATGTTCTTATATTATATCAACAATTATAGAGTGTATGAAAAATATAAATACAATGTCATGCATAAAAAATTTAATAGATAACCTGCTTCGCTTATGGTCAACAACCACAAGGAAGCGTTTACCCACTTAATCCAACACCAGTATATATCTGAACACATGAACCCAAATATATATTTGGCATAAAATAAATTTATTCAAATATAAATATTTTAAGTGGTGAGGACCATGGATTAATTCCCAAGCATCCCCTAAAAAATACCATACAAGGTGAAACCTAATGTTCCACCCATAAAAATTTCACCCGACACCTCATGACATCTGATACCACATGTGTCAGATTTCAAGAAAGTACATGCCACCACTTAGCATAAAAAAAACTATCCCAACACATAATTCTATATAAAATTCCTCCCCGGATCAATATACTAATGTCTTGAGGTAAAATGAGGTTCTTTCTCCAGTATTTAGTAAATCACCATTAGATCAACAAACCGATGGACTGAGGTATGATGATAACTTTCCTCCCATAATCCCATATCGTGGACTCAAATATAATACTGATAATCATACCAAAATGATGGAATAAACATCATATCCCTACGGTTCATCACCATAAACAATGGGCTCTTTATGGTGAGCACCTCGTCCATAACTGATGGTCAAAACCATCCCCTAATATGTAATATCTATAGAGGCCTCCACCCCATAATTAGTGGTCAACACCACCGAAAATGAGTACAATATATGTAGAAAAAAACTCCAATGGAATTTCATCTAATAATGGTGAGTGGAAATCACCAACATATCCTAGACTATGTCATTTTCCCCCTCGTGCCCCTATGACCACGTCGCTATTTCCCCATGGTTAACACTATCTCAAGTCATGCGGGCTATTCCTTCATCATGTGGACCTATTCATCTTAATCTCGATGAACAATGTCACCTTAACCTAGTGATCACCATAAAACCATGTATCTTGAGCCAAACCATCATCCTAAATACCATGTTCCCTCAGTCTTGGTGATTAACATCACCTCAAGTAACCAAGGCGACACCCAACACGTTCCCATGGAACCATAATAGCCATAACACAATTTAATTAATTTCAGACACACAACTATCCTAACCTTCTTAATTGGTAATAATCCCCTTACATATCTTAGAAAATGTTAATAGGATAGATAATTCTCAATGACATCCCATAAAAATGGTTAATAAAATTTAAATGAAAGCATTAATCAATTAAGGTCTCACTCAAAAAGCCCAACATTTTAAATTAGGAATACACTCCAAACACCTATAAAATTAAGGTTAAATCTAGGAAACACCTAAATTACACTCACAAGTTCTCACTCATAAAATACAAAACTCTAACTCATGATGAAATGATATGATTCAGATTTTCAAACAAACCCTCTCAAAATAGGGAAAAAGAGATCGCATGAATTTAACATACCGTATGATATGATAAACATGAAAAAGAAGAGAGAAGGAAGAAAGTATTAAAAAAAGGAATACATATCCAAAAAATAATATTTAATCATAGGTTAAATGATTTTAGGGGCTAAAATACTTCTATAGGGAGATTGGAAGGTCTCTATGCTTGGAAGAAGGGCTGTGCGCGTAGAAGGAGAAAGAAAGAGGGATCCCTCTTAAATAAAGAACAGAAAAACATAATCATGGAATTATAAAAATACACTTGGTTACTAATGGTTTGGAAAATAATAAACCAACCATGTGGTGATAATTATCTAAGATATTGACATATCACATAGTTTGGACATATGGTTTGACATATAGTGCACCAACTATGCAGGTGACTCTGAACACATTCACATATATGTACACTTGAATGAAATGGGTCAAATGATTTAATATAACCATTCAGATTTTAAAAAACAGTCCATATGGTTTAGGTTTCATGGTTAGACAAACCATGAAATAACCATGTGCCTTAGTCCACATTCTCTCGAAACTGGGTTTTTGGAGACTGATGCTTTCGAAACCCATTCAAACTCTTGGGGAACTTAGTGAAACTTAAATACCATCTGAAAATAAGTCCATAAAGAATTAAAACTCTTGTAATTAGGTTCCAAATTATATATTTCAAGTTTTTATACTCACCAAAAAAAATGAAAAAAGGATGTGAATTTTTACATGCACAAAAAACCCGATACGTTACAGGGTTCATCAAGAATTTAAGAATCAAGATAATTTACATAAAAAATTTCTAAATGAGCTTTTAACATAAACCAAAACAAATAAACCAAAAAAATATAAATGGAAATACAACATTGCTTTGAGTAAACCATTCAAAAGGGACATAAAAACCCTCTTCCTTTAAAAAAATTTAAAGTGCCGAACATGCTTTTAGGCAGAAAACAAAAGTGGAATAATCCATTTAATGATTTGGATCATCATTTAAATAAATTTTTTAAAAAAACTATCACATGTTATCATTTAAATCATTCAAAAATAAATTTAAAGGAAAATGATAAATTTCAACACATTTAGAATAATATTAAACAATAAACACATTTTCAATAATTTGAGGATATATTTTTCAGAAACAAAAACCATCAAGATAAATAATAAGATAATTTCATTTAAAAACAAATCTTTAATTATTAATATAAAAATGACTATTACAAACACCATTTTCACCTAAATTTTCATTTTTTTCATTAAAATTATCAAGCCATGATTAACCAATTTCAATTGGAATAATCATCAATTCAAGAAACACATGAATCACAAGAAGAAGAAACATTATAGAAACACCTAATTGGTATATCTAATATTAACATGAAATTAATTATAAATGAATCAAATGTGTTGGAGAACACCAAATAAAGGAAGATAGAGATCTCAAAAGAGAAGAGAAGATATCCTAGAATCACAATTCAACATTAACCATTATAAGTCTAATAAATCCCAAGGCTTCAATAGCATCTTTGAAGAATGAATAAAAATAAGAAGGGATAATAAATAAAATATGGGTTCTAGGGTGAAATTACCATGCTAACATGAATAAGGATCACATATAATAACACCACTAGCTAGCGGCTGGATACACCAAATTAATATAGCCACTGTCCATCCCATAAGTGGGCTATTGGCCCTCACCATATAACTGATGGACTACCTATAACATTTCAAGCTATAGGTTTAGGTACACACACACTTCAAAGGTCTGAGTCATCCTATGACTCCTTGAGACACGTAAAAAAACACAAAGAGTAGTCTATTGATAAAATTGACACTAATATATTACAATAATTATTCATTTTTATGTATTCACAATCATCATAATTTTATAAATGACTGTGAATAAATTTTTAACCAAAAAAGAAATAATTATATTTAAATAAATTATTTTTAAATATATTAAATAAAACACTAAGGTAATTTAAATATAAGAAATTTTCATGGATTTTTATTATTAATTAGTTATATTTTATATATTTATAATCATTATAATAATATTAAGTAATATTTTAGCCAAAAGAAAATTTTTCTTATTTTTAACCAAATTAGATTTTTATCCATTATATGTTTTTATTTAAATTATTTATTTCCAAATTATGAAGTTTTTATTTTAAAAATTTAACTTTAATTTTGAATTAAAAATTTCAAAATTATCTTAGGATTTTTTTTTGAGAATTTTCTAAATATAATGATTTTTTAATGAAGATTGAAAAATATTGGATTTTATTGAAATTTGTATTTTCTTTTTGATTATTTACAAATTAAAATTATATTTTGATTAATTTAAAAAATATATTAGTTTATATTGATTTAAAATAATCCCATTATGGTTTTTTAAATGAATTTTATACCTGAATTTAGTATAAAAAAATTTTAAACTTATCAATGGAAATTTTCTCATAAACAGTTTTTCATCATGCATTGATGATTTAATTTTAAATTAAATTATTAAACCTATATGTTTTGAAAATTGAAAAAATGTATATTTTTTTGGAATAAATGGTTCTAAATTTTTAAAATATTTCCCTTCTATTTGTAGAATTTATGAATAGTAACCTAGGTAATTTTATTACTGTGGTAAAGGGTAAATCATGTAATTAAGGGTTAAAAATAAAATGATAAGTACTAAAAATAATAGTAAAAATGGAATTCGTTTTATTATATGATTATATATTTTCCATAAACTTAAAATTTTTCAAATACATGGTTTTTTTCTATTTGGACATGATTTTTACCTTTATATTATTTTGTATAATGAACAGTCAAAAATGTCATTCTATTTGTTTTATTGTTTCTATTTTTTTACATATGGATAAATAGAGTATATTTTTAATTTTAAATATTAATTTGGAAGAGAAATTATTATTTTTTCATTATGATAATTTATTTATAATTTCTATTGATAAAATAATTACCGTAAATTCTTTTTCAACACTGACATTGTGCTTGTGTAAGTGGTGGAAAAATCAATTAAATGATTTTAAAATCTATAAAAATAATATTATTTGAGTTATTTATAGTATAATGTGAAATATGTATCTAATTATAAAGTATTTTGGGTGTGATGAAGGTTTATATTCATATTTCATATTTTTATCTATGTTCTTAATGTTAAATTAACTGAGTAGTGTCAAAAATGACATTAATGATATTTAATATAAAATAATATTTTATTAAATGATTTAAAATTAATAAAATACCATATTTGTACAGGTTATTATGGCATGGTTTAATATACAACCCATTATCCATTTTTGGTTCTTTTTTCTTTTATAGTAACTATATTGACCCCTAAATAGAAAAAAAGATTTATCACTGTAATCATTAAAAGGGTTAACGAGGGGTTACAAAAAAATGATAAGTGATAAACCATAACCTAAACTTGTTAAAATTTGAATTTATGATATTATTTATACCAATATACATACCATATTTTAAAATAATCAGTTTGGATCAATTTGAATTTGAAAAATATTTTCAATTAATTTAATATTTTAAGTAATTCCAAGAGTGCCCTCCCCTCTCTTATAAAATGGCACCCCATCTCCTCCTTTATTAACATTTTAAAATCATTTTGGTTTAGACAATACAACCTATATAACTTTCTTAAATCCATTCCCACATCTTATAGGACTTTTTTTCATCATAAAACTAACATAGGAATTCTTTGGTTGTAAACCTTTAAGAGGTTTTCATAAGATGAGGTGAAGTTCTTAATTGAGGGTTTTTATTTTATTTCTTATTCAACCTTGAAATATTGATCAACCATACTAAAATAATAACAAAATTTATAAAATATACTTAGAATTTTTTCTGTTAATGTTATAACCCACATCCATCTCCTATTCCATCAAAATGGAAAATGAAATCATCATTCGTGTGTATGGCAGACTACCAACTCGCGAATTGATGTAATTCATGTTCCATAAACTTTTATTATGGTTGGTTGTAATAATTTATTTAACATATATATATTATATAAATTAAATATTTTCTATTATTGAAATAAAATATTTCATTTACTTTCTTACCTTCCATTCCCTAAAAAATGATAATGTCATTCGTACGTACATGTGAAGTACCACCTCCATGAAACATTACTCATGAGAACATATGACCTACCATATCCAATATTATAACTTAGTTCATTTTTTATAACCAAATTTCATTATCTGTTTAAAAATATAATTTATGTATAAAACTGATAACTATTTCTTGATTATTATTCTAGAGATGGTGGAATAATGACCACTTTGGCCATAATTGACATACCAAATCCATTTTTGATATATGAGATGAATATGATAAAAAAGGTGTAATTAATTTATTATGCAACTGATTATATCATGAAAATATGGAATAATAAATTAAAAAATATTCTTAATCAAGTAAATAATTAATATCGTTTTATTATTAAGGATTACAAAGAATGTACTTGACAAGTCAGACCCACGGTAATAAACTTTATTTAAAAAAAACCCCATTTTAAAGTTTCTTGTGAAGATATTTTTCTTCAATTTCCATATTTTTAAAATAGTTTATAGTTGTATTTATATGAAAATAAATGATTAACAATGTAAATTTTATATATCATTTACTTTCTTTCGAATTTTTTCAAGGGGAATTTTTTTATATAATTTATATGGAACATTTTTACGTTCATTTCAAAAGACAAAAGGAATGTTGTATTTTTACATATATGGTGAAAATTTATTTTCTCAACACTGTAATGGTTATTTGATATTTTAATTCATTGCAATCTTCCATTATTTCTTCCAATAAAACCCCTCCTTCCCTATATTCTGGTTATTTTCAAAAAAGTGTTTTAAAATTGAATCTGTAATGCCCCGATCCTAGAATCCTAGAGCTGGTGTATTGTTTTATTACATTGTCATTATTACAAGGAATAAAAACCCAAATGATAGATCAATTTAGTAGTCTTGTAAATATAGAGTACATACATGGTAACCATAATACCTTGGGAAATAAGAAATACAAACATGATACATAAATAAAATAAATAATTAGCATCCTTGACAGTTTATTTAATGTTTTCCTTTTGATAACTCGGGGAAATAAAAAATAATAAGGGTGAGTTCAAATGCTCAGTAAGGGTATGTAAAGTGGAATAAATAATTAATAATTGTAAATAAACAAACATTTAAAGGTAAATAAATAATAACACATTCCATTAAAATAACTAGATAAGGTAAACTCAACATGAAAAGGTGAATAACTGAAACACATTCCATTTAATCAACAAACAGAGAGTGAAATATATCCATAAGTATGTCGATATAGAATCTCATGGATGAATAATAAATGAAATGTATATTATGTAAGTGATTAATTATCTGACTTCAGTTCTAAGGCACATGCAAACCTATATTGTCAAGACCATTTACAAGACAGTTTAAAACTCTAGATGGAAACCTATTTAATTTATGCAACTTATTTGTCTCATAAGAACCTATCGATGCATCAAGGGGATATATAAAATCCATAACCCACACATCATTACCAATAAAAATAATTCCTCATATCAAATAATCAAAATAAATTATTTGACTTATCAAATATCTATATTGAATAGATAATATATATTTATCAATGATTCCCCAAATAGTCAAATAACTTTCAAAGTGAATACCATATAAAAAATGGTATATGGTTCAACAAATAATTATATCCATGTATCATAATATGGATATTAAAGTAAATTTCCAACCAAAAATTATTACAATAAAGTTATTTTTTCAAGATAAATTTAACAATCACTAAGGAAGTGAGATTGTAAATGTAATCATTAAGAACATTCGTGAGGAGAATAATATTTAATCATTCCAAAGTGTCCCATAACACTTTGAAAAATTTAAACCATAATCTTCATGAAGTAATAAAATTATATGAAACTTATAATATCATTAGAATAAATATATCTATGATATAACATGCCACATGGTAGAATATACACTATATAAAAAAAACTAGGTACATAACTAAAAATAAGTCTCAATGGAATGTAAATTAAGATGAAATCCCTTATCTGGAGTCTGACTTGTCTCATATGTCATTATATTATTTAATAATAAATTTATAATAATTATTTACTTTCATCATAACCTTTTTTATGTTTATAATTAATTTTATTTCTCTTATTTACATGTTGCATCCAACTACTTAAACAATTAAGTTTACATCAGGTATTTTGAAAAATTCTGTTAATGTGAAAAAAACGAATATGGTAGGTCAAAAATGGTCAAAGTTGTAATTATAAAACTATATCCATAATAATAATAATGACATAATTATCATATTTATAACTCAATTATAACTTTAGAATTAGTATTAAATTATGAACCAACATTACAATCATGGATATGGTAGGCCGTAGGTACACTTGAGTAACATTCATATTCTTCAATGATCGTTATGGAAGGAAAGTAAGAAACTATATATATTTACATAATTATCATTATATAATAAATAAAATTTTATTTAATCATATATTATTATATAGATAATTATTTTAATGTAAAAGAAATCACATCGCGTCGAGGAGGTGGTTGCCCACACATCCATGATCGACGTAATCACTTTTTGTGTGCGAAAAAGGTAATAAATAAAATAGTATATTATATATCAAAAAATTAAATTATGTCATGAATATCATATATATTTTGTGAATTTAATTTTTTTTATTAAAACCATCCTTTATACATTCCATTTATATCCTAAATGAATCACAACACTTTGAGGAGGAAGTAGTCCACACTTCCATAAAAGATGTTATCATATTTAAACAAAATAGAAAGTTTAAGGTTATGTGTTATAAAATAATTACATAAGAATAAAGACATAATAAATATCAGAAATATCTTATATAAATACAGTTTCTATCATAATTGCCACCATGGGAGGTGGTAAAGGGAAAATGAATAATCATTATTCAATGAGGCGGTAGTTCGCCGTACACATAAACAATTTGTTCTTTACCCATTAGATGAAAGTGTGTGAAAGTGTATGGTTAAAACATATTATAACAAAATATAAGTTTATTTTTTATAATTTTTTTATTATATAAACATGTAATAATAAAAAATCAAGGGCTTTAGAAACAAATAAATTAAAATAACTTAAGGGAAGATGTTACTTATTAATTGGGTAAATCCTTTTTGTTTATACCAGTGGTTTTCTTTAGGTGGATTTATTTCAAAAGTTAGGATTCTTGGTTAATGGGAGAGATGTAGAGAGATTATTATAACATAGTTTTGATGTTCCAAAGTGGCTTGAGAGGTGTGTGTAAGGGGTAGAGTGCTTTCCTTTTTATAGTGGAGTGGGAGTGGGACTCTTGTAAATACCAAAATGTTTTCATTAATGGGAGGTCTAACTTACCTAATGAACCTCAAAAAATGGAAAAATAATTGATTAAAAGGGAATAATGGTTTATAAAAACCTCAAACACAAAAAAATATGCACATTTTAATAATTTGGTTCCTTAACTTATTAGATTCCCAAATTTTATCATTTTGGTTTTTATTAAAGTATATAGTTTTCTTACCTAAGTAATTTGACCATAAAAATACATTAAAGTGATATTTATTATAAATTATAGATAAAATTAATTAGAAATATTATTTCTAATTTATAAAATAAAAACCACCATTTTTGTTGGTAATTAATTCTAAAATAGGCACACACAAGGCGTAGAAACACCACTTTAACCCGTACCGTGCTAACAATGTTTTTAAAAAATATATTTCAATAGGTTAAATATAAAATATCAATTGGTACATTAATAGACCATATTTAATATTTATTAACTATTAAAAATAACTTGTAAGATTATATCATTTTTATTAATTTTAAATCATTTTAAAAAATATAATTTATTATAAAATAGCATTATTTTCAATTTTGACATTAATTATTTAATTTTAATAAAAAGATATCAAAAAAATATTGGAATTAAAATTTATTAAGTTAAAATATATATAAAATTAAATATTAATCTAAAAAAATTATTAAATATAATAATTCAATCAATTTTATTCACTTTCAATATTTTTAGTATGATTTATTTCAGGTGATTATTAACTAAACAATCATTGTGTTGGTGTTTCTTAATCATTCTGAGTAACTAATTAATCTATAAAAATTAGTGATAAAATATTATGATAACAATAAAGCATTTATATTTTAAAAGTATTTTTATAACAAAAACATGATGTTTTTTACCTTTATAAATGTTTTATAAATTTTAAATGTTAGGAAAGGTCTCTTTTTGTCTTTTTTTCTTTACTTAACTTATCATATAGGTAAATATCATGAAATATTATTCCAATAAACCATAAAATTCAAACCAATTAAGGATATGGTAAAATTATTGGCAGCCAATGGTCTTTGAACATTTTCTAGGTCATTTTGTCCCATAATATTTGGGTTTAGTCATTTGTTAAGTCTAATTTTACTTTAATCACCGTAATTAATTTGAATCACTTTAACTAATATTTTCGACCAAAAATTAATTTGAGATTATTATACCAAAAATATTATATTTATTAAGACCATCTACGTAAATTATTCAAAATTAAAATAACATAAGTGATAAAATTAAGATTAACGCAAATCTTGCAAACATAGCGAGAAAGAGGGTTTTTAATGTAAAATAATTCAAAAGTTCAATATATTTTTATATAAAATTTCAAAATAGAAATGATTTAAATAAATTATATTGGATTGATATATTTATAATTGATATATAGTGACTTTAAGAACCAATTTATAATATAATTTAACATTATTATTTATTTAAATGAAAAGTGATTTTTATCTAAAATTCGGTATTTTTCATTATTCATCAAAAAATGATGATTCTCAGAAAAATAACAAAAATTCACCCTAAGCTAATTTTGGCATTAAGAATTAAAAAATTAAGTTTATTTTGAAAACTAAAATTTATTACATTTTCAAAATTTAGTTTTAAAATAGGTTAACCATTAAAAGGTGGAAGAACTTAGTCTTGTGTGTAATGCAAGCTAATTCATTGTTGTGTATAGTGTAATATTAACATGGTGTTGCATAATTATAAATCTAGAAACAAAATAAATTCCATTCTAAAATTAAAATATTGTAATGTCTTGGAGTGTTACATTCTCAAAACCTTTATTAAATTGCATCCCCACAATTTAATATTGATCTCGGTAATCAAGGGATTGATATTTGAAAATAAACTTTTTTTTTTGAAAAACCCAAATTTTGAAAAGGGTTATTAACACATATTCTTATTAAGATAGAAAGGGATGTAAAATGGTCATATAACTAGATTACCTAGTAGGATAACATAAGTTGGAAATGGAAGTACGAATTCCAAAGAAAAATCTAACAATCATTTTCTGATGAAGAATGCTAGAGAACATGGTTAGAAGAAAGTAAACAATCAAATGCCATAAATCCAAAATGATCTAAGGGGCCATTTGATTCATCAGAAATGAAGGTATTAGAATTTTTTTTTGGTTTCAAGATCATTTTTAATAGAGTTTATGAATTATTTCACTCTCAAATAATATAATTAAATATAATTAAATGGTACGTTTCTATAAGAACAATCTTATACTTTGGTCAGGCCTTGTAATTATTTCAACTTCCAATCATAGAACAAGATTCATCGTATAATGATGTAAAATAAAAATCTCTAAAACCAAATGCAAATTTCAAATAATACCATTTCATAAATGGTTAACCTTTCCAAAAGATTATGATCCAAAAATTTAGAAATAAGGTCACTGAATTTATAAAATGAACTTATCATTAGCCTTTAATCAATATGAAGTAGCTCTAACTTTTCCCATTCCATACATATGAATAACTTCCTCATGTATCATCTTGAAATATAGTAATAACTCAAATCACCAAAAAACATTATTAAAAATATTAATTCTTACTTATTCCTTATGTAAAAAACATGTTATTGGATATTTTACACAAATCAAAAAGTGTTATAAACTCTATCGATGATAACATGGAGCACTTATCCAAAAGCCATTAATCAGTTCCAAGGTTGTCAGTAGTTTTCCAAATCAATCATTTCATCATCATTACCTCCTCATAAGGAACATATTAATGGTTTTCTTTCCCTAAATTAGGTTTTCCAAAAATTTTAAATTTCTAATGAATAAAAATTGTTGGTACCATTCAAGATATGATATAAAATCCTTAATGAAGAAGTACTATATTAAAATACTTATATATTTCATAATTCATAATTCTTGAATCCAAATACAAAAAAAAATTGATTATTCCATGTCATCCTTAATATATTAACAAAGAAACCTCATCCAATTACTTAATTCCTATTTCCTTTTACATTTCACCAGTAGCCCCATCATCATCATAAATATAACCATTACTCATACCACCTTGCTGATTATCATCATGAGCCTTCTATGCAGGACATTGATTTTCATAATGATGATTCATTCCACAGTTAAATCATTTAACCATCACTGTCATCTTAGGGGGGATAATATTTCTATCCATTCCATTAACTGAACTCTTCATTTTTCTGTTTGAGTTACTTGATTTGTGTCCTTATTTTACATAGTCAAAACATGTTCTTGTTCCTATAAGACATTAACATGGATAATTATTTACACATTCTTGAAACAAATGAAACTGAATGTTCATTCCTCCCTGGCATCCATTACCCAATATCTCAGCAAAATCCTCCCTTCTCTTCCTTGGTGTTTTTGAGAGTTGTTTAAAATAGATATTGTTAATCATGTTATGTAAAAACATATTAAGCATGATCACAATAACTTACAATCTTGTGATCATTACATATAACTTTTCATAAATTTTTTTCCATTCCATTCAACTTTAACCCATTTTGTTTCTGGTTCCCTCTATTGAATAAGATGAGAAACCATAGTGTGAGCTTCAATTTTCAAAATATAAAACCACTTAATCTAGAAAAATCACTAATAGGATCCTAAATCAGGGCTTCTATTTCTTTAATCTATAAAAACTTTGGTTTATAAAAGGTTATTCATATTTATATTCTACTGAAATCCTTCATGATGGTTTGTAAATAAAATGTGAATTAATGTAAGCATATCCCTTAGGAGTTTTAAACTAGTAGCACAATAAGGCTCATTGACATATACCAGGTTACACCGAGTCAGGGATGACACACCATGTTAGAGTTTTTATTTTTAAGTACATCTATGCCAGAACCGCTTCCAATTATAGTGTCCAGATAGGGATGTACTGCTATGAATTCTATAGCAACTTGGGCTTTGCTATGTTAGACTTTGGAATATTTCTACATATAATTCCAGAGCTAGGTGATAATATATAATGCGATTCTATGGCCTATAATGCATGGAATAAATTTTCTAAAAATATTAAGTATTTTTATACTATTCCCAAGGAGGAAACGAGTTATCTTTTCAATGTTAGATTGGATTAGAAATCTGAGGCCACAGTTGTGTCTAAATCATTCTGTTTACCCTAGGGGGTATAAGTTTTTTTTGGCATGATCCTTTTATAGAAAAAGTTTTGGAGGGAGTTTTTGTAAGTAAATTAATTAATTTATTTTGACATCAGATATCAAATAACTCCATAATAGAGACTCAGATTGAATTTCTAAGACTGCGGTTGAGTCTCAAATGCAGTGTTTACCCTAGGACGACATAATTTTAGTCAGCACATGGTGCCTAGTTAGTGGCGAGTCATTAGAGGCATGTTAAGTTGATATTATGTTTTATTAAAAATAATAAAAATATCTTCCTTCCACTCCCCCACCATGTTGGTGTGCACAGTATCCCCCTCCCCCTCTCCAAAGGACAAGAAAGCCAAAGAAAAGCTTCCATCAGCCATTTTTGATTTTAATCATCGCCAGATCAAGAATTGGTGTGTCGCAGGTGTCGTTATGCACCTGATGCTTTGGCACTTTGCCCACTTGGTAGGCAGTTTGAGTTTTAAGATCTATCTCCTCATTATTTTTGAATCAACAATAAACATTGAATTTGTTCTTATAGTAGTGTAAATAGGGATCCAAGGATCATAAATCTAGTTTCAAATTTGAATTTGGAGCGTCAGGGTATTCCTGGTGGTCCGTGGAAGGTTTCTTGGAAGGTAGAAGCTCTGATGGCGGTCCGACCGCAGGTGGCGGTGACAGCTAGGAAGCGTCTCAGTGTGGGGCACTACGCAGAAGAGGGCTGACCGACCTGTCAGGGCGGGCCAACAGCGGCGGTGGCCAGGCCAGCTGGAGTGTCCCTATAACATCTCAGGTATTTATAGAATAATACCTTTTTATATTTATTAATATTTATTAATAAGATATAGATTTTACGATAAAGGGGACACTTTATCCGATATCATACTCGATATGCAATAACAAGTTTCTCTGAAATCTTACGTTGCACACAACATTGAGTTATATTGAAAAATAATATAATAATACTATTATTTTAAATGGAAGTTAATGCCTAGTTGTTATACTAGAATGAATGAATAGAACTAACTACAATTTTATTATACATATTTGTTATTTTTTACATTTATATAATAAATTTTACAGTCTTAAAATGAGAATAAATCCAATTTTAAGCATAAAATTCTCTAATATTTTTAAAAGGTAGTTTTTACCACATTAAGATGACGAACCCTTTTTAAAAATATTTTTGTTCACTTTTATATATTCTATTTGAAAAAATAAAATTTTTATTTAGAAGCAGGATATCAAAATTTACCTTGGTTGAAATTTTGGTATTTGTTTGATGAAATTCATATTTTAATGAATAGTGAAAAATACTGCATTTTAATTCAAAACTGAATTTTCATCTTATTTATTTATAAAGTTAAATTATCTTTTAAATTGGTTTTAAATTTTCATTTTATTATGTTTTTTTCATTTAATCCAATTTTTTTATTGAATGTAATTTTACATTTAAATTGGGTGTAAACACATGTTAATATTTTTATAGTTTTTACTTCTTTAAAACCCGCCTTTTGGTTTTGACAATAGGAATTAATTTTAATTTAATATATGCCAATTATGTGTTTTTAATTTGAAAAAATAGATAATATATTTTTAATCAGAAGTACCAAATTTTAAAAATTGGTACCTTTTATTTTTTGACATTATGAATAGAAATTTTTGTAATTTTTATTTACCACAGTTAAAGGTAAATCGTGTAAATTAGGGTAAAAAACAATATGATAAGTGTAATAAAATTATCATAACACTTTCCAAAATCCTATTGGATGAATAAAAGTTGACCCATATAACTTAAGGGTGAGAATTGATTCATTTAATGGACGTTTTTCCCTGAAAGTGATGTAATTATTATTAAAACAAAAGAAATTGACAACTTGTCAGTCTCTTATCTCTTATAAGTATAATAATTTTAATATGGAGATATTATTGATGAAAAATAAAACATAAATAGTCCCTGTAAATATAATTAAATTATCTACATAATTGGAATTTATTTAGAATTTTTAGAGATTAAATAATTTCCATAAATTTTGACACAATAATGATATAATAATTTTTTTATTAAGAGAAATATCAATTAAATGTTATTTTAAATATTAAAATAAATATTACATGGCATAAATTATGTCATACATGAATTTTATTGATTAATATGTCATTTTAGGATTGATTTATGGTTTTTTTGAAGCGATCAAGTTATTAAGTTTTGAAAAAGTCCAGTATTAATAGTGTTAAAATTGACATAACTCATAACTTAAAATATAAAATTGTTTATTAAAGGTATTAAAATTCTTAAAAATATAAGATTCATCCAAATGGTTACGATAAGTAAAAATATTTTATAAATGGGCCTTTTGTGGGTTGTTTGACTTGTTATGGTAATTAAATTAACCCAATAAGTGTAAATAATAAAATATCATAGTAAGATTAAAAAGGGTAAAATAAAGGTTAAAAAAAATATAAGGGTTAAAAAATATTCAAAACTTATCTAATTTTAATTATATAATGGGTATATGACCAAATATAATGTTATATTTGAAATAAATGGGTTTCGGACCATTATAAATCTAAAATCAATTAATAATAAAATAATATTTCTTGACTTTTCTAAAGTGTGCCTCCTCCTTCGTATAAAAGGCCACCACCTCTACCCACTTACTCACACCTCTCAATACCCTTGTATCATAAAAATTATTCTCAGATAATCTCCTAAAATCCCTTGTTTCTCTTATAATCCTTACATATAGCATAAGGCAACTCAAGAAGTCTATTTGGCTCAAATCAAAAGAAGTTACCCGATTTAGAGTTGACATCTTCTCTCAAGTACGTTTCCTTTATTTTCCTTATAAATTATCTATAATATTCTTATTATATGATTAAATAACAAAAACATTATCCTAAATATACGAGTATTTATTTACGATTGGTATTCTAAGCACAACTACACACACTTACATCTAATGGATTTAGACATACTGTTACTGTGTACGATGAACTATTGCCTCACGAAACGATGATTGTTCAATTTTCTCCAACCACCTCTCATGGTGTCCATTTAGATGGTAATATATTTATATGGGATATATATTATATTTATTTTCTATCTATTAGTTTGTACTTTTTATTTACAATAAACCTTTATACTTTCCATAATGTGTAAATACAACAATTTCATTTCAGGAAGTGTGGACTACCACCCCTCAAAGTGATATGACTCATTCATTCCATACATGGAACGTATAAAAGATGAAATTATTGAAATTATGTAACATATATAAAATATATATTATAATGTAATTATAACATACATTTTCATCAGTTAGTTTTCATTCCATTAATATGACATAGAAATGGATGCAGCGTTCATTCTTATGTACGACCTACCATCTCCATGAATGGTGCATTTCATTTCCTATCTCCAAATGTTATGGACTATTATAAATACATATATAATGGTTATATATTATATTTAAATCTTTAATATCATTATTTATATGGTGTAATTTTGACTACATGGAAAATTTACATCAAAATAAGTCCATTTTCTACTCAAGTACTGAATATCGACAAAATGAACAATATGAACTTGAGTAATTATGTGATTGTTATAAAAAGGTAATAAGTGATATAAAAGGAATAATAAAATTTAAAAAGGTTCGAAAACAAGAAAATATTAACTTAATTTTATTATTCAGGAACAACAAGGAACATACATGATGATTTGGACTCAAGGTAAGGGAACTTTTTAACATAATCTCCATCCTTTGGGTTAATCTCTTAATTCTTGATTATGTTGTTCTATGATTATGTGAGAAATAAATTTTGATATAATATCTTGTATTTATAATTTATTTATGTGTATTTATAGTTAATACTTATATTCTATCTATTTTATTAAAAAAATGATCTTTTTAAGGGAATTTATAAACTCAATTTCCACTCATTGGGTTTTATGCGTACTTCATGGATTTTATTATGCCAAGATCTTGTGTGGAATCACTATTTATTTATTTATGTTTTAATTTACACTTCCCTTTGTGTGAATATACTTTTGTTACACATAATCAAACCATTTATAAATTCTTACTTCATTTATAAATTTTTTTAAGGGAAATCTTAACTCAATCTCATTTCACTAAGCTAAATATCCATGTCATTGGTTTTGTTTTTCCAAAAATATGTGCGAATGAAATCTGATTGTTTTACATAGAATATCCACTTATATTGGATGTATTTATATTTTTCGCACATAATTATGTCATTTATTTATCCTTAATCCAAGAATATGATATTTTTATGGGATTTCATCTCAATTTAAATTCCATAGAAGATTATTTGTAGTTATTCACCAATTCACTTTTATATGGTGTATATACAGACCTTTGACATATTATATCATGAATATTCTTATTCTTATGATATTATAAGTCTTATTTAATGATATTCTATAATTATTTTTATTCAAGTGTTTCTCAAGTGGTAAGGGAATCTTTAACTAAAATATCATTGTAAATTTTCTAAAGATTTATTCCTATAAATATTTCTCGTCAATGTCCACGTTTTTAAAATGGGTTTAATGTTTTATTTATATGGACATATATGTTATAAAATTTTAATTTTCTAATTTCTTTTAAATGATTCAAAGTTGTATGGTGATTCAAAAATAACATTATTAAATGTTTTAAATTTGTTTTGGTAATCGATTGAATATTTCAATATCTTGAATTAATTTCTTGTGATTCATGAAATGTTAATAATTTTAATCATTTATGTGTTATGATTATGTAATAGAACTTGGGAATTTGATAGGTGGTTAAGTGATAAACCAAATATGGGTGGTTCCATGATAAACCTAGGGTGGGTGAGCCCGTGATAGCTCTCTATTGTAGTGGGTAATGTAACAGAGGTAAAAATTAAGGTTTCTCCTAAGATATTTAGAGAATACACTATGATGGGTATTCCAAATGTGACCCTCAAGGTTATTCCCTATGTAGCTGTGAAATCTAAAATGTAAGTATGTTATTGATGCTTAAAGGTAACTTTATGATTTATTCATAAATCTTATGATTTCCTAAGGTATATTTATGAGATTGTGTTTTATGAGTGAAAATTATGATTTCATTGATTTGAATGTATTCATAGACTAATGTCTTCTTTCATTATTTTGTTATCCTTTCTAAGTTTTTTATGATCATATCAAGTTTTTTAAATATTTTTCATGTGGTATAATGAAGGATAAGATAAAGTAATAATTCAAGAAGATTTTTATCAAGAAAATAATTCTTGTTTTATTTAAGGATTTTTATTTTTTTGAAAAAATTGGATAGAGTAAAAGTGTCAACTTTGTAATTTATGAGATGTTATGTAATAGTTATTGCATGATTACATAAAAATATAAAAATGAAAAGATACTAAATATGAAAGAAAGTAAATTATTGATAAAAACTCAAGATTATATAAGGTTTAAGGCCAGGGCCTTATAGTCCCGACCCAGGTGGGGTCGGACCGGCCAATGCGGGCCGGTCCAGCCAGGATGGGATGGGGGTTCTTTAAACCCACACCATTTTCAAAACAGGTGTCCAATTTGTGAGACATCTGTGAATACATCACTCTTACATCTAGATACACTCTTTGAATTTCGTTTAGGAATTTAAATAATCGGTTTCATGTCCCATAGCCACAAAACATTGAAATAATAATAATTTTTTTTATTATTCAACTTTGACCCGCTATAACCTCTACACTAAGTGTTCGATTGAATCAAAGTCAGTGGTGTTATAACCATGATGGTAAGGCCTAAATTACTAGATAAATTTAGGGTGATAAATACGAAATCAGGTGTGGGACCCATGAGGCCCTTTTTTGTGGTGTTTGCGGTAAAATGTGACTTTTCCCCGGGTATCCATTTTGGATAAGAAAATTGCCTATCCTATGTGTTTTTACAAGAGAATATCAATAGTGTGACCCATTTGATATGATCTAGGATCGAGGAAGGGGTCCCACGTGACCCTTTTGGGTTTTCTAGGGCGAATAGTGCCCTTTTCAATGGTTGTTTTTTGGGGTGAGTAAACAGATTATCTTACATGTTTTCCACGTTGAACGTGATGGTGGTCAAAATTTGGGCCTTGGAGATGCAAAGTGTGGTGATGTTATGGGTTGTTGGGTTTAGTAATGTTTAGGCCAGAAAATTTCGAGTGAGATCCCATGGTCTGTGCCTTTGATGGTTTGCATGGTATTATATCCTCAGTACAAGATTGTAATCCCCTCGATAGGAGGAGTTGGATATAGTTTTGGTATCCCTCTGGAGCGGTTGAGGTAGGATCCTTTAGCAAATCATTTTCCCTAGATCGAGTTCTCAAAATCACCATGTCCAACACTTCATGGGTGGAGATACTCTATCTAGAAGGATAAACCTGTATGGTTTGTGGTATCATTGGGTATATGATCCCCTACATAGTGGGAAATTTCAGTAGGGTTGGGGAATCATCAGGTATACGATCCCCTACTCATCAGATGGTTTATATAGGGTTTATGGTATTGTTGGGTGTACGATCCACTACTACATGAGTTATCGTAGATGGAGTTTACGATATCGTTGTGACCAAAATTACATGGGAGATGATCCTTTATCTGAGTGATATGATATACGGGATGTCAGATTGGGTTGTGGTATCCCCCAACAGAACCTAGGTGTGATCCTCTCTATGAGAGATCTTAGGTCACCTATTAAGGTCGTGGTATCCCATATAGGATCCTAGATGTAATCCCCTATCCATGGAGTTGTCGTTTATGATTTTCTAGTAGGGTTTTTGGTGTCCCCTAGTGGATCCTGGGAGGGATCCCCTATATGAGGATCAAGATACACTAAGTTTCTGCATGTCATGCTTTATAGAGATAACCAACGAGCGTGTTCTCTTGGTTATGTGTTTCCTTAGAGCCTCTTATAAGAACCTGTCGTTAGTGATGAGGTAGGAAACTCCTGAGGCTTGGTGCCTGAGATGATTATATCTGGTGTTATTTCAGGGTTTTCATGGTGGTTTTGTCACATCTTTGATGACACACCCTATGGTTTGAGCTAACTAGTTGTGTTTAGTCGAGGATGGTCTCTAGATGGATTTTCTCTCTCATTTGGATTACCTCTGGATGGGATGAGAAGAATGTTACCTTTGAGTTTATCCTTTTATTTTGGGGGTTTTTAGGACTCCTACTGAGTATCTTTATACTCACCCCTAGATAGGCTTTATTGCACGTGTCTTGTGTCTTGTCCAGACCACAAGCCTTTCGATGGAGTCCTAGGAGGACCCAGATTAGGAAGAGATTAATGAGATGAACTAACTAGGGTTTTCAATAGATATTTTCTAAGTAGCTTACCGGTGGGGGTTTAACAGCGATTCCCCCTTAAGAGCAGGTTGAACAAGTTTGCAGATTTTATTTTTGAAGGCACTATATTTTGCCCTTTTTATAATTTTACTAAATTCTTTTTGGGATATATGAATTCATTCATTTTATTTTTAGTTTATATATATCTCTATAATGTTTCATGGGGGTGTATGTGGGTACATGCGTATAGGTACCTTAGGCTAAGGCCTCCCATGTGTGCGATAGCCTACTCAATGGTAATCATCATCCCCTGGCCTATTGGAGGTGGGATTAGGGAGTTACGGCTTAATCCATATTGGTTTAGGTCATGACCAAGTTGTATTAGAGGTGGTTCCACATTGGGGGCCTTAGAGCATAGTTATTCTAGCCGTGATCTTAGTTTGGGTTAGATAACGATAGTGTTAGAGTGTTTCAAGTTCAGATTTTAGGCCAGGGACTCTAGTGTCGGTGTGGCAGCTGATGTATCCATTCACTAGGACTTTGATAACCTACCTTTCTACTTGGTACATTCAGACATTGGTCACATGGGAAATCAATGGTCCACACATCATATAGGATTGGGTTTTGAGTTTTTCTTGTCCTTTTTGAGTCAGCTCTCCAGATATACTTTTTATCGTGGTTCATCTTGATTGTATTTTAGGATGCCTCCATGATGAATGCTAGCCAAGGTTCCAAAAACAGATTGTGGTAATGATCCTCCCTGAGTAGAGGCTTTAGAACATTGTATTGGTTCTGAGGCTGGGCCTCTAGGCGGGCTTCTAGTTGAGAAACCACCTTTCGAGAAGCTGGTTGTGCCGACAATGTATGACGAGGATGCGCATTGGATGAGTGCACTACAAGAGTTCCAGAGGAAGTGACATCGGAGGTTTTGGGGTGACCCATACCCCCAGAAAGCTAATAACTATCTTGCGATAGTCACCAGAGTTTTTTGCCTAGGGAGGGAACCTCTCGATTAGATGGTGGTCCTTGCAGAGACCCTTTTTCATGGGTTGGTCGAGCGCTGGTGGTGTTTTGTGATACAAACCCACGATGAGGAGACTCTCTCTTGGGTAGAGTTTGAGTAAATTTTCAGGGAGGAGTTTTATCTGGCCACTTTAAGGTTGGTGCATATCTAGGAGCTTCTGCAGCTTCGGTAGGAGAGCATGACCATGTCAGAGTACTCTTCATGGTTCACAGACCTATCACGTTACTACCTAAAAATGTTTTAGGATCCGTTATTCCAAGCCCAGACCTTCGAGTAGGGATTTCACTGGGGCATAAAGGTTTCGGTGGTGCTACTATGCATTCCCACCTATTCTGGAGTGCTAGAGCGGGCCTTGATGGTGTAGGGATTTCTGGCTGAGTAGAATCCAACCGTTATTGTTGGGTATGTGGGAGATAAGAACCCAGTAGCTAGTTAGGTAGATAGTAGGTGACATAAGGCTTAGGGGTCTGAATGTGCATGATGTTTCATGTGGAAACCCCAAGATAGAGGATCTGAGGCTCAGGGATCTTAGGTGTCTTAGGCTAGTTTTTTAGCTATATGAGAGGCAATGTTATGCTTTTGATTATCAGGGAAATATTGCTAGATATTGTCTAACCCGTCATGATACTGAGAGGGAGATGATCGATAGTCCACCTTGGTAGTGGTATAATTTTTATAAAGAAGATTTCCAAGGTGGAGGACGTGGCAGTAGAGAGGGTGTAGTAGGAGGAGGTGGCATATAATATAAGTTACCACCACCACCACCCCCAGGTGGTCCAGGACATAATTAGGCAGCTGGTGGAAGAGGGTGGGGAAAACTGCAGGCCATAGAGGCCTTCATCCCAGAAGGATCTCTAGATAGATAAAGGTATGGTCTATGTCCTTTCTACTTTCTGTAGTAGTTTTGATAGACACTGGTAGTAGTTACTATTTCCTTTCTGTTTTTTCTCAAAGTTTTGTTTGGTGTTTTCCTTTGTCGCATTGATTGTACAAGGAAGAGGGTTTCTTCCCCCATTGAGATGCATTTTTGTGATACGATGAAAACCATGCAGTTGAGTTAGTTCCACCTAAAGAGGAAAATGACAAGGTGCGGTGGTTGAGTCCCTTCTATATGGGTTTTAACTGCGGAGTTTTTTGTTAGAGTTTTCATGAGGGCTAGTAAGACATAGTGTGTGTTGGGCAGACCTGTTTTGTTCATTTTTACCCGTTCATGTTTGGTGCCGGCTTGGTAAATGAGTCACTTGAAGAGGTAATTTTGTGATTTGACATGGCTTCAGACTCACAAAAACAGGGGATGCTTTCCCTACTAAGACGCATTCTTGAGACATGATGAAAAACTATGCAGGCGAGATAGTGCCGACCAAAGAGGATAGTATCGAGGTGTGGTGGATGAGTCCCTTTGACTTGTGTTATTAGAGCAAGGTTCTGTACCGCTAGAACCTACGATTGTAGAAAACCAAAATCCGGATGATTTTCTACCTATTGTAGCTGAGGAGACATGTGCCGAGTTGAACAATGTTGACCTGGGATGAGCTGGACATGGGTCAGGACCCTTTTTGGTTCCCCTGAGTGTGTGCTTGCTAGTAGCATTAGAAACCCTGGTTGATTTGTGGTGGTTTCCAGTGAACTCGACAGTGTGGGAGACCCAATTGAGATTTTAGTTCCTTTCTATCATGTCTATACTTTAGATTTTTGGGGGAAAAAGTTCTTCAGGTGGGGAGGATGTAGAGACTTTGGTTTGGCCCCGTCAGACATTGGAATATTTATATATATAATTCCAGATCTATCCACCAAGAAGGCATGCAATTCCTTACCCTGGTGTGCCCAAAATAAATTTTATAAAAATAGTAACTATTTTTATACAATTCATGCAGAGGAAATAGGTTATTTATCAAATAGTTTCTCATATAAGAAATCAGAGGCAACGATTGTGTTCGGAGCATGCCGTTTACCCTTGGTGGGGTTTAATTTTTGTTGGCGTGGACCTACTGTAGAAAACGCTATCAATATTGTTTTCATAAATAGATAAATAAATTTATTTTGACGTTTAATCAAAAATAAATCTTGAATGAAGTCTCAGATTGAATTTATGAGACCACGGTTGAGTTTTGAACACCTTGTTTACCCTAGGCGCGACATAATTTGAGTTGGCACTGGGTGCTGGGTCGGAGGCGAGTCTTTTGCGGGATGTTAAGTGGATATTTATTTTATTAAAAATAAAAAAAATATCTTCCCTCCTCTCCCTCACCCCATTGATGTGTGCTGAATCCCCCTACCCCTCTCTGATGGATGAGCCAACCAAAGAGGACAACAATCATCCATTTTCAATGCTGATCGTCACCAGAACGGGAATCAGCTTATCGCAAGCATCAATCTGCACCCGAACCTTCAGCATTTCACCCGCGAGGTCGGAATTTTTATTTTTAACCCGTTACCCTCGTTTTTTCTATGAATCTCTAATAATCCTTGGATTTGATCTTATAGTAGTGTATATCAGGATCTGAGGATCCCAGATTTGGTTTCAGATTTGAATTTGGAGCACCAGGGTGCTCCCGGTGGTCTATAGAAGGTTTCCCGATAGGTGGAGGATCCGAATGTGGTCTAGAAGGAGGAAGTAGTGGTCAGGACACATATGGAAAAAGCGATCTAGCCATGGGTAGTGGCGGCCAGGTCAACCAGAGTGGACTGACCCAGGCGGGGGCAGATTGGCCTGTGCGGGCTGGTCCAGCCCGAATGGGCCGAGGGTTCTTTAAACCCTCGTAATTTGAAAACAAGGTGTCCAATTTGAAAGCCGTATATAGAGATGTGACTCTTGCATTGATACATATACTTTTAGACTAGTTCATAAATTTCAATAATCAGGTTCATGGCCTGGGGCCACAATATGTTGAAATAATAATAATATTTTATTATTATTCAACTTCAACCCACCATAACTTCTGCACGGAGTGTCTGATTGACATGCCGTTAGTGGCATGGTTACCTTGACAATAATGAGAAAGTTTCTAGATAAATTTAGGGTGCTAGATCTGAAATTAGTTTGTGGGACCCATGAGGATCATTTTGTGGTGTTTGCGATGAAATTTGACTTTTTCACTGGGTGTATGTTTTGGGCGTACGAATAGCCTATGCCATGTGTTTTTCTAAGAATATATCAACAATGAGACCCATTTGATGTGATCCGAGATCAAGGTGTGGGACCCATGTGACACATTCAAGCATGAGGTAGTGAATATTTCCTTTTTCACCGATTTCCCATTTTGGGTGAGTAAATAGCTGTTCCTATGTGTTTTTCCGTGTAGAACACAATGATAGTCACAGTTTGTGTCTTAGAGATGTGAGGTGAGGTGAGGTTATGGGTTGTTTGGTTTTCAAATTTTTAGAAAAAAAATAGTCAAGTGATCTCCCTTATTTTTTTCCTTTGAGGGATTACGTGGTACTACATCCTCGGTACAGGACTATAGCCCCCTTGATTGGATGAGCTGGATAGAGTTGTAGTATCCCTTAGGAGTGGTCGAGGTAGGATCCTCTAGTGTATTATTTTCACTAGATTGGGTTCTCAAAATCTCTGTGAACTACCCTACGTGAGCGGTGATCCCCTATCTAGAAGAATAACCCTATTGGTTTTGTGGTATTATTAAGCATATGATCCCGTATGCAATGAGCATTTTCAATAGGGTTATGGCATCATCAGGTATACAGTCCCCTACTCAGCATGATGATTTATGTATAGTTTATGGTATCATCAGATGTATGATCTCATACTGAATGAGTTATCCCAGATGGAGTTTATGGTATCTTCGTGAAAAACATTACATGGGCTACAATCCATTATCTGAGTGATATGATCTCTAGGATGTCATATTGGGTTTTCATATCTCACAGAAGATCCTGGGTGTGAACCTCTCTCTATGAGATCATGGGATATTGGTTAGGGTTATGGTATCCCCTAGAAGATCCTAGGAGTGATCCCGAATCTGGGGAGTTGTGGTTTATGGTTTTCCAGTTGGGTTCGTGATGTCCCCCAGTAGATCCTGGGAGGGATCCCCTATCTGAGGATCAAGATACACTGAGTTTCAACATGTCATGCTTTGTGGTGTTAGCCAATGAGCATGTTCTATTGGTTATGTGTTGCCTTAGAGCCTTGTATAGGAACCTGTTTATAGAAACAAGGTCAAAACCTACTAAGGATTGGTGCCTAAGATGAGTATATCTAGTGTTCTTTTTGGGGTTTCTTTGTGATGTTGTCACATCTTTGATGACACACCCTATGGTTTGAGATGACTAGTTTTGTTTAGCTTAGCATGGTATTGAGATGGAGTTTCTCTCTCGGTTGGGTTCCCCCTAGCTAGGATGGGCAGACTGTTGCTGTTCATTTTCTCCTTTTATTTTAAAGGATTTTTTGGTGCTAAATGAGTATATTTATACTCACCCTTGTACAAGATTTTCTGACAATTTTCTTGTGTCTTATGAAGACCATAATCCTTTTGATAGAGTTCCAGAAGGACCCAGAGTTGGCCATGATTAGTGATAAGGACTAACCTGGGTTTTCACCAGATCTTTGCAGAGGAGCTTACCGATGGGTGTTTGATAGTGATCCCCTCTTTTAGAGTAAGTTGGATAATTTTTAAGATTTTCTTTTTGGGGGGCATGCATTTTCTATTTTTTACTTTTTCTGTACTCTGGTTTGAATAGATGTATACATGTATATTATTTTCAGTTTATATATAACTATGCACTGTTGCATGGAGGTGTATATGGGGGTGTGTTTACATACACCTTAGGATAATGCCTCCCATGTGTGTGATAGCCCAATCAACACTATTCACCATCCCCTAACCTATTGAAGGCTGGGTTGGGGAGTTACGGCTAAATCCCCATTGGGTCAAGTCATGAAAAATACCCACATAATATCTACCTTACGAATATTATATGGGGTTATTCTATACTCATTCTCAAATTCTATGTTAGGTTTATGTCCCATAATCTATGTTTTCTAAATCTCGTTTCCAAGGATTCTAATAAAATTTATTTGATACAAACTATAATGACCCATCCCTGGAGGCCAAGAGCTAGTGCATTATTTTATTACACTGGAATTATTATAAGGAATAAAATCATGATGGACCGATTGGTTTAGTCATCTTGGAAATCCAAATTACATACATGATAACCATAATAAATTGGGGAATAGGAAATAAAAACATGATACATAAATAAAATAAATAATCATCACCCTTTAAATATTATTCAAAGTTTTCCTCTTCATAATCTGGGAAAAGAAAACATAATAAGGGAAGGCTCAAATTCTCAGAAAGGGTTAGTAAATTGGAAGCAATAATGAATCAATGGAAATAATACAACATGAAAAGGTAAATAACTAATACCACATCACATTTGATTAACTAGATAAGGAAGACTCAATATGGAAAGACGAATAATTGAAACACATTCCATTTAATCAATAAAATGGTAATGAACGTTATCTATAGATATATCGATGAAAAATATCATGGATGAATAGTAAATGAACTATCTTGAAGTAAATTATTAATTATTGGACATCATGTATAAGGAACATGAAAACCTATACCATAAATATCTTTCACAAGATGGTTTAATACTATAGATAGAAACCCGTTTAATTTGTGAAACTTATTTTTATCATGAGAACCTATCGATTCATAGAGGGGATATATAAAGTCTAGGACCCACCCATCATTACTAGTCTAAAGTATTCCCCACATAGAATAATAAAAACAATATAATATTCCTTATCAAATATACACATTTAATTGATAATATAGATTTATAAATATTTCCCCAAATAATCAAATAACTTTCAATATGAATATCGTATGAAAAATGGAAAATGGTTCTGGAAATAATAATATCCATGTATCAAAATATAGGTATTAAAGAAAATTCACAACAAAAAATTATTACAATAATGTTATGGTTTCTAGAAAAAGTTAAATATCACTACAGAAGTGATATTGAAAAGATATTCATTAAAAACATTCTTGAGAAGAATAATCTTTAAGCTTTCAAAAGTGTCACATACCACCTTGAAACATTTAAATCATAATCCCAATGAAGGAATAATATTAAAGAAGAATTATAATATCATGATAATAAATATATTCATTATATAACATGTAAAAGGGTAGAATATACAACATATAAAATAAACTTGGTGTATAACTACAAATAAGTCTCAATAGAATGTAAATTGAGACAAAATCCCTTACCTTGAGTTTGAATTTTCTTGTATGTCTTTATATCCTTGAATGATAAAATCATGTTAATTATTTACTTTATTCATAATTTTTTTCATGTTTATAATTACTTTTATTACAATTATTACTGTATTGTATATGACTACTTATACAATTATGTTTACATCAGGTATAATGACCAAATTCAGTTCATGTGACCAAAACAACTGTGGTAGGTAGACCATGGTTAAAGGGGAATATATATATATATATATAATAAAAATTAAATAATTAATATATTTATACCTCAATTATACCTTTAAAATCAATTATGAAATATTTTTGTGAAAAATGGATCGACGTTACAATCTTGGTAAGGGTAGGCCGTACGTACCCATGAGTAACGTTCCCATATTTTGATGATCATTATGGAAAGAAAGTAGGAGAATATATATCATTCCATTATTTTTATTATGTTATAAATAATATGTTATTTAATCATATATTATTATATATATAATTCTTTTGAGGTAAAAGGAATCACATCTCATCGAGGAGGCAGTATGGCACACATCCACGATCGATGCTATCACTTTCTTTGTCTGGAAAGGGTAATAAAGACAATTATATATTATATAAAAGTTAATTATGTCATCAATATCACATATATTTTTTTATGTAACATATATTTTATTAAAATCATCCTTTATACATTCCATGTATAGCGTGAACAATTCACATCTCTTTGAGGAGGCATTAGTCCACACTTCCACAAACAATGTTATCGTATTTACACAAAATGGAAAGTATAAGGGTATGTGTTATAAAATAATTAATGAAGTATAAATAAATAATATATATCATATATAACATATATATATATATATATATATATATATATATATATATTTCATCATAATGTCTACCATGAGAGGTGGTAAATGTTAAAATGATCAATCATCGTTTCGTGAGGCGGTAGTTCCCCATACACATAAACAATATGTTTTATACCCATTTCTAGGAAGTGTGTGTAAGTGGAGGTATAAATATTAATATAGAAACATCTAATTATATTTAGGATATTTTTTTATATAAACATTTTATAGTAATAAATTATTGTGTGGATAAACAAATTAATTAAAAGAGCTAGAGGGAAGATGTTACCTCTTAATCAGGTAACTTCTTTTGGTTTGTACTAAAAGGATTCCTTAGGTGGATTTATGCCTATAGAAAGGATTTTAGGTCAATGGGAGGGGTTTTGAGAGAATATTTGGTTAGTTATTGGATAATCCAATGTGGATTGAGAGGTGCGAGTAAGGTGTAGAGTGCTTACATTTTTATAGTGCAGGGGGATTGACACTCTTGTAAATACCATAATGTATTAATTAATGGGAGATATAATTTACCTAATGTGACTAAAAATGGGAAAATAATTGATTAAAGTGGAATAATGGTCTATAAAAACTTCCATAACAAAAAAATATGTTCATTTTAATAATTTGGTTTCTTAACTTCTAGGATTCTCCAATTTTATCATTTTGGTTTTTATTAATGTATCTAGTTTTCTAACATAATTAATTTAAACATTAAGAATAAATTAAAGTAATATTTATTATAAATTATAGATCCAATTAATTATAAATATTATTTCTAATTTAAAAAATTAAAATTCTATGTGTGTTGGTAATTAATTTTAAAATAGGGGTATGCCACGCGCAGAAACACTACTTGTACCCGGACTGTGCTAACTATGTTTTTAAAAACTATGGGTCAATAGGTTAATTATAAAGAATAAGTTGGACCATTAATATAACATATTTAATATTTATTAACACTTAAAAATAAATTTTCATAATTTTTTTTATTAATTTTAAATCATTTAATAAAATATAATTTATTTTAAAAAAACTTTAATGTCGATTTTGACATTATTTATTTAATTTTAATAGAAAAATATAAAAACAATATTTAAATCAAAATATATTAAGTTAGTATTGTGTAAAATTATAAATTCATCTAAAAAAATAATTAAAGAGATCAAGTAAATCAATTTGTTTCACTTTCAATATTTATAATATCATTTATTTTAAGTGATTATTAGCTAAATAATTATAATGTTGGTATTAATTAATCATTTTGATTAACTAATTCATCTATAAAAATTAATGATAAATTATTATGACATAAATAACCCATTTATCTTTCAAATGGATATGTATAACAGAAAGTTTTATGTTTTGTACATTTCTCAATGTTTTATAAATTTTAAAGGTAAAGAAAGTCCCCTTTTTGTATTTTTCCTTACATAAGTTATAATTTAGGGAATTATCTTGAAATATTAATCCAATAAACCATAAAATTTTAACCAAGATGGGATATGGTCTAAATATTTTTAACCAATAATTTTTGGAAAAATTTATAGGTTATTTTGACCATTAAGATTAGGGTTTAGTCCCTTATTAAGCTTAATTTTACCTTAATCACCGTAATTAATTTTAACCACATTCACTAATATTTTTGGTCAAAGATTAAGTTGAGCTTATTATACCAGAAATATTATACTTATTACAACTATTTATGTATGTTTTTCAAAATTTAAATTATAGAAGTGGGAAAATTAAGATTAATGCTAATCCCGCAGATGTGGTGAGAAAGCGAGTTTTTAAAGTAAAAACGTTCAAAAGTTCAATAAGTTTTTATATCTAATTTCAATATAAATATGATTAAAATAAAATAAACTGGATTAATATATGTATAATTTATATATGGTTACTTTAACAACCAATGTATAATATAATTTAACATTAATAATTATTTAAACGAAAAAGTGGTTTTTAATTAAAATGCAATATTTTCACTATTCATCAAAAAATAAAACTTCTCTAAAAGATACCCAAAATTTACCTTAAGATAATTTTTACATTATCTATTAAAAAATGCCGTTTTTTTGAAAAATAAAATTTATAAAATTCTAAAAAATTTAGTTTTAAAATAATTACACTATTAAAAGGCGGTGGAACTTAGTCAGGCATGGAACACAAGCTTAATCAGTGTTGTGTGTAGTGTAAGTTTAATATGGTGTTGTGTAATAAGAAATTTAGAAACAAAATATATTTTATTCTAAAATTAAAATATTTTAATGTCATGGTGTGTTACAGAATGTATATTTGAATACCTAGAAATGTTTTCTTATGGGTGAATGATTATTTTTCTTGGTGTAATGATGAAAATGAAAGCTTCCACATTTTAGGATTGTGATAAAGTTTTGAGAATTACTTATGATGATTGGTGGTTATGTTGTAAACTATGTATGGGTGGTTCATTTATACACCAATCAAGGTTGGTTATATTATTAACCATGTATGGGTTGTTTCGTTATAAAAAAAGGGTGGGCAGGTCTGTGATTTCCCTCCAATGTATGGAGTATGGAAGTCAATCACATCGTTATTAATTTTTTAAGAGTGATATGGGAAATGATGTCCCAAGTTACTTCTATATATTTTTATGATTATATTGGGTTTTACATAAATATTATGATTTTTAAGGTGATATAATGATTTTATGTTTAATGGAAAGTATATGATACTTTTTTCATGTAAAAATTATAACTTTGTGAAAATGTTTTTATGAGTTTTTCATGACTGCAAATAGAAATTAATGTTTGTTTATTTTTAATTAAAGATTTCATAAAAAAATTTGGGTAAATAATTTTATTTATTTAGTAAGGAATTTTTTATTTTAAACTCCAATGTTTATTTGGAAAAGGAAATTTTTTGTAAGTATTCCTATACTAACAAGTTCCTTTTTTTATTCTCTTTTACTTTGAAATAGTGATATTTTTATGCTCAAACTGTGTTTTAATTTTTTTTCAAAGGGTTTAAGGAAGGTTAATGAAATAGAATAATCAAGTCGATAACCATGGTGGTTTTTCATAGAATCAAATCACGTTTTATTTTAAAAACATTACGTTATAGAGAAAATGGACACTGATTAGAAGTGTACAATTTATAATATATAATTTTTCTATATTTCTATTATAACCTAATTATATAAAAATTAAAACCTAAAAAGATCCTCAAATATATAAGAGTGAATTATGGTCTAGATATTAAATTTAATGAATGATTTAAGGATGGGTCCTTATAGTTGGTATCATAGGAAACGTTTAGATAATTTTTGGTGTTAGGATAATTTAAGTAAATACCCTTAAGAAATTTTAACATATCATTATAATGTTGTAGAACTTAAATATTACCATATTTATTCGTCTAAACTAATTTTTAAAAATTGTTTTTTATAGAGGAAATTGTGAAGTTGTAGTAGTACGGAATGAAGAAAATATCCTTCCATATCAGCAACCCAGAATAGTTGGAATTAGAACTATATAGTTTGTTACTATTATGGGTTAGTTTAAATAGACTATAAATGGTGGTAGTATCCATACTAGAGAGTATCTAGATCTTCCACATATGTGTTTGATGATTGTGGAGCATTTTATGAGGCAACGCCCACATGCATTTTGTGGATCATATGACCTAGTGGGAGCTAAGGGATGAATTAAATCCCACGAAATGGTATTAGAATTTATGGGTTGTTTGGATCATCAAAAGTAAACCCTTCCCATTTTCCATCATGAATGTGAAGTTGACTAGTGGTGGTAAAGGGTTAAGAATATTGAATAAAGAGAACATATCAATTCATTGTAATGAGATATATTTAAAAATATTTTCCTAATTATGGATGAAATATGATGGAAAATAATTTCTTGTAATTGAGATAGTAGGAGGAAGATTTAGTGGAATCTTATAAAGAAAAATACACCTATTTGGAAATTTACATACCAATTTTTTTCTGGGATCCTGATAGTAAAATTAATTCAATTTAGTCAGGATTTAATAAAACATATCGAAGGGAATTGGATTCCTATGAATTTAAAAATTCAGATAAACATGTTTGGTGTGATGAGAACGTAGAAATGAAGTTCTTCAATGATCATTTGATTCATCAAAAAAAGTATCAGAAGAGTTATTGTTGGAATGAAATGGGTAAGTATCCATTAATGAAATCCAAAGGTAATAAAATCACGTTCTTATCTTATTCTAAGCGTGGTAAAAATAACCATAGGGAATTTCTTATGAAATCTAAGAAATAATTTTGATTTTGTAAGTTTGGGAATATGGATCATGATTTTAAATAAAAGGATCTTAGTCATGATAATAAAAATAATTAAAATCCAAGGGTGAGATTATTTAATTGCAATAAGTATGGAAATTATGCTAACATGTGTCTGGATTAAGTCACTTAGTGTGGAAATCATTAAAATCAAAAGAAAAAAGGTGTAGAAAAAATCTTTTTCTACTACTATGTTTGTTGTTGGGTCAGAAAATTAAGTGGTGATAGGTATGTTACTTATTTATTTAAATTAGTACAATACCCTATTTTACTTTGGATATTCTATTTATTTATTTTTTTATAAATTTTCAAGTAAATAGGTAATATCACCTCATAAAATATGATTGATCTTTTCGATAAATATTCGGGATGAAATATTAAATAAACCATGACTTATATGAATCTTATTATTACTATCAGTTTAAAGGTATTACCTAAAAAACTTTTCGAACTAACCATATTAGAGTTTCATATTATATTTGTTATGGATTGGTTTTCAGTTTATCATGAAATTATTGATTTTAGAGAAAAGAAATTTTTATTCGATGATTTAATACCTTTGATTACCTACTAATAAGTAAATAAATTTAATAGAAATGGCAGTTAATGTCACTTGGATCAGGTTTTAAAAATTAATGAAATTTTTTAGATTAATTATATCCTAATAGTGAATGAATATGTTGATGTATTTCCTAATGATTTTCCAGGTGATATTTCTAACCAAGAGGCTGAGTATAGTGTTGACTTAATACCTAATGCTAATACTATTTAAAAACCCCCATATCGAATGGCTTAAGTAGAAATTTTAGAATTGAAAATAAATTCTAGGAGTTTCTAGATAAATGTTTCATTCATCCTATCACTTCACAAGGTGATGCTCCTATTTTTTTGGTTAATAAGAAAGGTGGTTCCATGAGTCTTTATATTTATTATAGATTTTTGAATAACATCACTATTTACAACAAGTAATATTATCCTTATATTGATGATTTATTTGATCATCTACAGGGAAAGAAGTGTTTTTTAAAGATTGATATTAGGTCAGGATTCCATCAGTTGAAGGAATATGAGGAAGATATTCCAAAGATGAAATTTCAAACCAGATATGAGAATTATGAATTTTTAGTTATTCTATTTCGGTTATCTAATGCACCAGATGTATATATGGATCTTATAAATATATTTTTTTTCATGACTATTTATAAAAGTGTGTGGTTTTATTTTTTGATGATATATTGGTATGTTCTAAAGGTTATGAGGATTATAAAAGGAACCTATGGATTTGAAAAAACCTTAATTGAAAAGAAATGATATGTCAAAAATAGTAAATGTGAAATTTGGTTGGAACAAATTTATTTTCTCGTGAATATTGTTTCTTAAGATGGAATAAATATTGACCCTGATAAAAATAAAGTTGTTGATGAATTTCCAAGAACTAAAAATTTCATATAGATTCATAGTTTTCCCGAATTAGTGGGGTACTACCTACAATTTGTTGAAAATTTTTATGAGTTTCCTAGTCCACTACTATGTTAACTAAAAAATAAGTTAAATTAAACTAGAAAAAAGAATGTGATGATTGTTCTTAGGAACTAAAAAAAGATCGGTAAATACTTCAGTTTTGGACTTTCCCTCCACAAATGGTGACTTTTTCAACTACTGTGATGCTTATTTGAAGGGACATGGTTGTGTTCTAATGCATAATAATAAATTAATTGATTATGCATCATGATAATTGAAATATCATGATTTAAATCATCTTAGAGATGATCTGAAATTTGAAGTGGTGGTTTTTGATTTAAAAATATAGATGCATCTTTTATATGGAGTAAACTATGAAATACATACTAATTAAAAATGTTTTAATCATACATTCACTCATAAATAGTTGAAAATGAGTCATAGGAGATGGATGGAACTGATTAAGGATTATGAATTCTCGATTTATTACTATCCTTGAAAATCAAACAATGTACCAGATTATTTGAGTTGAAAAAATAATGACACATTTTCCATGATATGTTTCGAATATTAACCTTTGGTTAATGATTTAATGAATTTTTTTCTAGAAATTGTGAATATAATAAATTCTTGTATTTTGTTTCAGGCTTCAGTACAATCATCTATTTTAGAAATAATTAATCAATACTAGAAGGACGAAAAAGAGTTATAGGGAAAGGTATAATTGGTTAATAAGGGTAATTTTACTGAATTTAATATTGAAAAATAATGTGTTATCAGATTTGTAAAATGACTATGTGTGTGTAATGATTCTTAGTTGAGGAAATAATTATTGAGTGAATATTATAGTTTCATATTTTTTCATCCTTTTATCATTAATATGTTAAGAATACTTTGAGAGTTTTACTGGTGGGATGGAACGAAAATAGATATTATTGAAATTATCATGGAACTTTTGAATTTTCAATAGGTTAAAGTATAATGATAGTTACTGAAGGGTAAAATTAAACCTTTTCCATTACCAGAGTGGAAATAAGAAAATAAATCCATGGATTTCATAGTGGTATTACAAAATACATATCACAATAATAATGAAATTTGGGTTATTATTGATCAATTAACTAAATCTAAACATTTCCATACGATTCAAGATACTATGTATTTATATCAAATTTCTTGATTGTATCTCAAGGAGGTAGTTAGGTTAGTTTTAGTTAGTTCCTCTATTGTATGTGGAAATTATCATAGGTTCACATTTAATTTTTTGAAAGGATTTTAGAAGACCTTGGGAACTAAATGGAATTTTAGTTTACCCTTTCATCATCATTATAATGGATGGTCTGAGTGAATGATATATACTTTTGGAATATATAGTTTGTTGTTGTTCAATAGATCACCATGAAAGATAGGATCACAATATTTCATTAGTTTAGTTTTCTTATAATAACATTTTACATTCTAGTATACATATGACATAGTTTGAGGAATTATATGGGAAAAAGGGTTAGTTTTAGTATTTTAGGATGGAATAGGGGGAATTGATTTTTTTGGGACCAGATTTGGTAGAGGAAATGGTTGAGAAGGTGAAGATGAATTATAAAAATATGAGGATGGATCAAATAATGTATAAAATCTATATAGATAACTCGAGGAAAATTCATTATTTAGATGTAGGTGATTATGTTTCTCTTAAATTATATCTAGGTAAAAGTGTTGTATGTATTGATAAAAAATGGTAGAATAGTCTATGTTTCATTAGACCATCTGAAATCATAAAGAAAGTTGGAAAATTTTCCTTATAACTATGATTTTATCTAAGGTATATAAGGTAATTCATGTTTACATGTTTGGAAAATATATGTCGGATTCATCTAATGCATTAATACCAAAGTTTATTTATTTGTAAGAGAACTATTTTTATGAGGACCATCCTATTTATATTCTTAAATATAAAGAGAAAGTATTTTGGAAAAAGCTAATTCACCATGTTAAGGTTTTTTAGAAAACCCATATGGTTGAAGAAGAGACTTGGGAATATAATAATGTTATGACACAAAGATATCCCCACATTTTCAATAAGTGAATGAGTTTGTAAGGACACAATTTTCAAAAGGGTTAATAATGATTTTTTTGGTAATTTCAAGATAATTAATTTTCACGTATTTTTAATATTAATTAGATTAATTTTATTGAGTTATATTCATTATAATAAAAATAGGTAATTTTTATGTCAAAAGTGAAATAACCCTAAAACTTGAATTAATTTTATTGGATGCATATATCTATTCTATAAACATCAAAAATTTTAATATATGACATTTCTTTTTTTTATTTCACCATTATTTTGACCTTTAATTTAATTTATATAAAGAAAAGTCAAAAATGTTTTTCTCTTTGTTTTATTATCTCTAAATTTTTGATGTAGGTCTTAATATAATGTCTGTTAATTTAGAATTATTCATCTTAAACATTTTTTTCATTATGGAAATTTATTTCTAAAATTTATTGATAAAATAATTACCGTATGTTCTTATAAAAAACTGAAACAATTCTTGATAAAACAGTGGAAAAAAAATAAAATGATTTAAAAAATATAAAAATAATATTATTAGAGTGAGTTATAGTTAAAAGGATTTTTTAGATAATTATAACATATTTGGAGAGTGTTAAAGGTTTATATTCAACTTCTATGTTTTTCTTGATGTTTTTAATGTTAGATTAAATGAATAGTTTTAGAAATGAAATTAATGATATTTTATAATAAATATTATTTTATTAAATCATTATAATTCTTATAGAGTTATATTCGTAAATTATATTATTATATGGTTTAAAGTATATACCATTTCCCATTTATATGTATTTTTTTCATTTATAGTAACTATACTGACCCCAAAAGAGTAAAACAATTGTTATCGTGATAATCATCAAAACGGCTAATGGGGTGTTAAAAAAAGATAAGGGTGTAACCATCACCTAATATTATAAATGTTTTATTTTATGAGGGGACTTAAACCCATAATAATCCTAAATTTTGGATCAATTTAGACATGAACATTAATTTTTATTGATTTAATATTTTAATTAATTCTAAGAGTTCCCTTCCCCTCAATCATAAAAGGGCACATCCTATCCTCTTTTATTGAAACCAAAAAAGCCTTTTGTTTTAGCTAAGGCCTACAAAAATACCTTTATTAAATCCTTAAAGACATCCTAGAAGACCTGATTTTATTATAAAACAAACCTAAACAATCTTTTGTTGTAAACCTTAAAAGGTTGTCTGAAGAATATGTATAGTTCTTAACTGATCATTTTTATTTTATTTTCTTCTTCCAACACATAAAAATATTTTTAAACCATGATAAAAGAATAAAAAAAGGATCCTATATAATTATATTTTATTATGTTAATGTCATAACCCACATCCATTGTAACATCCTAGGTAAATAAAGAATATGAAATTTTCATATTTATTAATATTTGTGAATAAAGTGTTAATATTACTTTAAATTGAATGCTATGTTCTATGACGTACCCAATACACAAAAACGAGTTTCTTTGAAATCTTACGTTGCACACTAATAATATTATTTTAAATGGTAGTTAACGCCTAGCTGTTGTAATGGTGGGAATGAATAGAACTAAATATAAAAAGATTATATATGTTTGTTAAATATTTTAACAATTACCCAATAAATGATAGAGGCTTAAAATGCGAATAAATCCAATTTTAAGCCTAAATATTCTAATTTTCTTTAAAAGGTCGATTAACTGCCTTTTGATGGCGAACCCTTTTTAAATAAACTTTTTTAGAATTTTATATGTTATATTTGACAAAATAAAATCCTTCTTTAGAATCGGGACAACAAAATTTACTTTGTGTAAATTTTTGTTATTTTTCCGATAAAGATCATTTTTCAATGAATAGTGAAAATGTTGTATTTTAATTCGAAACCTCCTTTTAATATAATTTATTTATATATTTAGATTATATTTTTAATTGGTTTTAAAGTTTAATTAGAATATATTTTTACCATTTAATTCAATTGTGGTCATTGGAATTAATTTCACTTTGAATTTGGTCATAAACAAGTGTCAATCTTTTGATAGATATTTTTTGTTAAAAACACGCTATTTGTTTTGACAGCGGGAATTAATTATAAAATTAATTAATGAAACTTATATGTTTTGAATTTTGTATAATGGAAATCATTTTTTAATTTGTAATATCAAATTTACTTTTGATAAATTTTTGGTATTTTTCTGACAAATGTTCATGTTTAATGAATAGTGAAAAATACTGCATTTTACATCCAAACTACTTTTTCATCTAATTTAATTATATAGTTAGGTTTTCTTTTAATTTTTTTAAAGTGAAATTTAATTATGTTTTTATCACTTAAATAAATTTTGTTCATTTTAAGTAGTTTCACTTTTCAATTGGATGTAAAAACAAGTCAATCTTTTGATAAATTTTACTTCTTAAAAAACCCGTCTTGGGTTTTGACAACGGGAATTATTTTTAAATTAATTACTGCAATTTCTGTGATTTGAATTTGGTAAAATGGATTCCATATTTTTAATCAGAAGGTACAAATTTTGTAATTAAGACTCTTTTTTTTGGACATTATGAATAGTAATGACGTTAATTATATTTAATTATCATGATTAATTAGTAATCAGGTAGTTAAGGGTAATAAAATAATATTATAATAATATAAAATGACCCCAACATGTGTCAAAATACTTTTTTTGTGTCATTACCGACCATGAGATTCCTTGTGCCAACTTAGGGACCCCATCTGATCACTTTTGTATGATAGTGACCTTTTATCATATTATTTTTAAAGAATTGAAAATATAACCAAACTCTGTAACACCTAAGTAAAAAAATTTAATTTTGTTTACATAAATGATATTTTAGAATATAAATAGTCATTGGAAATATAAAAATATTTCCTACATCATGGTATTTTTCTTATAATTTATAGACATTAAATAAATAAATTTATTTATGACACCATAATGATGCAGGGATTACCTCATTAATGAACAATTTAAATAAAATGAAAAGATAAGGTAAAATATAAGAAATAAACTTATCGAAAACATATTGGATGGGTGGATTTCGAACCCTTATCACCTTATCCTCTAAATATATCATTGTGGGACATTTAAAATCCGAAAATCATTTTATAATAAAGTAACTTTTCAAGACTTTCCAAAAGTTACACTCCTTCCTCTTATAAAAGACCCCCACCTCTACCCCCTTACCCACACACCTAAATCCCTTTGATAGTCCAAAATCTCCTCATATTATCTATCCACATCCCTCTCTTACTTCTATAAGCCTCACTTTGGGCATAAGTCTTTCCAAGGAAGCCTTTGGCTCAAATAAAAATGAGTTACCCGATTTAGAGGTAAAGTCTTCTCTCGAGTTTCTTTCTATTATTTTCCTTCTTCAATCACCACTATCTTTCTATTATTTTGATCCCATAATAAATCCAGTATCCTCAATATACTTGGATGTTGTTATGATAAGTATTCTACCTACACTTACACACACCTCTGTCTAATGGTTAAAGAACATACTATTTCCGTGGATGGCGAATTACAGCCTCACGAAACGATGATTGTTCAATCTTCTCCTACCACCTCTCATGGTGGCCATTATTATGGAACTATATTTATATATCATTTATATTATATTTATGTCCTCTCTATTCTACTTCATTTTATATTTAAAACACACCTTTATGCTTTACATGTTGTGAAAATGCGATAATTTCACCCGAGGAAGTGTGGACTACCGCCCCATCAAGTGATGTGACTCGTTCATGCCAAACATGGAATTTATAAAGAATGTAATAAATGAACTTATGTTACCTATATAACATATATATTATACTGTAATTATAATATAACTATGTCTAATTTAGTTTAAAGTCCATTAATATGACAAAAAAATGAAAGTAGCGTTCATGCGTACGTATAGCCTAACATCTCCATGAACGGTACATTTCATTTCTTATCTCCAAACATTATGGAATATTATTAAATACATATATACTAGATATATATTATATTTAAATCATTAACACCATTCTTGAGATGATGTACTTATAACTACATGGACAATTCTCTTCAAACAAGTTTATTTTTGACTCATGTACCAAACATCTACAAAACGTATAATATAAACTCACATAATTAACAAATTATTATAACATGATAATATGGGATATTAATTTAATAATAAACTTTAAAGAAATTCCTTAAGCAATTATAAATTTACCAAAGTTTTTTATTCAAGAATATAAAGAAACAACCAAGACAAGTCATACTTGAGGTAATGGGATTTCTTATCTGACTTTTAATTCCATGAGATTTTCATTATTCACAAATTATTTATTACATGTGGTTTATTGTGTACTTACATTTTATATATATTATCATGATTCTATTTATATTCATGGTATTCTATGATTCATTTGGTTCTTATTATCTTTTGGTCATACCACCTGATTGATTACAACAATGTAAGGGGTTTTTATCTCACTTTTTATTCCCGTGAGATTCATGCTATATTTCCCCATATCTCCTTTGATTGGTGTATGTAATGCCCATTATTATACACTTTGTGTAATATAATTTCATTTATGGGTATTTACATCAACGTTGTATAGTCCTTCTTACATTGGGTGTACGTTTCAAAAGTTACCCAAATCGGTAAGGGAACCTTTCACCCTCCTCTTTTTAAAATACTTATTTTTGTTGGGTATTTTAATTTAAACCTAATTAATGTTGGAATATGTTCTTATATATCCTTATTGATGTAAATTTTATTTCCTAGTGATGATATGCCCTTTTAATCTCTCATCAACTCATTTTCTAAAATTTAAAGTGACGCTGTTAGGCTGTCGAATTTCTATAAGGGAACTTTTTAACCCAATTTAAATTCTTTGGGTTAAACCTCTACTTCTTGACTATGTAGTGCTAGGAATATGTGTGTATGAAATATGATTTTTTTACACTTCATATCCACTTATATTGGGTGTATTTATTTTTTTCACACATAATTATGTAATTGATTTATCTTTAATCTAAGGATACCATATTTGTAAGGGACTTCATCTCAATCTCCTTTCATTGAGGCATACTTCAATTTATATATGACCTTATTTTATTAGTTGTATAATAAACCCTTTTGACTTTTAATTTTATTCATAAGGAATATTTTTACACGAATCGTTTTACTAAACGACAAAAGGAATGTTTTTGTCTTACGTATGCAGCGATAATGACTTCTATGCCGCCTTGACCATTATTTGAGTTTCGGCTTCCTCTACAAGCCATAACATTTTTTAAAATGAAAAATAAATACCATGTTTTACTTTTATTTTATTTTGGTATTGAAAATGGTCTTGATAATGTTCTGATTACATCAATGTGTTTTATTTATATTTTATGATTGAAATGTGGAAATATTATGTTTCCTTTATGCATGTTTTATGTGATATGATTATGTTATGGTTCTTGGGAATTGTTTATGAAGATGGGTGGTTCCATGATAATATAAGGGCGGGTGAGCCCAAGATAGCTCTCCAATGCATTGGGTAATGCGAAGGAGTTAAATTCTAAGGTTTCTCTGAAAGGATTTAGGGAATATACTGTGATGGGTATTCCAAACATAACCATGAGGGTTACTCCCTACGTAAGAATGTTATGAATGCCTCAAGTTACCATTATGTCTTATTATTTCTATGAGTTATTCATAAATCTTATGATTTCATGAGGTATGTTAAGGTTATTATGTTTTATGAGTAAAGTATGATTTCATTGATTCTTATGTATACATGGACTAATGTTTTCTTTCCCTATTTTTATATCTCTTACTAAGATTTTTATGTTCATCCCAAGTTTTTGAAATGTTTTTCACAGGAAATAAAGTGGAATAGGGTCAAGGATGGGATCAAAGAAATTCCATGCTGTCTAGACCATGGAACTAGACATGACTCTTTTGTTCAAGAGTTTTTATTTTGTGAAAAAATGGAAACTGAGTAGATGTGTCTACTTTGTAATCATTGAGATGTAATAGTTATGTTCTAATTCTCTAAAACTATAAACCCGAAAAGATCCTCAATTTGAATTAGTCAGTTAATTTATGATTATTTAATTTTTTAAGGTTGAGTCCTTATAGTTGGTATCAGAGGTCGGTTTAGATAACTTTTGAGGTTAGGGTATTCATTAAGCACAAGTGAGATTACCATAATGGTTAGGATTTTAGAAAGATTCATAGTTTTTTAGATAAAGTGAATGAGTTTAAGATATCATGAATAATTATATCTTAGTATTATATAATGATTTTACTAATATACTCACACTGACCATTTTGGTTTTAGTAAATGGATGGATCTAGCAGGCACCAATATAACAATGGATGTGAAGAAAACTGTGACAGTTTTCTAAATGAGCAATTGAATGATATGTGAACTACAATGAGAACTATTGTGGTTGCTCTCAACCAACTATCTGGAGTAATGATTGACCACCTGAACCTTAGTAATTATTATAAGGCATCATATATGCAAGAAACAAATCCCTACGAATGTTCAGGTAATAATCATAAAGGTAAGTATGTTCAAAAACCAATGTGTCATAGATGTGGAAAGAAACACATAAGAAAATATTTCAAAGGGACAGAAAGATGCTATAGATGTGGAAATGAAGGTCATAAATCAAGAACCTTCCATGGAAAAAGGAAGCATCTAGTTGACTCTAGGAATGAGAAAGAAGTTCTTTCTGAAGAATCAATTGAATGTTTTAAATGTAGTTTTCATAGTCATTATGCAAACACATGTCCTACGAAGAAGTTTCAGGAATGGGATCACTAGGATCGTACAAATATTCATTTACCAATACCTAATTCCATTCCAATTGAGGATGAAGAAACTGACAATGACCAATGAAAGGTATGAATTATTTCTTAACATATGTTTTCCTATTATTGAAATCATAGGATATGATTCATGATTTTGTTTTTAAGAAAAAAGTATTTCAGAATAAGTTGGAAAGGAATGGTTAATGGATCATGAAGAATGTTGAATGAGTAAGAAGTCAACAAATGGGGTATTCAAGAGTTAGAGTAGATTTTAGGACAGTGAAATTATTAAAAGTATTAAGGCTCTTTTGATTATAGGATTACATTAGAAGACTTTTTATAGTATGTGTAACCCTGATGTTTGATATATGAAAATTTTATTCAAGGAATAATTATCTTTTCTTTTGTGGATATAGTTATAAAGAACCATTTTGGTTTATATGATCCTTGAATTTGAGGTAATTACTGGTTAATACATTTTGGGATACAAAATGATAGTTATTAGAAAACCTTTGTGGTTAAAATATGTTATGGCTATTTTTGATGAATTTATCTCTTTTTGGGAATGTTATAAAATTATATAGTTTTTAAAAGGTACAACACTCAGACTCTGTGAAACCCCATCGCGTCGGACGAAGCTGCAGGAATAGAACCCCCAACCAAAATGCGACTAGTATTTATCGCCTACCACTAGACTACGTGAAGTCCCTGGTCAGTATGACTAATTCTTTTTAGTTATATGATCTTATGAATCAGGAATAATTTTATTTTGGGTTATATATAGAAATGATTAACCTATCATTGAGGATATGTGATTAGGTTAATTACTTTTTTGTATGAGACTTTAATAGTAACTAATGTTATTTGAAGATAAATGTTAAGATTTACCCTAGAAGACGACGTGATTAAATCCTTCAGAGATTTGGGTTTCAATCTTAGTTTGGTTAACTGTGAATAATTTTATGGATAACTGTTTATTTAATGGTCTTTCTTGACCCTTGGGTTCTTTTTGTTGAATTTTGGGGATTAGGAGTAGTATTTCTTTTTATAAAGGATTATCCTTTTTAGGGATTATATGATCTCATAATAACCATTTTGGTTTTAGTTTATGTCTAAATACAAGGGAAATATATAGTTATCCTTTTTTAGATTATGTGATTATCTAGAAGATGATTCTTGTACTTTTTATGTGACCAAGTCTTTTTGAATGCTCATCGTTTGGAGAAAAGATTAGTTTTGGTAGAAACTTATTAAAGGATGAAACTCTACATGACGATAAGTATATTTCCTCATGTTTTTATTCTATGTAGTAAATAAATTCCTCAAAATTATGAAAAGGAACATAAAAAAACGTTGTTGGTTTATGTTTCCTACTGGGTAATCAAAGACCGTTTACGCACATCATAACTTTGTGATTTTATTGTGGTTAACTTTATCCTAATCATGTTTTCCATCACACTCCATCAGAACTTGACCCTTTGTTTTCTCTTCCATATCCATGTTTTCATGGAATCTTACTATCTGTTGTCTTGGGTGACCTTTGTACTTTTCTTTTAAAGTGATAGTTTAATTTACTCCTTTTTCGATGTGGGGCTTTCAATGATGTTTCTGAGCCCAATTTTAAAATTACGAGGAAGCAATTCTCAAAAGGGGGGAATGATGTAACATCCCAGGTAAATAAAGAATATGACATTTTCATATTTATTAATATTTGTGAATAAAATGTTAATATTACTTTAAAGGGAATGCTGTGATCGATGGCGTACCCAATACGCAACAATGAGTTTCTTTGAAATCATATGTTGCACACTAATAATACAATAATTTTATTTTAAAAGGTAGTTAACACATAGCTGTTGTAATGGCATGAATGAACATAACTAACTAAAAAATTATTATATATGTTTGATAAATTGTTTAACAATTACCCAATAAATGATAGAGGCTTAAAATGCGAATGGATCCAATTTTAAGCATAAATATTCTAATATTCTTTAAAAGGTCGATTAACCGCCTTTTGATGGCAAACCCATTTTAAATCCACTTTTTGACAAATTTATATGTTATATTTGACAAAATAAAATCCTTCTTTATAATCGGGACATCAAAATTTACTTTGTGTAAATTTTTGTTATTTTTCCGATAAAGTTCATTTTTTAATGAATAGTGAAAATGCTGTATTTTAATTCGAAACCTATTTTTAATCTAATTTATTTATATGGTTATATTATCTTTTAATTGGTTTTAATATTCAATTACAATATATATTTTCCATTTAATTCAACGGTGGTAATTGGAATTAATTTCACTTTGAAATTGGACAGAAACAAGTGTCAATCTTTTGATAGACATTGTTTCTTAAAAACACGCTATTTATTTTGAAAAGAGGAATTAATTAATGAAACTTATATGTTTTGAATTTGGTAAAATGGACATAATTTTTGAATTTGGAATATCAAATTTACTTTGGATAAATTTTTGGTATTTTTCTGACAAATGTCCATTTTTAATGAATATTCAAAATACTGCATTTTACTTCAAAACTGCCTTTTAATCTAATTTAATTATATAGTGATATTGTCCTTTTAATTGGTTTTAAATTTTAATTGAATTATGTTTTTATCACTTAATTCAATGTTTTTCATTTTAATTAATTTCACTTTTCAATTGGATGTAAAAACAAATCAATCTTTTGATAAATTTTACTTCTTAAAAAACCCATCTTTGGTTTTAACAAGGGGAATTATTTTTAAATTAATTACTGAAATTTCTGTGTTTGGAATTTGTTAAAATGGATTCCATATTTGGAATCATAAGGTCAAAATTATGTAATTAAGACTCTTTTGTTTGTGGACATTATTAATAGTAACGACATCAATTATCTTTAATTATCATGATTAATTAGTAATCAGGTAGTTAAGGGTAATAAAATAATATCATAATAATATAAAATGACCCAAAATGTGTCCAAATCCTCTTTGTTGTGTCATGGCTGACCATGGGATTCATTTTTCTAACTTATAGACCCCATGGAATCACTTTTGTGTGATAGTGACCTTTTATCATATTATTTTTAAAGAACGGAAAATATAACCAAACTATGTAACACCTAAGTAAAACAATTTTAATTTTGTTTAAGTAAATTATATATTAGAATATAAATATTAATTGGAAAGATAAAACGATTTCCCACATCATGGTATTTTTTTTATAATTTTTAGACATTAAATAAATAAATTTATTTATGACACCATGATTATGTAGTGATTACCTCATTAATGAACGATTTAAATAAAATGAAAATATAAGGTAAAATATAAAGCTTAAACTTGTAGAAAACCAATTGTATGGGTGTATTTAGAACACTTATCACCTTATCCTTGAAATATATCATTGTGGGACCTTTAAAATCTGAAAATATTTTTATAATAAAGTAAAATTTCAAGACTTTCCAAAAGTGACCCTCCTCCCTCTTATAAAAGGCCCCCACCTCTACCCACTTACCCACACCTCTCAAGCCCTTTTCTCATCCAACCACAGCTCATATTATCTATCCACACCCCTCTCTTAATCCTAGAAGCCTCACTTTGGGCATAAGTATTTCCAAATAATCCTTTGGCTCAAATCAAAAAGAGTTACCCGATTTAGAGGCAAAGTCTTCTCTTGAGTTTGTTTCTTTTATTTTCCTTCTCCACTCACCAATATCTTCTTATTATTTTGATCCCATAATACAAAACGTATCCTAAATGTACTAGTATTTGGTTATGATATGGATTCTACCTTCACTTACACACACCTCCGTCTAATGGTTAAAGAACATACTGTTTCTGTGGATGGCGAATTACTGCCTCACGAAACGATGATTATTCAGTCTTCTCCTACCACCTCTCACAGTGGAAATTATGATGGAAATATATTTGTATTTGATATATATTATATTTATTTCCTCTATATGCTTCTGTATTTTATATTTAAAAAATAACTTTATGCTTTGCATGTTGTACAAATGCGATAATTTCATCTGAGGAAGTGTGGCCTACCGCCCCCTCAAGTGATGTGACTCGTTCATACCAAACATGGAATTTATAAAGAATGCAATTAATGAATTTATGTTACATATATAACATATATATTATACTGGAATTATAATTTATCTATGTCTAATTTAGTTTTGAAGTCCATTAATATGACAAAAAAATGAAAGTAGTGTTCATGCGTACGTACGGTCTACCGTCTCCATGAACAGTACATTTCATTTCTTATCTCCAAAAATTATGGAATATTATTAAATAAATATATAATTTATGTATATGATATTATATCATGAACACCATTCTTGAGATGATGTACATATAACTACAGGGACAATTCTCTTCAAATAAGTTTATTTTTGACTCATGTACCGAACATCGAAAAAACGTATGATATAATATCTCATAATTAACTAATTATAATAACATGATAATATGGGATATGAATTGAATAATAAACTTTAAATGAGTTACTTATGCAATTATAAATTGACCAAAGTTTATTATTCAGGAATATAATGAAACGAACAAGACAAGTCGAACTTGAGGTATGGGGATTTCTTATCTCACTTTTAATTCCATGAGATTTCCATTGTTCGTCAATTATTTATTGCATGTGGTGTATTGTGTACTTACATTTGATATATATTATCATTATTCTATTTATATTCATGGTATTCTATGATTCATTTGGTTCTTATTATCTTTTGGTCATACAGCTTGATTGATCACAACGAGGTAAGAAGTTTTTATCTCACTTTTTATTCCCGCGAGATTCATGATATATTTTCCCAAATCTCTTTTGAGTGGTGTATGTACTGCCAATTATTCTACTCTTTGTGTAATATACTTTAGTTTATGGGTATTTACATCAAATTTTTATAGTTCTTATTTCATGGGGTGTACATTTCTAAAGTTACCCAAATCGGTAAGGGAACCTTTCACCCTCCTCTTTTTAAAAGACTTATTTTTGTTGGGTCTTTTAATTTACACCTTCTTAATGTTGGGATATGTTATTATATATCCTTATTGATGTAAATTTTATGTCCAAGTTATGTGATACCCTTTTTATCTCTCATCAACTCATTTTAGGAATTTTAAAGTGACGCCGTTAGGCTGTCGAATTTCTGTAAGGTAACTTCTTAACCCAATTTCAATTCTTTGGGTTCAACCTCTACTTCTTGATTATGTTGAGCTAGGAATTTTTGTGGATGACATCTGATTGGTTTACACTTAATATCAAATTATATTGGGTGTTTTTATATTTGTCACACATAATTAGGTATTTGAATTATCCTTAATCCAAGGATACCATCTTTGTAAGGGACTTCATCTCAATCTCCTTTCATTGAGGCATACTTCAATTTACATACGAACTTATTTTAATAGTTTTATAATAATACCTTTTGAATTTTAATTTTATTCAAAAGGAATATTTTTACATGAATAATTTTACTATATGACAAAAGGATTGTTTTTGTCTTACATATGCGGCGATAACGACTTCTCCACCGTCGTGACCATTATTTGAGTTTCAACTTCTTCTACAATCCATAATTTTTTTTTAAAATGAAATATAAATACCATGTTTTACTTTTATTTTATTTTGGTATTGAAAATGGTTTTGATAATTTTTTGATTATATCAATGTGTTTTATTGATATCTTATGATTGACATGTGGAAATGTTATGTTTCCTTTATGCATGTTTTATGTGATACGACTATGTTATGGTTCTTGGGAATTGTTTATAAAGATGGGTGGTTACGTGATAAAATAAGGGTGGGTGAGCCCAAGATAGCTCCCCAATGCATTGTTTAACATGGAGGACTTAAATTCTGAGGTTTCTCTGAAGAGATTTTGGGAATATACTGTGATGGGTATTCCAAATGTAACCATGAGGGTTACTCCCAACGTAAGAATGTTATGAATGCATCAAGTTACCTGTATGTATTATGATTTCTATGATTTATTCATAAATATTATGATTTCATGAGGTATGTTAAAGTGCTTATGTTTTATGGGTAAATTATGATTTCATTGATTCTTATGTATACATGGGCTAATGTTTTCTTTCCCTATTTTTATATCTCTTACTAAGATTTTTATGCTCATCCCAAGTTTTTTAAATTTTTTCACATGACATAAAGTGGAATAGGGTCAAGGATGGGATCAAGGAAATGTTATGCTGTATAAAACATTGAACTAGACATGACTCTTTTGTTCAAGAGTTTTTATTTTGTGAAAAAATGGAAGCTGAGTAGATGTGTCTACTTTGTAATCATTAAGATGTAATAGTTATGTCATAATTCTCTAAAACTCTAAACCTGAAAAGATCCTCAATGTGAATTATTAATTTAATTCATTATTATGTAATTTTTTAAGGCCAGGTCCTTATATCCATCTCTTCTACTATCAAAATGGGAAATGAAATCGGCGTTAATGTGTACGTCAGACTACCGCCTTAGAAATTGAGGTAATTCATTTTCAATCACCTCCTCATATGTCTGGTTGTAATGATCGGTTTAGTGTATATATATTATATTCATGAAATATTTATCATTCTTAAAATTTAATATATCATTTAATTTCTTAACTTCCATTCACTGAAAAAATAACATTGTTCTTGGGTACGGGTGGACGACCACCTCCATAAAGTAATGTGATAAGATTTTCATCACCACATCACATAAATAACATATATAAGTTTATTAAAAAAATTATAATTTATTTATTATATAATTATTACTATTTAATGATAAAATAATACTTACCTTATTTTCATATTGATCGTTGAAAAATGGAAACATTACTCATACGTACGTATGACCTACCATCTTCATGATGGTAACATAATTAATTTTTCATAACCATATTTTATGATTGGTTTTAAATGTATAATTTATATGTAAAAATGATAATTGTTTTGTGATTTTTATACTTGATATGGTTTAATAATAACCTCTTTGACCATAGTTAATCTATCGAATCCATTTTGGATATATGAGCCGAATATCTTCAAAACATCTAACACAAACCTAAGTGATTGAGTAATTGATTATATAAAGGTAAAAATGAATAATAAACTTGAAAAATGTTATTAAAAAATAAAATAATTAACTTAAAAATATTATTATAGATGATAAATAACATACATGACAATTAAAAATCAAGTTAAGAGACTTTCATTAAAAAAATTCTTTTCTAATGTTTCCCTTAAAATAGTTTTCCTTCCATATCGATATTTTTAAAATTATTTTATCATTTTATTTATATAGAGATAAATTAATAATATAGGTTATTTTATGTATTTATTTTACATTTTTCCAAAGGCATTAAAAATTAATCTTTTTATGTATTTTTTATGGAATGCTTGGACTTTCTTTACAAAAGACAAAAGGAATGTTTTAATTAAACATATATGGTGAAAATTAATTTTACCAACACATTAATAAATATTTTATATTTTAATTTAATATAATATTCCTTTTTTATCTTCAAATAACAACCCTTATTTCTAGTTTTTTTGGTTATTTTAAAAAAGGGTTTTAAAATGGAATGGATATTTTAATATTCAGAAATGTTTTCTTACTTGTGATAAGAACATTTTTATGATTGTAATGATGAAAATGAAAGATTCCAAGTTTTAAGATTATGTTAAGGTTACTGGGAATTATTTATTATTATGATTTTTTTATAAAATTAGGATGGGAGGCTCTATTATAAACCATGGACATGTGGTTATGTTATTAACTAGGTATAGGTGGTTCTATTATAAACCAAGGAAGATATGATCCCTGATAGCCCTCCAATTAACTGGATATGGAAGTAAACCATATAGAAATTAAATTTTTAAGGGTGATATAAAATATTATATACCATGTTAACTACAAGTTTTATCTATTATTTTTATGCGTTTTTACAAAATTATTATGATTCCCAAAGGTAAGATAATGATCTTATATTTAAAGGAAAGTATATTCCTCTTTTTATGGCTAAAATTTATAATTATGTGAAATTTTTTTATGAGTTATTAATATATATAAGGAAACCTTTATAATATTTTTACCTTTAATATTTATTATGAAATGTTTTATGAAAATATATGGGTAGAGAAGTTGATTTATTGGGTAAAAAATGTTTATTTTGGTAGCGAATGTGTATTTTGAAAAAGAAAATTTTTGTAAGTATTGATGGACTGACAAGTTTTATTAATTCATACCTTTTATGTCCCTAACCATGCTTTGTGTACTCATCCAAAATCTTGAAATGTTTTTCACCTAGTTTAAATATTGGTAAAAGGAAAGAAGAAGTCATGTTGAAATTGGTGAATATTTTTCATGAGAAGAAATATATTTTGTTTAAAAAAATTTATATTATGGGGGAAATTTATGTTGAGTAGAAGTGTCCAATTTTCAATATATTGGTTTTTAATGTAATATTCATCACCTAATTCTATAAAAATATAAATGCAAAAGATACTCAAATATAAGAGAGTGAATTATCATCTAGAAATTCAGTTTATGAAATGATTTAAGGCTGGGTCCTTATATTATACGATTTTAATAAAAATATAAAATATATTTTTTTATAATTTTAATATTTTAAAAGGAAATATATTTTTTATTTTTCATTTAAAATTTATCATAGGGTGAATATTTGGGATTTTTCTGAAAAGATTGATTTTTGAGTGAATAGTAAAAATATCGATTTTTATTAAAACTGTAATTTATTTTCAAGTATTTAAAATTACTTGTTATATTATTAATTTATTTTAATGTTAAATTAGTCTCATTTCATTAAAAATATTCCATTTAATTCCTTATTAATCCTAATTATACATGTTTTTAGTATAAAATCATTTTTATTCTTAAAAGGGAATTTTTCTAAAAAATATTTTCATTACGGTTTGCGTATTTATATTAAAATTAATTTTTACTATTTATAGATATTTAATATTATAAAATGGATTTCATATTATTGATGATGATTTTAATTTTTTTAATAAGTTTAATTCTATTTTTAGTCATTATGAATATTATCCCTTGTAATACTTTTTTACCCCAGTAATGGTTAAAATATTTAAGGAGGAGGTCAAATCAAATAGATAAGGCTTAAAATATCATAAAACCAGTATAAAATTGATTATATGAGTGAATTTTTACTCATTATAATTTTATCTTTGAAATATTCCAATTTGGTACCACTTTCCTTTGAGAATGACACATAATATATTTAAAAGTTTTAAGTATTTACAAGTGTTCCACTCCCCACACTTATAAAAGCGAAACTCCCCTTCTCAATTCATCGCAAACATTAAACCATTTTGATCAACCAATAAAAAAGAAAATACCTTCCAAAAATCCCTCATGATTTCTTTTAGATTATGGTCTCACTAAAATACCAACCAAATAAAGCTTATGGTGTATAACAAATGATGCTTATAAAATAAGAGGCATAATCTTTAACCGAGTGTCTCATGTTTATTTCTTCTTAGAACTCCTTCCAATATTTTATAACAATGTTTAAATAATAAAATAATTATATTAAATATAATTAAATTTTATTATGGTTATGGTATTACCCCTTTTCATCGCCTTCACTATCCTTTGAGAAATGAAAATATCACTCGTCCGTACGTACAGACCATCACATCCATGAAGCGATGCATTTCATTTTTCATCATCTGATTTTATGTATTGTTAAAGTGATAGATAATATAAATATATATGATATATATGATATAATTATGATTCTATTAAGAGAATATATTACTAAACGTTTTACCCTACCATCCATTGAATAATGATATCATCGTTCGTGTATACGTGTGGATCACCACCCCCATGAAGTGATGTGATTTGTTTTTCCCCTCCACCATAAAAATATGGTCATAAGGATGGAGAAAATGAATAAATACAACCTTTATAACATATTTATGATTATTTAAGAGTAAAATATTATCTAAATTATTTATTTTCAACCCATTGAAAAATGAAAACGCCATTCATATGTACGTATGGACTACCATCTCAATGAAATGACATGGATCATTTTTCATGAAAAACATACATGGTTGGTTTTAAAAGTGTATCTAATGTATAAATATAATAATTATAAAATGTTTAATATTATTAATTTAATAAAACTATGAAAAATTTGTTTGGATTACTTTGGGATGATCACACTGGGGGGGGGGGGGGGGTGAATCAGTGTGGGATGCATTTTTTTCACTTTATAATTTTATCCCTATTTTATAACTCTATCACTTATTCAATGACTGATTCTATTTTATTCCTGAATATTAATTAGAAATTATTCATATAATACAATAAGGTACATAGAACACCTTGATATTTTATTTGGATCACATCTAGTGTGGATGACTATTTCCTTAGTGAATGATGGTAATTGTCCCACTTACACAGAAAATTACGTTAATTATTAAATGAATAATATTCAAGGGTATGAAATCGAACCTATCCTCCTTCAACCAACCATTAATAACCAAGATTAAAATTTAAATAACAATATATAGGATTTTAACCTCCCCCTCTCAAGTGATCATAAGTCATAGAATGTGTCCTCTTAAATAGACACAAATAGACCAGATATACTTAATAAAACTATAGTAGTCACAAGGGTTTCCATGAATATATAAATATAAAGATCTATCTTAGAAATTATGTAATCAAGGTATTCTTAAATGATCATTGTACTCCTATAATATAGGAATGTATTATAGGCTGGAAACTCAGATCTTTCTTCTTGTTCTTATTCTTCTATGCATATAATTATTCTTTTTTATACAATAATGGTTTTTTATTCTCCATCTATTTGATATATAAATGGTATAAAATGGTTACTATATCAGACCTGTCTTTTGATTGAATAATTTGTTCCTATTAAAATAGTATCGACCTACCATTTTTCATTCTCATTATGATCCAGTTTATATGCACTATATATGAATATTATTCTAAAAATATCACATTAAATATTTCTATATATTTAACATTTAAAATAGGTCAAATGGTTCATGATACTTCTCAAAAAAATATCAATTGAATTCACCTTTATATCTTCATTTAAATCCCGAGAGACTTGGTCTTTATTATTCCACATGGTATAAATTTATCTGTGATATTTTCAATTCCTTAATTATCACCTATATTTTTTGTATGGATTACTATGATGTAAAAATGTACTCTATGGTGCATCAATGAAACCTTGAAACATAGTCTTTAAATCCATGGTGCAACAACCTCAAGTTTTCTATAACCACACATATTCGTCTATTTATTTTTTTATAATATTATATACCAGGGATTAGCGATTCTTCCATGGTTCATGAATGAAACCATTTTTCCATATTGATTCTTCCATGGTGCAACACCCTACAATATTTCAGAATAAAAAAACTGAGTAATTTTATTGTGGTACAATCCCATGAATTACGGTGTATCCTAAATATATATCTAAATCCCTACCTCTCTCAATTTTAAAACATCGATAATTTAGAGAGAATATATGATGTGAGCTTCTTAATTATCCATGGAGCTTATGGTGAGTTGAAAATAAATGCTGTATAATCGGTGTAAATTCTCAAACAGAAGCACACATTCATATCATGTTGTAACTGCATAATATGTTTGGTAGTAAATTATAATCACATTGATACTTCTCTAAGATCACTTTCATGAGTTTTTTATACAAGACCATTTCATATAAATCTTGGACATATCCTTGGATGTCATGATATGAAGTTTATTATTTCGATAAACAAATTACTTGACATCGAACAAGGGTTTCTATGAGGTTGAAGATGATTTCCATTTCAACCAGACTACTTAGATTCAATAGAATTGATGACATAAATTTTATCCTAATATTTTTAGGCAGAACAATAGTGGCCACTCCCCTATTATCTCACATAAAACATATATTCATTCAAACAATTCCATTTATGTATTCATGATCCTTTCATTGTTCAATCTGACACCGAGGTCGATATCTATAACACCTTGCACCAGTATGCTTCACTAGCCACACCTCAATAGTGATATCCCATCTACCCACTCCCATGTACACCACTCGAATACACTCCAGTGGGTGTTATGCATCCACCTACACACCAATATTCCTACCCATTTAGGTTCCCACTTTATAATTACCTTATACCTTAGTGGATAGAGGTAAAACCTACCCACCCAAGTAATGGTTGTGGGGTTCCTTAGGATGGTGAGGTTGTTAGAACATTTTTTGGTATAATCCTATAAAAAAAGATTTATCCAATTTATTATAACCTCTAATCCAAAAAATCAAACTTCTTCTTCATGAAATCTCTTTTTTAATATTCCTTATGCATAAAATGTGAATATATTTTTTCATATCGTTCTTCAATTTCACTATTTTTTCATCTTCAATTCCTCATGAAAATAAATACTTTCATTGTCTTTACTTATTGTAAACATTTTAAAATCTCCCAACACAATCATCATATGTATTTGAACTCAATACTAGTTTAACAATGGTATGAGATAAATCCACTTCATACAAAATATAATTAATGGACTATGATCTTCTATTGATAGAACACATATTGAGCAACATTATTGGGATATATATTGGAATTGCATGGTGTTTTACCTTTATAATACATATTTGCATGAATTGTTTCATCTCTAAATAAACAATTGAAAGAAATACAACACAAATACAAATAAATATTATCCATCTCCACCTTTTTATTTATTTTCAATACCAATGTACAAAATGGTATGTCAATATAGATCACCAGTATAATTACAATAAATTATTATTTTCCAATAAATATTGACATCAATTGTTCCATCTATTAATGAATTATTGAAAAAATACAACATAAATAAAAAAATATGAACACCAATCTCCCCCTTTTTATTTTCTGTCTATACTAATGTAGAAAATGGTATAATATTTTGGTTATCCATTTTGTACATATGATTTTCTTCAATACTACCTACTCCTTAACATTTTTATTTTATTATATATCCATTATTGATTACAAATGAAATTTACCTAAGATATGATGATATTATTTATTTCCTAATAAATGTTTCATAAATTATTTCACTCAAATTCTACATCGGAAAACCCGATATACAAAACAAGAGGGTATAATTTAGACAACAAAACTATCCATTATCCATTTAAAATATCATACCAACCCAGATACCACAACATGTATATTTCATAAGGGACTATTTTTTTATGTTGATAGTAATTGTTTGATTGCAATCGATACAATTGTTTCCAGACAAATATGAGTTAGACATTCACTCGATTCTTGATTGTGAGGGGGGTTGAATGTGCTGCACAAATTTTCATGCTAGGTTTTATTGTGTTTGTCTTTAACGAAAACTCCCAACAATTCCCACATCCATAACTGAGTATGGACCTACTTTCTAAAGGCAGGAGGTCCTTTTGGGTATAATACCCAATGAAACATAGGAACTCACATTGATCAAGAGGATGATAGGTGGGGCTAATCACACCCTTGGGGAGGGGGTATTGTTTCCTACTATGGGAATCTATTATATATTTAAGATATGTTCATGAATATCTTCCTAACCTCAATACAAAACTAGTTACTATAAAAAAATTACAATAGGATAAATCTATTTTATATACGAAGGGGAATATTTTTAGTGAGTTTATCTATATGTATTTGAGTTTCATTATCCATTTACATTAATGGGTAGTTGCTTGTATGTTGAATCCATATCTCCAATCACTTAGGAATATGTTTCCATTCAGGGAGGAAGTCAATATGATGAATATGGGATTGAGATAATATGATGAATCCTACATATCTTTAATATATAGAGAATAAAATCCCACATAGTTTTTTAAACCCATACATTTTAATGTCATATGGAAAAGACATATATATGAGGGAACTTTGACACCGAGTACTTCAGCTCAAGCCTCATGGAGGTGTACTACATATCCTTATTATGTCAGGAATCAGAGTCATCATAGTTATATCACACCCTTGGGACTAGCCTTAAGGTATATTACCTTATATGAGGGAAGTCATACAATAACACTCATTGGGGATTTCACATTGAGGTTTCCTTGGCTGGTGGAGATTCATGTTGGGAATGATATGAACATTGAAACTCCACAAGCCCACATGAGATATATTCAATGTGAGAAATAAGGGATAGAAAGTAATTAGTATCACTATATATGGTTGGGGGGATTATGTAGTCATATATCCATTTGAATGTTTAATATGGAGCTCAGGGCCTAAGAAAGTGTCATATGTATCATGGACATGAAAGGAATCAATGTTCTTATAGTTTAGTTGGTTCCTTAGTCTACTGATGGATGAGTTAGAATGATCATCCCATGGTAATGACAAAGTCCCAATGGTTGAAATTTTAGAGACATGGGGGGACATACATAGAAAATGATTCCTTTTTGGTCATGAGACTTATGAAGGTGTCTTATGCATTCTTATTATTTTAGGAATCTGAGTTTTTATAGTTCTCTTGATCAGAGATTACACATCATGGTTTCCATGGTACATGGGAAATATAATATTTTTCCACTGATCTTGGCTTACACATTGAGGTTACCCTAATATGGAGGGTGGAAAATTTTATCATTTTCTAGGGTGCGTGCCTGACCTGGACCGGTTGTCTGCCTGACTGGCTTGATTAACTGCCGAACATGTCGGAGGATGTATGGACATGTCTAGTTTTGTTATGGAAATATCCAAGGAAATCAAATGATCTAGTTTAATTTTATGAAGGTAATCACATAATCTAAATGACATGTTTTAAGTACATCTCATGATCTAGGTTGCCTTATTCGGAGGACATCGCAAGACCTGGTTGGCATGTCTTGGTGACCATCTCATGTTCTTGGATGACAAGAATGGAGGGTGTTTCATGAGCTGGATAACATTTCTGAAGGACATCACATGAAAAAGATGACATGATTGGAGGGGATAACATGATTTTTATATCATTCTTGGAGGGTTACATGAGATCTTGCGTTCTTGTGTGGAAGAAAATATGATACCCAACTGTAATGAACTAGTGTCACTGTTTGGTTCGGGAGACATGACTAGAGGACATTACCAGACCTTGATTGTAATCACGGAGGGCTTCCCAAGACTTGTGTGGAATACTTAAGGGAAACTATGTCACTTTCTCTCACATTCCCAAGGGGAATCTTATGTTCCAAATGATATTCTAAGGGAGCATCACAGGATTTATGCAACATGTCTCAGTGTAGTCTCATGGCCTGGATGAGTCATGAGAAGTTAATTAGGATTAGATTATATGTTCGTCACATGATTATCCCATATTTTATTCTTTTATTCAAGTTTTTTTTTCATATGTTATTTATATTTTTTCAATATTTTAGCTTGTTTAGTTATCGCATGATTCGGCAGATATGCGGGATTATATTTTCAAAATCCACCAAAATAACTTCATGTGACCTAAAATGATCACATGAAAAAACTATGAATGCCTCATGATCCCATAGGCCATTCCCTATATCTATAAATATCACAAGTCCTTATGATAATGATATTGGTCACTCTGAAAGTTTTCTACGATGCTTGGGTGTGCTGATGCATAGATCCAAAGATGCATTTTTTAATGATGGTGTGGGGGATTTATATAACTCTCTAATCTGATTATACACCTATTTTTGGGGTGTGTATTACATAGATACATGATAGATTCAGTGGAGTAATTTAATGTTACACACATTGCATGATCAATTGACGAGTTATTCAGGGGGTGTCCCATGATTTCTGTGACAAATAGACCATCACATTTGTGCCCCATTTATTTAATTTTATCCAATTAATGGGATATTTCTTATTAATGAGTACATACCGATAGTTTATTTTAATGTATGGATGACATGTCTAGGGATAATCATGAGATAAAGATGCCTGTTTGAAAGTATTTCTCATGATATGAGGAGAAATTTTTTAGGATCTTCTACGAGACAAAGTTGTATTTCTAGGGGGACTTCACGAGATCAATATAGCATATCAAGAGGTTTTTTTTGGGATCATGTTGATATGTCAAGGGTCCTATATGATATCAATGGTGATTTCCCAGGCTGCAAAACCCCTTTTGTGTGATATCAACATATCTTCCCCTCATAAGAATCTCCTATCATTTCCCTTTTATTTCATAAAGGTTGGGGTCTTGTCAATTTATCTGACTGTCGTCTAATACTATAAATATCCTTATCAGTGATGCATCATGTGACCAAGATATGGTCCTATGGTGATGAGTGATCATTAACAAGGAAAAACCCATATATTTGACTTTGGAGCTATAGGGGGAGTGAATAAACTCTTGAACATGTCTGAAACCATTCAAGTGATGAGGGTGACATGCCAGTGGGATCTTGCATGACAATTAGAGTATGTCTCCATGGATTCCATAGTGTATTTTTAACCACATGGGCACACCATATGATGATTATGACCATAAAAGGCATTCACCTTTTGTATATTTTCTTCTTATTTTACAATAATTTTTGGATGGTTTGTCAGGAAACCGATGGATGAAAATTCACATGACTTGGGGGTTATTATCTAGATATCTCCACTTGATCAAAGAGTACCTTAGAAACCTTCTAAAAAAGAAAGGTTTATCAAAGGGGATCCACATTATCTTCCAATAGGTTTATGTACAACGTTTGACCTTCCAGAGCTCTTATGATCTTGTGTTCTTTAGAGGTTCATGTGATCCTAAAATTTTTCCCACCTTCTACTTTGTTTGTTTTGTGTAAACAATAATACCCATATTTAGGTATTTTTTACCTTGTGTATTTTTTTGATACTCATCTAGTGGGAGTCAACAAATTCCCCCCGCAGGAGTGCTGTCCATGGAGATAAGGACTCAATTTTGAGGAAACTGAATTCCCTCCAGAGTCTTTGGTACTGTCTCTAGGTGGTGTATTGGGTGATGATTGGTCTTTCATGTGGATTTTGGTATTCATAGGAATTAAATATAAATAGAGGAATATAGGGTGGATCAATCACTAGATCCCCAAAATATCAGAGCTCTTTCCTTCATCATGTTCCATCTTCACAAGATATTTCATAAGAACTGATTGTGAGAACAATTCATAAGACCGTTTCATGTGAACTAAATCACCATAATTTCTTTGACCAGTTTTTATTAGAACCCACCAAAAATTGATCTTCGATAATGGTTTGGACATTGGCTATAGAATGGCTTGGTTTTCATTGAAGGTTCCCCAAGGTCTTCAAGATCTATCACATGATCCTTCAAGAATTATGAAGATCACGTCACCATGTCTGGGTCACATGATCGGGAGTCTTATGAATGATCATTCCATTATATTATGTTCTATAAGTTTATGAGGTTTGTGATATCTTTTATAGGATATGATATTTGAGGATACTTCATGAGATTATGAATAATTTTATGATTTTTAAATGAGTTTGAGACATCCATAGTTGTGAATTTCTTTTCATGCACCTTTCACTTGTCTGACACTTGCTTTTTTTTTTGCAGATATCTTCTAGATCTCCTCATACTTCCTCCACTGTAGCTAACAATAGGGATATGATTTTTATGAGCCATATTGATGACCCTCGGTATCTTGTGCTTTCTGTAAAAAATGCTCTCAAATGGATTCTCCCATTAGAACTCCAGAAAAATCCTTTGATACACTAGATTCCCCTATATGGGTTTGGTCTACTAGATGAAATTTCAATTATTTCTATGGAATATAATCTACTATCTTTATGGGTTTCATATTCTCTTTATTGAATTCATATGATGTTTTTAAATGAAATTTAATTAGTTGCATCACGGTCCAAGAGGGTTTCCTATATTCCTTCAAACTCCCTTTTGGTCCATATTGATATGACTTTACCCACCGACCTATTTCTCAGAGCTATTCGATCAGATTTGACTCTTATTTGGACATCTTGAGTGGTGTTTAGATCTCATAATGGGATTTTTGGAATTGTGGAAATTTATTTTATGAATTGGCATGTCCATTATGAATCAGGTAGAGTTTCTTAGATTCTACACACCAAATTTTCACAATCCAGATTTATGAAGCTGTATGGGTTTACCAATTAATAATTTATCACCAATATTATCACCTTAGGGAAATTGTTAGTTTTTGGTGTCCTAGAACTAACTCATTCTATCTATCCCATTGCGAGGTAGGAACCAACTTATAAAACATCTATCAATTAGGTGGGATATCACCTCTCGAGGATATGTACGATGAGTTCCTTTTTGACGTAGATGTCTGGGACAAACCTTCATAAAATGTAGTATTAGATAGGGATATTCTCAAAATTGTGAAGGAAACTTTATGAAAGGAACACACTATTCCCTCACTCATCTCTTTCAAATATTGGATCAAAATTTTCCTTTATCATAGTGGATCTAGGATGACTGCTATTATCACTCAACAGTTCCATACTTGGTAAGTTTGTGAAAGATCCAGTTCATACTAAGCCATCTTAGAAGTTTGAGATCATACCACATGGGGCTACTGGGTGAGTTTGAAAATATCCTGAAGCCTTAGGCCGACTGAAGTTTTGTCCATGTTCTTAAATGAATTAATTTTCCTATTTGGGGATGGACATTTAGGAAACTTGGTTGGTACACTAGTAATGGAAGCATGGCTAGCAGAGGAATGAAATCCAAATCTAATGGTACCCACTCTTGTGTGCCTTTACCAACTATTAGGCTAAATTTAGTAGGGAAGAATACATTATTGGATCATTTATCCTTTTTAATTTTAATTTGGAAGGATATGAGAGAATTTTTATTATCACAGATACTAGAATACCCCAGGGATCCTTGATGCCTTATTCTTCCTATGTTATTGAACATATCTAGGTTTGAGGCCATGTAGTTAGGCCCTGATGAGGTTTTCGGTCTATTAAGATGACCCAATCACTTTTATTTCAATTATTATCCTTCAATGACTGGGCCAATCATTGACAATGTAAGTGACTCTCTTGATGAATGGCCATAAAAGATTTCTAATTGGGATGGGGTGATTATTTCCATGATGAATTAACTGGTCATTTTAAGACTATATACTTTATATTGATTTTCTTTCTAGTTTGGTTGTATCCAAATAATTCACTATCTCCCTTTGGCTTTCATGAAGGGAGAATGAAATCCTAGGATCATTTTCTAGTTTTGGATGACATTGGCACACAAGTGTACAAATTTAGAGATTATTATTCCAAATGTTGGAACTCCTACCTTTCTATCAGATAATTATGTATAGTCTTAGATGTAGTCCTACCTGGGTGGCATGCTGAATAGACTAGTCCTTAAATTAGATAAGAAATTCACATCACCAACCACAATATTGTAGTAATGATGGATCTAATTGAATACCCAACCATGTGTTTGAGTAAATTTTCTCATACCAATGACGATACTCCCATTAGTGTTAGATATTTTTTGGGGGAAGTTTGTTCTTACATGTAAGTAGAATAGAAAAATTTTTTTGAGGGAAGAGTATATGGGAATTCTTCCCATGATTCATTTTTAGCTCATTCAGTTGTTCCTCCTTCTTTCATACCCACTATGAAATCTACATAATCTCAAATGAAATTCATGATGATTTGGAATTTGATTCATACCATGATTATTGAGACTCCCTTGGGAATGTCTCTTGACCAAGAGTAATATCTTTGATAGCTATTTCATGATTTGGGGGCAGGAGGTTTTGACCATAAATCATTATATGAAATCATGTAAAAAATAATCCTAATATGGAAATAATTTGATGCTTACAAGTTGGACTTGTGTGATCTTGATAATAGGTCTTCCTTGAAAAAATTAATGATGTAAGATTCAAGGGCATTGGAATAGATTTGTTAGTTTATATCTGATCTATAAGCCAAAATAGACATCTTGACTAGGTATGACCTTTTGGAATCATATAATTTGATAAAAACAAATCATAAAAGAGTTCAGTAGCTTTAAACATTGATTGAATCCATCCATCCTGGGGTGGAATAAGAAGTTGCAGGGCAAGCAATACTTCAGTGTTATATTGATGATTCTCTCCTAACCCTTCTAGAGTTGGTCAAATCAACTAATAAAATCTTATTGTAGTTTGATCATTGTTATGTATTCGAAGTAGTTCTTAGAGAGACCGCAAAATCTAAGGATTTCTCAATTTTTACACTATAAATGAATAAAAATTATTAACTTTATATGTTGTTTGTCTAGTTTTCTTTCATTCATGATGTGCATGAAAATTTTCTGATATGATGTTTCATGAATTATCAACGATACCCATCCTTTGTATAATATCAATTAAACATGAATCCCTATATCTGAATATTTAAATCTCAATAGATTCCTCTAAGGAAGTGCTCATTAATGCCCTCTAATCATGAGATTTTTCACTGATTCATGTACTCTATCTATCTTGAGATTACCTAATCCACAAAAGGACAATTTGGGTATCATATATGTCTCATAGGGAGAGCACTATGTATTTTTCCAAAGTCAATGGACTTGGAGAGCACAAAATGATATTTGTTAATGCCATATATAGGGACTCACAATCTTTATATATTTTATTGAATATTTCCATATTTTTTCCTAAGCATTATATAAGGGAAGACATAGTTAGAGAGCACTTGGATTTTTCTTCATTTCCCCATTATAGGTTTTGACATGAAAATCTTTACAAATTTTCCACTCTTGCAAAATTAATCATTGTAGTGATGTAGTTTAGGGTAATCTATCTTAGACCTTATATAACTGTAGTTTAGGTTCTTTTAGCTCATACCTTCTATCAATGTAGTTTACATTCCTTTATCTTAGACCTTCCATTACTATAGTTTAGAGTATTTTAGCTCAGACCTTCTATTTCTGTATATTAGAGTATTTTAGCCTGGACCTTCTATTTCTAGTAGTTCAGGGTATTTTAGATCAGACCTTCAAATGCTATGTAGTTTAATGTCCTTCCACCACGAATTGAATATGGAATATGGGGAAGACATGCTAGGGATGACCTGAAACACTATGGTGTGCTGAGTTCTAATGTGGTGTTTCTAGGGTTCACAAGGATTAGAGTTCATTTCCGGTAAGGAAGAGATGCCTCTGATTGGTAGGTCAAAGACCTTATGCATCAGTATCATGACCAAAAGGGGTGTCTCCACTATTTTACAAGGGTCATGGAAGATTTATGGGGACAGTATTGGTAGAGAGAGAAATAATTGGGAAGTTGAGTCTAGCTGTACAGTTGGAATATGGGTGATGTAATTCACATACCAAAAGTTAGAGATGATGAATGAGACATGGAAGACATTCCGGGGATGAACCATAACACCATGAGGTGCCAATTTCCTCCATAGTGTTACCAGGTCCTACAAGTATTAGAGTTTCTTTACTTTAAGGTGAAGATGCCTCTAGTTGGTTTGTAAAAGCCCTTATACATCAGTAGAATGGTCAAACATAGGTGTACCCACCCTTTTACAAGTTCCATGTAAGATTTTCGAAGACTCAAATGTCTGAGTGATGAATTTGGGAATGGAGTGAACTCTATCTAGGAATGTTTTTGGCATCCAAGTGTAGTTTAGTTCTTAAATTTTAAATCTCAAGCCATATTCCATGTGGTTTTGATTGACGAGGTGTGGACCATCAAAAGGTTCAGAATGGAGCATCACATTCATGGTTTGTAAAAGGGTACAAAACAAAGTGACTTAACATGAAGAATGTCAAATATGATTGAATATTATAGTTATAGGGATTGTTAATCACGGTCCAAAGTGTTCAATTCATGAGAATGGTATGAGACAATCCTGATAGGGATGGACCAAAATACCCATAGGTCCTAGATTCCACCATAGTGACATCAGGATCACAAGAATTAGAAATCAATTTATATAGGGACAATATTTCTCTGGTTAGTAGGTTTGGGCCCTTATTGAATGATAACATGGTCAACTAGAGAGATGTATTTTTCTTCCCAAGGTCTATGGAAGGTTATAGAAACCCAAGATGCCTAAATAATGAAGTGTGATTTTTGGAAAATTTAATTTTCAAGAAGGGTTTGAGAACCCTAAAAGTAGTGTCTCCACTTGGTGGAAACAATGTCATAGATAAGATATGTTACTAACCAATAATAAAACTTTTAACTGGACTGGAAGGTCTATAGATCATGACTCGGATTTTAATAGGGACATAAAGAGAACCCTATTATATATATGCCTCATTTATTTAGGCCCTAATTTATACCTAAACTCTGTAGATAGAGAGTTTAGAGAGAGAAGACTTGAATTTGGATCATGTTGTCCTTTATGGGGCTTTAACCTGAAATGTTTTGTGTCTATTTTACTATCAGTTTAAGGTCATGTTATTTGGGAAATTATATCATAGATTTTAGGGTGGTATAACTTTGACCAATATTGTAGGATATTTAAGGTCATAACTCACATGGGTCTACTATGAGGGTTATGTTACACAAGATCCTTATTAAGCTACCTAGGGTCAAGAGTAACCTAACATCCATTTGGATGGGAAATGAAAATGTTGTAAATCATGGTTCGTGGTTGTTAGGAAATGAATAATGATTTTGGACTATCATGATAGGGATGGAAAAGAAAACCCTCAAGTGCTGGGTTCCACCACAACAATGTCAGTCTCACAAGAATCTGAAATATCTTTATATAGGGTGAAGATTTCTCTAGTTATTATGTCTGAGCCCTTATGCATTGATATCATGGTAAAAAAGAGAGATCTATTTTCCATTATAAGGGACAAGAAAGTTTTTTAGAAACCCAAGGAACTCAACACATCAACTGTGATTTATGAATCAATGTTCTTAAAAGACGACAGAAGCACCCCAAACTCTAGTTGACCGGGGTATAGCTGTTGTGGTTATTTGATAAGGGATAATAATGGGTGATGGATTACATGATTTAATGAAATCTAGTAAGGATTTATTTCTCATTCATTTTTAATTCCATGCAGCTAGAATATTTTTTATGTAGTTTAACATCACACGGTAAGTAAATATTTGTTTCCTTATAGTTTAACATCACATGGTGAATTCATATTTTTTCCTTGTAGTTTAACATCATGTGGTAAAGATCTCGTAACCAATGTGAAAAATTATGAAAGATTCATTATGTGTACAAGAAATCTATATGCATATCTAAATCATACATAAGAAAAATGAACTTGTATGGATCAAACTCTATATAGTTAGGGGAATTTCCTTATGCTGTTATGATCCATACATAGGGATGCACATAATATTTTGTCTTATAATGGATGGAACCAAGAACCAAAGACCTGGGTGTCACTATGTATCCTATGAGGACATAAATCAAGCCACACATAGTTATTGAACAGAAAATACTCTACACAAGTCTGACCAACACATAGGGGGTTATTGTTCTCATAAATTGTTATAGATGGATCCCAGATTGGAGATCAATACACCACTATGTATCATGTGATGAAAGTAATCAATTCATATGTAGTTCCTGAAACACTATGCAGTTTATCTTAATCAGGAAATGACATAGTATCCTCGACGTGAAATGGGAATATTGAATCTATAAACTAAACCCAATATATGGGATTCACGATAATTCTTATGATGATAGGAATCAAGACACATGTATTTCTTTGAATGAAATCTCCCTGCACTGGTCTGGTCTTATGAAGGGAGGGGGGATTTTTATGTTTTTTTGTTGTTAATGGGCTGAGGATTAGATATTTGGGTGTCACTACATATATTGTGATGATATGAATTAATACATATGTAGTTCTTGAGAAATATAGGGTTGTTGGGAGTCCAATACCAAGGATAATGTTCCTCTCAGGCGAGGTCCATAGTAATGTGCAGTTTCATGTCATTAATGGGATAAAGACAGTGCAGTTTAACATCATGTAGTGAGGACTCTGTGCATGTCCTTTAATTTCTTATATCTAAGACCATGATAACCTTATTGTGATCTAATATTACTTGATCATGCTGGGAAGACCTTACCAAAATCCCTAAGCTCATGTGAGCTATTATCATTGTGAGGAACAAGTAATGTAAAATTTCTTCATGACATAGAGGAAGTTGGAGAAAGGACAAGGAAATTTTATATCATGCAGTGGCTGGGTCTGGAAATGTAATCCAAGAATCACTTCACATATCATTAGAATGAGAATAAAGATGTATATAGTTTTAAGAACCCATATATTTTAATGTAATGAGGCAAGAATATGGGATGTACAGTTTAATGTATTGCGGTAAGGACATCGGTGAATCAATGTGAAAGAAGAAGAATGTTGTTTCTTGGACTAATAATAGAGGTCATGGAATTTCTATTTATCCTATGATGACATGAATCAAGACACATGTAGTTCTTGGAATCCATAGAGTTTACTTTCATGCAGAGAGGACATCGACCATGCAGTTTAATGTATTATGGTAAGGAAGAGGGCCACTCAATGTTAATAAGGATGAATTATTGGGGGATATGTATAGTTTAATGTAATGTGGTGAGGAATATTTCCATGCAGTTTAACATCATAAAACCAGGACTTGAGCTGTACAGTTTAACATAATGTTGTTTGGACATGAGATGTGGAGTAGCTTAAAGTCTTGCATTATGGAATTATTTGTGCAATTTGAGGCCATGAAACCAGGATGATATCCACATATTTTTAACATCATGTAGTTAATAAGAGATGTTTTAAAGTTTAAAGCCTTTTCATATGGAATTATTTACGCAGTTAAATGTCATGAAACTAGGATGAGATCCGTACAGTTTTAATGTCATGTGGTTAGGATGAGAGATAATGTGTAGTTTGAAGTATTAAAACATGGAATTATTTACATATTTTAACATCATTAAAAAAACGAGCTGCATACAGATTTAACATCTTTGGGTTTGGATGAGAGATCTTATGCAGTTTAAAGTCTTACAACATGGACTTCTTTACGCTGTTTAACATCATGAAACTTGGATGAGCTCTATACAGTTTTAACATCATGTGGCTATAATGATAGATTATACATAGATTAATGTATTATAGAATGTACTTATTTTCATAGTGTAACATCATTAAATAAGTATGAGATTCATATAGTTTTAACTTCATGTGGTTAGGAGAAGAGATTTTGTGAAATTTAAAGTCTTGAAGCCTGACTTCTTTACATATTATAACATCATGCAACTAGGATGATCTCTGTACAATTTTAACATCATGTGGTTGGGAAAAGATATGTTATGAAATTTAAAGTCTTCCAGGATGGAATTCTCTATGCAGTTTAACACCATTAATCCACGAGGAGATTCTTATAGTTTTATCATTGTGTGGTTAGGTTGATAGATGTTTTGTAGTTTATAGTTTTTTAGTATGGAATTCATTATACAGTTTGAAATCATTCAACCAAATGAGCTCTGTATAGTTTTAATGTTTTGTGATCAGGACAAAAGGATAATTTATGGAATCTATGTGAAGTATTTCTTAAGAAATGTTTCATTGTTGGGGGGTGTAACATGTTCCCCATCCATGTTGGACAATGATTAAGATCCATTATAATAGACCTTATGTATGATATAAGGACCTTCCCATTTTGGTTTCTAATTTGGAGGCTTTTTTCTTGTTATCATTATGGTACTAAGAGCCAGTAACAGTTCTCCTTGAAGGAATGAACAGTGACGGACCTGTTTATTGAAGTCCAATGCAATTTGATTCTAATGAACTTCATGGTTATGAAATGTATGCAACCTATTCTCTGTGATCCTCTCTAGCTCATCCATCCACTTTTTCGATTACTAATCAACCAATAGTTTTTTTTGTAAATGGATATTTAGAGTGAAGGCATTTGGATTTCTATGGGTAACACTACTTCTATCCTATACACCAATGAATATGGTGTTTCTTGTGTAGCAGTATGAGTGGTAGTATGGTATGACCATAAATCATATGGGATCTTGTCTGGATATTAATTATTATCATTATTCACCATCTTATGGAGTATATTTGATAGAGTTTTATTAATGGAATCTATCTTTATATTTTCTACTTCATGATAGCGGGACTAGTGATTGGACTCAATGTTGTAATCCCAATATAATTTCTTTAACTCCTTAGAACAGAACTTTGTGCCATTTTCCATAGTATTGTGTGAGGAAATATGAACCTGATGATGATATGGGAATAAAAAATATGCTGATTTTTTTCTTTCCTACATCATTGAGGTTCATTTCCTCATCCCATTTATCTATGAAGTCTATAAAATTATGGATTTACTTAAACTTTTTAGTTGTGGTTGGGGGATATAAGCCCACAATATCCATTACCCATATGGTGAATGTCCAAGAATATTTATAGTATGTAGAAATTTTGGAGGTTTATGGATGAAGTTTGCATGAATTTTGAATACATGTAATTTCTTGGTGAATTCCACATAGTCATGTTTCATAGTTTTCCCATAGTAGCACAACCACCTAATTTGGCTAGGGAGCCTAGTCCCAAGATGATGACCACCAAAAAATCCTACATAGAATTCTTCCATGATAGAGAAAATATATATTTCTACTCTGCATCCAAGGATAATTTCATCAAATCCTCACTTATATATGGATTTTTACTCATTAATACCATCATGTAAGGTAAATTTTGTCACTCGACATCAAATTTGTTCCTTTCCAACTTGTTTCGGTGAGAGGGTCTCATTTTGGGGACAACCAATTATGGGATCCATCCATCTAGGGGTGGATATTAGTTCATCACACTCTATAGAAGTGATAACCTAGTTGATTTATCCCACATCAAAGATGGTGATTGAAGAGACCATCCATTGATGTGTGTTACAAAATATTACCTCATCCTAGTTAGGGTTTTCTAAGACTGTGGTGGTATTAGCCAATGGATTAGCACAAGCATTATGTGATTGGGGAACACGATGCAATGTGGTATCAAAAGGGAGGTCTACAATCCTTCCCATTACATATCAAGTGAGAGGGTCTATTTATTCCTTCTTGATGAAATATTCACCATTGTTTTTATTTATCACTAGATCTGAATCCCCTTTGATATTTAGGTAGGTTACTTACAACTGTAAGGCTAGTTCCAAGCCCGAAATGATGGTTTAGTACTCATACTCATTATTGATGCATCCTTCTGATCATGATAAATAATAGGGAAAAACTTCTTTCTATGGAGATACAAATAAATTCTCTATGATAACTTGATCGAGTATTGGGTTTTCTAATATCTTGTAGATAGGGCTCTAGGAGGCTCCATTAAAATACATCTACCATTTCCAATGAGTTTCATGGGCATAGAAAATCTCCTCATCTGGAAGCTCAATGTCCACTAGTGTAATTCTGGGTGTGGGATGTTTTGTTAGAAAATTTTCTAGGGATTCCCCTTTTATTTAATTCTATAATACGAACCATATTTCATATTGTTGTAGAATGGCCTCTCACTAGGCCATGTGCCCAGTCAACCTGGTATGACCAAGGATGTACTTGAGTGGATCAAAATTAGATACTAGTTGGACATTATGGTGATGTATGTAATGAATCATCTTCTTTATTGCCCAGATGAGTGCATTTTTGTTCTTATTAACATCCATGTATCAGGTCTCAGTACTTAACATGATTTGACTGAGTTATTATAGAATTTTCTCACTCCTTATATCATTATTATACATGTGGAAAGTTCCCAATGAGTGTTCCATAGTGTCCATATATAATATGAGTGAATTTCATTCCCCTGGTGGAATCGGAATTTGTGGATTCAGTTGGTACTGCTTGAGACTTTCAAAGGCCCCTTTTCAGTCTTTATCCCATTGATAGGTGATCCCATTATTCACCATATTGGTAAAGGGGAGATATTTTTCAGCCATGTTGGATATAAAACACCTAGTATAGGCAATGTCCCCCGAAATCCCCCTCAGATATTTGAGATTATTAAAGGGTGACATTATAAATATATCACTAGTCTTTATAGGGTTAACCATGATGTCATGATGGCATACCAAAAATCCAAGGAACTTCCCTAATGTTACCCCAAAATCACATTTTAAAATATTTATATTCAGACTGTGCTTCTACAGCTTGTCGAAGACTATTTGAAGATATGTGAAGTGATCTCATCACTGAGGAATTTTGATCATCTGGTTGTCAACATAACATTAGGATATTCTTCCCAATATGTTATTGAATATATGATGCACAACAAATTTAAAAGTGGATCTAATTTTTTTTAAGAAAAATGGAATGACCTGATAGAAAAACATCCTCTTGGGTTCTATAAAGGCAGTGGGTTCTTCATCTTCAGGGGATATATTTATCTTATTGTACCCTAAATACCCATCCATGAAGGAGATGGCCTGGAAACTAGTAGTTACATCGATTAGGAGTGCTGCAATTGAAAATGGGAAGTCTCCCTTTGGGAAATGTTAATTAAGGTATTTTAAATTGATGCAGACCATAATCTTCCAATTCTTCTTCTTGATAGGGATGATGTTGGTGATCCATATTATATATGAAACATCTAAAACAATGCTGGATTTGATCAGTTTTTCAAATTACACCTCTAAATTGGTATCATGAGAGTGGTTCAAGCTTCTGGATACCTTCTTGAAGCCTTAATCATCATTAGGTAAACTGAGATGGTGCATCTCCACATCTAGTGTGACGTCCCAGACCCAGATTCCCCTTAACGGGTTCCCCAAGACCGATGGTCCACATGGACTCAAGCACATATTCTCAAATTCTAGAGGCTACCAAATAACAGTGAGGACCTAGGGTGTGTCCATTGGGAGACTATTCCCTCATTACCAATGTGTAGTGCAATAGATTAAAGTAAAAATGGTAAAATAACAGAAGTAATATAAGTAAATAGAAGGCATAGCAGAAAAATAGAGACAACAGTAACAATAACTGAAACTGCTGGAATGACATTAAAAATATGATTATATGTCATGTCACTATAAAACTGGAAATCATGGATACAAGACTGCAGGTATAACATGTTACACAAAATCGTAAATGAAATCAAAGACTATCCTAAGAATCCTGATCTCTAGATTGGTCATCTGCTATCAAGATCCATCCAAAACAACAAGAAATCAGATGTTTGAAGTTGTATACTTTCCTTTGTAAACAACTGAAACCATGTAATATACCCTGAGTACGAAATGACGCATGGAGGGGGTGTGAGATAAATCCCAGTGGGCCACTAAAAATGAGGTCTATAACATATGGCCCGTGTAATAGAAATGTAACAGTGTGTAAGCATGCATATATAAAGTAAAGTAGTATAATGTAACTAAATACCCAAGTATCTTTAGCCTTCAGTTGGAATATGAACATAGTAAGCCCATAAATTTATTATTACCAGTTTATAAATAAGTTACATGTTACAAAAATGAAGGTTCCAAGATATGACAAGGCAACCTGAAATGATATGTAATAGTGAAGTCCCAAGGCAATAACCAAGGAAACATAGACCTCAAGGGTTCCCAACTCAGTAATAACTGTATCCTATAATAGGAATGAGTATAATACAAGGAGAATATTCCAATTCATTGAACAATAAATTTCCTACCAAATCCAAGGTGATCGTCCAAGGTAAAATTGGGCTAAGTAGAGGCATGTCCCTATGGGTTGTAACCATGGAACCTACTTGTCATGTTGGATCCAAAGATTGTATACAAGGCATCATCTGATGATATGGAAGGGATCCTAAAGTTTCATACCAGGCATCCAAACAATATACACGGATTAGGATCTATGTGGTTCTCAACCTATGGAAGCTGTATCCTTGAATTAGAATGGGGTTCCCGAGTGCTCAAGGCATTCCCCGATCAGAATCGAAGGCGAGATTGAGTCAGGAAATTTTATATAATAATGAAGTAATATAATATTTCTTTTTATTCAATCCTTTCCTTTTATTAGTTTGATAAGATCAAGTATCATTCAACCATTGGTTCAATCCTTTTCTTTCATTAGAGTGATATGGTCAATTAGCATGCAACCTTTTAATCAATTTATAATTAATCAATAAGTCTATTTGGTTCAATCCTTTCCTTTCATTAGTGTGATAAGGACAAGTAGTATGAAACCATTCATTTAATCCATTTATGGAATATGCAATAATTAAATTTCATTCCCCTACCTTCCATTAATGTTGTATGGGGTGCTACATACATGAAACCTATCAATCATTCACGTTTAATCCAGTCAAGTCATATACTCAATATACTTTACAATTTCTATTTCACATTTAAGTATTAATTGGAGCAATTTACTTATGTGGGTAAAGTGGTACAAATACATGGTAGTTTCTATTATTCAATTCACAATATAAACAAGACATTAAATATATAAAATCTTACCCTTAGAGTGGTCAATCCACGACACACCAAAATGGCGGCATAAATGTATCAAAACACTAAACAAACATTATGGAATAACCTTAGACAATTAAATGATATAGTTGTGGTCATAAAAAAAAAATTCATATATGGAAATAGTATATCCATATGGTTCTATTTATTATAATCATGGAATATAAATTATATAAATGGAACCCGATGAAATCAGTGGTCCCCACATGACAAATCCAAAATGAACAAACTTTATGGACGAGTTATAAAACACCGAACTTAGGGTTTTAAGATCACTCTCTTATAGTATTGGAAAGTTATATGTCTTGGATAGGAGTATATCTATAAAATAGATAAAAACTCTTATACCATGATAACTCTGTCGAGAGAAAAAGAGAAGGAGAATGGATCAAGAGGACTCGAGTACTTAACGTTATGCATTCAACATGATGAACGAAAGATCGAACGAATATCGGATGAAGGAGATCTATTGATCCATATATTTGGCCTTCAAAAATCTCTAAAATGAGTGAAATTGTGGATAATCCCACATAAAATTAGATTAGGGAAGAATAGGGGGTCTAATTAGATCATTAAGTGAAATTTTGACATTTTACTCAAAAAATGGCATATGCACGGTTTGTTCGCACTGTTTGAAAAATTGTGTGCAAACCATGCATGATTACCTTGGTAGAAGGGGAGATTGCATGGTTAGGCCACATGGATATGCTCCAACCATGAGAGGTGGCTCTATCCATAAGAACACCTTCTGCACGATTAGGCAAACCACACACCAACCACGTGACTTGGTTAGAGTTTCCAAAAATATGGTTTCCTAGATTCAAAATTTCCTCAGAAACCCCTAAGACCTTTACTAACCCATTAGGAATACATATTAGGTCCAATGTAAATATTTAGATTTAAAATTAAAGGATCCATACTTGGGTGAAAAATAAGGTTCTTACAATCTTCCCCCCTTAAAAGAACTCATCCCCTAGTTAAACTTCCATTGTTAGAGAAAAATTGTCTGAGAACAAATATAACCATTGGGCACGTATATCAGATTCCCTCTCCCAACTATCATAATTTACTCAGTCGTTCTGGCATAGAACTTGTACTAGAGGGACAGAAAAACCTCATAGATCCTTTGTGCTCCAATTGACGATGTGTACTGGATATTCCTCAAAGGTAGCATCAACATCTAACTCAACTTCCTAAGGGTAAAAAGTATGAGAGGGGTCAGAATGATATTGGGAAAGCTGTGAAACATGAAATACATAGTGTATGGCACGGTACCTCTGGGGTAAAAGAAACTAATAGGATACTATCCCAACTCTCTCTAGAATTTCAAAATTCCTTACAAAACGTGGCAACAAATTTCCCTACTTTTATAACCATATATGCTCTAGCCTAGGTGATACCTAAAGGAAAACACAATCCGTGACCTCAAACACAATACTTAATCGAATATAATCAACATAAGATTCCTGTCTAGACTGAGTAGTAGTTATACACTTTCTGATCAGCTGAACTATCTCTACAGTCTCCTGAAAGAGATGAGGACCTAGTAGGGCCGCCTCACCTGCCTCTAGCCAGCATAGAGGTGAACGAAATGACCTACCATATAAGGACTAAAAAAGAGCCATCTAAATTTTCCCATAAAATATGTTATTATAGGAAAAATCGACAAGAGGGATATGCTTCTCCCAAGAATTTCCAAAATTAAGGACACATGCTCAGAGAATATCCTCTAGAACCTGTATTATCTGTTCCGATTTTCCTTATATCTGAGGGTGAAAGGCTGTTATAAGAATCACCTATTTCCCCAAAGCATTATTCAATACCAACTAGATCTGTGATGTGAAATGATCATCCCCATCTGAAATGATAGTATGTGGAACGTCATGTAGTCATATGATCTCATGGACAAATAGTTGTCCCAGCTCATCTACTGAAAAAGTCCCCTAAATAGTAATGAAGCATGATGATTTAACTAGTCAGTCAATGAATAACCATATAGAATCTCTACCACTTAGTGACATAGATAATATAACTATGAAGTCTATAAAAACATTTTCCCCTTTTCATTCTAGGACTATAAGTGGTTGTATCAATCCTACATGTCTCTGGCGGTCCTCCTTCACTTGCTGGCAGGTGGAACACCTAGTGATAAAACCTACTATCTAATGTTTCATTCTATGCCACCAATACTAGAATCTCATATCTAGATAGATATTTTAGATGCCTAGATGAAATTCCCACTGAGAAGCATGGGACTCTTTCATCAACTCGACTCTCATATCTATAGAAACACAGATACATCCATCTAGACATAGAATGCTATTTTTGTCCAAAGACCAATTTATAGGTTTGGTTATCTCTTGATATACTCTCACAAAGTAACAAGACATCAGGATCTAAAAACATTCCTCCATTCACTTTCTGAAGGAGGGAAGATGTAACTATTAAGAATGATAGGTAAGAATACTCATGACTATCGTGGAACTCTGGATTCATATCAGAAAAGAGAGCCATTAACATCCATTAATCATTAGCTTCCCATAAGTCTTGTGCCTGAGTTTTTCAACTCTGCGCATTTGCAACCACATTTCCCTTCCCAGGTGTATATGCAAGCTCAAAATCAATGGATTGTAGATAATCATCCCATATTCACTTTTTGAGAATTAATTCTCTCTGTGAAAATATATATTTTAGTCTCTCATGGTCTATGTATACCACAAATCTCTCAACCATCAGATAATGTATCCAACGATGTATGGCATGGACAACAACTACTAGGTCAAGGTCATGTGTCAGGTAGTTCCTCTCACGAGGACTCATCTGAAAATAGAGGTACGCAATGACTCTGTCTTCCAACATCTACACTGCTCCTAGGCTGATTCCAGATGCATCAAAGAAGATGGTATAACCAATACCTGGCTCTGGAAGAGTCAGAATTGGTGCCAATAGAAGCCTCCCTTTCTACTTCTGAAAGGAAAACTCACATGCTTCTCACCATATTAACTTGAAAACCTGATTTGTAAGTCCAGTAAGAGGTGAATCAAGGTGAGAAAAGTGTTGTATTAAATGCCTATAATATCCATCCATCCCCAAGAAACTATTTATATCAAACATTTTCTTGGGATTCTCCCATGAAACTACAACACTAACTTTTTCTTGGTCAATATATACTCCTGATTCTAAGATAATATGATCTAAGAAGTGAAATTTGCTGATCCAAAAGTGGTACTTAGAAAGCTTGGAGTAAACATGATGCTCTCTCAATGTACTCAGAACAATCTCAATATGTTTGTTATGGTCACTATGAGTATGTGAATACACTAAGATGTAGTCCACAAAGACCACGATAAAAGAGTTCAAATAGGGGTGGAAAACCCGATTCATTAAATCCATAAAAATGGAGGGTTTGTTCGTAAGAACGAATGACATAACAAGGTACTCACACATACCAGACCTGTTACAAAAATCTGTACGAGGTATTTATGATGTTCTAACTCGCACCTCATGATAACCCGATCTCAGGTTGATGTTAGAAAAGAACATTTCTCCTCGGATATGGTCAAATAGATCATTTATTCAAGGAAGTGGATATCGGTTCTTGACCATAAGCTAGTTTAACCTTTTTTAATCCATACATAGACATAAGTTTCCATATACCTTCTTGGAGAAAAGAATGGGCAAACCCCTAGATGATGTACTGGGCCGTACAAAACCATTGGACTGTAAATCCTCTAACTATCACTTGAGCTCCAAAAGCTCTATTAGTATCGTACTATACAAGGGAAGGGACAGTAGATCAAATCCCAGAACAATATCTATTTTTAATTCTACCTATCTCTTAGGAGGTAATCCAAAAAAATATTTGGGAAAGAAATCCCTGGAAACGATCCACTATGGGAGGGAATTCAGCTTGTCGTAAACCCTAATCCTACATGAAGATATTTACAATCTAGGTGGTCAATCCACCTAGCCCATGATGATCAGATCCCACTCTACCATCCTGGAAATCCCACTCACCCTTATGAAGATAACTAACACCCTCTGGTGATGTAAATGATACCTTAAAATGATAGCAGTCTACAAAAGCGTGATGATGAACCAAACAGTCCATCCCAAGTATGATGTCTAAGCCCTGTTATCTCAAGAACAGAGAGGTTCCATTAGAAAGGGTAACTGGCTACCTCAAGGGGACAATGATTACATTGGAATATACCCTCTTTTCATACCCATAATGACATATCTAGGGTCATTACACCATAGGGATACTGTATCTCTAGTCTTAGACTCTCCATGATAGATACAATGATAAATGAGTTTTAAGAAACTCTCTCAAATAAAGCAGAAATTATTGTAGATACTACTAGAATAGTACCATGTACTATAGATGTTCACGTAGCATGATCCTCAGATATTGGCTTTAGTGCATGAAACTGACATGATCCAAGGCCTATGAAACAGATGGACTACTACGATCAAGACTACTCTACTGGTGCTGCTGGTGATTAGAGGTCTAGCTACCATGGCCAAAATCTCCTCCTCATGCACACTTACCAATACTATCCCAATTCCCCACCTGAAATGGCTTAAAATAATTCACTCTTGATAGTGGATCTATTTCAGATCCTTTTCCACTCAAAGTTAGTAGAAAGTACATACATAAACACTGGATATGCCCCATACAACCACAAGACCTAAATTCCATTGGGTCTCTATCACACGAAGGATTAAAATACCCCCATCGTCCTCAATGATGACACACTTTATATCTATCAAAAATGACATTCTGGTTCTCACTTCCCTGACAAGAAACCTCGAGGGAACACTTTCTACCACTAGAAAAATGTTTGTCTTGATGCGACATTGATCCTATAAACTCATTACTATTTCCACCCCTCAGGTTATGCTTAGTGATAATATCATAATTGACTATCTTAGAAAAGGTAGGTAGGCTAAAGAAATTCAGCTGCATAAGGATGGCATACTAGATCCCATCCTCAAGACGTCTAGCACGTGAAAGCTCATCACTGAATGGAAGTAGTGAAAAGTGAATCAACTCTGTGAAACATGATAAATATTAAATAACTGACCTAGAACCTTTTTTGAGATGCATTAACTCTATGGATATGTCATCTTTCATCATCTAAGGAAAGAACCGATCATAGAAGGCTGTCTGGAAATCATCCCGTAACATGACTTGATGACGACCTTCCTAGGAAATCACATCCTACCATAACATGGCCGAATCCTAAATCATATATGTTTCAAGATATAACCTCCACTATAGTTTAATTTACAGATTCTAAAATATATATAGAGTGGATTTAAGACAATACTCAGTAGCCTATGGACTACCATCCCCTGAAAATGTAGATGGATGTTGTTGCTGGAACTCATCAGTCAGATCAGCCATCGTAGGTGAAATTATTGGAGCACCGTGCATGGAATGCATCAGGCATAAGAAACTATCACAAAAAGGTATTCAATTCCCAAATCAGGTACATCAGGTGGTTCCTCAAGTGTTACTCCTAGAGGCAAGCCTGGAAGCTCAGGGACCACCACATCTGAAGCATGGTCGTCGTCACCATCGTGGTGTACGAAATGAGGATGTCCTGACAGAATTGATTGACAATTTCCAAGAACACACCTCAGAACAAGCTTAAGAATAAATAAATCATCACTATAGGAATATGAACATAATGAAACTCACTACCCAATGAATACTACCCCAACTGCCCACTTAGATGGTTAGGCATCCGTAAGTGATCAAGTATAAGTTTCATTTCATTTTACATTTAATCACATGGTTCACTCCTTTACATTTCATAAACATGGAAAGGTAGGATGAGGAAGTGAAACCATTTCAATTTATATTTCATGATTCACTTTATAATGTATATCCATTTCTGTTGAATCAGTACCCATACACTTATCACTAGAAATAACCCCCATTTATTTATAACAGAATGGCTCGACTCAGTAAATTACTCATCCCAACCCATGAGGGCCCATTCACCACATGAATTGAGACATGAATTCACCCAGTCACATCCAAACATAATATAAGTATAAGCTAACTATCACAACATCACTCTTCAATCATAGGCCTATCAGGCAATGAGTAGTAGTGAAATGCACCTATATGGCCTAGAAATAAGAATGACATGCTAATTTTAGGGGCCTATAATAATGAATATAACAATTCTATTTTACCTCATATCATCAGGACAAGTATGAAATAAAATACTCAAATAGAGTAATAATCAACAATACCACATATCTTGTGCATCACCCAATAGTGAAATAATATCAACTATAACAGGAAAAAACAACAAATATAATTTTAGGCAACTTGGTTTTTACCCTAAACATGGGTTCCTAATGCCCAAGAATGACTTATGACCAAGTACCAAGAATTAATAATCTCTAATATGTTGTCTCAAAATAGTAAATCAAGAAAATAAACCACATTTAATACCACTTTGTGATGTCCCAGACCCAGATTCCCATTAACGAGTGCCCTGAACCAGATGGGTCACATGGCCTCAAGCGCATCTCTCTAAATGCCGGAGGCTTCCGACTAGCAGCAAGGGCATATGGTGTGTCCATGAGGAGACTATTCAGACATTTCCAAAGTTTATCATAGTGGATAAAAGTAAACATGGGTAAATAGCATAGTTAATGTAAGTAAACAGAAGGCACAATCGAAAAATAGCGACAACAATAACAATAACTGAAACAACTGAAATAACATTCAATAAATAATGATATTTCATGTCACTAGAAAACTAAAAATAATGGGTACAATAAAAAAATTATAACATGTTTCACAAAATCATAAATTAAATCAAATACTATCCCCAGAATCCTGATCTCCGTCTTGGTCATCTACTATGAATCTCCATCAAAAACAACAAGTAATCAAGTGTTTTAAGCTGTACGCTTCCCTTTGTCAAAACCTACAACCATTCAATCTTCCCTAGTACCAAATAGATCCTAGAGAGGGTGTGAGATAAATCATAGTTGTCCACTACTAATAGTTTCTATAACATCCATCTTGTTTAATTGAAATATAACTGTGTGCAAGTATGAATATATAAATTTAATTAGTACAATGTAACTAAATACCCAAGTACATACTTCAGCTCTAAGCTGGAATCTAAACATAACAATTCTGTAAATTTATTATTAAGAATTTATAAATAATTCGCATGTTACAAAAGTGAAGGTTCCATGTCATGACAAGGTAACCTGTAATGATATCTAATAGTGATGTCCCAAGGTAATAACCAAGGCAACGTAGACCTAAAGTATAAGGACCCAACCTTAAAACGTTACATAATCTGGAATTTTAGTCAATAATATACATTATTAAAAATTAAGGATCTATTTGAGTTTAGAGTTTTATATAATTAGGATACCTTACATACATAACATACCACATTCATACAAGAGGATAGTACTAAAAACAGTTTCCATTTTTTCAAAAAATAAAACATGATTTCTTTGAAAAATATCCAAACATATAAATTTCCTTACTTATTTGTCTTACAAAACCTTATAACCTGTGAAAATAATTTAAAAACATGGTACGAGAACAAAAATCTCAGTAAGGTATATAAAAAGAATGAAATAACCCATTAGTCCATGAATACTTGTGACGCGGGAAATCAGTTTCAAAAGACAAACATGTCACCCATATAAACTTAATTTGTGAAAGATGAGATTTAAACAAGATCCAAACAAAAAATATTAACATAAATATAACCATAAAGGTATATTTGTGAATTAATTACATAATATTTTAACCCTCATGGCTACCTTATAACTTTTAACCCTCACAACTACCTTACAATTTGTGTAACCATCACAGTTACACATGGAGTAACCATACAAATGAACTCCAAATTACACATACCCATTAAATTGGAGGGAGATATAGGTCCCAAAATTCATCATAAAAAATTCCCAAGAACCATTACATAATCATACAACATGAATAATTGCATAAAAACATTTCATTTGAATTTTGTAAAACAAAAATATTTAAAAGAGGTTTTAAAAGGAAAGTCCCTTATAAATATCATAAAATTGAAGGGGTATTTAATAGAGTGGACAGAATATGTATATAATCTGAAAATAGACATAATTAAACATAATTTAATCAAAATTAATCACACAAAAAATTTAAACGCAACATAAATAATGAAGTAGAAGGCTGACCCAAAGAATGTAAATCGGGTTAAGAATTCCCTTACCTCAGGGTTGTCTTACTTAAACTTGTTTAAACCTATTTTATAATGGTTAAAATAGTGTTATTATTTTCTTAAAGAAAAATATTCATCTTTATAACATCTTATATGATCATTTTATAACAACATTTAACCCTTTAATTGTTAGTATTTTGTTCCTTCCAATGTTTTAAGAGGGTTCTTTATATGATTTTCATGATCAGTTCTTGATGGATGTTCTTGTCGATTGGAAGTGAAAATATAAAATTGGAATGGAAATGTATTTAAATATTTACATTACCATAAATTATATAATTTATCATTTGTATGTTTGATATGAAAATGATTCATAAGTTAAAACATTAACGATGTTCGTTTAGATCATTTTTGTGGTTCTTTGATAATACCGATCTCATTTTGTTTTATAAATTAAAACCATGTGTAATAAAAAATTACAGAACCATGGATGAGACACAATACATATATTATAACCTATTTCAACCATAGAAATTATTTCATGAACATAATTTAAGGAATTAAAGAAAATTAAAATTACATCATCCACGATGTCTGTTATTCGACACATCAGAGACAATGCTTTTATTCCTTGAATAAGTGGGGGAGGAGAAGAAGAATGGTGATGAATTTAACATGAACCTAAGAAAATACAAAATATAAATGATTTATGGATCTTTAATTCCTCTTGGGTAATGGAAGATGAGGAAATAATAATAAAATAAAGGAATTCAAAATAAATAATAGTTGAGAAATCCCTTACATAAATTCGGAAGCCTAATGACTATGCAACATGGTTTTAGAAAACATTAAAAAGAGAGGGGACAAGAGTCACAAATACACAAATGAACCATAATACATGATAGATCAATAATAATATGAAAATAAGAACATGTATGGATTCTTTAATTCTATACCACATAAAAGAGAACTTGAATGTGAAAAAGGAAGAAGTTGGATATTTTCTTACCTTGTTGAGTAACTCTGAGAACTTGAAGTTTGGGACCTTGGGGGATTGAGGAAAACTTAGGAGTACTTCTAGGAAGGTAATGAGGCCAGATATTCATTGATTAGAAATTTTGAATGAATGTAAGGAAGGAATGGGTTGGTATTTATAGAAAAAGTGAGGGAATATTTTAATAATTTCCAAGGGACAACTCATTAGTGGTATTTAAAAAACCATGGGGTTTCCCATGGTATTAGCCACTTGGGAAAAATCATAACATATTTTACTTTACATAAGTTGACCATAATTGTTACATCATTATTACATTATTAATGACGTCATTAAACACACCGAAACTCAAAAGTGTATTTTTACTATTCCCCCAAAAATCAACTATTTCAGAAAAACCAAAAACTTTAACCTTACCATTTTTCAACATGTAGAATTAAAAAATGAACTCCATTTTTTGAAAATGAAATTTTAAAAATTATTAATTTTATTTTTAAATAAAATAAAACTCAATTTAAAAATTAACAATTTTAATTCTATAACTGCTTTTATATCACATTGAAAAATTAACCAGGATGTCATTATCGTAAAGCCTTAAAAAAATAAAACAATAAAAAATTTACTATTCATTAGGGTTATATTACTATTCATAATGGTATATTACTATTCCCCAAATAAACAAGTTCGTTTCATCAGACTCCAAATAACTTACTGATCACAATTATAGATGACGGTTTTTCAAAATTCCAAACACTGAGGTAGTAAAATTATATTTAAAGGAGGGTTATAATTATCCACTTAAAACAAAGTTTCATGAATTTATATTTATATTTAGAAAACCTTAGGCTGTTACATTCTCCCCTCCTTCTAGAAATTGTATCCTCACAATTTTATATTCTTATTAAACAAGTGGGGGTACTTTTCCCTCATAGCATTTTCAGACCCCCAAGTTGTATATTCTACCATGTGGTTTCTCTACAAAACCATTACCTGGTGGATTAACTGATTCCGAAATTCCTATTCCCTTTGATCAAGAATCTGAACTGGTTTCTCTTTATAAGAAATGTTCTCTTCCAGCTGAACTCCTTCTAGGCTCAAAACATGAGTTGAATCTGGCACACACTTTCTCAACATTAAAACATGAAAAACATTGTGTACCTGAGACAAAATAAGAAGAAAAGCTACTTGGTATGCAACTGGTCCAACTTTTCTCCCGGATTTTAAAAGGACCGATGAACCATGGGATTAGCTTCCCTTTCTTACCAAAATGTATCACACTTTTCTAAGAAGATATTTTAAGGAAAAAATGGTCACCTACCTCGAATGAGAAGTCTTTCTTTCTGTTATTTGCATAAATTTCTACCTGCTTTGAGCTGTCTTCATGTGTTGCTGGATCATCTTCACTTTCTCAACCGCTTCCTTTACTAATTCTGGTCCCATAAACTTTCTTTCCCTGAATTCATCCCAAAAAGTTATAGTTGGACACCATTTCCCATACAATTTCTCAAAAGGTTCCATCTGAATATTGGAATGAAAACTGTTATTATAAGAAAACTCAACTAAAGAATGATGTTGATCCCAAGTTCCCCGGTAGTCCATTGAACAAGCTCGTAGAATATCCTCTAAATTCTGAATTATTTGTTCTGAATGCCCATCTGATTGAGGATGAAAAGTTTTACTGAAATTTAATTCTATTCCCAAAGACTTATGAGGGCCCTTCCAAAATATAGAAGTGAACCTGAGATCATGATCAGATACAATGGAAAGAGGAACACCATGTAACATGAAAATCTTGTTGAGGTACATTAGAGAAAGCTGGTCCAAAGACATTGAATCTCGAATAGAAAGAAAATATGCAGATTTTGTCTGCTGATCAACAATAACCCAAATCGCATTGTTACCTCGAGAAGTCCGTGGTTTTCCCTCCACGAAGTCCATTGATATATTCTCCCATTTCCACGATGAAACTGGAAAAGGCTGAAGCATCTCCTTTGGTAACTACCGCTCTGCTTTAACTTGTTGAAAAGTCAAACATTTCATAGTAAATTCTGTAATATCTCTTTTCATTCTATCCCAACAGTAATACTCTTGTAGGTCTCTGTACATCTTAGTACTTTTAGGATGAACTGAAAATTCAGAACTATGAGCATCACACAATAAATCTTTCTTCAGCTGAGAATCACAAGACACACACAACCTTCTTCCAAATCTTAAAACACAATCTTTACCAAGGCTAAATTATATAAGATTACTCATTTTAACCAATTATACCTTTTTATGTAGCTCACAATATTCATTCTGTGCTTTCTTAATCCTATCTAATAACAATGATTTCATTGAAACTTGCCACAAAAATATTTATTCCCTGTACCAACAACTTCTATGCCAAAATTCATCAAATCATTAACCAAGGGATCGTTTTCTAAAAGTAACATGGTTAATGATGCATGGTGTTTTTGACTCAAGGAATCTTCCACTTTGTTTTCTTTTCTTGGATGATAATTTATCATGAAACCATAATCCTTTATCAGTTCAATCCATCTTCTATGGATCATGTTTAATTCCATCTAAGTGAATATATTCTTCAGACTTTTATGGGTAGTATATATTTTACATTTGGCTCCATATAAATGATGTTTCCAAATTTTCAAAGACAAAACCACAGCTGCTAATTCTAAATCATGTGTGGAATAATTTAACTCATGGATTTTCAGTTGTCTTGAAGCATAATAAATTACCTAATAATTTTTTATCAAAAAACAACCAAGTCCCTTCAAAGAATCATTACAGTAGATAAGAAACTCACCATTTTGGTAAGGCAAGGCCAAAAATGGAGCATTCATCAATCTATTCTTCAGTTCTTGAAAGAAAACACCACATTCTTCTATCCAAATAAATTTAACACCTTTTCGCGGTAACTTGTTATGTGTTCCAGATAACTGTGCAAAGTTTTTAACAAACTGTCAGTAATAACCTAATAATCTAATAAAACTATGAATCTCTATAACATTTTTGGGTCTTGGACATTCATTAACCACTCTTGTTCTGGTAGGTTCAAATATTATTCCATTATTATTTACAATGTTCCCAAGAAAATAAATATTTTTTAACCAAAAATTACACTTGCTGAATTTTCCATACAATTTATTTTCCTTTAAAGTTTGTAAAACAACCCTTAGATGTATTTTATGTTCTTATTTACTCTTAGAAAATACCATAATGTCATCAATAAACACAACCAAAAACTTATCCAAGAACTCATTAAATATTATATTAATAAGATCCATGAAAACAATATGTGCATTAGTTAACCCAAACAGAATAAAAAAAATTCATAATGGCCATATCCAGTACGAAAGGCTATTTTTGGTATGTCATCCTCTTTCACCTTCAACTGATGGTATCCTGATCTCAAGTCAATCTTGCAATAGTACGGAGCTCCTTGGAGCTGATCAAACAAGTCATCGATGTGAGGAAATGGATACTTGTTTTTAACAGTGATGTTATTCAAACCTCTTTAATCAACACAAAGTCTCATGGATCAATTTTAAATTTTAATGAAAAAATAGGGGCTCCCCATGGTGATGTTATAGAATGAATGAATCCTTTATCAAGAAAATACTGCAACTGATTTTTCAATTCAAGAAGTTCTATTTGAGGCATATGATAAAGGGGTTTTGAAATTGGCTTAGAATCAGGAATTAACTCAATTGTGAATTAGACTTCCGGATCAGGTATTACAGAATGTAAATCATCAGAAAAACATCATGTTATTCATTTACCATTGGGACATCATTAATCTGAACAGTTCCCTTATTTTCTACAACATGATCAAGATAAATTTCATTTCCATATTTCAATAGTTTATCAGCTTCCTAATATGTTATCAATTGTATAGGTTCGTTATTATATACAAACTGAAACTCTTTTAAAAAAAACATCATTATCTCTATAATCAATCTTAGTATAATAAATAGGAAGCCAATCCATTCCCAAAATAACATCAAACTCGACTAAGGGTAAAAAAACAAGGCTGGTAGGTAAATTATTTCCACATACTAAAATAGAAAGATTATTATAATTTATTTTTGCTATAATATTTCCCATAGTGTTTTAACATCAATTTATGGTCTCATTTGTTGAGGTGATATTTCTAATTTACTAGAAAATTTCCCAGAGATGAAGGAATGTGTAAACCCTGAATCGAACAAAAAATTAGAAAAATATGGCTAAACGAATAGAGTACCTGATACCACTTCACTGTATAGACCGACATCTGCTGACGTAGTCACAAAGATATCACTACACCTTTCAACTTATAGTCTGGATTCTTTGTATCCTTTCAGATATCTCTCTAGGTAGGCATTTACATAATGACCCATCTCACCACATTTAAAACACTTAATAGTTTGATTATCAGGATTAGTATTAGAATCATTTCATTACAATATCGAGCCATATTTCCAAACTTACCACATCAAAACCATTTCCCAATTTTAGTAAGATATTATCCAGGGTGATTCTTTGTACACTTTTCACAAATAGGAAACTAGATTTTCTTACCATCATAATTCTTTCATTGATTCTTACCCATCAATTTCCATCTTGAACTTTTCTTCTCATTGTTTCCAAAATGAAAATTATCATCATCAAACTCCGTCTCTACCCTCTCAGCACATCAGACAAGTTTCTCATAATTTTTGAATTTATGGGTGAAAAACGCCCTTTAATACCTTTTCTTCAGTCCTAATTCAATGTATTTTTTTTTCTATCAAGATCCAGAATAATATTTGGAGCATACCTAGCCAGTCGGGTGAAGATATCTTCAATCACAACAACTGGTTCTTCCTCATTTTCTTTCAATTCAAGGAATTGTTTCTCCATCATAAGTCACGCCACCGTAGGAAAATATTATTCATGGAAAATACTTTTAAACTCATCCCACTCTAAGGCATCAATATTATCTATATCTCTGATATTATTTATCATGGAACACCACTGATCAGCTTCACCTTTAAAATGATAAATGGAAAGACTTACCTTTTGATTATCTGAGTATACCATAACATTGAATATCTTTTCAAGGGATTTAATCCATCTTTCTTCCACAACTAGGTCAGTAAATCCATTAAAAGTAGAAGGGTGTTGTCTCATAAAATGTTCCACTATTTTCACGTTTCATTATAGTAACTCTATTTGTTCTCTTGAATAGATGCAAAAACCATTTATTTCTTGTGTTAGCTGATCCATTACTATCACAAAACACCTCAGTTCTAATTCCTACCATTCCAGGCCGTAGAATCAGAAGGATGTTGTTCCATCACAACCTCTCCTCTTCAGCTTCCCTATTTCCTCAACATACAACCCTTCTGAACAAATATATATTAGTTTTAGAAACATGGTAATAATTAAATTATATATCAATTAAAATTGACCATAGAGTAAAAAAACATTTATGGTAATATATTAAAGCATCCTAACCCCTAAAGTTATCTAAACCATCCTCTGATACCAACTATAAGGACCCAACCTTAAACCATTACTTAATCTTGAATTTTAGTCAATAATATACATTATTTAACATTGAGGATCTTTTTGAGTTTAGAGTTTTATATAATTAAGATACCTTACAAACATAACATACCACATTCATACAAGAGGATACTACTAAAAATAGATTCCATTTTTTTTGAAAATTTAAAACATTAATGATTAAAACATGATTTCTTTGAAAAATATTCAATGTAACACCCCAAACCCTCTAGGCTAGAGATGGCGCATTACTTGTGATATTGGCATGGTTAGAAGGAATGAAAAATTCCAAAGGAACAATTAGTTTAGTAGTCTTGAATAAACTAGATACATAGATGCAACACAAATTACATTGAAAAAGGTTACAAGATACAACACATAACAAAACTAAAAACAAAAACCACATGAACTAAATAAATGAAATTCTCTTTATAAACTATTGAAGGTAAATAATGAAAGTTGTGAGCTCAAATTCTCAGCAAGGGTTACATATATCGGAAGAATGAGTACAATAATAAGTGAATCATAATCAATCTAACATAATCAATATGGCATGGTGAATAAATGAAAAACTAATGGGAAAAAAAGATTGAGAATGAAACTACATCCATTGATTTTATCATAGTGAAAACATCATGGATAATAATAATAAATAATAATGAATAAAAAGAATTCTTATTAATTGGATTTCATGTATCTGGCACATTAAACCATAATACCATTAAAACGGTTTAGTTCTGGTGGTAGAAACCTGTCTGATTTTTGGAAACAAACTCGAAGGGTTTGTCGCCAAATGATTTGTCTTATGAGACCTACCGATGCATCGAGGGGATATAGTGGGACCCACCCACCACTTAATGTCCAAATCATTCTTTATACATTGTTTCAACATAAGAGAAATATGAATTTCCAATATCCACATAGAGTAGAGTATACAGATTCATCAATATTTCTATAATTAAAATAACCTTCCAAATAAACACCGTTTGTAAAATGGTATACAGTTTAGACAAAAAACATATCCATGATATGAGATTAGAGATATTTAATATAAATATAATTTTAAATGAAAATTGATCTCAAATGGAAATTAGTTACACCATATAATGATTATTAGGTGCACAATACAAAGTTAGTCACAACAAAATATTAGTTGAGACAAAGTCTTTTTCCACAATGTAGTCGGTCGAATCATATAAACAGAACTTAATAACCCTAAAATGAATCATTGAATAACATGAATATAAAGAGAATCATGTTATTATATATCAAATGTAAGTACACATGTACCACATACAATAAATAAGTGGCGAACAATAATAATCTCACAAAAAAGAAAGTGAGATGAGAAAACCCCTTACAAACATTTCGGCATGGTAACGAGTGTTATTGTGAGGTATTAACAAGAGATAAAGGGGTATTACATTATTTATATGTCACAAGGGAAGATTGGGGGAGGTGTGAAAACATACCCTATACTTCGGAATAAAAAATAAAAGAGCACAACATCGGGTAGATTCTTGAACAAAAGTGAGAGAGAGGACCCCTTACAAAGATTGTGTCATTAGAGTGACGATAAATCAGTGAAATATTTATGTGTGAGAAATAAAAATAAAAAACATATAAGTGGAAATACATTATAAAACAAAAATAAGTCATTCACACATATTCTTGGAGAAATGTATCCAATGAAATAGATGTTTAACTCAAAGAATGAAAATTGAGTTAAGCAATCCCTTACCTTATGCTTGAAGGTGTTCTTGAATTGTTATAAAAGACCTGAATAAACAAATTAAACTCATTAATTAACAATTCCAGAACCTCTTATATATATAAATTATTTATTATAACCTTTATATTTCATTCATGTCCTTTTTGATTAGTTATAAGGTTCAATTTCATTGTTTGGGCTCGTTTCATTACTTGGTTTTAAAAGACCGGTTCACTTATATTCAAGTTCGGATAAATATGAAAGATGGAAGTGGTTGTCCCGAAATGAAGTTATATGATATTAGTGAATATCCAGGAGATTAAATGGTTTTAAATTTAATTTGGTTACATATAATGAGGTCGAATTATTATATATATAACCTTAGTGACAACCGTTTTGGTTAATCGGTGGGTTTGATTACAATGAACATGTTTTGATTTATAACTTAATACCATTTTTACAAAATGATTACATAACTAAAATACAATATATTACATATATAATGAACTAGTTAAACCATAACACAAATTTTTTCATGACCATAATTAAATATTATAATAGAAATTGATAAACCGTTATCCTTGAATGTGCTAAATTAACACATCTCAAACGGTGCTTTCATTTCATCCAAATAAAGGGCAGGGAAATGATAGAAGATAATGAAATATCCCATTATCGTAGAAACATTCCCGTACATGTATGTTACTGGAGTTATCATACAATTTGGGTGAAGGGATGTTAGGAAAGAAACAAAAAGAAAATAACTTAAAAGAAATGAGGGAATTGAATAGAGGAATTTACCTCCTGAGACTTCATCCTTTGAGAACCTCTTAAGGGGAGAGGATTTGGTATTTTGAAGAGGCTAGGAGATTTTGGATGTGGGAGAGGATCTTGGGGAGAGATTTGGGCAGAATATTGGCAAGTCACAAGGCTTGAGAGGAGGGAAGATAAGGGGGAGTGAAGGGGAGGGGTTTTTTATTGTGGAGGAGAGGGGATTTCTCAATATAAAATTCATTAATTTAATATTTCTCAACATGAAAAGGAATAGTGATTATTCCATGAAAAATAATAGTAATTTTATGATGTAAATCCGAATCAATTAGTCTTACATCATCATATAATCATCAATGACTCAATTAATCCATTATTTAGCATTTATTGTGAGTTATCAGATTTTACTATTCATCAGAAATTCAAGTATTTACAAAAAATCCCAAAAATTCATTCTAACCATTTTTTGACATGTAGAATCCCAAAAGGAAGTCCAATTTTCAAAAATAATTTTCTAAATATGATTAATTAAATATTTAATTAAAACCATTATTTAATCGAAAAATATAAACACATAAAATTTTCATCTTCATTTTTATACTGCCTAAATTCATTTATACACTCAATGGTATGGATGCCATTCATAAGAGTCAAATTAATATTCATAAGGGTAAGTTAATATTTATAAGGGTATGTTACTATTCATAACGGTAGGTCACTATTCACAAAAAATTGATTTTTCCTTATCGGACTCCAAATAACTTACTCATCGCAACCATGTATGTCAGATTTTTGAAATTAACATCATTGAAGTGAAAAAATTAGGTTTACTTGGCTAGGTTATGGATATATCCTATAAGTAACAATGTTTTGTTCTATAGAGGCTCAGTGATTCAAGAAATATAGGCTATAACTAGAATGTATTTAAGAGAAACATACCATGAAGTGTTTGGGGTGCTACATTATTCCCTCCTTCTGAAATTTCGTCCTCAAAATTTTATGTATGAAACTCACCAAAAAGATGTGGGTGATTTTTTTTTTCATAACATCCTCAAGTTCCCATGTTTCCTCCTCCATATTCTAGTTTCTCCAAAGAACCTTTACAAGAAAAGTTGTCTGATTTCTCAATACCTTATTTCTTGTGTAAAGAATCCTGATAGTCTTTTCATAGTATGAAAAATAAAGTTCTAGTTCAATTTCATCATATGTGAGTACATGGGTTGGGTATGGCATGTATTTCTTTAACAATGACACATAGAACACATCATGAACATTGGAGAGACTTGGTGGAATTGCTAAACGGTAGTCTATAACTCCGATTCTTTCCATAATTTCAAATGGTCTGTTGTACCTGGGGATCAATTTACATTTCTTACCAAAACGTAAGACACCCTTCCATGGAGATAATTTTAGAAATAAATGATCTACCACTTGGAATTCCAAATTCTTTCTCCAGTTGTCAGCATAACTCTTCTGCTTACTTTGGTATGCTTTAATATGGGATTGTATTGTCTTAAAAAAGATGTGGTCTCTTCAATAAGTTCTGGGCCTATAAGTTTCCTCTCACCAACTTCGTCCCAACAAGTTAGAGTTGGACATCTTTTTCTATATATTACTTCATATGGAGCCATTTGAATACTAGAATGGAAACTATTGTTATAGGAAAATTCCACCAAAGGAAAGTATTGATCCCACATAACTTGTAAGTCAAGAGAGCATGACCTCAAAAAGTCTTCTAGAGTTTGAATAGTCCTTTCAGACTATCCATCAGTTTTAGGGTGATAAGAAGTACTCATACGAAGCTCAGTATTCAAAGCATTCTTGAGAATTTTCCAGAATTTTGAAGTAAACTAGGTATATTGATCAGACAAAATTTATAGAGGTGAACCATGAAGTCTTACAACTTCATTAATATAAAGCCTTTCCAATTTATCAATTGAAAAATCCTCTCTTATAGGAAGGAAATGTGCTGATTTTGTGAGATGATCAACAATTACCCATATTGCATCATTCCTTCTAGGTGTCCTTGGTAGTTTGGTGACAAAATCCATTGTAATGTTATCCCACTTCAACATAGAAATAGGTTGTGGTTGAATCACTCCTTTGGTATTTTGTCTCTTTACCTTCACTTGTTGGAAAACTAGACATCTTGACATATATTCTGCAATTTCCCGCTTCATATTATCCCACCAAAAATATTCCTTCATATCTCTATACATCTTGGTGCTACCCGGGTGTATAGAGAAATTTGAGCTATGAGAATCATCTAATAGTTCCCTTTTTATCTTAGGTACTGATGGAACACATAACCTCTTCCCAAATTTCAGAACTCCTTCATAAAAAAAGTCAGCCAGTCTCCCATCCTTAACTACATTAATTTTCTTGTGCAGATTATCAACATCAGATTGATAGCTTTTTATCTTCTCTAGTAAATATGGTTTAGTAATCATTTGAAAGAGGAGAGATGTTTCCCCTTCCTTCACAATTCCCATTTCCATCTTCAGTAGATCCATGAATATAGTATCTCTTTCAATCCTCATATAAGTCATAAGGCCATGATCTTTCCTGCTTAATGCATCTACCACCTTATTCACCTTTCCTGGGTGGTAGTGTATTGAACAATCGTAATATTTGAGTAACTCAAGCCATCTTCTTTTCCTAATGTTGAGTTCTTTTTGTGTGAAAATGTATTTCAAACTCTTGTGGTATGTATAAATTTAAAATCTCTCTCCGTAGAGATAATGATTCGATATTTTTAGAGCAAAGATTACGACTGCTAACTCAAGATCATGAGTTGGATAATTTTTCTCATGAGTCTTCAACTGTCTTGATGCATAAGCAAAAACATTATCATTTTTCATAAGTATGCAACCCAGTCCATTCTTTGATACATCACTATATATTAAAAATCCACCACTTCTAGATGGAAGAGTCAAAATTAGAGCATTGACCATTCTTGTTTTCAATTATTCGAAGAATTCGATAAATTATTTTGTCCACACAAACTTAACTCCATTACGTGTGAGCTCGGTTAGCGGGTTAGCTAGTTAGGAAAAATTCTGAACAAAACGCTGGTAGTAACATGCTATGCCAATAAAACTATGTACCTTAGTTATGTTTTTTTGGCATCGTCCATTCTTGGATTCCCTTTGTCTTTGCAGGATCATCTAGGATTCCATCATCAGAGACAATATGGCCCAGAAAAGAAACTGATTGAAGCTAGAATTCACATTTTATAAACATCCCATATAATTTTTTACTTCTAAGAGTTTGTAGAATAATCCACAAGTGATTATCATGGTCTTCATAAATTTTTGAGTAAACTAGGATATCATTAGTGAATACCACAAAAAAGTTATCAAGAAATTCCTTGAAAAATCTATTCATTAAATCCATGAAAACAAAGGGTCCATTTTTCAGTCCAAAAGGCATTTCTTTATACTCGTAATGCCCATACCTTGTCTGAAATGCTATCTTAGGAATATCTTCCTTCCCTACACTCAACAGTTGATTTCCAGATCAAAGGTCAATCTTTGAAAAGTATTTATCTCCATGAAGTTGATCAAATAAATCATCATTCCGGGGTAGAGGATACTTATCCTTTATTGTAATAGCATTTATTTACCGGTAATCAATGAAAATCCTCATGGATCCATCTTTCTTCTTGACAAAGAGGACATGGGATCCCCATGGAGAAACACCAGGTTGAATAAATCCTTTTTTACTGAAATCCTCTTATTTTTTCTTTAGATCTACTAATTCCACAGTGGCCATTCTATAGGGTGTCTTTGATATAGGTCTTGCATTAGGAATGAAATCAATAGAGAACTCAACTTCTTGCTCTGGAGGATGTCCAAGAAAATCTTGTGGAAATACATCAATGTACTCCTACACTATGTTCATATATTTGATTTGAAGATTTCTTTCCTCGCCCATTGATATTGGTTTATCTTACCCTCCAATTATTGCATTTAGTAGAGCTACTGGGGGTAGTTTTAGATAAGAATCAGGTGGCAAAGTTTATTTCTTAAAGATAAAGGATTCTATACCATTTGAAAAAATTGTAACTTCCTTCTTCTTACAATAAATCTTCACATCATAATTTGACATCTAATCCATTCCTAGAATTATATCAAATTCAGTCATTGGTATGATGATAAGGTTAGAAACTAAAGAACTTTTTGGTGTTTGGAGGGGGACTAGTCGACATGCCATTGTTGCAATGATACATCCCTTGGGAGTTTTGACTGACAACTCCTTTACTAAATCAAATTGGACATATCTAATTTTCTTGGAAAACTGGGAAGATATAAATGAATGTGATGATCCAAAATCAAAAAAGTGTTGGCTAAGTTTGAGGAAAAAATTAAAGTACCTTCCACCATTTCATTATGAATATCAACCTCCGCAATTGTAATCTCATAGGTTCTCCCTTGTTATCTTGAATTTTTTTGAGGCATGTTTTGTTGGTGATTATGACCCTCATTTTCATAGTGTCCCATATCTCTGTAATTGTAGCATTGAATATTTTTTAATTTTTTCTTCCCCTTGAATTCATCAGATCGATGACCCTTTTCTCCACAGTTATAGCAGATGCCCATGCCTTTCAAGCTTTTCTTGATATGATTGTTTCCACAGTTCTCACATAATGGGAATAACTTTGTTCCCTTGCTCTTATTTGGTGCTTCTCCTTTTCCTTTTTTATCAGAGTACCGCTTCTTATCTTGATTTACTTTTAAAATATTTGATCTATCAAATTATCTCTCTTTTTCGATGGCACTTGATAAAATTTCATCATATGATGAAAATTATTGAGAGTCCAGTGCCTTTAGAAGACTTAGATTAAGACCTTCAAAGAAATGATCAATCTTGTCTGCTGAGTCACATACATAATCTACGACATACCTAGTTAGCCTTATGAAATTATCCTCATACTTTGAAACAATGTCTTCTTCCCTTTGTTTTAAGCCAAGGAATTTCCTTTTCATTTCAGTTCGCTGATCACGAGGGAAATAATTTTCAAATAATATTTCCTTAAAAGTCCTACATTCCATATATTCTATTTCTTATTCCTACAATGTATTTTGAATCAAGTACCACTATTGATCAGGGTCACCCCTGAGACAATATACTGCCATTACTACCTTTTCATTTTAATTTCTTCTTAATTCCATGAATATCTTTTCAAGGGACTTGATCCATTGCTCAGCAACCACTGGGTTAGTAGTCCCACCAAAAGATGGAGGCTTCTGCCACATGAAATGATCCAACATAGGTGTGGAATGGTTATTCATTATAACCTGAGTAAGTTGTCCCAATGTGGTCATGATCTAATCTGCTCCAATATTGACTTTGTTGACTTGCTCAATAGGGAGATACCTACCTTTTCCACAAGTATTGATTCCCCTTCTTCTATTAGATTCCATTTCTAAAAAATGGGATACACTAGATTTGTTTATGAATCTCAAATAGAAAATCACTCAACATAGATTGTAATTCTATGCATAGATAATATTATAAACATGGTTTCTCTAAGGAAAAATTTATATTAAACTCCTTCATAATGTCTTGTAAATAAATGTGAATTATCTTAAGCATATCCCCTGGGAGTGTCATAACCAAGAGTGCAATAAGGCCCGTTGTCGTGCACCAGTTTCCGTTCGACTCTAGCTCAAAGTGGTGTTTTCGGGTTTTATTCCTAGACACATCTGTGCCAGATCTGACTCTACCTTATCGTATCCAGACAAGGCCATATTAATTAAAAAAGACACACAATACATTCCTTAACAAAATACCAAGACGTTCTTGTATGTTTATCCTCAAATACTACCTTAGGGATTTGTTCCCTACCATACATTTCCTACTCCAGTTCCCATGTTTCTTACTAAACTTCCTCTCATATCAACTGTAACACCCCGAACCCTCTAGGATAGAGTTGGTACATTACTTGTGATATTGGAATGATTAGAAGGAATGAAAAATCCAGAAGGAATGATTAGTTTAGTATCCTTAAAGAAACTATATGCATATATGTAACACAAATTACATTGAAAAAGGTTACAAGATACAATACATAACAAAACTAAAAACTGCAACCACATGAACTCAATAAATGACCTTCTCTTCATCACCTGTTGAAGGAAAAAAATGAAAGGGGTGATCTCAAATTCTTATTAAGGGTAAAAAATAGTTGAATCATTAGTACAATAATAAGTGAATCATAATCAATCTGATATAATCAAAATGGCATGGTGAATTAATGAAAAACTAATTCCAACAATAGACTGAGAATGAAACTGCATCCATAGATTATGTCATAGTGAAAACCTCATTGATAATAATAAAAACTGATAATAAATAAAGAGAGTTATTATTAATTGGACTTCATGTATCTATTACATGAAACCATAATACCATTAAAATACTTTCGTTCTATGGGTAGAAACCTGTCTGATTTTTGGAAACAAACTCGAAGGGTTTGTCGCCAACTGATTTGTCTCATGAGACCTACCGATGCATCGACCTGCCACTGTATTTCCAAATCATTCTTTATACATTGATTCAATACAGGAGAAATATGCATTTATAATATACATATTGAGTAGATTATACAAATTCATCAATATTTCCATTATTAAAATAACTTTCCAAATAAACACAATTTGTAAAATAGTATATGTTTATACAAAAAACATATCCATGATATGAGATTATGGATATTTAATATAAATATAATTTCAAATGAAATTTGATCTCAAATGGACAGTAGGTACACCACATAAGGATTATTATGTGCACAATACAAAGTTAGTCACAACAAAATAGTAGTTGAGACAAAGTCTGTTTCCACAATGTAGTCGGTCAAATCATATAACCAGAACTTAATAACCCTAAAATTAATCATTAAATAACATGAATACAAATAGAATCATGTTATTATATATCAAATGGAAGTACACATATACCACATACAATAAATAAGTGGTGAACAATGATAATCTCACAAAAAAGAAAGTGAGATGAGAAAACCCCTTACAAACATTTCGGCGTGGTAACGAGTGTTATTGTGTGGGATTAACGAGAGGTAAAGGGGTATTACATTATTTATATGTCACAAGGGAAGAGTGGGGGAGGTTTGAAAACATACCTCATCATTTGGAATAAAAAATAAAAGAGCACAACATAGGGTAGATTCTTGGACAAAAGTGAGCGAGAGGATCCCTTACAAAGATTGTGTCATTAGAGTGATGATAAATAAATGAAATATTTATGTGTGAAAAATAAAAATCCACCAAATATAAGTGGATATACATTATAAAACAATATTAGGTTAATCACACATAATATTGGAGAAATGAAACCAATGAAATAGATGTTTAACTCAAAGAATGAAAATTGAGTTAAGTAATCCCTTGCCTTATGTTTGAAGTTGTTCTTGACTTGTTATTAAAGACGTGAATAAACAAATTAGGCATATTAATTAATAATTAAAGAAAATATTCAATATGTAAATTATTTATTATAAACCTTTTTAGTTCATTAAAGACATTTTTGATTAGTTATAAGGTTCAATTTCATTGTTTGGGCTCGTTTCATTACTTGGTTTTAAAAGATCTGTTCACTTATATTCAAGTTCGTATAAATATGAAAGATGGAAGTGACTGTACAGAAAAGAAGTTATATTATATTAGTGAAAATCCAGGAGATTACATGGTTTTAAATTTAATTTGGATACTTTGAGTGAGGTCAAATTATTATATATATAACCTTAGTGACATCCGTTTTGGTTAATCGGTGGGTTTGATTACAAGGAACATGTTTTGCTTTATAACTTAATACTATTTCTACAAAAGGATTAAAGAAATCAAATAGGACATATTACATATATAATAATATAGTTTAAACAGAACACAATTGATTTCTTGACCAGAATTAAGGATTATAATAGAAATTAATAAACCGTTGTCCTTGAATGTGCTAAATTAGCACATCTCAAACGGTGCTTTCATTTCATCCAAATAAAGGGTGGGGAAAAGAGAAAAGATAATGAAATATACCATTAGCATAAAACAATTCCAGTACATATATGTTACTGGAGTTATGATACTATTTAGGTGAAGGGTGGTGAGGAAAGAAACTAAAAAGAATAGAACTTAAAATAAATGAAGGAATTGAAAAGAGGAATTTACCTCTTGAGACTTCCTCCTTTGAGAACCTCTTAAGTGGAGAGGTTTTGGTATTTTTTAGTGTCTAGGAGATTTTGGAAGTTGGGGAGGATCTTGGTGAGAGATTTTCATAGAATATTGGTAAGGCACAAGTCTTAATAGGAGTGAAGAGAAGGGGGAGTGAAGGGTGGTTTTTATAGTGGAGGAGAGAGGGGATTTCTCAATATAAAATTCATTAATTTATTATCTCTTCAAAATACAAGAAATAGTGAGTCTTAAATGACCAAGAATAGTAATTTTATCATGTGAATCCGAATCAATTGGGCTTACATCATCAGATCATCATCAATGACTCAATTAATCCATTATTTAGCATTTATTGTGAATTATCAGATTTTACTATTCATCAAAAATTCAAGTATTTCAAAAAAATACCAAAAATTTATTCGAACCATTTTTGACATTTAGAATCCAAAAATAAAGTCCATTTTTCAAAAATAATTTTCTAAATATGATTAATTAAATATTTAATTAAAATCATTATTTAATCGAAAAATATAAACACTTAAAATTTTCATCTTTATTTTTAAGGTGCCCAAATTCATTTATACACTCAATGGTATGGATACCATTTACATTAGTCATATTAATATTAATAAGGGTAAGTTACTATTCGTAAGGGTAGGTTACTATTTATAAGGGTAGGTTACTATTCACCAAAAATAGATTTTTCCTTATCGGACTCCAAATAACATACTGATCGCAACCATGTTTGTAACATTTTCAAAATTCACATCATAGAAGTGAAAAAATTATATTTACTTGGCTAGGTTATGGATATCTCCTATAAGTAACAATTTTTTGTTCCATAGAGGCTCAGTGATTCATGAAGTATAGGCTACAACTAGAATGTATTTAAGAGAAACATATTATCAAGTGTTTGAGGTGCTACATTCAAACATTTAACTTGGATTAATTCTTTGAATTACACATCATTATAGCCTATGAAAATTATTTAAAAATATGGGATGAGCACAAAAATCTCAGTAATGGATATAAAAAGAAGGAAATAACACATTAGTCCATGAATACTTGTGAGACGTGAAATCATTTTAAAGAGACATACTTGTCCTCATATAAACTTACTTTGTGAAACATGCGATTTCTACAAGATGCAAAAAAACATAATAACATAAATATAACCGTATAGGTATATTGGGGAATTACTTACATAATACTGTAACCCTCACAACTACCTTATAACCTATAACCCTCACGGCTACCTTACAATTTGTGTAACCATCGCAGTTACACATGAAGTAACTTTATGGATGACCTCCAACATACAAATAAAAAAATGCATTGGAGGTATATATAGGTCCCACCCTTCATCATAAACAATTCCCAAGAACAATAACATAATTATACAACATGAATAATTTCATAAAAACAATGCTTTTGAATTTTGTAAAACAGAATTTTGAAAAGAGGTTTTAAAAGGAAAGTCCCTTATAAATATCATATAATTGAAGGGGTATTAAATAGAGTGGATGGAATATGTATATATTTTGTAAGTACACATAATTAAACATAATTTAGTCATAATTCATCACACAATCAATTCAAACACTACATAAATAATTAAGTTGAACGCTAACCCAAAGAATGGAAATCGGGTTAAGAATTCCCTTACCTCAGGTTTATCTTACTTCAAATTTTTTAAACTTAATTTATAATGGTTAAAATTGTATTATTATTATCTTAAATAAACATATTCATATTTATAAAATCTTATATGATCATTATATTACATTATTTCACCCTTTAATTGTTAGTATTCTTTTCCTTCCATTTTTTGGGTGCGTTCTTTATATGATTTCCATGGCCGGTTCATGGTAGATGTTCTTGTCGATTGGTAGTGAAACTACAAAACTGGAAAGGAAATTTATTTACATATTTTTAATACCTTAAATTATACAATTTATCATTTTTAATTTTTACATGAGGATGATTCATAAGTTAAAACATTAATGATGTTTTTTTGATCATTTTAATTGTTCTTTAATAATAATGACCTCATTTTGTTTTATAAATTAAAATCATGTGCAAAAAAGAATTCCAGAACCATGGATGAGAAATAATACATATATTATAACCTGTTTAAACCATAAATTTTTTTCATGACCATTATTTAAGGAATTAAAGCAAATTGAAATTACATCATCCATGATATCGGTTATTCGACACATCATGGACAATGTTTTTATTCCTTTAATAAGTGGGAGAGGAGAAGAAAAATGATGATGAATTTTACATTAAAAAGATAAAATCTAGAATATAAATTATTTATTTAGATTTCATTCCTCTTTGGTAAGAGAATATGGTGAAATAATAATAAAATAATGGAACTCAAAATAAAAGAATAGTTGAGAAATCCCTTACATAAATTTGACAACCTAATGAATATGAAACATGGTTTTAGAAAACATTAAAAAGAGAGAGGATAAGATTAAAACATACATAAATGAATCATAATACAAGATAGATCAAGAATAAGCTTAAAATAATAACATTGTGTGGATTCTTGAATTCTATACCACATAAAAGAGAACTTGAATGGGAAAAAGGAAGAAGTTGGGAATTTTCTTACCTTGTTTAGTAACTCCTAGAACATGAAGGTTGGGACCTTGGGGGATTGAGAAAACATTGGGAGGACTTCTAGAAAGGTAAAGAGGCCAGATATTTGTTGTGAGGAATTTGGAATGAATGTAATTAAGGAATGGTTTGGTATTTATAGCAAAAGTGAGGGAATATTTTAATAATTTCCAATGGACACCTCATTAGTGGTATTTGCAAAACCATGGGGTTTCCCACGGTATTTACCCATGGTATTAGCCACTTGGAAAAAATCCTAACATATTTTACTTTACATAAGTTGACCATAATTATTATATCATTATTACATCATTAATGATGTCATTAAACACACCAAAACTCAAAAGTGTATTTTTAATATTCACCAAAAAATCAACTATTTCAGAAAAATCCAAAACGTTAACCTTACCATTTTTCATCGTGTAGAATGAAAAAATGAACTCCATTTTTTGAAAATAATTTTCGAAATATTATTAATTTTATTTTTAAATAAAATAAAACTTAATTCAAAAATTAACAATTTTAATTCTAAAACTGCTTTTATATCACATAAAAAAATTAACCAGGATGTTATTATATTAAAGCCTTAAGAAAAAATAATAATAATACAATTTAATATTAATTAGAGTCATATTACTATTTAAATAACTATTCATAAGGGTATGTTATTATTCACAAAAAACAAGTTGGTTTCATCAGACTCCAAATAACTTACTGATCATAATTTTAGATGACCGTTTTTAAAATTCAAAACATGTAAGTAGAAAAATTATGTCTATAAGCTAGTTATAATTATCTAACAAAGTTTCATGTATTTTAATTTTTTTAGAAAACCTTAGGGTGTCACATCAAGGGTCTCCAACTCAGTAATAACTGTATCCTAGCATGGATAAGTGTGTAATCCAAGGATTATTTTCCAAGTTATTCCAAAATAAGGTGCCTACTTAATCCAAGGTTATCGTCCAAGGTAAAATAGGGATAATAAGAGACTGGTCCCTATGGGCTGTAACTATGGAAACAACTTGTCAATGCTAGATCCAATGAGTTTATCTAAGAAATCCTATGATGATATTTAAGGGATCCTATGATGTCATACTTAGAATCCAAATAATAGACAAGGATTAGTATATATGTGGTTCTCAACCTATAGAATCAGTATCCTTTAATTGGAATGGGGTTACCGAGTTCTCAAGGAATTCTGCAATCAGAATCTAAGACAAGATTAAGTCAGTATATTTCTATTTAATTATAAATTAATGTAATATTTCTTTTGTTTCAATACATTCCATTAATTAGTGTGATAAGGTCAAGTATCATGCAAATATTGGTTCATTCATTTTATTTGATTAGTGTGATAATGTTAAGTAGTATGCAAGCTTTTAATCAAGTCATAATTAATCAATAAGTAAATTTGGTTCGAGCCTTGACTTTACTTAGTGTGATAAGGAAATGTAGCATGAAACTATTAATTTAATCCATTTAATGAATATTAAATAATTAAGGTTCATTCATCTACATTACATTAATGTGGAAAGGGGTGATACACACATGTAACCTACCAATCATTCACATTTAATCCGGTCAAGTAATATACTCAATATATTTTCAAATTTACATTTCACATTTAATTATCAATTGAATCACTTAACATAAGTGGTTCAAGTTGTATGCATACATGGTAATTTCCATAATGAAATTCGTAATATAAACAATGCATTAAATATCGAAAATCATACCCTTAGAGTGATCGAGCCAAGGCATACATGAATGGTGGCAGAAATGTGTCAAAACACTAACAGTTATGAAATAACCTTCTACATAGAAAGGATGATGTTTTGGTCATAACCACCGAAAATTAATCACATATATGGAAATATAATATCCATATAGTTATATTTATTATAAACATGGAATAGAAATTCTATACACGACACCTGATAAAATTGGTGGGCCCCACACGACAAATCCCAAAATCAACGAACTTTAGGTATGAGTTATAGAATACCCAACTTAGGGTTGTATGATCCTTCTCTTCTAGTATTGGCCTTTTATCTGGTTCATATAGCAGTAGATCTAAGTAAAATAGAAAAATTATCAAACCCCGATAACTTGGTTGAGAGAAAAAGATAAGGGGAATGACTCAAGAGTACTCGAGTACTTACCATTGCACATCCAACGCGATGAACAGAAGATCACAAGGATCACTGATGAAGGATATCTATCAATACCTAGATTTGTACTAAAAAAAGCTCCAAAATGAGATCAATAGAGGATTATCCCACAAAAACAAAGATTAGGGAAGAGGAGGGGATCTAATTAGATCATTAAAGGCAATTTTTAAATTTTACCTAGAAAAATGGCCTGTCAATGGTTTGTCTTCACAGTTTGACAAACCATGTGAAAACCATGCATGATTACCTAACTAGACGGGGCACTTGCACTGTTAGGCCACATAACCATCTTACAACTGTGCAAGGTAGATCAGTCCATAAAAACACCATTCATATGGTTAGGCAAACCGTGCCCCAACCGTGTACCAACAGTGCGACTTGGCCAGTTTTCCAAAAAAGATTGGTTCTAGGCTTCAAAATTTCTCTATAAACCCCTGATACCTTTACTAACCCATTAGGAATCCATACTAGGTCCAAAGTAAATAATTAGACTAAGATTAGAGGATACATACCTAAGTGAAAAACTGGGTTCATATATATGGATTAAGTTTTGGCCTTTATATATAGTTTTAAGCGAACACATATCAGTGTTGTCTTAGAAATTAAATATATATCTCTTGATCCTCAAGAGGCATGAAAACACTAATCAGTGTAGGTCATAGGTCTTCTTATATTTGTAGATTTACCTATCTGTTCTCATCATTGGTGGTGGAGATACATTCCTCGAATGTGGGAGGGGAATTCCTGAGGTCATCATCAACTTCTTCCACCTCTTAGTCTATGTAGGCATTCTCAGATAACGTAAAAAATCGAAAGGTATCTCTATTTTAGTTGAGGTGAGAGAGGTCATAAGAAAAGACATTATCATCCCCTACTTCTAGAGTCATTTCAGAGAGATTATGATGCCAATTTGTTTTACAATATCACCAGGTATAGATTGGGATTGGATGTCTGTGATTAGGGCTATTTCGTCAATTAGATTTATGGGGAGAACATATTCAATTTAGAGCATATGTTTGGGATTTTTAGGGGAATTCCTCAATCCATTGGGGTATAAAAATATATATCATCATCCATAATTAGTTTTTTTCATTCCATTTTATAGAAAGATTCTTCAGCATACGTGGAATCTCAAGCCTTGAAGGGGAAATTATCACCATATAGTATGCTAAAAATTTCATAAAGGGGGGACAAAAAACATTGATAGAATGTTGGAGGCACCACTACATGTCTATGGATCCAAGTCCATTAAATTAGAAAATTTTATGTGATGTCTTTATAGATTACCATAAAATCCGAATTATATGTGAGGTCCCCAAAATGAACTTTGAGATTGATCTTCCCAAGAGGTTTTTTCTCACACTAAAACCAGTGGGGACCCGTGATGATGCTATAAAATTCACAATTTCCTCATACCAAGGGGTAAGTTCCACAATACACAAAGGTTCTCATGATGAAAGAATTCTCTAATAGGGAGGGATGAGTCAACATAATGGTCCAATGGAGGTGAAATCATACTATTGTGTTCAACTACCACATTTTCCTCTCCCCTTTTATTTTGAATCTCATGGTGAAGCTTCTATAGGAGGAGCATCCACCGAATGGGGTGGGGTCTAACTTCATATTTCTTAAGGATAAAATAAAGGGTTGTAAGGTCTGAAAACACAATGATTTTTGACACAATAAGATATGAAAGGATTTTTTTACAATGAAAACAAAATTTAAAGAAGTAAATTTTCAGTCGTTGTGTTGTTCACCTGGGAAAGGTCAATGGTACATGATGTATACACAATGAAACAAGGAGAATTCTCAAAACTTTGTGATAAAATTTCCCCAATAGGAAAGTTAAAGGCATCAAAAATAAGTTTGATGGGGAGATCCCACCATGGTGGTTGGATTATGTTAGGTTATGTGTGGCTATATTTTAGTTAATTGAAGGAATACTCACCATTTTTATCAAAGGAATCTCAAAATCCTTTTTTAATAATTAGGATAAGGGTAACACGATCTTAATAAAGTCTTTAACGAATCAGCTATAAAATCCAGCTTGAACTAAGAAAGATCACACCACATGAACAAATTTTGGACATTAAAAGGATGAAATTAGGTAATTTTTTTAATTCAACCACTTGAATTACATCATTTTTAATGAAATTACCTAGAACTATCTCCCACTCAACCATGAAATGATATTTCTCATAACATAATATGAGATCATTTTCAATACAACGATGGAAGAATGAACCTAGGTTTTATAAATAGTCTTAAAAGGAATTTCCAAAAACCATGAAATAATCCATAAAAACCTCTATACAATTATCAAGGTACTCATAAATAATACTGAACAAAAATCACTAAAATGTACTAGGAGCATTACAAATAATAAATGGTACCATTCTGTATGAAAATGTGCGTAATGGATAGGTAAATGTTGTCTTTTATTCATTCTCAATTGCTATATGGATTTGAAAATAACCCGAATATCCATAAAGTAAATAGTTATGGGACTTACCAACCAGTATTTCTAACATTTCATTAATGAAAGGTAGATGAAAGTGGTATTTTTTCATGGATTGATTCAATCAATGGTATTCAATACAAACTCTCAAACTATTTTTCACCCATGATAGAAAGAATTCATCAATTTTGTTTGACATTACAATTATTCTAGTTTGTTTTGGTAGAATTTTTACTGGTCTAACCCATTTACTATCAGATACAGGTTAAATTATCCTAGAAAAAAGTAATTTGATGAAGTCTAATTTTACCACTTCAAGGATTTTAGGATTCAACCAACATTGATCTTACTATACATGATTAGCCTCATCATGTATAAGTATATGGTGCATACATATATATGGGATAATCATGAGAATATCAACCACTTTCCATCCTATATATATTTTATACTCTCTCAAAAGATCAATATGTTTTTATTACTGGTGTGGAGAGAGGTTATTGGAAATAATGAAGGGAAATTACTTAATAAGCTAAAGATAGAAATTTTTTAAATTATATAAGAATTTTTTTTAATTCCAACTCTAGTGATTTTTTTTATTAAGGGAGGGGATTTAGGTGGAGTGAGGTCCATGAAACTATCTATCTACTCTTTTTCATTTTATAAGGAATGAGAATCATTGGAAATGAGATTTTCAGAATCATCAATGGTCATGGGTACCTTGAAATGAACACACTCATCAATTAAAGCGCAAAATTTACACTATTTTGAACCCAAAAAAAAACTAAAAACATGAATCAAAACTCAAATCATCTAAGGGTTAATAAGAGGTAAATTATTCATAGTATGGTTCAAGGAGATAATTTTGTGTGTGTTATTTTTTAGAGATAACTTCCATAGAATAGATAAGAAGAGTGGAGTGCTCTTCTACGGGGTGTTTCATGGAATCAAGGATTCTAAATATTACCTTTTATCCACCAAAATCCATATATAGCATACCATTTTGAATGTTTATGATTGCATTTTATATTTTAAGGAATGCGTTTACCAATATGAGAGGGGGATGTCCTTAGGTTCTTGTGACTTCCATATAGAGAATATAGAATTCTGTAGGGAAGAAGAGATTCTTTAATCTTATGAGGGAACCCTCAGTCACTCTTGAGGGGTGTGTTGTACTTTAATGGGTAAGTTACATGAAGATTATTGTTTATTTAATCTCTCCAACCTATAGAGAAGTGTACATAAAGTAAGATATTACATTAATTGAGTCACTCAAATCTAGCATTGTATTAGAAAAGAAGGTTTCTGCTATAATATAAAGAATTATAAAAGTTTCTAGATCCTTGAATTTAGTTTGAATTTCTAGTTGTATTAAAGATAATGCATTCCTTCTAAGGTTGAATCTCTCATTAACATTAAGTGTCTATCTTTGGGTGAAAATATCTTCAATAAATTTGGTGTAGTCAATAAAATAATGTTAACCTTCACCATTTTAAATTTATCCACTACTTTCTTATCAATCTCATTATCAATATTTTTCCTGGATATAGAGAGACCTTTGGGGAAAAGAAGATGAGTGGAATATTCAGGGGAATCATCAATAATAACTTATTTACCCTTATTTTTTCATTATCTTTTATGGGTAGAGAATGAGAATTTTCAAGTCGGGGACATACCTGTAGTGTATAATTAGTGAAAGAAGAAACTTCTTTTCCACTAAGAAGTGTGATTACACAAATTTTACCATTGTATTTTGGATTAGAATTAGGCTGAGATGATAGTTGTCTAAAATGTTTCATCTTTATTTAACTGATGGTGTTTGTCAATTTTCCTACTTCGGTTCATAGATCTTGAATAACGGATTATATGGTATGTTGGAATTGTAAGTTATGGGATACCATTTTCTTCACTGTATCCCTGAGGCTTAGTTTACATTTAGAAGGAGTAGGATTGTTTCATGATATTAAATAATAAAAATATCCATAACTTGTCCCTATTGACACAAGTTTTATTTAGGGTAGCTCATGTTTCCTCCTTTTCAGTATTGCGGTTGTGCTTTCCACTCGAGGTTTGGATTTGGCATGAATGGTTCATTATTGAAGGTTGGTTCTTATTGAAATGGATTCCCATGAAATAATTCTACGAAAGACTTAGAAAAATCCATATGTTGGTTACACTAGCCAGAAAAATGAGTATTATCATAAAATATTCCACAATGAAATGGAATGGGAGGAGAGTGTGAATTATATTGAGCTTGATATAATTGTCTTATAAGGGTATTTATCTCAACAAGTTTATTATCTATATTTTTTTCTAAGTAGGAATGAATTAACTCATGAGCTCCTCTAGTGGGTGTAATTGATTAGGAACCAAATTATTATGATTTTTCAGTCATGTTGGCAATTAAGTCAGGAGAAGCCGAAATAGTTTTATCCACTAGGGCACCACCAGATACAACATATATCATTCCATGATATATGGGGATAATTCCCTCATAAATGTATTCAATTAGATATTTTCCACTAATTTGATTATGGGGTAAACCTGAACAAATTATTTTGAATATCTCATAATATTTATAATGGTTATTTTCTTGTGATTGCCCAATTCCACATATTTCATTTATAATTGATGCGATCTATGAGGTAGAAAAAAACATCTCTAAAATATTCATTTATAATCATTATAGCCCCCCAATTATGGTAAGAATATTGTATATCTAGTCTTTCAATACAACATAAATGGAGAAAGGGAAGGCCCAAAACTTAATGAGATCCTCAAAAACATATTGGAGTTTCATGGTGGAGAACACTATGTAAAACTCATTGAGATGTTTGTGAGGGTCCTAATTGGGATGATCATGAAATTTTGGAAAGATGTAGATGATGTATGATATTAGCTCAATGTTTCTTTCTTTTTTAGGATATTGGATTGAAACAGGTTAATACCCCAAATTTGGGGTGGTCAGTTCATTTATGGTTCAATTATTTACAACCATGATTTTAGGGGTTTGATTTTGTTCAATTTTTCATTTATTGGGATAAATTGATGTTATAAAAGGGGTTTCCCATTGTTACATGGCTATCCTAATCTATATGTCCTAATTTTGTGAGTGAAGTGTATTTTCAATTTCTATGTCAAATTCAAGCAGTTTACTTTTTTTGTTGGGTCATGAAAATAAGTTATGAAATTTGTTTTTTTTATTTTTATGATAAAAGAAAAACAAAATACAAGAACTTAAGAAAACATATTGGAGAAAATAGAAGAGAATATTATCTTACATAATTATAAAGAGAGAAGAAGAAGAAGAGATAGAGATAAAGAGACATAAAAAATCAAAATAGACGGGGGGATTGAAAGGAGTAAGAAATAAAAATAAAAATAAAGGAATAAAAGTTAAAAATGATCTTGTCTTCCTAGAAATGACTCCAAAATTTGATCGTGTTTTTGAGAGCATCAAATTAGTTTTTTAGATTTTAATCAATTTTTTGCATTATAGTAGGAAACCTAGGTTATCTCTCGATGGAGGATTAGATAATTAATTTTAAAATAAGGTTTTGATTATGAGAAATGGGAATGGAATTTTAAAAATCATTGGTTTTTTTATTTAAGCAGCCACTAGATAATGGTAATCAATAAAACAAAATGGAAATTAACAGTTTTGACTAAGCATGATCAACCCAGGGAACCTCATGATGCTCATCCTTCATCACTTCAAGGTAAAGGGTATATATATTTTAATACCATGTTTTTAACATCAAGGACCATAATATTACTGATTTTATACTATGATACCGCATATGGTTTAGTGGAAAAAACAAAATTATTCACCAGTTACATGTGATGATTGGGTAATGTGTGCTCGACTTTATAACCAAAACTCACCAAGGAAACACCTGAATATCTCAATGTGTTGTATACGACTTTATATTATTTCAATTTTTTACCATGAAAAAAAATTACATATTCATGTAAGTTTTTATAAGAGTTCAATTTACTAATTTGAACCACACAAACTCCAAAATTGAAAGGGGGAAGAAGAAGTAGTGAACTGTGTATGGAACATCCAATGAATGGGTAGCCCCAAACAAGTTCATATGAGTCTAGTATAAATTACCAGTAAAAAAATCAATAAAATAAGAAGCTAATACGAATAAAAACAATATAAAAACATGGAACTAAAAATATCATACAAATATTACCAACAAGATGCTCGGGATTTACATCATGTTCCTCCCTAGGTGATCACAAGGAGTTTAAAACTCCACGGAAAGGGAAAAGGACATAGATGTAAAAGTATCACATACCGTAAACTCTAGAACTTATAAAATGAGTAGAGGAAACCTATGTTTCTCCAAAATGGTATATATTTTCTTCCTTGTTGAACTCACAAATGAGGTTCCCAAAGTTCTTTTTTATAGCCAATATGGGAGAAGGACTTGTTAACATATATTTTCAGATACAACTTTTCCAACAGTTTTGGTATAGTAAAATTCCTTATCAAGACTTGGAAAAAAGGAAAAACATATTGGTAAACCTACCATATATCTTCATGTCAAATTTGTAATCCATATAGTGTATAAATTGAGAGATATTTCCAAAACATAGAAAAAATTTCTTGACATTGCACAAATTATTTTTCCTGGAACGAGTAGTTCAGTTTGACCCCTTAATTAACAAATTGGGATTGGGTTCATTAAAAAGAATTGTATAACATTAAATATTGGACCATGTCACAAAATTTTACCCCAATTTTATTCACAAAATAGTTTCATTATGTGGTTATGTCCATTGGTATTCCTGGATTTCTATACACTTTGACCCATTTTTCTTCAACTTCATCCCTGTCCCTCCAAATCAAATCCACCTATAATGAAAAAATAAAAAAAATTAAAATTACTATTTAAATAGTGATGTAAAATAAATCATTAAACCAAACATGATGTGAAATTTGTTATTATTTTTTTAAATTTTAATATAAAATGTGGTTAATATAGCGGTGTAATGGTGAAATAAAATTATGGACCATGGTGCAATAAAATTCATTCAAAAGGATAGGTATATGAAACCCCCATGTCAGTTGCAAGAATATTACTATAGAATTTTTTTATATGAGTAGTTATATGAGATAAATCACTAGTTACATCTGGAATATGATGGTATACATCATCAATGGGGGTGGTAATATGAGCACACTCATGATTTTCTAGAGCCTTTTGTGCCTATAGTGTCTTCCTTGTTACTCATGCATGGGTATTAGAGGTGGAGGTTAGTTGGGGGGGACCTCAATAAGTGAATAAAGGGTACCGATAGGATAGTTCTTATGATGGAATATGGAATGTACCCTCCTTGATAGCACCTAAACCAGAAGGGATCCATAGTTGACTCTCTGGTCCACCATTATCAGATACTAAATGTGGAAATTTTCACACTTTAGGGATAATATCTTGAAGTGTTTTGTAGTGGAAATAAGTTCCCATGGATTTATTTCATCTTTCCATGGATGATGAAGACTTGTTGATTTCTGCACTTGGAGACTCTTTTAGAAAGCCTCAAGGGTCTAGATCATACAATTTCGATTTTATTCCAAAACTATTGCATTCACCACCCTACACTAAAGATGTTGGATGGGTGAGGTCATTCTGAGGCACACAATGGCTAATATTATAACTGATTTTCTAGGATGGTTTCTAGATAAATAAATGTCAGATCAGCCTGTTGTTTATGAGAGTAATATATGGGGTTAAGAAGATAATAAAGAACAAGTTCATCGATTATCGCATCATCATAGGCATGACATGTGCTCAATCATATTTTCATGGGTAACATAATTTTCCTTTTATTATAGATTAGTCCATTATTCTCATGTGTAATTTTTAAAGAGATATTGGAATTATTTCATAAAAACCTCAATTATAGAGAATCAACCATAAGATTATTTCCAGGATTTATAAGATCATGTAGGATATAAGAAAATCACTGCTCAATATATAGTAAAATGATCACCCTGTTATTTGAGAGATTCATGATGGGTCCACAATTTTTGTTGGAGTAAGATTATGAAAAAATGGCTTGAAATATAGTCAAATAATCATTTTATTATTTTATAGATTCATTTTGAGTTCACCATTTTTATTTCCCAATAAATATGAATTACTTGTTCACCTGATTCTCAGTTGTTAGGGGGCTTTAATGTGCCGCAAAACTCTTATTGTTTGGTTTTACCATGATTTTATTTAATGGAAACTACTAACGGTACCCACATATATAACTAACTATGGAAGTACATTCCAATTTCTGAGGGTCCTTTGGGGTTTTAGAACCAATGATGCTTAGGAACTCACATTGGTTAATAGGATGAAACATTGGTATTATCACAACCATTTGGCGGAAATTGTTTCCTAATCCATTAATATTATATAGATTTACGATATCTTCATGAATCTCTTCCTAATACCAATACAGAATCAATTACCCTAAAAAATGAGCATATGTTAAATATTTTTTATACGTGAAGAGGAATACTTTTAGTTAAATTATTTGTATATATCCAAGGTTCCTTATATATTTCCCTTAATGGGTAGCTGCTTATATGTGGAAACTGCATCACTAATCACCCAGGGATATGCTTCCACATAGGGAGGTGGTAAATATTTCTATGATGGGATTGATCCATTATGAGGTGTCTTATATTTTTTGAAAATAGAAAGAATCAAAACCCATATAGTTCATTAAACCCATTTAGCTTAACATCATGCCGAAATAATATATATATATATATATATATATATATATATATATATATATAAGGGAACTTAGGAACCGGGTAATTGATCATGAGACTCATGTAGGAATACTACATATATTGGTTATTGTAGGAATTAGAGCCATTATAGTTAGATTTTACCCTTAGGACTAGCCCCAAGGTAGATGTTCTTATATGGGGGTAGTCATATCGTGCCACTAATTAAGGCTTACACATTGAGGTTTCCCTATATAGTGGAGATTCATGATGCGAATGATTTGAAAATTACTACTCCTTAAGCCCATGTGATGCATGCTAAGTGTGAAAAAAAATTCATAACAAGAAATTACTCTCACTGTATATGGATGCATGGAATATGTTCTGGGATAGACCTTTAGATGTTTAATCTAGAGTTTAGGCCTTAAGAAGGCATCCTACGTATACTAGATATGGTAGGAATCAATGTTTTTTATAGTTTAGTTTCTTCCTCAGTCTATTGATAGATAAGGAAAAATGATCATCCCATGGTATTTATTAGGTCATGATGGCTGAAAAGGATTAAGCTTGGGGGGACTTTCATCAAAGTGGATTATTATTTGAGATCAATCTTTAAGAAGGCATCCTATGTATATTTTTTATTAAAGGAATCTGATTCTCATAGTTTGGTGAATTGGTGATTACACACTAAGGTTTCCCTAGTGTGTGGGAAAAATATTATGCCACTAAATGGGGCTTTGACACAGAGGTTTCCATAATATATAGGCTAGAAAAGGTTATAATGTAGTAGGGGATCCTATATTACTTGGCTTGGTTTTCTACCTGACATGCTTTATTATATTCATGACATATTAAAGGATGATTAGACATGTCTGGTTATTTTTTGGAGACAACCAAGGACACTCACATGATATAGTTGACTTTTCCAAAGGTTCATAATATGAATGACATGTCCAAATTTTATCACATGATCAAGGATGTATTATTTATAGGACATAACAAGACCAAGATGGCATGTCTTGGAGGACATCACAAGATCTGGGGTAACTTGCATGGTGGGTGTTTCATGATATGGATGAAATTTTCAGAGTACGTTGTAAGGCTAGGATAAAATAATTTGAGGGAATCATATGATATGGATATCATGCTTTAAGGGTGTGGGGAGATGCAGTTGTCTTGTATGAGGGACATTGTGAGACTCGACTGACATGCACTGGTGTCACCATATGGTTTCTGTGATATGTCTGGAGGAAATTGGAAGACCTGTATGGATCTCTTGGAGGGCTTCATGAGACTCGGGTGGCATGTCCTAGGGGTTCCATGTTACGTGCTCTAACATGCACAAGGGGCATCACATGATTCAAATGGAATGCTATGAGAGTATCACAAGATTTAATATACATGTCCTTGTGCTATCTCATGACCTGTATGAGTCATGTGAAGTGAATGATGATCATTTTATATGTTCTTAACATTAATCTTCCATATTTTAGTCTTTTATTCCATATTTATTTAATATTTACATTATATTTGTTTAGTGTCTCATCTCATTTAGGCCTCACATGATTCAACAGATATGTGGGATTCCCTTCACATAATCCACCAGAAGTCCTTCTCATGATATAAAATGATCACAAGAAATTCATTTGTATACCTCATGACCCCTTAGGTCACTCCCTAGATCTTTACTATGCAAAAGACTATGCGATCTCAAGATTGGTCACTCTGAATAGTTTAATCCGATGCCTATGTGTGCTAGTGCTTGGATCCAAAGATTCATTTTTTCATTTTGGGATGGGGGATTTATAGGCCTCACCACCTTGATTTTATATATTATTGAAGTGAATATTATTAAGATCTAGTTTTGATTCTTTAGAGGTCTTTAATATTATGTATTTCTCATGATCAGACCACATGCAATTCAGGGGGTGTTACATGATTTCAGTGACCGTAGGACCATCCCATAAAACCCCATTTATTGAATTTTTTTCCAATTAAAGGGATAGTTACTACTCATGTTGATGTTCCTAGGGTCTCTTACAATATATGGAATATATTTATAGGGACCATCATGAGATCTAGATTCCTATTTGAAAGGATTTATCACTATCTGAGGTGCCATTTACGGGTATCTTCTATAAGAAAAAGATGTATTTCCTGAGGAACTTTGTGAGATCAGGTTAACATGTTAAGAGGAATTCCATGGGATCATGATGACATGTTGATGGGGCCTCTATGGGACCAATGGTGATTGCTCGGGGTGCACAACCTCTATCACATAATGTCAACATATCGTTCCCCTCCAGGAATCTCCCACCATTTACCTTTTATTTACAATGTTTTATTTCTTAAAGTTTGAGCGTATCACAAAATTGCATGAGTGTTATCAAAGAAATAAAATATCCCCTTTGGGGATTCATTGCATGAACAACATAGGGTCCTATAGAGATTCATAATAAATAACATTGAAAACCCATTATGTTTGTATTTTCAGCTAGAGGGGGAGCACAAGATCAACTTGACATGTCTAAAACCCTTCACATGATTAGGGTGACATGCCTGTGGGATCATGAATGACATGGTGAACAAGTGTGCAGGTCCTTGGATGTGTCATGCGAACTAGATGGCCACAACAGATAAAGATTAAGATCATTAAAGGACTCTACATTTTACATATTTACTTATTATTTTATAAGTATTTTTGGATGGTTTGTTAAGAACCTGATGGCGGACAATTCATCTAACTTGCGGGGTGCTTATATGACTACCACCATGTGATACTAATGTTCCTTATAAGACTTTTTAAAAATAAAAAAGGTTTTCAAAGGGTTCTACACGATCTTTCAATTGGTTTATGCATTGTGTCTGACCCTCCAATGGTCGCACGATCACGCATTCCTTAGAAGTTCATGCAATTCATAAATTATTTCACATTTTCCTTCTATTTTGGGGAGGGGGGAAATAATATCCATATTTATTTATTTCACCCCTTATGGATTTTCCAATGATAATCTAGTGGGTGTCAACAAAAATTCATATGGAAATTGTCTGATACCACATGTTGAAAAAATATTCTCAAGAAACATTGAACATGAAATTCCCGCACTCATATAAACACACATATTAAAAATATTAATGTATACTTGGAAGGTTATGTCCTTTAATTAATTCTTGGAACACCTTTAAAAATATTTTTTTTGTTTCATTGATTCATTTATGTCATCCCCTTTAAGAAAAAACTACATTAATTTTTTTTTGAATAATGATAAGAGAGTGTTCTGACATACCTCATCAGGATGTTCTTAAACATGTACCTTATAGAGATGTCAGATTTGGAGGGAATATAAGTCTCTAGAAACTTCTTTTTATACCCACTCTTGGGATGTTATCAAAATTCAATTCATAAAGATGGATCTTTTGAGTAGTTTTTATTATGAATATAAATCAATTAAAACAAAAATTATTGTGATATCATCCATGATAGTGACTTAATATTTATTGACCATTAATAATATCTTTTCCAACTTCATTAATATTAATATTTGATCATTTTCATTAAATAATATCCAATATGTAATCAGATAGATCAAACTAAGATGGTTACTTCCACAAATCATATAATGAATATTCAAATTTCCATATATATAAATATAAGTTATTCAACTCAGTTCTACCCCTGATTATGTACATCACCTTAAGTTTCCCACAAGTAATGAAAAAACAAAAAGTATATGGGAATAAGGTGCATCTCTTTTTTTTTCTGTGTGTGTAACAATGATGATATTTTTTTCTTAACCATATTTTTTTCTTTTCTCTTATATATAAGGATATACATTTCATGCCAAAATTTCAAAATTTCATGTATGTTTTGGGTAGTATGGAATATCGAATTTATTTTGAGAAATATTTTAGGGGAATTTTATTTTTCACACCGGACATCAAAGAACATTCATCACTAGGTGTTTTTTGAATATTTTTCAGTATTTCTTATTAAAATGGATTTATGATAAAAAATCATTAGAAATGTTTCTATCCTTCTAACAACGTTCAGATATGACTTCTGAGATTTTCAGGTCACTATTTATTGAAAAACTATCATGAAATTTGGATTCTTACTATGGTATATTGTATCTTCCTTTAGTATTTTACTTCATATGTTCTTATAATAATTTTATTTTTCTTTAGATGTTTTTTAATGATTACCAGTATATTATTTGTAATATTCATAATATTATTTTTCAATACACATGGATTCACATGTGTGATATTTACCACATCATTCCTTATATTTTTCTCTTGGACCATTATACCCCTTTGTTTCTTAAGATTACTTTAACTCATTTTTATATCTATTTAATGTTTATAGTGATCCATGGTGTGAATTTTTATTCTAGAGAAGAAAAAAATTATTTCTTTTTGGGGTATCACACTTTTTAAACTTCTTGGGTTTGTTGTGAGTTTCAGTATTATTTTTATTTTCACTTAAGATTCAATTTATTGTAGTAATTATAATCTATATTGATTTTATATAAATTGTTTTTTGTGAAAATATTGAATGATTTTTTACTTTCAAACAAATTCATTATGAATAGTAAAATTGAAAATACCATAGAGGATCTTTATAATTTGAAATATATTTATAACATTCATATTTGTTTTTCATATATGATGTTTTATTTTTAAATTATATAACCCCCCTTGATGTAGGAAATGTTTGTTTTTTAGATACTAAGGTTTTATTCCAAAAATCATATGCCATGTGCCCAAATATTTCATTCCCAAAAAAATAACTAAAAAATATTGATCACTTATTTGGAATAGTATTATGGCTAGATTGACATGCTTGCTTCTTTTTTCCATTTATTATTTTACTGGGATTATTTAAGGTAATAGTTATTTTTACTCTTTTCTTTATTCAATTTGTGTGTAGTGGAAATCAACGCATCACCTTTCTTCATACAATTTTTCCTAGGTTTTAATTAATACCTACATTGTGTATTGAACCAAAATCATCATAATTAACATTATTTAATGTGGATCATACCTTATACATATACCCTACTTGATATTGAACAATGAATGATTTAAATCTATTAATAAATGTATATTAAGGAATTTTAGGAGAAAAATACTCATTAGAAGTTTGTGTGGATGAATATCTTTAAGTAAAAACTTATTTTTCACATTTTTTTAAAAGATTCATCTTGAAAATTTTAATAATTTTCAACTTTGAATCCAAGTTCAATAAATTCCAGATTTGGGATGACTTTATAATCCTCCATTGATTCCAAAATGACTTCACATTTTATTTTGATCTTTATAACTTCTACATCATGAATTTTACATTTCTCTTATATCAAAGTTTCAATCTCATTGATCTTGTTTGATTTGATTTCACATTGATCATTCTTAACATAAATGATTGTATTCTTCATTTTTGATAACTCTTTAGTGGAATTATCTTTATCATGAATTGTATTTAGCCACTTATATTTATAACTAGAGCACCTTTCATCAATTTTAAAATTATTTGTTTATTTGGATTTGATTTTCTTAAAATTATTGATATTGTCTTGCATTATTTCTCTAAGTAATTTCCCTATTTTATCTATTCATTCTTCAATCTTAGTGATATTTTGTTATATTCCATTGAATGAGCCAGAGATAAAAGTGAATATTTATGTAGGATTAATTTTCATCATGTCATTCAATGTAATTACTAAATCAATATTGAAATACTCTTACAAATGATAACTTCCTCTATTTCATGAATCATTATGAGGATAATTTTTAAAATATATTTTTATTACATCCTATCCATTTAGGGTTTAATAACTACATGTAGTATAACTATTTTCCTTATCTTCATAAGTATAATTTTCCACAAAATCTTTTAATTCTATGTTAAACATATCTCCCATAGAATGAAAAAATGGGGAAACTGATTCATCATCCTATTTATATAATAGCTATGTCTTATTTATATTTCTCAATTCTTTCTTCTTACTATTCTTAAAATAACTTATTAGGATATAATTCTGATCTATAATAGATATAATTACTCCATGTTTTCTCTTTATTTTTAATTGAGAAGAGATATATGGAATCATTAGTAAGATTAAAATTATGGAATTCAATCAAATATGTGACCTACTCTGATACTAATGGTTAAGATCAATTTTGGATGACCACAATGAGAGGTGGCATGAATTAGTATGCAATAATTTTTATATCCTTCAAACTTTATCTATATTTTATACCTCTCTCACTTTTTGGGTGAATAATTATATTTTATTCATGAATTTTTGTTATAAATCAAGCACATAAAATAATAAATCACATTTTAAAACTATAATTTTAACTAGGATCACCCCCAGTGTGGCCGACTTCATCCTCATCGAATAAAAGTTATTACACCACTCAAACATAGATTTCCATTTGTTATAAAATAAATAAAAAGAAAGGGTATGATATGGAACTTGTTCTCATAGAACCAATTAGTTGCAATACAGATTAAAATTTTATGAATAAGATTAAAGATGTTAACCAATCCCTTATAAAGTGAACGCTAAATATAGAACATGCCATCTAAAAGATAAACAAATATATCTGATGTAATTATTTATACCGTACCAATCATAAGGGAATCCTAAAATACAATAATTAGAAGAGATGTCATAGAAATTTGGTAATCAAGGGATTCCTTGATGATCTTTAGAATTATACAATATTTTAATATATTTTATGTTAGATACATAGATTATTATTATTATTATTATTATTATTATTATTCTTGTTATTATTTTAATTATTATTATTTAGCACATAGAATGATCCCTCTATATGGGAAACTTGTTATAAATTATCCTTATCAATGATATATAAATGGTATGAAATAGTTAATATATCGGATTTGTCTTTTGGAATATGATTTTTTCAATTTAAATCAGTTTAATACAACTATTTCTCATTCTTATTTATATGCAATTTATATTCACCCTATTTGAATATTATTATCAGAATATCATATTCAATACATCTATATATTTATAATTTAAAATCCTTCAACTAGTTATAGATATATATCTCGTAAAAAATAATTTTAATTTACCATCATATCTTCATTTAAATCCCTATAGAATCATTGTTCACTCTTCTATGTGGTATAAAGATATCAATTTTTTTTAATTCTCTCCTATATTCATGCATGTATTGCTTTGATGTATTCATTTTTTCCATTGTGTGTCTATGAAACATTGTAGAATAGTATTTAAATACACAGTTTAGAACCCTTGAATTGTCTAAAACCACATATATTCTTTGGTGTATTATGGTATAATCATATATATCATATTTTATTGATTATTACATATAGAATCAATGAAATCCTTATAGAAAAGTGATTATTCCATGGAACAACACCCTTGAATTTTCCAGAAACACTAAACTCAGTTATATACTTGCGATGCAATCTCATGATTAATGGTGAATATCCATATTTCACTAAATACTTACATATAACATTTTATAACATTCCATGATGTAGAGAGAATTTGTGACATGAGCTTCTTGATTATCGATATAGAATAAGACAATGTTGAAATCCATGTGGTGTAGCTGGTGTAAACACTTTAACTCAGGAACACATGTATAACATGATATAACTATATCATATGATTCGTTGGAAATAAAATTAACATGGATGCGTATATGAGATCATATGAATGAGTGTTTTATATTAGACCATATATTCTGAATCTTGGATCAATCATTGGATGTTGCAAAGTGCATTTAATTATTTTGTTGTTTAGAATCCCCGATGCTGAAAAAGGTTTTCTGTGAGGTTTAAGATGATTTAAATTTTAAATAGATGGCTTGGATTTAATAGATTAGGAATCATATTTTAATCCATATATTTTTATGGGGAGCTACGATAACTGTTCACCCACTATCCCATATTAGAGTCATCTTCAATCAAGAGCTTACATTTATATCTTTGTGATCATTTCACTGTTCGAGAAGACCCTAGGATGCAAACCCAGAACACCTTTCACCATTGGGTTTTAAAATATATTCCTCACAAATGTTGTCCCACCTATACACTCCCATATGCTCCAATTGAGTGTAATCCTACAACAACTTTTCATCCACCATCACACCTACATAATGACTTATGTAAGTTCTCACTTCATACACAATTGATCCCTTTCTAGATGGAGGTAGACCTATCTGACCTATGTATTCTCTTCAGAGTCCCTTAGAATGGATAAGTAGTTCTGAAATTTCATTTACATACTCCCATGAAAATGATTAAACTAAATTTATACAACATCCGAGCCAAAATATCAAGATTATTCTTCATGAAATATATTATTTAATATTCCTCATGAAAGATATATGGGTATTTTTCTCTGGAAAATTATCAATTCTTATTATTATTCAACTTAAAATTCACATGGAAATAAATATTTTCTTGTTCTTAACTTTTTGTAAACATTGTTAAAAATACTGAAAAAATTAGAACAAGTCTTTGAACATAATACTGGTTAAAAAATAATCATAGTTAAATACACTTCATCCAAAATATAATAAATTACCTTTGAAATTCCATAGATTGAACTCATACTTAGTAAAATTCTTGGGATCTCTAGAATAAATCCACAAATTTTTTATTTTCAAATATATATTGAAACATCTTTTTCATATCTTAATTAATTTTTGAAAAAATACCCAAATTCGGATAATCAATTTCACCCTTTTAATATTTTTTAAAACCAATGTAGAAAATGATATGTCAATACGATCCCCCGTGGACTTCCAAGATTTTATTCTTTTCTAATACATATTTACATCAAGTGTTGCATTTCATAATTTCTTATTTACAGAATATATTAGAAAAAAATGTATGATCATAAAATTTAGACCATTTTCAATGCACCAATGTTATTTTGAGGTTATAAACTGAATATCCTAAAAATGTCCAATGTAAAATTAACCATTTTAGTAACTAAATAAAGAATAATAACAAATTAAATAAAGGTAATAAATAAAATTGAATGAACATGAAAAATGTTCTTAATAAAGTATAAATTTAATATAATTTTTGTTATTAGGAGGGTAGATATGTGAACAAAATGATTTAGAACATAAAGTAATGTATTTTTAATTGAAATGTTATTTTAAATTTTATAAAATATTTCTCCTCTATATACTTGGTCTTTGATTTTTATAAAATTTTAATGTTTATGATTAAATGTATTCTAAAAGTAATATTATAATATATTTTAATTTCATTATGAATTTTTAAAAATTAATATTATCAACACTTTCTATATGTGTTAATTTTTTAATTTTTTTTATAAATTTGAAAAATGATTTTTTAATGTATATGGCTTTGCATGCTTTTCCATTAATTATATTCATTATTATTTATTAATATTCATTAACATGTTAAAACAATTTTTTAAAGTACTCCACATTCTTTATCTTCAGTGAGTTTTATATTTTTAATAGTTTTAAAAGAAAAAGATATTTCTTCTAATGATTATGTGAAAATGGAATGTATTTTTCTTACGGTTTCAAATTTGTGTTTCAAAAGTTTCTTAATGAAGAGTGTAATATTATAATTTTTTTACTCATGATATGATATTGGAAATTGTCTATGGTTAATATTGAGTTTGATATAGCTCATTAAAATGGGGGATCCCGATATATCTCTATAATTTATTGGGTAATGATATAGTCTTCGAAGGTGAAAAATGAGGGAACATAAGTTAATAATATGATGCTCCGAGACACATATATTATACTTAAAATGGTTTTTATGGACATCATTTTATCTCAAGATGTATGAAAAGTTTATGATTTTTTAAAAGTGATTTTTTTTCTAATGAAATTATTTCTTGTGTTCCGACATGATACACAATTACTTTATGGTTTTCCAATGATTCATAATCAGATCTTGAATATTTTATTTTATAAAATTTTTATTTTCATATGTGGAAATTTTTTATTTACATGTTAAAATTTTTATTGGGAAAAGGTAAAAAATTTCATTTATTTTCATGTTTTTAGTGGACTAATTGGATTCTATTTTTTATATCACATAATGAAAATTTTATTTCTCTGCAAATATTTAAAAATATTTTTCAATGGATCTATAGATGAGTAAAAATTCTAGAAAATTAAATATTTCCTATTTGGTGAGTTGTCTTAAATGAATAAAATGCGTCCTTATGAAACATGGGTGTAAATTTAATGCCCTGATTTTTGTGAAAAATTGTAAATTATATGAAATTATATACTCTATTGTTTAGTTTCTTTCATAATTCTCAAAAACTACAAAATAAAAAGATCATGAAAATGTAATATAATGAAACCCTTCTTATAAATCATGTAATTATGGGTTAATTATGTTACAAGGTGTCATAGTTGAAATAAATGAAAATATTTACATAACTTTAAAGGTCCATAGAATGTAAAAACACACAATAAATAACTCAAATTTATTGTAATATTATCAAAATATTACTTTTGAAAATTTCTATATTACTCCATTTAATACAAATCTGTTCAGAATGGGTTTCTATAGAGGAAACTAGAAATCTAAATTAGAAATAAACCATGAAGACATAAGAATATAAATTAGAAACCTATAATGGTTGGAATAAATCATTTTTTTGTATTTTTATCATAGTTGATTAAAAATATTAAAGGTGGTACCCATGAAATAGAGTGAATAAATTATCCAAGTAGGAACTTTTATATAGTATAACATGTCCTGAAACAACACCCTCTATATTTCAGGGATTCTTCAGACTCAGTGAATTCTAAATTATTGATAAATGAATTAGAGAAGATATTTTATGTTTTGGTATGTATGGAATATTGATTGGCAATTCATTTTATTTTTTCATTTTTAAGGTTAATATGATCTTTAATGGTCTATGATTAAGAATACTAAGGAAAAAGGATGAGATTTATTCCATGGAGTGAACGATCTTTAAATATATTTTTATTTATAAGTATTTTCTTGAAGTCCTTCAAATTACAATGGTATGATATTTATCAGAGTTAAAACATAAGAAAAAAACACTATGTTCACTTAAAAAAATAATATTAGTATTTAAACCATATATGACCCAAATTTTGAGAAAAATTGATAGGTATTACCCAGGTCTAACACCTTGTTTATGAAGACAATTGTCATATCATTAATATAAATTTCATAAATATGTTTTTCATTATGATTGGAATATTGAGATTGAGTTTTCTGAAAGTTATATACTTAGTGGAAACAAGAGTAATATTTATACTAGGTGGAAGGAAATAGAGAAGTGGTCAACTAAGAAATCTATAGGTAAGTCCCTCAAATGTTTCAAATAAGGTAAAATACATTTTCATGTTTTTATAGCATTGGGAAATTATTATTGATGGTTTAATATTGATTATTTATCTGATGACTATAATGAAAAGAGTTATGAATAGAAAAGTAATTTTAAAATAGATAATTAGAAAGTAATAAGATGTTTTAATTACAATTAGTTAGACCATTATTCTAACACATATAGATATTATTTAATACTGGTAGGAATCATCAATATTAGAAATAGAATTGTACAATGAATTCATTTTCTTTTATAATTATAAATACAAGATGATAAAATAAATTGGTGACATGTACATTACTAGTTTATTAAAAGTATGCCCATGTTGTGTTTGACATGGGATATATGAAAACTTTTATATCTAGAAAATGTTCATGTAAAAATGAAATACCTTTATAAATAATTAAGCCTATTTTTTTACTAAAAATATCACTGGGATTTTTTTATATAAAAATAAATTTATGGAAATGTTTTTGCTTACATCTGTGGAATGAATTATCCTATGAAAATTATTCTCTATCATATTACTGAGTTTTATTTTATTTTTGGTATATATTGGATATATGTTTATCAAGAAAATATTTTTTTTTCAAATCTTAAGAAGTTATTTTTTATAATTTTTTTATTTTTTATATAATAATTTATTCATACATTTGATAGCATATTAATAATATTATAAACTGATAAAATATATAAGTGAGATTTATATTTTTATACAGTTGAAAATCAATGAATTGTTCAAATTAGTGACATTATAGTAGTAAATAAATTTAAAGACACATTTCCTAATTATTTTCATGGAGTTATTATTGATTACGATGTTAAATGTAATATTTAATTAGTTCCAAATTATAATACAATTACAAAACCACATTTTTAAATTGATCAAGTAGAAATTTTTGAATTGAAAAAGAAGTTAAAAGAGTTTCTTGATAAGGGTTTAATCATCCAAATAACTTCACCTTTGGATGATCCAATTAAATTATTTAAAAGTAAGGATAGTTGCATTGAAAATTTTATTGATTATGCAACACTAAATAACATCATTGTTAAGAACAATTATCTATTTACACATATTGATGATTTTTTTATTAGATTGAGTGTTCTTAATATTTTTCAATGATTGATCTTAGGTATAGGCATCACAAGATAAATGTGAAGGATGAATATATTCCTAGAAAGACATTCTATACTACGTATGTGAATTATGAGTTTTTGTTTATTCATTTCTTATTGAAAATGTACCTATTATATTTATGGATATTATGAATGGGTGTTTCTAGGAGTATTTGGATATATTTTTGGTGGTTTTCATTGATCAATTTATGGGTTTTTATGAATATTATGAGGAACATGAGAAACAACCAATGATTGTTTTGTATACATTAAAAGAGAATCAGTAGTATGGAACCTTTAGTAAATGTTATGTTTTGTTAAGAAATATTTTTCTCAATGGGAATATTGTTTCTAATGATTTAATAACTATTGAACTTACTGAAACTAATCCAGATGAATAGTTTCCAAGACCTAAAAATGTCACTAAGATTCAATGTGTTATTGATTAGTGGGTTACAACCAATGGTCTGTTGAAATTTTTTATCTGTTATCTATCCCACTAACCAAGTTAATTTAAAAAGAGTGAAATTCATCTATATAGAGGAATGTGATGAATGTTTCTCGAAATATAAAATAAGAATGACTAATGATCTATTAATATAATTACCATTAAGAAAAATGAAAATTGTTATTTACAATGATTATTCTTTGAAGGGACTTGGTTGTGTCTTGATGTAAGATGACTGGGTAATTGCATACACATCATGTTAATTAAAAATACATGATAAAGATTACCCAACACATGATCTTGATCTTTTAGTGGTGGTTTATTCTTTTAAAAATTGGAGTCATATTTCTTATGGGATAAAATTTAAAATATATACTAAAAATAATAGTTTAAAGTATATATATAATAAAAAATTTATGAATATTAGGATTAGAATATCCTTGTAACTAAAAAAGGATTATTATTTCATGATTCCTTATTATCCATGAAGAGAAAAAATGGTATCACATACCTTGAGTATAAAATATAATTTATCATTCACCAAACTATGTTTGAATCCTGATCCTTTGGTTAATGATTTAATAAATTTTGTCATAGAAATTGTGTAGATAGAAAACCCTCCCTTTTGGTTCATGTTTTAGAGTAGTTATCTTTTTCAGACATAATTATGAATTTGAAGAAAATAAGATTCTTGATTTTCAAGAAATGGTGTAATTGGTGAATAATGGTAAGTTTCCATAATTTAATATTGAAAATGGTGTTATGGGATTTGGAAATAAGTTGTGTGTGCTATGTGATTCTTAGATAAAGGATGGATTTTTATGTAAAGATCATAACTCTAAATTTTATTTTTATCTAGGTATCACTAAGCTTTACAAATACCATTAAGAATATTATTTGTCGTGAAAAATGATTAAATATGTTTCAATTTCAACTATTAATTATTTTACTTGTAAATATTTTAAAGATGAACACAACTATTGAAGTGGATACTTAAACCATTGTGAATGCTCAAATTGTAATGGGAGAATATATCCATGGATTTTGTGAAGGGAGTACCAAAGACATCTTAAGGTAATAATATAACATGTGTTATTATTGTTATCTTGACTAAATCATATCATTTTATTCCAATTTTAGATACTATGTATTTGTATAAACTTTCCAAAAATTATCTTAAATAGATAATAATGTTTCACAGAGTCCCTCTATTTTATCTAATTATGAAACACTATTTATGTAAAATTTTTGGAAAAGAATTAAAAATTCATTGTGTACTGAATTAAATTTCAATATATATTTTCATCATAAAACTAATATATACCGAGAGAGAAGAATTTAGATAATTAAGGATTTGATTTGGGATTTCTCTTTGGATTATCAGTTAATTTGAAATCACCATCTATCATTAGTTGAATTTTATTATAACGATATTTTTTCATTCCAGTATATATATGACACCTTATGAAGAATTATATAAAAAGCTATTTTGAACACCATCTTGTTGGGATGATGTTTGTAAAAATATGTTTTTGGGGCTATTGCTGGTATACGAAATATTTGATAATTTAATGATTATTCAATACTATTTGATGGAATCATGAACTAGGAATAAAATATATACAGAGTACTAGATGAAAGATTTATCATTTGATTTGGTTATTACATTTTTGTTATAGTATCTCTTTGGAAATTTGTAATTTGGTTTAGTAAAAAATGAATGTTGATCCAATAGTTTACTAGAACTTATTAGATTATAGGGAAATTGGGTATAGTTTCATATAAATTATCCTTAAATCTGATTTTATCTTAGTTACATGATGTGTTTTAAGTTTCCTTGTAAAGGAAGTATATACCAAATGCCTCTCATGTTTTGATCCCTGAAGTGGTACAATTAGAAGAGAATATTTATTATTGAGAATATATGGTTTAGAATATATATCATATAGACATGTTACTGAAATTTAAGGTGATTTACTAGGTTAATGTTTTACAGAAGAATCGCATGATCAGAGAATCAATACGATAATCTAGAAAATTAATGTAGGAAAAATAACCTAACGTGTTTAAGTAATGAATAAAATTTTGAAGAAAATATTTTTTAAGAGGGGGGATTATAAAATCTAGCTAATAATACAAATAAACCAATATTATGATTTATAAGTATTCATTTTTATATATTTAGAATAATCATAGTTTTATAGATGAATTTATAAAAATTTTCAGTGAAAAAATGAATAGTTTAATTTAAAAAAATTATATTTCCACTTATTATATTGTTTTAATTAAAATATAAATATCTAAATTTTAATATATAAATTTGATAAGAAAGACCTATTTTTTATTTAAAAAAATATATTTATATTAGCGTGATTTTTTGGTATTTTTTATAAACAAACTGGTTTTTAATAGAATAGTAAAAAACGATTTTCTTATTTAAACTATCATTTTTACATATATGAAAAAAGTAACATTATATTTTTATAGTTATAAATTTAAATTATTCCCCTTTTTATAAAAATAATTCAATTAATTCCATATTAATCATAATTATATTTGATATTAGTATAATATCATTTTTATGCATAATCTGGGTATTTTTTTAAAAACTATTTATATTATAGTTTTCATATTTTTATTAAAATTAAATTTAACACCTTTGAAAATTGAATATGATAATATTTATTTTTAATTTTTAATAAATAGTTTTATTTTTTTATTAATTTCAATTTCATTTCTGGTTATTTTAATCAGTAACCCTGATAGAAAGTTGTCACCACAGTAACCATTACATGAGTAAACCAGAGGGTTAAAAATAAGATATAAGGTTAAATATATCCTAAAAACATGAATGAATTTTATTTTATGTGTGGAAATAAACTAATATTGACAGTATTTTATCAATATTTCAATTTTATTCCAATTTCTTTTGAGAAATACATATAATATATATAAATGTTTTAAGTACTTACAAGTGTGCCACTCCCTACACTTATAAAAGAGAACCCCATAACATTAGTTATTCACACAATTTAATCCATTTATATTGAAAAATATCTAATCTAATAGTATACCAATATCCATCCCCATGTCTTAGAAATCCTGGTGTCACCAAAATACCATCCTAAGAAATCTTATGGAGTATGCCAAATGATGTTTTTAAAAGAAGTTATATAATCATTAACTAAGTATTTCATGTTTATTACTTATTATAAATATTTAAAATAATAATTATCCATGCCTAAATAATAGAATAATTATATTAAATATAATAAAATTTTATTATTTTTTTATATTACCCGTTCTCATTTCCTTTTTTCCTATGAGAAATGAAGACATCATTTGTGTGTTTGTTGGACTTCTACCTCCACAAAGAGATGTGTTAAATTTTTAAACACCAAATAATATAGATGGATGAAATTATCGATAAAATGAATATATATTATATTTATGAAATTATTATTATTCTATGATTATATTTACCAACCTTCTTACCCTATCATCTTTTGGAAAATGAAAATGTCGCTCGTGCGAACATGGGGACTACCACATCCAAGAAGCGATGTGATTTTATTCATTTAAACCCTACAAGGCTGTTTATATGGGTAACGAATATGAATATATATTATTTTTATAAAATATTAATGATTATGTAAATGTGAATCAAAATAAACTTTATTTATTTTCCACCTAGTAGAAAAATGAAAGCATTATTCATACGTACATATGAACAAACATATTTTTCAAACAACATGGATCATTTTTCATGGATTCTTAAATTGTTTATTTTAAAAGTTTATATAATTTATAAATTTAATAAATAATTTTTTTAATTATCTTTAGTTAATTTGACCATAAAAATTTGAACATTATTAATGCACCATTGTAATTTTGGGGTTATATAATCGAACATCCTCAAAATAACCAATGATAACTTAATCATTTTAGTAACTAAAAAAATATGGTAAAAAATATAATATTGATAATTTAGTTAACATGGAAATATTTATTTATAATTTATAAAAATAATATATTTTTATTACTATGGAGAGTATTCATGTGAATGAAAAAGTCCAGACTCGAGGAAATGACATTTTATTTAAAACGACATTTTAAATATTTTGAACCCTTTCACCTCAATATAAAAACTATTTTAAATGTTTAAAGAAAATTATTATTTAAGATTCAATGGTTTATATATTTTATTTTCTTTATGAATATTTAAAAATTAATCTTTTTATTGTTTTCTATATCGGATATTTTTAATTGTTTTTATAAAATTTGAAAATGAATGTTTTTAAACATATACAACTTGAACATATTTCCCCCACATCAAAGAGGTTATTCATTATTAACATTAATATAAAATTTGACATGGTTTCTTAAAGATGATATAATTCTTCCCTTATATGAAAATTTAATTTTTATGTGTTTTTAATGAAAGGTGATATTTTTCCATAGGATTATATAAAAAAGGAAAGTGTTTTGTTTATGGGTTTAAATGATTTTCTCAAGGGTTTTATGTTGAAAAATTGAATGATTATAAATGTTTTCCTTATGATAATATATTTTTTTATTATATATGATGATGGGTGACCTCGAAATAGCTCAGGATGTTTCCAGATATAGCTATCTTATGCATTGTGTAATGATTTATAATTTGAAGGTGAAAAATGAGGGAGATAACTAGGTTGATTATTCCTTCAGAAATAATTAGAAATTAGTTACTTTGATATGTGTTAAACATGAGTGGACATGGTATAAGAATATGATACTACATGATACCTATATTAGGCTTTATAAAATTTTATGGAATTTTTTTGATTCCATTAGGCAAGGAATGTTTATAAACTTTTAAAGGCAAAGTGATTGTTTTTCAATGAATTCTTTTAATGAATTACAATATGAATATAGATGTATTCATGGGTTTTATATGATTAATAATGGGTTCAAAAAATGTTTTATTTTAGAAAAGGTTTATTTTCAAATTTTTTAATTCTTAATTTACACGATCATTTTCTTTATCGGGCAAAAGTAATATTTTTAATGGGTTTTTATGTTTTTACTATACAAACAGGATTACTTTATTTTTATATCCCTTTTTTAGTTTTTATTTCTCATCCAACAGTTTCAATTTTTTTGTAGTATTTTATGAGGAGTAGACATTTTAAAAAGGTTAATATTTTCTCTATGGAAACTCATCTTAAATAAAGAAGAAATATATTAAATTATTTTTGTTTTTAAAATTTTTAGATCAAATTTTATTGAAAAAATCTACATTGTGTGACAGTTTCTAGATTTTTATATAATTTATTTACCAAATTCTCGAAAAATATAGACAAAAAATATCCTAGAAAAGTAATAAAGTGAAACACTTGTTATAAATCTTGTAAAAATGGATTGATTTTTTTTGGGAATCATAAGAACTCTCCATGGGATGAAATTATCACCCAATGTTTGGGTGGGGATATTATTATTACTAGCACATTATAGTACTTTATAGTACAATAGAGAAAGAATATACCGAATTTGGGTAGATAAACACTATGTAATCTTAGAAAGAGGCTCAAACATGATCTCACACCCATCGAATGAAGAGTGCTTCTTAATACAGGGCATGTGGTAGCTCTTGATTTTTTTTTCATTAACTTGCTCATGAATTTAATACATGCATTTTAAACACCTAAAGTTACAACTCCTATTTAAAAGCTCATTCAAACCAAGCTTCTAAAAAATTCATCATATTAAATGACCCTTATTAATTATGAACTTTATCATAAGTGATCTTAATGATATCCTATAACTCTTCGTTTCACTAGAATGTTGCTGACCTGAAAAATGAATTGTATTATACGATTCATGGAAAAGGATATGGCATAATAATACTATAATATGTCTTATGTTATGACATAGTAGGCATATTATTTACCTTAATTATACCCTAAAATTAGTTAAAGGTAGTGACATGTTATCTTATTACAAGCCTTATGATATGCATATATTTCCACATATGATATAGTCTTAGTTTCTAACACATAAAAGAATATTTAGGGAATATATTCTTCCATATACCACTTTCACTAAATATGATAAGAATTTGTACCATTTCCCTTTATATTATATCATATACAATATCTTAAAAATCTATAACCAAAACTCTTTTTGGATATATCTCAAAAAACACTTTAGAAAGCTATCATTTATTTCACCCCATATCTCTTCATAAGCAATACCTTGTGAATGCTAATTCAAAAATAATATTGGATAAAGTGTAATTATTATAGAGAAGCTATATGAGTCAAAATTAATATCCATTAATCCAATCATAATTTTTCACCCCATGGGTCCTTAGAGTGTTACAAAAAATAATAAATTCCTAAATTTATTAACAGAAGTAAAGATAGTCTTCTAGAGAATCATATATGATACTCAAGCTATAAAAAGATCTAAAATGATATATTTTCAATGTTGGAATATATTTAATAATATCCATAGAAGAGAGAAAACCCATTATAGTTAAGCTCTAACCAATGACAAGATCTACAATATACTTATCAACCCCTTATTATATAAAACAGGAGATTTGTGTAAGAAAGGTATTAATTTACGGTTCTCATGATAGGTATCTCACCAAATTCAGGTGGTGGGGACTCTAAATATAAACCATGAACCCAAATTATTCTAAATTAATATTTTATGAAACTCCATATGATATTCTTCAAGGGACATCCAACACATAAAACCCATTTTGTGCATCATGAGAATATTATATATCCGGACACAATAATAATACTCACACCAACCTCAAAATTTCATCATTATGTTTAATACCCCATGATAAAAATTGGTAAGGGATATATTATATTCATTCATTGAGAGGATAATTATCATTTAAATTCACAAGACATATATCCACACAAACACACACATATATTTTTGTAACTAATGTATATTAATGATAAAGTAGAGATTCATTTTAATATACAAATATATATTTTATATTCATAAACTCCATTAACAATGATTAACTAAATTATATGCATGCCCCTATGTAATATATAAAATATGATACACAACATGACTATCCTTATAATAATATCACTTTTAGGGGTTTCATTAAACTCATTACATATTGAAGTAATTCATACCATATATCAACGTGTCCATATTATAAAACTCTCCAAAGAAATTCTTTATTTTAGAACTATAGGTCCTAGAACACCCAGAGAGGGGATGGGTGAATGACGGTGTTAAAATTTTATTTTAATGCGATGCATATTGTTCCCATGTTGATAAGAAATTTTTAAATATGTATTTATGGAATCATGATGGAATCAAACATTCTCATGTAGAGAGACAATTTTTTTTTACTTTTTTCACCACTATAGGCTAGTCCAAGGATCATAGTCCGATAGCGTGTTGATCATACCTAAATCCACAAATATTCACTAGTTGTGGAATAAATATGTTCATAAAAAGTTACTCTATGCAAGGCACACAACCTTTACAAGATTTTTATTACATAAAACCGCTTCCCTTGAAACATTTCCGTTTACTACTCCTAGCTCACTACTTTGGGGGAAGTCCTTCTCTATTTAATGAATTGTAGTTAAATTTAGTAAATTGAAATTTAAGTCTTTTACCCTGACTCGTAAAAGACTCTACATTCACTACAATCCTGAAATGATGCACTAAAAAACACTGATCAAGAAAAATAGATGTTCTAAATCTGAAAGTAGCACAACTCGGCACTTCCATGCAACACTTGTTACTTCAAGAAAATTTTAGTATTGTCACACAATGTATATTTTGTGCAACCGTTATCTTTATCACAACCACAACATAAGTTTCATTTGTTCTTGATAGAAAAAAAGAACATTATTCATGCAATATTTACTGTGATTAAGTCTTCTATGCACACAAATTTTCTGCATTAGAGACACCAAATTTTCATTGTAAATGTTCTATGTTCTATATAGGGGTGTCTTCTTATTTATAGATTGGGATGAACCAATGTGAAAATTCCTTGCACACCATATTTTGTGTGCATTATCCTAATTTTGAAGTCTTATTTGGAAAGTAATATCCTTTCAAGAAAATAAATATTTTCTATATAGATCATGACATTGTTGAATTTTGATGTGAATTTTTCAAATGTCCACATCTGAACAACTCAATTTTGATGTTTTATTTTTGGCGTAAGATTCTTACACGCCTTCTTCTTTTCATGGAAAACATGATATTTCACAACCCATCTTTCACAAAAAAGAATATATTTTATGTAATTATTTCCTGTTACATTTATTTATGAGATGATACTGAAACTTAGCTTGCATGAAAAATTCAGATTCACCTTCCAAAGTGTGTTAAACTTCCATTAAAAAAACACTGTTCTCAATTCTTTGAATTTTGGACCCAAAAAATAGAAAAACAAGGAAATGATTCCACCATCCGAATTGTAATTTGATTGTGATGTAAGATCACTTGGATTAAAAAATAATTAACCATACCAGTGTAGATTCAAAACAAACAAAAACTAGACTTCATTTTTAGTAAATAATAGCCATGGTTCCAACAATATCCCCCTTTGGGTTTGTAGGAAATATATAGAAAAATTCAATAAAGTACTAGCCACTATCAAAACCTGAAATGTGAGAAACAAATCATGAAAAACACTAAGTCTACATGATAAAATATTGGTGTATAAAAAATAGGGGAAGCATGAATTGGGTTCTCATGTTTTAGAGTTCTCAAGTATATCCAAGATAGGATCTGGTTGTTTTCTCATAACACCTAATGATCATAATGTCATATAATAATTACATGGTTTATCAAAAACCTATAAATAGAAAACCATTTAATATGGAAATGAATTTTTCAATTCCTCCCTTTGTTAATAAACCCAAAAGATCATATAATTATACATGTAAAGCTAAAAAATAAACTCCTACTAGATCATATCTCCCCCATAGACCTAAATCACTTCTAAAATAGATTAAAATAGTTAACACAAATAGGTAGAGGGGACTATCCTTAACCTCCAAATGCACAGGGAGGTGGCAGAAAATTGAGGATCAAAATATGTTTCTCTAACAAATGTGATACCAATGGCTTAGCCGGAATGTCATCCACTTGGTCATCCGTTCCAAATACTCCATATTAATAATTATTTCTTTAACCATTTCCTTGATGAAATGATATATGATCTCAATATGTTTTTCATGAGAGTTCTGAACCAGATTCCTAATAAGATCAATCAATCTCTTGTTATCATAGTGAATCACCATTGGATATTTCAACACATCACCAATATCAGTTAGTTGTTTCTTCATCCAAAATAGCAGATTAAAACTCTTTATAATAATACTATACAGTACTTCAGGTGTACTGAGTGAAGTGATTTATTGTTTCTTGCTCAACAAGTGGACACATTTAATACTATTTAATAATTTTACACCTCTTTTGGAATTTATATCCACCACATCTCCATCCCTATTAGCTTCAGAAAATGCTGATAATTTATTATCTCTTCCTGAAACAAAGTATAAGCCAAAATTGAGAGTACCATAAATATACCTCATGATTCTTTTAACTTCTTCTAAATGTTATTCCTTTAAATTATTTTTAATATGGGACACTAATAATGTTGAAAATATGATATATGTTGTGTATTTTGAAACTATAATAAGCTTCTAATAATTCTACTATACAGTGTGGGATTTACATATGTCCCATTCTCATGACTTCCATGTTTTTTCACAAATGAAATTGGAGTGGGCATTAGTTTTTAGTCATGCATGTCAAACTTCTTCATCAGCACTCTAGAGTATTTTTCCAAAGAAATTAAAGTGTAATATTTTTTGTTAATAACCATCAACCCTAATAAGTATGTGATTTCACCAATCATAGACATTTCAAAATCTGATTTAATGTGATTATAAAATTCTTCCACTGATCCATGCCTTCTTTCACTAAATATAATAACATCTACATACAAAAGAACAATAAATTTATCTTCCTTTGAGTTATTTAGATAGATATTATGACCGAAAACTCTTTTTGAATTAAAAATTCTTCAGATAAGAATACAGTCAAGAATACCATGTACATACTGCCTTCTTTTGTCTATAGAGGGATTTATTTAATCAGAACAAATTTCTTGATAATTTCAAATAAGAAATACCAATAGTTGTGCCTTGAGAAATTCTTCAATAATCCCATTTAAGAATAATATTTTTAAATCCATTAGATAAACTTTGTATCCTCTTTGAATTTCCATAGTATGGAAAAACCATGTCATATCCAATATCACTACTAGAGAAAACGTTTATTCAATATCAATTCCTTAAATTTTTACATACCCTTTATATACTGAGCATTCATTGTTTTGTATCACATTTCCATGATCATGGAATATTTTTAAATATCTACTTTGTTACAATCACATTATGATTTTCAGGTCTCTCAACAAGATCCCATGTCCAGTTCCTGTCTATCTGATACAGTTCTTCATTAATGGATCTAACCCTTGATTAAACATTTTCTACCTCTTCAAACAAGGTTGGTTCTAAAATTTATAAGAAGGAAAATGGGCATCATTCCTTTTTCTCCTTGTCCATGTGGGTTTTGTCCAATCCTCAATGTTGTTGGATTGAACAAGTTATTCTATTCTATTTGTACTATGTGATTTAGATGAAATTTATTAATCCATGTTTTACTCTTCTTATTATTCTTTGAAATAATCATCATTTATTTTACCCTGAATGTTTTACACACCTTCCTCTACATATTCATTTGAATCTGTTCGATGTACAATTCCTTCTTCATCTTTAATCATGTCAGTTTACAAGGTCCTTGTGGAATTTTTGGTTTTATATTCAATGATATTGACATCACTTATTTCCAAAATTATTCCCAGAATATTAAAAAAACATTTATAGTCTTTAATATTCATTTAATATCTATGAATTATTCCCTCATCTATAGAATCATCATACTTTCCTTGATTTCCTTCTTTATTTAGGATGAAACATTTACTTTTGAAAACATGAAAATAATCCAGAGAAGGATTCCCTCCATACCAAAACTCATATGGTGTATTGGTTTCACTCAGATAATTCCCTATTATAATTTGAGTGTTCAATACTTCTTGAGAATCCTATTTCCAGTAATGATGAGAGATACAACTCTCAGTCCGTATAGTTCTTGACATATTTTTAACCTATCAATTTTTGTTTTGAACAAATCCATTTTCCTATAAAGTTATTACTATAGACACCTCATAATTCATTCCATGTTTTTATAGGTAATTTTCAAATTCATGGTATGTGTATTCTCATCCATTTTCACATCCTGGAACTTTTATTATACATATGGTATCATTCTCAGTTATTCGATGATAACTTTTCATGAAATCAAGAAATTGTTGTTTCCTATATATAATCATTCCACAAGTAATTTTACTATAATAATCTTCAAAGAGAACAAATCACCTCTCTCCAAATATTCTATCCACATTTATTAGACCACATAATTCTATGTGGATGATACCAAGAATATTTTATTTCTTTTTGTTCTCTAGCCGATATGAACTACATACCATCTTTCATCACATGAAAGCATCACATATATTTTCTCGTTCCTGATTCAGAATGGGGATATCGATGACTATATTCTACTTATATATATTTTACATGATTTTTTTATTGATGTAACCTAACCTCCAATACTAGAAATATTTTATTCTTCAAATATTAAGTAACAAATGTTATCTTTTCTATTATCCTAGTATAAATTGCCATCTATTCTGCATCCTTTCATGATATAATTACCTATACTTCCTTTGATAGTGAACCCCTTTTGATTAAATGTAAATATTAGTATGGAGTGATATATTTTACTGACACTCATGATATTGTGACTCACACCATCCACATAGAGAACTTCAGTTTTCTTAAGCTCTCTATTTTCTAGTTCAATAGTTCCACTACCTTTGACAATGAAAGCATCATCATTATCAAATATTTCTATTCTATTAACCCTTTTCTTAACATTATTTAATAAATATTAATTTAAGATCAAATGGGACGAGAAACTACTATCAAGAATCCATTTTATAATGTTCTTTGTATCTTTGGGAGCTATTTCTGTACGGTTAGATTTATCGATTTTTTTTCTTCCATGAGATACATGATTGAGTGTAGGATAAATATGGCCTCTCCAATGTATTTTCCATATTAATTTTTTCATCAAACTCATATTATTCTAATAGAAAGGAATACCTATTTTCAATATCAAATCTTCTTGGTTGGTGGGTATTGACTTGTCTCTCAGTTATATAGGTACTATTCCCTCGTTTTCTATGCCTGCAATTAATAGATTTATGTCTATAATTATAATAATAAAAAAATACCCTTATAAATTGTTTCTTATATAATATGAAGGATGTAGTCTTATTCTTTGTTATTGAATTTCATGTAATTCCCCATTCAAGTTTATCCTTACCACTTCACTGTATGACATGGTATGACCCAAATAACAACAAAATTGACATTTTATAAGAGTAAATGTATTATCACTTGAATTCATCCACATGTACCATAATTTTGAAAAAGTATTGGACTAGAAATCATCTTTGGATACTCAATGATATGTTTTAGATCTTTTTTTTATTTTATTTTAATATTTATCTAATAAGACATCAGGTTACTTTATGATATGTCTAACTTTATACATCCATTAATTTTGGTTCATTTTATTCATAGCCATTGATGTTTCAACATCACAACCATTTCCAATTTTTACCATGCATAAGGATATTTGATCATTCAAGGTATTCTATAATCCTTTAGAACTACACTTATATCTATATAACGTATATATATCTGAGAATCATCCAAATTGTATTTTGTTCTTTGTTTCACTTGAATTTTATTTGGTTTCGAGTTTACTTTTTATAGTAATAACTTCTTATTCAATACACTCGACTATATTATCTCTCTCCTCCATTTTGGAATAAATTTCATGGATTAACTTTATTTTCTCTTAATTATTCAGCTTAAATACCACAATATCTTTCAAGATTTCAGGATTTATTGAATGTTCTTTTTCTCCTTCTTTATGTTGATCAATTTCTGATTCAATCCAATTGATATACTTTGATGTATCTTCTAGAATATATATCATCAATCTGTTTCTCATTATTTTATTATGAATATATTAAAGGGGATCCTTATACTCCAACTTTGGATCAACAACACAAATCAACTGATTGTATTTATCATTATATTTTGAAGGTTCTGAATTTTCAACTATATCTATCAAGGATGATTGAGTTCCGGATTTAAAATTTTGTTATTCATCCTTGAAAAATTCATTATCATCTTGTTCTTCATTACAGAATAAACACTTTCTTAATAATTTATTTCCAGATTTAAATTCTCACTTTTGGGTTAAACGTTTCTGAGTCTTCTGTAAGTTTTTAGCTTTAATTTTTCATCATTGAACTTCCTTGAGTACCGAGAGGTAATGTTACCATTCTAACTCATCTAGAACATGCAAGAGGAATGTTTCCTTCAAATAAACATTTTCCTTGTTTGAATTTGTTAACAAAATTAGAAATAAGTTCATCTTGAACATTATCTTTATCTACACTATCTCTAGAAATCCATTTTTTTACATGGAATTGATTTCCATTTCATTTCTTACTTGAATTGTAGACTCTTCTTGTTTGACTCTCATTTAATATTCTACCAGAATAATCAAAATATAATCAAGTGAATGTTTAGACAGATATAATTTCTCAAGTTTTGACACTTTAGGATTTAATAGATGTGGAATTCTTCTCATTATTTTCTTCACAATTTCAATAGCTTTTATTTCTTCACTATGTTATTCTATTTCTCCAACAACTTCATTAATTAGATTAAAAAATTTATCTATATTTTCTTTAAGATGTATATTTAGATTTTGGACCCTATTATGAAAAACATAGAGTTTAACCTCATTCATTTTTTATCACATATATATATATATATTTTAGTTTATCCCACATAGACTTGGCTGAAGTGAAACTCATCACTTTCAAATAGATTTTATCAGATAGAGTTGATGTAAAGTAATTCTATGATTTGGAATCTATATCAAGAATTTTACTTTATATTTTAGTTATATAAATTATGTTGCATCAGTGACTTGAATCCTTTATATAATGGAAAAAATTACCTCCATTCCAACATATATTAGATGTGATCTAATCCCATTATTCCAAATATGGAATTTTCTTCCACCAAAGAGGGAGACTCTTGAAACATTTAGTTCATTCTCCATGACAAAAAAAGAGGGCATATTTAACACCAACAATATGTTTCCTATGATACAACTTGTAGGACCCTGAAACACCCTGAGAGGGGAGGGGTGAATCAGGGTGTCCAATTTTTCTTTTAAAGTGATCGATTTTATTCCCACATTTTCAAGAACAAGGTAAACATGTATTTATATAAGCATATAGAAATAAATGTTCCAATAACTTATTAAATTAATTTGAACTAATTTACAATGAAAAAATTTATAATGTATACAATTAGTATCACTTACCATTTAAAATAAAAAAATTAATATTTGTAATACCTATTTTCGAGATGGACATTCTAGGGAGTTTCTTAAACCCCTTTAGATATTCCAAAAAACTTTATCTTATGGAATATTTCCTACCCTTTTTGATAAATCTTTTTGTTTTAGTGACATTAAATAGATAATAGAGTAAAAAATAATTGGAGTTTAAACTAATTTTTATTATATTGTGGAATTTTACCCATTTATAATACACCAGAAACTAGACATCTTATCTATATTTCATCTATCCTCAACACTATGATAATATTAATTACTGTTTTTTAAACTTAATCACATTATTATAAATAAATACAATTGATAAAAATAGAATTAATTCAATATCCTGAACAAGTGATTAAATAATCCCTGAGTGAATCATTCAATGATTATCATAATAACCTATTTAAGATATTATTTTAACTACTTAAAATTATTATATTCATAAAGGTTGTTTCCTTGACACATGGAATTTATCTCCCATAAAAACAATTCTTATATTTCTATATAAATAGAAATATGTTTATTATAATAATATTATCATTTATGAGTATTGGTCTTAAATTTATGTTTGATGATGATGATAGTAATTATATACAATAAAAACTTTAAACAAATTTGCATCACATTTTATTAACATTTAATAAGTACATGTGTTATTTGAAATCCCACTAAAATAATGACCTATTTTAAATTCATCATATCTATTAATTTTCCAAGATCCATATTTCACTAATCAATTCATCCAATTTATCATTCTACTGAACACATATTTATTTAGGTAGGTAATTATCCCAATAATATCATCTAAGACTCTTGCAAATGTGGGTGGAAAAAACTTTATCCAATCCATCATATGGTTAAACTCAACTCGATCCCTCTAGTATCATAATTATATTAGTGTTTCCTAGATAATTGTAACCTAAATAAATTTCCATGTTCAAGAACCTAATCTTATTATGGTCAAACATTACTAGAATTCATTATCTAATATAATGCCAAGGAACCCAACCTTGGAATTACCTACTCAGTTAGACAATCATGTTCATAAAAAGTGTTATATTTGGAATAAATAATACAATTAGTATTATTAAAGGGGAATTAATCTTACTATAATGTCTCATGTTATTACCTTATCATCTATGAATTTTTCTAAGGATTTAGTTTATAATATCATTCCATCTACTAATCCAATATGTTGAAAATGTAATGCCCTGCCCTGGGAGCCACTAAACTAGTTCCTCAGGCCAGAGTACCACATGAACTTAGGTGTTCCACCCCATGATTTAGATGATTTTGTCTAGTTTTGAGGGTTTAATGGTACATGTGGAGAGAATATACCCTCTTTATCATAGTAACAAACAATATATAGAATAATAAATAAATGAAACATTATAAACAATAAAAATCAATCAAAAATACATTTAAAAAAAATAGTACATTCCCACTTCCAAATAGTAATATGTACAGTCTTGTATTATAGTTCCAATTGTAAGGGAAACCATAATATAAAGACGAGCTAAGGAATCCCCAAAATGGGTCCAACACTATGTCTGGTTATGCCATCCATGCCCATCCCTAAGACACAAATCAACTATCTAGAAGATGAACTTTTCCATTGTGCTGACATAAAGATCTAACGTTAGATTAGTTACCCAATGGATGCCTGAGTAGCATGTGAGTAAAATGTTTTTGGCCACCACCAATGGTTTCAAAAAAATATTCAATCTAAATTGTGTATGAAGGAGAATGGTAAAAATTAAAAAAAATATAAATTGGGGTTCATTATTTAAGATATTTTGCATTATCCACTTTCCTCACCAGTTCTATGTGTCACCCATATTCAACAAACATGTTTCAGTCAATACCTATAAAATAAAAAACATAGAAGTTTATTCAATTTACCTTTATCATAGGGATAATTTTTTTCAAAACACAATACATAAATCAAGTGTCCTCGGATCCCCATTCTAGGAATTCACATCATGTGCATTTGTTAGGGGTATAAAGCCTTATGATGACACCCTAACCCACGAAATACCATAGTGGGGGATTGATTATTAGTCTATCCAAACACATGAGAGTAGAGACTTATTATATCACCCCATTCATTCCATTTATTCATAGTATCTTGATTCATTATCCATTCAACCCATTTACCATTTATATTCCATAACTCATTTAACACATTCAAGTTAGGTGAAACACCACCATATGGCATGTTAAAAAGATAAAAAAACTACCATTGGTTCTTTTTCATTAACACTTCAATTTAACATTAATACACTCAATTATATGTTCAAGGAAGAGGTACAACCCATGGGTTTCCTTATACTCATTCTACTCATCCTCAGTGGATCCCATAGGCATCATGAAGGGTTTAATTCATTATTAAATTAACCAAATTATCATTTCCAAACAATGAAATGGATAGAAAAATTGTACCACCACATAAACACATTAATGTAAAAAACTACTAGAATTTGAGATATAACCTATATACCACCTACCTTATGTTCATATAAGAACTCTTACTTAACCTATTCCATAGATGAAAACTCAAAAAACCTTCAAAGATATAAATTAGAATATTCTATAAAAAGTAATTTTTAGTGATTTATAAGGAGAAGAAAAAAAATACTTTTTCCAAAAAATAGAGTTAAAAGGATTGTTTAAATCCCCTAGATGTTTGATTCACACCCAATTTCCCTTCAAACTACCTGGAATCTAGGTTCAATCTTCCTTGGATAAGGAAGGAGGAAATGGTTCCTAACTATTGTTAGTTTATGGTGAAAAGGGATAAACATATATTTATGGATTATATTTTATGATGTGGGAAATGATTAATTACCCCTTTATTAATGAGGCTCATGATTTGACCCCACGATTGTCCAAATCATGCACCAACTTTCTGGCTCCCTTCATCCAAGAAGGGTCCAGGTTGCGTGGTCTCCTGAAAAGCCTGTATGGTTTGAAAAATTATGTGGTGTCCTTGAATAATGATACTATCCTAGATCACATAGTTTCAGGGTCCCACCTTTCACGGTTCCTCAACCATGCACTTGTCTCCCAGGCCACAAGGTTATGGTGCACAATTATTACTAACCATGCTCTAACTATACAACATGCCTTGTATGGTCCTTATTTCCACCTTTTCATTCCATAAACCCGTAGACTATCCTTGATACTCATCATACATCTAATAAAAATCTCATTTAACAAAACAAAGGAGTGTAAAAAAACATATACATGAACGTACCTTAGTAGAAGTTTGGGATCTTACAACATCCCCACCTTATAAAGACTCGTCCTCTAGGAGAACCCCCTAGAATTAATGAGTCTCCAAGGTAAAAAAATAAATCCACTAGGCCCAAATATCCTCATACCTCCCCCATGTTTCCTCCTAAATTCTTCCATGGTTCTGTAACACTTAGACAAAAAACACACCCATACCTCATAATACATTCTCACTTCGATCCACAATATAAACCAGACGGTCATCTAAGGACCTATTAGCCATAAGACCAACATCATTAACTTTTAAAATTTGAGAATGATCAGGGTGATACTGCCGAAGCTGTGACACTTGAACAACACTGTTCATGGCACTATAACACTATGGAAGAGCCAATCATTACACCCCTTTTTCGATCCTCTCCACAATCTCAAACAGATCCATATATCTGGGTGTCAAATTTCCCTATTTCTGAATTTGATGATTAAAAAACCTTAGAGACGCCCAAAATGACACATGATCACCCACTCCAAACTCATGAGGTTGATTACATCGATCCAAATATGACTTTTAACTACTATGATGTGTATCCATATGATTCTGAATCAACCAAACATGCACCGATGTCTCCTACACAAGACCAGGACCTAAAAACTATGATTACCTAGACTGAATTTAACATAATAGAGATCTACATGAACTAACAAAGAGTGAGAAATATGGTTCCCTATGAATAATTTCCTGATGAATGTTGTTATTGGAAAAATCAATTATCACTATGTGTTTCTCCCAAAATCCATCAATGTCTACGACAAATTCCCTCAACATATCCTCTAATATATGTATAATATGTTATTTTTTCCCAAATATTATTAGGTAAAAAGATATAATAAAAAATTTCTGCATACCAAGAACCTTCTATAACCCTTTCCAAAAGTTTGAAGTGAAATTCAAATAACAATATAAAACAATACCCCCAAGTACCCCATAAAATCATTCTATGTCATGAATATACATGTCACCTGACTTTTCTATGGTAAAAGTATCCCAAATATGTGTGAAATGGGATACCACGGTCAACACATCCATAGTTACCCATATCACATAAATATTTTGATGAATCCTCAAGAGTAATACAAGAAAATACCTTTGGAAATCATCCCACTTCCAATTCAGAATGGAAAATGGTTGGAATAAACCACATTGTTGATGATTCTCACCATTCACCTACAGACAGGTTTATCACCACACCATTAAAACTACCTCCTATTTTTTTATCCCTAGGAATCCTAAACTTTTATGTGCATCTCATCGAACAAGGCCATCATCTTCCCATTAGAACTAGACTCATGGACTACTTGATTCTGTGTCTTTCAGATTAGAGTGTCTGCAACACTATTACCTTTTCTTGGTATTTATTCCAACTCAAAATCATATTATTTCCTATAAATGAACCATAACCACTACTGAATATTTAAATATAAATAATAATATATATACTTTATTTTTTATGGTCACAATACCCAATAAGACATTTCCCAACAGATAATTCCACCAACAATTTAAACCATAAACCACAGAATCCAATTTAAGATCATGAATAGGGTAATTTTATTTTTTATACCTAAAATGTCAGGACCCATATTCCAAAATTCTATCTCCATACACCAATAATTCCCTAATAAAAATAACAGATACTTTAGAAGACAAGGTATTCTTTTTACCCAAGTGAGGTAGCATCAATATTGGTGTAGTAGTCAAATTATTATTTAATTTATGAAAATAATTCTCACATTATATAGACCAATAAAACCTAATAAAATTATTGGTTAATCTTGAAAGTAGTGATTCTAGGTGGGAAAGTTCCTTGGAGAACCTTTTATAACATCCAAATAAACCAAAAAACCTTTTGATATAGAGAAACTTTCTGAGCTGATCCCATTATACAACTGCATGAAACTTATCTAGGTCTACTAATACACCTTACTATGACATGATGTGACCAAGGAAATGTAACTTTTTGATCAATAAAAGACACCAATATATCTCGAAATATATTCTATGCTCCCTTAGTGTACTTAGGATGATTTCACAGTCTTCCTCGTGATCCTCATAAATCTGGGAGTATAACAAGATGTCATAAAAAAACAAAAAACTAATTCATGTATTTGTGGATGATTTGGTTCTTTATGTCTATATATAGAACATGAGATTTTTAAACCAAAAAGGCATCACAATGAACTCAACCAACCCATACCTTATCTTTTAGGATTTCTACATTATATCTTATGGTCACACCTACAAATGATGGTAACTTGACCTCAAATCCATTTTGTAGAACAAATAATCACATTTTAACTGATGGAAAATACCATAAATATGTGTAAGGGGATATTGGTTCTTAAATGTCTTCTAATTAAAATTCCATTAGTCAATAAAAAACCAAAAAATCCCATTAAACTTCACAGAAAACTAAATTTGAGATCCCCAAGCTGACATACTTGGACGAATAAACAATTTATTATCAAATTTCTCCAACTAAGATTTATGTAACAATCGTTTTACCTATTCCATCTTAGATAGAGAAGGAGAAACAATATCTTCTAGAACCATTAGTTCAATCATGAAATCAACCTCTCTCTCAAGTGGCAGCCCTGAGAATTCATTAGTAAACATATCCTGAAATGGATCCACCACCGGAGGAAATATGTCCTTCTCTCCTCCCACAACTTCAAGCACATGAAATGCCACTTGACTATGATATCCCCTATATGAGGATTAACTGTTCCTGAATAACTTTCTTGGTTATCAATTTCCTCATATTAACCATAAGTGTCAACCTCAGGGGATGTGAAAATAACCCTTCGATAGTGAAAATTAACATGGGATCGATACAACACCAATCAATACATTCACAATATTGGGGAAAACCCTGATATATCAATAAAAAAAGACCTAATGTAAGTGGATCCCACCGCCCTCGATATCCCACTCCTTATATTGCTAGATATTTTCTTCTTATACTCATAATGGTGTGTTAATTAAGATAAAACCAGACAAGCATTCCTATACTAGACCCAAAAAAATCATAAACTAGGAAGATATAAAATAATGTGAGGACCAAGTATCAAATAAAGAACTACAAATCAAGTAGGATACAAGAATAAACCCTTGAACTGCTGATGGAATAGCCTTTCCACCACCTTGTGCATACTAAACTACACGAAGCTTACCCACCCATATACCATGGGATATGATCAGAGTTCATAGTGTTGCACTTCATTGATGGTACAATATTTTTTTATTATAATAACTTGCCTTCCACCATGATTAGTACAACTATATAATCTCTAACTACCTTCCTAGTATGGGGTAGCAGGCCACATTCTTTCATTGTGCATCAGTATTGATCATTATCACTACCCACCTACTAAGGGTTGCTAAAGAACCTCTATAAATTTCCCATACTTTCTCATGCTCAACACTCCACTGGGGGTCAAAAACACTAACCAAACATGTGCCCCAAAACTCTGATAAAAAACATCGGGTTACCACCTTAGAGTGTAATGATCTTACCTAGATTCTATTCCTTCCATTAACATGGTGAAAACCATCGAAACAGAACACAGTACCATTAGAAGTCTTATAGCTAGACTACTTAACAAAAAAGGCATGTACACCACCATAAGCTTCATTTATCTTCCCTTAGGAAATGATATCCCGGTCCACCACCTCATTAATGCTATTTAAATTGAATATATTCACCTGGGACTTGATCTCAGATGTATGCCTTTTATGAAAAAGTCTCACAATAATTTTCTTATTCCATACCAATTATGAAACAAAATCATTTCATGTCAGTAAAGAATCTAGCACAATCCATAATGAACATATTCCCCTTAGCCAACCTCATAAATTATATAGCCTTCTCCTATCTCAGATCATCTAGATAGAAGTGTTCTAAAAACTTTTCCTATAAATATTTCCATTGAATACCATGTGCCTACTTTGTCTAAACTAGAATATCCCACCAATTCTTTGTTTGTCCTCACAATATATAATCTACCTTCTTGGATATATTATAAAGATGAGTCTCTAAGTGATATAGAATCATATTAGTAGAATCTATGTAGAACTCAGCTGCCTTGGGTCCACCCTATCTATTAAAGATCAGAGGGTGATGCAACTGAAACTCTCTAGTCAGGTATAACATACTAGGCATAACCCACCATGGGTCTCCAACCATCAGCTGTATAAAACCAGAAAAGATTTCCTAGAACCAATATTCCCCTATATTAATTGAAACCAATGGGGGTTATTTATCCTTTTCTTTAGAATCATTCTCGGTGATTTCCTCATGTTTCCCAACCGAAAGGTATTTTAATGGTGTCATATCTCAATAATTCCAAACACATTTCTCAAGAAACATAACATACAGTTTCCCTAGTTTAATTAAATAAGGCCCACTAAGAGACATAAAAAACCTACTCCACATAAACAACATCTACGTCTATGATGATATCTATATCATTACCCTCAAACATACTTACACAATTTTAGAGCTAGCATAGGGAAACTAAACATTCAAATTCAATTCACATTAAACACCATAATAGTCCTTTCTAATTAACATAATTATATTCTTTAAATAGATAATATATTCTCATTATTCACTATTTTTAACTATTCTACAACACGTTTCAATTCGTTATATAATTAAAATTGCTTTATTAGGAACTTTTTCTTAAAATCACAATAGAGTCAAAATGCATTTCCAATTCCCACACCCGACCAAAAAATGTTTTACCATGGGTTCCTAACAAGATTCATGTCACATATATCCCTATGCGACTAAAATGATGCATGTATTCCTAACCAAATTATATTTCATCTCCCAAGAAAAATTCCATAAAATAATAACATTTCACATTAAGTTCTTCACTTAAGGTCAAATAAAATTCAACTGTAACAATGGACATCAAGAACAACAATCCCCCCCCCCCCGAGTACTTGTGTTTCTCCCATACATGGGTTAGATAATCCAACACAAAAGCTAATATACAATTCATAACACCTTATAGTATCCTTTATAACTTATATAAATAAAATAAACAATATAAAATAACTCATCTAATACCACTTTTTAACACCCCGAGCTGAGATCCACTAAACCGGTGCCCCGGGCCTGTGCACCACATAACCTCAGATGAACCTCCTCACACGTCAGTAGATGGAGAATAATAGTGAGGGTCTAATGAGATATTTTGGGAGACTATAACCTTTTTATTAGATTAATCCACAACATATATAATAATAAATAAAATAATCAATATAAATAATAAACATGCATCACAAATCTATTTTGTAAAAACTGAGTACATTCCCAAAAAAACTGTAATATTTCATGTCATGTATTACAGTGAAAAGTGTAAAGGAAAAACCAAAATAAAGACAAGATGAAGAATCCCCAATTTGGGTGCCAACACCAAGTCTGGTTCCCTCATCCATCCACATATCTGAGCCCCAAATCAAACCACTAGTATAAAGCCTTTTCTTATGTACTGAACTACAATTATGATGTCTTCTCAGGTACCTAATAGAGGCTCAAGAAGGATGTGAGTACAACTCAGTATTCCAACACCACCAATATCATAAAAATATTCATTATAAACATTTTATGCTGATGTATGGTAATAATAAGATAAAAAAGATAAACCAGGTTCAATTATTTAACATGTATTACATTAGCCACTTTCCCTTTTAGTTACCTATGTTTTCCAAACTCATCACACATGATTCATTAAATACAAGTCATTTAAACAATATATAAGGGGATACAATTTTTCTACATCTTAGAGAAATTTAATTTACAAAACAATACATAATTCAACTTTCCTTGGAGCCTTATTCCAAGCATTCACATCATGTGCATTAGTTAGCGGAATAGAGCCTCAGTCCGACACCCTAACCCATGAAGTACCATGGTGGGACCTATATCATAGTTCTAGCCTCACCCATGGGTGAAGAGCCTCATTATAACACCCTATTCATAAAATTTATTCACAAGATAATTATTCTTTAACCATTAAACCTATTTACCATTTACATTTCGTAACACATTTAACAGATTCAAGTTAGGCCAAACACCACCATATTCCATGTTAATAAGATTAAAAAATTATCATTGGTTCTATCTCATGGACCCTTGAATTTAGCATTTACAAACTCAATTTTATGTTTAAGAGGAACACTCCATGGGTGTTTTTAAACCTAGTATACTCATCCTCAATGGATCCCATAAGGACCATGTAGAGTTCAATTCATCATTAAATTAACCCAGTTATCATTTCCAACCAAGGAGACCAAATGGATAGTAAAATTGTTCCACCACATATCCACATACACATAAAAAAATTCAAAACTATGGGATATAAAATATATATCACTGATATCATGTTTAAATAATAATGCTCTCTTAACCTCATTACTTGATTTGAATTTATACAAAAATCAAATACCCAACTTAAAATCTTTTAGAAAAAGTTGTATTTAGGGATTAATAAGGAGAAGAACAATTAAAAAATTCATTCTATAGAAAATATAGGTAATAGGAGTGTTATATTCACTTGAGTCTTACATTCACACACAATCACACTCTTAACAACCAAGAACTAGGGGAAAATTTTCCATAGAGAAGGAGGGAGGAAATGGATCATAACCACTGATGTAGTAGGGTAAAAATATATGAAAATTGGGTTGGATTTCATAAGCCCTAATAGAAAAAATGGGAAATTACTTCTTTTTAATGAGTAATGCGGTTTGATTGCACTGTTGTCCAAACCATGCACCAATCATGTGTCACCCTCTATTAAGAGGGGGATAGGTTGCACGATCTCCAAAAAATCCTACATGGTTTGAAAAACCATGCGGTATTTGTGTGATATGGATATATCCAAGGCCAAAAAATTTCATCCTTCACCCTCGAAAAGTTCCTTAACTATTCACCTTCATCCCAATTCCGCATAGTTATGGTACACGATTATTACTAACCATGCACCAACTGTGCGATGTACTCTGGATGACCCTTCTTCCCCCTTTTCATTCCCTAAACCCCCAAGACACCCTTGAGACTCCTCATACACCCAAGAACCATATCATTAACCAAAACAAAGATATTTTATCAAAAAATTAAAGAAAAATCTACCATAGTAGAAATTGGGGTCTTATACAGACTATATTGATGTGTAACACTTTAAACACATTATAGATGTGTTAATTACACAAATTAATAGAAAAATATATTCATAAATATAAAAATGGATCCCATGAATAATGTATAAAAATAAAAATTAGGAAATATTTTTGAATCATATAAAATCATTATTCCTCACATGATTAATCTTAGAGCCACAAATAGTCATCCCTCACTTTTCGAAACAAGGAAAAAGCCTCTAGTATAGTTATTAGTCTGACCTGAACTCCATCCACCCAGGCATAGTTTAATCAATAGTGGCCTCAATTACATCACAACTCCAATAATTAAAATTTATAACCTATATTAATCCTTTGAATTCATTCTCATAACTCAATACAAGATAACATCATGGTAGAAGAAAACTAAATCCATTATAATATCTTCTATGTAACTCCTTAGATGTATATATGGAAATTTATAGAATTAGTTTTAAAGATTAAACTAGAATATATACACATTCAAAATATAGCATATTATATCTATGAATAAATTAAGGGAATAAGATAATGAAATAAACCATTCAAGTATTTAAATAGAGACAATCAATTTATAAACAATTTAAAAATTAAAATAACTTATAAACCATATATAATTTTGTCAGAGCTTATTGAAATTCAATAATTAAATAAAATGAAATAAATTTTTTTATTACTAATTAGAACTACTTCATATTTTACATTTTATGAAATTTTACATTAAACATTTGATATCATATAAAATATAATCATTTTATATTTCAATTCTATTATGTAAACAATATAAACAATCTAAATAAAATATATTTATCATTATTTAATCCTTGATCACGTCGATCTTAAAATATCATTTTGATGTGTGTTAAATAGTATTCCAAAAAGGAATTTAATTTGAACAATTAAAATTAATTAATTAAAAAAATCATAATAAAAATATATATTTTTATATAATTTAGTTTTATTTTTAATTTATAAACAATTTTTAAATTATCATTATAATTTCCATATAAAATATATGTTTCTAAAATTATAAATAATTTCATATAATTTGGAAAAATGTTATATATAAATTTTTTTACATTATTGAATGTTTCTTTAATAGATGCTTCAAAACATAAAATAAATTAATTGTAAACTTTTCATAATTAAACAATCTATAAAATATTATTAATTAAATAAATATCACAAAATAAAATTTCTTATAATTTATTATCAATTTAAAAATAATAAAAATATTTTCATAAATGAAAATAAGGGAAATAAAATATTTAACACATAATGTTAAAATATAAAAAAAAATCATAGGATGCGATATACATTTTTTAAAAGGAGAAGATGAAGTTATCTATTCTAAAAAATAAAAATAAAAATTTATCATTTATGATAAAACATATAGAATAATGACCTACCTGGTATTAACTCATGAAGTATCTTAAGATAACCTCTCATAAGAAGAATCGAGCAAGTTGAGGTCTGAATAAGGATAAGCGAGTTCACATGTTATGATATATGACCAATATAGGATTAATCCATTCTGGGTCGTGTTTGATTAACCAGGTGTTGCATAAGAATAATTATATTTCCTTATTCAATGTGTATTATTATAAACCTTTTATGGGCTGAAGAATACTTATAAATGATATAATACGATAAATGTTATACCATAGTAAATATTTGATGCACTGTTTTGCGGCACTTCATCTGATCCATTGTAAGCTATGATTAGAAATATTGCATGTAGGGACACATTGGTAACCTAAATAAATTAAATGTATCGATACCTAATATATCCAATATAATACATCACATCCCAACTTCCATAGATCAAAATAAAATTCATATTTTTCAACAAGTAAAATAACATCTTGTTTCTTCATTTACCAACATGATTTCAAGAATTAGTGGACATTGAAATTCTATGATACTAATACTGGGTTTCATAGGATAAATTAATAATTAATAATTATTTAATAAATCATTAAATACCCCTATACCCAATATCTAACATTCTTGAAAATGATAACACACATATTTAAAATGATGAAAAAGTTGTTTGTAGCATTCACTATTGAAATATACCACCATGGTCTTCATCAAAATGTTTAATGAATAAAATTTAAGGGTATCCATCAGACTCCACAGTCCATCTTTTATCTACATGTTTAGATAATGACATGACATTCATATAATATTACTATATTTAACATGATATTCTAGTATCATGTATTGAAAAGGAGAAGAAGAAAAGATCTATGGATTTAGATAATTTCCAAAAGATTGTGAAATGTTCACACAAAAACTCACTCCCATTGAATGGGTACTACCTATTTATATAGGACTAGAGAAAATTTCTGATCAATTTTAAGAATTCAATCACATGTTTCATGAATTCACTAATAAATAGCTATAATTTCAACTCCTTTTATAGCCACTCAGCCATGGTAAACTTTCATATGTTTGATCATATGAAATAACAACTATTAATGATAGGATTTGGTGAAATAGATCCAAATGTTATCACACAACGTTTGGATATCCATGAATATTATAGCTTTAATAAATTAATCATTGTATATGATACATAGAAAAGGTAGTTTCATTCTACCACTATAATATATATTACAAAATTACAAAACAAGGAATACAATATTCTTTAATAATAACCTATGAATGAATGTAAAAAGTGGACTATTATATTATAAAAAGAATTAAAATATTATTATTTCATATTATAGGATATGAATAACATATATGAGGTGATTTTAAATATATCTATTTCAATTCCACTTGAGGAAATGTTTATTAGAAATCTGACAAAATGATTCATAGGATTATCTAAAGTGAGTTTCATTACTCTATAAGAGTTAGCATTAGGTGGTGATGGTTAAAGGGAATTTAAATTTAGTTTTATATTATATAATTATCATGTGAGGTCTCTAGAGTCCATCTCACGTGGTCCTATTTTTTAATATTGTAAGAATTTGTTCACAAAAATTGTTTCTTGATGCAACATGAATACCTGGGAGATTAGTTTTTAAACTCTACCACTTTGAGTTCTATTAAACCACGGTGTACATTCTTGCAGTGTGGTATGGTTTGGGGTGCACCCTATTTGTGTGTGTGTGGGGGGGGGGGGGCAAGGATCACACCATGATGCTAAAAAGTTTGAATTTTTTTGATATGGTATCATTGGTTATGTTATAACTTATATTATTAATATCAATTTAAATGACTTAACTTTAAGGATAATATTAAAAAGAAACTATTTAAAGCCAAATGGCTGAATTATGGGGATAGGAATACTAAATTCCATAATGCTTTTCACAGAGTGAGAAAAGCGTATAGTCCCCTTGACTACCTGAGATATGGGGATCAGATTCTTGATTCCGAGTAAAGCATCGTCAATCACACTGTCTCTCACTTTTACAATACCTTCAATGGGACTGATATAGACATGGACATTAGGCCAGATTTTATCCTATCTTTGGGTACTGATGAGGATAACTTGTTACTTAATAGCACCCCTCTTGATCATGAAATCAAAGACACAGTCTTTATCCTAAAAGAGGATGGTGCCCCTGGTCTGGACAGCTTCAATAATGGATTTTACCAAAATCACTGGGATGTTATTCAGGATGATGTTTACCGAATGGTGAAAACATTCTTTACTAATGACACTCTTCCACAGGGTCTTAATGCTCAATTTCTTGTCATTATCCCTAAAACTGGTAATGATGATGAAATTCACCCTTCAGACCCATTTCTCTCATAAACTCTCTCTTCATGATCATTACTAAATTGATTTCCAATAGAATTACTTTGATTAGCAACATAATTGTCTCTTGGAACCAATTTGGATTCATCAAGGGATGATTTATCCAAGAATGTATCTGTCTTGCCTCTGTGTCTACTAACCTTTTAAACAGGAAAACGAGAGGTGGGAATGTTGCTATTAAGATTGATATTTCTAACGCTTTTAATACCATTGACTGGAACTTCATGTTCAAGGTCCTTAGACAGTTTGGCTTCAATGAAACTTTCATTAATAGAGTTAAAACCCTCTTCAATTCGGCTCATATTTCCATTCTCATTAATGGTTCTCCTAGAGGATATTTTAAATGTTCTAAGGGTGTTAGACAAGGTGACCCCCTTTTTGCTATTCTTTTCTCTATTTCTAAAGACTACCTCAGTAGGTTGCTCATTAAATCTTTATAAAATAATAATATTAAAACTATCACGGATGCTAGAAGTTTGACCGCCCCCTCACACCTTCTTTATACAGATGATATAATTATATTTATTCAAGGTGAAAAAAAGAACATCCATAATCTTTAAAATATCCTCATCCATTACCAAGAAGTTTCTGGTCAACACATAAATTGGAATAAATCTTACATCTATTTTAGTAAATACTTTTCCTCCGTTAGAAAACTCATAATTTCTAGTTTCTTAGGGGTCAAGGAGGGTTTTATACCCTTCACTTACCTTAGTGTTCATATTTTCTGGGGTAGACCGATAGCGGACTATTTCATGCCTATCATTGATCAAATTCTTAGACAGCTTTCATCCTGGAAGGGCTCAAATATTTCGATGGCTGGTAGAATTTGTCTGGTTAATTCAAATATTGTCTCCAAATTGATCTATTCTATGATGATTTATAAATGGACGAATGGTATATTAAAGTGAATCAATACCAACAATAAAAACTTTGTTTGGACTAGTAGTACCTTGGAGAGGAAATTGGTTACTGTCCCCTGAGCTACCTACTGTAAACGAATTGATAAAGGAGGTGTTGGTATTAAAAATCATGCTAAGTTCAATGAAGCTCTCCAGGCTAAGCTTACCTGGAACCGAATTCATAATGACTATCCCTATACGAATTTTCTTAGAGCTAGATTTCTCAATAAACTCATAAACAATCAGGGCCACTTTCTTACTTCCTCTATTTGTCCTGCAATTAAAAACGCGTTCAACTCTATTATGGCTAATTCCAGATGGATGGATAGTAAAGAATCTAATTAAAGATTTTGGTTTGACAATTGGTCTGGCTCTCCCTTGTTCTCCTTGATGTCCAATAACCACCCTTTGTTTGTCAATAAAGATACCATAAAGAATGTCATGAGAATTCCCAACCCTGACTTTCCTGATGAAATAAAACAAATTGTTGAGAGCTACCCCTTCACTAACACTAATGATTTCCTGATATGGGAAGCTTGACACAATGGAAGACTTGATTATAAAAACTACTACAATCATCTGTTTAGCAATGAAAACAACAATTTATCCTGGATTAAAAAATGTAATAAACCCTGGCTTAAACCTTCGAGATTTACTTTAATTCGGCGCATTGCTCATTCCAGAATCCCCAAGGATGATTTCTTACAAAACTTTGGGATTAATCTTTTCTCCAAATGTCGAATGTGTAATCAATATAGAGAGGATATTAACCATATTTTCCTTTCTTGTGATACGAAAACTGCTCTCTGGAATTATATTTTTGACATCTTTGAGTGCAGTTGGTCCCTTGATAGTTCTATTACTCTGTAGATTCAACGATGCATAGACATTTCTGATTCCCAACAGATCAAAAATCTTATTCTTTTAGCTATGGCAGAGCTTCTCTATATAATCTGGTATGGTCGAAATGATTTTTAATTTTCGCAATAAATCTTTCCAGCTCAATGCAAGTAAAATTAAAATTCTCATGGACATCCGTGAGGCGACCTCGATTCAAAAAGATCAATGCAGTAACTCGGTTCGTGATTTTGGGATCCTTCATCGGATTGAAGTGAAAGGGAATTATCCTTGTCCGAAGTCTACCTTTGAGGTGTTCTGGATTCCTCCTCCCCCAGGATGGATTAAAGTTAACGTTGATGGTGCCTCAAAAGGCAACCCCGGTCCAGCGGGTTGTGGTTCTATTTTTAGGAATCACCGGGACCAGAATCTTGGATGCTTTTATGGATGCTATGGTACTAATTCCGTGCTGAAAGTGGAGATGCTGAGTGTTATCCATGCTATCTATTTTGTTAGGCGACGCAACTGGATCAACATTTGGATTGAGAGTGACTCCACTACTATTATCCATGCCATTTGGGGTGGGACTATTCATCTTTCCTGGCCGCTCACTACGTGCAGGATTGATTGTTTAAACTCACTTTCTGGGATCAACTTCATCGCCACTCACACCTACCGTGAAGCTAACAGGATTGCTGATGAGCTTGCTAATACGGGTGTATCTCATGCTATGACTTGGAGGGACGATCTTCCACCTGAATTATTATTAGGTGCTGAACCCACAATCTCCTTGATTATTTAATTTTGAAGAATGGTTATAAATTGATGGTTTTCATGAATTATATCTTATTCACTAGAAATCTATTTATTCCTAGGTGACTAGTGGTACAAATTTATGGATCTTTAACCATTATTAGACTATTTATTGACCTTATCTTTATGAGATCAACATTTTACGATCCATGGTTAATTTTTTATTCTCTTGTTGACTATCATCTTATCATTTCATATTTTCATGTGATGATAGATTTATTATTATTATTTTTTTTCATTGTGTATTTTAATGGAAAATATCACAAGTAGGGATTTGGGTTGAAACTCATGTTTTGGGTGGTGTTTTATTATCCTTCCTAAACTTTTTACACAACAGTTTTAAATATGTAAACGAGGAAGGAGATTAGAGACTTATACTTCTTTATTTGTTTAAAAATTATGAAATTATCATGATTTGTTATTCATTTGTGGACGGTAAGGACTATTTTAAATATGATAATTATTTTTACTAAAGGAATGTTATGGAAAGAGGGCGATTCACTTGTGATTTATGTAAATTCATGGTCTGACTTATTCATTGATTGTTTTAACGATGTTTCTACTAAGTGATTTATGACTATTACTAAGAAAGACATTTCTCAATACGATTAATACACCAAAATAATATTTTATAACAGTTTCATCAATTAATATTAGAAATGAGTTCGTTTTTTTAGAAATATGGAATTATGATTTTGTTTTCCAAGAATGAAATTATATTTTAATAAGAATTAATGTTTAAGAAGGATCTATTTTGTGCTTATTTATACTATATTTTAACCTGATTACAACTATTTATGGGGCCTTTATTACTATTTTATGAGGTTTATGGATGATTTATGTGGTTTTTTGGGAGGATAAGGCATGTTCATTAATGCGAGAATCATGGATGAGTTGTAGTGTGGTTATATTAGTAGTGGTATGATTGGTTGGGTAGGAAAATAAGTTGTTTTGTGAATGTTATGGCATTTGTTTAATGTTTTAAATGGTGGTTATCATAGAAATGGGTTTGTGTTTTGTGGGTTTTGGTTATATATTCCAATTATAATGGAGTATGGTTGGAATAAAATAAATTAGTAATGGGTGATGATATGAAATTGATAAATTAGGGTGTAATATCCTGACTTTTTAAAGAGGTACATATTCTATAAAATTATATATGAGATAATTGTTTTACTCTAATAAAAATTAATACGATTATAAGGAAGGGTTCATGGGGAATTTGGTGATTTTTATGATCCCAGAGCTTCAGTTTTTGGAGAAATATTTTGAGGCACATGGTTATTAGTAACCATGTGGATCAATAGTGTGACCCATTTAGACAAGAGAACAGTTTGGATAACCATGAAAAAACTATTTATAGGTTTCTGAGGTGATCCCCATGTCGTGCAAATGTTTTTTTTAACCATGAACAACTCATGCAAGGGGGAATGACTCTTGGATAGTGAGCACACACAAGCTGTGAATGGTTTTTCATATTTTTTTCCCAACAATGAGGGGGGTGTTCCACCATAGATATTAATAGAAAACAATTGGCACACTATTTTCTAAACTATGTAGTAAAACCTTGTAACCTCAAAAGGGGTGAATTTATTATTTTAATCTCCTTCTATATACCTTATATCCTCCCTTTTCTTCTTCGATTCATGCATATTGTCATCCACCTCTGCTTGAGAGCTCCATTATCCATCAATGTTATCATTGAGATATCTTATCTATCTAAAATTTGATTCACTCATCATTCATTACATTGAATTCTCCTTGGTAAGAATCTCATTCGAATTGGTTCCTTTATTTTTTTATCTTTCCCCATGGAATTCTAAATCAGTGTGGGATAATATTCAATATTTTTAAGGAATTTGGATATTTCTTCAATTTATCTTATTTTAGTATGTATTAGAGGCCAATAATAGATGATGAGTCTAATACCCATCTAAGAAAGGTGGTCTTACTCCATTGCCTAAAATCCATGATTTTAATAAAATGCATAATTGTTCTATTCAACAAATATTTCCACGAACCACTTATAAAATTTATTCCTTTTTTAATTAAAATTTTACCTCACAGTAGAGATACTCTCATAGGTCCTTGATATTGTCATGGTTTTACAATCTTGAACAGAACCACCACTTTGGGTGTGTTTATCATATTCCTTTGACACTTTATAAATGCATATGAGACCAAATTACCTCCTAATTGAGTTTGTTTTGTTTATTATGGTTCAAATGGATGAACCGGTTTAATTGTGAGACTAAACTCATGAAAACATGTTATTAAATTTAATGTTAAATAAATTGGAAACCATATTTTGGTTTATTGAAAAGAACTTCACTACATATTTAATTGTTATTATGACTTTATGACTTGGAATTTGGATTATGTGACATGGTTATGGAATGTTTTGGACATGATGCTTCATGATCCCTTGTCATGAGATCTTGGACAAGATTCCCCTTATCATTCATCAAGATATTGTACATGGAAATTAACACTCCCTTGGATAGGATGATAAACATTATGTTTCAAATAATTTATTAAAATTTAATGGAGATGATATTTTGAATTTGTGATTAAATTTTAGGGTTGATTCCATTGATTAAATATGAAACCTCTATGTCTTTTTTACATGTATTCATGGGTTTTGAGCATCACGTCATCACCGATAATTGGTTATTTACACACACACACATTTATATATTTATAAATATATTCTAATGTGTCCCCTTATAAATATACATGTTAATCATTTAACTTGACACTTTATTTGAGTCATTTTGTCATTGGCTCAAGATGTTAGTGTTGGAAGGGTATCTTATGAAGAACACAGTATGAAAGGATTAATTTATTTACCAAACTTACTCATTATACATACACAATAAATATTTTATATTCACACACTGGATAATGGTACACACCATTGTTGGCTGCCTATTAATTTTTACTTAAACCCTTTTTAGGTCGTATATTGGTACCCAAAGAGACTTCATGGATTTAGGTAGGGATAATGAGAAGCACCACTTGTGAAAAAAGTCATCACATCAATTTTTTTTAATGTTGGTTAGTACAAAAAATTATTATAAGTGAAACTGTAAATGAGTTTTTAATTTTTTTAATAAAAGTAAACATTGTTAATACAATTTTTTGGATTTTTTTCACATTGCTTATTTCATAACCTACAAGAAAACTATTTGACCCCTTTAGTTTTTTAATAAATGGCATGTAAAAAACATTATCCTATTATCTATAAAATAACAAATGTGAATGGTTTGAAATGTTTTATTTTTCGCATATTCTTTTTTATAAATGATTTGAAAAAAATATTATTCAAGTTTTAATACATTTTTTATATTAAAAATAATGTGAAAAATATTTTTTAATAAAATTATATTAATTATCCCATATTATAATTACATTAGATGAATAGTAGTATAAAATAAAATCATTAGTAGATAAATATCATAATTATAGATTAACAATTTGAACTTTCAATTTTACAATGTATATTACAAATAAATTAAAACCCAATCAGACTTATGAAATGATTAAACCCTTCAATTTTTATGTTTCAAATAACTTATAAAATATAATATTTAGGGTTATAAAAAATATTCAATTAAAAATAAATAATTTAACATGTATTTTGAATAAAATGAATAAAAAATTAAAGGAATGGTTAATAACAAAATGTATTCTTATAGAACTTTCTAACCACTCAGATTAAAATTATTTAAAACATAAATATTTTAAAATAGTATCCACATTCATTTACTCCTTATTGTTTATGAAATTTCTATTTAAAATAATTTTTTTATTCAAAATAAAATTTCATGCACTATATCCAAAGTGTAATAATTGTAAATGAGAAGTCAACTTTGCTTTTATATATCTGATCATGGTGATGTTTTTAATTTTTTACTATCTAAATTAATTCAATGAATTGAATGAAAATAATGTGAATAAAATAAATTTATATTTCATTTCAAAATATAAAAGTATTAAAATATTCAAAATTACGTCTTCAATACAGTCATAAAAGTTTCCCAAACATACCCATGGATAAAGAATATTTGATAAAGTATATTCCCCATTAAAAACACCAAACATTAAATCAAACCTAATATATAGGAAAATATAATGTGATTGGTTATTATTTTAGGAGGTATATAAAAATTTATGCGATATAAGGTTTTATAGCCTTGAAGATATGGAAGCATTCATTATTGAATATTTGAATTCTTTTGAAGTCTTCTTATAATATAAGTCATTCTTTCTATATTCTTCATTGTCATTTCTATGGGTTAGAAAATTGTGGGTTCATAGATCCATAAACTAGTATATGTATTTATTAATAAAAATTGTATAAAGATACTTAATACAATAAAAATATAAGTATAAAATTTTAATAAATTAATATAACAAAAATATTTATGCTAATTGATTTACAAAGAAATAACTTGAATCATGTGGATTCAAAACACATCTTTAGATAAAATCTCCATGAAATATTTTTTAAAAATAACCAAATTCATTACATTACCATAAATTATATCTCCCATTTGAATAATATAAACATCCAAAAATAAGTTTAAATAAGTTGAAAATTAATCTAAACTAGTAGAAGATGTATCTTAAGTCATAATTGTTTTGTTTTTTGTTTTCAATAGAATATTTATTTTACATTAAATTATTTATATAACAATAGTTAAATTTATAAAAATTAAAAATTTATAACAAATTTGATATAAAAATTAAATAAATGGTATAATAAACACATACCTATATGGTATCTTCTTGAACAAGTCAATATGACTAAACGAAAAAAGGTCGAAACTTCATCCAAGTATACTGAACTCATTTGTAGGAAATCATTTTTTTAATATATCTATAATATCATGTATAATGACTTTATTCTTTTCTATCTTTATTTTGTGACGATGAAAATTATCTATAACATAAGATATAATCATATATGTAATAATATGATGATGAGGATCATAAAAACACAAAATAAATAGGAACCTGTAGAGGAGGGTCTACGAGTAGGATAATTAGTAGTGGGGTCTTTAGGTGGAGGTGTAAGAGTAGTATTAGTAGGAGGACTGAGATCTGCAAGAATAGGATGAGGAGTATTATTAGTAGCCTGAAACCCTCTTTTTATGTTTTAAAACATTTATTGTACCAAATATCTAATCCAATCCTCTATTATCTCATGAATATCCTGAACTATACTATCCAAAGATTCTATTTTTTTATAAATAAAATCAACTGAAGAAGATTGAGAACATGGAATCACATTTTTGTACTGATACACCTGTTGTGTATCGTCATACATGACATGGGTATTTAGTAATTCCCAATATTATAGATAAAATAACCTTCAAATACTTAGATATAAAGAACCCACATGTTCTCTTATCCTGAAGATATTTCTATATAGAAAATCTGGAAAAATACATAGTGAAGCACAATATATAAACAATTGATTTAAATTAAGTAAATAAATAATGTTAAGATTTTATAATGCTCATATATTCAACCCTCGAATCTTCTATAAGTTATTTTAATTTTTTTCTCATCCGAGCCCTCTTCTATTTTCATGCCTAATTTTGCAGAATAAGGGTAAAACTCTATAAATCCCGAAGACTCAGCCCCTAGATATTTAAAATTTTCTTATATCATTTTTACTTCCAATAAAATATACCCTCCCCAAGATAATATAAGATGGTATAAGTTTCATGATCATATCTACTGATGAGACAACTTAATTTTATTTAAAGTGTGAATAATTAAATCAATAATATTTTCACTAATACAGAAAACTTATAAAATGTAACATTTCAATTAGATAAAATTATTCTTATCATATACTTTCAAAAAATTTATTCCATTTATCTTCATATATAAATAGATACATATCACATGTATTTTGATGTGTTATATGACAAAAAAAGAGAAATTTGAAGTGAGTGTTGATCTAAAATCCCTCCATCTCCTAACATCCAATTCTAAACATTCCCTCCTAACTCATAAAGTTCCATGTGTGTCATATGTCATCCGATAAGAATGGGGGAACTATTATAGTATAAAAATTTCATGATAAGCACAATAATAAAAAAATGATCTTACTAAAATTATGTCTAATAACTGATATATTTTCAATTTTTCAAAACTTCTCTACTTTCTAATAAAAATACTGACATTGATTTAAGCCTTCACTGCAATAAAAGTTTTTATTTTTTTTGACCTCTTGGAATATTATTTTCACCAATTCAAAAAGTACCATCTAGTATTAGATACATGAAACTAATATTTTTGGTAAACATGTGATACCACATTTACTAACCCTTTAAGTCTTTCCCCCATGGAAGTAGATTCGTCTTGTATTGAAGGATGATGAGGCTCATTAATAGGAGTATATGTACGTTCCTCCCCAATGGTATGTGAATAATCCATGCTCAAAGTATGTGGTGGAACAAATGTTTTATTTGTCATTATCCTATAAATCTAAGTAATTATCAAATACAACACAAATATAAAAATCCAATTATTACATAAAATTTAAATAAAATATAAAAAATTATCAAACAAAAATTTAAATAAACTAAACACATTTTTATACATATTTTTTGTTGTTAAATAAAATTATAAAAACATTAATGATATATTAAAGGAAAAAAGTAAATAAAAAAAATCCAAAAGTTGTGTGTGAATACTAAAAATCCACCAATATATTACACCATTTTTAAACAAAAATATTATTTTTTGAATATTTTAAACATGATTTATCAAAAATTAAACTAAACTAACCATATTTATATTAATATTTTTTATGTTAGTTTAATAAAATTCTAAAAACATTATTGAGAGATTAAAAGATATAAAATAATGAAAAATGAATCCAAATATGGATTGTGAATAGTAAAAATACTCCAACACATTAAATAATTTTTAAAATAAAAAAATATTCTTTGAATTTACAATTTTAAAGAATATTATTTTATATAATGTATGAGACTTAAATTAATTTTTTTCTTATAAAATTAATAAATAGATAAGTTACGTAAGGGTAAACAATATAAGATAAGAAAAACTAAACAAATATTAAAAAAATTAAACTTACTAGTTATAATATGTGTTTTAATAAAGAAAATAAAACTAATATATCTATAATTTTTTTAAATTTTAAATGGTAAATAAGAAATAAACATATGCTACATGTACTATTTGTAATTTACTAATGGATTTTTTCCCAAATTCCCTGATCAAGATCATTTAATATGAAATAAACCATGTCTACTATTTGATCATCAATATTATCTATTAATATTTCTATGTAATAAGGGATGTCACAAAACGAAACAACTTTTTCATGTTTTTTCATTATGAAAATATTTTTTCCCTAGTAAAACAACATGCCACTACTTATCAGATTGATCAATAACATATAATTTTTATTCACATTTTTACGTGATAAAAGGATCTTCTATGTATTCATATATTTTTAAATTATGTAGTGTCATACCAAATTCATCATGTCTGACATAGTTTCTAACAATAAGCCATTTTACATTAATCACCAGACCATTAAATTAATGTAATCAGTATCCCATATTTATTCAATGACTCCATATTATGAACATGATGTAGAGATTGAGTTTTTTTATTTGGCACTCAAAAAATTCATTTCTTTTTTGAACAACAACACACCACTATTATAAACAACACTTCTCTTTTCATAAACTTTCTTATGTAATGAATATACATTAATGTATTACTTGGACCACGTTATCAAATTTTACATGGACCATCCACCAACCATCTCAATGTTTCTGATGCATCTGATCTATGAATCACAGTCTCTTCAAACCATGAATTTTTTTTTTATGATCATTAAAAATCACCATATATTTATTCTTTTTATAATAATTTTTTAATAAATTAATATTCAATGTTATATGTGGATAAATATCATTTATGTTATTTAGGATTTAAAAATTTACCTTATTTATCTCTTCACCTATCAATTATTTTACTTTTAATCCATGGATACCCTTTCCCACATAATTGATTCATTCATAACGATATGTAAGCTAACTGTTGTGTTACACTACATAAAATTATCTTGTGAAAAAATCTACAACCTCCTTAGAAATATTCTTCTCAAGAATTAAGGATTTAGGTCAATATGGATTCTTAACATACCTCTTAAATATATTAATATACATTTAAAAAGGATACATACTATTTTGATATATAGGTTCACAAAAATCTATTTCTCACACCAACTGAACAATTAAATAAACCATGATATCAAAAAAGATGGAGGAAAATACATTTCTAATTGAAATAATATAGAAACCACTTCATTCTCCAAAATTTTCAAATAATATAGATCAATCAACTTATTAAAAATTTAATTGAAGAAATAAAAGACCTTTATAATAGGAAATATAAAATAAATGTATAGTATTCAATTAAATTAAATTGGTATGATATATTTCTTCAAGAGAAAAAAATTATGATATTTCATACCTGTTAACTTCAAATATTTTAATGACACAAATTTTTTTATATTTGAAGAATAACCTTTTGTCAGTTTGATATCATGAAGATACTAAAAGGAGAAAATTTATCCCTCTTTAATAATGTATCAAAATCTAGGGGAAAGTATGTTCTCCTTAAATTAAAAGTGGGAGAATGATCAAAACATATTCCGATTAAGATTAAGGCTAATATTTCTTCAACCCATCTTCAGTATTTTCTTTAATATCTGACAATGTTCTAATGAAGATGTCATAGATATTATTATCCACATGAATAGAATCAATATTAAGTTTGAACTCATGATATCTAAAATATGGTAGTTAAATTATTTTTTCCTTTCCTTCCAAATATTTATATCATTACAAGGCTTTTTTTATGAATGTAACATCAATTTTTTTCACCCTTTCAAAATACAGATCAATGGAAAGAGGGGTTCGAGAAATATCAAATTCATTTGATCCATTTAATTCCCTTTTTAATCTTATATAAGAGTTATCAATAGACAAAAACATTCAATTACCCTTGTATATTGTTTTTCTTACATGTTTCAGTTGATAATATGAACTTGTTTGTTCACAAATTGGATAATAATTATGCCTATTAACATTGTTTGTAGACAAATTTCCATATTTTTGGAAGTGAATTAAATTATACTTAATAATTTCATGTACTAAAAAATATTAAATTTTATAGTGATCATATAACCAAATACCTTCGTCCCATAAAAGTTTCAAATCATAAATTAATGATGATAATAGAACATCAATATCCTTTATGGGGAGTTTTGGTTAATAGATCATTATACTAAACCTGATATATTTTTTCTTCATACAAATTCTAGATATAATTTTTAAATTACCAATAAAATATTCCATTAAATATGTGTTCTAATAAGGCTTCGATATTGATTCATTGCATCAGTCTACAATCCAAGTATGATATTTCTCACATTATTTCAAAATATTGGAAATTGATTATCAATTTTACTCCACTATGGATAATCACCTAGATGACATAATTTTCTTTCACATATCTTCTCATCTGAATTCTTTATTTTTTTTTCATAATTTGAGTTTTAAAATAAAATTTTAAAATGAGGAATATAAAAAGATACCAAAATGCATTTGGAAATGTATTGGAAACTAAAAATTCATCCTGTGATTTTTGTTTCAACTTATACCGTGATATCCCACATTTTGTAAACTCTAACATAAATCGAATTTATTTTCTATATATCACCCATTAATTTGGATATGAATTCATTTTATTTTACTCCAATCCCATAATGCATAATATTTTATTCAATTTCTAATATTAATTTGAAATATCATTGTATTTAAGAAGAATTTATTTCAAAAATTGTTTCAAATCTATAAAGGTTTTATCACTCTATCAATTTTTATCCATTTTTATCAATTCTAACAACATAAATAAAATTATAAATTCAATAAAACACAAATACAATGTCTTTATCTCCATATTAATGCTAAATATTTTTATTCTTTCTCAATTACCTCTACTTCTATATCATGAATCATTTCATCAGTTTGATCAAACTTATCATCTTGAAAATCTTCATCATAAACAGATCTAAAATTCTTTATAGATTCACCATGCCTAATCCATGGGATGTAACTGAGATTAAAAATATGATAAATTAAATTATTTTTGATATCACTTCTTTCCACTTTATATTTTAATATTTCATCGATGGATAAAAAACATGTCATTGTTTAAAAAATTTCAATTAGAAAATTTCAAAAATTTATAGACACCTCTCTCATATTAATCACTTATTCTAAGTGAAGTAATATAACTTAGACTCAATATTATCAATAAAAATACCAAAAATTGAAAATAAGTAACTATAATTACAAATTTATATTTATAAATAACAATAAAAAATACCATAATATATTTCATAAAAAACAAATTGAAATACAACATATTTTATTAACAAAAATATAATAGTAAAAAAATTAAATTGTCATTCCTTAATAAAAAATTAAAACCTTAACCTGAAAACAATAATTCACAAATTAAAAAATATATAACATGTGAGAATAATTACAATTGAATATATAAATAATGAACATACATCGATATCAATTTAAAATTTGAATTGAAAATATCAATGAAAATACAATGTATGTATATAAAATCAAAATAATAAACACAACCTATAAATTTATATTTATACCAAGACAATTGAGAAGGAAAAAATAATAGTCAGAAGGTTGAAGCGGAGGATGAACATGGGTAGCGGTGGATGGTGAATAAATATAAATAGACATCAATATAAAATTCAAACAGAAAATTAAAATTCAAATACCTTTGATGCATGAAAAATAAAAACATAAATAGGAACTGTAAATTGATATTGAATATGAGATTATTGAGAATTTGACACCAACATTAATAAATCACATGTTGATGACGACTAATGATGGTGGTATATTCAACCTTGAGGATAAAAAGACATCAAATAGAAATTGATATTAAAAATAAAAATAGATAGAATTCATGGAAAATAGAAATAATAAACTCATGCCATGAATCTAAATCGAAACCAGGATGAGTGAAACCAATGAGAAAACGAGATAGAGGCAGTCAATGAATAGAGAACTTGGGTGGATGTGGTAGATTACAATTCAAATATAAATTAACATAATATAAAAAATGAAACAATAAATAAAAATATCTAGAATGTAGAAAAAATATAATAGTAAACACTAACCTTAGATTGAAATCGAAACTGGGACGAATGACACCAATGACATGAAGTGAAAGTGGTGATTGACTAAAGTTTGACCATGGATGGAGATGGTGGATAAAAAATAAAACATATATAAGTCCAAGGATCTATGAATAAATAAATCGATGAAAAAAAAATAAGAACTAATAAATTAAAATCCACAAAACAAATATTTTTATGTATATGTTTTATTGTTTGAGATAAAAATGAGAAATTTTGTGTGAATGAACGAAATAAAAATAAATCCCCCCAATCCTGATTAATATTATAAATATTTTCATTATCATCTATTCAATAACTGAAATGGAAACACAAATATTTCATGACATGTATTCTATCACCATCATAGAAAATAAGATTTTTCACGTTGGTTAACCAATAAAGAATATGAAAAATATTGTGGTTTTTTTCCATGTTGGTTATTCAATAACCTATGTGAAATATTTTATTTTCCACATTGGATATTGTATAACCAATGAAGAAAATAAAATCACAATATTTTGACATCAGTTATTGAATAACTGATGTGAAAATCAATTTTCCACACTGGTTATTGGATAAACGATGTGAAAATATTATAGTTTTATTTTTTTCATCAATTATAGATATCCAAAATGAAAAAAGTCATGCAATGTATATTTTTTTCTCGTTAACCTTGATTTTGATTCTTGATTATATTTTTGGATGGGATCTTGGTAGAAGATAATCAAAAAAGAGCTCGGGATGGTCATTGGATAGTTTTTTTTGTCTTTTTTTGTATATTGTGATGTATATATATTGTACTATATGTATACTTATAGGTATTCTTTATTTTCTGTATAGATTCATGATAATTTTTTTTATATGATTCTATATGTAGATTTGATCTATTTATAGTTTTCTATATGGTGTATTTTTTGTGATGTTATTTTTTATTCTATTATACTACTTCCATAATTTAATCTATTATTTACCATTTTGATCCACTATGATCATGAGGGTATATTCTCCCTACAATATTAGAATAGAACATCACTACTAGTTAGCATCATCTAGAGTACAAGGAGAAATAGTTGTGAATTTTTTTCCAAATGGTTAAAATTAATTAGGAGTGAAATGGGTCTTAACCTTAGAAAATGGTATCAAAGCCTTTTCCCCCTTTTCTTATAATATCCTAGGTAGGTCAAACATATAATAAGAATGTTTTAGAATTTGTTAACGAGCATGTTATTGTCTGTATATAACCCTTGTATAATGAAATATCCATGTTTCCTTGAACAAGACTTGGTTTTTTGGTTTTTCCTATTAGAGTTGTAATTATTTCACAGTTGAGTGACACACAAGAATTTTGGAATTTAATATCTCTATTATTATGTATTTTCATTTACACTTGGCCCAATATGGTAGGGAGGTATTATATCATGCATCGTTTTAGGAACTTGAGAATTTTATTTCCATGCATAAACCATGCCATGTTTATTTTATTACTTGCATTACCTAGGTTTCATGTGGTATTTTTGTGTGACTTGGTTGTTGTATATACATATTCCACTAATAAATTCTACAAGGAAGAATAAATTATTCATATAAAGTGTATGCATTAACTTAATCGATGTTTTCTATCCTAGATTGTTGGGGGAACCTTATCTAACCAATTTTAACATGTTTATGTTGTGAGGATTCAGTTATGTCATATCAGACATTGGTTAGTTGTGATTACATAGATTCCAATTGTAATTTATAAAGGGGAGCATCTATAATTTGAGAATGGTGATCCATCTAATTGAGCTACCATATAGGGACTAGTTATATTATGAGTCCAAATGTAAAGGGTTGGTTTTAGTAATATGAAGTGAAAATTATAACTTATAAAGAGTATAAATTTATAACATGGTAATGAAATATCATCATATTAGTCGATGATGTATATATATATATAAATAATTATGAACAAATTTTATCTAGTATTTTAATGAAATTATGTCATTAAATTGGATGGAAATTTCTACTTAAAGGGTTTTTTGACTATAACATACAACATAAACTCCATATACTAGAACCTCAACTGTGATATAAGAGACCTTGACCTAGAATCAAACTCAATGATGGGAAGTTGGGGGAGTCTCTTGTGATTCTTTATGATCATTTAAAATTACATATACTTGTCTTTCAGAGTATAAATATGGGTATTGAATATGATATAGTAAGGCTATGTAGCTTCCCTATTCTTTTTATGGGATAAATATTGTTATAAATTGTTATTATGAGGTGTACATTTGGAATTACAGAAATATGAAACCACAAAAAACTCAAGTCATGCATTAGGAAGGTGGTGAGAACCATTCTTCATAGGTAGTGTGCCATGATCCATCAACATTTCCTCTTTAAGTTCCACCTTTAACACCTCCTCCAATTCATAATCTAGGAATCAATGCTCTGTTTCAAGTGCGTTTCTTATCGCTAATGAAGTATATATAGTGAGATACATGACCTACCCCTTATTTGGATGTTTTGACATTAAAGTTCTATCAGTATCATCCACATACGTTCTCGGGGGATGCTGGTCCCCTGGCTACTGAGATATAGCTAGTAGTGATTTTATATATTTTTGAGCATATGTAAACACCTCTTAAAATGTGAGTTAATATAATAGTGTATATTCTCTAGAGATCTACCAAGAGTTGGTGGGATGTTATTATATAAGAAAAATATCATAAAGAAATCGTCTGTAGGGATTTATAGACCACCTTATATGAATTCATTTTCCATTAGACACTGAGATCCATCAAATCAAGAGAGTTCATGCATTTTGATAAGGGTTCATTGTCTGTGATAGATTATTCAGATCTCTTTACCAAGCATCAGTTTTTTTCATTGACTCTTGATGGTGATGAAATTTTGATAGTCAGATGATTTGGGGATGGGATTGTGAATTACATCCTATCTTAGATTAATTTATTCTATTTGACTATTGTTTATAGAATAATAAATTATACCTTTATCACTAAGAAAAAATTGATTGAAGTAGAAGGTGTGAGGCCCAATGGTTGAGTATAGAGGTGAGAAAGTGGTTCATCTGTCATCAAAAAGTGTTTCCTTGGGCCTTATAAAAGAGTTAGTGGTTTTCAAATGTTGTGAAATAATAGTTATGTTATATTAAACTTATGTGGGAATTAAGGACACATAATGCCTCAATGAAATGGGAACCTAGTTGAGTATTGGGACTATAAAAAATGGTCCATATTTAGTGATTTTGAAGTGAATTTTCTCCATAACCCAGTGAAAAAAGAACACACAACAACTCCTACATCAGTCGTGGGATTTACAGATCGACATCATCCGGGAAGCGGAAGTACTAATGGTCGTTTAGGCTAAAGAGGTAGATGCTTTCTTGGAGGCCAAATATAGGATATATAATTCCATCAGTGAAGACCAACTTAGGGTAGTCGGGTTGTATATTTGGTCTATGGATTAGGAAAGTTTCACGATGTCCATCCAACACCCTAGGAGTAGATTTTTAGACCTTATACATTATACGGTAGGATTTTAATAGCCTTTACATTAGTATCTACCTTATTTGATACATGAACTATGTATTCATTCATATCTGGGGAAATTATAGAAATTATAGTCCAAGATATTGAGTACTTTTTGGGGTAATGAATCTTTGTACCCCATTGGGAATTTGATCAAAGAGTTTACACCGATGTAAGGAATGCCCCATTGAGGTAGGAGACTATCAATTCATTTGGAACCTTTTCTTCCTCATGAATATAAGATTTGAGGTCATTAATGGGACTGACATGATAGTCTTATATCATGATCATATTGACTATTGTTAAAAAATTAGGTCTTTATTGTTAGCCAATTTCAATAACTATGTTCATAAGGGAGAATGTTTCATATAGGATAGTTGATCTAGACCAGAGCTTCTTGTGATATGTAGAGTGATTTTATATATTTATGTCCTCCTTCTAGATGTTCTCAGAGAACATAATATAGTTTCCCTCTAGTGATATATTGATTTGGGGTTTTCATCCATACGAAATTTTCTAGTCTACCTCCATAGAGAGGGGTTGATTTCACTATTTATCTTATTCTAGGAGATACACCAATGTTTGTTACTCCATAAAAGATAGAACCTACTATTATTTCAGAAGTCAATATGTATTAGGATGATCTGGAAGCCAAAGGTTTTATTCATCCAAGTACCTCTACTTGTGGTTCAACCACCCTTTTTTCCAAGAAAGATGATGAATCCCTTAGAATATGTGTAGATTTTTAGAAATGAAATAAGCTTATGGTTGAGGACCGGTATCCATTACCTTATATATTACCTCTTTATCCAGTTTTGTGGAGCTCAGGTTTTCTCAAAGATTGATTTTTTATCTAGGGTATAACCATATAAGCGTTATAATATCTGATATAACATGTATATCATTCCATATTTGATAAGGATTTTCTTAGTATTTTTTCTTTTCATTCGATCTCGAAAACATACTGACTGTTTTTATAGATATGATGAATTGGGTATTCCACTTTTATATAAATAATTTCAAAGTTATTTTTTTTGGATTATATCATGGTGCATTCTTAAACTAGATTTGATCATGAAAAAAAGTTATTTACTACATATTGAATACACCGAGAGAGAATATGTTATATGAAAAGCTCCAAAAGATCCAATTTTGGATCGATAAAGTTTACTTACTAGGTTACATCATATCATATTCCAGATTATCCATGGTGCTAGAGATGGTGAGAGCCATGATTTCTTGGGAGTATCCCAAGAACGTATTTGACATAATATGTTTCATGGGGACATATGACTATTATAAGCATTTTATAAAAAATTATCACTCCTTAAAGCACCACTTACCAGAATTTTAAATAAGGGTTTGAAATTAATATGGTATAAATATTGTGAGATTTCCTTTTAAGAGTTAAAAGGAATATTGACTTCACCACCGAACAAAAATTATCAAGATCTAGGAAGAGGTTATATAGTTTATTTGGATGCATCAAACATTGATCTTGGAGTAGGTTTGATATAGGGAGATGAAGTCATGGCATATAATTATTTCCTATTTAAACAACCTAATTTAAATTTCCCATGACATGATCTCGATCTAATCGCTATAGTTTATTATTTTCATTATTGGAGGCATAATATATTGGGAAAATGGATTTATATATACATAGATAATAAAATACAAAAAATAAAACTACACTCTATGTGACTTTAATCACAAAAAAATAAGGTGGGTTTAACTCCTATATTATTTTTAATTCTATCTCGGTTATACACCTCAAAAAGAAAATTTAGTGCTAGATACTCTAAGTTGGAAGACAAAAACACAATTAGCTAAGGAGGCTAGAAATAAGAAGAAGTCAGTAGGCATATTTTTTTGGGATGCAATATGATTTTTAAAAAAATTATGGTAAACATTTACTCTTTTTATTCTCATTGATTGATTCTCCTATTAGTAGATTAAATATGAGGAATATTTTATATCCTGAGTGTTGAGTCAAATGAACAAAAGTGTTAGTGAAGACCCACTACTTGGATGGGTAATTTTTGATGATAAGACCTTATATATTCATGAATGTGTGTGGGTTCCCTATAGATGTGTGATATGAATTTACCTGATAACATCATGCATCTATATGGGAAGTTCACCCCAAGATTATAGATATGTAACATGATTTATTCCACCATCATTATTGTCTAGGTATAAAAAGAGAAATTGAAGGATTTTTTCACAAGGTGTTCCATCTATTTGTAGGTGAAGGTGGAACAACATAGATTAAAAATAATTTTATACCCCTTACATATCATAGAGTGGAAATGGTATAAACTAACTTTTTTTGTTTTTAATGTCTTATCAAAATCCCCTCATGGTAATGATACTGCATGGGTTATCATGGATAGGTTGACGAAGGCCATCCATTTCATACATATCAAGGAGACCTTCTTAGTGAAAAAACTGGGTAGAGTTTACATCCATGACATCCTCATACTTCATGATATACATATTATTATTTTATAATATATAGACAATCACATTACATTTTAGTTCTAGATGGGGCTATAGAAGGCACTGTGTTCACAGGTACTATAGAGTATAGTCTATCTCTTATATAATGAAGGAAAATACAAGCATAAAATTCAAGATTTAGAGGACATGCTTCAAGCATGTTCCATTGATTAAAGATTATATTGGGTGAATCAATTGGGTCATTTTGAGTTCTCACACAATAACAAATTCCAATATATGATACATATGGAACCTTATGAGGCCTTATATGGTATTCCTTGTCATTCAACCATGTGTTCTTTAGTGGAAGGAAAGGTAGTTATACTAGGACCTTGTCTTTCTTAGGAAACGTTGGATTAGGTAAAAATTATCATGAATCATATGGATAAAACTTAGTATAGGATGATATATTTTTATGATTTCTATTGATTACCTCTGATTTTTTTCATTGGGGATCTAGTCATCAAGTATGTTTCACCTAGACTAGGTTATCGATGAATTCAGTGGCACAGAATGTTTTAACATAGATTCATTAGAACATTTCAAATTTAATAAAGGGACTGAATAATGTCCAATTAGATAGAACTAACTCAAAGATATAGTGATATTCATGATGTTTTTAATTTTTCTCACCTACATCATTATCATTCAAACCCATATCATGATCTTCGTCATGGTGTTGTTGAGTTAGATGTAGATTATTGTTTTAAAGATTATCTAATATGTATAATTGATTGTAGCATGAAGTCTATGTTTGGTAGGTTAGTTCCTTTAGTATGGGTGTTATGGTAGTACAACCATTTATAGAAATAGACTCGAGAGTAAGAGGCCAATGTTTGTGCTTCAGGGCCAAAACTATTCTCCGATGTTGGTCAACTACCCTTAGAAGGGAAACATAACGATGATTAATTTTAACGAGGCAATTTATTATGATCTGAGATTTTTATAATGGTATATATTCATTAAAATAACATTAAAAACTCTTTTTTATTATAATACAAGATATTTATATTTCAAGGAAGGGTTAATAGGGAATTTGGGTCATGTTTAGAGCCTGCAGATCCAATTTTAAGAGAAAACAATTGAGGCCCATGATTGGAACATGATTAATATTCACTGTGAGGCTCAGCTGTGTGACCCATTTTTACAAAATAAGAAATTATAAAACTATATGAGGAAGGTCTCATGTATATTAGAAATAATTCATACATGTTTTAGAGGTGATTCACACAATGTGTGCATGGTTTTTCTAACCATTCACAAATTGTGCAAGGGGTAATTCCACTTGGATTGTGAGAAAAAATGGGATACACATAGTTTTTCAAACCATGTTCCAATCCTTGTTATGGTTATCCCACCATGTACTATAATGAGACATGGTTGAGAATAAAATTTGTCCTTCCATGTAAGAAAACCACGATCCCACTAATAATGGTTTAATTTATGATTTTACCCTCCTTTAATTTAACAAATCTCCTTTATTTCTATTCTCCAATTCATGAAAAACATCCTAATCCTCTTCCTAATATCTCCCTTATATATGAAGAATGTATCTGAGTGAGCCTTTCATTGTAGAATACAATTTCATTTCCATTAATATTATTGTATGACTAATGGTAATTATATAATTCATATATCTTTGTTTCTTCATTTATATCTCCGTATTGTATTAAAAATATGTGTCATAATATTACCTAGTCCTTGGGGTATTTAACTATTTATTAAATTTATCTAATTGAACGATATATAAGAGGCTAATAATGGTTTAGGAGACTACTGAACATCTGATTTAGGTGGTCTAACACTTTTCCATAAAATCCTTGATGTCTATAACATGCGCCATTATTCTACATGCCATATATTTATACTCTTTACTTCTAAAATGTGTTCTTTCATTTAATAATATGTCTATTTCCTGATAGATAAACTCCTATAGGCCATTGAAATCGTCAATGGTTGTCTATATTAACTAGAACCACCCCAATGGGTGTGTTAATCTTAAAACCATGATACTCTAAATTCATATGAGACCAAATCACCACTTAAGTGGTTTTGGATTATTTATTATGATTCAAATATTTGAAAGATTTAAATTTTGAGATTACAATCTAAACTAATTGGGATTGAATATAATTTGATATTAATTGGAAACTATCTCTTGATTTATCATAAATAACTACATGAAATTTTTAGTTATTGTTGTGATTATCCAACATTGAATTTTTTCATAGTGACATTGTTTGGGAAAGTGTTGGGTATTAATATTCACCATCCCTTGACATGCGAAATTGGAAAAGGTACTCCTCATCATTCATTGGGATGTTGGAAATATTGTTTCAAACTCCCTTGAATAGGATATTGAACATTATGTATCGCATCATTAGATAAAATTTAATAGTTATGATATTTCATATTCATGGTTAAATGCTGGGGTTGATAACCTTTATTAACTATGAAACATCTCTTGGTTACTAAATGTATATATAGTTTATCAGCCTCGAGTCCTCACTAGTTTTTATTTTTTTACACACACACACACCCATATATATATATATAGATGGATACCTTTATAAATATTTATGTTACTCATGTAACATGAATCTTTCTAAGAGAATTTCTGACTTCGGAAAAAAAAGCTAGTGTCTCACCAGTATCCTATGAGGAGCCTGAACTACTAGAGTGAATTTATTTAATGCACATACTCATTATACATACACACTGATAATTTTATATTCCCAACCAAGATAGTGCTAGACCCCATTGGTGGTAGCATATTGATTCTTACTGACACCCTATTTTGGCCATAGATTGGTACCTGAAAAAACATCATGAATACATGAGGGGACAAGGTGAGATTTTTTACTTTAGATGCTTGATTATTTTTTAGTATGGTATACCAGTAGAAGATTACTGAGCCATAACTTGAGATGCTCAATGCATATTTTTTATCCTTTTTGTATATTCTTTTGTATATGTATTGTATTTTACACTAACTTTCATGTATACCTTATTTCATATTTTTGTAGTTCATCATGTCGTTATTATTTTTTATATGACATTAGATGTTAAATATATCAATTTATAGTTATCTAGACGGTTTATTTCTATTTTTTGTTAATTTTTTCTTATCTTATAATACTTATTATATTTAATATATTATTTATCATGGAGTTTCATATTGATCATGAGGGTATAGTATCCTCAATATATCATCATAGACCCTCATTGCAAGTCGGTAGACTCCAGAATAGGGGGAGGTGTGATTGAGGCCTTATGAAATACCAGGTTAGGTTATTTTTTAGTGAACATTGTTTGGGATGTTACAAATAGAAAAATTAAATGATTAATGATAATTTTTATAATAGTTGTGTCCAATAAATGGACGTTTTTAGAATAAATTCTATTAATGATTAATAAGTGTCTTGAAATGAGAAGAGGTTTATTGAATGGTTTGACATTAAATATTTATTATTGAATGTATTGTGGAAGTAAATCATAAAATTGGAATTTATCTATGATAATAAAATTGGAAATTAGGCAATTTATTATTGGTTTTCCTTTATATAAAAATAAGGATTTTTGTATTATAGTAATATAAGTATATATTTGTTGGTTATAGTGATGAATATTTGGATCTTATGGGTTATTTTTGTTATTTATTTGAATATGAACCCCTAGTATTGGATTTTTAGGAACATTATATTGAATCTATTTTCCATTTATTTCTTATGAACCTCTAATAAAGTCTATTAACTTGATTGATGCCTATATAATGACATAGGTTTGAGAGTTTCACCTAATATACAAGTTGGAGAGGGGATATATGGATGACTGAACCTTCTTCTCCAGTCCCTCATCTAACATAGTATGGGTTGTGATAGTTTATAATAGTTGTAAATATATAGTCTATAATAGATTTTTTGTTTTGGTGTATATATATGCTTCTTGATTTTTTAATGTGGTTGTAGAGTGGATATATAATGGGGGTCATTACTAATAGGATGATTCCATGATGTTGATACCATTCTTGTTCGTGATACTCTACTATAATAAGGTTATGATGTGTGGTTATGAAATTTATATATGGTATGGTATGTGGATATTCTATGTGGATATGAAGATATAAGGATATATTGTTATATAGTTATATGAAAGGGGTCAAAGTATAATACATATGTTTTTTTTGGGATTGAAAGTGATTAGATTAGTTGAGAAGTTGGTATGGGGTAACTTCTTAACATTTTAATTTTCTATTATGTTAATTTACCATGGAATAAATTTTGGGTGAGTAAAATTAGTGATGTTGGGTGGTAGCTGAAATAATATAGGTGTGAGATGATACTCATGTTTATTTTATAAGGGATTAGTATTAATTTTCAACATTTTCATGAATGGTTTTAAGGATGATACAATTGTGTATAATTTTCATACTAACCATATATATGAAAATATATTTAAATGGTTTATTGGAGGATGTTGGTGATTAATAAATAAATTAGTATCTCGAGGATTGGAGTTATTCTCATATTTTCTTCCATATGAGTAGTTTTTTTGGTATTTTATTTTTATATAACTTTTTATGTGACAAATATACATTGATTTTGAATTAGGATTTATTTTATATCATATTTAGTTGATTGGTGGTTTATCTTTGATCCTATATATTTTTCATGACAACGACTCTCATTTTTTTATTAGACCTTGGGTGTTAGTCATCAAACTGTGTCATATTAGAGTAAAGAGTCAAGGGTTACACTCATGTTCACTACCAAACTAGTAATCGTTCCTAGTGGGGGTTGGTTGTGAAAGAGTGGTATTAGAGGTACTAATAAAAGATATGTTGAAGTTTGAATTTAGGAACTGGAATAGAATCTATGGGTTTGGAAGGAAAATAGTTTTGACTGAATACAGTGTGTGATATATCAATGGAGATAATCTTATGCATAAGAGTTTTGGACTCTCTATGATCTGAAGAATGTACCTTTGGATTATGAAACATAGCATAAAAGATGATACTGTATACATGGTAGAGACCTTGTATTGGTACACTCATCATGTTTTATTATGCTTATGCCTGAAATATGGTGATTCTAGGAAGGTAAAATGAATCCAAATAATTTATTTTAGTTTAATACCATGTATCTAGGCTTAGGGGTTTCCATTATTTTCTTATAGAGGGGTTTAGTGGTTATCATCCATTTGTAGTTCATATTAACGAGGAACAATAATATGATTAGGTTGATCATTGGAGGGTTGAACTGATAGAGGAGGATGAGTCTTAGCGGAAAGAAATATGGTATTTTTAGTGTAAAACCATGGTGAATTATGAGTGGAGTGTCTCTAATTTGGGGACAAAGCACTAGTTATAAGAGTATGATATTTTCTTTAACCTGATATAAACTAGAAAATGGTACTGGTTCTTGTTGGGAGTTAGTCTATTGAGAGGAGTGCCATATTAGTGGTTATTTATATTACATGTGGAGGGTAAGGATTTGAAATTAGTTATTGTTTAGAGATATCTATTTTATCTATATCTATGCTAGGAAATATAAATGGATAATATTTCTAGATGATCAAATGATAGGAGTAGTGTTTCATTGGGTTTTTAGTTCCTTGGGGAGTGCAAGGAGTTGTTAAATTAATGGGAGGATTTTCATAAGGAGTTCTGTGTTAAGTTTCATTATTTGATGATGAGTTGAGTGCTATGGAAGGAGTGGAATTGTCATCAACTGCATATCCCAAGTGTATGATTCTCAGTGTCCAACTAAAGCACATTATCCTTTTTTACCTTGATCTTTTCCCATGAGAGGATGATAATGTATATAATTTTATGGACAAATCATGTATAGATATTTAATATAAAGTGACACTATTTAAATTACTAATGTATGTAGGGCTCCTCATTAAAGTAGAGTTTATTGATTGCATACATACATAGTTTGAGTCATCTTAATAAGGAATTAATTGGAACATCTTAAATAATAGTTATGAATGTTGGAAATTTTAGATGTCATAGAGGTTAAGGGTTCAGTTGATAAGGATTCAGTCTCAGTAGTTTTATTTTATGCTTTCTTGACCTAGTAGTTTACATGCCTTTATCAAGAGAGTCAACCCATTTTGTTTTTATTTTATACTTCATGTTTATCAATTATTTTAGTGACCAATTTTTCTCACTAGAAAACATGGAATACGAAATTAGGATACCATTAATCCAAAATTGTAGTTGCCTATGAGGTCTTATATGTAGTGAAGCTTACTAGATTTAGGATATCTAAAATGATATAGATTATCCTTTGGATAAACCCATGAGGTCTCATGTCGTTTGGGAGATAGGGATATGATTAGTATTGGAGATGGATTTTAATAGGTCCATCATGCAAAAGGAGAAGATTGTGTACAGTTGGGGAGGTATCCTTAAGTGCATCCACAAGACCCAGGTTCAAAAACAAGTAGAGGCATATTTCCGATTAACTGCAGTAGTACTGTACATGGCGCGGGTACTACAACAGTTACTGTAGCAGGTACTGTTTAGTATTGTAGTAGTTGGAACTATTCACCATGGGCTATCAGTTAGGGCTTAGAGTCCTTAAGGCTTCCAGGCCACCTAGGACTTTGGGTCAGTAGGGATTTTGGGCCACCTTTAAGGATTTCGGGCCACCTCAAGGCCTTCGGCCCACATGCTGTTTCCCCAGATAGACTCTACAAAAAAGGAGTATCCCTAGAAGAGGATTCAGAGAAGGTGCACTCACCTAAGTAGAGACAAATGGATTGTCAGAATGAGTGGGTATGGCTACGCCATTGGGACCAGCCTCTACTTGCACGAGAAGCCTAGCTAGATGGCCATGTGAAGGTAGAGAGCTACTATCACGATGCAGATGCTCGGGAGGGGGAGTTCCTGATAGATAGTCTGGTTGAATTCTCTAGGACCTTTGGGTCATGTAATCTTCTAAGCCTACAATCCTTGTAATCTATAAACCTATGGGTCTTATAAGGGTTCCCCCTCATCCCTTGAAAAGGGGGTTATCAGAAATCAATAAAAAAATTCCTTCGGGCGATTCGGGTACATAATTGAGAGATGCTAGATCCATGTATGTGATATAAAATTTAGGGAACCATATAGTTATCTTATAACTTATATTTTTATTTGGTGAATTATAAAACATCAAATTATTTTGTTTCACCAAAATTTGTCTATTATTTGTGAATCAAGATAGAGAGGCATTTAGTTCCCTTATTATTTAGTACTCTTATAAGAGGCCAGTATAGTTCTATTGATGGGTACATTTATTCTATGCTGATGGTTCAGAAATTTCATCTATTGGTTGAGTTCTTACAATAAAAAATACAACCCTAAAATTTCATTCTTCACATAAACTGGTTCTAATATATAGTTGTAGTCATTGATTTCATTTAGTGAAGAATGGTGTTCATTGGTGTGAAAGGATGAAATATGGTATTTATTGTTTATAAGGAACATCATATGGGTAAGTGAAATTTGGATGCCTTGTTTTCTTAGATAGTGTATTTATAATTGTGCTCAGTAGAGGTTCTAGTAGTAGCATTTCTAGGGTTATGGAGGAATTCTAGGAATTTGTTTCCATATATATTGTGAAAATACCCCCACGATGTAATATCATGTTTAGTAAAATGTTTCAACACAATGTTTCTAATATTTTGATGTCTCCTTATCAGATGACACCAATTTTGTTTCTTGAGATGAATATTTATATTTATTATTTTATGTAAAAGGTTTTTATCCTAACTAGCATGGCACATTGGGGTACTCCAATGGTATTCACACATAATTCATATAGAATTTTGTATTTTTGAACATACAATCAATGGTTGAAGTTGGTGAATATCAAGAACCATTTTTCATTTATAATGACAGATGAATTGTTCGATCAAATATAGAGTGAAAACTAGTTTTAAAGGATCAATAATTTTAATGTATATCATCTGATTAGGGTGAAGGTGGATGATATTTCATAGAAATATATCATGTTTAATTATGTGAAATTATTGTTTTTAATTATTATTTTAGTTCCATGAAAACCCAAACAATTTTTAAGGGACTCAGGAACATAATATTACATGATTTCCTAGAACATTTCATAGTTTTGTTCTTCGATAACATTATCATGTACTTGAGGTCTAAGAAGAATCATTCTAAGAATCAATAGAACATTTTATAAGTACTTTGACAACATGTAATCTATGAAAATATATCTAAGTGTATGTTTTTGATGTGTAGGTTTCAATTTATTAGGCATGTAGTGTTTCAATATGAAGTGGTAGTTTATCCTTATAATATAAAGATGACTATTTCTCCGACATCTCCCTAGAATGTTGTATAGGTTTATAGTTTTCTTGGCCTCATTTGATAATAAAAGAGGTTCATTTTTTATTTATATTATATTTCATAACCTTTTGCATCCTTGAAAATGAAGTACATGAGATTTTTTTGATTAATTATGATTGATCTACTTTTTACTACCTGAAGAATAAGTTTACTAGTGTTTATATTCATTCAAAGATATATTAGGGGGTTATGTTTAATATTTTTTGTGACTATTATTCACTTGGAGTGGGGTTTTTTTGATTTAATATAAGTATTTAATCTCATATAGTTCTATGAAGTTATTATTTTATGATTATAAATACACTTCCAATGATTACGAGTTAGAATCTATGGAATTTTTCTAATGATGTGGTAATATTACCTCTTTATTGAAAACATTTTTATTTTTATATATAAAAAAACATTAAGAAATATATTATCTTTTAATTATTTGAATATATTTCAGTATTGGTTGATGAAGTTAATTTAAGACTATAACATTAAAATCTATTATAACATAGGTAAAGGTATTATAGTTGATGATGTAACGATTAATAAGTCATAGTGTGATATTGTTCCAGAATCTAAAGATGTGTTGAGAGTGATGAAGGGGATTGTAGTAATTACACATGATAAAAATATTTTTGGTTGAATTAGTTTCTTAAATCAGATGATAGTGAAATCATCCTTATTTTGAAAATTTGAGGAGTCATATATTTTGAGATCTCTAGGTAGAGATTTATAATCTGATGTTATTTCTAGAAACACTACTAATGGATGGTTAAATTATGATAGAAATTGGGTGTTATTTTAGTGAAAGTTGTCCATATCTATGGTTATGAGAGATGAAGTTATTTGTGAGTTTTATTTATTAGTATAGTCAATGAATCTATGTATATCAAGGATGTATCATTATGTAAGGGTTCTGTTTGGGTGACAAGGGATTAATTAATTAGTGTAAAAGTTTGTTTCAAGATGCTTGGTTTGCCAGCGGGTAAAAGTTTAGAATCATGATCTGGGGGGGGGGGTTTTGAAACCAATGGGTATCTATTAGTGGAAGAATAAAGAAATATCAATGTATTTGATCACATGTTTTTCATATCAATTATTATGTGATGTTATTTGTATGATTATATTTTAGTTGAAGAAATAAACTTATTTATTTATAATATAGGAGTCGAGTGATTTAAAATCATTGGTGAGGTGGTCCATGAACAAGTCATTAAATAATCACGTGGTTCTATGGAAAATAATTTATAATCTATTTCCTCTCCTTAACTCATGAGTCATGAGAATATTTTAGGGTGATTTTTTCTATCATGCATTCCGTATAGCTAATTTTTATTCTTTTATGGATGGTTAAAATAAGTAGATTATTAAAAAAATTAATGGAATGTTCCATGCCTATGTTTTGGATTGTGGTGAACTTTTGGTGAAGCACACACATTTGGTTGAGTTTTATTATAGTAATAGCTACAAGTCATTCAATGGCATGGCTTTCTTCAAGGAATTGTATAGGATACCTTGCATGTCTCTCTTTTCATATAGAAATTATAGAGAGTCCAACATTCTTAGCCTGAAGGTTTTGTAGAGGATTATCATGAAAGTATATATAATTATATAGTATATGAAAGTAGTGTATATCATTAGAATTACTATACAGATCGTAGAAGGATACCTATAGAGTTTTATGATTGAGATTATATTTTCTAGAAGGTTTCTACTCATGATGGGTAGATGAGGTTCAACTGAAGTAGTAATCACTCGCCAATTTATAAATTCATTCAATGTTTCAATACATGTTGATAAGGAATCATATTATTTTTCCATTTCGACATAGCAGGAGTAGAACCATGATTTCCTTCATCCATTGAAACTTCATTGATATATTCAGGATGACTCCAATTTCATTAATTAGTTCTATTTATGTATAGATAAAGACCTGACATTCATTGAGTTGTAATTGAGATTCAAGATAATTATTATAATTTTCTTTATAGGAACAACATTTCTATGTTTTTAATGAAGTAATGGGTTTTTAGAAGAGTGTATGTGGGAATTCAATTTGTAGATGTGTTCTTAGTATCAAGAGGAAATTTTAACATTGTATTTCTTTATTGCTGAGATGTTTGATTATATAATGGATTTAATGAGACTATTTTGTCTTGGTGTTTCATTGTGGCTTGGTTATGGAACTATTCTTAATTGATAGGTTTCTCTTATAGGTGTTTTAGATTCATGAACAATGTTTTTTTGTGGGGTTTTTTTTATTTTGGAGGATAATAATCATTTTTAGGAACTTTATTTAATGGTTTTGAACTTTTTGAAACCATTAAATTGTTTATTTTAGGTGTTAAAAGTTATTGAGAAAAAGTTGGATGGAAGAGGTAGGAGTAAGATTTAAAATTTCACCTAGAATGAATGTGATATGGTGTAGTACCATCTATTACACTGCAAAGTATTTTCTTGAGAAGATGGTATTTATATAGTCTAGGGTGTCATGCCCTAATGATAAGGTTTTTGGAATGGTTATTGTGTTTTCATATGTGGTGTGATCCATTAGGTTTCATTATGGAGTTTATTCAAGGAGGAAGTATTATTGTGGAATGAACATGTATGGTTGTGGCATAGAGCTATGTTGGTCATTCTTAAACACTGAAGTCTTTAGTTTAATCAAATATGAATGTTTTCTAGTTTATATTACATGGTATTCATTACACCATGAGGGGTATAATTGAGGAGTGATGGTTGTGAGTTCTTTGAAATTCATCTTACATGAGTAGGTTGTCACATGAGACCTCAATTTTATCTTATACAATCATTTTTATTTAATATTTAATAAATTTTAATGTAGTTACACCCTTCTTGATGTGATTTGAAGACCTGGGTGGTCAGTTTCCTAGATTTTTCTCTCCAAGGTAAATTGTTCTACCTTGCCTCCTATTACATTATGGTTTGGTTTAGGGTGTTCCTGGTTTTGAGAGAGGATGATTATTATTCTCCATAATCATAAAGAGTTTGAGTTTTGAATCATGGTAGCCTTGGTTTTTCTATAACTTTTCTTCTTAATATTAGTTTTATTGTGGGATGAATTTAAAATTTGGGGAGGTAACATGCTATGGTTTTCATATCAGAGTTCTATTGTGGTGTGATGACCGACGCGACATCATGAATCTTTAATTTTAAATAATTTTTATAATTCCATGAATTTTCTCTAATTCTCTCTTATTTCCATCAATTCCCACAAGCCCTAGAAGAGAAATGGTATATCATTGGAGATCTCCATCCACCCTTTTATTGGCGTTGGATGTTATCTTTATGATATCATTTCATAATGATCAGGTACAATTTATTATTCTATTTTTAATGACTATATTATTATATATTTCTCTTGGAGGATATGAAAAAAAATTGATTCTGTTTTTCTATTATTGTGTTGCAGACTTGATGGATAGTGGTTTTGTAGTGACCTTGTGGTTGGTCCTCATGTATAAGGTGGTGTTTGATTTTATTTTCATCACAATTTTGTGCAGTGATTTTTAAACCTCCAATAAAGGTACTAGATTTGATACCTATCATTTCTAATTTATGTTTGAGTTATTGAATTAGAATACTTTTTCTTTCATTTGGTGGCTTGTAATGATTATCCTAAAGTAGATATTGAATTGGACTAAATTAATTTTAAGGGAAGATGTTGAATAACATGTTATTTATAGAATATAATTATATTTTTTATTTATTGATGGTTTTATTGATGTTTCTATTGTTGATATGTTAGAATTTCCTTTCATAATAGGTTAATTACTTAATGTTTCTAATAAAATGGTTGAGTGGAAATTGGAATTTACTGTTTTGGAGTTCTTGTAATCTTAGAAATAATATTTCTATGATCCAAGAGGGATATATATATATATATACATATATTAAATAAAAACAAAGTAAATAATAACTCAATAGATTTTAATAAGAGTTTAGGTTAAAAATATCATATATATTTTTTTCACAGACCATTACTCCTATAGAGTTATAGTATATACTAAACCAACATGACTATTAATGGAGAGTCACAACCCATTACAACTTAAATTTTCTAGTGGAAGCATAAACCACACACTACATTTATTTTGTAGTGAAGGAACTAACAATTACAATAATATACAATTTTTTTAGTTATAACCCATAAATAACAATGGATATTTATCAAAAAATCATAAAGAAATTAAAATTACATATAAGTGGAATAAATAATGAATATAAAAGGTAGTAACTAAAATAAAGTCTTATATAAATGAAAATGGACAACTTTTAGTAGCTCCATATCACTAAACAATGTATCCAATCATGATGGATCCTTGTGATTAATTTTTTAAAAAATTAATGATCCCGATTTCATATTTCTATATGTTTTTGGGTTTTCTCAATATAGATTTATCAATATATCTTTTAATAATGTTTATAATCAATTCATCATTATAATTATTGAATTTATTTCATGAAAATGTAGATGTAAAATACATAGTCAGCTTTTAGAAAATTATACATTTGAATAAAAAACATCATCACAGTTGATTAATATTATATTAAGAACATTAAACTTGTTGGATATTTTATTTCCCTAAAAAAACATTTAAAATTTTCTCTACAATTTAAGAAATGATAATTTTAATTTAAAACATCATGAAAATCACTCTTGGTTCATTGTGTATAATATTATTCAAATATTAAAAATTATCTATCATAGACAATGTAAAATTATCCATCTTACAAAATAATTGATACTTATTCTTTTTAAATTTTAATTTCTAGAACATAATCATTCTTCGCCTTCACATATTTAGAAAATAGTTATTATTTTATACTTACACACATTATTAATTATTAAAACTTACGATTATAATAGCTCTAACACTAACTATAAATTTAAAAATAATATATTTTGTAAAAATAATAAATAATGTGTAATATATTTTCATTTTTTGAATTCTCAATATGTAAGAAATGTTTTAGTATATAACATTATTTCATTTGGAAAATTCTAAGAATAATCATACATAATATCATTTCCTTCATTACATATGATATTTTGGTTTTAGAAAATACCAATATATGATATATTTTGTAATTTTAAGGATACATAATATATTTTACATCATATGTGAGGTTTTTGACTTGGCCAAAATTCTTTACATTAAAGAAAAAAGGATTTCTTCTTAGTTTGTAAGAAATTATATGTTTCCAAATTCTAGAAATTTGTTTTCTTCCTAACATCTTAAGAATATATAATATATTATTACATGTGTATGATATCACATATTGATAAATTATTCAACACATAATATAAGAACCCAAAATAATAATTATAAATAAAAAATAAAAATAAATAAAAATAAATAAATAATGAACAGAAATAAAATGATGTGAGCGGAAAAGTAATTATCAAAATACAATAATATGAGAAGGAATATGTACTTAATTAAAAAATATAAATCAAATAAATATGAGAGTTAAGGATCCAATCAACATTATCCCTCATTTTTAAATTAAAAGCCTACACATTTCCCAATTTTTGGAAAGATATAAAATATCCGATAATATTTAATAGATCTTGTAAAAATTTAATTATTATTAAATAAGAAAAAATAAGTACACATAGATGGTAAAAAATACCAATGGTTTATTAAAATAAACAGAATATACTAATTTTCAAAATATAATAAAATCATAATAATAAAAACTATAATGTATAATCTCTTTAAATCCAAGATTTACTCCTTTTAAGAAGATAATAAAGTTAATATCTATTATTAAAGATGCTTATGTATAAAAATTACTACTATAATAATCCAAAAAACTATATTAAAAAACCAATGAATATAAATTATTTCCATGAATTAAATAGATACAATTAATGAATAGAAATCTACTTTAGGAATACATCATTCTAAGATCATATTTAATCATTTCAAACATTACAATATAAAATGGGGTTTTTGAATATATTATAGTATTTATTTATTGGGAACAAAATCTAAACATATATCACTTTTCATTATATAATCTGTGATAATGTGATACCTAACATTAATATTCATTATTCTAAAATGATGGAGTGGGTTATTATAAATTGACATGGATGATGAATTATCACACATAATCAGAATCCTTTGAAAATGAATATCAAAATCTAAAAAAGTCTATCAAATCTATAGATCGTGTCCAAAATGAATTACTAATGTGATATACATAACATTAACTATTGATAAAATTACTAAAAGTTTCTTCTTTCCATACTACAAAGAATTCTTTTAACCTTACTGGCCTTTATCAGCGTTTTATTTTTCACACTCATAAAAGATACCTTTTATTAGCACTATATTTTTAGCACTAATAAATGTCCTAAATAAAATGAAATAAATAATCAAATAAAAACTAAAAATGGGTACATTTTTTAAAAAATATTAAATATTTAATTAATTAAATAATTATTGATAAAAATTCATAAAACTAATATATTATATATAAATCATAAATACTAATAAATATTATATATTACATATGTGGATATGTAAAATAAATAAAATGGAATAATTAACCAAAAAAATAAAAAATGATTAAATTAAGAAAAATATTAAAAATATTATTAATTAAATAATTATTGATAAAAGTGAATAAATATAATAAATATATTATAAATATTAATAAATAGTATATATTAAATATAGATACATTTGAATGTATATCATATTTCCTAAAATTTGATTTATACAATACAAAATATTTATAATTTATATAAAATAAGTCACACTTTTAGTGAAGAATGGTATATAATTAAAAATTAATATGAATTAAACATAATGACTAATTACATCGGGTAGTGGACATAATTGAATTTCAATTTATTTTTCAATTTAACATATATCAAACATGTGTTATATTGATTTCAAATTTATATAATAAATTAATTCATTTTTATTTATAACACACACACACAAATATTTACGTAATTAATGAAATCTTATATAGAAACACATACACATAATATTTATGTAATTTATTCCAATTTCAGAATTCATTTTATATTTTTTTTAAATGATAAAATTAATATATTATGTCTCTAATCATAAAATTTTATATTTTATTTTTAATTTTATTATAAATAGGTATTAATTAATTTTTAATATTTTTTATCTTTATTTTTTAATTATTTGGGAATTTAATCATTTATTATTATTTATTTATATATATATATTAACTATGTTTGAATAATTTCAATGCCTAATCATCTTTATTTCAATATATATCCATATTTTATAATAATTTATTTTAATTAACATATATTTTCCATATTTTTTTTATTTTTTAAGTATACTCATTTTTAATTATTCATTTTCATTCATTTTTTACAAGAATGAATTTATGCCGACCGTGGGTTGGTTAAGTGGTACCGCATAAGGAATTCAATCCCTAGCAATGGAATTGGTGCAGTTTTGTGTCCTTCTACACTTGAATTTAGTTGGGGCGTGCGACACATAGATGATGGGTAGGGATTTGGAGATGCGTGGCGTGGGGCCCATCTATACCTCATTACCCAATAACACGTTTTGTGGTTGGGGTGGAACCTGAGTGGTAAACCCTGTAATCGAGCATCCAAATGGCCAGGGTTCGAATCATGGTAAGAACCTTGGTTGATTTACACAGGATGGTGGGGACACCTGCATGACATTGGTACGGTGACGCAAGTAGGATGATGTAGTCATGCCACTACCCAGGGATTTTGGGGCATGTTTATGGGCCACATGGCCTTCGACCTATAAGTTATGTAATGGGTCTCCCTATACCTATATAGAAAGTGGTCATTGCTTTCATAACAAAAAAAGTGGCTTCAACTCCAACTTTTTAAAAAAAAACATGAACTCATTTAAAATTATATATTCATTAATAATGTTAAAATTATATTTTTAAATATGTAAAAATGTGTATATTTGTAAATGGATATTTACTATATTTATAAATTTATATATCCTTAATTTTAAATATGTTTTTTATTTTCTTAAAATGTATTTATATAATTAGAAAAAAAAATATATTTAAATTATTATAAATTTATAATAAATTTCATTAAATAAAGAATAAATTTACTATATTTATATTTATATTTATATTTATACTTATTTATCATATACATATATATAATTATATATATATATATATAATAATAATATATATATATATATATATATAATAATATATATATATATATATAAAATAATATATATACATATATATATATATATAAATATATATATTTTGAAAGTATTTAAATAATTATATATTTTAATAATTATAAAATTATAATGAGAATATTTAAATAATTGTAAAATTATAATAAATATATCTAACAAATGATTGTATGTACTATATTTATATTTATGTTTATATATATTTAATAAATATATACATAATTATATAAATATATATAATGAAATAAATATATTTATAATTACAAAATTATAATAACTATCATTAAATTAGGAATATATTTACTATATTTATATATATATATTTAATAAATATATATAATTATATAAATATATATAATGATATAAATGTATTTATAATTATAAATAAATAATTATAAATATATTTGTAATTATAAATAAATAAATAAAAATATACTTATAAAATTATATTTACTATATTTATAAAATTATATATTTATAATTATAAATAAAAAATATAATTTCTAATTAGTATTTATATAATTATAAATAAATAATTATATATTTTAATTATTATAAAATTTTAATAAACAAACAAACAAACAAACAAATATATTTATTTTTTTATCAGTTCTTCATGAGCGTTGATAAAGATGTCTGTTATCGATTCTTATTAATTTTACACTGGTAAAAGATATAATTTTATGTGCTTGTTTAAAAGCACTGATAAAAGTATCACTGATCTATTTTATAAACCTAACTGTGACTGAATTGGTCATGATCTTTCTCAAGCTAGGCGCAGATTCCACCTCCAATCATTTCTCCTCCTTTACAAATCCAAGCTCAAATCAAGTCTCGAAAAAATCCAAGGCTCAAATGAATCAGGGCTTGAAGAATCCAAGGCTCGAAAAAATTCAGGTTTTCACAAATAATATCTCTATTTCTCTTAGAATAATCAAAGAATCAATCTAAGGTATGTTATTTTTATCCCCATCCTCACTCTTCTTTCTTGTTCAATGATATATTTTTAAAATTTTTGTTCATTAACTCTTTATTTTCTTCAATTATCATAGTTTTCACTTCCGTAATGAATTTTTACTTGGGGGTTTCTATGATTTTGTGTGTTATTGACCCTTTAGATGTTTTTCATGCTTCCTTGTAGTGTATTACGACTTCCACATAACAATTTCATCCATTTTGGTAGGTGTTTGCATTAAATTTCCATTAAACGTGGAACCATGAAAACATGCATGCTTTAAATCAATGTTTTTATTTGATGTAAATTATATTATAATTATCCAAGAAGGGGTTGTTGATTTATAAGTGTTTTTGTTAATTTTTCATTTACAAGAAAGGATATTTTCTTATGCTTAAATGTTATGAACTTCCTTCCAAGGAAATAAGAGACATAATGTGTTGGTTAAAATGAATCCCATGTCTTTTATTGAATTAATTGAAAGGGATTTCATATAATGATTTCTTATTAATTATAATTAATTACCAATATATTTTGATCAATGTTTTAAATTAATTATACAATGTTTGGATATTTTTCAAGATGATTTTTACGTTAGAAAAGAACATGGAAGTATTGTTTATTTTCATTATTTTAAATGTTTCATATGGGTTTAAAATTAATTTCTTGAAGTATTTTATCATATTATAAAAGGTAGTAATCTATGTTTTATATGTTTTCTAAATTAGACTATTATGTTGTGTTATATACACCCTTGAAGTTAATACCCTCATTGATTTATAAGTGAGATTTTTGTTTTTTTATTATAATATGTATTGATCATAGGTCATTAATATAATTATAATGTTTATATTAATTTTAAGGGGGGTTGTTCATTAAAGGGTTTTCAAAGGGGTGGGTGAGTTTATGTTCGATCAAATATTTTAATAAATATTTTTTTTGTACTGAGATGTGTTATATTGTATTGTTCACCTCCACTAACATGTCATGTGAATCCTTGGATGGATTGGTGAAATATCTAAGGATGAGTATTTCACTAATTTATGATCATGATTTACACTAAATAGTTCATTTTACACATTTTAACCAGTTTTTTCTATTAATTTGTTCAAAAATATAAATTGATTTATATTTTATGATAAAATCTACAAGGATATTACATGATTTTACATAAAAAATTATTATTATACAATTTTATTATAATTTTCTCATATATCATGTCTAAAATTAATATGTTTAGACTTTACATTATATATGAAACTATAATCTTTTTACATTGTTACTTCACATTCATAATTAAATAAAATAAGTGGCATTGGAATATTATATAACTAAAATTCCACTAATAAATTTATGGTACAATTTAATCTATTATACAAGTTGTTAAATTATGAAATTATGACTCTAATGTCAAATGTGAAATTGCTATTTATTTCCCACCCCTGAAATGAAACATTCTCTAATAGTAAATATCCACCCAAATTGGGATTGATAATCTCCCATGACGACATTTAAAAACAAATTAGTTCTCAATTAATGTATTCAGACAATCGTTATAAAATAGATTCAATTTTTATCCCTTTTATGTGTAAAAAGATTCTAATTATACATTTCTAATGAATTAAGCTATCACAAATTTAATATCAATGATTTTGAAAAACCATAAATGTGATACTAGATTTATTCTATTTTATCAGATACATTAAAGAAAAAATTGCACTAGAATGTTAATGTTGTGATTTTATAATATCCTTATTAATAAAAAAATTAATAGTAGAGTCAAATGAATTATTTTCATATTTTAAACCTTTAATATAAAATGTATTCAACATATTCACAATATAATGAGTCTGATATAATTAATAACCCCACTATGTATTCTAACATTAATAATTTGTATAGTATCTATTATTCTAATTTTATTAGTTTTAATCATGGAGGATAAATATTTCTTCATCTTATTAATAACAGTCATGTTTTATTTAAAAATTATTTTGTCGTCGAAATAGATAAAAATAGTAACTTATTATTATTTTATGAGAATTAAAATATTTCACTAATCAAAATTATTAGGTAAAAATACATTAGATAAAATAATAGAATCATACTTATCATGTTTTTTGGTGTTTCTTTAAGACCATAAGTATATTTAAAAAATTTTGAAACTTTATTTTAAATATATTATTTAGAATCCATTCATATTATTCCATATAAATTTATTTGTTTAAATCTCCAATTAGAAATACCACTTTAGCTTACTTTTAATGAACATACAAATGATTTATCAAATTTCAAGGAAAATAATATCATTATTATTTTAATTTGAACTAAATGAGTATAAGTATCAAAATAACCAATCCATTCAATTTTTTAGATACCTTTAATTACTGATCTATCAATAAAAATTTGAATGTTATCATTAGAGTCATACATTCTTCTAAATACACATTTACAACCAATATGATTTGAATATTTTAGAAACTTTGTAAAGATGAAAGTATTATTTTTCAAAATAGAATCAATTTCATCATTAAATGATTCTTTCTAGAATGAATTATATTATTACGAATATGTTTATTTATATAACTTGAGTGCAACATCAATGGTTTTGACAATTGAATATTTTTTTATAATATTTTTATTTTGACCTCTATCAATAAGATAAATGATGGATTTGAAATATATCAACTTATTATATATATGTTTATTATTTCTAGGTCTTTTACTCCATTTAGGTTGAACTTAAGAATCGTCTTTGTTCTCTTCTATTATATCATAACTAATGGAAATATAAGATCTATGACTGCGAGGAACATTTTTTAAATTTTTTTTTATAAAATTTATTCTTTAAAAATATTGAAATCCATATTCAAAAATGAAATTTTATTATATGATTACTATTCAACACAATTTATTATTATTTTCCATAGGAAAAAACTTATTTAATTATTTTAGTTTCAGTTTCAGTTCATTTAGGAATAGAAAATCATTAAATTTATAACCACACCCATTATTTAAGATAATAAATGTTTGGTTTCATCCTCATCAACTTCATCTTTAGAAAATTTATTACTTTATTTTGTTTCCTGAAACTCATACCCCATATATTATATTTTTCTTGAACAACTCAGAGAAATAGTTTTCCAAAATGATCACCGGTACTTGGTAATAGTTGACTACATATCAGAGTAGTTCTAGCAACATAGATGTTTGCCCTAAAGATATGGGGGATGATTCTGAATAAAAAAATAAATAAATAAAAATTGTTCATGAAATTAATCTGATGTGGATGAAAATTTTCTATAACTTTTACCTTTGGATGAATTCAGAGAATAACACTTACAATAGTAAAGTAATTATTTTCTTAAATTAAATTACCCACCTCCTTTAAAGAATAATAAAATTATTTGAAACAATCAAATGTTGGGTCCCCCTTTTTTTACCTATTTATAACTTTTACCTTTGATAATGAATATATTAAGAGTATTTATTTATATATTTATTAAAAAGAATATTTTATGAACCTAATAGGATGGATATGAATCAAAAATGGATTCAAACTAATCATTTTACAAAATATTATGAATATTAAGATAAAATGTTCATCATGATTACAATAGATCATTCATATAACCCTTCTCAAATAATTTTTCCATGTTTATATTTTGGTTATTCAAGAAATATTAGTCTAAAATAGTAGTAAAAAAAATGATATGTCAATGAATTTATCCGAACTATAAATGTTGGACTAAACACACGGAATAACTAAACATGCACAATGATTGGGATAATACTAAGATTTATTGATCACTCGATATGGATACTAGTGTAAATGATGATGGAGATAATATAGATTAAATGATAATAAAAATTGAAGATGAAATTCATGATTTTCCAAAGTATTTTGTGAATTTAATTTTTCATACTAAGTTTCCATTATATACCGTGTGTACTAAATACAAAACATTTTCAGATGTATTGAAGCTATATAAATTTAAATCAAATAGAAGTTGGAGTGACACCTTCTTTATAAAACTACTTTGTATAAAAATTGATTTGATTTCAAAAAAAATGAACCTAAATGTAAAGCATATGAAGCTAAACAAATTTTACCTTCACTGGTCATGATCTCTATAAAAATACATGATTTTTCAAAGGATTTTTTATTGGTTCCCAATGAATATGAATCACTCATAAAATTCCATAAGTGTGGTGTGGATTGATACCCGAAAAATGAATTAATTATTTCAAAATATGTGTGGTACTTTCCTATCATTCCATAGTTTTTAAGACTATATGGATGAAAGGAAACTACATGGAAATTAAAATGGAATTTAGATAAAATAATCAATGACGGAAACTTATGTCATCTAGTAGATTATCCTCAGAGGAAAAAGCATATTGTGAGTGTCTTAAATTTTGAAATGATATGAGAAACATTAATTTGGAATTATTTACATATGAAATAAACCGTTTTTGTGTAAATAGTTGTACTCATATACATGGTCCTTCATGTTGGTAAATTATATAATTCCACAATGGATATGCATGAAGCTCAAATACAATATGATTTATCAACTTATATTATGACCAAAGAACCCTGGTAATGATATTTATGTCTATTTGGATCTATTGATTGAAGATATGAAATTTATGTGTGATAGAAGCTTTAAAATTTATGATTCTCATTGAAGTGAAAAATTCACTTTGAAGTCCTTATTTTACAGGATGATAAATGGATTTCCTGCTTATGAATATCTATTAGGCTAAAACATAAAAGAATATCGGGGTGTCTCATTAGTAAATAATGAAAAAAATTAGTTCAATTGTAACATACCTTGAAGACAACATTTTTAGAACATCATAATTTTCTACCTTAGTGACATAAATATAGATCCAGGATGACAATATTCGATAGGAATACTGAATAGGGTACAACACCATCTCTACTAATGAGTGATCTACAATTAGATAAATTAAAATATACTGACACTATTGTTTGGTAAACCATTTTTAAAAAACAATAAAACACCAGGTTGGAATAATAGATCAATTTTCTTTGAATTTTCGTATTGTATTTTTTTGTACGTAAAACATTTTCTTAATGTGAATCATGTAGAAAAAATTTATTTGACAGTGGTATTATCATGATACTAAATTTTCATGGAAATAAGATAGTTGGAATGAAGGCTAGGTTGGAAATGACTAACATGGGGATTAGGGAAGGATTGGAACCAGTGAAAGGTAAATGCCATAATTTTCATCCTACAGTATCTTAAACTCTATTCAGATAAGGAGAATTACAATTTATTATTTTCCTTAATAGTGTAAAAGTTCCATTGGGGGTACTCATCAAATATAATGTATTTCATTTCCATGACTAATTTTAATTTACATGGACTATAATAACATAAATATCATATTTTGATGAAAGATTTTATGCATGTTGCTTTCTATTTCATTTTGTCTAAAAATTTATGGCTTTCCTTAACCTGACCCTACTTATTTTTTAATTCCATATAAAATAATGTTATAGACCCAATGAAGTTTACAATCTTGAATAAGAATATTGAAATCATATTATGGGAATTAGAGATCTTATTCTCCCCATCATTTATTTGATATAATTATCCACCTAAATGTTCAGTTGTCTAGAGATGTTCAACTGTTTGGTCCTCTCTATTATTGATGGATATAAACCATTTAATGGTATATGAATATTGCCAAAGGGTATGTCATGAATCAATGTCATATAAAAGGTTGTTTTGCAGAAAAATATATTATTGAGGAATTTTTTGATTTCTGTATCGATTACCTATCAGATGTTGATAACATTGATTTCCAAAAGACACATCACATCTATCACCTTATAGATGAAGGGATTTCCAAACGAGTTTTTATTACAATAACCTTCATCGAGAGGGAGTAATCACACATCAGTACTAAAAAAATGGGTTTTTCTAGTTCAGTGGTTTTAACAGCACTAGTTAAAATCATTGTTAAAGACCCTCTTTGTTAGTGCTAGAAAAAGCATTGTTAAAGGGGTTCTTTAACATTGTTCTTCTAGCACTATTAAAGGGGTTCTTTAGAAATGCAAAAAAATTGGTGTTAAAGGGGCCATTTATCAGTGTTATTAAAGAAGGGTTGATAAGGGGGGGTCCCTTTATCAGTGCTTGTAAAAAAGCACTGATAAAGAGGCCACTATTAATGATTTTTTACTAGCACTAATAAAGGGTATTTCAAATAAAAAATATATTTCATTAAAAATAATATATTAATATATAAATATATTTTTATTGATATAAACATAATATAAATATTTTAAATATGTTTTAGATAAGTCTAAATAGGCATTTACATTTAATATATAATATATTTTGTGAAACTTGATAATAAAATAACAAAAAAATATTTTTAATTAATAATTTGATAACTATTAGATATTAATAGTCATTAAATAAAAATTTTAATATAAAAAATTTAGGAATTTAATAAAATATAAAAAATAACTTGAAAACAAAACTCGAATTTCAAACAGTCATAACTTTTGATATGAGTGTTCGTTTGGGCTCTACCACATATTAAATTAATGCCTGTGATGAGATATATAACCTATAGACCACGGGGAACCCCATTCACATTTTTCATGGCCAAACAATGGCCCGAAGGTCTCTCAAGCTAAGTTTCTAGTCGGGGTACCCCATTGTTTTAACAATTGATGAAATTTCAATCTCTTTAAAGTGGTAATTTTTACCATTTTCAGTGGGGGTGAATTTATTCATAGGTATTCCATTCAAATTGATATTTTGTTTTAGAAAATCTACCATTTTTTAAAATTTAGTTTTATTTATATTTAAATCTATACATATTTTATTATATTTATTTATAATAAATCACTAGTATAAGTACATATACTAAAATGTTTATGTAAAATTGTTTTTTTAATATAAAAAAATATTTATTATTCATTTTACATAAAGTAAAACATTATATATTTTTCCCCATAAAAATTCAATAATATGTTTATATAATTATTATATATGCACATGTGTGTGTATTAATAAAAACATATATATATATATATATATATTCTAATATATAAAAATGAATATTATTGTATAATATATTTAAATATATAAATATATAAATATATATATCACACTTTTAAAAATTTATACAAATAAATATAGGATTCATTAAATATACAATAAAATATGCATGATATAGTGGTAAAGAGCATCTGGTCTCATAATAGTGGTTCTATGATCAAATACAGGTGTGAAAAGGTATTAGGCGTTTCCTTATAGAACTATGGAAGGGGTGCATATTGGGATGGTGGATGGGTAGTGGAAATAATTGGGAGAGGGGGTGTAAGAGAAAGGAAAGGGGGTGTTTGGGCTACGTGTAAAATTTTTTTTCCAGATTTTTTAATAAAACATTTTTTAGTACTGTTAAAAGACGTCATTTGATAAATAAAAAAAAGATTTGTTAAAGGAAACCTTTAAGAGTGCTCAAAAATCACTATTAATGGGTTCCATTAACAAATCTTTTTTTATCATTCTTAAAGGTCATATTTTAACCTCACTCACAATATTAGCACTTTTGAAGTGCTGATAAAACCCTTTTATTAGCACTGTTAAAGTCCTCATTTGAATTAGTGCCTTTAAATTTTACATATTATTGAATATGTTGATCCATAAATTTAATCCCACAAAGAAATTTTTAGATATTTAAATCCCTTATGGGCTGAAGAATGGATATCAAATACACATAATCCTCAATTTATAGGATGATTTCAAGATCAAACATATAAGGAGTTATCTGAAAATCTAAATTCAATTACTAATTGAATTATATGGATATCTAAGGGACTAAATGAAAATGTTATGTCTTACACTGGTTTTCTGGTCCATTTTTTTACATTCTATACAAAAGAAGATGATGAATTTAGTATGAAGAAAAATAGTTGAGTTACGCTTGTGGTGGAAGAAATGCATATATATTGTTCTAAGAATAGAAATTCAACTTATGCAAATATGTAATGTTTTGCCATTATGGATTGATATACTATAATGTCCCAAAAATTAAAAAATGGAATTATTTATCTTTTTATAATTATTTTATTTTCAATAAAAAACATACATAACATTAATATCCCAATAAAAACATCATTTCCATAAATATAGAAGCAAGTAAGTAATAATCATAGAAAATAAGGAACATATACCAATGAAATATTAAATTGACCCCTAAAAAAGTGACATGGACATCAGGAATAGTAATTTTGCCAATAAAATTTTAACTAAACTTATTAAAGTATTAATAAAATTTAGTCATCTTATAAATGAAAATATGATATAATTATATCACAATAAAAGAAAATAAATGTTTTAAAAATGATTAATTAAGTGTTTGAATTTTTATAAAACACAAATGTTTATATACAATTTAATAATTAATATAATGATTTAAAATAAAATTTATTTCCATAAAATGTATTCATAATTTTTTATTTTGTTTTTTTATTATTATAAGATAATTTTATGACATCTTAATTAATTTTTCAAGTGTTTTAGAATAAATTATAACATGAATATCTCTATATTTTTAATAAATGACCATTTTAACTAAAAATTAAAATTTTCAGATTAATAAAATTATTTTCATAAAATGGAGTTAATTTTTTAATTAAACATATAAAAAAAATTATGGTTACTGTTTTAGACTGTCTAAAATAGTTGATTTTTTAGTGAATAGTGAAATACTATAATTTACGGTGTTTAGAAAATACATGAATTATTGAGTAATAGATATTTTATGGCTGATGTAATCCCATAATCTCATACAATCATCAATTATTAAATATATTTTGTGATAATGTTCAAAATATTGATATTATTCATCTAGAATAGTTAAATAATAATTAAAATAATGAAAAAACACTCCCTTCCACTCCTATAGATACCACCCCTCACCATCTCTTCACTTCACAAAATCCATTCTTTAAAGATCATATAAATTCTACGAAATACTCTTACCATGTCTCTACCCCACTTCCAAGTTCCTTTAGTCTCCACAAGATACTAAATCCAATTCCTCTACTATTTTCTTTTAATTTACTTTCATGTTCATTTATTTTCTTATTATATCCTCACCTAACATAATATTATAGGAATGATAAATCTGATATATTATATATAATTTAATTTTATTATGTAATTTTAATTATTCATCATCAAACCTCTTCTCCTTTCCCTTTTATTCTGAAAATGAAAACATCATCCCTAAGGTGTTGATTTATTGCCTTTGAGGATGAATAGTTTTCATTTTCCTTTACCACCTTAATTAATTTTCATAAAACCATAATAATTGTTTAAAAAGATTTTAAAATGTACGTTATAACCTTTTTTATGTTATTTAACTGACATATATACATAATATTAAATAATAATAATAAAATGACATCATTGTGAATGAAAACCTCCAAAATTATTCTAAATGGTTAGCATTAAAATATTATCTAATGAATCATCCTCATATATGAGAAAAAATATTCAAGACCAATTATACATATTTAATTTCACTAATAACATATGATTTCAACTTTGTATAACTATTCTCATCTTACACAAACTTTTATATTTGCATACAAGAAAACTGACCATGGATATCAAGAAACGAACACTCTCAGAAAGAAGGAATTGAACTCTATAACTCATCATAATGGACATAAATTAACTTAATAAAATTTAAATAATAAAAAATGTATAAGTGGTTCTGTATTTATTAATTATTCTAATTTTATTATCTATGATATTAAAGGAAATGAATCATTCAGACATAAAGTAAGGGGATTCTCAAATACAATTTATATTATTTGGTCTATTCTTATTTAGTGCCCTATTTTTTTGTGTATGGAAATTTAATACTTATATAATATAATTTTATTGTTCTGACATTTTATTTTCATGAATATACAATTTTCTAATATGGTTTTTTGAAAAATAAAATCATTTTACAAAAGAAATCTTCATTCCAAAACACATTTTGACTCATCTTGAGTTGTTTCTTCATTGTACAAGAATCATGAATGTAATTTTTTTTTCACTTTCTCATTTTAGAATCCCAATTGTTTATTCATGAATGTGTGAGATAAATCCCATTCTATTTTTATGGGTTATTTTATGTCTATGATTGATATACGTTTAATGTGGAAAGAATAATTATGTAAATGTTATGATGTGTTGGGTGTGCCCGAAAATATATAGGGCACAAATGTATGGGCTAATGTTATGTATCTCATGAGATAATGTGAAATATTAAAGAAAATTATGCTATATTTGTTTCAAATGATGATATTATGATTATGAACATATGTTATGCATGCACATGATTCCATATTTTTTCAAAACAATGTGTGGCATTTGAACACAAAGACATTATGTTTCCTTTTTAGGAATTTCCACATTCCATGCCTTTATATAATGCTTCCTATCATGATTATTATAATGACCCATACTTATTTTATGATTATAATGATTATTATCACCCATGTTATGTTGATTCAAGTTTATAAACATCATATTACTAGGATTTTAACTCACCTGTTTGACATATATCCTCAGATGAATACCTATAATAAAGAGTAAATGAGGGACAATAAGATTCTAGAGAATAAGGAATTGAATAATGTTTATGTTTAATTATGTAAATTTTATGTTAGGTCCTAACTTAACAAAGACAGTAAACCTTTGGATCGTGGTTTTATAACACTATTATATTATTTATCATAAAAATTATGTAATAAAAATGTAAAAAAAGGTCACTATAGTTTGAATCACAAAATGATTTAATTAATTTGGGAATTAGTATATGAGAACATTAGTGATAACCCAAAGTATGATACAATGTATATATAATCATCAATGATGATTTATTTTAGAAAAACCATAAACATTAGGATCAAACAACATTTTCTATTAGAGTTAGTTCAGAAAAGGATTAGATTATTTATTTATGAATTGTTGAATTATGTTTTGTTTATACCTTTTCTATTTTAAAAAATATTGTAACCAAGAGAAACAAGGCCAACAATCCTTGTGTGGGACAATATAGAGAATTACGGAATGACATCCCAAATTCCATGGGTGGTGGAGGTCAAAATTTCATGGAGATTCTTACCCATATGTCTGAAGCTATAAATAATAAACTAAATAGAGTGGAGTTTCCTCCTTCACTTAATAGAGAGAAACTGACTATTGAGTCTTTTATGTGGCAATGAAAACTGATATTTATTAGGGCTTATGATCTAGTATTCATGTAATAGTGGGTTAACTCAATGGATAATATATTTTCTTTGCTTTACTGGTTAGAGATTGAGAAGATGGATCTGAAATTTATCATTTAGATTGAGTTGTTGATCAGGTGTTGGAATTTATTAACAACTCAAAGTCGAAGGATGAAATTGAAGTGATGGAGTGGTAATACTTTAGAAAAAATATATTAACATTTACTTCCATAAAACACAATATATGATGATGGAGAGAGAATTTCTAGAGTAGTATAAAAATAAAGGTGAATTTTTCATGGCTTATGAAGAAAATTTCACAAGGATTTTAAGATATTCCTCATGTTTTGTTATCAACAAAGATAGAAAAATAGATAGATTCTTCTGGGCTTTACAGCCACCCCCTCAAAATTATTTATATATTTGAGACTTTAAGAGTTATTATGAATTTGTTTGATGTGATCTCAAAGTGGAGAAATAGTTTGGAGAGTTTTCCCATGTCTATGATGATAAGAAATGAAATATATAATTTCATGTTTGGGGATCTAATGACAATGATGGAAAGTAAACTCAACCACTCGCATATCAAATTTGTTGGAAGAATCATCATGATAATTTCCTTAAAGGGATTGGTAAATGATTCAATTGTGGGAGAGAAGGCCACCAAGATCATGAATGTCATATACACATAAATAATTCGACCAACATCATGGAGGAAATGAGAGCCCCAACCAGGGTTCAACTCTTCTTCTTTAGGTATCAAGGAAAATATACAAGCCAATGCACTAAACCTATAATCCTTGAGGATAATTAATTTTCGCTTCTACAAAATCAAAAATATGAAAGGAGATATTATGACATCACTAATACTAAGGTGGATCTTGATAATGATGTGGTGAAAAGTCTGTTGTTTATTCATTCATGAATATAAAACATACTATTTGATTCTAGTTCTATGCATTCTTGCATATCATGAATGTTTATAAGAACTATTAAAACACAACCACAAAATATGGAGGTTGAGTTATATATGAGAACATAAAATGTGAACATTATGGTATAAAAAGTCGATAACTCCTCATTAGTTAAGGTTTATAGACAAAAACTCCCAAAAAATATTGTCTTACATCCATTGGTGGAGTTTGATGATATTTTCGGCATGGATTGGGTACTTTATACAAAAATTACTTAAAATTTCAGTAAAGGGATATCACTCTTCACAACCTGAGGAATACTCCTATTCTGTACAATTTTATGTAGAATGATGAGTATCTATCAGACATTTTCTCTCACTTGTGAATATTTTTTCCTTATAAGAAATTATATCTATCTCAAATTATTGAGACAAAAGTGATAATCATGCTCTAAGAAATACTCATTATGAGTGACTACACTAATGTGTTCCCTTAAAGAATTGGCTACTCTTTCTATTGACCAATAGGTTGAGTTATTTATTGAACTTATTCATGGATATCTTCTAATGTTGAATACATGTTATGTAGTGTCCACTATTGAGTTAGAATAACTGAAGAAGTAGTTACAAGAGAATCTGGACAAGGGTTTTATATGCCTGAGTGCTTCACTATGGGGTACAATAGTCATATTCATAAAGAATAAGGATGGATCAATGTGACTTTAAATTTATTATCATGATCTCAAAAAAATCATGATAACAAAAATATCTCCCAAAACTTATATAGATGAATTTTTTGATCAACTACATGGTGAAAATATCTTCTCTATATTGGAACATCAGTTAGGATATCACTAAATAAATACATACAAGAAAGATATTCAAAAGAATGGATTTCAAAAGAGGTTTGGACACTACGAGTTAATTGTGAGGATCTTCAGAATCAATAATGATCCAAAAACATTCATATAATTAATTAATAGAGTATTTATATATTTCCTTAAAAAATTTGTTGTAGTTTTTATAGTTGATATTCTAATATATGCGAAGAACAAGGGAGAAAATAGGGAAAATTTAAATACTATGCTAAACATAATGTGAAGGGATAAAATTCATGAAAATTAAATTAAACGCGGGTTCTAGAAGGAGGATGTATCATTATTGGGGCATGTTATCACATGAAAAGGAACATCTGTTAACCCTTCTATGAAAAAAACAATCGATGAGTGGCCCATGACAATATCTATAACGGAGATCTGTAGTTTCCTTGGTCTATATAAGTATTACTAGTGATTTTTGAAGAAAATATCAGGATTTTAAAAACTAATAACAAAGATGAATTAGAAGGGAGAAATGTTTTTCTAAACCATGGAATGTGAATACTTCTTCAAATAGTTAAAAAATATGCTTATCACCATAGAGGTACTAAATTTTTTGACAAGTGGGTAACTCTTTGTGGTATACAGTGACACCTTAAAGTAGGGATTAAGTTGTGTATAAATATAAAGGGTTAAATTTATAGCCTACACCTCAAGGAAGATGAAATTTATTGAGAAAAATTGTCCTACACATGATCTAGAGTTATAACATATAATCATCTCTTTGAAAATATGGTGGAATTATATCCGTTGTGAAATGCGTAAAATATATACTGATAATAAGAGCCTAAAATATATATACACATAGAAGGATCATAATGGGATCTTATGAAGATGATTTAATCTCATAAAGGATTATGGCTTTTCAATCCACTACCATTCTGGAAAAGTGAATAAAGTGAAAGATGCTCTATGTAGAAAAAACCCTACAACATTATGAATGATGAGAATTGAGAAGGGTCCAATATTTTTTGATTTATAAAGGATGGAAATGGGAATAATTAAGAAAGGAATATCATCAATCCTTTCTTATATGATTTTTCAACCATCCATCATGGATAAAATATTGAATGGTCAAAGAAACGATGCAGAAATTCATAATAAGGTGGAAGCTATGTGAAAAGGAGAATCTGAAAAGTTAAAAATTGATGGGGAATGAGTTTTAATATTTTAGTCATGAATATGTGTAACATCTAATTAAGTGATAAATAAAGAGACTCATAGTGATTCACATAACTCAACCTTCTCAATTTACCCAGGTATCACAATGATGTATCAATATTTCAGAGAGAATAATTGGCGGGACATTATAAAAAAGGATATCGTTTAATATACATCAATGTATATGATATGTCCGCAAGTGAAGGTTGGAAGGAAAAATTCTAAGGGGATGATGAAACCATTACCAATACCAGCATGTAAATAGTAAAACATTACAATGAACTTTTTCACTATACATCTAAAGACATCTAGAGGAAACAATACTACATGGGTTGTTATGTATAGTCATACAAATAAAATTTACATTATCAAAATTTGATAAGACTTATCACTAGAAAAAATTTCATGGATACACATCAGAGAAGTGGTAAGGCAATATGGAGTACCACTATCGAATGTATCCACTTGAGATATTGGATTCACCTCCATGTTCTGTAAAGTTTTCCATGATTTTTTAAGCACTGGTCTAAACATGAGTACATCTTATCATCCTCAAACTAATGTCCAATCATAGAGAATTATTCAAAAATTGAAAGAAATGTTGATAAGATGCTTTATGAACTTCAATGGAGGATAAGACAAATATCTATCTCTAGATGAGTTCCCTTATAAAAAAAATTCCTACTATAGAATTAAAATGGATCCATTCGTATAAATTTAAGGAAAAATATTCAGAACAATTACATGATGGGATGAATTCGGTGAATGTAAGATGATAGGATTGGAAATGGTGAAATAAATGGTGGAAAATGTTAAAACCATTCATTATTATATAGTGGTACCCAAAGTTGACCAAAGATCTTTGAATATGATCATTAATGATAAATAGAGTTTTAGGTTAGAGACATGGTATTCCTCTGCATATATTCATGGATGAGGATCATGATATTTGAAAAGAAAGGAATGATGTGTCCCAGCTATATTGACCCCTTTGGGATTATCGATCATCTCAATGCTATGGCCTATAAACTAGAACTTCCACATACGACATCTCATGTACATGATTCATTCCATGTATCTCTCTCATGAAAGTACTTGTTATATCCCTCACATGTTTTGAATCTATAGTTTGTATAATTTGAAAATGATATCTCTTATGAGGAGTATCTTGTGAAGATCCTGAATCGAAGAGAAAAGGTTCTATGTAAAAAATCTACTCACCTGGTCAAAGTACTATGGTAGAATGATATGTACTAAGAGGAAACATGGTTACTAGAGGAAGTGATGAAGGAGAAATAACCTCACTTAATTTTTTAAAATGAAATTTTTATGGAGAAATTTCAAAATGGGGGAGGAATATAACCACCCAAAATTTTATCCAAAGTATTATTTCCCTTATTATAATTATGTTATATAGTAAAAAACACATACATATCATAGAGATTCCAATAAAAACATCATTATAATAAATGAAGAATGAAATAAGTAATATTTATATTATTTTAGTAACAAATACTAGTGGAATTGTAACTTGACCCTTGGAATAATAACATGACCATTCAGAATAGTAATATAGAAAATAGAATACTAGCCTCACTTATGAGTGTATAAATAAATTTTATGTATCTTATAAATTAAAACATGATACAATTATATCATAGTATAAGTAAATAAAATGTTTTAAAAATGACAAATTAAGTATTGTTCTTTTTATAAAACATAAATGTTTGTTAACAATTATAATTATTATATTTATTTAAAAGAAAAATTATTTTCAGAAAATGTATTTATAAGTTAATATTTTTGGTCTTATGATTATAAGATAATTTTATGAGACATTAATATCATTTTTAATTGTTGTAAAAGCAATTATAATATTAAAATCGGTATTTTTTGAATAAATGGTGATTTTAAATAAAAATTTAATTTCTCACATTGAAAAATTATTGTCATAAAATAGATTTAATTTTTTAATTCTACACGGCTATAAATGTGTAGGGAATTGTTTTTGGATTTTTCTGAAATATTTGATTTTTTTTTGTGAATAGGGATATACAATAATTTACAGTATTTAACAAATACATGAATTGGTGAGTCATAAATGATGTATGGATGATATAATCCCAAAATATCTTACTATAATTTATTATTTAATATATTTAGTGATATTGTTCAACCTATTGATATTTTTGAGCCAAAATAATAAAATAACGAACAAAATACTAAAAAACACCCCTCTCCTCCCTTATAAATTCAACCCATATTCACCTCCTCCCCTCACACATTAAAAGCTATGAATATTTTAAAAATTCTACCCAATACTCGTCCCAAAAAACTTCCGCATGCCCAGAAGATTTTGGTCTCAAAAAAAGAACAAATCCAATTTCCCTAAGGAGGTTCTGAATGACAAGAAGTTCAAGAGGTAAAATCCTCTTCCGTTTTCTTTTAATTTCATTTTAGGTTATTTTATTTTATTATTATATCCTCACATATTCTCATACATGTGGAATGATAAATCCATTATCTTATATATATTATATTCTTATTAGTTTAATTGTCTAATCCATCATCAAACCTCTTCGCCCACCCTTTTATTCTAAAAATGAAAATGTTGTCTACGAGGTATTGATTTATCACCTTCAACGATAAAAAGTTTTCATTTAGTTTTATTGACTTCAAGGCTGGTCATAAAACAATTATAATGGATGTAACATATTGTAAAATATATTTCATAAATATTTTTCTTTTTTATAACTAAAATATATAAAAAATATTAAATAATAAAAAAAAACAAGATCGTTGAGATTAAAAATCACCCAAATTAATATAAAGGGTTATCATTAAAATTTTATCTAATGAATCATCCATAGATCTGAAAAAAACATAATATAAAACACCAATTAATATTCTTTATGTTCACTAATAAAATATTATTTCAATTCTAGAGAAATATTTTTTTCTTACATGAACTTTTATATGTGTATACCAGTGGACCGATCATGAATACCAAGAAACAAACACTCTTGAAATGGAATAATTTAACTCCATAAGTAATAATAATGGCCATAAATAAATTTAAAAAAAATAATAAATAAAATGCATGGATAATTGGTTATAGATTAATTAATCAATCTAATATGATTATCCAAGATATTAATGGGAAGAAATCTTTCATACATAAGGTAAGGGGATTCACAAACACAATTTTCTCTCTTTGAGTTATTCCTCTGTCATGAAAAATTAAAGCAACCATGTGCATTTTACAATCTTAATGTATAATTTCATTGTTATTACCTTTTATTTTATATGATATAAATTTTTCTAATATGGTTTAATGATAAATACATGAATTTTCCAAAACTACTCATCCTTAAAAAATACATTTTGACTCCTCGTGATTGGTTTATTCTTCACTCAAGAATGATGAATCTAATTAAAAATATGGTTTTACCTTTATAATTAGGGAATACCAAGTGTTTATTCATGAATTTATTAAATTAAACTAATTATTAATCCATGGGTTATTTTATTTCTATGATTGATATATGTTTTATGTGGAAAGCATGATTATGTAAATGTTATGATGTTATGGGTGTTCATATAACTATATAGATCTCTAATGCATTGGGTAATGTGATATATCTCATGAGATATTGTCCCATATGTGTGAACATGATGAAATATATTTTCAAAATTATGATGTTATGATTATGAAAATATGTTATGCATGAACATGATGCTATATTTTTTCACAACCATGTGTGTTATTTTACCACTAAGACATGATGTTTCATTTTTATGCATTTTCCAAATTCCATGAATTTATTAATACTTCCTATAATGTTTATGATGATGATACCATACTTATTTTATGATGATGATTATTATTATTATCCCCCATGTTATATATATTCATGTTCATATTTATCCTCTTACTGTGATTTTTACACACCCCTTTTTTTAAGTATATCCTAAAGTGACTAATTATACTACGGAGTACATGAGAGCCACTGAGAAAGATAGAGTAGAAGGAATTAAATCATGTTTATATTTTATTATATAAATTTTAGGTTTTTTCTTAATTTTTATAAGACACTAATCCTTTGGATCCTTGTTTTGTAACAATATTTTATTGTTTATCTTTAAAATGATGTAATAGTAATGTATAAAAAATCAGGGTATCTATATATACAATTTGGATTATAAAAGAACTTGAAGATCCAATTTTCCATTACAAATGGGTTGACAATAGGAGTGTTGTTAAAGATGATGAAATGGGATTTCTTAAGGTGAATTTTTGTGTGGAAGGGAGAAAAGACAAACCATATACAATTGCATCACAAGTAGTGTAATTAATTTATGTATCAAATCCAATAGAAATGAATTGGTTTATTGTATTTTTGGTGACTACAAAAACTATCGGGTTAGATGAAAATTAAATCAAGGATGACCCATTCATTGTTATTTCACTATTAGTTTACACCAGTCATAATGTATAAAATTTCTTTTACATTATATAGGACCATAATGAGGGTATATAGAACTTTTATAGAGGATTAAAATACCTGTAACCATTAAAAAATATAGACATTCCATGAGAAGGTAAACGTGTTTTTTAATATACTATTACTTCATCAAAATATTATCCATTATCTACTGGAATAAAAAAATTCTAAATTAAATGTTTGACTACTATTGTAGACAATGTCTTTTATGCATGAATATTTTACTATTACCACAAAATATAATACTATAAAGGAGGATACCCTTGGGGAAGATATACAGGTAATATTATGATATACTTTCTCTATTTTCCCAAAAAATTATATAATGAAATATTGATTTAATTTTTATTATTTCTTATAGAGTACATTTATTTTATAATATTTCTATCCATATTTCATGCCTTTTCTACAAAAAGCTTTCACATACTTCTTATCTGTCAAAACCTTTTCACCCCTGCAGTGTTGGCATTTATCACTTTTCTTCAATTTCCCTCATCTGCCTTTATAAGCAGAGAAATGAAACTTCCTCTTCTAAATCACTGAGTAAATATTGATGTTTTTACAGAAAAATCATTATCCATTTAATTAATTTATTTTTTTCATATATACATTTAATTTAATTCTTTTTCGTATTACTCACATGAGAATAGTTTTTTTATACTTGTGGATTCTTTTTTTCAAGTGAAGGTGGATTGTTTGAATGTTCTCATGCCCATTATATATTCTTATTCAAGTCTACAAATTAGATAATAACAATAAATAAATTGGTAAATAATTTATACCACCATCCGGAAAATTTGAATTCATATTACCTAATTAATTAATTTTTTCATAATTTTATCTACTATTTGTTTGTCAATTTTATTATCATTTTTATCTAACAATTTTTTTAGTTTTCTCATTGATATTTTATATGTAATATTTGTATTTTAAATATATGAAATAATACATGAAGGATAAATCATTTTCCTTCCTAATGGAGGAGAAAACCCAACGCTACCTGAAACATGAAGTGTTTCAGGGAGCGTGGGTTTTATCGTCCATCATAATGGAACATGTTATTCCTTTTCTAGATATTTACAAATACTTTAAAGTAAAAAAAATATCATATACTTAATCATAGACAACTCAATATGATAGGTAGTGTGCTCGGTATGAGTCACGCTATATGTTTTTAGTTTATAATAAAAATTTTAGTTCAAAACACACATCACATACTAAAAAGTGAGAAAAACGTTAATATTATTTTTAAAATTTATGAAAATAATACATAAGTATTTTCTAATGTGTCGGGATCATCCTCACTGTAGTCCAATGCATGGTGTTCTTGATACGACTTAAATTGTGTCATTTTATACAAAATTGACTTTACTTTTACAAAAAAAAGTGACCTATTGAAAACTAATAAATCAAACTCATATTATTATGATAAATTCGGAAAATTATTTATAAGTCATTTATTAAAGGAAATAATCTGTTACATGTCACAAAAACACACAATGTGATAGGTATGACTCCAAGGGCATGTTTAATATATAAATATACATTTTTTGTAAAAAATAAAATTGAAATAGACAAAAACTGAACGAAATAATTAATATTATTTTTATACTTTATAAAAATTATCCATATGTAATTTAGGATGTGTAGGAATCAACTAAATTTCAATCTGATACATACTATGACTGGTATGACTCCATGTGCATGTTTTTTTAAAATTGATATTAAATTTAGTAAAAAAGATAACTGATATACTCAGAACCTTGAAAACACATTTATGATTGTTTTTATAATGTATAAAATGTAAAATGTGCCATTTTTTATGTTTAGGAATCAGCTTTACCTCATCTGATATTTTATGTGGTTGATAAAACTCAAGGTGTCTATTATTAGTTTAAAAAATATATTTTAGTTTAAAAAGTGTCACTCATTAAATGTTGAGAAAACATGATTGGATTGTCTTGAAAATAATGAAAATAGTGTAAGAAGGATGAAACCATAAGGGAAATAAAAACATGTGCAAAAAAATAAAATAGAACTTATTGGTAGTGATCATGGGAATTTCCTTAACATCCTTAGAAGAAATCACTGGATGTACTTAGTTAAAACTCACCTTATGGATTATGGTGTATTTCCATAGTTGATAACCAATCTGGTTACTCTAAAATTGCCTCACAAATGGCATAACTCACTCAGCCTATCACACATCTAAGGGGTATCAAATCGTCTAATCAGTGTGAACAATAAACTGTCACATGACTCTCTAGATGATGCCTATGAATCCCATGATAATAGTACATGAATAATTATGAGGTACTCAAATGTGTGTCATAAACCAATAACCCTCATATTCCACCATGATTTCTTAGAACAAATACTAACACAACATATCGATGAACCTGTACTTAGAGGGACTACCATAGAGGTTCCAACCACATATCAATCCATACAAAAGTTTTAACCAGGCCTTTAGATCACATGAGTTTCAAAAAAACATTCCAAAGTTCAATAAGGTACCAACATAGATTTAACAGTTAAGTTTTCAAAACTATTTCTGAACCATTTTCAAAACCAAGGAAAAAACCTAAATCATACATGAAAGTTACTAATCTAACCTTTCTTCCATTTAGAAACCAAGACAAACTTCCAAATTATTAAAGGTCCAAGATTTATGAAAACATATTTGTAAACAAAATTTGATTCATTTTGAAACCAAAGAACCTTTTTGAAAACACTAGGGATTTAAAGGAGAAATTTAAGATGAAATGGGTCAGGTAAAAAGGTGAGAAGTTTTGAAATCTGTATTCAGGAGAGGTATTTTCTAAAGGAAGCCATTATTATTTGTGAGACCATCCACATGTGAACCCCCTTCACATGTGGATATGGACACATCTTTTAGAATAATTGAAACTCTTCCCAATTACAGGAATTTCAAATTCAAAAAGATGGAAAAATAATTGAAAACATTTTTCACCTTACCATCAAACCACAAAACCACAGAACAGACCAAATTTAAATTAAAAACCAAACTATGAAAACAAAACCAAATACAAAAATATCCTAATCACACATATCCATTTAAAAAGTATAAATATAATTTCATCAAAAACCTTTCATATACACATATATAGGCATAATTAATGTAACGCTTTGAAAAAACATATTCATCACATTTACACTATGAAAACACAACAATGATTCCAAGTAACACACCAAAAGAATAAATAAGAGATTTTAAAAATAATTTAGGAAATCTCAAGCATCAATGATATGTTGTGGAAAGGAAAATAATGGAAACAACTATTTAAATGATGTGACAATGCAACAAAACACTATAAGGGGGAAGAACTAAGCACAAGAGATGATATGCACACCCAAATATAAAAAAACCCATAGTAGACAACCCTAACTTTATAGTTCTTACAAGAGGGATCCAAGTCAAGAAAAACAATTGATATGTGAGAGGAAGAGGATAATATAATGAAAAAACCCAAAAATGAAGAATAACATACCTATAAATCTTGGATAGGCAATTACGGTGGAAGGATAAGAAAAGGAGGTGGGGTTTGGATGCCCCCTGATGTTCCTTAGATGAATGGGGGTGGAAAAACTTGAAATGTGTTAAAATGAGGGAGGGGAAATGGAGGAATTTTCACTTTTAAATGGAAATGATAGAGTCAAATGGTTTTCAAAACTATTATCCAACCGTGCACACTCAACTTGAGAAGAGGGGAACCCCACACGAGTTGGCTGCATGGTTTGGGAAACCATGTGCCACCTATGAGACTCAACTATATAATATTATAGATCCATTATAGAAAAATTACAAAAGGTTTCATATAACCATGAACATTCCATGAACTAGAGCTTAGACACCAAAAAAAGCAGCACTATTTCTCTTAGGAGTCACAACTTTTTACCAAAATCATGTGCAAGCCCTCTAAGGAAACCCATGAAAGAATAAACTGAACTAGAAACACTCTATATCTTAACTAGCTACATGTTTTACCCTCAAACCATGCACTAAAAATATTCACATGTACAAAACTCACCCAAAACCTCAAAAAATAAAAATATATCATCGGGAACATGACCCAAACGTCAACTAAAAGATCAAACTCCAAGTAATGAATAAAATAAAAGAAAAAATGTGGCCAGGGTGTGACACATTATTCTTGTTAATTGGTGGAACTCATAAATACATATTAAATTATGGATTGTGTACATGTCTTTATTTTCAAGTAATTCACAATTCTTTAATAGGAGGTAAAAGTTTCTTTAAAATTATGAACATATAAAAAGAGAGTATCAATAATTCACCACTACCCTCTATGTGATCATACAAATCCTAATCGTTCATTCCATTTATCCCTATTTATAAAAGATTATTATGATAAAATTATTTATATATTCTATTTAATGAATTGAAATTCAGTTAATTATGGATATTTGGAAAATAATGAGAATAAAATCATTTTATTCTTCAAAAATACATTTTAATAAAAATGGATTTTATTGAATTTTATGTGTAGATGTTTTAATTATTTTTTAAAAATTTTAAAAATTTTATCTGATAAAATTGTTATAATTTTTAAAATAATAATTTCATTATCGAATTAGGATGTTTTTTTGTGAATTTGTAAAAAAAATTGATTTTTGAGTAAAAAGTAAAAAAATACATATTTTTCCAAAAACTATCACATATTTCCGTTAAATCAAGTAATTTTAAATTACTATTCTAGTTTTTATATTTTTTTATGAAATAATAATAATAATTATTTATATAATATAAAAACTACCTTAGTTATCAACATTTTATTGGATCTTGGTTTTAGATCATTTTATGCTTAAAAACACATTTTCATAAAAATGTATTTGATTGCATTTTACACATTTATATTAAAATTTATTTCTTACTATTCTATAAATTTAATCTTTAAAAATGGATTCCATTTTTAGAATCTTTATATTTAAATTTGGTAAAAATATTTCCATTCATTTTTTGTCATTTTGAATAGTAACCATGGTAAAGATTGTTCACCATGGTAAGGTCAAAATTGGTAAAGGAAGGTTAAAACTATGGGATAAGATAACCAAATCACCAAATAACATTCCTTTATTTCATTGGATGAGAGGTATTCAAGAATAGTCAACCTAACATTAAATATATAGAATATTTGTTCCATTTTCAATTAATAGTGACATTTATAATACTTTATGTAATAAATAAATATGAAATGCCACACTCTTGATTTTAATTTCACATATATGTTTTCTTAAAAACAAAATGGCGTTATGAATGAAAATAAATAATTTTTTTGATCAATGATAATTTTTTTTCAGGATGGTAATTTATTTATAATATTTGGTGATTGTACAATAACTATAAATTCTTACTGAACTCTGACTCAATGCGTATGGTAAAAATCATATAAATATTATAAAAAATATTAAATGAAATTTATTTTGTATTTATTATGATGTTCCATTAATTTTATGGTACATAGTAATGTATAACCGATGGTAAAACTATTTATATTTAAAATCCCTTATAATATTGAAGACTTTAAAGTCATATTAAATGAATAGTACCGACAATACCTTTGAAAATATTTTTTGTTAAATAAAATTTTATGAAATTATTTAAAGATAAAAAAACACATCAAGAGGATGTGGGAAATGTGAAATGGTCTAAAACAACATACATGGATCTGTTTTGAGGAACCTTTCACTATAGAGGTAAATTTATGACCTTTGAAGTCAAAACTTTGTGTTACCATAGTTAAAGATAAAAAACGTTTAAAAAGGTATTAAATCAAAATATAAGGTTTAAAATAACACAAAAAACAATCTAAATATTATTTGATGATGATATTTTGACCTCAGATTCGTTTTATTTGAATTAAAATTCATTTTAAATAAGATTAACTCGATAAAGGTGAAAATACCTTGTGGATACTTGATGTGTATTGTTGTATTTTTTTCAATATATTTGAAGGAATAAAAATTTAATGTATTATGAAGTCCTATGTGATTAATGAATAATATTAGAATGATAAAGTTGAAAATATTGTATGTATATTCAAGAATATTGTTATGATTCATATAACATTATTATGGATTTATCTAATGACATTGGATATAATGCTTGGACCATTATCCTTGTAATTATGAAGAATTTTAAGTGATCTTAAATTATTAAGACTTTTTCTTGAAGAGTTTTCACATTAGAACAAAACTTTTAAGTGAAACATGGCCATGTAAAATAATATTATTAATGCAAGATATGTTTTTTTAAATTAATTTCTTAATGGTTGGGGATGTTGATAAAGGTTGGGTGTTTTAGTGTTTGAGCAGATAGATTTAGAACTTCATTTCTACACTTTACGGTGGCCTTACAAAAAAATGGTCCACCAAAAAATCCCAAATAGGATAGCCCAAAACCAATCCTAGTGGGGCCCAAGGGGTCACCCCATTGGAGAGCGTACCCAAAGATAAAATCTTGGTGTCTAGGGAGGTGTATAAGCCCTGAGGAGCATAATACACACTATTCATGGGTATGATCATTTGTAAGGCCCACCAATTCCATGCACTAACAAGATCACATAGCTGGGTCTAGAAGCCCATAGAGCCTATACCTATTGGTGGGTGTGTGAAGGTGGAACAGGTTCCAAACCTCATTTCTAGCACAAAAAAATGGATCTATTGGATTTTTTTATAAAGAGTAGGGTAGCTACTATATCATTTCAATATGGGATATGTTTATATTGAATATTTTTCATCCAATTTAAAAACCTACATATTTTCCCTCCATATCCCTATTGTGATGATATTATCCATCCATTAAATACTACAAAAACCATTAAAATTAATCACTACATAATCCAAACAAGATGTCATCTTCTACATCTCAATGAGGCACGATTCATGCCTGATCTAGACAAAAATCCACCACAAGATATATCGAAAGAATCAATTTCATTGAACATATACATGAGATCAATTTAATTTATGCATGATATAAAAATTAATCCATCACATGAATTTTTTCAAAAGATATAGTGGAGTCACAAAAAGATAGCGCATGATGCTGTAACAAGAACATATGACATCAAAAGAATCTTGAATGAGAACCAATGATAGAAGGAATTGAAACATCATGGAATGATGAAAATCATCTAATCAATCACAACATGAGGAAGATATATTCATATTCCAGATGATTCTATATTTTTTAAGTAATATTGAGTGAATATTTTTGGATTATCAAGAAAATAAAATGAATTATCGAGGAATCACATCATCAAGGGAAGAAATCATGAAATTTAATGATCAACTTGACAGTGCTTGGAGAAAATGTGATTATTATAATTCATGAGATCTCAAGATCATCGGGTGAATTTGAATGACTCCTCGTTCATCCTTATTAAACAAAGATAAGTAGTGAAAAATTTCATATATGTATATATATATATACACAGAGGCTTAGAAAAGAGTCATTTCTGCCGCCCTTTGAAAAATTGATAGAGATATCCTGAAAAAATAGAGTGATCACATACACCATACCTTTTAAGGATAGTGATAATATATGTGATATATTTACATGAAGTAAAGGAAGTCATCATGATTTGATAATGTGAAAAATATCTTGTGAAATGATCTTGGTTATGATAATTCAAGGGGGAATCAACATACAAACTATAATCTCATGAATGTGATCCCATGGATGTATCATATATCTCATTAATACGAAATATGCTTGAGATCCTGATCCTGTGAAGAGACTAAGACATTCTCCTTGTCTCATGAAGAAGATCATTGAAAAACCATTTTCATGCAAGAAAGGCATACCATGTCCAAGAAAAAGAAGAATCTGTGACCCTTTTAAATAATTTTTTTCCATTAATTTAGGAATAATATCAATGGAATGTCTATGATATAATTGTGAGTAAATATGTATCTAGTGAATTAATTGATTCACTTGAAACATTATTCAATATTTCCATGTATAATAGAGATACTCAACTTGAAGACAAAACATCTAATGTCAAATAACTTGACATTTTAGAGGATGAAAATATCATGTTTCTTTAAGAATATATGCATATGATCCATGCTTTGGAATAATATCATATAAATAATATAGGTATTAAGGAATCCTAAATGGAAGTTAAATTCTAAATAAACAAATACCCTGACAACTTTACGATTGAAGGTAGTAAACTGCAAGATGATCATAGTTAGAAACTAATAAATGGATATGGAAGGAAGGATGAAAGGAATTGAAAATGAGAATTTTTCCTTAAAAATTAGGTGTCTATAACTAGAACATGAATTGAGAAATTTAAATTTGACACATGATGTAACTTCCCAAGACACTGAGAAGAACAATTCTTCTACCTAAACATATAAATAAAGGCAAACCTAAAAACGGAAAGATTCTATAGAAGATGCTAATGATAATAATATATCTAATGGGATTCATATTGGTTGATATAATAACTCAAATAGTCTATTGATAAACCCTTTATAAGATCCAAGAAAATGGTAATTCATAACTTAATTAATTCAGTTTCTACTAATGCAGTCTCAACTACTAGTGTATGTTCAAGGAAAAAATATGGGAAGATGTGTTGTCTTAGGTAATGATTGGCTAAATAACTCAATAGCAGGTTTAATTGAGTTCTTAGAAAGTTCATTAAATATATGACCACCATATTTGATGTATACCAGTTCAATTATAATATTAAGAATATATGTAGTAGAAATATTAAGACATGCAGAAAAAATTAAACATTTAGAATTTAGTGGTCCGAGGAACAAAAATTAACTAGTCTACTCAAACAACACTCTACTATAAAATTTTGATGTTTTTTACTAAAACAGACCTTTTTTCTTGGGGTTCACAGCTGAGTATATGAAGATGAACCTTAGTAAAAAGGTATAATAACTTTCAACGAATCTCTCCATTTACAAGAAAAATCCTTGGTCTTACACACTCTTACACTAAGTGAAAATACGATGAAATTAATAGAAACATTATAAGGATGTTTTTAACACACAATTTCAAGTAGAAATTCACATTAGATAATGATTTATCTTAATAAATTTATAGACTTCAAATTTTTTCTCAAGATTATCTTTGAAGAAATTTATATATCCTTATAAATATAGCATGAACAATTCATGTTGTTTTATGTAAATGAGTTCAATATTTTTTTTGAGATGTTCGACAAGAAATACACTAACATTCTTGTTATTTATTCTTATTAATGTCATTGATTATTTTTTTATGTATAAACTTACTGATCATTTTATATGATTTTTTAATCTTAAATATAGATAAAATGCAATGGTCGAACGACATAGACAACAATCATGATTCAAGAGGATATTAAGGACATGTAGCGTAAATTTACAAATACTAGAATTGCTTTTGTAGAAGAAATCTCCTCATTCATTGGATTTTCCAATCTAGGCAAGTGTTTTACCAAAGGATCATTCCATAAATATATAAAATTATTTTATTTTATTTAAATAATTTAAGTGACTTATCAAAAGATTAGAAAAGTAATCATGATGTTCTATAATAAAAAATCATTATAAGATATGAACCGATAGCATAACTCTTGTAAGAAAACTTTTTATAAGATAAAGCAGTTCTTTCATGTGAGATACAATATCTTCAGTGGATCATATGGTAATTATCTAGCATAATATAAAAATATTATATGATGTAATGCATAAATTCTTCAATTTAGATAATAAGGACCTTTCATATTTTCATACCGACTAAATGTCTATTTAGAGAAACGTACTTAAATTTATAAGATAAAGTCTTACAATGTTCTTTTTATTTTTGAGTAAGTGATGATGTTCACAAAATATCATAAGAAAAAGTTCTTGTGTATCGTAAGAAAAATACTTGAACACATAATGTATGATAAATATAATCTGAAACACCAAATGCAAACATGTTATAAAAATATTTGGGATTTTATTAATCATAAAAACACATAAAGCACAGATATATTAGAATAATATACTATTTACAAAAATATCCCCATTTTTTAGAATAAAACACCCATGTGATGGAAAAAATTCTTATATTAGGTTTTTACATTTCATAAAACAACATGTTTCCTTTTCTTTTATTCTTAAAATCTGTATTCTTTTTCTTTTCCAAAAATGATATAACATTTTTTTATTTTCCTTTTCTTCTCCCCCTTTTTGTGGTATAAAAAATAAGTACAATAAGGTTAATATTTTATACTTCACACCAATACAATTTTATTAATTAAAATTACTGTTTATAAACATAATTTTTAAATAAATAAATCTCATAAGGATGCATTGAAATATTATAGTGAGGGAGAAACAAAGACGACATATCTAAGGATTAAAATTAAATTATAGAACGAGAGCATTAATTAAAAATTAAAAATAAGTTTTATTAGATAAATATTCATAAAAAGTAGTATGGTTATTAAACGAAAGACAAGGTTTGAATGATCATGAAAAATATATTTTTATGTAAATAGATAAAAATCATAAAATTCTAAAAAAGGTTGCATAATTCAAATATATTTTAAAGTTTCCAATAACTGGGTAACAAATTCCACTATCTTGAAAGGGATCACTATCAAATACTTTGTTTAAGTCGAATATTTTTAGGTGGTATCTTGAAATATAGGGGTTATTCGTGAGGTTAAAAAGTTGAATGCAGAGGAGCGCCATGTGTTGTTTCAACAACATCGCCTAACATGAGTGAGGATTATCCAAGACCATCACTATTATCACAAGAAAACCTAACTATTTTCCATTAAATGTTGCAATCATATTTCTATGTCCTCACTATATAAAATTTATCTGCATGAGTAAAGGGTAATTTAAAGGATAATTTATGTAAGACTAAATATGTTTTCTTTATCAAACCTTAAATATTTCCTTTGAATATACTCTGATGGATCTAAGATCTCTTTAAGATGTTGACAGGAAATGGGATAGTGGGAAACAATATAATGTTAGAGAATCCTTCTCCTAGGAATCTGAAATTGTACATTAGCATAAACATCAATATTTTTTACCATTTCATTTTCTCAATAGTCTAAAATATTTTAAAAACCATTCTACACTATTTGATAAAAGTTTACAAAAAATTTCTTGAGGATTACATACATAGAACAACTAGATAACAAGTTATTTAAAATTTAAAACTGATTATTTTTCATTCCCCATAAATGAGACCATTTATTTTATCATAATAAGGTTCAAAACATCCTGATAATTCTACAAAAGTTTCATCTCCCACTTCACAATAATCTGAGAAATTATTCTTGAGATTATTTAATACTACTTGATATAGATCATGAACTTTCATTTCTATTTAGCTGTAGTAATTTGAAAAATTAATATCCAACCTTTGTAGAAGAGGAATGATAAAACATGCATCCTATATTACTTGAAGATATTTCCTTGAGTTTCTGCTAGTTTTAGGTTGAGAGTAGAACTAAATTATTTTGTAGAACTATCAATATCTTCTTTTATTTGAACTAGTAATCTCATGAGTTCATCAATAACAGCTCTCTATAGATTTCAACACTTCTTTATAAGTATAAAATAAAATTTAAGAGAATTGACAGTAAAAATTATCAAATATACAATTGGATATAACACTATTATCTTTAACTGAACTTCTAAACTAGACAAAGTTCTAATAGTAGGTCTTATTGAACACTTTTCTAAAAAATATTGTACCAAAAGTCTCCCATTATGAAGATAATCTTTTGAATGTATCTATTCAAATTGATCCTTGACTTCTATATTTTCTTTAAATAAGAGGGGTTTTAAGGTTTCAAATTCAAATACAAATTTTGAAAATCTTGGTTTAGATGATTCAGAGATACTTTTATTGACATATAGTGCTTCAACTTTTCAAACTCCCTAAGTAATTGGGGAAACTCATTCCATATAAAATTCAAGATTTTATCTTGGAATTGATTATTTTTCTGAAATGGTAAAAATACCTTCCATATGATGAGATTCTGGAGATTCCACCCTTCGAGTTTTTTATTCATCCATCTGCTATAATTCATGAGATATGGACTTAATGAAGTTGGGAGACACACACAGTCTTTTAGAGAATATTTAGTCATGACCGATGGAATAAATCTAGGTAATGACCAATGAAATCCTTTATTTTTGAACTTGAAGAGGTTATAAAGTTGATATAGGAGGGGTAATATCCTAAAAGTTGGTTTGAGAGTCTGATGTAATTCTAATTCAAACTCTTCACCTTTGAGTTTGACGTGCTTATTCCTTACAAATATATCTAATATTAGTATTGTGAGAGTATTATTCTATTATTATTTAAATTTTAGGCAAACCAGATCACTCAGCTTGAGATAAGGAAAAGTTTTTTTAGAATTTTGTTAATGAAAATCACATTTTAAAGGAAAATTAAAATTTAATTAACTTTTTATTGAAACACTTACATTTTTTATTTTAAAACCATGAAAAGTGATTGCTTCATAATCATCCAGATCCACTTAAGCTGTTAGAAAGACTTGGGTTACAATTTTTCAATATGGGTAAAAGTTCATTTAATTATTTTTTACATGGAAAATATATTTTAAGAATTACCAATATAGGTTCCAATAATTTTCGTGAAAAAAAATAATTAAGGGAAATATCTGGAAAAATAATTTTCTCAAAATCGCCATTTTGTTTAGTAATCCATTTCTAGATAACCCTAATCAAAACCATTATTTATGGATCCAAGTTCATAACATTATTTTTCTCACTAATGTAAGTCTATAATAGAGATTTCATTATATTAGAATGATTAACACAATCTATGATAGATAAAGTGGTATTGAAGAGTGGATATCCTTCATGAGGAATTTTGAACTCTTCATCTATCTTGGTGGAAGTTAGTGACATATATTTTTTTATGAAAGTTGTAGAGACTAGATCATTATCATCACTGAAGTTAAAAATTTCCAAATCATAGAACTATAGAACTTCTTTCTTGAAAAATGAAAAGGTCCATGAAACGTGAAAAAAATATTCTCACTCTTGATGGTTGAAAACAATATTTTATAAGTATGTGTATTATATCTATCCATAAAAAATTGATAGAATACCATCTTATAACGTTTATGTGATGTATTTGATGTTTTTATCATCTGTTTAAGAAATTAGTAGTTCTCTTTATTTTGGGAATTCATATTGGGTTTGTAGAGGTTGGTAGGTTAGGGTAACAAGTGTTTTTAACAAATAAGAAGAGATGGTTCAATGTTTTGAAGCTCATTTCACATGTAGAGTTGATACTCAAGATTTTTAGTTCATGAAAATTGGGGGTCGCTAAATAATTTTAGGGGAATTATTATTAAATATAGGTGAAGTGGTCTATCGGATGGGACCATTAGTCGAAATGGTGGCACAATGAAATATTTAAATAAAAAATATAATCTGTTTATTTTATATGTGATAAATACTATGTGAGATATTATTTTGTAAAATTAAACATACATAGTCTTGACTAAATAACATGAAGTATATTAGAAGAAAAAGTTTTTGTGAAAATATCTTTTCATTTTTCGTTCAATCAAATTCTAAAGATATATTTGCTTTTGTGCATAGTATCTTAAGAAATTATGTCTTAAATTTTTGTAATTTGATCTGGAATGATTTATTAGATTCTTTGACATGTTGATAGCCCTATTTTTATCACATATAATTGTAAAATGATTAAAGTTAAATACAAATCCATCAACTTGTGTTTCATCCATATAATCTATGCACACCAACTTCTTATGACAATATATTTAGCTTTAGTAGTAGACCATTCTATATAATTTTTCTTATTACTTAACCAAGTCCCAAGATATTTGGAAAACATTGATAGGTTCTAGAGGTTCTTTTGATATCTAATTTACATACAGAAAAATTAGCATTCGAATATGAAGTCAAATTAAAATTTGAGGTTTTACAAATTATAATTTAAAGAGTTACAATTACTTTTAAGAATCTTAAAAATATTTTTTCAACATTTAAATTTGATTATTTTGGATTAGATTAAAATCCTCTAAAAATACATATAAAAAACATAACTTACTATCTACTTGTAGTGAGATACAAAAAAACTTCCAATGATTCCTCAATAAAACTTATTATGAACATTATTTCTAGTTTCATCTGATTTATTCTTGATATTGGAGCTCATAGTAGTATATTAGGTCTTACTATTTTTAAGTTCAAACATTTTAATTAAGTATAGTATGCACTTTTTTAGATTTAAAATATTTTTTAAATCTATTTGATAAACATGAAATCCTTGAAAATAGTTTATTTCACCCACTATATGTAACGACCCAAAGTTTCATTAATGGAAAATCCCTCTTGATCCAGTTAAATGTTTCTTTATGAAAAATGTTTTTATAAGATATCAACTTTTTAGTTTTACTTTAAGATTTGTGACCCTTACTTTTATAGCTGTTGAACAGTGATCATCTGGGTAGTTTAAATATAAGGCTTTAACGAACCAATTTTCTACTCAGACAAAGGAAGCGATGGCCTCATCCAGTAGAATTGCCCCTTACGAAGCCCATTTGTCGGAGCTCGGAAAGGAGGTGGCGTCTTTGGGCTTTTCCCTTGACCAAGCCCAAGCTGAGCTTCATCAAGTCAAGCTTGAACGTGATCGTCTACGGGAAGAATGGAAGTTGATAGAGATTACCACTCGAGCAATGTTATCCGAGCAACCCCAAGAGTCTGTCACCATCGCACACCTTACCCTTAGGTCTTATGCGGCTATTTTAAGGGGTTATGTAACAAATAAGTAGCACCATGTTCATGTACGTTAGTTTTGTATATAATAGTGAATATAATTTCTAGTCATTTTTGATACATTGTAATTAGTTTTTAAAGTACAAACGGTGTTTTTAGTTATTATTTAATTAAGAATTATATTTTATTAAATTAAAGGATTTTTGAATTAAATAATATTTTAATAAAATATTATTATTAATATTAAATTAATTTTTATTAAATATAAATGATCTTATAATTTTATGAATGCAATTAAAATTTTTATTAAGGTTTGAAATCCATTTCTGTCAAAACCCGTGAATTTTTTTATAAATGTCGGTTTTTATTTTAAAAGTGAAAATTCACATATTTAGAAAATTATTTAGATAAAATAAATATTATTTTTGGAATCAGGACGTCGAAATTATCCAATGGTGAATTTTTCATAATTTTCTGAGACAGTCAAATTTCTGGGTAAAAATTAAATACCATTTAAATATATAATGTGTTTTATGACATCATAATGACCCAATGGTGATGTAATAAAATACCACAATCCTTATGTTCGGCCAATATGTGTTTTATCATTAAAATAATGAGGTTTTGGGTTTGTTTGACTCACTTTTCAAAGCATTAATGGAGCCCTCAAGACTTATTCAACACTTTGCCTTTTTAAATTAATTTCCATGGGAGTGTGACTCACCTCCACATAAGCAACCCTAATTTTTTAATAAGTTCGGACCTTGGCCTTGTAAAATATTGTTTTCCTCTTTCCTTTTCCAGAAACCATGGGCAAATACCATGGGATGGTTTGTGGTTTGGATTATTTTAATATAAGGGGTCCCAAACCTAAATAATAAAGAATTCTCTCACCTTTCCTATATAAACCCACCCAAGCTCCCACTACCTCCTCACTCAAAGCCCTTGAAGTTCATCCAACCTCTGCCCTACTCTCTCTAGAATCCTCTCAAGGTGCCCCAAGCTCCCAAGAAGCCTCTCACAAGCCTCTCTCTAGCCTTTGGAAGCACACTTCCAAGTAAGGGGTTTTCTTCCTTTCTCATTTTTTTGTCAATTTTCTTTAAGTTGTATTTCCCTTTTTATTTCAATTATGAATGTTGGGGTATGGATTTGCACCTCCCCCATACTTCCCTCTTATTGTTTGAATGATGGGAGAACCCTTTCTCTCTCATTAAATGCCTCCCATGTACACCCGTTACTATGCTGAAATTCCGAAAGGAACTTCTCTCTCTTCTTTTACATTCAAGCAATACTTTTGTATCATGAATCTAAATTCAATTTCTATTGTTGGGACATGTATATATATTATCTCCTTACTGTCCATTACATGTAAATATGATGAGGAACCCCTTTCTCTCTCATCAACCTTTTTTATGAATTCTTATGTCACGCCGTTACGCTGCCGAAATCGCACCGATTTTCTAAGCCAATGTCTTTGTGTAGTGAATACCATGCCCATTTCTCCATCAAGGGTATTCACCTTTATGCACATTTACCTATTTATTATAAAGTTTCATGTATGAATTCCACTTTCCTTTATCATGGAAGAAATGATTATGTTTTATGAATCCATGTTTTATGATCCATGTGGCACACTTATGCATGAAATGAAATGTTTAAGAAGGGTGCGCCCTGATAGCGCTCCAATGCATTGGGTAAAGTATAGTATCATGATACGTCATGTGCAATGAGTGTTGACTCATGCTACTTCAAGTGCAACGAGGGTTTACTCGTGCTTCAAGTGCAATGAGGGTTTACTCATGCTCCATGTGCAATGAGCCTTGGCTCATGCTAATTCAATGTTAAGTGTTGTTGCCACATTTCCATGTTATGATTATCATGCTTTATCATGCCTTTATGTTCATGTCTCTCTTATTCTCTATTGATATGCCTATTGCCTAACATGCATTGTACTCCTCATGTTATTCATTATGTACTCCCTTACTGGGCTCTATAGCTCACCCTTTTCTTATGCATGTCCTCAGGTTATCCCATGCAATGCTAAGTACGAAGGAATGTAGTGGTCATGTAAAGGAAGTTTTCAATAAGGATGTTGTATTTCAAGTTTAACGTTTTTATGTAATGATCCTAAGCCCCAAAGACACTAAACCTCTCTATCTTCTTTGTTGTATCAAGTGTAGTTTTATATAATAAAGCATGTTTAAGTTGTAATAAAAAGCAGGGTTGTCATAGTTGGTATCAAAGGATAGGTTTAGTTATTTTTAGGATTAGGGAACCCTAGTAAAGCCTTAGATACAAGACTAATCATAATAAAAACATCCCTAAGTTTTGGTAAATACTAAGTAAGTGGTTTATCAAACAAATACATCCCTGTCTGGATACGAGCAGGTAGAGGCGGCTCTGGAACAAATGTATCCTAGGGGTAAAACCCGAAAACACCGCTTTGAGCTAGACTCGAACGGGAACTAGTGCACGACAACGGGCCTTGCTGCACTCTTGGTTACGACACTCCCGGGGGATATGTTTTGATAAATTCACAATCTTAGTATGAACCCTTTATTAAGGGAAAAATGCCCCTAAGGATATATGTTAGAAGGAAGATCATGAAAAACCTGGATTGAATCCTATAGACTCATGAGTTGAAGAGATTAAAGTTTATTTATAAGTCATCAACTTTTGTCTTTGGATTACCCTTTATGTGTTACCCCTAACTTTCCTTTTATTCCAGCCAATGGCCGGTAATAGGAGAACTCGGGCTAACAACCGTTGTGAAGATCAATGTGATGATTGTACTTATGAGATGCCCAATCCAATGGGAGCGGGAATCGCGAACTTTGTCACGCTTCTCTCTCAGCTAACTCAAGTTTTGAATAGAAACACTGGTCAAGAGGAACGTTCAACCCCCCCTAAGAAAGAACAAGTCGCTATTGAAACTTCATGAGACAAAGGCCTCCTACTTTTAGTGGATCATCCGATCCCACGATTGCTGAACAATGGATCAACTCCATTGAAAAGATATTCTCCATCCTCCAATGCTATGAAAAAGAGAAGGTTCTCCTGGCGGCTTATCGTATGGAGGGTGAAGCTGATCAATGGTGGACGTTGATCAAAAATACGAAGCCTGAGGAGGAGATCGAGGCTTTGGAATGGAAGGTATTCCAGAAGATGTTTTTCGATAAATATTTTCCACGAACCCTCCGTCTTAAGATGGAAAGGGACTTCCTTTCCCTCAAGAAGAAAGATGAGGAATCTGTGGGAGCGTACGAGGCAAACTTCACAAGGCTTGCACGATACGCTTCCGGCTTTGTCGTTACCCCCGAATGCAAGGTTGACCGCTTCTTTGGTGGGCTGAAGCCTAGCTTGCGGAAAGCATTAGCGATCCGTGACTTCGACAGCTATGAGGAAATTGTCCGATGTGCCCTCAAGGTTGAAATGGAGATCGGAGAATCACAGGGGTATCATGGAGACAAGAAGCGGAAGGCGGACTTCAATGCTGGTGGTCCGATGGATAAATCCAACGGCGCTAAGAAATTCCAGCACCCCACTATCCAAAAGTGTGGAAGGAAGCACCCTGGAAATTGCCTTAGGGGGACAAGAAAATGCTTCAAGTGTGGAAGAGAAGGGCACCTAGCTGTTAACTGTCAGCAAGAAGGACCCGCGGCTGCGACGGAGGGGAGGAACGCTCCGTTCGAACCTCAACGCGTTGTTCAATGCTTCAAATGCAAAGAACCGGGTCATTTTGCGAATCAGTGCCCTAATCCAAGGGTTATCGGAGGCAATCAACAACCTCCAAGACAGAAAGGAAGAGCTTTTGCCATCACTTCTGCCGAAGTGAACCCCGACAACGAAGTGGTGACAGGTACGCTAGTTATTCATTCAAGAATAGCGAACGTACTTTTTGATTCAGGTTCTACGCATTCTTTTATATCTCAAAAGTTTAGTAGAACAATCCCTGCACCACCACAAATCATGGAAGTAAAGATGTCGGTGAGTACGGCAAATGGGGCAATCATTGCATCCCATGAGTATAAGTCCTCCCCTGTTATAATCTGTGGATTGAATTTCCCGGCGAACCTCATCACACTCCCTTTGGTGGAATTTGATGCAATTCTTGGCATGGATTGGCTTTCCTTATATAGAGCCAACATAAATTGTCGGGAGAGGGAAATCACACTCCATATGGAGAATCGACCCCCGATTCTTGAAGATGAATCTCCTTTAGCTCCATCATCTCAAGCATGGATATTACTACCTTATGAGCACGCATATCGAGCTCAGATGATTGAGTCCAAGGAAGAAACCACCCTTGAAGAAATGCCTATTGTGAGGGAATTCGCTAAAGTATTTCCCGAGGAACTTCCTGGTCTTCCTCCAAGAAGAGATGTTGAGTTCTCAATTGAACTTATACCTAGGGCGCTACCAATATCCAAGACTCCATATATAATGGCTGTCGTTGAGCTTGAAGAACTGAAGAAACAACTACAGGAGAATCTGGATAAAGGGTTTATACGCCCAAGTGCATCACCATGGGGTGTACCAGTCCTCTTCGTCAAGAAGAAGGATGGGTCAATGCGGCTTTGCATCGATTATCGTGAACTTAACAAAATCACGATAAAGAACAAGTATCCTCTCCCAAGAATCGATGAATTGTTTGATCAGCTGCGTGGAGCACAATACTTCTCCAAGGTCGACTTGCGGTCGGGATATTATCAAGTAAGGGTGAAGAAGGAAGATATCCCCAAGACTGCTTTTCGTACAAGGTACGGGCACTATGAATTCATAGTAATGCCTTTTGGACTCACCAATGCTCCAGCAATATTCATGGACTTGATGAATAGAGTCTTTAGAGATTACCTAGATAAATTTGTGGTAGTCTTTATAGATGATATTCTAATATACTCCAAAACCAAGGAGGACCATGAGGAGAATTTAAGAACTATACTGGAGACTTTGCGCAAGGAGAAGCTCTATGCCAAGTACAGTAAGTGTGAGTTCTGGTTGAAGGAGGTCTCATTGTTGGGCCATATCATCACAAGCAATGGGATATCTGTGGACCCCTCCAAAATAGATGCAATTGAGGGATGGTCGAGGCCAACATCGGTAACTGATATCCGTAGCTTCTTGGGGTTAGCTGGATATTATCGACGATTTGTGAGAAACTTCTCACGATTGTCCAACCCTCATACCAAGCTAACTCGAAAGGGAGTAAAGTTTGCTTGGAGTGATGAATGTGAAGAAAGCTTCAAGGAGTTGAAAAGGAGGCTTATCACTGCACCTGTGCTCACTTTACCCACAAGTGGGGAGCTTTTTGTGGTATTCAGTGATGCTTCGAAGAAGGGCTTAGGATGTGTGCTGATGCAGAATGATAAAGTGATATCCTATGCCTCAAGACAGTTGAAAATCCATGAGCGAAACTATCCAACACATGATCTGGAGTTGGCGGCGGTGATCTTTGCCTTGAAAATCTGGCGGCATTATCTCTATGGAGAGAAATGTGAGATATATACTAACCACAAGAGTCTTAAATATATATTCACACAGAAAGAGCTTAATATGCACCAGAGAAGATGGATAGAGCTCATAAAGGATTATGACTGTTCAATACATTACCACCCTGGGAAGGCGAACAAGGTGGCGGATGCCCTAAGTAGAAAGGATCCAGCAATTCTATCAATGATGAGAATTGAGAAGGATCCAATCTTCTTAGACTTGATGAAGATGGACGTGGGAATCATAATGAAGGGAACATCATCAATCCTTTCACAAATGATTGCTCAACCATCTCTTTTGGAAAGGTTAAAGGATGCTCAAAAGGATGATGCGAGAATCCAAGAAAAAGTGGAAGCTATCAAAAAGGGAAAATCCTCAGAGTTTAATGTTAATGAAGAAGGAATTGTGCGGTTTGGGAAAAGACTATGTGTCCCATCAAGTTTGGAGCTGAAGAAGGAACTTTTGGATGATGCACATAGTTCAAATTTCTCTATTCACCCAGGGAGCACAAAGATGTATCGAGATCTCCGAGAAAACTTTTGGTGGGATAATATGAAGAAGGAGATCGCTGAATATACATCAAAGTGCCTGGTGTGTCAGCAAGTGAAGGCAGAGAGGCAGAAGTCTAAGGGGATGATGCAACCATTGCCCATACGAGAATGGAAATGGGAGAACATCACCATGGACTTCGTCACTGGACTTCCAAGGACATCCAAAGGCAACAATGAAATCTGGGTTGTTGTGGATCGTCTTACAAAGACTGCACACTTCATTGGTATTCGAGATGATTTCTCTTTGGATCAACTGGCACGGATATATATCAGGGAAGTGGTACGGTTGCATGGAGTACCACTATCTATTGTGTCTGACCGAGATCCAAGATTTACCTCTAAGTTTTGGAAGAGTCTTCAACATGCTCTGAATACTGAACTGAACTTCAGTACGGCCTATCATCCTCAAACTGATGGCCAATCTGAGCGGACTATCCAAACACTTGAGGATATGTTGAGAGCATGCTCAATGGACTTTAAAGGAGGATGGGATCAACATCTTCCTCTAGTTGAGTTATCTTATAATAATAGTTTCCACTCGAGAATCCAAATGGCACCATATGAAGCCCTGTATGGCAAAAGGTGTAGAACACCGGCATGTTGGGATGAGGTCGGTGAACGTAAGCTGCTTGGACCAGAAATGGTCGAAGAAATGGTGGAGAAGGTGAAAACCATTCAGCAGCATATCAAGGCAGCCCAAAGTCGACAGAAGAGTTATGCAGATAATCGTCGACGAGACCTTGAGTTCAAAGTCGGAGACATGGTGTTTTTACGCATATCTCCGTGGAAGAAGGTCATGAGGTTTGGAAAGAAAGGGAAGTTAAGTCCAAGGTACATCGGCCCCTTCGAGATTCTTGATCGTGTTGGGGCTGTGGCCTATCGACTAGCACTTCCACCTACTATGGCCAAGGTGCATGATGTCTTCCATGTATCCCTCTTAAGGAAGTACATACCAGACCCTTCACATGTACTCTCTTCCGAGGTGGTACAATTAGAAGACGATCTTTCTTATGAGGAGCAACCAGTGAAGATCTTAGATCGTAGAGAAAAAGTTCTACGAAATAAGACAATGCCCCTCGTCAAGGTGTTGTGGAGAAACCACAAGTTTGAAGAAGCAACTTGGGATTCGGAGGATATGATGAAGCTAAGTTACCCACATTTGTTTTAGTGTGGGAAAAGGAAAATTTCGAGGGCGAAATTTCATAAGGGGGGAATGTTGTAACGACCCAAAGTTTCATTAATGGAAAATCCCTCTTGATCCAGTTAAATGTTTCTTTATGAAAAATGTTTTTATAAGATATCAACTTTTTAGTTTTACTTTAAGATTTGTGACCGTTACTTTTATAGCTGTTGAACAGTGATCATCTGGGTAGTTTAAATATAAGGCTTTAACGAACCAATTTTCTACTCAGACAAAGGAAGCGATGGCCTCATCCAGTAGAATTGCCCCTTACGAAGCCCATTTGTCGGAGCTCGGAAAGGAGGTGGCGTCTTTGGGCTTTGCCCTTGACCAAGCCCAAGCTGAGCTTCATCAAGTCAAGCTTGAACGTGATCGTCTACGGGAAAAATGGAAGTTGATAGAGATTACCACTCGAGCAATGTTATCCGAGCAACCCCAAGAGTCTGTCACCATCGCACACCTTACCCTTAGGTCTTATGCGGCTATTTTAAGGGGTTATGTAACAAATAAGTAGCACCATGTTCATGTACGTTATTTTTGTATATAATAGTGAATATAATTTCTAGTCATTTTTGATACATTGTAATTAGTTTTTAAAGTACAAACAGTGTTTTTAGTTATTATTTAATTAAGAATTATATTTTATTAAATTAAAGGATTTTTGAATTAAATAATATTTTAATAAAATATTATTATTAATATTAAATTAATTTTTATTAAATATAAATGATCTTATAATTTTATGAATGCAATTAAAATTTTTATTAAGGTTTGAAAGCCATTTCTGTCAAAACCCGTGAATTTTTTTTATAAATGTCGGTTTTTATTTTAAAAGTGAAAATTCATATATTTAGAAAATTATTTAGATAAAATAAATATTATTTTTGGAATCAGGACGTCGAAATTATCCAACGGTGAATTTTTCATAATTTTCTGAGACAGTCAAATTTCTGGGTAAAAATTAAATACCATTTAAATATATAATGTGTTTTATGACATCATAATGACCCAATGGTGATGTAATAAAATACCATAATCCTTATGTTCGGCCAATATGTGTTTTATCATTAAAATAATTAGGTTTTGGGTTTGTTTGACTCACTTTTCAAAGCATTAATGGAGCCCTCAAGACTTATTCAACACTTTGCCTTTTTAAATTAATTTCCATGGGAGTGTGACTCACCTCCACATAAGAAACCCTAATTTTTTAATAAGTTCGGACCTTGGCCTTGTAAAATATTGTTTTCCTCTTTCCTTTTCCAGAAACCATGGGCAAATACCATGGGATGGTTTGTGTTTTGGATTATTTTAATATAAGGGGTCCCAAACCTAAATAATAAAGAATTCTCTCACCTTTCCTATATAAACCCACCCAAGCTCCCACTTCCTCCTCACTCAAAGCCCTTGAAGTTCGTCCAACCTCTGCCCTACTCTCTCTAGAATCCTCTCAAGGTGCCCCAAGCTCCCAAGAAGCCTCTCACAAGCCTCTCTCTAGCCTTTGGAAGCACACTTCCAAGTAAGGGGTTTTCTTCCTTTCTCATTTTTTTTTTCAATTTTCTTTAAGTTGTATTTCCCTTTTTATTTCAATTATGAATGTTGGGGTATGGATTCACACCTCCCCCATACTGCACTCTTATTGTTTGAATGATGGGAGAACCCTTTCTCTCTCATTAAATGCCTCCCATGTACACCCGTTACTATGCTGAAATTCCGAAAGGAACTTCTCTCTCTTCTTTTACATTCAAGCAATACTTTTGTATCATGAATCTAAATTCAATTTCTATTGTTGGGACATGTATATATATTATCTCCTTACTTTCCATTACAAGTAAATATGATGAGTAACCCCTTTCTTTCTCATCAACCTTTTTTTATGAATTCTTATGTCACGCCGTTACGCTGCCGAAATCGCACCGATTTTCTAAGCCAATGTCTTTGTGTAGTGAATACCATGCCCATTTCTCCATCAAGGGTATTCACCTTTATGCACATTTACCTATTGATTATAAAGTTTCATGTATGAATTCTACTTTCCTTTATCGTGGAAGAAATTATTATGTTTTATGAATCCATGTTTTATGATCCATGTGGCACACTTATGCATGAAATGAAATGTTTAAGAAGGGTGCGCCCTGATAGCGCTCCAATGCATTGGGTAAAGTATAGTATCATGATACGTCATGTGAAGTGAGTGTTGACTCATGATAATTCAAGTGCAATGAGGGTTTACTCGTGCTTCAAGTGCAATGAGGGTTTACTCATGCTCCATGTGCAATGAGCATTGGCTCATGCTAATTCAATGTTAAGTGTTGTTGCCACATTTCCATGTTATGATTATCATGCTTTATCATGCCTTTATGTTCATGTCTCTCTTATTCTCTATTGATATGCCTATTTCCTAACATGCATTGTACTCCTCATGTTATTCATTATGTACTCCCTTACTGGGCTCTATAGCTCACCCTTTTCTTATGCATGTCCTCAGGTTATCCCATGCAATGCTAAGTACGAAGGAATGTAGTGGTCATGTAAAGGAAGTTTTCAATAAGGATGTTGTATTTCAAATTTAAAGTTTTTATGTAATGATCCTAAGCCCCAAAGACACTAAACCTCTCGATCTTCTTTATTGTATCAAGTGAAGTTTTATGTAATAAAGCATGTTTAAGTTGTAATAAAAAGCAGGGTTGTCATACTATACTCATTTCAAATTATTTTTTCATACTTTTGAAAAATTCATGGAACATTTTTTTTTATTTTTTTGATCAAAAAATAACATCATCTATATATATTTGTACTAGAAAAATAGTTAAAAAATCTTTTTATTAAACAGGATAGGATTTTATATTCCTAAAATAAATTATTTTTGAATAGAAAAGAATATAATGATTCATAATATTCCCTTAGATCTTGTCTAAGTTCATATATATCCTTATAAATTTTGAACAAAACATTTTGAAAAAATGGATCTTCAAAACCAGGTTGTTGTTCAACATCAAATTCTTCAATTAAAATTTTTAAATGGTATATTTTACATCCATATGATATAATTTGAAATTTATATAGGATTCATATTATATAAGTATTTAAATATCCTCTAATATATATACGAGAGAAAAGGGTACTTCATAATCTATTCCTAATTCTTGATTATATTCTTTTGAAAAAAGTCTAGCTTTATTTATGGTCCTTATTCCTTGCTCATCTTTCTTATTTCTAAAAACCCATTTTTTCCAATTAAAATATATTTTTAGAGTCTTTCAACTATACCCCATACCTTATTTATAATAATTTTTTTAACTCATCGTAAATTTCTAAGATCTAACTTGAATTTTATAATGATTCTTTTAAAAATGTAGGTTCTTATGGGGATAAAAAAGTGGAAAATTATACATTTTTACTCAAAATAAATAAATTCCAATACGATATTCATTGTCAAAGGTGAATGTCATAGATATTTATAAAAAAGGGACACCAAAATTTGATTATTTCAACAAACTTGGGTATGTTTTGATTTAAATGTGTAATTTCGTTTATGAAAATAATTTATCCACTAAATTAGGTTTTATCCTTGTAATTTATCCAAAATGATCACTAGTACTTTATATGGGATGACTATTTCTCAAAGAAGTTCAAGAAACATAGGTTCATTTCTATAAGATATGAGAGATGAGTCTAAAAAAATGATCTAATAACAATTCAAGATATGAATCTGATATGTATGGTATTTTTATCCTTAAATATATAAATTCTCACGATTGGATTTAGTGTAGAATCAGAGAACATTTCCTAGTTTGTTTCCAAAATGTGAAAAGTTTCTTTAAAACACAATGGTTTAATAGATGATCTAATCATACAATACATGTTCATAATTACCTAAATCATTTATACCCAATTCACCATTACTAATGGGTTGAGATTCATTATCACCTTATCTTGAGTATACAAGAACTACTATCCCTCTAATTGAAAAATTATTGAATGAAGAATAAAATATGATCCCCTAGTGGAAATAAATGCATGATTTTTTAGTCCCACTTATTCCAGACACTATAGTGGGGCTCATAAATGGTATAAAAAGAATAAAACATATAAATAATCATTCCTAGAATGAATGAAAGAATAATTAGATGACTTCAAAAAAATATGTTTATAGAATGTTATTAATGAATAATAAATTAATGATATTATAACTATGAACATTTTCTAAATTTCATATTGAAGCCAACCAATTTACAAATAACATTACAAGAGACTGACACATTTTAACTTACAACATCCTAATTTAAAATTTCAAATTACATCTCAAAACAACTTTAAAAATTCAAAAGGATGTTTTTTTTGAAATATTAAAACCAGAATTTAAATCCTTTTCCAAAATCCACATGAAAACTAAGCAATTGTTTTCAAAATGCTTAATGTGATATGGACCAAATTTTCTATAAAAATATTATAATCAATTGAAAAATTTTAAATTCATATACGAAAACCATTAATTATAAATCAATAGTTTAAAATTGTTTTCAGGGAAAGATGCACACTTTTAAATGTATAAAAATTTATAGGATCACTTAGAAATTACTTCATGAGTTTTAAAACACCGAATTCATTTTGTTTCTTTTGAATGGAAAACCTCATTTTTTCATTTCAAAACCCACTTTACATTCAAAACCAATATTAGTTTTTCAAAATTGAAGTTTTTAAAAAGGCATGACCATAAAATGGTAAGTAGAATACCACACAATCTAAATAAAATCATGTTTATTAAAAATTTCATAACCATTTTATAAAGCTAACATAAATAGAACATTTTTTATAAGATAATATAAAATTAACAATTGAAATCTTGTCATTAATTTCTAGGAATACCCTCCTAAATATTGAGGTTCCCATGGACTTCTTTAAAAATTCAATCAAGGGACTATTCATTAAAAACATTTTCATCAAATATCACACAAGAATACAAAAACTTATTCTTTCACATACCTTAAAATGTGTTGATGAATAAAAAAAAGGTTTTACAAATATCCAAGACATTAGAAAATATTTTCATAAAGATCAAGAGGTGTTATATGGGGTCCATGTGTGATATCGGGCTTATGCCTGATTTTAAACTTATTTCAGTGTGAGTCAATTTAGAGGTTCTCTATTACCTTGGGAGAGAGAATGATAAAAGATTTGGATTTTTTGGAAAGGAACAAACTATGAATATACACCATGTTTTGAGTTTTTATATTGTTATGGTTTTTTAGAAGATCATGGGATTATTTCAATTGTTTTGGAATCATGAAAGAGAAATGAGATAGAACATTGATGCGTGAAACATAAAATTTTCAGTGGAAATTTACCCATTGGAATATTCAATGAATAATTTTTTTCTCATTGGTTGGAGTGATATAGAACCTAAACCCCATATATTTTCAAATCATGCATTTATTCTTATTTTATTATGTAAAGGGTTCACAACATGTTTACTTGTTTTGAAATTATTTGTTATATAAATTAACTTTTGTACTTGTTTTATCTAATTTATTATATTATTTCATTTATATATGTTCATGCTATGAAATTATATAATCTTAAAATAATTTTAATTTCTATAATGGAATTTAGCTATCATAGGTCTAGGTTATGTTTCCTCACATTATTTTGATAAAGTAAACTAAATATTCACATTTATTATATCATTTTTCAAGAAATAAAATTAATATTTTTATATATTTATATATGAATACCTTAAATACTTTTAGTAAACGTGAATTTATATTTAAATCTAGATTTTAAATGAAATGATTTTACTTAGTTGAGTATACTTTTTTATACCTTATATCATTTTAAAAATAAATTTCATTTACTTTCAATATAAAATAAATTAAGTATATGTAAATGAAGAATACTTAAACTTGATAAAATGATTTCATAGGTGATGAGATAATGGTTGGCTTCATTTTGAGGGAAGGAAGAATTTTTTTATGATAACATATTAAGTATCATAAACTTTTTTTTTGATTTTTGAAACAAAACAAAAAACATTTTATGTACTAAATGTGTCTTTTTTCTTAAATATTTATGCATATATTTTATTTTATATAAATACCTTAAATAAATAGTTTTATTTATGAAACCAAAACCATTGGAATTTTTAGTCATTAATAAGTTTTACTAATTAATTTATTTACATTACAAATAAGACATTTTATTTGTATATTTTAAATATCAAAATGTGTAAATATATATTTTAATCCAATATGAGTGCTATATGTGGAGATTAACTTTAAATGTACTGTTTTTCTTACAAACTTTTGTTAATAAATTAGGGTTTAAATTTAGAAAATTGATTGAAATAATATTTTTTCATTTTTATGTTAGAATACCGTAATTGGTGCTTGAGATTAACATCATATGATTTCTTTGGGTTATTATGACTAATAATTGGTTATATCTAGTGATATGTTTTACACTATACCTAATATAATACTAGGATTCATTAGTTATTTTCCATTACAAGCATAATACCTTGTTTGTTATGATATTTGTGAACTTTAAACTATACAAACAATAGTGCTTTCAACAGAGCATACCTCAACGTGTCTTCGTGTAAGGTGCGGTGAGGAGAACCTAGTGAGACACACCGTAGATGAGGCAATGTTATCTCACTAAGGTGTGCTGAATGCACATGATTCACATGATAACCCAAGATTTAATAAAATTATATAAACTGTAAATTCACACTAGAGGTTGTAATAATTCATGGGTACAACTAGATGAAAGTGGGGGATACTAGATGAAAATCGAGGGTGACTAAAAATAAAGGAATAATGAAAGTAATTTTCAAAAAAAGTGGTTGAGTAAACTGTGGATACACATTGAATAGAAATCTAGGGTTATTTTCATACCCATAAAGGCATATCATTAAATATAAAATTTAATATATTCCTAAAAAACTACACTAGAATCTATAAAAATAGAAAACTTAATGGAAACAAATACACAACACACTTGATGGAATAGTATTAAATCCACTGATTGAATTCAATGATTGATTATACGATTATTAGTTGGTTAAAAACTATCAGTATGATCAATCACTTGGAATTATAAAATATTCAATTAAAAATAATTCATTCCAAATCCATGAAAAACCCTTCATACATTTACTTCTTTTCGAAATCCAAAGGTAAAACATGATTTGAAAATAAAATACTACCATGATTAGAATAAATACATTTATACTCATATAGATAAAAAATCATTCAGAAATCAATATTTGAAAATATATTTTTACCATACCATGGATGGAATCATGCATTTAACTTTGATGACACTTAAAAATATTAAAAATACAGACTTCATGACTTATGAAAAAAAATATAAATAAATTTTATCCATTCAAAATATTTCAAAAAAAAACTACAATAAAGAAAATTAAACTCATCCACTAAATAAAGGTAGCATAAAGATCAAATGATATCCATTATAATAATGATTTATAATAATAGGAAAAAAATAAATTACTGTAACATTCCAATGAAATGTAAAAATGGATGAAAATAATGTGTGTTGTGGGGATCTCTATGTTAATATCATAAAATAAAAAATTATCAATGGAATCTCACACAACTAGAAAAATACCCAATTTCTATATATTTATTTCCATGATTTATTAAAACTAGGGAAATTTGTTTTATTCTACCACATTTTATCAAAAATTTTGGTAGTATAATCGATCTCACCACCTCCCAACCATTCCCCCCACCCTATCCCCTCACGATAGAGACCAAATCTCCAACTTTCGGCCAATGCTTCCAAACCTATATAGATCTGCTTCTGATAATCATTCTTCTACAATGTGGCTTCGACATAGCCAGCATACCTTCCCACTAATGTAGATCTGACGTAGCCTCACCAAACACTGATGAAATATCTCTAACACTGCCTCTACACCTTCTTATGATCCTCCTACTCCATTAGGGATTTGACGCGGTGTCGACCCAACTTCTACATGGACACCCCACCACCCCTGAACCTCCACATCCCCTCAATCATTATTTTGATCTCCCCATTCAAATATGGTTATGTTTACATCTCATATTCATATGGTCTCTATCAAATTTGAATTATATCACCTTATCATCCCAATTTGAGATTCCATAAACATCTCACAACATCACAATTTCTATAACAATTTGATGTCCTGGAATCTTTTTTGAATTGCTTGCCTATTCCTTCAAAATTTTGATAAAATATTATTCTGATGTGTTGCATTATATTGTAGTTTATCATTATTTAGTTCAATCTATAATATACCAAGATTATTTAAATAAAAAAATATCTATTTTTCTATAAAAAATCACCATGACATCCATATATGAATAATTTATTCAATTAAATCAAGTTTTATCTATAAATGAAATTATTTTTTCTTGCATAGGGATTTGATTCTAGAATTCGTTGATAAAGACTACTTTTAAGTTACTAATCAGATTAATTTATTTTTATCATGTTAAAAATGTTCTTAATATTCTATTTATTATGTTACTAGCATGGAATTATAAATTTATTGTAACTCGTAATCAATATTTACCTATTATTAAAAACAAAGATTTATTCACCATGGAATATTCTTAATAAATTCAATTTTTTCAATTCACTAAGAAAATATTTCATAACCATTTTCATTAAAACATATATAATTTTTTATATTTTGTACTGAAGTTAATGAATATAATTTTTAATTCAATGCAACACTTAATCACTATTGATATTTGTTTCCATTGGAATTCATGTAATGTTTTTTTCTTTTTCATCCTATTTACTCTCGTTCAATTATTTATACATGGTTTTTCCCTTATATATCTAATTAAAGTATGTATATATTCTCTTTGATCTGGCCACTTTATATTTTAACATCTTCCATAGTCGACTTGATTTCAATGAATTCAAAACATGATATTTTGTTTTTTTCTTTCATTTCATATAGGAGATTGTGTTATAAGAACCTTGGATTCTTTACCTATCGATAGGAATGAGTGTAATTCTTATCTTACACATGATTATGGTTTATTTTTTAGATATTAAAAACAATTTTGAATACTTTTTTAGCTATAAAGATTATTATAAATCTATTTCATGCTTCTTGATCTACTTTTAAATTACATTGATGTATTTGAACAAGGGTATAAGTTTTTCCATATCTTTCTTAAAATTTACAACCAATACCAACTTATTTTTCATATGTTTTTTGTACATTAACCCTTCATGAAATTAAATTTTAGTTTATTACTTACTTTATAGAATTTAAACACCTTCTCCATCTTTTTATCAAAGATAATTTAGTTCCATATGTAGAAATTAAATATTATTTTCTTCATTTTCCTCTTCAATTAATGAATTCCCATTTTTTATTCCATCCATTATAACAATTAATGTATATATAATTTTCTTCAAGTTTATCTTTTTTATTCATGTGAAATTTTATTAGTATTTCATTTATCCATATTTTTGTATCTCTTATTTTATGTATACAATTATTCAAGTTCATATTATATAATTTTTATAGGGATAAATTATCCGAACATTGAAATCATTTTAATTAAAAAGATGATATCTATTTTATAATTACTGTTTTTTATACATATATGTGGTTAGGACATATGGTTTGAGATTCTTATTTATAAAAAATCAATAGTAATGTAGTATTTTCCATGCTGATTATAGGATAATATTATCTATGAAGCTATATAAAACTCTAGGTTTGCTCTTTATTTTTTTGGTTTGATATCGATCGATGAGAGTTTATATGTTACCAAATATTGTGTGTTTTTATTGTTTCCCATATTTTTTTTGTTATATAGAAAAATAAAATATTATTTGATTCTGTATTTATATTATCATGAAATATTGAAATATCTTAACGAATTATTTCTCTTCTCTTTTCATATTTTAACATAATTGAATGTTTTTCAACCCCATCTTGTAGTTCCTTTTCCACTAACATAGTATAGTGCTTAAAAGTCCCCAAGAAACATGTTCACCTATACTATTTGGAAATAAAACCACTATAACACAATGAGGTGTTTGGATATATTGTCCTTATGGATATAATAATCCAGTATCTATTCCAAATTTTTCATTAATACCACTATGGTATTTCTACTACTATTTTATTTATTTTTTGTCACATTCATTGATTAGCGTAAGATCTGAAAACATTGATATCTTAAAAAGATAATGTAGATCAAACAAAATAGTATTTCAGGTGATTATAGTTATATTTAAACTAGTAAAATATTCCATGTATCTATAGAAGAATGTATCAATTTTCAAAGTTGTAGTAATGAAAAAAACAATAGATTTAGTCCAAGAAGAGTGTTTTCAATGTTTTAGATTTCCATGTAGATACAAGTATTAGCATATTGTCTAGGCATGTGTAGTATTTGTATAGGTTTCCAATAAAAATTCAATCGTATATGTCTATTAGTTCCCAAACTATAATTCTTATATGTAATATGTATTTATCAAAATCTACCTCTTTTATTTCAACATCATAACCTTATTAGAATATCATTCCACTTAATAATGACCATATGTATATGGTTTTTGGTGTAATGAATATATATATATATATATATATAAATTCCTACCTTCATCCATAGTTTGTGGGGATTGATTAATTGATATTGGTTTATTCTATAAAGTTATATAATGAAGAAGATAGAAAAATGGATTGATCCAAGTGTATGATGAAAAATCCATTTCTTATTATGGTTAAGACAAGTGGTGTATATGATTTTGTTTTAGATTTCATTAGGTATCATGTAATTAATGAAAATCATAACATACGTAATCTTGAAAATGTATATTTACAATAGTTTTTCACCATTATATTGTAGTAAAATATTATTTTTATTCTATTATAATGTTCATAATTTTTTTTATCATCCACTGCATTTTTTACATTCTTTTGATTAAAATATCTATTTTATTTTTAGATTATTGCATAATAATCTATATATTCATATTTATGGTAAATTTTATTTTAAATTTATTATATATCAATAAAATCTGTATATATTTCCTGTAGTCACCTCAACAAATTTTATCCTTTTTCAAAAATATTTAACATAATGAAAATAATAATAGGAAAATTTTTTCTACTGACTTATCATCATTATTTCATGAACTATTAATAATTTTAATACATTCATGAATGAATATCATCTTTATTCTCATATTCTTATCTATTCCCTGTCAATGGATTCAATCAAACAACTATCCATCTTGGATGGTTCTTTTCATACAATGCTCCGAACATCATCTAATATCAGTTGAGGTGTTGTGAGGATTAATTTTTTACAACATGATGGATTGTTTGTAAGAATTTTAGAATTCATCTATTTATCCTACATTATTCTCAAAAATTAATTCAAAGAACATAAACAAATATAAATAGATATTATAATAATATGAGTCACTCATTTTCCTCTTAATTAGTGCAATTGAGAAAATCATTTCGTCTCAACTGATAAACTCTTTTCTATGAAGCTCTAACTTCTTCAAAACACATTATATTAGCTTCTACATTGACTTCAGAGAATTTAACCTCATTGGGTAGCATTACTGTACTTTTTTTTATACAACATTCATAAATGGAAAGGTCACATCAAATTTAGCATGTAGGGACATTTTATAATTTTGTGTTTTTCCCAACTTCGACAAATATTGTAATTAGGACAGAAAAGTATCCTAACATTCTTTCATTACATGCTTATCCACCATTATGTTAGTGGAATCCCTCTTGAAATCGAGAATCTTGTTAAAATAATTCAGTAGTTCTTTGCCCTTCATTTTAAAAAATTCCCTATATCCTAACAAACAAGTCATAAAATTAGTAGCTAAATACCCATACATTTTTTACACTCCAAACTATTTTATTGTATCCTTCATGTTATCCTTTTTAAGAAACATCTCTATTCTTTCTTCATGAATATATTCTATTAAACCATTCCTTATATTCTACTCTCTTATTTATTCCTTATTTGATTCCAACTTATTTCCGATGAAAAAAAATCTACACAGCCAATTTTTAGATGAATTTTGTGTGACCTTTTCATGCATAGTAAAATAATCTATAATTGGTATGTAAAAACTTCTATTGTTTTCTAATTGGGATTACTATTCTCAATTTTTTTCTTTTCACTAATCCTAAAGTTATACTTCTCTACTTATCTTCATTTCATTCAGAAATTAATTTATAGTATTATTCAACTAAGCTATTGTGACACCCATGACTTATTTTAAATCTATATTTCATTTAAAATCCATTCATGCTCTATTTTGGGGGTTTCCCATGCATTTTTGGAGGAAAGAGTTAATTCTCATGATTTGGGCCAAATAGTGAGCCCATTTCCAGATTTAAAAACCAATTTTTTATTTTATAACTATTTGATTTGATTAATATTTTTCACCCATTATACTTAAATAATGTCCACCCTTGAACTATTAACACAAAAATTTAAATTTAGGCCATTTAAGAATCCATAATAATGGTGGATTTGGGTTTTTATTTAAGGAATTGGGCCATCCCGAAAGCCTATTTATAGTTTGAAAACTAATTTTATTATTTAATATCTTATTCAATATTAATGTTTTTTTGGTGATAGCAAGCCTCACTCAAGACCACTAAACCTAAGAGCTCCCCCATTACCTTTACCCCCTATTTGGAGCTCGTATGCACCGTTTATTGGGGCATAACTTCATATGGTTTCTCAAATCATCCAGATTTGAAGAGGTAACTTTTTTCCTTCATAAATCATTCAATTATCACTATTTGTTCTCCATTTCAGTTCTCAAACGACTTTATCAAACATATTCTAATATCATTTTCAATTTTGGATATTTCTAAATTTGTATTCTAATATACTGGGGGATATTTCTTAAAGATCCCTCAAGTAAGTGGGTCTCCTTCAATCTTCCTTCCATTGGCTTAGGTTTTTCTTTCCTTTTGGTTTAGAATTATTCCATTTATTCCTGATTTTTATAATGTACAGAAAGTGGGGATTCTAACCTAGGTTTTTATTCTAGTTTCATTTGTCTATTATTTTGGTTTTATGCTTAATCTAAGTCCCTCTTGGTGCGGCAGTGGTGCGATTGGATTTTCGCACAAAGATTCAATGGTTTTAGTTATTTTGGAAGGTGATTCCATTGTGTATGAATTTTTTTACATAGAATTATGTTTTTATGGTATTTTAATGCTTATATAATTTAACGTTTTCTAATAAATCAGTTTTAGTTGAAATTATAAAGAAAATGAATTTTAAGTTCCAATTTTAGGTGAAATTGTGGGTTTTTCAAAGAAATCATTTATTGGCTCATTAAGGGCTGACCTGTAATTTTTTAGTTGATTTTATTGAACTTTATTAAGGCTGAAAATAATTTTTTCAATGATATTATCCTTTGGTTTTTAGTGAAAAATTTGTTTTGGGTGACATTTGTTAAGAAAATGATTTCTGAGTACGAATTTGGTGTTAAATTGGGTCTTTTACATGGCTATCATATGTGATGCTTATTGGGGTTGTTTTATAAATCACATAATGGGTTTATATAAATGTTTTGTGTGTTTAAAATTCTGTTTTGGAAGATATGAGTATGCACATGGTGTTCAAATTGGGGTTTTGAAGGGATTTTTGTGTGCAAAGCACTATTAGTTTTTGTGAAGTTGTTTTGGTAAAAATAAAAATGTTTTGCTGCGTGATTTATGTGGTATAAAGTGTGGAAAGATAATTTATTGTTTTTATATGACTAGTAGTGGAATATTTATCTAAAATGGGATGTGTTTTGATTGCTGAAATTGTTTTAGTACAAAGGGGGAAGCCCGAGTACCTAGGTGGTCGGATATGTAGTAGTACGACTAGTGAACCGGATGGGTTGTATCCCTATTTCACTAGGAAAATGGAAAACAAAAACTCTAAATATGATATGTGGATGATTTTTGGGAGTACTAGGTTATGGGTATGTTCCCTACTAGCGTCGTTTTCATGGTAAATGATTGTGTCTTCGATACTTTACACTGAGGTACTAATGACCCGAGACTATGTAGTTACCTCAGGGTGTTCCTGATTTTGGTGCCCATTGGATTTGTGGTATTTAACCTTGTTTTAAGGCATGTTTGGAAATAAATTACAATACCTAAAATTTCTTATTAATTTTTTTAACAATCTGAGTGTTTTAGTTTGAAAATAATTTTCAATTAAAAGTTATGTTTCTTGGAATTTATCACTTCCTTTTCTTTACATATAAAAACTACTTGCATTATCACCTTGTATTACATAATCATTGGAATCCTTGGGTGTTTTCCTATTGATATTATTATCACACCCAAATTACACCCCTTGTATGTAAGTAGAATTTATTTTGTTTGACTCAGGTAAAGGCAAGGCCTTTGGTGAATGTGGTTTGGGTTGTTAGTCCCCTCGTATGGTGAGGTTTTGTGGAGACAACTCAGGGGTGATAGCCCCTTGTCTTGTGGAGTCATTATGGATGACTTGATGCTATTTTTATTTATATTTGGACCTCTTGTACCCTACATAAAACCATCAATTAATTTCTGGTATTTTCTTATGTGTTGTTTGGCATGGAAAATTCTGATTTTAATTATTGAATGTTTTTAATGTTTTATGCTTTCATACTAGGGTAAATCATTCCTAAACGTAAAATAATGATACCTAGGAACTTGTGGCATCCCATGGGGATAGGGAACTCCCTTAAAGACTTTTCATGGTTTGGTTTTTTTGTTGGTATTAGTGGTGACCAGATTAGGTTCACAAAAAATGGTATCTAAGGCAGGTGAATGTTTTTTGATTATATTACTATTTTGGAATGAGTCGGGATAAATAGGAACTAGGATTGTTAGGGTTATGGGTTTTGGTCATGAATAGGTCTCCTGTCCCACACCTCTCATGGTAGACCTTGAGTCACTAGGGGACGTGGGAATTGTCTGATTGACTTCACTTCCAGGTGAGACGTGTGGGCTGCAGACCAAATGTAGACATCAGACGGGGGTGGATAAGTTTTTTATTTTATTAATTAAATGTGTTTAGATTGTTTATATTTGATGTATTATATTAAAATTTTCAGAATTTTGGTTTTGAATATTTTTTTTGTGACTGTTTCATTTTGTAGCAACATGCCTCCCCGGAAAGCTCCCATGCGCCCACTAGAGGATGCATGAGAGAGTTCTGCCAAAACAATTGATCAAAGGCTAGTCGAGGCCCTGGTCCAGGCTTTTTGGGCTCTATGATATGTACCATATCCTATTCTAACTCATATTAGTGAGGATGAGACTGGTCCTAGAAAGGAAAAGTCTAAAGAGTTCCTGAAAAATAAGTCTCCTACATTCTGAGGCAGTATAGAACCCTAGGAAGCAGAAGAATGGATTGAAAAGATCAAGTGCAAGTTTGAGGTCCAGGATACACCCAAGGAGATTAGGGTTAAATGTTACTATTTTTTGTTGGAGGGTTCCAGCCGCAGTTGGTGGGAATTAGTACTTCAGACTGGGAAGAATGAGTAGATGTGCTGGGGAGATTTCAAGGCTATCCCAATGAACAGTACTTCCCTTGAGGTGTTGGCTTATGCTAGGTTATGAGATTTCATGGACCTTGTTTAAGGGAATCTATATGTGATGGAGTACGCCAATCGTTTTGCTGAGTTTTTCCAGTATTCTCTTGAAATTGTCTCTAATGAAAATGTGGAGGCCCATAGGTTTGAGAAAGTCTTACGACCAGAGATATACTCAAAGGTTTTCTTTTTCAAGATGAGGAACTATGATGAGTTTTTTGATCAGGAGTGTATGGTGGAGATTGACCATAAAGGAAAGGATTATTTTTTGGGTTAGTATTAGTAGTGGGCAATGGAATCTCTTTAGAGAAGAAAATAAAGCAGGAGGAATATGTAAAGAAAAGAGGTGGCAGTTCATGACACTCCTATAGGCAATTTTCATCTGTGGCTTCTGATGCGAGATCAGTCATGTGCCACCAGTGTGGGAAGCCTGGGCACATCCAACTAGCATGCCCACTTCCTGTAAATCCATATTACCAATATAGAGGTATGGGTCATTTGCAGCACTAATATGGGGTGGAATTTCCACTTCTGAGTGGGACGGGATCATTGGCTTCAAGAGGAGTGCCAGAAAAATACGAGCCATCGAGGACAGGGGGATCTCGATTTCGTGGTTGTGGTGGAAGGTTTGGGTAATCTTTTGGGCAGATCCAGTTTAGGGTACAACCACAGACTATCGGTTTTCCTCAAGGAGAGACTAGACATCTCCATGCGATGGATTAAGCTCCATCAGGATATTAGGTAAGAATATTGACAGTTCGAGGTACAATTTTGATCGCATCTTCTATAGATCATACTCTTTTTGATACTGGTGCCTCTGTTTCATTAATTTCAGCCCATTTTAGGGACACGATGAATTTTCCAACTGATTTTTTTTCTTTCGTGATGGTGTTGGTGACACCCATGGGAAAGAAGAAGGAGAAGGGTCTCAAGTGCCCCTCATGTCCGCTTTTCCATGTCTGGGGTTAAGATAGAGTGGGATATCTTGGTCCTAGATATGGAACTGTTTGACATAATACTTGGCATTGATTGGATAGTACAATTCGAAGCATACATTGATTATTATCGGCATCATGTGAGTTTCACAGCACCTGATGGGAGTCGTCTGGTTTTTTGTGGAGAATGGGATTCTCGTTCGAGTTGCACTGGACTTATAATCTAAGATTTGAGAAGTATTATAGTATACTCTAGCTCTAAGGAGGAACACGAACATCACTTGAGGATCATTTTGGGCACTTTAAGGGATCACCACCCTTATGAAAAGTTGTAAAAGTTCTCTTTATGAATTACGGTAGTGAAAATTTTGGGACATGTGATCTCTAAGCAGGGGGTTTCAGTAGACCCTAAAAAGATTAGTGCAGTCGTGTCATGGGAGCACATGAAGAATGTGTTCTAGATTAGGAGTTTCATTGTCTTGGATGGTTATTACAGGAAATTTGTTTAGGATTTCTCTTGGCTTGATTCATTGATGACCGCACTCCACTGAAATGGGGTGATGTTTGTATGGCCCCCAGAATGTCAAGAATCCTTCGAGGAGCTGAAGCGGTGGTTGAGTACCACCCCCGTGATGGTTATTCCTGAGGCTAGGAAGGGGTATGTGGTCTATTTTGATGCTTCTGGTATGGTTCTTTGGTGTATGCTTATGCAAGATGATCATGTATTGACATAATACTCTAACCAATTCTGACCACATAAAAAGAACTAACCTACCCATGATTTGTTGTTGGTATTGGTGATTCATTATTTGAAGACTTGGAAACACTACATCTTTGGGGAGAAGTTTGTGGTATACTATGATCACAAAATCTTGGCCTATATCTTCTCATAGAAGGACCCCAACTTGAGACATCATCGTTGGACAAAGTATTTGTAGGGGTTCGACATTGAAATTGTCTACACCCTTGGTAATGGTAATGTGGTGGCCGATTCCTTGAGAAGAATAGTTTTAGTGCAGGATTTGAAGAAGTACAATGATTAGTGGGCTTTGATGGGACTCTTTGCTCAGATGCATGTGGAGAACAGGGAGCACAATGTAGGTGTGTTCTTGACGAGTGTCCATTTGACTCCTTTTTTGGAGTTGGTTTTGTGGGAATAGCCTATTGATGAGATTTTACAGCAGTCAAGGCAATTTCTTCATGGCGGGGAGACATCCTATGATTGGTCATCATCTCTCGAGGGAATCTAGTGATTCAAGGGCCGCTCATTAGTGTCGCCATCTCTATGAAATGTGTTGATGTAGGAAAGCCACCAGTCTCTGTGGGATGTCTATCTAGTCGCAAACAAGATGTATTATGATGTACGATAAAAGTTATTGTGTTCAGGTATGCAACTGACATAACAGATTTTGTGTCGAGGTGCTGCACATGCCAACAGGTGAAACCATAGCATCAAAGGCCCTCCGACTTGCTCCATCCATTAGCCATTCCTACCTGGAAGTGAGATGATGTTTCCATGGACTTCATTGTTAGACTTCCTCGTACATCTCGGAGTAAAAATTCCATTTGGGTGGTGATTGATCATCTAACCAAATCATCCCACTTCATTACGGTCAAAGATACAGTTAAAGTGGATGAGTTGGGCCATTTGTATCTTTAGTAGGTGGTGAGACTCCATGGTATGCTGTTAGAAGTTGTCTCATAAAGATACCCCCAGCTACACTTCTCGATTTTGGGAAGGCCTTCAGAAGACCTCGGGGTCCCATATTATGATGAGCATGACATACCATCCTCAAACAGACGGTCAGACAAAGCATGCGAATCAAATTTTGGAGGACATGCTCTGTGTATGTGTCCTAGACTTTGGAGGATCCTAGTATTGCCATTTTTTATTGGGTGAGTTTTCTTATAATAATAGTTACCAATCCTCAATTCAAATGGCTCCTTTTGAGGCACTCTATGGTTGGCCTTATCGGTCCCCCCTATATTGGGATGAGGTAGGTGAGACTTCACTGCTGGGGCCAAGTCTGGTGAACGAGATGTCTGACAAGGTCAAGTTGATTATTCAACACTTATTGACACCTCAGAGTCTTCATAAAACATATGCTAACTAGAGGAATCGAGACCTAGAGTTTTTAGTGAGTGGTAGAGTATTCTTGAAAGTGGCCCCTTGTCTGGGCCATCGTCGATATGGAAAGAAATGGAAGCTGACACTGTAATATGTCAGACCCTTTGAGATCACAGAGAGTATTTGGAAGGTGGAATACATGTTGTCTTTACCTTCTCAGTTTACATCCATCCATGATGTCTTCCATGTCTCCCAATTGAAGAAATACAACCCATATGTGTCCCATGTGATAAGTTGGGAAGAACTGGAGATAGAGCCTGACATGTCAGTTTTTGAGAATTCTATGAAAATTATATAATACCAATAGAAGGTTATTTGAGGGAAGTCTATTCTGCTGGCTCGGGTTCATTGGCAGTATTGTAGTGATATACATGATACATGGTAACTTAAGTTATGGGCTGAGGAAGAGTACTTGTTCTTGTTTTCTGATCAAGATTCAGGTTGACATTTCAGGGTGAAATATCATTCATAGTGGGGAGAATTGTCACATCCATGACTTATTTTAAACGTAAATTTCATTTAACATCCATTCAGGCTTTGTTTTGGGGGTTTCCCATGAATTTTTGTAGGGAAGAGTGAGTTTTCATGATTTGGGCCAATCCATGATCCCATTTCCATATTTAAAAACCAATTTTTTGCATTTTATAACTATTTACTTTTTAAATATTTTTCACCCATTAAACATAAAAAATGGCCTCATGTGAATTATTAACACCAAAATTGAAATTTGGACCCTTTAGGAATCCATAATAATGCTGGATTTGGGTTTTTATTTAAGGATTGGGCCAGCTTGAAAACCCATTTACAGTTTAATTTTTTTTATTAATATATTATTCAATATTAATGATTTTTCAGTGATTCCAAGTCTCACCAAAGACCACTAAATCTAGGAGCGCCCCATTATCTTTTCCCCCTCTTTGGTTCTCGTATGCATTGATAATTAGGGAAGATCTTTATAGGGTTTCGCAAATCGTCCAGATTTGAAGAGGTAACTTCGTTCCTTCACAACTCTATCAATTCTTACTCTTTTCTCTTATTTCTGTACTCAAAAGGCCTTTTTAGACTTATTCAAACCTTATTTTCATTTTTTGTTGTTTGTAAATTTAGCTACTGGTATATTTGGGGGTGATATCTTCAATATCATTCAAGTAGTGGGTCTCTTTAATTCTTCCTCCCATTTGCTTAGGGTTTTCCTCCCTTTTTGTTAGGATTTATTCCAATTCTTCTTGATTTATCTAATTTCCATCAATTATGGATTAGAACCTAGGGTTTGATTCTGGTATTATTAGTCTATTATTTTGAATTTAGGCTTTATCTAATCCCCCCTTGGTGCAGCGGTGTTGCGATTGGATTTTTGCACAAAGATTCAATGGTTTTCACTATTTTGTTAGGTGATTCCATTCTGTATGAAATTTTTGTAACTTAGATTGATTTTTTATGTTATTTTCATGTTTATTAAATTTGATTTTTTCTAAAAAAATTGGTTTAGTGGCAGTTATAAAGAAAATGAATCTAAGTGCCAATTTTAGGTGGAAATGGGGGTTTTTGATATAAATATTTTATTGGTTCATTAAGGGATGACCTATAACTATTTAGTTAATTTTATTGAACTATATTAGAGCTGAAAATATTTTTTTCAATGTTATTCTCTTTTGGCTATTTCTGTAAAATTTGTTTTGGGAGAAGTTTGTTAAGTAAAATATTTTTGAGTAACCATTTGGTGTTAAATTGGGTGTTTTACATGGATATCATATGTGATTTTTATTTGGGTTGTTTTATAACTCATGTAATGGGTTTAGGAAAATTTATTGGGTGGTGAAAATTCTATTTTGGAAAATATTAATATGCGCATGGTGTTCAAATTGGGTATTTAAAGGGATTTTTGTTTTCAAAGCATTGTTATTTTTTGTGAAGTTGTTTTATTAAAAATAAAAATGTTTTGTTGTGTGATTTAAGTGGTATAAAGTGTGAAACGATACTGTATTGTTTGTATATGAACAATAGTGGTGTTTTTATATAAAAATGTATTTTTGATGATTGTTTAATTTTTTTTGATCACAAAGGGGGAAGCCCGGGTATATAGGTTGACAGATATGTACTAGTACGACAAGTGAACCAGATGGGTTGTGTCCCTGTTTCACTGAGAAAATGGATAACAATAACTCTATCTTAAATATGTGGATGATGTTTGGGGAACAATAGGCTATGGTTATGATCCCTACTACTGGCTCGTGCATGGGAAAGGATTGTGACCTGGATACTTTAAACCGAGGTATGTGGTAAATTGGACCAGAGACTATCTAGTTTCTTAGGGTTGTTCCTGATTTTGGTGCTCATTATATTTGTGTTATTTACCCTTGTTTTAATGTGTGTTTGGATGTAATTTATTGTATCTAAAATTCCTTAATAAAATGTGTTAAGATTATGAATGTTTTTGTTTGAAAACTATTTTCAATTGAATGTCATGTTTCTTGGAATTAATCACTGCCTTTTCTTTACATATTAAAATTACTTACATTATCACCTTGTATTGCATACTATTTGGAATACTTGGGTGGTATCATATTGGTCTTAGGATTACACCCTCCTTACACCCCTTGGGTGTAAGTAGACTTCATTATATTAAACTCTGGTTAAGGCAAGGCCTCAGGTGAAGGCAATTTGTGTTGTTAGTCCCCTCCTATGGTGTAGTGTTGTGGAGATGGATCAAGGTCGATGGATCCTTGTCATATGTAGTCATTGTTGATGAATTTATGCTATTTTTATTTTTATTTGGACCACTTATACCCTACTAATAACCATATATTCAATTCTTGTTTTTTCTTATGTCTTGTTTGGCATTGAAATTTCAGATTCTTATTAATGAATGTTTTTAATGTTCTATGATTTCATACTTAGATAAATCATTCCCAAACCTAAACTAATAGTACATGGGCACCTGTTCTAGCCCATGGGGATAGGGAACACCCTTCAGGCCTTGTCGTGGTGTCGATTTTGTGCTGGTATTAGTGGATACCTGATTGAGTTAGTGATAGTTATTATAGATCATGTGTAGTAGATTTATTTTAAAACTCCTCAATAATTTGTCCCCCTATGTTGTAGTCCTCATATAAATTCTCATGAAATTCAATTTGGTTCCGTGGGAATATATTCATCTTTTTATGTGATATAATACCATGATACGGTATAATTGTGCATTAGTAAATAATAGTGTGCAAGTAAATGGACCTCACCCCAGAAACTAATAGTATACTATTGTGAAAAGAATCTCACAAAAAAATGATTTTTTAGTTGTAAATGATATAATATCATGATAGTGTGAAATGGTTGATTTGTAAATAGTTTTGTACAGTTATAAATGAAAGTGTGCAGTGAGTATTGAACCACCATCCTGAAATATAATTGTGCTTTCATCGGAATGTGGGAGATTATAGGTGACTTGATTTGTTCTTTGGGTGATAAGTGCATTATTTCTTGATGCATGTGATCGGAATTCCATTTTTCACAATGATGGTTTTTTGTTGGATGACCCACAGTGAATGCAATTTACTAACTCAGTCCATTAAATGAATAAAGAGGTATGTTTAAATATTTGTATAGATGCATTATGTTTTGTATTTACCTTAATTTATTATGTAATAAATATAGGTTGCATTTGGTTTTGAAAAACTTTTTATGTATTCATTTTTCATATTTGAAAAGATGATATAAATTTTTTTGGAGTAAATTATAAAATTTACATATCCAAATAAGTTTTTTATTTAAAAAATTGATTATTCATATTCTATTTTGTTTAAATAATTTATTGTTCACTTTATCTAATGGATTTTTAGGACTTATTTGAAAAATGAATAGTAAATATGTTTTTCAAAATAAAATTCAATGATAATTTCATATAACTTTAATGACTATAACACATTGATAGAGTAGTCCTAGAGAAGGTGAAGGTAGTTGTGGAAGTAATTATTGCTAAGGGGATTTTCATTGTTAGTAATTGAGGTGTGGGAAATGGTTATTACCACTAAAAATGAAATGTGTCATTTAACTGGTGAACGACAAAACCGATTTTAGGTAAGGGATGCATATACATGTAATTAATCTTGATAGTACTTGTAAACTACAATAATTGGAAAATTAAAACCATGATTTAACCATGTTTATATCAGGATATTTCTACATTTTAAACCATGGTAATAGATGTCCTACTTCCATGTTTTATACTATGGTGTTAGCCTTTAATAATCATGGATTAACTGTGACTATATCAGTCTATAACCATGGTTTAAACTGGGAAAATAGATGGTATATTTCCATGGTTTAATATGAGCTAGGAGGATATAATATCCATAGGTTAACTGTGGGTATATTTATCTATTTCCATAGTTTAAACATTGAAAATGGATGGATATTTCTATAGTTTAATCTATGGGTATAGATGTACCCCACTACAATGGAAATAATGACCATGATTTATCCAAACTGTGGTCGTAAGCTATTTCCATGGGTTTTGAGCATATTAAAATGATTTTAAAACATTGTAATAACCTAATTTTTTAGTTGTGTCATTAGATTATAGGGTGTGACACTACTAAATATATACCCATAAAATCAACACCCCAAGGGTTCCCATCTATAACAACACCATCAATAATGAAATAATTTTATCACATCCATAACACTACAGGTGAAGAAAATTTGATATTACATCACTAACATTATGTAAAAATTAATAATAGCCTCATGTATAGACACTATGAAACACAAACTACCACTACCATATCTACCTTAGCAATCCATGAAATAGTAAAAGTAGAGGTGAGAAAAAAATGTCAATACGTTCAATTTATAAATCGACAACAACACATAAGTAATAAACCTCATCTCACCTCCAACACCCTCTCAAGAAATATCGACAGGTCATATCATATAAGAATCACATTATAATAGTCAATAAACATCTTATAATATCAAGATAATATACTATATACACTAACTGAAGGGTTTCATAATAATGGTGATAAAATCAGAATGAAAATTTTTTTAATAAAGTGAAAACATGCCTTTAGTAACTAGATGAGTGAAAATATTGTTACAAAACCATCCTTGTTATAAACTATGGGCCCCATTTATCAATTACCAAAAGGATCAAAAAACATCATATAAAACGTGTTATTAATATCATGTATCAACACATTAAAAATAAATCCATACTCTCATTGGAGTTAACTAATAGTCATGCATATTTTTTTTAAAACCCCTTAAACCATTGGTCACATCCTTTAGAACACAAAATAGATCCAAAACCAATTTTCATTCATCTTTTTCATTTAAAAGTTCCTCTTATGCATTGAAAAAAACAATTGAAAATCATAAATAAATAGTTTTATAAATAAGGTCCTAATCCCCATGGAAACCATTTATGACTTACATAGGAAGCATTGAATTTTTTATAAACTCCTATTGGGTATCAAAAAATTATTTACTTAAGATAATCCATTTAAATATATGGGAGGAATACATATAAAAAGGGGGAAAATTAGGAAGCTACAAGAGATATCTTCTACATTGGTCATGTTATACAAAGTGTAAAGGCAATCCAAATTGAGTTATATCAAGTGGAGGATATCAATAAGCCCCTATTGAAGAATAAGGGAAAGCAGTGCACACATTGAAGTAGTAAAAGGGAATTGATATTTCTTAAAATGGAACCATATTGGAAAAAAGGTAATGAATATTGAGAGATAATTAACAAAAGAACACAAAATGAATCAAAAAACTAGAAAACTCTTAAATTTCATGGATACTGAAAAATATATCATAAAAATAATGTTTTGTGTAACCCAAACATGCAATCAACGAGTTAGGAGGAGGATAAAATAATATACCTTGGATTTGAGCTTTAATTTTTCTTAGATAAAATTAAGATATCACTAAATCCTTTATTATTTTGATCCAAGATTCAAGCTTTGGATTCAATCAATCCTAGAACTCATTCAAGACTTGATTAAAGCCTTGGATTAGAGGTGGAGGATAATCGATAGTAGAGGAATTCCTAGAAATCTTTATATATCATGAATGAAATCTATGAACTAGTGTTCATTAAATTGCTTGAAAAGACTTTTATTAGCTCTTACAAAAGGATGATAAAGACACCTTTTATGGGAATTAAATTAATAAGAAAAGATAAAAGAAAAAATTTTCAGATATTTTTTACCACTCATAACGATAGAGCTCTATCACTGCTAAAAAAGATTATTAAAATCCATATTTATCAACAATATAGTTTCAACACTGATAAAGATACCATTTATCGATGCTTTTTCAGTACTAATACAAATTTATCTTTATCTAAGCTAAATAATCATTGACAAAAGAAGTCATTATCCCTACTAAAATTTAGCATCAATAAATGGTTTATAATAATAAATATAAATAAAATATTGGAAATAAAAGTATATAATTATATTTTTATTTATTATATTTTTATAATTATTCTAATGTATAATTATTTATCGATTATTATATAATTTTTTTTAAAAATATTATTTTTTAATTATAATTATAAATATATATGTTTCCCTTAGAAATATGACTTCATTAGGAATCATTATATCTAAACTATTTGCAATGGGTTTGTCCCTAGAACCGAAAACAACCAATGGTTCTATACAATAGGGATCCTTTTTCCAAAGGAAGGCTCTTCGTAAGAATTTTAGCCGGTGATGATCCCGAAATCACATCCTCTCGACCAATTTGATTTTTTAATAATCACTATTTCCAAATAGTTTACAACATATTTCTTTATGGAACCAGAAACACCCAAAAGTTCTATACCCAAATGGGCATCATTTCCAAAGGCATGCATTTTTTATGATTGTTGTTCTATGACTCTTAAGAACTCTCAATGGTCGAGAGGTTGGTAGTTCAGGCTCATAACACCCATTTTGGGGGAAATTATTGCCTGATCTGGGACTCTCTTATAAATTTAAGATATGTTTATGACTCCTTCATTAATTCCCAAGTATGATGTGAGTTATCCCAATATGGGAAATCAAATTTTAGCATGTGTAGAATTTATAATCATCTATACGTATTTTAGGTTCTTCATTAATGGATATATCTATATGAATATGGGGTTCTCTATCAATGGTATCCTCTCATATACTACTTATATATTATTTGGTTGTTATTACGAGAATGCTAGTTTTTAATCCACTCTGTGGGGAAATAGAGTTAAGGGTCATCTAGATAGACAAATTTCATAGTAGAATTAATCATCATCTAGGGATATAGATGTTTACTCTAGATTTTATTTTTATCTAGGTAGACATTGTTCAGACCGGAGTTTATCATTATCTAGGGAGATAGAAGTTTACTCGAGAGATTATTGTCATCCATGTAGACAGAGGTTACTTTGGATTTTATCATCATACTGGGAGACAAATGTTATTTTGATGTTGGGCTCAAAAAAAAGTGGGATACCTATGTATCCTCATGAAAAGATTCAGAACCCCCAGAGTTCAATACCATTTAATGTGACACATTATATGTTTAATGATTGTGTGATAAGTACCTAACAATATATTTTAACATTATGGGGCACTGAAATCTAAGAGAAAGCTTCCTAGTCAAAGCACAGTGTTTTAATTAAGCCTAAGTATCACGAGGAACCTAAAAGGAAAATGTGCTACCAAGTTTAATTAGACCTTGTTAGGGATATATCCTAGAGAGAACATGGTTGATCTGGAATATTGGGTTTGAAACTCAAGGAGGCTTCCTTTGTATCCCATTTGTATGAGAATCAAATCCCATGTAGTTTGATAAGTCTAACATGTCAATATGGACCTTTGAGAGGATTACGTTGGGGCTTATTCCTAAATAAAATTCTCTAATGAAAGGGACCATGAGAAATGTATTAATTCATGATGGTTGGGGGTTTAATTCTGAGTTCCCCCTAAGGAGGATGCCTAGATTAAGGGAATTAAGGTTGGAATCCAAAGGAGGATGTCTAGTGATCTTGAGCCCCAAGTGAAGTATTCCAATGTATCCTAGTTATGGTGGGAAACATAGTCCTTTTATTTCATTCCTTCAGGTAAATTGTAAGGGTGTTGTAATCATTACAATCCTATAAGCAGACATGAGTCATGCTTGGTGTGAGAAATAAGAGGATTTGAAATATTAAAAAAAAACAAAATTTTCCTCCCTCCATTAGTGGAAGAGTCCATTACTATGGTGCAAGAGGTTGTGGTTATGGTGGAAGAGGATGTGGCTGCTACACTTCCCTCTCTTAGATTTACATTGGACGAGAGTCCATGGTATGGAAGGAATGAAGGTGAATAATGTAGAGAGGAGTGATAATAAAACCACCTATATGAAATTATATGGGCTTACACCGGGATGGACTCCCTTTGATTGGTCCTTGTGGTGAAGGGAGAATTTTCCGTTTTCAAATTGAAAATAATATATGATCCTTAATCTCCCTACCAGGGACCAGAGGATCTGGTTCTTGGAGTTGATAAGGGAAGAATAGATTCATATACCTAAAATTCAAGACTGAGAACTCCACAACACTATCCCGAGTATAAGGGTTAATGTGATCATAGAAATAAAAATCTATAGATTCCCCATGGATCCTGACCCTCTTATTGGACAAGTCCAGAAAACCTATTATCATATAAATAAAAATCCAAATGGGAGAAATGCTGATGTGACATTCCTTATGGTTTTGTAAATCAAGAGGTGTTTGTAGAATTTTCAAAATGGTTCTTTTATGAAAATGGATCCAATGAAGGAGAAACCCTACTATGAATATATTTAAAGGAGGGTCCATGAAAGGCTCACATATGCTGAAAATTGAGGTGAACTAAGGAAGACCACTCAAGGTATACACCATGCAAGGTGTCTTCATACAAGTAGACATGGGAGAATTGGTTTCACCTTGGGTGAAGAACAACCTCGATGATCATAATTGGGAGAGACTTTTCTCCATATTTCAAGGTTCTTCATAGGTATTCCCAGAAATGAGTAGTACCTTTTTTTAGGAAGGGTGGTCACCGTTGTATTCTTAAATTAAAGGGGGTTGGTTGAACTAGTTACACAAGTGCTATTTTTTTAACACTGAATGGACTTATGTCTCAGTATCCCTATTAATTGTCTCACTCTAGGTGTTATGAAACTAACATATATATTTCAAGGGACTTAGGTGAATCACTAGGGAGATCATAGAAGTAATCATCCTTTAGGAAAAGTTATCCATCCAAATAAAGGCCCCAATAGTCTATATATAAGAAAATATGTGAATTTGGGTGAAGTTAGTTGGTTGTGTGGGTAGGGTGGCACACAAGTTCTTACACGACGATAGTGACTAGGGCTACCTTGGGTGAACCACATTTTGATTCATTGAAAATATTGACATTCTTCATCTATTTTCTCCTCATTTTTGGAGGCATTTACTTTTTTCACTTTTTCATCCATGTGATGATAATAGAGTTTCAATAACCCCCTAGGATTAGATCTGAAATGAAAATAGGGTATAATCCTAAGGTAAAGGGATGAAATAGATAGATGGGACACATATGTTTTTAGCAATAGATGGTTATAATTGTCTTTCATGTAATCTCATCACATAGGTAAACTTCCTTGTCTAAAAATAGGCCCTTTACTTTAGAAAAAAAAACTATCATGATTCAAAAATTTGACCTACCCATGTGAAAGACTATTTCATGCTGATACTTTCTTTTTTTCCATGCAGATACAATACATATTCAAATGATACACTTAAAAATCGCATGTTGAGAAACATACTTGTACATCAAACATTCCACTTCACTCTTAAATTTATTCATCAAATTTTCTTTACTCTCGATTTTTTTCTTCAAAAGAAACCTTTTCTAAAATAAAATCTTTATGTATTTGATGTTCAATGGGTCCTTATAAGATCACAACTGCTGATGAACTGGATAGCAGGAAAACTAAGGAAATGATGAAAGTCATAGGGCATGATTACTAAGACATCTGTGATACCACCATTCTTGATCAGGAAGGGTATCTGAAAAATTATCACCATGATTTTTTGAGGAGTAATTATCTACCACATTATGGTTACAATCATCTATGAGAAGTAATCACCCAAAATATGAAGAATTATCTCCCGACATCTTGGATTCAAGACCATAAAATATTCTCATTGACCAACAATTCTATTATGGTATCATATATTAATGTAGGGATGATATCCACACCCTATGTTAGGCATCATAGCACATGTGCTTCAGATACGAAACCACATACTTTCGAACTAAATCCTCACTATTATTCTTTAATTTTTTGAGATTCACAAATAGATCAATTGAAGGTATGGAAGAAAATTTATGACTTTTATTCAGGATGGGGTGTTAAACCCACATTGATATAGGCATTTTATGAATTCAAATCATGGGTAGAGATCAAACATGATTTGGGGAGTGTCAAAATATATGAGGCTATATGGGTAGGGAAAACCTATGTGTATAGAAATGATGATTTTATTTACAGAACTCATAAGCATGTGAATTCCACATGGAAATTCATTCCATTTGATGTGTGGAGAATTGGGCATCTGTTTTTGGGATATCCAAAAGATCTTTGATACTCTAATCCTTAGAAATATGTATGATGACTTAATTTTTCCAATATAAAAATGGAATAACACCGATAGGATGTAATATTTACCACATGAGTTGCTAAAAATATCTCCCAATACCAAGAAAAAAAATCGCAATGAAAATGGTGATATTCATTCTGAGGCGTGGATGGGAATTTTAGTGAAGAATAAGGGGAAAGGCCCCAAGTGAAAGAGTCTAATGAGATATCCTAAGGTGGTAAAGAGAAGTGCACCTAAAGTGTTTTGGAAGATACTATAAAAATACGAGTTTGAAAAGTGGGGAGATGAAATAAAATCCAAAATAACTTCCATGACACATCGTGAAGGTTTTTTTGGCTATGTGTCTTACTATTTATCTTTTTATTGTCTGTGATTCCATAGGCGACATAAGGCCTGCACCATTGTGTTGTAGTTTCCATGTTGGTAGAGAAGAATATGGTGGAGTTGGTTACCACTCTTTAATAAAAGATACATATGATCTTGATTCAAATTCATGGAGGAAAGGGTACTTTAAGAATTTTATGACCATTACATGTTTTATATAGATGGATCACTACTCATTTTAGGACTTATGATTTGTAGAGTGAGATATAGGTCCTTATGAACTTGTTTCAACAATTCTTTCATGATTTTTATAATATTCTACCATTATCTTTGACACCTAGTGAAATTTAGACAAGGTTGAGTTTATTCAGGGAGTTCAATTTAATTACTTACAGGAATCCACCCAAGGGAAGGTTTGTTAATGATGAGATAGCTAGAATAGCACTAAGGTCATATATTCTAGTTTGTGGTAATGGTGTATCAACAACCACGATTGGTGGAAGAATCATATGTGAGGCCTTTGATCTATATTTATTTTTATGACAATTAAAATTCCTACAAAAAATTATTATATCTCTTCTACTGCATGTTAAATTATAACAACATCTGATGGTGAATCGATAGCTATGGTTTCTTAGGGTCTTGGAAAAGATAGGGGTAGTGATCAATCTGCCTTCAACTGATGTAGAATGAAGATTGACTATCTGGTATTCTGAATCATGGGTTGAGTCATAACGTAATGGGTACTAAACAATGTTGTTTCTTGGGTTGGATTAAATAGTATGAGTAGGATAAAACCTTATTTTTTGGAAGACACTTCATCTCCTTCAGAGGATAAGTCATCAGAGTCATAGGGAGAGGATGAAGAAGCTCCAAACTCACCAAATTGAACTCATGAAATATATTTTCCACCTTCCAGAATTAAGAGGGATACACCATCATCACAAGTTGGAGATGCACAATGGTAGAATAGTTTTCACCGAAAAGAAGTGGATTGATTTCCATCATCATGTTCACTATCTGTTATTGTAGTAATTGGGAACCCCATCAGATCTAAGATGGTGGTATCATCTTCATAAAATAATGGAATGTATTCAAACGAAATATGACAAGAGGCAGCTAAAATGTGGAAGAATTCAACTTTTGATGTTGAGTCTTAAAAGGAGATTTTAAATGAGTGGTTGCGTATTCCAGAGATAGGAGATCTTTGATCCCTTCCATATATTTTCTTTGAGGATTATCCCGCTAATGTGGGAATCCATATCTGGGAGAAGGATATGATCATCTATGAAATCAATTATCTATTTTCCACCACAATATGGGTGAAGGACATGATAGAACATATCACCACTAAAGGGATGAACCATTCATCTTTTGAGGAATGTCATGATTTTTTTTATCATGAAAATGTAAGTTCAAGTTCTATTATTCTCATATCATTATTCTTATTTGATTTTAATTTTCTAACCAAATAATTATTACTCAAGTAAAATACCATCTTAATTTGTAGTTGGTTATGGGAACATCAATTGAAATTCCATCGCCATAATATATCCTTGGGGGTACTCTGCATGGGGATGTTGGATCATCGATTGAATCCGGTGAAATATCTCTATGTCAAAAGGCCATGCAGGGTGATATGGCTGGAAGCTTCCACTATTTAGTACCTATTTTTGGAAATGATGATGATATTCCTCCATTGAAGAAAATGAATTAGTAGGTAGACCTATTAAATTAATATGTAGATAAATGATTCTTTAGCAGCGGTAAGTATTCCTGAGATCATCAATTTTGACCTAATCCAACGAAAGTGCATCACTTCTTGGAATTGTAGGAACTTATTCAATTTCCTCCCTCGAGTATGTTACGAATGACGTTTCGAGAACTGAGGAGGGAACTTCTGACCAAGTGAATATACAGACCAATGTATTGACAACATTGGATGAAGAGGCATCTGGGAAAGAGAAAATATTATATACTCCTAGAATTTCTCCAATTACTACTGTAGGGAGAGAGGAGACATATCATATATCTGCAGTGCTTCATTAGAAGCTATATATTAAAAAATAACTTCCATGTCTTTAATATTTAAAGTTCTTCTCATGTACCAAAAAATCTTATGATGACTAATGCTAATCATTCTACTATCACTGATGAGGTTGTTCAGGGTCTAATGATATCGGTTGTGGGTTATGAACCAGCTTCTCCATGTGCTCCCATGGGTGAGAATAACATGGTTCTTGAGATATCAATAGAATCCATGGTAAATCATGGCATGTCTATTGATGAAATATTATAACATACTAATATTCCTACTACTTTAAAAGTATTTGGGACACTATATATCAAATGGATGTGAGTATTTATTTTCCATTCAATCAATAATTTAATGCATAAATATCAAATCATGATTGTTTGATATATGAATCCCCATACAAAAAACTACTACAGTAATGGTTCATGGTTAAAGAGTTAAAATAACTATCAACACTACTGTTGAACAGGAGTCATATCTGGTAAACTCTGAAATAGGGGGCACTATTGAAGTTTATCTGGCTTTTCATGATCATACCCAAGGAAGTGCCCCTCAAGAAGAAACTCTAGCCCAAACAACTGAGACTATGAATACTGAGGAATAATCTTCTCATGCTGCTAATCTACTGTTGGTTAAGGGTCACCAACTATTGTGATGGTGTCCCATGCATTCCAATCTATTGATGTTAATAATGTTTTTAAATCACAAATTTTGATTATCAGCCTCTATATATTGGTCTAATGTAGAAACATATACATCATCTCTACCAACATCAGGAGGCATAGAATTCAATATTAAGGAGACTTTATAATAGGTAAATTCTTTAAGTGCACATATTCTAGAGTACACCCCCTTATGATAGGGATTCTGAGTCAGAACTAGAGTTTCATATTACTCTATGCATCACACGTCAAAAATATTGACAAGATATATTGAATCTTATCTCTAAGAAACCCCCTGAGGAACTACCTTCATTAATCCCAATGAAATCTACATTATTCATCTTATTGGGATTCAATGGTTTGGGTTACCGTGTTATCTATACTACAGTGAAGGAGATAATTCATAGGTGGAAGTAATATTATAAACTTTTGAAATATCTAATCAATTCCAAACATATCATCAATATTGATTTTTTTCGAGCCGCAGTATGCCAAGAAGAAGCCATCCATAACAAATAGTTGGCAGAATATAACTGTAAAATCTTGGATAAGGCTGTTGAAGTGTCATTCCTTTAGCATGAGTTTGATGTTACGCAAGGGGAACATCAAAAAATTCACTACACAAAAGGAAAATATCGAAAGGAAGGGTATAATTCCACTAGGGCTACCAATGAAGTGCTTCCCCAGGCTAAGAAGACTATGGTTGGTCAATTGGAGGAACTTTAACCGGTAGATGATGGTTCTCATGAGGCTATTAAACAAATGAAAATTTATGTGGATGGTATTTTGTGATATAAGATAGAGATACTCCATTTTGGGTATGTTACTTTGGGAATTTTTGCTCATAAATGAAATTAATTTTGTTTCTGATCATCAATGTCTGCATCATTTCCTTTTATTTTAATTAAAATTTTGAAACCAATTTTTATATCTTGATTTTTCACACTGAATAATCATAACTTCATTGATAGAGATATGATGAACGCTAATTTTTTACCTAAACCTATAGTCCTAGTGAGCATAGTTTTATGGTTACTAGGGTTATATGGAAAACCCATTTTTTGTATTTTTTGTTATCAACTTAATTATTCTATGATCCTAATATGTAGGGGACTTAGCAGGTGAGACTTCACTTTTTCTTAGGCTTCCCTTTTGGATTTGTAGCCAAAAACGTTTTACATTTTATGTTTTTATTACTTGAAATTTCCTAAACCATAAATGGTGTAGGTTTAGGGAGTTGAGACTTGACCTTTGTCCTAATTTCCCTTTTTTTGGTTATTATCCTAGTGAGTACTATGTCTCTTTTTGTGGTAAGTTTAGTGTCTTTCATGTAATACATATAAAGCTGTTGTTTTAGGTCGTATAGATTTTATTATGAAATTATGAAATTAGAACCCAAACAAGGATTTATGGCTAGAAATTTCCCTATATATATTTATATCCAGATAATTCCATGAAGAATCTTGAGTCCTGATTTTCTGGTCATGAAATCTAAAATTTGAAATATAATAATAGATTAGTTCTCTTAAAAGAACAAAGTTATCGTTATTTTAAAACCCTCTATGGGGGATGTATTATATAGGGCCAACTACGGCATGTGATACATAATCAAATAGTGGAATCCTTAGGCTAATAGACTTGTTACTTGGGAAACATATGCAAGGACAATTAGGTAATGCACTACCAAGTTAGTTAATGGAGTTACTAGGAATTTAAAATTTTATTTTTGAAAGAGAATGGGTTTTAAGATTTATATGACTAAAGACCATAGTGAATGGCTTTTATAAGGAAATATTTTCGAGAATAATGGGGCCATCTGTGCTGGAATAGGCCATGAATAAGAAAAAAATTCTACAGAATTTTGGTTTGTGAATGAGGGTACATTTTCAAAAAGGGTATTTGTGATATTATAATATATAGGTTAAAGTCATGCATAAAAGAAATTAAAGGGTTGTTCAGTTTAAAGTTGTGAAACAAGGACATTAGAGGGTTGTGAAGTTTAAATTCATGTAGAAAGTACATTATATTGTGATGTTTAATGTTTATAGTATGTACATTATGGGGATGTGCATTTTAGTGTAATGTAGCAAGGACAATGGGGATTTGATTTAAGATCTTTAGCTTTGAGGGAAGGTTGAAGGGTTCTCTAATTCTCTGTAATCTATCTAGAAATATGATACTATATTCAAGTATAAAAGGATAATTTTTTAAGCTCTGCTTTGGGGATTCCCTTATCCAAAGAGTGATATGGGAAATTGAAATAATGGTATTAGAGGAGGTATATTCTGAGAAAGAAGTTAGTACTACTTGAAAAAACCATTATGGGGGCTATATTATGCAGGGCCATCTAGGGAATATGCTGCATAACCAAATAGTGGAATCCTTAGGATGATAGACCCAATACATAGGAAACTTATCCAAGGCCAACTAAGGGCATGTACTACATAGTCGGGTAAATGATCTCTTAAGAATTCTGGCATTATATTTCTAAAATATGATGAATGTTTACGAATATTCAATTATTCCCAAGAAAAAAGTTTAGTTTATGGAGAAAAGTGCCTGAATACATAAGAGGTATTTCAATTAATATTTTTCAAGGAATTGGGGGAATAGTATCTCTATGAAGGTCTAACCCAAACACTATAAATATGGTGCCAGTAGTTATAAGTCATTAAACCAGGACCAAAATATCAGGGAAACAATGAATGATATGTGGTCAAATGACCTATGGTTATTCCAATATTCTTTGAACAAATGAGAGATGAAAAGTGTAAAACACGGTTTGAAATACTTTCAGATCAAGAGAATGGATATTTGAAAAATAAGAGAAGGATGCATGATTTAATCTAAGGGTTTATGTATACCATCGACAAAGATTAGAGGGACAAAAGTGGCTTCTCCCAAGAACAAAGTTACCAATATTTTACAAACCCGTTACAGCGGCTATATTATGTAGGGACAACTAAGGAATAGGATGCATATCCAAATAGTGGAATCCTTAGGATGAGAGAACCATTATATGAGAAACCAATCTAAGGAAAACAGGGGAACGTACTGCATAGTCATTCAAAAAAGATCATAGTTATCATAGACTTTTCCACAATAAAAGCAATGAAATATTATGAATATTTGAATGTTTTCAATATTAGGAGCATAAAATGCGAAAGGGGTATTGTCTAATGCACAAGTAAATTATTTGAACTGATATTGGCCCTGAGTTTCGAGTCCCTTACATCAATTTGACTCATATTTATAATGGTGACATTTATTTTTTCTTTGGTGGAATCTTTAAAGAGAGGATCCAAAATAAAAGCTCATGTATATAATTTTTTTATTAGTATGTGGGAAAGGAGAGAATTTTTTATGATGTGATTCATCTGGGCCTAGGGTTGGAGATATGGATGTCACTACATATCACATAGGGGTGACAATCAATCCACACATAGTTCTTAAATAAATATCCCCAACCCCAGTTGAATTTATAAGTGTGGGATAGTTAGGGTTTCTTTGAATACACATTCATACATAAGATGAGAAATCATATTAAATCCCCTCATGTAGATCTATCTCATGCAAGGGAGAATGAGGAATTATTTTCATCATGTTGTGACTCGGCCTACGTTTTAATGTTTGGACATAACTACTAATCTCGTACGTGTGAGAATCAAGCCATATATAGTTCTTGAAATTAGTCTCCTAACATAGGCTTGGTCTATATATAGAGGGAGGGGGAATTTTTTTTGAATGGCGGTTGGACCATGATGTTGGATCCAAGTGTCACTATGTATCTTGTTGGGGAATGAATCATTCCATACATAGTAATTGAAATTCCATGATGTTTAATGTCATGTTGTAAGTACATTGTTGAACTGATGTGAAGTGAAGAAAACTTTGTGGTTGACCACAAGAGTAATGTAGGGATTCCATGACATATTTCATGAAAAAGAGAATCAAACCAAAAATATTTTTTGAGAATATCATGTAGATTATTTTCATTCGATGAGGAAATATGTTGTACCTTTTAGGGTCTTATAGCCTGGACCACTGAGAACTCTAATAGGGATTGAGACACCTTATTTATAAAAAAAATTCAATTACCAAATACCTAAGACGACATGAGCTTTGGGCAGTGAGAGAAATGAGGAATGTTGATTTTTTATTCTATAATACCATGGTAACATAAATGAATGATAGGGTAATGAGGATTATATGGTGGCTGAACCAGGGTATAGGACCTTGTTTTCACTATGTATCTTGCTATAATTAGAATCAAACCACACATAGTTCTGAATAAATTTTCCCTACACCGATTGGGTTGGCAGGGGGAAAATGATTTTTTTTGATAATTTATAGATTGATGGTTGGACCAAAATTATGATGTTTATGAATCAATGTGTATCTCAATGTGATTGGAATTAGTCCATAAGACTAGAAAAGTTCACATATAGACAAAATATTCATGCATAAGGGAAAGAAAGGGGTTTTTTGTGGACGAACCTGAGATATGAGTCAGGAGTCACTACGTATCTCATAGGAATAATAATAAATCTATATATAGTTCTTGAAATGTCCCATGTATTTTAACATCATGTGGTATGGATGATGATCAAACGACGTGAAAAGATGAAAATATTATAGCTAGACAATAGGATAGGACCTAAGTGTCACTACATATCTTTATGGGGAAAGAATAAAACCACACGTAGATTTGGAGGATGGTTCCCCACTCCAATTGAATGTTGATGTAGGAAACATGGGATTTAATACTTTGGAGACTAATGGTTGGGCCCAAAATACAAGATGTTATGACAATGAAACCATATTTTTAGCAAGGTTTCCTAGTATAGAATTGAATCATATAGTGGAAAAAGGGAAATTGATTTTTAATGGTTATAGTAGGTCCTGAGATTGAAGATTCCTGTATCACTATGTATATTATTAGAATGAGAATCAAGACACATGTATTTCTTGAAGAATAGTACAATTTAACTTCATAAGGTATGGAAAAAGGTGACCCGATGTGAAAGAATCAATACACCTAGACTAGGGAATATGACTGAGTTTTCACTGCGTATCCTGCAAAAGCAAGAATGAATCCATACATAGTTTTTGAGGAAATATTCACTATGCATATTTGACTCATACACACTAGGAATAAAGGATATTTTTTATGTCATGGATGGACCTAATATTGAAGATTTGGGCATCATTATGTATCTCATTGTAATGATAATCAACCATTCATAGTTCTTGAATATGGTTCCCCATGTGGGTCTGATCCAAACATAGGGAATAAATGGGGATCAAATTCCATAATGGAGTGGTAATGATGTGAGTAAGTATTATGCATGGAAGCTAATCTTACTTTAAGGGACCAAAAGGAATGTAAACTCTTGGTATGTTGAAGAATTTATTAACATAAAGTGAGAGAGATGTCAACCATAAAGTTCAATGTCATGTGGTAAGAACAAGTGGTGTTTTATAGTTACAGGTAATGAGACTAGGACCTCTTGTCATGCATTTTATCATCGTGTGACAAGGATGATGATGCTTATTAGTTTAATATTATATATCATGTATGATGGTTGTAACATAGTTTACCATTATATAACTAGAATAGAATTTGTTTGAATAAACAAAGTACTTTAGCTAGAACCTTTCATTGGTTAGAGTTTTAATGAGTTGTCCATCAATTGATATTGAGGAATAAAATCCATTATAATATAACTTATGTATGAAATGAGGTTCTTTCCAATTTAGATCAATCTTTAGAGGCTTCATTCCAAGTATCATTAGAGTCCTAATGACCAAAACCAAATCCGATTGTAGGACTGAACAAATGAAGAATTTCTTGTTGAAATATATTGCTATTTAGTTCTGATATACTTCCAAGTAATACAAGGTTTTCAATATTCTATTGTCTAGTTTCTCAAACTCATCCATCTGTTTCTATGATTTCTCTTTATTGGATAATTAATCACAAACGGAAACTCTGAGGGATGGAAACTGAATTTCAACGGGTAGAAATGCTTCTGTAATGTGTACAAATGAGTACAGTATTGAACTTATGGACGTATGAGTAGTATTCCAGTAATCTCATAAGGAATGAAAGAGTTTATTTGGCCAAGATTTCATATACTTATCAGTCAATTTTTTAATTATATTAGAGAATGTTTTTTTTGAAAGCCTATATCTGCCCATTTTCCACAACATGATAGTGGGATGAATGGTTGGATTTGATATGGTATTCCTGATATAATTTCCCGACCTCAAAAAAACATAAATTGGTGTTTTTTCTATCATTATGGTATGTGGGACACCAAATCTAGTGATGATATTAGCTTTTAGAAATCTCAGAGTGCATTTGGACCCAATTTCTTTGAGAGGTATTGCCTCAGCTAATTTGAAGAAGAAATTAGTAGTAGTAAGGATGTACTTGAACTTCATATCCATTGCTGGAGGATATGGTCCTACTACATCCATTCCCCATATAAAAATGGCTAGGAGTATTTGGTTGTATATAGAAACTTCAGGGGTTGATGGATGATGTTGGAGTACACCTTGCATTGATGGAACTTCTTCGTGAAATATGTACAATCCTGCGTCATCGAAGGCCATAAGTATCCAAGTCATAATATTTGATTCGAAAGCCTATACATAGAATGGTGGCCATCAGAGGCTCCTTCATGTACTTCTTTCATGAAATCCATAGTTTTTCCCCATCAATGCATCTTATGAGAATTCTGTCAAAGCATCATATATATAGGATATTAAAGTGATCTGGTCCGTCATAAAGAGTGAAATTAACTACTCATCACCTGATATACTCTCTTAAAACTCTATTTGGTGGATATAATCCATCATGAAGATATATAATGATGGGTTTCATCTATCCCATGGTTAGACCAAAAGGATAGGGAATGGGGCTGATTTCATTTATTTCCTCAATTCTAATTTGAACAGAAGGTGAAACCACAAGATGATGAGAAATTCTAAGGATTGTTTAATCCTTGTTTAGATCTTCCGGTGTTGTAGATGCATTTTCAATGCATCATCTTGGGGATATTTTGACCACATGATTTTATACAATGTTGGTTTTGAGGGAAATTCATCCATTAAACCTCAAACATTATCACACAAGGGAATTAAATATTCTTTTATGATGGTGTAATCCCTATTTATCTTTTTTGATTACTAACTCTTAATCACCCTTCTCTTATAGGTGGTTCATAGGTACATTGAGTGCCAATTCTAGTCCTATAATGATAGCCTCATATTATGACTCATTTTTTCTTGCCACGTTCTGATAACAGTAAAGAGTATGATAAAATTTGCTTTTATGGAGAGATAAGTACGATTCCAAACCCAACATTATTTAGATTAGGTTCTCATATTCTCTTCCCTATTAGACTCATGGAAGAACCAAGAATATATATTTACCATATCTGGGGACTCTCCTAAATAGAGAAGATTTATTCATCAATAAGTTCAGTATTCAATGATGTCTCTTTTGTAGATAGATGGTCAATAAGTAAGTCTTCTAAGTCCCGATCTTTCATTTATTTATGAGGAAAAAAATGTATATCAAACTACTATAGAATAACTTCCCAACATGCCAGAATTCTGGTAAGCACGTGATGAAGGAAGATAAATTTGAGTGGGTTATTGCAAGAGACCAAGTGGACCTTCTGATGATGAAAATAATATATCAGCTTCTGAATTTCAAATTTTAACTCTAGAAATCTCTTTTCAATATTTGAATATCGAATATCTTCTTCGATCATGGTTCCATTGATATGGTAAAGGATGTTTCCATTCCCAACAATTTTTTTAAAAGTAAATCTCCCATTGATCGCTCAAGGTTGTTATGTAAAGAATGAGTGGATTTCCTTCAACAGGTGGCATCTATACTGTTGGAATCAAGAGGAATATTTTAAGGGTATCAAATTATTCTTAACAGTCATTGGTCCACTGATATGTGACCCCCTTATTCATCATTTTGGTGAAAGAAAACAACCTTCCTTCTAGATTTTCTATGATGTTCCAGATATAATCCAAGTTACCTCGAATTCTTCTCACCCCATTCATGTTTTTAGGAGGTTAAATTCTAAGGATAGATTTAGCCTTCTCATGATTGACATCGATTCCACGATGGCATACAAAAAAACCGATAAATTTTCCCGATGTTACCCCGAAAGCACATTTCAAGGGGTTCATTTTTAGATTATGATACCAAAGTTTGATGAATATGGTCTCCAATTCAGTCACATGATCATAAAAAAATATTAATTTGACCACTAGATCTTCAACATAGCATTCAAAAAATTTCCCCAAGAAGGGTTCGAAGATGTGGTTCATTTCACAATGGTATGTCACACTATCATTCTTCAACACAAATAGAATTACCCCAATAGAAAAATACACCTTGAGGGGTATGAATGATGTAAATTCCACATATTTTGATGCCATTCGTATTTGGTTATACCTAGAGTATACATCCATGAAAGGAAGGTCTTGGTTGCCAGCTATTGTATCAATTAAGAGTTCCATGATTCGAAATGAGAAGTCACATTTGGGACAATGCCAGTTGATACCACTAAGATAAATGGAAAATACCATTTCATCGTTCCTTATTTTCATAAGGATAGTGTTGGGTAGCCACTTTGGGTATTGTATCTCTCAGATGAAGTTGGTCTTATTGATTTTTTCCACTTCAGCCACAATTTTGGAGGCATGAGCTAGGTGTGTCCTCTTGGATAGTTATTTGTACCTGCGATAATCTTCTGGAGAGCCCAAATAACAGTTTTCCACCTAAGGGTTATGACCTGGAATCTCAATTTAATTCTAGTTAAATGCATCCCTGTGTTTTTTAGAGAGAAAGTATACACCTCTTTCTTTTAGAAGTCAAGGCCGCACTAATTAGAGTGGGGTGCAGATCTTCCTCTATACCTAGATTCATTTATTTTAGTTCATCCATATTGGTGGAGACACCTTCATAAATATTATAGGGGAATCCATGAGGCCTTCCTATTATTGCTCTTCTTCATTTTTTACATCATATTACTCTTCATAGATGGTAGGTGGTGAAGCAATATTTTTAGAGATAGGGGAGGAGTTATTATTTGGACATCTTGAAGGAGATGCAACCATCTTCATCCCAATTGATGATGAAGGGTCTTTTTGAAGATCTAAAGGGAAAATAATGGGTGTAGAATAAGAATCACTATATTTTTATATGAGTGTAACAACTTATTCTAGCCAGGTTGAGGAAGAACATACTTTCTGAAGATCGGTGGATGAAATGAAGACATCTCTATTTTGTCATTCATGACTATTTGGAAATTCACTTCCTCTATTATTTCCAGATCTATTGTCATTATTGAAATAATAGAAGCCACTAAATGAGTTATTATATTTTATATTACCCTTTCAACATGATTAATGATCAACTAATAATCCTCACTGAGATTCTTGAATGGGGTATCAGGAATCTTTTCCAGACCATTCAGACCATTAGTTTTAGTAACATCATTCACCAAGGAATATTTTCCCTTTGTGTAATATTACTCTACATAAATGTACTATGATTCAAAAGTTTTTAATGAGGCTTTGTCACCATGATATTTACCAATTCTACCATTGACACAATATTTGAAGAATTTGTGGTATGGTGAAGGAATGGTTACATGCTGATGTATCTAAGGTCTCCACTATAGAATGTTGAATGATTTGTCCTGCCATAAAACAATGAACTTTGAATCATATATTATATCTCCAAACTATTTTCTGAGTGTAATCTCACCAAGTGGTTCTTTCTCATTCTTGTCGTATCCCTATAAAATCCATTTGGGGGAGAAAAGTGGGATTTAGTGAGGCCCAACCGTTGAAGTGTATGGAAGGGGATGAGATTGACCCATGAGCCATTATCAGTGAAGGATTGTTGGATTTCAGTGTTTTTAATCATTCTAGATAGGTACAAGAACTTGATGTATCCATGTATAATAATGTCGTCATCTTGTTCAATGAAAGATATAACTACATAAAATTATATTGAGTCATTTTCTATACGGTAAAATATTGTGAAAGTAACCTCAACTTCAAACTCTTAAGGACTTAAAAAGGCCCCAATGAGGGATTCTTAGAAATCCTTTAATAGTCTTGGGGCATACTATATCAATTAATTATCTAGTACATGGGCTATATTCTTTAACACATCAAAATTTTGATCCATAGGTCTTCATTTTCCATTACAGAGATGCTCTTTCATAGGTGCAATGTGAGTTGATGTTCTTGATATGGATGGACCCTTTTTTTGGGAAGAAGCTAGAAGTATTTATGATCTTGGTGGATTAGGCTAAATAGGTCATCCCACTTGCTGAGGAGGTGGGGGAATAGCCTCTAATTATTCTTCTAAGATGATCATGTTAGGGAAAGAATTTTCATGTGTGGTAGAATACAATTTTTCCTTATGAGCCCATTGGAGGGCTCTCCTATGAGTTTCTGCTACATAAACAATTTGAGTGGGGGTCTGGTTAATGTAATTATTCATAGAACAACCAAATCTTCCCCTATATCCTAAACCCTAATGAACTCTTCCCCTAGTTCTCCAATCAAGTGCAGGGAAATCGAGTTCATAATCAGAATCATCATTTGAGTAGGATTCCGTTATGTGAATAACATTAATAAAACCAAAAATCAAATCCTCATTCGATGAAGATTCTACTTGGGGGGGGGGGTCTACTATTATTGTTCCATTTGGTGGGGTGGTGACGCTGGGCTTGAGATGGTTGGAATTGAATCTAATAAGTCTAAGGATAAATGTTTCCTTAAAACGGGCTAATATTCTTCTATTTATTTCTTATTCTTTAGGTCATGTCTCTTCATTAAGGATTAGACTTTAGAATACTGGGATTCTGATGAACATGGATTTTATGTAATGAAAGATATATGAGACATAGCCTTCTATTTCAAACATGTTCATAAAATGGAATGCTTTCGATTGATTGTTTTCCAAATGATGAAATCATAAAATTTCAGTGCAATCTTACTTTTGACTTCCTCTCACTCACCATCTTCCTCTGGAAAAGGTAACAGTAACACATTCTACCTGGGCTTGTGAATATTTCATCTTCAATTTACCAGAGTCCACCATATTTTTTAGGAGGTCCTTAAAAACAAATCAGTCATGGACAGGGTACCCATAAATTTGATGGAAGGGGAAATAATTTATGATGTCCTCATATTCTTGTTTTTAGGATTCTTTGGCCTTGGAAACTAAACTAAGTTGTTTTCAAAATCTGAGATGAAGTTTCCAGGGATTTGTTCATTTAAAAAATGAATACACTTTGTTTTTCAAATCATCAAACTGTCTCCACTGTTGATCTTTCTAATTATCTTGACAAAGAGTTCATTGATGCCGAGGCCCGAGAGGTGGAGCCCTACAGTATGGTCAGGACTTTGAACTAGGACAAGGTAAAAGGGACGGCATAGGTGTAACTACAGAAGCCTACACATTTTCTGTTCTTCTTCCTAGATCTAATGTAATTACATGGGATTATCTTTAGTCACTAGTATAGAGTTTTACACCTATTGAGGCCCTCCTATGTATATCATGGGGATTAATGGTGTGTGAAACTCATCATTTAGATTTTATATATAAATGGAAAGAAACTCTTCATTAGGGAGAGATATATTCAACGAGTATGTTAATAATTTCCATCGAGCAATGAAATCTGAAACTATTTCATTCTCCCTTTTCTTGCATTTCGTGAGATTGAAGACTCTTGTCTTCTACAGAATTGTGCTAAATTAGAAAAGGAACTTTTGAGAGAGATCTTCCTATATACTGACTGATCGAGACTGCACACTTTTGTACCATACAATGGATGGCCCCTGGAATGCTTTCATGATAAATATGCGTTTCACTACTTCCTTCTACTCAGGGTTTCTTATCATGAGATGAAAAATAAAGACAAAATATTTCAAGTGCTTCTACAGATCTCATGAACCATTAAATATTGGAAATATGGGATTCTAAATTTTTTTTGGGGGTGGTGTAAAATCTACCCATTCGGGACAATCCTTCTTTTCAATTTGAACTAGTGTGCGACTTCCTTTCATAGCATCCAATCGAGTCGTCAACGACTCAATGGTGTTTATAAGAATTCTAGAAACATCCAACTAAGATGGGACCTATTGAAACCAAGGATGTTATTTTCTCAAAAGGGAGTATGTTTTGTTTTCATTGTCAATCCTCTCAGGGATGATCATGGAGATTGAAAGGAAAGGGATCATACAATTGAAGTCATAAGCAGTATTGAAGGTGGATTAATTTCCTAATGTTTTACAAATTTTTGGGGTCCAAAATTTTAAAAATGGAGAGCATTTTGAAAAGTTTTTTTCATGAAGTGATTTTAGAAATATGGAAAATGCATTCATTTTGTAGAGATAGGCTTCATGATTTGTGTTTCATGAAGGATTAATGTATTGTGATGGTGTACTCTCAGATTATGAGAATTCGAGCTTTGCGAAAGGTATTTTTCTATAAACAATTATTCATAAATATGGTAGAGGAATGGATTTCGTAAAGACTGGATTGAGGATTTTTAATATACGAAGAATTGAAATTTGAGAAAGTGTTACTTCACGATTATGAGAAATGGAGCTTTTTTGTAGTGTGAAGGGCTTTGATGGAAATATCTATGGTTAAGATGATCTTTGAGAACATATAATTTCCATGGTGCTTTTTGAATGGAGGAGCAGTGTGAAGATTTTATTGACTGATCCAGAAAATGTGAGAGAGGTAGTGGAGCTTTGTGATCGGCTAACCCTATAAATAAGAGGCCCCCCCTCTTTGTTTAGAATGATATTTTTAGAGAAAAGACAGAATCACCCTAATTTGACAATGAAATGGGTGATCCATGAAAATGATAGTGTATGTGAGCTTATGCTTCAAAAAAAAGTCTATCATTATCTTAAACGAAGTAAATGATTCTAATTATTGAGTTTTTTATAAAGATGGGATATTCCGTGTTGTCTTGTGAGATTCACGGAGGTAGGTTGTTCCGTGAAGGCAAGAGAGTTTCACTAAGGTGGATTGTTTTGCGATGGGAAGGGAGCTTCGAGAAGGTAGTGTGTTCCATGAAGGGAGGGGTGCTTTACGATAAAGTTAGATTCACTAAGGATCTTTGCGAAAGGTAGTTTTTGAATATCATGTTTAAGAGGATAGGGCTTTTTTTGTGTGTCAACATAGGTCTACAGTGCACAGAAATTACTATGTTAATTCACGGGTAAGAATTTCAATTCAAAATCCATGAAGATAACTTCAAGTCAATAAATTGATTTAGACTTCTCTCAAAGGATTTATTTTGAGGGAGTTGACAGAAGTGATCTGAGTGATTCACTGAGTTATCCCTAATGTATTTTAAAGGAAGTTTACCTAGAACTGGGTGACTATGACCAAAATGTATTATTCCATAGCTAGTGATGATTAGTGTATTTTGGTATGACTGACACACTATATGTGTATGCTCCATGGATATATCCCTTAGTGGTGAACAAAGTAAAACTGTTTTTTCATCTCTTTGCATGTGAATGTTTGATTGATGATCATATCCATCATACTGGTTTAATTGGTTCCAACCAATGTGGGAATAAGATCCATAACTTTAAAAGAAAATGATGACACCCTGATTCACCCCTCCCCTCTCAGGGTGTCCTGGGGTCCAACAAGTGGAATTAGAGGGTAAAGGTTTCTGGTGTTAAGTATGTTCTTCCTTCCTATAATGAATAATACAATGAATTTAAAGGGAGTTACACTCTTTTATAAAAGAATATTTATGATCTGGAAGATTAAAATGAGATATCATCCAAAATCTCTTGGAATGGTAGTCCTTTTTTTTACTGCACAAGGAATAAAAATCACTGATCCTGCATGGATGTCTATAACTAATTCAGAAAGAAAAATTATTGATGTAGATACCAAAGTGAAAAATTCCCTCACTGTAACTCTTTCTAATCAGATTTATCTGAGGGTGATGAGTTGCACGTCAGAAAAGCCTATGTGGGAAAAACTCAATAATATCTATAAAAGAGATAGATAAGTGAAGTGAGAGAAAATGGTGGTTTTTCGCAAAAATTTTTATGATAGAAAGATTCATCCTAATGAAAATGTGGATTCATTCTTCAATCGAATTACTAAAGTTGTGGGAAACATTTTATGGATTGGAAAAGAGATCAATGACATCGAAATTGTGAATATGATTTTTAGAAGATTTCCACCTCTCTACAATCCAAAAGAGTTATCCATTGAGGAAAGTGATTTTTCTAAAATTTAACTGGATGATATACTTATTAATCTAGTCATCTATGAAACAACAGTTATGCTAGATGATGTGACGAAATGTTTTAGCGGGGAAATGGAATTCAAATCCAGGAAAAAACTCAAGATTTCAAGAGATAGTGTTAATAAAGACAATGAATAAAACAACTTGCTTTCTCTCTTTTACAATAATTCCAAGAGAGGAAAAGGTATATTTGAAGGAAAGATACCATTATGATGTTTTCATTGTTGTAGAGTTGGTCACATCGCTTCTTAGTGATCAAGGATGTTAGATAATGATGACGGTGAAATTGAAAAGTTTTGAAAGCTTTAGAAAATGTTTCCTCAAAAGGGAAAGTTCAAATATGGAATGAAATAATAGAAATAGAGTTTTTTTATATAAATAATAAGATGATGATAATAAATTCTTTATGGCAGAAGAACCAAAGTTTAAATCTAGAACCCAAGAATCTATGATTGCTATTGTTTAAAAGTCAGAACCATAAAAAGATAAACCTATAGATCATCATTTGAGTACTGATGATGATTTAAAGTAAAAACATAGGGATGCCCTTGGTAAAATTGAGAATCAAAGTAATATATGAAAATAGTGGAGATTAGTTGTAGAAGAATTATCATATATGTTTATCAACTTGAGGATAAAATTAAAAAACCCGAAGAAGAAGTGAATTTAAAATCAATAGGCCCTGATAGCCAAAAACATGTATTGGAACCAAAGATTAGAATTGAATAACAAGAAATTTTCATCAATGGCCTCACCTTCAAACTGGAAGAGAAGTCCAAGACTGTTGCGGGACTTGAAGAAGAAGTGGTTACTCTTAGGAGTAAACTTGATAGTGAATCAATTAAAAAATAAAAAAAGAATAAAATATTGTTTAAAATTTTCTTAGGTGCTGAGATATTAGAGAGAGAAATTTTTTGTTCTGATGGATTTGAAAATTTTTTGAATGATCAAATTTCTGCATGCATGAGAAATAGTGGAATCAGTTGTGATGCTGAAACATAAAATACAACAAATAAAGTGGAAAATAATAAAGGAAAGATCAAAGTTGAACATTTTGAAAAGTCATATGAAGTGATAAAATAGAAACTATCAATTCAAATTGAAATAAGAACTGAAAAATATCCTTAGGTATCTAGAAATGAGAGGTAGAAGAAATTTTTTTGAAGGATACATGAGGATAAATTGAAATTAGAAGACATTTCCACAGTTGAAATGTCCATTCTCTGTCTATCTAGGTCATACCATGTCTTATTGTGAAGAGGAATGGAGATATTTGAATGGGGAAGAGCAGTTAAACAAATGAGAAAAAAAATATTATCCTACATGTTATATTAGAAATAATTTCAATGGGTATTTTTTTCATTATTCTATCTTTGGACACAAATCTGTGTATTGCAGGTAGAGGAATGACATGAGAAATTCCTAAAAAAACTCAAAGATAGGTTAATATTTTCCAACCAGATGGTGTGTCTATTTCAAAAAGAATTTCTATTTGGTAAGAAGAGTATGAATATAAAGAACTTGTGCATGAGGACAAGCTACATGAAAGGCCATCCCTATCCCCCCCTCAATCTAATATTTTATGGAATTAAAAGAGAAAAAAAAATTAAATATCCAACCTTGAAGAAGTATCTATCAATGCTACAATGAATAGAAACACTTGGATTCTTGGTAGGTGTGCTCATCACATATAATGGGAAATCTAGACCTTTTAACGAATGTTAAGATGGAGGTATATAGAATATTATGGTTCAGTTATGATGGTGCATTGAAGATAAAAGTGGTGGATGTAATGAGCTAGCTAATAAAGAGATGGAAAAAATGATTTTCTCTGTGTGGATGGTTTGCATCAAAATCTTGTTAGTGTGATTCAACTCTGTGACTCAGTAATTATAGTGACTTTCATTCCAAAAGGCTGCACTATAAATGAAAAAACATGGAATCATCTAATGAAAGGTGTAGAATATATGGAAACGTATACTATGTTGATAGTAGAGAGAATTTTTTCTATATAAACATTAGATAAGAAAATGAGTTACAGCACTGGAGTTTTGATCACTTTAATCAATTGGACATGGAAAAGATATCTTATCTGAAGATAGGAATGGATATCCCCAATCTGAAATGTGAATGGGAAAAGACGTGTGATTCCGGCATACTAGGAAAGTTAGTATGTAGTTAATATCGACCAAAGAAGAAAAGGTAATCAAATATTCCTGATCTCATCCATATAGACGTATCTCGACCGATAAATGTTGATGGAACACAAGGAGAAAACTACCTTATTCTTTTCATTGATGATTATAGTAGAATGTATTGTGTGATGGATATACACATGAAATGACAAGTTCCTGACTGCATGAAATCTTATCACCGAATTACTGAGAATCATACTGGAAGGAAAATACAAGTTCTACAATCTGATAATGGATGGGGACACACATACAATGAGTTTAAAAATCACATGGAGAACCATGAAATCCAAAATTAGGTGGATGATGTGAGACCCCCACAAAAAAATGGATTTGTTGAGTGCATGAATCATCAGGTGAAAAATATGTCTAGAACTATGTATATTAGGAGTCGTATCCCACGAAATTACTAGAAAAAAACTATTCAAGATGTAGTGTATATTCAAAATCTAATAGGGTTATATATGGGATAAAACAAGAGACCGTATGAGTTGTGCTTGGAAGGAAGCCATATTTTAAGTATCCTCATGTTTTTGGAGGTAAATGTTTTATTAGAAAAAAGATGGAAATTAAGGGAAATATGGTGATGAAGATGAGGTTTAAAATTCCTTGGATATTCAACAAATAGAAAACAATACTAGTGTTTCAATAAGCATCTAAAAAAATTGTGGAAATAAGTGGTGTTAATATTGTTGATGAAAAGACTAAAAATACCTTGAGGAGATATTATACTAATTTGATTAAAGATTCATAAGAAATGGGACATGGAATAGATTCAAATGAAGAAGTTTATGAAGGTGTACGTAACAATTAAAGGTAAAAATGATGTGGATTTTGATAAAGAATCATAAGAAGAAACTGTGGATGAAAAAAATGCTCTTGAACATCATAAGAGAAATCAAAGAGAATAAATTGATCAATCCAATATCATTGGGGATTTGACTGCACCCACACAAACAAGGAGAATGAAGCATAATGCACAATATGAATTCATTTTAGTTATGGAACCATACTTATTTGAAGAAGCTTCAAAGGATGAATCTTGGGTTAAATACATAAATGAAGAGTTGGACTAGATCTACAAGAACCAAACATGGGATTTAGTTAAGAGACATGAAGGTCACAATGTGATTGGTATGAAGTGGAGTTTTAAGAACATATACGATGAGAAAGGTAATATGATCAGAAATAAGGTGAGGTTGGTGTGTAAAGGATATTCACATATTGAAGTAGTGGATGCTGAAGATACATTTTCACCCATGGGTAGATTGGATTCAATCTGACTTTTTCTTTCCATGACAATTCAGATAGGATACAATGTGTATCAAATGTATTCAAAAACCACTTTCTTAAATGGTGTTCTTGAATAATTTTATATATAAGAGTAGTAGGTTTTCTACTTGGTAATGATAAAATAAAGGTCTCCCAACTAAAGAAATCTCTCTATGGATTGAAGCAGGAACCACTGGCATGGAATCTCAGCTGGATTCTTATCTGAAAAATAATGAATTCCAAAAAGGATGACTTGATCATAATCTAACTGTAAATAACTCTTAGAAAGATCAGTTCATGTTACTGGTGTACCTTGATGAAATTATTTTCAGTGGAAGCGGGCAGGGATCTATGGATGAATTTTCCAACCTCATGAATTCAGAATTTGAAATGTCCATGATTCGTGAACACACATATATCTTAGGGATATATGTGACTCAGGAGAAGGAATTCACTCTTATCACTCAGGCCATGTTTTCAAGAGAGTTGATGATGAAATTCAATATGTATGACTCCAAACCAACATCGAATATGATTGCTGTTGGAACTAAATAGGGAAAGCATGAGGATGTGACATCTATAGATCACACACTGTACAAGAGAATCGTTGGATTATTATTGTACATGACATAGACATAAATAGATACTGTATTTACAACATCCTTAATGGCCAGATTTCAAGGTAATTTGAAAGAAGAACATATGGTAGTAGTGAAAATAATCATGACGTACATTCAAGGTACACATAATTATGGGTTATACATTGATGAATGAAGAGATAATGAACTGTCATCTTTTTCTGATGCTGTCTCGGTTGGACACCTGGTTGATAGAAAGTCCAAAAGTGGTGGATAATTTTTTATTTTAATGAAATTGAGGTTGAGTAAGAAACAAGAAATTACTTCTCTCAAAACTGCTAAAGCAGAATATATCTCTATAACAAAGGCTTTCACTCAACAATTTTGGATGGAGAAACAATCGATGGATATTGGTGATGAAGTGAAATAATCGATAGTGATTCAGTATGATAACAAGAGCATAATGGATCCTACAAATAATCTTTTTCAACATTCTCTTATGAAACACGTTGAAATCAGATATCACTTTATCAAAGAAAAAGTTCAACAATGGATTATTAAAATGGATCATGTTGACATTGATGATCAATTTTCCATCATACTAACCTAGCCATTTTCAACACGGGTGTTCGAGAAGCATTGGTCAAACCTCAGTGTTCAACCACCTCCTAGTACATGAGGAGTTTATGAGTGTTCCCCTCTCTCAAATTTTGATAACTATTTTTATCTATTTGTGAAGGTGATGCATGTTTATGGGGGAGATACAATCAAGGGGGAGTATTTTCTGAGCTCTACAATATAAAAATACAAGGATTTGGTTTTATTTATAATTAGGGATAAATGGATAAATTGAATGTCGAAATGTAGAGAATGAAGTTACAAGAAATATGGAGAATATATAATGTCAGAAAAGCTACAATGGGGAAGAAAAGTCACAAATGATACAATGAGGGAGAAAAGTGAAATTAAATGAGGTACAAATGAGAGAATGTGAAGGAGGAAACTATCCAGTGTTTTGAGGAAATATTTAGATCATTCTTTTGGTCAGACGAGAATGCAATTCAGGTCTTCCCTCTTATTTTATACACTGATCATTTCTCACGTAGCCTTAGAGTGATAGATGATTTTATTCTTGCATATTAGGTTTTATTAATGGATTGTGATCTATTTAATTTATATTTATATTGAAAAAAACCAAAGGGGAGATTATTGGAACAAATGATGTTCTTTTCTTAAAAAGGATCATAGTTTTTTTGTTTTTTTAAATCCTCTCAAAGATGATCATAGCGATTTCAAGGGAAGGGATCATATAGTTCAAGCCATAAACAGTATTGAAGGTGGATTAATTTTCTAATAATTCTTGAAATGGATGGAATTCATGATCCACATCAGTAGTTGAATCAAACCCTATTTTTGAGGCGATTCTACTGGAAGTGAAAGATAAGGATATTCTTGTGAAGTGTATTTGGAAGGAATGATGCCTCATAATAGCTCTGCATTGTTTCATCTCACCTCCTTCATCTCCTACTCCTGTAGAGAAAATATTTCCTCAAGTGAAATGGATTGAACTTCACTGGGGGGGGGGAAGTGATACATGGTATAACCCTTACCTTTTCCCTTATTAGTTTCTTTAAAAGAGGTTTATGTTTATTTTTTAGGGGATACCTAATGTTTGGGAAAACCTATGATTTCAGGTACGTAGACCTCATTTATTTTCTTCAGTGTGGACCATATTATGAACAAGAACCTCATTTTCTACCTTTCCTAAACTAGAATCATTTTATGAAAGATATTCAATGATGGAATTGATTAAATTTATAGGAATATAATTAATTGGTGACATTCTATCAGTATCTCTGTGACATTTCCTTCTTTTGTTTCATCCATGAGACTTTGTCCTTCTATTTGTTGGTTCTCTAGGATCTATTTAACAGATAGTAACCTGATGGGGATCCCTACATAGTTCAGTTATTACTTGATTATGAGTCTTCTTTTCTAATCAGAAGAAAACTGATTTACAATGATTAGGGTATTGTGAATGTGAAAAAGTACCCAACCCTGCGGGATGTGGTTGTTCCTAGTATTCTTTCTCAACCATGGGATTTTTTTGTTTAATTTGAGGGATGGGTTAAAAAATCCCTCATATTTATTGGATGGGGTGGATTCTTAACTTCTATGGTTTATATCAGTGCAAATCCACTTCAAATTTTACGAATTATTATCTGAATGTTGACTGGGGGAATTATCCTACACTCACATAAATCACCTGATTTGTAAGACCACTGTGATATTTTACAAATTTTCACAATTTTATGACTAACATTCTCTAAGAGGGAGGCCTACCCAATGTTATATGATGTTTGATGAAAAATTATCTCAATATATTTCTCTCTCCTAGCCTATCTTTTTTGGATGTTGGTCAAATCATGTTCATATTGAGCATCTCTTTGGTCATGAGTAGAATTTATTTCTATAGCTGGAATGGGTAAAAAAACTACCTAAGACCACTTTTGGCTGTGTTCACTGGCCTTAGAGCATAGTGAAATAAAATTTCCATGGGCACCCCATCATCTGATATGATTTCTAGGTAGGCTATCTACGATCAATTATCACAACCACATTAATTCATTGAGGGATGCATATTGAACGAATCTTTGCTACTTCTCGATATTTGGATATTAAGAAGATAGGAGAGTTGCCAAGTCAATTTACCACTTTAAACCTTTTATTACCTTGATATGACTTTGATATTCATTATACAAATAAACTATTTTTTAGATGATGAAGAGTCTTCCATATGTTGAGGTATATATCATGAATATAATCATTGACTAACATCTTTGAAATTTTGTGTAGAGAGGCAAACAAATACCAAAAAATGACTGGTTTTTTATTTACATCTAGTTTTTTTCTCATGTAAAATATATCCTCTTTATAATTTTCTAGAGGATACCCTACCTGATTGGAAAATAGTTGGTGTTTCTCAGCCATTTTATCATAATCAACAATATTGATACATAGTCCCTCTGATGCATTGAAAGATACATGGACAAAGGGTGGTTCGGAGAAAGATTGTCACCTTTGGATTTCTTTTGGTTGAGAAAGAATTTCACCTAACTACAAAAAGGAATAAGACATGATTTCTATTGTTTTTGAAAGTACCTCAAGATAAGAGGGAATTCTCATCACTACACTAATAGTTGGAGAATTCTCTTACCAATGTAAAACACTACTGTTATGAGAAATTTAACTATGATTTCAATCATGGGGAGGACCATCATGGTAGATTATATCAAGGAAAAAACCATATTTTACATTGGTTTTCTGTCCACACGGAGTGTTTTCATGGCATTCATCAAAATATATGATCTTGAGACTGACCAAAGTTTCATGAAGCAACACATCAATAGGAATTTTATGATGAGGATCATTATAGTTATTGATACTACTCCCATATTTTGGTAATGAGAGTATAGAATATTTAGCTAAAATATATAAATGTCTAAGGGCTTCAAAAACACAATAATTAAGTGGATCCAGATTAAGAACTGGCTATTGATTTCCCAATGATGACTCATAAGCCTTTTTATTGGACACATTCTTACAAGATGTTGGTACCACATTCTAGGAAAGTGGTTATCATGGATAGGTGTATGTGACTTACTTGGAGTGGCTATCAGGATATCCCAATTATCCCTAATTAAAATGGGTGTATGTGGCCAATCTGGTGGTTTGTATGATATGGGAGAGTGTGCCCCATGACCCTCCTGGATGAAAACAGAGGTATTTATTTCATATAGGGTGACATGTTGATGAACCACTATGCTTGTGGGGAGAGATTTATGCTTCTGTCCCATAGGTACTTCAGTTGTTGCTGTGATGATTTGTTGGAAAGTCTCTAGGATATGAGAAAAAAACAGTGTCTGCCCTTTTACCATTTCCAATATATTATTGGGGACTTCAGTATCCAGAATGAGAATATACGTTCATTATGTATCTAGGGTAGGATTATATAGATGCTCATGTCCTCCATTCCCTACTAGTGGATACATGCTTTACCCATGTTTGGGAAAAAGGGATGAGTTTTACTTTTTTTCATCAAGGATTTTAGAAAGTATTATCTAGGTGCTTCCAAATGAGCCCGTTAGTAGAATTTATGGATGTAGGCAGGTGTATGTTTCTTCTTATGAGTTTTTGACCTATTTGGTTGGTGTGATTCTTTAAACACCTCCGAACGAATCTACTAGACGGATGGATGGGTGTAGGTAGGTGTATGTTCCTACTTAAGGTACTTCACTGGATTAGAATTGTGAGATTTATTGGATTCTGCAAGATGATCCTGTTATTTGGATGATTGACGAAGAACGTGTGTATATGCCAGAATATTGTTTTTCAACAAACTAGATTGTTGGGATTTTACAAAGGTATAAAAGGTAGGATACTGATCCATGTTAGCTAGTTTTTTTCCTTATGGGCCTTCTTTCATAATGAAGTTTGAATGATCGGGGCTGAACATCCAAAGTAAAAACCCTCATAAGGTTTAGGGTTTACTACTGTGTGGAATTGGTGGTGAAGATTGTTAGTAGGAGCCTTAGGAATAATTTTTGTGTATTCAAGATGAGGCCATATGTGGAATCTTGGTGGACCTCTTTATAACATGGTAGGGATTGGTGAATGATTTTAGGCGATAAACTCCTGAAATGGTTCAAGACTGTGGTTGACACTATTTTCATATGGTCCACCGGTCATCATTGATCAGATAATCGTGGGTTCTTATTGATCTTGAAGTATTGTTGGGAAACCATCACGGTTGTAATGTTACTATGCTGATGGTACTATCAAACTAGTTCATTAGAAAACTAACATTTAAGACATTGAGTCGGTGATTACATCCTTAGTTTGGATGAGAATCCGACCTGAGTAATAGTTATGGTGTTCACGAGTGTAAACGTGATGGATTCCATTTAGTTTGTTGAGAGTTATTGGAAAAGGGTGCTTGTATATATGAAAAAAACAAAGAATGAACTCTGATATCTCATTTGAGTGAATAAATCCCTGATTTATTGCCTTGTCTTTAACTTTTTTATAAATTGATAGGTGTATGAAATATGGGAAAGACAATCATCTTGGTTAAGGATTCATGTTGGGTTCACCGTTTTTGGTTTCCCTTTGTACGATTTTTTGGGTTATGAATCACTATTTTCGAATGGTTTCCAACGGATTTTTTTGGAACTGAAAACACCCAATGGTTCTGTATCCAAATGGACCTACTTTCACAAGGTAAGAATTTATTAGATTTTTTGACCTAAAACTATTAAGAACTCACATTGGTTGAGAGGATGGGAAGTTGGGCTCATCACACCCTTTTTATGGGGAATTATTACCTACTCTTGGACTATCTTATATATTTAAGATATGATCATGAATCCTTCATTAATTCCAAATTATGATGTGAGTTATCCAAATATTAGTAATAAATTATTAATATGTGTGGAATTCATAATCATATGTATGTATTCAAGCTTCTTCATCAATGTATACATATACATGAATCTGAGGTTCTCCATCAATGGTATCCTCTAATATACTACTTAGATATTCTATAGTCATTATTACGACAATGTTGGTTTTTTGGCCACTAAGTGGGTCACTCTAAAGTTTATGGTGATCCATATAGTTGAATGTCACTCTTAAATTTATCATCATCCAAGGAGATAGAAGTTTACTCTAGATTTTATTTTAATCTATGTAGAAAATTTTAATTTGAAGTTTATGACCATCCAGGGATATGAACGTTTACTCTGGAGTTTATTATTATCCTATTAGAAAATGTTTACTCTAGAGTTTATCATCATATATGGATATAAAATTAGTTTTTATTTTGGGACCGAACCCATAAAATAGATACCTACGTGTCCTCATGGAAGGAATCAGAACCCACATAGTTCAGTGTTGTTTAATGTGGCACAGAATACCTTTTATGGTTGTGTGATAATGACCCAACTGTATAGTTTAACATCATGGGGAAAGGACATCTAGGTGAAGTGGCCTAGTCAAATATTGGTGTGGAACTTATGAATAAGAATCCTAAGAAACCTAGAAGAAATACGAGCTTCCAAGTTGAATTAGACACTATTAGTGATATGTCCCACAGAGAACAAGGTTGATTTAGAATGTTGGGTTTGAACCTCTAGGAGGATTCCTACGTATTCTGTTTGGATGGGAATAAAACCCCACATAGTTTGACATGTATCATAGGTGTGTATGACCCTTTGCGAAGATTAAGATGGGGCTTATTCTTGAATAACATGCCTCAATGAAGGGGACCATCAGTGATGTATCAAATCATGATGGTTAGGGGGATTAATTCAGGTTTCACTCCAAACAACGACTTCCAGATTAAAGGAATTAGGGATAGAATACATAGGAGGATGTTAAATGAGCTTGGGTCCCAGGTGCTTACATATAATACTTATGGTGGGAGTCATATATATTGATTTTCACTCCTTCAGGTGGATTTATGAGTGTTTTGATGGTTAAAAACCTCTTATCCCATGTGATTCAAGCTTGGTGTGAGAAAAATTAGATGGTAAATATTCAAAAATCCACATACATTTCTTTCCTCTTCTGGTGGAAGAGGCCATGGATATGGTGGAAGGGGTTGTGGCTACTGTGGAAGAGGTCGTGGCTACAAAACTTCCTTCTCTTCATTTTACATTGGAAGAGATTCCAAGGTAAGGAAGGAATGAAGGTAAAGGATGAAGAGAAGAGTGAGACTGTAACCTAAAATATGAATGGAAATGGTATTTCACCCGGATGGTATCCATTTAATTGGTCCACAAAAAAGAGGGAGACTTTTCCTTTGTCAAAGGGAAAAGCAAGCGTAATCCTTACTCTCTCTATCAGGGACCCGAGGCTCCAGGTCTTAGTGATGTGAAGGGGAGGACATTGTCATATCCCCAAAATTCAAGACCGATAAATCCGAAACACTATCCCTAGGGTAAGGTTTAATGTGACCATATATGTAAAAATCTATATATGCCACAAGGATCATGAACCTCGAGTAGGACAAGGGCATGAAACCCTTGACTGTAGAAATAAAAATCCAAATGAAATAAAACCTGATGTGACTTTATCTAAGGTTTTTTAAACATGTGGTCTTGGTTGAAGTTTCAAAATGTTCCATTTCACACAAGGGAACCGATGAAGGATAAATCCTACCATGAATAGATTTGAAGGAGGCTTCATGAAAGGCTCGTATAGGCTGCATGGTGAGGTAAACCAAGGAGGGCCGCACAAGGTATACACCACACAAGGGCTCTCTATGCAAGAAGGCTATGGAGAATTGGTTTTATCTTAGGTGAAGAAAAACCTACTTGATTATACTTGTGTGATACTTGGCTCAACCCTTCAAGGATCTTGACAGGTATTCCGAGAAGTGAGAAGCACAAGTTACTATTTGAGGAAGGGTGGTCATGCTAGTCTACTTAAATCAGGTGGGCTGGGTGAAATGGATGCGAAAGTGTTGTTTATTATTAACACTGAACATTTTTAAAGTCTCATTATCCTTCTCTAATCCCCTCCCATTTTTGTTAAGAAACTAACTAAGTTGTTTTGAGAGACTTGGGTGAAGAACTAGGGAGATTAGAGCAGCAATCGACTTTCAAGGAAATTAATCTATCCAAATGATGGCCCCAAGGGTTTAGTTATAGGTAAATAGGTGACCTTCGAAAAATTCGGTTGGTCGCGCAGGTAGAGTGGTGCGCAAGTGCTTGCATGAAAACAGTGATCAAGGATACTTTAGGCAAACCACTTTACAAGCCTTTGCAAATCTTTACATTCTTCATCTATTTTATCCTCATTTTACCTAGGCATTTCCCTTTGTCACATTTTCATCCATGTGATGAAAATAGAGTGTCAACAATATACTTTTATGAATATAGTAAATATCTATGTAAGATTATATTTATATATATATATATTTAAACAGATAACAGGTTCCGTTGAAGTGGAGAATAATTGACCATTGCATCCAATACATCAAGGGTTAAATCCTCAACTTATGAACTGACCTAGTTGTGGGAGGCATGGATTTTACTATCCCTAGGTTGAGAGGAAGGTGACCTTGATAGGGAATGATGATCGTTGGCTAGATGAGGGTCACGGTGTTCACTAGTGGTGAAGAGTGAAAGAAGCCATGCAAATGGGGTGATGCTATGATGGTAGTGCATCCAACGTGAGATGATTCAAATCCTATTTGGGAGCTTAGATGACCTCCATGTCAGCAGGTGGTGATGAGATCTGGTGCGTTTTGGTGTGAAACAAAGAACCTCGATAATGGCGGGTGATGGTGTGCCGCAGGCTCTGTGAGCGTCGAAGGTAGGCATGCTGATGGGGTGATTTGTGCGTCCACAAGTGAATGTGACTGGTGAACCCCCACATGAATTTAGGGCTGGTGGTATGATAGTTATATTTATCACTGACATGACATCTGACGAGACAATATGGTTTTCCATCGTTTACTCACGGTAGAGGCTTATTCGCTTGGAGATGCACATGAAACAACAACCCAACATGAATAATGTTTAAGGACTAGTATTGTAGTGTATAACTTGTAAAGGGTCTTTATAACTTTTATTAGTTGGGCCTTTGATCCATTAATGGGTGGGTTATCCCTTAAGGGGGGGATGTGCCCCGCCCATTGGGGTTTGAAAGCACGTGTGTGTGATTTAGTGTAATTATACCCCTAGGTACCTAATATATTTTTGTAAATATATTAATAATTATTTTCTATAATTATAAATATATTTATAGCATTATATATATTTATATAATAAATATCAATAAATATAAATATAGTTAATATATTTATTATAATCTCATAATTATAAACATGTTTATATAATTATATATATAATAAATATATAAATATAAATACAATTATAGTAAATATATTCATTAATTAAATATATTTCTTATTTTTTTCTTATTATTTAAATATATAATTAAATATGTTTTATAATTATATACTTTTAAAAAATTAATATTTATATATTTATATCATTATTGTATATATATATATAGAAGATATATATAAATATATATAAATATAAATATAAATATAAATATAAATTAAATAAAAAAATAAAAAAAAATAAAAATAAAAATAAAAATAAAAATATAAATAAAAATATAAATATAAATATAAATATAAATATAAATATAAATATAAATATAAATATAAATTATAAATATAAATATAAATGTACATATAATTAAGGTAAATATATTTATTATTTAAATAAACTAACAATATTTTTATAATTATTTAAATATATATAATTAAATATTTCTAATTATATAATTATTTTTATTTATTTACTTATTTATAATTGTAAATATATAAATATATAATTATTGTAAATATACAATTATTAATATATTTATTTATAAATATTTATTTATAAATATTTTTTTAACATTATTAATTAATATATAATCATAGATGCAAGCATGTGAAATATAACAGAAATTGAATAATTAAAAATCAGTACACATTAAAAATGTTAGAAAAAATAGATATGTTTTATTAATTAAATATAAATTATTAAAAAAATATGGATATTTATTGAAATAAATATTAATACATATAGAAAATATTAAAATACAGTAAATAAATAAAATATAATAATTATTAGAAAATGATTAAATTCTAAATAAATTAAAAATAAAAAAATTCTTCCAATGAATATATAATATCAAACTATAATAATATTAAAAATAAATAAATAAAATTTATTAGTTTAAAAAAATATATTTAACATATCGCGTTATAATGAAATTCTAAAACGAATATTAAAATATGAATAAATTACATAAATATTGGGTGTATGTGTTTTTATATAAGATCTCATTAATTACGTAAACATTTGTGTATGTGTGTTGTATATAAAAATGGATTAATTATGTTTATGTGTGTGTAAACTCAATGAAACAAATGTTTGATATATGTTAAATTGAAAAAGTAGAGTGAAATATAATTATATTAATTAATCAATTCAATTAGTAAGTATTTATAATTTATATTAATTTTTAAGTATAATCCATTCTTGACTAAATATATGACTTATTTAATGTAATCATAAGTGATCTTTATTATATAAATCATATTTTAGGAAATATTATATACATTGATATATATATAAAGAGAAATATATATGAATATATTTCTGTATTAAATTCATTAATTAATAATTATGTATAAAACCTAGTTAAAAAAATAAGACATTACTTTTTTTCTAATTAGTACAGTTTATTTTTTTTCTATATTAATATTTAATATATATTATTTATTAATATTTATTAGTAGTATATATCTACATATTAAAAATATTCATTTTTATCAATAACTTTTTCATTAATAAGTTTTTTAATAACTTTTTAATTTATTCAATTTTAATATTTTTGTTTAATTATTAAAATTTATTATTTTTAATTTTTTTGTTTAATTATAAATATTTATTCATTTTATTTTTCAATATTCAATATATAATATTTATTAATATTCATAATATAAATATATTAAATTTTTATATTTTGATCTATAATTGTTTAATTGAAAAATGTTTAATGTTTATCATGATTTACTAATTTTTAATTTTTATATATTTAATTATTTATTATTATTCATTTTACATATTTATATTTTTAATATAAAAGATTTATTAATATTTATAATATATATAGGTATATATTCAACTTATTCATTTTTATCAACAATTACTTAATTAATAATTTTTTTAATATTTTTATTTTTAATGTACTCCTTTTTTATTTTTTTATTTTTAATTATCTCATTTTATTTAGGACATTATCAGCCCTAAAAATTACTGATAATGGATAACTTTATCATCACTAAAAAAAGAGCTAATAAAGGGTACCCTTTATTAGTGAAAAAAATAAAGCATTGATAATGGGTGCCTTTTATAAGTACTAGAAAAAAACACTTATAAAGGTTATCCTTTAGTTGTGTTATGAAAAAACACAAATAAAGTGTTCCTTTTTAGTGATATTTTATGATACTGATAATGAACAGTATTGTTAAAGGGCTGTTTTTTTGTATTGCATCTTGGAGAATCATATTCATAACCCATTTTAAACCAGTTTCCCAAATAACCGGAGTCCTATTAAATCTATAGGAGAAACCCTTCAGTAACACCGTTATTTCCTCGAAAAAAATGTACATGTCCCAATGCATAAATGTGTTATATAGGACCATAAAAATTTATTACAGGCTCACTCGGTGCTATTTTGGTGCACCCTACATTTAATGTTTAATGGGCTCACCCAATGCTATTTGGGCGCACTAAAGGTATAAGCTATACCAGGCTCACCCCTGAGCTATAATGGGGATCAAACCTTCATATAAGTTTTATGAGGCTCATTGGTTTAACATATAATGCTCACATCCCATATAAAACAATTATTCTTACACTTTTTCCTCAGAAAACCTTTGAAATTGACTTTTAAACCTATATGAAAAACATATTTGGATATCAAAATACAACTTTTATTTAAAAAACTATTTTTAATATGAAAATATCTAGAAAAAAAGAAATATGGATTATACTTTAAGAAAATATTAATGATTTTTTTGAAGAAAATATCATTTTCACAATAAGTAAAATCAAAGGATTTCATCTTAGTTGAAAATTTATATTTAAGGATCAATTGGAACACTTATTGAGGAAAACAACCTTTTCATTTTGAAATCACTTATTTTAAAAAATTGTTCAATTTTAAAGTAAATATTTTAATTTTAAATTTAACTAATATAATTGTAAAATAATATTCAATGGAAATATAAGTCATGATGAATGGAAAATCTTCTCATGCTATATAAGTTAATAAAACATTCATTTCAAACTTTTTTCAGAAAATACACAAAGTACATTTCTTGGAAAGGAAAAAATATTCCACTGAAAATGGTTTTAAAAAACGTAAAACATGCATAAAAATGATTTTAAACATTAATATTATAATTATAAAAAAATTTAAACATTTTTTTAAAAAATAACGATATGGAAGAAAAATAGTGTTTTAAGGGAATCATTAAAATATGATTTTTAAAAGAATGTCCCTTACCATTTAAGAAATATTTGAATTTTAATCCCCATGAATTAATAACATAAAAAAATATAAAATCAATATATAAATTCGTGATATAATATTTCAAAAGGGATGTATATAGAACTCATAAAATAATATAGGTGCTTAACATCAAAATATGCCTCAGTGAAAGTAAATTGAGATGAATTCCCTTAACTTGAGTATAACTCACCACATACGTTATTTATATTACTGAATAAAAAAATTATCTTTTTTTATAATTTAATAAGAGCCTTTTGAAATTTAATTATTAAATTTTTTCATTTTAAAACATGTTATATAGTATTTATTAATCAATTAAGTTATCATCAATCATTTTGATGATATTCCTCTCATATGGTTGAAACGACTTAAGAAATTTTACTATGGTCAAAGAGGTTATTAGTCCACTATATTCAAAAAACATAATCATTAAATAATAATTTTTTTTATAACAAAATTATATTTTTAATACCAGTCATGAATGATGGTTATGAAAAATGAATTATGTTACAATCATGGTTACAGTAGGACATATGTACGTATGCGTAACGCTTCCATTTTCAATGATCATTATGGAAAAAAGGAAAATATTCTTTAATAATTACATAATATACTTAATATAATAATAATTATATTAATATTTTATATATATAGATATATATCATCCATGTGATGTAGTGATGAAAAATGAATCACATCACTTCATGGGGGTGGTCGTCCACACATGTGCATGAACGAAATTACCAATTTTCAGTAGATGAAAAGGTAACATGGTAAATTATATATTATCATTTAATAATGATAAATATTTAATGAATGTTATTTAAAAATACTAATTTCATCATTATAATTCATCTAGGAGAGAATATGATGGAAAATGAATTATATTGGTTCACGAAGAGGTCATCCGCTATACAAACAAATGAAGGTTTTGTTCCCCATTTGATGGAAGATGAGATAGATACATGTTTTGATATTAAAATAATAACATCTAATAATTTGTATTTCAATGGTTATATTATTTTATAATAGTTTAAAAATATTTTAATGAGATGGATGAATAAATAAAGAAAAAAATATTGATTAAAAATGATACCGCATCTTTAGATAACCTCTTTTTCTTAACATATCAAGACAAATAACATTTAAAATATACTTAAAAGGACATAAAAAATAAGAGGAGTGACTCTATTAAGTGATGTTTTAGGTATTGGATGAAGCAAAATGGGTTTTAAGTGTGAAGTACTGAGAAGAATATGATCCCTGTTATAAGAGAAGGGAGGGGCACCCTTGGAATTTCTCAAAATAATAAAATAATATATATTATTGTTCAACTAAAAATGGATAAAAAATGATTAATTTTGAGTATATGAAGTGTAAGGGTTTAAATAATCTCTCCCAAAAAAACTATAGAATTTTTCACTATGTTTTTCTCTTTATCTTTTGGGTTTAACCCCTCTTTAACCCTTTTAAGAAATACAGTCACCAAAAGTATTTTTATTCCTTGAGGGTCAACATAGTTAATATGAATGCAATAAAGGCCCATAAATTTCCCATTATAGATATTTGCAACTGTATCATAATAATGTTTGAGAATATAAATTTTTGAGTATTTTTATATCATTTAACAAAATATTATTTTCTATAAATTATCATTTTTGATAAGTTTTAGAACAAAAATTAATTAGAATTTAATAATATCAAGAACAAAATATAATTAAAAACGATTATTCAAATATATCCTTGAAAATTCACGTCAGTCTATAAAATTGTTGGAGAACATTATTTATATCCAATTACATTACTTTTTTATATTGTTAGTATATTTGATTTTATTTTTTCATTAATTGAAATACTACCACATCATCGTTTTCTGAGCATTTAAGGTAATAATTTTTCACTGAAAATTAAAATTAATTTACTATAATGAATATAATTATTTTAGATTTAAAGATAATATTTATAGTAAAACACATCATTTTTATAACTTTAATAAAAATATTATAGTTATTAAAAACATGAATGTGACATGTTTGACTTTTCATTAAAAATACTATAAAGGCCATGATCTCATCCAAATTGAAAAAAGTATGTATAAATGAATCTTAGAAGAGTACTGAAAAAATGGAATCATCCAATAAAATTGGGTCAAGTATAAAAGTCATTTTGTAATCATTTTCCTTTTTTTAACCATTATTCACCTGATATACCCTTTTCCATGGTAAACAAATTTACTAACATTACTAATCATATTGGAAAAAAATAAAAGGAACCAATTTAATAAATTTGGACCTTATGATTAAAAATATAAAATACAATTTTGAAAATTAAATACAAAAAATTATTATATTTTAATTTATAATTAAATTAGTAAAATGCCATGGGAAATGGTTTTTTTAGAAAAAATATTTTTTTAATGTATAAAATGTTTTTATAATAAATTAAAATATAAAATTCATTTAAAAAACCATAATTTCATAAATCTAAATAAAATATAACAAATTAAATATTAAAACTTCTCAAAACAATAATTTTAATTTTTAAATTTATTAAAAGGAAACACAATTTTCAATAAAAATAATCATTTTTTACTATTCATTGAAAAAAAAATATTTTTAGAAAATTATCAAAAATTTATTTTAAGAAAATTTTGGAATACTAAATTCCAAAATGAAATCAATTTTTTTCAAAATACATTTTCTAAAATTTCTAGAAATTAATCATAATAGTAACTCATCAATACAATGAAAATTTATTTCTTAATATAATGTATTTTTTAAAAATTAAAATGAATTTACTAAAAAATAAGTGAGTATTTATTAATATTTTATCAATTTAAATATATTTAGTAGTAAATTTTTAGATATTTCCAAAATTAGTTCATTTGATACATACCCAGAAATTTAATTGATATGTTTAATGGCCACATTAAGAAAATGATATTTCATTATTCATATAAGCTTAGTTGTAATATCATTGAATTCCATTTAATTTTTTTGAAAATTAAATGGAATTATTTTGAGACTAGGTTGTGAGAAAGAACGTAATTCTAAGACCTAGAGTGGACAAAATGTATTTCAAACTATTTTTAATGTTCATTAAATAAATGTATGAGTGAGTTTTTCTATATTTTAAATCAGTGCCCGGAGCAAAAACATGAGGGAAATGTTGAGCTCAGAGCATTAAGATTTACCTAGGAAGGGCCTAACATCGACTGGCACGAGTCGACCAAAAAAGATAATTTTCGAACTTTTGCATGAAAAATAAAATAACTTAAAAAGATATTTTATTATATTTTCTTCTTCTTTATGCAACAATTCATCAGTGCTGTGATGTAGCGAGGAGTCAACGCTGAATCCCACTAACGAATCTCATTAATGAATTAGTGTGTCGACACTACAACATGCACACTTCTTCCTTTTATAATTAAACAGGGAATTCAGGGTTGACGAACAACCCTAGAATTCCTCTGATGAACAACAAAGGAAACCTATCCAACAATGAACGCCGATGAATTGGAAAATGGCGACGACCCCGTTGCATATCAGATTTGGGACCGTAGATAGACGGACGATGACAAACGATCAATCTTGAGCAATCTCCTTTCTCTGGTAGGGGTATTTCTGAGTGATTTTCATTTCCCTGTTCTTAATGTTTAACAACGAATGTGGACTAACCCATGAACAGGTTGATCTGTGGTTCGATCATTCATTCGAAATGGTTAATGATGCGGGATAAAGGGGATATATATCTTTTTGATTGTTCCGGCTATTTTTTATTCTCATGATTTTACTAACAAGAATGTATCTGGGTCAACAAAAACAATGACCTGGATCATTCTTTGGGTATTCTTATGTTGCGACTCCTTCCACAATTTCTTCTTGCATTCTTCCCCTTCTTTGTGACATAACTATTGGCAAAAATGATATCCGCAGTCCTGGAGGGACAATGACGGTACATCGTTCCGCATCATTGGTGAGAGGCTGTGACAAAAATATGAGGTGACGGTAGGATGCCACGACAGCCGCAGGAGGCCATGTCAGAGATCCAACACCACAGAACCCATTTGCAGTGGCATCAGAAGCTGTCAGCATGGAGGCCGGTAGTAGGAAGGAGGCAGCGTGCTGGAAGGGCACCGTGGTGGCGATAGAGGCCCCTGGTACAGAGGCTGAAGGTTGGAAGCAGGTGGACGCAGCCATGCGGCCCAAAAAAGTGGTCCTCAGATTGTAGTGGTTAGCTAGACCTGCGGCTTACAGTGGGTGACGCGGAAGACCTGGTCTTTGTGAGCAGGCTTGCTGGATGAGGAGCAGGTGCCAACCTAGATCCATGTGGTTGTGTGAACCAAATACCGCACGGTTTTTGAGATTGAGGACAACCGGTCCACCAATGGGGGATGTGTTGGCGGAATAAGCTGGGTAGCAGAGCAGCCCGGGATGTAGAATAACTGGCCCTCCAATGTGGGCTGAACCAGATGGGGAACCGGACCGTTGGGTAGCTCAGCTGGTCAAAACTGATCCAACTATGTCGGACCATACCAAATGAGAACTGGGACGCAGGGCAACCTGGCTGGCTAGACCCATGGCCGAACCTGGCCAGGTTAGGTAAGGCCCAATGGGCCTAGCCCCTAGGCCAGGCTGGAACTGGTTGGAAAAGACCCAACCGGGTTGAGTCAACCAAAACGATTCAGGGAATGAAGGACCCCCCAGGCCGGGTAGGTCGGGTTGGCCCAACCAATCCAGACTAGGCTTGAATGCAGTCGACCCCTATTTACTAAAACACCAATATCATTCCAATCGTGCATCCGATTTATGTTCTGTCTACGGTGTTGGGAACCTTGCAATGAGATGGACCTTTGAGTATACTCTAGGTGAGACATTTTGGCATTTGAGATACGACTGATGGCTTGAGTTTTAGAATCTTTCAGTGTAAAGTGCAATAGGGAGATAGAATCCCATGACTAGATGTGACATGTAGTATATGACGAGTAGGACCTAAGTGGTCTAGTAGATGAGCAGACCTCAGTGGTCCAGTTGCTCAACGGACCTTAGTGGTACAATAACATAGCAAACCTCAGTGTTCTAGCAGATGAGCAGACCTTAGTGGTCTAGCGGCCGGGAGGCCCTTAGTGGTACAACAGCCCGACAGACCTCAATGGTCGAGCAACAGAACTTACCTTAGTGGTCCAATAGCCGAGCGAAACTAAGTGGTCCAACAGCTGAGCGGACATCATTGGTGCAATAGCGGAGTGGACCATAGTTATCCAATAACTGAACAAACCTCGGTGACTCATCAGGTATGAACCCCTCAAAAGAATAAGATGATTCAACTTTATGAATTTGAATCTTAACTTTTATTATTTTAGTTAAACCTAGAGTGAGATATCTTTTCTTTTTGGTCTTTACTTTGTGGTTTTGGGTCCCTACTAAGTATTGCGTTAATCACCCCAGCACGGGTTTCACCCGCACATGTCTTGTCACTTGCAAGTGATCGACACTTCAATGGAGTCCTTGGTGGCCTGGGACCAGGTGGTGCTCAGTGAGATCGGACATACGAGAATACTTATATAGCTACATGAATCCCCCCTTCACCTACCCTTCAGGTAGGGTCTCGAGTAGATGGACCAAGGAATTGTTTCTTTCTTCTAGGGTTCTGGGCTTGTATTATGGCCCCTTGTACTTTCAATTGTACTATACTGTCATTAGTTTTCTCAGTGATAGTTGTGGATTACTTTCTGTTTACTTTCCAATGTTTGAGCTTTGTGCATGTGTATAGGGTTAAAGGAAAATGCCTTTGCATTTTGAAACATGCTTATTCGGTGCTAGTCGCCAACTCCTGGCCTATGAAAGGTGGGCTTGGGTTAGTCACGACACGGGCCCCAGGGGATGGTTCGTGACAATGTGTTATCATATGACGGTTAGTTATACCGAAATAACTATGAGTTTGAATTTTTTTTATGGGGAAATAGTGTGAAGTGTCCTATGTTCGGCTTTCATGCCATGGAGTCCAGTGTTGGTGCAGTGGTTGACTTATCCATACCCCAGGACCCTGAATTTTGCTTTCCAACTCATTACATGAAAACACTAGTTGCATGTGTCTATGAATGTTTTCTTATGATCTTTATGAGCTAGATTCAACTCACCAGTTATAATCTTTTAATCTTGATTAATCTTGATCTCTTTCAGGGTGCCTCCATTTAGACAAGCAGTGAAGATTCCAGTGCATGACCACGAGGATGGTCTATAGAGTTATGAGACATCGATTTGGGGACTATTTCCTGAGATGGTACCTTCGGGCTGTGTCCCAGCGATACCACGAGATGATGATCAATATTTACTACTGGCACTACAGGTAGAGGACGTACTTAGGCTCAATACCTTACATGAGTTCGAGAGGAAGAGACCTCCCAGTTTCAGGGGAGAGACATATCCTCAAGTAGCTGAGGATTGGATGGAGGTAGTGATGTGAGTTTTTTTATTAGTGAGGATGCCACTGAACTAGATGGATATTCTAGCTGCAAGCCTTCTACAGGGCTCGGTAGGGAGGTGGTGGTGTTTGATGATCCAGACTCATGAGGATGCCACCCTCACCAGGTTTGACATTTTGTGTCTTTTCAAGGAGAAGATATTCCCTCAACTTTGTGCTCAGGGAATATAAAGAAGATGCTTTACCTAAATTAGGGTAACCAGAAAATGGCCGAGTACTCTGTAAGGTTCACAGACCTCTCCCATTACTCTATTAATATGTTATGAAAACTTTTCTTTAGGGCCCAAACATTTGAGCAGGGACTTCTACGGGAGATCAGGGCATCAATGATTTACCTCATAATCCCTATATAGGATGGGGTGCTAGAGCGAGCTCTACTAGTGGAGATCTTCCTCGTAGAGAAGGCACCGATGGTGGGAGCTACCACTGGGTGACTGGTGGCAGAGTCATCTATGGAAGGTACCCGATAGATGAAGCAGAGTCCCAAACCAGCCATCCCTTTTGGAGGATAACCCCAAGACTCAGGGTCGATAGTAGGAGGCACCCAGGGTAGTGGGAGTCATCCGTAGAGATGTGTATGTTATGCATGTGGTGGGCAGGGGTACATGGCTTGGTATTGCACGAGTTTCCGCACAGAGGACCAATAGATGGTCGAGAGACTACCAAAAATGAGACAGAGACATGGATAGGGAGGTCCTCTAAGTGGAAGACGTGGAATGGGAGTGGGAAGAGTGGAAGGATGTGGGAAGAGGTATGAGGTTTTACCACCACCACCCTTAGGTGGTCTGCCCCGGGCTCTAGGTGTAGGTGGATAAGAGCGGGATCAGCTCTAGGACATCATGGCCTACGATCCCGAAATCCCAAATAAGATATGAGGTATGATATATGAATTCTAAAATTTTGTTAAAATTCTTATATACACAGGTCCCATCCACTCCTTCCTTGTCGCTGACCTTGTTTAGAGTTTGGAGATTCTGATCGATCCGTTGGATCGATCCTTACAATTAGATACTCTTACAGGTGGAAATTAAGTGATCACCCACTGGTGCCGACTGTGTGAACATACTCTTGGAGCTGACATATTTGGCAGAGATCTCTTAGTAATGGGTTTGAGGCTTTATGACATTATCATGGGTTTGGAATGGCTATTCAAAGTTCATGATCAGATCAACTATTTTAGGAATAGTGTGCGGTGTGCCTACAGATATGGTTCATAATTTTGCTTCATCATCAAGAAGAGAGTTCATGAATTTTGTGATGGACTCACACATAGAAGGGTGTAGCTGATCACTCATTAGTTGACTAGAATGACCCTCGATGAAGTGGATTAGATGATGCCATAATTTCCTACTGGGGTGGGTGAGTACAAGGACATCTTTCTAGAATATGTTCAAGGAATACCTCCCCACAGAGATGTAAAATTATTCATTGATCTGTACGGTGGGATGACATTGATATCTAAACCTACATATTGGATGGATATTACAGAGCTCCAGGAGCTGAGGCTACATTTTGGAGTACATTAAGATGAAAGGTTTTTTGAGTCCCAAAAATTCACCACGGGCATCCACATTGTTCTTTTCCAAGAGGACAGATAAAATATTGTGTTTATGCATGGACTTTCGATGACTGAACCATGTGATAGTAAATAAAAAGTATCCTCTTTTAAGGACAGATGACATCTTCCATCAGTTGAAGGGAGTGAGATGGTTCTCAAAGGTAGACCTCAGATCAGGCTATCACCGGCATCAAGTACGAGATAAGGACACCTTGAAGATGGCTTCTAGATGTTTCTATGGCCACTATGAGAACTTAGTGATGCCTTTTGGCATGAAGAATTCCCCAGCAGTGTTCATGGGACTCCTGAACAAAATCTTACATCCGTTCTTAGATATGTTTTTAATAGTCTTCATTGATGACATCTTAGTGTATTCAATGTCTGAGGAGGAGCACATGATACAACTAAGGATGGATTTGGGCACACTTCGAGAGAACTTGATTTATGGAAATCCCTCTAAGTGTGATTTCTAGATATGTAACGTTCATTTCCTAGGTCATTTCATCTAATAGGACAGAGTTGTGGTGCATCCAGGGAATATCGAGGTGATGCTTTCTTGGGAACCACTGAAGAGCATTACTGAGGTGTGGAGTTTCATTGGGATGGATGGGCACTATTATAAGTCTATACCCGACTTCTCCATAGAAACAACTCCCATGAAATAATTGATGAATAATTGAAAACTCCACCCATGTAAAGAATGATTACAGTAATGATTTCAGCCACATATGTATAGTTTGACGAGTGCTCCTATAATGAGGCTTCTAGAAAAGGGAACCGACTACGTTGTGTTATGTAACGCATCAGTAACTGGGCATGGGTGTGTTCTGATGCAGGGTAAAGTAGTGATTGCTTATAGATCATGAAAATTGAGACTACATGAGAAGAACTATGTGACTCATGACCTTGAGTTGGGAGCGGTAGTCTTCGCACTAATGATTTGGCAACACTCCCTTATGGGAGAACAATTCATCGTCTACTATGACCACAAATGTCTCAACTTTATCTTTTCTCATAAGGATTTTAATATGAGACAAATAAATTAGATAGAGATCCTCCAAAAATGTGACATTGAGATATTCTATACCTTTTTGAAGGGGAGGTGGTGATAGATTCTCTTTGTAGGAGATTTAGTATACGTCTATTGAATGAGACCTCAGAGCAGTTTTCATCACTTAATATATCCTTCTTGGATAGAGAGGAGATAATATTTCTTTAGAATATGGTAGTTTCTCCTCCACTCTTACAAAAATTCAGGGAGGCCCAACTCATAGTTGATATCTACGAGTCTACACATGCTCAGATGTACACATGGCATGCCCCTAACAGATATTCTAAAGGTATAGATCACATCATCGTTTTCAGAGGAAACATTGTAGTACCAGTGGCATTGCAGGAGGAGGTGTTAAGGGAGTTCCATACATACCCTTTGGCAGTACATCCATGTTTGGTGAAGACGTTCCAGGACCTCTGACGTAAGTACTGGTGGCCAGGGATGAAATAGGTTGTGGCCGAGTTTTTATCAAGATGCCTCACTTGTCAGAAAGTGAAGGATGAGCACCTGGTTCTAGTAGGTTTGACACAAACTTTTGAGGTACTAGATTTGAAATAGAATGGGTTATTTATGGACTTCTTTGTTATTTTACCATGTACATCCAGAGAGAACGATACCATCAAGGTGATCATAGACTGACTCCCAAAATCGTACCACTTACTACCCATTCTAGAATACGGTTCAGTAAAAATCTTGGGATGCCTCTAAGTGTAGAAGATATTAAAACTCCATGGAGTACCATATATGATAGTCTGAGATCATGATTTAGGATTTAAATCCCGGTTGTGGAAGGGATTACGGGAGGCATTTGGGACTCAGTTGAATTTGAGCACACCCTTTCACCCACAGATGGATGGTCAGATGGACTGGACCATACACACGATGGAGGACATGATTTGTGCTTGGATTCTTGATTTTTGACATATTGGAGAGGACCAACTACCACATGTGGAATTTTCATACAACAATAGAAACCACTCAACCATTAGTATGACACCATTCGAGGAACTGTATGAACAACCATGTAGGTCACCATTATGATGGACATAACTACGGGAGTCAAAACTCATGGGTCCAAAGATTGTATATGCTACCACTGAGAAGGTGCATTTCATAATAGAGCAGATGAAGACCACACAAATTTTATTGAATTTCTATGTTGATAGGTGATAGAGACCCTTGGAGTTTGAAGAGGGGGGCCACATATTCTTATGGGTCTCTCCTAGATGAGGGATACAATGATTTGGCCGAGGAGAAAAGCTATCTCTGAGGTTCATTAGACCTTTTAGGATACTTTAGAGAGTGGTTTGGGTGGAATACCATATGGATCCTCCACCCTAGTTAGAGATGGTGCACAAATCATTCCCCATATACTAGTGGAGAAGATACGTGCACAACTGTTCTAACATCCGCGACCATGGAGAAATGGAAATTGATGATAGGGAGATATTCCCAGAGTACCCAGTGGAGATAGATGATCGACTAAAGATACTCTTCATGAATGATTGATTCCTCTAGTGCATGTCTGTTGGAAGCATGATAATATCTAAGAGAGAATGTGGGAGTGGGAGGCTCATGTTCGTTCCCAATACCCCCTTTTTATTGATTAGCCCTTGTTTTGGCTTATGAGGATGTACATACCTAATAGTGGGCATGATGTAGTGTCCCATAATTCCATGTAAATCTTTTGAATGTTAAACGGGATTATTTTAGGACTAGGATTTGAGACAGCACATGATTCAAATGCCTGGAGTGGTTGGAATTTATTTTCAAACAGTTTTTAATGTTTATTAAATAAACACGTGAGTGGGTTTTTTCTAAATTTGAACTGGTGACTGGATCCAAAAATATGAGGGCATTGTTGAACTCAGACCATCGAGATTTTCCTAGAAAGGTCCAAACATCAATTGGTGCGGGTCAACTGAAAAAGAAAGTTTTCATACTTTTCGAATGAAAAATAAAATAAACTAAAAAGTTGTTTTATTATATTTTCTTCGTCATTACGGAATGACTCATCAGTGTTTTGGTTGAGTGACTCATTAGTACTATGGTGAAACAACTCATCCATGCTGTGGTGAAGTGATGAGGAAACATTAAATCCTGTATGTGAACCTCATTAATGAATCTACATGGCAATGTTGCAATGCACAAACATATTCCTTCTTTAATTAAATATGAAATTTAGGGTTGACAAACAACCCTAGAATTCCTCTGACGAATGAATAAGGAAACCAATCCAACGATGATCATCAGTGAATCAGATGATGACAATGACACCCTTGGAGAGAAGATTCAGAACCAAATATTGATGGACGATGATGAACAACCATCCTCATGAAATATTCTTTCCCATGTAGGGGGGTTTTCTAAGTTATTTTCCTTTCCCCATTATTAATGTGTAATGGAGAACACATACCAACCCACAAGCATGTGGATCCATGGATTGATCTTTCATATGGGATGGTTAATGACGGAGGATAAATGAGATATATATCACAATGAGTATTCTACCTTATTTTTAGTTTTTTGTGATCCTGCTAATAAAAATGTTTTTATGTCAACAGAAATAATGGTCAGGATTGTTCATTAGGTGTTCTTGTGTTTCACCTCCTTCCCAAATTTCTTCTTGTATTATTCCAATTCATCATGTTGCACCAGTCAGTGGAGATGAAATCTAAGGTAAAGGTAGGTTAGTAGTGGCACATCATCCCGTGATGGCGGCAAAAGGCTGTGACACCTAGCCATAGTGGCAGCACTATACATCGTCTGTGATATGGTCCGTCCATACCATGGATGGTGGAGGGCGGCAGGTGGAAACGACCACCCAACTGTGTCAGTGGCTTCACATGGTGAAAATATATGATACACAGAACACAACGGTGAGGTAGACCCACATATTTCCACGTTTCACGTGAAAGACCCGGTCCACTTGAGCAGACCGGCTGGCTGAGGAGGCAGTGGCACCCAGACACCACGTAGTAGCGCGAACTAGACATTGCACGACATCCATGGAGGAGGAGAACTGGCCTGTGATGTGGGTCGAGTCGGATGGGGAACTGGCCCAACTAAGTCGGACCGGACCACATGAGAACCAGGTCACTAGGCGACCCAGTGGGATGGACCCACAACTAAACCAGGCCGGGTCCAATAAGGCCTAATGGTCTTGGCCATTAGGCTAGGCCAGACTAGGTTTCCCCAAACCCAAATGGATCGGGTCAGGTCTAGGGAAATGGTTCAGTTCATGTGGGACCCATGACCGATTCTTTCAGGTCGAGTCAACCATGTTAGATTGTGCTCAAATGTAACCAAACCCTGTTTACTAAAATTCCAATATTTTTCAAAAAATGCATCCAATTGACACACTTTCTAAGGTGTTGGGACCGTTCTGAAGAGATGATCCATTAGGTATACACTAAGTGAGACTTCTAGGTAGTTCAGATATGACCGATAGATTGAGGGGTAGAATATCATAGAGTGAAGAGCACTAGAGAGTGGTAATCCTATGGCTCAATTTGACATAAAGGATATGAAGAGAGGGACCTCAGTGATACAGTAGCCAAGTGGACCTCAGCGGTCCAGTTGCATTGGGGACCTTAGTGTTATAGTAGAGAAGCAAACCTCAGTGGTCCAGTAGATGAGAGGACCTCCGTGGTCCTGCAGCTTGGTGGACCTTAATGGTCTTGTATCTCAGCAGACATTAGTTTTCTAGGAGTGGAGTGGACCTCAGTGGTCCAACATATGAGTAGACCTCCATGGTCTAGAAGCTTAGCATACCTCAGTGGTCCAACAACAGAGTAGACCTTTGTGGTACAATAGCTCAACAAACCTTGGTGACTCATCAGCGATGAGCCCCTCAATAGTAAAAGATGATTCAGATTTATGACTGAGAATCTTACCTTCTATACATTGAGTTATACTTGGTGTGAGAGGTCTTTTCTTTTTTTTTTCTGGATTTTTGGTATTTCCATTGTGGTGTGGGGTCCCTACTGAGTATTGTGTTACTCACCCTTGCACGAGCTTTTCCTTCACGTGTCATGTCTCGTGCAGGTGATCAACATTTCAACGAATACCTTGATGGTTAGGGACCACATCGTGCCCAGTGAGACGGGACAAATGAGAATATTTCTATCGCTATAGTTAGCTACCCTTCACCTACCCTTTATGTAGGGTCTCGAGTAGATAGACCATGGCAGTTATTCTTTGATTTGTGGTTTTGGGCTTATATTCTGGACCATTTTTACTTGCAGTGGTATTTTACTCTCAGTAGTTGTCTCAGAGACAATAGTGGTTTAATTTTTGTTTACTTTTTTTAGTTTGAGATTTTTTCTTGTGTACTGGTTTAAAGGAAAATACCTTCCATTTTTGGGATATCCCTATTCGGCACTAGTTTCCAACATCAGGACTATGGAAGGTGGGCTTGGTGTAGTCACGACATGGGACTTGAAGGACTGGTTGTGATATTGGTGATGTGTAACTTGTACACTATCAAAAAAATTATTTTTAAAATATGAGTATATTAAAAAAACTTCTCAGTGAAATTTCTTGTTCAGGACTATTATTACACCACCATACGTTTAGAAGGGTAAAAAATAATTCCATATTTAGAGACAAAATGTCCATGTAATGAAATATATTGTAATCAAAATTCACTATTAAAAATTTTTATAAATAAATTTTTGTTTTTAATGTCTCTTGAACAATCCATTGATTTATTTCATGTTCCTAAAAAATTTTATAATAAACCATAATATCATAAATAAATAAAAAAAATTATTCAAAAGAACACAAAATGCTTTATTCATAAGATCCATGCAATCAAATGGTTCATTTGTCAACCTAAAGGTAATGACAAGAAACTCATAATTATAATTCCTAGTATGAAACATAATCCTGGTAATGTATTCGTTATTCAAATTATGGTAATTATATTAGAACTTAATATTAATCTTTTAAAAATACTACAATTCATGAATTTTATTAAATAGAAAATCTATTTTTTTAAATGAATTATTTTTATTAATAGTAATGTTATTGAGTTCTTTATATTCAAAAAAATCTTCATTGAACCATCATTAATTTTAACAAACACGATGAGATCACACAAATGTAAAGTAATAGGATGAATATTAACCTTTTAAAGAAAATCATGTAACTGAATTTTCAATTCTAATAACTTGAGTGGATCTATTTGATAAAGGGGTTTCAAACTTATCTTAACATCAAGAATTAATTCAATAATAAATTAAAACTCTTGATGAAACATAATAATATAAAAATAATTGAGAAAAACATCCACATTTATATTTACAAAAATCACATCACTATTCTAAATAAAATATTCCATTTTCAATAATAAGATCAAGACAAATCTCACTTCCATATATACTCATTTTCTTAACTTCATGATGGTTTCTCATATGTTGTTTCACATTTCTATAAAAAAAATTTAAACTCACTAAAAAAATTGAATACAACTTACTTATATTTATAATCTATGTTAACCTCATAATATAAAATCCAATCCATAAATATAAAAATATCAAACTCACATATGGGAAAGATAACAAATTCTTTAGGAAAAATCATTCCATATATAATCATAGGAAGATTCCATTAAATATTTATTTCTTTAACTCCTTCACAAGGAGAATTTACTAAATGTTAATTATCTATTTCTTGAGGTAATATTTCCATTTTATAAGAAGTAAATAGAAATAAATGAATTTATATATCTTCAATCAAATAATAATTTAGAATAATTTGATTATAAAAGTAATTTACCTATCATAACTTCATTTGATTGCCCGATATTTTCATAGGTAGTCATGAATGTGTTTTCCACACACTTTTGGTTATTTTATTGATGATTCCCATCATTATTATTTTATTAAAACAAAAATCCTCCAAATAGACCATATCATTACATTAAAAAAACACTACCTTCATATAATATTTGTTCAAACCATTACCTAGATTATTTTCTTTTCAATCACGACCCAAATTTCTTAATATACCACATAGATAACACTCTCTCTATTTCGTAAGACACTCCCCCAGATTATTCATACCACACTTATCGAAAGAGGGATATTTCAACATATTACCTTCATATTTATTCAATGTAAATATTCCCAATGCTATTTCACATGGTCTAGTAGTTATATTTTTAGTTGTAAAAGTCAACAAACTCCATCTTGTCATCTTCATAATATAATAATAAAAAAATCATAACTTTTTAATTCATGAGTGTTAAAATTTCATTATAGACACTGTTTCCATCATGAGTAAAACTGATAAGTTTTAATATAATGATACATAATGAAATTTGATGCATACCTAGAAAATATATTAGAATTAACTTCAAAGAGGGATACAAATTCCTCAACATTTTTCCTCAATTCCAAAATTTTTTCTTCTATATCAGGTCAAACTTCCTTAAAAATATACTTATAAAGAAAATATATTTAAATAATGACCGCTCAATGAAATTAATATCATCATTCTCTATAGAATTATGAGTTAAAGGGCACCACTAATCGACTTCAACATTAGAAAGATTTATGGAAAGAATTTAATTTTTGATGCTTTGAACAACCAAAAACCTTGAATATACATTCCAAATAATTGATCCATCATTCCTCTATAACTATATCTGATGTTTAACTAAAATAATAAAGGGATTTTTTTCTTCATGAAATGATATTTTATATAAATTATCTAATATAAAGTGTTTTATCACCAAATAGCATGGGACAACCATTAATAACATACTTCAACTGTGTAAACAAAATTTGAAACTATTCTGTTGCAATTCCAACTAGAAATGGTTTAATAACTCTGAATGGAATTATACTATTGATTCATTTCCACTTCATTCACCATGTTTCTTATATGAAAATGATTCAATAACCAACTTGTATTTGATGAATTAGTATAGAAACCCTCAACATTTTATCATGATTATATAATCCATATATTAACATACCTTAAAGTATTTTCATAATAGGATCTAGACTTATAATATTTTTTAAACCATTCCTTTGATATGAACTATAACACCCAATAACAAAAATTACCCATAATAATATGATTAATAATAAGGGTTTAAATTTATTATATTTTTTGGAAGTTTTTAGTTTTGTGATCTAGATAATTCAAAAAAATAATTACATATCATCCCATTAATAAAAATTTGGACACCATTAATCAATATCCATTTTTTTGAAAAAAAAGGTTATATAAATTTAAATTCTCTTTTAATTTTAAATATTTTATCTTCTTTATCATTAAATTTATATAGTGAAAATTTTGATGTTTTTTGTAGTTCTTACTCATCCTTAGGACCTATGAAAAACATTCTTAGTTTGGGGTATGATAAGTATGAAACCTGTTATTCCATTTTAATAATCTTGCAATCGTAGAAGAAAAATTTCCCCACTTTAAATAGTAAAATTTCAAAGAAAATAATCATTTTCTTAATCATGAAATAACATTAATTTCATTATTTTTTTAAAAAACATATCATTATTGATCTTAAAGGTAAAAATGATTAACATTAGGGTTTCTTTCAAAACACATGTACTCATGAAAACATTTTCATGAAAAAAACACCTTTCACTGTTAAAAGGTGTATAAATATTTCTGTAAACATATTCTCATTATATTACCATATGAAATCAAAATACATAAATAAAAAATAATTTCAAAAAACATAAAATTCATGTAGGAACTTTTGGAAATCATCATCATTTCAATCTTACAATAACCCTTATAATAACTCTAATATTTGGAATAAGCTACTTGGTTAATTACAATATAATTCCCATGCGAACGTAGTTATTAAGTAAAGAATTAGAGAGATATTTTAAGATCTCAGTTAATCATGATATATATATAAGGAAAATAAATACCTAAAAAATATTTATCATTATTTTACATAATAAAATATAAAAAATATAATATTTTTTATACATATTTCAAAACACTTTCGGACATGACATAAAAATAAGGATAAAAATCATTATTCGTTGAAAACTATTTAAACAAAAACTAACATAAGAATTGGAAATATGATATTATTGTGAAAATACATGAAAATATTTATTTTAAACCTATTATATAATAATGTCCATGATTGTCAGAAATTGAATTCATTATATAAATATTATAGATATGATTACATTAACAATTATATTAAATTCTCAAAAGTAACATGTCTATAAATTGATAAAAAAATAATTTCAAAATTTATCAAAGAATGATAAAAATGGTTTAAAATGAATTCTAACATAATTTTATTTAAAATAATTAAATATTTTAAATATTTTTTTCATATTTATATGGATTAATAATATAAGAAAATCAGAACAACTTTAAAAATTAGTCTTTAATGAAAAATGTATTACCTCGAGTCAGACTCACCATATACGAACCTTAAATATTTTATAATAAATTTATAATAATTTTATACAAGAATAAAAATGATTTTTATGTGTATTATGATTTTATTAGACCATTCATTTCCTTTATTAACATGCATTATATAGTTATTAAATTTTTTATGTTATTGTCAGACATTTTTTGAATGTTCAATTGATAATCCAGAAAATTCATTAGTAAGTCGACCAAGGTCAAAGGGGTAATTTTTACATAATATATAGTATATTAATCATGAAATATTAGTCATATTTTTAAATTAAATAAAATTTTATAACCATTCATCCATGGAGTACATGAAAAATGAATAACGTTGCTTCATGGAGGTGGTGGTCCACAAATAGGCACAAGCGATGTTGTATTTTCCAATGAATGGAAGGTTAATAAGGTAAGTAATAAATTATCTCTAAATAATCATAATTATTTCATGAATATCATATATATAATAATTAATTCCATCTTAATAACCATGCATGTGAGGTGGTTATAAAAAACAAAACACATCACTTTATGGGGGTGGTAATCAACACGTACTCACGATCCATGTATTCATTACCCATTGGATTGAAAAGAAGATAAAAAAGGGTATGAACATAATTATAATATCTTTTAATTATATTTAATATTATAATGTTAGGATTTAATTGTTGAAAAATAATTTCCGAAGGAGGCATAAGAAGAAGGAAACATGAAACACTACGTAAATAATCAAACCATTTATTTGGATAACCACTCCTAGATAACAACTTAAGCTTTATTAGGTTTGTGTTTTGGTTATTAAAAGACAAATAAGAAGTGGGGAATGATTTTTGGGAGCAATTAAGTTAGGAATTTAATGATATAGATATCTCAAAAGAAGTTAGGAATATATGAGAAGTGGTTCCAATTTATATGTGAGGGGATTGGAACTCCTGAAATTATTCAAAATTTTATATTAATATAAGGTCTTATTTGTTGTCAAGTTTCACCAAGGAAACCCAAATTCATATATAATATCTGATTTATTCATAAAAACCTATACCAAAAACTCTTATAAATGGTTTGGAGATATTTTAATCCATATTTCATAGTTTAACCCATTTAAAAGAAATTTAATCTTAACTGTGATAACATAACATTTTACAATGATAATATATATATATATATAATAAATGGTTCCTTATAAATAACATAATTATATTTATAAAAATTTAATCCATATTTTTATATTCAAAATCTATTGGAGTAATAAATTATATTTAATATAATTTGGAAAATTGATTTGAAAAGATATTTTAGAAAAAAAAGCTATATGAATAGAAATAATTTCACCTTGTAATCAATGAAGAATCTTATATACATGATTTTCTTCTATATAAAAATTTATAAATTATCTTATAATTTTTGTTAAATCAAATATTTAATGAATCCTTCCAACCATACCATTAAATCCAAAGACCCCAAAATAATTTTCAATTTTAATAAAATATAACTTATGTTCAAAAAAGTCATTATTGGTTCAAAAAATTCAAAATGATATTTCAAAATACATTAACTAACTTTATAAACATATATTTTGTCAATATAAAGGATTCTAAATTTATTAAGTCCTAATTACATAATAATAATTTCATGAAAGTAATAGTATTTTAAAAATCTACATTTTCACTTTTCACAAAAAATTAACACGTTTTATAAAAATATATAAAGTTCAATTTATGATAAATTAGATATGTTGAAAAAAATTGCATCATTTTTATAAAATTCAATTTTTATTTTTTATAAATTTGTATTTTAAATAAAACCATATAATACGTGGATGTTTTTTTTATTTAGAATAGAACTATTATTTTTTTATTGAATTTTTTCTTAAAATTATTATAGTGAACATGGAATCATAAAATATAATCATGAATATTACTAATATATGACATTTATTTATTATTAAAATTACCTAGGGTTTCACACGTTCTTCTGTTAAATGTACAATGTAGTTCATGTTGTTGGATCCTTAGTGATTTTAATGTTCACATTATAATTAAATTGTTTATATAATGTAATGGATATTTATAATTACAATTCAATGAATAAATGTTTTTTTTCTAGTGACCTTTTATGTATATGGTTTCATTTTTGTGATATTTTATTTAGCCTTTATAGATTATGAGTATATCTTGTGTTTCAATAGATTCCTTTCAACTAAGAATATAAAATATACCATTAACATATAGATAATGACTACTTTTTATCTATGTGGAAGGCTACCGACTAGAATGTTATATTAATTTTTTCTATATTCTTTTTTCATTGTAAAATAAATCATATGTGGTGTTCTTAATGTTTATTCAATGACCCAATCCTAAATAGCTAGGTCCAAAAGATGATTACCAGGGTCGTATAACACATTCTTCAATCATTAAGGGTTAAAGAACTGTGTTAAATTTATGAAATAATTAATTAGGTAAAAGGTTTTATCCTTTATCTAAATTGGGATACTTATCATATTTCAATTCAAAAAAAGGAATGATCAGTCAACAAATAGTATACACATAAAATATATTTACTAAAAAAATGGCATCGGTCCACATTAAATACCTCAACATCAGTTTAAAAACTAGAAATAGGATTGGAATATATATTTTGAATGAAAAAACCCATATTTAATAATCATTCTATAAAAAATATACAAATGTGGTTTCCTAACTAAAAGGATATGAAATAATTTTTTATGTTCTCTATCCCAACACAAAGAACTTATTGTTTAATAATTGACCTCTATGATATTTGTTAAATATATGAGCCACAATCTTTATATTTTGGATCTCTTAATAAACCATTATAAACAATTCTATTATGTTTGTTCCAGAATAGAAAACATACTATTCACAAGAAGCAATTAGTATAACTGACATGGTATTATATTTAAAAATTTACTTTAGCATCCTTTGAATAAGTGTAAAATAATTAAAGCATGTGAAATATATATCGAATGAAATATTATACCTCGAATTAACGTCATAATAATTATTTAAATATTAAGTAATGAAATTAATCAACATGTAACACAGAAAAAAACAAAACAAAACTCTTCTTGCACCACTTAGAAAATTATCAATAATAAAATTAAAATGGTAATCATCCCATCATTTTTTTGTGTATAACTACCATCATTACTTCATTTCATTAAAATATATACCTCAGTCATCACTTTAAAAATAAATCATATTTTTTTTGAACTAACTATCTGGCAGAAGTGTAAAACATCATAAAGATAACAAATCTATATAAGTAAATATTATACCATTACATATAAAAACTATTTTCAAGTAAAAAATAAATAATACTATAGGTAACCAACCCTATTAAAATAGTATATCATCATGGATATCTTTGAACTTATGTCATAAATAAAATCATCCTAGGTATCCTCTCATATAGGTTGAAATATTAGTACACATAAAATGAATTATAACATCATTTTTTCACATTTATTATCTTCCATTAATTAACATCAAGGATGAACTTATTGAAAATATACATGTATAATGGGTTATAATATAATGATGTTAATTATAATGTAAATCACCAGTTATATAAAAACTATTATAAAAACAATAAGTAGTAATATATATTTTTAAGTATAGTTGAAATTAAACATCAAGTATTCTAATAAATAATTTTAAAAGTACTTCATCAATTTACTTTTCAAGAAAATTTATGAAATTAGTTTTTTCATGTCATTTATTTAAATAACTAATCTGATTTTATGAAATAAAATTATTTAACATGGCATCATTTTTTTCCAAATACATAAAAAGAAAAAATATATAAAAAATATAACTCATTTTTGAAAATTTAAAAAATAGAAAAATAAATTCAGTTGAAAATAACACTTTAACATAATTTTATAAAAAATGGTCTATAAGAAATTATAAACCTTTATAAAAGAAATATGGAATTTAAAAATGAAAATGTTATATATATTTATATATATAATTTTTTTAACAATATTATTTCTCTATTATTATGATGGGAAACATGAATTTATTATGTTTAAAATAGAGCGATTTTGGATTTTGTGGTATATTTACATTATAAAAATGAACACTGTTGATACCTCTTAGTTATGAGTTTTATTTTTAGGAAATCAATATGAATTCATTAATAATTATCTAAATATGTGTTGAAAATAAAATCTTGGATATATTTTGGAGTACCCAATATTTTTTAAGAGATGAGTGAAGTAAAGAACCCAATCATAGTTCAATGATATGTTGATTTGTGAACATTGTATAGGAATTGAAGAAACATACTAGAGCATGGATGTGACTTACTATCATTAATCATATGACAAGGGGTGATGACTGAGTAATTTATAGAATTTTTAGAGAATAATTAATATATGGAAAAGTGTTTAAGTTTATATAAATATTTCATAGATATTAGTCTACAAAATATTAGAAAACTTGGTTGAAAATGATGAGGAAGATACTGATGGAATGCTTATATATATAATTGGTTTTAAAAAATTTATAGAATTTTAGGAAGTTATTGTGATAACAATAGTTCATAAAGAGTATAATAATTACTGGATAAAATATATCCATAAATAATTTGAAAAAACTAGCTGTAAATATCCATTTTAATTATTATCATATAGGTAATACTTATGTTATAAACAGAAGATACTCAGATGATGTTTGAAGAAGAATGGAAGTTTCTTAAGGTAGTGGAAGAACATTAATGTACTCTAAGGAGTTATAATATACTGCAATCACCTTGTGATAACTTTTAAATATCTAAATAATATTTGGAGATATTCTATGGTGACTTATAAGGGGTTAATTTGGATCAATATTCCTTGAGAAGGTATGAATACATTTTGAGACCAGTGGAAGAAGTTATAGAATTCAAGGTGGAATTAGATGATATCATAGTATATTCCTTATAATCGTAAAATTAGAATTGTTTTGATTCTCCAAATTTTTTTAATATACTTATGACTATAGAAATTATTTTTTAATGATTTAGAAGATTTTATTGAATTATACACATTGTACATAATATAAATAATATGCTATATAATATATTATTTTTTATATGGAAAATTATTCACTGCATAAAAAGATATTTATTGTAGTTTATAGTAAACTTAGATAAAGGTAAAGAACACTCAATGACACATAATATGTATTGAATACATAAAATCTCTTTGTAGAATTCATAATATATAAAATATGTAAAATAAGATTATACCAATGTGAAAATAAAAAAGTAATAATACTCATAGTGAAACATAAGATATTATGATTGATACATGTGACCATTCAGACCATATATATGATATTTCAATAAATAAGTAATATATATTATTTAGTAAAAAGTTATTTTCTGAGTATATTTGAAAATATACTTTAGATATAATAACACATAATGTATTTGAGATCTTTATTTTAGTACATAATACATTTATTATATATGGTTTTCCAATTTGAAGATATAAGTGAATTACAATGCTCTAAATATAATGACGATGAGCTACTCATCAAACAAAAAATATAATGGTGCTGTAAGGATTAGATGTGATCTAATATGAGTTAGAAGTAGTAATGTGTCATTATCCCCTCCCTCCAAAGGTACCCCCTCCTAGGATGAAAAGAAAACAAGAGAGATAATAAAGCCTAGGTCCCACCTTTAATAGGTCTCGGGTTGGAAAGCATCACCATGGGTATAAAAATATTACATATAGAATGCAGCAAAATTAATAATGATATAAATCAAGATATTTGATAAATAAAACAAAAATAAACTGCATAATATAGTATAAAAGTAAACCAAAATTATCCCCCAATGTATAAACAATATGAACTAATACGAATAAATGTTTCCCAATAAATACCAAATGAAAAGTAATTGGGAAATAACTAAACATCAGTTCCAATATCAATGATAGTAACTTCTGGCATGGCCCCTGAGATCTTTTGAAAAACCTAATATATATATATGCATGTTAAGAATAACCTGTATACTCAATAGGATCATACTCATGGTCTCTCATGCACATTTGAAAAGGACAAAATAATTCAATAATGAATAAATAGTAGTACCAACATGCACCTAAATGGGTTAAATAAGAAATGCCATCTTAAACAAGGTATACATTCCAACTAACACATCCAATATTGTAACATATAATCAATATAATGTAAAATAAGGATCCCTAGAACTACTACCCCACTGATTTTCTACTCTCATTTCCAAATATCAAATAGCATAATATCTCATACCTTCCATGAAGATCACATCACATGTCCCACATTCTATGATGTGTTTTGAGAAACATCCCTACATATCCTAACCTCCCAATGTTTTTAGAATATAGGGCTAGCGTCTTTCAACATCGAATCACATCATCAACCACATAGGCAGAAATTATATCATGGGAAGAAGGGTATCTTGAATGTAAAGGAAAATAATCTCATTACCTCCTCTCACCATGTCTGATACCAAGTATATGTCACATTATCGTTATTAGTAGGATAACCCTAACACCAACCAATATCATTTTTGGGTGATGTCTAACATGAACAAATATTATTAGAGGGTCTTCTTTAATAATAACCCTTATAATAATTGGGTGATCTCCAACACTAACCAATAGAATTATAGGGTGATCACTAAAACCACACTACATCATCACTTCTACTAAAGGAATATTGGGGAATAGGGGTAGCATGACATTCAATTCACCACTAACCTAGATGTGGTAGAATACACCCAGAACTGAATCATTTGGGTTCTAGTAATTTTATCCATCCTGGGTAGGGTGCGTATAGATATAAAATAAAATAAAACATTGAAATATAAAAAATTACCCAACCTATGGGTCAAAAAATATACAATAGTGTACTCGAAATAAAAAACACTAAAACACACATCATCCATTAAAAACTCCACCACCACAAAATACATCATAACACCCAACCACCTCACAAATACAAAAAAATTACACTTCAAACTAGTATCTTAAATTAGCTCACTATTTATATAATTCATGAGTTTAAACTAACTCCAATTTACAATGAAATATAATTCAAAGTATCACATCCCATTCGATTTTTATCTATTTCATTTAATAGAATTACCAAACATTAATTTATTCTAAGTTTTATATTCAAGTCAAACCCACTATTATTAATTTACCAACCCCTGTCATTTTAGCTCTAACATATAAATTCATTCCATGGATTATTAGTAAACTAACACAACCCCTGAACATAATGTCTCATTTACCCCACATAGACCATCAACAAAACACAATGTTTTTCAAGACATTTTACCACAAAAACCACACATATTGACCACCATACATCATCCCATATCACATACAATTAATACCAATCATCAATTAACGTTCCAATATACTCCACACCTAGTCAGGTCACCAATATCACTAATAAACCAAAATAGTGATAAAATAAAAACAAAATATTCATAAAAAACACTATTAAATTGAATATCATTCTTTCATTGATAACATTACAATTTAGATTTGAGAAAAAAGGATTCCCTTACATTACATAATTACTTAACAAGGGTATTCTCACAAAAATTCCATATTTCTACTAGAAAACAATTTATTATCCATATTTAAGTTCTTAAAATTTTATTTTTGGTAGAAAATACAACCAATAGAACAAGTATTCCATAATCATATCAATAACCACACAAGAAATGATCCAAATATTCATTATTTCTAGAATGGGAATAATAATATATTGATCAATAAACAGTATCATTAAAAGAGGTATAACCAATTAAATACTCCCGTTAACCTTTAATTTTAGAATTTTCATTTAATTATACTCTTAAGATGACCCATAACATCCACCCAAATGAGGAAAAAATCCTGAAACTACCACACATGTACACAAAAAAGAGGGACTAAGAATCCCCTACTCAAAAAAAATCTTCCTAAATTACATCCTAAGAATGGATGAAGAAAATATTTCCCTATAGTTATGATCATGACAAGGATGGATAAAAAACCTAGAAAAAAAATCCATATATCAATCTATATCGAACACATCACCCAAAAAATCTATATCCCCAAAAAATATATCTTATAGAATGAAGAAAAGGGTAAAACCAAGAAGGAAGAGAGGAAAACCACCTTATAATTGCCAACGCTCTACCATTGGATGAAAAGAATCAAAGTCTAAAAGGTGGTGGTGAAAATATTATAAAAATATCATAATAGTTGCCTAATATTTGAGAAAAAAGACCAATTATGTTTTGTTTCAAATTAGTTTTTGAATTTTTAAGGAAATTTTAAATTAAAAAAATGGTGAAACACCCTCTATTATCCCACAACCGTGATAATATAGAGCAGAAATATGATTTAAGGTAAGAGAAAATGTCCTATTGGAGCTAGTCAGAATTTTATTTGAGAAACAATGTGAGGTCTATATGCCTTATCAAATAAACTAGAAAATAGAGCAGGATGCAGTTGAAACCACCACAGGGTAGTCTTTAATCTCCCAAAAGAATTCCACACCGCAGTCGAGATCTATAAAGTAGCTACACTAAAAATATAGAACCATAATAATCCATCCTCTAAGGCTCCATGCCAAATCCTTTGATTCACACCATACTTATTACAAAAAAAGAGGGACCAAAAAAACCTAATTACCAAGGATCCATGCTACAAATGATCTCTCTATGTTTTATACACCACCTTTAAGAAATAAAATAATCCCTTACACAAAAAATCCTTCCCCAGTTAAAATATCAAATACAACTCAACCATCCACTCTATAACTCTCTCATAACTTCCCCCTAACACAAATATCACCCCGAATTTACAAAAAATAATGGCCTGGGAAGAACAAACCGTGAAAATATAATAATATTAATTAATTATCATCCATGAGAATCAATACAAAATGTATAAAAACTAAACAAATGGGTTAAAAGAGCTTCCCAAAGAGATGAATTATAAGGATATTTTTATAAAAAAAAACTACCACCATCTCAAAAAAATCTCACACAGTTACACACGATATATAGTCAAAAATACAACTAAAAAAACTATCCCTCAATGCTACTTCACAAATAAAAATCAAGGAAAACCACATTGTATTTTAAGATATTTTCCTCTTAGTTTTCTGTTGAATCACCCAAAAGGATTTCAATCTTGGATAGAGTATAAAATTTCATTGTTGTTAAGGTGGTATTCCCTTATAAAATGGTTGAAGCCCCCATACCCCTCTAATAAGGGAAAAATAATTTCTCATAGATCAGCAAGATTAAAGAATCAAATAGTCAAATAAAAACCAAAAAAGGTAGTGTGAGATCATCATAACATAATTATTTTATCATTTTCATATCAATTTGGGAAGGAGACCTATTTTATAGCATTAACCAATGACCTTAACCTATTATTGAAGCTCTATTAGGAAAAAATATCACTATTATAAGTGTTGGACTCTATAAATAGGTTATTATTAATTTTTTAAAGAATCTAGAGCTATCTCACTTGCATGTCCAGTATCTTATTAAACAAAATGGTTTTGTAGTTGATAGGGGAATTCATATTAATAAAATATTAAGAGAAATAAATATGATCAATGATTCTATGGAACTCCATGTTCATCTGTTATGTGATGTTGATATTTTTTTAATGCTTAAAAGTATTCATTTGAATTTTAAAAGATTTTATTATGCTAATGAATAGAGTAATTGTTTCTTTCACCCACTTTTATTTTTCCTCTTTGAGATCATTTTTTATCAATTTTACTTATTTTTGATATATTTGTGGAATCCTTATTTTCAATAAAAAATTATTTTTTAAAAACTAAAAGAAAAATCAATACAACTCAAGGTTCTCCCTATGTATACACATCTCACAGTGCAAAGAAGTATCATCTAATCCACCATGCTTTTACAAATCATGATTCAAGGTGTATTTTTTCCACAAAAACATTCTATTGATGATCCTAGATGTCCACAAGTCTCTCCTTGAACATCACATCATCATTGATATACGACACTCTACAAAACAATTCATTGGATTCATTAGGAAGATACTGATGAAGTTGAGACTTGTAGAGGATGTAGTAAATCATGTCCATCGATGGTGGATGATCCAACTGATAAGAAATTTCACCAATGATATCTAATACCTCAAAAGGTCCAACAAAATGTGGAGAAATTATTCACTTTCTTCCAAATATATACTTACCTCAAAGAGGTGAGACATTAAATAACTCATAGTCGCAAACCTTAAACTCTATTGGAATATTCCTATGATAAACATAGGAATTTTGATGGCCCATCACTACCTTCATCCACTACAAAGAATAAGTGGATTGTGAGGGGTTTTTTTCATTTAAAATGGGTTAAAATTCCTTCTAAACACATTAGCATAGATTACCTGCAACCACTGTAAATGTTCCTTCCTACTCTGATTAGGGGTGGGTTTTGGTAAGAACTTGTAAAATGATCCTGAATTCAGTATCAGTTATATTAGATGGGGTTTTAAAACCCTCAAATTTCTTTCTATATCAGTATAGTAGGGGTGTTTTTAACCAAACCTAAAATAATGTTTCACTTAGGGGTAGTAACAACTGCCCTAATCAGGTCTCAAATTATTAATTTAGGGATAGTTAACTGCCCATAAATGGACACCCATGACAATCACATAACACAAATATGACACCCTACAACACCACCAGATACACCCCCCCACAGACCCATGACACCCCTTTGTGACCCCCACCATAGACCCATGGAAACCAATTACACCCCCCTGAACACCCTAAATAGACCTTCATAAACCCTCAATAGATTCGTGGTCACCCCTACGTGACACCCATGACAATCCCCATGGACGCCCCCCACAGCCCCATGACACCCCTATGTGACACCCATGACAACCCCCACATGGACACCCCCCAGAGACGGCATGACACCCCCATTGGAAATCCTCGAACCCCCGCATATGACAACCACCCATGCACACCATTAGACAACCCTATTTCCCTATAGACTCCCCCATGACTGAGAATTTTCTGCCATGAGCCCTAATGAGTGTAGCGCACCTGTCACCGATGGTGAAGGGGGTAAATATCCTGATGTTTCAGGGGTTCAAAGATGCAACTAGGTGGTAAAAACCCTATGCCTAATCCACTTTGGCAGATCGACATATAGTTTATATAGAAAACAGAATATATTTATTTTGATATAGAAAATTTACAGTATATATATGTGTGTGTGTGTGTGTTTATACAAATGTAAATAATATAATATATTTGTATTTGTGTATAATATGTAATATATTTGTGTGTAATATATATATATATTATATAATATATATAAATAATTATTTTTACATCTAAAAATACACATTTATACAGATATTTATACATAAAATTATATTTGTGTGTGCGTGTGTATGTATATTTATGTATATGTGTAATATTTATTGATATGGTACAATTATAATATGTATATATTTATATCATAATATATATATATATATATATGTTTGTGTGTGTAACAATAACATTACTAATTATTAATTATTGCTATTATTATTACCCATATTTCTTAAACTACAAATTATATGTTGGTTTTATAAATACTATACATTTATATGTTTTATGATTTATATTATATTTATATTATATTAAATATATTTATATTATATTTTATATATGTAATTATTTACATTTATATTATATCATGTACACACACACAAACACATGTATATATACACACAAAAAATTAAATACATTCATATAATTTGAAATATATCACATAATTAAATGATATACACAAATTTTAAAAATTAATTTATAATTAAAATTTCATACAACAATGTAAATAAAATAATTATATAATATATATAATATTAATGATATATATATATATATATATTATATTATATATATTTGTATGCATAATATAGTGTAAATGTATTTATACATAAATATAATATTAAATTAAATTTAATATAATATATGTACAATATAAATCATAAAATAAATGTATATTATATTTTAAAACCATTTATACATTTTATACATTTTAATAAATATAATTCTAATGGCATTTATATTATGTATTCAAACATTTATATTTGTATAAATTTTTATTTATATATATGCGTATGTTTTTAAAGTATTTATACAATGTCATTATATATATACATATATGTTGATAATACATTAATGTATATTTATATAAGGTGTTTATGCAATATATGTATAGACACATTCATGTGCATACATATATATTATAGAATTTTAATTTATATGAGATTTTTTTCAAAAATAAATATAAAATTAGAGGGGTTAAAAAACCCTTTAATCAAAGGGACTAACATCGGTTCCTAAAACACCTCTAATTTCTTGAATTCGAGTGGTTTGAAAAACCGACATAATTTCATAAATTATAGGGGGTTCATAACCCCATCTAATAAATAAAATTTGACAGGGTTTAAACGAACTCCAATTTCATAAATTTGAAGGGGCTGAAAACCCCCCTCTTCTAATTTCATAAATTAGATGGGTTCAAAACACACTATAATTTAAAAAATTTGAAGGGGTTCGAAACCCCCTCGAATGTCATATATTAGAGGGGGTTTTAGATCCCTCTATAATTTCTTAATTTAGGGGGGGTCCACAAACCCCTATAATTCTTAAATTAGATGGGGTTGAAAATCCCCTCTAGTATAAAGGATTAATATCAGTTTATGAACCCCATTTAATATCTTAAATTACAGGTTGTTCAAACCACCTATAATTTCATACATTATATAGGTTTCAAAAGCCCCTCTAATTTTAGAGATTAGAGGGGGTTGTGAATCCCCATTATTCCCATTTATAAAAAAAATACATTTATATATATTTACTCTAATATGAAATTGAATAATATATATATATATATATATAATTCCTCTGAAATATGACCAATCTTATACTCACAGTAAATATTAAATTTGTAGCGAGTTTGACATAATTTCCACTAGAATTGAAACAAATATTCAAGAAATAATGCTCCAAAATTTATAGGGGTTGTGAATCCAATACAAATGATATGATTAGAGGTGGTGGTGCATAACCCCCACTAAACTAAATTTTGAGGGGGGGGGGGGGTTATTCCGAACCACTTCTAAAAAACCATGGCTAATATGTTGTTTTTTAGTGATACACTCTTAGACCATCTGGATATTCTCATTCATTCTCTACACCACATCATTACTATGAACCACTGACTCCCCAACCTTGTCACGACCCGTCCTCGGGGCCCGTGCCGTGACTACCCCAAGCCCGCCTTCCATTGGCCAGGGGCTGGCGACTAGCACCATGGAATAAATCCCGGTAAAAGGGAAGGCATTTCCTTTGTAAAGTAAACAAACACCACAGAGCAAGAAAGCAGTAGAAGTAATCACTAAGTAAAAACTGAGTACAACAGTAAGTGCGGAAAAGTAAGTGGGCCAGTATACAAACCCAAACTTAAAGTAAAGTACAACTCGAAAGGGAAAAATAGAAACAGAAAAGTAAAGCCGCAATGTCGAGCCGTCCACTGGAAGTCCCACCTGAAGGGTGAGTACAGATAGCCTCCATAGCTCCTCGGGTGTAGCCGACCACTCTGAGTACGTCCTGCCTAGTGGTCCACCTCTAGGTACCGTCCTGCTCCGCAAGACTCAACCCCGATCAGCGATGTCCGTCGTCTGCTACCAACACAACGTAGTGCGAGCATAGCTCGTGCAGGGGTGAGTATAAACTACTCAGTAGGGACCCTGAGACCCCCGAAGGTCTCCCAGAATCCACAAAGGATAATCCACAAAGGAAAGATACAATCACGAAGTAACATCCGGCACTACTTAGGTATATGCCCATACATATACCTAAGTCATCAATTCCAGTTCGGCTCCAACATCTGAGCTCAAGTACAACCCAGTCCACACAGGAAAGAAAAACGTAAATCTACACAGGATAGCACAACACAATCCATATAGGAAATCAAACAGGATTCAGCTCACATAGGTATACTAATTCGTAAGATGGTAGAGATGATCAGATGTAGCCACTGATTCATCTAAGCCGTCGAACCCACAATGGATCGGTAGTTACTAACCCCCCAATAACCCACACAGGATCGATTATGAAGTTGAAACCATAGCTATTGGGAAACTTCTTCTCTATCAAGTACAGTTGGTATGCCACTACAATAAAGCGCTTCCCTCTAACCTTGGAATGTTGTAGTACTCCACCTAATGAGTACTGTGGGCCTGCTCCTACAACCAAGCGCTTCGTACCATGGGTCTGCTGCTACAACCAAGAACTCCCCATCATAGCCTCTAGAGGTACTCCTTCTGTTGAGTACCACGGGTCTGCCGCTACAACCAAGCGCTCCTCTTCTATGGGTCTGCTGCTATAACCAAGCGCTCCCCCGTGCTGCTACAACCAAGCGCTCCTCCATCGTAGGTCTGCCTCTACAACGAAGCGCTCCCCCGTCGTGGGTCTACCGCTACAACCAAGAGCTCCCCCTCATAGCCTCCAGAGGTACTCCTTCTGTTGAGTACCGCAGGTTTGCCGCTACAAACAAGCGCTCCTCCGTTGTGGGTCTGCTGCTACAGCCAAGCGCTTCCCACTGGGTTATCCGTAACACACTGAGTCGTTCGATCAGTAGTCGTCAAGTCTCAACCGGTTCTAGGGTTTCCGCACACATCATGCTCATCCCGGGAGGGTCCACTCCACGAGCCAAGAGGTCGATGCATCAACTGATATGTAGTCCAGAGTTGATGTATCCCAAAAAGTACCGTAGTGGTCACTACCGAACCCTCGGAGGATTCCCATACTGTCTTCATTGTCGTTGCAGACCCAGCAAACTTTAGGGTTCCGGCACATAGCAAGATCGTTCGGGAGGGTCCGCTCCACGAGTTGAGGGGCTGATACACCAAATGACACATAATCCGGAGTTGATGTATCCAAAAGTTCCGTATCGTCAACAGGAACTCAACGTCGCAGACGACGCGTCAATCGGATGCCCAGTCTGAGAGTTATAGGCTTTTTCGTCCCAGTGGCCCGGTTGGTTTTTAAGTCAAAAACAACCCTACCGTACTCCACCTACATCCAAACCTCGAGCAAAGTAAGGAAAAAGATCCGTCTCAGTAAGAAGAATCAATCAAAGTCGAAGACACATCAATCGGACGTCCGAAGCTCAAGTTATATGTGTTTCCGCTCCGAGGGCCTGATTGGTTTCATGTACGAACAAACTCAGCCGAACACAAAGTATTCTGAAACCTTGAGTGTAGTATACCGAAATGACTGTCTCGATCCAAGGATCGCATCGCCGCTGATGGTGTGTCGATCGGAGGCCCGTAGCTCAAGTTATGAGAAAAAGACCAAAAAGGTCCGAAAACGGTGGTCTGGGCCCGGACCGACCCGACCCAACCCCCCTGGGGGCGGCCCGAACCGGGTCGACCCGACCCGGGTCCGGGTCCGACCCAGCCGGCGCGGCCTGGGTGGCCCGGCCCGGCCAGGGTGCGACCCGGCCCGGCCAGCGCGGGCGCGGCCTGGTCGCCAGGTGGGTCGGCTCGGCCAGGGGTTCGGCCGAACCGTGCGGGGGGGGGGGGGGGGGGGTGTTGCCCCCGCGTGAAGAGCCGCGGCCCCGCTTGGGGCCGCCCTTGCCAGAAGATGCGGCAGCCGACCGCGTCCCACCTACCTCAGGTCCCGTGCGGCCGCGTGCTTCCGTCGCAGCTTCATCTGCGACGACTCCTTCCGTTGGCGCGCCGGGCGCCGCCGCCGCCTACCGCCGGCACCGCCGTGCTGGCGAGGCGTGCCAGCGGGCTGCTTCGAGGACCACTGGACGAGTTCCGGTGGTCAGAACATCATGCCATCTTCTCCAATGGCCCTCCCGGGGTCCTTCCTTCACTGTGAGGATCTCACTTCGCCCGTGCAGCCTACTTTGTCGTCGCCCATCAATCCGCACACCAAGAACGAAAGGTCGGTGGTTTCGGACTTGTTTGTTGGACCGCACCCACCGCCTTAGTGGTTTTTAAATTCCTCCAACACATTTTTAAACAAACGAGGATATAATCACATAGATTAAAATGAACAAAAACCCCTACCTCGTCGTAGTCGTCGAACGTGAGTTCTTCAAGGAATTTACCATCGCGGAAGAAGTGGATCATCACATCGTGGAAGGGGCGTCGTGTCGAAGATCTCCGAGGGTTAAAGAAAACACACAGATTTAATTGCACGTTTAAACCCAAGTTAAGGATAAAATCCACAATGGAATTTAAAAGATCCAAAATCCCCTACCTAAAATGGGTGTTGATGGAAGATTGTCACGGGGAAGGAACGTCGCGGAAGAAGCGTCACGAAAGGAGGATCGTCAGAATCGCGGTACATGGCGCCGCGTCGTCGATCTCCGAGGGTTCGGCGTTCTTCGCGTTCTTCACATTCTTGACGTTCTTCACGTTCTTCGTGTTCTTCGCGTTGTTCGTGTTCTTCACGTTCTTCGCGTTCTTCGCGTTCTTCGCGTTCTTCGCGTTCTTCGCGTTCTTCGCATTCTTCACATTCTTCGCGAAGGAGGATGAAGAACTTAGAGTTTCTCCAAACTCTGTTAACAAGCCACCCACATGTGTTGGTCTTATTTTATTCTTATGCCAAAAAATGAAAAACAACGTTAAGAAACAAACCATTAATTAGATGAATTAATGGTAACGACTTAACTGCCCAATTAATAGGGGCATTAAGAATTTAAGAAAACACACCGGTTGACTTTCATTTAAAAAGGGTTTTTCGCGGGTGCGTTACTTAGAGGAAAAGAAACAGTGGGGCTTGTGTGGGCCCCGCCTCACAAATATCCTACCAAGTGGGTAGGATATTTTGGGTTCCACCCTATCTGCTTCAACTCAGCTTAAGTGGCTTTAAGTGGCTTTAAATGAAATAAAATAAAGTTGTCGTACCACTTTATTTTATTTCTTAACTTAACCGCAAAAACTAAAAACCACACCCGAGAAAACGCAACTCCGGAAAAGGCGTTTCTATAAAAATTTCGGCGCTGCGATTCCATCGGTACCCTCAGAATTCGATTTCGAGCACCGGTTCAACAGTTAGAAAAACCCGCTCGTTCGTTCACTAAACGTACCCGAGCCAAACTTCAGAAAATGATTCCGGGCACACCGGGCCTCGGAATCAGGTGCCGTCAAAAACTGTGTTCTTGTAAAATTCCAATTAAAATTAAGAAAAAAATTTCCTTGAATTTTACATTTCTTTACATAACTCCCACCTCAGGGATTTACGTCCCCGTAAAGATACATCATAAACTAGGGAAACAAAATTGAGTACTGAGCATGCATATGAGCCTCCCTCTCCCAAGTTCTCTCCTGGAGGTTCTTATGTTGCCATCTGATGCGCACTAGAGGAATCGACCATCCACGTTGGGCCTGCTCTTGTCTATCCTCGATCTCCACCGTGACCTCCGCAAAAGTTGCCCCATCATCAACGTCCAGCTCCCCATGGTCAATGATATGCATCAGGTCGTTCTCGTATCTCTCTAGTTGAGATACATGGAAGTCGTCATGCACCTGGTGCAACTGAGGTGGGTGGGTCAAGTGGTAAACCACCTCGCCTACCCTGCCGAGGACCTAGAAAGGTCCGTTGAACCTCGGAGATAACTGGTCGCCTTGGCCACTTCTCCGTAACTCACATCAAGGTGAGACCCGTAGGGAAACGTGGTCACCAACCTCAAACTCTAGTGGTATCCGCCTTCTGTCAACACAAGACTTTTTCTGGCTCAGAGCTGTTCTCATCCGCTCTTGGATGACTAGGCCCTTTCTGGTCCTACAAGAGTTGCTGATATTTCTTCTTTGCCGAGAAGAGAAATCCAGTCTCATCCCCTGGATGAACCACGTTTTTCGCCTAATATAGTCAAACCCATCATGGATGATACTAACCCATACTAAGGATGATGTCGTAAGGCCTCGACGCTACTACCAAGAGATCCAACAGTTACTCTCGCCTCCAAGGGTTGAGTCATACTGTCGGTATTAGTGTGTGGTCACTAGGTCTCCTCTAGTAGGTATCTCAAAGTGAGGGTCAAGTCAATGGTTTTTAAATCGGAACCTCTTAGTAACAACATAAAGAGAGGACATGAAGGTAAACACCAAAAGAAAGGTGTCTTTTTATTACTGCAACTCAATGTACAAAGACACAGAGCAACAACAAACAAACATCAACAGAGCTGGAAGCAACATGAACAAAAGTCTCCAGGTCTGGAGCTAGTCCAACTTCTGTCCATCTGTTCCCTGCGGTCGGGGTGGACCTCCTGGTGGTGGTGGTGGAAACACCTCGAAGCGTTTTCCACCTCTAGCTGCAGGGCTAGCTCCCCTGCCACGGTCCCCTACTCCATGCGGTCCGCATAGATCGAACCTCTGCCTCTGCCTGGGAGGTCCTTCGTTCATCTACTGGTCATCTGTATGGCGGGTCGGACAGTCATGAGCCATGTGACCAACCCCGCCGCAGGTGTAACACTGCCCGCGCATGATAAGTCGTTCTCCACCCTGGGTGCCTCGCACAAACAATCCTATGTCATGCGGTCGACCACCTGTAGGTCTAGTCCTCTTGGTCCTCTGCGTCATCTGTCTACTGCCTGCTTTAGAAGACTCTGCCGCATGCTGGCTAGTGGTGGGTCCTGCTGCAGGAGACTGCTCAGCAAGGAAACTCTCCACTAAGAGGGCTCGCTCCAACACCCCTGTCTGTGTCGGAATGCTATGGGAAACAACTAAATATCTGATCTCTCGCTTGATCCCCTGCTCGAAGGTTCGGGCCCTGAAGAATGGGTCTCGTACCATGTCCGTCGAATAGCGTGAGAGATCGGTAAACCTCACCGCGTACTGGCCTACTGTCAAGCTGCCCTGCCGCAGCGGAATAAGATCCTAGTTGCGCACCGCACGGAGGGTGGCTGGGACGAACTCCGACCAGAAGAGGCTCTCAAATTCCGTCCAGAGGAGAGATGCCTCATTGTGCACCTGGAGAATCAAACTCCACCATTGTCCCGCTGCCGCGTGTAGTAGGCTCGCTGCGAGGATCACCATGAGGTCTGCTAGTGTCCTCACTAACCTGAAAACTCTCACCACTGCTTCCAGCCAGTCCTCTGCTGCCTGGGGGTCCGTCTCCCCACGGAACCTGGGCGGTCGCTGGCACTGGAACTCATGCAGTGCACCAAGGTGACATGTATCGTCAACGGCTGGGGCTGGAAGCATCGGTGGCTTGGCAGGTAGAGGTACCGCTGGTGCCTCAGCTGTCAAAGGGCCCTGTACCGAGGCCTCGTTGCTCGGCGGGTTGTCATCACGCTCAACTCTCGGAACCCTAGCTGGCTGCCGTCGTGGGGACATCCTGAAAAGAAACAGGTGCACCAAGGTCAAACAGTATACCTGGTGAGCTGACATAAAGTAATCACAAAGAAAACATGAAACACACAAGCAATCAATGTTTTCGTGCATTAAGTCGGAAATCAGAAGTCAGGGTCCTGCTGTACGGATACGTCGTCCGCTGAACCAATACTGGAATACTTGGACTGATAACCACACCCAATACTCTTAACACTATTGCTTCCCATAGAAAAAGATCAGAGTCCCAAGTTCTATGGTAGAACCGAACTCCTCTGATACCAATTTGTCACGACCCGTCCTCGGGGCCCGTGTCGTGACTACCCCAAGCCCGCCTTCCATAGGCCAGGGGCTGGCGACTAGCACCAAGGCGTAAATATCGGTAAAAGGGAAGGCATTGCCTTTGTAAAGTAAACAAACAGCACAAAGCAAGCAAGCAGTAGAAGTAATCACTAAGTAAAAACTGACTACAACATTAAGTGCAGAAAAGTAAGTGGGCCAGTATACAAACCCAAACTAAAAGTAAAGTACAACTCGAAAGGGAAAAAAACCAACTGAAAATTAAAGCCACAGCATCGAGCCTTCCACTGGAAGTCCCACCTGAAGGGTGAGTACAGATAGCCTCCACAACTCCTCGGGTCAAGCCGACCTCTCCGAGTACGTCCCGCCCAGTGGTCCACCTCCAGGTACCGTCCTGCTCTGCAAGCCTCAACCACGATCAGCGCTGTTCGTCGTCTGCAACCAACAAAACGTAGTGCGGGCATAGCCCGTGCAGGGGTGAGTATAAGCAACTCAGTAGGGACTCCAAGACCCCCGATGGTCTCCCAGAATACACAAAGGATAATCCACAAAGGAAAGATACAATCCTGAAGTAACATCCGACACTGCTTAGGTATATGCCCATACATATACCTAAGTCATCAATTCCAGTTCGGCTCCAACATCCGAGCTCATGTATAACCCAGTCCACACAGGAAAGCAAAACGTAAATCCACACAGGATAACACAACACAATCCACATAGGAAAGCAAACATGATTCAGCTCACACATGTATACTACTTCTTAAGACGATAGAGATGATCCGATGTAGCCACTGATTCATCTAAGCAGTCAAACCCACAAAGGATCGGAAGGTACTAACCCCTGAAATGACCCACACAGGATCGATCATGAAGTTGAAACCATAGCTATTGGGAAACTTCTTATCTATCAAGTACAGTGGGTATGCCGCTACAACCAAGCGCTTCCCTCTAACCTTGGACTACTGTAGTACTCCACCTAATGAATACTGTGGGCCTGCTGCTACAACCATGTGCTTCCCACCATGGGTCTGCCGCTACAACCAAGCGCTCCCCATTATAGCCTCTAGAGGCACTCCTTCTGTTGAGTACCACGGGTCTGCCGCTACACCCAAGCGCTCCTCTGTCGTGGGTCTGCTGCTACAACCAAGTTCTCCTCCGTGCTGCTACAACCAAGCGCTCCACTGTCGTAGGTCTGCCGCTACAACCAAGCGCTCCTCCGTCGTGGGACTGCCGCTAAAACCAAGCGCTCCTCCTCATAGCCTCCAGAGGTACTCCTTATTTTGAGTACCGCGGGTCTGCCGCTACAACCAAGCGCTCCTCCGCCGTGGGACTACTGCTACAACCAAGCGCTTCCCACTGGGCTATCCGTAACACATCGAGGCATTCGATCAGCAGTCGTGAAGTCTCAACTGGTTCTACGGTTTCCGCACATAGCATGGTCATCCCGGGAGGGTCCACTCAACGATCCAAGAGATTGATGCATCAACTGACATATAGTACGGAGTTGATGTATCCCAAAAAGTACCGTAGTGGTCACTACCGAACCCACGGAGGATTCCCGTACTGTCTTCATTGTCGTCGCAGACGCAGCCAGCTCTAGGGTTCCTACACACAGAAGCTCGTTCGGGAGGGTCCGCTCCACGAGCTGAGGGGCTGATACACCAACTGACACATAATCCGGAGTTTATGTATCCAAAAGTTTCGTATCATCAAGAGGAACTCAACGTCGTAGATGGCACGTCAATCGGACGCCCGGTCTGAGAGTTGTAGGCTTTTTCGTCCTAGGGGCCCAGTTGGTTTTTAAGTCCAAACAAACCCGACCATACTCCACCTACGTCCAAACCTCAGGCGGAGTAATCCAAAAGATCCTTCTCACTAAGAGAAATCCATCAAAGTCAACGGCACGTCAATCGGACGTCCGGAGCTCACGTTATAAGTGTTTCCACTCCGAGGGCCCGGTTGGTTTCATGTACGAACAAACCCGGCCGAACCCAAAGTATTCTGAAACATTGAGTGTAATATACCGAAACAACCGTCTCGATCCAAGGATCGCATCACCGTTGACGGTGTGTTGATCGAAGGCCCGTAGCTCATGTTATGAGCACAAGACCGAAAAGGTCCGAAAATGGGGGGTCTGGGCCCGGCCCGACCCGGCCGGCGCGGCCCAGCCTAGCATGGGTGGCCTGGTCTGGCCTAGGCGCGACTCGGCCCAGCTAGCGCGGGCGCGGCCGGGTTGCCAGGTGGGTCAGCTCGACCAGGGGTTCGGCCGAACGGCCGAACCGTGCGGGGGGGCGCTGCCCCCGCGTGAAGAGCCGTGACCCCGCGTGGGGTCGCCCTTGCCAGCGGACGCAGTAGCTAGCCGCGTCCCACCTCCCTCCGGTCCCTCGCGGCCACGGGACCACATGCTGCCGCCTCAACTTTAGCCACAGTGGCTCCATCCGGTAGCACGCCGGGCACCACCGCCACCTGCCGCCGGCGCCGCCGGGCCGGCGAGGCGCGCCGGCGGGCTTCTCTGCGGACCACCAGACGAGTTCTGGGGGTCAGAACTTCGTACCGTCTTCGCCAATGGCCCTCTCGGGGTCCGTCCATCACTGCAAGGTTCTCACTTCGCCCATGCAGCCTACATTGCCGTCTCCCGTCAATCCGCACCCCAAGAACGAAAGTTCGGTGGGGTCGGACTTGTTTGTTGGTCCGCACCCACCGCGTTAGTGGTTTTTAAAGTCCTCAAACAAATTTTTAAACAACCGTGGATATAATCACATAGATTAAAATGAACAAAAACCCCTACCTCGTCGTAGTCATCGAACGTGAGTTCTTCGCGGAATTTACCGTCATGGAAGAAGTGGATCGTCGCGTCGCGGAAGGGGCGTTGCGTCGACGATCTCCGAGGGTTAAAGAAAACACACAGATTTAATTGCACGTTTAAACCCAAGTTGAGGATAAAATCCACAATGGAATGTAAAAGATCCGAAATCCCCTACCTCAAACAGGTGTTGATCGAAGATTTTCACGGGGAAGGAACGTCGCGGAAGAAGCTTCGCGGAAGGAGGATCGTCGACGTCACGGTACACGGCGCCGCATCGTCGATCTCCAAGGGTTCGACGTTCTTCGCATTCTTCACGTTCTTTGCGTTCTTCACGTTCTTCGCGTTCTTTGCGTTCTTCACGTTCTTCGCGAAGGAGGATGATGAACTTAGAGTTTCTCCAAACTCTCTTAACAAGCCACCCACATGTGTTGGTCTTATTTTATGCTTATGACAACAAATGAAAAAAAATGTTAAGAAATAAACCATTAATTCGATGAATTAATGGTAACGACTTAACTGCCCAATTAATAGGGGCATTAAGAATTTAAGAAAACGCACCGGTTGACTTTCATTAAAAAAGGGGTTTTTGAGGGTGCATTACTTAGAGGAAAAGAAATGGTGGGTCTCGTGCGGGCCCCACCTCACAAATATCCTACCAAGTGGGTAGGATATTTTGATTTCCACCCTATCCGCTTCAACTCATCTTAAGTGGATTTAAGTGGCTTTAAGTGAAATAAAATAAAGTTGTCGTACCACTTTATTTTATTTCTTAACTTAACCGAAAAAACTAAAAACCACACCCGAGCAAACACAGCTCCAGAAAAGGAATTTCTAAGAAAATGTCGGTGCTGCGTTTCCATCTGTGCCCTCAGAATTTGATTTTGAGCATCGGTTAAAAAGTTAGAAAAACCCACTCGTTCCTTCACTGAACGTACCCGAGCCAAACTTCCGAAAATGATTCCGGGCACACCGGGCCTCAGAATCAGGTGCCGTCAGAAACTGCGTTCTTGTAAAATTCCAAAGAAAATTAAGAAAAAAATTTCCTTGAATTTTACAGGTATTTACAAACCTATATCAAACACAATGGATAACTACATGGTCTCCTATAAAACAACACCAACGAGGCCATGGTGATGGACGAGTGATAGCTATAGGTATAGTAAAAATCAACTAGGGGTTGGTTATTTACCCATGATCCTAAATAATCCAGAATCAAGATTGAAACATATCCTCCACTATGTAAATGGTCCACCACATATCCCATCTATAGGAGGATGGAAAGTTGTGCCATATAGAAACTAGGAGTTAAAGGAATGTTGTAATTTTCTTTTAACTGATGAGATAAAATGATGATCTTAATTAGAGATGATGTTCCTAAGTACCTCATGAAACATAACCACATCATTAATATATTTCCTTGGAAATACATCTATAAAAATCAATTCATATATTTATAGAAATTTAGTTAACTTTATCAGTAAATCCACAGTCACTCAAACTACATCACGTACTACCATATCTCAGGGTAATACGGTGATGAAATATAATGAAATTTTCTAACATTTCTACTCATGGACATGTAAAGGTTGTAAAAACCTTTAAGAACTCAATGATTAACATTCCATTACTAAAAAAATAGATAATATCAAACAAAATATACCACTAACCTTTTTATTCTAGGAAACCAAAACAATCTCCCAAATCCATGATACATCTTAGACATGTCAGGATGTACCACATTGGGTGATATATGAAACTCCATGAGAAATTCCTCATGAATCACCATTGAAATGAAAAACCTTCCCTGAAATAACCTAATATGTTGACCATCTATCATGTGTCTCTTCAGAGCATTACCTTGGACATCATGAGTAGTCATCACCTATACATCTGAGTCTCACATTTATAATCCCCAAATCAGTATATCAAGGCTAATTACATGGTAATATGATAAAGAAAATATCAATAACTACTTTCCCCCACATAAATATGAACCACATCAAAGGATTACATCCCCATTTAAACATTCATAAACTCCAAAACCACATATCCATGGAAATTTTGACTAATCAAATTGACAAGAACGTTCCCCATTCTTATGGTGTGAGAGATATTGAAATCAAAATCCTGTAGAAACTTCATTTATCTCAAATGGAATAAATAAAAATCCTTATAATAGATAACATATTTGATGGATCTTATGTTCTGTGAAAAAAATAAATCTCCCATCTTATGAGGTTATTCCCCCATATATTTTTTACAAACACAACTATATCCTACTCCAGATCTTATGTGGTATAGTTACACCCATGGGGATTTAAATGCCTTTACCCATAATATATTACATACCTATGTTGTATCAAGATGTATCCCTAGAAAATATAAGGAACATAATAAAAACCTCAATCATTACACCATTATCAAGAAACTGAGAAACAAAAACAGATCAGCCACTCCTTCTAGTAACATAATTCCACTTGAAATTGATCAATAAAAAAATTATTCCTTTATAAATAATTTTTTTATTTGGGTTCCAAAATGAGAGAAATAAGAGACAAACCTCTGATAAGAACCCATAATACCAAAGAAACTATAAAGATAATCTATTTTATCGACTGATTTTAAAGAAAAAACTTCCACAACCATTAATTGGTCCATGAACACACTCAATAATGACATCACACTCTAAAATAAATACACCTCTCACATCCAAAATTTGCAAATGGAAAACATACCATTTAGTTAATGGCGTCAAAGGACCTTCAAGAATACCCTGAGAAGATCAAAATTTTCATCATATGACTTCGATTAGATACATATTTTATCAATGAACAAAACAATAAACTAGTCCATATTATCATAAAACACAAAGTTCGTGATACCAATGAACATAGATGGTATATTCATGACATAGAATGACATGAACATAATCATTATGTTTACATACATTCACCTAAAGATATATTTTTTTGGATATCTTCATTTCTCACACTCATATAGTGATATCCATACAAAAATAATGGTTATCAAAAACCTACTGGCTCCATTTAGACACTCTAAAAAATTCCATCCTTGAAAGGGGATAATGATTCTTGAAAATCACCCAATCCTACATCTAATAGTCATTGAAAACCACATAATAAAATCCACCTTATAGGAGATAACATTATAGAACCCATGGAGAAAATCTAGGTTAGATGAAACACATATACATTAGATCATTAAGCTACAACATCAAATCGCATAGATCCATATGTTACATTTGATATGGAACCATTGAAATCAGAGAAATTACTGGTTTAAATTTTCTTCCAAACTCAATGTCAAAATGAGGGAGAAGTGTCATAATCACATTCTAGAGGATATATAAAAAACCACCATATCCCTTGGAACAATATCTTTCAATCTCATTCTAATAGTTATTCTAACTTAGATAAAATGAGATCCACTTTCCTATCACCCTTTCGATGCCTCTGTTCACCAATGAATTACAATCACTATCCTCCAACCGTAAAAACAATACTATAAAATCTATTGGGTATTGAAAACACAATATATATTATATACACGCCAATGATAATACTGTATAGATATATCTATTACAAGAATAAATCCACCACTGATCATTGCTTCCCTATCACTAGTCTACATCCCTAACACACATCAAACAAAGAATCCAAGACTTTAACAAATATATATTACATATAGAAAAAATAATTTATCTTTACATATATTCCCAAATTAAAGACCAAAGTATGATCATAAAAGAGTTTGAATATGCTGAATGAAATAAAGGGAAAATTTTTAGACAATGATGTGCTTTTACCTTGGACAACTTATGGCCTTACTGGACCCCAATACCTCCGAATCATGAACCTTCCCACATTCTTCTCCTCTACATCTATACTAATACACATAATTCATGTGATATAACCTAGGTTCATAAGGATTTTGACCATCTTAAATTCAAACTCTTCCTACTTAACCTTCCCTTGGGAGCTGAAAAAATGTTGGTGGTCCCTATGGTTAGTATTTCATTAGAGGAAACAATAAATTCTTCTAAAAAAGGACATGATCTCCCATCTAATACTGAAATATCATATATGTTAGACACTGATGCTATAGATGAACACGACCCCCAAATAAATATAAAGAATAGCAAACCCGATATATGTTCTCTAGAGGCACTTGAACAAAAATTACCAAAAAAGATCTATCGAGGTTGGTTTCTAGTTGACAAGAAACCATACTACCTAGACATATGTGATCCACTACCTAATGACCTACCTAAAAAAGATGCCCTATTTGAAGATCTATCAAGGATCAACTCCAGTGAAAGAATTCTCAAAATAAACTCTATATTCTTTAAAACCTCAAGATATATGGGGAGTAAAAATGTAGTGAATGTATAAATTGTTGATGGGTAAAATTTCTCTGATAGATTCCACACTCCAAAATACTCATTTAGAAATTAATAAAGGAAAAAATACAGGAGGTCGTTGAACATGATCCAAATATCATACATGCAGAATCTTCCTTGAATGATAGAAATCTTATCATGCCCCTTTTCCAACATCATAATTAATGAAAAGAACTCTAAACCCAACTTATTTTAGAATTAATCCCATGAAATATCTACATCATTCTATTCATTGAGACACCATATATAACAATAATCTAAAATTCATCATATCTGAATGACTGCCAATGAATTCCAATACCTAACTCAAGCCCAAATTAGGCTGAAAGTGATCTTAAACACCTCCTACCAATGCTCTATCATTATATCAGATACACTCCACTCTTACATTCCATATATCTACTGAAAAAATGAACAAAAAGACATTTTCTATTTCACATCCACCACATTTTTATCGATCCTATGTAAATAAACCAGATCACCATATTGAATCTCTACTTCCAAAGCTTCACATCGATGATTAAAAAGATCTGTTCTTTAGAAACAAGGATAATTTATATGTTTGGTACGAAGAAATATTTTCAATATTCATTTAATTATTTTTCATTTAACATAAAAAAATCACTATAATTTAGAAATTAATACAAACAACTATGCATAATGAACCTTTCTAAAGTATCTACCTTGAAGTTAAATCCATATCACTTGGTCATTTAGTAAAATAAATGTCCTTACATCAGATCACAAGGGGGTGTCCTATATTGTCTCATTAGACTATATCACACACCACGGTCATATAACACTACTACCATATTAACACATTAAATCCTCCAAGCACCTAACTATAAACTCCAGTCTATCTCTCTATTTTCATTAGATACCATTTTTTCACAAATCCATCCCAAAAAAGGTACCCATCCTTGGATAATAATGATTAATGAGATATAATATCCCTCGAGCCCTCTATCCAGAAGGCCATGGGTTGGAGAATAATATCGATGGAATAAAAATATCACATACAGAAGGAATTACCCTAAATAATAATAAGTATTTGGAAATAAGATAAAAAAATTAAACAATATAAAAATAAACTAAAAATTCCATAACTCTAGATCATGTTCAATAAATAAGAATAACAGACAATAAATAAATACCGAATGATAAGTCATAATGCTACAAAACAATATTATCTCTAATATCTACGTTAGTAATGTTGATATCGGTCCCCAATATCCTCCAAAAAATAAGAATATTTTTTATATGTACATGTGGTGTGAATAATAACTATAGCTAGTAAAATCATACCCTCGGAATTTCATGGACATGTGAAAATATTATACTAATGAATTAGTGAATAAACAATGATACCAACACACACTGAAATTAGTAAAATAACTTATCCCATCCTCACTGTGGTAGGGTCACTGAATAACACATCCAATGTAGTAACATATTATCCAAGGAATATAAAACAAGGTTCTGTATAATAGATTCCCCCAATATTTTCTACTACTATTCCCCAACATCAATTTTCTTTCTCTCACATCCCATATACTCATATCACATCACATGTCTATCTATATATGAACTTGTTTGGGATGAATCTCTATATATCTGAACCTCTCTTTGGGCCTAGCATATGGTGTTATGATCATTCATCACCACATCAAATCTCTTTCACATATCCACATCTATTATTTATAGAAATAAGGTATTTTAAATATGAATGGCATTGCCCTCTTTCCCTCATCCCACCATGTATAACCTCCCCTACATATCACATATCAAAATCACTTGGCGATCTCCAACACCAACCCATATTTTCACAATGTGATCTCTAAAAAAACCATATAATCACTGGGTGATCTCTAAAACCAACCCATATAATCACATGGGTGATTTTCAAAACCAAACTATATCATCAGTAATGCTAAATAAAGAGATGGTAATAGTTGGTAACCATAATCCAATTTACCACTAGATTTAATGTTGGGAAAAGACCCATAACCTAATTTTTTTTGGCATTGGTAAAGATATAAAACTGGAGTGTGGTGAGTTTATAAATATCATAAAATACAAGATAGAAACATATCACACAATAACAAATATAACGGTTAACTGAAACTTCACCACCATACTCCTCATCACCACCAATGCACAAGACAACATCAATCATAAAACCTTCCACCACTAAATGCATGACAACAAAAAAACCCCACACACAACTACATAAATTCAACATTAAACTTCCACATTAGATTATTTCAATATTTATAAAATTAATGAGTTTCCACTAACTCCCCTCTACTAATACATTTTATTCATATATTAATACCCAAACATTTATACTTAATTTTATTTAAGACAATTATCACAAACCAATTTTGTCCCACCCTTATATTTAATTCATTATCATGATTATTTAATTATCTAGACATTCCATTTATGTTTGAACAGTTCAATTCATTAAATGGATATCTAGGAAACATAAAAAACCACACCACATAATGAATCATCCATACCATATAAACCAATGGAACTATATAACATTTTTTAATCCATCTCACCAAAACAACCACACATCACCATAACTGCACTTTTTCCCACTTCACATCCCATTCCATCCAATCCTCAATTAATTTCCAAAAATATTCCACAACCAATATGGCCGATTTAATCCTTTCACAATCCAAATCATGGTTCACATAACCAGAATATATATACTACAAGAACAAAAACACATAGAAACACATTCAATCTTTTACAACACCAGATTTTAAATTATTTCAAAAGGTATTCCATTTCATTACTATATTACTTAGAATGGCATAAATTCTATATTTCTCTTGGAAATCAATTAATTAGACATATATATGTGATAAATATTTTATTTAGGGTGGAATCAAATTACTAATACAATATGGTTTTCCTAATCCTATCAACCATAACATATATTGGGCTCCTAAAAAATACGAATTCTAGAAAAAGAAAAAAAGTTTGTATAAATTAATCAGTAATATCATCAAAAGTTGTAAATTAATGTGAATAATTCCTTATACATTCATTTAATTTTTTTAAATCAATTTACTTCTCACGAAGACCGATTTTATCAACCCAATGAATGAAAATAGAATGAAACCCCCACACATGAATATAAAAAAGAGATAATAAGGACACCCTGCCTCATAAAAAGCTTCCCAAATCACTAAACATGGATGGAAAGAAGACCATTGGTACTCACAACTATGATAACACTATAGATAGATCAGAAACCTAAAATATAAAAACCTTTATCAATCTATAACCACCAAATCACCCAAACCACCCATCTCACCAAGAATAACCTCCAAATGAATGAATAATGATGTAAAACCTAGAAAGAAGAGAGTATAATCACTTTAGAATAACTAACACTAAAAATCCATATTATAAGAATTAAATACTATAAAAACAAGGTGAAATTCCATAAAAACATCTAGAAGTTTCTTTATAATATATATAAAATATTTGAAGAAGAAAATGTTTGAAGGGGTCTAGAAGTTTCTATAAATATCAAGAAATGAAAAACCATTATGCATAACACTAAAATAAAGCTCAAATGTGCTGAAACAATCTGTAACTACTGATTAAGGTAATTTACCACACCATATAGAGGTTGTTCAATACAACTTCTGATAAAGCCATCAGTGTCCATGATATAGATACGATAAACTTGGAGCGGTACCATGATGCAGGTGAAACCAACACACAAAAAAATTCATTCACATAGAATAAGTTCAAGTTATAACTCAATCCTATGATATTGATAACCAAAATATATAGAACCACAAGAATCCCTCCACTAGGAATCCTCATTATAGCCTAGGATCCATCTGTAGAAATGCTAAAAAAGACATAACCACAAAAACATCAGTCCCTAAGGCTTTATGTTGTAATCTATCTCTCCATATTGCAGACTATACCTTAACATTGCATTATAATCCCCCACACCAAAAAATATTCACCCAATTGAAATATCATATACAACTCCACCATCTACTTCTAAAATCCCTCATTATATCCCATTAACACCATCATCACTTTAATTTCAACAAAGTAACAATTTTCAAAGTATTTACCATTTCAAAATGAATGAGTAGGTTCCTAGGAACATTTTAATTATCAAAAGGATAAAAATAATGATGAAATTTATATTAGATTCTAATATATTAATCATATATTCTTAATAATATTATTTTATTGATTAAAGTGTCATGGTTACAGAGACTTGGAAAAGAAAATATTACCCTAATATGTTTTTGGAATTTATATACTCAAATATGGAAAATATAACAAGTGATAATTATGTGATTATAAATTAAAATTTATGGAGAAAAAGTGGTATATATTATGGATACCTAGTAATTCAATTACTGAATATATTTTTTGTGCTAAAGAAATGATAAATACAAATATATTATGAGAGTTCATTATTAATCTTTTCATAAGAAAAATATGAAAATATAAATAAACCAATACTTATATTATAAAATTACTATTCTATAGGTATTTGAATAAGAAATGAGAATACTATCCTATTATATATCTATATCATAATTACTAACAAAAATTGAGATAATTTATCTATATTTATATACATGTTAAAACATTGTTATTGTTTTGTACCAATGAAGAATATTAGATCATGTTGAGTCTATAAGATACTTGTGTTTTCCTGATCATCAATATTCAATAGTACCTACTAAAATTTGGTTTTAAAAGAGGAAGACAGGATTAGTGCTAAGTATGAAGATAATAATTGGGTGATTCTCTATTAGTTATTATTTTTCAATATTATGTGTTGGTTCCAAGTTAAATAGTTCAAGGATTTATATTTTACTATCCATTTTCATGAAAATAAAATAAAATTAGAGGGTGTGGGATAACAACCTGTATGAAATATTGATATAATTTTCCATTTAGTAGGAAAACCCTAGTAAAAAATAATTTGATGGATTAATTTTTTCACTCCAACTTATAGTCCACAAATGCAAACCAGATGTGAGAAAATAGTGATAGATCCAATGAATGACTCAATGAAAAGGTAAATAGATGATGCATTTTAATTGATTAAAATTTAACCAAACTAATTTACCACCCAAAAAGTGGTCTAACTGATTATGGTTGAACCAAAATAGTCATATGAACCACCATTTCACATATGATAGGATTATCATCAATCTAATGATTTGAATATTTGTTAATTGTTAATGAGTTTCAATCCCATATAATTTAAAAAGTGAATATTTAATATACCCTATGAGTTCTTGCCAATGAAACCATGGAATAAATATCTGCAATGAATTTGAATAATAGAAAATAGATATATTCAATAAAATTGATACAAAATTAATAAAAATAATTAACTGAAATAGGATTTCCCACTAATTAAATTTAATAAAGTAGAAATATTTATGTTACATAAGATAATAAATTTTAAATTGATGAAATATTGATTAGAATAGAAAAATTATGTACGATGAGGGAGAAAAAATTGAATTCACTAGATATAATCTTAGATAAATAATTAATAACATGAATGGAGAAGACTTGGTGAAAAAACACTATTAATAAGATAAAAAATAATTCAACCTTAGAAGAATAATTATCATTACACTAAGAAGTTTGAACTGATATCACATGTAATTATCATTATTTTGATAACATAATCTTAATTATGGAATATCATATATCAAATAATTCACATGACTAATCAAAGTCTATCTAAAAGGGAATCCTATAAAATTTCCCAAAATTATTAATCACTTTTATTGATCATTGCTATGTATAAAATAGGAGATAACTGAAATTCAAGTTGAATATGAGAGGATAGAGAAGGATTTATAGTCAACTATATATAAATGTGTAAAAATATATAAGAAAATAGGATTCATATGTTCCATGAAAATGAAAATAGAAAAAATATACTCTATATTTGTGAATAATTAGCTTAATAAAATCATAGAAATTGATTAATACAAGAAATAACATGAATAAAAGATCTATTAATTATAAGAAGAAATTACTTTCAAAGATTCTAAACTCGGGATCAATGCTTGTAATACTAAATAGCTTGATTTTTAGTTTCCTTATCTGAACTAGATACAAGAATATAATGCTGAGAAAATTAAAATGGAGTTTGAATAGATTTATATCTACTAAGAATGGAAAAATAATCACAGTATAATGATTATACATTTAAAAGTTAAATTATCAAATCTAAAAGATCATATTTAGAGTCCTTAAAAGTTTCTAAGTAAAGAATTACTTCTATATGATGTCATATGGTGGATCTTTCTATTAAACTATCCAATAGAATTATATTTCTTAAAGAACATTATTGATAATCCAACTATAATTATAGTTAAAGAGGGACCATCTACAACAAATAATTATGTCTGTGCATATTCTATTTTCATGAATAATGAAGGTTTAAAATCAAATTATATAAAAATATGGAAGGATAAAATAAATTAGATTCTCCTGCTACATAAAATGTATTTCGGGTTATGAGAAAAATTAATTTTCAATTATTAAAAATTGAACTAGTGGAGATAACTTTTAAAAGGAAACTACTAAATTTATCAATATTGTTGTTCAATGGAAATGAAAATGGTCTAGTGGATACTAATTGTGCTATAAAATATTTATGAACATGGATCTTCACTATTTGAAAGAAATTTCAAACAATGGAATTTAATAAAATATTATATCAAGCAGGAGAAATTGTCATCTATGATAAAGTATACCAAAGAATCAGAATAACACCTTATTCTTTAATAGATTTTAGATCATGCAAAAATTATTTGGTAGTCTTTAAAATAGTGTTCATAGTGGAGAAGTAATCTTGTAAAATCAAGAAAAAATGTTCCCAAATCCTTTGAGGAAAGAATACTATAAATTATGATTAATAATATTGTGAATAAATAATGTGAGTTACCCTTTATTAATAAGAAAAAAGAAAAATATTAAATCAATCACACCTAATAAGACCAATAGGGATGATACAAAAACAACAATAAGAATCTCGTTTTTTTACAAGAAATAGATGCACCAAAAAAATTGTAAAAAAGAAATAGAAATTATTTAATTTGGTGAAATATTAAAGCATACTAGAATTGAATTAATCTATAAATTAAATATAATTATCGGTTTGTGGAATACATCAATGAAAAATAATTTAAATCTCTTGAGAAATTTCCTAAAAATGAAAATGAAAATATTTTTTTATTCCATGTGGGAAAAAACATCAAGCTTACCATATTTTAAAATAAATAACGATAAAATTTCCACCTAAATTATATATTTTAATAAATATGGATAAATTATTATATAATTCAATTGGTAATGTGAAAAATAAATTCCACTTGAAGAAATAAAATTTTAATTCTGTTTGACACAAAATGATAACCAAAAAATTCATGTGGAGTTGTATATTAGGGTTTATAATGATGGGCACAATTAAAAATATTATTTGACCATACTACTAACCATAGTGGAGATGATAAAGAATATAAAACAAATAAAAGGATATGTGTGTGATTTTTTGGTTGATAAAAAGAAGATAATTACAAATAAAATAATAGTAATAAAATAAAAGAAAATCACTATAACCATGGATAATACTATTTATGAATTAAAAAAAATAAGGAATAACAAGTAACCTTAGAAATGAAGATAAATGTAAAAGAGTATCTTTTTTGAGAAGAAACACTAAACCCTAGTTATCTTATACAAAATTTGCATAGATCCCACCATATTATTATATATATTGTCTTTTTACAGTATATGCATGATGTTTAAGGGGATACATGCCTTCATCAATTGAGAAGATGTCATGGACTAGCCCTATTCAACCAAATCTTTCACCAGATACATCTAAGAACATGAAAAATAGAGTGTTGTGGATCAAAAAGGCTAGAAACTATTTTCTGGGAATTAGGGGAACACACACTTGAGAATATTATCTAGTAATGAAAACAAAACTAAGATAATTTCACCAAAAAAAATTTCTTGACTCTTACATAAATGGGTTTTCCATAGTGAAAAACAATTTAAACAATAATAGAAATAATTTAAGAGTAATAATTAGAATAAAATGATAGAAATCACACAACTAAATTTCTGGCATAGAAATCATTCATCATACAAACAATGGCTAGTTCTACATAGACTAGTTTTGTGACCCACCCCCAAAAGACATTCTGAAGTCAAGTGGCAGGTTGTGAACACATTTGTAGTGTTTCCAAAAAAATATGAAGTTCCTTGTACAAAGGGATTTTTCTAAAGGAAAAACTATAGATACAAGTTACACAGATACTCATGAGCATAAAATGATGGAGAAGGTGTAACGACACAAAAAGGAGGATTTCATGAAATAACATCCTCTATGCAACCAAATATATTTGTGTGGAAGATGAGGCCAAAATCCATAGGTTTCATGTTCAATCACCATTGGAAAATGGATGGAATTAGTGAAACTATGTTCCACACTATAGTGATTTTGTGTTACATCAAACATGAATTTATGTTATAAGTAGAACCTCCACCAACACATTGAGTTGGCTCTCTAAAAGATGAATCAACGATATCCTTCATGAAAACCCCTCATCATCTATATCTCAGATCACCTAATTAAAATGGACCAATAAATCAAGATAACTTGAACGACAAACCTACAATGTGTCCCAACCCATATTAGCCTGCAGTTGAGGTTTCCCCTCATAACACCTCTGAAGGATAATTGAGTTTGTGCAAGAGAAGTGGACTTTTTACAACCTAAATCTGCAAGCGACCCCAAATCCTCCACACTCCCATGCCTCCTAAAACCACATGTGGGAATGTTAGTAGATACCATATCTCACACAATTATATTTTTGAGAAATATAATAATATTTCATGTAACAATTTTTTCCCTAGCCTGAAACCCCCAGTTCTTCACGAGAAACCTATTCCATTACCCTACCTTTTTCCCATAACGATAGGTACCATAGTGACCATTTATCCTAATCATAGGCACACTAATACCAAGACTCTTGATTTCCACTCATTCAGGGTAATGAACAAACCATGCCCTATGTAGAGGCGCATTATTAGTGGACACTTAATACATAAGGGTGGAATAAAGGTGGGAAATGGTTTACCTATCTTAGTAGTGAGCACTCTTTATAGATCTTCCAATTACTTTGATATGGTCTCTTAAGGGTGTATTCCCCATCAACATTCAAGATGCAATATGTAAAACTACTTATATTCACATATATCTCATATGATGTTAAACTTCATATAAACATCTATAGAACATGATATTAAACTATAGCCTTCCCCTTTGTAATGAACATAGGATTCCCCATTTATGGCCATCATGGGATACCATCTCATCCCACACCATGGTATTAAACTCGTGCACATGGAAGTTTACATGTGTAATCACTACACCACCCTCTATTTCCATGGGATGATACTCCAAACATGATAAGTTTCTATGTGTAAGCCCCACATCATTCCCCATCAATTATCCTTACATGACACCGGTATCCTTACAGAACAATATTAAACTACATGAATTAGTCCTAATAGACAACCATAAATTTTGGAACCAAACTACATGGATTTTCATCACTGTTTAACAATAGGGTATGTAAGATTCATCCATGAGGTTCAATCCTAAAAACCAAAAAGTGTGAAATCCTACTCAAGGGAAAAAAATTAACTATATACAAGTATTCGATCTCCCCCACTTAGGGGATATAGTCCACCAAATCCAAGGGTGAAATATTCCTTCCTAGTGGGACACAATCCAAAAAATATAGGTGTGAAATACACCACCTTGGGGGAAAGAAATTCCACCACATTAAATTTTGAAATCCTACCCCTTGGGGGGGGACACTCTCAACAAAATCAAAGTGTGAAATATTTCCCCTGGTGGGACACACTTCCACAAATCCACATGTAAATTCTCTCCACATTAGCGGAGACACTCCACCACATCCAACTGTGAAATAATCCACATTGAGGTGAAAAAATCCACCAAATCCAAATGTAAAATATTCCCCACACAAGGTAAACACTCCACAAATTATAAGTGTCAAATTTTATCCCATGGGGGGACACACTCTACCAAATACAAGTTTGAAATATTCCTCCTATTGGGGACACACAACTCCAAATAAAAGTGTGAAATATTATCCCATAAGGGGAACAATCCTCTAAATCCAATTTTGAAATATTACTAATGTGTGGAAACACTTAAACACATATAGGTGTGAAATATTACCTCTTAATGGGACACATTTCACCAAATCGATATGTGAAATCATCTCCCCTAGGGGTGAAAACTCCACCAAATCCATGTATGAAATTTTCTTTCTGTGGAAACACTAAACCACCCTTCAATCCCTAAAATAGGTGAAACATGTGACCCATACATCTCCCCAATACAAAAAACTTGTGAAATTATTAGAAATCTCAACCCCTTTACATATATTTTACAGGCCTATGTTAAAAATCATCAGAATACTTCTACCTCTAGCATCAACTACCTCATTACTGAAAGAGGATGCATTGGGTTCCACACCTAAGATACTTCACATAGGATATTCACTCACAAATAGGTTGAAATTATAGGTTATTTAACTACCCAAAATTAATAAATTATTAAAATTCCTATTGTTAATTCCTACTCTAATCAAATGTTGTTGACCTACAAAGATAGATATATCATAATTAATCTATGTCCACCTAAAGATTATACTGAAAATGATTTTCAAAAAATGAATATAATATATGGGGGAGAACCAAACTAGGAAAAGAGTTCATATTATGAATCTATGTAAGGATGAACCAATTACCCTTAATCCAATTTTGATCAAGTAGTCACAATCACTAATTGGAGTGATGGGAGTCAAATGCCATTGGAAAGTGGGAATAAAGGGAAAAAACCAGCACAATGTAGTAGCCTTGTAGAAAGAATCTAAAATAATAAACTATAACATGATGTGAAATTCGTATCCAACGATAGTGAGTAGATCATTAATATTGTACACCATAATATTTATGAATCACTAGGTCTAAATATTTCTAGGATTGAGCTTATCTAAACAAAAATGGTGAAAATTACATGAAACTCTTCTCCGTAAACTATAGGGTCTAGTATATTTGGGGAACCATTGTTTTTTTTTCACCAAATCCAAATATTCTATTCCAGCTACCACTAATAAAGCAGTTGTCCAAGAATGAAATTATCATGTGGCATGGGGAAGATAACATTGGGAAACCTTGTTTTGCAATACCATCAGCATGGATCCCTCCATTTTAAGAAGAACAAATGATGTTGGGGGATTGTTCATTTCTTTCACCATATCTATTTTGATAGCTGAATCCTCTTGCCTTATAGGAATCAAGCTATAAGAAACCGGTCACCTAACACAAACAGGCACCGTTTAAGGGGATATATTTGTTTGGCAATCCTACATGACTATACTCCTACAATGATAATCACCATGACTTCACCTATTGGAAACCAACACCCCATATCATGCTCCAAGATCACTTAGATGAGGGTGATCAATTTCTTTTTCCCTCAATATGAAAAAGTATGTTCATTCCCCCAAAGGATATGAACCACCAAGATATTAATGTATCAACACCTCACCGACACTTCTACCCCTGAGGGTCGCACACTGGGAAAGTACCCTTCGTTCAAATGGTTATTTGCATTTGGATCCTCTACCTAGGGCACTATGACTGCACACTCCCCTATTCCACGAAATTAGTGGATTTTAAAGATGTTCCAAAAGTAGGAACCACTTTTTAGATTCCCAGGAGGGATCACACTTAGCTGCGTCAGCACCAACACTTACCAGTTCTATAGATCAATGAGTGGGTTGACTTCCTCCCTGCACTAGTGGACCCATTATAAAACAAATGAAATTGATTTTGAGGGAAGACCCAAAATATATAATTTTAGGATGAATCTTATATAGATCAAGTGGACCCTTCCATTAATGTCATATACCATCACAACCCCATCAACATGTGAACAAGGATCCATATTTACCCATCTAAGAATGAAATTGCAGCTAGATTTTTGGAAAGATTGGTTGAATATCGTAGTCACTAGATCCACTGATAGGAACTACGAGTCATATCGTGATATAGAAGAAAAGTTCACATGTCCTCCCCACACCACCACCATATAATGTGGAGGTCCTCCCCGCACTAGCGACAATCATTATGGAGGTCCTCCCCACACCACCGTTAACCAATGAGGAGGTCCTCCCCACACCACCATAAACCAATGTCACGGTCCTCCCCACAATACCACCAACCAATGTGGAGGTCCTACCTAAACCACCACCATCCAACACAATGGTACTCTACATACCAAACACATTCCCTACTCTAAATAACCATCCTTAGGTAGGATGAAGAAAACATGTCGTGGGGGTTGTACCAGTGACACATGCCATAACAAACATGGGGGAAACACAATAAACAATCAAAAATCCTCATTTGTAGATGTATCATGACATCATACGATTGACCATACGAGTAATTATTCAAGAATCTACCTCTCATATTTTTTTGATGGATTTCTAAATTATTGAACCTTTACCCGTGCCTCTAGAGACTATAGAAGAATCCCATCAATTGAGGCTTACGGTTTTAGAATTCGATGTCCACATGGTCCCCATATCCCTCTATAGACACATATATGTAAATTATTTTATTTAACCCTTCTAAAAATTATCAGTGAAACTATATCCACCACCGTCAATTTCCATCATCTCTATATCTATGAAAAAAGTTGGAGAGATGACTAGGTTTATATTTCTTCACTAATATGATGATAGAATTCAATTCAACATCATAGAGATGTTTCTACTCTCACACATGAGGAACTGGTAAGCAACCCATCCTACATAGATATGATCTTGATGTTAGATAAACCTCTAAGAGACATCCCAACATGTAGTGAATATTTTATCAGTGAGGCTCCCCTATCCCATTAGATAATCCGTAAATAAATTATTCATCATTTTCACCACTATTATCTCTGCCCATTCCATTCAAGTATTGGGAAAACTAGGAGTATTACCCTTCTCCTGGTTGTGAACAAGAAGAATTGAGGTAGATTATATCCATTGAAAAGCTATCAATCATATTTTTCCACCTATAGCTCTATATTTTTTCATCTAGGAGTCCCTTATAGAGGAACATGATGTTTTTTCAGTAAATTATATGCATGAAACTTTAACACCTTTGAGATAATCAAATGGATTACCTTGTAATCCATAGAAACCTAGATGGAATTCACCAAAAATGAAACAATATTGAGATAATAACACTCATGTTAGATCAGCGACCAGAGTCATGTTGATAAAGATAGACCTTCCAACAAAATTTTGTTAAGAGTATGGTTTACTTTGATGATTAATGGAATATACATATCCATATGTTCATATCAATGGTTTGGGAAGTAAAAATCCATCAAATTTATCCCTAACATATTGTAGTGAAATGGATATAAATCTATCCCATCTAAAAAAAATGTGGGCTACCCTATGATTACCATCACATTGAATGTGGTGACCACAAACTTGCAATTATATTAGTGGAATAGGGCCTCTGACATAGGGCATGATAAGGATAACCCACCTCAAGGGGATACACAGTACCAGATATAACCCTTAGTAAGAATCCACAACCATCAACAGAGATAGGAAATGGGACCCATGATTTCCCCCCAATGAGTTATTTATTCCATCCCATTATTATAATGAAAAAATCAAGGGAAACACTAATTCCTACATACCCCTCCATGTTTTCACCAAAATTGGAGTCAGGCCCTGGTATAGCTGTGTTTCTTTAGGATCTCAATAAATATAAAATGGTAACCACTATACTCATTGTAAATTAGTTACCCATCCCTAAAAAAATTATTAGGGACCTAGTCTCTCCTATGGTGGGGCACCCAGCCCTATGTGATCAGAAAACCTAACTTGAACTTTTTGGCCCCATGCACTTGGTTAGGGATGAGGTCAGTGGCTATGGAAAACTACAAATATATGATTATCCTACCCCTATTGAATAATATAATTATCTTCATTGGGATCATGGTCATGATGATATCAGATTCAAAGATTCCATCAACACGTTGCTGACCAAAAACCATCACCAAGATGATGTGATAACTATTAACATCACCCATCATGAGGATTTGGAATGATGACAGGTGGTAGAGTAACCTAAAGAAAATCTATACACAAAATTGGTGGACCATGTTCAATTACAAACAGAGTATGGTAATAATAGATTTTATCCATTTAATGGGATTGGTGACCCATTATAGCATCCGGACTATTTCACCCCAAGGTGTGGTCAAATTGTGGAGACTCTAGAACAACAATAATATTATAATATTTGAGGCTTCATCCAGAATTTGGAATGACCTTTGTTCTTATAGTTTAGTCATCTTTCCAAAGTGTCTGTTATTTGGTTGTGAAGATCATTTTAGACATTTACTATTCACATTCAACTCCACCTATCCTAATCTAAGCATCACCAGCCTATTAAAATATAAACATACACACAGTGAGTGAGTTTCTAACTTTTCTTTTTGGTGGAAGAGACTCATGTTCTCACTCAATGTGAAACTTTATAATGAATAGATACTTACAATGTTTTTGGAGAATTTCATGAACCATATGGTCCCTATGCTCATCTCCCTGAACCTCTCTTGTGTATTTTAGGAGAGAAAAAGGCCCTTCACGTGGAATAATACTAGCAGTATAATAAAATATATTGGCACCCATTTCCACTTTTATCCCCCATGAGAAGGCCCGTGAAATAAGGAATGGAATCCTCTATACATGAAGATAACTAGAAGCTGGTGAACCTACTGGAACCTATTCTAGATGAGCCTCATGGGGTAAATCCTCACCCAATATATCCTCACCCTGTATAGCCTCACCAATCACAAATTTCATGATGAAAGAATGCACCCAACCCCCTATACAGGATAGGCTCCCAAGATATATTTCATATAAATAAAAAACAATACCTGTTCATTCAGGGATTCACATGTCCCATGATATTTCATCTATACATTGTAAAAGGGGATTCCAATTCTTCTTGAGAGAAAAAGACTCCAGGAGGCTGTAATCACCCTATATGCGGACCACCTACCATATTAAAGGATCATCAAAGATACCATCAAATAATGGTTGGGATTTAAATATTGGATTCTGGACCAATTTGATCTTGGATTAGTCATGTTGTATGATGTTACAACACATGTGACACATGCCTTCGTTAACACTGATAGTGACAATGAAGACTCTAGTGAGTGGAAATAGGTTCCCAAAAACATGATGAAAAATTACAATGAATGATTGGATCATAAGATAGTCTCTCATTCCTGTAGTATTATTCACTCCCACATAAGAAATCCAAATCCTCTTATGGTTTCCACACCTCCTATTATTACTGACTCTACATTTGTGTCCTCGGATTCTATGTATTGGAATAAAAGATATTGATAACACAAGGGAAATCCGAGTCCTCCTATAGTAGCAAAGTTATATCAAAACCATGGTGGCTTTATGACTCCCATGTTTGGATATGAAAATAGGGTATTCATAGTCGTATACTATTCCACGGATGAATGTAAATAATATACCTCAATGAATATCATGAACTTTTGGACTTCTTTATAACGTCTGGTAATGAGTAACTCCATGTGAACCCCTAATCCATCTTCATACAACACCGATGAAGTATAAATAGACGACATTAAAGACATAACAATGATTAAGATAGCACTTAAAATAGGATATCCATGCTATTGAGCCTATCAATCAAGGCTTCTATAGGGAGTGGCAAGAACAACCCGTCGGATACACACCATCAAGAGTTCCCATATAGACAACTATATATTAGCCGACCATGTAAATTAGCCATAATAACGAAAAAATTTGTTGCATCCAGTGAGGTACCGGATTCAGCTAACCAGCGCCTAGACATCATCTATTAAGAGTATCAAATCTATCCAGTAGGATAACTTTTCTAGTACTATCCATGCCCCTGTGTATCAGCCAATAGCATCCTCTATGCCCTCTATTATGGAATGACCTTCAATGAGAAATAATATACTACTAGACTTGAAGGATAATGTGTTAAAGAACCTATCAATCATACCCATGAATCTCTCAATTTTCAAGGAACCTTTCATATCAAAATAAATGTGTGATTCCTTTTTTAAATTATAGAATACCCCATTAAAATTGATGATGAGGTAGCTTCCGCTTAGGCCTGCTATGTAGAAGAGGTCGAGCAATAGGATATAGATCTATTATATAATTTTATAGAGGAGTTCTATGAATCAACAATTATGGAAACATAATGACACTATAATAAGAGTGTTCATAAATCATGTGGAAAATTTTGGATGAAGATTCAATTCAGTGTCACCGTATTAACCACTAAATCGAGGCATATAATAAGAGTGTGCATAAATCAGGTGGAAATTGTTGGATGAAGAATCAATTAGGTGTCCGAGAATTATGCACTAAATTTTTGGTAGTCAGAGAGGATACTTCCTACAACACACAGCTGGGAAGACCCCAACATATTCTTCATGTAGCGGTCCCATATTAATATAACCAGTGCCATAAATTCATCCGTGATGGTATAGTAGGGGTATTACAAAGAGATGTGTCCCCATTTTACTCATGTGAGGCATTCCATCTAGATTATGGTTAATATAAAAGGGAAGGAAAGTAGGTTCATACACACATGGTTGAGTGCATCAATTCCCTTAATGATATGATGACTAGTATGGTCGATCCATGGGTAGAACTAAAATATTCTCTGAGTTCATCAATAATAATACATGAAAGTAGGTTTGGGGGGATTTTTTATCATTACTAATAAAAATGAGTGTTTATAGATTAAATCGTACTTCTACAAAGGGCATGTTTAGGTGATACTAGAAGACCCTAATTTGATGAAGTTCCTTGATGTTCTCCCCATTTCTGCTAATATATGGAATTCCCACATATTCCAAACTTAATGGATGACTTGATAAAGGGTGAATTTTCATTATTAACTTAATATAAGGATTGGAACTGACATCCAGAAACTTGACATAATTGGCTCAACAGCTTCAATCTCCACAGTCTCTGTAGAATGGGAACACCACAATAAGGATTACATACCCATCACCATAGAAATTGGTGATCATACTAAGATATCTATCTCAAGGGAACCCTCTCTCTCTGATTCCCATTTATTATATGGAAAAGAATATTTGGAATACTGTACTCCAATGTTTGAGGAGGGTGTCTACACCACTTTTTATGGGCTAGATGAGGTGAACCTAAATATAGAGAAATATCCAAGTCCAATAATAATTAGTGAAGCCATGTCCCTAGAGGAGTGAAATTAGTATGTGAACTTCTTGAAATAGAACTAATATGTATTTTCCTAGAGCAATGATGTGATTCTGTGGATAGACCCTTGAGTCACCATTCATAATATTGGCTTCTCAATCAGTCATCATAGGTTCAAACAACCTCATAAAAAGATGAAACTATCTCATGATACTATGTTCTAAGCCGGACATGAGAGGAGTATTAAAGAAAAAATTTAAATGTAGGTCTAGTGCCTAGTTGGATAGCGAAAATCACCCCCTTTAAGAAGAATAATGGGTTTATTAGAGTCTACATTGACTTCTAGGATCTCCTCCGCCATTGTATGAGAAATTTTTTTCCACCACTATTAATAGTTCTGTTTATTGATGCCATATATTGGTTATATTCCCTCTACTTCATGGATTTATACTTTTTATTTAATAATATCTAGATAGCCCCTGAGGATGGGGAGTCCACTACCTCCAGGGAACCACAAGGGAATGTTTTCTATCATTTGTTTCCTTCTGGATTAAAAAATTATAGAGCCACTTACTAATGGTCCACACACCATATCCTTGAGAAAATTATCTGGAAGTTGGTGGAGTGTTAAATGTATGATATGGGGCTCAAATCACACTAGCATCAAGACCAAATCAATGATTTTAAGAAATTGTTCAGCTTCCTCAACTACCAATCCTTGAAGAAGAACCTCAGATTGTTAAAATTAGATGTTACTAGTGGAAAATTATCAAAAAAATTCAATAGATAATGTAATCAAGGTTGAACCATAAAAAAACTAATATCAATAAAATTCCCTTGGAAATCATCCGGATTTGTGAGGCCTCCAAGGACACTTAGCCATCATACACTGGTATATTGAAAATATGGATAGAACATTTAAGAGATTCTCAAACCTAATGATGAAAGGAACCATTTAACTATGGTATGAGGAGTGATATAATTACTTTCAAGATATCAATAAGTACATGCTACAACCACAAGTTCTGATGCCACCCATCTTAAGAAATACTTTAGTCTTTTACTTGACCACTATGGAACTGACCCTCGATGCCCATATTGACTAAAAAAATAACCGAGGTAAGGAAGAACAATATAAAATATTTCAACTGAATTCACCTAAACATGTAGACTAGATACTTCCGCCATATATAAGAGTTTCCTCACACTAGTTTGTGTAGTACATATTTTGTGACATTTATTGAAGCATCCTGATATACAACTGTTTCCCTAAGTAGACCCACAACATTTATCCTCAGTTTTACCATTATGAAGGGAATATTGGCGTGTTGGGAATTGATCCTCTAGAATTTAGACATTAGGTTTTCCTGTAAAAGGAAAGAAATATGAAGAATTCAATGATGCACATACAAACCCAGAAGAATTTCCCCTAGTTGTTGACTTCCTAGATGAATATATTCAATTTAGGGATTAGGATATACCTTGTTGGAATGTGTAATTTGATGGAGACTATCGGAGCCCTTCCTGTAGAATGATCAATGACTCATAGATCAATAGGGTAGGATTGGGGATCATTTTCATTACATTAGAACATGCCACCTTTCCACACTCATTCATATTATTTGAAGGCTACACCAACAATGAGGTATAGTAAAAGGACCTTATTACTGATCTTGATTTGGCCCTCAATATTGAGGCCCCTACTTACATGATAAAGTAGGCACGAAACTATTATTCTAGAAGAGCAACGGTGACTATGTCCTTTGAAATAAATAACGCATTCCACTCTTGGAATTCACTCATCAGATGATCACCCAGTTCCATTTCCATCTTAAGGTCACCCATATTCCTTAGTCGTAGAATGGATGAGATGATGATTTGAAAATTTTAACCACATATATTTCAAAACCCAACCATGATGATATTTTTGTTCATGTGGTACATAGAAGTGTGATCACACCCATCACATCAAATGATGAAAACCAACAAATTAGTTCACTGGCTTTCAATAATTCTATTATAGGGACCCAAAATACCCGCATAGTCAAGAAAATGATTGATTGGATGAATACCTTTTTGATTATCACTCTTTTTAACTATCCAACTAGGCTAAGATTAGTTTGAGAAAATCCACCAAAATTCAACAACAATATCCTTCCACAGTGGGACTAACCTTGAGAAAAACATCTAAATGCATGGGTTTAATAGATTCCACATCCATCACATCTATGGAAATGTGATATATTAGGTCATCTCGGTGGTAAATGCTAGATCTTATGGTTCCCATATAGATGGATTGATGCTCCCCCATCGAATTCAGATACTATTCAACTTTTGTACCACCACCGTTCATGTTTTTGTTGAGTTCACAATGATGTTATGTGTATTTTAGATCTATAATAACTTTTTTTCATTAACAACTAGAGCTTCTTGACATTAACATGTACTCTTGGAACATTTCATTATGGGGAATCAATGTTTTGGGGCTATACCCATCACTGAGAACATGAAATATTAGGTTCCTTTTGACTCCATAAAACTTCTTTCCAAATGGGTATAATCAGTTCCCATCATATAATGTAAAACCCATTCCATGATTGAGTTATTGATCTCCAACATCATCCATCAATATATAGTTCCTTATTTTATTATCATAGAAAACATACCAAACATCATATATTCCAAGATGAATAAATTTTTCACTAAATATAGCATCCAATCCAACTATACTGCTCACTACTCTGCACATGAAAATGAGTAGATTGATTTCTTCAACAAGACACTCTCTAAAATATTTCATGAAATGGTGGGAAATAAAAAATAATGAGTTTTCTTGATAAGAACCCAAATTCTATTTGGTACTGTTAGATGAAATCTCAAAATTACTCCCAAGCAACCCCATATTACCAGGTGTATAGAGCAGAGATATTTTTACCCATTTATGATCAATTTATGTCACCACTATTGATTTTTTTATGAAAAATGGATTATATAAATAAAAGAATAAGTATATATAGATATGTTGGATACGCTAGAGGAAAATAGTCTTCTATATGTGAATAACATAGAGGGGCATAAAAATATGATTGAATAAGCATTCAACAAGAAGTTATTCTTATGATTTTTCCTCTAGGGTGAAATGGTACTGGCTCTCAGAATTTGGATGATTCTTTGAAAAAAATGAAAATGCTAGAGGCCAAAAGAGAATGATCTTAAATTATCCATAACATGTCTTCCAATAGAGGGTACTCCGTAATCACCATGGTTTGAGAGTATGTAACACCTCCCAAAAACAACAAGTTTCTCAACAAGTACTTCACTTGGAAGCCATGGTCAATGCTACATGACCTTAAACTACAAAAACTAGGGTTCTATCTCTATGACATTAAACTTACTGAAAAACCTTTGGTACTATAATTATGACCATAAACTATTTTCAACCGATATGGTCCATGATCTATCACTTGAAACTAATTGTAACCATATTCTGATATCTATGACATTAATTTACAATTCATAACATCCTTAGTAAAAAATGATTAAATATATCTATACACGTTATGATACTAGGATTCCTAATAAGAAATGTATGGGATGAAAAAACCAACAACCATAGAACATGACATTAAACTATAGACATACCCAATATAAAACTGAGATTCATCATATCACAAGTATTAAATTACTTAGTGCCCTCACAAGAAATGGACACCCCCACATTGGTGTTGGTATTGTACCACACCATTCCCTAGAACTATGTCTAGCTTGATTCCCATAACCATGAGATACATAGTGATTCCTATAACCTCTTTCATTGAGTGAAACTGCCAATTTATCATAAACATTTACTCCTAGGGGGGATAAAAATTACTTTCACCAACATTTATCCATTTGGTCCCACTCGTGTTTCAAGAATTCTTATCTTAAATTATATCTAGTTTGTTTAAAAGTATTTATGTGGAACATGATATTGAATAAAAATACTTTCATGTTGGGTTATACCTTAGGCATTTCTTTAAAATACTCATAAAACAAACATTCCCCTAGTCCAAGAAAACAAACTTTGAACTAATTTCAAAATTCCCCATTCCAAACCTTGTAAACATAAATTTCATGAAATTGGTTCCATGATTTCTTTGTGTTGGGCATAGAATTTTTGGCCCCTTCTTCAGGTTGGGTTTTGACTATTAGTCACCACCTAAACATCTTTAATGTGCCCACTCATGGTCCACAAATTATGATCTTAATATATGTGCATCCCCTTATCACTCACATTGTTTTATTCAAATCTGGAATCTCAAAAATCTAATTACACTATCACACTCTTAAACTATGTGTTTCTTGATTCTCATTCCCATGGGATATTCATTTACACCTAGACCTCCTATCTCATATCCTTGCTACAAATTCACTATAAAAAACTCATTACCCACGGCTATATCTCCCAAAAATAACCATATGGGCCTCATCATTGTTTATAATCCCTAATCATATTCCTTAACCCATTAGTGCGATAAGATTAAATTATGAACTAACATGAGGAAGAAATTGATAATCAGCTCAATGAACAAGCCTCTCCAATGTCCTTAAGATAAGAAATTAAACTGTATACTTACCTCATATTAATCTTGGAAAACCTCATAGAAAAAATATGAGGTGATTCAGTACCCTCACTCAAGAGGATACCCCCTACCGACATAGGTCACCTACTAAACCATGATCCAGAAATACATATTGATTGATTCCCTTTACCATGGGATATATAGGGACACCTAAATATCATATCCTGGGTCCAGCATCCACCATCAACTCATCACGTGGTCTTTTCCCCTCAGTTTAATGACATTTAATTCAGTTCAATTTATTGATTTTTAAGTGTCATGGGGTCACTTTGGCACTACATTAACAAAATATTTTCACACTTTTATTCAATAGAATCTTCCTTAGGAAACATTGATCCCATTTGGTCCATATTCTATGACCTTAATCTATAATATTCCTCTCTGGTTTGAGAACAATGACCATAATATAGTAACAACAACATTATGATTTTCATGAATTTAAATTATATATACCAACATCATCAGTACAAAAGGTTAAATTTTATCCTTACCCCGTATAAAATTTTTATGCATCATATAAAACTTATGGGATGATAAAAAACATAACAAAATCATCACAAAACACTAAACTATTTCCTTACCCTGTATAAAATGGGTATTACTCATATAAAAAGTTTGGGATGACAAAAAATCACAAAATTCTTATCACATGATGTTAATTGGTAGCCTTAACCCTTATAAAATAGGGATGTAGTTTTGGATAAGTATGGGATGAGCAAGAGACAACATATTCAATGCATGATGTTAAACTATATTCTTAACCACATACTATGAAATTGATATAGGATGATTCATATAAAAAATATGTAATGATTCAACCTCCGTGCTATAGAGGACACTGCTGCAACAAGGGTTTGTATACAACCATACCATGTTCCAAAACTACATGTTGCTTGATTCCCATTATCATGGGATATGTAGCGATGCCCTTATCTTTTTTCTTTGGTCCATAACTACCATAAAATATTTTTTTGGATTCACTCCCCCTTTCTAGTTAGGCTTGATCCTCACTTACCATCATGATCATCTAGGACATTTGAGCGTATGGAAGAATAGATCTAATGGTAGTAAACATTCCCTCATGGATGTTCCCTACTTCCACTTCTATGTTTCATGATTACTTAAATTAATATAATCATCATCATTCTGAGATGAGCAGTTTCCCTAATAGGAATGGTTCATGGAAATAGTGGCTCAACTACTGTATTTGACTCACACCCCAAATGATCCACAATAAAAGATGGAATCTATCATGTTTCAAACATGTTCAACAGTTGATCCTGTATTTGTTCTCCCTATCCTAAACTAATGCTAGTGTAGCACATGTGTTTCAAACATAGGAAACAATTTTTCTCAGCCTATCAGTCATTCCCCTTTTATTTTCACGTTCTTGAATTTCATGATCTACCCTCATGGAATTTTTTATTCGTGATTTCCCCTTATTGTGTCCTCCCCTATCAACAGAGGGGACTCTATAAAACTCCTCAAATCTCTCATAAAGCATGTCTCATGTAGTGTCAAGAGTTGGTAAGGGATTTTTCTTTAAGAAAGGTTGATATTCAAGGGTTTCACCATATGGTACGAACTCTACAACCTTGAAATAGGATCCCATGTCAAAACATTATGAATTTAAACAATCTGAAAGTTGTCATAGGAATGTGTCACATAGAATTGGGCGTTATTATCCCCCAATTCACATCAGGTAAAATTATTTCCATTCCATTCACACTTCTTTAATATTTTCTCTTCTATGGTCTAAGAATTATGAATGTAAAATATTTTCAATAGGTTCAAACTATAAAAACATGAACAACTAGCCTAGGTATAAGCATCAAATCCTTAAACTATGTAAAATATGCCTCTATGATGTTATGTGTGAGAGCATGTCGATTTTGTAGAGAGTCCCACATTCCTACCAAAACATTCTCATCCAAGTAACTACAGGTTTCCAACAAAGATGTTCAGACCCTGAGTGTTCAGTCATTGAATGGCACTATTATCTAACTGAGAAATCTCATGACTTTCACATATTTATAAATCCAAGAAGGACTCATGTGGGATTAGATACTTATTGTTGGTTGCATCATTATTTTGATTTAATAGTGGTGTTGCATTAAAAAAACATGTTAATTCATATTAAGATTTTACAAAATTAACTTTAATGGTTTTTGAGGGTTATACTCACACCAGAGCATTTATTTTATTCTATAAAATATTCTCCATAGGGTTCCTCAATATAAATTGAATATTCTATTCTAGATAGCCTCTAGAGGGTGGCCTCCAAAACTTGTATTAGCCTAATGATATTTTTCTCTACCACTTTTTCCATGGTGTAGATCTCATCATCCCTGACTTGCTACTAGACATGATAAATTTGGCACTCAGTTATTTGAGATACCACCTCTTTTTTTGAGCTTCATCTTATGATAGATGATCCTTCAACTAAATGATGAACTCTATTTGTGCATTAATGATGGTCACATGATCTTTCAGTTTCCATTCAAGTCATTAAAGATCCTTACCAGCAAACCAATGTTTCTTGGTTCCATAATATTTTTCCTAGTTCTAGGTGACATCAAATTCCTACCTTTTTAAGACAACCATTTGGTAAGATAATCATGAACGAGCACCTATAGAGTGAAATTATACCAACCTCAAGAACCCAAGACTCTCATCTAGTGACATAGGAACCCTATATGACTCACCATTTGCGGCTTCAGAGTCTGGGTAATAATGTTTCTCATGCTCCTCTACACCCTGTGATGGATGATGTGGTTTTACTCATTTATTTGAGAAATGGAATCCTTAAATTACATGGGTGGTATAGGTTCATAATCCATAAGGCCACAATAATAGTAACACCATGGTCTTAACTCATGATCCTCTCAAATGTTCAGGCTCCACATTGATAGGGAGACCATCTTTTTCCAAATCATCATGGTCAAACCCATTTCCACCGAAATCATTCTCTACCACAAAGGCAACATCACTTCTATTTCGAATTAGATACCCTCTAAAAATATATTTGAATCATCTTGAATGAACAAATCCATGATATTTGGAATGACCATTGGAGAAGGTGCCTCATGTTCTCAAACCATATCCATGTGATAGGAATACATCCTCTTGAGTGCATCTTTAAAGAATAAATTCTATTTAGTTTAGATAGTGTCTAAGGATTGGGAAAACGTGGATAATGTAATAGTGAAAGACTTATAGAGGTAAAGTGTTTTGGAAAATTCATTCCACATAGTTTCAAAAGGGAATTCACCACTATAAACCATTCAAAACTGGTTGGAACTTCAACATCTGGAACCGGACCCCTCACTGTTGGTTGAGTGGGAGTTACTACAAAAAAATAAACAAACACATTGATGAAATATACTCGAATATTTCCTGTAATTTTTTAAAAGAGATAGGAATATTGATGTTTTTTGTTCCTAATGGAATTATGATATCATTTATGAGTCACCCCAATCTATCTTCCTTACTTTAAATACACATCATCATTAAAATTATAGGGAACAATCCCCCAAAAAAGACTAGGGGGACAGAGGGATCCAAAAACTCCCTTGAAACCACCTCTATAGACCCTCCCTTTCTGGAAGCCTCATAAATAGACTCTAATGTTTTCCCACTAACATTTTATCGGGAACCTTATCCCCCTCCAACTGGGACTCCTTGGTCATCTTCAACTATCTGTTGTATAATAGTAGATCTAGGTTTAGAGCCATTTAAAAAAAATAGAATTACTGGATGAGAGATATTTTTTAGCAAACTAATCTTACCTAGATGAAAGAAACTCATTAAAGTCATCTCCTCAAGGGTGACCTTGACTTTTTCATGTGGAGTTTCTTGATCAGTGGCTGATCCGTAGGATTTTTCATCCCTAGTGCACTGGATATAGAAAATAATGTATGATGCCTAATAGTATGATTCTTGGGTAGATTTATGTCCCCTTAGGACCACAAACTAACATCACACATACCTTGTAACGATCCCAATCTGACTATCCTAGAGTCAGTGGTACCCTAATCATAAAAAATACCAAATGATAACAGGATTGTAAAATTACCTGTAACACTTTATAATCAGTAGAATCATATTCAACATGAAATAAATAAAATTATATGGATATGAAAATACCATAATATTCATAATAATACTTATAAAATAAATTTATTGGTATAATACACGTGACCTAATAGAAACATCTAGTGAATATTGTGGGCCCCACATAAATAAAAGTGAGAAAAAAATCATTACCTAGAACATTCCTTAAGTTGAACATGAGTTAACATACTTTATAATGATTTAAATCATTTAATTAATTTATACAGGTACATATCCATATTTATTACATCATATATGATCCTTTTATATTGTTTTATTAATAATATTTCGTTAATACCCTTGTTTCGCATGTTAACTGATTGATTTTCCTATGCATGTTTTGTCATGTAAGTCATATTTATTATCCATGGAATGAATTTTTTTCATATCTTAAATGATTTTAATTTTATATATATCTAATTAAATCATTATATACATTTTTATAATCATTATTCAATGGTAAACATAGAAAATAATCCACATCGCATCGGGGAGATGGTAGGTCGTACGTATACATGAGAGACAATATCGTTCCCTTAACAGTGAAAGGGTAAGTAAGTGTATGGTATAATAATTTTTATATAGTATAATAAATATCATTTCATATGTATTATGTATTTACAGTAGATCCATCATTATAACCATCCAATAATTTGGTGATTGAAAACAAAATTACACCATGGCGTGGAGATGGAAAGACGTACAAATGCATGTGTGGTGCCTTCGATTTTTTGTAGGATGGATAAAAGGAGAAATATGGTTTTCCCATAATCATAATAACATATAATAATATATATGATACTATATTTGTTGCTTTATAATAAAAATAACACATTAATAGGATGTAGACGAAGAGATTAACTTGAATGAGTTGGTACACACAATTACGTCTCCTTCCAGAGACACCATTTAGATATTTTATTAAGGTATATAGGGATAATATTTATAAATAACATGACCTCAATAAAAAAAGATAAAGTATTATGTTAGTGAAGTAGTAAGGGTTAAGTTTATATTTTAGGTACAAAGTTGTGCGAGGAAGTGATAGTGGAGGTTCCCTTTTATAATTAAGGCGAGGTGAACTTTTGGAAGGTCAAAAAATATTAAATTAATGTAAATTAATATTCAAAAAAAATGGATAAAAGTGAGGTATTTAAAATATAAGATATTAATGTGTCAATAAACTCACAAAAAATGAAATTTAGAGATGTTTAGATCATATTATTACCCATATCTTTTGGCTTTAACCCTTATCTAATCCCTTCAACTCTTACGAGGACAACAAGTGTCATTACTCTTTGAGAGTAAATTTATTTACATAAAATGAAAAAAATAACCATAAATGTAATGCCCCGACCCCAGTTACCCAGAGTCGGTGCATTATTAAAAAACATTATCATGATCACAAAATATCATGTCTTGAAAGACCGATTAGTTTAGTAGTCTTGAAAATACTAGATATATTCATAATTCTTACATTACATAATAAAGTAAAAAAAATACAACAACATCTTGTCTTCATATCCACTCATTCTATCCTTGCAGGTTATTCATAAATTACTTCTTCCCAACCTAGGAAAAATAAAACATTCAAAGGGGTGAGCTCAGATGCTCAGTAAGGATAACAATATAGCAGAAACTTTCATAAATAAGCATAAACATTTAAAGCAATGTATAACTCAAACAAAATCCTTTTAAACTTGAACATTAGCATAATATGGCAGAGATAAAATGAAATAATTACATTTACTTATTCACATGGATATTATACTAGTCTAATAACCACATGAAATATCAATAACCACATTCATAATTATAGAATGCATAATGCCAGAATATCATAACCACATAGTCAAGGCCTCGTGCCAAGACTACAAATAAGATTTTGTCAAGGCCTTGTGACAAGACACTAGTTTGTCTCATGAGACTTATCGATGCATTGAGGAGCTATAGAAGGCTCCACCCATCACGTACTAAGTACAATGCATTCCTCATATGAAAACCTTGAAACATAACATAAACATTTGTATTAAAACTAGCATACAAAATTTCAATACTTTATCCACGAACCATGAATGGTATAAAAATATCACATCCACAGTCAAACATAAATCATTCAATACAATATGGAAGATTTAATTGTAACAGATTAACCTCAATTGAGAATAATGATGAATATTGACCAAGATGAAAATAATCATAAAACTACTTGAGAGAAATACCCCCTTTTTCTTGAAAACATTTAAAAGTCACCCTACTTGTCAAGAAGCCATTTTAAAATAGATTTTTGAATCAAAGTGTCCCATAACACATTGAAACATTTAAAAGAAATTTTTATTTTAAAACATTAATGTCCATAAAAATAAATCCTTAAAACCATATGTAAAATATGGACATTAATGAGAATGATTTAGAAGAATAAATTTTTATAACATTTAAAATGATATTTTAGTTAGAGTTCCTAACCAAAAGAGAGACACTTGAATACAAATAATTGAGGTAATAAAAAAATTATCATATCATGAGAATAAAGGAATTCATGATACACTATGTCAAAGTATGTTATATACACCATATAAAAGTGATTTGGTGTATAACAACAAAGAAGTCTCAATGGAATATAAATTGAGATGAAATCTCTAATAAAGACCATATCCTTAGGTCAAGGATAAAACAATGACATAATTATGTGTGATAAATATAAATACACTCAATATTATTGGATATTCACTGTAAATAAATCAGAGGACATTCACACATATTCTTGTAAAGACAACACCAATGAATTGGATATTTAACTCAAAAAATGGAGATTGAGTTAAAAATTACTCTTATCAAGTTCATATCGATGACTTGAGAAATTATAAATGGAGTTATTATGTGTATCAAAAGTATATCCATAGAAAGGGGAGTGGAAATTATGACATAATAAAATTAATAGTTATTCCACACATAATCTTGGAATAAAATAATCAATGAAGTATGCGTAAAGCCGAATGAATGGAAATTGAAATTTCAAATTCCCTTATCGATTTGGTTACTTACAAAACATACAACCACGAAAGAAGGATAGTAAAATGATGATGTAAATATCCCTAAATTTAAGTATATTACACAATGAATACAATCTTGGGCAGTACACACACCACATTCAATAAATAAGCGGTGAACAAGGGAAATCTCACAGAATTAAAAGTGAGATAAGAAACCCCTTACTTTGTACTTTTTCCTTGGTTGAGGGTACGTTGTCCTCTTGTATAATGGTGAAATAATTTTTATTTAATTATAAAAGAATCATATACATTAATATGATATCAAATATGATCTTTTAACATTGCATTGTTAATAATATCTTAGTATTATTGTCGTTTTGGGTGTTAACTTACTCATTTTCTTTTATATGTTTTGTTTAACAAGTCATGTTTATTATGGATAGGTTGTATGTTATTCATATACAGAATTATATCAAAACCTTAAAAATTATTTTTAATCATAAAATTAGAATTATACTTGTATGGATACGATGAGGAATGAATCTCATCACGTTCGTGGAGACGGTAGTCCGTACGTATGCACGGGCGATAATATCATTCTTTTGATATTAAAATCATATATAATTGGATGGTATATCATATATATAGAATAATTATCGTGTTATACATATTATTTTCATGAATTACACTTCATTATTATTCCCATAAAAATAATAATGTATTGAATATCAAATACACCACGATGTAGAGACGGTAGGCCGTACGTACTTACGTATGGTGACATGTCTTTAAAAGGATGGATAGAATACTGAATATGGTTGTACCATATTTATAAAAAAAGCATAGTATATAAAATATACTGGAGGTATTATTTTAGAATGGAAATAACAAAGAAAGAGGAAGTTGAAGAAGAAAGGAACATGAAAGAGGGTGGTGAAAACATTACCTCTTCTTCGGGTTCTTCCTTTTGATTTGATCAAAAGGGCTCCTTAGGTTGGCTTTCTGATCAAAACTAAGGCCTCTATGTTGATTTTAGGGAAGTTAAGAGAATATTTGGGCAGCGTTTGGCCAAGCCAAAAGGCTTTGATGTTATAAATTAGACATAATGTGGGGTACCCATTTATAAGAGGGGTGAGGAGAACCTTTAGAAAATCTAGAAATATTATTTTATAATAAATTCATATTCGGTTTTTAATAGCTAAAGAGTGGATTATTTAAAGGTTAAGGTTTGGATGGGTCGAAATACATTCAACCAATAGATTTTAGATAGGTTTGGGTCACTATATTAACCTTATCATTTATATTTAACTCTTAGTTAAATAGTTTGACATTTACCATGTCTCTTTGTATTTTTATATTATATAGTTAATAAACATACTATATACCTCTAAGCGACCCCCAAGTGGTCCATTAAAGATACACCTATCATTATATAAGTCCTTTGGCCGATATTTATATTTTCAAGAATAGAATATCAATTAATAATATAATATTTGTTTTAAAAACTCTTTTATGTCAATTTTGACAGTATTGGGTATTTTGTTTTGGAGAATTTAATAACAACAATATTACTTCAAAAAAAATTTATATAACCAATACTAATATGTCATATTAACTTAGAAAATTTGTGTAATTCATACAAATTCTAAAATTACATTTATTTTGATATTTATAATATCAATTATTTCAATAATTCATTAATTAGGTAATTACTACATCACCATTGTGTCATAAATAAATTAAATTATTTAATGTCTAAAAATTATAAATAAAATACCATTATGTAGGAAATATTTTTATCTCTCTAAATAATATTTATAATAGAATTTCTATTATGTATAACCTTATATTAAAATTTTTTTAGTTATTAAACATATAATTTAACTCTTTTTAACTCTTCTTTGAATTAAATAATAATAAATGTCCTAATCTAATCCCAGTGGACCTAATTGATAATATTTTATTCCTAAGGTTGTTTTTGGCCGATATAAACTTGTCCAATAGAATTATGACATGTTTTATAGTAATATTAATATCATTTTTACCCTTAATTACCCAATTTACTTTTAACCGCGGTAAATAAAAGTAAAAAGTTACTATTCACAAAAAATATTTTCATCTCATTGAACCACATTTTACTCCTTGATATTATCTGTGTCTCTCGGATTTTCAAAATTCCACACACAGAAGATGTAAAATTATGTTTTATGTGAATTTCCAAATTCTCCTAGGAGGTGGGTAAAAGATGGTGAAAATTTCAATAAAATTTTTATATATCTAAAATTATTCTAAACTAACTCCAATTAATTACATTGAAATTATATAGGTATTATGTATCTATTTTTACCTTAATTATAGTTAAATAAAATGTATAATTATTTAAATAAAAATTCAGTTTTAAATTATAACTCAATGTTTTTCACTATTCATAAAAAATTGAATGTTTTCAGAAAAATACAAAAAATTCACCCTAAGATAATTTTGATATTACGCATCCAAAAATGAAGTCCATTTTGAAAGATAAAATTTCAAAAAGTGGGTATTACTATTCATAATGGATATTTTCATTGGTTGTGGTGTGTTTCAGAACTCGAAGATGCGTACAACATATGCTACTTTATTAATCAAAGAGAAGCATATATTGAATGCTTGGGGTGTTACATTCTCCCCTCCTTCAAATAATTTTGTCCTTGAAATTTTCTAAATTGGGCTTGGGAATATAATGGAAAGTCCCACATCAGAAAAAGAGTCAATAAAACTATCACCTTAAAATAAAGAAAGATAAGTACCAAGGTCACCCAAGATAACTCATACTAGGATTCCATGTAGGAAAAAATGGATATAGAAGATAAACCAAGTGTCAAGTTCTAATAAAGAGGGATAGAAAACATGATCATGAGAAAGTTAACAACATGAAATCCACAAACTGGTTATGGGACAAATGATCATTAGTTTCCCAGTAAGAAAAGTATACGTACAATTTTTTTTTAAATTACATTACATAAAGATGAGGAATTCATTTATGAGGTTGACTAAGGAAATAAAGATATATACATCCTTTTTACGTAGAGTTTCATTCTTTAATAAATTTCCACCACTAACTCATTTTTTTAAACGATGAGTATTCAAGAAGACGTGGTCACACTTGAAGAGCTAGAATAAACTTCTATAGAATCACATGATCCATGAAGGATAAACTATATATTTACATTGTCTTTAGAGATTAATCAAAACCAAAATGGTCAGTATGAGATCTGATGATGCCCCAAAAGGACATTCCTTTAGAGAAAGAAACACTTATCTTAATTTCTAAAATTAAACCAACAATACCCCAAAGTTAAATAAATACCATTCAATAAACAATTGTCCTTAAAATCTTTCAATATAATCCAAACTAATATTGATACCCAAAACATAGAAGAATTTGGTTATGTAGTCTTCCACATTAAATTGTATCTCCAAATGACATCTACTACTATTAAAATCACATACATAAAAGTAATTAACCTAATCACATATTCTCTATTAAAGGTTAATCATTTCCATAAATAACACAAATCACTATAAATCCACAATAAAAACATAGATAAAAATCGACCATTAATACTCAAATGAAATCCCATAGTACTCTATTTTCCTTGGGCATATAGTGTTCCCAACAAAGCGAACATCTTCCAAAATAAAATTTATCACATAATCACCAAATCATTTTCCTATACTAAGGGTATTCATTTGACAAGACATAAGAAGTCAAATCAACTTATTATTGATCAATAAAATCATTTAACTTAAAATAATTAGTCACACTAACCAGGGACTTCATGTAGTATAGTGGTAGGTGATAAATCCCAATCACACTTTGTTTGTGGGTTCAATTCCCATAGCTTTGTCCGACGCGATGGGTTGTCAGACGGTCTGTGTATTGTCGTTTTTCGAAACCTATATTTTATAACATTACCAAAATGAGATAAATTCCTCAAAATAACCATAAAATAATTTTAACCAGAAATGTTATCTCATACCTTGCATTTTAATCCCAAAATATAATAACTTGTAATTGCCTCAAACCCAATGATCGTATAAAACAAAATTGTTATTTATAACTATATCCATAAGGGAAAAGATAACCCTTCCTCAAATATCATTCTCACATGGCAAACTATGGGGTTAAAAATACAAGATAAAATTATTCCAAAGTAATCACATCAATAAGGATCACTAATACTTTTAAATATTTCTCCAACCATTTATTTCCACATAGCTTCTTCTTTAACCAAGAATATATCCTATAGAATAGGGCATTCACTTGGGTAATGACCAGGTCCCCTATATTTACAGAAAATGATTGTAACTTGATTCTTAGGACCATTTCTATTTTCTTCCATAGTACTCTTCATTTTTCCTTGTCAATTCTTCAATTTATGTCCTTCTTTCCCGCATGTAAATCATCTATTAGTTCCATTGAGACACTTTCTTGGGTGTCTCCTTCCACATTTCCTGCATGATGGAAATTTAGGATTCTTTTCTCTATGGTCTCCAATTATGGAGCTCTTACCATTCATCACCTTTCTCTTATTTGTTGAGTCTGTGAGTTGGTTAATATATATGTTGTTGATCATATTTTTTGAAAAATTATTTGGAATGAACATGATATCTTTTATGCCTATCAAAATTCCATTTTTTTGCTCATTTCCTCCACTGTTACCACCTTGTACATCATTCTCAAAGATACAATGAGTTCCATGGACTCCAGGCATTGACTAAAACCAGAAATCATTATGTGAGAAACAGTAGTCATTAAATCATTTAGAGAATATCATGACACCATATTCTCAATTTTAAACACCTTATGATTAACCAAGTTCATTTATACCTATCTTATATAAAAATAATTCAAATTGGTTTGTAAAGAAAATGGAAATTATCCTAAGAATATCCCCCAAGATTGTCATAACCAAGCGTGCAATAAGGCCCATTTTCGTGCACCGGTTCCTATTCGAGTCTGGCTCAAAGCCGTGTTTTCGGGTTTTACCCCTAGGTACATCTGTGCCAGAGCCACCTCTACCTGATCGTATCCAGAAAGGGATTTATTTCTTTGAAAACTCACAAAATATATACAATACCAAAATTTAATATGTTCTTCTATACTAATCCTCAAAGTCTATCTTAGGGATATGTTCTCTAATTAGAGTTTATCAAAATCTAGTTTCCAAGTATTGTAATAAACTTCCTCTGATACCAAATGTAATCCCTCGACCCCAGTTACCCAGAGTTGGTGCATTATTACATAACATTGGCATGATCACGAAAGACCAAGTATCGAAAGACTGATTAGTTTAGTAGTCTTGGAAACACAAGATATATTAATAAGTCTTATATTACATAATAAAGTAAAAAAACTACAACAGCATATTGTCTTCATATCCCCTCATACTATCCCTATAGTTCATTCATAAATTCCTTCTTCAAATCATGGGAAAAATAAAACATTGAAAGTGGTGAGCTCAGATGCTCAGTAAGGATAACAATATAGCAGAAAATTTCATAAATAAGCATAAACATTTAAGGCAATGTATAACTAAAACAATAGCCTTTTAAACTGGAAAATTAACATAATATGGTACAGATAAAATGTAATAATTCCATTTACTTATTCACATGAATATTATACTAGTCTAATAACAACATGTAATCTGAATAACCTCTTTCATAATGGTGAAATGCATAATGCCAGACTATCATAACCACATAGTCAGTGCCTAATGCCAAGACTACAAATAAGATTTTCTCAAGGCCTTGTTCCAAGACATTAGTTTGTCTCATGAGACCTACCGATGCATTGAGGAGCTATAGCAGGCTCCACCCATCACTTACTAAGTCCAATTAATTTCTCATATGAAAAGTTTGAAACATAACATAAACATTCATATTAAAACTAGCATACGAAATGCCAATACTTTATCCACAAACCATGAATGGTATAAAAATATCACATCCATAGTAAAACATAACTCATTCAATACAATATAGAAGATTGTATTGTAACAGATTAACCTCAATTGAGAATAATGAAGGATTTTGACATAGATGAAAATAATCATAAAACTATTTGAGAGAAATACCCCCTTTTTCTAGAAAACATATAAACGTTAGACTACTTGTTAAGAAGCCGTTTTAAAATAGATTATAGAATCAAAATGTCTTATACCACATTGAAACTTTTAAAATAAATTTTAATTTTAAAACATTAATGTACATAAAAATAAATCTTTAAAACCATTTTGAACAGATGGACATTAATGAGAAAAATTTAGAAGAATAAATATTTCAAACATTTAAAATGATATTTTAGTTAGAGTTCCTAACAAAAAGAGAGACACTTGAATACAAATAATTGAGGTAATAAAAACATTATAATATCATGAGAATAAAGGGATTCATGATATACTATGTCAAAGTATGTTATATACGCCATATAAAACTGATTTGGTGTATAACAACAAAGAAGTCTCAAAGGAATGTAAATTGAGATGAAATATCTAATAAAGACCATATCCTTAGGTTAAGGATAAACCAACAACATAATTATGTGTGATTAATATAAATAAACTCAATATGATTGGATATTCTCTGTAAATAAATCAGAGGACATTCACACATATGCTTGTAACGACAACACCAATGAATTGGATATTTTACTCAACAAATGTAGAATGAGTTAAAAATTACTCTTATGAAGTTCATATCGATGACTTGAGAGATTATAAATGGAGTGATTCTGTGTATAAAAAGTATATCCAAAGAAAGGGGAGAGTAAATTATGACATAAGAAAATGAATAGTGATTCCACACATAATCTTGGAGTAAAATAATCAATGAAGTATGCGTAAAGCCGAATGAATGGAAATTGAGATTTCAAATTCCCTTATTGAGTTGGTAACTTACGAAACATACACCCATGAAAGAAGGATCATAAAATGATGATGTAAATATCCATAAATTTATGTATATTACATAATGAATACAGTCATGGGCAGTACACACACCACATTCAATAAATAAGCGGTGAACAATGGAAATATCACAGAATTAAAAGTGAGATAAGAAACCCCTTACTATGTACTTTTTCCTTGGTCGAGGGTAGGATTGCCTCCTGTATAGTGGTGAAATAATTTTTATTTAATTATAAAAGAATCATATATATTAATATGATATCATATATGATCTTTTATCATTTCTTTTTTTAATAATATCTTAGTATTATCGTCGTTTTGGGCGTTAACATACTCATTTTCTTTTATATGTTTTGTTACATAAGTCGTGTCTGTTATGGATAGGTTTTATCATATTCATATAAATAATGATATAAAGTCCTTAAACATTATTTTTAATCATAAAATGAGAATTAGACTTGTATGGATATGATGGGGAATGAATCTCGTCCTGTTCGTGGAGACGGTAGTCCGTACATACGCACATGCGATAATATCATTCTTTTGATATTAAAATCATATATAATTGGATGGTATATCATATATACAGAATAAATATCCTGTTATAGTTATTATTTACATAAATTACACATCATTATTATACTCATCCAAATAATAATGTATTGAATAACAATTACACCACAGCGTGGAGATGGTAGGCCGCACGTACTTACGTATGGTGACATGTCTTTAAAAAGATTGATAGAATAATGAATACGGTTGTAACATATTTATAATAAAATCAAATTATATAAAATATACTGGAGCTATTATTTTAGATTGGAAATAACAAATAAAGAAGAAGTTTAAGAAGAAAGGAACTTGGAAGAGTGTGGTGAAAACATTACCTCTTCTTTGGTTTCTTCTTTTTGATTTGATCAAAAAGGCTCCTTAGGATGGCCTTATGATCAAAACTATGGACTCTAGGTTGATTTGAGGGAAGTTGAGAGAATATTTGGGCAGGGGATGTCCATGAAAAAAGTCTTTGAAGGTGTAAATTAGACAGAAGGGGGAGTACCCTTTTATAAGAGGGGTTAGGGGCACCTTTGGAAAAGCTAGAAATACTATTTTATAATAAAATCATATTTGGTTTCTAATGGATAAAAAGTGGATTATTTAAAGGTTAAGGTTGGGATGGGTCGAAATACTTTCAGAAAATAGATTTTAGACAGGTTTTTGTCACTATATTAACCTTATAATTTATATTGAACTCTTAGTTAAATAGTTTGACATTTACCATGTCTCTTTGTATTTTTTTATTATATAGTTAATAAACATACTATATACCACCAGGGGACCCGCAAGTGGTCCATTAATGATACAAATATCATTATATAAGTCCTTTCTCCAAACCTTAGATTTTTAGAAATAGAATATCAATTAATAATATAATATTTGTTTTAAAAACTATTTTATGTCAATTTTGACACTATTGGGTATTTTGTTTTTGAGAATTTCATAACAGCATTACTACTTCGAAAAAAATTTATATAACTGATCCTAATATGTCATATTAACCTATAAAATTAGTGGAATTTATAAAAAGTTTCGAATTTCATTCATTTTTATATTTATAATATCAATTATTTTAATATTTCATTAATTAGGTAATTACTGCATCACCATTTTTTCATAAATAAATTAAATTATATAATGTCTAAAAAATATAAATAAAATTCCATTATGTAGGAAATATTTTTATATTTCTAACGAATATTTATAATCTAATTTATCTTATGCATAACCCTATATTAAAAATGTTTTAGTTTTTAAACATTGATTTTATCTCTTTTAACTGTTCTTTGAATTAAATAATAATAAATGTCCTCATCTAATACAATTGGACCTAAATGATAATATTTTATTCCTAAGGTTGTTTTTGGTCGAGATAAACTTGTCTAATAGAATTAGGACATGTGTTAGGGTAATATTAATATCATTTTTACCCTTAATTACCCTATTAACTATTAAGAGTGGTAAATAAAAGAAAAAAGTTACTATTCACCAAAAATTATTTTCATCTCATTGAACAAAATTTTACCCATTGATATTAACCATGCCTCTTGTATTTTTGAAATTACACTCACAGAAGTGGTAAAATTATGTTTTATGTGAATTTCTAAATTCTCCTAGGAGGTGGGTTAAAGACGGTGAAAAGTTCAATAAAATTTTTATATATCTAAAATTATTCTAAACAAACTCCAATGAATTACATTTAAATTATATATATATTATGTATCTATTTTTACCTTAATTAAATTTAAATAAAATAAAAAATTATTTAAATAAAAATTCGCTTTTAAACTATAGCTCAATGTTTTTTCACTATTCCTCAAGAATTGAATGCTTTCAAAAAAATACCAAATATTCACCCTAAGCTAATTTCGATATTCCGAATCCAAAAATTAAGTCCATTTTGAAAGATAAAATTTATAAAATTTCAAAAGGTGGGTATTACTATTCATAAGTCTAGTTTGATTGGTTGTGGTTTGTGTCAGAACTCGATGTTACGTACAACACATGCTATTGTGTTATTCAAAGAGAAACGTACCGTGGAAGCTTGGGGTGTTACAATAAATGGGTCATTTATGATATTTTAAAACATATAAAAATTTATTTTAATAACATTACAATTTTATAAATTTTATATCCTTTAATTCAACATTATTTATTTTAAAATATCATTAATTTCAATATGCATTCTATTCATGTCCTCACATTTAAAAAATAACATAAAAACATGATATCTTCAAAAAAACATGTAATAAATCAATTATATGTGTATATCATCTAAACAATTCGTTTATGAAATTAATTTTATTAAATTTTATTTATTTTATGTATTATTAATACTATTTATTAGATATATCCATTAATTGAACAATTACTGCATCATCATTGCACAAACCGCTAAAGTAATTAATTTTAAATAAAATGTATAAATAAATTATCACTATTAAGATAATAATTTTAGAGTTCAAATGAATATTTATAGTTGTAGATATATTTTTAATAACCACAATTTAAAAATGTAATACTTATTAAAAATATGAGTATGACATATTTGACTTTCCATAAAATAAAATATTATAAAAGGCTTAAAGTCATAAAAGTGGATCAAAGAGTACATAAAATCAACCAAAGAATGATTTTATTATGAAAATAACTCATCCAATAAAATTAGGATAAGTATTTGGATAATTTTATAATGATTATAATAGCATTTTAACCAATAAATACTCAATTTACCCTTAACAAATGTATTTAAAAAAATTATAGAAGTTAATATTCGTATTTTTCATAAATAAAGGGTAGGTATTTAATAAATTTTGACCTTATTATTTTAAATATTAAATCTATTTTTCAAAAATCAAATCACATAATTTAATATTGGTAATTTAAAACTAATCCCATCGACTGAACGACAAAACAAATTTTTAAAGTTAAAATGTTCAAAATATAGAAATGGTTTTTATCAAAATTCAATGTGAAATTGATTATAATGACCTAAATTAAATTAAATGATATAAAATTTATATATTTATTCTTTAAAACCAATGAAATATATATTTTAACACTATAAAATATTTAGTTGAATAATCTCTTTTCAATTAAAATTTATTATTTTATTAATATTCATCAAAACATGAAACTTATCAAAAAAATAAAAAAAAATTAAATTTCATTTTGATATTATTATGTAAAATTAAAATATTATTTTGTCCAGTAAAATTTATAAATGTGTCAAAAAATAGATTTAAAAGAAGTGTTCTCTTAAAAGGCGGTAAAATTGCATTTTTATAAAAGAATATATCTTTCAGGCTTAAAAATGGATTTGTTCTTATATCTTGTCTAGAAAATATAGGATGGATTTTAAATATTATATTGAATATATATATATTTTATTAATTTAATCCCAAAAGTCCTATTTTTTTTATAAAACACCGTTGTGTGAATTTAAATAGTTGTGTTTTGAAATATATTTCGTTTTTTATTAAGAATTATTTTATCTTCATTTTTAAATAATTGGTTAGAAAATAATTAATTATATTTAAATTTTTAAACCATATGTTAATAATTTATTTAATACATTTAACACTACCCATTATAACTACTAGGTTATAATACTAATATTAAAATTATAATATTTAGTTGTTCATTTAAGCTCGATGTGGCGTATCATGTACACTACTGAACATAGTGTTTAATTCTAAAAACATGGGATGTTATATTCTACATCATTTAATAAAATTTTTCCTTAAAATTTTAACCCAAGATTTAAAATTAAGGGTTTTACTATTCAAAATACCATGGTGGAAATCCCACATAAAAAAGGATTAGTGAAACTTCCACATTAATATAATGAAATGGATGTACGAAGGTCACCTGAGAGAAATCATATTAGGGTTCTATGTAGGAAAATATGTACATGGAAGAGAAAACAACTATCATGTTTTTATGGAGGGTGATTGAGAATATGGTCATGAGAAATTTAGAAAGTTCAAAACCAAAAATTTTGGATTGGTTAAAATCCCATTAAATTCTCAGAAAGAATGTAAATAGATAATGGTTTTGTTTAAAAATAATTTTCGTAGAGTTTAGGGATTATTTTACTATAGAAAAGCACATACTTTATTTATTTCTAGGTCATAAGTATTATCTCATCCTTTGGTCGGGCTTTAATCTATTTTCACTTCATCCCTTACACATGTAAATGAATTTTAAAAATGATTTTTTCACACGTGAATCACTTTTATGAATCATAAGATCCATGAGTCATTCCTTAGGCTTTTAGAAGATTATTGTAACAAAAAAATTTATTACATGTTACCCAATATAATAAATATTACCTTAAACAATAATATCCAAATTTCAACTTAATCCATTCCATAAGTAGTTACCTTAAGACTGAGACACAATACATCTCTCTAAATTCAAAGACAAAAAATTTATAAGGTTGGTAAATATATAAAATCAATGTAACATCAAATTTTCCCCAAAAATATACTACCAATATTTTTATCACATACCAAATATATAAATACCTTTATCACCTTTAAATATTAATGAAAACATCAATAATTGTAATAATAAAATCATAGGTATATTTCTTAAATCCAAAGATATAGTAAAACTATAAAATATAACATAAACCATCAAATCACTATGCACTTTCATAGTCACTGATAATAATCCATAAACATATCCTTTTCAATATTATCAGAACATTAAGAATATATTAACGGTTCTATTACCTCGGTCTCATTTTTCCCGAAAGATAAACATTTTTTTTCCAAACATTAAATCACTTTTTTAGTCGTTGACACCATTCTACACATGCTCTCCAATAATTACAGAAGAAGTACTAAAATGAAATCCTTATATTTTTCAAAATTTTTATAACAATAATTTCAAACAGTATGTTTATTAGATCAAAATATACAATCACAAAAATCATTCCATTTCAGATATATTAATATCATATTCTTGATGTTGATCCCTTAACTTATTTTGTGGTATATTACCTTGAAACTTTAGGAATTAGGTTGCATAATGGACCATATAATTATATTTGAATCATTTCCCACATATAGCTTCTTTTGTTCCGTTTAAATTACAATCCTAATTACCTTTCTCTGCAAACTTGTAACAAAATTGCAATCCCTTCAGGCATGTACCGAGGTGTTTCTTTTTACAATTTTCACATGTGGGAAAATATATCTTTAATTTTTTCCCTTTATATAATTATTACTTTGATGTTCTCTTATTCTCTTTCATACCCATAAATTCATAACATATAAGGAATTATTTCTCTTTCATGATAAAACATGAGACACTAGTTTCATATGATGAGAATATTTGGGAGACCAGTTCCTTTTGTAGAAATGAATTTAACCCTTAAAATAAATGATAAATATTACTTCATGGATTATATATGTAGTTTAAATAATTATTTGGAAATATTTTATGGTTTTATTTATACATAGAAAAAATCTCATCTTTGTTTTTCCTGCGGATAAAAAATTTCTTATCCATATCTACTCACTATTCATGGAGGGATTTTTTTCAAAGTAAATTTTCATAAAATCCTTTCATTTTATGTTTTATTTTTATTACTCAACCTCTACGTTTTTAATCAATAGCCACCGTTGATATGCATTTCCCGAGAGATTATAAACTTACATGAAAACCTTCTCCCTTTCATTACTTCCAAAAAGAAGATATATGTTCTCGAAGGAACTTATCCATTGATCAATTACAAATGGATTTGTAGTCCCAATGAATTATAGTGGTTGTTGTATCATGGATTGTTATAACATTATTCTCCAAAATTTTGGATTAGCATTCTCCACATGGGTATGGTTATTTTTCATAACTGATCATGTAGTCCCAGTATAGTTATAATTTGTTTATCACTAGTTACAAATATTTCTCCAACCTAATTATCCTTCATAGGAGGAAAATGTCTATATGTATTGTGTTAATTGATATAGTTTACATTTATTTAACAATTAAACGTTTATAAAAAATGAAATATTCTATTTTAGATTATTAAATTATGAAACAAAATGAATAATATCAAAACTTTAAAATCACAATACCTAAAAAATATAGGTTTAACTAATATCTAAATCATAAGAACCGTTTATTTGGATATATTTAAAATTTATATCATAGGATTTCATTATATAATCATTATAGTTACCAAGTTTTATTCCACAATTTCTCTTATACCAACTATAATGACCCCAACTACAATGGCCCATAGTCAGTGGTTGCTTAAACTTAAAAAAATTCCGAATAATAATGAGTTTCTGATATAAATCATACCAATTTAAAATCTGTAGAATAATTGGACCCATGAAACTATTAAAAATATAGGGATATGAAAATACCATAATATTTAGAATAATACTCATAAAATATATTCTTCAACAATATATACACCACACAAAAGAACATATAGTGTATATGGTTTGGGTCCCACATAAATAAATACGAGACAAAAGTAATTTACCTTGCATTTCCTTTACATGAACATTTTTCGAACTCATGTATAATGTTTTAAGGAATTTTATTAATTTGTACAAGAAGAATATATATATTTATTATATCATATATGAGCCTCTTATACCATTTTATTAATAATATTTTGTTATTACCCTTGTTTTGGTTGTTAACTGATTTATTTTCGTATTCATGTTTTGTCGCGTAAGTGCTATTTTATATGCATAGAAAGTATATATTTAATATAAAAAATTATATTATGTTCATAAATATCATATTTCTTTATTATATACATTTTTATAATATTTAATTAATGGTTTACATGGAAAATGAATCACATCACCTCAGAGAGATGGTAGACTGTACATATGCACGAGCGATGGTATCATTCCATTAATGGCGAAAGGGAAAGGAAATGTAAGGTATATTAATTTTTAAAGAATAAATATAATGTAATTTATATTATTTATATACATAATATCTATCATTATACCTATCAAAATAAAGCGAGGATGAAAAACATTACACCACAGTGTGGATAGGGTAAGCCATACATACGCATGCGTGTTGCTTTTTTGTTTTGTAGGATGAATGGAAGTTGGAATATGGTTGTAACATAATAATAATAACATATAAGAATATATATTATGTTGTATTTATTAAATTATATCTGAAAAAACACATGAACATGATGCATAAGAATATATGAACTAGGATGAGTTTATAAAAACAATTACCTCATCTTTAGTGGACTTCTTTTAGATATGTTTTTAATGGATATAGGGTTGGAATTTTGGAATATTAGGACCTAAAAAACTTATATAATGATTTTAGGTAGATAAATTGGCAGTTTTTTTTCAAGATATAATTCTGAAAGTGGTGTTAGGAATATAGGGAGGATGTTCCCTTTTATAGTTGAGGTGAAAGACACTTTTAGAATATCAAATAGTATTAAATTTTTATAAATTAATTTTCTTTTAGAAATGGGTCCAAAGTGAGTAAATTAAAATATAAGATAAGAATGAGTCTAAATAATCTTTTTTAAATGTTATGGTCATATTAGTCCCCTTATCTTTTTGATTTACCCCTATGAATCCCATTAACTCTAACTATGACAACATGTGTTTTTACTTTTTGAAGGTTTATATAGTTACTAAAAATACCAAAAGAACTATAAATGGAGAAATGATTAAATTTAAACCTTATCCCTTTCATTTTACCAAATTTTATATTTTTATCAAATTTATATCATTTAATAAAATACTATTTATTTTAAAATTAATGTTAATTTTCATACTTTTTGTTACTTGACTTTTTAAAAATATCATAAAACATGATATATTATAAAAGACATTGAATACATCAGTAATATGTATAGGTAATCTAAACAATTTATTGATGACATTAAATATATCAAAATATATTTATTTTATCATTTTTAAAACATTTATTTGATATTTAATTTAATTAAAAAATTGATGAATCATCAATGTGATAGAATTGTTTATAATTATTTAATCCCTAAAAATTGAAAAAAATTATCATAATGAAGAAAAAAATGTTACCTTTCAAATAACTATTTATAGTTGAAGATATAATATAAATAACCAAATATTTAATATTTAATAGTTATTAAAAACATTAGTATGACATATTTTAATTTCCTTAATATAAAATAATATATAATGATTAAATTCATCCATGTTTCTATAAAAGAAAATAATATTTTCCCATATATGATTTTGGTCGAGTAAAACTTATCCAAAAATATTAAGAAAATTGTAAGGGTAATTTTCTAATATTTATAATATTAGTTTTACCCTTAATTACACAATGTACCCTTAACCACGGTAATTATAAAATTTACAAAAATTACTATTCATATTTTTGAATAAAAAAGGTTCTTATTTACTAAATTTAAACAATATTATTCCAAATATAGAATCGATTTTTCAAAATTCCAAGCTTAAAATTGGATAAAATTAATTCAAAATCAATGCTATATAGGGAACAATAAGATGAGTTTTCATGTTAAAATGTTCAAAGGATTGAAAAATTTTTATGGAAAAATTCAATGTGAAATTAATTAAAATGAACTAAATTAGATTAATTTTTATAAAATAAGAAAATTATACAATATAACCAATGAAATATATATTTTAATAACAGAAATTGTTTAAAAAACATGTTTTCAATTTTTTTTTTACGATTAGTCAAAAGACAAATCTTGTTAGAAAAAAAATTTAATTTTGATATTATAATTTCAAGTAAAATTGTTATTTTGTAAAATATAATTTATAAAAGTATAAAAACTAGATTTAAAACAATTTCACCATCAAAAGCGGTAAAACTATGTTTTTATAGAAAAATACATCTTTTATGCATAAAATTGGATTTGTTCTTGTACCATGTCGAGAAAATAAATACAATGAATGTTAAATATTATATTGAATATATTATTAATGTATATTTTTCAATAATGTAATATAAAGAGTGTTATTTTTTTATAAAGCACACTTGTACATGTTTTAATAGTTTTTATGAAAAAGATTTCTCTTTTTATTTTAAGGAGGTTTTTATGTTCATTTATAAATAATTTGTCATGAAATAATTCATTATACTTATTTTTGGAAACCATATATTCAAAATTTAGTTATTAATGTTCATTATTTCTACTCTAATGACTAGGTTATAGTGGTAACATTAAAATAATAATATTTAGTTGTTTGTTTATGTTTGAAGTGGCATATCATGTATGTTATAGTTTATAAATTTTCTTTTTAAAAAATCAAGATGTTACTTACATGTCTGGTGAAAAGGTAAATTCCACCACATTTTTGTAAAAATTAATTTATATCCACTATGTTTGATAATATCTATTACAAGTTTACCATGGTAGTGATTCTCGAAATCCTGACCTCTCATAGCTCGATGCCCTCACCAGCCAGCCTCTTCCATAATTGTTCCACTATCAAAGTCAGCCAGATTATTTCCTAGAATGCGTAGAGCATGGGAAAATTATAATCACCCAATTGCTACAACATATAACACTACTTTTTTACATTTTCCTCGTTGGTTAAAATGGACCTATCTTGAGATATCTCCCCCAATAACCATGGTCAATTCTAGGGAATACCCAACCCTCAGGATATAGAGGTGTAGTATAACATTAAGTTCCCCCTACCACTACCACATTTGGATTAATAGACACTTGGAAAGAACCTTTAAAATCAACCTTTCTAAAAACCTTATACTCACACACCTCTCCATACTGTGTAATTCACCTCACTTGTTGACACATGATTGCACCTAAATATTGTGCTATTTAATAGATGTCATAAGTATTAGAAAGACCATTTTTGGCATTGGTGGGTGGAAACATGGTGACCTCCCCCATTCCTTCACCAGTAAACATCCTCTACAACTAATAAAGGATGAATGGATACCATTCCTCACAGATCCCTATGTAGACTCGATTTTTTGGTTGCAAAATACATAGAAAAATGATGATAAAGCTAGGATGGAGGGTATAGTTCACCACAAGTGTTGTCATAAACTCTGGATACTAATACTACACCGTTAAAGATATTAATATACTCACACCACTGCATCGACCAATCTATATTGTCCACAATATTGAGGGATATAGTCGAGAATAGGTGAAAATTGAGGTTTGTGGTTTTTCTGATACCAAATGTCACCATAACTTCATTATGAGACATAATTAGAACCCCATTGTTTTAGAGGGGCTTGGGCCATATACCATAGTTTGGATGGAAAATGGAATTTGGAAATTCTTATCACCAAAATGCACTTAATGTCTAGTATTTAAGAAAATATAATATATTTTAAAACCACCAAGGCATACATCCCTTACTACATATAACATCTACCTATAGATCTGGGAAAACATCGATACATTCAGTTTTCTTGGTTGTCAGAAAAAAATAAAAACCATTAATAGAATCCCATGCTTCAATCATAAGAAAGAATCCCTTACTAGAAGTATCCAACAAATTAGGAATGTGGGTAGAAAAGCAGTATAACAGATCGTCGAAATCTAGCCTTCCTATATGTTATATCCCCACTCATGGTAGATACCTTCCTCCATGATCAACAATTAGGATCTTGGTTTCCTCATATGTTATGCCACTGGATATTGTCTCGGATTCCCTGGAATCTCCAAATATGGATTCTTCAGGAACATCCCAATCCATGTATTGAACACAATATTCAGATGAAAGGGAAGATGATGATTTAGTACCTTAGGCAATGTATCTAGAATAAATTTCACTACAATGGGAGCCCACTCCCTATCACCCTAGGAATTTTAAACTAAATGGAATTTTTAATATTTGAATCCTATCAATGATATTCTTACAATGTAATGAATATACCACTGCACGATTCCCATATCCCTATGATGGTGGTGGAAGGTGTTTTTGTTTGGGAAACACCAACTACGAATATTTGGTAGCAACTCTTATGGTTGGTAAATGTGGAACTCAGATGTCCACGCTGCTTTATAAAACTCAATGTGGTGTAGCTCAGCCCATATTCCAAAAAATTAAAGCATACTAAGTATTCCCTTGCTCATTTTTCAGTAATATTTCCTCCAACTAGTAGGACCTAATCCTTTTACTAGACATTGTAGTTATTTTGGATAATGGTTTGGAAAATTACTGCATAGCAGAGTGAGATATCCTCATCCTATAGAAGCTCTATTTTCATTATCCCTATCCTTCCACTTAATGTATAGATGATGGAATCATCATGTCCATGAGAAGGATGACATAATAGAATGTTTTTCTAGAGGGTAGGTTCATTTTAACGAGTTAACCAGAACTGTGGTGTATTCACTACAATGTATGGGATAGCCAAATCATCAATCAAACCAATGTTTTAATGGGGTAGGTGACTTATCATCTAGTATACCTTCTAAGCTTCTATTAGTGGGCCCAAGATATCCTTATTTCTAGAAATGACTCTTCAAGAAATGGAAAATTATAGATTCCTTACCATTTCATCCATTCAGGTCACAGTGGTAGCTTCAATCGTAGCTCGACCAGTAGGTTTTTCCCATTCTAAAAAATCTATGGTTTCACACAATGGGGTCACACACGTTTTGGGTTCATTCATGAAAATTCACCACATCATGAATCAGACAAGGTGGTAAAAAACAATATAGATAATGTGTGGAAACTATTTTGTGAAAATAAAATATGGTGAAAAAGGCATGTAAAAAATCTAAGGATTTCATGCAAGGGTGATGATTTCCACACATGAGAGACATATGAATGTGCAAAAAATTCTGTTTAATATAAATAGGGACTATATCTGTATTTATAAGCACATGAATAATGGTTTACAAGAGTGTGAAACATTTTTTTCTATCCCAAGGTGGAAATATCATAACCATGTTAAAATCCATTATATACGTCAGAGTTTCCCTTGAATCCAAACCTTTCACTCTTTATTATTCCTTGATTTAGAGGGGGGATTTTATGGTGCTAAAAACATTCCTCTCAACCCAAAAGGATAGTTTCTTAAAATCTAATTTTGCGACCCTCCCTAAACAAACATTACCAAGATAAGAAGAGTGTTTCATAGTAATTTAGAGTTTTTTACACATTCATGGTTCAGCACCAAAATGGACTTCACTCCAATAAAGATAAAAGTGAAACAAGTTTTGAATATACTCCCATGTCCAAAATGATTGCTAAGGAATATATATGTATAAATTGGAGGTTTTCATGAAAAACCTTCCTTTTCATTACCATAAATTGCGTGAAAAAGGTAATGTCAAACTAATTATGTTGTAAAGTGAATCTGCATCGGGATAGGTCTAGGAAATTCATTTCCATGTTCCATTCAAAATTGAATTTGTATAATATTATCCGTTAATTTAAGGTGAATATAAAACGTCACCCAAAAGTTGGAGTGGTATCTTCAGAAGAAGAAAAGATTCTCTTGTTTATGGAAACCTCTCTTTCACGACATCACACAACTCCAGAATACCATGGATCCTTAAATACAAGTAACTATCATGAATTAACTCCATTTTTCACCAACATAACTTTGCCTATGATTGGGATTTCCTCATGAAACACCTGTTAAGGCTGATCATGTTCATTCAAGGGAATTTGCCTTTATGAACCCCTAATATGCACATAAAAAACTTGTGTGAAAAAAGCCTCCAAGATCCATGTGATAGAATCAGGACAGATCTCCCTAATCGTGATACTCTATTTTCAATAAATATAATAAATTTATATGAAACAACATTCTAGTCACTATCCTGATGCGCCATATGCTTAAGGCATATCCTATACCATTACCCTACCTTCTCCTCATAAGAATTGGTACACTAATGAATTTTATCTTAATAATTTAAACCCTAACATAGGTCCTATTAGTTTACAACCCTCAATGGTATTGGTCACTTCCTTCCACACAGAGAGAAATATGAGAAGTGGAAACATAATCCCTAAGGGTGGAATCACAGAGGGAAATGACTTATCCATCTCGTTATGGAGTTCTTTTCTAGATCTTCCTATAACCTTGGAATGACCCCCCTTAGTGTGTATTCCACATCCACATTCCAGAATAAATACATAAAACTACCAATCTTTACATTCTATTTATATAATATTAAACTTCACCACACAATCCTTATTACATGATAATAAGCATTAGCCTTACACTATGTGATGAACATAAGTTTTCCCATGTATGATCATCATTGGACACCACTTATTCACACACAACTGGAAGAAACTCTTATATTGGTCATCCTCCAAGAATTTTCCCCACACCATCCTCCATAACAATATGACAAAACTTATACCCCATGCATCTTCTACGAATAAGTCACACACCATCATTCATCGATGTTCCTTCCGCGACATGAGCGTCCTTACAACATGAATTTACAATTCATGGAATGTTCATTTAACATGGACTTAAACTATGGAATTGAAATTTATGGGTTCTAATTTTTTTTTTTCAAGAATTGTTCATAGGATGCCTCCCCGAGTCTCAATCTTTACAACCACCACATGTGAAATCTTTCCCTTTGGGGACACACTCCAATAAATCAAAGTGTGAAATATTATCCCTAGGGGACACACTCCAACAATCCCATGTGTAAAATATCCACCTTTGGTGGATACACTCAACCACATATAAGTTTTAAATCTCCCCCATTTGGGGTTTATACTCCACCAAATCTATGTTTAAATTATTACAACTTGCTGTAACACATCCACAATTCCAATTTTGAAATCTCCACCCTTGGGGGGAAACAGTTTAATAAATCCATGTTTTAAATCTCTCACCATGGGTGGAGAAACTCCAAAAAATATATGTCTGAAATCTCCCCCCATGAGTGGACACAATCCACCATATCCAGGCATTCAATATTCATCCTTGGGGGAACACAATCCACAACATAGAAGTGTGAAATATTCCCCTATGGGGGGGGGGGGACAAAATCCACCAAATCCAAGTAGGAAAACATCTCCCCTATGGGGGAACACTCTAATAAATCCAAGTGTGAAATCATCCCATTGGTGGGAAACAATCCACTAAATTTAAGAGTAAAATATTCCCATATAGGGGGATATAATCCACCAAATCAATGTTTGAAACATTCACCCATAGGGAAAAACATTACAACAAACATATCCCAACAAGAAATTAAATCTAGGAACCACCCATATATACAACATGTTAAAATTTTTACTTAATTTAAAATACCTATGATGTGTTATTAATATAATATTCCTGATATAAAATGCTCAAAATACTTCCACCCATGTTGTCAACTACCTCAAGACTGGCATGGAATGCCTTGTATTTCATGCCTATGATTCCTAAACCATGAGATTGCCTCCAAAATAGGACGACTTTACATGTTCCCACCCAACCCAACATCTCAAAATGTGCAATGGGCACAATGTTATAGCCTCCTTGACTAAAGGTTGCTTCCCTGTCGAGACAGAAGAATTTCAATTAACTAGAATCCACCTGGAGATGGTATTGGGAATGAGTTTTATGAAAAACACATAAATCTATAAGGGATACCTATGCTAGGTGATGATATCCAAGGAGGAATTCATGTAAGGATTAGCTGATATCTCATTATCTCATTTCGACCAAGGAGCCGACATCGCCGATAAATGTGATGTAATTCACCCACCTCTAGAAGGAGGGATTATTGGGAGATAAAGTAGCATGATGCACTGGACTCAACGAATGTTTCGTAAACACATTCATAAATAAAATACTAAAAATAAATCAAAAAAAAGATACACAAATCAATAAAATGAGATAAAATTTAGGTCTGCGATAATAATGGAATTTTATACACATCTCAAAATAAAACCCAAAAACCAAAACACAACCAATAATCTCTATATGACTTACAATAACTCACAATATACCTCTATAAAAATTTAAGAAACCCATTCATATATAAATATAATAGATCATGTGAATCAAAAAACAAACCATGAACTCCATGTATACCCATTGGTTTTTATAGGGCATGATATAAAAATGATTAGTATAATATCACAAAATATTTTTCGTAACACATTTAAAGAGGAATTCAATTAAATATAGTTTTAACTATAATAGGAAAATATTATTTCATATATTTATTTATAAATAAATAAATAAAATAATATCTCAAATGTAATGTATTTTATAAACTTATAACCCCATTTTCTTTTTAATAAAAATAATCAATTTGAAATAATTTCTTTAAAAAATTTACAAACCATAAATTATAACCAATTTTCTATTTAAACAATTAATTTTAAACCATTTATAAAATAATTAAGAAACAAACCCACTAACACATCATGAATAAAAAGGTTAATTAAAAGGAACCCTATGATAAAAAACAAAATAAAAAAACAGAAGTAAATAATTAGTTGTTCCACACTACAATTAAGCATTAAAAACAATGTATGTTAAAGGTATCCAAGAAATGAAACCGTTGTGTAAGGAAAAGGTGTCATAGACACTTCCATAGGTTATAATTCTTGATCAAATCACAATTATATATCCCTAACATTGTTATTTACCTAAATTAGTTTCATAAATAATGAACTAAATCACTAGGCAGTGGAGGTGGAACAAAAACCACTTTACTTCCATGGATAATGGGAAAGACCATAGCATGATCCTGGTTAAACCATTGTGTAATGTGGGTTCCCATGATAAATCAATATAATGGTGACAAAAAATAAAAAAAAATTGTATTTTGTAAGCATGTACAATAACGCAACCCACATCCAATACACTTTTATAAAACAACAACTAATCATCTATCACCTGATCACAACATACATCGACCACTGCCACTTAGAATCATAACAATCATTAGGGAATCAAACAGGTTTTTTACACCCCTATAATTCTAACCATTAGAAAATAGAAAATGGTAATTCTTGAAGTAATATTTGGAATTTTAATTCCTTTTAAATTCATTATAATATCATGTACAAAACTTATCTAAGACAATTCATTGAAATCCACTTTATAATGTCATTTGGAGTAATATCTCCCCTTTTTAGAAAAATCTCTTAATACTTCAAAAGATGAATTTTAAATCCATTTAGAAACACAATCTGGACTAAATATTGTTATGATCTAAAAAACCTTTCAAAACACCAATTAATTCAACTTGAAAACACTTGGCATTTAATTTTTCTCTGAAAATCATTAAAATGCCATTAAATATGCTTTATTACAACTGTGGAATAAATTTAAAACGATTTTCAACCAAATAAAACCATTACATGCAGTAGAAATATAATAAAAACATTTTAAATTCTCAAATAGACAATGGTACACCATTTAACTTAATTGAAATGAATATTTACCTTGAATAAGTGGGAGTTAAGTAATGAAAATCCGATGTGCATCTATATCAACATTGAATGCTCAAACAAGAAGAAAGATTACACGTATAATCCATATAAGACCATGTCATTATATTATACCCACCCTAACCCAAATATGATAATGGAATCCCATAGGTATTCATTGAAGAAGTGAAAAAAGAGATAATTATTGAATTTGGGGATATTATTATAAAGGAAGTGGAATGAAGGGGATTACCTTGATGGAATTTATTATAATCTATGAAGGAAAATAAAAAAATAAATAAGTGATAGTGGGAAAAGTTCTTATGTTACATGCCTATATTGTTAAAAAAAATATTGATGTAGGGGAGAAACTTGTAACTTTGATAAGGGTAATGGGGAATTATTTCTTAAAAAAAGATTGGTAGACTAGGGATGGGGCATGATATTATCCACCATAGAAGAATTATTATTGGGGAGTCCATGTGTGGTGTCATCTAGGGGTCATGGAACAACTAGATTGAAAAAGTAATAGGGGCCTCAACTCTTCACCATTTTCCACTATGGCTTGGACTGCCACAATATGACATGAATTCTCTCACCAAATAACCCACATGGTACAACCCTAAAAGCTACAATGTGGAGACTTCATTGGATACAATACATAGTGCAACACATGGCATGTAGGATGGAGTAGTCCTCCCCTCCCCGAGTCATCTATGTAAGGGTATGAATAAGGGAAACCCTCACACAAACCTTTGACATATATCCTTGACTCAATGATAAGTACATACACTTATGAAAAAACATCCACATTTATGAAAATCCCAACACTTTTTGACCTATATGTTACATCATAGACCCTCTATAGCACTTATTTACACACACAAAACATTCCCTGTAAATAATTATTATCCCTACATCAATGTAGTCATTCCATTGTATAAATTTGATAATATCCTGGGATACACAACTATACCACAATAGTATACATTATGTTTTGGTTATAATCCATTCCCCAGCACTACACATCGTAACCCTGAATTCTAGCATGATCACCTATGGACTGTATAATTATACAAAATTAACTATAATCCTATGAAGCTAGAGAAACAGGAAAAAGTACACAAAATAAAATAGATATTAAATAATTAACTATAATAATAACATAACAGTGTTACACTTCTCCCCTAAAATATAATTTAACCTCCCAAAATTCATTTTTACAAGAAAACTAAGGGAAAAGGAAAGATACCATGAAGAACCATGTTAAATGGAGGGAGTAAAGTAAAAAAATAAAGTGAATCCAAAAAATGGAATGCACCTAACAAAAAATCTTTTCAATGACAACAATAAAATTCTAAAAAAATTAATGAACTTCTCGTAGCACAACATAACCACAAACACAAGGAAAAGACCTAAAATAGGGATATACATAAGGCAAGTCTCTTAACTATTTTTAAATCATCTTTAAATAGTGAGATATAGGGAAGAATACACCATGAAAATAATCACCAAAACACCAATGATAGAGAATATCTACCAATCATGAAAAACTGGACTACATGCCAAATTTAACTCTTTAGAATAAATCCACCCATAAAATGCCTCAAATAACACAGTATTTTATTGATAAATACATAATAAAGAGTGTGGGATAAACCAGAACCTAACTCAAAAGAAAATAAGGGAATCTGAAATTGTGTTTTAAGAAAGCAATAACTTAGGACCTTAACCATGGATTACCATTTAATAGCCATTCTCCAAAAACTAGAATCAAAATATAAAGTATTCCCTTATATAAAGGTTTTAACCATCGTAGGTATCCAAAACTGTATACAATGATTCATCTCAAAATCATCCAATATATATCCAATCTCAAAGTAGATAATCCATAAGATAATACAATAACTTTACAAGAGAAAACCCAATTAACAAGGAACACATGAGACCTATCCACACCTCAAACCATATAACACAATCTAAAAACCCCCAAGAAACCACACCGACCAAGGAAATAGGGAAATAACATAATAAAAATAATTAAATCCACAATATATTATACAAATAACCACCATTTAATATAGTATAATTCCTAGAAAAACAAAAACCCAAAAAAAAAATTAAAAACATTAAACAATGATCACCTTGAAGTCTGAAATCACACATGAGATCTCCCTTTCCAAAAAACCATTTACCAAACCTCTAAAGATAGGCCAAATGTACAGAAAATGACATAAACATGGATATTTAGAATAAGAGGAAATTAAATTACTCAATGACCGACACTAATAGTACACAAGTTATATATTCCTTCTCTATATAGACAAACCCTACACAACCAGTTCCTTAATGTAGAATTAACCATCTCTTTATTCTAACTGAAATATAAATTTTCACCATAATAAACCAAAACTGATGATGATGTAATTTTTAGAGAATTTAAGAATTTATCATGTCCCTATAACCACCACTTTCCCTTAGAAGAACCCTGATCACCAAGAAATGAATTAGGATGATGATTTGGAAAGCCATGGATTAGGTCAAAGTTTTAGAAGGATGTTGACTCTACAATTCAATATTGTGTTTGAGTAGAGGATACAAGTGGTAAATCCTCTATTAAGAAACAAAAATCCAATCAAATAAACTTTATGCTCTTTTTTTCAAAGACACTATTAGAGGAATACTCTAAAAAATATAAAATAAAACTCAATCAACTGAAACTCTAGGAAAGAATAATAAAATTACAAATGAATATAATTTTTCAAACAAAATACATTTTACAACATTTTATAAAAATTTTCCATTTTAATAAAAACTCTTTATTAAAATCCCCATATTTTTATTAAAACCATTCTCTACAGTTTCAAAGACACACATTCCTCTTGTAATATCATTGTTTAAATTAAAATTTTCATATCAATTTTGAAATCATTTCCAAATTTTACTTTAAAATTAATATCCCTATCAAAAAACATACTAAAAATGTATGAAAACATTTCATAAGATCCAAAAATTTAAAGGAAACGAATGAAATACATAGTTTAAACCCCAAAACCAGTATTCAAAGCATAAATATTACCTTTAAATGTTATGTAAAAACATCAAATTATACAAATATAATAACAAATGAAATAAATAAAATAAATTCTATGATAAAAACTATCTCAATTTTACATACACATATGGTAAATTCCATTGGGAAAAAGCCAGAGGGAAATAGAAATATGAAAATAATCCAAAGGATAAACTGGTTTATACATTATTTGACTATATGGGTTGGAAAACGACATTCATATTACATGAAATCAAGTAAAATGAATCCTAGAACTAACCAGTCATGCTTCACTTGGTTTTCTATATCTTGTTGAACAACTTTGAAACCATGAAACATTCACTACTTCAACCCTAAAACATAATGAGGCCCAAAAATATCATTATGACATAGAATGATGTTTAAATTTTGTCAAAAAACCAAATGTTAAGTAAAAATCAAAACAAACATTTTGTCATCCCATGGTAAATCAAGTTTCATCAAGAAGTGTGGTAATTAAGCACCCATAATGATCTAAATCTTTAGTCCTGATAATGACCTTAATATTGATTATATATTGAAAACATTGAATAAAAAAATGGATTTTTAATAAATATTGGCTCCCACAAAAGAACTGATTCTCTAACACCATTTTTTCATGAACTGGACCTAGTCAACCTGTCCTGCCACCAGGTTTAGATCCTGACATGTACTGAAGGGTATAATCAATCCCTATGGCTAGGAAAATAGTTTCTGAGTATCATGGAAACAGAAAAATTGAATGGTTTCTCCTAAAGGAAAGAAAAGAAAGGTTCTTATAGCTGAAAATACGACATTCCACAATTGTAAATATTATTTCCATTATTTAACCCAATTTTACAAATAAAATACATCTAATCGAAGTAAAATTTTTTTAGAAACATATAAATGTCACACAAAACACAATTATTAATAAACTGAATAGAAATAAAATTATGAAAATGAATAAACAAAAAAACAAGATAAAATATATTTCAAGGTCTATAAATGAAATACATACATATTTCAAAATAAATCTTAAAACTAAAACACTACCAAGTATCTACATGTGACCCACAGTCACTCACCACATCCAACTATCACAATTAGAGAAACCCAATCATGCCTGAAGAGACTAGATTCTATGAACCTGAAAGGACACCATGAAGGTTTATACATCTAATGGTGTATGCGTAGTGTGTGAAAAGCATGACTAGTATGATATCACCAATGATTTTGTGCAATTAATTTAAAAATCATTTTCTAAATCTAGCTATTAAATTGTAGTAATATTTTATTTCATGATATACAATAGAATAATTCATATAACATTATTATATATTGATATTAAAATCTAAATTGTAGTTTTAGTATATTTAATTATATAAAATGTAATTTATTTTTAAATTATCATGTAAAAATTATCTCAGGTTTATTTTTTTTAGAATTTTCAGAAATACTTGATTTTTGGGTGAATATAAAAAAAATTATTTGACCAAAGATACCAATTTCATAAAAATATAATGATATATGAATCACATTAAATTTTATGAATTTAATTTCTTAAACAAATATATATCTAATAATTAATACAATTAATATTTAAATAAAATTTTGAACTTTTAAATATATTTTTTTAGTTTATGAATCTTAGTAATGTTTTTGTCCTAAGAAAAACGAAGTTTTTATATGGTACCTTTCAGTTTTGGGATGGGTTTAAAAGAAAATAATTATCCTTTATATAAAATTGGAAAATTAATTTTACATGTATAAAATTTATATTTTATTTTAATTGAAATTTATTTGCATTCTTAAAGAAACATTTTCTAAAAACCTTTTTCGTTGCATTTTGTGGACTTATATTAAAAATATTTTCTTCCACTTATAGAACATTAATATTTTAAAATCGATTAATTATTTTAAATTATATTTATTAGTATTTTTATGGGTTAATCTTAATTTTTTTTGTAATTAATAGTAGATATAGGGAAATTTGATACCATGGTTAGAGATAAAACAAGATTACTAGGGTGGTTTTACTAAGATATATGGGTATAAATTCAACATAATATTGTCTAAAACAAATTGGTTGGTTAAATTTGTACCTTTAACTTATAATATTATAATATTGGGTAGTTTTTATATATTTTTTATAATACTATATGCTTTAAATAAATTATATGTCATTCCAAGTGTGTCATTTCCCTCATAAATAAATGGGTTCCTCGTATCCTCTAAAACTCAAATTTTTTGGGAAAATTAGATTAAAAAATACATGAAAAAATACCCTTCCAAACTTACACCTATGTACCAGAGGATATGGTATCATCATTTTAGAAAAATTAAAGGCCTAAGGTGTAGGCCAAATGTAATTTTCCAGAGAATAGGTGTAAATTTATACTAATTGTTTTCAATTTTTCATATTCTAACTTCTTTAAATATACTATAACTATGATAATATAATAAAATAAAAATATTGAATATATTAAATGTTGTTATACTATTTAAGAATCCCATATTAAATTTCCCTCAATCCTATGGATTAATGGAAACATCTCTCATGTGTATATATGACTTACCATATCCACGTGGCCGTGTAATTCATTTTCCATCCCCAATTTACTTGTCTGGTTATAAATATTAAAATAATGAATATATATGATATTTATTACATAAAAATTATTTTATAAATAAAATATATCACTTACCTTCTTACCCTTTCAATATTTAAAAAATTATAATGCCGCTCATGCCTACATTTGGATTACCACCACCATAAAGCAATCTGTAACACTTTCCAAGTCTTTATTTAATATATCATTATATAAATATACACATATATATATAAATAATGAATATCCATGATATTTATATCATTATTAATATTTTTTGAGATTAGGAAACCATGAGGAAGATAAATGTATTGATATTATAAAACATAAAAGTACGTTAAAAAAATAATTAACACTTAGAAAGAATGATCTTAATAAGTAATTATTAATAAAAAGTTATTGAAATGTTGTAAGTGGATCATATATGATATCATACGTATGTATGTGGTTATAACATAGATTTATAAAAAAAATATACATTTATAATGTAGGAGGATAAAATCACTTTCAAATCAAGTCAATCGCGAGGTACTTTTATTTATAATAATGTAATAATTATTAATCATTGTTTATGCTTAAGATTCTATTGGGGTAATAATATGATATTTTGATCTTAATGTAAATATATTTCATTATTCCACATTTATTTCATTAAATTAAATTTTTTTCTTTCATTCTTATTTATATATGTGCTGAGATGTCTGAAATAATGTTTTTGAGGAAAAAATCGTTTTTCTTTCAGTCAATAATAGTATTCTTCCATGTCCATATTTTCATTAAAAAGTTTCAAATAATGCTTTTGATATTCTAAAATTATCTATTAAATTATTTTTTACCAAAATTTTACTTTTTATAATAATTTATAGAAGGAATCTTCTTTTCATTTTCCCAATGAGGCACTTTTTACAAAATGGTTGAATGAAATATTTATTTTATCATCGCATGATTGTATTTAACCAAAATTATGAATAATTTTTTCTATGAATATTAATTTACATGTATTAATGGTTCCTTTTAGAGAATTTGTTTCTAAAAATTTGGAAATTGTTAGATTTTAAATATGTGATTTAAAATATAAAAGTTTATTTTCCACAAGAAATCTCCCACTAATATTTTAAAAGAACATTCATTTATTTAAATATCATTAGATGAATCTTACAATTTACTAAGGATATACTCCAATGATATTATAAAACATATTTCTCTATATGTATTATAATAAATTTTTAGGTAAATTATTAACATTATGTTATCAATTTTTTCCAACAGAAATATTCATTAATTAATAAGTCATGTTGATTAAGTTACATTGTTTTTTCACATAATGATTAAATTGAACTTATTATGTGATGGGTGGGGCTTGAAATTACATATAATATCAATCCATTGGTAAGTTTCATGAGACAAAATTGTATTGGTATTTTTCAAAGTCTATGCCCATTTATGTAAAATATCCTATCATGAGGCCTCAATGATTAGTTCAATAAGTCCTTCATTATGTATTCTATCGTTATGAAATAAACTATATATGAAAATGTGATAATTATAATAGTTATGTTAACTATGGATAAGTTTAATGATTATGTGATTATTATATGTAACTATTTTATCATAATTTATTCACACTATATTATTGATTCTATATTTGTTCTATTATAGATTCTGCTATACACATTCCCTTAATGATCATCCAAGCTCAGTATCTTATTTTTTTTCATTACCTTGGATTAAATGATATTTAGTATGATTGATGTACAAGAATATTCTAGATTTAATAATAATGTATTCAATGAAAATATTTTGATATATTTTATGCTTTGAAATGTAAAGAGATATTCAAGTATGTAGAAAGTTTTATGAGAATAAAAAACTATTTTGATTCATCTAGATGTGATCCCCTAATATAGTAACTATCTAATAAAGTAATTATTTTACCATAGAAGACTATTGGCCATCCTATATAGTATTAATGATTTCAATAATCACAAATCATGTCAATTACTATTAATCATTTCGCAAAATTTCAATCATGTCTATTTAAGTTCCAATATGTGAAATTATGTTTATCTATGATAACATAAAAATTTGATTCATTTTGATAATATTTATGTTGTAAGACAGTCCATACAGAAATAGTTTTAATGTATGATCGACTGACACCAACAGAAATAATTTGTCATTGATAGCTCAAATGAGTCATTGACAGCTCAAATGACCTACCGACACATGGTTCTACTGATACATGGAGTACCATTTAAATAACTCACTGACAGTGAAATCGACACACCAAAAATATTGACTATCTCACTGATATGCAATTGACCTATTGACACAATGACTTACATATGAAATTGACCTACGACACAAGGAATTACAGACTGAATGGACGTACCGATGCATGGTGCTGCCGATGAAATGACTCACTGTCACATACAATGAGTCACCAGTGCATTGGAAGATAGACATATTGACCCACTGATAAAATGAGACTAAAAAAAGAAGATACCAATAGAATACTCACTGACGTGTAGACAGACTGACCGAGGACTCACTATAAGACTTTTTAAAATTTCTTCAATTTAATATTTTTTCTAATTATCATATTTTCAGTGTTTTAATGTACCTAATTAATTTAATGTTTTTGGAAGACATATTAAATGAGGATGTAATATATACGAGGTAAAATATCTACCTCAAACCTAAACATTTTCGGGATGCAAGAATATATATACAAAGAAGAGAGCATGAAAGATATACACACAAGATAAACACATACACAAGATGACATAAGCAGACCACTATGAGAAACATTCAAAATGAAGAACACCTGATGAATTATTCATTCCTGCTTGTTGTGAACCATAGAACTGTTTCTCATCAAAGTTCCATCATCTCTGCAACATCCAACTAAATCGAAAGAGAAGAACATCTCACTCTCATGGAAGACAGTACACAATGCTCAGAACACTCTATATTTACTATCTATTTCAATAAGAGTACTCAAGCTTCAACTCTGACACATAAAAGAATCCAGAGATGAATTTCATAACACTTAGACAATTTATAATCCATTCTTATTAGATTATTCTCGGTGGTGTACTATTTTACTTAACTTTTGAGTAGTGTGTGTGTCTGTACTAAAAACACATACATACTTTTGCACAAAACTATAGGATACTAGATATCCTCAAACAACTATATTTGTACACTTGTTTATCCAATGTAGAACTATGAAATAGGGACTATGTGACCTGATTGTTTTTTTGTTCCCATGGAGAACTATGGTATAAGTTTTATGACCTAGATAGTCTATGTAATTTTGTGTTAAACCCGATCCAGGGAATGGATCAAAAATCATTATCTTAGTAGATTACTGGGTGGTAGGTGATCACCATGTGGGGAGGACTAACTCTCTTCATGGGACTGAACCTCTAGTTTTATATCCACTATATTTTTCAATTTAGTTTTTCTTTGTTTTAACTTATATTTTAGAAAACTAAATTTTACATTGATAGTTTTTCATGGCTAGTAGTTATAACTATTTCTCATTATTAGAGTAGTTTCAATAGTTTTATCAATATCTAATATTGTTATAATTGAGAATTAATCAATCTTCATAGAAATTATTTGAAAATTCATGATATTATAACTTTATTACCTTGGTTAACTAGTTATTTTTATTTTAATTGGGGAATTATTTTAAATAAATTTTTCAGTAAATTTTTTATAGGAACTCAATTGACCCCCCTCTTGGGTGTTCTACTCCGATCAACATTTGGTATTAGAGGATGTTTTGAAGGTGCTGTTTTAAAAATCTTAAAGCTATTTAAATAAAATTCAACTGTGTTTTTAGTTGTATTTTAAAGATATTTAAATTTTTGTTAGTTCTAAATTTCATGATCTATAAAACCTAGCCTTTAAATATTTGTTATGGATAATATATTGGAAGGTCCTACTACCAACATACCTCAATTCTTTAATGTTACTAATTATGAATAATGGGAATTTGAAATGAAAATGCACCTAGAAAGTAAAGGTTTTGAGATTTGGTCTTCAATTATAGATGAATATAAGATTCCTAATAGTGATATGAATAATTTTTTTGAACCAACAAAAGATTATTATAAAAATAATTTCAAATCCATGAATTCCTTATATATTTATTTTAGTGGTGAAGATTTTAATAGAATTTATACATGTAAAATAGTCCATGAAATCTAAGACAATTTAACAGTTTCACATGAAAGAAACTATAAGATTAATGAAAATGAGAATGAACACATACACTATTAAATATGATAACTCTGAAATGAATCATAATGAGAATATTTATAACATGTATCTCAGGTTTAATGAAATTGTAAATACTATGATCTTTCTGGGAAGGGATGTCACAAGCAAGGAGAAAATCATGAGAATACTTAGATTCTTAATAGATAGATATGATCTTTTGTGTAAATTATATAATCCTATGATAGAAAAATGTTTCCAATAAAGGATCTGATAGGAATGTAGATGATGAATGATCAAGAACTAAAAGTCAGCAAAGAAGGGGATGATGAACCCAAAATCAAATCTATTTCTTTCAAATCTACTGCCTCCAAGAAAAAGGAAAAAGTTTAAGATGAAAATGATAGTTTAAGCGATAAATTATCATCAACAAATAGTTATGAAGAGATGGCTCAAACAGCCAGAAGGTTAATGAAATTTTATAGGAAGAATAAATTCTTCAGAAATCCAAACTATAAAGGTAAATATGATCATAAGGGTCATTGGAAAAAGGATTGTAAATGATTTGATACATCAAATGAAATTGTATGCTTTTAATGTAAGAGAAATGAAAATGTAAAAGCTTTCTATCCCAAGAAAAATTATAAGAATAAGTATGATAATAAGGAAAAAAAGATTAAAGAGTTCAATAAGGAAACCTTGAGTTCTTCTAATGATAACTCAAGTGAATCAGAATCCTCTCCTGATGAAAAGTCTCATAAAGAAACTGTGTTTTTTATGAGAAACACATCTGAGGAAATTTTTTTGAAGATATCCTATAAAATATTATGGTACATAGAGTTTGGATATTCCAGAAACCTAATAAAAAATTACTTAGGCTTTAGGAACTTTATTAAGATTGATGGTGGGCATGTCACCTTTGGTGACAATGCTAAAGGAAAAATATTTGGCCTTCGCCAGATTGGTAACTCTATCTCTATTTTAATTTCTAATGTAGTTTTTTGATGGATTAAAATACAATCTATATAGTATCTCTCTGTTATGTGATGATGCATTTAATGTTAAATATGGAAATAATGCATGAAATGTTTTTAAATATAAAAAGAAGTTAGTATTTCCATCTCTTAGAAATGAAAATATTTATGTTGTTAACTTAGACTCTTTAATTTCTCAATTGTTTTTGATAGAGTGATTTATATTATGAATATTGGATTTGGAATAGATGATTAGGACACTGCAATGTACACTTATTTAGAAATATTACTATAATAGGCTTAATCCAGGATCTACCTAATATTGAGTTTCCAAATGAAAATCTATTTAATCCTTGTCAAAAGGGTAAACAACACAAAATCTATTTCAATCCAAAGAAATAAGTTTCAACTTTTCAACCTCTCGAGTTGACTCACAAGGACTTTTTTGGACCTTCTAGTGTTTCAAGATTTAATGGGATGACTTATGTCTATGTTCTTTTAGATTACTACTCTAGATATACTTGGAAATTCTTCTTGTCTCAAAAAAGTTATGTTTGATCACATTTCACCAATTATGATAGGACTATAGAAAATATTACTGGTCTAAAATTAAAACCCTAATATTTGACCATGGATGTTAGTTTTATGAGCAAGAGTTTGAAACCTTTTGTTCACAAAATGGATATAGTCATAAATTCTCTACACCTAGGACACCCCAGAAAAATTGAGTTATAGAAAGAAGAAATAGAACCCTTTATGAAATTTCTAGAACCATGATTAGTGAGTATGAACAACCTATATAACATTTGGAAAAAGGTGTCAATAAAACATGATGTATAATCAATTGAGTCTTGATTACACATTTCCTTAAAAAACACCCTATGAGTTGTGAAATAATCGAAAACTCAAGGTTAACTACTTCAATGTTTTGGGTTCCAACATCTATGTTATTAACACTAAGGATAATCTGGACAAATTTTCCTCCAAGGATGATGAAGGAATTTTCCTAGGTTATTCAGTTTCTAGTAAATCTTATTGAGTCTTCAATAAGAGAACCAAATGTGTGGAAGAACATGTATATTTCATGTTTTATTAGAAAGATCCAAATGAGCCAATGACCTCTCTAGATGATCATGGAGATGATTTGTCAAACCTGGACATCAATACTAAATCTTCTGACTATCATGTGAAGAAATATTTTAAAAATTCTAGTTCTAGAAATTCTCTAGTTTCTAGTCACGATGAACCAGAACCTGTTGAAGAACTTGATTTTACTAGCCCATTGTTTTATAAATCTATTAGAACTCTCAAGAACCATCCTTTATATGATACAGTTGGAGGTTTAGTCTAATTAACTCATACTAGAGCTTCTCTCATAAATCTGGTTGGACATCATGATTTTTGGTCACAACCTGAATTTATAAACAAAAATGATGCTATCAATGATGGATTTTTGGTAATGGATATGGAAGAATCATTAAATCAGTTTGAAATAAATAAATTATAGAATATTATAGATAAACCCAAAGTAAAATTAACTATATGCACTAAATGGGTGCTTAGGAATAAAGTAGATGAAGTTGGTAACATAGTTAGAAACAATACAAGATTGGTTGAACAATGTTATAGTAAAGAAGAAGGGATTGACTTTGAGGAAACCTTTTACCTAGTATCTAGAATTGAGGCAATTAGAATCATTCTTTCCTATTAGTAACATCTATATTTCCAACATTATCAAATGGATATCAAGAGTTAATTCTTAAATTTTTATATGATTGAGGATGCTTTTGTTGAATAACCCCTAGTTTTAAAAATCCCCACTTTCCAAACCATGTTTTTAAATTAACTATATCTTTTTATGGTTTAAATAAATCCCATAGAGCTTGGTATGATTGGCTAAGAACTTTTCTTATTTCTAAAAGTTTTATAAAAGTTATTTATTATCCTACCATTTTTATAAATCAAATTTACAAAGATGTTTTAGTAGTATAAGTTTATGTAGATGATATTATTATTAGATCTTCAAAAAATTACTTATGTCTTTTTTTTCAAAGATGATTCAAAGTGAATTTGAATTGAGTTTAATGGGTGAAATCAAATTATTTCTTGTATTTGAAATATTTCAAAATTAAATAATTTTCTGTTATTATCAATGTAAATATACTAAGGATCTTCGAAAAATATTTTTCTTGGAAAATACTAAAGTTAGTGACACTTCGATGTGTACCACCTAAAAGTTGGACCGTGATAAAAATTGTAAATCTTTTGATCAAACAAATTATTGTGGAATGATTGGATGTTTTTTATAATTAAATACTAGTAGACCAGATATTATGTTTAGTATGTGCATGTGTTCATGTTTTCTGGAAATCTAGAAATAATCTAATCTTATTGCTGTTAAAAAGAATTTCAAATTCCTCCAACATACTGCCAACTTAGTGCTGTTCTATCCTATAATAAAACATTATGATTTTTTGACTTATTCAGATGCTAATTTTGGTGGCTTTAATTTAGATAGAAAAAGCATATCTGGCAGAATTAACATTTTGGGAAAGTCTCTAGTTTCATAGTGTAGTAAGAAGAAATTTTTTGTTCTATTATCTATAGAAAAAACAGAATATATAGCTTCTAGTAGTTGTTGTGAAACAATTTTATTGATGAAACACACATTATGAGATTATGGATATCAATTATGATATGTCCCTATAAATTGTGATAACAAAAGTGATATTTATAATTCTAAGAATTCTGTTTCACATTCTGGGAAAAAACACATTGATCTAAGACATCACATTTTGAGAGACCATTATAAAAAAGGTGATATAAATTTAGAGTTACATGGCACTAAACATCATCTTGCTGACTTTTTATAAAATCCACTGAACACTGAAAGAATGAACTACATCAGACATGAGTTAGGAATGATACATCTATATGACCTTATGATGTTATTCCTTTGATATTTTTTGGTAAAGTTTTCATACCGACACTGAAAGTATGGAGTAGACAGTGTCATGCCACAACTGATAACATTGTCATACTGACGCTTTGTCATGTCCAAAAAGTTGTCATGCCAACATAGTTGTCATACTGACACTGATGCTTTGTCATGCTAATACCCTATCATGCTGACACAAACACCTTGTTAAGACAACACTATTTTTGTTATGAAATATATATCATGTCGACATCGATGAATCAATGTTTTTATCTATTTTATGTTTTTACCAAAACGACATTTTTTCATTGATTTTGTTGGACCCGATTCATGATTTCATGATTTTGTGGTTTCAAAATCCATAAATGATATAAATTTGAGTCGATCCAATCTAAAACATTACCCATACACTCACTCAGCCATATATCCCTCTACCCCAAACCATTCACCTTCCAACCTTCAAACTGAACTCTCGGAATAGTGCATGTGAAGCAAGATCTTGATGGTGGAGAGTCCCGTACAACTAATAAACAAAGAGTTGAATTGAGAAAATTTTCTAGAACTATGAATCCTGCTCTATAAATCTATGTAGTGAATCTAGAAAAACAGGTTACTACAAAATTTTTGTTGGAGAGAAAGTCTTTACTACTCAGGGTGCTACAGGATCAGGGGTGACTTGAGTGATTATCAGATAATGAAAGACCCATCTATCCAAGGCTCGTCCAAGAATTTTACAAGAATATGGAGTTCCTACTGGAAGGAAGTGACATTTCTTGGATTTAGTCCATAATGAAAGGAGAGAGAATTTCTTTCTCATCATGAAAATTGGAAGAATGCCTTAATGTCCATCATGGTGGTGTGTTTCATGATTATCTAGGTACCTCTCAACTGGAGAGTGATATTTTTTTCTTTGAGACATCTCTAAAGGATATTACCAATAATTATGAGCACATGGGACCCATTTCAATAGAGTTTACTAAAGAATATAGAATTTTATTCAAGTTTATTCAATATCAGATCTATCCCAGAAAAGGGGATTTTCATATATGAACTATCAAGTTTTTAATTTATTTTTCTACTCAGAAAAGGGATAAATGTAAATCTGTGTTGATACATTGTTGTGTACATCAATGAAATGATGAAACCTTTTTGAAAGAATAATTCCCTTTTTATCCAAGTTTAATCTCAACTATGTTAAAGGAAAAAAGTTGTGTTAATTAAAGAGAATATTTAGTTTTTGAGTGTAGTGGGATCTTCCTTTGTAAAGAGATCTATAAAAGGATGAAGATCAACTGGAACCCATTGGATAAAGACTGTGTTGCGGTTGAAAATAATATTTATGATAAGTTCAATCTGGTGGACCGTCCAACTAGACCTAAGAATATGGCTAATCCAGTTCTGGGACTAGATGAGGAATTTTCTTACTCTTCAGATGAAGAAGAAGAGCCTTCCACACCAGTTAGAGATCAAGGGTCACCTATTGATGATATGAATGATCTTGACACCACTGAAGCTCACAAAGGTTTTTCTTTTTGACCTTATATTCTAACACTTTTTTTACCCTCCTATGATCCCAATCTTGAATTTAATTAAGATAAAGAGATTAAAGACACATGCAATGTGGAATATGTAAGTAGATTCAGTGTCTCTGAAGAAGAAGAAGAAGAAGAAGAAGTAAGTGAAGATGATGAAAGTGGTAGTGGTAGTGATGAGAAAAAAGGTTACAAAGATGTAGGTAGAAATGGAAATGAAGAGCATGTCTATGGACATGATGATAATGAAATCAGTGAAAGTGATGATGACCATCATAATAATGATCAAGGTGGGGCTATTGAAATGGTTGAAGCTGTGGGTAAAGCATGGTTGGAAGAATCTCTTGAAGTTGTTGTTGAATTATGAGAAAGTTCTGAAATTCATGATGAAGTGGAAGCTTAGGAAATTCCTTTACTCAGTTAGTACATGAAAAAAAGGGTCCTCATGCCGTTGGTGAGAAAATGGTGAGGAGATATTAGATTGATGGGGAGCCTTGAGAAATGGGTGGTCAAGTTGATGAAGAGAATCAACTTGGAAGAGTAATACTTGATTCTCACACTTCGATGGATAATGATGTAATAATTGAATGGGAAAGGAATCCTTGGTATGTAACATTGGGGTTGCATTAGGAAAACTCCAATGATAAGGTATTTGTACCTATTGTAAGAGAATCAGTGGCTGAGACCCTTCCTAGTGACTCTGTCACTAAAGAAGATTTTGAAATGTTTAAAAGAAGAAGTTTGTTCAGCTATACGTATATCTGTTCAGTCTGAGATGATTCATGAGATTCAACAAGCTAGTACAGATAACACTGAGTTATGTGATGAATTGCACTCTCTCAAATTTTTAGTAGAAGAAATGAGGCAGTTTGGGAAACACTTTTTTTGTTCTAAGTCAGATAGTGGATATACATGAGGTTGATGCAACTAATGTTCTAAATAAAGAAATATAGGTGATTCAAGCCAACATAATTAGAACTACTGAGACAATTGTCATAAGCACTGACAAGTTGAGAAAAAAATGACTAATCTTGCCTCTGAAAATAATATATTGTCCATAGAGTTTAAAGGTTGTTTGGATAATGTTCTCAATGCTTTGATTACTTGTACCTCATCTCCTAAGGATATTCCTTCTACCTCTAGTCAGATTTCTCAGAATTTGGACATTGACACAATTCGAAGTGTTGTTAAAGAAGAGATTTGTTCTCTGTTTGATTATTATCATTTGAAAAAACATGAGATGATTGATAAAAATAGTGACCATGTTCAAGATATGGCCAGAATCTATTCCAAGTGGATTGAGACTAAAAATTATCAGATAAAAGAAAAGGTGGACTACTATTTCAAGAAGATCATTACCAAGAATCAGTTGACCAGTCTGTTTAAGTATATGACCAAGAACTTGTATTTTTCTCTAGTAACTATATATTTTAAATATCTAGTACAAAAGTTGAAAGAATTCACCCCTCATTTGAAAAAATTCATGGAAAATAAAGATGACATTGAGAAAGTAATAAAGTATAGTGGTAAAATCATTGAGGATTTCATCAACCTGTTGAAGCCATACCTTCATGTACAAAGTTAATTGATTTTATTTCTTGATGATTCAACTCTTGGAGCTACTATATTAGTACCTCCACCTTGGATGTTAGTTTCTACATCCTTGATTCATATTAGTCCAGCGATCGAAAAATAGATTCAACCTCATGTGCTGTCATAACACAAACCCAGCCTTGTACCAAATGTCCATGAAGGAGTTATTCTACCTCCTGTTAATACTTCTTCAGACCCTCCAGCTTTTAATCCAACACCTAATGGAACCTATATTGATCCCTCTAATAAAGAGAAGGAACCTCTTATTATTGATTCGTAGTGTGGATCCTTCTCTGATAGGGCTATTGGGTTGACTTTTGTTATATTTTCCGCAATATTTGTAACAAATTTTACTTCATTGCTTAATGTAATTGCGTGTTCTCATCATTCATATGTTTATATTCTTTATAATATTCTCTGATATTTTTTATTTCATTGCTACTTGATTCCTTCTTGCTCTTACTCCAAAGGGGGAGAATAATTATTAATCCCCTTGAACGTTTTAATAATATCAAAAGGGGGAGAACAGTTTGGCATTATCCTTATTTACTTTACCTATAAAACTTATCTATATATTCAGAATAGTCATCAATAATGATAGATTATAAGTAGAATGATTCCATTCCACATCATATGACTATACTAAACAATGACAAGATTTTTGATCATCAAGAAGGGGGATATGGTTATCCCATAAGAGACTATTGTCCATCCTATCTAGTATTAATGGTTTAATAATAAAAAATCATTTCATATCATATTAATCATGTCAAAACAAGAAATTCATGTTTATTTAAGTTTCAATACATGAAAATATTTTTATCTAAGATCACATATAAATTTTATACATTTGTATAGTATTTATGTTTTGAGACAGTCCAAGTAGAAATATTTTCTATGTGTGACATACTGAAACTGACAGAAAGAATGTCTCACGGACAGATCAAATGAGTAACCGAATTCTTAATTGAACTTCTGATGCATAGTGCAAAAGACACATAGAGATAACAATACAATGACTCACTGATAGTGTAATAAACACACCGACAACCCAACTCTCTAACAGATAGTGCAATTGACCTACATACACAAGTACTTACTGATGCAACTGACCTACCGACGCAAGGACTTACTGACTCAATGGAATTATCGACACATGGTTCTATTGTTGCACGAACTCACCGTTATTTACAATGAGTCATTGATGCATAGATAGACAAATAGATTGGCACACCGATAAAATGAGACAACCACAGAAGGAGATACCGACAAAGGACTCACCGATGCATAGACAGACTGACCGAGGACTCATCAATAGACTATTTAAAATTTATTCAATTAAATATTATTTCTAACAGTCATATTTTGTGTCACGAACCAGCTCGAGTCAACCCTGAACAGGTCACCCAGGAAAACCCATGACAAGTGCTGAGAGGCGTTCTCGATCCTCCCGGGATGGCAACAAGCACCAAGGGCATCAACAGAGTACACAAGGGAACGATTTCTCCCAAATATAATAAATCAAAAAAACAGCGGAAATAAATGGATAACCTAAAAAACCATTTATATAAAAATTGAACAGAACATTCTTTTTTCGAGAAAATGAAAGTAAAACTAAAAAAAATCAACTAACCAAACCAGAAAAACAACGAACTCCATGTGACCCCGCTGGTCACTCTCCAACAAAATGATGACACATCGCCCAAGGCGATTAAACTCTAGATGAAACCTGCACATGGGCTAAAAACAGAAGAAGACTATAGGCGTGAGTATAAAAACTCAGTATGTTAGCCTGATATTATATTCCCAATTAACATCCTTTAAAATAAAAGAAACATCAATTTGTAGTTTTAAATACTATAAAAAATATTTTTTTTTTTCAAATGAGGATCCATGCTATAATAATTATCAGACAAAAATATGCATGTTTAATAAAAAAATTGCAAGTAACAATTTTTCAAAGAGATGCAACATCAAAATGAAAATTATTTTAATGAGGGCTGCATTAAAGATTCTATACTTTTAAATAAATGACACAAACTATTGAATTTTACAACCAAACACACCATATTCCGATGGTGAGTACAAAATAGCCAATGAGCACAACTCATGAGAACACCCCTAAGCACTAGTTAGTTGTGAGTCCCCGGTACCTCGAATATCGGTGAAACTAACCATAATAAATATATATTCTCATGCACACGTGCCACTAATAGGGAGTATACACATAACCTTGTGGTCCCCCAACAACATCATCATCATAGTTTAGTTAGTGTTGTCATCGTCAAACTTGATACGTGAAACAGGGGCAAACCCCACAGAATCACTAGAATACTATTATATATCCGCCCACCTAGATACCTAAGATTCCCTTTAGTTATCAATGAAGTTACAGATATTATCAAATACACATTTCACATCCAAATTCCATTCCCAAACCATAAAAACACAAACATCCCATAAAATATCTTCACATTTCATTCACAAATCAATAAACCACTACAAATTTTCATAAAACAATTTCAAGGAGTGTATTGATGCATTGCACATAAAATTCATTCAAAAAAAATATTTGAATAAAAAACACACAACATGACCATTACCAACTATATTTTTCATCCCTAAAATCATTTAATAAAATCATTTCATGGATGATAAAACAATCCGAATTGACACAGCATGGTATATACAATTAAAACACCCATTCTTCATTTTTAGGAATGCCCAAACACGCCTTTAACCATTTTATGAAACTAACATTTGAAAAAGATGTGAATTTAAATTTTTGTAAAGAGGTGTATACACACCAAATATAGCATCAAAACACATTCATAAATCCCACAAAACACTAAGGTTACATATTCAAAACACATTCATAAATCCCACAAAACACTCAGGTTACATATTCAAAACACAACCATTTTCATAAGAATGTGAAACATGCCATTTTCTGATAACTCATGCCAAAACATGTTGTACACCAAAACCCATTTATTTGTAAAACCAAATACAAATTGGAAGGTCATAAAAGGATCCCATAATATTTTTTTCCATGCTTCCAATTTATTTTTAAATCCAAACATATCATTTTAAATTTCACTAGACACATAAAAGCCAACCAGACAATTTACCGAACACGTGGCATGCACTCTTTAAAAAACAAATTATGTTAAGAACATAAAAAAGGATAAAATAACATTTTCCTACCATAAATTTCTTCAAGATATTAAAACATATTCAAAATACAATAATCCAAGTGCGTAAGCTCATGGAATAATTTATCAAACAACATGAGTGCACATTTATACTGAAACAACTATATTTATAACAAAATAAGTCATAAAACATAATTTTCACACAAAACCTTTAAAACCAAGGTTTCATAGCAGAAAATATCATATAAATAAGGTTATAAAAGTATGAGAATGATGAAAATTAAATGATAAAGTGTAGTTCAAGGGACGTCCTACCTCAAATCCTTGCCTTGATGGAAACACACGCCCAAAATCACCATCTGAGGGTTTACAAACCCTAAACCTATGACGACCGGGCCCAAATGAATAAAACCCCCAAAATAATCACATAATAATAGAACCATATGTCGAACTGGACTAGGGGAGATTATAAAACCATGAATTAATGAATGGAGGAAGAAGATGGAGGATAAAGGATAAGGAATCTCACCTTTTCAATTATAAAACTCTTCGTATTCCACTAGATCTGCACCCTTAGATAAAAGGGAATGGCTTGAAACTTCATGGAGAGACTCTTAAGGTATAGAAAAACTAGGTAATGAAAATTGGTGGCCAAAACAGTAATAATTGATTTATTTATGAATCATATAATTTACCTTTTCAATTCAGGACGATTTGAGAGACATTGAGAATGTTTCCCCACTCTGTGACTATTCTGAGCTCCAAAATGGGAAAATTGATTGTGGGGGTGAGGATAGGGATATTGTATTCTAGTGGGAGGTAGAATAACCGAATAATAATAAATACTTAATTAGATATAAAGTAAAAAATTAATTTTTTAACAGGAAATGGGCCCATGGGATGGCCCAATGCCTAAATAAGTAACCCCAATTTTGCATGATTATGAATTGTTAATGGGTACAAAAGGATATGGTAGATTGAATATATCATTTGAGGTCATGTGGGAAGTGTAATGGGTGAAAATGGTTGAAACCATAAGAGTTATAAAAGAAACAAATTTGGTTTTTAAAATTGGAATGGGCTCACGGTTGGCCCAAATCATGAAGTAACCACCCTTTCTCCAAAAACATCTATGCACGCATTGGGGAAACCAAATTTGGGTGATTAGAAATAGATGAAACTTAAAAACTCAAAATTAATTTCACAAAATACCCAAGAAAAGTATCTGTATTTCAAATGAACCAGATCAAAACAAAGACATGAAAAACCGGATGTGACAATTCTCCCCACCATTGAAGCTTTCCGCCCGCAGAAAGCCGTAACACTTTCCAGCTAAAAGATAAAAAACTAAGGATTCCATATAAACATGATCCAACCTATCTATCTAGTGAAATATCATTTTATGTCAACATAACTTAACCCCCTTTCCTAAAAAAACACCAACTCACAACAACTTCGTGAAAATCTACGGAACTGTCAAGCCACCACCTCCACAACCAAGCCAAGAACCCGATTGTTGGGCCTTCTCCCAATGAAAAAACAATCACCAAAACTAAAGAGAACTCAAGAAAAAAAAGGAATCTAGGGGAGTAAAGAATGGAAACCCCATCATTAATAAACTACTAGCACTAGACAATTTCATAGGAGGAAAAATCAACGAGACCTGTGGTGGGGCTCCCCACCATTAGAACCCAACTTGCAATGAAAAAAAGAACTCAGCATTACCTCACTTTCACAGGTCCAAGAAAAACTCTTCCACCAAAACCCACCAACACAAGTTAAGAGGGTTAAAACATGAACATATAAACCACCCAATCCCGAATAGAGAGGACGAGAACATGGCCAACACTTTCAGCAAGGATCCGGACCCCCACCACTCAGGGAGGGGAGGGAAGGGTACCCAATAATTTGGATACTGGAACAACAAAAGAAACCAAGTAACTACCCAAAACTCTCCACCTACGAATATTTAACACCATGACCGCACCCGATTTATAGAGAGGGTGTACAAAGGGATAACGATCTGAATCCCGCATCCATGAAGACATAACCCTAGACCCTCTGTGAGGGGTATGTCCACCACACTTGTTGTGGAAAATGGAAATTCACAGTAATGAGGAACCTCAATATATACATAGAAACTACCTAACCATAATGGTGGAGGAAGAATACTAGTCAGGAACCCTACACCTCTGTAGATTTCCTGATTGTGTGAAAAGCTTCACTCTGAGGCCTATTGCTGGAGCCCTAAATCATGAAGCATCCGCTGTCCTATAGTCAGCTGCTAAGTATCACACCACTCAAAAACAAACTCAATTTATCAACAAAACACTTTCATCTAAATAGGAACTCATATATATATATAAAAATTCAATCTCACTTCGAACGAGGAGCAGAATGGACAATGAATATGGTGAAATGCATCAACATTAACAAACACAACTGTTATGTCCACAAGAATTATCATGAACTGTAGGCACATTAAATCGATCCCAAACAGCACTCTATTTAAACTAGCAGTATGAGGAATTATTTTAGGAGGTGGATCTATCTTGTAAAACATGAGAAATAATCATTAGTTTTATCAACTGGAAATCATGGAAACATAGAACTATTTGTGGCTACATCACAACATCCAACACATCTTTATAAACCCATAAAAAATTTCTCCAAAACCGAGACACCAACAAGATCCCATATAAAGATACAACATGAGTAATAATTACCGATCATAAGGGAGAATAATGAATAAAAAACACAAATAAGACATAGGATAAACCATGCACATAACTATTGGTTCAAAACAAACACCACAATTTTTCAGTTAAAAACACTTTTGAAAAAAAACTAACTTGGTGTATTTTCACATTCACCAATGGTGTTTCATCAAGTCTCCCTCACTTGACCATTTATATGCCACACCAGGAACTCAAAAACCATGAAATATAGGCCATCCTTCCAGATATCAATAAAACCATGCATGTGAAAACCCATGAAACCACCAAAGGATAAAACAATACAACATAATTCCAAAAAACATGTACCGTCAAAAGAAACACCAACCACCAAGTCAAAAATGCTTTTCATATTCCACAAAACAAACCATAGTTCATCAAGAACCATTTGATTAAAAAAAAACCAATTTCATTTACTAATAGTTACAAACACAACCTTTTTATTCCAAATAGCCCTTCTCCATTTTTTAAAAAAAATCATCAAGGTCTCTATTCATAATCTGACAACAAAAAAAGCCAAAACCCCTTTCCAAAAAAACACCAGCCGCACAAAACAGAATTTCCAAAACCTATTCATCAGATTTAAAAAAATTCAACATCCCAAAACACCCCATTTAAATCAATGTTTCAGAATTACTTTAAAATGATCCTCACTTTCAAAACATTTTGTTTCAACAAACCACAAGTTTAGATTAGGGAAAATCCAATCCCGTTAAATCATTTCCTCTTCCTCCCCAATTTTTTTTTTAAAAAAACCCAACATTACCAAAAACCTTTTTTATATTTAATTTTTTGAAAACCCCTTTTCTAATTTTTTAAATCCAATCCTTCCTTTAAAACCCATTTCCATAATTCTCACCCAAGGATTTTCCAAACAAAAATTTAAAATTCATGAAAGGTCCAAGATACCCACAAAAGGGAACTAGTGTCAGTGGGTGACTTAACCATAGGGTTTGCATCCATATGTCAAACACAACTGTAACATCCCAAGTAAATAAAGAATATGACATTTCCATATTTATTAATAATTGTGAATAAAATGTTAATATTACTTTAAAGGGAATGCTATGTTCGATGGCGTACCCAATACACAACATTGAGTTTCTTTGAAATCATTCTTTGCATGCTAATAATATAATAATATTATGATCATATTCGATAGGCCCGTAAGGGGAGACGTAGAGTGTAGAGAGAGGGTTTCTCCCCCATCGTTGCCTCCTGGTTTCCCCCGGTCAGGCTTCGCTCTCCCACCCTTTGATTTTTTTTCGTGGTAGTGGCTTCCTTGGTTCGGCCGTCATGACGATGTGGTTGATTCATCCACCCTTTGCTCGTACCCTCTATCTGGGTTGGGTTTCATGGTGGCATATTCGTCCTGCGATCGAATCCCATACGTGGGTTGAGGGAGTCCTTCCGTTCTCGGATGCAGGAACTTGGTGGTTGGGCGTGGCCTCCGGGGGACATTTGGTTGGTGGCGATTGGATTTGAAACAAGATATGGTTCTTAACCAGGTTCTTTTCCATTTTTCTGTTTACAGTTTTCTCCTTTCTCCCTTCCTGCTTCTGGTTTCTGTTTTGGTGACTTTGTGATAGCGTTATGTGGATGGATCTGGTGGTTTCGAACCGGCGTTGATGCTCTGGCGGAGGCAGGACGAGCTCTCCTATTTTTCCATTTCAATATGCCGTTTTGTTTTGATTTTCTTGCAGTTTTTAGAGATTTGGTGTTAGGATGCAGGGCTGGTCTCTGATTCGAAGATGAGCATTTTTAATTTTGGTTATGTGGTGATAAAGACAATGATTTCATGGTTCCTGTTCCTACTGGACTTGGTGTTTTTGGAAAGGATGATGCTTTTCGTTGTTTTGTTTTTCCTCTGATTAATGAACTGGCGATGCTGATGGAGGGCGGTTCGGTCTGCTGTGGGTGTTCCAACGACTATTTCGTTCTCCAGTGACCTGCAAGGATGGCGATGTACCTGAAAGGATGGTGATGTGTGATGATAGGATCGTGGCTTGAGGTGTAGCGCGTGGTGTACGTTTGAGCGAGGTTGGAGCGGATTTTGAATTATAATTTGGTTGATTTCTGTATTTCGGTTTCTGGTTTCCCTTAAACTGGCATTGGGTACCGGATCCCCCAAACTGGCTTTGGAAAATGAAAAAACATTTGCAGGGTTAAATAGTAGTTAATGCCTAGCTGTTATAATGGAGATAATGAATAGAACTAACTACAAAATGATTATATATGTTTTTTAAATATTTTAACAGTTACCCAATAAATGATAGAGGTTTAAAATACAAATGAATCCAATTTTAAGCATAAATATTCTAATATTCTTTAAAATGTCGATTAACCGCCTTTTGATGGGGAACACTTTTTAAATACACTTTTGACAATTTTATATGTTATATTTGACAAAATAAAATCCTTATTTAGAATCAGGACATCAAAATTTACTTTGTTTAAATTATTGTTATTTTTCCGATAATGTTCATTTTTTAATGAATAGTGAAAATGTTGTATTTTAATTCAAAACCTCCTTTTAATCTAAATTATTTATATGGTTAGATTATATTTTTAATTGGTTTTAAAGTGTAATTATAATATATTTTTACCATTTAATTAAATTGTGGTCATTGGAATTAATTTCACTTTGAAATTGGACATAAACAAGTGGCAATCTTTTGATAGATATTGTTTATTAAAAACACGCTATTTGTTTTGACAACAGGAATTAATTATAAAATTAATTAATGACACTTCTATGTTTTGAATTTGGTAAAATGGAAATCATTTTATAATTTGGAATATCAAATTTACTTTGGATAATGTTTTGGTATTTTTCTGACAAATGTTCATTTTTAATGAATAGTGAAAAATACTGCATTTTACTTCAAAACTGCTTTTTCATCTAATTTAATTATATAGTTAGATTGTCCATTTAATTGGTTTTAAAGTGTAATTAAATAATTTTTTTTCACTTGATTCAATTTTGTTCATTGTAAGTAATTTCACTTTTCAATTAGATGTAAAAACAAGTCAATCTTTTGATAAATTTTATTTTCTTAAAAAACCCGTCTTTGGTTTTGACCGCGGGAATTATTTTTAAATTAATAACAGGAATTTATGTGTTTGGAATTTGGTAAAATGGATTACATATTTAGAATCATAAGGTCCAAATTATTTAATTAAGACTCTTGTTTTTGGACATTATGAATAGTAAATATGACAATTATCTTTAATTATCATGATTAATTAGTAATCGAGTAGTTAAGGGTAAAAAAATAATATCATAATAATATAAAATGACCCCAAAATATTTCCAAATACCCTTGGTTTTGTTATGTCAGACCATGGGATTCCTTGTGCTAACTTAGGGACCCCATAGAATCACTTTTTTGTGATAGTGACATTTTATCATATTAATTTTAAAGAAAGGAAAATATAACCAAACTATGTAACACCTAAGTAAAACAATTGAAATTTTGTCACGTAATTGATATATTAGACTATAAATATTAATTGGAAAGCTAAAAAGATTTCCTACATCATGGTATTTTTTTTAGAATTTTTAGACATTAAATAAATAAATTTATTTATGACACCATGATGATGTAGTGATTACCTCATTAATGAACGATTTAAATTTAATGAAAAGATAAGGTAAAATATAAGACTTAAACTTGTAGAAAACCTATTGGATGGGTGTATTTTGAACCCTTATCACATTATCCTAGAAATATATCATTGTGGGACCTTTAAAACTTGAAAATCATTTTATAATAAAGTAACATTTCAAGTCTTTCCAAAAGTGACCCTCCTCCCTCTTATAAAAGGCCCCCACCTCTACCCCGTTACCCACAACTCTCAAGCCCTTGGATCGTCCAACCTCTAATCATATTATCTCTCCACATCCCTATATTACTCCTAGAAGCCTCACATTGGGCAGATGTCTTTCCAAGGAAGCCTTTGGCTCAAATCAAAAAAGTTCCCCGATTTAGAGGTGATGTCTTCTCTCGAGTTTCATTCTTGAATTTTCCTTCTTCACTCACCCCTATATTATTATTATTTTGATCCCATAATAACCCCAGTATCCTCAATATACTATTATGTTGTTATTTATTCTACCTACACTTACACACACCTCCTTCTAATGGATAAAGAACATACTGTTTCCGTGGATGGCGAATTACTGTCTAACGAAATGATTATTGTTCAATTTTCTCCAACAACCTCTCATGGTGGCCATTATGATGAAACTACATTTATATATGATATATATTATATTTATTTCCTCTATATGATTCTTTATATTATATTTAAAACATACCATTATACTTTTCATGTTGTGAAAATGCGATAATTTCATATGAGGAAGTGTGGACTACCACCCCCTCAAGTGACGTGACTCGTTCATGCCAAACATGGAATTTATAAAAAATGTAATTAATGAACTTATGTTTCCTATATAACATATATATTGTACTATAGTTATAATATATCTATGTCTAATTTAGTTTTAAAGTCCATTAATATGACAAAAAAATAAAAGTAGCATTCATGTGTACGTACGACCTACCGTCTCCATGAATAGTACATTTAATTTCTTATCTCTAAATGTTATGGAATATTATTAAATATATATATACAAGATATATATGATATTTAAATCATGAACACCATTCCAGAGATGATGTACTTATAACTACAAGGACAATTCTCTTCAAACATGTTTATTTTTGACTCATGTACCAAACATCGACAAAACGTATGATATAAACTCACATAATTAACTAATTATTATAACATGATAATATGGTATATTAATTTAATAATAAAATTTAATGTAATTCCTTAAGAAATTATTAATTTACCAAAGTTTATTGTTCAATAATATAAACAAACGAACATGACAAGTCAGACTTGAGGTAAGGGGATTTCTTATCTCAATTTTAATTCTGGGAGATTTCCATTGTTCGCCAATTTTTTATTTCATGTGGTGTATTGTGTACTTCCATTAGATATATATTATCATGATTCTATTTATATTCATAGTATTCTGTGATTCATTTGGTTCTTATTGTCTTTTGGTCATACGACTTGATTGATTACAATGAGGTAAGGGGTTTTTATCTCACTATTTATTCCCGTGAGATTCATGCTATATTTTCCACTATATCCTTTGAGTGGTGTATGTACTGCCCATTATTCTAATCTTTGTGTAATATACTTTCATTTATGTTTATTTACATCAATGTTTTATAGTTCTTCTCTCATGGGTTGTACGTTTCGAAAGTTACCCAAATCGGTAAGCGAACCTTTCACCCTCCTCTTTTTAAAAGACTTATTTTTGTTGGTTCATTTAATTTAAACCTTCTTAATGTTGGGATATGTTCTTATATATCCTTATTTATGTAAATTTTATGTTCAATTGATGAGATACCCTTTTTATCTCTCATCAACGCATTTTCTGAATTTTAAAGTGACGTCGTTAGGCTGTCGAATTTCTTTAAGGGAACTTTTTAACCCAATTTCAATTCTTTGGGTTAAACCTTTCCTTATTGATTATGTCCTTCTATGAATATATGTGGATGCCCTATGATTGTTTTACACTTAATATCCACTTATATTGGGTGTATATATATTTTTCAAACATAATTATGTAATTGATTTATCCTTAATCTAAGGATACCGTGTTTGTAAGGGACTTCATCTCAATCACCATTCGTTGAGGCATACTTCAATTTATATAAGAACTTCTTTTATTAGTTGTATAATAAACCATATTGACTTTTAATTTCATTAAAAATGAATATTTTTACCTAAATCATTTTACAAAATGAAAAAGGAATTTTTTTGTCTTATGTATGCGACGAAAATGACTTCTCCACTGTCGTGACCATTATTTGAGTTTCGGATTTCTCTAAAACACATAACATTTTTTAAAATGAAAAATAAATACAATGTTTTACTTTTATTTTATTTTGGTATTGAAAATGGTTTTGATAATTTTTATATTATATCAATGTCTTGTATTGATATCTTGTGATTGAAATATTGAAATGTTATGTTTCTTTTATGCATGTTTTAGGTGATACGATTATGTTATGGTTCATGGGCATTGTTTATGAAGACAGGTGGTTCTGCAATCAAATAAGGACAGGTGAGCCTGAGATAGCTCTCCAATTCATTGGGTAAAATTAAGGAGTTAAATGCAAAGGTTTCTCCGAATAGATTTAGGGAATATACTGTGATGGGTATTCCAAACGTAACCATGAGGGTTACTCCCTATGTAAGAATGTTATGAATGCCTCAATTTACCTTTTTGTCTTATTATTTCTATGAGTTATTCATAAATCTTATGATTTCATGAGGTATGATAAAGTGATTATGTTTTATGAGTAAAGTATGATTTCATTGATTCTTATGTATACAAGAACTAATGTTTTTGTTTCGTATTTTTATGTCCTTTACTGATCTTTTTATGCTCATCCCACGTTTTTGAAATGTTTTTAAAATGACATAAAGTGTAATAGGGTCAAGGATAGGATCATGGAAATGTCATGCTGTCTAGAACATGGAACTAGACATGACTCTTTTGTTCAAGAGTTTTTATTTTTTGAAAAAAAATGTAAACTGAGTAGATGTGTTTACTATATAATCATTGAGATCTAATAATTATGTCCTAATTCTCAAAAACTCTAAACCTGAAAAGATCCTCAATGTGAATTATTCATTTAATTCATGATTATGTAATGTTTTAAGGCTGGGTCCTTATATTTGGTATCATAGGTCGGTTTAGATAACTTTAGAGGTTAGGGTATTCTTTAAGCACAAGTGACATTACTATAATTGTAAGGATTTCAGAAATATTCATAGTTTATTTTAGATAAATTGAATGATTTTAAGATAACTTTAATAATTATATCTTAGTATTATATGATGATTTTACTGATATACTCACACTGACCGTTTTTATTTTTAGTAAAGGGATGGATCTAGCAGGAACCAAAGTAACAGGGGATGTGAAGAAAACTGTGATGGTTTTCTAAACGAGCAACTAAATGATATGGGAGATGAAATGAGAACTCTTGTGGTTATTCTCAACCAACTATCTGGAGTTATGATTGACCACCTGAACCTTATTGATTTTTATAAGGCATCATATATGCGAGAAAAAAATCCCTACAGATGTTCAGGTAATAATCATAAAGGTAAGTATGTTCATAATCCTATGTGTCAAATATGTGGAAAGAAACACATAGGAAAATGTTTCAAAGGGACAAAAAGATGATATAGATATAGAAATGAAGGTGTAAAGCAAGAACCTGCCATGGATAAAGGAAGCATGTAGTTTACTCTAGGAATGGGAAAGAAGTCCTTTTTGAAGGATCAATTGAATGTTTTAAATGTGGTGTGCATGGTCATTATGAAAAAACATGTCCTACGATGATGTTTTGGTAATGGGATCACCAGGATCATACAAATATTCGTTTACCAATACCTAATGCCATTCTGATTGAGGATGAAGGAACTGACAATGACCAATGAAAGGTATGGATTATTTCTTAACATATGTTTTCCTATTATTGAAATCTTAGGATATGATTCATGATATTTTTTGTAGGAAAGAAGTATTTCAGAATAAGTTGGAAAGGAATGGTTAATGGATCTTGAAGAATGTTAAATGAGTAAGAAGTCAACATATGAGGGATTCAAGAGTTATGGTAGATTTTAGAATGGCGAAATTCCTAAAAGTATTAAGGTTCTTTTGATGATGGGATTACATTAGAAGACCTTTTATAGTATGTGTAACCCTGATGTTTGATATATGGAAATTTTATTCAAGGAATAATTATCTTTTCTTTTGTGGATATTGTTATAAAGAAATATTTTGGTTTATATGATCCTTAAATTTGAGGTAATTACCGGTTAATAAATTTTGGGATCCAAAACGAATGTTATTAGATAAACTTTGTGGTTAAAATATTTTATTGTTATTTTTGATGAATTTAACTCTTTTTCTGAATGTTATAAAATTATACAGTTTTTAAAAGGGACAGAACGCAGACCGTGTGACAACCCGTCGTGTCAGACGAAGCTGTGAGAATCGAATCCACAACCAAAGTCCGACTAGTATTTATCACCTACCACTGGACTACGTGAAGTCCCTGGTTAGTATGACTAATTCTTTTTAGTTAGATGATATTATGAATTAGGTACAAGTTTATTTTGGGTTATCTATGGAAATGATTAACCTATCATGGAGGATATGTGATTAGGTTAATTACTTTTCAGTATGAAACATCAAGAGTGACTGATGTTATTTGGAGATAAATGTTAAGATTTACCCTGGAAGATGATGTGATTAAATCCTTCAGAGATTTGGGTTTCAATCATAGTTTGGTTTAATTTGATGAATTTTATGGATAAATGTATATTTAATGTTCTTTCTTGAACCTTGGGTTCTTTTTGATGAATTTTGGGGATTAAGAGTAGTATTTATTTTTATAAAGGATTATCCTTTTTGGGGATTATATGATCTCGTACTAACCATTTTGGTTTTATTTGATGTCTAAATACAATATAAATATATAGTTCTCCTTTTGTGGATTATGTGATTCTATAGAAGATAATTCTTGTACTTTTGATGTGACCAAGTCTTTTTGAATGCTCATCATTTGGAGAAAAGATTAGTTTTGGTAGAAACTTATTAAAGGAAGAAACTCTACTTGAAGGTAAGTATATTTCCTCATTTTTTATTCTATGTAGTCAATCAATTCCTCAAAATTATGAAATGGAACTTAAAACAAAAACATCATTGGTGTATGTTTCCTACTGGGTAATCAATTACCGTTTACACACATAATAAGTTTGTGAATTTCTTGTTGTTAACTTTCTATTAATCATGTTTTATATCACTCTCCATCAGAACATGAACCATTGTTTTCTCTTCCATATCCATGTTTTCATGGAATATTACTATTTGTTGTCTCGGGTGACCTTTGTACTTTTCTTTTAAATTGGTAGTTTAGTTTAATCCTTTTCCGATGTGGGGCTTTGAATGAGGTTTCCAAGCCCAATTCTAAAATTGTGAGGATGCAATTCCAAAATGGGGGAAGGATTTAACTTCCCAGGTAAATAAAGAATATAAAATTTTCATATTTATTAATATTTGTGAATAAAATTTTAATATTACTTTAAAGGTAATGCTATGTTCGATGGCATACCCAATACGCAACAACGAGTTTCTTTGAAATCTTACATTGCTAACTAATAATATAATAATATTAGTTTAAATAGCAGTTAATGCCTAGCTCTTGTAATGGCGAGAATGAATAGAACTAACTAAAAAATGATTATATATGTTTGTTAAATATTTTAACAATTACCCAATTAATGATATAGGATTTAAATGTGAATGAATCCAGTTTTAAGAATCAATATTCTAATATTCTTTAAAAGGTTGATTAACCACCGTTTGATGGAAAACCATTTTTAAATACACTTTTTGACAATTTTATATGTTATATTTGACAAAATAAAATCCCTCATTAGAATCAGGACATGGAAATATACTTTGTGTAAATTTTTTTATTTTTCTGATAATGTTCATTTTTTTAATGAATAGTGAAAATGCTGTATTTTAATTCGAAACCTCCTTTTAATATAATTTATTTATATGGTTAGATTATATTTTTAATTTTTTTTAAGTGTAATTTGAATATAGTTTTACCATTTAATTCAATGGTGGTCATTGAAATTAATTTCACTTTGAAATTGGACATAAATAAGTGTCAATCTTTTGATAGATATTGTTTCGTTAAAACGCGCTATTTGTTTTGACAGCGGGAATTAATTATAAAATTAATTAATGAAACTTCTATGTTTTTAATTTGGTAAACTGGAAATCATTTTTTAATTTGGAATATCAAATTTACTTTTGATAATTTTTTGGTATTTTTCTAACAAATGTTCATTTTTAATGAATAGTGAAAAATACTGCATTTTACTTCGAAACTGCTTTTTCATCTAATTTAATTATATGGTTTGGTTGTCCTTTTAATTTGTTTTAATGTGTATTTGAAATATGTTTTTATAACTTAATGCAATATTGTTCATTGGAAGTAATTGCACTTTTCAATTTGATGTAAAAACAAGTCAATCTTTTGATAAATTTTACTTCTTCAAATACTCATCTTTAGTTTTGACAACGAGAATTATTTTAAAATTAATTAATGAAATTTCTATGATTGTAATTTGGTAAAATGGATTCCATATTTGTAATCAGAAGTTCCAAATTATGTAATTAATACTCTTTTGTTTTTGGACATTATGAATAGTAACGACAACAATTATCTTTAATTATCATGATTAATTAGTAATCGGGTAGTTAAGATTAAAATAATAATATCATAATAATATAAAATGACCCCATCATGTTTCCAAATATTCTTGGTTGTGTCATGGAAGACCATGGAATTCCTTTTTCCAACTTAGGGACCCCATGGAATCACTTTTGTGTGATAGTGACCTTTTATCATATTATTTTTAAAGAAAGGAAAATATAACCAAACTATGTAACACCTAAGTAAAACAATTTAAATTTTGATTAATTAAATGATCTCTTATAATATAAATAGTAATTTTAAGTATAAAAATATTTCCTACATCATGGTATTTGTTTTATAATTTTTAGACATTAAATAAATAAATATATTTATAACACCATGATGATGTAGTGATTACCTCATTAATGAACGATTTAAATAAAATCAAACGATAAGGTAAAAGCTAAGACTTACACTTGTCTAAAACCTATTGGATGGGTGTATTTGGAACCATTATCACCTTAGTCTCTAAATATATCATTGTGGTACCTTTAAAATCTGAAAATAATTTTATAATAAAGTAACATTTCAATACTTTCCAAAAGTGACCCTCATCCCTCTTATAAATGGCCCCCACCTCTACCCCCTTACACACACCTATAAATCCCATGGCTCGTCCATAATCTACTCATATTATCTCTCCACATCAATCTTTTACTCCTAGAAGCCTCACTTTGGGAAGAAGTATTTCCAAGGAAGCCTTTGGAACAAATCAAAAAGAGTTACCCAATTTAGAGGTAAAGTCTTGTCTTGAGTTTCTATCTTTTATTTTCTTATCAACTCACCACTATCTTCTTATTATTTTTATCCCACAATATAACAATTATCCTAAATATACTAGGATTTTGTTATGATATAGATTCTTCCTACACTTACATACACCTCCATCTAATGGTTAAAGAACATACTGTTTCTGTGGATGGCGAATTACTGCCTCATGAAACGATGATTGTTCAATATTCTCCTACCACCTATCAGTGTAGCCATTACGATGGAAATATATTTATATACGATATATATTATATTTATTTCCTCTATATACTTATTTATGTTATATTTAAAACATACTTTTATGATTTTCATGTTGTGCAAATGTGATAATTTCATCTGAGGGAGTGTGGACTACCGCCCCCTCAAGTGATGTGACTCGTTCATTCCAAACATGGAATTTATAAATAATGTCATTAATGAACTTATGTCACATATATAACATATATATTATACTGGAATTATAATATATCTATGTCTAATTTTTTTTAAAGTCTATTACTGTGACAAAAAACATGAAAGTAGCGTTCATGCGTACGCACGACCTACCGTCTCCATGAACGGTACATTTCATTTCTTATTTCAAAAAATTATGGAATATTATTAAATACATATATACTGGATATATATGATATTTAAATTATGAACACCATTCTGGAGATGATTTACATAAAACTACATGGAAAATTCTCTTCAAACAGGTTTATTTTTTACTCATGTACCAAACATCGACAAAACGTATGATATAAACTCACATAATTAACTAATTATTATAACAAGATAATATGGGATATGAATTGAATAATAAACATTAAATGAAGTCCTTAGGAAATTATAAATTGGACAAAGTTTATTATTCAGGAATATAAAGAAACGAACCAAACAAGTTGGACTTGAGGTAAGGGGATTTCTTATCTCACTTTTAATTCAGTGAGATTTCCATTTTTTCCAATTATTTATTGAATGTGGTGTATTGTGTACTTACATTTGATATATATTATCATGGTTCTATTTATTTTCTTGGTATTTTGGGATTCATTTGGTTCTTATTATGTTTTGTTCATATGACTTGATTGATTACAACATGGTAAGAGGTTTTTACCTCACTTTTTATTCCCGTGAGAGTCATGCTATATTTGCCACTATATCCTTTGAGTGGTGTATATACTTCCAATTACTCTACTCTTTGTGTAATATACTTTAATTTATGGGTATTTACATCAAAGTTGTATAGTCCTTCTTTCATGGGGTTTTCGTTTCGAAAGTTACCCAAATCGGTAAGGGAACCTTCCACCCTCATCTTTTTAAAAGACTTCTTTTTGTTGGGTCTTTTAATTTACACCTTATTAATGTTGGGATATGTTCTTATATATAATTATTGATGTAAATTTTATGTTCATGTTATTATATACACTTTCTATCTCTCATCAACTCATTTTATGAATTTTAAAGTGACGTCGTTTGGCTATCAAATTTCCGTAATGGAACTTCTTAACCAAATTTCAATTCTTTGGGTTAAACCTCTACTAATTGATTATGTCATGATAGGAATATGTGTGGATTCCCTATGATTGTTTTACACTTAATATCCACTTATATTGGGTGTATTTATAATTTTCACACATTATTATGTAATTAATTTATCCTTAATCTAAGGACACTGTCTTTGTAAGGGACTTCGTCTCAATTTCCTTTCGTCGAGGCATACTTCAATTTATATATGAACTTATTTTATTAGTTGTATAATAAACCCTATTGACTTTTAATTTCATTCAAAAGGAATCTTTTTTACATGAATCATTTTACTAAATGACAAGAGGAATGTTTTTGTCATACGTATGGGGCGACAACGACTTCTCTGCCACCGTGACCATTATTTGAGTTTCGGTTTCCTCTACAAGCCATTATATTTTTAAAATGAAAAATAAATACCATTCTTTACTTTTCTTTTATTTTGGCATTGAAAATGGTTTTGATAATTTTTTGATTATATCAATATGTTGTATTGATATATTGTTATTTAAATGTGGAAATGTTATGTTTCCTTTATGCATGTTTTATGTGATACGATTATGTTATGGTTCATGGGCATTGTTTATGAAGATGGGTGGTTTTGTGATAAACTAAGAGTGGGTGCGCCTGAGATAGCTCTCCAATGCATTGGGTTATGTGAAGGAGTTAATAACTATGGTTTCTCCAAATAGATTTAGGAAATTTATTGTGATGGGTATTCCAAACGTAACAATGAGGGTTATTCTCTATGTAAGAATATTATGAATGCCTCAAGTTAAATTCATTTATTATGATTTCTATGAGTTATTCATAAATATTATGATTTCATGAGGTATGTTAAAGTTCTTATGTTTTATGAGTAAAGTATGATTTCATTGATTCTTATGTATACATGGACTAATGTTTTCTTTCCATATTTTTATATCCCTTACTAAGATTTTTATGCACATCCAATGTTTTTGAAATGTTTTTCACAGGACATAAAGTGGTATTGGGTCAAGGATGGGGTCAAGGAAATGTCATGCTATCTAAAACATGAAATTATACATGTCTCTTTTGTTCATGAGTTTTTATTTAGTGAAAAAATGGAAACAGATTAGATGTGTCTACTTTGTAATCATTGAGATGTAATAGTTATGTCATAATTCTCTAAAACACTAACCCTGAAAAAGACCATCAATGTGAATTATTCATTAAATTCATGATTATATAATGTTTTAAGGATGGGTCCTTATAACAACACCAACATGGAGAGACTTATTAGGACCATGACCTGGATCCACAAGGCTTTCCCGGTCCTGCGAGCTCACCGATGCCATTAGTCACACTCCCCTTTTCATATCCCAACACCAAACAATCAGCAAGAACAACAGACACAAATAAAACCATACTTCCCATAGAAACCTGAGGATCATACCGAGCAAGAGTTTGCGACACTCTTCCTGGATTTACCACTAAAGTACCAACAATAATACTCCATATACCAAGACATCCCTAAATAACAAGGGCACTCTAAATAAATGGTCTGCTAAGATCCTACCTCCTCTGATACCATTTTGTCACAAACCAGCCCGTGTCAACCCTGAACCGGTCACCCAGGCCAGCCCGCGAAAATTCCCAAGAGGTTTTCCCGATCCTCCTGGGATGGTGACAAGCACCAAGGGCATCAAAAGAGTACACAGGGGAACGATTTTCCCATATATAAACAATCAAACAAACAACATAATGAAATGGATAGCCAAAACACTTTTATATAAAAATTGAACTTAACATTATTTGTATAAGAAACTAAAATTACAACTAAACAAAAAACCCAACTACCCAAACCAGTTCACTGACTAACTCCATGTGACACCACTGGTCACTCTCCAACAAAATGATTACACATCTCCCAAGGCGATCAAAGCCGAGTTGAAACCTGCACAAGGGCTAAAAACAGAAGAAGACTATAGACGTGAGTATTAAAACTCAGTAGGTTAGCCTAATATTATATTCCCAATGCACTTAATTTAAAATAAAAGGAACATCAATTTATATTTTTAAATAAAAGATAAAAAATATTTGTTTCAAATGAGGTTCCTCTCTATAATAATTATTAGACAAAAACATGCATGTTTAATAAACAAAAATGCAAGTAACAATTTTTCAAAGAGGTGCAACATCAAAATGAAAATTGTTTTAATGAGGGATGCATTAATGATTGTACACTTTTAAATAAATAAAACAAACTGCTTAATTTACCAACAAAACACACCATATGACGATAGTGAATACAAAATAGCCAATGAGCACAACTCACGGGAACACCCCTGGGCACTAGTTAGTTGTGAGCCCCAGGTACCTTATATCTTGGTGAAAGTAACCATAATAAATATCCGTTCTCGTGCACACGAGAAAATAGTAGGGAGAATACCCATAACCTATTGTCCCCCAACAACATCATCATCATAGATTAGTTAGTGTTTTCATCGTCAAACATGCTAGTTGAAACAGGGGCCAAACCCCAGAGAATCACTAGCATACTAGTACACGTCCGCCCATCTAGATACCCAAGATTCCTTTTAGTGCTCAATCAAGTTACACATATTATCAAACAAACATTTCATATCCAAATTAAATTACTAAACCACAAAAACACAAACACCCCATACACTTTGTTCACATTTATTTCACGAATCAATAAACCACTAAAAATATTCGTAAAACAATTTCAAGGAGTGTATTGAGGATTTTTACATAAAACTCATTCAAAAACACTCTTTGAATTATAAACACACAACAATACCATACCCAATCATATATTTCAGACCTAAAAACCTTTAGGAAAATCATTTCATGGACAATAAAACAATAACAATTGACACAACATGGTATATAAAATCAAAAAACTCATTCTTCATTTTTAGGAAAGGCCAAACATGCCTTTAAACATTTTCAGAAAACTATCATTTGAAAAAGATATGAATTTCAATTTTTTAAAGAGGTGTATAAACACCATATACTAAATAGATCCACATTCATAAATCCCATAAAACACTCAGGTTAAAGATTCAAGACACAACCATTTTCATAAGAATGTGAAACATGCCATTTTCTGGAAACTCGGGCCAAAACATATTGTAAACCAAAACCCATTTATTTGTAAAACCTAATACAAATTGGAAATCCATAAAAGGATCCCAAAATAATTTTTATACATTCTTCTAATGTATTTATAAATCCAAACATATCATTTTAAATTTCACTAGACACGTAAAAGCCAATAGGGAAATTTATCGAACACATGGAATGCACTCTTTAAAAAAAAATCTTATGTTAAGCACTTAAAAAAAGGGTAAAATGCCATTTTCATGCCATAATGTTATCTAATATACTGAAACATATTCAAAATACAATAAATCATGTGTGGAAGCTCATGGAATAATTTATCAAACAAGAGGAGTGCACATTTATACCAAAACAACTATATTTTTAACAAAATAAGTCATAAAACATAATTTTAACACAAAACCTTTAAAAACAAGGTTTAAAAGACACACATATCATATAAATAAGGTTATAAAAATATTATAATGATAAAATGTAAATGATAAAGGCCTGTGAAAGGGATATCCTACCTCAAATCCTTGGCTTAATGGATACACACTCCCAAAATCACAATCCAATGGTTTACAAACTCTAAACCTATTATGAACAGACGCAAATGAATAAAAACCCCATCAAAAATCATGTAATAACAGAAAACTATGTTTAACAGGACTAGGTGAGATTATAAACCATTAAATAATGAAAGGAGGAAGAAGATGGAGGATAAAGGGGAAGGAATCTCACCTTTTCAACTAGGAAACTCTTCGTATTACACCAGATCTGCACCCTTAGATAATATGGAATTTATTTAAACTTCATGGAGATACTCCTATGGCTAGGAAGAACCAGGGAAATAAGATTTGTGTCCAAAATAGTATGAATTGATTGATTTATGAATGATACAATTTACCTTGTTAATAATGGACGATTTGAGAGATATTGAGAATGGTTCCCCACTCTGCGACTATTCTGAGCTCCAAAGAGGGAAATAGATAAAGGGGGTGAATATAGGGATATTGGACGTGGGTGGGAGGTGGAATCACTGACGAATATTAAATATTGAATTACATATAAAATAAACAAATTTGTTTTTTAAAATAGGAAATGGGCCCATGGGCTGGCCCAATTCCAAAATAAGTAACCCCAATTCACCATGCTTATGAATTATTATGGGGTCCAAAAGGATATGGTAGATTTTATATATCAGTTGAGGTCATGTGGGAAGTGTAATTGGTGATAAAGGATTTAAAATATTGGATTTATAAAAGAAACAAATTTTGTTTTTAAAACTGAAAATGGGCTCATGGTTGGCCCAAATCATGAAGTGACCACCCTTTCTCCAAAAACTCCTAAACAAGCAATGGGGAACCCAAATTAGGGTGATTGGACATATATGAAACTTAGAAAATCAACATTAATTTCACACAAGACCCACAAAAAGTATCAGGATTTCAAATGAACCGAATCAAAACAAAGGCATGAAAAACTGGCTGTGACATTTTGGGTGTTTTAATGCGCATGATTAATTTAATGAAATTTTGATATATCATAAATGAGGATGCCAGAAATACAAGGTACAATAACTTCATCAGACATGAAAATTGTGAGGCTGAAAGAATATATAGACAAATAAGAGTGCATAAAAGATATACACATGCAAGCACACATACACAAGGAAGACATGAGAAGACCCCTACGAGCAACATATAGAAGGAGGAAGACATGAAGAATTATTCAGTCCTGCTTGATGTGAACAAGAGAAGTTTTTTTTATCAATGTTCTATAATCTCTGTAGAATCAAACTAAACATAAGTATAAGGACATCTCACCCTCCTAGAAGAAAGAACGGTGTAATCCATGACACTCGATTTTTAGTATCTGTTTCCAGAAGAGGACTTGAGATTCAACTCTGATACAACAAAGAGTCCATAGCTAAATTTCATAACACTAAGATAATTTATAATAATTTATTTTTATATTTTTCTATGTTGTGTACTATTTTACTAATCTTTTGAGCAGTGTGTGTGTCTGTACAAAAAATACACACTGTATCCAACACTAAACTGGGGGATACTAGATATCCTCTAATAATTGTCATTCAACACTTGTTTATCCCACATAGAATTGAGGAAGAGGACTTGTGTGACTTGATTGTATTTTTCCCACATAGAACTATGGTAGAGGTATTTTGTCCTTGAAATTTTTTGTACTATTGTGTTAACCCTGATCAATGGTGTGGATTAAAAATATTATATTTATAGATTTCATAGAGGTAGTAGATCGCCACATGAAAGGGACTGAGTCTATTCTTGAGACTAAAGATCATATTTTATATCCACTATTTTTTTCAATTTTTTATTTCTCTCTTTTAACCCATATTTCAAAAAACAAAATTTTACTTTGATATTTAGTATTAGATAGTACTTATAACTAATTTTCTTTATTAGCATAGTTTCAAAATTTGTATAAATATATAATATTTTTATAAGTGATAATTAATCAATCTTTTGAGAAACTATTTGAATATTCAAGTTATTATAACATTAATACCTTGGTTAAATAGAGAATTTGATTTTAAATGGGGAAATATTTTAAATACAAATTTCAAAAGAAATTCATATCGGCATTCAATTCACCCCTATTGAGAGTCCTACTTCGACAAAAAATAGCCAATATCTATGGGAGACTAGGGTTAGGTTTTTTATAGTTGGTATCATATAATGTTTAGTAGGACCCATGAGTACTAGATTTTAAAAAACCTATGTCAGATAACAAAAAATATCACATATTTTAGGGATAAATCTATGTATATAGTGATATCATAAAGCATTGGTAAATTAGTTATTTTTTAATTTTTTTTATAAAATAAATCCCTCTATGTATAATATAAAATATATATTGTTTTTTAAATAGATGAACTGTTGGTTAGCAATGCTAAAAGGGGTTGATAGGATATTAACTCGATCATGAACAGTAAATGTTGAGGGGGCCTAATAATTCACACTTGGATAGAAACCCCTAAGGTATATGATTTTGTTTACTCATATAATTATTATATTCAATTATAAAATATTGATTTTTTTTGGATTTGATGTTATTACCAATGATAATAAGATGGTGATTGAAGAGTATAAATACATAAAAATTCAATTTATGTTAAGTTTTTCACAATATTTTTAATTTTATATTATAATTTACAAAGTTATGATATATTAATGTGAATTCCATGGTTTATAAATGGATCTTATTAGAAGGAATGTAAATTGTATCAATGAAATAATTTTATGTAGGTATTTACAATCTAGGAATGTCAAAGAATCTTGAGTTATAGTTGGATTAATAGATGAAAAACCTATAACTATATTGGGGGAATATGACTTAGGTTATAAACACTAAAACATCCCATATAGGGAATCCTAATGATACAAAATTTATTGTAATAAGGTTATACCATTTTATTCAGAAACTAACTCAATCATTTAATTGAATAAAAAAATAATTAGTTTAAGAACTCAAATCTTTGTTTTAAGTATGTTTTCCTTTTCCTGGAGTTTTTGAGAAAAAGAAAATTTCCCGAATTTTTTGATGTACACGCCGTGTACTTTCTGAGTACATGTCGTGTAATCCCTTGCCACGCCAAGCCATGTTTGGGCCACACACACGGTGTGTAGGGGTGAAGTGGTGGCCGCTTAAAGAAAAGTATGGAAAATTAGATTACAGGCCGTGTACTCAATAAGTACACGGCGTGTATTTTCTTTTCTTTTTGATTAAACGGGCTGGGGATGTGCCTAATCAATAGAACCTCCTTCTTCTAGGTCTCGTTCGATCGAGAGATGTTGTACAACCATGGAACTTCTCCGAATTCCCAAGCCTTCATCCATTCTTCGAATCGACCACCGTCGATTGCGTTAGAACCACAGTGGTGAGTTATTCCTTCTCTTAGAGCCTAGTTTTACAATTCCTCCTTTTTCTTAAGTTATCATGGGTTGAGAATTTTGTGAATTTTAATAGATCTGCACCATTCTGAAGAAAATCAAGCATCGTGGTTCAAGTATATCGATCCCCTATGATCGTTGTAGGTGGTTTTTGCCTTACCGTTCGATTTCTTTGTGTTTTATGTGAAAATTCCACCAATACCCATGAATGGGGTATTGCGTTTTTACTATTTTTACCTTCTGGTTATTCCTACCTTGATTGCATGCTTGTGTAGAGGTAAATTGATCATATTTGAGGATAATTTTATGTTCTTGGATGTTTTTCCAATGCTTTTTTCTATTTACAACCTTTGGGTCTTTGTTAGCCTTGGCCGTTATGCATGTTCCCATGCCTAGTGACCATAGGATGGTGTAATGTTGATAACATGCTTGTTGTTGTATATTTTCTAGCCATGTATATCTATAGGTGTACTTTGGTTATCCAAGAATCTCTATAGGTTTACTTTGTCCTAATAGCATTATTATGCACTGACTGGCCTAGGGCTATGATAACCTGATGCTATGGACTATAAGGGATAGACAGAGTGAGCTTCCTAGTGAGTCTGGACATTATAGGCTACAGGGGATAGACTGAGTGAGCTTCCCAGAGTGCTGTTGGATATTATAGTCCACAGGAGATAGACCGAGTGAGCTTCCCAGAGTGCCTATGGATATTATAGACTATTGGAGGGTAGATCTAGTGAGCTTCCTCAGAAAGTCTTCACATTGTTTTAATTTCCTTAAAACCTTTCCAGGCTAGAGAAGGAATCGACCGAGTGAGCTTCCTTAGAGAGTCTGTGATCGACCTGAGGCTATAGTAGGAATTGACCGAGCGAGCTTCCTCGGAGAGTCTCTAGACCTTGGTCTATAAGGGGAATTGACCACGTGATCACCCCCAGAGAGTCCCTGACTACCCTAGACAATAAGGGGAATTGACTGAGTGAGATTCTCCATAGAGCCTTATAAATTCGTATGACCAAACTAAAGGGGTTAGGCTGAGTGTACTGCCCAGAGGGTTGTGGCACTTTTTTATAGGACCAGAGGGGATGGCTGCGAGTACTTCGTAGAGGGTTTCTATTTGTGGTTAGCTTTTTTCTTTACTACTCCCTGTTGTTTTGTGGATTGATTACTGTTGTATATCATCACGTTACTGCTTACTGATTACTGCCTTCTCTTTACTGTTCATTGTTTACTACTTATTGTACTATTACCTGCCATATACTCACCGACTGTTAGGAACAGATCTCAGGGTGGTTGCCTACTGCGATTTAGTCTCACACCCTATTCGGGCCATGCTTTTGGGCCCAAGAAGATAATGTTGTTGCGGGTATAGACAAGGGTGAGCACCCTTTGATTTCTGGTACTTGATTGCTTGGAGCATGAGAGCATGGGACCAAGATTTGGCTTGTGATGTTGAGGAGATGTTTTTATTTCATTTGTACTTGTTTAGTACTGTGGTGTTTTCCAGCATTGTGACTTGTTTGGCTGATTTCCTAGATATGTATCATGCATCATTTCATATATACAAATGTGCTCCAGTTTATTGATTTAGTATTCCACTGTTTATTACTATTGGTTATTTACTGCTTCCGCTATTACATGTTTATTTACTTCCACTGTGTACTCTGCCAATGAGGTAATAGTTTCCCTAATATCACACCCAAGGCCCTCACTGCCAGACAGCAGCCTCTAGCATTTGGGGAAATGCGCTTGAGTCCATGTGACCAACCGGTTATGGGGCGCCTCTGGGTGGCTTCCAGAACTGGAACGTTACAAAGTGGTATCAGAGGGGTTCTTTTTCTCTTGACAAACTATTTGGAGCCTTAGCCAGAGATATGAAGGATTCAATACTTGGTAATAAATTGTTCCTGGGAGTAGCTAACCTGTGTACAAGGAAAATCTATACTAGCTCGTTGATTGCAGTTTTCTGGTTTTGAGATTTACGGTTGATATGATTTCACCTAGAGTGATTCAGAGGACTTGTGTTGTTATTGTTGTTTCTATTATGGTTCTACTTCTATCGCAACTTTATGAGATGAGGGTATTCAATCTCATTAATCATATAGGCACTTGATAGAAGTCACATGCCGTGCATTATTGCCATGCCATCTAGGGTGCATTAGCGATTGCATGTTGTTGTGATAGGCCTTGTGTAGATTATGCATGATTTTGTGATAGTTGATTTGATAGAATCCCTACTACTTGATATATGACTGCTTGTATTTTACTTTGCTTAGATAAACGCCAAATTTTTGTTCTTGAGGTGTTATTGGCCCTCTTGAATTGGAAATTGGTGGATCATTGACCTATTTTTCCTTATATAAGACTATATTGGATGCCAGGATTTGATTTGTGGGGAGTATGCGCCCTCACGGATCATAATTTGGCACCATCATGCCTTATTTTCTACGTTTTCTGGGTTTCAGTGCTATTTTTGAGCTACTTCCTGGAAAAAACCAGAATACACAGCGTGTACTTTATATATACACGCCGTATAGTTTTTAAACCGTGTAACTTAATGTGTGAGAAGAAGCACTAGTTTTGGAAAATCTTCAGAAACACACCATGTGCGGTAGGTACATGTCGTGTAGTAGTCAGTCATGTACCCGGCCCTGTCACTAACAACACAGGTCGGGGAAGCTCGAGTATAACTCGTCGTGTTGGTGGAACACACCATGTAGTCTTGTTCCATGTACCTGGCCGTGTCACGAACAACATGGGTTGGTGTTATCTTCTCCCATACACACTGTGTTTGTTCAGAACATGCCGTGTAAGGTTCAGCCATGTAGACAGCCGTGTAACTAACAACACGGGATGCTGAAAAATTCTCTAGTACACGCCGTGTCCATAGGGAACACTCTATGTTGTCTTAGTTTAAGAAGGACCATGTGGGTTAGCCGTGTAAGGTGACTCGGGTAGGGGAATAGTGTCCAAGTACATGACGTGTGTGGGGACAACCCGCCGTGTAGTTTGGGTTGTTACACGACCAGTATGGCAGGAATACACGCCCATGTGAATGGCTTAAGAGGACATTCCATGTAGTTTTTATACATGCCATGTAGTCATGTTGTGTACAACTTTAATGTTTCCTTCTTCTGTTCCCGTTTTGTGCTCATGTGTTCTAAATATTTGATAATCATGATCTAAGGTGTGCTTTTGATTTTTCAGAGCTATGCCTCTGAGACGTCCTATGGTTGTACGTCAGTTTCCAGAAGGTGATCAGACACAAGATATGGCCAATCAGGATCCTCCTGCAGATCCTCCTGCTGTTCCAGCCTTGGAACAAGCAGTTATACTCGTCGCAGGCACCGATGCACAGTTCAGGGAGGACTTCATGAGGATGACACATAACTTTCAGGGAGCACTGCCTCCTGCCCTATCGATGGCTGAATTGACGCGGGTCTTTCAGTATTAGCACCCTCCTACATTCTCAGGGGATAGAGGACCCCAGGCTGTAGAGTCATGGTTAGAGGCAATGCTGATGATCTTTGAACATCTGGAGATACCCCCAGAGAAAAGGGTAAAGCTGACTACTTATATGCTCCGAGACACCACCAATAGGTGGTGGGAGGTGATCTTGCAGTCGAGATGCTAGCAGATTATGTCTTGGGAAGAGTTCCTCTGCACCTTCTATGACTAATTTTACTCAGAGACCTTGAGGGATGACCGATCCCGGGAGTTTATGAGTCTGAAGTGGGGTACTCTTTCCGTTATGGAGTACTCGTCTTGCATTACCGAGCTGCAGCGCTTCACGAAGATCCCATCAGGTGATGATTGTTTCCTTTCTTGGAAGTTCGGGGATGGTCTCAGGCAGGAGATATGTTCCCAGGTGAATATCTTCAGGTTGACTTCGATATCCTCTATCGTCAACCAGGCGCTTATCACTAAGCGCAACCTGAGGGATTTTGGACCATTGTGCCCGAGCGGTTTGACATCCAGAGCTGGTGTTCCTCCTATGGATAGTAAGAATCACCCTATAAGGTCTTCTCGAGGAGATCATAATAGGTGGAATGTATCTTTGGGCAGTTAGGTCGTATGCTACCAGTGCGGTAGGAGTGGGCATACTAGGCCTCAGTGCTAGAGGGACCCAATGGAGTGTCGACCTTGCGCCATGATGGGCCATCTTCAGCACTTCTGTTAGATCTTCACACCTTGAGATGGTGGTAGGAGTTCTTCTATGACCCCACATTCAGGAGATGCTTCACCATTTTCTCACCAGTATAGGAACTGGAGTGCTTTTGGCCGTTCGGGCCGAGGTGGAGGTCGCGACCGGGGTGGTCAGTCACCAGGATTCCAGCGACAGCAGAGTGGATCAGCTTAGAGTGGTCAGTCAGGGTGCATGGCTACTATACAGGCCAGACCTTTTTAATGGAGTAGACCTACAAGGAGCAGGATCTCGTCCCTTATACAGTTCGAGGTATGATCTTAGATGCCTCATTTTTATCTTCAGAACTTTTTGATACTGGTACTTCGAATAGTTTTATCTCTGCTACTGTTATGGAGTGCCTTGGGCTCTGTATCCATTCGTCTTCTGACATGTAGACTCTTGACACGTCATTATGAATGATAACATCTAGCATACATCAGTTTAGAGAATGCCCTCTTGAAATTGTAAGGTGTCATTTCTTATGGTACATCTATGTCCTAGAGATGACGGGTTGTGACGTCATTCTCGGGATGGACTGGTTGGTTCCCTTCCAGGAAGTCGTCGATTGCTATCTCCATAGGGTGATATTCGTATCACCAGAGGGCAGATCTTTCCTTCATAGAGTTCAGTGGGATGTCCAGGCAGGCAGAGCTGGACCAGAGCATCATGGTCTAGGAGGAGTTACAACCCAAATTTCCAGTCTTTATCTGGATGACCAGGGGACTTCACAGTTAGACATTCTTATAGTGGTGGATCGTTTCAAGTATGTCTTTCCAGAGGACTTTTTAGGTTTTTCTCCGGAGCGTGAGGTAGACTTCTCGATTGAGCTCGTGCCAGTAGTGGTACCAGTGTCGATTCCTACTTATAGGATGGCTACACCTGAGTTGCAAGAGCTCAAGAAGCAGTTGGAAGAGTTGCAAGCAAAGTGTTTCATCCGACCCAGTACTTCTCCTTGGGGTTCGCTTGTCCTGTTTGTGAAAAAGGCAGACGACACCCTTCATCTTTGTGTGGATTATCGAAAGCTGAACCAGTTGACGGTCAAGAACAGATATCCCTTGCTGAGTATCAATGACCTCTTTGATCAGCTTCGAGGAGACCGGGTGTTCTCAATGACCGATTTGAGGTCCTCTTACCACCAGTTGTGCGTTAGACTATCAGATATACCTCTTACAGCCTTCAAGAGCAGGTATGGTCTATACGAGTATACAGTCATGCCGTTCGGTCTCAAGAACACGCCAGTAGTTTTCATGGCACTGATGAACCGAGTCTTCCATCCTTACTTGGATATCTTCATTGTAGTCTTCGTGGAAGATATCTTGGTGTACTCTCACACTTGACACGACCATCCCACCCATCTTGAGATCATTTTGAGTACACTGAGAGAGCATCGGCTTTATTCCAAACTCTCGAAGTGACACTTTTGGATGGATTAGATTCACTTTTTGGATCATGTTATCTCAGAGGTAAGAGTATTAGTGGACCCAGAGAAAGTGAGAGCTTTAGTTTTCTGGGAGCAGCCAAAGAATGTCTTTGAGGTGCAGAGTTTCCTAGGGCTGACTGGATACTATAGATGATACATTCAGGACTTTTCATGCATAACATCACCATTGACAGGTCTGACCATGAAGGGGGTGAAGTTTTTATTGTCATATTCTTGTGAGTCATCCTTTAAGGAGCTGAAGGGAAGGTTGACATTAGCACCTATACTAGCCTTGCCAGAGCCAGGAAAGAGCTATACTATTTTCTGTGATGCTTCACGTATCGGGCTAGGAGCTGTTCTTATGCAGGGAGATGGGGTCATTGCTTACAGGTCTCGGCAGTGGAGGCCACATGAGAGGAACTACTTGACGCATGATCTGGAGTTGACAACTATTGTTCTATTGGAGACACTACCTTCTGGGAGAGCACTTTGTGGTTTTCACCAACTACAAGAGTTTCATGTACATCTTTACTCAGCATGACCTGAATCTGAGATAGCGCAGGTGGGTTGAGTATCTTCAGTCTTTCGATTTCGAGCTAGCCTATACACCGGGAAAGGGAAACACTATGGCAGATGCGTTGAGCAGGAGAACTCATATTAAGGCGTTTTAGGAGGCCAGCAGTGAGTGGCATCTTATGGCGTTGTTCTCTGAGATGCACTTGGAGGTGCACGACATATAGGGACATACTTTCCTATCTTCTGTAGTTGTTACCTCTACATTTGTTGGTCAGGTACGGATGAGGTAGCTATCAAACTTAGATGTCTTAGTCTTGCGGGAGAGTGTGTCCATAGAGGACCCCATTCCTAGATGGACAGTGGGCGAGGATGAGATCTTGTGTTTCTAAGGATGCATATGGGTGCCAGCAGACAAACGCGAGGAGATGATGTGGGATTTTCATTCCTCAGTTTGGGCAGTTCAACCTGGTATCACACAGATGTATCGTGATCTACACTTCCAGTAATGGTGGAAAAGTATGAATAAAGATGTAGTTGGTTTTTTCATGAGATGTTCTACTTGTCAATAGGTGAAAGTAGAGCATCAGTGACCAGCATATAATTTACAACAGTTACCCATTCTAGAGTGGAAATGGAATGATGTCATGATGGACTTCGTGATTGGGTTACTGAGGTCACCCTGAGGAATTGATGTTGTTTGGGTCATCGTCGACAGGCATACGAAGGTTCCACACTTTTTTCCAATCAAGGAGGCCTTCAGTGTTGATGAGCTGGGATGATTGTACATCCGAGAGATTGTAAGTCTACATGGAGTTCCACACTCCATTGTTTCAGACAGGGATGTGCGCTTTACTTCTCGGTTCTGGCAGGGACTTCAGAAGGCTTTGGGTACAGAGTTACTTTTGAGTATAGCATATCACCCCTAGACTGATGGTTAGTCCGAGAGCACGATCCAGGTACTTGAGGTTATGCTTCGAGATTACATTCTAGACATTGGGGGTTCTTGGGAGAAGCATATTCCTCTTGTTGAGTTTGCCTACTACAACAGTTTTTAGGCGACTATTCAGATGGAACATTACGAGGCTTTGTATGGTAGGCCATGCTGATCACCCTTATGATAGCTGGAGGCAAGATTGATAGCTTTACTGGGACCTCGTCTTGTTCAGGAGACCTCAGAGCAGATAGAGTTGGTTCTGAAGAGGATGTCTACAACACAGTCTCGATAGAAGTCTTATGTTTATCAGTGGAGACGTCCTCTGGAGTTCGAGGTTGGGGATCATGTTTTCCTGCGTGTTGCACCGAGGTTGGGGCACAAGAGGATTCAGAGACAGGGTAAGCTTTCACCATGGTATGTCGGGCCATTTGAGATGTTGGAGAGAGTTGGGCTGGTTTCCTATCGGCGGCAGTTACCTAAGAGGTATTAGGCTATGCACGACGTCTTCCACGTTTCTCAGCTCCGACGTTACTTTTCGGGCCCATATCATGTCCTTCAACCCGAGGAGGTTGAGTGCGAAGTGGATGCGTCGTTTGAGAAGCATCCCATCTAGATTGTCGATCGCAGTACGAAGGTTCTCCATGGCCGGTTTTTTCCTCTAGTACGGGTGCTATGGTAGCACAGGCGAGTGCAGGACGAGACTTGGGACAGGGAGGCTGATGTACGATCGCAGTGGTCAGAGCTGTTCGAGGGTTCCTCTTCTACGCCTCGCTAGGGAAATTCGGGGACTAATTTCTTTAACAGGGGAACTTTGTAAGAACTCGGATCTTCATTTTCAGATATTTTTTCCTTTTCCTAGAGTTTTTTAGAAAAATAAAATTTTTGGATATTTTTGAAGTACATGTCGTGTACTTTCTGAGTACACACCGTGTACTCCCTTGCCACGCCAGGCCGTGTGCTGGCCGTGTCCGGGCCACACACACGGTGTGTAGGGGTGAAGTGGAGGATGATTAATGCGGAGTACATAAAAGTTGAGTACACGCCGTGTACTCAAGAATTACATGCAGTGTATTTTTTTTCATTAAACGGACCGGGGTCGCGCCTAATCGACAGAACCATATTCTTCTAGGTCCCGTTCGACCGAGAGACACCATAAAACCACAGAACTTCTTTGAATCCCCAATCCTTCATCCATTCTCCGAATCGACCGTCATCGATTGCGTTGGTACCACAGAGGTGAGTTCTTCCTTCTCCTAGAGCCTCGTTTACCAATTCATCCTTTTTCTTAAGTTATCATGGGTTAAGTGTTTTGTGCATTTTTATAGATCTATGTCGTTATGAGGAGAATAATTCCTTGTGGTTCAAGTATATAGATATCCTAGGATTGAGGTACGTGGTTTCTGCCTTAACGTTCGATGTCTTTGAGTTTTATGAGAAAATTCCACCAATACCCATGAACGGGGTATTGCATGTTTACTATTTTTCCCTTGTGGTTATTCCTGCCTTGCTTGTATGCTTGTGTAGAGCTAAATTGATCATTTTTAGGATACTTTACTGTTCCTGGATGTTTTGCCAATTCTTTTTTCTATTTACGACCTTTGGGTCTTTGTTAGCCATGGATATTATGCATGTTTCCATGCCCAGTGACCGTAGGATGGTGTAATGTGGATAACATGCTTGTTGTTGTAGAATGTTTAGCCAAGTAGCTATATAGGTGTACTTTGGTTAGCCAAGTATCTATATAGGTGTAATTTGGCCTTATAGCATTATTATACACTGACTGGCACGAGGCTATGAGAACCTGGTGCTATGGACTATAAGGGATAGACTGAGTGAGCTTCCAAGAGAGTCTTGAAATTATAGGCTACAGGGGATTGACTGAGTGAGCTTCCCAGAGTGCCTTTGCATATTATAGGCCACATAGGATTGACCTAATGAGATTCCTAGAGTGCCTTTAGATATTATAGACTACAGGAGGGTAGACCGAGTGAGCTTCCTCACAGAGTCTTTACCTTGTCGGAATTTCATTAAAACATTTCCTGGATAGAGATGGAATTGATAGAGTTAGCTTCCTTAGAGAGTCTATGATCATCCTAAGGCTGTAGGAGGAATTGAATGAGTGAGCTTCCTCAGAGATTCTCTAGACGTTGGGCTATAAGGGGAATTGACCGCGTGATCACCCCCAGAGAGTCCCTGACTACCCTAGACTGTAAGGGGAATTGACTGAGTGAGATGCCCTAGAGAGTCTTATAAATTCTTATGACCAAACTAGAAGGGTTAGGTTGACTGTACTGCCCAGAGGGTTGTGGTACTTTTTGGATAGGACAGGAGGGGATGGCTGTGAGTACTTACCAGAGGGTTTATGTTTGTGGTTAGCTGTATGCTTCACTAATTCTTGTTGTTTTGTGGATTGATTACTATTGTATATCATCCTGTTACTGCTTACTGATTACTTCCTGCTATTTACAGTTCACTGTTTACTGCTTATTGTACTATTAGCTGCCATATACTCACTGACTGTTAGGCACAGATCTCCGAGTGGTTTCCTACTGGGATTTAGTCTTACACCATGTTTGGGACATGCTTTTGGGCCCAAGAAAATTATGTTGTTGCAGGTATAGACACGGGAAATCTCCCTTCAAATTCTGGTACTTGATTTCTTTGAGCAGGAGAGCATGGGACCAAGCTTTGGCTTACGATTTTAAGGAGATGTTTTTCATTATTTTGTACTTGTTTAGTACTGTGGTGTTTTCCAGCATTGTGACTTGTTTGGATGCTTTCTTAGATATGTATGATGCATCATTTCATATATAAATATGTTCTCTAGTTTTTTGATTTAGTCTTACATTGTTTATTATTGTTGGTTATTTACTGCTTCCACTATTTCATATTTATTTACTTTTGCTGTGTACTCTTCCAATGAGGGCATAGTTTCCACAATATCACACCCAAGGCCCTCGCAACTAGTCGGCATCCTTTGGCATTTGGGGAAATATGCTTGGGCCATGTGACCAAATGGGTACGGGGCGCCTCTGGGTGGCTTCTGGAACCGGGATTTTACATTTAGTAGATGAGTAATGCATAAGTTATATGGAAACTATATTTCTCGATTATGGAAGTAATTAATGAGAGGAGTATACCATGGTAGTTTACATTCTCATGGGGGGTTTAGATCAATGGTGGTAATTGATTCAAAGCACTAAGTATGTGAACAAAATTACATGCATGTGTTGTAAGGAATTTAAGGTAAATTTCATGAAAAAATACTTCCTACAGGAACTACAAGATGATATGGAAAGACAATATTGTAGTTAATACAAAAGGATCAAGAATATGCTATTATATATGATGCAAAATTTAAAAGTATATAAAGTCATATTGTGGAATGTGTATGTAACTAAATCACTACTATTGATCATATCTTTGATGGGATACAAATAATCATTCAAATAGAAAATGCCTCCCAAAAAAGTATCATTATCTGAGGATATAAAATCATGCACTATCAATAAAGAGAAATAATTCACCAACTATTACTAGTTCTATTGAGAGTAAGAGAATTATATGATGGAAAAGAACCTCATGATGAAAATAATGGATAAGGGGAATAAGTTGGGGGGGGGGGAATTTCCAACATGTGATACTTTTGGAAGGAAACCCTCAGGAACATGCATAGAGGGAACATGAATTTAAACCATTTTTTGAGATAAAGTCCATTAAGCTCATGAATTAATGGGTATGAAAGAATCCATAAAAGTGTTTTGATTTAATTATGTGGTGATGGGGTATTATACCCACCAGTTCCCCAAACTCCATGGGAAGCTAACATATTATAGTTAATGAGGAGAAATACAAGAATACAATATTACAGAAGTGGATTTTGAAGTTCCTAGCAATGAGGTGGTATGTAATTTGATCAAAATAACAAATTTAGCTAATGATTTATTCGATTTTGGATCCACAATCACTTTTATATCTTAATTTTTTCTAATAAAATTAAATACTTATGAATAAAATGAATAAGCGGGTTATCAATTAAGAAACCTAATGGAAAATTTTTCGAAAAAAATATATGCCATTAAATACCCATTATGATGCATGGATGTTCACTATTTATAATTTTTATTATTATAACTATAGTATATCCTGATATATTCTTTTGTATGGACTTCCATTAAATTTATAACACAAAAAAATATTTCCAAGAGAGGTAAATATCTATTTGTGATGAAGATATAGAATCGTTATCTTTAGAGTGTGTACTTCATCATATAAATCGAGAATGAATCTACCCTCATTATATCCCCATAATGGAATTCTTTGAAAAGAGAGTGGAAAATAACTCTGGATTAGAATGGTAAACCTATATAAAATATGTGTATATTTTGAAATAATAAATAGATGTATTTAAAAAATAACTAACAAGATATACAGCTGAATAAGTATGTGAGTTTTCTGTTAATCTCATCCATATATAACCAATATCTAATACTCACTATAGAATGAACACTACATAGCTAGTGGAGTTAAAGAAAAAACTGTAAGATTTCTGTGATATGGGACTAAATCACCGATGTGATTTCCCTTTGGAACCACATATTCGAGTTGTGAAAAATAAGTATGGGACAATGAGGTTTTATATTGATTATAAGGAAATCAATTCCATTACCATGAAGAAAAAAACGTCATCCTTATATTGATTATTTTTTTAGGAAACTTCAAAAAGATAAATATTTTTCAATGTTTGATATTATTTATAGGTATTATAAATTTTGAGTAAGGAATGAAGTAATTCCTTATAAAAAATTTCATATGAGGACATGAACTTACGTGTTTATAGTAATTCACTTTTGATTAACTAAACCATCCTATGTTTTTATAGATTTGATAATCAGATTGTTCAAAGAATGTACTGATAATATTATTTTAATATTTATTTAATATATGTTGGTATTATAAAAAAATATTAATGGTTATAATAGTAATTTATGAATAAATATTGAGAATTTTTGAGAAAATGTGGTATAAGAGAAATTTATAAATTGTGAATTCTAACTTTAGGAATATCCCTTCCTTGGATATATTTTCTATAAGGATGAAATTATAGTTAATTATTAAAAGAAAATGGAAATATTGAATGGACTAAAATGGAAATCATAACTAATGAAAATAGTTTCTATATGATAGTAGGTTACTATTGGTGAATTTTTCAATAAAAAATATCTATTATTAAACACATTAACAAATATACAAGGTAAATTGTATATGTTCTTATGGATAGAGAATCAAAATTTTGTTTTGAATAATTAATGAAGAGGATGATCAATGAGAAGACTCTAACATTACCATTAAGTGGGGATGTATTTATGATATATTTTGATAGTTAATTGAAATGATTTCATTATGTCATAATACATATTAATAAAGTTATTTTTTATGAATCAAGGTAGTTAATGATCCGTCACTTGAACTATCCAACCCATTATATGGAGTTGGTAGAAAAAATATTTTATTTGAAGATATAAAAGAATATCTATTTTAAAAAATGTGAGATATATAATAATGAATATATCTTATAATACATCATTTCAAATAATGTGATTAACATGTCAAAATAGTGATGTCTTAAACTGCAAAAAGATTATTATTTTGAAATACAATACCACCCTGGGTAGGCTAAAAATTTAACTAATTCATTGAGAATGAAATATCATTGTGTTTTAACTAAGATAAAGATTAAAAACAAATATTTCTTAAAAAACATAACAAAGTTATATATTGTAGTTTTTTATTAAATGGTAGACATTTCTACTTTTCTAAATGATTTCCAAACCATCCTTATTATTTAGCATAAAATGTTTTCAACTCTATGATAAGAGTTTAGAAATGAAAATTAAAGTGGTTGATGATAACAATATGGATGTTATTTAATGAAGATGGTGTGATGAAATTTGGAAAGAGTTTATATGTTCCATTTATATCTGATATAAATATAGAACTATTAGATTAATCACATGTCTTTAATTTTACTCTACACAATTGATGCACCAAAATGTAGCAAGATTTAGAGGAAACTTATTAGAGAGATAATATGAAATAGTAAATTATAAACTATATATCAAGATTATTGGTTTATAATTTCGTAATGACTATGATTAAATATCCAAAAAAGAGTTTTGAATCTTATAATTAATATTATTTTAAAATGTGATGATATTAAAATTGAATTTTTCATGATATTTCCTAAGAATCGTAGAAATAACTATTCCACAAGGGCTATTTATTATCACTATACAAAGTATCCACATTTAAAAGTTATTAGGGACTATATAACACTTGAGAACATTTGATGACTCCATATTGATGAAGTTTTTGGACTTTAGGGTACACCTATTTAAATTAAATTTGACAATGATATAAAATTTACATAAAAAATATGGACAAGTCTTCTAAAGGCCCTTTACATTATTCTATGTTTGAGAATCAACACTCTTCCTCAAACTGATGGACATTCTAAAGGACCATTCATACATTAGAATATTTTTTTTGAGGTCATGCATAATTTACATTCAACAGTTCTTAGATCAGTATTAACATCTAGTGGAGTTCTTATATAATAATAGATTTCTTTAATGCATTCATATAGAACCGAATGAGGAATTTTATGGTATGAGGTGTTGTACGCCAACTTGATAATTTTCTTTTTTTTGAAATGATTATTGTAAACCAATATATCATGGTGGAGAAAATAATGAATGTAAGTAATATTCAGAATCATATTAATATAACTTAATGTTGGAAAATGAGATATGCAGATAACTAAAGGAAGTATTCGAAATTTAAAGGGGGAAATCATGTTTTTTATAGGTATCTATAGTTAAAAGTTTTGTGAGGTTTGAAAATAATGGTAAACTATGTTCTAGGAACACTAGGACATTATAAGTTCTATAATGAAATGGACCTTATATTACCGTTTAGAAATTCCACCCAGCATCTCTATAATTCATGATGTTTTACTTATCTCTTTATCAAGAAATTAAATTCTAGAACCCATGAATGTGCTCAAATCTAATTAACTATAATTTGAACTTGATTTTTCATACATTGAAAATCCAATCAAGATTATTAACACTATGTGACATGTTTTACGGAATCAAATGACGTGATTAGTGAAAGCATTTTGTAAAAAATCATACAATAATATAGTTGATTTGGGAACATGAATAATTAATGATAAATAATTACCAACATATATTAATTAGGGTAAATTATTGAAATTAAGAGGATAAAATTTCTGATATAGGGATGAATATAACACCTAATATTTAATTATTGTAATCTTTTCTATGTAGATAAACAATAACACAAAGCATATAACAATATTCAAGAATGTGATTGAAAAATATAATAATATTTTTTTAAATTTAATTTTAGGAAATTAATTACATTTTTAATGTATCACATCAAAGTTATCTGGGGTATTTTTTCATATTTTTCAAAAATGGTTGATTTTGGTGAATAGTGAAAATACAGATTTTACTAAAACTATCACATTTATGAACATATAATGACATAAAAATCAATTCAGACTTTACGAAACCTTTTTGAAAGAAAAAATATTTATTAATTATGTAATATAATTCATATAAAAATATAATGTTTGAACATTGAAATTTATTATTATCATTTTAGAAATCAAAGTAATGTTTTTTATATAAAAAAGGTTCATTATTTTGTATTAATCTTGTATTTACATGATAACTTTTGGTTATAGTTTTGTTTAAAGTAATATAAATCAAAATATATTTATCATAATATAATTAAATTCATTGAGATAAAAATTATACTTCATTTTTTTAAATCATCTTTATTCATTATACAATAATTTCTCTAAAATGGGTTTCATTATATTTTGAACAATTATATTAAAATTAATATCTAAAAATAAAAATTAAACATTGCTAAATAAATAAAATATTTTTAATTTTAATAATTTATATTAGTTAATATGTTGAATTTAATTTTTGGTATTAATGAATATTAAAATGAGTCATTGTTTTTACCATGGTTAATATTAAAACATTTTTACTTAGGGGTTCAAATAAAAGATAAGGGTGGAAATTACACATAATTTTGTTAAAACAAATTTTTTGGTCTGATATATAACATAACCTTATCATATTCATATCCATGAAATTTTTTATCCACATTCACAATATTAAAACTTTATATTATTTGAATCATTTAAATAATTACAAGTGTGTCCTTTCCCCCACTTATAAAAGGGAACCACTTCTCATCCCTTATTAACACCACATGATACACTTATACTAACCAATACATGATTAAATAACTTATATTATTCATCCCTATTACCTAGATGTTTTTTGTAGCTTCCAAGTAACAACATAGAATACTTTCGGTGTTAGCAGAAGATGTTATTTCGTAGAATATGCAAAACTTCTAACTCATTGTTTTTCATTTTATTTACTCTAATACATCCTTAAAATATAATATAATCATGAATACATAATAACATAATTATAAATTATATTTTTAATTTTAATTTTCTTTTCTAACAAAAAATATTCATCTCCTATCTATCTAATTAAAAAACAAAGACATCGCCCGGGCGTATGTATGACATATTATCTCCATGTAGCGGAGTAATTCATTTTTCACCACCAAATTACATTGAAGGTTAGAAATATAGAAATATAGAATTTATATTTTATTTATAAGATAATTATAATTATTTAAATATGATATTTTTTATATCTTTTTACCCTTCCACTCATTAAAAATGGTAACATGGCTTGTGTGTACATGTGGGATACCACCTCCACAAGGAAATTTAATTTATTTTTTAAGTCAAAATTTAGTATGATTACAAATATATAAATAATTTTTTAACATTATGTATATTTCCTTTTTTATATCTTGTTAATATTGGACCCATGAGCAATATTCATGGACTAAAACTATCAAACTAAAGCTTATATGAAAAATGAAATAGTCAATAATGGGAAGTGATGATTTTAATTAAGAATTATTAATAAAATGGTGTTGAAATTTAATAAGTGAATAATAAATGATATTATAAGAATTTTTATGATTGTTTATTTAATTATAAAAATAAATTAGATTCATATATTCCGGAGGCTAAAATAACTTACAATAATAATCTTACACAAGTTGAGGGTTTATTTCACAATATCATCATTATTTAGGATTGTTTATATTTAAATATATATTGGGGAAATTATATGATATTTATATATTCAAATATATTTATTTAATTCTTTTTAATTTTTTATGAATTAAATGTTTTGCATTCATTTTTATCTCTCTATGTCTTGAAAAGTTAGAAATATTTTTTGAGGGAAACCAATTTTTTTTTATTTTGGATGGGAATTTTTTTTTTACCAATTTACATATTATCTTTTAAATTTGTTCAGTAATGCTTTTAATATTTATTTATGATTCATTAAAATCAATTTTACCTTTGATTTGTATTTTGAAAAAATGTTTTAATGGAATCTTCTTATCATTTTCTATATGAGGAACTTTTTACTAATAGTTTCAATTGTAACTGATGGATTCAATAGAACCGATATTTTATCTTACATTAAATGAATGAATTTTACCACCATAAAGAATAATATTTACATTTAAAATTAAAATAATATCATCTATTTCTTTTTCAAATATTTGTTTTTCTTCAAATTGATAATTTTAAGATTTTAAATAAGTGGTTTAAAATTGGAGAGGGTATTTTTTCCAATAAATCTTCCAATGATTATTTATAATTATTTTCATATATATGAAATTACTTTTATTAGTCTTTTTAATTATTGAAAATATACTCTAAGGATATAATCCCAAAAATTTCTCTCGATAAATGAGGATACTTTTTTCTAGGGAAAGTATTAATATTCAATAATATACGTCTTACAATACATATAATTATGAATTATTAAGACGTGTCTGTTAATTTCTATGGTTTATTCAGAATATGAATAAATTGGACTTTTTAAGATATTTATGTTTCCTAGAATTACATATCCCTTGAAAAAATAAAAAACTATCACATGAAACCATTGGTTGGGTATTTGGCCAATGCCTTACCCATTAATATAATATGTCTGGGAATAACACCTCGAAGATGGGTTTAGGATATCCAGAATTATAAATTCCATAATTTTGAAATATTTTATTAGTGCCAATGTAATTATTTGAATTATTAGGTTATCCATTTATAATTTCCAATATTAGGTGATTATTCAAATGAAATTGTTTTATCATCATTTACTCTGTCCATATTAACCATGCCTTTTTATTCTATGATAGCTTCCATTTAAAACATTCTCTTACCAAGGATATGAGATCGCCCTTTTATTTTGATTATTTTCCCAAGGATGGAATGATGTTTACTATGATTGATATGAAATTATATTATAGAGGTAATAATTATTTCTTATTAAAGATATTATATTGTATTTCATGTTTTAATTGGCAATTCATGATTCAAGCATATGTCTAGTTTTACTAGACTACTAAACTATTTGATCCCTGAGGATAAGATTACATTTATCTAGTCCCAATGTAATAATGTAAACAATATGTTGTTGAATGTTACTTTTTATTATTAAAGGATGTGGAAGTGAAGTCATCAAGATCAAAATAGGAAATCTTAGGGTGCCAAAAATGGTGAAGTCCAATGGAACCCCCTAAAAAACCATACATTCAAGAGATATAGAAGCCATGATATTGTTAATGATAGGAGAATCCTTAGATATTCCGACTCAAGAGACTGAATTCATAGGAATGTTATCTTCTATCCATGAATTATGGGTATTTCTCCCTTGGTTCTTCTCTATTGAATAACTTCAAATGAGATAAATCAGCTCCCATAGAGTTGTGGGTTTCCCTTGAAGGGTATGCACCAACTCCTTAGAGTCTAACTCAATCTTGGCGATCTATACACAAAATCACTTATCAATCATTATACCAAAGTGCATAGCTCTCACCTTCGTGGTCATGGAATTCCATGACCATGAAAAGCCCTGAAGGCAATGAGGAAATGTCTTTTGATGTCTCTGAGCAGACCTCCCCCTCTTATTTACACATTCATGCTAGAACTATCCACATTGAATTTATGGCCAATGAAGGGAAATATTCATCATAACCAATGAATAGGAGTGTTGACTCCAACAATAGGTCTTTTGAGAAAACTACAGAGTGAATGTGACCGATAACCACTTTTAATCAAAGAACCTAGGTGATTAACCAGAGACTGCAATGTCACCAACATGTAAGAGATCGAATGATTTGTACCCAACCTCGCATGATGCATATACTCCTTGAGATTCTAGAAGATGGATGTAAATATAATGTCATATATATTATCCACTATTAACTTATGGTCAATCCTCAAAATGAGTGGACAATGGAGGTTTGAATTGAAATAACCTCAAGGTTATAGAGCTCCAACTGACCCATAGATGACCAGAGACTAACCACCCAATTGATACTGATAAAAAGATGCAGAACCAACTGAACCTATGGAGTGTCACAAAAAAATAAGTGGGAATACATAGAAATAAATTTCCATTGAATTTTATCATCCATTTTTATTCCTTATTTTATCACACTCCAGAAAAGGAAATTCATTCTCATGAGGATCTTAAAGCACCACAAACTCTCAGACCACTCATCAAAAATATATTATGCAAGTATTGTCAACCTAAAATCACGAAAATTGAACTTACCTGAACTCAAAACAGTAAAGAAACATTTATTTCCTTTTTCATCCATCTTAATGCCTTTGAATACTTATATCTGCTAACTATTCAAGATCTTTTCCAGCAGGGGAGGATAGAGACTCACCTCCATGAAAGACATATTTGAGACCGGGCATACTGGGAAGAAATTTTTCATGCCAAACAAGTTTTCCTTCCATTTATTGATCTCATCTCTCCCCACAATCCAATGAGTTTAATCTTGAAAAAAATCCAGGTGGATAGGAAAACATCTCTCCAACACAGATTTTTTGGATATTCATCTCTCCCAACCCTTAAAAGACATTCACTATCTACTCCTAATAATTTTTTTCCAAAGAGAATCCCCTTCGATAACATCCCATGTATGTCATGCCTATATAGATTACATGGACCCTTTCACATCCCATAAACAAATACAACCCTCCTCTTCCAGTTTCTCTATGTGGTCCCAAGAAGACCAGTGGAAATGACCCCAGTGTGTGGAGTCCCACAAAAATTGTGTAATGATATTTTCCATATTATCAATCATTCCTTTTGGAGGATTAATGGTTTCAAGAATATGCATTAGTATGGAGGTTAGGATTCTATTGATCAATGTGACACCTCCCCTGAATGAATTTTTTTTCTTCCTTTTGATGATCCATCCCATTATTCTATTTATGATATCTTCAAATGAATATTTTTTGTTGTTTTGTTTGGATATCAATTCCCCTAGATAAATCAAATAGAGATTCTTCCTTTTCATATCATGAATTCCCTAGATATCATCCCTTCTTCTAGCAGATAATTTTTTGGATATAGAAATACTTATTTTCTAAGAGTTAACAATTTTCCTGCTTAAGTCACTATAAATAGTCATAATCTGCCTAAAGTTAAAAAGATATCTTCAACTTCTATTAAGTAAAATAAGAATTTTATCAGAAAAAATGATGTATTAAATAAAAATATTCACATATTGTTTGTATAAAAAAATACTTCCATTACCCATGTGACTGTGACGATTTTTTGAATGAGAATCCATGGCCAAGATGAAGATATTGGGAGGAAAAGGTCCTCTTTGTCTCACTGCCCGCAAACTTTTAAAGAAGATGAAACCCTTTCCCATAACAGAGATAGGTATCCAAGGATATGAATAGCACCTGAAGCATAGGTCTCAGAACCATTAGTAGAATCCAAACATCCTCGTAAATTGGATAATGAAACTCCATCCATGTTTATCATCGGATTTGTCCATATCAATCTAAATAATAACATTAGAACCCATTGATATATTTTTTGATATCTTCTATCAATTCTATAGAAATGAAAACTTCCCCTTGAATGTTTTAGACTTTCACATAATCATTTTGTTCCTAAGAAATGAGTCAAGGAAAAATCTATTCAACCTTCTAGAAATAATACTTTCAAAGATATTAAAATATATTTTAGACAAGAAAACTTGCCTATAATTGTTAGTAATTACAAGATCCTGGAACCTTAAAATAAGAAACACCATAGAATAAAAAGTAATTTTGTTAAGAGAAACACCAAAAAATATTGAATATCCTCAACCATGTAAACTCCCACAAATTCCCAATTTTCCACATAGAAGGCCCCCATAAATCCAACTAGGCCTGGAGTGCTATTCAAGGCCATGATGTGAATATTTTATTGAATCTCTTCTCCATGTGGAACACCCATTAAGTTTTCATTATACACACCATTTACCAACCATGGTAATGGAACAATAAAGTCATATTCACTCTCAGTCTACCCATGAATTCTAATACTTATAGATTTATCTTCTATTAGTACCTTTTAAAAATTCTCCATATAAAAACTACCCACCACATTCACATATAGGGTGTAGGTCTAATTATCAAGTCAGAGATTTATCTTCATGTTTATTCCTTTAGTTAAGTAGGCCTAAAATTTGACACTAGTGAGGTTCCCCTATTTCATACATTTGATTCTGGATCTAAAATTGTAATACCTCTTTATCTCCCCAAGTTTCTCTTCCAAAAAAGTGCTCTTATCACATAGGATTGTGAAACTTACATCATCCCACATGTTTTGATTTTTATCCTCTAGTGTGTCGAAATTCTCTCAAATGAACTCCACATAGTTATCTGTGTTTGTATTATTTAGCATCCATATTTATATATACTTATTAAGACACCTAAGACACTTTGAAATACCATACTAGGATCTCTTTTTTTTTCACTTGTTCCAAAGAGTTCCTCACTAACTGCATAAACCACTCCTTGTGATCCCAATTTAATGAGTACAAGAAGGGTTGATTCTTAGCTTCTCATCTTCTCAAATCCACTAGAAGAAGTGAATGGTCAGAAATGAAGTGATTAAAGTGAGAAATGGATGTTTATGAGATGGATTCCAAATCTTATGGTTAGATATACATCTATCAAGACATCTCGAGATACGACTAATACCCTTGAGATTATTGCACCGAGTGTAATTTCATCCGCTGAAACCCAATTCAATGAGACCTTTGTTTGTATGATAATCATTCATGTCTAGACATACATTGTTATGAACACCGGATCCTCCACTATTTTATAGATATCAACTATATTATTGAAATCATATTCGGTAATCCAAGGAAGACTGATCAATTCAAATGATTCCAGTAATTCCCAGAGAACCCTTCTTGTCTGCGGATCACCACTAGTGTACACAAATGAAAAAAGGACATTGATACTTTTTTAAAGTGATCTTCACCATGATATATTGGGAAATTTTATAGATCAAGTCCACTTGCCAGTTTGATTTCCAAAGAATCCAAATGTGTTTTTATCAGGATACACATGAATGAAGCTATGAAATCCCATCTTCTTTTAAAAATACTTCATCTTTCTCATAACCAACTTTGGTTCCAAAATGATTACAATATAAACTTAAAATTTCACAGACTCAGAGGTAAATAAAGAACACTTGAAAAGATCCCCCAAGCCTTAGGATTTTCTAATGATCAAAGAAATCATTAAAAAATATATTTTTTTCTTTATGACCAGATGTACCTTCTTTCAGAACTGGTAATTTCTTGAAAGCTCCCTTTGTCATGGATCGAGTAACTAGGCCAGAGAGACCACCTATCAAACCATCCTTCTATGGGTAGAGGGTATTTTCCTACAATGGGCTATTTGTATCCTCTTAAATTGGGAGTCTATTGGATGAATGAGATGGAGGTGATCTTATATCCGACCCTATTAGAAAAGAGATACAAGTAGAATTATTGAATGAGAGATTTAAGAGGAATATATCTCTCTCAACAACCCTTATAAAATATCCTTCTTTTGTTGGATCACCTAATTATTCTTCCACACACTAGAGTAAGGAACCATTATCATTTCATTATCAAAAAGTTCCACTTGAAGGAATAATTTTATAAAAAAAAAAGAAAAATGAAAGTTAATAATCCATGGTTTGTCACCCCAATGAAATAGGTAAAATAATGGAAGTTAATGGTATCATTTATATGAAAATTCCATTCAGGGAAAGGGTTTCATGGGCCCTAACCTATTTAATAATTATAGTTTACATATATATTCTACAACAGTAATTTGAGAAGTTATGTCAACTAGTGGAATTAATATTGATCTATTTCACTTTCTCGTATATGGGATACATAAACTAGTTCACTAAAATTTCTAGTGGGGAAAACCTATTCTATATATATGTTAACCACTATAGAACCTAGGATCTAAAAAAAATATTAACATTAGCCTAAAATCAAATAATATCCATCATAATAATAAATAATTACTCATCCTTAACTCTTACACCATCACCAAAAGAAACAATATATCATCAATCACCTTATTAGCACATACATTAATCACCACCCATAAGAAGGGTAGTAAGAATTATATTAAAAATAAAATTTTACACAAATACATATTTAAACCCCCTTGAGATTTCTAAACAAGACATAATAATATCAAATTTTAAATAATAAGACTATTTAAAATCATTTAAAACTCATTTATAAAACACCACTTAGTCAAATCAAAGAAAATGACATTATAATTTCATTTAAAGAACAATATCCTCTTTTTTTAAATATCTTAATGTCATAAAACGCTACTTTTAAATGATTTTCATAACCCAATATAGATCTATAATAATTTCAATTTGATACCTATATTTGAACCCCCTTTGAAACAACTTGAAAATAGATAAAATTTAAAAGAATCTTTTAAGAACTAGAAAACACCATTATATACCACATACAATTATCCTAGGATCACTAAAAATCATTTTAAAACCCCAATTAAGATATTATTTATAGCATTAATTTATTAAATAAAATATTTAAATTTATATAGCCCAAAATTATATATCTTTTAATAAAATTTCACGAGAATATCACCTAAATTAAAAGAAATTAGATTAAGAAAATCCTGAATGTGTCTTCATAGAAAGATAATTCCAAAAAATAGAATAAGAAAAAACACAAAAGCACTACATGTCCAAATACGTATGTAAAACCCACCACGAAACCCTAATCTGACATTGAAATCCCATATGGATTTTGGGAGTAATCTATATTGAGATACAATTAGAGAAGAAGAGAAAATAACAAGAACAAATGGATTTAGCTTGAGATATTACCTTGAAATAAATGAATCTAATACAAAATTAATGAGGCAAGGGATCAAAAAATACCCATAGGTCTCATTCCCTTATTAGTTAAATGAAATAAGGGAGGGATGAGGGGAGAAACCTACCACTCCTTAATGACGAAATATGCCTTGAGGGGTGAGGGATTATAGTTTTTCTTTTATATCTATATCTTTCTATATTGTTCCCTAAACATGAAGAACACTTCAATCATTCCCATTATTTATCTTAAGATTGAATAACGAAGTAAATGACACATCTGATTTCACTTGTTCCACCATCACTAGGCTATATTAATAGAGAACACACAATAAGGAGTATATGCACTAATCACAATAAAATCTCATGTAGTTGAGGTTTTATAAGCTGGGATATGTCTCTTTCGACCTCCTGGTTCACTACCAAAATATTTTGGAAAGCTCACTACTCTCCCAAACTAGTTAGATCCCCACTCCTCATGGTGAAAATTTATTTTTGAATTTTTTTTGAAAGAAATGTTTTGAAAATATAATATATATTTTTCATCATAATTGTTTAAAACTTTTAGTGATATATTTGAACCCATGTATCACTATATTATTTGACTAATCCTCTATAGAAGAGATCTTGAATTCCCTATTACTCTTAGATATATATGAAATATCTCTTATCTCTTGAAATTTTATATTCTATTAATCATATATCCATAGGATATATTCTCTTATTTTAAAAATCTTTTTTAGGTTTATTTATTCCATGCTACTGAATGTATGAAATTAATGCCTTTAAAACATGTACATAATCCACCCATTGATTGATAGTTATGAATAACAAAAATTCCAAGGATAATTGACATGTGTATTTCTAGAACTATTAATTTGAAACCATAAATGTGTTTCAACATTTCATGGTCAGAGTATCATTACCATTTTAATTTAATAGATCATGCACCATGCACATAGCCTACAATTTTAATTCAATTTTCACCGATATTTTCAATCGGTTCCATAACCTTAAACAAGACTATAGTGAAACTCCCAATTCAATATAGGTGAACACTCAAATAACAAAAAATTGATATATTCCCATAAGTGACTCCAATTGGATAATATATGGATTCCCTCCTAACCCAAACTTACTTAACAACCACACATGACCAATCTATTTCCATCGATGATTTACCCAATCAAAATAGACACTAGTACAAGCTCGGTCACCAACTCCAGCAATAACTGGATCTAAAGTAAACCCTGATGAGTTCATCATGATGTAGTCTATGAAATGGTGAATACCATTATTCACAAAATTGAATTAACCTCTCAAAGTTTGATCATTCAAACACCTAAAAATTATAGGGAATACATCCTATATTAAATTTATTTACAAGAAAATGAGCCTTAAACCAGTTGGATAGGACTCCTTATGTGAATCGAAGAGCCCCAAGATTAAAATAAAGTGAAGGCATTTTATTGTGTAACTGTAGAAAGTACTGTAGAAGGAATTGTAGCTGGTGCGGTTCGGTACTGTAGAAGACAGAACTATTCACCTGTTTGTGCCTTTGGGCAACCTGTTAGGTCCTAGAGACCTTCATGTCCTTTGGGCCACCTCAAGGCTTTTGAATAACCTCAAGGCCTTTAGGACCCATGAAATACAAATGTACGAGACCGACATATAGGGAATAAGGCCCTAGATGAGGATTCTGAGTATGTGTATTCACTAGAGTAGAGCTAATGAGACTTGGAAGAATGAGAGGGTATAACATTACCATCAGTACCAGGCCTATTAATCCCTGCATAGGATAGCTAGATGACTAGTCACACAATGATGGAGTGCTGGTCATGATGTAGATGCTGGGGAGGGGCAGTTTCAAGAATTCATTATCTGGGATGAATTCCTTTAAGACTTTCAGGTCTTGTACTGTCATGAATCATACAAGAAATGTATGAGTTCCCATTCAAACCTTAAAAGGGGATTATGAAAAATTAAAAAAATGATGGATTTAGGGATATTTAAAAAAATATTAATAAAAACAACACAAAAAATACTAAGAGGGGTTTTTTGGTGAAAAGATATTCCTTTAGGTTTACTAAAAACTCCCAAAAATAAAAACATACATTAGATATATAAAATTACATCATCATTAACATTAAACATTCATATTCATGCACCAACGATTTAGTGATCACAAAATCCAAGAACATGTGAGAAATTAAAAGTGTGAGATATAATATTTAAATGTAAATATTATCCCTATTAGATAATTTGAAGCCATGATCTTCACATATTCCATGAAAACTTCTTTTTTACTAATCATTTAGCCTAATATAATATCCCCCCTTTAAATCATACTTAGACATCTTGAAGATACCTCTCTCTCTCTCTCTCTTTGTGAGAAAACCCAAAGAGTTCACTTATCTGAATGGTTACATGGGTGGTTTAGAAATATTATAATGAAATGTTATAAAGTTACATAACTTTATCTTTATTGAAACATATTCATAAAAGTGGGGGATCATCATGGTTCATCTTGTTTATTGGATTTTTTTGGACTCTCAAAGCCAGTTGATGCTTTTAAAATGCAACTTTAGGTATTGCCTTTTCATTAAATCTGTAGTTTTCTATTTAGTGGAGACATACTATAAATTCCCCAAACATTTGTAAATATTATATTTTATAAAATGATACATAATCACGAGGTGATATTTCCCATTAATTATATATGTTTTTTTACTATGTTTTATAACACTATTTGTCACACATGATCAGAAAAAGAGATCCAAATTAAATTCAAACATCTTAAAGTTGTTTTTCTATCCAATGAAAATGAGTGAATGCTTGAGTTAATGCAATATACTCCAAATTAATGATTTTTAAAGGATTAAAATTATATTTCAGGACAAACCATGATATTAAATAATTCTTAATATATAACACACCACCATAGTTTGATTTTAGTTCATAAACTGAACAAACATAATCTATTTCTAAATATGTAACCAATAATTATTGTGAGTTTATATTCGAAAATAGCCCATATTACACTTTATCATTTACATAGTTAAGTATCACTTTAATTGATATCATGGGAAAATTATTGGTAAAACCTTGATATTGTGTTGCTGGACATGTGTAAAGCACAATATCTGGCCATGTGGTAGTCAATTATTATAAAATAAATAATCATTTTTCCATAGAGTGGGACATTATATTCTTTTACTTTTTCATATTTTAATAATTTTATCTAAGACTTGTCTAGAGTTTCCATCAGTATTTAACCATCCATATAAATGTTTTTCATCACCTCCTTGGAGTATTTAATTTCAAAGATGAAGATCACACAATTTATGTGAATCACATATAATATAAGGAAAAATTAATGTTTAAATGTCAGTGAACTCATAAATACACTCCTCATGAAATATTTTTTTTTGTAAAATGGATTTCATCTGATCCTATAGAAACAATATCATTCACATACATGAGGAGAATTATCCACTTCTCATAATATGTGTTGATATTGAGGTTGGGAGCGACCCCTTCCCTTTAAAATCCATGATTCATTGGATATTGGTCAGACCCAGAGTACTAATCTATTGGTTCATTATCTATACCATAAAATTACTTATTCTACCAGAATACTTTATTTTCACTATTATCAATGAGAAATCAATCCAGTTTCTTGATATAGACTACATTTCCATTGAACCAGTTTAGGAAGGTCGATTTGACATCCATTTTCTATAGCTTGAATTCATTCTTCACGACCATGATAATTAATAATATTATTATTTAACTTTGTACCACTAGTAAGAGTATTTGTTGAAAATTAATAAACTCTATCTGGTAATTACCTTTTCAACATAACTTATTCTTTGTTCCTTGTAAAATTGACATCTTCGTTTAATTTATTTTGAAACACCAATTTATTCTTGATGATGTTATTATTGTGTGGCCTCATAATAACTTTCCATTTATTGTTATTTTCTATTTTCTCACGTTTTTAATTCTTATATTTTATAAAAAATTCATTATTATAAGTTTCTTCAAAATATTTTGGTTCCATATAGGAAAATAAATCAACATAATATGGAGACTATATTCTTATTTGAATGGGGGTTGGATTATATAAAACGGTGTTGTTTTCTATAATTTGGTCCCTACTTAACCATCCATTTAAAACTACCTTTTATGGTTATTTTTCCATTTTCCTTGTAAATTTTATATGATTTATTTATATACATCAAAACTACCCCTTCATCCATACACATATTAATCACTTTCATATTAAAGAAAATATGTTTATTTGTTGGAAATTAGTTTATCAGATTATGAACTTTGTTCATGTTTCATTATCACCTACTCATTTTCAACTAAAATGAAATCATTACATTTAATTTTTTATCCAAGAAATTTTTCAAAACATAGGTATTCTCAACTCTTTGATGAATATACAAGAAATATCCCTTCATCACCATGGAATTAAAACATTAAATTAATTTTATTTTTGATAATGAAATCATTAATTCTAAAATTATGATGTATTTATGTGTAGTATTCCATGCACACCCGATTCAATATGGTGTTTTTTATTTTTTGGGACATAATGGGATATTGTTATAGATTTACAGGACTACCAGTGCAACCAAATTATAAATTTTCATTGTAAATCCTTGGTTAATATACTTTCTATGCCATTTTTTTGGTGACAATATTCATTATTTCAACAATTCCTTCGGCTGAGGAGTTAAAAATACTTTGAATTTGTAATAAATTCCAGGATCAACTAGGTTTTATTCAAATTTGTGGTTTGAAAACTTTGAACCATTAGTAGTGCAATTTTTTTAATTTTTATGCCAGTATATTTTCATCCAGTCTTTCATATCATCTACGAAAATTAAACACTTTAGATTTGTGAGTGATAACAATATTCCATATCATTCTACTAAAAAAATCAATAGAAAATACAAAATACATTTTGGTATACATTTATTAAGGTGTAATTTTCCAAAAAACATCATTATGAAAAATTTTATTAATTCTGGATGACTTCTAATTATTTTTCTTATGTCATTCAATGAATCTACACCATGTGATGAGCATTACTTGTGTGATTGTGACATTATTTTTCATTAGGATATATCAATATACATTAAACATCAAAATATTTTACCAGGATTTTTGGATGAAGTGGTGATGTTTTTTATCCCATGGGTGTTTTATTCTTCCTTTGATATCATACACCAATTCTCTTCACGAAAAAGGTAAAGATTACATTTTATACATCATACATACATAATTAATAATCAATACTATTATTTAGTTGTGTAAATATTCTTGTTCAACTCCACAACATATTTTGGGTCACATAATTGACTAATATTAAGAATATTAAAACTGAGGCCTTCAACTAAGTGAACATCCATTAACATGAGATCATTATAGTTAAATTTATATTTCTAATATATAACAATTTTGAGGCTCTTTTTTTCAAAAATGAACAACACCATATTAATAATATTTTATTCCCACAGTATAGTCTTCATTTCTAGTCAAGTTAAATTTACACCAACTATCTGAAATCCAGATGCATTATTTTTATTTTTCTCTTCATTAAATATTAACTATAGTATCCTTCTCAGAAATTATTTTCTGCATCCAAGATACATTCCCAACTCTATAGAAGATTAATAAACTTGTTTTTTTATAACTAAAATGAATCTTATCCATTGTAAGAAAATAATAATGTATTTATTACATTTATTTTTCCATAAAAGTATTCGAACTAATGTTTTCTACCCTTAAAAGATTCATTTGGTGCCATTTTCATTAATATTGATCCAAAATAGATAGATTTGTTCCCATAACTCTCCAAAAAAAATACAAAATTAAAATATAGGAAAAGGTTGAAATTATTGTTCATTATCTTTTTAATATTTATCTTTTTGATATTTCTTGACTATAGAATACACATTTTATATGTGACACATATTTTCACAATAGAATTTTTTTTATTACTGGCTTGTTTGTCTCAATATTAACTACTCCGATAGTAATATTTTTTGTTCTATGAAGCACCACCTTCCTCCGATGTGTTAATTCTTGAGTTTTATTAAAAATATGTGGCTATATTGTTCATTAAATTATGTTTCATAAAATATTTATCATAGTTTATGAATAAGTTTCCTTATATAATTTGAATTTATTCCTCAAATAATTCTTTGGATGAGTTTTCATCCTTGATAGAAGAAATAGTCTGTTATCTCATTGTTACCTTAATAAGTGTGAGAAGAAATTCTTGATTCTCACACTCAATTTACCATTTCATGAATTATCCTTTTATATTTCTAAAAAACATGGATTTTTTATTTTATGAATTTACTAACTCATAAATTATTTAAACTTGGTCATCATTTTTTAATTTCAACTCAACTTATTTCTTTTAACATACTAAATTTCCAAATTTAATATTTTTGATTTGAAAATTTAATTTTTAAATATATTCCTCTTCCTGTTATATATAGTGTTTAATGTCACTCACAACTTCACAATAATTATTCATCTTTAACACATAAATATAAATTCAGTTAAGGGATTCTTAGAGTTCAACGTATTAATCAACTATGTTTTCACTTCATTTTTTGTATCACTATAATTATCTTGTGTATTCGTTACAAGTAAATCATTCTTAGGATCCTTGAAATATTTATCCTGTCCAAAAAAAATTCATCTGAATTATAATATTCCTTTCAGATAATAATTTTATTTCTGAAAATAGTCTTATTTTCCTTCACATCACCTCCATCATATTTTTAAATGTTTTTTGGAATATAGCTCCAAGACATCCCAATTTACACACTCAAAACAATCATGTATAAGATTACCCTTAATCATCCATTTTGTTAATTTGAGGATAGAGGATATTAAGTAAAACATCTCATAAATTTCTTCTTATTATAAAACTTCATTCACCATTAGTTTCTTCAAATCATTAAAATAAACTTCATGAGAATATTCCATCACCCTTGACTCATTATATTCAATTATTTTATCATATATGATTAGTGTTCTATGAATTATATCTAGAGGTATTTAATTTGGGTAATTTTCATCAAGAAATGATACATTCTAATTGAAATGACAAGTAATTATTCTTATTATTATCTAAAAAAATTTCCCATCCTTGAGATCCTCACCAAGACCATGCACATATTCATCCATATCATTTAGCTAAAAAAATAATCAACCATATAAATTGGGATCACTCTCATTCCGCATAATTAATTCCATAAAACCTATAAATTTTACTTATGATCTTTGGAATATCTTCTATATATATACATATATTTATCTGTTTTTTCCACATTTCATGAGAATTTTTACAAGATATTAATGGTTTTAAATGGGATTATCCAGAGCGCTTACTAAATCATTAATTGCCTTTATATCCATAAATAATGTTCACTATAAAAATTCCCTAATAAAATATCATTTTCCATTACCAATGAAATATCATACATGAAATTGACATAAATATCCTTTACAATGATATGAAATATATATTTTACATATTTTCCAATGTTTAAAATTATTACCTTCATATATAAGAATGAATATGAGGTTAAAAATAATTTCCATGACTTTAATAGATGGAGACATAGATAAATTCACCACAAAAATAAAAACTTTGATACCACATGTTGGTCCAAAAATAGGGAATATACCCACATAGGTGGTGGGGTTGAGGTGAATTGGGGTATTTCTATATAATCTGTGTCTTCTTATATTATTCTATTAACTTGAAAAACACCTCAATATCTCCATTTTTTTTATCAAGAGAAGTTTAATTAGTAAATTGAACAGAAGATTTTACATGGATCACCGACACTATGAAATGTACAATAATAATACATGAGAATTTTCCTATTCAACAATCATAAAAAAAACTATATGCTTCAACATTTTTCAAGTTCTGAGTTCTCCCACTAATCCTCCTTGTTCACTGCCATGAATGGTTGAAAATATCACTATTCTCCCTCTCCATAGAAATCACCTCACCTTATAATTAAACATTATTCTTAAAATAATGATGATATAAATTTTCACTGATGATGGTGATTCTTCATTATAAAAATTGAGTCGATATGTCATCAAGATCTTAGAACTCTTAGATCACATTTTTCTTTGACATATAATTTATAAAATATATCAATAATTACCTCTTCCTCTATAGAGTGTTATAAAATACATCCTCTAAATTTCAATTTTATCTTCTATGATACATCCAACCATAGAAAATATTATACTATTTAAATCAGTTTCTTTATGTGAATTTCCTCAATGACAATGAGTTCATGAAATTAAGGGCTTTAAAATAAGAGGAGAAAATTCCCATTGGGTGATGGTTAAAACGTCCATAAAATCAAAGGGTTATCACATTGTTTTTTTGAGATCTATAGTCTTGAATTGGAAGAAGTGTTTCACCATAATCTGGTGAAAAAATGCCATTTCTTATTCAATACACCGAGAAACATTATTTTAGCCTTCTACTGTAATTTGTTTCTGAAGGGACGTTTTTCACCCAGAAATGAACTTCAATATAGATGTATAGAGACCCCCTTACCTAACATGTGAACACTATTGCTTCCACACCTTGATAAATATTTATATTGGCTCCCCATAGATAATATATGGATGCATAGTTCATCGTATATTGTTCTTTGTCCATAACAAATGAAATGATTTTTTGTAAAAGATTTCAAATATAAAATTGACTACTATAATAGAAGTCATCCAAAAATATATCCATAACCAATTCCAAAATATCTAGGATGAGTTCACCACCACATTTCTTAAGCATAGGTGTGAACATTTTTCAGTAAATTGAGAAAATTTCTCAAATATGTTTTTCTCCATCCATCTCTCACTTTTTAAAAACCATCCTCCATTCAATTTTTCAAAAAAAGAAACCAAAATTCATAAGAGATGTTTTTTACTAACAATTTCATAAAAATAAAGAAGGGTAAATGGGAATTTTTACATAAATAACTCAGGTAGAAAGGGGTTTTGTTGTTGGTAGGTCCACCATGAACATCACTGGTCGAGGAGGGTTTACGATGGTGTGGTCGAGGGGCCATAATGTAATTAGGAAAGTAAAGTAATATGGGGTTTAATACCTTTCTCAAAGATTTTATGACTTAAATTCCCATTTTATAAGAAGATACTCACACTAAACCCCCATAGAGTATCCCTCGATGCTACGCAATGGTGTCCTTTACCAAACACCCTATATAGCGCAACACATGACATGTATCATTAGGTAAAACCCTGGAAAAACATTTAAGGGTATCTATAATGGAAACAACTACACACCCCTACTTCAACCTAAAATTATCTCTATCTTATGGCTATACCATTATGTAAAAAACTACATATTTACACAAATCCCACCATGGTGCATCCTTATCCTTATATCATAGACCCAACCCATGATACTTAGATACAAATATACACAACATAGACCATAGTGAATTGCTATCTATTATACACGGACTCTATACCCATGAAAATATATGAAAAAGTCAATGTACCATAAAAATATGCTATAGTTCCCTTTGCAGCACTACTAGAAAAAATTCCAATAATAACAGTTTGAAGGACTATTAGCTATTTTGTCCTTAGGATAAACCCATACCAATGGTTTTGGGAAAGTCATTGGTATAAGAGGTCTATAATAATTTTTCATAGTATACTATGATAACTCATGTTAAATACCCACACTAAGGGTTTTATAAAACCATTGGTATTGGTAATTTAAAAAATGTTTAATAGGTTTTGATTCCATCACCTCCCAGTTTTATATTAACGACTTTAACGCTAATATATAATGAAATTTACAAACATATTGAAATAATATATATATATATATATATATATATGTTTGTAGAAAATTAATTAAAAATTTTATGTATTTAATTTTATTGGAAAATAGTTCTTAAAAACTAATCAGGTACCTATACCAATGCATTTGGAGAACCATTTTCGGAGGAACCCGATTTCTTTGGGAAATTTGTAGTTGTGTTTTGTCGTGGTTCCTAGACATACCCCAAAACCATCACGCTGAACATTCCATCATAGAATGGAATCCTACAGAATTTATAATAAATTTTAAATATTCAAAACTATAGGAATCCTAAGGAAATTTGGAAATTCCTAAAAATAACATAGAAATTATATAATTCCCCACAACATTAACATATGAGATATAAAACTTATTTGAGGAGTATATAGATTAATATTGATATAAAAATTTATTTTTTAATGTTATAGTGATGAAAGTATTTGGTATCATTAACCTTATTTTATAATAAAATCAACAACTAAGAAATGATGTTATAATGCATCTGTTCAGGGGGTGTATTTGAGAAAGCTTTTAGAAGATAATATTTCAAGAAAATATAGAATTATTGAAAATTTTATTGGACTGTTGCATTTGAAAAGGGTTTTTTATTGTTTTTATTTTTTAAAGTATCAATTTTGACTTTAATCGGTAGAATTGGTAGAATTCAATGTGAAGAAAATTATGATGAAATTCAGAAGTTCCTGGTCTAATTTTAAAATTTAACCCTAATTGTTTTATATAATGTTTTTAAAATATTATTAATGTATATATCGTGATATTTTTGAAAATATCAAGATAATATATTAATTAATTAATCTAATCTAGAAAATCTATTTTAGTGATACTAGAAATAGGAATTTTTAGTTAATATCATATTATGAATGTGTTATCGATAAACATGTTTTCAGTTTTTTTCATCTTGATTTCTATAGAGATAATTTATCATATAAATATAGAGTAGAAAAATCGATGTCACATACCTTTAAGTGAAATAGTAAAAACCTCTCTCAACATTCATTATATTTATTATAAACAAGGTGGATTGATAAGAAACAAGAAAAATATATATGGACACACATTTTCTATATGTGCATTTACAATAAATACAAAGGTGGATATTGTTGAACTTGCTTGGTGTTGAATTTTTAATTTATTTTAGAAAAGTATGAAGTCTTCAAGAATGATGTTAATAATTGTTGAGATGAGAATCCTAGAAGGATTTTTCAACACCAAATAATTTTCACAAAAATATTTAATTAATGAACTAAAAAAATATTTTATCATATTTTGAATTATTAATATTGCATTTATATTAAAGAAAACTATTGAGGCTTAAAAGAAATTTTATGTAATTACTTAATTGATAAATGAATATGGTTGAGTTTCATCCACTATATTTATATATCCTTTCATACATGTAAAAGTGAATGAGTTGTTGGGAAAATTTATTAGTGGCTACTTTTCAAAAAAAGTGGAAAATATTATTGAAAAGGGTGGAAAATCTGGTTCTTGAAGGTTCAATTGAAAAATTAGTTATAGAAAATTTTAGTAATTTTTTGAAATTGATGTTTTGAGAAGAGATACATAGAGTATATTGATCTCGAGATATTATATCACCATGATAAAGATGTGAAATCTCAATTTTATGATCCATACTAAGTATTATCATATGGTGAAGATTGATGTTACATGAAGATAATAATCAAATGATGATTGAATAAGTTATGATGTTGGTTGATGTAGTGGATACAGATTTAAATAATTTGAGGAGTTATTATAGACTACATGATCTATATGATACTTATGATATAGATAAATATGACTTTGATTTTATTTGTTTACTTTTTAGGAGATAAAGTGGATCGATATGTCTTATTAATTTTTAAATAAGTTTTTAGGTGAATTGTATATGATCTAAAAATCTATTTTTAATTGAATGTCAATTTTTTTTATATTATATAGAATTAGAAAATTGAAAAAGTTTTGAATCTCACTATGATATGTAATATAAAAATAATGTTATAGATGTAATTATGAATAATTGGAAAACTACTAGGAAGATAAAAATATGATATTTAACATATTTTTTAAAGAAAATTAGATATTATTTTTTATACAAAAAAATATTATGGTAAATATGAAAGATATAGATTGTGGTATAGTCTCAAATTTGGTAAAGGAAAATAAAAATATATGATATATAATATATATATAACATAGAAAATGTTTTAGCGCATACATGCTATATCATTTATGAAATATTTTACTAAAGGGAAAATTTAAAAATCATAGGGGAACACAATTATACTAAGGATATTATGATTAATATGTCAAATCCTTCAGATCAAATATATTATTTTGAAATTAATTGGTAATATATTCAATTGAAATGTAATATATGTTCAAGGAATGTTTGGAAATGATTGGATATATAATAATACCAAAGATACACGAGTTTTCCACTATGATATGTAATATATTTCTTATGTAAGGGTGTTCAGTGTAATGAAATCTAAGAATTATTGAGTTCTAAATATAATTATTCCAAGCTATTCTTCATTATATAAATATCATACACACTAATATTTTCATACAATATTTTAAACCAATTCTAATGTTTTTAAATAATTTTTATTAAATATTACAATATAATTTAATGTTTTATTAAAAAGTGGAAAATTATAAGTGTGTGATTAAATTGATTTAAATTAAATAAAATTATTAATATGTTTATTTTTGGTATTTAATTTATTAAAATATTTAAAATTATTAACATACTTTGAATTTTTTGGTAGAAAAAGGGGTATCCTAATGCTAGGCCTCAACCAGTGGGCCACATGACACTTAGACAACCCAAGTGGGTTGGTCGACCATTCAGCCTACTTGGAGGGACTTTCCCAGTTAAATGTGTGTGTGGGAGATGTCTAGGATCCCATGGAATGAATATATTTCATAGGCACTGGTGCATGGGGAATATTTGTGTGGTAGTGAGAGAAAGAGTTCACTGGGGGGTTAGTCCATGGGGGTGTTATGGATCCTTTAACCCATTTTTGACATCATTATCTTGATACCACAACAAGATCAACTAAAAAAGTGTATTACCGTGCTAAAATATAATGTGGTACATGGTAATTATGGTACTATTACTACTAACCAAAAAACACAATCAGACCTTAGTTTCACATACTATGACCTCAGATGAAATCCAATACTTCCCTTAACCATATTTTGTCCGTGTAACTTCATTACACCATCTAAAATCACTATAGATCACCATAGACATCACTTCTTGAAATTGGGATAAAACCATATCTCCATGTCAAGGCCCCATATCACCGTATATAATCATTGGGACCATGAACGACCATCATGATCCCATTTGAGGATACACAATCCGATTCATGAAGGAGCTCAACCCATCTGACCACTCTGAATTCCAGATGTCCTGATAAAATCCCACTTAATCGCTTCCAAACCTACTATGTAATGGATTTTTTATAAAGCGTAGGTGTTCTATCATGAAGAATTTTTTCTTTTCTATAGAGGACTTACTACCATCATGGATGAAGGGAGTGGAGAATCTATTCATAGTACCATTGAAAGGTGAAACTGGTAGGATGTTTTACCACCATCTATGAGGAGGATATAATGTCACACTATTAAACAACCACTGTGAAGGAGTGACACCATAGAGACAATGATACATGTGATCTACCATTGAGATGATGGAAGAAGTGATCTGTTATTGAGGTTATGGTAGATATGATGTACCAATGATAAAACGGTATATATAGATGAATCTCCCCTTTATAACCCACTATCATGTTATACCAAGGAGGAATATACAGTTGTGAATGCACTCTATAAGAAACCAAAGATACCTTCACTACTCTACGAAGTAGGAGATGTTACCAAATACTACTTCTAATGTGAATAGTGAATAATCAAGTATTATCTACCATTTAAGAAAATTATATTCTTTGACCTTAAGACTATAAATAAATTCCCAATTGTTGATTCCCATTGTAGATTCTACTACTCTTACTTTGGAATATGAGTCAACACTAGAATTTTGAATCACTAGATAAATCACAAAATTTAATATTGAAAAAATTTTAAAAGATATATCTAGACATTGAATTAAGATTAAGGATATTTTAATGTGATAGATTTAATGGAATCCTCCCTCCATAAATATATGGATTTCTTCCACTAAAAGGGGTGAAAGGAACTAGAGATTGGGAGAAAATCACTTTTGTTTATTCCTCTATTTTTATACTTTTTTTATTTCTTTTTATCATTCCTTCTACCCATTGTACTTATATTATTTCTTCTAATGTGAATTGGTAGAAAATGTAAGTGGTTGGGTAAGGATTGGTTACCCAAATTAGTATTTCTTATGTATAGTGCAATTTATTTAAATATGTTGATTAGTTTTCACTATTTTAATGAATTTCAATTTTAACATCCATATGTTTCATATGAATATGATTGTGGTTGTATAAAATTATTGAATTTTTTAATATTCCCTTGATTAATGATATATTATCATCCTCTTATTAGTTATTTCTCACATTTATTGGTTGATCCAAAGTCAATTAGGGATGTGTTATGTGATTACCAAGAATGTGAGGAGGTAATAACGTTATAATTTGGTAGATTAGAAATTTGAATACCATATTTTTTATATCCTAATAAATTCAAATAAGGATCATTGGTGCTCTCACAAACTTTAAAGAGGATTATATAAGAAAGAAAATTATGGGGATTTTTCTCATTACCATCATACTTGAGAAAGGGTAAAAATTGATTTTTTATATTTTCATTCAATAAATTAAAAGAAAAAATAGATTAATTTCAAAATGAATATGATAGTATTACTTGTAGAGAATCTAACATATTACCCTAAATTATTTTTTTCTTAATTTTGATTCTCAAAAAACCTATTTATTTGTTAAAAAGTACCAGTAATTTTATTATTTCACCTTGAAAACATTATTTAAGTATTTATTCTTGGATTCATATTGGGTTTATTAAAAATACTATATTCCTTGTGGAAAAATAAAATAACTTTTTCCACCCCCACAGTAGGAATGTGTCAATATCATGATACCAAAATTTTCAGTTGTAATCCAAGAAAATTTCAAAAGAATAATTTATATGTAGGTTCAATGATAATTCTGAATTATTGAAAAGATAAAAAGGTTTAAAAAAATTATTAATTACTCATAGATATTATATAAAAGTAATTAATAATATTTTTAAGGATTAATGGTCAAAGGATATCGAGATTTTACTACAATAAGATCACATTGATTATTTTATGGAGTTTCTCTATTCAAATATAAAAAAATTCAGATACAATAATTATTTGATTATAGAGTACATAAGAAGAAGAAGAACGTGGATATATGATAGACCTGACTCAACTCTCAATTAAAATATTCTCCATGTCAATGAATAGATAGATCCAATATAGAGATTAGAAATATTTATTGTGTGTTGAAGAATATTAATAATATATATAGAGAGAGACTAATATGAATATTCCTTATGAACTATTATAGAGGCTGGAGTAGAAGAAATGAGTAAACTAGCCTTTAATATCTTTGTATCATAAAGAATCAATAATATGGAGACATTCATTATTGAAAGATGTATGGGAGGAAATCCTTGTGATGTTTTTTCACCATGGAAGGAGATTATAAGTTAATGAGTCTATTAGAGACTTGTTGTAACTTTCTAATCATTATTCAAGAGGATAAATATAGGTAAGATATTCAAAGAGTGATATTTGATTGGCCATAGTGTCTAAAGATAGAAAGTGGTTTATTTATTTAACAGTTTTAATTGTCTATTGAATACTTTTGGTTCTGTTATACGCTATTTAATGATATAAAATTTCTTTTTCTGGTAACAAAACATTACACTTTTAGTATACTCACTTGTTTATGACTTCATTTTCTTCCTTGAATTGGTGATTTTATGGGATTATGGGGAATAGAATGTCTTTTTGGGAGAAATGGAAGAATTTTCAAGGATATATGTTTATTTAAATTAATGGAGTTTGTGTATAAAAGGTTCAAATACTCAGTGGGGTTCCTTTAATTTTTAGAGAGTGCATAGTGTGGGATTTTTGAGTTTTTGGTATTAAACATACAGTGTCTATAGTCTTTCGTGGATTTACCTGATGTGAATGGGGGGTTTCATGATGTGTAATCATCTCCTGATAGATACTATGAAATAGGTTTAGTGCATCAAGGATTTATATGTTGTCTAATAGGTTAAAAATATATGATGGTAAAAAATAATATTTTAATAAAAAGGAGATGCATTTTATAGAGGTTTTGAGGTCTATGGATTACATGACATGTAATGGGGTTAAATGATGTGTAATTGTAAAGAGTTCTGATTTTAGGGAAATGTGTGGGTGGTTAATGTATCATTAGACACAAATCCCCCCTCTCGACCCACATCTCAACCTAATTAATTTTGGGTGATTTCATCACTTCCATATCACTTTGTTAGGTTATCATTTAGTAGTTTTGTTGTGGAGTGCCTCCCTAGGAAGGTACTCTATTTAGTTATTCTTTCTAATGGTTTCGGTTATTGAATTGGATATGGTTTGGTTTCAGATTCATGACCATATTTATTTTCAATCAATACTTTTCAATTTATGGTTAGGAATTATTTTAAAAGTCCTTTATTCTTGTAAACATCCTATGGGATGTTCATTGACGTGAAGTGAAATGTGGTCTAAAATTTTTTGGAAAGGAAAATATTTTTTGAAGGGGTTTTCTTTGAAAACATATGTGAATGATTTGGATATATATTTCCAATAAATGAGGAATATTTTCTTCGATTTGAAAATGTTTTATAAAATTTTGTGAATTTTATTGAAATGTATTATTAATATTAGAACATTGGGAACCTTGGGTGAATCAGTAAAGAATCACAGGAAGAGTTAGTGTTCGTGGAACCCCTAAGAGGTAACCTTTTATATATCAATGGAATTTTGGATGTATTTAATATTGCTTTGATCCAAAAATATGATTTTTAGGCTCTCAAGCTTATAGTACACATTTTTTCATATGCTTGGTCCCAATATGAGTTTCTTAGTCATTTATGGTTATTTATCAAATGATTGTTTTAATCATGGTCTGTTTCTCATAAGTGTTTATATGATGTTGTATCACATCAATTCACATGATAGGTTATTTCAGTGATATGGTATTACTTTATTACATCTTGATGCATGGATATGATATCTCATTTTATCACTTATACATCTCATATATGTGGTTTGAGAATATGAATTGAATTTATGAAAATTGAAGGGGAAAATGATTTAGAAATGAATTGTATTTTTGAAAATAATTTATATAACTATATTTTTAAATAATAAAACTATTTCAATATTGATATTAGACTGTGTATAGACTCTTCAGTGGTATCCTACCGAGCTTTGTGATCAGACATTACATTTTCCCTTGGGAGTTTGCAGATGTTGTACTGCAGGATATAGGTAACAGAATGGTATCCTATGGAATGTTGGCTTCAATTTAGTCCATTTTCATTATTTCTTGGTCGATTAGAGGAGAATTATGGTCACATATAGGCATGTTGATATTTCTTTATTCATTACCTTTAGTTTTATCTAGTTTCTATTAGATTTTATAGATATGGTTTTATGTTTTTATTCCACATAGTACTCTACTTTTCTATCTTGTTTTTCTATATTCAAGATTTGTTTGGTTTTCCCGCTTCACCTCACCATGTGATGGATGACTGAGGGGTACGGTTTGGTTGATATGGGGTGGAATATTAAAAATTAGTACCAGAGGGAAGGATCAACCTGAAGTGTGTTAGAAATTCCTATGTTTTGTTATGTGTCTTGGATAAAATGATGTTAGGACCATTAGAATTCAGATAGTAAGTGTGGAAAAAGGTCCTCAATAGATTACTTTCCAGACTTTACCTGAGTTTTTGGGGGTGGTTTGAATATTTTACCAGGTCTATGAATTTGGGTTTCGGGAAATTTTAATGAACTATAAGGAATATTTATTTAAATTGACACACATATATATATATATTTATTTATTTTTTGGTTGATAATAATTATTAATTTCTTTAAAATATTCTTCTACTAAAGAATTGATTTGAATTATGAAAACGAATCTATGATTTTGTAATGAAACCGTGATCTAATGGGTTATTTTATAGACATTATTAGACAATGAATATGATAATTTACCTTTCAAATCTAAGAGAGGAAGATTTTTGACAGGTTCTATAGGAAAATCATACAGCAAACCCTTCCTTGGTTGAAGCAATAATCCTCACTAATCAGAGCATGGTTCAAGTGCATGTTAGGAACAAAAAATGTGTGGTGGATCATGGATTTGAGTTCACTAAGTCACATCCACCCATCTTCTATAGTAAAAAGATACACTAGAATATGAGGACTAGCTTGAATAGATTGATAGGATCTTTAACCTCTTAATTACTCTTAAAGACTTAAAGGGGGGGCTTCCATGTACACACTAAATAGTTCGAGAAGGAGATTTAATGAATAAATTTTCAATGATTTGTTGCATGAGTAACATAATGGGAATAATTTAGGGAACATTATTAATCAATATTTTAACCATGAGATACCACCTGTGGAAAATACCAAAGAGTTTCTGAATGTGGAGTAGGGGAGAAAACTGTTCTAGAGTATTCTACCTATTTTCCTAAGATGACTCTTTTAGCTTCCGATCTTTTCATTATTGTGTACTGAATGTATTAGATGTTTTATTTAATAATGAGACCTGATATTTGGTTGATGTTGATTATTATGTTCCTTCCAGCCTTTTGGAGGTAGTTGAAAAATCATCTTTGGATGGGGCAGACAATGCTGGGAAGACATGTTTGGGTGGAGTTTCAGTTGGTGCAGTTGTTATCTAGGGTGTATATTCTAACTAGAAAAGGGAACATAGGGGTGGAATGTAATATTTTGGAATAATATTATGGGATACAGAAGGTAATAATAAGATTATTTACTATGAGTGTGGGTGGTTTGGTCAGGTAAGAAATAATAGTTCAGAGGCTCCTATGACTTTTCGTTATTGTAGATTCTAAGGCCATATATAGTATTTTTGTGAAAGGATTTCTGAGGGATGTAAGGCTTGACCTGCACTCACTAAGGATTTTTTGGTTCATATTTATTCTTCCATGGTAGTTGGGTCAAATCCTCTGGCCAAGGGGGATGTTCCTTTGGCCAAGAAAAAGCATCATTATCTGACTGAGTATTTTCAAGTGGAATCTGATTCGATCTAAGCTATTTTTAATGGTACTGTGTTTATTTCATCTCATATAGTGATAGATTTTTATGATATAGATACTAATAATTATTTTATATCATAAAATTAATGTTATAATTTTTACCGTCCTTTATAACTTATGTCGTACTTTTTGGATCTTTCCATTCTTTTTTAGAAAATTGTCCAAACAAGTTTTCAGGGGTCCTGTGTATTGGGTGTTGATAACTATCACTTAGGTAGTATATTAATTTTTAGTGATAGATAACGAAATATATAAAATGGTTATTGGTATGGAATGGATGATCAATTTTAATTCCTAGATATACTATTATCTCCAAAGGGTATAGTTCTTATTTAATGATGGGGCCACTAACTAAATTTTAGGGAGAGTGAGACGATAGATCAGAAAGGAAAGGGAATGTTGTCCCATATTTCGGGGTAATATCATGAAAAATGTTAGTGATGATTCTTGATACAATTTATTCTTATTTGGGTGGTTGAATTACTGTAGTTATGAGTGTGTACCTAATGATCTTTCCAGGTGATTTTTCTAGTTTACCAAGGTAGATAGGTGTCGAGTTTACTATTGAACAACTTGCATTTATGATTCATATTTATATGTAATATTATTGAACGGATCCTACTAAGTTAGTGGAACATAAGGTCCAGCTTGAGGAACTAGATGCAAAAGTATTTATTTTTCCAATAATGTCACTAAGGACTTTTTCGGTCCTCTTTTATAAGAAGTAACAAAGGAGAATCCGACTTTTTATTGACAATCAAATGTTAAATCATGTGAATTTTTAAAAACAAATATCCTATTTCTATGATTGATGATCATTTTGAATAATGTAGAGGATCATCTTGGTCTTAAAACGATAAACTATGGTAAGTGTATCAGCATTTGAGATTCTAAGAAGATTATTACCTAATATTGCATTCAGGTTTTAGTATGGGAATTTTATGTCTCTAGTTAGGAAATTATACCTCGCTAATACTCCTATGTTGTTTATGACTTTGATGAACTAGAGATTCTATAAATTTTTAGAATATATTTGTGTTGCGTTCATAGATGATATTTTGGTATAATCCAAGACATAAGAGGAACATAGAGATCATTTGGATATCACTATTTGAGCCTTGAATTAATATCATATATATGGAATGAATTCCAAGTGTCAGTTATGGATTCAGGAAGTGATGTTTATATGGAATGTTTTATTTGAGAGGGGTTCATAGTGGATCCTAAACAGATATGTTGTAATGTCTCGGATTTTTCCATGTACTATTTTAATATTATATGGGAATAAATTCGAGACCAGGCTTTGAGACGACGTGCAGTTTCGAGGCCCAGTGAGCCCGGAACAAATGTTTGAATTTAATTTAATAAATAAATAACGTGCGAGTGTGTTTTTCCTAAAAAAGTGGAATAACTCCCGAACGGGTGCTCGGTTAAAAAATATCATGGCACCGTTGTGTTCATAGTAGTGAGTTTACCCTAGAAGAGACCTAACATCGGCCGGCGCAGGTCGGTGGTGAAATCTATTTTTTGGACGCAACCATAATAAAATATTTAATTAAAATATTTTATTTAAATCTTTGTTGCAGTGAAATATATCTTTTCCTTTTTAAAAAGAGATTTTTCATGGGATCAAGGTCACTTTTCTCATAACCCTAAATTCCCCTTGAGGCTATGGAGAGCTCTGGAGAAAATCTCCCTATGCGGTGATGGTGTTCTTGACGAGTTTCGCCAGTGACGACGATGCGATGACTAGATCTTCACCAACGAATGCCACAGATCCAGGTAGGATGTTTTTTTATTTCCTTCCCTGTTTTTGATTTCTGCGATGAACGCGGACTAATCCACGAACAGATTAGCTCATGGATCGATCATTCTTGTGGGACATGTTTTGCGGGGATTTTGAGGTCGTTCGGTTTTGATCTAACGGCGACGAACCCGAATCATCACGAACAATGATCGAGGTTCGTCCCCCATGTTTGATTCTTGTGTTTTTCTCCTTTATGTTCTTCATTGCATTCTGCGCATTCCTGGAGGAAATCGATCATTGTGCATTCGTTTGTTGGCACAACGATCTGAGATTGAAGATCCAACCCCGAAGCGAAATCACGGATGTGCGACGACGGTTTCAGCAGGCTATTCGAAGCGGATCAGTAGATATGAGTTTTCATGCGTCTTTCTTTGGATGGATCATTCGAGGTTTATGATCTTATTTAAGAGCCGAAAACACCCTTTACGAAATTCATATGTCGAAATGAACCAATCCATGGAGTATCGGGACGAACGGATGAGATACCGAGGATCCGGAGGTTCAGCCGCGATGCGAGGAAGAAGACGGAGTTTCTGGAAAAATCCCAACTACACACCACGTAGTATGGGCTACATGGAATTTTTTTGTCGACAAACCACTGGGAATGTACTCCAGGAGTACACGGACACGGGTTGCGTACATGGCCAAGGACACGTCATGTATACCCTTCTCCGGCCAGATACACGGGATACCCCATGTACTGGAACACGGGCAGGCGACATAGACACAGGTTGGGTACACGACCAAGGACACAACATGTATACCCTTCCCCAGCCAGAACCAGCCAGAACCGGCTAGATACATAGGATACCTCGTGTGCTGGTACACGGGCAGGCGATATGGACATGGACATAGGTCGTGTATGGGCACATGGCTAGCGTACACGGAGCGAGCCCCCAGTGCTCGGACACAGCGTGTGATTCTTCTACACGGTGTGTAATTACTTTCTATCTGACAAGCTGGATGACATGGGCCATTTACACGGGCAGTACCCGGAGTCAGGAACACGTCATGTACTTTTCTACACGCCATGTAGTTGAGTTTTACACAGCCTGAGCGGATAACATGGGCCGTTTACACAGGTGGTACCCAGGGTCAAGGAACACAACATGTAACCATACTACACGCCGTGTAATAAATTCTTCAAGGATTGAGCCAGTTTCCTTCTATGACTTGGGTTAGTTTCCTTAGGGTGAGTCCCCTTAGACTTTCTCCTAAGGGTTTCCGGTATCATTTCTTACATATAGTAGTATGATCCCTTCAACAGGACTTCCTGAATAGAGTTGTTGGAATCCCCTCTATTAGACTTGGTGTCGGATCCTCTATTCATTCCTGGAACCCTAGGTAGAGTTTTCGGTATCGACGTGACTAACATTACCCGGGCGCCGATCCTCTGCTTAGCATATTAGCTCAGGCTGAGTTGTTGGAATCACCTCATGAATTGGTTGTGATCCTTATCTGGGAATCATGTTCTCAAAGTACTTATGGAGTGTGTTCTCCCAGAACGAGTACTTCGTATCTCTCTCTTCAGACCTAGGAGTGTGTTCTCCATGATACGTGCTTAGTGGAATCTTCGAACTGGATCTTAGTGGTGGTTTCGTGATAGTCGATCGTGTATGGGTATATCTGGATATTCCTTTTATACGTTCTGTAGACATATAATATGTGGAGCTAACAATATCTTTCCATTGTGGTATTTTTTCCCTTGTTGTATTTCCTTTGTGGTTTCGGGGTGTCCTACTGGGTATTTTTATACTCACCCCTACATGGGCCTTTCCAGCACGCATCATGTCTTGTGGAGACGAGCGAGCCTTTGACAGGATTCTTGGCGGACAAGGACTAGATGGTACTCAGTGAGATCAGATGGGCCGAGGTATGTTCCTACGGCTACAGACTGCAGTCCCAAAAACTTTCTTTACATGTTGGACTTTTTTACAGACTCTCTTTTGGTGGGCTTGTACTTTTGGCGCAGGGTTTTACTTTCTTGTACCCTACTTTCCTGTCGTACTCTATTGGTTGGGATTTATTGTATACATGCATCTTTTCCATTTTTAGTAGTTTTCACTTTTCGCATTTGTGGGCTTGGAGATGTGTGTCCATGTGTATAGGTTTATAGGCAATGCCTCCCATGTTAGTATCATGCCTACTCGGTGCTAGTCACCAGCCCCTACCCTATTGGAGGCAGGCTTGGGGAGTTGCGGCTCAGGCCCCACTGGGACGGGTCGTGACCGAGTGGTATCAGAGGTGGTCAGTTCTACCTTAGGGCCGAGAGTCTGTGAGTTGGTTTGGGGCAACCGTGTTAAGTGTTTCGAGTTCATATTTCAGACCAGGGACCCTTGTGTTGGTGTGGGCAGCCGACGTATCCATACACCGGGACTCTGATAACATGATTTTCGACTCGGAACATTAGAACACTAGTTGCAGGGGGAAACAGTGGTACATACATCATATAGGAATTGGTTGTGGTTTCCATGTCCTTCTTGAGTCATCTCTCCAGATATACTCACTGTCTGAGATACATCTTGTTTCTTTATAGGATGCCTTCGCGATGTGTAACCGCTTGGATCTAGCAGCTCGATCATGAGGATGACCCCCTTAGTGATGAAGCGTCGGTGTAGGGACCAGATCCCCCAGTTTTACCATCAGGTGGTATGCCAGTTATCCCGCAACATGTGGAGTAGTGTTTAGTGCCTGCTGTACCAGTGGAGGAGGAGCGCAGGCTGAGCACACTCCACGAGTTTCAGAGATAGGTACCCCTCAGGTTTCAAGGTGATCCTGACCCTCAGGCAGCAGAGGACTGGCTTGAGTCAGTGACCGGAGTCTTCCGTTTGGTCAGGACACCAGCAGACCAGATGGTGATCCTGGTAGCGAGCCTTCTACAAGGCTTGACAAGACGATGGTGGAGTTCGGTTACCCATACCCACGGCGAGGCGACTCTTGCATGGTTGGAGTTTGAGTGTCTCTTTAGAGATGAGTTTTCACTGGTTACCCTAGGAGATGAATGTATACAAGAGATTCTTTAGCTCCAGTAGGGAACCATGTCGGTGGCTAACTATTCATCGAGGTTTACTGAACTCTCGCGGTACTCGATGGATATGGTTAGAGATCAGTACTTCAAAGCTCATACTTTTGATTGGGGCTTGCACAGAGATATCCGAGCTAGCATCATCCTAATGAGAATTCCTACTTATGTTGGGGTGCTCGATTAGGCTTTGGTGGTCGACAGCTTCTTGACAGAGTAGAGACAGCTGGCAGTTGTCAGTAGTGGGCAAGCTGGAGCAGAGACCTTGGCAGCAGGGAGCCGACGTCAGGGACCCAAGTGTGGGAGACATTTTCTGAGGAGATCCTAGGACAGGGGATCTGCCGTATAGGGTTCGCAGGGTGCATCCAGCCAGCCTCGAGAGAGGCGATTCTACTAATGTGATGGCATGGGACATCTCGATCGAGATTGTCCGACCCGCCATACTACTGACAGGGGAGAAGTGGATGGAAAACCGAGGTAGAGGAAACGTGTGGAGAAGATAGATCCGCGAGGTGGTGGAAGCGGTAGAGGGGCTGGGAGAGCAGCTGGAGGTGGTCGGCGTTTTGACCATTTTCCACCACCACCCCCAGGTGGTCCACCCTAGGCTCCGGGAGCTGGTGGACAGAGGTAGGGACAACTATAGGTGGCAGAGGCTTATGACCCAGGTACTCCCAGAATTATTAGAGGTACAATCTATGTCTTTTCTACTTGGCTGCCTTTCTGATAGACAAAGGTGCTAGTCATTCCTTTCTGGCTGCTTATTTTGTTCGAGACCTTAAGATTCCTGTTGAGCCGTTGACTCGAACCTTATGCTTAGAAACACCGACTAGAGAATATTTAGAGATCACACACCTCTATCGACAGTGTGACCTGGCCCTTGGAGGTGAGAGTTTCGGTTGGAAGCTCTTGGTGATAGAGTCGAGGCCTTACGATGGAGTTCTTGGTATGGATTGTCTATCCACCGTTCATGCCCAGATCGACTGTTTTAGGCAAAGTGTGTGGTGTGTCCGCGGTGATGGAACAAGGTTCTCTTTTGTCAGTGAAAGAGAGACCCAGGCAGCGCAGGATGGACTCGTACGTAGGAAGGTGAAACTGATATCCTATCAGTGGGCTGGCCTAGCCCTTGGCGCATCAAATGATACGAGTTTTTAGTTTCCAGCAGTAGTGGCTGAGTACAAGGACATCTTTCTGGAGGATGTCCCCGGACTATGTCCCCACCAGGAGATAGTTTTCTGCATTGATTTGCATCCTAGGACAACACCGATATCAGCATCAGCATATCATATTGATCCTACAGAGCTTCGTGAGTTGAGGGTGCTGTTGGAAGACTTACAGAAGAAAGGCTTGTGAGACCTAGTGTTTCACCCTGGGCGGCCCCAGTGTTGTTTTCCAAGAAGGAATACGAGAGCTTGAGGCTATGTGTGGATTACCGGCGCCTGAATCAGGTGACTGTAAAGAACCGGTATCCACTACCGAGGATCGATGACCTCTTCGACCAGTTGAGAGGGGAATGATGGATCTCTAATGTTGATATATGATCAGGCTATCACTAGTTACGAGTACGAGATGAGGATGTACCGAAGATGGATTTCAGATGTCTCTACGGTCACTATGAGTACTTGGTGATGCCCTTCGGCGTGACGAACGCCCTGACAGTGTTCATGGGACTCATGAACCAGATCTTTCAGCCTTATCTAGACCGGTTCATAGTAGTCTTCGTCAATGATATCCTTGTGTACTCTACATCCAAGGAGAAGCTTGCGAGACACCTACGGATGGTTCCAGACACACTCTGAGAGCACCAGTTGTACGAGAAAATCTCGAAGTGCCAGTTCTGGATACAAGAGGTCCACTTTCTGGGACACGTTATCTCAGAAGATGGCGTAGTAGTGGTCCTGCCAAGGTGGAGGCAGTACTAGCATGGGAGCCACCCCAGAGCGTGACGGAGGTGCGGAGTATCCTTGGTTTGGCAGGCTACTATAGGAGATTTATTTTTGATTTCTACAGTATTTTAGCACCCATGACAGCTTTGACCCGAAAGGGGAAGACTTTCATGTGGACCGAGAAATGCCAGCAAGCTTTCCAGCAGTTGAGACAGAGTCTGAAGAGCGCCCCGATCTTGAGATTACCGGAGCAGGGTGACGAGTACGTAGTGTTCTGCGACGCATCCGGAACCAGGCTTGGTTGTGTCTTGATGCAGAGGCAAGCGGTGATTTCCTATGGATCACGTCAATTGAGGCCACACGAGCAGAACTACGTGACCCATGATCTTGAGTTGGCAGAGGTAGTCTTTATATTGAAGATGTGGCGGCACTACCTGTTGGGCGAGCAGTTTATCGTCTACTCTGACCACAAGAGTCTCACATATATCTTTTCTCGGGAATATATGAATTTGAGACAAATGCAGTGGCTTGAGTTCCCCTAGATTACATCTTTGAGAATGTTTATACTCCTGGGAAGGGGAACATTGTGGCAGATGCTCTGAGTAGGAAATGCAGTTCGCAGTTGCTGGATGAGGCGACAAGGTAGTTGGCCTATTTACAGTTATCCTTCGTGGATAGAGATGAGGGAGCTTACCTTCATTCAATGGTTGTTACCCCTCCACTCTTATAGAAAGTCAGGTAAGCACAACGTGAGGATGCTAGCTGTGAGACTCTGCATGCTCAGATATCCACAGGTGTTCGGCTGATGGATATTCAGAAGGTGGGGAGCATGTTGTTCTTTTTAGAGGATGTACAGTAGTACCAATGATTTTGCGGGAGGAGTTTCTAAGGGAGTTCCATACATCCCCTTTGGCGGTGCATCTAGGGGTGGAAAAGATGTATCAGGACCTCTGATGTCAGTTCTGGTGGGTAGGAATGAAAAAGTGTGGGGTAGAGTTGGTTTCTCGGTGCCATACTTGTCAGCAAGTAAAGGCTGAGCACCTGGTGCCAACAGGCTTGACTCAGCCCCTTGAGGTGCCAGAGTGGAAGTGGGACGGGATATCCATGGACTTCGTGACGGGTTTAACACGTACATCCAAGGGACACGATTCCATCTTGGTGACCGTTGATCGACTCACCAAGTTGGCCCACTTCCTATCTATACAGGAGAAGAGTTCAGTAGAGAGCTTGGGATGCCTCTATGTGCATGAGATAGTTCGAATTCATGGAGTTCCATCCACGATCATCTCAGATCGTGATTCTCCTTTCACATCCAAGTTGTGTAAGGGATTACAGGAAGCTTTTGGGACTCAGTTACGCTTGAGCACAGCTTTCCATCCTCAGACTGATGGTCAGACGGAGCGGACCATCCAGGTTCTGGAGGATATGATTTGAGCTTTCATACTTGACTTTGGTCGTAGCTGGGAGGATCACCTACCACAAGTGGAATGTTCTTATAACAATAGTTATCATTACACTACTATTATGGCACCATTCGAGGCTCTGTACGAGCAACCTTGCAGGTCACTGCTTTGCTAGATTGACCCAGGAGAGTCAACACTTATGGGCCCAAGGATGGTGAGAGCTACTACATAGATGGTACAGGTCATCCAGGAGCGGATGAAGACTGCACAGAGTCGGAAAAATTCTTATGCCGACAGGAGGTTGAGGCCCTTGGAGTTCGAGGAAGAAGACCATGTGTTCCTTTGGGCCTCACCTCGATGGGGATTATGGAGATTTGGCTGAGGTGGAAAGCTATCTATGAGGTTCGTTGGCCCTTTTCAGATTATGAGTTGGCTCTACCTCCTCAAATGGACCGGGTACACAATGTCTTCTATGTGTCGCAGCTTCAGAAGTACGTGCATGATCCATCGCACATTATCGACTGGGGCGAGCTGGACATCAATGATGGAGCGACCTTTGCTGCGTACCCAGTAGAGATCGAGGATCAGTAGGAGAAGATACTTCGTGGGTGAGATATTCCCTTAGTGTGTGTCCAGTGGCAGCACATGAATCTCTAGGAGAGCACGTGGGGGCGGGAGGCTCATATTCATGTGCAGTACCCAAATCTTTTTGATTAGCCTCTGTTTTGGCTTTTTGGGGACGTAAAATCCCTAAGGTGGGTGTGATGTAATGTCCTGGATTTTTCCACATACTATTTTAATATTATATGGTAATAAATTCGAGACCAATCTATGAGACGGCGTCCAGTTCTGAGGCCTGGTGAGCCCGGAACAAATGTTTGAATTTAATTTAATAATTAAATAACTCGCATGTGCGGTTTTCTGGAAAAAGTGGAATAACTCTCTAACAGGTGCTCAGATAAAAAATATGATGGCACCGTTGCGTTCAATGTAGCGGGTTTACCATAGAAGAGACCTAACATCGGTCGGCACAGGTCGGTGGTGAAATCTGTTTTTTTGGACACAACCATAATAAAATATTTTATTTAAATATTTTATTTAAATCTTTGTTGCATCGAAATATCTCTTTTCCTTTTTAAAAATATATTTCTCAGGGGATCAAGGTTACTTTTCTCATAACTCTGAATTCCCCTGGAGGCTCTGGAGAGCTCTGGAGAAAACCTCCCTACGCGATGACAGTGTTCTTGATGGGCATCGTCGGAAACGACGACGCGGCGATCAGATCTTTGCCAACGAATGACGCAGATCCAGGCAGGATGCTTGTTTTTTATTTCCTTCCTTGTTATTGATTTCCATGATGAATGCGGACTAATCCCAGAACAGATTATTCCACAAATCGATCGTTCTTCTGGGATGCGTTTTTCGGGGATTTTGAGGTCGTTCGGTTTTGATCTAATGGCGAAAAACCCGAATCTTCACAAACAACGATCGAGGTTCGTCCCCCTTGTTTTATTCTTGTGTTATCTCCCTCACATTCTTCATTGTGTTCTGCACGTTCTTGGAGGAAATCGATTGTTGCAAATTCTCTTGTTTTCGCAACGATCTGAGATTGAAGATCCAACCCCGGAGCGATGTCATGGAGGTGCGACAACGGTTTCGGCAGGCGATTCGGAGTGGATTAGGAGATATGAGTTTTCTGTCGTTTTTCTTCGGATGGATTGTTCGAGGTTTGTGAACTAATTTAAGAGCCGAAAACACATGTTACGATGTTATTATGACAAAATGAACCAATCCCTGGAGTATCGAGACAAACAGATGAGAAACCAAGGATCTATAGGTTCAGCCACGGCGTGAGGAAGAAGACGGCGTTTCTGGAAAAATCCTGACTACACGCTGTGTAGTATGGGATACACGACATGTGTTTGTAGGAATACCACTTGGAATGTACTCCGGGAGTACACAGACATGGGATGGGTACACGGCCAAGTACACGGCATTTATACCCTTCCCCGGCCAGACCCGACCAGATACACGGGATACCCTGTGTTCTGGTACATGGGCAGGCGACACAGACACGGGTTGGGTACATGGCCAAGGACATGGTGTGTATACCCTTCCCCGTCCAGACCCCGCCAGATACACGGGATACCCCCTGTACTGGTACACGGGCAGGCGACACAGACACAGATAGAGGTCATGTACGGGCGCATGGCCTGCGTACACGGAGCATGCCCCAGGTGCTCGGACATGGCCTGTGATTCTTCTACACGTCATGTAGTTACTTTCTATCCGACAATCCGGATGACACGGGCCATTTACACAGGCAGTACCCGGAGACAGGAACATGACATGTACCTTTCTACACACTGTTTAGTTGAGTTTTACACAGCCTGAGCGGATGACACGGGCCATTTACATAGGTATTACCCGGGGTCAAGGAACACGACGTGTAACCATACTACACGCCGTGTAATAAAATCTTCAAGGATTGAGCCAGTTTCCTTTTATGACATGGGTTAGTTTCATTAGGGTGCATCCCCTTAGTCTTTCTTCTGAAGGATTCTGGTATCATTTCCTACATATAAGAGTATGATCCCTTGAGCAGGACTTATTGAATAGAGTTGTTGGAATCCCCTCTGTTAGACTTGGAGCCAGATCCTCTATTCATTCCTGGAACCCTAAGTAGAGTTTTCGGAATCAACGTGACCATGTTTACCCAGGCGTTGATCCTCAGCTTAGCGGATTAGCTCATACTGATTTTTCAGAATCACCCCATGACTTGGTTGTGATCTTCATCTAGGCATGATGTTCTCAAAGTACTTGTGGAGTGTGTTCTCCCAGAATGAGTACTTCGTATCTCTATCATGAGACCTAGGAGTGTGTTCTCCTTATTACGTGCTTAGTGGAATCTTTGAGCTAGATCTTAGTGGTGGTTTCATGATAGTCGATCATGTATGAGTATATGTGGATATACTTGATATACGTTCTGTAGACATATACTGTGTGGAGATGACTGTATCTTTCCTTTGTGGTATTTTATCCCTTTTTGTATTTCTTTCGGGTTTCGGGGTGTCCAACTGGGTATTTTTATACTCACCCCTACACGGGATTTTCTGGCACGTGTCGTGTCTTGTGCAGACGAGCGAGCCTTTGATAGGATTGTAGGTGGACCAGGATCAGACGGTTCTCAGTTAGATCAGACGGGCCGAGGTGTTTTCCTACAGCTACAGACTGCAGTCCAAGAACCTTTATTTACAGGTTGGACTTTGTTACAGACTCTCTTTTTGTGGGCTTGTACTTTTGGCCTAGGGTTTTACTTTCTTGAACCTTATTTTCCTGTCGTACTCTGTTGGTTGGGATTTAGTGTATGCATGCATCTTTTCCATTTTTAGTAGTTTTTACTTTTCTCCTTTGTGGGCTTGGAGATGTGTGTGCGTGTGTACATGTTTATAGGAAATGCCTCCCATGTTAGTAGCATGCCTACTCGGTGCTAGTCACCAGCCCCTGGCCTATTGGAGGCGGGCTTGGGGAGTTGCGGCTCGGGCCCCACTGGGACGGGTGGAGAAATACGTGTTGCTATATATTGAAGGATTTCTGTACACGTGTTTAAGATCTATGGCTTCATGGATTTGGATTCTTATTATATATGGTTTATTAAGGATTTATCCAATATCATATCTTCAATGGATTCGTTGACCTGTAAGGGTGTAAAGATTTAGTGTGATGATAAATTTTAGAGATATATTGAGTAGCTAAAGATCTGGTTGTGTTTAGAACTAGTATTTATTCTTCCATAACATGGTTCAGGTTATGTTTTTTATTCAATGCTACTGGTACAGATTTGGGATGTTTATTGACGTAGGGGAAGTAGGTGGTGGCCTATGGATGATACTAGTAACATCATCATGAGTATGACTACCAAACCCATGATCTTGAGTTTTTATTTGTAATACATGAATTCCAAATGTGGAGAAACTATCTTTTTACAGAGTAGTTTACATCATAATATGATCATAAGAGTATGAAATATATTTTTTCTCATAAGAATATGAACATCTGAAAAAGATGATCGGTAGAGTATCTTCCAAATTTTTGACTTTGATATTTTGAAACACTCATGGGAAATTAAATGGGGTATCTGATGCATTGAGAAAAAAATTACCGAAATAATCTATGAAGGAATCAGTTGAGGAGAAATCTATGATGAGTTTATTGTAAAGAAGTGTTTTGGAGTCTAAGAGGATGTTGGATGGGATTTCATGGATTCAATAAAATATTAATTTTATTTGGATGAGTGAATTCGTATTGGGAATGATATATAAACCTAGTGAAATTGATTTGGAGAAATCCTTTATAGCAGGGATACCTCATATGATTAGTCTTAATCTCTCAATTATTCTTTATGGTTTTGTGATGGGTTGGTTGTTATATTTTCACTGATGTTGGAGTTTTTGGACACCGGAAACCAATATTATTAGTACATGAAAATTTTGGATATCAAGATGCATCATGAATTGAAATAATGATATTATTGCAAGGGGATTAAGAGATCTATTTTGTATTTTATATCATCATTTCTTATTTTACAAAAATTATTGGGGAACACAAGAGAGCAACTGGTTTGTTACATCCCTTTACCATTCATGTACGGAAGTAGGATGGTATTCCATATATTTTGAAATTATTTTTCCAAGTACATTTTGTGGGAATTATGTGAGTTATGTGGTCATTGATCGAATCCCAAAATCAGTGAATTTACACCCTATCAAGGAGGAAATGAAGGAAGAACATCTTGGGTACTTGTATGTGTAGGATCGAAATAATGATATAGATGCTCAATATACAAGAGGGGGGGGGGGGTCAAATTGTATACTTTAAAAATTTACTTAAACAAGAAAAGATATATGTTTAACAAAGTTAAACTAAAAAAATTCACAACACCTCTAATCACCAATAAAATATTGAGACAATTTATGATGTTACAAACTTCTAGTTTTATGCACTTGCTTAAATCAGGAAAGTGATTCCGAAAACAGGTTCTGGAAATATGGATCCGGAAATAGAAACTTAACCAAAGTTTACAATATGAGATTCTACCTTAAAGTGTATAGAATCTAACTAAATCAGAGTACAAGTGTAAGGAAATATAAGGAGATTATACTTTCCTTACAATACACAAAGCATCGGAAAAACTTGTAACAAAAACAAGTAAAAAGATATAAATCTTTTAACCCAAAGAGAAGGGTATCTAACAACTTTGGATAAAGGCCCCTTGATTTATACTTTCAAGAAAGTTTGTCTTACCCACACTATGGTAATCCCTCGATACGAAGATCAGAGTCTCTGTTTTGCTATCCCCACAAGCCCTCAACTACAAGGTAGTTGGAAATTCTCTCTTCCTCAGCAAAAAATCCCTCAAACTTCAAGGTAGTCGGCACCTATGTCTTCCTATCCCCGAAATCCCACGAATGTAATCACCAACATTCAGAGTTGCATCAAGCAATATGAACGAGCAGTTCAGTATGCACAAAGCATGAAAATCCTCTCTCTTTAGAAAAAACCTTAACAGTGTGTGGTATCTAGAGTGATCAACTTGTTGTTGAGCTCTTTCAAATGAGATCCTATTTATAGGCTCGGTTGGAATGGTCGGCTCTGTAACGCCCCGACCCTAGTTACCCAGAGTCGGTGCATTATTACATAACATTGGCATGATCACAAGAAAGATCAAATCTCGAAAGACCGATTGGTTTAGTAGCCTTGGAAACACTAGATATATTCATAAGTTTTACATTACATCATTAAATGAAAAACTACTACAACAACATAATGTTTCCACAGTCCACACTATAATCCCCTCATAATATCCCTGCAGGTCATTCATAACTTACATCTTCACTTCCTGGGAAAAATAAAACATAGAAAAGGGGTGAGCTCAAATGCCCAGTAAGGATAACAATATATCGGAAACTTTCATCAATAAGAATAAACATTTAAGGCAATGTATAACTAAAACAAAAGCCTTTTAAACATGAACTTTCAACATGGTATGGCATAAATAAAATGAAATAATGCCATTTACTTATTCACATGGATATTCTACTAATCGAATAATCACATACAAAAGTCAATAACCACTTTCATAATGTTGGAATGCATAATGCCAGACTATCATAACCACATAGCCAAGGCCTCGTGCCAAGACTACAAATAAGATTTTGTCAAGGACTTGTGCTAAGACACTAGTTTGTCTCATGAGACCTACCGATGCATCTAGGAGCTATAGCGGGCTCCACCCGTGACATATTAAGTCCAATGCATTCCCATATGAAAAGGCTTAAACATAACATAAACATTCGTATTAAAACTAGCATACGAAATGTCAATAATTTCACCATAAACTATGAATGGTATAAAAATAGCACATCCACAGTCAAACATATCACAAAACCTTCAATACAATATAGAATTTTTGTATCATAATAAATCAACTTCAAATAATCTTAAAATCCATCAAAGGATGTTGACATAGATGAAATCAAAATTCTTTTTAAAGAAGTATCTCCTTTTATTTTAAAATCATTTATGATCCATATAAAATAAAACATTTTCTTTGAAAATATTCTTATAAGCTTGTATGGAATGCTTCGACGATTTTATAACGGCGGAAAATAACCGCACCCGCCGTATGAGTTAAAAAAAACATTCTTACCTCAATTCTGTCAAAAAGGTTAAAAAGGACCTTGTTCTGAAAACGACGGAAAGATTCATCTTATAAAAAGTCAAACAAGGGTATAAATGACTTTAACCCATATTCTTGTAAATAATAAAAATGTTTTGAAATACATTTTTAAGAAAAACATGGATGTGGATGATAAATAGATCCCAGTAGATTATTACATATAAACAACCTCGGATAATGAAGAGATTGTGAAATAACCCTTACCTTGTACTTTTCCTTGGTTGGGGTAGGTTAACCTCCTGTATAATGGTGAAATAATTGTTATTAAATTATACAAGAATCATATACATTAATATGATATCATATATGATCTTTTAATATTGATTTGATAATAATATCTTAGTATTATCATTATATCGGGTGTTAACTTACTTGTTTTCTTTTATATGTTTTGTTACGTAAGACATGTTTGTAAAGGATAGGTTGTATATTATTCATATCCAGAATGATATCAAGTCCTTAAACATCATTTTTAAATCATCAAATGATAATTATACTTGAATGGATACGATGGAGAATGAATCTCATCGCGTTCGTGGAGATGGTAGTCCGTACGTACGCACGAGCGACAATATCATTCTTTTGATATTAAAATAATATATAAATGGATGGTATATCATATATAAAGAATCATTAACATGTTATATTTATTATTTACATGAGTTACACATCATTATTATACCCATCCAAATAATATTATATTGAATAACAATTACACCACGACGTGGAGACGGTAAGCCGTACGTACGCACGTATGGCGACATGTTATTCAAAGGGTGGATAGAATACTGAATATGATTGTACCATATTTATAATAACATCACAGTATATGTGAGATACTGGAGTTATTATTTTAGAATGGTAAGAACAAAGGGAGAAGAAGTGGAAGAAGAAATGAACTTGGAGAAGGGTGGTGAAATCATTACCTCTTCTTCGGGTTCTTCCTTTTGATTTGATCAAAAGGGCTCCTTAGGTTGGCTTTCTGATCAAACTAAGGCCTCTAGGTTGTATTGAGGGATGTTGGGAAAGTATTTTGGCAGATTTTGGCCGAACCAAAAGGCTTTGAAGGTGTGAAGAAATGAGAAGGAGGAGTTCCCTTTTATAAGAGGGGTGAGGGGCACCTTTGGAAAAGCAAGAAATATTAATTTATAATAAATTCATATTCAGTTTCTAATGGATCCAAAGTTGAATATTCAAAGGTTAAGGTAGGGCTAGGTCGAAAACCACTCAACCAATAGAATTTATATAGGTTTGGGTACTTATATTAACCTTATCTTTAAGTATTAACTCTAAGTTAATTAGTTTCACTTTTACAATGTCTCTTTGTATTTTTATATAATATGGTTAATAAACTAACTATATACATCCAAACGACCCCCAAGTGGTCCATTAATGATGATCCTATCATGATATAAGTCTATTGGCCGAACCTTAGATTTTTAAGAATTTAATATCAATTAATAATATAATATTTGTTTTAAGAACTCTTTTATGTCAATTTTGACACTATTCAATAGTTGATTTTTGTGAAACTCATAACAGATTGATTACTTCGAAAAAGTCCATTAAATCAATCCTAATATATCATATTATCCTAGAAAATTAGTTTAATTCATTAAAAGTTTCATATTATATTTATTTGGGTATTTATAATATCAATTATTTTAATTTTTCACTATTATAGTAATTACTGCATCATCATTGTGTCATAAATAAAATACATTATTTAATGTCTAAAAATTATAAATAAAATATAATTATGTAGGAAATCTTTTTATCTTTCTAATTAATATTTATAATCTAAAATCCAACATATATAACCCTATGTAACAATTGTTTTGTTAAAAGATATATGCTTGTGTCATTTTTGTATTCATTTTAACTTAATTAAAATAAAGTGTCATTATCACTTACAAGTGGATCCATGGGGTCCCAAAATTGACCCAAAGATTCCCATGGTCGACCATGTATCAACCAATAGGGTTAAGACACGTTTTAGGGTAATTTAGTTTTATTATAATATTATTTTTTAACCCTTATTTACCGGATTTACCCTTAACCATGGTAAATAAAATATTTACCGCAGTAATTATTTAAAATGTCTAAAACTAAAAGTTACCTATTTACACAATTTGAACATACTGATTCCAAATATGGAATCCATTTTTCTAAATTCAAAACACAGAAGTGGCAGAAATTAATTTAAAATTAATTCCCGCTGTCAAAACAAAAAGCGTGTTTTTAAGAGATAATAACTATCAAAAGATTGACACTTGTTTATGTTCGGTTTAATTATAAAATTATGTCCAATGACCAACATTATATTAAATGGTAAAAATATATTCTAAATATTCTATAAAAACACTAAAATTCATAATTTATCATTATTAAATATTTTGATTAAAAAAGTTTTTTTTAATTAAAATTTAGTAATTTTCACTATTCATCAAAATATAAAAGTTATCCGAAAAGTACCAAAATTTCACCCTAGGCTAATTTCGATATTCCGAATCCAAAAATGAAGTCCATTTTGAAATATAAAATATATATAATTTCAAAAATTAGGTATTACTATTCATAACGGCTAGTTTGATCGGTTGTGGTGTGTGTTAAAACTCGAAGTTGCGTACAACACACTCTACTGTATTATTCAAAGGAAAGCGTACCGTGGAAGCTTGGGATGTTTCATTTTAAATTTTTTTGATGTCCCCATTTAGTCAAAAAGTTTAAAATATTGTATTTAAAAAGAGTTCACTATTAAAAGTTGAAAAAAGTGCAATACTGAAAATGAATTTATTCTTGCATTATATATAAGAAACTCATAATATGGATTATAAAATTATAAGGATTATATAAAGTTTAAAATTTAGATAATACTATTCATAACCTCTTTTGAATGGTTTTTTTTTGTAAGTCATGGTGTGATTGAACTCGGTGTTGCGTGTAGTGCATGTTATTGAATTATTTTGAAGAAATAACACACTATGAAATCTTGGGGTGTTACATTCTCCCTTCCTTCAATAAATTGCGTCCTCACAATTTGAAATTGTTCTTCGAAAATAAAATTTTGAAAATAGAAAATATATTTGTGGGAAAACCCACATCGGAAATTGGGTTACTAAAATTTAGTCTTAATATGAGGAAAATAGAAATGAAAGGGTCACCACCAAATTATGATCTCGATTAGGAGAACATTTGTGGCATTTAGAGACATATAATTGGAGGAAAAATGTAAATATTTATAGGTATTGATTGAGGTCATCAATCACAAACAAGTGTAAGATTGAGGTCCTTAAATTCATCAATCTATGATGATTTGAAATACCACCGGTTCAACAAAACATAGGGTATTAGGATAACACATTTTTGACGTTTCAAAATATCTTAGTTGAAATCCCACATCGAAAAATGAATTAATGAGGCCTCTATTTAAAATAAAGAGTCGAAAGTATGAAAATTACCGAAAATATAACATACTAGGGTTCCATGTAGGAAAATATGGATATGGATGAAAAATCTAACCATCAATTATCTGATGGAGAGTGGTAGAGAACATGGCTATGAAAAGGCCAACAATCCCAAAGCCATAAATTAGTGATGATTTAAGGTACCATCTAGGAAAACATTTTTGTTCTATGTTCCTTTTATTAATGTTGAGGAATTTATTTATGAGATTGGCTAAGATCATAAGGAGATATACTTACTTTATAATTATAGTTTTATCCTTTAATAAATTTCTACCACAAACTCATCTTTCACTCTAAAAGATAATAGAATGTAAAAAATTCTATTTACACTATTCGTATAGGGTTCCAAAATAAACGAATTTATAATTCATCTACCAGATCTTTTAAAAAAAACTACATTATTTAATCCAGGACATCTCTTGGGAAAGTGGTAGGTGATACACCCTTGTTGCCCTTCGGTTGCGGGTTCAAGTCTCGCAGCCTTGCCGGACGCGATGGGTTGCCGCCCGACCTCCGGGTTTTCCTTTTATGGCAATCCAAAATAATCCAAACTAGAACTATCCAAAATACTTCTGTCCAAACTCATAGTCTAACATTTATAAGGAAGGTAAACATAATATTGATCCTTTTTACCCCGTAATAGTATATGAATACCTTCATCATGCATTACCATATTCCTTATTGATTACATTCATGCTCCCTTATTCCATATAGAATGATGGATATACTTCATTAATCCAAAAATGTTTTAAACCCCAACAATGATGGAATATACAAATCATTAATCAGTTACAAGGTAGTCAAGAATATCCAATATAATTTATCCAAAACAATAACATATTATTCCAAAATCACTACCTCGGTATCAGAACTATATTATGGTTTATCATTCTCTCAACCATATATTTTCCAAAAATTTATCCTGCTATTGAGTCACTTTTCTTTGTTCCACAAAATCTCAAGTCCTTAATGAAATAGTACTACAGTACAATCCTTATATACTCCATAATTATAATAACAAGTACATTGTTGATACAACACTCAATTGACATAATCAACATAAGAACTCTAATCATTCCTCTTCATCTGTGGTAGTATCATAACTTGATTATTATCCAATAACATCATTTGCGGCATAGTTTGATGACTGGGACATAGGTTCGCGTAGTGTCCAAACTCCTTGCAAATGAAGCATTGTACATTTGAAACCATTTTCTTACCCTTGAAGTCACATACATTGTGCCATTTTCCTCTACACTTATAACAAACTCCCATTCCTTTCAGGCAAGTTCCAGGGTGTTTCTTTCCACAGTTACCACATATGGGAAAATTCTTCTTTTCCCTCTTCCCTTTATCCATCTTTCTCTCTTCCATCCTTTTCTTCTCTTTCTTCCCTTCAAAGCCATAGGACTCAGTAAACTCTTTACTTATCTTATCAATACATGATATTATTTCTTCATATGATGATAATACATGGGAGACTATTTCTCTTATAAATTCTAGCTTAAGACCATGAATGATATGATCCTTCCTTCTCTTTGGATCATGTGCATTTATGGAGTTCTCATTCCTTCTACTGGGCGCCATTTCTAAACAATGGCATAAACTAGATCAGTTTATGAATCAAAATACATAATCCCATACTTATAAAACACTTAACATAAATTGAACTATTTATTGATATAATCCATAATCATAAGAATGTTTTCTTTGAGGAAGTATATACTCATAATCCCTTCAAAATGATTTGTAAAGAAAATGAGAGTTATCCTAAGCATATCCCCCGGGAGTGTCGTAACCAAGAGTGCAGCAAGGCCTGTTGTCGTGCACCAGTTCCCGTTCGAGTCTAGCTCAAAGCGGTGTTTTCGGGTTTTACCCCTAGGTACATCTGTGCCAGAGCCGCCTCTACCTGCTCGTATCCAGACAGGGATGTATTTCTCGGAAAACTCACAAAATCTCTACAATACCAAAATTCTAGGAAGTTCTTCTATACTAATCCTCAAAGTTCATCTTAGGTCTACGTGCTCTACTCAGAGTTTATCTAAATCTAGATTCCAAGGTTTGTACTAAACTTCCTCTGATACCAACTGTAACGCCCCGACCCTAGTTACCCAGAGTCGGTGCATTATTACATAACATTGGCATGATCACAAGAAAGATCAAATCTCGAAAGACCGATTGGTTTAGTAGCCTTGGAAACACTAGATATATTTATATGTTTTACATTACATCATAAAATGAAAAACTACTACAACAACATAATGTTTCCACAGTCCACACTATAATCCCCTCATAATATCCCTGCAGGTCATTCATAACATACATCTTCACTTCCTGGGAAAAATAAAACATAGAAAAGGGGTGAGCTCAAATGCCCAGTAAGGATAACAATATATCGGAAACTTTCATCAATAAGAATAAACATTTAAGGCAATGTATAACTAAAACAAAAGCCTTTTAAACATGAACTTTCAACATGGTATGGCATAAATAAAATGAAATAATTCCATTTACTTATTCACATGGATATTCTACTAATCGAATAATCACATGCAAAAGTCAATAACAACTTTCATAATGTTGGAATGCATAATGCCAGACTATCATAACCACATAGCCAAGGCCTCGTGCCAAGACTACAAATACGATTTTGTCAAGGCCTTGTGCCAAGACACTAGTTTGTCTCATGAGAGCTACCGATGCATCGAGGAGCTATAGCGGGCTCCACCCGTCACATATTAAGTCCAATGCATTCCCATATGAAAGGGCTTTAACATAACATAAACATTCGTATTAAAACTAGCATACGAAATGTCAATAATTTCACCATAAACTATGAATGGTATAAAAATAGCACTTCCACAGTCAAACATATCACAAAACCTTCAATACAATATAGAAGTTTTTTATCATAATAAATCAACTTCAAATAATCTTAAAATCCATCAAAGGATGTTGACATAGATGAAATCAAAATTCTTTTTAAAGAAGTATCTCCTTTTATTTTAAAATCATTTAAGATCCATATAAAATAAAACATTTTCTTTGAAAATATTCTTATAATCTTGTATGGAAAGCTTCGACGATTTTATAACGGCGGAAAATAACCGCACCCACCGTATAAGTTAAAAAAATCATTCTTACCTCAATTCTGTCAAAAAGGTTAAAAAGGAACTTGTTTTGAAAACAACGGAAAGATTCCTCTTATAAAAAGTCAAAAAAGGGTATAAATGACTTTAACCCATATTCTTGTAAATAATAAAAATGTTTTGAAATACATTTTCAAGAAAAACATGGATGTGGATGATAAATAGATCCCAGTAGATTATTACATATATACAACCTCGGATAATGAAGAGATTGTGAAATAACCCTTACCTTGTACTTTTCCTTGGTTGGGGTAGGTTAACCTCCTGTATAATGGTGAAATAATTGTTATTAAATTATACAAGAATCATATACATTAATATGATATCATATATGATCTTTTAATATTGATTTGATAATAATATCTTAGTATAATCATTATATCGGGTGTTAACTTACTTGTTTTCTTTTATATGTTTTGTTACGTAAGACATGTTTGTAAAGGATAGGTTGTATATTATTCATATCCAGAATGATATCAAGTCCTTAAACATCATTTTTAAATCATCAAATGATAATTATACTTGAATGGATACAATGGAGAATGAATCTCATCGCGTTCGTGGAGACGGTAGTCCGTACGTACGCACGAGCGACAATATCATTCTTTTGATATTAAAATAATATATAAATGGATGGTATATCATATATACAGAATCATTAACATGTTATATTTATTATTTACATGAGTTACACATCATTATTATACCCATCCAAATAATATTATATTGAATAACAATTACACCACGACGTGGAGACGGTAAGCCGTACGTACGCACGTATGGCGACATGTTATTCAAAGGGTGGATAGAATACTGAATATGATTGTACCATATTTATAATAACATCACAGTATATGTGAGATACTGGATTTATTATTTTAGAATGGTAAGAACAAAGGAAGAAGAAGTGGAAGAAGAAATGAACTTGGAGAAGGGTGGTGAAATCATTACCTCTTCTTCGGGTTCTTCCTTTTGATTTGATCAAAAGGGCTCCTTAGGTTGGCTTTCTGATCAAACTAAGGCCTCTAGGTTGTATTGAGGGATGTTGGAAAAGTATTTGGTCAGAGTTTGGCCGAACCAAAAGGCTTTGAAGGTGTGAAGAAATGAGAAGGAGGAGTTCCCTTTTATAAGAGGGGTGAGGGGCACCTTTGGAAAATCTAGAAATATTAATTTATAATAAATTTATATTGGGTTTATAATGGCTCCAAAGTTGACTATTCAAAGTTTAAGGTGGGGATAGGTCGAAAACCACTCAACCAATAGAATTTAGACAGGTTTTGGTACTTATATTAACCTTATCTTTAAGTATTAACTCTAAGTTAATTAGTTTCACTTTTACAATGTCTCTTTGTATTTTCATATAATATGGTTAATAAACTTACTATATACATCCAAACGACCCCCAAGTGGTCCATTAATGATGATCCTATCATGATATAAGTGTCTTGGCCGAACCTTATATTTTTAAGAATTTAATATCAATTAATAATATAATATCTGTTTTAAGAACTCTTTTATGTCAATTTTGACACTATTCAATAGTTGATTTTTGTGAAACTCATAACAGATTGATTACTTCTAAAAAGTCAATTAAATCAATCCTAATATATCCTATTATCCTAGAAAATTATTTTAATTCATTAAAAGTTTCATATTATATTTATTTGGGTATTTATAATATCAATTATTTTAATTTTTGACTATTATAGTAATTACTGCATCATCATTGTGTCATAAATAAAATAAATTATTTAATGTCTAAAAATTATAAATAAAATATCATTATGTAGGAAATCGTTTTATCTTTCTAATGAATATTTATAATCTAAAATCCAACATATATAACCCTATGTAACAATTGTTTTGTTAAAAGATATATGCTTGTGTCATTTTTGTATTCATTTTAACTTAATTAAAATAAAGTGTCATTATCACTTACAAGTGGATCCATGGGGTCCCAAAATTGACCCAAAGATGCCCATGGTCGACCATGTATCAACCAATAGGGTTAAGACACGTTTTAGGGTAATTTAGTATTATTATAATATTATTTTTTAACCCTTATTTACCGGATTTACCCTTAACCATGGTAAATAAAATATTTACCGCAGTAATTATTCAAAATGTCTAAAAATAAAAGTTACCTATTTACACAATTTGAACATCCTGATTCTAAATATGGAATCCATTTTTCTAAATTCAAAACACAGAAGTGGCAGAAATTAATTTAAAATTAATTCCCGCTGTCAAAACAAAAAGCGTGTTTTTAAGAGATAATAACTATCAAAAGATTGACACTTGTTTATGTTCGGTTTAATTATAAAATTATGTCCAATGAACAAAATTATATTAAATGGTAAAAATATATTCTAAATATACTTTAAAACTACTAAAATTCATAATTTATCATTATTAAATATTTTGATTAAAAAAGTTGTTTTTAATTAAAATTTAGTAATTTTCACTATTCATCAAAATATAAAAGTTATCCGAAAAGTACCAAAATTTCAACCTAGGCTAATTTCGATATTCCGAATCCAAAAATGAAGTCCATTTTGAAATATAAAATATATATAATTTCAAAAAGTAGGTATTACTATTCATAACGGCTAGTTTGATCGGTTGTGGTGTGTGTTAAAACTCGAAGTTGCGTACAACACACGCTACTGTATTATTCAAAGGAAAGCGTACCGTGGAAGCTTGGTATGTTTCATTTTAAATTTTTTTGATGTCCCCATTTAGTCAAAAAGTTTAAAATATTGTATTTAAAAAGGGTTCACTATTAAAAGTTGATAAAAGTGCAATACTGAAAATGAATTTATTCTTGCATTATATCTAAGAAACTCATAATATGGATTATAAAATTATAAGGATTATATAAAGTTTAAAATTTAGATAATACTATTCATAACGTCTTTTGAATGGTTTTTTTTTGTAAGTCATGGTGTGATTGAACTCGGTGTTGCGTGTAGTGCAAGTTATTGAATTATTTTGAAGAAATAACACACTATGAAATCTTGGGGTGTTACAGGCTCCCTCCTCCAACGGTCATATTTTCCTTAAAATTCAGAGGATCCTGTACACATGTCACTAAACCAATGGTTTTTGAAAAATAGAATGGACAACATAATTTTATAACAAAACATATGTAATTGAATGCATGACATCATTTTGTAATGAAGCATATGTAAGCATAAGAAAAACTAACGTTCGGAATGTAAGAAAATAAAAGTTTAGAGTCTAACAAAAATGGAATTTAGAGTCAATAATAGAAAGGATATTCAGATTCTTTATTATAGGAATTTAGAACCTGAATTCAGTAGAAACCCGGAGTCTGAATTTCTAAGGAAATTCGGAGTCTAGTTTCATCCGAATTCAGAATCTGAACTTATACAGTTCAAGATTCAAACTCATAGAAGTTCAGATTCGAACTCATAAAGTTTATAGTATAAATCATAAAAGTTCTAAGTCGAACTAATAAAAGTTCGGAGTCAAAATCATAAAAGTTTGGAGTCGAACTCATAAAAGTTTGGAGTCGAGCTTATAAAAGTTCGAAGTCAAACTCATAATATTTTGGAGTTGAGCTCATAAAAGTTCAGAGTTGAACTTATAAAAGTTCGGAGTCGAACTCATAAAAGTTCGATGTTGAACTTTTGTTAGTGTTCGAATCCAGAATTCGGAGTGGAACTTTATTAGAGTTCTTATCCAGAATTCAGAGTTGAACATTGTTAGAGTTCGTATCCAGAATTCAGAGTGGAACTTTCTTAGAGTTCGTATCCAGAATTCGGATCCTAAAACAGAATTCTTCATACTTTAGCATTATATTATTCCGAGTTTTTGGGTTTGAATCCGAGTTTTATACTTACGAAAAATATCGCTACGTATAAGAAAAATCTAGGTTAGGGTAAATTACTTTAAGGAAGAAAATTTTCATTATAGAAGTAAAATATATATTTTCTTAGGTATAAGGTGTTTGTGATTTTCAAAACAAGAAGGAATGGAAAATTCATAAGGAAAATCTTATTAACTCAACAATCTCCCCCTTTTTGGAAAGCACAAACATCCTTACGAAAAAGTATATAAGTATTTTGAAAAATTTCATTAGACATTGAAATTAAAACTTATCTCCCTTTTTCATGGATGATAGTGAATACAACTAACTCCCCCTTAGACACTGAAACTCTCAGGATTGTATTCTGAATTTCCGGAGTGGAGATTTCATTATCATGGGAATGAAAGACTTCATAATGAGGAACTCCCCCTTACATTAAGGATATTTCACTTATAATTTTTTCCTTTCTCCATTTTAAAATTATATTTCTCCCCTTTCGAGTAGTTCTTTTTCCTTCTCCCCCTTTGTGATTTTCACAAAGAATGGAAGGGAATGGAAGAAGTAAATTCCCTGAAACATTAGTACATAACAAGATACAACCAACCAAATTTTCATTATAGTTGAGAAAATTTTTACAAGGAAAACAAATACAACAAAAGATCGGAGTGAGTAAATTTGTCTTCCTTTTCCTTTGGGATCAGCTTCTTCAAAAAAGTTTTTAGCTTCTTCAAATCTCTTTGGTCTTCCTAAACTTTCCTCTCCAAGGCATTTATCCTTTATTCTTGAGCATTCAAATCTTCTTCTTGAGCCTTCATGGCTTCTTCCTACATATTTAGTAATTCATCTTGTTTTTCCATCTTCTCCTTAAAGTCAATCCATAAATCTCTTTCCCCTTTCCAGTTCTGTGCTACTAAGTAAAGCTTCCCATTCAGATCTATGAATTGCTGATTCTAAGTACTTTTCTCAATGATCATCTCTTCCTGAAGGTTCCTGATCTTGTTATCCTCAGTGTCAAAGGCATATTTTAACTCATTCTTAAAAGTATCATACTCAGCCATGTCTTCTTGAACTTTCTTAGACCACAAAGTTATTTTTCTTCATGATTTACTGTGCACATCATAATTGATACGAAAACTTATATAGTCAACTTCAATCTTCACACACTTATCCATGACCATGGATAAGGATTCCGATTTCTGATTCATACTCTGTTGCAGCATCTGGAATCTGGAATCTATATTTGGAGAAATCGGAATGGTTTCCACCAACTTCTTCAGAGATTTAACCACAAAATTGTGCCCATGTGCTGATGACTCCGAATTCGATAATTTTCCTGGTGATTGTTCTTCTTCAATTTTCACTAGTTTAATTTTAGAAGAACCACCAACCTCCTTCTTCCTGAAAATATCTTTTGTTTGAGTATCCATCAGAACTTGCTTCCCCTTGTCAGCTTTCAGAATGGGTTGTTCATCTGGAGACTCTTCCTCACTTTATGATAATTGAACAATCAGATCTTCATCTGGTTTCTCCTTTTCTATACCTTCTTCAAGGAAATTCTTTTCATAAGATTCTTCCTCATCATACAGAACATTCTCCTTATCTTCCTCTTGATTATCATCATCCTTCCCACTTTCTTTCTAAAAATCCTTTTCCGGAGTGGGTAATTTTGCGGATTCATCATTTTCTTGATACTCTTATACTTGTTTGATCAGATCATCAAGATCATCACTTCCTTCTTCTTCTTCTTCTTCTTCTTCTTCTTTTTTTTCAACAGCTTCTTTTTCTCCTTCTTCAACTACCTCTTTACCCTTAGATTTTTCCGGAGTTACATAGTTCTTACCTGGAGTCTCTGGTAAAGATGGTTGAATATCAAAGGTTTCTGGAATAGGAATCTTTTCAGAGGCTATTTCAGTATCTCTTAATAGAGATTGTACAAGCTCAGCTTCAGACTTCTTTTTCTTCAACATCTTTTCTTTAGCTTCTTTTTCTAACACAATAGCAGCTTTTTCCCTTAAGGCCTTAGCCTCAGCCGGGTCCAATCCGAACTGTGGATCCCCTTCTTTTCTCTTCTCTTTTTATTCCCTCCACTCGGTTGCCACTTGATCTGTATTAGCTTTTTGTTTCTTTGGATTTGGAGGAGCGGGTTGAGTTTCCTTAGATTTGGGGGTTTTTTCACCACCAACCACTTCCTTAATCATCCTCTTCTTAGTGACTTTGTTTGCTGGTTCAACCTTCTCTACATTTTCCGGAATGGACTCAGCCTCTCCCTCTAGTAAAGGGTAGAATTCTCTGGATTTAGCAGAAAAACCCATCTTCATTCTTTTCAAAGTATCATCACTAACGAGCATAAGATTACATTTCCGAACTTTAGAATCACAAGCTACATTGAAATAATCTATGTATCAAACTATTAGCTTTGATAGTAAAGCAGGGTACATAATGATTTGAGCTCTCATGTTCCCTTCTTTTATATTCTTAAACGTAATCAAAACATGCCTCATCAAATTTATCTTTCTTAGATTTACCAGGAAATCTAGGATGTAGATGTCACTCTTCTTCAGATTATCCTTGTCACCCCTTATTGGTATGAGAAAACCTTGTACCCATAGCTATAGAATCCAATTATTCGGAGTGAGAAGAGAAATCCTAGCAGTCTTGGTATCTTTGAGTCCAAGACATTTCAATGCCTTTACCTTGTTGAAACTTCTTTGCTAATCCGGATGCTTATATGAGAAAAACTCAGCTTCCCCTTCGTAGGATAAACCCACCAAGCTTGAAACCTTGGTGTAAGATAATTTGTATGTCTTACCATAAGACATGAAGGAAAATAACTCTCTGACATCTTCCTGCTGGAAGGAAACAGACTCATAGAACTCAACAAGTAAATCTGTATAAACCGCATCCTGTTTTTCTGACTTAGACAAGCAAACATCTTCCCAACCATTCAATATGATATTCTTGGATATAATAGAATCAATCTTGTCAAAATCCGTATGCACTAACCTTTCCTTAAAGACTATCCACTTTGATATTGGCTTTGTAGTTGAAATATCTTGAGAGGTAGCTTCAACAGACATTCGGAGTGGAGAGTTCTGGAAGATTCGGAGCGGGATTCGGAAAGATCAGAATGGTCCATAAGAAGAGAATTAGAGCTTCGAGATGCGAAAGCTTTGAATAACTGATGTGGGAAAACACTTAGGGTTCCCTTTATATAGGCGTTGAGATGAAGGTTCATATTCCACAGTTAATCAAACGGTTGAGATACTTTGAGATTTGATCATACGGTTGAGATACAAACCGCAAGGAAAACTTCACTCTGATCTTTTGAGGCTATAAGAAAAACATTCGGATTTATGAAAACAAAATAAACTTGAATCCGAAAAATTTAAAAGGTAAATGCCAGCATGAAAAATATGACTACGAAAATTTAAGTAAGGAAATCATACCTTTCGGATTGGCTAGAAAGATTGTTCTTAATTGGTAATATTCTTCTTAAAAAAAAATTGACTAAGAAAAACTAACTATGAAAAATATAAAGATGAAATGTCTTTGAGTACCAAAACTTCAGTACAAAAAGTATGAGTATGAAAAACTCAGTACGAAAGTTCCAGTTCTGAAAATTTCTATTACGAAAATTTTAGTTCCGAAAACATCATTACGAAAATTTACATTCGGAGAGTTTCCACTCCTAGAATTTCCATTCTGAGAATTTCCATTCCAAGAATTTCCATTACCAGAGTTTCCATTCTGAAATTTCCATTCCGTGTATTTGAAAAACTTTTTATGAAAAATTTTTGTCAAAAAAGTTAGAAAAGAAAACTGAATACGAAAATTTTGATTAATCTAACAGGCAAAATGTACTCCCCCTATGAAAAGGAGTTTATTACTGTAAGGAGAATTGTTCAAAAAAAAGTTTAATAAAGAAGGATTTCCTCACGGTTATCATTCCTAACATTGGTAATATGTATTAAAATCTATAGGTGGGTAAAGATTTCGTGATAATATCAGCAAGTTGATCTTGTGTTCCGATAAACTGAAGAATGATATCTCCTTTAAGTGTGTGATCCCTATGAAAGTGATGCCTAATATCTATGTGCATTTCATGAATGTAATGTGTAGGGTTTTTACTAAGTGCAATGCCACTTGTGTTATCACACAAAATTTGAGTCTTAGTAAAGCTCAATCCATAATCTGTGAGTGTGTGTTGCATCCACAACACTTGAGCACAACAACTTCCAGCTGCTACATATTCAGATTCAGTAGTGGAGAGTGCTATTGAGTGTTGCTTCTTGCATGACCAAGAGACTAATGAATCTCCTAAAAAATGGCAAGTTCTGGATGTACTCTTTCTATCCATTCTACATCCACCAAAGTCAGCATCTGAAAATCGTTTTAAGACAAAGTCATTTCTAGAAGCATAAAATAGTCCTAGATCCATGGTTCTCTTTAAGTAGCGAAAAATTATTTTCACTACCTTTAAATGAGATTCCTTAGGATTGGATTGATATATTGCACATAAGCATACTGAAAACATTATGTATGGATGACTAGCTGTCAAGTATAGTAGACTTCCTATCATACCTCTAAAAGATGTTTGATCTACTAGTTTCCCAGCTTCATCAAAATCTAAAGAGTTTGAGGTACCCATGGGAGTACTTATACTTTTAGTGTTGTCATATCCATACTTTTTAATAAGATCTTTAATATACTTATTTTGGGATATATAAGTTCCTTCTGGTTTTTGAGAAATTTGAAAACCAAGAAAAAATGTTAACTCACCCATCATACTCATTTCAAAGTCATACTTCATTAGAATTTAAAAAGAATCAGGTAAAGATTGCTGAGTTGAACCAAATATGATGTCATCAACATAAATTTGAATAATCAAAACATTTTCTTATCTTTATTTATAAAAAGGTTTGGATCTTCATTTACCTTAACATAGTTATTTAGAAGCAAAAATCCTGTAATTCTATCATAACAAGCTCATGACGGCTTGTTTAAGGCCATACAATGCTTTGGTAAGTCTAAAAACATGATCAGGATGTTTTGTATCTTCAAAGCCAGAAGTTTGTTCAACAAAAACTTCCTCTTGAACATAACCATTAATGAAAGCACATTTTAAATCCATTTGAAAAACATTAAAATTGAAGAATGCTGCATAGGCAAGTAAAATATGAATAGATTCAAGTCTTGCTACTAGAGCATAGGTTTCTTCATAGTATATTCCATCTTGTTGAATATAGCCTTTAGCAGCAAGTCTAGTTTTATTTCTTACAATGACTCCATTTTCATCACACTTATTTCTGAAGACCCACTTTACTCCAATAGCAGAATTTGCCTTAGGTATTTCAACCAAGGTCCAGACTTTATTCTTTTCGAATTCATTTAGTTCATATTGCATGTCTTTAATCCAATCATCATCACCTAAAGCTTCATCAGATCCTTTTGATTCTAATTTGGAAATAAATTCTAGATGTTCTAATTCATTTCTTAAGGAATTTATAGTCCTTACAGGTTGATTGACATCACCAATGATACTTTCACTGGGATGATTCTTTAGAAACACCTGACTTGAGTTTTTTAAAACATGTTCATCAACGTAGGGTAGAAAGTCATATGGGGTAAATGTTTCAGAAACATCTTCTTGAAAATTTTACTTATCAGAAGTATCTTTTATCAAAGGTTGATAATATGTTTTTAAAAACACATCTGAGGATGTAGGTTGGGATGGTTTAAAAAAAAGGATCAGTTTCATCAAATTTTACATGTACTATTTCCTCAATAGTACAAGTGTTTTTATTGAAAACTCTATAAGCCTTAGAAGTTGTGGAGTAGCCTAAGAAAATTCCTTCATCAGATTTTGGTTCAAATTTGAGTAGATTATATTTAGTATTCAGGATGAATACCTGGCAACCAAAAACCTTAAAGTAGGAAAGTCTAGGTTTTTTACTATTCCATAACTCATATGGGGTTTTATTAAGAAAAGTTATAATCAAAAATCGATTTATAGTATAACAAGAAGTACTTACAGCTTTAGCCCAAAAATGTCTAGCTATAGAATATTCACTCAACATGGTTCTAGTTATCTCCTGAAGAATTATATTTCTTCTTTCAACTACACCATTTTATTGAGGAGTTCTAGGTACTGAAAAGTTGTGATAAATACCTTTTCTACTACAAAAATTATCAAAATATGAATTTTGAAATTCTCCTCCATGATCACTATGAATAGTTTTCAGTGGAAGGTTTTTCTCATTTTTAACTTGGGATCTAAAACTTTTGAAATAAGAAAAAGCTTCAGAATTCTTTTCTAGAAAATAGACCCATGTAAATCTTGTGTAATCATCCACTAGAACAAACACATAGTATTTTCCTCCATTGCTTCTAGTTTATGTTGGACCAAAAAGATCCATGTGCACCAACTGTAATGCATCAATTTTTGAGACTTCACTGATTGATTTTATACTAGATTTATATTTCTTTCCATATTTACAAGGATCACAAAATTTAGAATAATCAAATCTATGCTCTGGTAGATCCTTAACTAGTTTCTTCTTAGAGATTTTACATAAGTTCCTAAGGTTACAGTGGCCTAGTCTTCTATGCCTCATCCAAGAATGATCTTCCATTGCACTAAGGCAAGGTAAGTCTGGGCTCCTACGGTCTTCTATGATCAAAGTGTAAACATTCTCTTGCTTGTTGGTAGAAAGAAAAAACTCTTCCTTGGAATTGTGTACTAATCACTTATCATTCCTAAAATTCACAAGGTATCCTTCATCACATAATTGACTTATGCCAATGAGGTTTTTCTTAAGACCCTTAACAAACAAAACATTTGAAATCAATGTTTTACCATGAAGACCAATATTACCTATACCAACAATTTCTCCATGAGCATTGTCACTGAAAGTTACTTTTCCTCCTTTCGTCTTGATAATCTTTTCAAAATATATTTTGTTACCAGTCATGTGTCAGTAATATCCACTATCTATGTACCATGTATTGTTGTTGGTACTTTCCCTATTTTCTTAAAAATGAGAAAATAATTAGACTTTCGGAATCCAAACTTGTTTAGATCAAGATTTTCAGATAACAAAATTTTAGGTACTCACATCTTCTTAGAGAAATAATCCTTATGAAAACCTAAAGATTGGGTTTTGTTTAAAGAAAAACTTTTTTCCCAGTGACCACCACATTGACACTTGGTACAAAATGGGGCACTTTGAGGAACAAAGTAGTTGTTACTAAAAATTGGTTCTACATGGGTATAACCAAATCCGGATTTTATTCTTAAAAGTCGTATTTGAGAATACATATTATCAAAATTTTCTTTACCTATGGTAAAGTTCGACAAACACTTATTCGAGGAAAAAATTTCGGACTTGAGTTTTACAACCAAGTTTTTATCTTCAAAATCATTAGATTAGGAACTAAAGCTAGACTCAAAAACAATTTTCTTATAAATTACCTTTTCTAGATCTTTTGAAAGTTTATTCTTCTCAGAATTTATTTCCTCAAGACTTTTTGAAATACTTTCAAAATCAGAATTTTTCTTACCAAGATATTTAGAAAGATCTGATATTTATTTAGTAAAAATAATATTCCTAGAGTTTTCCTTATAAAGTTTTTTATTGAGTTTTGAATTCTCAATCTCAAGAAGTTCAGCAAACCTAGAAACTTCTTCATAGGTAGGTAAAGTATTTTCTTTATCAGAAGAGGATTCTTCATCTGAAGAGTTATAATATTTACTATCATTATAATTTAAGGAAAAATTGGTCAATGATTCATCATTGTGTACCTTATCCATAAAACAATGATTATCAATAGGTAATCTGGCTATAAGACCAAGATTATTATGTCCAGAAGATTCATAATCAGAAGATTCATCTGAAGAGTCACCACCACTGGCACTCCAGGTGTCATTAACTTTCATAACATTATTAGCTTTGGCTTTATAATACTTATTTCTATTCCTTTTCAGAATGCCTCTCTTTTATTTCATTATTTTTGAGAAATGGACAATCAGGTCTAATATGTCCATCTCTCTTGCATTCATAACAATTCACTTCTCCATCTTTCCTATCTTTCCTTTCCTTTTTCTTATACTTGGATTGGAAATTTCTCTGACTAGCTATCTTGTTCATCCTTAGAGCAAGATTTACTAACTCATTCTCTGAGACTTCACTTTCACTAGATTCGGATTGGATAATAACCTTCTTAGACTTAGATCTAGTTACTCTCTCAGGATTCTTTGCTTTCATGTGATTCGAAGTTGTAGTAGAATCAACAGTACCATTCCCATTCTTCTTTTTGATGTTGTCAGCATCTCTCTTCATTCTTGTTTCATGATGGAGAAGAGTTCCAAATAGACCATCAAGAGAAATTTGAGTGACCTTCCTATTCTCATCAATAGTTGTTCTCCTTGATTCCCACTCATTTGGCATAATATCTATAATCATGTCAACAATAGCTTTATCATCCAAACCTTTCTCTCCCATAGATTGTATTCTGTTCACGATATTCATAAATCTTTGTTGCACTTTTCTTATTGGTTCTCCATAAGGAAAATTGAAACCACAGTATTCTTCTCTCAACATAGCTCTTCTAGTCTCAATCACTTTAGATGTACCAAAATGAGTAACATTGAGTTTCTTCTATAGGCAGCTAGCTGTTTCATAAGAAGAAATTTGGTTGTATATGTTCCTTTTCATTGAACCTTGTAGAGTATTGCGTACCTTATAGTTTAATTGATAATCATGCTTCTCTTGGTTGGTTAAAGCACTAACTTCCTTATCAGGAATTTTATAACCTCCAGTAAGCATAACAAAGTTGTCTACTCCAGTATTGATTATGAAATTTTTCATTCGATCTCTCCAATACTCATAATAATTACCATAAAAAATTAGTTGTCTTGTAGGATTTAGATTGTCGATAGAACCAACGTTCATTCCTATCATCTTTAAGAAAATCTTCTACACAATGACTTGTTAAACACAAAAGATTGGATTTAAGGAAAAATAATCCTAAGCAAGGAAAATATAGAACAATGAAAAACTGAGCCAGAAAAATTATATGTAAGTATAAGTATTTCAGAACCTTCTCACTAATACCAAATGTAAGATTGTTATAGAGTATGAGATTTCCAACCTTTGATACCAATTATAGGATCGAAATAATGATGTAGACGCCCAATATACAAGAGATGGGGGGGGGGGGTGAATTGTATACTTTTAAAAAAAGTAAACAAGGAAAGATCTAAGTTTAACAAAGATAAACTAAGAAAATTCACAACACCTCTAATCACTAATAAAAGATTGAGATAAGGTATGAAGTTATAACCTTCTAGTCCTATGCACTTGCTTATATCTGGAAAGTGATTCCGAAAACAGGTTCCGGAAATATGGATCCGGAAATAAAAACATAACCAAATATTACAATATGAGATTCTACCCTAAACCGAATAGAATATAACTAAATCAGAGTACAAGTGTAAGGAAATATAAGGATATTATACTTTCCTTAAAATACACAAAGCAATGGAAAAACTTGTAACAAAAAAAGTAACAAGTTATAAATATTTTATCCCAAAGAGAAGGGTATCCAACAACCTTGGATAAAGGTCTCTTGATTTATACTTTCATGCAAGTTTGTCTTACCCACACCAAGGTAAGCCCTCGATACGATGATCAGAGTCTCTATTTTTCTATCCCTGAAAGCCCTCAACTTCAAGGTAGTTGGAACCTCAGTCTTCCTCTGCAAGGATTCCCTCGAACTTCCAGGTAGTCAGCACCTCTGTCTTCCTATCCCCGTAAGCCATCGAATATAATCACCAACATTTAGAGTCACACGAAGCAATCTGAACATGTAATTCAGTACTCAAAAAGCGTGAAAATATTCTCTCTCTAGAAAACACCTTAACAGCGGGTGGTCTCATGAGTGATCAACTTGTTGTTGAGATCTTTCAAATGAGCTCCTATTTATAAGCTCGGTTGGAATGGTCGGCTCCATCCTCCAATGATCATATTTTCCTTAAGATTTGGAGGGTCCTATTCAGATGTCACTAAACCAACGGTTTGTTAGAAATAGAATGGATGACATCGTTTTATAACAAAACATATGTAGCTGAATTCACGACATCGTTTTGAAATGAATCATATGTAAGCATAAGAAAAACTAAAGTTCGGAGTGTAAGCAAATAAATGTTTGGAGTCTAACCAAAATGGAATTCGAAGTCTATAATAGAAAGGATATTCAGATTCTGTTTTATAAGAATTTAGAACCTAAATTCTGTTGAAATCCAGAGTCAGAATTTCTAAGGAAATTCAGTGTCTGGTTTCATCAGAATTCAGAATATGAACTTATACAGTTCGGAGTCGAACTCATAGAATTTTGGAGTCGAACTCATAAATGTTCGGAGTAGAACTCATAAAAGTTCGGAGCCGAACTTATAAAAGTTGGGAGTCGAACTCATAAAAGTTCAGAGTCGAACTCATAAATGTTCGGAGTCGAACTTATATAAGTTTGGAGTCGAACTCATAAAATTTCAGCGTCGAACTCATAAAAGTTTGGAGTCAAACTTATAAAAGATCAGAGTCGAACTCATAAATTTTCGGAGTTGAACTTTTGTTAGAGTTTGTATCCAAAATTCAGAGTGGAACTTTATTAGAGTTCGTATCCAGAATTCGGATTTGAACTTTGTTAGAGTTCGTATCCAGAATTCGGAGTGGAACTTTATTAGAGTTCGTATCTAGAATTTGGTGCGGAACTTTATTAGAGTTCGTATCAAGAACTCGGATCCTAAAATAGAATGCTTCATACCTTCGCATTATATGATTCCGAGGTTTTGGGTATGAATCCGATTTTTATACTTATGAAAAATATCTCTATGTATAAGAAAAATCTTGGTTAGGGTAAATTTATTTAAGGAAGAAAATTTTCCTTATAGAAGTAAAATATAGATTTTCTTAGGTATAAGGTGTTTGTGATTTTCAAAACAATAAGAAATGGAAAAGTCATAAGGAAAACCATATTGACTCAATAGTATGTTATAGATTTTATGAGACTTTATGGGGTTCCCTATTCAGTTATATATGACAAGGACTCATTATTCACATCCAAGTTCAAGAATGGTTTTTAATAGGCATTGGGTTCCCAGATTAGATTGAGTATGACTTTTTACCCACATAATGAAACCTAAGAAGATTGAGTTATCCATGTTATTGAGGATATACTTGGGAATTTCTGATTTATTTTAGAGGATATTGGGAAAAGAATTTTAATTAGGTACTGATTTTTTATAATAATATTTATCAAGATAAGGTTAGGATGGTGAAATTTGATTATTTGTATGTGAGGCCATGTAGATATCTTTTATGGTGATAAAAGTTGTGAGAGATGTCCTTTGATGGGTTGAGTCTTGTTCAAGAGACGACTGATATGGTGCAGTTGATCCACTTGAGAATGATCATTGCATAAATTCATCAAAAATATGTTATAGACCATTAGAATTAGCCTCATGTTCTTGATGTTGGTGATAACATTTTTCTTATAGTTTTATATCACCTTGGTAATCATCATTCTGGTAAGTAGGGTTAGTTTCCAATGTGGTTTTTGGTACCCTCTAAGATCGTTGGAAAACTAGGAAAGGAGGCTTATCAATTGGAATTTCATTATAATTTAACATCAATCACTAATTTACTTCATGGTTACTAGATGGGGAGTTATGTATAGAATCCTTCCCATGTGATTGGATTGGAGGATTTTGATCTTTATAATGACCCCACATTGGTTGAGCATCCATTTCATAACATAGATCACTATGAGATGGTACTCTTAATAAAATAATTCCTCTTGTTTAGGTATTGTGGTAATGTAGATGAGATAGCGATGATATGTTGGAGGGAAAATTATTGTTGAGGTATAAGTGTATATCAAATTTTATGAGTCCATGAATTAGAGGGTATTATGGGGGAAAAGTATTGTTGGTGGAGAAATTGTATAACCTCGTTATGCCTGTCAGATACGCCCTTGTTTATTATTTGTTTATCAACCTTTTTTGGTTGGATTTTCATTATAATTAGGGATATGGAACCTTTTTTTGTCGAAAATGACCACATATTTTATGGTGTATTTTAATATGAATTAATGTAGTCCATGTATTATTTTTTTAAATACTTATCAGGGTTCTACCAAAGTTTCAAGAACGCCCCAAGTGGGGTTTTTGAGTTTTTCTACTTAAACCTATAGCTTCTATAGTCTTCCAATGATTTTCATTTAATGTAATGGCTTTTTATGATGTATATAATTTCCTAACAATTTATGTGAAAGTGGTTCTTGTCTTGAAGGTTTTACATTCCGTTTAATAGGTTGACAATGCATAATGGTAAAAATTCTTGTTTTAATAAAAAGGTGGAACAATTTACTATGTTTTTAGGGTTTTTGGATTATAGGATGTGTAATGGAATTGAAATCCATGTAATTATCATGAGTTGTATGTATGATTTTTAATTCAATAGAACTAAATCCTCCCAATCTCAATCCATAGCTCATCTAAGGAGCCATTGGGAAATTTCATCCCTCCCTAATCACTTCGTTTGTGATACTTTATCTAGGTTGTTTTGTTAACCTCTCTAAGTAAGTGTTCTTTATGGATATTCTTTCATTTTTTCATGTTTATTTTATTGCCTATGGTTAGGTTTTTCATTCAAGATCAAATAGTGTTTTCTATCGATCCTTTCAATTTTCTTTTTATGGGTTGTTTTTCAGAGTCTTATGTCATGGTTTCCTATCACCATTATAGAAGGCAACTAGGTTTTTTCTGTTTAAGGTAGGTTTTTTATATAATGGGTAAATGAAATTAGATTCCAAACATTATTGTAAATTTAAATTGGTTTTTCCAATTAATTGAAGTGATATGTGGTTTAAATTTTTTCTTGGAAATTTAAATCTTTTCAAAAGGTGATGTCTTTCAAAATAGATTTTCTTGGTTTAGAAATGGATTTTCAAATACTAAAGAATATTATATTAGATTTTAAAATGTTTTATATAATTGTGAGAAATTTTATGAAATTTATTTATACAATTGGGACATTTGGAACATTGGGTGCATCAGAAAATAGACATGGGTAGCCATAGTGTGTGTGGAACCACTAGGATAAAAACATTTGGATATTGATGGAATATGGTATGAAATGATATTTTTTGGATCCAAAATTATAATAATTTAGGATATCCAGGGTCTAGTACATAATATCCTATAGGATATATCCCAATACACGATTATTTTTCATTTACAATTATTTATTGCATGATTTCTTTTATTATTGTATGTTCATCGTAAGTTTTTATATGAGGTTTTATAACATATATTTTAATGATAGGTTATTTCATGGATACATGTTCAACTTCTTAAATCTTGATACATGATAATTGTTTCATATATTATAACTTCTACATGTCATATTTTTCGTTTGATGATATGATACAATTTTATGAAAAACAAAGTGGAAAATGATTTAAAAATGAATTGTATTTATAAAAATGATTCATAAAACAATTTTTGTTTTAAAAGATAGAACTATATAATTATTGATATTAAACCATGTATAGAAATTTTAGTGGTATCCTAATAGTTTTTAAGTAACAACCCAATGTTTTCAAGGGAATCCCTTCTTATAATTATGTCACATAATAACATAAAGTCATAACAAAATGAACAACTAAGTACTATCTAACCATTAAACATAAGTTTTTCACTTTTGTGTTTTTAATAGAAAATCGGCCAAAAATAAAAACTTCACCCGTGAATATAAAAATACAATTTAGACATCCGAAAAGTGAAAAAATGATCATAATATAAGAATTGTTATTTTTGTATGTAAAAAATATTTTATTTACAATTTTAGTTTTATTTTAATAATTTAAAATGGAAAGGTATTTTTAAAAAACTTAATAATAAAATTTTAATTTATTGTATTATAGTTATAAGATAATTTTATGGGGACTTGAAAAATGGTAAGGTTGATTTTTTGGGATTTTTCTAAAATAATTTAATTTTTCATGAATAGTAAAAATACAGTTTTGAGTTATCGGTAGATTTGATGACATCATAATGATATAATAATTAATAAAAAATATGTGTCAACTTTTCCATAGAATAATAAGATTTTAGGTGTCCCAAGTGGCTAATACAATAGGAAAATACCACGGTAAAGCACATGGTTTTACAAAAACCACTAATGTGGTGTCTTTTTAAATTAATAAAAAATTCTCTATCTTTTACTATAAATACCCACTCATCCTTTTGTTTTCATTCATTCAAAATACCTCTTCCTCGAAGATATTGTGGTTTTAACCCCCTAAAAGTCCACCCAATGTTTCCATAAGCCCCCAATGTCCAAACATTCAATTTGAAGGAGTTACTCTACAAGGTATTGGAACCATTCACCCTTCTCTTTTAGTCAACACTTCTTTTATGATATCTATTTTAATTTCTATTCTCATATTTTGGGGTTTGATTTTATGTATCCCTCTTACTGAACTTTTTTCCATATGATGATATACCATCTTTGATCTCATCAATGCATTTTATAAAATTTTAAGTGACATAGTTAGGCTGGTGAATTTTCATAAGGGATTCTACCCGGACCACTTTTATTTCTTCGGGTCTCTCCAAAGTTATTTTTACCCAAATGAATTTGTTCTTTATTTTTATGTAAAAATTATACATAATTTTTATATTATCCCAAATGATTTTTCAAGATCCATCACTCATTCTCTTTCGGGGATATATGTGTTCTTAAATGATTCCCTCTTTAATTCTTTCCGATAAGCAAACTTATTTTAAGGGAACATCCCGAATTCTAACAAAATTTCAAGTACACTCTATATTCTATTTTAATACATCAATGTAATTATAAAATCAATCATTTTGTTTTAAAAAATATCTTGGTTATCTTCTGGTTTGTATGATGGATTGTTCCCTTTTCTATTTTAAAAGGCTCTATAGTATTTTCCTTAAAACTGCTCAAAAATGTTTTAATGCTAGAGTTTCATAAATACAATTCATACATGTTGTCACTAATTCCTGACATCAATCACCATGATACATGAATACTTTACCTTATAAATTTTCATGTATATTTTAGTTCCTTTCTTTCATGGACACTTTTATGATACACCCATTTATTATGCTTTATGACATGATTATGATACCCACTTCTTTCCGTTAGTACCCTTATATTTATGTGTGCTTGATTATTTCTGATTATTAATGTGGAAAACATATTCAGGAAAATGATAATACGGGTGCGCCTAGATATCACTTCAATTCATTGGGTAATGTTATGTCTCATGATATATTAAGTGAAATGGTCTTTGCGGCTATCCTTGGCTTGTGCTTGTATGGGAAACAATCATCGAGGTTAGCCTTGACTCATACTAAAGTCACATGTTATGTTTCTGCCACATTTATATGATTCCATGTTTATATGATCCCATATTTATATGTTACGATCCCATATGTTCCATGCCATTGATATCATTTTGTCATGCCTCTTAACATATGTGCTTACGACTTATTCATATGTTCATTCCCCTATCGGGCCTTTTAGCTCATCCCTTTCTTTATGTGTTCCCTAGTGTATCCTATGCAGATGAATGATCACAATGGAAGATATGATCTCATTTTTGAGTTTAAATAAAAAAATTGTTTTTAATAATGTTTTATTGTCTACCTAGTTCTCAAAGACATAAGACTTCACAATCCTTGGCTAGTACTATAATTTATAATTATCTTTAAAATCATGTAATTTTATATGTGGAAGGATGGGATTTCTATTGTTGGTATCAGAGGATGGTCTATTTATTTTTGGAGATTAGGAATATAAAACTTTAGTAAGAAAATTAAGGATGAGACAATGTATACGAAAACATTACTAAATTTTGGTGAGTATTGTGTAAGGGGTTAATCAAAATAATACATCCTTGTCTGGATACGAGCAGGTAGAGGCGGCTTTGGCACATAACTATCTAGGGGTAATACCCAAAATCACTGATTTTAGCGAAACTTGAATGAGAACTTGTGACCGAAAATAGGCCTTACAACACTCTTGGTTACGACAGTCCTAGGGGATATGCTTTGGTTGATTCATGAGGTTAGTACAAACCATTAATAAGGGGAAAAGCCTATAATAATATAGGTTCTGAAATAGATCGAGGATAAACTAGACTTAAACCAATGGAATAACAAGTTAGGATATACATCTCGTTTAAAAATTTATCATTTTAGGTTCAAAAGTTTTATTTTTATGTTCAATAACTAAGTATTAAATACCTCTAACTATACAATTTTTTTCTTAGTTAATGGAAGGAAATATAATAACACATTCCAACAATAAATGTGAAAGGGAATGTGAAGAATGTCTAAATTATATGCCTGATATGATGGGAACTGGTGCTCAAAGCATCATGATAGTACTTTCTTAGCTATCTGAAGTTATGAATAGTAACTTGAGTTATGTGGAACACCATCCTTCTCCAAGAAGAGAGCACATTTCCATATAATCCATCATGTGGAAGTTTCCTCCCGTGTTTAGCAGATCTTCTGATCCCCTCCTTGAGGTAGAATCGATTAACTACATTTAAATGATATTCTCTGTCCTCTAGTGCTTGGAAGAAGAGAAAGTTGTACTAGCGGTCTATCATTTTGATGAGGAAGCCGATCAGTGGTGGACACTGATAAATAATAAAAAGTCCCAAGAGGAAATTGATTCCATGTATTAGTAGGAATTCAAGAGGATGTTCTTAAATAAAAATTTTCCTAAAACCCTCCTTCTCAAAATGGAAAGAGTGTTCCTCAGACTCAAGGAAAAGGAAGATGAGTCCATTAGTGCGTATGAAGAAAACATTACAAGGCTTTCAAGGTAAGCTTCTGGCCTTATCATGAAAATCGAATGGAAGGTGGATCACTTCTTTAGGGGACTAATGTCAAGTCTACAAAAAGTGTTGGCGATTTGAGACTTTGAACATTATGGGGAGATGGTCTATTGTTCCCTCAAGGTTGAAATGGATATTGGAGATTATCAATAGTATAGTGGGCCTGTTGACAAGAAACAAAAAATGTAGAACAACATGGGTGGTCCAATAGACAAATCCCATGATGGAAGAAAGCCCGAATAGCCCACTTGTAAAAGTTGTGGTAAGAAGCATCTAGGGAACTATCTAAAGGGAACCCAGAATTGTTAAAATGTAGAAATTTTGTTCATTTGGATAAAAACTACTCGAGGGATATTAAAAATCCCACTAACGTGGAAGAAGAAAGTAACGTTCATATCAACTCTTAGCTAGTGGTGTTGTGTTATAACTACAAGGAGCATGGGAAATATGAAAAAAAAATCACTAAGACAAGGTATGTTAGAAGAAATAAAAAATAACCTCTAAGGAAACAAGGAAGGGATTATTCTATCACTACTACTGAGGTGGATCTGGAAAACAATGTGGGGTTAATTATGCTAGTTATTCATTCAGTAAATGAGAACGTACTATTTGATTATGGTTATATGAATTATTTTATATATTTCAATTTTAGTAGAACTATTCATCCACCACCACAAATTTTGGAGGAAATTTTATCTAAGAGAACATCAAATAAGGAAATTATTGAGTCCATGGTTTATAACTCTTCCCTGGTTAGCATTTACAGACTGAACCTCCCAAAAAATCTTTTCATACTTCATTTAGTAGAGTTAGACGCTATATTGGGAATGGATTAACTATCTTTATACAAAGACAACATGCACTTTTGGGAAAGGAATATAATTCTTCACATATCTAAGAATCCTATGATTAATTAAAAGTGTAAGGAGGAATATGAGTATACGTTAGAATCATAATCTCATGTGTGGATATTTCTACCTTTTGAGTAAGAAAATCTAGCTCATATGATTGATAAAAAGGACAGAAACATGCTTAAAGACATCCCCTTCATGAGGGATTACACTAATGTATTACCTAAAGAGTTTCCTAGTCCTCCTATTGATCGATAAGTTGAGTTCTCTATTGAACATATCCTCGGAACTCTACATATCTCACAAAAACCTTACAGAATGGGCACCATAGGGCTGTAAGAGCATAAGAAGTAGTTATAGGTGAATCTAGATAAGGGTTTTATACACATGAGTGCTTCACCGTGGGGTACATCAGTCCTCTTCGTCAAGAAGAAGGATGGATCAATGTACCTATGCATTTATTATCGCGAGCTCAATAAAACCACTGTAAAGAAAAACTATCCCCTTCCATAGATAGATGACTTGTTTGATCAGCTTCATGGGGCCTGTTATTTCTCTAAGGTGGACCCTCGGTTGGGATATCACCTGTTAAAGGTGGGTAAGGAAGATATTCCCAAGACTGCCTTTTGAACGAAGTATGGACACTATGAGTTCATAATGATTCCATTCAGACTAACTAATGTTGTAGAAATTTTTTATGGATATAATGAATATAGTCTTTATAAATTATCTCGACAAATTTGTGGTAGTCATTATTGGTGATATTATGATATACTCTAAGAGGAAGAAGGAACATGAGGTGCATGTAAATACTATGTTAAAGACATTGTGATGAAAGAAGTTGTATGAAAATTACAGTAAATGTGAGTTCTGCATAGAATAAGTATAATTCTTGGTGCATTTTATCACCCGCAAAGAGATATTTTTTGACCCTTCCAAGAATAAGGTAATTGAAGAGTGGCACATGCCAACTTCTGCAATGAAGATCCTCAACATTATGGGTTTAGCTGGGTATTATCGCTGATTTTTATGAACATTTCATGATTTTCAAACCCAATGACCAAGATGACATGGAAGGGAGTAAAGTTCGTCTGGACTCAAGAATTTGAAGACTGTTTTAAGGAGTTGGAAAAGTGACTAATCATTGTGCCAGTACTCACTCTCCCAGAAAGTGGAGAACTTGTTGTGGTGTATAGTGATGCTTATAATAAATGATTAGGTTATTTTCTAATGAAAAATGATATAGTAATAGAATACACCTCAATGCAGCTAAAAATCCATGAGAAAAACTATCCCATGACTGATCTGGAGTTGGAGGATGTGATCTTTTTGTAGAAAATCCGGCAGTATTATCTCTATGGGGGAAGTGTGAGATATATACTGATATCAAGAGTCTCAAATATATATTCACTCAAAAAGATCTTAATATATTCCAGAGAATATGGATATAGATCCAGATGGATTATGACTTCTCAATACACTACCACCAGGGTAAGGCAAATAAGGTTGCAGATTCTCTAAATAGAAATGATATTGTATCTTTATCAATTATGAGAATTGAAAAGGATCTGATCTTCTTAGATTTGTAGAGGATGGACATGGGAATCATTAAGATAGGAATATCCTCAATCCTTTCTAAAATTATTGCTTAACCATCTCTCGTTGTGAAAATAAAAGATGCTCAAAGAAAAGATGTTGAAATTCAAAAAAGGGTGGAAGCTATGAAGAATGGAAAATCCTATGATTTCAAAATTTATGAGGAAGGATTCGTTGGATTTGGGTCATAATTATGGGTACCATCCAATCTAGTGATAAATAATGAGATTTTGAATCACCCACATAGCTCAACCTTCTCTATCCACCCAGGGAGCACAAAGATGTATCGAGATCTCTGAGAGAACTTCTGGTGGTATAATATTTGAAGAGATATTTCTGAATATACATCAATGAGCCTGGTATGTCAAAAAATGACGGATGAAAGACAAAATTCTAAGGGGATAATGAAACCGATAATTGAACTAACATGGAAGTGAGAGAAAATCTCCATGGAATTTTTCAATGGACTTCCAAGGACATCCATAGGAAACAATGCTATATGGGTCATTGTGGATCCTCTTACAAAGACAAATCACTTTATCATGATTCGAGAGGACTTATCATTGGATCAACTTGCATGTAAATATATCAATGAATTGGTAAGGCTGCAGGGATTACCACTCTCTATTTTATCCTATGGTGATCTGAGATTCACCTCGATGTTCTGGAAAAGTCTTCAACATGCTCTATGCACTGAACTGAACTTCAGTACATCCTATCATTCTCAAACTAATGGCCAATCTGAGTGAACTATTCATACACTGGAAGAAATTTTGAGATCATGTTCTATGGAATTCAATGTAGAATGGTACAAACATCTTCAACTGGTTTAATTCTCGTACAATAACAGTTTTTACATGAGCTTCAAAATGGCACCATATGAATCCTTTTAAGGGAAAAGGTGAAGAACCCCGACGTGTTGGGATAAAGTTGGTGAGAGAAAGATTCTAGGACCTGAAATGGTTGAAGAAATGGTGGAGAAGGTAAAATCCATTCAGTAGCATATCACGGAATCCCAAATATGGCAGAAGAGTTATGCTGACAATCATTGACGAGTCCTTAAGTTCAAAGTGGGAGACATGGTATTTCTACCCATATCTCCGTGGAAGAGGGTCATGAGGTTTGGAAAGAAAGGGAAGCTAAGTCCTAGGTACATTGTTCTATTTGAGATCCTTAATAAAATCAGAGCTGTGGCATATAGACCGGCACATCCACCTATCATGTCCAAAGTACATGATGTCTTTCATGTATCCCTATTAAGGAAGAACGTACCAAACTCTTCGCATGTACTCTCCCCAGAAGTGGTACAATTGAAGGATGATATTTCTTACAATGAGCAGCCAGTGAAGATCTTGAATCATAGAGATAAACTTCTATGTAACCATACTACATACCTGGTCAAGGTACTAGGGAAGAACTATAGGTACGAAAAGGAAATATGAGAACATGAGGATGTAGTGAAGGAAAAGTACCCACACATGTTTTTGGCCAAAAATGTAAAGTAAAATTTCAAGGGTGAAATTTCATAATTGGGGAAAAATGTAATGACCCTATGTTTTCAATGGAGTCCCTTATTATAATTATTCCATATAATAAAATGAATTCATAATACAATGAACTAATAAGTACTGTCTGACCATTAAACACAAGTTAGTCATTCGTGTGTCATTAATTTTGAAGAACATCCCTCTACATTTGTGATCAGTAAGTGATTTTTATTAGGATAAGGCAAAAATAATTTTTGATGAATAGTAACATACCTTTAGGAATATTAGCATAACTCTATGAACAATAATGAATAGTAATGAAAAATAAAATCGTCCAAAAAAATAGAAACATTAGCCATTAATGTACAAATACAATTTAGACCTCAAAAATTTGAAAAAAATGATCATAGTATAAGAATTGGTATTTTGTACCACAAAATATTTTATTTAAAATTTTATGTTTAATTTAATAATTTAAAATGAAAATGTATTTTTATAAAATATAATAATAAATTGTTAATTTAATATATTATGGTTATAAGATAATTTTTTGATACCTTGATTAATTTTTCAAGGTGTTATAAAATGAGTTATATTTTCAATGTTGATTTTGTAGAATAAATTATGATTTTATTTAAAAATTAAATTAAAAATATTTAGAAAAATATTTTTAAAAAATGGAGATCATTTTTCAATTCCACATGTTGAAAAATGGTTAGGGTGAATTTTTGGTATTTTTCTAAAATTCTTGAATTTTTCATGAATAGTAAAAATACACTTATGACTTTTCAGTATAATTGATGACATCATAATGATATAATAATTAATAAAAAATATCGTTCGACTTGTGTACAGTATAATAATATATTACGTGTCTTATGGGGACAATACCATGGGAAAATACCATCGGAAGGCTCCTGGTTTTACAAAAACCACTAATGAGGCGTCTTTTTAAATTAATAAAAATTTATTTATCTTTTACTATAAATACCCACTCATCCATTCATTTTCATTCATTCCAAATACCTCATCCTCTAAGATCTAGTGGTTTTTTCTCCCAAGGTGTCATTAATCCCCCAAGGTCCCAACCTTCAATTTCATGGAGTTACTCTACAAGGGAAGGGAACCATTCACCCTCCTCTTTTAGTCAACACTTATTTTTATATTATCTCTTTGAATTTCCATTCTCATATTATGGGGTTTTATTTTATGTTTTTCTATTACTGTAATTTTTTTTTCAATATTTTGAGAAACACTTTTCTTTCTCATTAATTCATTTTATGAAATTTTAAGCGATGCCATTAGGCTGCCAAATTTTCATAAGGGATTCTACCCAAACCACTTATATTTCTTCGGGTTTCTCCAAAGTACTTTTTACCCCACTGAATTTGTAATTTATTTTTATTAAAAACTTCTACATGTTGTTTATATGATTAAAAATCATGTTTCATGATCCATCCCTCATTCTCTTTTGGGTATATACTTGTTTTTAAGTGATTCACTCCTTAATTCGTTCGGATAAGAAAACCTATTTTAAGGGAACATCTTGAATTCATACCATATTTCAGTTACAATCTATCTTATATTTTAAGCCACCACTATATTTATAAAATTTGTCATTTTATTGTGAAAAGATTCCTAGTTCACTTCTGGTTTTTTATAATGGATTGTTCCCTTTTCTATTTTTAAAGTCTCTATAGTATTTTCCTTAAAATTGCTCAAAAATGTTTTAATGCTAGAGTTTCATAAATAATTTTTTTACATGTTGTCACTTATGCTTGAAATAAATCACCATGATATTTGGATACATTACCTAATTAATTTCCATGTATATTTTAGTTCATTTCATTCATGGACACTTTTATGATACACCCATTTATTATGCTTTATGACATGATTGTGATACCCACTTCAATCCACGTGTACCATTATGTTTATGTGTGGTTGATTATGTATGATTATTTATGTGGAAAGAATATTCATGAAAATTTTAAGATAAGTGCACCAAGATATTGCTCCAATGCACTGTGTAATGATAAGTCTCATGAGATGTTATATGCAATAGTTCTGGAGGTTAGCCTTGGCTTATGCTACTATGGGAAACAATCTTGGCAGTTAGCCTTGACTCGTACTAAAGTCATGTGTTATATTGGTTCCACATTTATATGATTCCGTGTTTATATGATCTCATGTTTATATTTTATGATTCCATATGTTCCATTCTTTTGATATCATTATTTCATGCATCCTAAATCCTGTCCCTAAGCTATATTATTAAGTTCATTCCCTTACTGGGATTTTTAGCTCATGCCTTTGTTCATGTGTTCCACAAGGTATCCTATACAGATGAATGAGCACAATGAAATATAGGATCTCATTTTGGAGTTTAAATAAAAATATGTTTAAATAATGTTTGATTATGTACTTAGTCTTCCGAGACACTAGACATCATGATCCTTGGCTTGTACTCATAAGTATAATTATGCTTAAAATCTTGTAATATTATATGTGAAAGACTAGGATTGCTATACCTTTTTCCCTCAACCTACTCTTCCCCCTGTGTGGTTGTAGATATTTTATTAAAATATATTTGTAAAAGGAACGAAATATTGTAGCATGTCAACTTCTTTATTTTTATTTTCATTTGTTGATGTGTGGTTTGGAGGTGACTGATGGTCATATGGTGGTTTTTTTACTTGATTTATTCGAATTTTGTTTGTATCTAGTTTGTATTAGTGTGACATCTTAGGTTTTAAAACTGGTCAGTTTCTATGAAATTTTAAAATTTTAATTTTGGTGGTCGGACCAACATAAATTTTGATATATAGAACCTAATTCCTAGATATATTTTTGACCCATGGAGTTGTTTTTGTGAATAATATATGGTTCAACTGATGTATCAGGTGTTCAGGCTTACAATAGTATATGATCAGAGTTTCTGGCCTGTTGAAAACATATCTAGCCAGAAATACATGTGATGTATTATTTACATGATGATAAATTATATTTCACAACATGTAGAATGGAATAAAAGATCAGGTGGTCTACAAAAAGAGTGAATGACATGTAAATTGTTTAAATATCATCATGCTAATACATGGAATTTAAAAATTTCACACTGTGTGATGTGTGAGATTCATTTTTTAAAAAAATTTATAAGGGATCAACCCCCCTTGTTTTTTTCTCCACAAAATAGGAAGGATCACCCAGGGGTATCACAATTCCACTATATTCCCCATATGGTGATATTTGGTTCTTCTCTTTCCAATCTCCAATACGAGTTATAAATTTCTCGTTGGAATAGTTTCAGTAAGGAATTAATTCCTCTTACTCCTCTTTCTATTTTACCTCTCTATATAGTATGCTAAATCTGTGCCAACTCTTTTTCACTATTTCTAGGGAGTTCATATAATATTCCATTTTATTCTGATTTGGATCGAGTTAGAGGTAGATATATGATGAGGGGGAAACTAATTGTATAAGTTTAGCAGTGAATATATTTCTCCTTGATTTTATTAGAATTATGTGTGTGTCATTAAATACATTGGGTATGTGTGATTGAGTGTGACTAATAATATACATAATTATTCATTTTATTTAATTTAATAATTCTTTAGGATGATAATATGTATGGAATTTTTCATTTAGACATGCTAATTCGGGTAAAGGGATTGAGAGCATCCTGGGAATGTTTTCCCATGTGTGTGTTTTTATTTAAATTGATTAGTTTATATTGATTTCTAGGTTCCATGGTAACATGAAGGGTTAATCCAGAGGTTTGAGGTGATGATGATCAATGGGACTAATATGGGAAGATCAACGTATTAAAGACATGACTCAAGATACATGGTTTGATGAGGATCACTAGGTTGTGGTGGCATAGTTTTTTGATTGTGGAATTTAGGTTGTTAAGATGAGGTCATGGACCATGTGATTTGAGATGTTGTTAAACATTAGGATTTAAGAACATTTCCATTTAGGAATAGGGTTATATATGGAGTTTTTTCAGTATTTATTTGAATATCACTGGGTGTTTGTTGGTAGATTCACCATTGGAGTTTTGTTCGCACATATAGTATTCAATCTAGGTGGTGTTTCCCAAACTTGGTGGGTGGAGTACTCCATAGATATTGAGTCTTAGGGTCTGGCATTGACCATCAGTTTTGTTGAAGGTTATAAACATAGAAATACAATTGGATGGGGATGGAACATAATGTAATGGGGTTGAGACCATTAGTTTGGGGTTGAGGAATTCCATTATACATGATCTCATTGGGAAAATGTTTTGGGATGACGAATATCATCAAGCATCGGGGCATCGATTGGTAAGCTAATGATATTTGTTCATTGGGAGATATATATTACCATTCCATAGGATATTGGGATGATGATCCAACAAGTATTTTATGATATGAGGTCCAAGGGACTAGGAACCTGTTTAGGAATATTTCTTAGAATCCAGGTTACATAAACGATGGAATAGGGTTCCGATGACATATTTTATTTGCAGTACATGAGGGTTCACTTAGTATGACATTCTTCAGGGGATGTATTGGTTACTAAGAAAAGGATCCACACCACTACAAACACACACATATATATATATTCACAAAGTTGTTGTATGTCATATATATATATTGGGGACCATATTCAGACATATACTGATGATGGTCTAATCAAGTAGAATAGTCACTTGTGGCTATTGAGCATAAAGTGAGGGAGTATATAATTACATGAATTTTTTATTACTTTTATTTATTTTGAGAATACACCTATATAATTATGGATGAAATATAGGCACCCCTTGGGGGTTGCCTAATAAGATTACTCTCACACCCTTGAAGGGCCCCATGGGATGTGTGGAAATGTTAGGTCAATGAGATCTGGTACGGGATTAGGCCCAAAATCCATACCTTAGTGACTGAGTTGACCTTTTTCATGGGATGGATTCCATAGAACAATGGTGGTTCTTAAATTAAGATTATTTTTTTATATTTATCATGATTATATATGTACGTACTGATGTGGTTAGCCATGCGAAACCCTGTATGTCAATTGTTTTTTATGATCTGTTATGATATGTGTTGCCTACAAATGATATTCATTTCATATTACTTATTATTACGACAAATATATTATGTTTCTGTTGAGTTTAATTTGTTTATTATGTTTTATGGTACTTATTATTCAATTCAATACTTATGTATGGAAAATTATTATTATCACCACCTGAGGGTATAGTCTCCCCACTACCACCTCCCAATTCCTCACTACTAGTTGAAATCATTTGGTGTTAGGGGAGGAACACCTATGTCATTGTGGCCAACCATCTCAAAGCCCTATTCAGGTGGAAAATTGTTTTGGGACACACTGGTAAGATTTTATTGATAAGGTTGTGTCTTTTTATTCCACATAGTACTTGGTCAGTTTGTATTGTCTTTCTATATTCCAGACTTGTTCTATTTTATTCCATCAACTCAACATGTAATAACCACCTCAGGTGTATGGTTTGGTAGACCCAGGTTGGTAAATATAGTTATTATTCCATATATTAAAAGGTAACTAGTGTGTGAGTGTGAATGGGACAACAAAAACCATACACTATTTAAATAGCCATTTATCATTATCGAAAACCATGTTAGCATAATTATATTTTCATTCCAACTTATATTACTTCAATAAAAATCATAGGTAAAAATTTAGTGAGTGATTTATTCAATGAATTATTTCATAGGTAGAGAGGGGTAATTTTATAATTGGTGTAAATTCACAAATACTAATTTACCCCAACTTTGTTTGGTTACATTGATCTGGATGAAACAACAAAGACATGTAAAAGTGAATGTAAAATAAATAAATGTGAAAATATTTTAGGAACAAATATTAAATGTTTTATCTATGTATTCATGATATTTCTAATATAACTCAATGAATATTTTAATATTTTTTAATACAATCGTTACAAAATAATCCTTCTTATATAGGTGATATAGTTTAGTTTTCAAAATAAAAAACAAATAAATAAATTTCATGAGATAATAGATTATGTATGTTTAACAATTTTTCTTTTTAATAGGAAAATTATAATGAAAATAACTAGACGATTATAAAAGTAATGGATAAAAAAATATTTCATTATATGGTACTAATATCACATTTATTTACTCTACTAAAAAAATAAATAATAGGCACATTTAATAACATTTATTTTTAGTGATATAATAAAACCAATCCTCAGGGAACTGAAAATTTTATATATGAAATTTTACTAGAAAATTTATTACATTATTCGAAATTAAAAGTGTTGAAAGGAATAAATGTTAACCAGTTTTAGTTATTGAATAATAGAAATCATTAAAAGTAGTTATTAACTTATCATATTCTTTGAACATTTGAAAATATGTTGATAATTAGAATTATATTTTAATTATATGCAATAGAAGATATATGACAATATATTAAACAAGTATATTGAGAAACTAGAAAAATGTTTTAAATAAAAGGAATCCAATACGATTAAATTATTGAAATACGAACCACCCCTTAAACTTGTGTTAATATTAAAAAACACAAATAATAAAATTAAAATTATTATTTTTGAATATTCATAGATATTAAGTTCAATAAATTATAATTTTACATAACCTTTAAATATCTCGTACAAAATTTCCAGAAATTTTACAAATTGTGTAGTCAGAAAATTGTCATCTAATTTATTATAAAATAATAATCATATCATATTAACAATAACTAAACATGATGTATTTTTAAATTTTAAAAATAAAAAATTAAAAAATTATTATATAATTATATCATATTTTTAGGGGAGTAAAGATATAGTGGTTTAATTGTAATTGAAATATAGGGGTTAAAATGAAGCTGAATGGTGTCAGCAGGCACTAGTGTAGGTATAAGTTTGAAAATAAAATACCTAAAGCATACTTTGTTTAACATCAATGGTGTTAGATGATCATGCAATATGGTGAGAATAGAAATAAAATAAAAAATATTTACAAACGAGATGGATATATTTGGTCTATAATTCATTATGTATTTGTTTTTATAATTAGTAAAACCTATATTAATCTATTGATTATCTTGTTGTATAATATTTATTTAGTTTTTTAGGGAAGTATCATGTTTTATATTGAATTATTTAAGAATTTTAATCTAATAATTCTTCAATGACAATGTTTCCAATTGGTTTTTCTTTTTAGGATCGAACCGATGATAGTTTTTTAACGACTAAAACATATTTATTTATAATTTTAACATCAATTTTTTTAATAAATATGTATTTTGGTGTTTTTAGACAATGCGTAGAGGTGGAAAAGGTCAGGGGATAAAATGGGAGGAAATAAAAATAGTTAAAAAATATGTATATTTATATCATATAGAATCTGGTACTTAGTGCCTATTTATTGATTTTTTGGTATCTTGGGTATGAGATGGGTGGGAATAGGTGGGACATTGACCACTATTTATATTTTTATGGGTACCCATTAGTGTACAGGGTACCCAGTGGGGAAGGACTAAGTATTTTGTGGTCTAAATGTTTTTTTATAAATTTCATTTTTTATTACATTAGAGAAGATATAAAAATGTTTGAACCGTGTTTCCTTTTGTTTTTTAACCATAACTCTTTCCACACTAACTTATAAGGTGGATTCTTCCTTTTTTGTTCTTTTCATCATGTTTTATCTTTCCTAGTGTGTAATTCTGAATGAATATATAGCTTTTATCACATTAATTTGAGTTATATTTCATTATATTATACTCATATGTTCTAAAAGCACTAAACTAATGGTTTCCATATAATTTTTGGCTTTTCAATACTGAATGAATAATTAAATGAGGATCTATTGACACTCATTTACGTCACAATGTCTAAACGACTAAAAAATGAAAATACCTTGAACCCAAAGTGATTCATCCTTTGAAGAAACATCAATAATTGACAAAGGAATGAACAAAGATTCATTTGCACTTGGGTCACGCAAGTTCCACCAAGGTCTCACAAGTATACTTGCACGCCACCCAATGGTTTTGTAGGTGACTTGCATGCCCACTTTGAATTTTTCCCAACGTATTCACTAGCCTATAAATACCCTTATGGGCCCCCCATTTAAGGATGAAAAAAATTTCAAAACTCATATTCGGGATCTGGTTGCCCAAGTCTCTTCTGGAAGTCTTTCGAACACTTCTAAGGTAATTTATTACCTATAATGGAAGGTCTAAACAGAGTAAACAATGCCTAAGTGTTGAAAATCATCAACACTTGTGCGCCTAAGTGGACAGCCCTTAAGGGAAATGGCCACACTTGCGCGCCACCTTACCCCTTCAACAGAACTTGCACGCCACCCTTCTGGAAGCCCCTAGGGATAATACTAAATGCTTGATCCTAGTCTCTCCAATGTATTACCTTAAGGGTTGACCACCGTACAAGTACCCACGTGTCGCGCAGGTACACCTGTGCGACCATGACTTGCGTGCCCACGCATGACTTGCGTGCCACCTTCTTTTTGAGTGCCCCTCCTACCCATTTCACCTCTCTTATCGCCTATCCTCTTCAAGATTAAGCCTTCAGAACCATCTTTAAAGCCATTTCTTTTGGCATGGCTCCCTTTTTGGTTTCCTTATTTGAAAGGAATTCTATGGAACATCTCTCAAAACCTAGTGATTTGCATATCCTTATGTCACTAAGGTGCGAGATTTCATTCATTCAACCTCATCCATAAAAGATGAGAGAATCCTTAATTTGGGCCTCCTTTTCAGGAGTAAGCCCTAATCCAAGTTCTCTTAATTTGGGAATCCTTCTTAGGAGTAAGCCCCATGTCCCCTTACCTGGGCATCCTTTTCATGAATAAGCCCGAGTAATAATTTCCCTAATCTGGGCATCCTTTTCATGAGTAATCCCCAAGTTCACAAATATGGGCATCCTACAGAGGATTAATCCCCAAGTTTCTAAAATCCGAATTTCCTTAACCTGGGCTTCCTTTTCAGGAGTAATCCCTAGTCATAATTCCCTTTAACCTGGGCCTCTTCATTAAGAATAATCCCCAGTCATAATTTATCTTAACCAATCTTAATTTACTTTTGACCTGGGATTCCTTCTGAGGAGTAAAACCAATCATAAGTTCCCTCCTAATTTTGGAATTTTCCTCAAAAGTAAGCCCCAAGTTAGAGTATCCAAATCTCCATAAACACATATATCTTTATGGACCTTGTTACTGGGTTTCTTCCCTGAAGTAAAACCCAATCTTCATCTATTTTGGGCAGTCATATATATGTAAGCCCGACATCATTTCTTATGATGGCACAATTGTCTGGTTTTACCAATACCTTTTGTTTCTCACACTGAGCATGACTCATGTGAGCTTAGAGTGTAAAAGTAATTATGACATCTTTCTTTGAGCCATAAATCATACATAAATCTCATACTTCTTTACAAGAACTATGTGGGTTCTGATTTCTTTTTCAAAACAAAGGATACGTAGGTTTCCCATCTGTGGGTACGATCCCAACTATGAAATAAGTCATGTCCTTATGAATGAAAATAAACATAAAGTGCCCCACTGAGTGGCTTCAAAACTAGTATGGTTATCATAATAACCAAGAGATTTATATATAATATGTCGAAGGTTACCATTGACCAAGAATCTATAACAAATACAGATGATTCTATATCGATAAAGAACCTAGAATACATATAAAATATTCTCTAAATCTCATACATACTAATCATTGATTGTCAGTTCTAAAGAAAATATCATTTTCATACTTGTTAATGTAATAAGGATTCATGATCATAAATTAAATATATAAAGAGAGTCCCAGAGTAGACAATAATTCCCCTAAAAAGGTGTGATGAGTCCGACCTCCCAACCTATCGACCAATGCAAATTCTTATGTCTCATCAGCTCATAACTAATAAGCACCTACCTTTGGAAAGTAGGTCCAAATGAATATGGAATCATTGGATGTTTCTGGTTCTACGAACAAACCAGTTAGAAGCTGCTTGGAATGTTTGAACCTTAAATAAATGAGGTCATCCCCAATTTCATAGGAAACAAAAAATGGTGAACCCTAAGTGAATCCTTAACCAAGTTAAAATGATGTTTTACTTATTTGTTAGACCCTTATTTAAACTCAATGAGAGGGCCAACAAAACAATCAATAACATATGTGCTCATTCAAAAGATGTATCAGCAGAACTTATCTTGATTATGTTTGTTATATTAAATAAGAACTATTTTCCAAGATCTTCTACATTACAAGAATGGATTTTCTTACGTTCACGTCTATGAATACCTCTGCTGTGAAAACCTCTTCTGTGAAAACCTCTGCTGGGAATGCATCTACTACTACTACTCCTGGATCGTCATCTGCTCTGAGGGAGACATCACCTACTCAGTGTCTTCAATGCTGGATATCAAATGTGCTGGATAAGGAGTACCGTCAAAATGGTTTTATTCCGAATCTAGAGGCTGCTCGACAAGCCCTCGAAGTCAATAACTCACCCTGGTCATCTGGACAGCGACAACCAGTGATAAAGAAGCAGGCGGTGCTAACAACCGTCTCCAACTGTTTTGGGTTGTTATCCCCGAAACGAAAAAACCATTCCCTCCCATATTCTGAGGAGGTGATTGAAAAGTCCACTCAAGGCCTCAATTCCAGGAAACAGGAGTCCTTCCCAAGGGCTCCCACCAACAATCGACGCCAGACATGTGTGGCAGTGCACCCTCAACGTGATGAGGGTATCCTCTCCAGGCGTTCAGCTCATGTTCCTCAAACCCGAGTAGGAAAGACGAACCACCAAGGGAGACAACCAGTTAATAGTGAGAAGTTTCTCATCTATGACATCTCCAGAGAATTCCACCAACCTAACTTGGTGGCAATCAACGAATGGTCACACACACCCATCCGTTTTAATTCTGCTATCTAGCAGACTCGTCTGGAAACAGCACGACAATCCTGCCAAGCAATTCTGGTGGAGTACTACAGATAGGAACATACACCTATTTATAAATCATTTTCTATTCAACAGGCTCGTCTGACTACATATGATGGAGCCCTCCAGCCCAATGTGTTGACAACTGGTAAACAAGCACATACACCTGCTTACACTCATTAGTCCTGCTAGCAGCCTCGTCTGTTAGTATTGAAGGAAGTTCGTCAAACATGTTCAGTGGAGTGCAATCAGTAGGCACATACTCATGCAAGTATTGATCAAGCCTACCAATAGTCTCATTTTGTAGCATTCGGAGAATTCAGTCGAAAGGCTCTGACGAAAAATAGGAGGCAGACTCAACTCTCTGCCCCCACACATCAGTACTGTCAGAATTCTCTTACAAGAAAAGGAGGACAGGGACTGGAACACACACCTACTCCAAACACGGAATGGACGTATATTCCCGTTCTGGCAGCTGTAGTCACCGAGCACCTTCTATCAATGGTGAAAGAGTAGAAGTAAATCCCTACTCATATTCTGGATGTCTACCAAGATATTATAACAGCTTCAGTAGAATCTCAGGGAAAGACACATAAATCTATCCCTACCAGTGGAGTGACATATCAACAGTTCACTCCGGAACAGACACACACCTCTGCTCCAATCTAAGAGAGTTGTGGGGCATACTCCCCTATATCATACAGACAACCAATTCAGACACATACACCTGATTTGAGTAGAGATAATCAGCCTACCTGATCATTTCTCCTGAGCTGGCACATACAACTACCCATAATGACCACTTTCATCAACATGTGTTTCTTAAATTGAGTAAGAAGGCGTCTAAGAAGAAGACCCGCCTAGCACAATCAGGAAATGAAGGTCCAATCTATAATAATGCCTTACTCGATGCTGGAATTCTTGATACACTAAGACAATTATCTATTGGAACTCATGATTTTACTCTGTCAGTTCCCAATAGTGGGAACATTAATTCCGAAGGTCTGCATCATACACTTCCTTATGAAGGATTTTTCATGTCAATTCGGTCGATCTCGATGTTTAATATTTAGGTGAGAGTCACAAGAACCCTCTGTATGGCCAGAAGACCAAGGAGCAAAATGTTTCATCTTTTTCTGTAACCCACCATGGTGCTCCTCCCCATGATAATGAATTTAGCTACGAAAGTCCTCTCCGTAGTAATAATGCACATTTCCTGGAAAATTCTTCAACGGACAATGTAGTGATGAGTAAGACCTCTTATCTTGCGGCACTTGAAAATGTGAATCCAGTCATTTTTTATGCTTTACCAACAGCAGGTGAAATAATTTCTCAATCAGAAGATAGCTTGGGGTGTAGGTCATTCTCTGAACCACCCTTGGGTCATTCATCTTCTAGTTTGATCAGCGAATTCTATACCAATATTTCTGAATCCGATGAAGCAGCAATAAAGAACCAAATCTTGTCTTATCAGGTAGAATAATCTTCATTGAATGATAAAGAGGATGTACTGAATATGAGAAAAAAACTGGTGATAGGTGAAGTTCCATTTATGTTTTGGCCTTTGGCTGATTCTCAGTATGACATTCCAGAGATGTTGAAGGAAGATGGAATTCATGATATTCGTCTCAACATATGGAAAAATCATTGTTAGTTTAAAAAGAAAATATTATCTTATGATGAATATTAAAATCTTGTCAAGATAATAGAAGGGTTACAACGCCAAATTGATTTGTCTTCTCTCTTAGTTTCTCGATATACGAAGGCTGAAAAGCAACAGAGATCCCTTCAACGTTCATGCCTTGGCGCACTAAGAATATTGTGCTAGTTAATTTCCAATGTCCCATCTAGTATTCATATCAGGGGATGGGGTGTTCATGGAGCACTAAATTTCACTGCACTCTCCAGTCAACAAAGCCCACCGAAAATGGTTTCATTCAATGTTATTGCTCATGGCCAGCCACATCCAATTGGATTTGTTTCTAATTAAAGGCTCGCTCAAGAACCGTCCTCAATTAGTTCTTCTCAAAATCACGAATACATAGAAAAGGTTGTTTAATTAATCCTACATCAAGAAAATGATAATATTGAACAAGATTCTTGTTTGGAGTGTGCACATCATCTAGTGACAGAAGTTTCAGAAATCATCCAATGGTCTTTCGAGCTGGGTGATAACAGTAGATGCAGGTTAATGCATCCAGCCAATTTCCGGACTAAAGTCCATAAGATCGGGAGAGATTTTAACAGGGTATCAGATAGAGAAACTCAAGAACCACCCCAGCTTGCCATACTGGGGACTCTTTTAACCCAACCCTCAAATTAAACAAATAGGATTTGAGGAGTTGAGTAGATATAGCAGGAATAGCCCCAGTCCATAGGACTGGGGACTGTTTCAAATCCTCAATCTCTCCCTCATAGAAAGTCAGTCTTCTCTCTAATAGGGAAGAAGCCACAAGAGGAACGAAGAGACAAATTATCTGGAGATTCCCTCCAAATTACAGTTTGTCAAGAAGTTCATGAGGGATCAAATTAGCAAAAGGCAGTGTCTCAACAAGGACATGGAAGAAGACAATATCACAGAAATTCCAATAAAAGAGATGCAATGCGTTATGAATAAATTAATGTCATCAATGTTGTTGTTGCTAATCCCCCATATAAGGCTCACTCAGAGGGATCATATGAAGAGGTTCCTGCTCAAGAAGTTTCATGCACAGATACAAAGGAAGAAGGTGTGCATACACGAAATCAAAGGATTACCTAGAATCTAGGTAATAATTCAAGTAACCCACTTCCCCCTCTCCTAAAGGTGTTCAATAAGGGGAAAGGAAAGAATCAGGTCACATACCCTTCCTCTAGAGAAGGCCAATCGCTGTTACTAGAGCAACGATTTTCACAACAAGAGGAAGAAATGAAGGAATTGAGGAGGTTGAATGCAGAACTACTTCAGGGTAGTCTTCCTACTAAGCGTGCTAGAGTCAGTCAACCAAGGGAATTTGTTGCGGCTACTGAGATGGATGAAGAATATCATCCTCTACTAGTACAACTTCACAGGTCTAATCCTACAAGTCATGTGCAACAACAATCGGCAGTGCTACCATCAGTTGCAGTACCAGCCACTACATCTTTCCAAGCTCTAGTCATTGCACCTGCTTAGGTCCAAGCTCAACCGGATGTTTCTCAAAAGTTAATAACTACTATTGAGTCATTAACAGCTCGGTTGGAAGCTATGGAGGGAAAGTGTGCTCAAATTCAACCAGAAAAGAGAGCTTACCCTGAATGGGTAGACACAATTCCTCCCCCATAAAATTTTGCAAGTACCATATTCCCAATATTTAATGGTTTGGGAGACCCAGAGCAATACTGAACACATTTTGTTTCTTGTTGCGATCCTATGATGGGAACCCCTCAACAACAAGATGCAGTTAAGCTCAGGTGATTTGTACAGTCATTACAAGGCCCTGCCTTTGTTTGGTACACAAGCTTGCAATCCTGGTCAATTACCGGATGGGAGGATCTACACCAACGATTCCTTCTTCAATTCAGCTCAACTTTTCCAAAGACAACAGTTTTTTATCATAAAAACTGTAAGCAAATATAGAATGAAAGGGTTATATATTTCATTTCTTGCTAGAAGGGATTAACACATTCTTTGAGATTAGCATTACCTCAAGAATAATTGTTTCCAATCTATGTAGAAAATTTGTGTGATGAATTGTGCACGCTGTTGATCCCTGTGAAATACACAGGAGGGTTTCGAGACCTTACTTAAATCACTCAACAGATTGAAGACTCTCTTATATAGACTAAGGATAAATCTCGTGTAATTCCATCAGCTCTAGGTAGGATAATGGGTAAAGAAAAAAACTGATACAGTTATGCTTAAACAAGCACCTGTACCTGTTTCTACTTCAAGGCCTTCGTCTTCTCGAAGGGCTCCGCCTCATCAGTGTCAACAACAAAGGCTGTTTCGTCAAGATGATCAAAGAGATCAAAGATAGAAACAATTTGAGGATCTAAAGAGAAAAGTTTACTTTTTCTAAAATGAACAAGTTCCTGGTTACTTCATTTCGGCTCTAGAAAATAATTTGGTTCAATTGACAAGGCCCAAGAGGCCAAACAAGGAAGGAGATGAAGACCATCCCAACTATTTCCCATTTCATTAGATGTTGGGGAATCCCATTCAGGAGTGTTTTGTCTTCAAGGAACTCCTACAAAAAATGGTTGACATGGGACAAGTCAAACTGAAAGGTTCTTCAGCTCAAGTAGCATGTGTTACTGCTACATATCCAGAGGAAGAAGGCGAGTGGAAAGAAGTCAAGAACAAAAATGTGAAAAAATATGATGATTTGATGGTCAAAAAAATGTTGAACTGAACTCATTCTATTTTGTGAACACATTTGAAGAAACCAATGGTTTCTTCTGCCATGAATGACATAGCAAAACCCTCTTCATCAGAAGAAAAATCCTTAAAAGGGAGGCATAATTCAAAGAAAGAGGAACAATCAGAAGAAGATGAAATTGTGTCAAAGCCTATGTTTTCATTGACTCTGGAAGATTTTATGCCATCTACTTCGAAGTCGTGGGCACCATCCCACCAAACGACACAACGTAAACTGGCTAATCAGGTAGATTCTTCATCAGATGAAGAGTCGATCTTTGGTTCTGTTAACATGATTCACTTAAAAGATCCATATTCCAGTCGCAGTTTCAATTTTGATGAGTCTGAATTCCTTGTATCAAAAAGAGGAATCAGAGGGAGTTACGGAGGCTCAGGGTATAGAGGAAGATGTGGATCTTTCAGATGCCACTATTCAAATTCTACCCCTGCTAGAACTGTGTCTGCAGCAGAAACTCATGGTAGAGCCCTTCAACAGGATCAACAAGAACATGAAAATTATTCCACCAATAGCAGAATCGGTCTTGGAACAATTATTTTGGAATATCGGTTGGAGGTTCCATCTTCTTCATCTCAGCAAGTAAATAGACCTAATCAGTCTAATCTTCCAAAACCGGGAGTATTACCAACTCTTACCCCGATACAAGATGCATAAACTTCCAAAACATAAACTTCTTAGGCACATGTGAAACCACGTGTTCCTGTTGGAAACACATACCTTTGTATAAAAAGTATGATGTATTGAAACACTTGGCCCAAGTACTGGACAAGTTATCAATTCTGGATTCTTTGAATTTATTGAAGGATCTTCGGGAGGCCCTCTTCGAGGCATTGTCAAGTCCTCAGGAGTTTGAAACTGAAATTGATGCGGTTGAATCCTACCATGTTGAGAATAATCCTGCAGAATGACATGCCGTGATATATTTTATAGCTGAAGATGACGATGATGTTATGCATGGACCTATTAGACCTTTGTACTTATCTGGATAGGTCAATGGTGTAGACGTCTGAAGAGTTTTCATTCATAATGGTTCAGGAGTCAACCTCATCCCCATTCGTACACTTCGTTGATTGGGCCTCACGGAATCTGATTTATCTCCTTCTACTTTGATGTTACAGGGATATGATAAAAATGAACAAGAACCACTGGGCGAGATTACACTCAGAACTCAGTTTTGATATCTTGTATCCAATTCATATTTCATGGTTGTTGATCAAGACTTAGCCTTCAACATCTTGCTTGGAAGTCCCTGGCTACATCAACATGTGGATATCCCTTCATCTAACCATCAATGTCTCAAATATTGTTTCGATGGTAAAATTGAGACATTGTATGGTGATAAGTCCCCATTCAAGACATGTGAATCTCAATACATTGAGGTGGAATTCTATCACATGAAGGGAATGGAGAAATCCACAACATGGGAGACTACCAAAGCTAATGATCCATATGGTTTGGAAATGATTCCAGAAAACCCATTTACACATGTGAGTACAGATTATGTATTTCCAATCAGTAAAATTGACATGATAGACCTAAATCAAAATACTCTTATGGGAACTTCCATAATGTCTATTACGACAATCAAGCCAGAAAACATGTGAGAAATTGGTGATTCACCAAGCAATGATGAAAGCTCGAATGGAGATGTCTTCATTTCATCCGCTGAAATCCAGAAAGTCTATACTTTGCCATTTAGGCCAAAAGATGTTATAGTAATGTCAGTGGTGAATGATGATGTCGACCCTCAATCCGTCAACTCCTCTATATTACCCATGAAAGACCCTTCATCATCAACTAGGTTAGAAATGGAAGCTTATTCTTCAAGATTTTCAAATTTTAACATCTCTTCTAATCATGGAAATTCTACTTCATCATCTACTATGCAAGTAGAAAAAGAAGAAAAAACAAATGTTGAAGAAGAAGATGATGATCTTAGAGATGCTCCTCTAGAATTTGAAGAAGGTATCTCTACCACCATGGTTGAACTCAGATAAATAAATTTGGGTACAAAAGAAGATCCACGCCCCACTTTAATTAGTGCAGTCCTGACTCTTGAAGAGCAAGAGATGTATATTTCTTTTTTAAAGAAAAATCGAGATATATTTTCTTGGAATTATACATAGATGTCAGGGCTTGATCCTGATGTTGCCACTCATCGTATAGGTTTTCCATAAGAACATTGAGGATTCAAAAAAGCCGCTAGAAGAACACACCCATCCTATGCCTCCAAAATTGAGGATGAAGTGGATAAGCTTATCAAAGATAACTTCATCAGAAAGGTTCAATATCCCAAATGGCTGGCTAATATTTTCCTAATGAAAAATAATAATGAGAAAATTAGAGTTTTCATTTATTTCAGATATCTTAATTGGAATTGTCCTAAGGATGTTTTTCTAGTACCGATTACAAAACTCCTGATTGATGCAACAGCTGGCTATAAAGCACTTTCCTTCATGGATGAAATTTCTTGTTATAATCAAATCCGAATGGCTCTAGAAGATGAAGAATATACAGCCTTCAAAGCAGCTCAGGGGGGTTTTTTTTCTATCGGGTAATGCCCTTTGGCTTGAAGAATGCAGGCACAACATATCAGCGTGCCATGTATCGTATCTTCAAACCCTTTTTAGGGAAGTTTGTTGAATGTTATGTGGACTATTGGGTGGTTAAATACAAACAACTTTCTAATCACTTGGATGATTTGGAAATCATATTCCATAAACATCGACAACATAATTTGAAGATGAACCCCTTAAAATGTGATTTTGGGGTAACCATAGGAAAATTTCTCAGCTTCATTGTACTCCATCATGGTATCGAGGTCGATACTGAGAAGAAAAAGTCAATCCTTGGTATGTCACCTCCTCAAAATTTTAAGGAATTGAGAGGACTTCAAGGACACTTGGCCTATATTCTGCGTTTCATCACCAATTTGGCAGGAAAAAGTTTACCCTTCACCAAATTGATGAACAAGGGAGTCACTTACCAGTGGAATGAAGAATTTCAATAAGCATTTGATATTCTCAAGAAGTATCTCTTGAGTCCACTGGTGTTAATGCCACCTGTTTAAGGAAGACCACTTATCCTCTATGTGAAATATCTAGTGAGATCATTAGGTTCCTTTCTTTCTCGGAAGACTGATGTTGGGAATCCAAACAACCTCTACTATCTCTGTCGGACTATGCTTGAAGCAGAAACCCGATATTCAAATATTGCGAAGTGCTGCCTAGCATTAATGTTTTCAGTTCAAAAGTTGAGACACTACCTACAACATCACGAGGTCCAGTTGGTATCTCTCAATAACCCACTCAAATTCATACTTAGTCGTCCAAAGCTTACAGGACGTCTAGCATGGTGGGCATTTATTTTTCAGCAATTTTATATTCAATATGTGTCTCAAAAGGAAATAAAGGGCCAAGGTCTGGATGATTTCCTTACTGAACATCCTTCAGTAGAAGATACATCTTCAGATATTTATCTTCCTGATGAGATGTATTCTTTATTCAAGACAGTCTTAAAACATGTGAAATGTACTTTGATGGCGCTTCCAGAAGTCCAACAGGGAGGAAAATGGAAAATTCTAAGTTCAACAATGTTGGGTTAGGAATTGTGCTCATTTCCCCAGAAAAGGCAGTGCTACCCTATTACTTCTCATTGTTGGTAGGCGGTACAAATAATGAAGCAGAATACCAATCTCTCATCGCAGGCATGGATTTGGCGCTTCAAGCACAAGTGAATCACTTAAAGGTGAAAGGTGATTCAGACCTAGTAATCAAACAAGTAAATGGGGGATTATGTAATCCGAAAAGAAGAGTTAATCCCTTTGTATGATTTGTTCATAGAGTTAACGGTGGAATTTCTTTCGGAACTGATATTTTCTTATGTCCTGAGATGAAAAAATTCCCAAGCTTATGCACTAGATAATATAGCCACAACTTTGGAAGATCCAAATCGGGACAAGACAACCATCAGTATCGCCCACCGTCATACAATTTCACCTTATGTTCAAATAAAAAAAGAGGAAATCAATGAAATTAGTCCCATCTCTGAACCATATGGCCATACTATAGGATAAATTACACCTATCAGGGAATACCTTTAAAACAGAACACTTCCACCTGATAGAGGTGGGAAAGAACAAATCCGGCGACGTGTGGTCAATTTCACTCTTTATGATAGAACCTAGAGAAAATTATCGACAAGCGTGGTTTTGATGGAGTTCTCTTCAGAAGCATCGATGGTGAAGAGACAATGGTTGTCCTGAAGGATGTGCATTCAGGAGTCTGTGGTGCCCATCAGTCCGGACATAGACTATCTGATCAAATTCGAAGGTTTGGATATTTTTGGCCTTCAATGTTACAATATTTTATTGATTTCACAAATAAGTTTCATTCTTCCAAAGTACATGCCAACTTCATTCATCAACCCCCAGAGTTTCTTCATACAGCTAAATACTCATGGCCATTTTCCACATGGGGAATGGACGTAGTAGGACCTTACCCTTCAGCTACATCCAATCAGTTTAAGTATATTCTTACTGTTACTAACTTATTTTCCAAATGGGAAAAGACAATACAACTCAATGAATTCAGTTCTAAATACATTGTTAGCTTCATCAATTCTAACATTATTACCAGATTTGGTGTCCCTCATACCATAAAGATGGACAATGGAACCAACTTCTGTTCATCTAAGGTGAGGAAGTTGTATCAAGAATACAACATCAAATGCAATCATTCATCTTGGTATCGTGCAGTGGCCAATGGCCAGATAGAAGATTTCAACAAGACTCTTTCAAACATACTGCAAAAGATGGTGTGTAAAGATAAGAAATCATGGCCTGATAAACTCTTTCATGCATTATGGGCTTATCGAATCACCACCCGCACTGCAACACGGTCAACTCCATATTCATTGGTATATGGAACGGAAGTATTCTTTCCCATTGAGGTTCAATTACCCTCGCTCAGAGAATCCATTTGTGATCAGTCATCTACAGAAGAATAATCTCAAAAACAATTGGATGAATTGGAATGATTAGACAAGAAAAGATTATGCACCTGGCACCACTTGGAATTCTATCAGAATCGAATAGCATGAGCTTTAAAAAAAAAATTCATCTTCATTCAATCGATCAGGGAGAATTGGTATTGGTTCTTAGAACTCCAATGATACCAGGAAGGAAACCTCCCAAGCTGGAGCCAAAATGGTAAGGACCTTATTCAATACATAAGGTCTACTCCAATGGAGCATTTTATTTAATCTCAATGGATGGAGAAATCATCACTACTCCAACCAATACTAGATTTATGAAGAAGTATTTTGTGTAACAAAAATACTTTATCATCCAGAAAGACGTTAAATTGCAGCATCGACGGTCCAGTCATATGACCTTAAACTATTCACACCATCATCTAACATGACGTTAAACTATGACATCCTAGCTACATGACTCTAAGCTGTACAGAAGACCCTTACGTCCAATATGATGTTAAAATATGAAAAAGTCCCTAATACGTCCAACATGACGTTAAACTATGTCCTATTTTTTCCTTACTGCTTAACATTAAACTGCACAGTCCCCCTTTCATCCAACATGACGTTAAACTGTATTGTCCTCATCGTCTTGGCTATAGAACACTAAACTGTACAACACCCTTACGTCCAACATGACGTTAAAATGTGTCCCTTAATACGTCCTACATGACCTTAAACTGTATTGTTTCCATGCTATAAGACACTAAACTGTGAAGCACCAATATTCCTCACTGCAAGACTTTAAACTTCATAGTCCCTTCACATGTCCTACATGACATTAAACTGTGCATCATTAAGGTTGTTGCTACGTCTTGTTTCTCACACTGAGTATGACTCACGTGAGCTTCGAGTAAACTTCAACCATAACACCCTCTTTGGGCCGCTAACCATGTGTAAGTCCCAACACCATTTTTAGGTCGTTTCCCCCAAGAACAACTTGATCACTAATTCATTATTTAATTTAACTACGCGGACTTTGATCCTTGCCTTCTAGGCTAGGTACGTAGGAAACCTCCTAAGGTTCAACCCCAAAACCAATATCATCACATCGGTTCACCTCTATCTCATACGATGTTAATTCGTGAAGCCATCCCTAGAATCAATCTCTTCACATTGGTTCACCTTTGTTCTTGCTACATGACGTTAAACTGTACAACACTTTTGTCCTGTACGACAATTGTTGGTGCCAAAATATTGAACGCAAAGAAGGGAAGAAAAATAATCCCACACACTACCTCTCGAAGCCCCGATGCAGAGCGCCACTACAACACTGCGGCCGCCACGAAGCACAAGATGTGGAAACACTCCGCGAATTCCCTGACGTTCTTAAGACCACCGTGAAGCACAAGAGGCGGTAATGCTCCGTAAACACTCGGACGTTCGCGAGCCCGCCGCGAAGCACTGAACCCCCCTTCGTGTCGCCTGAGCTCTGCTTCGCGGTGCCCCTTTCCTATAAATACAGGGCCCCCTGAGTACAAGGGACGTACAATCCGACTTTTCAGCTTCTCAACTCCCGAATCACGAAGTATCCTTCGCCCCGAGAATCATGAGCTCGACGAGGTATTTTTTTCATCAAGAGATGCCTTCTCCTTGTATCGTTTTGAGCCCCTCTTCTGAGAGGGATTCCCTTCATGAAGCCTAAGGCCATTCACGAAGGACGTGGATTCCCAAGGGAACCCGGGTAGCCGCACATCGTTTATGCTTCGCGAAACACCCATCCTATACTAGTGATCCACATGCCAAGGCAGGGTCGCTGTACATCGCGAAGCACACTGCTTCCCAGCACCTTACATCATGAGGCACCTCTGCTTCGTGAGGCTGTTCTCCACAAATACTATTCCACTTCGCGAAGCACCTCCCATTCACACCCCTACCCCATGCTATGGCCAAGGCACTCCACTTCGTGAAGCACACCCCTTTTCTCTGCGATTCTTCTTCCCGTGTGACCCTCCAGGTTTACACGATGTGATTTCAAAGTCCCATGGACAACACCACTCATAGAATTTCTTCGCCTAATTCTTCTTCTCATAGGCATTCTAATGGCTATTGCTCTTTCGCATAGTCATGAAAATGTGGACCCCTTGATGTTTCTTTCTGCGACCCCCCTTGATCACGACCTTACCGGTACCTTCCCTACCCCAAGGAGCAGAGGGTACCGGTCATGTAAGTCCTAGGGGTGAAGAGTAAGCCCACGTTGTCCGAGCTGTAGGATGTTAAACTTCCATGAACTTCATCCTCAACACATGACGTCAAACAGTGATCCGACCCCATGCCTCACACGCAGGGCCCCCCTGCTCAGACATTCTTTACGCCACTCGTCTCCACGGAGATGGGATCACCCCTCCATAGGGGATGATATACTCCTTATCAGAGTGGAATATGTCCACGGGAGAAGGGAACCCACCTTTTTGTAAGCCCCCTAGCCTCTATTGCGGAAGGTAGCACCCATGCACCTCCGTACTTCCCCACCGATAAGGCCAGTGGAAGGCGTGATAGGGAACGAGGCACCTTCCATCTTTGGTCCCAAATCCCTCTCCTACTGTGCTTTGCCGCACTTTGGGCCTCCATCCTAGAGTAAGTCCTAGTACCATGGCCCGCCTAACGCGTAATCCCCTCTTCGCTTCTCACAGACGCACCCTTCACGACGCGATCGTCAGGTCTTTGCTGCCTCTTGTTTCTCACACCGAGCACGACTCACATGGGCTTAGAGTGAGCATCGACTATGACACCCACCCCCGTCCATCATGAAGTTAAACTATATGCCCTTATCCAGCATGACGTTAAACTGTATTCCCCCGTCCAGCATGACGTTAAATTAAACATCCATATGAACTACGTGGTCTTTGATCCACGTCACAACATTGTACGTAGGAAGCCTCCATGAGGTTCAAGCCCACCGCCCATCGTTTATTCACATCAGGGTTCACCCTCATCCCACATGACGTTAAACTGCATTCCAGTCTAGCGGTAAGCCTTTGTGAATATCCTGAACTACATGGACTTTGATCCATGCCAATGCATGGTACATAGGAAGCCTCATGAGGTTCAAGCCCACCACCAGTGGACCCCCTGTATCACCTTCAAGTCGGTTCGCTGACGATGCCCTACCCGAACTATGAGGACATTGATCCATGTCAAGGCATGGTACGTAGGAAGTCTCCATGATGTTCAAGCCCAACATCCACATGGACCAAGGTCCACATTCACATTGGTTCTCTGATACACCTTCGTCCCGCATGACGTTAAACAGCATTCCAATCCAGCGGTATGCCATTGTGACTATTCTGAACTACGTGGACTTTGATCCATGTCAAGGCATGGTATGTAGGAAGTCTCCAAGAGGTTCAATCCCACCACAAGTAGACCCCCTGGATTCACTTTCACATCGGTTCACTGACGAAACCCAAACTGAACTACGGGGTCTTTGATCCGTGCTAAGGCATAGTACGTAGGAAGCCTCCACGAGGTTCAAACCCGCCACCACTTGGACCCCTGGTCCTCCTTCACGTCGGCCATTCGACGTCCAACTTGAACTACATGGTCTTTGATCCATGTCATGGCATGGTAAGTAGGAAGCCTCCCAGAGGATCAAGCCCACCAGATGCAGGTCACTCTGACCCTCTTCACGTCAGTTCACCAACTCCTGGGCAGCCTAGTGTGTAAGCCCCCACACTATCTAGACCAAGGTCCTCACTTGTGTTGGTTCACCGACACACCATTATGAACTACGAGGTCATTGATCCATGTCAAGGCATGGTACGTAGGAAGCCTTCACAAGGTTCAAGCCCACCACCAGTGGACCCCTGGGTTCACCTTCACGTCGGTTCACTGACAATGCCCATCAGACCAAGGTCCACCTTCACATCGATTCACCAGCACCATTCCAAATTACGCGGACTTTGATTCCCTACCACGGGGATACGTAGGTGGTCCCCTCGAGTCTCAAGACTGACTCCACTGTCGCCCTTGCGATGGTTCCATTTCACCCCCCGCCACTTTTTTCATCCATCCTAATTCTCACCCGGGCCGCCACATCTCGGTGAGATCACGCCACTCCGCTCCCCTCCACAGCATCCGGGAAGCCACCCACAAGTTGTCCCTGATATTGGCATCCATTCAAGGGAGATTCATCAATCTAATCCACTCTAAATAGTGTTCTGATCAGGCCAATCCTTCTTCGGAAGACGTTAAACTCACAGCCTACCTCGTGATAAACATGATATGCCTGAGGAAAACCTCGGATGACACGCCTTTGGCATAACCATCTCTGCTAGACGTTAATCTTGCTACATAACCTGTGTTAAACATAGGAAGCTGAGGAAAACCTCAGATACTTGCCTATGGAATATGATTCCCCATGCCCGATGTTGGATGCCTCTGGCTTCCACGCCCTCGAGAATCCCTATAACAAGGAACAGGAGACAGACACACCAATTCCCCGGCGTTCAGACACGTTACTGATGACTCGATGTGACTCCTCCCCCGACTGAAGGTTGCTGCCCTATCCAGACCCTTTGGAATGTCCTGACAGAAGCAGCGTAATTAACCGGCATCTATGGAAACATGGCATTGGGAATGAGTTTCACGAACAATGCATTAAATCTATGAGGGAGACCCGGACAAGGTGACGAGTTCCGAGGAGGAATCCATGGAAGGAGGAACCGACATCCCATCATCCCAGTTTCGATCAAGGAACAGACATCCCTGAACAAGGAGCAGATGCCGGCCACCTTTGGAAAGCGGGAATGCAGGGAAACACAAAGAAAGTCGTGCCTGTCGCGCCATGGCGGACGGACGCGCATGCCCCGGCGAAAGCGTCCGAAATAGAAATGGTGAGCCCGACATGAAATTATTCTCCTCAATATGGAGATTAGTAACGTTCGAGACGTCAAAAGATTTACGTGTCACCGGATCCAGATATCCAGCACCTGGTCCCGCTAAGCAAATGGCAGGACTAGTGTGAAACTCACCGGAAGTTGGGGCAGTAAGACGTGGGGCATTCCGTTCTGCAACATGTTGGCGTGGAGCCCTCTTACTGACCACAGAGGATGGAATGATGCTGGGGCATTGGTTATTGATCTTTTTCCTTGCAGTACTGATGAGTTGATCTCCCTGCCTCCCAGGAACCAGATTTATGCTTTGGAAACACGAACACCGCCCGCTCGCCTATGAAGGGGAGGGGGTAACAACAGCACAGCCGCTCCGTGTGCCTCCACTTCCTTCATGAAGGCCTCTACATCCATGAATACAGGACACCCACGTCCCCTCTCCCCATCAGAGATCATCCAACGAAGGGTGATCAACAAAATTGTACGTAGGTACGAGGAGGAAGGGGTCATCCCAACTCGGGATATGGCCCGCCTGGACCTGGAGGCATCCAGGACCTGTCATCAACGCCACCCTCAAAGGCCACGCAGGGAGCACCTTCTCCCCACCCCAACGTTTAATCATTTCGGGAGCCTGTCCTTGGAACACCTCGACAACTCCTCGCCTTACGCTGATGAGGCGGGTGATGTCCGGATCAACCCGTTAAGAGTCCCAACCCACGGGCTCTAGGCAAGGGCCGCCATCCGGCCGCGTCAGCGCCGCCATACAACTTCGCTAGAAGAGCAGGCAGGCTATGCCCTTGCACCACCTGCGCCATCTCATCTGACCCGACGTCATCGTCGGGCCCGAGATGATGATGCCCGTCAGGGGCTATCGACGTCAACAAATACTGTGGCCTGAGACACCACCGACGTGCATCATGGATTCCTTGCATACGCTGAGCTGGGGAACTCCTTCATCCGACCAGGACTGAGGCCCCAACCGCCCCATGGGCAGGTTGGGTTGGCTCTCAGGGTTGTAGGCCCGGGCGGTGATCGCCGTGAACCAATCCGCGGTGTTGTCAGCCCATACAGAGGGCCTCCCCGTACCACTATTCCACAGAGCGTGGGCCTTACCCGCAACAAAGCTCATCATGGAGGTATGCCTTGTGCTACCACCATCCCAAATGAAGACCTACCCCATGGCAGTGACGCTCGGCGCGTAAGCCTCTCCCACACCCACCATACAGGGAACAAAATTCCTCCTCCTTTCCTCAACCATCGATATGAAGGTATTGCCCATCTGGTCCCTCTCCAGCATGGGGGTCTTCCCCACGTCCTCTCTTTAATTGGAGAAGGTCCTCCTCACCCCGGAAACCTGAGGGGTGAAGCTCAGCCTCGCTCCACCCGCACCAAGCATGGAGGTCCTCCCCATGCTCTCGTCGGTTTCAACAGAGGTTCCGCCCACATGGGTGTTGTCCATGGAGGTCCTCCCCATGTACCCTTCAACATTTTCCCTAGTGCCCCTCGCACCCCGGCTGTCTCAACTAGGAGTCCTCTTTGCCATGGAGCCAGCGCCGCTCCAAGACTACATGTCGAGAATCAACCTTGTCCCGAAGAGCCATCATGGGGAAGGAGGGAGGGTCATCGTGGCCACAAGAAGAGTACTGGGAAGGCCCAAGTGGGGGTCAAAACATCCCGTTTCTCAGATTCTGAAGCAGAATGCGACTTAGAAATGGAACCTTCTCCCCGCTCCTCCGTGTCAAGGACTGGGGCAGGAACAAGGTGTGTCATTCTCATTCTCCCAGAATGTGAAGTCCACTGGATCCCCACCTCTCTCCACAGGTACATCTAGGAGGATGAAATTTTGGTGATTCTGCAGGTTCCAACCACGCAATCGCCACCGTCATCACCAGAAGCACCCTCAACCTCTACCAGAGATCAAGGAGAGCTATTTTGGGGACCAACGGTGGTAGAGAAATAGCGTGAACCATCGCCGGTGACTGAAATTCCTATGCTAGAAGCTGTGGCTATCAGCACATAGTATTGTGATATTGTGGCCAGGTCACCTCACTCTTCCGAGGATGTCCTGGAATTCGGTGGCCATTAAGCTCATTTGCTGTGTTCTCCGCCGCCATGATTGTTGTCCCAGCGGTCTGCCTCGGTACCGCTACCGGTCCCTCAGCCGCATCTGATTGATGAGTGGGGTAGTATGGGGCTAGACCCTGAGTCCGAGCCCAGGAGCTTCTAGAACATTCTCGCAGTGGATGACTTCCCAGATAAGTACTGTCCGACGGTAGCGCCGAACTTTTGCACGCCGGAGTCCCTTACCCCAGAGGAAGTGGGGTGCTTCCGCCGAACCCTATGGGCGAAACACATCCGCCTTCATTATGAGCGGGTACTGTACCCCAGGAACTGAGAGAACTTTGAGGGAATCAGTGAGCAATGTCGTCTGATCGATTCGGCCGCACTCCCTGTGGCCCAACGCCCTGAGTCACCATGCCACCAGAGCGCCCTTCAATGGAAATGTGTTCAGAGTTTCGAAGTACTCCACAGAATCATCAGTGAAGCTACCCCCATGTGCAAGTCTGTGGCTGGGGACAGTATGCCGCCCTCCTCTTAAGTCCTATCTGACAACATCCCGGTTCGTTAGGCGACATTGAGGACATGCCCCCTAAGGAGGGTCTCGGTCCACATGGATGATGTAGTGGACAAGGAGGACGAACATAAATTTCTCTATAAAGACTTACCCCTTGAAGGTTTACCACCACTTCTGGACCCATCAGGGAGTGTTAACGGTCAGTAGAGGAGCCTTCTAGGCCTCCCTGTACCCATCGAGTCACTGGTAATCAGTCAAAATGCTGGTAAGGGTAAGGATCACGTCAGAACTGTCAAGCACTCTGACATGTCTGCCTTTGTACAGAAGATGGACGAAGATCCCGAGAAGGTCGCGATGCGCCAACAACTTGCTGAGAAGAAGAGGCTGGTTGAAGAACTCTTGGCCGAGCACGCTGCAGAGCAGCGACCCGACTATGTTAATCCCATGATGGGGGAGCAGGGGTAGGAACAATTTCCCCTCGGTGAGATGTCTCCGGGAAACCCTGATCATGTTGCATCCACAGACAGGGTAGAGGTCGGAACTCACAGCAAGAGGGCGCGATACGTCTCGCCAAACCCTCCTGAACAACGGGGCAATCTGAGGAATCCGTTCCGGGTTCCCCTAGCCGCCCCACAGTTCATTCCGCCAGTCACTCCATGAGCTGGTGAAGCCATCTTTCATGTCGAAGAACCTGGCAACGTGCTTGTGATTAGGGATCCCCGTCAAGACAGAGACCCCGACCCGGATGATCTAATAGCGGCACTCATCGCCCACCTTGAAGCGTTGGAAATGTGGCAGGTGGAAGTCCCACCGGATGGCAATCCATATCTCACGTGGGTGGATGATATGCCTGCACCCCTGGGTTTTGGGAACCCCACTTTCTCACCCTTCAATGGCATAGGGGACCCACCACAGCACTTGGCCCATTTTTCTTCCAGGTGTGGCCCCATGCTGGGGACTCCGACCCAGCAAGATGCCGCCAAGCTCCGATGTTCCGTGCAGACATTGGAGGGCCCCACATTCTTCTAGTACAGCCAGCTCCCTATCGGATCGGTTCCCGATTGGGAGGATCTTCACCAGCAGTTTCTATACCATTTCAGCTCCACCACGGGAAAGACCAGCATCGCAGACCTCTTCAATTGCAAAGAATGACCTGATGAACGAGTTGAAGATTTCATCTCCCGGTGGAAAGGGCTTACATACTCCCTTGACATGCCACTGACTTAGGAGAAATTACTGAAAATGTGTGTAGGTAATGTTAAAAGGGAACTGGTTCCTTCCCTGATCACCCAGAACTACCCTGGAGGGTTTCAGGATTTCTCAGATAAGTCTCAGTGCCTCGAGGAGGCTCTGAAACAGGCTAGTCAGGCAGATTTGCTGCCCCCTGTGATCCCAACCTGGAGGGCTACCCGAGACAATCCCCGCCACGGTGGATCAAATAGGAGCCCCCAGGTAGCTAGAACTACTTCCAGCGGCACCGACCCCACAACCCCGCCGAGGTACTCCACCTCAAGCGCATGCTCCTGCCCAGCAACAACCGCCTCAGAATCGACAGGTTCCCCCACACAATGCGCCACCACCACCAAGGCGAGACAATTAGGCACCACCTCCTCGTAAACCCCCTCCGGCCCCTCGTCAGGTCCAGGCTCCCAGGTTCCCCTATCTGAAAATAAGGCACCAGACTTATTCGTTCAATGAGAATCAGGTCCCTGGCTACTTCCGAAGTGCTATAGAGCAAGGGATTGTGTGCCTACCCGAGTGGAGAAGGCCGACAGAGGCGAATCTCACCAATCACCCCAACTAATGTCCCTATCATCGGATTCTGGGGAACACCCTCATGTAATTATATGTGTTTACAGACTGGATTCAAGACAAGGTCAAAAACAACATAGTCAGGTTGGGCCCGGCCCCGACACAAGTAGCGGGTATCTTTGTAAGGTCAGAGATCGGTAGCGATGGAGATGGTGAGTGGCAGCAGGTTCCTAGCTGTGAGTCCCAGAAATACGATGACTGGATGGCTCGAAAGACCGTCTCCCATGCCCATGGTATCATTCGAGCATGCCTGAATCAGCCGGAGCCTTCCGGGGAATTAGCTGGTACCTCTGCATCGTTATCACATCTGACCTCTTCCCAAAAGGGCAAGCAGTGATGACACAAGAAGAAGCAACTTGCTCCACCACTGCCATCGTCATACCACACTCTTGGTGACTTTATGCCCCCAGAAATGAGGATTTCTCCCGGAATCTTCTCGGTGGTGGACGATTCATCGAGCGACAGCCATGTGTACGCTTTGGTTAACGCCGTGAAGCTGGTAAAGCCCTATATGGCTCCCAACGAGGGGGAATTCCAGGCGAACCTCCCCAACATCCCCAACCGACGTCAACGTCAGCAGAACCAAAACCACACAGGTCATCGAGGCACATCAGCAGGCGCTTTCAGTCGGGTCATGCACGCTACTGAAACCAGAAAGTTGGCTCAGCGCAAAGCTCAGCACGCGCAACCTCATCTGATGCCCTCGGATCTACCTCCACCATTGTTCGTGCTACTAGATTAGGCAGAGCTACCTTGTCCGTATCGCGGTCAGTCTTTCCTGGATGCAGGACAATCTCCGTTGTCCAGTCCTAATCCGATGGCAACTCTCCAGGCTTCAACTAGAAGGCAGCAAGATATACCCAGTACTAGCCAGCCTCCGGTTCAACCGGCAGGACCCGCTAAGCCTCCAACTGTAGAACGACCTCCTGTAAGCAGAGGCTCGCATTTGGCATGAAAGTACGATGTCCTGATGCACCTGGCCGGCATTCCAGCAAGGCTTTCTATACTTGAGGCCCTTCACCTATCATCTGAAATGCGAAAAGCACTTGCCGATGCCCTAATGATCCCCCTCCGGTTTGAGATGGAGGTAGCAGCAGTGGAAGCCTTCAACGCTGAGGCAATTGGGAATGACGAATGCCAGGCAGTTATCTCTTTCTCCAGTGAAGATGAGGACCTTCCCAAAAAGGGGAATATTCGTCCACTGTACGTCACATGCCACTTCAATGGTGTGGAAGTCCATCACTGCCTCATTGACACGGGTTCTGGGATCAACCTAATCCCGACTCAGACACTACAAAAACTGCGTCTATTTGAAGATGATTTAACTACCTCCAACCTCAGAATCCAGGGATACGATAGGACCGAGTAATCCCTAATCAGCAAGATCCGCCTATAGACCCAGTTCGGTGGCTTAATTTCTAGCACCGAGTTCATGGTTGTCTCCCATGACACCACCTACAACGCATTGATGGGAAGGCCATGGCTCCATCTGCATGCAGCAGTCCCTTCGTCGTATCCCTAATGCCTCAAATACTCCCTCAATGGCCAAGTAGGTGTGCTCCAAGGAGATACGTCTCCTTTCACCTGTTGTGAAGCCCACTATCTGGACGTCGACTATTACAAGAGCAAGGATAAGAAAATCCTAGAAAATGAGGATGAACCCGCCCCGGTCACAAGTGATCCCTAGGCAGGCCTGGATGACGCCTACATCTTCCCGATCCATCGATTGGAGGCCACAACCCCCGACATGGGGCAGTGTTTTGTTGTTTCAGGTACGAAAGGAAGGCATGTTCCCATGTACAAGCAACGACGGAAAATCACCTTGTACTCCTACACCAACCAGGCTTAGGTAATCCCGGAACCACCTACCCCTGTGTGGTATCAGAATTTCAGGCTTATGACAATGATAGTACGCCATACGTGTATCCTCCACCGAGTTGGAATCAACCAACTCAGGCCGACGTGTCACCACTGCTTTGATGTCATCAAACGTGGCCCCTTAGGTCGAAGGCCAGATGGGATAGGATCAACTGCCTTCATTGCTATCGTCTTAGTGGCACATGGGTCTCCTGATATGATGACCACCACCGCCCAAGCCAGCACCAGCTGCCCGTCAGGGTTTGATATCTCAGAAGCATCTCCCTTTGCGAGAAATCCCTCCACGGGTGGACAAGAAGATCTGGAGGATGCTCCCCCCTCCTTTGAGGAAGGCATCTCTACCACAGTTGATGAACGGGTACAGGTAAACATTAGTTGTGAGGTAGATCCGAGACCCACATTAATCAGTGTGGCCATGTCCTCCGAGGAGCAGCAGCAGTACGTAGACTTTCTCAAACAACACCGTGATGTGTTTTCCTGGAGTTACAGTGAGATGCCAGGACTAGATCCTTAGGTAGTCGTTCACCACCTGGGCCTCCCGTCAAACCATCGTGGGTTTAAGCATCCTCCCAGGAAGATGCATCTTTCTCACGGTGCTATGGTTGAGGCTGATGTTGACAAGATTATCAAAGACAACTTCATCAAGGAAGTCCAGTACCCTATGTGGCTTGCCAACATTATGCCAGTCAGAAAGAAGAATGGGCAGATTAGAGTCTGCATCGACTTCCGTGATCTCAATCGCCACTGCCCAAAGGATGACTTTCCCCTCCCGGTGACCGAGTTATTGATTGATGCCACGGCCGAGTTCCAAGCCCTTTCTTTCATGGATGGGTATTCCGGGTACAACAAGATCTGCATGGCCCCTGAGGACGTGGAATCCACTGCCTTCAGGGCTCCTCAAGGTACCTTTTGTTACCAGGTTATGCCATTCGGCCGGAAAAACGTAGGTGCCACTTATCAGCGGGCCATGCATCGCATATTCAGGCCAATTCTTGAGATGTTGGTGGAATGATACATGGATGATCTAGTGGTCAAATATCACCAGCGCCAGGACCATCTCAAAGGCCTTAAGAAACTGTTTGGTTTCCTCTATTCCTGCCACCTGAAGATGAACCCGTTAAAGGGTGCCTTCGGGGTCACCTCCAGGAAGTTTCTTGGCATTGTTTTTAGATACCGGGACATTGATATTGACCCAGAGAAGATCATGGCCATTAGCCAAATGCCCCCCGAGAAATATTCGGGAACTTCAAGGTCTCCAAGGACACTTATCCAATATACGCCGATTCATCGCGAATCTAGCCAGCAAGTGTAAGCCCTTTTCCCAGCTCATGAAGAAAGGCACCACCTACGAATGGGATGAAGAGTGTCGGACTGCCTTCGAGGAAATCAAGCAGTATCTGCTCCATCCTCCAGTTTTGATGCCACCTGTCTCTGGAAAGCCGTTGGTTCTTTAGGTGACCGCCCTGGAACGGTCCCTCCGTGCACTTCTCATCCAGAAGAACAAAGAGGGTACAGAGAACATTCTCTACTATCTCAGCCAAATGCTTCTCGATACAGAGATCATGTACTCCCCTCTCGAAAATAGCTTCCTTACGCTCATTTTTTCCATGCAGAAGTTGCGACATTACCTGCAACACCATGAGGTACTGTTGGTTTCTTGGATAGACCCACTAATGTACATCCTGAACCGCCCCATGTTGACTGGCCGACTAGCGCGGTGGGCGGTGATCCTCCAATAGTTGGACATCAGGTTCGTGCCTCAGAAGTCCATCAAGGGATAAGCATTGGTGGACTTTTTTGGCTGCCCATCCAACCCCCTTGGATCAATCCCTAGACCTGGATTTTCATGATGAGGCAATCGTCTCAGTCGATCATACCATGTCATGTTGGTAAATACACTTTGATGGTGCCTCCCGAAGCCCCACCGGTAGGAGGCTCAATGATCTTAATCTCAACAGAGTGGGTATGGGTATCGTCTTCATCACCCCGGGACAAGCCGTCCTACCGTATTCATTCCTGTTGTTAAAAGGTTGCACCAACAACGAGGCAGAGTACCAGGCTGTCATCACCGGCCTCGAGTTGGCCATCGAGATCGATGTGCCCCATCTACATGTGAAAGAAGATTCCGAGCTGGTAATCAAGCAGGTCAATGGCGACTATGTCGTCAGGAAGCCGAAGCTTGTTCCATTGCTGGAGTGCACCCATCACCTAATGGCCCAGTTCTCTTCTCGACCAGAGGTTAACCATGTCCCTCGGTCCTAGAATGGTCGAGATGATTCTTTGACTGGCTTAGCTGCGTCACTCGAAGAACTCGAGCAAGATGATTTGATCAAACATGTGGCACACCAGAGAGTCATTTCCCTCATCGCCCCAGAGGGCGGCGATGACCAGAGGATAATTCATCTTATCGCCGGACCTTCTACGTCAGGAGTCCCAGGTTCATCGGAAATATTGGTTGAGGCCACTCCCGACTAGAGGGAACCTTTTGTCGAGTATCTCCAAAATGTTTGCCTCCCGGACGACCGGGCCGAGCGTGAGAAAATCTGATGTCGTGCGCTGCAATTTACCCTCCAGAGCAGTCCTTGTCTTGAGAAGATCCTCTAAAAGCGGATCATTGACGGTGTTCTCCTCCGTTGCATTCAAGGAGTCAAGATTTTTCAGGTTTTTCAAGAGGTTCACACTGGCTCCTGCGGTGCCCACCAGGATGGGTCCAAGCTGTCCCATCAAATCCGGAGGATGGGGTACTTCTGTCCTGTTATGATCCATGATTGTATCGGGTTTTCCAAGAGATTCCATGCCTTCCAAGTTCATGCCAACTTCCTGCACCAGCCACTAGAGCCTCTCCACTCCACCAAGTACTCTCAGCCATTTGCGGTGTGGGGAATCGATGTAGTGGGACCATATCCACTGGAGACAGCTTGCCAGTGTAGGTTCATCCTAACTGCTATAGATTTCTTCTCTAAGTGGCCAGAGGCAGTTCCACTCAAAGAGGTCAAGGCCCATTCCATCGTCGAATTTGTGAGCTCTAATATCATCCACCGGTTTGGGGTCCCTCACACTGTCCTCACTGATAATGGCACCGAATTCCGAGCGGACAAGCTGAAGAAACTGTATGCCAAGTACAATATCTGTTCGAACCATACCTCCCGCTATCATGCACAGGCAAATGGACAGATCGAGGCGTTAAAAAAAACCTCTCTAAAATTCTACAGAAAATGGTTGGTGAGAACAAGAAAATTTGGCTGGACAAGCTCCCCAACACCCTCTGGGCTTATCAGATGACGACTCGCAATTCCACCCAGGTGACCCCATATTCCCTGGTGTATGGGGTTGAGGCCGTCCTACCCATTGAGATCCAGCTTCCATCGTTACGCACTGTAGTCTATGACCAGCAGGTGCCAGATGAAGTGTCCGAAATCCATATAGATTAATTGGAAGCACTGGACGAGAACAGGCTTCGTGCCCTGCACAATCTGGAAAGGCATCAGAATAAGATAGTGAGGGCCTTCAACAAGAAGGTTTGCCTTCACTATTTTCTGCAGGGCAACCTTGTGTTGGCACTTAAAGAGCCAATGATCCCCAGTATGAAAACCGCCCAAGCTAGAGCACAAATGGGAAGGACCTTACGTCATCCATAAGGTTTACCCCAACAGAGAATACTGTTTGGCGACCATGAATGGTGAGTTCATTACTACTCCCACCAACACCAAGTTCCTCAAACAGTAATTTGCCTAAGCCTCCTTGGTCCTGCACGACCTTAAACTGCACGGTCCCACACAACCCTAAACTGCGCATCATGGTCCTGTATGACATTAAACTGCACGGTCCAACATGACCCCAAACTGCGCGTCATGGTTTTGCACGACCTTAAACTACATGGTCCCACACGACCCTAAACTGTGTGTCATGGTCCTAAACGACCATAAACTGCACGGTCCTGCATGACCCTAACTGAGCGTCATGGTCCCGCACGACCCTAAACTGCACGTTAAGGTCCTGTATGACCCTAAACTACACCACCATCCTGTAAGACATTGAAATTACGATATCGTCCTGCAAGACAGTAAAACTGCAAAATTTTCTGAGCTCTATGACCTTAAAATAAGATCTCCCCCATCCTTACTGTAAGATGATAAAATGCAATCCAATTTGGTCCTCCTTACTGAGGCCCAGCCTCAGGCCCCTTGGCCTCTTCTGGCCCCTGGCCCTGTCCTTATTGTAGGATGCTAAATTTTCAGCCGGTCAGGTCTCACTGACCGAGGCTCAGCCTGAGGCCCCTTGGCCTTCGTCGACTCAGACTCTCTTGTGGGATCGCACGGTGTGGCATGGGATATGTCCTTATTCACGTCGGGTTACCTACCGTACCGTACATATCCCCAAATGAGATGCATATTCAAGAACTACGTGTGGCTTGATTCCCATCCTTATGGGATATGTAGTAATGCCAGACGCTTCCTCTTGAGCCCAGCCCCAAGCTCTTCTCTTTCACTGTCCCCCCTTGGTATAGTTTCCTTAGAGGATCCTTGCATGACGAGGAGTAGGATTTCTTAGCCCCTCTCATACAAGGATTATAAGGGTCACACCATGTGCCCACTCCCATTCCTCTATCCTCCTACGTCCTCACCGCATGATGTTAAACTGCATGGCCTTCAAGAACTAGGTCTGGATTGATTCCCATCCTAATGGGATACGTAGGAATGCTCGGACGCTTCGTCTTGAGCCCAGACCCGAGCTCTTCTCTTTCACTGTCCCCCTGGGTATAGTTTCCTTGGAGGATCCTTTCATGAAGAGGAGTAGGCTTTCTTAGCCCCGCTCATACAAGGATTATAAGGGTCTCACCATGTGCCCACTCCCATTCCTCTATCCTCCCACGTCCTCACCGCTTGACGTTAAACTACATGGCCTTCAAGAACTATGTATGGCATGATTCCCATCCTAATGGGATATATAGGAATGCCCGAACATTTCTCTTGTCGGCCCATCCCAAAAGCCAAAAATCTTCCCCTCAGGTTAAGACATATGGCATGATGCACACTTTTTCCCAACTCAGATCGAGCAAGCCTCGACCCAGCTGGATGTCCCCCTTGGAGATGTTCGCCTCTTTTGTGGACGGATACAACTATGATTCGCCCACTCCTTGAATGGGATTGCATCACATTCCTCACCCGGAGGGACCCCCAAGAACGACCTGGATACAATGCCCAAGGGTTGTCCTACCGATACTGGCTAATGCCCCTGAGGGTCTCTGAGCAACAAGCTGATACAAATCCCGCGTCGAGAATTTGGTCAACGGTCGATGCTCATTTGTTTCTCCCATATCAGGTCACCATAGGGATGCTATGTTTTGAACATGGTCAATAGTGTCCTGGATCATCGGGTCCACCCCATGATGTCCTAAACATCGAGTACAGTGATTCGTTTTTCCCCATCTTGGAGCAACACACTTCCCTCCGAGTGGCGCCAACAGTCGGGTCCACGGCCCCGATCCTCTCATAAGGGATGTACGGCATGGGGTAGGATTACGTCTTCTTTCATGTCGGGATACTTTCCATGCTGTACACCTCCCCAGATGAGATACAGTTATCTCTTTCCCTGTCCTTGCTACAAGATGCTAAACTACAAGTTAGTCTGGCCATCCTGACCGAGGCCCAGCCTCAGGCCTCCCTCACCAAGGCCTACACTTAGGCCCCTTGGCTTTATCAGGACCCTTGGCCCCGATTCTTTACTACAGAACTATGCGGTATGGTATGGGAATATGTTCTCATTACCGGTCGCGCCATACACGTCCTTGTTAGGATATTCTGACCCCTGGGTACATCTTTCAGAACTACGTGTGCCTTGATTCCAATCCTTATGGGATACGTAGGACCACCCGAATGTCTATGCTTCGGGTCCAGCCCCATCTTCCGAAAACCTCCACCCCCCCTTGGAACCTTGGCCTACTCTTCCTCCATGAGGAGATTATATGGTGTGCTATGGGATTATGTCCTCATCCACATCAGTCTTGACCACGCCATGTACCTCTCCCTCCCGAGCTATTTCGTCGACCCTTTCTGACGGTTCACCAGTGTGCCTAAGGGTACTCCGGTTTATTACCTGGAATGTTAGACTTTACTTGGACACGTCTGCACCCTCTTTCCAGGATTTTTTATCCGTTCATCAGGGCTTCCATCATCTTTCACACCCAGAGGGACCCCGAAGAATGGCCTTGATACAATGCCCATGGGATCTCCTACCGTTACGAGCCAATGCCCCGAGGGTTTTGGATAAAAAATCGATAAAAATCCCACATTGTAGATATGGTCAGTGGTTGATGCTCGTTTGTTATTCCCACCTCAATCTAACATGATATGGATACTTTTTTCCCGCCATGGTTAATGGTTATCCTCCATCGCCATGCCAACCCCATTAAGCCCAAAATGCCGGTTACACGATTCAAATCCTTCTCCATTCTCATCCTATCCAAGTGGAGTTTCGAAACTCTGGGTACTATTCCTTCATCCACGTTTGCACGTTGGGGGAACAAAGTCATGTCAAAGGTGTCCTTCATGGCTCTTCACTGACTCCCCCTAGTTGTCTATTTTGGGTATTGTGATAAGGATCTTCCCCCCTTGTATCCCACACCGAGTTTAACTCACATGGGCTTAGGGATCGGGTCGAGGTCTGCATTTACCTAGAAAGTTGTCATCCACCCCTGGTCCAAGAATTGAAGACCATAAACTAAGATCTCCCAAGAACTATGTCTGGCTTGATTTCCATCCTCATTGGATACGTAGGAACGCCCAAACCTCTTATCTATGGGTCCAGCTTGAGTTTAGCGTCCTGCCTTCAGGACCCTGACTATGGGATTATATGGTGTGGTGTGGGATTATGTCCTAATTCACGTTGGTTGTGTCGCACGAAACCATACACATTCCCATCCTAACATCATCTCTACTACTTCTGTGCTGCATGATGTTAAAATGCATACTTGGTCCTATCACATGACCCTAAACTGTGACATTATTGTCCTGGCCGCACGATGAAAAACGACACTGCATTGTGATGTCCTCATTGTAGAAGAAATCACATTGGGTGTTGGTCACATGCCATGCCATTTGTCAATGCCTATCATGGATTGATTCTTGTGGTGACACTAGATCTTGCTACCCAAGGCCCGTCGCTTCACAAAAAAAACCACACATCTTAAAGGACAAACAAGATTTATCAAATTCCGCTAATTTTAGCGCAAGGGCCACACCCGCACTCCCCCTTTTCCCTGGAACTAGTACCTTACCGTGAAACCCTTCAAAACTATGTATGGTTTGATTCCCATTCTCATAGGATACGTAGGATCACCCGAGCACTTCCCCGCAGGCCCAGCCTAACTTTCATGTTCGGTCCCTTGACTCAAGAACTCCCCAGATGGTCCGAATTCTACGACCCTAAACTAAGACCTATCTATGGGAAAGGACTCTACTCCCTATCTCTAATACACCTAGTTGTCATGTTCAGATGCGTTTTGACAAAGAGCCCAAAGAGTGTGATTTTCATAGGGACATTCCCCTCGTCCCATAACCCATCTTCGTGAGCTTGCTATTTGTATCCTCATCCTCTTCCACATCCAAAAGGACCCTCAGATGACATGGATACTAGGATTAAGGGCTATCCATGAACGTTGGACCTAAGGGCCCTCCGATCATTTCAGGACAATGTCCCTACGGATCTCTGACAAAATTTGTGACATGGTCCCGTGTTTTGAACATGATCAATGGTTAACCCCCATTTGTCTGTCCCCACTCTAGGCTAACGCGATATGGATGTTGCATTTCCTCCACGGTTACAGTTATCCTCTATCATCACGCCACTGTTATTGTGATCCAAATTTCGAGCGTCATTATTCACACATTTCCACTTCCTCAAGTTCAAGTGGAATTCCAACATACTCGGCTATATCTCTTCGCGCATCTAGGTGCGCCACATGGCCGTGTTAGTGTCATTGGTCCGGTATTCACCAAGAATACCTTTACACTAACCTACCCCTTTCTGTTTTAGGAGAGTCCCACCACTACTTCTTGTTTCCCACACCGAGCATGACTCATGTGGCCTTAGTAGTTTTTCCGGAATTTGTACCAATGCGGTCAGGCTTCTCATCATCCCGCATGACGTTAAACTGCGCTCTCAGAACTACCTATGGCTTGATTCCCATCCTCATGGGATACGTAGAGACACCCTGGTATTTTTCCTAGGGTCCAGCCCATATGAATCATTAATCCTATCCTTCCCCTTTCCGGCCCCTTGGCCGAACCCCTCGCCAGAGAGGCCCTGTCCCAAAGAAGGAAGGATCTATAATAACACTAATGCGCCCATCTGGTGTACTCCCACCAAGATGATGTAATTACACGAGTGTTGGATTCTGTTCGGACAAACCATCACTCCATATTTCAAGCTTTCCATACACCTTATTCGGACCCTCGTCCCCTTTTATGTCTGAAGGGACCCCCCTAATGGCCTGGTCTCATGCTGCATCGGCTCACCTACCGTCCTAGGCCAACGTTTCAGAAGACTAGTCATGTTTGGAAGGACCCCCTAATAGTATGGATGCTCGACCTAGGGTCCGCCTACTGTCTTGGGCCAATGTCCCGAAGGATTGATCGACAACATTTGTGACCTGGTCCCATGTTTCAAATATGGTCAACGGTCGACCCTCATTTGTTGTCCCCATTTCAGGATAACGCAGTAAGGATATCGTTTCTCCGCCACGGTTAACGTTTATCCCTTATTGTCACTCAATCCTCACAATGTTACGAATCTTAGTTATCGTGAATCACACTTCCCATCTTCATCTGTTTGGACTGATTTCAGTGCCCCTAGCATTGCACCGTTCGTGTATCAGAGCACGCAGAGGAAATGGTAATTCGGCTGTTTTTAGCACTCCTTTCTCCGGCCAAGTATCTCCTATTTCCTCCGAAAATCCGGACTGGTTATTCAAACCTCAGATGCCCGAAGCTTGGTTTCAAGTCCTATGTTGGGTGGGACGATGATGCAACTATCTCCTGTTTCTCACATCGGGCTTGACCCACATGATTTTGGGGAATTGTCGCCGGACGTCCTGAAAACATTCTAGGGATGTAATGAACCGATGCAAATAGTAGGAATCATGCATGCTACGACATTCAAAAGAAAAAAATTGAAGCACAAAAATACCATTTAAAAGTTTGTAATTGTTACAGTACCTGGGGGTCGACTACCCCCACGAATGGATTGACCCCATCAAAAGAGCATTGCAGCTCTGCCACCCTTCGTCTTTTGGCATCTAGGAATTGCTGCCGCTGACTCAGCTCTCTCTCCTCCTCAGCAGCGGCGGGGCGCAGTTCGTCAGCCATGGTCCTGACCCTCTCTATGCCAGCCTGAATAGCATCAATCTTTCCAGAAGCCTGCCTAATATGCTATTCTGCCTCTGCCAGCTGGGCCATCAACCATGAGATCAGCTCAGATTGTGTATTAAGAGAGGCTGAGTGCTCATCCTCTCTGGTCTACAGCTGTTGGACCTCACTTTCCGCCTCCTGAAGCTTCTTGATGTTTGTCGACTTCCTCCGCTGCCAGCCCACGCTAAGCCCGCGATCGTACTCACGGATCTTCTCGGCCATGAGATCTCGGATGAGCGCATGAGGACATTGGGCATCCACTCCCCCAGCGCACAAATCGCGCAGCTGCGAGCGAAGTCTGTCCATTTCGTTTAGCCATAGCGTTTGGGGGGTGTCCTTAATGAAGCACGTGATTAGCTTCCATGACCGGCGGCAGACTATGGTGTTGTCTTCCTCATCGAAATTCGTTCCGTCCCAGTCTGCGCGATTGGCAGGCTCGTACGAAGGATACGCCCATTGGAAGTCCTCGACAGGATCTACATCTAGCGTTGAATCCGGCGCGACATCTGGCACTGGAGCAGGAGTGGCGGGACTTGGGTTGGACGAGTGATTCTTGTCATTAGAATCCACCTCAATAACATCGGGCATGACCCTGTTGGTGGTCCCGCCGATGATAGTGTGTGTTGTAGCTCGGGGAGATGGGGGAACTATCTCCACAATCACCGGCATGCCCCTAGGAGCAATGCTGCCAGACATCCCGACCATCCTTGCCGCAGCAGCCCATGCCAGTTGAAGAACTGTACGATAGAAAGGGACATAAACATTAGTTGGCATAATCTACATATGACAGTAATGAATCCAGTGGAGGAAACTTATAGAGATCGAACTCCTGGGGCTGCTCTTGAGTCGATGCTGATGGGACCCCGAGGCGTGGCCCTCCATATACTATTGGAAGGTCTGGAGATTCTGGGGGAGCCACCTTGGGTGCTCTAACCCCACCAGATGCAGAACTGGACGCAGCCATAGGTGCGGGTTCTGAAGGACCTGCCTCGTCACCCACCAAGGGGCTAGAGCGATCCCTACGTATGAGTTCTTCTTTCATGGTTCAAACATCGGTATGAAATCCATGATGTCCTTAGAACCGACCGTGAGGAAAGAATCTCAGGATGCTACCTCGAGAGCCTCTGTGAAATCATCAGAATATGAGTCTTGATCTCCGACTTCTCCCTCCTCCAACGGACTCCCTCCGCTAGCCTCATACTCCCGAGAGGAGTCCTCTAATTATTCCATCCGGGGGAAGCACTCCCTCAGATCGGCGGCTGACAGCTGTGGAGGAACCGTCTAATCTAGCAGTACCCTCATCCGGTCTGTCAATGGGTGTGGGACACCACTGGAGTTAATGTAGTCCTCCAGCTCAACCAAATATTGCTCCGCCTATGCCGGAGACACCATGAAACCATCCCGGACTAGGCCTATACCTGGCAGAACCATCCCGCAATGGTTCAGAAGCTCCCACATCTCAGGCCGACTGAGGTGTTTCCGGTTGACATCCCAAAGGTCATAGGCCTCCAGGAAGATGGGATCCTCTTGCATGTCAATATGAAGCAGCCTCTTCCCTGGATCCTAAGTGGATATCCTGCGGAATCCCCTCGGTAGACACCCCTCCAGATGGACCTGCTCTTCTGGAATCACTGGATCCGCCGCTGCTGCCACACCCTCAGCCATTGCGGGTCTCACCGCCATGACAGCCCTGCCACCACGAGAGGACCTTGCTGCCCTCTGACCCCGACCTCGGGATAGGGGAGTCCCGCTGTCACCAACTCGGCCAGTTGGATGCCTGAGAATCTCCCCTGGATAAGCGGCCTCCCAGTTGATGGCATACACCCTCACCAAACCAAAAGTGGCGGTGGTTGGAGGCAATACAATTTGCATCTTCCCGTCATCCCATATGAACATGATCCACAGCTGACTCATCACACACTGGTGCTCCTTGTGATACACCTCCCAGTAGACATGTGGGGTCAACCACTGGAGGCACCAGAACTGCCTCGCAAACCGATGCGGAGTGTACGGTTCATAGACCGGCTCATGATCCACCCATGCCACCAAAAATCCACCTCGAAAGGCCAGTAGATAAGCCTGGTGCTCTTCCGTTCCCTTCCCGTCATCAGTAAGTACCCCCGTCGGCAATGGAAATATGTGGAAATTAAACTCATCTGCCCACCACACCCGATTCATCACCATCAGCACAATTAGTTTGAATGGGAAACTCCCGGCCGCATTTAGAATGGAGGGGCGTCAGTTTGACCCCGGTGGCGAGATAGGTTTCGGATACTCATAAATCCCCCTGATGTGCACCGCAATCCACCCATACAGAAGGTGGAAGGGCCCACATATCCTTGGTGGCTTCTTTACCTCACTAACGTGCGAAAACATTCTGTATAGCTGGGTGAGCATTGGAATCCCCAGATGGACCCGCTGCCCCATGGCCAGCATGGACACCATGATAAATGAGCTGGGTCACACCCCCATGTTGGTATCCCTCACCAGTAGGATCCAACCACAAATAAGGGCCTCAATGAATGCCGCTAGCCTGACTATCGGCCGATGTTCCGTGCTGACACTGAAGCCCCAAGTCTTCCATTGGCTGTCCTCCAAGACCCGCCAATACGAGTGATCCTTGCCCCATTGAGCCGCCTTCGGACAAGTTCGAGGCCTAAGTGGGAACTCTCGATTCTTTGGGATGTTCAGGAACCGCTCGAACCACTTCTTAAAGTGGACATCCCTCACTGCCTCCTTGTCCTCTCTAGGGACCAATGCCATCAGTGCCGACGCAAGTCGCGACATATGCTCAGTGTCCTCCCAAGCGCTTATGACGAGGAGGAACTCATCATACATGTCCTCAAAGATTGGGACCCCTAAAATCTGATGGACATCCCACAGACTGATTCCCACCTCACCATGATGCAGGTGAAAAGTATTGGCCCTTGATGAACACCTGCTTAGCAGCTCAGGCATCAACTGTTTCGGTTGCTAAATGTGTAATTGGGAGGCCCATGCCACCTCATACAAACCCACTCTCCTCATATCGGCCCCAAAACTCCTCGCATGTGGCACCTACCCAGTAGGACCATTCCCATTCATTGGTGAAGTTACCGCCCTGGCACAGGTCCCACTCATCAGACCACCCCTTCTTCGAATCCTGCAAAGCTTCCTTCAGCATGGTGTGATACAGAGGAGGGGACGTCTCCGGTTGCAGTGCCTTCCCATCAATATTGTTCACATGTTTGTAGATAAAGTCGGCGGTGACGGGTGTGAAGTCCTCCCGCACATGGCCATCAGCCGCCCTAAAACACTGGCGCTGGCATAGCGTGCTTTTGAACCAGCAAGCTGGTTCATCCCTACTCACCTTAGGGATGAAGACATCATCCCTCAGCCCGAATCCATACAAGGGAATCTTCCTGCACTGTGGATAGTTATTATGACCCTCTGATAGTAGTTCTATCAATGAATTATGGTCTGAGTGGCTTTGGACCATCTCCCTAGGCCCAACCAGTTATCCATCTCATCCCTCCGGGCGGCGTCTGCAAGCACCCCCAACATTGCTTCATGATGGGCCATTTCGGTTTCAGAACTCGAAAAAATTTCGGGTTGGATCGCGAAGGTTTCTCGAAAAGATCTCTCGCGAAGCTCGGGCACAAAACCAAGACGTGGAACCCGGCCTAGGCCTACAAACAGAAGGTCGCTTGGTGTGGCCGTGGAGTTGGAGACTCACGGTTCGTCGTGAAGCTCGATTCGCAGAGAGCAGACACGTAGTATGCGGAGCTTCGCGAAGTCGAGAGCATGAAAGGACAAAAGTCACGAGAATACAAAAGAGAGGTCAGACCCCCTATTTATAGGCGGTGACCCCAGATCTTCGCGGTGCATCCCGCCTGCGCGGAGCATCGCGGTGCGTCCAGAACGCGCGACCGCTATCATCCCTGCACGCCCCTTCGTGAGTCCGCATCACAAACCACCGCTACGTTTGGTGATTTTCCCTTATACATCGACCCTTGATCCCTCTGCAGCTCCATGTTGGAGGGGGGGTATTTCTGGGTGCCAAAATATTGAACGCAAATAAGGGCAGAAAAAGACTCCCGCACGCTGGCTCACAAATCCCCAATGCGGAGCGCCGCCACAACACTGTGGCCGCCATGAAGCACAGGAGGCGGTAACGCTCCGTGAACGCCCTGACGTTCGCGAGCCCGCCACGAAGCACGGTAGGAGGTAATGCTCCGCGAACGCTCTGACGTTCATGAGCCTGCCACGAAGACCCTGAGGCGGTAACGCTCTGCGAACACCTGGACGTTCGCGAGCCCATCGCGAAGCACCGAACCCCCCTTCGCACCACGTGAGCTCTGCTTCGCGGCGCCCCTTGCCTATAAATATTGGGCTCCCCCTGAGTCTAGGGGATGGACAATCTGAATTTTCGGCTTCTCAACTCCCGAATCACGAAGCATCCTTTTCCCCGTGAATCATGAGCTCCGCGAGGTATTTTTGCTTCATGAGATGCCTTCACCTTCTCTTGTTTTGAGCCCCTTTTCCAAGAGGGATTCCCTTCATGAAGCCTAAGGGCATTCACGAAGGACGGGGATTCCCAAGGGAACCTGGGTAGTCGCCGAGCGTTTATGCTTCACGAAACACCCATCATGTACTAGTGATTCACATGCCAAGGCAGGGTCACTGTACATCGCGAAGCACACTACTTCCCAGCACCTTGCTTCGCGAGGCTATGCTCCGAGAACACTATTCCACTTTTTGAAGCACCTCCCATTCACACCCCTACCCCATGCTAAGGCCAAGGAACCCCACTTCGCGAAGCACACCCCTTTGCTCGGTGATTACTCTTCCCGTGCAACCGTCTTGGTTTACACGATGTGATTTCAAAGTACCATGGACAACACTACTCATAGCAGTGGTTCGCCTAATGCTTCTTCACATAGGCACGATAATGGCTGTTGGTCCTTCGCATAGCCATGCTAACGTGGACCCCTCGATGGTTCGTTCTACGATCCCCCTTGATCACGGCCTTATCTGTACCTTCCCTACCCCAAGGAGCAGAGGGTACTGGTCATGTAAGTCCTAGGGATGCATAGTAAGACCACTTCGTCCGAGCTGCAGGACGTTAAACTGCCAAGCACTTCGTCCTCAACACATGACATCAAACTGTGATCCGACCTTGTGCCTCGCACGTAGTGTCCCCCCATCTCGAACATTCTTTACACCACTCGTCTCCACGGAGATGGGATCACCCCTCCATAGGGGATTATATCCTCCTTATCGGAGTGGCGTATGTCCACGGTAGAAGGGAAACCACCTTGGTGTAAGCCCCCTAGCCTCTCTTGCGGAAGGTATCTCCCATGCACCTCCGTACTTCCCCACCGCCAAGGCCAGTGGAGGGTGTGATAGGGAATGAGGCACCTTCCATATTTGGTCCCAAATACCTCTCTCGATGTGCTTTTCCGCACTTTGGGCCTCCATCCCGGAGTAAGTCTGAGTACCATGGGCCGCCTAACGCTTAAGCCCCTCTTGGCTTCTCACGGACGCACCCTTCACGAAGTGATTGTCAGGTCTTTTCTGCCTCTTGTTTCTCACACCGAGCACGACTCACGTGGGATTAGAGTAAGCATTGACTATGACAACCACCCTCGTCCAACATGACATTAAGTTGTATGCCCTTATCCAGTACGACGTTAAACTATATGCCCTCATCCAGCATGACGTTAAACTATATGCCCCCATCCAGCATGGAATTAAATTTCACATCCATATGAACTACATGGTCTTTTTTCCATGTCACAGAATGGTACGTAGGAAGCCTCCATGAGGTTCAAGCCCACCGCCTGTTGTTTATTCACATCAAGGTTCACCCTCATCCCGCATGACTTTAAACTGCATTCCAGTCTAGAGGTAAGCCGTTGTGACTATCCTAAACTACAAGGACTTTGATCCATTCCAAGGCATGGTATGTAGGAAGCCTCATGAGGTTCAAGCCCACCATCAGTGGACCCCCTGGTTCACCTTCACATTGATTTGCTAATGATTTCCTACCCAAACGACGAGGACATTGATCCATGTCAAGGAATGGTACATACGAATCCTCCATGAGGTTCAAGCCCAACATCCACATGGACCAAGGTCCTCATTCACATCGGTTCTCTGACACACCTTCATCATGCATGACGTTATACTGCATTCCAATACAGCGGTAAACCGTTGTGACTATTCCGAACTACATGGAATTTGATCCATGTCAAGGCATGGTACATTTGAAGCCTCCACAAGGTTCAAGACCACCACCAGTAGACCCCCCGGGTTCACTTTGACATCGGTTTGTTGATGAAACCCAACCTGAACTACGTGGTCTTTGATCTGTTCTAAGTCTTGGTAAGTAGGAAGCCTCCAAGAGGTTCAAGCCCGCCACCACTTGGACCCCTAGCCCTCCTTCACATTGGCCTTCCGACCTCTAACTTGAACTACGTGGTCTTTGATCCATGCCACAACATGGTACGTAGGAAGCCTCTCAGAGGTTCAAGCCCACCACCTATTGATCACTCCAACCCTCTTCACGTCAGTTCACCAACACCTGGGTAGCCAAGTGTGTAAGCCCCCACACCATTTGGACCAAGGTCCTCACTCGTGTCGGTTTGCCGACACACCATTATTAACTATGAGGTCTTTGATCCATGTCAAGGAATGGTACGTAGGAAGCCTTCACAAGGTTCAATCCCACCACCAGTGGACCCCTGGGTTCACCATCATGTCGGTTCGCTGACGATACCCATCAGACCCAGGTCAACCTTCATGTCGATTCACCAACACCATTCCGATCTACGCGGACTTTGATTACCTGCCACGGGGATACGTAGGAGGTATCCTCGAGGCTCAAGACCGACTCCACTGTCGACCTTGTGATGGTTTCATTTCACCCCCTCCACTTTATTCATCCATCCTTATTCTCACCCAGGCCGCCACATCCCGGTGAAATCATGCCACTCTGCTTCCCTCCACGGCATCCGGGAAGCCGCCCATGATCTATCCCCAATATCAGCATCCATTCAAGGTATATTCCTGAATCTGATCCACTCCATCTAGTGTTATTATCAAGCCAATCCGTCTTGGCAAGATGTTAAACTCGTGGCCTACCTCGTGATAAACATGAGATGCCTGAGTAAAACCTCAGATGAAACGCCTTTGGCATAACCGTCTCTACTAGACGTTAATCCTGCAACATACCCTATGTTAAACATGGGAAGCTGAGGAAAAACTCAGATACATGCCTATAGTATACGATTCCCCACGCCCGATGTGGGACACCTCGGGCTTCCATGCCCTCAAGAAGCCCTATAATAAGGGACATAAGACAGACACACCAATTCCCCAACATTCAGACACGTTACTGATGACTCGACGTGACTACTCTCTCGACTGAAGGTTTCTACCCTGGCCAGAACCTTTGGAATGTCCTGACAGAAGCAGCGTAATTAACCAGAATCCATGGAAACTTGGAACTGGGAATGTGTTTAACGAACAACATATTAAATCTATGAGGGAGACCCGGACTAGGTGACGTGTTACGAGGAGGAATCCATGGAAGGAGGAACCGACATCCCATCATCCCGGTTTCGATCAAGGAGCAGACATCCCTCAATAAGGAGCGGATTCTGCCTGCCTTTGGAAAGCGGGAATGCGGGGCAACACAAAGAAAGCCACGAATGTCACACCCTGGCGGACGGATGCGCGCGCCCCAGTGAAAGCGTCAGAAACAAAAATAAACCACAACGTTATTTGATACCCTCACCAGATAGGGAATCATTATTTACATTGATCTCCAATAATGTTATAATATAAAGACTATGTGTATACATGGAAATGCCCGAACCTTTTATCTTGGGTCAAACCATCATTGCACTAAAGTCCCCTTCACCCTTTACATGTATGAACCAAATCTGTACAGAGTGTATTTAAAGAACTATGTGCGGCTTGATTCCCATCCTTATGGGATACATAGGAACGTTTAAGCATCCCTCGAATCCAACCCCATGTCATTGGGCCTAACCCCAAATTTTACTTTCAGTCCCATGGCTGAAAAGTCTCTTTAAAAAACACACACTGTGTATTCATTATTATGGTCCACATTCTATGACCCTAAAACTATGATTTCCCATACTTTTGTCCCACATGATGTTAAATTCTATTTCAAGAACTACGTATGGCTTGATTCCCATCCTTATAGGATACGTAGTGGAGTCCAGCATATCAATTCAGGAACAAGCCACAACATGATTATGGTTAGAATTGAACCATGTATCTCTTTCATGCATTGAACAACACCCATTTTCATGTGTCATACTCCTAAATACTTCCAGATCTTCATAACCCTTTTCTTGACTTCTGGTCACAAAGTGTCCAATTTTTGAGAGTTCATTTGCCTGACTATACAAAACGTTCCCTTAGGCGGCCTTGCATAAACAGTCTACATAACAGACTTTTTAGAAAAAAGATACTATCATTTGACTATGCATCCAATACCCTTAGGCGACCCTGCATAATTCAACCCCCTAACGGGTTTGTCAAATAATGGTAACTTTATTCTTGGGATGAAAACCTCTTTTTTCCTTATTTTTCTTAATGACAATATGTAGGGATCAAAAAAAAATATTGCCATCCTTAACATATTTGTCCCATATTCTTTTTCATGATCTGAAAGTATTCAATTCTATGGTCTATATTTCTCTTCCCTACATTTGGGTCAGACCTTTGTAGGAGGGACATTCATCTAGTTCTTAGCTGATCTTGCTTGGAAATATCTCCTCCATATTCAAGTACCTCTCTCCATACAGCAAACTCTATGCTTTGAAAATTTGAATCTTCATAAACTTCCACTTGATTTTTATCACTAGAATAGTAAATTTCTGAGAGTTCTTTTTCTGGACTATGCAGCACGTGCCCTTAGGCGGGCTTGCATAAACAGTCTACATAACAGACTTTTTAGCCAAAAGATACTATTATCTGACTATGCAGCCAATGCCCTTAGGCGGCCTTGCATAATTCAACCCCCTAATGGGTTTGTAAATAATGGTAACTTCATTCTTTGGAACTACTTCTTCTAATGCCTTTTATCCTTTTTTGTGTCATTCCTCATATTCAAAATTTCTTAAGTCATAGTTTACATGTTTTCCTTCATACTTGAGTGTGGTAATATGTTTTTAGATATCTTTTCAAGGAATTGAGTCAATTTCAACCCATTCGGTCAAAGCTATTTAGACCTTAAGCATTAGCCTTTTTTATGTTCGACGTGCATGAATTTAAACATGCCACAAAGACAAGGTAACGCTGAATAAAAGTCAAGTCCCAGCTCACTAAACATACATTTTCGTATGATTTAGGTAATATTGAGCAGTTAAAAGATTCAAAGTTTGTAGGGTTATTTATAATAATCCTAGAAAAAATAAAACTATCCTTACAAGGCCCATTGGATTAGATAAAATTTAAAGCATGTAGCAAAAGAAGGCATGTACAAATGATCAAAAATGAAAGTGTTTTTCATTTGATACACAAGAGTTAGAAGGACATCCACAGACTGGAGTCTCTTCTCTTTTCCGATAATTACAAAAGGCTGTCAACATAAGTCTCCATTTGGTTTACAACATCCTGAGCTTCATCAACAACCACTTGAATTTCATGCACTCAACCAACTTCATTATTTTTAGCCTGATGGAGTGCATTATTGGAATCTTCAATGGATTTCATACCATTCGTTTGAGCTCCCTCCAGTGAATTATTAATTTGTTCATGTTCTCCAGTAATAGCATCTAACTGTTTCTGAAGGTGCATTTGCTGGACAACCTTCTCCTTGATCTTATGATTCAACTCCTTTAACTTGGCAGCATAATCAGCCTCATCTTGGGATACCGCATCATCAAATTCGATGATGTTGGCTAACAGCCTCACCCTGGTCAAATCTTGACGGCACTTTTTCTCCTGCTCCCTCCTTATGATGACTTTTTCACTGCTTCATGGAACTCTTGATATCCAAAACGTCCAAGTCACAACATGAAAAATAGGGATGACAGTCACGGGATCTTCAATGATAGCTCTTCTAAAGGAACATCAAATATGATCTTCCATATGTTCAGCCATGCCTTGCGTCGTGAAAATTGGTGCACCTTTTTTACTTTCGGGTTCGACTCAGCATCACTATCATAGGGGGAATATAATAGGAGATTAATGCACTTAGGGAACTGCCCTGTTCTGCTCCTTCCCCCCTGACCTGTGTTTCTTCACTCTCTATTCCTATTAGGGTGGAGGCTGAGGCTTCACCTGTAGATCTAGCCACTTAAATTGATGGCCATGCATAATCAACTGAAAGCTTTGGTTAGTTTCAAAGGATAAAAAATGTTGATTGGTTGTATTGCAAATTAAGTACAGTCCCAAAAATTTTTTATCTCTTACCCAACGATAGATCAGTAACTTGAGAAGACTCTTCCCCGTCTTTCCTAGCGTCAAAAATATTTTCAAGACGAGTTTCAGGAAGCTCTTCTAGGTTCAACTCCACTTGAGCCAATGTCTCTACAGTAGTAGGGATTTTTGTACCCCCTTTAGGCATTGGCAGTTCAGCAGCTTGCTCAGATAGAACTGCAGATTTCAACTGATCATGATCAGAGATGTAATAAGAATTTATTTTTAATTGAATGAAGGATAACACTCATGTCCATAATATTATAAATTACATGTTAATTTAACATGATCTAAAAAATCATCAAAATAAGCACCAAGTTCCATCATGTCATCAAATGTAATCTCAGAATCCTGGTTAATCTCACTATTGGGAGCATTTGATATGTCTTCTTTGTGGCCTTCATTCTGTGGTCTCTGACCTTGAGCAACCTCTTCAAATAAAATTGCGGCATCAGTTTCAATGGCCTCCAAGAGCTCTAGCGTAGGGGTTGAACATAAATTATCACAAAATGGATGTCAGTAGATGTTTCATTCAACATTTTATGAATCATTGTTAACTTACCAGAAGCAAGCTCTTCTCTACTTGCAACAGCAACTAGAGGGATAATGGGAACAGACGTTGGCTCTTACCCAAGAGCAGCCAAGTTAGCATGAACTTGTGATTGTTCACAAGCACCCTCCGTTGTTCTTATAGGACGGCCAATTCTTTCCCTCAGAGGGGAAATTGAAGAAGCCCCTGCAATTCCAAAATTTATGAGAAATATTTTCATGGGATAGGACTCATGATTATCTGAAGGACTTACCACTACTGATGAAGCGTTTAGCCATGGACTTCCTCCATCGATGCTTTTGCTTCTTTGGATTTTTGGGAGTGTCGGCAGTCTCCTTTACAGGTACTTGAATTAGAGAATGAAAAGCCATGTCCAACTCCTCATCCATGGCTTGCTGGCCTGAAGACATCTCACCTGACTCGCGAGGAGATTCATTAGCCCCAATGGTAGTACCATTAGGGCTATACTGTGGTGAAGGAACCTCAGTAGTTCCTTTCATTGAAAGCAGCATGATGAAGAAAATAATTTCCTTGAGTAACAAATATTTAACTGGAATCAAGTTACAATGAAAATAAGGAAGGAAACTTACATCTTCAGGAGCCACGTAATCGTGCCACTCCTCATCACCAGAAGCACCAATCCCCTCAGTGGTTCCACGATCTATCATTTCTTTCACCCGCTTGGTGACAGGAATGGAATCATCGGTGGCATATATGAGCATTTCCAGCTCTCTGATGTAAGACCTCACTTCATCGGGGTTATCCTTGTAACATATATATGTATAAGCCAGAAGTTTCCCTATTCCAAGGTTGTCTAGACCCTCGCACAAATCCAGCCAGCCAGTTTCAGCATCGTAGTATAAGCACTGCCATGTCTGGACAACCTTTGGTCATAGATATTCTTTGTGCGTACTAGAAGGCTATGAGGAAGGACCTACAATCTTGGACTTCAGCTTCTTCCCATCTCCTGCAACTAAAAATAGAGAATAATAAAATAAGACTTGTTGCTCTATAAAGTAATGCCGATTAAAGTGCCTTAAATGAAGTAACTCACTAGGAGTCGATGGAGTTTCTCTCTTCATTATGATAGGGGGATTATATCTGGAACGAGGCATATTTTCCGCAAGTTGTGCCTCATCATCCCCATCTTGGGAATCCGATGAATCAACTTCGGGTGGTGTATAAGAATTATCTTCTAGATGAATGGTTTCTTTCTCTACAGTTCTCTTCCTTTTCCCCACCTGATAAACCGGGTGGTTCAAAACCCCTCCAGGGTATGATGCTATCCAGTTCTCAGCATACCATGTAGTCAAGTTATTTTTCACTTTGTCAACTGGTAGATCAAATACTTCCTCGGTCTTCTGCCCAGATTTCAGCAACCATAGTTGTCAGGAAACAATCGGATGTTGCTCTGACCTGACATGCACTGGGGAAGATACAATAATCTACTGCAAACACTTAAATTGACGTGAAAATATATATGGAGCATAGGCCTCCCATATAATCTCTTAGTCAATCTTGGTGACCAGAACCCCATCTCTGCAGGCCAGCATGTATGCCCTTAATTCCAGGATGGCTTTTCCATCATCATCAAACCGCCCGGTTGGTGGATTTCCTTAAGGAATGCAATTTAATTCCTTAAAAATTCTCAACTTCACCTTCATGTCATATGAATTGAGTGATAGTGGAGAAATTCTAGAGAATTACTATACTGAATTCTTGAAAGAACTTCTGGGAATCTGTACTATGTTCGGTACATTATACATCTTGAAGTGAGTGGCGATCCATCCCGACAAAACATGGAATGTTCCCACTATTCTCAAAGGAGACATACCCATGAAGACATGGAGTAAGATCCTATGAATCTTTGCTAAAATGCGGGTATCCAACCCAACCATTTTCCCCTCAGCCAACTTGGCTGCAATAAAGAAGGTCCCTGGCTTGATGCATCCCTTCGAGTCCCTGACTGGGAAAAGATAAACATTGAGCCACAAGGCAAAGAAGCCCGCCAGATGAGTCTTCTTTTTGATTCTCTGATTTACTTCATATCCCCACAACTCAAATTCTCCTGCTTTGAAGGTCAGCAAGAATGTGCTTGGAGCATCCCTCTTCTCTGTTTTGGGGAAGGTGGTAGGATGAGTGGGTCCCTTATCCTTGGGCCCCTTTACCTTTGATCCCTTCTCTTTTGATCCCTTCTCCTTCGGTCCCTTATCCTTCGGCTCATTCTCCTGCTTCTTGGTAAGAAACATATTCGTCCAGTACTCGTGAAGAATGTCCTTTCTAGAATGAGTTAAGGAGGTCTCTGAACTCTTGAGCTTGCGAAATATTTTCAATAATTCCAGATCCAAAGCCGGAGTCATTTCCGAATCATTCCAATTCACCTTGGAAGGATGAATTAATCATACATGTCACCCAAAATTGGATCCTTTGAGATCTTCTGAACATCCCACAGACTGATGCCTACTTCTCCATGAGTCAGATGGAAAGAATTGGTTTTTGGGCTCCAAAGGTAGAGTATCTCCGGCACAATGTCATCATTCATATAAACATATGTTTTCCCAGCCCAGACGACTTCATATATTGCAGCCACTTTCAAATCCTCGACAAATTCTATGCAGGTTTGTTGCACCCAGTTTTCCCACATCCAAGTTGGCTTCACACCTCCTCTAGGATGAAAGTACCAACTCTTCTTCCAGCCTTTGGATTTATCCACTTGAGAGTTTTGGAAGATTCAAGGATAACAATGTGGTTGCAGCTCAAGCTTGTGATGTTTCATATCTGAGATACATGGTCTATAATGCATTGTGCAGGCCTTATCCACAGTTCTAGCATTTACAAATACTCCTCAAATTGAGATATTTGCTGAAGAAAAATTGGTGTAATTATGAAACCAAGAAATTGGGAGATAGAACTTTGCCTCTAGAATGGTGACTTCTCGCAGATGACCATAGCCATACAGAGGTAGATAAATACTCGGCGGGAAGTAAAGATGATAATTCTTCAGGTACTTAGCCAAATATCGAAGAGTGATATCACAGACAGTTTAATAATCATGTCCAATGATGCTCATCATATCATCAAATCGCTTGCTATCCACTTCATCAGCCATTCCGATTCTATTGGGATCCATTTTATCTACACAAAAGTTGAATAATTAACTCTTAACTAAGTTGATTTTTCAAAAACTTTATGATGAAAAGTGAAAAAATTGCTAAGGCATTAAGGCGCGCAAGTCCCAAAATTGGCGTGCAAGTATCAGTGTGTCGCACAAGTTTTGGCGCGTAGGTATCACCGCGCAAGTCCAAATACCTCTAGAGCAGCACGACATCAAAGAAATAGTGAAAAATAGAGCAACTTGCACGGCGAGGGCAACTTGCGCAGAGAGTACTCAAATGTTTGAAATCCATGAGCTTTGTGAGAGAATGGATGCATATATATAGGCCATGCCTCAACCCTGCGTGCCTATATCCAGCGTGCGCAACCCTGTGCGCCTAAAGCCAGCACACTCATGACTTGTGCGACGAAATTCCTTGGTTTTCTTCTTTACCTCAGAGTCAGCTCCTCCTTCTTTCGGATCCAACTCTGTGGGGGGGACTTTTGTTGATGCTCATTTCTGTCACAAAGTCTAAACAACTGAAAAAGGGAAATACCTTGAACCCAAAGTGATTCATCCTTTTAATAAACATCAATCATTGACAAAAGCATGAATAAAGATTCATTTTCACTTGGGTCGCACATGTTCCACCAAGGTCACGCAAGTATACTTGCGCTCCACCCAATTGTCGTGCAGGTGACTTGAGCTCCCTTTTTGAATTTCTCCTAGGGTCTTCACCAGCCTATAAATACCCTTTGCGGGCCCCCCATTTGATGATGAAAAAAATTACCGAACTCATATTTGAACTCTGGTAGCCCAGGTCTTTTCTGGAAGTCTTTCGAACACTTCTAAGGTAATTTCATACCTAGAATGGAAGGTCTAAACAAGTGAAACAAGTACTAAGTGTTGAAACTCATCAACACATGCGCGCCTAAGTGGCCAGCCCTTAAGGAAAATGGCCACACTTGCGTGACGCCTTACCCCTTGAACAGAACTTGCACGCCACCCTTTTGGAATCCCCTAGGGATAATACTAAAGGCTTGAGCCAAGTCTCGCCGAAGTATTACCTTAAGGGTTGACCATCGTGCATGTAACCATGTGTTGCGTAGGTACACCTGTGCGACCATGACTTGCACACCACTTTCTTTTTGAGTTCCACTCCTGCCTATTTAACCTCTCTTATGCCTATCCACCTATCCTCTTCAAGATTAAGCCTTCAGAACCCTCTTTAAAGCCATTTATTTTGGCATGGATCCCTTGTTGGCTTCCTTATCTGAAAGGAATTCTGTGGAACATCTCTCAAAACCTAGTTATTTAACTATCTTTATGTCACTAAGGTTAGAGATTTCATTCATTCAACCCCATCCTTTAAAGCTGAGAGAATCCTTAATTTGGGCCTCCTTTTCAGGAGTAATCCCCAATCCATGTTATCTTAATTTGGGAATCGTCCTCAAGAGTAAGCCCCAAGTCCCCTAACCTGGGCATCCTTTTCAAGAATAAGCCCAAGTCATAATTTCCCAAATCTGGGCATCTTTTTCAGGAGTAAGCCCCAAGTTCACAAATATGGGCACCCTCCATAGGAGTAAGCCCCAAGTTACCAAAATCCAAATTTCCGTAACATGGACTTCCTTTTCAGGAGTAATCCCCAGTCATAATTCCCTTTAACATGGGCCTCTTCATTAAGAATAAGCCCCAATCAAAAATTTTCTTAACCAGTCCTAAATTACTTTTGACTTGGGCTTCCTTCTCAGGAGTAAAACCCAATCATAATTCCCCTCCTAATTTGGGAATTTTCCTCAAGAGTAAGCCCAAAGAAAGAGTATCCAAATCTCCATAAAGAACATATACCTTTATAGACCTTGTTACTGGGTTTCTTCCCTGAAGTAAAACCAAATCTTCATCTATTTTGGGCAGTCATATATACATAAGCCCCACATCATTTCTTAGGATGGAACAATTGTCTAGTTTTACCAATACCTCTTGTTTCTCACACCGAGCATGACTCATGTGATATTAGAGTGTAAAAGTAATTATGACATCTTTCTTTGAGCCAACAATTATACATAAACCTTATACTTCATTACTCGAAATACGTGGGTTATGATCCCTTTTCCAAAACAAAGGATACGTAGGTAGCCCATCTGCGGGTACGATCCCAAATATGAAATAATTCATGTCCTTCTGAATGAGAATAAACTTCAAGTGCCCCAATGAGTGGATTTAAAACCAGTATGGTAGTCATAATAACCAATAGATTTATATATAATGTGTCGAAGGATAGCATTGACCAAGAATCTCTAACAAAAATAGATGATTCTCTACTGATGAAGAACCTCTAATACATATAAAATATTCTCTTAATCTCATACATATTAATCATTGATTGTCAGATCTTAAGTAAAGATCATTTTCATACTTCGTAATGTAATAAGGATTCACAAACATAACTTAAATCTATAAAGACAGTCCTAGAGTAGGAAATAATTCCCCTCAAAAAGGTGTGATGACTCAGAACTCCCATCCTCTCAAACAATGCAAATTATTAAGCCTCATCAGTTCATAACTAATGAGAACCTACCTTTGGAAAGTAGGTCCAAATGGATATCGAATAATTGGATGTTTCCAGTTCTATGAACAAACCCGTTAAAACTGCAGATTTCAAATGATCATGATTAGAGATGTAATAAGAAGTTATTTTTAAGAGGACGAAGGATAAAACTCATGTCCATAATCTTATAAATTACATAGTAATTTAACATGATCAAAAAAATCTTTAAAAGATGCACCAAGTTCCATCATTTCATCCAATTTAATCTTAGAATACTGATTAATCTCACCAGTGGGTGCATTTGAGATGTCTTCTTGGCGGCCTTCATTCTACGGTCTCTAACCTTGAATAGTCTCTTCAAATAAAATTACGGCATCAGTTGCAATGGCCGCCAAGAGCTCCAGCACAGGGGTTTAACCTAAAGTATCATAGAATGGAAGTCAGTAGATGTTTTATTCAACATTTTATGAAGCATTGTTAACTTACCAGAATCAAGCTCTTCCCTACATGCAACAAAAACAGGAGGGATACCGAGAACAGAAGTTGGATCTTCTCCAAGAGCAGCCAAGTTAGCATGAACTTGTGATTGTTCAACAGAACCCTCTATTGTTCTTAGAGGAAGGTCAATTCTTCCCCTCATAGGGGAAATTGAAGAAGCCCCTGCAATTACAAAAAATATGAGAAATCTTTTCATGGGTTAAGACTCATGATTATACAAAGGACTTACCACTGCTGATGAAGCGTTTAGCTGTGGACTTCCTCCATCGATGCTTTTACTTCATTGGCTTTTTGGGAGTGTCAATAGTCTCTTTTAAAGGTACTTGAATTGGAGAATGGAAAGCCATGTCCAACTTCTCATCCATGGATTACTGGCCTTAATATATCTCACCCTACTCGCGTGGAGATTCATTAGCCCCAATGGCAGTACCACCAGGGCTATACTGTGGTGAAGGAACCTCAGTAGTTCCTCTCTTTTCAAGCTACAGGAAGAAGAAAATAATTTCCTTGAGTAACAAAGATTTAACTGGAATCAAATTACAAAGAAAATAAGGAAATAAACTTACATCTTCAGGAGCCACGTAATCTTGGCTCTCCTCATCAAAGGAAGAACCAATCCCCTTAGTAGTGCCATGATCTATGATTTCATTCACCCGCTAGGTGATAGGAATGGAATCATCGGTGGAATATATGATCATTTCCAGCTCTTTGATGTAATCCCTCACTTTATCGGGGTTATCCTTGCAACAGATATCTGTAGAAGCCAAAATTTTCCCTATTCCAAGGATGTGTATCCCCATGCACAAATCTAGCCAGGCAGTTTTAGCATCACAGTATAAACTCCACCATGTTTGGATAGCCTCTAGTCGTAGATATTCAGTGTGTGTACTAGAAGGCTGTGAGGAAGGTCCTACAATCTTGTACATCAGCTTCTTCCCTACTCCTACAAATAAAAATAGAGAATAAGAAAATAAGACTTGTTTCTCTATAATTTAATGCTGATTAATGTGCCTTAAATGAAGTAACTCACTAGGAGTCGATGGATTTGGTCTCTTGATTCTGACAGGTGGATTATATCTAGCACGAGGCAGCTTTGCCGCATGTTGTGCCTCATCATCCCCATATTGAGAATCTGACGAATCAGCTTTGGGTGGTGTAGAAGAATCACCTTCCAGATGAAAGGTTTCTTTCTCTATAGCTCTCTTCCTCTTCCTCACCTAATAAACCGGGTGATTCAGCACCCCTCAAGGGTATGATTCTATCCAGTTCTCAGCATACCATGCAGTCAAGTTATTTGCCTCTTTGTCAACTGGTAGATAAAATACTACCACGGTCTTCTCCCCAGATGTCAGCTACCATAGTTGTCGGGAAACCATCAGATGTTTCTCTGACCTGACATGCGCTGTGGGAGATACAACAGACTGCTGAAAATACTTAAATTGACGTGAAAATATATATGGAGCACATGCCTCACATATAATCTCTCCGTCAATCCTGGTGACCAGCACACCATCTCTACAGGACAGCATGTATGCCCTTAATTCCAGGCTGGCTGTTCCATCATCAACAAACAGCCCGGTTGGCATATTTCCATAAGGAATGAAATTGAATTATTTATACTTTCTCAGACTCACCTTCATGTCATAGGAATTGATATCTAGTGGAAAAATTCCAGAGAATGCCTGCATTGATGGCCTTAAAGAACTTCCAGGAATCTGTACTTTGTTATGTACATTATACGTCCTGAAGTGAGTGGTGATCCATCCCCACAAAACTTGGAATGGTCCCACTATTCTCAAACGAGACTTACCCATGAGGACATTGAGTAAGATCATATGAATAATTGCTTAAATGGGGTCGCTAACCCAACCATTTTCCCCTCATCCAACTTGGCTGCAATAATGAAGGTCCCTGTCTTGACACCTCCCTTCAAGTCCCTTACTGAAAAATGATAAACACTGAGCCACAAGGACAAGAATCCTGCCATACGAGTCTTCTTTGGGATTCTCTGATTTACTTCATATCCCCACTTCTCAAATTCTCCTTCTTACAAGGTCTGCTAGAATGTGCCTGGAGCACCCCTCTTCTCTGTTTTGAGGTAGGTGGTAAGACACGTGGGCCCCTTCTCCTTAGGCCCCTTTCCCTTCGATCCCTTCTCTTTCGATCCCCTCTCCTTCGGTCCCTTCTCCTTCGCCTCCTTCCCTTGCTTCTTGGTAAGAAACATATTCATCCACTCCTCTGGATGAATGTTATTCCTAGAATGAGTTAAGGAGGTCTCTAAACACATGATCTTGTGAAATATTTTCAATAATTCATGAGCCAAAGGTGGGGTCTTTTCTGAATCATTCCAAGTCACCTTAGGGGGATGAATTCATCATATATGTCACCCAAAATTAGATCCCCTGAGATCTTGTGGACATCCCACAGACTGATGCCTACTTCTCCATGATCCAGATGGAAAGAATTGGTTTCTGGGCTCCAATGGATGAGTATCTCTATCACAAAGTCATAATTCCTATAAACATATGTTTTCCCTGCCCAGACGGCTTCATATATTGCAGCTACTTTCAAGTCATTGACAAACTCTTTGCAGGTTTGTCTCACCAAGTATGCCCACATCCATGTTGGCTTCACACCTCCTCTAGGACGAATGTCCCAACTCTTCTTATAGCTTTTGGATTGATCCATCTAAGAGTTTCGGAAGATTGAGGGATAACAATGTGGTTGCAGCTCAGGCTTTTGAGGTTTCAGATATGAGGTACATGGGCTATGATGCATTATGTAGGCCTTCTCCACTGTTCCAGAATTTACAAATACTCCTCCACTTGAGATATTTACTGATGCAAAATTGGTGTAATTCTAAAACTAGGAAATTAGGAGATAGTTCTTTGCCTCTAGAATGGTGACTTCTCAAATATGACAATAGTCGTACAGAGGTAGATAAATACTCTATGGGAAGTCAGGATGATACTTCTTCAGGTACTTGGAAAAATATGGAAGAGGGAAGTCGCATACAGTATAATAATCCTGGACAATTATGCTCATCATATCATCAACTCGCTTGCTAGCCAGTTCATCAGCCATTCACATTCTCTTGGGATCCATTTAATCTGCACAAAAGATGAATAATTAACTCTTAAGTAAGTTGATTTTTGATAAATTTTGTGACGAAAAGTGAAAAAATGGCTAAGGCATTAAGGCGCACAAGTCCCAAAATTGGCACGCAAGTATCAGGGTGTCGCGCAAGTTTTGGCGCGCAGGTATCACCGCGTAAGTCGAAATACCTCTAGAGCAGTGCGCCAGTAAAGAAACAGTGGAAAACAGAGCAACTTGTGTGGTGAGGGAAAATTGCACGGTGAGTACTCAAAATATTGAAATCCGGGATCTTTGTGCGAGAATGGATGCATATATATAGGCCATGCCTCAAGCCTATGCGCCTAAAGCCAGCGCGCGCAACCCTGTGTGCCTAAAGCCAGCGCGCTCATCACTTGCGCGCCGCCATCAGCATGCCCAACACCTACACGCCGAAATTTCATGGTTTTCTTCTTTACCTCAAAGTCACATCCTCTTTCATTCGGATCCAAATATGAGGGGGGACTTTTGTTGATGGTCCTTTCCATCAAAAAGTCTAAATGACTAAAAAAGGGAAATACCTTGAACTCAAAGTGATTCATCCTTTGAAGAAACATCAAAATTGAAAAAGGCACGAACAAAGATTCATTTGCACTTGGGTCGCACAAGTTCCACCAAGGTTGCGCAAGTATACGTGCGCTCTGCCCAATGGTCGCACAGGTGACATGCACACCCTCTTTGAATTTCACCCAGGGTCTTCACTAGCCTATAAATACCCCCTGTGGTCCCCCCATTTAAGGAAGAAAAAAATTCCAAAACTCATATTCGAGCTCTGGTCGCCCAAGTCTCTTTTGGAAGTCTTTCGAACACTTCTAAGGTAATTTATTACCTAGAATGGAAGGTCTAAATATGGGAAACAAGGCCTAAGTGTAGAATCTCATCAACACTTGTGTGCCTAAGTGGCCAGCCCTAAAGGGAAATGGCCACACTTGCGCGTCGCCTTACCCCTTCAATAGAACTTGCGTGCCACCCTTCTGGAAGCCCCTAGGGATAATACTAGAGGCTTGAGCCAAGTCTCGCCCATGTATTACCTTAAGGGTTGACCGTTGTGCAAGTAACGTGTGTCACACAGGTACACCTGTGTGACCATGACTTCCGCGCCCACGTAGTACTTGCGCGCCACCTTCTTTTTGAGTGACCCTCTTGCCTATTTCACCTCTCTGATGCCTATCCACCTATACTCTTCAAGATTAATCCTCGAGAACCATTTTTAAAGCCATTTCATTTGGCATGGCTCCCTTGTTGGCTTCCTTATCTGAAAATAAATCTATGGACCATCTCTCAATACCAAGTGATTTACATATCTTTATGTCACTAAGGTTATAGATTTCATTCATTCAACCTCATCCTTTAAAGTTGATAGAATCCTTAATTTGGGACTCCTTTTCATGAGTAATCCCCAATCCACGTTCTCTTAATTTGGGAATCCTCTTCATGAGTAATCCCCAAGTCCCCTAACCTAGGCATCCTTTTCAGGAATAAGCCCCAGTCATAATAACCCACATCTGGGCATCCTTTTCAGGAGTAAGCCCCAGGTTCACAAATATGGGCATCCTCTTTAAGAGTAATCCCCAAGTTCCCAAAATCCGAATTTCCTTAACCTGGGATTCCTTTTCAAGAGTAAGCCCCAGTCATAATTCACTTTAACCTAGGCCTCTTCTTTAAGAATAATCCCCAGTCATAATTTCTCATAACCAATCTTAATTTACTTTTGACATGGGCTTCCTTCTCAGGAGTAAAACCCAATCATAAGTCTCCTCCTAATTTGGGCATCTTCTTCAAGAGTAAGTCCCATGTTAGAGTATCCAAATCTCCATAAAGCACATATATCTTTATGGACCTTATTACTGGGTTTCTTCCCTGAATTAAAAACCAATATTCATCTATTTTGGGTAGTCATATATACATAAGCCCCACATCATTTCTTATAATGGCACAATTGTTTGGTTTTACCAATACATCTTGTTTCTCACACCGAGCATGACTCACATGATCTTAGAGTGTAAAAGTAATTATGACATATTTCTTTGAGCCATCAATCATACATAAACCTCGTACTTCTTTACTCGAACTACTTGGGTTCTGGTTCCTTTTCCAAAACCAAGGATATGTAGGTAGCCCATCTGCGGGTACGATCCCAACTATGAAATAATTCATGTCCTTTTGAATGAAAATAAACTTCAAGTGCACCACTAAGTGGATTTAAATCCAGTATGGTTATCATAATAACCAAGATATTTCTATATAATGTGTCGAAGGATACCATTGACCAAGAATTTCTAACAAATACAGATGATTATCTATCAATGAAGAACCTCGAATACATATAAAAGATTCTATAAATCACATACATACTAGTCATTGATTGTCAGATCTAAATGAAATCTCATTTTCATAATTGGTAATGTCATAAGGATTCACGAACATAACATAAATCTATAAATAGAGTCCCGGAGTAGACAATAATTCCCCTCAAAATGGTGTGATGAGTCTGACCTCTCATCCTCTCTACCAATGCAAATTATTAAGTCTCATCAGTTCATTAATAATGAGCACCTACCATTTGAAAGTAGGTCCAAATGGATATGAAATCATTGGATGTTTCTGGTTCTACGAACAAACACGTTAGAAACCGGTTGGACTGTTTGAACCTTAAATTAATGAGGTCATCCCCAATTCCAGAGGAAACAAGATCATGGATATGTGGACTTATTTATCTATTAGGTAGGTGGTCAGTGTATATATATATATTTATATGTGGTCAATGTAATTGTTGATATACAGGTTGTGGAGAGTGTCTTCGCAATACATGAAATATAACTAAAAGGGTTTTCTTTGTTCAGATGAGTTATTTGTGGATTGTTAGTGTCATGAGATTTTTATCAAGTGTCATGATTTAATCACATGGTGTTCAATACACATGTTGGTAATTTTATTGTGTTGTGTAAATTTTAATTGGATCCCAATAGTGGGTTATATTGATATGTTATGACTTAATAATCCTTTTTAGGTGCCTTGTAGTATAAATTGATTGTGGGGAACCCATATATGTAAGAGTAAAGCATGATATTTTATACATGGAGTGATTTATATATTATTTATTGTCATTAGGATCTATTATTATATGCAGGGTGAGCGAATTATCACCAAATAATGGGAATGTTCTATAAAAATGAGAAATTGTGTTGAAAGGGTAAATTAGGGTTGGGTATGAAAACCAACATAGTTCATGATATAGAAATGTAATTAAATATAATTTCAATTAATGACTAGTTTGGATATGGTATTAGACACTATATAAATTCATAACATGGGTATTGGAATGGGAGTTGAGTTTTATGCCTCTTTAAAATAGACTTGGAAGCAGGGTGATGATATACCTTTCAATCCATTATCAAGGTAATGGGGTTGGACACTCTATCAATTCACTATATACTAGTAATCATCGAGGGAATGTATGCCTATCTATACCTTTTAATTTATTTGGGATATAATATTATGATTTTTTATTCTTGAAATTTGAAAATAGTTATATGGTATTCCAATTGAGTATATGATAACCTATGGTTATGTGAAGCCAGATGAAATTATTAAAAAATTAATAGAATTGATGGTTTTGAAATTTTTTGAACGTTATATTAACCTAAATACTATAGTTCATTATGGTCTTAAATAATTAACAGTTTTATGTCGACACACTACATATCATAGACATGTTCTTACTTTATACACACATTGAAAAAAATGATTTGGTCACTCATGTGTGGATTTTTTTGCACTCAATGATGCAACATATATTTACTATTATTGATGTTTTTATATAAATAATCTATTATGTGTAATTATATATTACGTAATTATTTAGGGACACTATTATTGATGGATTAGTAGGTATTTGTCTCTTACCCTGCATGAGAAACATAGTGGGATCATAGGATTTACGGCCAGAAATTCCATTTAGGTAAATGGACCGATGATATAAGGATTATAATGTTGGATGAATGGAGAGAGATATAGTATTGTGTTGATATGTATAAAATTATTTTAATATCTGCATTATTTTTTTTCTTTAGATAAACGTGGTTTATAATCATCCCATCATGTGGTATTATTTCAATATTTTTTACCCATATATTTCCAACAACCCCTATGATTCATGAAGTGGATTGACTGGAGTATAAATAGGAATGATTTTATTATAACATGTGAGTCCCACATGGGGAATCTGGGTGTTTCTAATGTAATTAAAGAGTCAAGTCAGATGACAACATGACATGATGTCTTTTCAAGATGTGTGAGACTCCCATGAAAAACAATGATGTAGAGAGAGGATTCATAGATCAATGTGTGAACCAAAGCTAGTGAGAGGATCCAACCTTAAATGAACTAGTATAAGAGTTCATGGGTAGACTAGAATCCCATGGATATCTCCAAGGGGTAGATTTCTGTAGAAATTTTTTTGCTGCCAAAGAAGATGTTTTGGGGTGCAATTTTCATGCATGTCACGAGTCCCATAGTGGGTGTGGTAGTTTTATTAATTTTAGTAAATAGTCAAATCATATAAATCCCAATGACATCATTACTTTTCCATATAGGTGGGATTCCTAGGAAAAACAATGCCATGCAAATGGGATTCCCCTAGAAGACAATATCTTGTATAGGATCACTAGGGGTTGGATCAACCCATTCTTAAATATATTGATGTTTTTCCCTTTATATGTCAGAATCGGAAATGAAATAGGGTCTAAAGGTGGGAGAATATACTAGATTAAATATTTTAACAAAATAAATTTATTATTCAAATTAATTAATGATTTTAATTATTAGCGTTAATTTATAAAGAAAATAAATGAGAGAACACGTGGATTTTTAAATTGGTTAATTCCAATTTAGGAATATTCCAGTTAAATACCTATTCACTCAGGGAGCGATACTTGTTTAACAAACAATTTTTTGAGGAAGAATCATAACCCGATTACAAGATACTTTTCTAGTCAAGGGATAACCAAAACACATTGAATTTTATATGAAGAGGAAAAATCCAAACAATCTTTAATTTAGAATACAGTAATTATTACCCAAGGAAAGAGTAGAGTATTAATGATTATGTATGTAAAATTATAAACAGAAAATAGAGAGTACATGTGAGATATAGGAAGCATTTTTATAGACATTCTAAACAAGAATAAAGAGAAAATAAAATGAATAAAGTACAAGAACTTGTTCTTGAGGGAAATGGACGTCTTATAAAAGTAGAAGTTGTAAAAGAAATTCTCAATTTTTATTTGAGAGAATGATAAGAAGTATAAATAATGATCACACATGAAGTCAACGTATCATGTTTATGTTTGATACTCAAAATGTTCTTTTTTCTCATAGTTCTTCTCATCCTTAATATGTCCTTTGAATGCATCCCAAGGCCATTAAATATAACATTTAAATACCAAAAAAACCAAAATCCAATCATGTAATGTAATTTAAATTCAAAACAAATAATTATCTATTAGAGTAAAGATTATATTCAATAATAATGGTACCCAAAATCTCTTGAATTTAAAAATTAAATACTAATTCAAATGAATTGTAATTACCTGTAAAATGAAACTATAAGTCAAGGTAATACCATACTAAACACAATTATATTTAAAATCAAACAATATATACATTTATATTTAATGCAACAAGTAATTTTAAAATTAATTATACTAATTTGAGTACAAAAAAATAAGTTAGAATAAATTACAATTCCAATAAATAATAATTTCAAAATAAATATTTCAAATAAAATAAATCAAAATATAAAATATATAATACTTCCAAAAAATTCCATAAAAGGTACATAAGAATAATGAATAAGTTTAACACATATTTTAAAACAATTCAATTTTATTAAAAAAACCTTAGTTCACTAATTTAAAATTTATATTAATTTTAGAAATTAATAAAACCCGTGAAACAGTTAAAATAAATATAAAATTAATGATAATATAAAAAACAGATTGTGTTTAAAAATAAATATTTTATCAAAAATAAATAAAATAAATGACTGTACGTGGAAAGTGGTCATGCATTTGGTTTAAATGGGAACAAGTTCAGTATAATGACTATAAAATTTAGAACACGTAGTTACTTAAAAAGGAACATAGAGTAACTATAAGTATTCATGTACTCACTATACTAAGCATGTGGTCAAATTATAGTAACATGAAAATAATATGAATGGTAAAAATATTATCCATGAAATCATGGTCGTTTAGCTCATGGAGACATAGTAGGATTAAATGTATGAACAATAAGGTGATCAATTATACCTGAAAAAGTTGCTAAATTGGGAATTAAAAACCTATACAACATGAAAACATAAACATTGGAAATTTTTTAGACCATCTAAACATAATAATTAGAATTTAATGAATAATAAAAAGTAAATATAGTTTTTAAATATTCACAATATTTTAAAGAATAAATCATTATTAAAGTATATCATGATATATTCGGGAAAAACCTTGAAGACATGATCTGAATAACTGGGGAAAAATACTAAAATAATTATAATAATTTTTATTATTTTTGATGTACTTAAATAAAATTTTTAAAATTTGAATTTTTTTAGTGAAATATAGAAAACATTATTATATTTATTACCCAATAAACTAGTTGTGATTATGATTTGAATTTAAATATATATCAAAAAAATTAAATTATTTTGAAATATGAACATTACATAATTCTAGAACTGCTGCATAAATTTTGAGCATTATTTCACAACATAAAAAAATCATGAATTTAATTTTTTATAATTAAATGTTAATAAATGTTTTTGGTTTCCAAAATAGCATGTTTTTATAATATGATCTATATAAATCTAGTTATAATTCAATAAAAAAGGAAAACTATGAACTTGTTTAAACTTAAAATTTTTCTTAAAACAAAAGGCATGGAATATGTTTGGATCAAAATGAGTTCATGCTAGAGATATAGTTAGGATTAATCTTATTTTAATTAAATAAACATAAAATTATTCTATATAATATTAAATTTGGTTTACATAAATCTGATCTATATAACATAATATATATAAAAATATAGAATGTCTGTAAAAATAGTTTTCACATAAAATAATAAAAGGCTTTGTAATTTAAAAAAATAATAATAATACATAACAACAAACTCCAAAAAAACTGAACATTTTAAAAAATAAAAAAAAGTATTTTAAAAAATTTGACTCTTTTAATTTTTTTTAAAATACAATATTAATGAAATATGAAAAAAATTGTTTTAAAAATAAATCAAGCCCCCTTAATAAGTTTATATAAATATATGTTAAAAACACAAAATAAGAGTTTCAAACTAAATTTAAAACCTAAAAAGTTTAAATGTTTTATTTGAAAACAATGTAAAATCCAATGGTTTAGTAAAAATATATTCTAGGTGATTTTCCATTTGAATATACTCATGAATAATATCACCTTTATTAATATAATAATGAATAAAATAAATATTCACACCTATATGATTAGTTATTTAATGCATAAAAGAGTTATTTGAAATAGATATAGAAAAAGGAATATCATAATTTATATGAATCTTTTCAAAAGTAAATCCATAGTTAATTTTTTCTAAATACATATAGATTGAGAAAAAAAAGATGCAATTGAGATATAATCACTTTTAATAGTTGGTAAAGAAATAGAGTTGCTTTCTTAAACTCTAAGAAAATAAATTCTTATCAAGAAAGTGATAGTTACCTGATGTCTTATTTTAATCAAAAAATTTCCCTATAAAATTAGAGTTAGATTAAAATATTAAATTAAAAAATTAATATTAAAATAATCCATAATTAATAGTTTCTTCAACATATCTAATAATATGCATACCATATTTTAAGTGAGATTATTTTGGAAAATATTGAAATTTAACCCATAAAAAAATACTAAAAATAATTATGGGTTTATAAGTAGTTAAATGCAAAAAATATCCAATTAATCTTATAAATAATTTATTTTCAACAAGTTTTTTAAAAAAATCATAACATAATTTAAAATAATTAATCTTTTTTCTTTTATAATATTTTCAAGAATCAATACCACATTTTTTAAATACAATATTTGTCATACTTGGATTGATTTAAAAATATTTTATCATATAATTGAAAATTTTAAATTCCCAAAAATAATTTTAATTCTACAATAAAACTCATGTAAAATTCCACTATAATCAAATTTAAAACCCTTTGTAATGAAAATAACTTTATAATTAAAAAATTATATCATAAAAATAAATCTCTATAATTAAAATACCATTTCATATTTTTTTGAAAACAAAATAGGATCTAATTTGCCTTTATAAAATTAAATTTTGAATAAAAATAAGGTAATTATACCATACCATGTATGAGGTACTTTCGTAAGACCATATGAAGCACTTGATAACTTAAAAACCTAATTATGTTATTTTTTATTTATAAAACATGGTGGTTGAGAAACATAAAATTCTTAAAAAATAAAACCACTAAAAATGAACATTTCACAACTACTTGAAATAATTTAAATCCTTGAAAATAGGAAAAGGATAATAGAATTAAAATATATTCAATTTGAAAAAATGTAAAAAATATTCATTAGAATCATTGACTTCTTCTCAAAAATAACACTAAGAAAAGAGTCTAGTTTATTTTTTATCAACTTGTCTAAATTCATACATGTTATTTCTACAAATACATTTAGTACTTATTATATTATTATATTTATGAGATTCATCTAAATTTAGAACATTATTTATAGAAACCTTTTATTCTCATCATGGAAAGAAAAAATATTCTTCATATAATTTAAAGCATCAAAAATGTTATTAGGAACAAAATATATTAATTGACACAAAAAATTAATTTTTTTTTCTTGTTTTAATACAAAATAAGAATTACCAATAACATTTTCGACATGTTGATATCTATTAACATTATATGGTCTAGGATCTAGTCAAGAATTAGTACACTACCCCAATGTTGAAACATCCATATATTGAGGTTTTCTTCACCGAACATAAATTCTTAAAACTCTTCAATAAAATCTTTAGAATCATAAATTAAATTTCAATTATTTCATAAAATGTAATAATAATATTTTATTAAAAAAATATATATATTATTATAAAATCATTATGATTTAATATTATATTAATAATTATGATAAATAGTTTCATCACTTATAGTATAAAATTATGTTATATTTGATATATTATTTAAAATAAAATATTTACAATCAAAAAATATAAAATAACCAACTTTTGGCCTTATATTTTTAAAATATTCATAAGAATATTTTGTTTAAAAAGGTCTAACCAGAATTATATTTGAATCATAACGCGAAATAAAATTAGCATCAACCCAAATATATCAAGGCTAATTATATAAACATAATATATCTCTAACAATTTCAAAAATAGTTCTATTATTTTATTCTACAACACCATTCTACTCTGGTGTTCTTGGAGCCTAGAAATATGAACACACACATTATTTTCACAAAAATCTTCCAATTATAAATTAAGAAATTTACCTCCATTATCATTATTAATAGATACAATCATACATCATTTTTCATTTTGAAGAAAACTACGAAAAGTTGTAAATCTAGACGAAGTAACAACTTTATGATAAATAAATTTAACCAACATAAATCTATTATAATTTTCAAGAATATATAAATGACATTTATTTACTCAACAATTAGAAATTTGAGTGTGACCAAATATATCATGATTCACTAAATGTTATGGTCAGTTAGTACTTATCTAATTGATAAGTCTGAACGAGACATTACATTGTTTTCCTTTCATGCAAGCGTCAAAAACAAGAAATTTTTATTTCTCAATGATAGGTAATTGTTACACATTCTCATTCTTGGAGAACATATGTAACATTTTAAAATTAACCTAACTAAATCATAAATTAAAAAGGATTCTATAATTTGATATAGAATTTAAACACACAACATGTTGAATATTATTTCATAAAAGTAAATAATATAAATGTTTTTCATTCCATTAGAATATAATAATAAAGAATCATTTTAAAATCTAGACACATATGGTTTTGAAATTTTACACCCATTCCATCATTTCAAAATTTATATATACGTATTAAATTAATCTTTAAACCCTTATCATATAAAAATATAGAAATAAAGGCAGAATTATAAATTCCAACTTTGCCAAATCCTTTTACTTTTAATTTTTAACTATCATCAAATATATTAGTCCATCCATAACATGTATCATAAGTGGTAAAATTTGATTGGTCTCTTGTTATATTCTTAGAAAATCCCATTTCCACTTAGAATATAACTTTCTTGAGATATTCAAGTCATTTTTCCTATAAAAATCAATCATTTTCCAATGTTGGCGCACAAGTTAATTTGGGTATAATTGGATTAGAAATATTGTTTTTAGGTACCCCTAGTGAATTATAAAAAGCATTTTATGCTAATACAGATGAAAATATTAAGAATTAATATTTTTAAAACCCATGAAATATTTGAATCTATGAGAACAATCATTTGTATAATGTATTTTTATTCCATATTAAAAAAAGTAACTTTAGTAGTATAACTGTTTTTAAATCTTCATGATTTTCATTATATATTTGAGGTAGTCTCTTATCTTATCCAATACCAATTTTTTTAAGTTATTCAAATACATAATGTTATGATGTTTTTCATGATAATTAATAAATGAAAACAAGATTTGTTTAATACTACCAAATTTTTGGTTCAATCATTCATTCATATCTTAAAAAAAATTATAATTATCATAAACTGTTGAATGGGAAGTAGAATTAGTTTTTCACTAAAAATTCATTTTAATAGCACTAAAATATTAATTTTTAATAATTAAAAATCATTGAGTAAGTATGAATTATCACAAGTATTCAAAAACATCATTGTTCCTTTTTCTTTGGCCCCGACGCTCATTCATGTATGAAGATTATGAAAAAACCACACTACATCAAGAAAATAATTCACTATTGTCAGAGAAAAAATTAATATATTAATAATACTATAAAAAATAAATTAAATACAATGAATCAATTTCAAACTATAAACATATAATTTAAGTTATTCCTAGAAAACAATGTATCATATTGAGTTATTGTTGATTCTTATATGTCACAACATTTATATTTTTTTTCCAAAAAATAGTTACGCTTGAATTACCTCTCATATGTGGTGATGAAAAACTCATTATTGAATTGATCCAATTCAAGAGGGATTTATTTTTGAGAACAAGCCTTCAACTATCACAAAATTTCTTGTTCTAATTCAATATTATCTTTGTGAAAATTAACTGAATAAGTATATGATAAAAATAATAATAAAATTATATAAGTATTAGAGGATAAAATAATGAAAAAATGAATAATTTTCATGGTTTTAGTGATGTGATGTATGTTTAAAACTAAAATGAATTTTTTTATTTAAAAAAACGCCCTTTAGGTCCTATTAACCTCACCATGTGTCAGATTTATGTGAGGATTAGTCTTATATGTGAAAAAAATGAATTATGAACTATTTTTATAATGTTTTAAAACAATCCAAAATAATTTTCTATGTTGTGGATATTTGATGTGTGTTTCAAACTAAAATGGGAATTTTGTTTTGAGAACATGCACTTCAGGTCACATCAATCACATCCTTTGTCAGATTGATGTTTGGTAAATTCTTATAGATGAAAAGTGAATTATGAATCATTTTCGTAATTTTTGAAAAAAATTGAGATCATTTTCTCAGTTTTGACTATTTGATGAGTTTTTTAACTAAAATGATTCTTTTGTATTGAAAACATACACTTTGAGTCACACCAACCACATTATGTGTCTGATTTATTTGTAGTAAATTCATACAATAAAAAATTCAATTATGGATCATTTTCATAATGTTTTTAAAAAATATCAAACTATGTGTTTATTTTTTTTCTATTTTATGTATATTTTAAAATAAAATGGAACTATTATATTAAAAACATTCACTTTGAGTCATATTTAGAAAATCATGTGTCAAATTGACATGCTTCCAATTCAAACATTTTAAAAATTATTTTTGTATATTTTCTTAAAGTATGAAAACAATTCATGCTTATTTTATCATATTTGTATATTTGATGTGTGTTTTGAAGTAAAATGGGAAATTTATATTGAAAATACTCACTGTGATTCATAATGACCACATCATGTGTCATATTGATGCGAGGTTAGATGAAACATGTGAGAAATGAATTATTTATGATTTTCCTAAATCAGGAATATAACACAAAACCATTTTATGGATTTTGTATTTTTTATGTCTGTTTTAAACTAAAATTGTATTTTTGTATTATAAACATACAATTTGGGTCATATTGACCACATCACATATTGGATTGATGTTTGTTCAATTAATACATGTGAAAAATGAATATGAATTGATTTCATAACGGTTTAATGAAAATAAATCTTATTTTCTTTATTTTGGCTATTTCATTTATATTTAAACAAAAAATTCACATTTTTTGAAAACACGAACATCAAGTCACACAGAGCACATAGTGTGTCAAGATAATGTGGGTCAAATCATGTCTGTGAGAAATAAATTATTTATAATTTTATTAATTTTTGAAAAAATATGATCTCATTTTTTTAGTTTCGGCTATTGGGTTTGTGTCTTAAACTAAAATCACACTTTTGTATTGAAAATAAGAACTTCGAACCATATCAGCCACATCATTTGAAAGATTAAAGTGAATTCAATTTCTACATTTGAAAAATTAATTAGGTATTCTTTTTTAATGTTTTATAATAATCCAAGATCATTTTGTTGGTATTGGCTATTTGATGCGTGTTTTAATCTAAAATATAAGATTTATATTGAAAACATTTTCATTGAGTCATATCGACCATATCATGTGTCATACATATCTGAGGCCAATTCCTACATGTGAAAAATTAATTATGGATCTTTTCCATAGGTTTTAAAACCATTCAAATATAATTTTCTCGGATTTGGAAATTTTTTGTGTGTTTTACACTAAAATAAAACTTTAAAAAAAATGCATACTTTGAATCTTATCAACCACATCGAGTATCTGATTTATGTCTTGTCAATTTATACACATAAAAATTGAATTATGGAACATTTTACTAATGTTTTAAAATAATAAGATATCATTTTCTCTATTTTGTCTATGTGATTATTGTTTTAAATGAAACTGGCACTTTGGTATTAAAAAAATATCTTAGGTCATATCGTCCACATAATCTTTCAGATTTATGCGAGGTAAATTCCTACACATGAAAAATGATTTATTGATTAATATTATAATATTTTAAAAATAATCTGAGATTGTTCTATTATATTTGGAAACTTGAGTCATGTTTCAAACTAAAATGGTACTTTTTTAATGCATTCTCATTGAGTCATATCTCCCACATCATGTGTCAGGTTGGTGTATGGTTAATTTGTACACATGTGAAATAAATTATGGATCTTTTTCCTGATGGTTGAAAAAAATCTATTTTTATTAGTTCGTTTTTGTGTATTTGATTTGGGTTTTAAAAATTAATGACACTTTCATATTGAAAAATCAGCCTTCAAATCATAATGACCACATGAGGATTTAGATTTAAATTGGGTCAATTCCATCAAATGATAAATGAAATATGGATCTTTTTTAAAGGGGTGTGATCAAATGTTTAGTAAGGGAATACATAATGTGTAATATATAATATATATGAATAAATTTTTATTTTAAGGTAAATAACTGAAACATATTCCATTTAATCAATAACATGAACTTAACAAGGAAGGAAAAAAAGATCAAATAAATCCATATAAATAATAACTGGAGAATGAAAATTATCCATGGATATTATACTAGTCAAATAATCACATGTAATATCAATAAATAAACTTATAATGATGGAATTCATAATTCCATATGTCTAAAATATACATTCATAGCCTCATAAAAGATTTCATTATAAATTGGTAAGGCCACAACCATAACCCACTCTAGTTTATCTGATGAGACCCAACAATGAATTGAGGGGATATAGTGGGCCCCTCCAATTACATACTATGTCCAATTAATTCCTCATAATAAATGGGTAAAACACAAAAATATTATCATTCATATTGAATTTAGTATAGAAAATGTTAATAATTTATCCAATCAATAAATACTAACACAAACCATCTAGAGTTACATGGTGAAAAGTATCAAAATAGTGCATACATTGGTAAACAGATCATAAATCATTAAATAAAAAATGATAGATGGTATCCTAAGAAATCAATATCAATTATTCATAATAATAAACTAAGGGTGTTGACATATTTTAAAATACTCTAATAAAATCATCAAAAAATTGTTAAGAGTAATACCCTAATTTGATTAAAATAACTTATTTTAAAACCATGCAATTATAGAAGAAAAAATTTACTTTGAAAAGATCTTTTTAAACACAAAAAATATTCCTTAATAAATTAATTTCTCATGAAATTTTTAAATCTTCTCATGTTCTATAAGTTAAAAAAAATTTCTTCCATATTTTTTTTGGAATTTGCAAAAGGGACTTGTGTAGAAAATGAAAAAAAATATTCCCTTCAAAATGTTTTTTAGAAATTAAAAAATTGATAAAAAATGAAAATTAAAAATTAATAGTAAAATAGAAAAATCCTTATTAATGTTTTTATAATAATAGTTATGGAATAAAAATATTTAATACTGGAGAGTTTAATAGAATGAATCCTGAATAATGATGGGATTCTGAAATAAACCTGTACCATTTGTCCAATTACCTCCGTACATGACCAATGATCCTATGTAATGAGTTTAAACTTATTATTAACTTATAATAGAAATTAATTGATATTTATTATATCTCATATGATCCCCTTATAACATTTCACAACATGTTTATTAATAATATATTATTAATTTCACTATTTCGGGTGTTAATTTCCATGATTTCTCAGGCTCGCTTAGTCTTTAAATTCATAGTTTTCATTCCTAATATATCAATACAATATATCTAGAATAATGTTTATTTCATACATAACCTATTTAATAATTAAATAATATTTTCATAATCATTCTTTAATATTGAGCATATAAAGTGAATCACATCGCTTTGTGGAGATGGTATGTCGTACGTATACTTGAGTGATTATATCATTTTTAAATGGTTGAATGGGTAAGAAATTGGTTGGTATATTAATATTTAATTAAAATTATAATGTCATTATAATAATTTATATCCATTATTTCCATTATTATAACCATCGATGTAATATGGTGATAAAAAAAATTACACCGCGATGTAGAGATGATAATCCTTATGTAGACGCATATAGTGCTTTCATTTTTCATAAGATGTATAAAAGGTAAAAACTAATTATTTCACAATAATAATAACACTTGAGTACATATATTATCATATATTTATTATTTTAGTATAAAAACAACACATGAAGTGGAAGTAGAAGATGAAATGAACTCGAATGAGTTGGTAAACATGATTACTTCTTCTTCAGCAGACTTCCACTAGATATCTTTGTAGGGGATATAAGGTTGGTATTTCTAGATGATTAGGATATCCAAAACCTATATAATGATGTCAGGAAGAGATATTGTTATGTTTTTTTAATATATAAGGCATAATGTGGTGTGAAGAAGTGAAATAATATATAACCATTAATAATTAAGATGATGTGATATTTTTGAATCTCAAAAAGTATTAAAATAAAATAATTAAAATTAAATTCCAAATGGATACAAATACAAATTTATTCAAAGTTAATATAGTTTAATATTTTAAACTCCTCATAATATATAATTTAAACATGTTTTAGTTTAATATTACACCATATATTTTTTCTATTAACCACTTGGGGTATTATTTTTTACCTTAACCAAGGTAACCATTATATTAATTATAATCGGTTAATAATGTTACAATAAATGTAAATATGTCTAAAAATGTAAAATCTATCATTATTATACTATATTGAAATTTCATTGTGTAAGATATTTTTTTTATAAATTTTAAATAATTTAACAAAATATTCTGTTAATAAATTATCTTTAATGTCAATTTTGACACTTACATTTACGTAAAATACATATAGACAAATGTAAAATTATAAAACAATGCTTTCAAACCACTATAATATGTCATATAGATATGAAAAATAAATTCACATATTAAAATAATCACTTTATCTCAAAATTATTATATGTGAAATGTTTAAATTAAATTTTCTGTTAGTCAAATATATAATTTATTTTCATTTCACAAGCATTTATGGTAATTATATATCTTTTAAAAAAATAGAAAATATATATAATTAAAATAATATTATTAATATAATTATATGCATATATTTTTATTTAGATCTTTATTTTTTCCTATGTGGAAACATAAGGATATTAAATACTATGAGAGTGAGATTTTGTAACAATATTTTATTTATTTAATATATAAGTAATTTTTATAGAATAGTGTACATTAGACCACTCAAATTATAGAAAAATTGGACAAGATTGGAATATGATTCATGCAATAATTATTATTGACATTTTTAGGTAATTTTTATACCCATATATTTTTGTTTAAACCTTTTTTAATCTCTTTAACGTTTTCCAATCAAGCATTGTTTTTAATTTTTAGGATTAATATAGTTGATATATAAAGAAAAATAATACATAAAAAGATCATGTATGACTTGTGAAAAATTATCACAATTATTTTTCTAAAATTAATTTTTTATTTAATTTTATATCATTTAATATATTATTATTAGTATAAAATAATTATAACGTCAATGTTAAGGACATATCATTACTTTGAATTCAATAAAAAAAATAAAAAAATGTAACTTCAATTTTTTTTTGATATATTCATTCTATTAAAATATAATCTATAATATTTGTGTATTAAATTAATTAAATCAAATTATAAATATTTTAATATTTTTTATGCCATTTTATTCATTTTTCCGTCAATAAAAAAATTAATGGAGAAGGGTTGTGCTAGAATTTATGTTATAAAATCCTACAAAAAATTAAAAATGAATTCCCATGATTATTAATAATCATATAACATAAAAATAATAACTACATTAAAATATATATTTTTGAAAAATCTATATTAAAAATGTTTTATTTATTAAAATCAAGAATATGAAATCTTTGAGTTTTATTTAAATCAAATGTTATTTTTGTCATAATCACTTATTAATGGAAAAATTCAACATATATCTGAACCTTGAATGCTTATGTAAAAAACATAATCATCCAATAAAATTTGAGAAAATTTTAGGTATATTTTATAGTCCTTATCATTTTATTTCTAACATATATTACATAATTTACCATTTACTGTGGTAACAATAATGACAAATTTTATAGTTCATATTGGAAAAAATATAAGGGATCTATTTACTAAATTTGAATATTTTGAATAAAAATATGGAATCCATTTTTTAAAATTCAAAATAAATTTTTTTTTGAACTTAATTAGAAATTAATCTCGCAAAATGAAATCGAAAAATGGTTTTCTTGCAATACACATTTTTAGGCCACCAAATATACATATACAAAAATTTGGTATAAAGACATTTAAAATGTAATTAACTTGCTTATATGTAACTAAATAGTAATTATGTTAATTTTATATCAAATTATAATTATAATGTGACTTTTTAATATCAATAAAATAAAAGTTTTATAAAAATCGTTATATTTCACTTTTCATTGAAAAATCTATCTTTTATGAATATTACCAAAAAATAAACTAAATATAAATTAAATATGCTGATTGGAAAGATTATAATCATTTTATCAAATATATTATCTAAATTGTTTAATAATTAATTATATTAATATTCTTATAAAATCAATAAATATCATTTTATCAAGAAAGAATATTTTTTAAGAATTAAATAAATTCACTAAATTTGATTTGTATATTTCTGAAGAATAAAAAAATATGAAATTTTTATATATATTATAATATGGATAAGACTATTCACACCCACTAATTACATTTCTTGTTTATAATAATATTTCATTGTCTGTTTAAGGTCGGTGTTGTGTGTGATGTAAGATATTTAAGTGGTTAAATTTATAAAGAGACATATCATAATATATTTGGGTGTTATATTATCCCCCGTAAATAAATTTAATCCTCACAATTTGAAAGTTATCATTTGAAAACAAGGGTTTATATTTTAAAATTATTTTTTGGGAAACCCAAATCCTAAAAAGGGTTAGTAAAACAACCTCTAAAAAGGTGGAATGTAAAATTCAATGGTGAGCTCAAAATTAACAGTTCGATTAGGCGAACATTAGTGGAAATTGAAAATTTGAACATAAAGACAAATCTAACTATAAATTTCTTATGGAGAGTTATATAGGAGAGGTTAATTATCAATGTTTCCATCACAAAACCATAAATATTTGATGGGTTAAAATATAATTGATTTCTTAGAAACAAGTTTATAGAGATATTGTTTTTGTTCGAAAATTCTTTGTTATAGTTGTGGGATTATTTGAATATCTAGATAATGAAATTTATAAGATGAACTTAATTCATTTATTTCCAATTAATAATAATATTCAAATCCTTTGGTGGTGCTGTGATCCCTTCTCATATCATCCCTTAAAATAGAAAATAGATATTTGAGATTAATTTTTTTTCCCAAGGTAATTTTAATAAACCACATGGCCCACAAGTCATTCCTTCATCCTATAAATATTTATCCCAAAAAAATTGGTTATCATAGGCCATAAAATACTATAAATCTTACTTTAAAGTCATAAAAGATATAAAATGTTTAACTTAATCGATTCTATAAGTAATTAACCATAAAACTCATCCAAATACATCTGTGTAAAATTTAAAGTTGAACATTTAGTAGAAAAATCACTAAATTTCCAAAATCGGCTTAACAGTTGAATTCCCCAAAAAACATAATTTAAATCTTAATCAAACATATGAATACCTTTATAACTTTTAAACCATTATGAATACATTCATTCTTACAAAACTAAAATTACATGAAATAAAATATATTCCTTAAATCCAAACATATAGTAATCCCTACAAAGATAACATAAACCATCAAATAATGAACGAATTTTATAGTCACAAATATTATCCAATAAAAATCCTTTTATTATTATTATCTCAACACTGGGCACATATTTAGGGTTATCAACCCCAAAATAATGTGTTTTCTAAAAGAAAAACATATAATATAATCACTTCTATTGGTCACTGGTACTATTCCTCACATGCTTCTTAATTATTAAAGAAGAAGTAATTCAATAAATTCAGAATATTTACCATAATTCTTACAACTAGTAAGTCACTGATAAAATATCCAAATGAAATAATTCTTAATACAATCATAATCAAATTAATCATTCGACTACATCAATAATAATATCATAAGCTTTATCATGATCATTTAACTAATTTTGTGGTATATTCATATGAAGCTTATGGTATTATTTTTCATAGTTCCCCATATCCTTACATTTTAAGCATTAAACATTATAAATTTTTTACTTCACTTAAAATCATAAATCTAGTGGCATTTTTTATCTACACATGAAAAAATATTTTTCCACTTAAGCATATTCCATGATGTTTCCTTCCAAAATTATCACATGTGGGGATGTCCTTCTTTCCTTAATTACCTTTATTCAAAATTTTTCCTAAAATCCTATTCTTATTATTCTTTATTCCCAAGACATTATACTTAGAAAATAATTTGTCTCTATTTTAAGTTCAACATACTATTTCATTATAATATTATAATGTTTTGGAGATTAGCTTCCATAAAAATATTGGCTTAAACCCATCCAATAAATGACCATTCTTAATCTTTGGATTATGGGTATTGATTTGGTTCGCATTCCTTCTCCCAGAAACCATATATAAATTATTTAATATACTATATTAGATCCTAACATTATAAATTATAATTTGTAATCCCAAATCTAGTGAAACAAGAAACCTAAATAAAATTTTTGTATAACTAATCTCTCATCATAAGCATCTGTTCTTTGGGAATATTTCCAAATTATATCATAGGTTTTTTTTTAATTTATTCTAAATTTTAATAAATGTACTTCATAATATTAATAGTGAACATTCTCCAATACCAACATTAAGGACACCGACCCTAGTATCCCAGAGTCGGTGGTAACTTTATTACATTTGAATATGATACAAGGAATCACATCCCAAATGAAAAAATAGTTTAATATTTTTGGTAAATTAAACACATACATTAAAAAATCATTAAAATTTGAAATATAAAACAAAACATAATAAATCCTATTAAAAGAACATTATTATCCTAGTTTAACCCAAATATCAATCATAAATAATATCCTATCCTCTTCGGGAAAAACAAATGAAATAGTTGAGATATGATTGTTAGATTGGGTATAAATATACTGGAATTTGTCAAAAAAAAGCATAAACTATTATGTAAAAAAATAAATGAAACACATTACATTTTATGAAAATCGTGTGCCTATTATGTAAGTAATATATGATGATAAAATAAATCCATATAAACAATCACATGATAATGAAACTTATGCATGGATATTATAATAGTTAAATAATCGAGTGGAATATCTATATCTAATATCATAATGGTGGAATTCATATTCTTGGATGTTTAAAACGTACTTTCAAGTCCTCGACTAAGAAGTCTACATAAATGGGTATGGCCTCTACAAAAAATTGGTTTAGTTTGTCTAAGGAGACCTATCAATGCATCAGTGGGCTGTAGCGGGCCTCACCCATCACTTACTAAGTCCAATGCATTTCTCATGTGGGGGGGTGAGACATAAACAAAAAGACCCTTCATGTTTAATATAGCATACTAAATGTTAATAATTTTTCTAATCAATATTAATAATCATAAAACCTCCAGAGTAACATGGTGAATGGTTTTGAAATAGTAAATCCCCAGTCAAATTCTTCATACTCCATTCAATAAAATCTTAAATATGGTTTAAAAAGATATTATCCTTAATTAATAAAAATATTTATCAAAGGTTGTTTATATAGATTAAAATACTCTATTAAAATCATTGAAAATTATTGATATCAATATCCTTTTTAAATTTTAAACAATTTAATAAAAAATCACACAATTATAAAAGAAAACATTGTATTTGAAAATAAAAATGTAAAATTTTATATGATTCATTATGAGATTATGATTTCATTAAAGTGGGAAAACATACTCATTATGTATAAGTAAATAACATTCATTCCATATATTTTTGTTGGAAAAGTCAAAAAGATCATTGTTTATAAAATGAAAATTTTTATATTCAATAGATTTTTAGAAAGTCAAACATGGATAAAAATGTACATAAAAATTAATACAAGAATAGTAAATCCTTTTTGAAGAATATTTTGAAAAAATGGATATGGAAGTGAAATATTCCCTAGTGGATACATAAACAAAAACATCCCCAAATAACTACAAGATGTGTAATAAACTCTTAAATCATGTATGATTTCCAATCTACATGTTTTATCATCATGTATAGTGGTTTTCAAATAATTATTAACTTATACAAGAATCCTATTAAAATTTATGATATCATATATGACCAATTTATAACATTTTACAACTTTTTTATTAATAATATTTTATTTATTTCACTATTTTGGGTGTTAATTGCCATGTTTTCTCATGTTTTTTCTGTAAAAGTCAGAGTACCTATTTAAAAGGATATAGATCCCAAATTTCAAGAATTATATTAAGGTGGTAAATATAATATCTAAGAATTATATAATTTTTTTGATCCACTCTTTAATATTGAATATAGAGAATGAATCACATCTATTTGTGGAGATGGTAGGTTGTATTACACACTACGGAAGACATCAGTTATAAATGGTTGGAATGTTATGTAATTGGTCAGTATATTAATTTTCCAAAATAATTATAAACTCATAATTAAAATTTATACCAATTATTTAGATCATTATTACCATCCTTGTAATGTGGCGAGGAAAAACAAATGACATCATTAAGAGGTGATGATAAGTCGTAAGTATGGAGGTGCGATGGTTTCAATTTTAATTTAATGGATATAAATTATAACATGATTGATTTATAATTTTATGAAAATAATAATATATATAATATAAGAAATTAATTATTTTATGATATAAACAATACAGTAAGAGGATGTAGAAGAAGAAATTAACCTGAATGAGCTTGTAAATATGATTACCTCTTCTTTAGCAGACTTCATTTAGATCTCTTCTTAATGGATATAAGGATAGTATTTTTGGAAGAACAGGGCATCCAAAATTATCTAAATATGTTTTTCATAGAAATGGGATGGGTTTACACCGGATAGAAGGCTCAATGTCTTTTGAATAATTGAATGGGGAGGTTCCTTATAATAATTGAGGTGGGAAGCACATTTAGAAACTCTAAAAATGATAAATTAATATAAATTAGTTTTCTTTTATAGATGTATCAAAATAGATAGATATTAGAAAATACTATAGAATAGGGATTTAAATTCATCAACCATTTTAATTTAAACATATTTTGATGCTCTTTTAAACCTGAACGTTTTAATTAACTCCTTGGTTGATTATTTCTGACCATAACTGTGAGAATCATTATTTTTACTATAATGGGGTAATAATATTACGATAAATGGAAACACGAATCATATATGGAACATTTATGATTTTATAAAAAATATTAAATACACATGGATGAAGATAATATTTTTATGAATAATTAATAATATAAAAAAATATTTTTTTGTTAAGCTTCATTAATGTCAATTTTGACAATATTCATTTTCATTGACTTCAAATACATCATGAAAATGGTTTTATTCTAACATAATTCTTTAAAACATCTAAAATATGTCATATATATCTATGAAATTCATTTTTCAGAATAATCGGTTCTAATTATTTTAAAATTAATATTAGTAAAATCCTTTATTTTATTTTTCTATTAATTAAGAAAATACTATATTAGCATTTCACACACATTTAATGTAATTATGTAACTTATAAAAATCTAAGAGTTAATTTATATAATTAAAATAATTTCATTAGGATCAAAAATACATTTACTTTCATTAGTATCTTGATTTTTCCATATGTGGACACATAATGATATTAAATAAAAAGAGAGTGACATATTGTAACTATCATTGATTCAAAAAACATAACATAATTTTCATGGAAAATTGTTCACTTAAAACTCTAGTTTAAGAATATCATTATAAAGGTAAAATCATATAAATTGAATAAATGTTTTGATAACTTTATTTCATTGTTATAAACATTTATTTTGTTTAACCCTTATTTAAACTCTTTAACTCTTACAATGAAAACATTGATTTTTACTTTTTGAGGGTTAATATAGTTACTATATAATGCTAAATGACCCTTAAAGGGAGATTGGATAAAATATTAACCTTATACCAATCGGTTGGATAAAATGATATGTATAAAAAAATTTATATCATTTAATAAAATATTATTAACTATAATATATTAGTAGAATTAATTTTAAGGACTATTGAATACATTGAACTTAATAATATCTATACAATAAGATAAATTAGATACAAAACATTTAATAAGTCCCTAATATTAATATTTATTCTAAAAAAAATTTGGATTATATTAATTATCTCATATTATGTTTAATTAAATATTTTTAATATAATTTATTTTATTTTTCCATTAATTAAATAATTACAGCGGTAGTGTCGTGTAAGAATTTACGGTAATTATATATTTACTAAAAATTAAAAATAAATTTATACGATGAATATAATTCCATTATATTTAAATATAATATTTGTATTTTAAAGTATCTTTTTTATAACACTAAATTAAATATTTTATAGTTATTAAAATCATGAATGTGATATCATTTACTTTTCATTAATTAAAATATGATATGGGTCATAATCACTTCATCATAGAAACAAATGGCCTTATATAAGAAGCCTGAATGATTATAGAAGAATATTACTCATAAAATTAAATTAGGTAAAGTGTTAAAAATATTTTATAGTGCTTATAATTTTATTTTCGTAAGCTATATCACTTAATTGACCTTTTATAGAGGTAACAAAAATTACAAATGTTTCTATTCATATTGAAAAAAATAAAAAATAAATATTTACTAAATTTGAAAATTATGAATAAAAATATGGAATAAAATTTTCAAATTTCAAAATACATTATGTTAATAATGTTATTTATGATTAACCCCAAAAATTGTAAATGAAAAATAGTTTTCTCGAGAAATGAATTTTAAGCCCAAAAATGTACTTATTCCCAAATTCTTTATAAGGATGACAACAAAATATTGAAGTAGATTATATATCACTAAAGAGTACATATATTACATTGAGATGAAATTATAATCATTACATACCTTTTAATATCATTATAATAATAGTTACAAAATCAATCTTTTAAAAAAATTAAAACAAATTCAAACTAAGATAAATTTAATATTAAGATTTCAAAAATGAAGGTAATTTTATAAAAAACATTTTCTAAAAATTTCAACAATTAATTATATTTATTTAATTATTGAACGTAATAAAAAAATTTAGAAGAAAACATATACCTGAAAAATAAAATAATATTACTAAATTCCTTGTTTATATAGTAAATATAAATTAATATGAGTTGTACATATATTTCATAACATAGTTAAGAAATTTTACACCTAAAATTTTACTTTATTATTTTAAATCATTTGTAATTTTGTTTTTAAGATAAGTGTTTCGTGCAATTTAAACTATCGACTATGTTAAATTAAAAAATGGGAATATTGTAAATTATTGGGCTGCTAAAGTTTCTCCATTTTGGCTATGTGATTGGCATTTTAAGCTAAAATAGCCCTATTTTATTGAAAAATATCACTACAGATCATATCGAACACATCATGTGTGGGATTTATGTGAGGTCAAATTATACACATGAAAAATGAATTATCAATCATTTTCATTATATGTGGAAAGAATTAATGTCCTTTTTCTAGATGTTGGCTATATAAAATGTGTTCCAAACTGAAATGGAACCTTTTTATTAAAAAAAGGAACATTGATTCATACTGGCCACATCACGTGTGATATTTATTTTCAATTAATTCCTTTATGTTAAAAATTACATTTGTATAGTTTTCCAAAAATATCAAAACAATATTAATTTGTTTTATAGTTTTTTGGCATGTCTGGTGTCTTTTAAACTAATGAGTAAATTAAAAAGAAGAAGAATCTTGTAAAAATTATAAGGAAATAGACAAAAAAATAAGTTAAATGACGATAGAATAAAAAAAATATTTAGTACAAATTAATGTATTCACGATGCATGTATACAATTTTACACAATTTATTCTGAAAATTGTTTTATAAATAAATTGATATTCACCATTATACTTCTCCTTAAGAAACAAATAAAAAATTAAAAATTAGCATTTAGATACTAATTCTTTAGACTTGAAATATATTTCCATGTTCATATCTTGTACTAGATAATGAAAACAGTAGCTAATCCCCCTAAGTTTATGTTGGAAAATATTTTGACACCTTATACGTTGCCCACTCATCTATAAAAAAATTTATTTTTTCTATTTAGTACATAGAGTTTTGGAAATCTTGATAGTAATAAAAAAATATGGAAACAAATTGATTAAGAAATTTTTTTAATAAAAATATAATTTAAATAAGTGATTACATATTCTATACAGCTAGTCTTTTGATGGTATACGATATTCTTCATAAATTCTAAAAAATAATGCCAATACTTATTATTGTTATTTTACTTCAGATACCTCAGAAACAATGACCAAAATAATTAAAGTTTTTGACATAATTGTTTATGTTTAAATATCTATATATGTACCTAAATTTGTTTACATGTGAAGAAATCTATAATTTTTTTATTTTCAGTCACTAACCTCATACCATGATATAAAATATATTTATAGATCTCCCTATCTTACAAAAATTATTATTAAAACCCAGAATGAACCAAATATTATGATGTTTATCTAATTAAATGTTTATTGTAGTGAATTACACAATACACATCTTGTATGTTTATTTTTATGGAAATCCATGTATTGTTTCCAAAAAAAATAATATTTAGGGAATCCAGATTGATTACGATCAACATATAGTGTTTCCTAAACAATAGAAGTTATAAAAAATTAAAAATATAATTTTTATAATTAGATTGTAGAGGTTTACCCCTATATTATAGGCATTGAAATATTCATTAGTCTCTTATTTTTGTCTAATATTTGTTGTTTACACCATCATTTTTCATTATCAATTTCTTCCAAAACCAATAAGTTTTTTTTCAAGAGAAATGATAAATATATTAATGAATCCAAATCATTAACTAGTGTATTTTACGTTAAAATAGTAGTAACATAAATGTCTATAGAAAATGTGAATAGTCATTATCTTTAATTAATATATAAGATCAATTTTTGGATAGATGCATTATGAAAATGTATTTAATTTATGTATTGAAAATAGAGGCTGCCAACTATTCAAACACGATAATATAATTTATAATCTCAAAGAAAAATTCATTTTTAATGATAGATCAAAATATTTCTTCATCTTATGTAATGTAGGACACATCCCCTTCATCGAATGTTATGTCTACAAGATTTTGTAATGACAACATATGTTGTAGTGTAACTAACAGAGAGATGTTAGTCTCTGAAGGTCTTTTTATTTTCGTGGTTGATTCACTATATTGTCTTGATCTGACATTGTTTTTCCCCATCTTTTTAACCATCAGTAGTACCATACTTCACTTAATTAAATTTTACATCAACTTTTATAGGTTTTTTATTTCCAAAAATTTGGTAAAGACATACCTAATGTATCTTTAAAAGATTGTACAACCATTATATGAAAGATTAAATAGAATCATTGAATGTTCTTGTATCCAGATCATCAAATGGAACAGTCCGCTCAATGATCATCACATATGATACTTAAATAACTACTTTCATGAGATATCTTTAGAGTTATTTATTATTTATAATGTCTCCCAGAATATTATAAACTATACCCATTAGTACAAGGAAGTGCATGGGCACTGATATATAAAAATCATATAAAACATTACCCTATAATACTAAAGGAATATAAATTTATTGTATATTGTTTGATTCATATTTATGAGAAAGTGTAATGATACATTTTATTACCTTGGGTAAGGTATGCAGTTGAGGGGAATGATTAACCTCGAAGCTAGTGGAGTCCTATGGTTTCTCATGTGATAATATTTTTTAGACATCAAGTTATCTTTAAACCTTTCACAAATATTGGTATGCCAAAATAGACCAAACACAAATATCATAAAAAATATATATTTTATCCTATGATCATTTAATAATCTGATATGTATCTTCTTGTAGTATTTCATCTTGAATTTTTTTTATGAGACAATCCATCCCCTACACCTCTATCATTCCCACATTGTTCCAAACACTTCAAAGCTACTGAATGTTGTTTTTCTTTGGGTGTGATCACTGTCGATTCATTTTCCTAAAATATAAAATCCATATGAACATAAATAGACATTTTATGTAATTTTAATATAAATAATAATGAATTACTATTCTTTCATAGTTACACATGTTTCACGTAATGATTTGATGATTTCTTCAACTAGTTTACCCTCATTATTTACGCAACCCTCCTTCCAAAGAATATGATGTGGGATAGAAGCAGCTTGTGAATTATATTCATTAATATTCATATAAAAAAAGGAATATATGATGTTTCATATCATAGAAATTTTTTTTTTTGATTTGAAATACATACCATTTTCTTCTCTAGTGAAGTGTACCACATCCTTGAATTGTTATATAGGTACATTAATTATTATGAAAATTGTTTATTTTCAGTACTCCCTCCTTTCCAGAATTTTTTTTGAATATAATTATATAAAATAAATGATGTCAAGAAATATATTTTCAATTATAATCCACTTGAAATTATTTATATTTGAAATGAATATTGAAAGCATTAATTGTTTTCTCCTTTATAATTTGTACATATGTAACTGGTGGCTGTGGCTTTAAATTTCCCGCAACATCCCTAAAATAAAACATGTTAATAAGTGTCTATAATCCTTATTGGTATTTTTCAGTTCCCATTAAGACATATATCTTATATAAATCATAGAAAATAAAAAAAAACTCTATAAGGGTTGTTGAAAATAAACTCAATGTTTCATTATATATTTTTCAGTCAAATAGAGATTGTATACCATAACGTTACCTTAATGTCTTCCCAATGAGTTTCCTTCATTACAAGTTGGACATGTATGCATGAATCTATATCAATCTACACACTCATCCTCATTGTAACTATAATGTAACTAATGAAATTTGAATTATTTGGGTCAATAGGTTTTCCACATTGATTCAATTCAACCTCAAATATTATACACTTATACTTTGACTTGATACTTTTATTCAAATTAGCAATGCTATGATGTTCTTGTTTTTTCATTATTAAGGAGTCAACACCCTAATACTACATTATTTTAAAAAATTAACCACATGTTCTTCCCCAATATTGGTAAAATAATGTTGTGTAGAAGTCATTATCGACATGAGTAGTTAAAAATTAATCTTATATTTTTTAAATTCATTAATGAGCATATATTATTATGAAAAAATAATAGTATATTTAAAACACATTAAAATACTCATTGAAATATATTTATTACATTAAATGTTTAAGAGATTTAGATCCTCTATCAACAATCAAAATATACTCTTCATGGTCACATATAAATTGTGACACATTGTATATATTTCCACCACCATGAAATTATTTAAATCACTTATGGAATGGGTAATCCTTGATTGAATTATCATCTGACCCATTATTTTTTTTAGTGGACAGAAGGATAAATGACCAATTCATTTTTTAGATCTTAGATCTACAATATTAGTACTACTTGTGATACCCTTATGAATGAATTATCATTTTATCTTTCCACAATGGGATTCACCATTATAGAGCCCATTTCACCAAATTGATCTTCTCTTCTATTTTCATCCAATTTTCAATCGAAAATAAACACTTTAATTGTTTTATAATCCAACTCATATATCTATTTGATGATGCTAAAATATGAGACATTCATAGAAATTGGATTTCCATCCATAGAACCAGATATGTGCATATCTTTTACCATAATAACAAATCCATTAGTTTTGTCATACTATGATCATCATGATCATTTTTATAGAAATTATAACCATTAATTATAAAACCAATATAATATATAACATGTTCTTGTGTTCCAATAATTTCCATCGAAGTTGTTCAGTAATTGATTTCTGAATTTAAGACAACCCCTTATAAATATGATCATAGAAAAATCATATAAACTATTGATTATGTGTATTTGATATCCATACATTATCCCTTGATGGATATTAATGTATAAGAATTTATTTTTGGGATTCAACGTAAGGATCAACATATTAACTATTATGTAAAATTTTAAGGTGATCGTTATAATTATCTATGATAGTAATTATAACATAATATCTTTTGGAAATCCATTCACTCACAAGGAATCCTCTTTGATGAGACTTATAGAGACTAATCATATCATCGTCTGATAGGTAATATTTGTATATTTCAACATCTTCTTCCAAAATATCTCGTTATGTAACAAAATCTTCTGATAGATTTCCATGCATGATGTACCCTTTCAAAATCCTTATATGCCATTCCATGGTTTATATCTATATTTAAGGTAAAATACCACATTTTAGAACCTCAAAAATAATGTGAACCACCGGGGGACCATTATATCAATGAATTATGGTGGTAAGAACATCTATAATTCACAGAATTTAACTCCAATTTCATTATTCATGATTAAAAACTCATCTAAGTATATATCTTTACTACATTTATATTTAAAATTTAAGAATAGTATGGTTAATGATTGTCCTACATCTTTTTATAGAATTTTTCATGAAGTGATAATGATAAAATCTTTTATCAAAACATGGTCACCATGTTATTATAGTCCCTCTAAGATCAAATTAGTCATTTAGATTTCATTCTTGATATTATATTGATATCACTATGGGATATTTACACCACCAAGGAAAATTAATTTTTTTAATTTTACTATTATAGATATATTGTAAGCTATTAGAAGAAGAAAATCCTAAATTTTATGCTTTCCCAATAATAACTCCTCCCTTATCTCCAAGTCAATCAGGTAAAAATGTTCCTTTATGTCATATTTTTTTTCTTGGAAAATATTATAATGTGATAATAATAAAATAAATTCATTTTTTTCTACTCCCACAAAACTAATAAAATATTTTATGTACAAATAATTATAGTATCATATTACAGAGAAAAGTTATATCCATTTTCAACCTGATTTAATATGGTTTTTTGAAAATATTTTATCTAAAATTTTCTCATTATATTTTAATTAATTAAATAGTTGATCAATTGATAGTGGAGTTAGTATTCTACCCTGTTTGGTATTCCAATGAAGAAATATCATCTAGGTTTGGTGTTGATGTCATCAAGAGAAAAATTTCCGATATCCTAAAATGAATGTATTCAAAGAATGTATCAAATGAAATGATTGTATGAATTAATCACAAATGGGACACACCAAAATTATTTTAATGCTATATCCTGGAATATTTCTATAATGAGGAAATTCATTTAACATCCTTTAAAATATAGTCGTCAATGTAAATTCTTCACTTCTATGAGCATCATAAATTATAACCCTTGTATCGCATGTAAATTCCAGATCTAGGATCAATGGAGACAAATTAACAAAAATATCATTATCAGGTTGTTTTTGTCCAGATATAAGTAAAGAAACTATATTTTATTTTAACTTCATGAATAAAAATAGAGGTTAGTTATATTGTAAAATCATAAACGGGATTGTATTTTGAGTACTACTTTGTACACCAAAAATATTTATTCATTATGTACATAATGAAAGAAAACAGTTTTTCAACACAATTTGAAATTTAGGACACTCATAATCAACAATCAACCATTAAGGAGTTCCTTTTGGATAGTTTTGTTTCCCATCATTAAGTATTATATCTACCTTACATTTCAATTTCCTCATGGTTTATTTACATCTATTTTGTATTTAAATCAATATAAGGATATTAAAATTCTATACAACATTAAAAGTTACCGATTTAACTTTCATGTATTGATTCGATCCACACATAAGACATTTTATGGGAGATTCATGATCCTCGGAAAAAATAAACGATCTGTATTTTTTTAGATATGATGTCCATTTAATGTACAATCCATTTAGCTTCATATGTTTGAAAAGGATGTTCATTTTATTATAGTAGTATTTCATTTAGGAGATTGAGTAATTCTATAAAGTTGGTGTCACTCTACTTGATTCCATCATTAAAATTATCTAACATCTATATAGCTGATAGTGTTTTTATTTAGTACATCAGTATACATTAGGCTTTAATCACAACTATATAATTTATCAATCAATTTTTCACAATAATGAAGGTAATCATCAATTACAATTTTCATTTCTTCCATATGATCTCTATAAGTATTTACACTGTCATTTGTGTTAAATGATCAAAAAATAACATTTTCATACCAATTGGTGGGAAAGTTATGTTTTCCCCATGTTTAGTCAAACATTTATAGCACTGATATATCCCACGAAAAATATAATGTTCTTATAGACATTCCATAATATTTTTTCTTGAATAAAAATAATACAAAAACAGAAAAAGTATTTTAGAAGGGTCATATTCATGCTCTATTTTAAAAATGATAAACTCTATAATTCCATCTTCATAGTGTTTTTTCATATGGTTAGAATGTATCCATTTTGGATTCATATGAATCCTAATAGTTTTATAAAATATTCATTTTCTAATATAAATTACTTAACAGAAATAAATTACTCATAATCAATTGATAATGTTATGGATAATTCTAATTAGGTTAACCTAACATTTGAATGTTATCAACTTTGATTCCATAAATGTTATCAATTTACAATGGGGTGAATTGAAAAGAAAAAACATAGAATAATCATGTTTCTATTGTTCTATGTTCTCAATTTTATGTTGTGTTGGAAATTTTTTTTTATAAATTTTTTTTTATATAAAATTTATTTACTATTGTATATAAGACTTCCCCTGGAAATTATTATTCTTAATTATCATTTTATTATGACCTGACATTAATTTTTTTTGTAAAAATAAATTTCCTCAGAACATACAAGATAATATAATCCTTGGATTTTGACACATGAGAAAAGTGCTAGTAATTTGATGAAACGAATGGATGAAACTGTTATCACTGAAAGAACTTTAGTTATATTCTATGTTACTCTATTTTTCTGAAGATTATTCTATACCATGTATTATAGGAAAAAATATAATATTTTTACAATAACCCACTGATGAACTCCTATTTCAAAAATAATCGAGTTGTTAATCTTACCTATACTTCACATATCAAAAAATATTGAAAACATCTATTCAATTTCCTTACAAAGAACACCAATTATTTCTATTAATAATAATTTCAAAAAAATTAATTTCTATGGATTTACCATTATTGAGATCCAAAACATTCTGATTCCACCTCTATCAATGACACTTATCACTATAATCTATCTTTCCCATCTTTTAGTAAAAACCTTCACTGGTATATCAAAAAAATTCTTATTCTTAATAAAATTCATAACACACCCCTTGTGGTTGACTGGGGTGGTGAGGGTGGGTTGGGTTTTGGGGGATGGTCATGGGTTAGGGTCCCTAGGATAGTGATTTCTTTGCATTTTTGTTGTAGCATCACATGCCACACTTTTAATTAAATCCATTTAAAAAAATCAATACCACATGTAGGTTAGAGGATATTATCATAAACATTATAAATTTTTTCTATAATCTTATAATCATGTATGTGTATGAGATAAATTTGTTTTAAATTAGAATATTTTTTGGGTGATAGTTAAACCATTTATAATGATACATAATAAATAAAAATGATAAAAATATTGTGTACAAAAATTAATCAAAATATATAATTTAAACTAACCATGTATATTTTTCATAAGACCATGCATCAACTAGAAGTACCAACATGTTTCATGTATTTTATAATTCAAACAATTAAGCATTTCTAAGACATTTCACAAACTAAATACCACCTATTAATGGTGTGATTTTACTTTCAGAACATGTTTTCCTGAGTTTTACTCATTATATTTGTTTTTTCTTTATAGAAAATCTAAATTTTCATGGAAATTCAATAATTTAATATGTCATTTTCATAATTAAAAAGTATAACTAATCAAACTCCTAACCAATATTCCCATTTATTCATATTACATAATGTCCAAACCCAAATTATTGTTTTTCAATCCATATGACACCAATTATAATCTATACCCCTTTAAAATCATGTAACTAATTTAATATGAGTAATTTGAGACAAAATTCCATAACCTAAGAACATTCAAACTCAATGATTCATTATATCAAAAAGAAATCATTACCAAAACCAAACACTTTCACAATTAATAAAGTCATAACCAAAACATCAAGTTTTCTTTGAGTTGAATTTCATTTGTGGTTTATAAAGATGATTGAATTAATGTGGATTTGGTTTCAATATATCAATGGTGAAATTATGATGATGATAGTTATAAAAATATCCTCAACCATAATTATGATGATTGTGGAACCAGTCTTAAGTTAGTATAAATGTGTCAATTGTTTTTAGGGACAACACATTAATCTCTAAAGGAATAAATTACATGAAGAACATTTAAGATAAAAGATGAGATTGAATTTTGGAATCTAACTTTAAGTTATTTTGGGATATGTATTTTTATCTTTCATTATATTAAAAAATGGAATACTAAACAAGCCACCCTAGGGGACCTCAACCACTCCTTAGCTAGAAAAAATACCCCTAGCCAAACAACATGGGTAGCAATGGGTGCATGTTTATACATCACTAAGTGACACATACATGGAAGAATATTCAAGACATTATGCATGGAAGCATGATGGTGGATGAGGATTACATAATGGAGTAGTTTTTTTTATAGTTGGTAGTAAACCACAATACATAGAACTGGTCATCCATAAAGCACTTTGTATTATAATGGTGCATGGGGAAAACATTACATATGATGTGTGACTCGATACGAGGCTTTAATGTTTTTTTAAATATATGTAAATAAAGATCATTGTTGTATTGGATTGATCATTATCGTCCACTCATCAGCGGACATGATATTTCTCATTGTGTTTCGTCAGAGGACTTTTAATCATTATGTTTTCTGTATGCCACACCTCTGATTAATCGAGCTAAGTTTCCAGTTTCCATAAGAACCGAACAATATTTAATTCACATATAACTTCAATTTTCATTTAAAAAACATCAAATAGAGGAAAAATAGTGAGGAGTTATAATGTAGAAATATTTATGTCCGAATAAGGTGATTTATCATAGTTGTGAGATGTACGAGGTGAGGTGGTGTACACTAGCTATTTCTAAGGCTTGTTTTTCTATAATTACCCCTATTATTATCTAGTATGTATTATGATCTTATCACACACTAGAGGGTGATTATTTATTGACAGAGACCAAAAAAAGGCTTACACAAGATCTATATTAGTGAAAGAGTTTCCATTCATTCATAATTTTTTTTAGCCCTCCATGATTAGATGATTATTGTTCAATTTCCATGATTAGATGTATAAATCTACATTATGATTCGCAAAGTAAAAAAGAAAATGTAACGAGTGTATACAATTACATAAACAACACATGGGAATAATGTATTATCTTACATGAAGGTTCATGAGAATCATCCATGAAATAATATCCATATAATTAGAAGATTCATGTATTTGACATGAATTTTAATGATGTAGTATATTTTTTTTTGCTATTACAATGGTGTTTTTTATGTGGGCATATAATTGGATAGTGAAATATTCTTTCGAAAAGAAACAACGAAGAGGGGCACATCCATTGACACACACAATGATTTCAAAGTGAGTGTTCATTGTATATGTGTGAAAACCTTGACTTGAGAATGTCACATACTTATAACCAAAAAATCAAATAATGTGTAATTGGATGTGAGTATCCTCATTCACACATGATTACTTAATTAAATATGGAAACAAAGTGGAATTAAACCATGTGAGGTATTGTGTGTGCGTGAATTAAACAACATCTTCATGCACATGATATAATATGTGGAAGGAATAGTGAAGAGTTTGTGAATTTTTATTACTGTACATACTATATTGGGAAGTCTATGAATTTTGTTACATAAATTCATGAAGTTTGAAGATATACACATTCAATATATTATTTATCTTTTGTAGTGATTTGATATTGTAGTAAGTCATTTATTTATATGTCATAGACCTGAGAAGCCAGTGCATTGAGACAAGTAAAACTCATTTGATCGTCAGTGAAATATGATAATGATCAATCAGTTTTCAGAAAATTGTTGAGGTTCTATAAAATTTTACATGATATGATCTGGTAATTTGGTTTGTATATAGAGGTTGAATTCATCTCAAGGTAGTTTAGAAGAAATCTGAAATCAATGGAGATATTTTTATCATTACACCATCTCTTGTGTGACTCAATATTTTGGAATTATACAATAAGACTATAATGAAGAAGAATCTTCCAGTTGAACTTTAGAGTAGGCCAATGGGATGTTATTAAAATAGTGGGATCTAGTATAAAAAATTTAATATGGGGATCTGGAGTTTATATTACAGGGGAACCTATAAATATAGTGTGAGCCTAGATTTTAATTTTTTTATACTCAGTGTTGATAGGAATGAGACATTCGTTGGCAATAGAAACCCTCATATAGTTAGGAATCTGTAACCAGGGGGAATAACATATTTTAGCATGGAGTGTGTTTTTGTACCAAACTATGTAAAAACCCATTTTCATTGTGTTTTTTTACATGTTGGGAGAGGAATAGAATTAAATTTGAGAGATAAAGGAATTAATCACTGAAAATATATTGATTAAAAAGATAGAATTTGTAAAAAATAGTGTTCCATAGATTCACACCACTTTGTGATACCTAACTGATCCTATGACACATTAGAGAGAGGAAACTCTATAAATATCTGAGATATTTATAATTAATGGGTAATTTTAATTTAGTAAATATAAAAATAATTCATATTTTGATGTAATGATCTACCAAAACATGAAGAATATGATTATTCCATTCATTCTATATACTTTCTGGGAAGTGGGAGAAGTAATGTAAGAACCTGGATCTTCCTTTCAGTTATGTTTTTCTTTTTCCAAAAGTTTTTGAGAAAAGTGGAGTTTCTGAAAAAAAAAAATAAGTACACGCTATGTACTTTATGAGTACATGCCATGTACTCACTTACCATGGGTAGTTGTGTGCTGGCCCTGTAGCGGCCTTGAAGTCGGCCATGTGTGATGACCTAGAGGCTTCCTAAAATGGAGTACGAAAATAGAAAGTATATGTCGTGTACTCCAAAGGTACACACCGTTTATTTTGTTATTTTTCATTAAACACACTGGGCTCACGTCTAATGGATAGAACACCCTCCTTCTCAACCTAGTTTTCCCATGAGCATCGAGAATCCGCGGATCTTCGATGAACCCCTAATCCGCTGTCCGTTCTATGAATTGAAAATCGTTGGTTGTGTTGGAATCACATATGTGAGTTCTCTCTTCTCCTTGATCCTTGTTTCATGATTTATCATCTTTCGTGAGTTATCGTGTGTTGAACATTTTATACGTTTTCATAGATATATGGTGTTCTAAGGCGATTCCAGTCTCATGGTTCAAGTATTTCTTATCTCCCAACACCGAGGTAGGTTGTTTGTGCCTTTCTGTAGATAGTGCATGAGTTTTATGTTCAAAATTTTCCCAATACACATGAATGGGGTATTGTGTGTTTGCTATTTAGCCCCATTGTTTCACTACTATGATGGTATGCATGATTAGATTATTATTGTTTGTGAATTGGGTGAATTTTTGTTCTTTGGATGTTTTTTCATGCATGTTTTGCCTGTTTGGACCTTTGGGTGTTGATTTCCTGTTTGGATGCTGATTACTTTCCCATGCATAGAATTATAGGATCGTGTGACTGTTGATCTGTTATGTTGTTGTGCTATAGAATGCTAGCCAAGTAGTTCTTGATGTATACCTATTCTGTTACACACTGCTACACTTTCTTGACTCACACGGGGCCGTGAGAACCTGGTGTATAGACCATAAGGATAATGGACGTTTAGGGCTTTTTCAGAGTGTCTTTTATAATTTATGATGCATGACCACAAGGGGAATTGACGTTGTGTGCTTCCTTAGAGTATCTGTATTTCCTTGACGCAGTCCATCAAGGTAATGTGACATAAGTTCTTCCCTAGAGCGCCTTTAGTTATGATACGAGATTGTAGGGGGAATTGACGGTGAGTGCTTCCTCAGAGAGTCTATGCTTAAGCTAAACCAAAAAGGTTAGACTAAGTGTACTACCTAGAGGGTTTTATGTACATGTTAGGTAGGACCAGAGGGGTTAGACTGAGTGTGCTTCCTAGAGGGTTACTTATTTGTTTACCTGCTTGTTAGTTGTTTATTGATACAAAACTATTGATTTTTTACTGTTCATTACTTTACTGTTTACCATTTTATGTTCTTTTACCTTCCATATACTCATTGACTATTTGGAACAGATCTCATGGTGGTTGCCTATTGGGATTATTCTCACACCATGTTTAGGCCCAAACAGATTTTAATATTGCAGGTCTAGACAAGGTAAAGCACCCTTCTACATTAGGTACTTGACATGTTGTGGAGCTGGAGAGCATGAGACCAAGATTAAGGTTGTGATGGTATGGATATGATTACTGTTTTTCTTTTTTACTTGGTTTAGTCCTGTATTTCAGCATTGTACATTTTTTCACTGCTTTCTTGGACATAAGTATCATGCATCATTATATATATGTTCTCCAGTTTCTACTATCGGTTATCCTCTATTTATTTTTGGTATGATATCATTATTTTTTCTGTTCTTGTATGTCTGTGTTTACTTCTGATGTGTACTCTAACAATGAGGGCATAGTTTCCCCACTATTACACCCAAGGTCCTCGCTGCTAGTTGGAAGCCTATGTCATTTGGGTAAATTCACTTGAATCCATGTGACCAACTGGGTACGGGGTGCCCCTGGGTGGCTTCCGAAACTAGAACATTACAAAGTGGTATCAGAGGAATGTTTTTTCTCATGACTTAATTTTTGGAGCCTATAATTAGGGATAGGATGGAATTGGAACTTGGGAATAAATTGTACTTGGGAGTAGCTAACCCGTGTACAGGGAAAAGCCAACCTGCCACATTTATTGAAATTTTCTGGTTTTTCAAGTTTTTAGCTGATTTTAATTCACCTTGAGTGATTCACATGATTTGTACTAATATTATTGATGTTATTGGGTTTTTATTTATTTCGCAACCTAATGAGATGAGGGTATTCCATCTCATGAAGCATATATGCACTTATTAGAAATCACATGTCATGCATTCTTGCCATGCCATCTAGGGTGCATTGACAATTTCATGTTGTTGTGATAGATGCTGTGTAGAATATGCATGTTTTTGTGATAGATTCCTTGATAAAATACCTACTGTTTGATAGGGTGTTGTTTATGTAATGTTTTCTTTGAATGAAGGGAAAAATTTGGTTCTTGAGGTGTTATGGGACCTCATAGACCATAATTTGATGGATCATTGACTTGTTACATTGATATAACATGTTTAAGATGCCAAGCTTTGATTTGTGGGGAGTATGGTCCCTTACAAATATGAATTTGGCACTTTCAGTGTTTTTTAGTGTATTTTGGGTTCTAGAGTAGTTTCTGAGGCTTACTATTCAGAAAAACGTAGAATACATGATGTGTTGTGTTATGTACATGCCATGTGTTCTTTTGTTTGGGAAGAAAAAGTTTTTCTTAAGTACACACATAGTACTCTATGTAAATGTCGTGAAGACTCTTACTGTAACGTAGGTCGTGTCGGCAGAGACACAGGATGGGGAAGGTCCAATGGGAACACACCATGTACCAGACGAACACGCCGTGTTGTGTCGACCCTGTGTCCGCCCGTGTAACCAACAACACTGATGGATAAGACCTTAAGCAGTACATGCCTTGTCCATGATGAACACGTTGTGTAGTCCAACCAGGTACCCTTCTATCACTAACAACATGGGCCCGGTGAAGCTTGTCTAGTACACGCTGGGTCAATCTTGAACACGCCATGTAGTCTTGTCTTAAGAGAGAGCCATCTGGCTTTACCGTGTTGAAGGACTCGGGTAGGAGAAGAGGATTCAAGTACACGCAGTGTGTTAGGAGAACACGTCGTGTGTTTGGGGGTGTTACAAGACCAGTTTAGGTAGGAGTACATGCCCATGTAAATGACATTAGGGAACACGCCACGTAAGAAATGTACACGTCATGTAGCCATGTTTGTAAAAAATTATTGCTTTATTTCTCTTGTTCCCTTCATACACATTTAGTTTCCAATCCTTGATAATCTTGATCTAAAGGTGTATGATTGACCTTTTAGAGTCATGCCACTGAGAAATCCTCCATTTGTACGCCAGTTTTTAGATGGCGATCAGACACCGGACAAGGTTGATAAGGGATTACCTACAGATCCTCCAGTTGGGCCAGCCTTGGCACCAACCGTTGTACCTGACATAGGTGCGGACACATAGTTCAGGGAGGGATTTCTGAGGATGATGTAGACCATTCAGGGAACGATGCCTCCTGTGCCGTCGATGGATGATTTGATTCAGGTCTTCTAGAAGTAGTATCCTCCCACTTTCTCAAGGGATTGAGGACCCTAGGCTATAGAGTCATGGCTAGAAGCCATGATAACGATATCTAAGCATCTGGAGATGCCTCCATAGAGGAGGGTCAGCCTCACTACCTATATGCTTTGGGACTCTGCTAAGATGTGGTGGGATGTGATCTCACAGGCGGGACTCTAGAAGGTTATGGCATGGGACGAGTTCCAGCACATCTTCTATGACTAATTCTATCTAGAGTCCTTGAGGGCCAATCGAGCCTGAAATTTTTTGAGTCTATCGTAGGGTGCTCTATCTGTTATGGATTATTCCTAGTGCTTTACCGAGCTGCAGTGCTTCACGCCTTTTTTAGGTGGTGATTAGTTATTCATGGAAAGGAATTTGGAGGATGTCTTGAGGCCCGATATCCGATCACAGGTGAACATCTTCTAGTTGACTTATATCACTTCTATTGTCAACTAGGCACTGATCACATAGCGCAATGTGATGGATTCTGGAGTTGTGATCCAGGGAACCTCTACAAGTGGGGTTAGTATCCCTCGTACTGACAGTAGGATGCACTATAGGGAGTCTTCTCTTGGGGATCCGAGGAGGTGAGACACTTCTTCTGGTAGCCAGGTGGTGTGCTACCAGTGCAGAAGGAGAAGGCATACAAGGACACGTTACCCAAGAGACCTAGTGGAGTTCCAATCATGCATCAAGTTGGGTCACCTTCAGCGTTTCTGTCAGATCTTCTCACCAGCAGCTGGTGATAGGGGTTGTTCAATGACTCCTCATTCAGAAGCAGCACCACTAGGTTCACACCAATCAGGGAACTAGAGTTCTTCTGGCCATTCAGGCTGAGGTGGATGTTGTGGAAGTGGTGGTCAGTCGCCGGTCTTCCAGCGACAATAGAGTGGATCAACTCCGAGTGGTCAGCCAGTGTCACAAGGTTGTGACGCATGCAAGACATTTTCAATGGAGCATACCCAACAGGATTCGGATCCTAGATCCTCTACAGTTTGAGGTATGATTTTAGTAGACTCAGTTTTAGCTTCTACTTTTTTCGATACATGGGATTCCCATAGATTTATATCTACTGTGGTTGTGGAGAGACTTGGACTCTGCATCTTTTCTTCTTCTGAAATATTTACACTAGACACTCTGTTGGAGACGAGAACATCTACTTTGCGTTAGTGTAATGAGTTCCCTCAAGAGGTTGGTGGGTGTCACTTTCTATGGAATCTATACGTCTTAGAGATGACAGGCTATGATTTCATTCTCGGAATGGACATGTTAGTTCTCTTCTAGACAGTCTTCGATTGTTATCCCCGTAGAGTGAGTTTAACCTCACCAGAGGGCATACTGTTTCTTCATAAGGGTGAGTGGGATGTCTAGGCGAGCAGGGCGGGTCCAGAGCATCATGGGTTAGGAGGAGTTATAGCCCATATTTCTAGTTTATATCTGTATGATCAGGGGAATTCACCGTTAGACCTACCTCCAGTAGTGGATCGTTTCAAGGATGTCTTTCCAGAATACTTTTTAGGCTTTCCTCCAGAGCATAAGGCTGACTTCTCGATTGATCTTGTGCTAGGAGTGGCACCATTTTCCATTCATCCTTATAGGATAGCTACACTATAATTACAGGAGCTCAAGAAGCAGTTGGAGGATTTGCAGGCAAAGGGTTTCATCTGACCCAGTAATTCTCCTCGGGGTTCGCTTGTCCTATTTGCGAAGAAGGTAGACATCACCCTCAGGCCTTATGTGGAATATTGGAAGTTGAACCAGCTGATGGTCATGAACTGATATCCCTTTCCAAGGATTGATGATCTCTTTGATCATCTTTAAGGAGCCCGAGTGTTCTCGAAGATTGACTTGTGGTATGGTTTTCATCAGTTGAAAGTTAGACCATCTGATATACCTCTTATAGCCATCTGGATCAGGTATGGTCTATAAGAATATATGGTTATGCTGTTTGGTCTCATGAATGCACCTGAAATTTTTATGGAACTGATGAACCGAGTGTTCCATACATACTTGGATTCCTTTGTGGTGATCTTCGTGGACGATATCTTGGTGTACTCTCACACTCGACATTACCTTGATACCCATCTTGAAATCATTTTTAGTACACTGAGATATCATCAGTAATATGTTAATCTCTAAAAATGAAACTTGGATGGATCAGATTCACTTCTTGGGCCATGTCATGTCATAGACAAGAGTATCAGTAGACCCAGAGAAAGTGAGAGCAGTAGTTTGATGAGAGCAGCTGAAGAACTTATTTGAGGTGCGGAGTTTCCTAGGGCTACCTGGATACTTCAGATGCTTCATACATGACTTCTCACACTTAGCATCACCACTGACATGTCTGACTAAGAATGGTGTGAAGTTCTTATGGTCAGATTCTTATGAGTCATCCTTTCAAGAGTTGAAAGGGAGGTTGACTTCAGCACTAATACTAGTGTTTCCAAAATTGGTAAAGATCTATGTTGTTTATTATGATGCTTTAGGTATCGGTTTGGTATCTATTCTTATGGAGGTGTACGGAGTCGTTGCGTACAGGTCTCTGCATTTGAGACCACATGAGAGGAATTTCACGACACACAATCTCAAGTTGGTTTCAGTTGTTCATACCTTATGTTGTTAGAGACATTATCTATTGGGAGAGCATTTTATGGTTTTCACTAACCACAAGAGTATCAAATGCATCTTCACTCAGCGTGATCTGAATTTGAGACAACGAATGTTGGTTGAGTATCTACAGTCCTTTAACTTTGAACTTGCCTATACCCCTAGGAAGGGAAACGCAGTGGCTGATGCATTGATTAGGAGGACTCAGATACAGGTAGTTCTAGAGGCCATCAGTGAGAGGAAGCTTATGACTATATTCTTTGAGATGCATTTGGAGGTGCATGAAAGATAGGGGAATACTTTTTTTCTTCTCTAGCTGCTACCTCTACTATTCCTGATTGAGTTTGAATGAGGACGCTATTCGTTTCTGAAGTCTTGGTCCTAAGGGAGAGTGTGTCAGGAGAGGACCCTATTCCTAGATGGACCATGGTCGATGATGAGATCTTGCATTTCCAGGGGTGCATATGGGTGGCCATAGACATACATGAGGAGTTGACGCAGGACTTTAATTTCATCATTTTGGGAAGTTCATACATGTTTCACCAAGATGTATCGTGATCAACACGTTCAGTATTGGTGACCAGTTATGAAGAGGGACGTTGCTGGTTTCTTCATGAGGTGTTCCACTTGTCAGCAGGGGAAGGCAGAGCATCAGCGACCAACATGGATTTTACAACAGTTACCCATTCCCGAGTGGAAGTGGAATGATGTCGCGATGGTCTTCTTGACTGGTTTGTCGAGGTATCATAGAGGAAATGATGCATTATGGGTTTCCATTGACAGAATCATGAAGGCTACTCTCTTCTTGTCGATCAAGAAGACCATCAGTGTTGATGAGCTAGGGAAGTTGTACATCCGAGGGATTGTACGTCTTCACGGAGTACCACACTCCATCATTTCAGATAGGGATGCATGTTTTACTTCTTGGGTCTGGCAGGGGATTTAGAAGGATTTGGGTACACATGTACTTCTGAGTACAGCTTACCACCCCCAGACAAATGGCCAATCCGAGCGTACGATTCAGGTTCTTGAGGTCATGCTCTGAGCATGCATCCTTGATTTTGGCCATTCTTGGAGGAAGCATATACCTCTTGGGGAGTTTTCCTACAACAATAGTTTTTAAATAACTTTTTAGATGAAACCTTATGAGGCTTTGTACGGTAGGCCATACTGATCACCTTTATGTAGGATAGAGGTAGAAGAGGCAGCTTTGCTGGGATCTCATCTTGTTTAGAAGACCATGGAGTAAGTAGAGTTGATTCAGAAGTGGATGGATACTACGCATTCTCGACAAAAGTGTTATGCTGATCAGTGGAGATGACCTCTGAAGTTTGAGGTCAGGGATCAAGTTTTCCTGTATGTCACACTAAGGTTGGGACCCAAGAGGATCAGGAGACATGGTAAGCTTTCTACGAGGTACGTTGGGCCATTAAAGGTGTTGGAGAGAGTATGGTATGGTTGCCTATCGGTTTTAGTTTCCCTAGAGGTACTGGGCTATGCATGATGTTTTCCACATTTCTTCGCTTCGACGTTATTTCTCAGACTCGTCTCATGTCTTTCAACCCGAGGTGATTGAGATGGAAGTGGATGCCTCATTTGAGGAACATTCTATCTAGATTGTGGATCAAAGTACGATGGTTCTTCATGGGAAGTTTATTCCACTAGTACGAGTGCTATGGAAGGACGGACGGGTGTAGGACGAGACTTGGTAGAGGGAGGCCGATGTGTGAGCACAGTGGCTGGAACTGTTCGAGGCTTCTTCTTCTATGCTGCACTAGGGAAATTCGGGGACAAATTTCATTAAGGGGGGAAGTTTGTAAGAACCAGGATATTCTTTTAAGGTATGTTTTTCTTTTTCCTGGAGTTTTTTGAGAAAAGAGGAGTTTCTGGAAATTTTTTAGGTACACACCGTGTACTTTATGGGTACACATCGTGTACTCAGTTTCCATGGGTAGTTGTGTGCTATACGTGTAGCGGCCTTGCACAAGACCATGTGTGATGACCTGGAGGCAGCATAAAATGGAGTACGGAAACATAAAGTACACTCCATGTATTCCAAAAGTACACACCGTCTATTTTTTTTCATTAAACGCACAGGGGTCGCGTCTGACGGACAGAACCCCCTCCTTCTCAACCTAGTTCGTCTTAGAGTGTCAAGCAGCCACACATCTTCAACGAGCCCCCAATCCACTATCTGTTCTCCAAATATAATAGAATTGGTTGTGTTGGAATCACATCGGTGAGTTCTCTCTTCTACTTGAGCCTCATTTCATGATTTCTTTTCATTCATGAGTTATCGTGGGTTTAACGTTTTATACATTTTTGTAGATATAAAACATTCTAAGGCGATTCAAGTCTCATGGGTCATGTATTTTTGATCTCCCAACACTGAGGTAGGTGGTTTGTGCCTTTTAATAGATATTCTTAGAGATTTATATGAAAATTTTTCCCAATAACCATAAACGGGGTATTGCACGTTTACGGTTTTATCTCTATTGTTTCTCTGCTATGCTGGTATGAATGAGTAGATGATTATTGTTTATGAATAGGGTTAATTTTTGTGCTTTGGATGTTTTTCCAAGCATGTTTTCCCTATTTGGACCTTTGGGTCTTGATTGCCTGTTAAGCAGCTGATTACTTTCCCCTGCCTAGTATTGTCAGATGGTGTGAGAATTGTTCTATTATGCTATTGTGCTGTAGAATGATAGACAAGTAGTTCTTGAGGTTTACCTTGGCTATTACGCACTGCTACAGTTGGTTGACTTACATGGGGCCATGAGAACCTCGTGTATAGACCATAGGGAGAATGGACATTGAGGGCCTCTCCAGAGTGACTTTATAATTTACGATGTGAGACCACATGGGGAATTGACGTTGAGTGCTTCCTCAGAGTGTATGTAGTTCCTCGAAGTGGACCACAAAGGGAATGTGATGTAAGTTCTTCCCTATAATACCTTTAGTTATGATACGAGACTATAGAGGGAATTGATGGTGAGTGCTTCCTCAGAGAGTCTATGCTGATGCTGAACCAAAGGGGTTAGACTAAGTGTACTACCCAGAGGGTTGCTTGTACATGTTAGGTAGGACTATAGTGGTTAGACTGAGTGTGCTTCTCAGAGGGTTACCTGTTTGTTTACCTTCTTGTTAGTTATTTCTTGATACTGAAATGTGGATTGTTAACTGTTCAGTACTTTCCTGTTTTCTATTTCCTGTACTTTTACATTCCATATACTCGTTGACTATTAGGCATGGATCTCGTGGTGGTTGTCTACTGGGATTAGTCTCACACCCTATTTGGGCCATGCTTTTGGGCCCAAACAGATTTTATTGTTTCTGGTCTAGATAAGCGCAATCTCCCTTCTAAATCACGTACATGACATGCTGTGGAGCTGGAGAGCACGTGACCAATATTAGGATTACGATGCAAGGGGAGCTAATTTCTGTTTTTATTTTGTACTTGGTTCAGTCCTATATTTCATAATTGTGTTTTTTTTCGCTTCTTTCCTTGACATATGTATCATGCCTCATTATATATATGTGCTACAGTTTATGCTATCAGTTTTTAACTGCTTATTTTTTGTATGATATCATTATTTCTTCCGCTCTTGTTTGTATATGTTTAATTCCGCTGTGGACTTTGTCAATGAGGGCATAGGTTCCCCACTATCACACCCAAGGCTCTCACTGCTAGTTGTCAGCCTCTGGCATTTGGGGAAATGCGCTCGAGGCCATGCGACCAACTGGGTACGGGGCACCCCTGGGAGGCTTCTGGAACTGGGCCGTTACATGTAACAATAGTGGGATTCCTGTAATGTCCTAGTTCTAGGTGCCACCCATTGGTGCCCAATACCCGGTAGGTCCCATGGGCTCAAGCACATTTTCCAAATGGCAGAGGGTGCAAACTAGAAATGAGGTCCTTGGGTGTGATAATGGGGAAACTATGCCCTCATTGGAAGAGTAACACAATAGAAATAAATATATTACAGTAGCGGAAGTAGGAATAATACCCTATAACAGTGAACTATGGAAGTCTGATATGAAATAAACAACAGCAACATATTTATAAATAATGATGGATGTCACAATATCTGGGAAAGCATCCAAACGAGTCACAATATTGGAATAAAACACTAAACCAAAGTACAAAGTAAAACAATTAATCAACCCCAACAACATCGCAAGACTTAGATTGGTCCCATGTTTTCCAGCTCCATAGCAATCATGTTCCTGAAGTAGAGTGGTGCTTTCCCTTACTTACACGAGCAAAAATATAATCTGTTTGGGACCAAATGCATGACCCAAATAGGATATGAGATGAATCCTAGTAGGAAACCACCCAATGATCTATTCCTAACTATCAGTGAATATATATAACAGAAAAAATAAGAAAAATGATGTAATAAACACATAAGTACTCAAAAGTAAATAGTCCTACAGTTTTAACCACATTCATTTACATTTATGTAAAATTCAACCAATCATTCACCAGAACACCTATGGGAAAGTTCTCATAGGCTAACCCCTATGGTTCAACATATCTTTTAACAATAAAGATATTACGACCCCATATGATAGCTTACACAATTTAACCACTTTGGTCTCAAGTAAACAAAGACTCTATGAGGAAACACTAAACTTCAATTACCCCTATATTCTTTTAATTATAAACTACAAAGTCTCTAAGGAAGAACTCTACATCAATTCCCCATATGGTCTCATAATGATAACTATATACTCTCTGAGGGATCACTCATCGTCAATCCCATGTATGGTCTTGTAGCGTGAAATGTGTAACAGAAATTTCGGGGAATCCCCTAATGTCAATTCCCCCTATAGTCGCACTACACCAGATTCCCACAATCCTATGTAAAGAAATCATGCACAAATGATATTCCATATCCAAGGTAAATAGGAAATACTACTAGGCTAAGCAACTACAATGCATATTACAAGCCAGTCACATAATACCAACTCCATCCTAACAATACCAGGCATGGAAAGCATAACATCCTAACCAGAAAATCTAGACCCAATGGCCAACATCAAATCCAACATGGGCAAACACATCAATAGCTTGATAAAAAACACTATTTACAATCACAAACCCATACCCAAGAAAACAAGGAATGACAGACATTAACCGGGATAAATTCCCTAAACACACAATAACCTAAACTAGGGTATTGGAATTTTTTTCATATATAATACATTAAAAACCTACGTAAGGAAAAAACCAACAAACTCAATGTCGTAAGTTCGATATAGTTGAACATTAGCCTTTGAGTCTACCTAGAATGTCATAGATCTAAAAAAACATCAATAAATCTCAACAAGAGATATCTAAAGAAAGAGGATTAATAAAGAAAATAGGCTCTAGAAGAAGGAATAACTCACATTTGTGATTCCAACGTAGAAGAAGATGGTTAATTCAGAAAACAGATGATCAATCAAGGGCTCTGAGAAGAATTGGTGATATCCAACACTCCTAGAAGAGGGGAGCTAAGAATAAGATGTTTCTATCAATTAGACATGACCTCGCCCCGTTTAGTCAATTAAAAAAATATTCACAGTGTGTGCTTTAAAAGTACACAATGTGTATATTCCGTTACTAGGCCCTACTTTAGGAGGTCTCTATGTCACCCCACGTTACCATGTACTCGGTAGTTAATCGTCCTGTACACAACTACACGCGGCAACCAGGTACATGACATGAACTCCTAAGTACATGATGTGTACTCCTTAAATTTTCAAAATCGCTGATTTTTTAAAAAAAACAAGAAAACAAGATACATATATGAGATTAAGATCAATGTTCTTAAAAACATCCCCCTTAAAGAAATTCATCCCCAAATGTTCTTATAATGGTGGAGTAGAAGAAGAATCCTTGAACAGCTCTTGCCACTGTGATCGCACATCGGTCTCCATCTCCCATGTCTCACCCTGTACTCTCCCGTGCTTCCGTAGCACCCATACCAGAGAAACAAACATGACATGGAGAACCATTGAATTTTGATCAATAATCTGGATAGGATGCTCCTTGAATGTAGCGTCCACCTCCAACTCAACCTCCTTAGGGTAAAAAAAAGAGACAGTTTTGAGAAGTAATTTCATTTCTGAGAAATCTAGAAGACATCATGCTTAACACGGTACATATGAGGTAAATAAAACCAATATGCAACCGGTCCGACTCTCACCAAACACTCAAACGACCCAACATATCTCAATAAATGCTTACCCTATCTCATAATCCTCTTACGTCCTAACATCAGTGCGACATGAAGGAAAAAATGGCCCCTGACCTCTAACTCTATAGGTCTTCTCCATTGATCATCATAGAACTTCTGTCGTGACTGTACAATATCCATATTATTTTGAATCAACACTATATGCTCTGTGGTTTTTGGGACAAGATGTCATCCTAGTATAGCTGCCTTCCCTGCCTCCAACCAACATAGGGGAGATCGGCAAGGCCTACCATACAAAGCCCCATAAGGTGACATCTAGATTGTTTCTTGAAAAATATTATTTTAGTAAAACTCAACAAGAGGTATGGGCCTCTCCCAAGATCCTCCAAAATCTTGGATGCATGCTCGAAGCATATTCTATAGAACATGTATCATATGCTTAGATTGGCCATATATCTAGGGATGGTATGCTATACTCATAATTACCTCCACACCCAATGACCTCTATAGTCCCTTCCAGGCCTGAGAAGTAAAACAGGAATCCCTGTCTGAAATGATGGATTGTGGAACCCCATGAATATGTACAATCTCATGGATGTAAAACCTTCCCTTCTCATCAAAACTGAAGGTCTTCTTGTTCGGTAAGAAGTGGGAAACGATCGTGAGCCTGTCAATGAAAACCCAAACTCTATCATTCCCCCGAGTCGACCTCGGTAAGCGTGTCATTTAATCCATTGCTATAACATTCCACTTTTACTCGGGAATGGTTAACTACTGCAAAATACCTAATGGTCATTGATGCTCCGCCTTCCACCTGAAAACAGGTGGAACATCTCATCACAAAAATAGTAACATCTCTCTTTATACCAAGCCACCAATACTAACATTTTATATCTTGATACATCTTAGTGACACCAAGATGAACTTCCCAAAATGAGGAAGGAAAATCCAACATCAACTCCTCGTGCATGTCTGCTAATACTCATACACACCTATGAAAACTAAAGATCTCATCCTCGCAAACTGTCAATCCAAGAATATGGTCTTCTCCTGAAACAGACTCTCATAGAACTAGGCCTTCAAAATCTGATAGCTATGTCATTAATAATTGGTCAAGTAGAGTAGAGGTAACAACTACAGAAGAAAGAAACATGTGTCCATGTTTGTTTTGAACCACCAAATACATCTCAGGGAACAGAAGCCTAAGATTCCACTCACTACTGGCCTCATGAACTACCGATATCTAAGTCCTCTTGCTCAGTGCCTCAGCCACTGTGTTTCCTTTTCCCATACATATAGGCAATATCAATGTCAAAGGATTTAAGGTACTCAACCCACCTTCATTGTCTAAAATTTAGATCATGATGAGTGAAGATGTACTTGAGACTTTTTTGGTCGGTGAAAACCAATAAATTATCTCCCAACAGATAATTTCCCCAACAACATAATGCATGAACAACTGTATCCAACTCAAGATGATGTTTTAGGTAATTCCACTCACATGGCCTCAAATTTTGAGACTCGTATGCAAGGACTCCTTTTCCCTGAATAAGAACTGCTCCCATCCAGATACATGATGCATTATAGTAAACTGTATAACTCTTTCCTGGCTCTGAAAAAACTATTGTCGGTGTTGAAGACAACCTCCCTTTCTGCTCTAAAACGGCTGAATCATAGAAATTTGTACACAAGTACACCACACCCTTCTTAGTCAGGCCAACCAATGGTGCTTCTAAGAATGGAAAGTCCTGTATAAAACACCTATAGTATCCATCTAGCCCAAGAAAACTTTATACCTCAAAAAACTTCTTCAGATGCTCCCAAGAAATGATTGCTCTAATTTTTTCTAGGTCTAATGATACTCCTATCTCAGAGATAACATTCCCAAGAAGTGAATCCGGTCAATCAAAAAGTGTCATTTTGGGAGCATAGCATATAACTGATGTACTCTTAGTGTACTCAAAACTATCTTAAGATGGGTATCATGGTATTGTCAAGTGTGATAGTACACCATGATATCATCCACTAAAACCACAATGAAATAATCCATGTATGGATGGAACACTCGGTTCATCAGTTCGATAAACACTAAAAGTGCATTCGTGAGACCGAATGACATAAACACATACTCGTATATACCATACTTCCTCCGGAGGGCTGTAAGAGGTATATCAGATGGTATAACATGCCACTGATGATAAATGGATCTCAAGTCAATCTTCAAGAACCATCGTGCTCCTTGAAGCTGATCAAATAGGTCATCCATCCTCGACAAGGGATATCGTTTCATGACCATCAATTGGTTTAGCTTATGATAATCCAAACAAAGTATGAGGGTACCATCCAACTATTTTTAAACAGGACAAGAAAACCCCATGGAGAAGTTCTGGGTCAGATGAAACCCTTTTCCCATACCTCCTATAACTGCTTTTGGAGCTCCTATAACTCTAGTGAAGCCATCCTATAAATAGGAATGGACATTAGTGCCGCTCCTGGAAAAAGCTCAATAGAAAAGTCTACCTCTCTCTTCAGAGGAAAACCTGAAATGTTCTATGGAAATAAACCCCTGAAAAAATTCACCACTAAAGGAAAGTACGTCTTAGATCTCCATCGATCATCCAAACACATAATATCAATCTAGGCCATTACTACCCCATCCCATGATGCTCGGGTCCCACTCTCCTCACTTGGACATCCCATTACCCCTTATGTAGAAACCACCCACCCCTAGGGACGTGAAACTCACCCTTCATCGATATCAATTGAAGAAATACTCGAAAATAACCAACCATTCCATTATGATAATGAAATAATAGACTATCATCACTAAGACATAGAGATATTATAAGAAGAGACACCTTCCAACCTCAAGAGGGAACTCCTTGTAATGACGTACACTAGCCATTCTAGTCCCCAAAAGTGTGTCTAGAATCAAGACATCAACGAAAGTAAAAATATAAACACCCAAGGCTCTCCACAGTAGAAACGAATATGAAAATATGAGAATCCCATGTATCCAAATATGCCGAAGATAAAACTGAGGCAACTAGAATCATGCCTCAAATATAGAGGGTCTGGGATCCTACTTCTACTAAGTCTGCTCTACTGCAAAAGTATGAACTATATCACGACCCTACGACCCAACATGAACTCCCTAAGCTGATCAAACCTATGGTCATTGAAATCTTGGTGACTAGATACCAAAACCATGACCACCAACTCGTCCTAAGTGGCTAGTTGAACTCCATTTCTTAGACTGATGAGAAACTGGTGGTCCAACTCATGAACAATGAGTCATAGAAGAACCTCTGTCACCCACTGCTGGTGAGAAGAACTAAAAGAAACACTGATGATGACCCATCTATCCATATGATCAACACTCAATTGGGTCTCTGGGCAATGTGGACTCGTATTCCCACCTTTCCCACAATGGTTACATACCACCTTGATACCGGAATGTGTATCTCACCTACTCAGATCTCCATATGTTGACTCTCTATGGTGCTTCTTACTATCAACCAGAGAAACACCAATTCTGGATGCTGAACCTCCCTATCCCACAGCTCAAGAATCCCTCAAGGTGCACTCGGTGACCAGTGTCTAGTTGACTATGGAAGATATTGTCGTCAAACTAAAGATGTTCACCTGAAATTTGATGCCATGCATGAGACCATCCTCAAACTTCCTCACTAGGAAAAGTTAATCACCCCCTATAATGGGTGTAAAGTGCTGATGCTCTATGAATCTAGAAGAAAACTCAATTAATGATAGATTACCCTGCGCCAAACATATTAACTCATGGGCTCAGTCGTCCCTCAAAGACTCCAGGTAGATGTAATCATAGAAGGTATGCTGGAACTCATCCTACACCATAACCTGCTGGAATCCTGTATGTGAAATCACATCCCAGCATCTCTTGGAGGAATCTGGAAGCATATACGTAGCGAGCTTCACCCTCCTATCTGGGGCCATCTCTAGATGCTTTAAAATTGATAGCATGTAATCTAACCACGACTCTACAGTCTGAGGTCCTCCATCCCATAAGAATGTGGGAGAATGCTTCTGCTAAAAGACCCACAAAAACTCTTCCATAGACAGGGCATGATGTGGTGCTCCATGGAAGGTCTGCATGAACCTCATGAAGTCGTCTCAGAACTATGAACCAATACCTGTGTCCAGTATACCGTTTGATGCCAAACGGTCACGATGTGAGGGTATGCTAGTAGTACCTGATCTATCATGTCTAGTGTGTAATTGTTGCCCTTAATTTGGCATACAACCAGAGGAAGTATCAGTGGAATGAATCTACAATGTCAAGTGCACGCCCTTGTTAAAGATTATCAAGGACTGAAACATAGAATTATATGAAAGTAATAGGAGAAATAAAAAATTTATGTTCTTGAAAGCATAGATACATGGCATGTATAACCCATACACGGAATGTTCCTTTTTTTCTTTATATGGGCGGGTACTTCTGCCAAAAATGGTCAGGTAACATCCCATACACACGATGTGTTCTCCATTTACACAACGTGTACATGAATCTTCTCGCACTACCCATGTTCTTTTACACAGATAATCCACACTTTTATCTCCTTGAACAAAACTACACTGCGTGTTTATGCCAGAAATGTGACTACTAGAAGTACATCATCCACATGTGTTTCTAGTCACACCGTCAGACATAGAGCCTCTACAACACGGCGTGTACTTCAGGTACACGATGTGTTCCACTAATAATTTCCCAACCCCATGTCCCTACCAACATATGGATTCACATGGTCAAGGATTACATGGAATGTTTATATAGTACACAACATGTACTTAAGAAAGACAATTCCTTCCCGAACAGAAGGATACATGCCGTGTATTCATCAATACACACTGTGTATTCTGGTTTTTCCAGACAGTAAGACTTAGAAACTACTCCATAACCCATAAAAACAATGAAACAAACATTAAAGTTACAAATTACGATTTTTGGGGGGCCATACTCTTTGTGAATCAAATATTGACATCTTATTCATGTATATAACATGGAATATCAGTGCAATAAATCACATTGTCCACCAAATTAAGATCCATGAGGGCCCATAACACCACAAGGTCCAAAGTTTGGCACTCATTCAAATGAATACTTATAAAATTAGAAATACCCTATCAAATAGTTGGTATTCTTTCAAGGCATATATAACAATAGCATGCATATCTAGCGCAACATCTATCACAACAAGATGCAATCGGTAATGCACCCTAAATGGAATGACAAGAAAGCATGACATGAAATCTCTAGAAAGTGTCTATACGATGCCTTAGATGGAATACCCTCTTCTCATCGGGTTGAAATAGAAATAGAACCTCAATAATATCAATGATAATATAAAAAAACATGTGAATCACCCAACGGTGAAATCGAATCAACTATAATAATTGCAAAACCAGAAAATTGTAATATACATGTTAAACTGCCTTTTAACTTTAAACGGGTTATCTAATCCAAGGAAAATCTTACTAACAACTACATATTACGTACTATCCCATTCTATAGGCTCCAAATAGTAAGACAAGAAGAAAATAATTCCTCTAAAACCACTATGTAACATCCTAGTTCTGGGTGCCACCCCGAGGTGCCCCGTACCGGGTAGGTAACATGGGATTGAGCACATTTCCATAAATTCCTGAGGCTACCAACTAGCAGTTAGGGCTGTGGGTGTGATTGTGGGGAAACAATGCCCTCATTGGCATAGTAACACAGTAGAAATAAATAGATAACTGTAGCTGAAGTAGGAATAATACCATACAATAGTGAATAGTAGATAAATGATAGTAAATAAAAAACTACAACATATTTATAAATAATGATGCATGTCACAATATCTAAGAAATCATCCAAACAAGTCACAGTGCTAGAATACCATACTAAACCAAAGTACAAAGTAAATAAAAGTAATAAACTCCAACAACATCAAAAGCCTCACATAGGTCCCTTTCTCTCCATCTCAATAGCAACCAAGTGCTCGAAGTAGAAGGGCACTTTCCCTTTTCTATACCAGAAACAATATAATCTGTTTGGGCCCAAAAGCATGACCAAAACATGGTGTGACATGAATCCCTCTAGGAAACCACCTAAAGATATGTGCCTAACTGTTATTGAATATATATAACAGAAAAACTATACAAAATGATGTAATAAACAAAGATGTACTCAAAAGTAAACAATCCTATAGTTTCAACCATACACATTTACATTTATTTAAAATTCAACCAAACATTCCAAAGTAACCCTCTAAGAATGTTCTCACAACCTAACCCATATGATTCAACTTATCATTTAATAGAAAAGATATAATGTCCCCTTTATATAGCTCAAAAATTCTAACCCCTTTGGTCTCATGAAAATGAAGACTCTATGTGGAAGCACTGACCATCAATTCCCCCTATTGTCTTTTAATGAAAAACTACATACTCTTTGAGGAAGAACTCAACTTAAATTCCCCTTGTGGTCTTGTAATGATAACTATAGACACCCTGAGAGAGCACTCATCCTCAATCCCCGCGATGGTCTTGCAGCGTGAAAAGTATAACATATGCTCTGTGGAAGCCCTCAACGTCAATTCCCCATATGATCTCAAAACACCAGGTTCCCACAACTCTGTAAAAATCAATCTTTCACAAATTATATTCCACGGACAAGGTATATCACAATTACTACTTGGCTATGCAATGACAATGAATATTATAAGCATGTCATATAATCCAAACTCCATCCTAACAATACTAGTCATGGAAGGCATAACAGCCTAACATGCAATTATAGACCCAACGACCAGTATCAATTCAAACAAGGGAAAACACATTCATAGCAAGGTAAAAACCCTATTTACAATAGAAAACCCATACCAAAGTAAACAAGGCATGTCAGACATTAACAGGGTTAAATTCCCTATACACGAAATACCCTAAATTTGTGTATGGGAAATTTTTCATATATAATTCAAAGAAAACATATGGAAAGGCACAAACCACCTACCTCGATGTTGTATGATCAATATAGTTGAACACCAGCCTTTGATTTGACCTAGAACATCATAGATCTACAAAAAAGTCAAAAATGCTCAAGCAAAAATATCTAAGGAAAGGAGAGGAATCAAGAGAAGAGGCTCCAAATTATGGAAGAAATCACTATGGCGATTCCAAAGCAATCAAAGATGGTTAATTCAGAGAATGGATGGTCAATTGGGGGCTCCAGGAAGAATTGGTGATATACATCGCTCCTAAATGAGACGATCCAAGAAGAATATTCTTCTATCAATTATACATGACCCTATTTCGTTTAATCAATTAGGAAAATATACACAGTGTGTCCATTAAAAGTAAATGACATGTATATGCCTTTACCGGGCCTTGATTTAGGCTGTCTCTAGGTCACCCCACATGACCACGAAATCATCCATTACACGACCAGTACACAGATACCCATGAAAACTAGGTACACAATGTGTACTTTTAAGTACACGATGTGTACTCCTTAAATTTCCAAAATCTCTCATTTTTCTCAAAAACATGAAAACAATATCCATACCTGAGATGAAGATCTGGGTTCTTAAATTCCCACCTATTGATGAATATGTTCTTGTTACTCATGGTGGAACAATAAATCTATAAGTTCATAGAAAATATCAAAATGCTATCTAAATATATTTAAAATAATATGTATACATTAATGTGTTGGGTATCCAAACTGCCATTGAGATCTTGAAAAAACTGAGAAGCAATTACAAAGATAATCTTAATATCAAGGAAGATAATATAAAAATAGAACAATGTAAGTTTGATGATATTGAATTGATAGATGGAAAAACCATTGTTAATATTTTATTAGGGTCAACTATATAGTAAATAATATCAATTGATTTGGTGAGAATCTAGAAGAGTTAACAATTGTGAAAAGGATTATAAGAAATTTATTGAATGAATTTCATGGAATGTTTTTAGCATTGGAAGATAGGGGAGAAATTACATTGGATGAGTTACATAATATGGATATAGATTAAGAAATGATAAAGACTATAGCTTTCAAAAATATTCAAAAATAAGATATGAAATTTGAGTCTATATGAAAAGATGATTTCAAAGATGTGGATGTTAAGTAATAAAGTGGTTCTAATTATGATGAATTGGATGTGTACCTCAGAAAATTGTTTTTTCTTTTTGAAAGAGAATAATACGGGGCAAATGTAAATGAATAATTAACAAATAACTCATGTGATTCATATTCAATTTTATTAGAAATTTTTACATAAATATCCCAATGAAAATGGATGAATAAAAATCTAAATATGAATGTAAGAAACTTGTAAATATAAAATGTATAAGATGAAGAAGAATTATAATAGTAATAGAATGTTTAATTTTACGAGGAAAAATACACAATAAATTTCATAACCTATTTTTTCTTCAAATAATGAATTGAATTTCTTCTCTCATGTTCAGAAATGATCAAATTCTTCATATAGTGGTGATGATGGTGATTTCAGAATGTATCTGTTATTGAGGTTGAAAGACGAGTTAGAAGATGAATTTGAAAAAAAATCAACTTCACAAATTGAATAAGATGTTTTAAAAAGGAAATAGAAAATTAGAAGTGATCATTGAAGATAAATATAGAGTTAAGAAAACATTTTTTGATTAAAATATGATGTGCATATTGGAGGCCACTATAACAGTGAATATGGTGAATGATTGTGAAAAAAAAACTGACTCAGATGGAGGAAGAGATGTTTGAAACATATTAAATGTATCTGAAAGTCCAATATGAATTTAATAATAATATACAAGACTTCATTAAGTTTTTTTAAAATAAAGATGTGTCTTCTCAAGTTGGTGAGATGAAAGGTTCCAAAAATCATGGAATTTTATTTCTTATATAGTTTCTAAACAGATATGACATCACTAATAATGCAGGTGAATTTATAGGGAACTAGAAATCAATAGAGTGTATTTTACTAAATTAAATGATGAATGGAAAACATTCTGAATATCATTACTCCTAAGGAAAAGTCACACATGGATTACAAAAATACAAAATCATGAATTTTATGAATAGGTCTATCAACCAAAATAGAAGGCCACATTTCAAAGAATTTTACTAGTGTTGGGGAAAATTTGGGAATAAATCATACACATTTTAATATAAAATCTCATTACAAGAAAATATGCATAATCCAGAGGGATGATATGGTTAATAGATAAGAACAGATTATCAATGAAATAAAGCAGTGACTTGAAATCCATTAAAGGTGGAAGTAAAGATAATACATGGATGATTAAAAGAAGTGTGTAGTAGATATGGATATAAAGATAATAGAGATGAGGTATACAAGACTAAATTACATGGATATTTTCCCTATTATTTAAATTGGAATTAAAAGAAGACGAAAAAAGAGTAAGTCATTTACATCAGCGAATTAGTGAGAGAAACCCTAAAATTATGAACATGTAATGAAATAATGTTTTATTATATTTCCAGATCCAATGAAATTGGCTAAACCAAAGGGGAAATTAAAAAATTATTCTACATAAGTGGGTAATAATGAAATTGTAGAAGAAGATACTAAATATCATAAAAATTAATCTACTTATGAATGTATGGAGAATCGAAATAATCAATGTGAATAAGTTAGATGTGAAATGAAGAACCCTATGAAGTCAGAATAATATAAAGTTTCATCATATAAAAAGGTAGAGAATACATCCCCATATGAAGAAATAGATTATGATATTGTGGCCTCTTATAAATGTGAGATAAAATAGAAGAAGGAGAATACATGGGTGAGAGCAAAAATTCAGCATGTGTGATATTTCTTTGAATAAAACATGTTCCTCTTTTATAATAACCCTTCCCTTTGTTACACACTTAAACATGATTTATTACATAAACATGCACATTTGAATACTCAGATAATCAAGAGGTCTAGTGTCTTTGGATATTAGAAACATTACACAACAACATAGAATATAAAACAAAACATCTTCATTGAAGACTTATTTTACATGACCACAACATTCCTTCATACCTGGAAATTCATGGGATAACCTGAGGACATCCGTAAGAAAAGGGTGAGATATAAAGCCTAGTAAGGGAGTAATCAAGGCATAACATGAAGAATATAGCACATGTTAAGAAATATAAATATAAATGTATCATAAGAGATACATTAACATAATGTCATGATATAGCATGATTATCATAAAATGGAAATGTGGTGACAACATTTAACATGATATTAGCATGACAAAAGGATCAATGCACATGGAGTACAAGTAACCATTCATTTCACTTGAATTAGAATGTGTAAACCCATATTTTACTTGAATTATCATGTGTAAACCCTCATTACACATGGTGTATCGTGATAATATTCTTTACTTAGTGCCTTGGAGTGCTAGTAGGGCACACTCTTTAAAAATATTTAGTTTCATGAATACATGTGCCACATGGATCATACAACATGGATCCATTAAACAACATAATTTATTCCATGATAAAGTAATGTAGAATTAATAAATGAAACTCTATAATAAATAAGTAAATACGCATAATGTTAAATACACGTGATAGAGAAATGGGAATTGTATTCACTAAACAATGACTTTGACATGTAGAATCGCGGTGCAGTTTCTGTTGCATAACTGTGTGACATAAGAATTCATAAAAAATGGTGATGAGAGGTAAAGGGGTATCTCATAATATTTACATGTAATGGGTAGTAAATGGGTCATATATATAAATTCCCCAACCTATGTAATTGAATTTAGATGCATAATATAAAATAATTTCATGAATGTAAATGAGAAGAGAGAAAGTCCTCATAGAATTTTAGCATGGTAATAGGTGTGCATGGAAGAAATTTTTCACGACCCGTCCTCAAGGCCCATTCCGTGACTACCCCAAGCCCGCCTTCCATAGGCCAGGGCATGGATACTAGCACCAAAGGCGTATATCCCGATAGAAAGGGAAGGCAGAGTATGCAAGATGAAGTAAACACTAAGTAAACTGAGTACAAAAGTATGTTATGAAAAGTAAATGGGCCAGAATACACACCCAACTGAAAGTACAGTACAACTGAAAAGAAAGAACAAAATCAGTAAAGTAAATCAGCAACCACCAAGTTGTCCTCCAGAATTTCCACATGAAGGCTGGGTATAGATAGTCTCGTCGGCTCCTCGGGTCCGTCTGTCCGCTCCGTGTACGTCCCGCCAGATAGTCCACCTCCGGTTACCATTTTTCTCCACAAGCCTCAACCACGATCAGCGTTGTATGTCGTCTGCAACCAACACAACATAGTGCGGGCATATCCCGTGCCGGGGTGAGTATACGATACTCAGTAGGGACCCCAAGACTCCCGAAGGTCTCCCAGAATCCACGAAAGATAAACCACAAAGTAAAGATTGAATCACAAAGTATCAACCAGCTCTACATAGTTATATGACCATACATATACCTGAGTCATCAATTCCAGTTCTTCTCTAACTCATGAGCCCAAGTTCAACCCAGTCCACACAGGAAAGTAAATCCCAATCCACAAAGGAAAGAACAACCCAATCCACACAAGAAAGCAAGTAAATCCTATCAAAGATAATGATTGAAAGACAAGACTCATCTCACACAGGTATACTACTCATGAAGTGGGCTGGAGATGATTAGATGTAGCCTTTGAATCATCTCCCCTGCCAAACCCATGTAGGATCCAAGTACATAAGCCGTCGCTGCCAAACACACAGAGGATCCAAGTACAGTCGTTGTCGCTGCCGAACCCACATAGGATCCAAGTACAATCGTCCTCGCTACCGAACCCATGTAGGATCCAAGTACAGTCGTCCTCGCTGCCGAACCCATGTAGGATCCAAGTACAGTTTCCATCGTCGTCGCAGTCGCCATTGTCGTCGCAGTCGCAGCCAGCTCTAGGGTTCCCGTACACAGTACGCTTGATTCCGGGAGGGTCCGCTTCACGGGCCAAGGGGTCGATACATCAACTTTCATGAAGTGTAGAGTTTATGTATCACAAAGTTCCGTATCGTCAAAAGGAACTCTACGCGACAGATGGCACATCATTGGGATGCCTGGTCTGAGAGTTATTGTCTTTTTCGTCACAGGGGCCCGGTTGGTTTTTAAGTTAAAACCAACCCGACCATACTCTAGATGTGTTCAAACCTCAATCGGAGTAAGACAAAAGAACCATCTCACTAAGAGGAAAAAAACTTAACTGACGACATGTCTTTCGGACGTCCGGTCGTTAAGTTATAAGCGTTTCTGCTCCAAGGGCCCGATTGGTTTCGGGGTTCGAACCAACCCGGACATTCCAAAAATTTACCTAAATCTTGCGTGAAATATACCAAAAGGACCTTCTCGATCCTAGGATCCCTACGCAACTGACGGTGCGTCGATCAGAGGGCCGTAGCTCAAGATATGAGCGTTTGAACGGATCTGTTCGAAAATAAGGGGTTCAGGCCCGGTTCGACCCGTCCCGATACCCCCTGGGTTGGCCCGAACTGGTTCAACCTGACCCGGGTCCGGGTCTAGCCCATTTGGGCATGACCTGGCCCAGCTGGGTGTGGCCCGGCCCAGAGGGGGGGTGGCCTGCGGCCCGGCTCGGGTCGCGGCCGAGCGGGGTGCAAGGGGGGGCCCTGTTTTCCGAAACAGCCTACCTTTATAACCGCAAGACCCTTTGGGGTCCCACATCCAGGTGGCGCCAGGGGCATGCCCAGCCGACCGCCCCTTTGGAAAACCGCCGTGACCTTAGGGCGCGTCTTATGTCTGCCGGCGCGGCGCGGAGCGATGCTGCAGCGCTCCTCCACCGTGTCCCGCCCTGGCCGCGGCCCCAGGGTGCTCCGGCGCGGCATGATAGTGTCGTGCCCCTTCTCCGCGGCCCTCCCCTAGCCATGACTTCCTTTGGTCTCATCATCATGGCGTGACGGCCCCACACTCCTCCACCGTGGCCCTCTCCGGCCGCGGTCCTCTTTGTCCCCGCGCGGTGCAATGACACCGTGTCGCCTCCATTTCCAGCCACAATGAAGATCAACAATAAAAGGGGAGGAGGATCGGTCATGTTTGTGTGGTCCTATCCCCTCCCGTTATATCGATAAAAAGAATCCAATCATTTAACAACGAATATCGTTAAATAATACTTGAATTAATAATTAACCCCTACCTCAAAACAAGTTGTTGAATGATGAGCGTTGCAGAAAATGGCGTCGCAGGGTGAGGTTCTGTAAATGTCGACAGAGAGCGTCCGAGGAGGAAGTGGTGTCTCCCTTACTTTGTGACGGAGAGATTATTATATGGCGTGATGTCTTTGGTGAGTTTTTGCGTTGGTGACTCCACTTTTATTGTGGAGGAAGAAGAGGATGGAAGAAACCGGGTCACCGAGTCGATGATCCTTAATGAAGTGTTGTTGTTATTCGTTGAGGATGATGTTCTTCAAGAGAGTAGTGCTCTCCCCAAAAGTCTCAACACAACAATCCCAACCCCAAATAAAATAAGACTTACTCTTATTTTATTATAACATGGCATGTTTTCAAAAATTAAAATTCAAACTCTTAGTTAAATTAATTGAATAGGTTTAATCAATTTATTTAATGTGAGTTGGCATGAATTAAAGAGGGAGAGAGGGTGAGTTACCATAAATTTATTATGGGAGTTCCAGGGGTTAAGGGTTATGGAATGTGAAAAGATGGGTGCTCATGTGGGCCCCACCTCCCTCATAACCATACATGGGATATTGGGTGGTTTTGGGACCCACAAACAACTTCCCATGAGAGAGTTTAACTTCCAAGGTTAGAAGAATAAAATTGTACACAATTTTATTTACATCTCACTTAAACCCCAAAATTTAACTTCCTCTCCCGTGCAAATGCATCAACGGTAAAAGTCATCTTAAGGAAATATCGGCGCTGCGTGTTCATCAGTGCTCTCATATTTCAATTCCGAGCACCGGTTCAAAAAATATAAAAACATGTTCATTCATTCACTGAACGTACCCGAGCTGAACATCAGAAATTGATTTCCGGCACACCGTTCCTCAGAATCAGGTGCCGTTAGAAACGGCGTACTCGTAAAATCCGAAAGAATTTAAGAAAAAAATTTCCTTGAAATTTATGGGTCTTCACATTACTCCCACCTTAGGGATTTACGTCCCTGTAACGATATATCACAAACTAGGGTAACAAATGATGGTACTGAGCACACATCTAAGCCTCCCGCTCCCATGTGCTCTCCTGGAGGTTCCCATGCTATAACCTGATGCACACTAGAGGAATCGACCATTCATGTAGGAACCACTCTTGTCAATCCTCTATCTCTACCGGGACCTCCGCAAAAGTTTCCCCATCATCGATGTCCAGCACCCCATGATCGATGATATGCGTCGGGTCATGCACGTATCTCCTCAGCTGAGATACATGGAAGATGTCGTGCACCCGGTGAAACTAAGGTGGAAGATCCAGGTGATAAGCCACATATCCTATTCTGTTGAGAACCTGGAATGGTCCGATGAAGTGCGGAGACAACTTGCCGCCCTGGCCAAATCTCCATTATCCACGTCGAGGTGAGACCCGTAATAAAACGTGGTCTCCGTCCTCGATCTCTAGTGGTCTCCGACTCTTGTCAGCATAGGACTTCTGCTGGCTCTGAGCAGTCCTCATCCTCTCCTGGATGATCTTAACCTTCTCCGTCATGGCCTGGTCCATCTCTGGTCCTACAAGTGCTGACTCCCCAGGGTCTGTCTAGCAAAGAGGTGATCTGAAAGTTCGGCCGTACAAAGCCTCGTATGGTGCCATCCCTATGGTGGAGTGGTAGTTGTTGTTGTACGCAAACTCCACCAAGGGTAGGTTATCCTCCCAGCTGCAACAAAAGTCAAGGACACATTAAATGAGCATGTCCTCGAGAGTCTGAATGGTCCTCTCTGTCTGGATATCCGTCTGAGGGTGAAAGGCGGTGCTCAGGCGTAGCTGCGTCCCAAATGCCTCCTAAAACCCCTCCCAAACCCAGGATGTAAAGTGAGAAACACGATCAGAGACGATAGTCGATGGCACACCATGAAGCCGTAGGATCTCCTAGACGTAGAGGCATTCCAAGCTCTCCACTGAGCCTTTCTCTCTAATGGGTAAGAAGTGGGCCGACTTGGTGAGTCGGTCTACGATCCCCCAGATGGAGTCGTGTCCTATGGAAGTACATGGAAGCCCTGTCACAAAATCCATAGATATCCCATCCCACTTAAACTCCGGGACCTCTAGGGGATGTACCAAACTTACCGATACCAGGTGCTCTGCCTTCACCTGCTGGAAGGTGAGACATCGTGAAATGAACTCTTACACAACCTTCTTCATACCTGGCCACCAGTGTTGTCGTCTGAGGTCTTGTTGCATCTTCGCTACTCCAGGATGTACCACTAGAGGGGATGTACGATACTCCCTCAGCACCTCCTCCCATAATGCAACTGGTACCATGGTACATCCACTGAAAAGGATGACCTGCTCTCCACCTATAGAAAATCCATCAGGTGCCTGCACTGTGGAAATCTGAGCACGTCGCGTCTCACAGTCAACGTCCCCATGCTGTGCCTATCAGACCAGCTGAAGTAGTGGAGGAGTGACTGTGAGCGACTATAGAAAGGCTTCCCCATCTCTATCCACGAAGGATATCTGCAATGCGGCTAGCTGTTCTGTCGTCTCTCCAAGTAGCTGAATGCCCATCCTCCTGCTGAGAGAATCTACTACTACGTTCCCCTTTCAAGTATTATATACTATCTTAAAGTGATAGTCCTGGAGGAACTCGATCCATCCCGACTGTCTCAGGTTTAGGTCCTTCTACAAGAAGATGTACCTGAGACTCTGGTGGTCAGAGTAGACTGTAAAGCACTCTCTCATCAGATACTGTCGCCGCATATTCATGGAAAAGAACACTACTTCTAACTATAGGTCATGTGTAGCTTAGTTCTACTCGTGCTACCTCAACTGTCGTGAACTGTAAGAGATCACAGCCTGATCCTTCATTAGGACACACCCGAGTCCTCTACCTGATGCATCGCAGTAATCTATGTACCCTACGCCCTCCTATGGTAGCCTCAAGATGGGTTCACTAGTCAATCTCTGTCTCAACTCCCGGAAGCTCTGCTGACATCTATCCGACCACACGATGGGTTTCCCCTTCTTCGTCAAAGCTAAAAGTGTTGCTTCAACTATGGAGAAGTCTGGAACAAATCTCCGATAGTACCCATCAAAGACCTAGGAAACTCCGCACCTCTGTCATGCTCTTGGGTGGCTCCCAAGCTAGCACTGCCTCGATCTTCACAGGATCCATCGCAACTCCCGGCTTAGAGATGACGTGTCCCAAGAAGTGGACCTCTCGAATCCAAAACTGACACTTCGAGAGCTTACCATAAAGATGGTCCTCTCGGAGTGTATCTGGTACATCACACAAATGGTAGGCATTCTTTTTTTCAGTGGTCAAGTAAATCAATATGTTGTTGATGAAGACTACGACAAATAGATCGAGGTAGGGCTGGAAGATCCTATTCATGAGACTCATGAACACTGCTGGTGCTTGGGTTATGCTGAAAGGCATAACCAAGAACTCATAGTGTCCATACCGACACCTGAAGGCCGTCTTCTGCACATCCTCGTCTCGAACTCTAAGCTGATGATAGCCTGACCTGAGGTCTATCTTCAAGAACCATTTAGCTCCCTTGAGCTAATCAAAGTGGTCATCTATCCTCAGAAGTGGATACTTGTTCTTCACGGTCACCTGGTTCAGGAAATGGTAGTCGACACACAGTCGCAAGCTCCCGTCCGCCTTCTTGGCGAACAAAATCGGGGATTCCCATGGTGAAACACTGGGTTGGATAAATCCATTGCCTTGCAAGTCCTCCAGTTGTACCTGTAGCTCTCGAAGCTCAGATGGAGCCATCCGATATGCTAGAGTAGATATCAGTGCTTTCCCGGGGTATAGGTCAATGTATAAGTCTACCTCTCAACGAGGAGGTATTCCTGGAACCTCGTCAGGAAAAACATCCTCATACTGATCCACCACTACAGGAAAACTAGAACTCCACACATCAACTGCTCCTAGGATGAGACTAGCCAACTGATGAGTAATCAGCTAACCTCTCCTCGGTGTGATTCCATCTTGCGCTGCAAAGGCTCCCTTCTCATTGGTTAAGGAGAACCTGCTCCCATATGTGTGGACACACCGTACATTGTGCTTAATACAGTCGATCTGATCATGGACAGTGGATAACCAATCCATGCCCAAGATTAAGTCGTAAGGCCATGACACCGCTACAAGAAGATCCCAGTTGAAGATCTTTCCTCATAGAGTAAGCTCACACTGCCGGAACCAGTGTCTAATCATCGATTCTACTCTTGTAGGAGTCTCTAGCTATAAGGATCGAGCCAACAACTCTGTCGGGATCTCTGATCTCCGAACAGGGGAAGCGACAATAAAATAATGACTCGCTCCTGTGTCTATAAGAACTGCAACAAGGGTGGAGTAGACACTGATAGTACCCCAAATTATCTCAGGTGTGCCATGGTCGTAGGCCTCCACTTCCTGAAGCTGAGCCTGTCTCCGTCCGCCAGCTCCCTGTGGTCCGGGTGGACCTCCTGGTGGTGGTGGTGGTGGTAGAGCCTCAAAGCGTCTCCCACCACCCGCTGCTCATCTAGCTCTTATGCCTCGTTATCCGGCTCTCGGCGGACTTCCACGGTCAAACCTATGCCTCTGCCTTGGTGGTCCCCAAACCATCCACTTCTCCTATGCATGGTAGTTCGGGCAGTCACGAGCCATGTGGCCGTTCCTGTCACATGTATAACACTGTCTGCCTCTCGTATGACTGGCTCTACTGCATGTGCCCCGAACATCTAAACCAGTGTCCTGAGGTCGCCCACCTGATGGTCTGGTCTTCTTGGACCTCTACAACATATGTCTACTGCCAGCTGTAGAAGACTCTGCTACGTGTTTCCCTACCGCAGGCCTCAGTGCTGGAATAGGCTCAGCAAGGAAGCACTCCACAAGAAGGGGTCGCTCCAGTACTCCTTCCTGCGTTGGAATACTGAGGGAGATCATCGATTCCGTAATCTCATGCCTCTGTCCCTACTCGAAGGTCCGATAACGGACGAATGGGTCATGTACCATGTCATTAGAATAACGCGAGAGGTCGGTAAACCTCGCCGAGTACTGGGCTACTATCAAGCTGCCCTGCCGTAGCTGTAGTAGCTCCTGAATGCGCACCACATAGAGGGTGGCTAGAACGAACTCTGAGAGGAAGATGCTCTCGAAGTCCGTCTAAAGCAGAGTAGCCTCGTCCTGCACCTGTAGCATCAGGCTCTACCATCTACCTGCTGCCACGTGCATAAGACTCGCTGCAAGGATCAACATGAGGTCAGCTGGTGTCCCTACTAATCTGAAGACTCGGAAAACAGCCTCCAGCCCATCCTCGGCTGCCTGAGGGTCCGTCTCCCCATGGAACATGGGAGGTCTCTGATGCTAAAACTCATGTAGTGCACTCAGGCGACGTGCACTCTCAGCTGCTGGGGCTGGTGGCATTAGTGGCTCGGTGGGTAGAGTAACCACCGGTGCCTCCGCTGTAATGGGGCCCTACACCGAGGCCTCATCACTCGGTGGGTTGTCGTCTCGCACAAAACTCAGAACCCTAGCTGGCTGTCGTTGTGGGGACATCCTGAAAAGAAACTGGTGCGCCAATGTTAATAGAGTATACCTTGTGAGCTGACACAAAGTAATCACAATAAAAACTTTTGAAACACACATGCAATCAATGTTTTCGTGCACTGAGTCAGAAATCAGAAGTCAGGGTCCTGGTGTATGGATACGTCGGCCACCGCACCAACATTGGACTCCCTGGACTGATAACCACACTCAAGACCGTAAAAACTATTTCTTCATACAGAATAAATTATCAGAGTCCTAAGTCTGCGGTAGAACCGACTCCTTTGATACCAATTTGACACGACCCGTCGTCGGGGCCCCTTCCATGACTACCCCAAGCCCGCCTACCATAGGTCAAGGGTTGGCGACTAGCACCAAAGGTGTATATCCTGATAAAATGGGAAGGTATTGCCTTTATAAAAGAAAACAAACACCATAGAGTACGCAAGATGAAGTAAATACTAAGTAAACTGAGTACAAAAGTAAGTGATGAAAAATAAATGGGCCAGAATACAAACCCAACTGAATATACTTTACAACTGAAAAGAAAGAACATCAGTAGTAAAGTAAACCAGCAACCACCAAGTCATCCTTTGGAATTCCCACCTAAAGGGTGGGTATAGATAGTCCCGTCGGCTCCTCAGGTCTGTCCATCCACTCCGTGTACGTCCCACCAGATAGTCCACCTCCGGGTACCGTTCTGCTCAACAAGCCTCAACCACGATCAGCGACGTCCATCATCTGCAACCAATACAACGTAGTGCGGGAATATCCCCTGCAGGGGTGAGTATACGATACTCAGTAGGGACCCCGAGACTCCAGAAGGTCTCCCAGAATCCATGAAGGATAAACCACAAATTAAAGATACAATCACGAAGTATCAACCAGCTCTACTTAGGTATATGCCCATACATATATCTAAGTCATAAATTCCAGTTCTTCTCCAACTCACGGACCCAAGTTCAACCAAGTCCACATAGTAAATTACATCCCAATCCAAAAAGGAGAGCACAACCCAATCCACATAGGAAAGAAAGTCAATCATATCGAAGATAATGATTGAAAGTCAAGACTCAGCTCACATAGGTATATACTACTCATGAAGAGGGGTTGAGATGATTAGATGTAGCCTCTGAATCATCTCCCTTGCCAAACCCATGTAGGATCCAAGTACAGAAGTCGTCACTGCAGAACCCACGTAGGATCCAAGTACAGTCGTCATCGCTGCTGAACCCATAGAGGATTCAAGTACAGTCTTCCTCGCTACTGAAACCACATAGGATCCAAGTACAATCGTCCTCGCTGCCGAACCCACGCAGGATCCAAGTACAGTCGCCATCATCGTCGTAGTCGCAGCCAGCTCTACGGTTCCCGCACACAGCACGGTCGATTCTGGGAGGGTCCGCTCCACGATCCAAGGGTTTGATACATCAACTATCAATAATTCCAATGTTTATGTATCACAAAGTTCCCCCTCGTCAAAAGGAACTCAACACGACAGACGGCGCGTCATTCGGACGTCCGGTTTGAGAGTTATTGGATTTTTCATCGCAGGGGCCCAGTTGGTTTTTAAGTTAAACCCAACCTGAATGTACTCTAGCTACGTTTAAACTCAAGAGGAGTAAGCCAAAAGACCCATCTCACTAAGAGGAAACAATGTATTTTATGGAACATCATTTGGATGTCCGGTCGTTAAGTTATAAGCGTTTCCGCTCCAAGGGCCCAATTGGTTTGGGGTTTGAACCAACCCGAACATACCCAAACATTACCAAAAGCTTGAGTGTAATATAATGAAACAATTGTCTCAATTCAAGGATCTCAACTCAACTGATGGTGTGTCGATCGGAGGTCCGTAGCCCAAGATATGGGCGATTGAATGGATCTATCCGAAAATAGGGGGTTAGGGCTTGGTCCGACCCGACCCGATACCCCCTCGGTCGGCCCGAACTGGGTCGACCCGACCCGAGTCCGTGTCCGGACCATTTAGGCATGGCCCGGTGGGCGTGGTGCGGCCTGGCCCTAGATGGCGTGGCCCGGCCCACGGCGGGGCGCGGCCTGCGGCCTGGCTCGGAGGCCGGCTGCATCTCGGCTCTCGGCCGAGAGGAGTACGAGGGGGGGGGGGGGGGCTATTTTCTGAAATGGCCGGCCTTAATGGCCAACCTTTGTAACCATGGGACCCTTCGGGTCCCACCTCAATGTGGCGCCGGAGGCTGGCTCAGCCAGTCGCCCCTTTTGAAAACTGTCGCGGTGCGACGGCTCCACGCCCCTCCGCCGAGGCCCCTTGGTACTCCGGCGTGGCGCGATGGTGCCACGCCCCTTCACTGCAGCCCACCCCTGGCTGCGGTCTCCTTTGGTCTCACTGGCGAGGTGCGACAACACCGCGCTCCTCCACCGTGGCCCGCTCCGGCCGCGATACTCTTCCTCACCACGCGGTGCAATGACACCACATCACCTCTGTTTCAAGCCACAACTAAGATCAACAATAAAAGGGGAGGAGGATCGACCGTGTTTGTGAGGCCTGATCCCCTCCCGTTATATTGATAACAAGTGGCCAATCATCTAACAACGAAGACCGTTAAATAATACCTGAATTAAGAATTAATCCCGACCTCAAAACAAGTAGTCAAATGATGAGCGTTGCGGAAAACGGTGTCGCGGGGTGAGGTTCTGTAAACGTTGATAGAGAGCGTCTGAGGAGGAAGTGGCGTCTCCCTTCCTATGTCACAAAGAGAAGATTATATGGCATGACTTCCTTGGAGAGTTTCCACATTGGTGACTCCTCCTTTGTCATGGAGGAAGAAGAGGATGGATGAAACCGGGTCGTCGAGTCGATGATCCTTGACGAAGTTTTGTCGTTCTTCATTGAGGATGAAGTTCTTCAAGACAGTAGATCTCTCCCCAAAAGTCTCAACACAACAATCCCAACCACAAATAAAATAAGGCTTACTGTTATTTTATTATAACATTCCATGTTTTCAAAACATAAAATTCAAACTCTTAGTTAAATTAATTGAATAGTTTTAATCAATTAATTTAATGTGAGTTGGCATGAAATAAATAGGGAGAGAGGGTGAGTTTCCATAAATTTATTATGGGAGTTCAAGGGGTTAAGGGTTATGGAATGTGAAAAGATGGGTGGTTTTGTGGGCCCCACCTCCCTCACAACCACACATCGGAAGTTGGGTGGTTGTGGGCCCCACTAACAATGAGAGAGTTTATCTTCCAAGGTTAAAAGAATAAAATTGTACACAATTTTATTTACTTCTCACTTAAACCCCAAATTTTAACTTCTTCTCCCGTGAAAACACATCAATGGTAAAAGTCATCTTAAGAAATACCAGAACTGCGAGTTCATCGGTGCCCTCAGATTTCAATTCTGAGCATCAGTTCAAAAAAATAGAAATACCTGCTCGTTCGTTCACTGAACATACCCGAGCTAAACTTCGGAAATTGATTCCGGGAACACCGGGCTTCGGAATCAGGTGCTGTCAGAAACTGCGTACTCGTCAAATCCCAAAGCATTTACGAAAAAATATTCCTTAAAATTTACAGGTCTTGAAAAAATTGATGGGAAATAAAGTATTCAATCATCTTTAAAAAAATAATTAGGACAGTATGGGATAGGTTTTAAATCATACCCCATCACTTTTAATTGAAAATAAAAGGGTATAATAACATAACGAAATTTGAACAAAAATGAGAAAATAGGAAATCCCTTTCTTGGATGTGTGAACCCAAAGGTTTGGGAGAGGCTTGAGAGAGGCTTCTAGGGAGCTTGGCTTGCCTTGAGAAGATTATGGAGAGAGGAGGGAAGGGTTGGTTGAGCTCCCAATGGTTTGAGTGAGGAGGAATGAGAGATTGATTGGTTTTATATAGGAAATGAGAGGGAAGTCATTATTATTTAGGTTTTGGAAACAACATATTAAACTAATAAAAAAACCAGCACTTGTTTTTTACCATGGTTTTTAACAATAGGGATTGTTAAAAATTATTTTATAAGGACAATGGAAAAACTTAAAAAAATATTATGCTTTATTATGTGCAGGTGAGTCACACCCTCGATAAAATCATATTAAAAATATATAATATTTTTAAAGTCTAGAAGGGTTTACTAAGGCATCGTAAAATTAATCAAACAAATCTAAAATAAAATTACATTAAAAATAAAACATATATTTTCTGAACATGATTTTTACAGTATTTTATTACATCACAATTAGGTCATTATGATGTCATAAAATGCATTATATATTTAAACGGTATTTAATTTTTACCCAAAAATTCGACTATCTTAGAAAATTATAAAAAATTCACTATTAGATAGTTTCGACATTCTGAATCAAAAAATGGTATTCATTTTATCTAAATAATTTTCTAAATATGTAAATTTTTACTTTTAAAATAAAAATCGACATTTATTGAAAATTTATGGGTTTTTTCAAAAACAATTTTCAAACCTTAATAAAAATTACAATTATATTGATAAAAATTATACAATAATATATATTTAATAAATAGTAACTAAGTAATAGTATTTTATTGATATATATTTTCATTAAAAAATACATTAATTCATAAAATTTCATTTCATTATTGAATATTAATTAAAAATACTATTTGTTATTTAAAAACTTTTTATAAAGTAACAATAATAAAATGAATGAATATTCTTTACTTGAAATAGAAACAACTCCCCTAATCATAGTGATAAGGTATTGTTACATAACCCCTTATAACACCCACATATGACCTAATGGTAGGTTGATCAATTGTTACATGCTCTTGGGGTGGATAGGATAACATTGCTTGGGTGGTAATCTCAATCAACTTCAACTTCTCCCATAGGAGGTTCCATCCAAGATTAATGTATTAAAGATCAGATTGGTCTTGGTCACGAGTGAATCCTTGTGATGCCACCTCCTTTCTGACCTAATGGTAAGTTGATCAATTGTGAAAGTTTCTTGGGGTGGATAGGATAACATCGCTCGAGTGGTAATCTCAATCAACTTCAACTTCTCCCGTAGGCTGTTCCATCCAAGATTAATATGTTAAAGCTCAGATTGGTCATGGTCATGAGTGAATCCTTGTGATGCCACCTCCTTTCTGAGCTCCAAAAAATGTGATTTTTATGATGAAATTCTACTGGATGATGCCATCACTTCCTTTTTCTTGAGTACATTGGATTTTTTAAAGCCCTATATTTATACTAATCATGTGATCAATTTTCAATGACTATATTAGCAATGGTAACAATTATTAACGGTATTTTAAAATCCAAAATCATAAATCTAAATAATTCCATATGTTTTATATAACCATTTTACATAATAATACATTCAATCATATCAAGAAGAATTTTCATTAGTAAATTTTTGGGTCGTTACAATCTTCCCCCCCTTAAGAACTTTCTCCCTTGAAATTACATTTTCCCACACTAAAATAGATGAGGTAAACTCTGTTTCATTACATCCTCTAATTCCCACGTTTCTTCTTCAAACTTGTGGTTTCACCACAACACCTTGAAAAGGAGAATTGTCTTATTTCATATAACTTTTTATCTATGATCTATGAACTTTACCAGATTATCTACATTGGATATTTCATTCTCCAATGGTTCCACCTATGGATTGAGTACATGTGATGGGTCTGGTATATACTTCCTCAAGAGTTATACATGGAGTGCATCATGTACTAGAGATAGGTTTGGTGGGAGTTCTATTCAATAGACCACTACTCCAATGTGATCAAGGATCTCAAAAGGGTTGATGTACATTGAAATAAGGTTTACCTTCTTCCCAAATTTCATAACTCTCTTCAACAATGATATGTAGAGGAATACCATGTCTCCAACATCAAACTCCAGGTCTCCTTGATGATTATCAACATAGATTTTATATCGACTCTGAGTAGCTTTAATGTGATGCTGGATGGTCTTAAAATTCCCCACCATTTCTGCAACCATTTATGGACCTCAGAGTTTTTTCTCTGCCACTTCATCCCAATATGCTAGTGTTGTGCACCTCTTCCCATAAAGGGCTTCATAAGGAGGCATTTGGATGCTTGAGTGGAAACTGTTATTATAAGAGAACTCAACGGGAGGAAGATACTAATCTCATCCTCCTTTAATTTCCATTGATATTTCTCTCAAAATTTTACGAAGTGTTTGGATTGACTACTCAGATTAGCCGTTAGTTTGATGATGAGAATCCATACTGAATTTTATATAAGTATTCAAAGAGTGTTGGATACTCTTCCAGATCATAGAGGCGAATCTTGGATCTCGATCAGATAAAATCAATAGTGGTACCCCATGAAGCGTTACCAATTATCTGAGGTATATTCATTCCAATTGATCCTATGAGAAATCCTCTCAAATTTAAATGAAGTGTGCAGTCTTCATAAAATGATCCACAACAACCCAGATATATTTTTTTTTCTTTTGATGACTTCAGAATTATGGTGACAAATTCCCTAGTGATATTCTCCCATTTCCATACTGGTATGGGTAATGGTTACATCATCCCCTTAGACTTCTGCCTCTCTTCCTTCACTTTCTGACATACCATGCACTTTGACGTTTACTCAGCGATATACTTGTTCATGTTATCCCACTGATAATGCTCTCATAGATCTCAATACATCTGTGTGTTTCTTGGGTGAATGGAGATATTATAAGTATTTACATAATCCAAGAGTTCATTCTTTAACTCCAGATTTGATGGAACACATAGTCTTGACCCAAATCTCACAATTCCTTTGTCATTAACATTGATCTCCAATGATTTACCTTTTCTGATAGTTTCCACTTTCTTTTAAATTCCTATATCATCCTTCTGAGGATCCTTTAACCTTTCCAAAAGAGAAAATTAAGCAATAATTTTTGAAGGTATTGATGATGTTACCTTTTTTATGATTTCCATGTCTATCTTCATAAAATCTAATAATATTGGATCCTTTTCAATTCTAATCAATAATAGAATTTCTGGGTCCATTATACATAGAGAATTATCCACCTTGTTTGGTTTCCTAGGGTGGTCATGGATTGAGCTGTCATAGTCTATGATCATCTCCAACCATCTTCATTGGTTCACGTTCAACTCTTTCTGTGTGAATATATACTTCGAGAATTTTGTTATACATATATATTTCATACTTCTCCTCAATGAGTGAATGTTTCCAAATTTATAAAGTGAAGATTACTACAGCCAACTCTAGATCATGTGTTGGATAGTTTCTCTCATGACCTTTAAATTTTCTTGAAGCATAGGCATTGAATTAATCATTTTTCATCCGCACACAACCCATGACATTCACTGATGTATCACTAAATACCACAAAAAGTTCTCCACATGTGGGTATCGTGAGCACAAGTGCTATAATAATCTTTCTTTTCATCTCCTTGAAGCTATCTTCTCATTCATTATTCCATTAAAACTTGACTCTATTCCAAGATAGCATTGTAAGAAGGTTGAAAAAACATGATAATTTTCTCACAAATCAGCGATAATATACATCTAACCACATGAATCTATAGATATCCATCACCAGTTTTGGCCCCATCCATCCCTCAATTGTATCTCTCTTGGAGGGATGCATAAGATATCCCATTGGTTGTGATGATATGATCGAAGAATAAGGATTCCTTCAATGAGAACTCACACTTTTTGTACTTTTCATAGAGATTATACCATTGTAAGGTCTTTAGTATTGTTTTTAGATGCTCCCCATGCTCCTCCTTTGTTTTGGAGTATATTAGAATGTCATCTATAAATACTACCACAATTTTGTCAAGGTAATCTATAAAGACTCTATTCATCAATCCCATAATGGTTTATAAATAATTTTTTAGTCCGAAAAGAATTACTATGAACTCATAGTTCCCATATCTTCAATGAAATGTATTCTTGTGGATATCATTCTTCTTCACTCTTACTTGGTAATATCCTGAATGTAAATCCACCTTAGAGAAATATTGTGCACTACGCAGCTGATTGAAGAAGTCATCCTTTTGGGAAATAAGATATTTTTTATTTATCATGATTTGGTTGAGATCACGATAATCAATTCAAATGAGGATTGACCCATCATTCTTCTTGGAGAAGAGGACAGGTGAACCTTTTGGTGAAGCACTTGGTCATATAAACCATTTATCCACATTCTCTTATAGTTGTTTCTTCAACTCCTCAAGCTCCACAATAGCCATTCTATTCAAGTTGTTGGATATTGGAAATGCTCTTGGTATAAGATTATTTGAAAATTCAACATCTATTCTTAGAGGAAGACTATAAAATTCCCTAGGGAACACTTTAGTGAATTACCTCACAAGATGAATGTTTTCATGGATGGTTTCCTCCTTTGAATCAACCATCAGAGCATGATACATATTCTCAGAGGGATGTAATATCCACGCTTGAGATGATGGTTCTAAGGATGATTCATTATCCTCCTTGAACTTGAAAAGAATCAGGGGTCATTTCCCCATATAAAGAGTGATTTCCCTCAAATAGATTTTTTTGTCTATATAGATAAATCCAATTCATGACAAGATTTTCATCAAATTTCATAAAATTGGGTATGAAGACATTCTCCATCAAGTTCAAACCACAAATTGTGATAAGAGAGGGGTTATATTCATGGTATGCAATGATTTCCCCATTTGATGTTCTCAAATACATCTTTACTTAAATGATTTGTGGTGGTGTATGGATTGTTCTACTATGATTTCAAGATATAAAATAATGTGTTGAAATAGAATCAAAAAGTATGTTCCCAATTACTAAATAAAAACTAGTGTATATGTCACCACTTTGTTTTCGGGGTTCACTTCGATGGTAGTGATGGAAAAAGATTTCATTTTCTACCTTAAAGGATGATTTTTCCTCCATGACCCCTTGGATTAGGGAACCAGTTTGCAAAGTGCCATAGTTCTTTGTCGTTTAAGCATTGACCAGTGAATTGAGGGTCGAAAGGAGTGCTCCTCTTCTTTATCGCAACTGCAGGTTTTTCTTTTCAGTAGTTAATAAACAGATGCACATCTCTTCCACACCTAAATCATTTTTCTTTACCCCTTCAATAAAATTATGAGGTGCTTATTTCAAGACATTTGGAAAGTGGGATGCTATAATTTTGTATCCCAATTGAATTTATCCACCAGACCACTATAAATAAAGTCCACCATATGCTTCTTATAACCATGATACCCTTGAGATTCTCTGATCTCCATTTAGACTTTGGGGGAACATTAAACAATTTCCTCATAGCTCTCTAAGTCACAGATCATTAGGTCTTTTCATAGGTTAGGTTGTAGCCCACCAAAGAAGCAGTCAACCTTCCTTTCTGGGGTAATGAAAATGAAAGAGGAATATCATGCATTCCTTGGGTTTTTTTCCTCATACAATCCAATGGATTCGTCATCTTTTTTCTTGAGTGAAAAGAAGTCTCATTCCATCTTAATTTGGAGGGTGTGAGGAAAATATTTATTAAAAAACAATTTTTGAAAATCCTTTCATTCTAAAGCCTCGATCTCCTACCAATGATTCATATTTTTTATCCATGTCCACCATTGATCAGCTTCACCCTACATATGATAAGTAGACAAAAGTACCTTCTCTTGTTCATAGCATTTAGGAACGGAGAAGATCTTTTTAATGGATATGATCCATTGTTTAATGATTGAGGGATCAGATGATCCATTAAAATTTAGAGGCCTTTGTCTCATGAAGCTCTCAATTGTAGTCTGTTTTCCCATTGGGGGGGGGGGTTGAACGTTCTTCTAGACCCATGTTTTTATTCAAAACTTGAGTTAACTAAGAGAGTATTGTGAAAAAGTTTGTGATTCCTACTCCCATTGGATTGGGAATCTTATTTGAATAGTCGTTACATAGATCTTCGCATAGGTTGTCAGCTAGAGTCATCCTATTACAGGACATTGGATGGAATAAAATGAATGTTAGGGGTAACACATAAAGGGGAATCTAATGAAAAAAATGTATAACTTATAAGTTAAATTAATTTCCATATCTTATCGATGTTATCCATGATCTACTTTCCAAAATATATTCTTAGGGGAATTTTTTAATTATTTTAATAATTGTTCCTACTATGGTTGTAAATTTTCCAAATCAATCCCCTGGAATTTTCATAACAAAGAGTGTAGCGAGACCCATTTTCAATCACCAGTTCCCTTTTGAGTCTAGCTCAATGCGGTGTTTTTGGGCTTTACCCCTAGATACGTCTATGCCATAGCTGCCACTACCTAATCGTATTCAGAAAGGGATGTATTTTCTTTATAAACCACTTACTCAACACTCACCCAAACTTAGGGATGTTTTTATTATACATAGTCTTATACCAAAATATTTCACTATGTTTTTATAATCCTAATCCAAAAAATAACTAAACTAATCCTTTGAAACAAACTATAACAACCCTGCTCGTTATTACACACATAAACATGATTTATTACATAAATTTGCACTTAAAACTACGATGACCATCGATAGGTCTAGTGTTTTTCAGAAATTAAGAACATTACATGTCAAATTATAACATAAAACACAACATCTTTATTTAAAAATTATTTCACATGACCACAACATTTTGTCGTACCTAGCATAGCATGGGATAACTTGAGGACATACATAAAAAAAGGGTGAGCTATGAAGCACAATATGAGAGTAAACAAGGAATAAAATGATGAATATAGTAAATTATAGGTATTAGGAATATCAATGGATCACAAGAAAAACTTGAACATAAAGTCATGACATAACATGACTATCAAAAAATGGAAATTTTCCAACAACATTTAACATGACATTAGCATGAGCCAAGGATCATTGTACATGGGCTCGAGTAAACCTTCATTGCACTTGAATTAGAATGATTAACCCCACCCCACCCCCCCAATTTCACTTGAATTAACATGATTAAAACCTCACTTCACATGGAGTATCATGATACTTATCTTTACCAAATGCATTGAAGCGCTATTAGGGACACCTTTTAAAAACATTTCATTTCAGGCATAAGTGTGCAACATGGATCATACATCATTGATTCATTAAACAACATAATTTATTCCATGATAAAGGAATGTGATATTTCGAAATTAAACTATATAATAAATAAGTAAATGTACATTATGGTTAAAACACATGATAGAGAAATGGGTGTGGTATTCACTATAAAATGGCTTGGCATGGAGAATTGTGGTGCAATTTCGGCAGCATAACGACGTGACATAAGAATTCAAAAAATGGTTGATCATAGGGAAATGGGTATATCATAATATTTACATGAAATGAAAAGTAGGGGGTTTATATAGATACATTTACCAACATATGTAATGGAATTCAGATGCTTAATATAAAATAATTTCTTTAATGTAAATGAGAAGAGAGAAATTCCTTATGAAATTTCGGCATGGTAATGGGAGATCATGAATGGAATTTATGAGAACATAATAGGTATATTATCATTAAAACCTAATGAGGGAAGTATGAAGGAGGTTATAAATCATACCCAAATATTTATAATTGAATATAAAGTGGTATAACAACATAAAACAATTTGGACAAAATTGAGAAAGGAAGAAATCCCTTACATTGAAGTGTGATCCCAAAGGCTTGGGAGAGGAATTAGAGAGGCTTCTAGAGAGATTGGGGTGCATATGGAGAATTATAAAAAGAGGAGGGAAGGGGAAGGTCATGATCCAAAGGGTTCTAGTAAATAGGAATGGGATATTGAGTGAGTTTATATAGGAAAAGAGAGGGAATTCGTTATTATTTTGGTTTTTGACACCACACATTAAACTAATCAAAACCAAAACCAACCAATGGGTTTTCCCATGTTTTTTCCAAAGGGTAATGTAAGAAATTATATTATATGGAAAATTTACAAAGGTATTAAAATATTAGGCTTTCTTATGTGGGGGTGAGTCACACCCTCAAGGAAATCATTATAAAAAGATAAAATATTGTATATGTTTTGGAGGGTCTACTAAGGAGGAACCATAAAATCAATAAAAAAAACTAAAATCAAATTATTTTAAAGTTAAAAAATATATTAGATGAATATAATTTTGATAATATTTTATTACATCACTATTTGGTCAGTATTTTGTCATAAAACAAATTATATATTTAAAAAAATATTTAATTATTACCCCAAAATTCGACTTTCTCAAAAAATTATGAAAAATTCACCATCAAAAAATATTTTTATCCTGAATCCATAATGATATTTATTTTAACTAAATAATTTTCTAAATAAGTGAATTTTTTCTTTGAGTATAAAATCTGACATTTATCGAAAATTCATGTGTTTTCACAATAATCGATTTCAAATCAAAATAAAAATTACAATTGTATTCATCAAAATTATATGATAATTTATATTTTATAAAACTTAATTTAGTAATAATATTTTATTAAAACATTATTTAATTCAAAAATCGATTAATTCATCAAAATATATTTTCTAATTGAACATTCACTAAAAATTCTATTTGTTCATTAAAACCTATTTAAAAAGTAAAAAAAATAAAATGAATGTATATTATTAATTCTATATAAAGATAATGCACATAATCATAATGGTAGGGTATTGTAACATAAACTCTTATAACACCTGCATATGGCTTAAGGGTAAGGTATGAAATGGTGACAGACTTTTAGGTGGATCAGATAACATTGATCAGGTGATAATCTCTATCAACTTCCATTTCACCGGTAGGCGGTTCCGTTCATGCATAACATGTTTAATCTTGGATTTGGATTGATAAGAGTAAATCCTAGGGATTCCAACTCCTTTTTAGCTCCAATAAATGGGCTCCATACAGAGAAATTCCACTAGATGATTCCATCGCTTCTTTTTTCCATGTAAATTGCATTCGTTAAAGCCCTTTATTTACACCAATCAGGTGATCATGGTTCAATGACTATATTGGAAATGATAACAATTCCTATCATTATTTTAAAATCAGAAAACATAAACCAAAAAAGTGTATATGTTTTATTTATACATTTTAAATAATAATTCATTTAATCATATCAAGATGAAATTTCACTATTAAAAGTTTGGGTCGTTACATCATTATTCACTTATATAAATTCTTTTGTACTAACAGGTTTTGAATTGAAGGTGATGGATTAATTCCTTGAATGTTGGGGCATAGTTGATGTGAATATTTTATGTGTTCACGAGTCTTTTGAACATGATAATCAATCTCAAATTCATAGTCTTAATATTTTTTGAAAAACAATTTTAAAAGGGAGTTGATGTTGAGATAATAGTGGGAGATACATGTTCTTAGAGTTGAAATTGCTGATGTCTTTGTTCAGATGAGTGTGGGATAAATATTTGTTTTATCGATTAATTTACCATTTAACTTTAAGGAATGATGTAAAATTTATATATGATTGTTGTTATATTGACCAAAACATTAATTAATAGAAATTCCACTTGATCTAATTAAATGTTTATTATGGTTATATAAAATTTGAACATCATTGGTTTTATGTTTCAGGATTTTAAAACACTATTATGAATTGTGACTGTTGGTAATATAGTTGTCTAACAGTGATCACTTGATTAATATGAATATACATCTTTATCAAATCCAATTTACATTGAAAAATGAATCAATGGCCTCATCTAGGAGACCTGACCCGTACAAATCCAGTTTTTCGGAGCTCAGAAAGGAGGTGTAATCATTGGGATTCACTCTTAACAATGCCCAAGAGAGCTTGAAAATGTTATGCTTGAGGAGAACTGACTACTGGAGAAGAGAATGTTAATTGAGATTTCCACCTGAGCGATGTTATCTGAGCCACACCAAGAGTCTGTCACCATCGCACACCTTAACCTTCAGTATTATGCGAGTGTTATAAGGGGTTCTGTAACAAGACCCTAGCACTATGACTATGTACATTATTGTGGTATAATTAATGTGAATTCTTTTAATTATTGTTAATTTGTAAATAGTTTTTAAAGCAAATATAGTATTTTTAGATAATATTCAACTAAGAAATCTATTTTGATGAATTAATTTATTTTTTAATTAAATAAAATTTTTATAAAATATTATTATAATTAAATTAAATTTTATTAAATATAAATGATGATATAATTTTTTGAATGCAATTTTAATTTTTATTAAGGTTTGAAAGATGTTTTTTTCCAAACCCATGAATTTTCTGTAAATGTCGGTTTTTATTTTACAAGAAAAAATTCACATATTTATGAAATTATTTAGATAAAATGAATATTAATTTTAGAATCAGGACATCAAAATTATCCAATAGGGAATTTCAAATAATTTTCTCAGATAGTTGAATTTTTGGGTAAAAATTAAATATCGTTTAATTATATAATGGGTTTTATGACATTATAATGACCCAATAGTGATGTAATAAAATAATATAACATTATTTTCTGCCAATATATGTTTTACCATTAAAATAATGTGATTTTAGATTTGTTTTATTTATTTTTCAAAGCATTAGTGGACCCTTTAAGGCATATTAAACATTTTGTCTTTTTAAATTGTTTTCCTTTAGAGTGTGAATCACCTCCACATACGCAACCCTATTATTTTAAGAATTTAGTCCAATGGAATCATAAAATGTTTTTTTACACTCCCATTTGTCAAAAAACATGGGAAAAACCATGGGCTGGTTTGTGGTATTCATTTGTTTAATGTGAGGTGTACCAAACCTTAATAATAATGAATTCCTTCTCCTTTCCTATATAAACCCACCCAACCTACCACATCATATTCACTCGAAGCCTTTGGAGTTAGAAAAACCCCTGAATTCTCCTCTATTGAATCCTCCCATGTGGCCCCCAACTCCCAAGAATCCTCTCTCAGGCCTCTCCCAAGCCTTTGGGATCACATTTCCAAGTAAGGGATTTCTTCCATTCTCTTTTTTGTCTAATTTTCATTAAGTTTTTATGCCCTTTTGTTTTAAATTAAAAATTTTGGGGCATGATTTATCACCTCCAACATACATCCCTCTTTATTTTTGGATGATGGGAGACCCCATTATCTCCCATTAATGCCGATCATGTACACCTGTTAGCATGCCGAAATTCTGTGAGGGATTTCTCTCTCCTCTTTTACATCCAAGTAATTATTTTGTATTATGCATCTCAATTAAATTACTTTTGTTGGGAAATGTATCTATATGACCCATATAATAAATTTCATGTACATATAATGTGGAAAACTTTTTTCTCTCATCAAACATTTTCAGAAATCCTTATGTCACGCCGTAATGCTGCCGAAATTGCACCACATTTTTCCAAGCCATGATCATTGTGTAGTGAATACCATGCCCATGTCTCTATCAAGGGAATTCATCATTATGAACATATACATATTTAATGGTACTTTCATGTATTTATTCTACATTATATAATCATGGAATAACTAATTATGTGGATTGATTCCACGTTATATGATCCATGTGTCACCCTTATGCATGAAATGAAATGTTTAAGAAGGGTGCGCCCAAATAGTGCTCCAATGCATTGGGAAAGTATAGAATCCTGATATGTCATGTGCAATGAGTGTTGAATCATGCTAATTCTAGTGAAATGATGTTTTACTTGTTCTTCATGTTCAATTAGGGTTTACTTATGCTCTATGTGCAATGAGTCTTGGCTCATGCTAATTCTATGTTAAGTGTTGTTGCCACATTTCCATGTTGTGATTATCATGCTTTATCATGCCTTTATGTTTATGTTTCTATTGTGATCGTTTGATATTCCTATTGACTAAGATGTATTGTATTCTTCATGTTATTCCATGATTATTCTCTTACTTGGCTTTATAACTCACCCTTTTCTTATGCATGTCCTCAGGTTATCCCAATCAATGCTAAGTACGAGGGAATATAGTGGTCATGTAAAGGAAGTTATAAATAAAGATGTTTTGTTTCATGTTTTATGATGTTATGTAATGTTTCTGAGCTCCAAAGACACTATACCTTTCGATATTAAATGTTTTATAAAGTGAAGAGTTTATGTAATAAATCATGTTTAAGTGTATAATAAAAAGCAGGGTTGTTATAGTTGGTATCAGATGGAAGTTTAGTTATTTTTGGGATTAGGATTATAAAACTGTAGTGAAGAATTAGAGATAAGAATAATTTTAATAAAAACATCCTTATGTATTGGTGAGTATTGAATAAGTGGTTTATCAAGAAAATACATCCCTTTCTAGATACGAGCAGGTAGAGGCGGCTCTGGCACAAATGTATCCTAGGGGTAAAACCCGAAAACACCACTTTGATCTAGACTCGAACAGGAACTGGTGCATGACAACATGCCTTGCTGCACTCTTTGTTATGACACTCCTGGGGGATATGCCTTGGTAAATTCACAATATTTGTATGAACCCTTATTAAGGGAATAAAAAAATTCCCCTAAGAATATATGTTGGAAAGTAGATCATGAATAGCATACATTGAAGCCTATGGATTCATAAGTTATGGAAATAAAAGTTATTTATAAGTCATCAGTTTTTTCCCTAGATTACCATATATGAGTTACCCCTATCATTCCTTTTATTCCAGCTTCTGGTTGGTAATAGGAGGACTCGGGATAACAACCGATGTGAAGATCAATGTGATGACTGTGCTAATGAGATGCCCAATCCGATGGGAGTGGGAATCACAAACTTTTTCACACTTCTCTATCAGTTAAATCATGCTTTGAATATAAACATGGGTCAAGAGGAACGTTCACCCCCCCCCCTCCCCCAAGAAAGAAAAAGTAGCTATCGAGAGCTTCATGAGACAAAATCCTTCTACTTTTAATGGATCATATGATCCCTTAATTGTCGAACAATGGATCAACTCTATTGAAAAGATATTCTCCATACTTCAATGTTCTGAACAAGAAAATGTTCTCTTGGATTCTTATCATGTGGAGGGTGAAGATGATAAATGGTGGATATTAATAAAAAAAATATGAAGCTAGAGGTGGATATCGAGGTGTCAGAATGGAAGGATTTTCGAAAGATGTTTTGAGATAAATATTTTCTGGGCACCCTCGAACTTAAGATGGAAATGAACATCCTTGCCCTCTATGAAAAATTCAACGAATCTGTCAGAGAGTATGAGGAAAACTTTACAAGGCTTGCACGATACACCTCTAAATTTGTCGTTACACCTAAATGCAACATCGATCACTTCATTGGTGGGATGAAACCTAGCCTACGGAAAGTGCTGGAAATCTGTGACATTGACAGCTATGAGGGAATTGTTTAATGTGCCCTCAAGGTTGAAATGGAGATTGGAAAATCTCAGGGGTATGCTGGGGATATTAAGAATAAGGTGGACTTCAATTCAGCCAGTCCGATGGATATATCCAATGGTGCTATGAATATCCAGCACCCCACTTTCCAATGGTGTAGAAAGAAGCACCCCATAAATTGCCTGAAGGGGATGAGGAAATGCTTTAGGTGTGGAAGAGAAGGGAACCTAGCTGCTAACTGCAAACAAGAAAAAACTACGGCTTCAAAAGAAGAGTGGAATGCTCTGTTCGAACCTCAAATTGTTATTCATTTCTACAAATGCAATGAACCAGTGCATCTTGCAAATCATTTCCCTAAGCCATGGGTTTTCGGAGGCAACCAACAACCTCCAAGGCAGAAAGGGAGATATTTTACCATCACTACAGCCAAAGTGAACCCTGACATCGAAGTGGTGATTGGTACACAAGTTATTCATTCAATAATAGCGAACTTAATTTTTGATTCAGGTTCTACGCATTCTTTTATATCTCAAACGTCTAGTAGAACAATACCAGCACCACCACAAATCATGGAAGTAAAGATGTCAGTGAGTACGAAAAATGGGGAAATCATTTCATCCCATGAATATAACTCATCTACTGTCATAATCTGTGGATTGAATTTCTCAGCAAACCTTATCATACTCCCTCTAGTGGAATTTGATTCAATTTTTGGCACAGATTGACTTTCCTTATATAGAGCCAACATAAAATTTCATGAGAGGGAAATCCCTCTCCATGTAGAGAATTTACCCCCAATTATATACAAGTACAAGGAGGAAGATGAATCTTATTTAGCTCTATCATCTCAAGTGTGGATATTTCTACCTTATGAGCATGCATATCTGGCAAAGATAATTGAGTCTATGGAGGCAACCATCGCTAAAGACATGCCTATTGTGAGGGAATTTGATGATGTGTTTCCTGAGGAATTGTCTAGTCTTCCTATTAGAAGAGATGTTGAATTCTCAATTAATCATATAACTGGGGTGCTGCCAATGTCCAAGACTCCATATAGAATGGCTATTGTGGAGCTTGAGTAACTGAAGAAACGACTACAAGAGAATCAGGATAAAGGGTTTATACGCCCAAGTGCTTCACCATGGGGTGCAGCAGTCTTCTTCGTTAAGAAGAAAGATGGGTCAATGTGCCTTTTCATCGATTATCGTGAGCATAAAAAATCACAATAAAGAACAAGTATCCTCTCCCACGATTAAATGAATAATTCACATTGAGGATATTTTTAGGTTTAGAGTTTTATAGAATTAGATCATAAATCATGAATTACATTCCACATTTAAACAAAGTGCTTACAGAAAATATAGTATTCGTTTTTTCCCATCAACAGAAACATATTTAAAATAAAACATGGATTCTTTCTTGACACTTCTTTGACATTATCATCATATCATGCAGCTTTCCCTTGACCTGTGAAAAACATTTCAAAAACATGGGATGAGCATAAAAAGATCAGTAAGGGATATAAAAGTATGAAAAGAAAACAATAGTCCATGTAAGAAATCATACATTACTCATAAAACATAAGCATTTTAACATACCTCATCAAATCATGAATAAATCATAGAAATCATAAGGCATAAAGGTATCTTGAGGCATTCATAACATTCTTACGTAGGAGGTAACCCTCTTGGTTACGTTTGGAATTCAAATCACTGTATATTCCCTAAATCTCTTTGGAGAAACCTTAATGTTTAACCCCTTCGCGTTACCCAATGCATTGGAGAGATATATTGGGCTCACCCACCCTTAGTTTATCACGGAACCACCCGTCTTCATAACAATGCCAAAGAACCATAACATTATCGTATCACATAAAACATGTATAAAGGAAACATAACATTTCCACTTTTCAATAACAAGATATCAATAAAACACATTGATATAAAAACATTATGAAAACCATTTTCAATACCAAAATAAAAGAAGAGTAAAACATGGTATTTATTTTTCATTCAAAAAAAGTTATGTTGTGTAGAGGAAGCCGGAACTCAAATAATGGTCATGGCGGAGGAAAAGTTGTTGTTGCCGCATACGTACGACAAGAAAAAAATTCCTTTTTGTCGTTTAGTAAAACTCTTCGTATAAAAAGATTCCTTTTGAATAAATGAAAATTCAAAGGGGTTTATACACCTTATAAAAGAAATTTGTGTATAAAACAAAATATGCCTCAATGAAATGAGATTGAGAAGATGTCCCTTACAAAGATGGTATCCTTAGATTAAGGATAAATCAATTACATAATTATGTGTGACAAACGAATACACCAAATATAAGTGGATATTAAGTGTAAAAAAATCAGAGTAAATTCACACATATTCATAGAATGACATATACAAGGAGTACAAGTTTATCCCCAAGAATCAAAATTGGGTTAAGAAGTTACCTTGCAAAAATACGACAGCCTAACGGCGTCACTTCGAAATTTAGAAAAAGAGTTGATGAGAGATAAAAATGGTATCTCATCACATGGACATAAAATTTACATCAATAAGGAAATATAAGAACATATCCCAACATAATATTATGTGAATTAAACTACACTAATTACCTCTAATCGCAATTAAAACATAAAAGTTACTATTCACCAAAAAAATATTTTAATCCCCTTGAACCAAATTTTACATATTAATGACAACCATTTATGTCAGATTTTGGAAATTCAAAACACAGAGGTGGTAAAATTTCATTTAAACGAAAAATCAGTTTTTTAAGTACCGCCTAGTGGTTTCACTATTCATCAAAAATTGAAGTTTTCCAGAAAAATACCAAAAAATCACCCTAAGCTATATTTGATATTCCGTATTCAAAAATGATGTCTATTTTAAAAAATTGAAAACATATAAGTTACATAAATTAATTTAATAATTAATTCCCGCGGTTAGAGCAAATATCGTGTTTTTATGAAACAATAAGTATCAAAAGATTGACACTTGTTGAAGTCCAATTTCAAGATGAAATTAATTCCAACAACCACTATTGGATTAAATGGTAAAAATATATTCTATTTTAACTTTAAAAACAATTCAATAGATAATCTAATCAAACAAATAAATTATATTAAAAAGAGGTTTTGAATTAAAATACAACATTGTTCACTATTCATTAAAAATGAACTTTATCGGAAAAATACCAAAAATTTACACAAAGTAAATTTTGATGTCCTGATTCTAAAGAAGAATTTTATTTTGTCAAATATAACACATAAAATTTTCCAAAATTGGATTTAAAAGAGGTTCGCCATCAAAAGGCGGTTAATCGACCTTTTAAAGAATATTAGAATTTTTACGCTTAAAATTGGATTCATTCACATTTTTAATTCCATAACATTTATTATAAAAAAGTAAAAATATTTGAATAACATATATAATAATTTTGTAGTTAGTTCTGTTCATTCCTGCCATTACAATGGCTAGGCGTTAACTACCTTTAAAAAAAATTATTTTATTATTAGAGTGCAGTATAAGATTCCCAAGAAACTCATTGTTGCGTATTGGGTACGCCATCGAGCATACCATCCCCTTTAAAGTATTATTAATATTTTATTCACAAATATGGATAAATATGAAAATTTCATATTCTTTATTTACAGGGGGTGTTACACATGGACCCAAAAATTCTTTCACTGATCAGAATTGACAAGGATCCAGTCTTCTTAGATTTGATCAAGATGGAAATGGGAATCAAAAGGAATGGAAAATCATCAATCATTTCAGAAATGATTACTCAACCATCTCTTTTGGAAAAGATAATGGATTCTCCAAAGGATGAAGTGGGAATTCAGAAGATAGTAGAAGCTATTAGAAAAGGGAAATCGTTGGAGTTCAATGTTAATGAAGAAGGAATTATGAGATTTGGGAAAAGATTATGTGTTTAATAAAGTCCAGATCAGAAGATGGAACTTCTGGATGATACACATAGTTCAATGTTCTCTATTCACCCAGGAAACAAAAAGATGTATCGAGATATCCAAGAGCATTATTGGTGAGAAACGATGAAGAAGGAGATCTCTGAGTATACATCAAAGTGCCTGTTATGGCTACAATTGAAGGCAGAGAGGCAGAAGTCTAAGGGGACGATACAACCATTTCCCATACCAGCATGGAAATGGGAGAGCATCACCATGGATATTGTCATTGGAATTCTGAAGACATCCAAAGGCAACAATGCAATATGGGTTGATGTGGATTGTCAGACATATGGATACACGCTTTATTTCAATTCCGGGGGATTTCTCATTGGATCAACGAGCACAGATATATATCAGAAATGTGGTAAGGATGCATGGAGTACCACTATATATTATATCAGATAGAGTTCTATGATTCATCTCGATGTTTTGGAAGAGTCTTTAATATGCTTTTAATACTGAACTGAAATTCAGTATGACCTATCATCATCAAAATTATGGCCAATCTGAGTGAACTATTCAGACACTAGAGGATATGTTGAGATCAAGTTGTAGAGACTTCAAAGGATGGTGGGACAAACATCTTCCACTGGTTGAATTCTCTTACAATAATCATTTCCCCTAGAGCATCTGAATTGAACCTTATGAAGCACCATATTGGAAGCAGTGTAGAACACCGACATGTTGGGATGATGTTGATGAACTTAAGCTTCTAGGACCAGAAATGTTCTATAGAATGGTGGAGATGGTAAAAATCATTCATCAGCATATCAAGGAATCCAAGAGTAAACATAAGAGTTATGCAGATAACCATCAATGAGACCTTGAATTTAAAGTTGGAGACATAGTATTTCTATGAATATCTTCATGGAAGAAGGTCATGAGGTTTGGAATGAAAGGGGAGTTATGTCCTAGGTACATCGGACCCTTCGATATTTTTGATCATGTTGGGGCTGTGACTTATTGACTAGAACTTACACCTACCATGGACAAATTACATGATGTCTTTCATGTATATCTCTTAGGGAAGTACATACCAGACCCTTCACATTTACTTTCTTCAGAAGTAGTATAGCTAGACGATGATCTCTCTTATGAGGAGCAACCAGTGAAAATCATAGATCATGTAGATAAGGTTCCTAAAAAATAAGACAATTCCCCTTTCCAAGGTTATATGGTGTTACCAAAAGTTTGAAGATGAAACATGGGAATCAGAGGAAGTGATGAAGAAAAGTTACCCACAACCGTTTTAGTGTTGGAAAATGAAATTTCAAGGGTGAAATTTTTAAGGGTGTAAGATTGTAGAGACCCAAACATTCATTAATGGAAATTCCTCTTGATCTAATTAAATTATTCTTATGGTTATATAAAATGTGAAATTCATTGGTTTTATGTTACTAGATTTTAATATATCATTATGAATTGTGACTATTGCTAATATAGCCATTGAATAGTGATCACATGATTAATTTATATATAGGGCTTTAACAAATCCAATTTACCCAGACAAAGGAAGAAATGGCCTCATCTAGTAGACTTTCCCCATACGAATCCCATTTTTTGGAGCTCAGAATGGAGGTGGCATCATTGGGCTTCACTTTTGACCAATCCCAATCCGAGCATGAACATGTTATGATTGAGCTGAACTAACTACAGGGGAGGTGGAAGTTAATAGAGATTACCACCTGAGTGATGTTATCCGAGCCACCCCAAGATTCTGTCACCATCACACACCTTACCCTTTGGTATTACGCGGGTTTTATAAGGGGTTATGTAACAATAACCTAGAACTATGACTATGTAAATTTTTTTATAAATAATGGGCGTTATTTTTATTACTGTTACTTCATAAATAGCTTTTTAAGAACAAATAGTATTTTTAGTTAATATTCAACTAAGAGATCTATTTCGATGAATTAATGGATATTTGAATTAAATAATATTTTAATAAAATATTATTATAATTAAATTAATTTTTATATAATATAAATGATCATATAATTTTAGGAATGCAATTTTAATTTTTATTACGGTTTGAAAGATGTTTTTATCAAAACCCATTAATTTTCAGTAATTGTCAGTTTTTATTTTAAAAGAAAAAATTCACATATTTATAATATTATTTAGTTAAAATTAATATTATTTTTGGAATCAGGATGTTGAAATTATCCAATGGTTAATTTTTCATAATTATATGATACAGTAGAATTTTTGGGTAAAAATTAAATACCGTTTAAATATATAATGTGTTTTATGACATCATAATGACCTGATAGTGATGTAATAAAACAATATAAAAATTATGTTCGGACAATATATGTTTTTCCATTAAAATGTTTTTATTTTAGATTTGTTTGATTTATTTTATGAAGCATTAGTGGACCCTTCAAGGCATATAAAACATTTTTCCTATTTAAATTGTTTTCCTTGAGAGTGTGATTCAACTCCACATAAGCAACACTATTATTTTTAGAAGTCAGGCCATTGGAATTATAAAATATATTTTTCAAATCCCATTTGGAAAAAAATATGTGCAAAAACCATGTGTTGGTTTGTGGTTTTGATTAGTTTAATGTGAGGTGTCCCAAACCTAAATAATAAAGAATTCCCTGTCTTTTCCTCAATAAACTCACACAAGCTCCCACTTCATCTTCACTAAATGCATATGGAGTTTGACCAAACACTTCCCTAATATCTCTATAGTCCTCCCAGGATTCCCCAAGCTCCAAAGAATTCTCTATCATGCCTCTCCCAAGCCTTTGGGATCACAAATCCAAGTAAGGGATTTCTTTCATTCTCATTTTTTGTCCAATTTTCATTAAGTTGTTATGCCATTTTTTCAATTAAAAATTTTGGGGTATGATTTAGAACCTCCCCATACTTTCTCATTTATGTTTTTATGATTGAAGACCCATTTATCTCTAATTAATCCCTCCCATGTACACCTGTTACCATGCTAAAATTCTGTTGGGGATTTCTCTCCCCTCTTTTACATCAAAGTAATTATTTTGTATTATGCATATAAATTCCATTAATTTTGTTGGTAAATGTATATATATGAACCCATTACTATCCATTTCATGTACATAAAATGATACACCCTCTTTTCTCTCATCAATTTTATTTAGGAATCCTTATGTTACGCCGTTATCCTGCCGAAATTGCAGCACATTTTTCCAAGCCAAGATCATTGTGTAGTGAATAACATACCCATGTCTCTATCAAGGGAAATAACCTTTATAAAGATATAAATATTTAATGGTAATTTCATGTATTTATTCTACATTACTTTATTGTGGAATATTTTATGATGTTGATTGATTCCATGTTATATGATCCATGTGACACACTTATGCATGAAATGTAATGTTTAAGAAGGGTGCGCCCTGATAGCACTCCAATACATTGGGTAAGGTATAGTATCATGATATTTCATGTGCAATGAGTGTTTAATAATTCTAATTCAAGTGAAACAAGGGTTTACTCATGCTTCATGTGCAATGAGGGTTTACTCATGCTCTATGTGCAATGAGCCTTGGCTCATTCTAATTCCATGTTAAGTGTTGTTGCCACATTTCCATGATGTTATTATCGTGCTTTACCGTGCCTTTATGTTTATTTTTCTCTTGTTCTCCATTGATATTCCTATTAAATAACATGTATTTTATTCCGAATTTTATTCCATGTTTATTCTCTTATTGGGCATTATAGCTCACCCTTTTCTTATGCATGTTCTCAAGTTATCCCATGAAATTCTAAGTAAAAGGGAATGTAGTAGTTATGTAAAGTAAATTTTCAATAAATATGTTGTGTTTCATATTTTAAGTTGTTATGTAATGTTCCTAATCCCCGAAGACACTAGAACTCTCAATCTTCCATGTAGTATCAAGTAGATAGTTTATGTAATAAATCATGTGTAAGTGTGTAATAAAAAGAAGTTATGTTATATTTATCACATGTATGACTGTCCAAGAACATCATTTATCACCTTGGTTATACAAGAATGTTTACTAAACTAGGTTTTCATATGTAGACTTTGAGTTTTTTCGATTGAGGATCCTTGAAAAATAAAAGATATCGTATCATCTTAAATAGAGAAGAATATTTTTGATGAGAAATGATGTCCTCTACATGATATTTGAATTAATTTTCAACAATATTGAAAAATTAATATAGAAATATTGATCTTTATTTTTTATGGTGGCATTGAAAAAAAAATTTAAAGGGGTAGATTAGAGTTCTATTTGAATTGAATTGCATTTTTTGTCAATAAGGTTTATAAAATTGATTTATATTTTGTGTAAATATTTCATTACTAAATTTATAATGAGGATAATTATGAAAATATACTCAACCATTAATTAGGAGGATTGTTGAATAGGTCTTACATTCTAAGTAATGTTTCAATTATTATTAAACATGACTCATTTATCTCAAAAATAAATAAATTACATGAAGAATGCTTTAGCTGAAATATAGATTTTATTTTTGATTTTCAATTTAAAGGATAAATGTATAAGTGTTTTTAATGATGTTTATATCAAAAAATCGACTACCAAAACAACCATCCAAATGGACACAACCACTTATTAGGTGGGAAGACAACCCCTACCCAGAATGTGTGGGTGGAAGTGGGTGAATGTGTGTATCACAACCATAGAGAGGTGAAAGGAAGTAAATTCTTTGCCTAGTGTGGGGAGGCACAATGACATAAGAAGATTTTGTATTGAGGTGATGTTAGCATGTGTTGAGAGTGGATCCCATTACTCCCAACGTGCTGTCGATTGATAGATTTATGTTATAAACGAGTTCGATGATGACTTCATATCCGATGTAGGAGTATCTATTTTGTGTTATTGTTTCTAGGTTTAGAATGATATTTAAAGAACAGATTTTGTGGGATTGGATTGATCTCAACCATCCAATCAAATGTATCCCTTTTCTTCTTCATCATAGATCTTCATTAGAGGACCTATCTTCATCAGTTTTTTTGCATTCCAAACCACCGATGAATTAAGCTGTGTATCGAATATCCAAGTGATTTTAATGTGATTTAATTCACATGAAACATCATTTTTATGTTTTAAAATAATAATAATGGGGATAAACAATGAGGAGTTCAAATGTAGCATTATTCATATACAAAGAATGTGATTTCTTTTAGTCTCATGGATTGCGAGACAAGGTGGTGAACATTATGTGAGGTGGTGAACACTTGATAAGGACATGGTGAGTTTTTTTATAAATAACATAAGGATATTATTTGAATTGTTATCTTATAAAACATCTAAGATTAATTCTTAAGAGAGAAATAAATAGATTCTTTTGAATTCTCTATATTCACAATAGAGTTTTAATGATTTTGTGCATTGAATTTTTAGGCCTTAATGATTTCATGATGATGGATTGATTTCTGTGATCTAGTATCTAGAGTCACACAATGGTTTTCAAAATAGATAATAAATCATAACTCATGTAAGGCTTTATGTGAATAATATTGGGGAATTTTTTATTCTGTTACATAATGGTGGATGAAAATGATTCCTGAAATGATATCATTTCATAATGAAGCATTCAATGTATGAATTGAGGTTTAATGATGTTGTATATGTGTTTTATTTTTGGTTAAGTAGTGTGTTGTGTGAATATATAGTAGGATAGAACAATATTATAGTGTGAAGAAACAACGAAGATGATATTTTCCATTGTCACATTCAAGGATTTCACAATTAGTGTACTTACTATTATTGGGAAAATAATGAGTTGAGAATGTTTTGTATTTACCTGAGGAAAACAGAATAGTGTATTAATGGATGTGAGTAATATCATGAACACAATATTAATTAATCACTTTAATAAACAAGTTTGTATTAAACCAACTTAGGCAGTGTGTGTGTGTGTATTAAACGACATTTCCATGAACACGGTATAAAAAATAAAATGAATACTGATGTGTTTGTTCGTCTCTATTTTTCCACATATTTGGTTTATAAAGACGTGATTAGTATTCCATACATTCATGATTTTGAAAAAATAAAAAATAAATTTATTTTTTATTGTGTGAATTTATTTGAGACTAATTACTAGCATTAATCAATAATTCATATTGTTGAGTAGTATGTGAATTGAGGTATGTTCAGATGGGATGATGATCATTGAACTGTGAGAAATATCATACTGTTTCCTAGAAATTTCTGAGGTTAATGAATATTTTACATGATTATATCAGGTGATCTATCCTATCTATTGATAAACAATTTATCTTTATGTAGTGTTGAAGTAGTTTGAAGTCGACAACAATATTTCTTTTAGTGAATCATATCTTGTATGACTCAATATTGTGGAAGTATTTAATGGGACTCTGAATTAGAATAAGTCTCCAATGGGAATGTACATTAGGTAAGTGAGATGCGGGTAACACCTTTGGATGTCGTATAATGATACATCTAGGGGAAAAAACAGTATATAGTGTTGGTGGGAACTTGTAAACACTAGTTGGAATATAGAGTGGAACACTGTGGGACTCAGTGTTAATGGGTATGGAAATTTTGATGTCAGTAACCACCTTTATATAGTGAAGAATCTATAAACGGGGAGAATTACTAGTTGCAGCATGGACTGGATCTTTCTAATGAGCCTTTCAATGATCCATATGTATTGTGAAATATTTTTATTATTTCTTATTTGGAAGGTATATAACACAATATAATGTATTGATATTTCGATTAGGCATAATGATTGGATTAAAAAGAAAAACGTTGTAAAAATAGTGTACCACCGATTCACCCCCTCTTAATAGTACCAAATCGATCTTTAGAATCATCAAAACCATTTAAATATAACTAAACTAATAACAACATAATTTTATTAACAAAAAAATGAGATGAAACTTTTAATATTATAAAATTATTATTTTTAAAATATATACTCACCAAAATAAGGAATTACACCAGAAATGGGTCAAGAAAAATAAAATATTTTTCATAAAACATAAGGAACTCCTTTATTTCCATGAATACCTTTGAAACCAAAAAAATGAAATTAGTATATTCAAAATATTAAAATAATTTTATTCAGAAAAAACATCCCAAATGAGAAATACTTGCATTAATTTAATTTACAAACACATTAGAGCCCATTCTAATATCCCATTAGATAATAAATTATGTATATGAGAAAAATAATGAGTTCAATATACGAAGATGATATTTTATTAAATAATAATTACATTGACTCACATTAAAAATCCAATTTATCATATAAATTAGGAGAAAACCAACCTCAAATCTTTCATTAAAAAATTTAATTTAATAATAAAATTAATTCAATAAATAATTTAAGAATCCTTAGTTCTAAAAAGTAACTATTTTTGAAATCACTATACATGGAAATCATAAAATATAGATATATACATGAAAAATATAAATATGCATTAATAAAACACTTACAAAAACGTAAATGAAAAAACATAATATCTCTAAAAGTTCCTTGAATCCCTTTTAACAAAGAATATTCTAAAAATAAAATCAACTAATAGGGATTTATATTTTCAATACATTAATTAAAAAAAATTACGTGAAATGGTCAAAAGATATATTTTTCCCCATTACACCTAAAATGATATGATTTAAACATCTAATCATGAAATTGGAAATCAAAATATTTTTAAAGCCAGATCCTCCTATAAGAGGGTTTTGGAACATTAGAATGATAATTTTGAAAACATTTTTCCTTAAAAAAACAACGATTTTATAATGTCAATATTATATAAATAAAATTTTGATTTTGAAAAGAGATACCAATAAAAATATTTTTCTCTCATAAACTATGTTGATAACTAACCCTTTTTTACATTTCTCAACACCCTATTGAAGGAAGAATCTCATAAATCCATTATGTTACTCTCTTGGAGATTTAAAAACATGTGTTTCAGTATAAAAGAAACTTACCAATTTTCTTCCCCATAAACAACAGCTTATATATGTCAATTTCTATAGGATCCCCAATAAAATATCAAATCATCAATAAATTGGAAGAAAATGAAAAAATAGGGGACATATTTCATGGGGATATGACAACATGGTGGAGGTTGTTCAAGAGAAACTAGAATAAAAATCTAGGGAAACACAAAAACTGGAACACATCATTTTGAAGAAGATTTCATCAGATCATGAGCTTTGTGAGCTGTACTAGGCTAAAAAATGGAATATAGAGATCTACAAACAAAGAACCATTAGATAAGGATGAATGATGATGTGGAATTCATCGATAGATCTCATAATCATGGAACTATGAGACCACTAATCTATGATAACACCACAGTATCACACACCATTGAACTTGAACAAACATGAAACAAGAATGGAGTCGAATAAAATAATAGATCTTATATTTGAGATTTGATTTGTTCGATAGATGATCGAGGGTGAGTAGTAGAAGTGATAAATTTCACAGATATCTTGAACAATGTTATGAAAATAAGTAATGGTATGGTTCTTTCTAAAATACCATGGAGGGTTTTATGAGTGCATCCAAAGAAGATCTCATAAAAGGGTGGTTTTGTGAGTGATCATATAAAAATCACCGATTAAAGACCTCTTGATTACTACTTTTTAGAACTTAGAGAAGCCTTTTTTATGAGTAATTTGGTTAGCAATAAAAAAGATGGCTTTTATTAGTATCGATACATATTTATAGTTAGAATTATAAAAAATATACTTTTAAATATAATTATACATGTTTGTATGTAATTATAAATACATTTATATACTTATAAGTATTATTATAATTAAATATTTATTTAATATATATATATTAAATAATTTCATCACTTAAATATATTAATTATAAATTTGTAATTATTTTAATATGTAATTATTTATATATATTTAAATAAATTTTTTTTTTAAAATTATTTTTATTTATATATAATTATAAATATAATAAATATACATTTATATATATATATATATAATTAAATATATTTGAAAATATATTTATAATTAATTATTTGAAATTTTAAATATGTTCATATAATTATTTATGCTTATATATATATATATATTAAATATATATAAATATAAATACCAGTATAGAAAATAAAATCATTATTTAAATATATTATTATTATTTTATGATTATCAATATATTTATATAACTAAATATATTTATATAAATATTTTCATTTAACAAACCTATATAAATTTAAATTCAAATTTAGTAAATATATTCATTTTTAAAATATATTTATTATAATTTTAGAATTTTTAAAATATATAATTTCTTATTTATAATTATACTAAAACTTTTGTAATAAAATTATATTTATTTATTTATAATTAAAAACATTTAATTTTTTTAATTATAGTAATATTTTAAATATATATGTTTAAACATATTTATTTATATATATATATTTCTAACATTACTAAGAAATATATAATCTTAAATTCATGAATGTTAAAAATGAGTGAAATTTAATTATTAAAAATGAGAGGAATTTAAAAATATTGAAAAAGTGAATATGTTTTATTAATTATAGAAATTATTAAAAAAAATAAAATATGGATATATTATGAAATCAATATTAATAAATATAGAAAATATTAGAAATATTGTAAATAAATTTTTATAAATAAATATTATAATATGATTAATTTCTAAAAGAAATATGAAATATAAAATATAAAATCTGAATAACTAATACTAAATGTAATAATTGAATGAATAAATAAATAAAATTTAACTGTTTAAAACATAACAAATTAAATATATTATGTTATTAAATGATATTATAAAATGAATATTAAAATTTGAAAAAATTTAAATAAATATTAAGAGTATATGTTTATATATAAGATTTCGTTATTTTTGTAAATATTTGTGTGTGTTAAATTAATTGGATATATATACACAAAATATTGATATATGTTAAATTGAATAATTAAAATATATAATATTTAGCATCTTTAATGAAATAAATGATAAGAAGAATTAATAAATTTAAAAAATGAACAAGAGTTATTAATTATACATATAATTTAGAAAAAATTAAAATTGATTTTTTACATTATAAAATAAGAATGAATACATATTAATTACATAAATTAAAACCAAATTAATAATATTAAATGTTAATAAATAAAAATTTATTGATAATGTAATAGCCCAAGACTTCCCAATACATTTTCTTTTTTAAAGAATTCAATAGCTTGCATTGCAGGCAAAACTGACGTTAAGAACACAACGATCCATTTACCCACCCATATAAATACCAATTTTGAAAATTATTTTCCAAATTGTTAAAAAAATGTATATTCCATTTATCTTATGTGTTTTATAGACAATTATAAAACAAAAAATCCGATTTTATGCCTAAAAATTGATATTTTAAGGGGAATTTCACAACCTTTTCTTGGAACACTTTTTTTCAAACTATATATTGAATGTTTTATAAATATTAGTTTTCAAAATATGTTTCATTTTTTAATTTTGAATATAAAAATTATCTTAGGCTGAATTTTTGATATTTTTTTAGAAGTATCATTTTTGATGAATAGTGAAAATACAACATTGTAGTTAACAAAACCAACTTTTCGTTTAAATTTTTATTATACAATAAATTTATTTTTGAAGTCACAATATATCTATAATACATAAACATATATATATATATATTTATATATATATATATATCTAATTTTTGAAATTGGAATCATTTTTATAATAAAATAATATTTGAAAACTTATTGAACTCTTGAATGTTTCCTTTTACCTGCATTTTTTCCACATCCGTGGGATTTGGGTTGAACTCAATTTAACAATTTCTAAGAATTGATTTTGGAAAAAAGGATATACATGGTTTTAATTAGTATTTATTGGTAGTATAACAAGATAAAATTAATTTTGGGAAATTATGAATCATAACATTAGTAAATATTTATTAACCATGATTAAGGGTAAATAATCTAATTAAAAGTAAATATAATATAATAATATTATAAAATTATAGTAACAGTTATCCAAATTTCATTTGATATGTTTGGATCGACCAAAATAAAACCAGGGATAAAATTATAACCTTTCTAATCAACATGGGTGAGTATATGGAATTTATAATATTTTATTTAAACATTACTAAAAAAGTGTCCTAGTCATGTTTTTAAATAAGGATTACAATTTTTATACATATTAATACATAAGATAAATTAAAATATAATTATTAATTTAAAATCTAATAAATTTATCTTCATCATCAATAATTATTTTTATTTTTTTGGGAAGAAATAATTTAGGTAAAGGCTTCCATAATAATGATGGAGTAATAGTTTAAAGAATGGAAACACCAATTAAATAATATTACAAATATGAAAATAAATATAATTAAACATAATTATTAGCATGCAAAAATTTTATAGATAAATTATAAATTTTACAGATATATTAAGAGTGAGGGATCACATTTATTATGATTTTATGAAAATAATTTAAAAAACAAATATTTACTTTTATTAATATTGACATAAATGATACTTTATAATAAATAATATTTTATTAAATAATATAACGATAATAAAAATAATTAATTTTTAAAAATAACTAAAATAAAGATATATATGCCATCAATGATTCACTTGGCTTTTTTGGCATTTTATTGTAACCATATTAACCCTAAAAATAAAAAAATCGATGTCGTCCCAATAAGAGTTACATAATTTAACAAATGGTAAAGGAAAAAATATAAGGTTAATATTATTACCTAAACATTTATAAAAATAATTTTTAGAGTATTTAGACCCATACTATTCTTGTATAGTAAATAACTCACTTTGAAGCTATTTTAAATCCAAAATAAATTTATATTAATTTAATATTTTAAAGCATTCAAAGAGTGCATCTCCCTTATGTTATAAAGATGAACTTCCTTTATCACATCCTCACACAAAATTGATCCTTATATATTTAAAAACAATTTCCAATGATGCCTCAAAACAGTCACTATTATGTTATGTAGGTCCTTATCTTCTAAAAAAACCAAACCAAGTGTCCTTAATGGGAGATCCGAAGGAAGCCCACTGAAGAAGAGGTAATTGTTTTTCTAGTTCATCTATGTTAATTTGGTCCTCTTAATATGTTATTTCCATAATAATTTAATTCAAATAGTATCATATTTAATAAAATATGATATTATGATTATGGGAAAACCATATTCCTTCTTTCATCCATCCTTTGAAAAACAATATCACAATTTGTGCATACATACAACTTACCATCTCCATGCTATGGTGGAATTTTTTATTCATCAACACATTATTTGGATGGGTATAATGATGAATGTAATGAAAAAAATAATAAATATAAAATAATATTTATTCTTTATAATTAATATAACATCCAATTTATTACCGATTTACCATTAAGAGAATGATATCGTCGCTCGTGCGTACTTAGAGTCTACCATCCCCACGACGCGAGGAGATTCATTCTCCATGATAACCATTCATGAATAATTATGAAAAATATATAAGGTGAGTGAATAAACTTTTTATGAACTGAGTATAATTTGGGATATAACTAAAATATATCCAATTAAAAATAAACCGGAGTTACACCACAATACAAACATAAGAAAATGAGGTAGGGAGCACCAGAAATAATGGAAATAGTGAATTGTTATTAACAAAATGATATAGGAGGATCATATATGATATAAAAAACATGGATATAGTTACGATATAATGTAATAAATTTATTTAACCAATATACACTATGTTAAAACACCCTCAACTAATTGAAAGTACAAGTTATGCATTAACATCATAATCTTGTTATTATCTAGGATTTTTAAACATAATTATTTATTATGACATTTTTTTCATCAATGTCCTTGTTTCATAAAAATATATTTCAATAATATTCTTATAATTATTCTAAAATTTTTTAATGTAAATTTTCACACACATTTGAAATTTTACAAAACATTTTGAAATGTGTATTTGTTTCGGTTTCCAAACAATGTACTTTATGACATTTTAAAAGAAATATGGAAGGAATGTTCTTTTTTAAGTCAAACTACATGAGTGAAACGTCCTTTAAGATATTACATTATTATTTTCACTGAAATTTGTTTATTTTTAAATTTTTACTGCTTTTAAAATAATTTCAACATAAAAAGGGTATTTCTCTCAATTTTGTTTTAATGATTTTATTATATTTTTGTCATCTATATCAACATATTTTTTAGTATTTGATGATTAATTATGGTAGATATATTATGATATAATTTACCATATTATATTAACGGTTTTATTTTATTTTTTATTGTGGATGGTCTATTTTGCTTCCATTCATGGTTTATTGTTAATTTTTTATCATTTTGACATATTGTTTTAATATCAATGTTTATGTTGGTAATGTTTCAAATTTTTCATATGAGGAATGAATTGGACTTATTGAGAGGTGGGTGGGGCCAAATATGGACCCTAGTTTCATCGGTAGGTATCATAGGAGAAACTAGTTTGGTGTTTTCCCATTTACGTATAGTGGCTTGAAAAATCATTGATGGTATGTTTATGATCTTATAAATTATGCATTACCCCTTTATTAGATTGTTTATTGATATTACATGTGATTATTATACCTGTATAATATCCATGTGAATCCTCATGTCAAATTATTTGATTTATTATAACCATATTATGCTCATTATTATGTTTATGTCTATTATGATTCAGTTATGCACATTTCCACAAGGTCTGTGCTTATTTACTCATAATATATTCCATTTTATAATTTCCCTTACTGAGCATCTGAGATCACCCCTTTATTATGTTTTATTTTCCCATTATTCAAGAAGTTCATTATAACTGATATGTGGTGTTAATATATGAGATTAGTGGTGTTGTTAAAGTATTATCTATATTTTATGTTTTGTTTTGCAATATACTGTTTGATCATGTATTTAATCTATTTTCCAGGATAGATAATTGATTGGTCCTTTGGGATTAAACACTTCTATCTATGCTATTGAAATAAATTAAGGCACTGAAACTAGGATACTGGGGTTTTGGTACTATATTTGGTATCAGAGAATGTTTATTAGAAACCATGGAAATTATATTTAGAAAACATTGATTAGGGAAGGTAACCCTAAGATAGAATGTGAGGATAACTATAGAAGAACGCCATATAATTATCATAAGTTAGAGATTATATGGGTGTTCCTAGAAACAAAATCGATGTCTGGATACTACATGTGGAAGTGGTTATGGAAGTTATTTACTTAGTATTAACAACCAAGACAAGGTGTGTCATGCCTGACTCGGCGTAACCTGATATATGAAAATGGGCCAAGCTACAGACCTAGTTAAATTCTCCTAGAGGATATTCTTAAGATAATTCAAAATTTCATTATGATCCATTATAAATTTTTGAAACGTATATATGCACCCAAAAATACTATGTCTATGATTACATGCTAAGATATGTATGAAAATTTTAATATATGGTACGTATTTTTCTAGTTTGAAATTATGAATTATGATTCATTACATAAGAAGGTGTATTCCATTATTTAAAAATGGAACCTAGTAGATGGAATGTAAACTATATAAACACACAAAATACATGTAGGGATTTCTCTCATATGAAATATAAAGATATTAGATTTGGAGAAACAATTGGTGATGAATAAGTTATAACAATATTGGGAGAACTAACTCATGTTAGGAAAAATAACCTTACCAATATGGATCCCCCTGATCCACAATGTGGAGGAACAATGTAATACTGCTAAATGAGACAACAACCTCTATCATTCAATGGGACTAAAAATACATTTACAAATATGAAATGGATAGGTTTCTTAGAGAATATATTAATTTTTATGGGAAATTATGAAAAGGATATGGTTTTCATTGAAAATTTTTATCTCTTAGGAGATACGGATGAATGGTGGTCATGGATTAAAAAACTATGTAGGATTAATAAATTTAAAACACGAAACATTGGTAATTTAATGAACATTCTATAGAAAAATACTTTCCTTGTGAAAAATGAAAGGATATAGAGAAGAAATTTTCGAGTCCGAGGAAATAAGAGGATTAGAATGTTGCAATGTATGAAGCTCTCTTCACAATATTAGAAAGGAAGTATGTGAAATACAAACACAATCTAAAGTGAAATATTGATCAATTAAATTATGGGTTAAATCCATTCCTCTGTTGAGAATTGGTCTCAAAAACAATGTCATCAAATGAAGATATAGTCTTATATGCAATCAATAAAGAAAACAAATTATATAAATATTGTGACTTTTAAATAAATAAAAAGATGGAGAGGGACACTAACAACTCTAAAAAATGGAATAATGGAAAAGGAATAATGGTAAAATTGACTTTCCATCTAGAAAGAATTTTTGGAAGTAATACCCTACTACAACCTTGAAGGGAGAGAGAGTTTATTACATGTGTGGAGAAAAGGGCCACCATGCCCATGATTACATGGGAATGAAATAAATTACTAATGTTCAATGCTACTATTTTTAAGGAATGAGACATTATCAAAAAGGTTTTCCAAAGAATCAAGAAAATTTTCGGAAAAAAGGATAGGGTAGTAATTTCAAGCTTATTCAATCACAACTACACTGGTAAAAGTTATTAATGATGTGGTGGAATGTACTTTAATCATCTCTTAAAAATTTTCGAGTGCATTATTTGATTTTGGATCATCACATTCTTCTATATCATACCTATTTTCTCTGGATTTTAAATAATTCCCATTTGATTTAAAAAGTATTTGGTATTGAAAAATCCCAAGGGAAGTCTCATTAAAACAAATATGTGTCTGGAAATCTCATTTACAAAATATAAATGTACTTTATTTGGTAAAATATTCATTATAACTACAATTGACTATGAGATAATCCTTTTTATAGATTGGAATTCAACATATGATGATTTTTTTATAAAAACAAAGAAATAATTATTTTTAAGGAAGAATAAGAACCCCTGGTCATTAAAGTTGAAACTTTATCACAAGATTCTTTTTTAGATCCACCACTAGTATCTTTACTGAATGAAATTGTTGGGAAGGAATAAAAATAATATATAGATGAAGAAGATAATATTTAAATTGAAGATTTTACCATTTTAATGGAATACATTGACATATTTCTTGAGGAATTACCAGGACCCCACAGAGAGTGAAGGTGAGTTTTCTATTGATTTAATCTACAGTGCAAGACAAATATCAATGAATACCTATAGAATGGATAAAATGTAATTATTTTAATTGAATTAACAACATGAAGAGTTGGGTAAAAATATATTAATTCACCTTAGTGTTTCTCCACGGGGAGCCCCTAATATCTTTGTCAGGAAATAAGATAGATTGATGATATCTTGTATGGATTATAGGGAAATAAATGAAATTACAATAATGAAAATGTACCATCTACCTTGTATTGATAATTTATTTGATCAAATTCATGGAGATCAATTAAATCTGGAGATTAACCTCTGTTTTGTGCATCATCAATATAGAGTGAAGAATTGGGAAATCCTGATGATATCTTTTTGGATGAGGTATGAACATAAAAAATTTACAGTAATTCAATATCTATTTACTAATGAAACCTATATTTTTATGGATCTAATGAACATAGTATTCAAAAAATACCTTGATGCTTTTTTTCTTGTATTCATTAATGATATTTTGGTGTACTCTAAAATATATGAAGACCAGGAGAATCACATATGGATCATTATTGGGACTCTATGAAGGATATTATTATCTAGTAAATTTATAATTTTTGAAATATGGTTTTTGGAAATTTCATTTCTTTGTAAAATTTTCTCCATGGATGGAATAAGTGTTTTCCCTTTAAAGTCAAAGGAAATAATTGAATGGCTTGCAACAATGAGCATAACCGAGGTATGTAGTATCATTGGTTTAGCATGTTAAAATAAGAATTTTGTTCAGCATTTTTCACAATTAGAAAACCAATTATCCATGCTCACAGGTAAAGTGGTTAAGTTTGTATGGAAAAAATAATGGAACGAGTGTTTTAAATAATTTAAGAGAGGATTTTTAAATACCATGATCCTGAATTTACCCTTAAGAAATAGTGTATTTTTTACCTATAATGATGTATAAAAGAATGTAATTGGTTTTCTCCTTATGAAGAATGATTTAGTTATTTCATATGCATCAAAGTGGATACACAACCATGAGTAGAACTATCCAAAACATGATATTGAATTAGCAATGGTAAAATTTTCTCAGAAGATATGGTGACACAATTTTTATATTGAAATACGTGAGATATATAAATATCACAAGGGATTGAAATATATTTTCTCATATAAAGAAATCAATATTAGGGAAAGGATTTGGATCAAGCAACTCAAGGATTATGATTGATCAATAAAATACGACCCAGGGAAGGAAAATAAGGTGGAAGATGATTTCAGCTGGATTGACCATGGAGTAATGAAAAAAATGAGATTTTAAATGGAACCAATGTTTATGGATATAGTAAATATTGATATGGGAATTATCAAGGAAACTGAAACTTCAATAATTTTTTATATGGATTCAAAAACATCTTTACTTGAAAGGAAAAAAAGTTCTAAGTATGATGATGAGGATTTTTAGAAGAAAATTTACGTTTTTAATGATTGGAAATTGATAGACATTGTATATGAAGATGGAATTTTGAAATTTGGGATGAAGAGTTTTGTTCCCTCAATACCTGTGTAAAAAAGGTATTTATTGGATGATACTCATAGCTAAATTTTTTTTATAAACCATTCTAGCACTATGATGTATAGAGATTTGAAGGAACATTTTTAGTTCGATAATATGAAGTGGGAAATTGCTGATTATGTGTGAAGTTCACTGCTTTGTCAAAAAGTGAAGGATAAATGGAAATATACAAGAGGCTTCATGAAACCTCTACCTTTAATTATCTATAAATGGGATGATATTACAATGTAAATTAGCAGGGGATACAAAAGACTTCTATAAGGAATGATGTGATACTAGTTATTACTGATCGTCTAACAAAATCCACACATTTTTATCTATAAGTGTATATTTATCTCTTTAACCCTTAACAAGAATCCATATTAATGAATTTTTAAGAATTTCTTGAGCTCCTATATCGCTTGGGTTTGATCATGATCCCTATTTTACATCAAAATTATAGAAAATTCTTCAAAATTCTGTTGATAAGGAGCATAATTTGAGCGTCGTCTACTACTATTCAATAGATAGATTATCAAAGAGGGGAATTCAAACATTTGAAGACATGCTGAGATCTTTTTCACTTGACTTTAAGGGTATTTGGGATTAGTATTTTCATTTGGTAGAATTTTTCTATAAAAATACCTTCTATTCAAGTTTTCAGATGGAACCGTATGAAGTGTTATATGGAAAGAGATTTCTTACACCAACATACTAGGTTTATATTGTTGAAATTAAACATGTAAAACCAAAACATATTGAGCAAATAATGGAATAGGTGAATATTATTCAAACCTATACAAAAGAAAATGAATTTATGAAAATATCAATGCCCATAATGGAAGGAATGATTTCATATTTCAAGGGGGATATCATGTTTTCTTGAAGGTAAATCAATAGAAGGGTGCAATAATATTCAATAAGAAAGTATAATTAAATCCTTGGTACATTAGAACTTTTCTAAACTCTAGAATTAATTTGAGATATAACTTACTATATAGAAATGCATCCAAGTTTATCCAATGTTCATGATGTGTTCCATATATCGCTACTAAAGAAATACATGCCAGACCTAATGAATGTACTAACATATGAAGAAATAGAATTAGAACCTGAACTATCTTTTTGTGAAGATACTATAATGATTCTTAACATAAGGGAACAAATTCTAAGGAATCAGACGACTCAATTTGAAATAGTCAATTAGAGAAACCATAAAATGGAAGAAGTTTCATGAGAACCTGATGAAATTATGATGAAGAAATACCCAAATATTTTTATTTCATGATATTATCTAAATTTATAGGATGAAATTTTTGGATGGAGGGAATAATATACCACCCCATGATTTCATAGTACGTTTTCTTTTAAAATTAATTCAATAGATTATATTAGACACAAAATAGAGTTTAAGTACACCAAACTCTATTAACCAAGTTATTTAAATATATGTTATGAATAGTATTAACCAAATTATGAAATTTATGTGTATTCTATTTATATTATATGTTTTATAGACTATTATATAAGACAAAAAATATTATTTTACCAATTAAACATTAAATTTTGAGGAGATGTTTACCACCTTTTAATGAACATATGTTTTAAAACTAAATTTTGGAAAATGTTTAAATTTTATTTTTTCAAATATATATTATTTTTGAATTTTGGAATAAAAAAATAATCTTAGCGTGAATTTTATATATTTTTTTGAGAAGTTTCATTTTTGATTAATAATGAAATATACTACATCAAAGTTCAAAAAATTATTTTAAAATATTATTATAATTTAAATTTATTTTAATCATTAAAGTATACGAATAAAACATATATTAATCCGATTTAGGTCATTGGAATCATTTATGTATTAAAATTAAATCTAAAAACTTATTGAATTGTTGAACGTTTCCTTTTACCCCCATTCTCACCCCAAATTTGGGGTTTATATTAAACTTAATTTATCCACGTATATGAAAGAATTTTGATAAAATGGAAATACACGATTGTAATCAATATGATATTTATAGTATAATAGGATTAACATAATTTTTTATAGTGTGAATAATAACTTTAATAAATTTTTTTACGACCGTTAAGGGTAAAACGAGTAATTAAAGGTAAAAATAATATTATAATATTATACAATTATCCTAACACATGTCTTAATTTCATTATATAAGTATATTTAAAACTATTTTAATATTAGGACTATATTATAACCTTTCTAATCCACTTGTCTATGAATATAAAATTTAAAATATTTTCTATAAAGATAAGTTAAAAATGTCATAAACATGTTTTTTAATAAGTATTACATTTTAATAAATTTTTATATAGAAGATACATTAGTCAATAAATAGTAATTTGAAAGATAATAAATTTATATTCATCACGCTAATTTTATTTTATTTTTTTGATAAAAAAATTTAATAAAGTTTTTAATAATAATGATGCAGTAATTGTTTAATTAATGGAAATATCAAATAAATGATATTAAAAATATTATGATTAATATAATTTGACATAATTAATGATATATACAAATTTTATTTATAACATTGACATGTTATTGATATATTATAATATTTGGTCCCACGTTAGCTTGTTGTGATGATATCTATTTAAAAAACAAAAAATTAATATTATCAAAATTGACATAAATTAAAAATTAAATTAAAAAATAATTTATTAAATGATACAAAATTCATAAAAATGATTTTTTTTACAAATAACTATAATAAGATTAAATATGTCATGAACTATTCATTTGGGATTCATTTGAAATTTTATAGTAACTATTTTAACCCTAAATGGTAAAAAATCTAGGTTGTCATAGAAAGAGATTAAGGGTTTAACAAAGGGTTAAATCAGAAATATAGTGTTAATATTATGACCTATATATGTATCAAAATCATATATTGATTGGATTTAGACCCATCCAAATATAATATTTTAAATAACTCACATTGGACCTATTTTAAATTGAAATTGAATTATATTAATCCAATGTTTTAGTGGTTTCTAAGAGTTCTCCACCCATCTCTTATAAAATAGAACGTCCTCCCTCACATCCTCACACCATATTGATCCTTATATATATAATGTCCCAGACCTCTCTAGTCCATTCCTTTGAAAAAATCTGTGGTCTGAGGTGATCTGGGGGGTGAAGGTGACCTATCCCCAACACTTTGCATAGTTTTAAGTTCTCTGAACAGTGTCATTGGTAACTTTAGGTGAATAGTGCAACAATGGCCTTGTGTGAACTGTGTGATCCGTATCCAAAGGCGAATAGTGAAAGGGTGACTATGTGTGAAATGTGTCATCAGTAGACTTAGGTGAACAATTCAATGGTGACCTTATTTGGATAGTGTCATTAGTAAACTTAGGTGAACTGTCTAACGGTAACCTTATGTGAATAGTGTCATTAGTAGCCCTAGGTGAATAGTGCAAGAGTAAGCTCTATTTCTTTTTCCAAATTTCAAGTTCATGAACAATGTTTCCAGAACGGTGAGGTCCAACAATAACCTCTCCTTCATTTTCCGAATTTCATGTTCAGGGATAGTGTTTCCAGAATGGTGAGGTTCTAAAGCTAACCTCTTTCCTTTGCCAAATTTCACATTCATGAATAGTGTTTCCAGAATGGGGAGGTTCTAATGGTCACTACTTTCCATTTCCAAATTTTTAGTTCATGAAGAGTGTTTCCAAAATGGTGAGGTTCCAATGGTGACCTCTGTCCTTTGACAAATTTTGAGTTCATGAACAATGTTTCCGAAACGGTGAGGTTCCAACGTTGACCTCTTTCTTTTACCAACTTTCATGTTCATGAACAACGTTTCTAGAATAGTGAGGTTCTAATAGTGACCTCCTTCCATTGACAAATTTTTAGTTTAGGAATTGTGTATCCAGAACAGTGAGGTTCCTTCGGTGACCTATTTCCTTTGCCAAATTTTGAGTTCAATAACAGTGTTTCCAGAGCGGTGAGGATCAAACGGTGAGGTTCATGGATAGTGTTTCCATAATGGTGAGGTTCCAATAGTGAGGTTAATGAATAGTATTCCCAGAATGGTGAGGTTCCAATGGGGAGGTTTATGAATAGTGTTTCCAAAATAGTGAGGTTCCAATGGTGAGGTTTCAACAGTGCGGTTCATGAACATTGTTTTTGATTTGTGAAATTTCGAGTTCGTGAACAGGGTTTTCAACTTCCTATAGTTTCACCTCTTTGACAATTCCTTCAGTGAAAAATTAATTTAAAGCCTTTTTAAGGACTCTAAGGCTGATTCAAGAGCCTTAACTCCTATATTAATTTTTCTATGGCTCAGGATGCTTTTACTTGGTCAAACCATGTTCTTTAATGTGATACTTTTTAATGAAAAATCCTATGTATCTTAAACCACTGCTCTGTTAAATATTCAAAAGGGATGATATATCTTACTTTATAGTTCTTCCTCCTTGTTCTCAGTTGTGCGATGCTCGAACCATTCATTCCATCCCGTAGGAGTGGCACAATCAATCATTCCTCCTTGGATTTATTCCCCTTTGTTTTTTGTGCAACTAAGTAGTATCGATCGATTTCCAATATAAGGTATGTTTTATCATCATTCATTTGGGTTCATATACTTCTATTTCTCCTTTCCCTGTTATGGTATGTAATCTCCATACTTCTAATAGAGTTTTCTTGGGTTTCTATTGGTGCGGTCATATTGTGGCATCCTAAGGTGGATACAATTGTCACTGGAGGAGGCGATCGCGATCCTTTGTGTGGATCGTTCTCGTATAAAGACTGACAAAAACCATTTGTGGTAGGGGCTTCATTCCTTCTCATTTATTTTACATGAAACTATATTGTTATCGTGTTTTATCCCACTGGATCACAATGAAATTTTCATAATAAATATTTGAACCGAATAAATAAATTGACATCAATCATATGTTATTGCATCTTGTTTTTCTGGATAGTGTGATATCTATGCTTTCTTTGTTTAGTCTTTCATTCTTGATGTAAATTGGTAAAGAACGTAATTCCAGAATTAATTGATAATTGTTTGGCCAAAGATAATGATTCATGTAAATGAATCTGGTTCTTCTAGTTATAATTTGATGTTAATCAAATTGGTGTAGTAAGCATGTTTAATTATTTGTGGTAGCTTATTGGTTAGGTTTTACGAATTCGGAACCTATGAATAATAAATCAGTAAATCCAAGATGGATTAAAGATTTTTTTTCGATAAATGATAATTCCATATAGTTTCTTGAGTTACCCACTTGATTGTTTATGGGCCAAGAGCCTAATTGATATGGTGTTTGTTTTGCAGTAGCCTGGGTTGTGATTTGATCCTGGATGGATGTTGTGATATCTTGGGGAATGGAGGCTTACAGGTTGGGGAAGAAGTTGGTTCCAAGTGTAGTGAGATGCATCAGGTAACACATGTGGGTGACTGGGAGGACTCCAGGGATGATGAAATGGGTTGGATGAGAATGTTTGGATTATACTGATTGTTATTGTTTGTTTATATTATTTAATTTACCCACTGCTCAAGGCAGCTAGTCTATCTTATTCAAAAGGGGTGAAGACGTGTGGGGTATGCCACGTGATTTCGGTGTTTAGATTCTCAAGGGAGGATGGGTATATGCTCTTGGTATAGGCGGAAAATACTCGACGGGTAGTTCATCCACTCACCGTGTTGACCCCCTTGTGGTTAGCAACATAGAATGTTTTTTCTAGAATGCCTTAGAATATGGGAAAATAATGATGTAAATAAATAATTGAGTAAATGATGTTAACCCATAGGGTTAGAGCTTGCTGGGGCACAATGTTGGGGTTGTAATTTAAAGGGACATTGGACTTTGGGTGTGATGCTAATGAAATATAATGTGGAATTGTTAATGGTTAATTAATGATTAAATAATTACTTAATGTAAAGTAAAAATGATAAAAAAGAAAATGAAGTAATGTATTAAATCTATTTAAATGGTTGTGTGCCTATAAGACACATAGTACTAGAAGTGTCCGTAGGGAGTCCGAGAGACATTAGATATAGCTGAGTCTAAGACTAGATTATTCCCATAGTGTGGATGTGAGATATAATATATTCTGTAATTTTTGTGTTTCAATATGATAATCCACCCCTTCAGTTAGGGAACTATCACCTAGGGGATTCTGAGCCCTGGGGGGGGGGGTGTTTTCCCCAACATTCTGGTAGGAGGATGGATGACTGACTACCCCCTTTGCCCCACTCTCTTCTCTTGGTAGTTACTTCTGCTGGTAGGCAGAACTGTTAGTTTTCCCCACATATGTGTGTAGAGGGATGTAATGGCTTTTGGTTACTCACACACATATAGATATAGTATCCTATAGACTACTATAGGTTTAACTTGTATAGGCTATGACAGCTTGAGGATTCTTACACGGTGTGTGGGATGTAATGGCTTGAGGTATAATTCCATATGTATGATACACGTTATGCAAGCTCTGGTGGCTTCTAGAAACTACCTGGTTACTTTCTTGTGTGGATGTGGTGGTTTGGTTGAATGAGGTGCATGTTGTGGAGCTTCACCTAGGTGTCTACGGGGAAGCCTTTTTAGAGAGTGATACTTAGGATGTGTGATTTTAAAGAAAAACAGAAGTCCAGTGGGGAAGTAGTAGCTGGGTACCATTGATATTACTTATTATATTATATACTTTTTAATGCGTTACTTGGTGAGAGTTTCCATGGTGAGGTAGGGAACATAGTATACCTGTTTAGGTGACGAGATAGTTTCACTTGTTCTTCACTGTGCTTTAGCATGCTTTATTTACTTTTGCATGAGAGGATTTGGGGAGGATCCTACTCATTATACTGTTATACTCACCCTATGGTTATATAAACTATTTTTTTAGGTCACTTGGAGAAGGTTGGAGATCCGACTGGTTTCTACTATATTGGGGTTGCAGGAGCTATTTTGGCATCGTGGTTTCTGTTGCTTTTACATTATTTTGGGTACACATAGTTTTCCCCTTTCAGTTGTAGTAGTTTTTCATGAAATTACATATATGTATTTGGGTTTCATTTTATATTTCAGTATGAGTTAGAGTTTTTTGGTGTCTATGTTATCTATCTGTTTCTTATGAGTTCTCTTAGAAGGTAATGCATCCCCTTTGTCTGTTACTATACCCTCAGTGCTAGTTTCCAACATGGGGCCTACTGGAGGCGGGACTCAGGGGGTCATTATCTCTCTTCTAAAATTTGTAGCCCAGGAAGGGTACACATTGCGGGGAGGGGGTCGTGAAAGTGTAGTATCAGAGGTAGGATGAGATATAAGATGGAGTTTGTAGTTCAGAACAAGTGAGGTTGCATGGGTTTTTAGGGAAACAATGTCAGTCATGTTTAGAAAGTGATGTAAACACTGGATTCTGGTTGAGACATAGGCGTTTAGGGCCCCTATAAACTTTATGTTTACAATGTATACTAAACGAGGCGATACTAGTTGCAGGGTAGAGTCCTAGGAAAGGATCTTGCATCATTCTAAAATGAGTAAAATAAAATGAGTCCTATGTTTGAATGGGTAGACCTTGGGATAGGTTTATCTAAACTGATTAAAATAAAAAAATTAATTAATTAGTCCAAGTCTCCCATATTCCCGTTTTGTTAACTCTATCTATTTGTTATTTCGAAGGTATGGCATCAGGTTAAAGACCTAGTTAGGACCACATATAAGATGTCTAGCAGGTTGTGCCAGCAGATTACCACCAGGTAGAGGTTGATAACAGGGTCCATTGGAAGAGGGCACTCCGAGAGTTTCAGCGCTAGAGTATTCAGAATTATGCAGGCTCTGTTTCAAATATAGTCATGGAATAATAGTTAGAGGAGGTCGAGATAGGATTCAGTTCAATCCGTGCATGAAATGAGCCTTGGGTTTGTTTTGTTGTGATGATGCTTCGTGGAGTAGTGAGGAAGTGTGGTTCTTGTTCCTTGGGGATCATAAGGAGTCAGTGATCTCATGGGAGAAGTTCTGAGACAAGTTTATATTATAGTTTGTTTCCACAACTGCAAAGGCGTCCAGTTTCTAGGAGCTTCTTACCATTTTATAGGGGAGGTTCAGTGTGCGAGAGTTTGGAATGTGTTTTAGGAACCTTTTACGATATGCATCAGACCGATTTCTAGATTAAGAGGCTAGGGAAAGACTTTTCGAGGAGGATTTGTGTCCGGAGATCCAGTGCCTAGTCACCCCATTTATGCTGATGACATATCTAGAGGTGCTGGCAAGGGTATATTTCATCGAGAGGACATTGGCCATAACAAGATCATCACAAGGGGGAGTCATCATGATTCCTCATGATGCAGAGTTGTGATCTGGGGTTCCCAGTTTTCAGGGTAGAAGAGTTTCCCTTCATATGGGGGGAGGTCCCGACCCTCCGCATCCCGTTTCTCTAGTGGCAGCAGCTCTCAAGACTTTTCCAAGGGATCTGACACCTATTTCTCTTATGGATGTTGGGGTTATCAGCAATGAGAGTGACCGAACATTTAGACCAGCCATCATGCACCAGGTGTTCCCCTCCAATTTCCTCCATTGAGGTCGTTCTATTAGAGGAAGCAGCAGTAGGTTTCACCAGCATTAGATCAGTAGAGTGTAGATGGGGCAGGTAGAGGACATCCCCATGCAGCTCCCCGTCCTCAGAGAGAAGAGCATGGCCTTGGTGGTGGTCTTCATCAGGGTCATAGAGGCCATGGAGGTGGTCGTGGACAACATCATTCTTTAGTGTTTCTAGCTCTAGGCGAGCCAGATGCCTTTCGAGGTAACTTATGCCTCTTTTCTTCCTTGGTATATGGGTAGTTTTATTCAAGAGTGACACACTTGTTTATATCACTTACCCATGTCCATGCAATGGGACTTGTGGTTGAGAGGCTTTCAGTGCCCTTGGCATTGACTACGCTAGTTGGAGGATGAGCTAACTTATTTGAAGTATGTAGAGACTATGTGCTACCGTTGGGGAAACACATCTCTTATGGAGATTTCCTATGTTTACGTATACAACCATATGATTTCATCCATTGAATGGATTGGTTGTATTCGGTGCAGGCTATCATGGATTTATTCAGAAGGAAGGTTGTGTTTTTTGATGCGGATGGATATCCAGTGGTGGTCATTGGAGAGCGAGACCCTCAGATGGGTCAGAGGCATGTTCTATCCTTATCATCCAATATGGATGAGCTGACTTTGAGTTCATTAAAGGTTCAGCAGTTGGTGTTTGATAGGGTTTTAGAAGAGTACCCCGATGAATTTTCTGAATAGTTTGTTGCATTACCCCCATGATGAGAGATCAAGTTTGGGATCAAGCTACAACTAAGAGCGTCTCATATCTCTATGTCTCCATATTAGATGACCCATTTTGAGTTACAAGAGCTATGTATACAGCTTGATGGTCTGTTACAGTGAGGTTTGGTTTGGCCGAGTCTGTCACTGTGGGGTAGACAAGTTTGTTTTTGTGAAGAAGGCTCACGACAGTTTGCAGTTTTGGGTCAATTATTGCCAGTTAGAAAAAGTGACAATAAATAATCACTATCCTCTTCCATGGAGCTATGATTTTTTGATCAACCAAAAAGTGCATGTTGGTTCTCAAAGATCTACTTGCGGTAAGGATATCATCGGTTGTATGTGAATGATGGGGATATCCTAATGACTGCTTTCTGTTGTCGATATGAGCATTAGGAGTTCGTTGTAATGTTGTTCAGTGTAAAATATTATCCAGATATGTTAATGGGATTGATGAATGATGTGTTCCATGAGTTCCTGGACAAGATTGTGGTGGTTTTCACCGACGACATCCTTGTGTACTCTACATCTGAGGAGGAGCATGCAGAACATATACACACCGTTTTGGGAGTTCTTTGTCTACAACAGCTATTTGCGAAGCTTCAGAAGTGGAAAATTTGGGCTCAAGAAGTCTGTTTCATGGGGCATGTTGTGCCCCAGTAGAGAGTAGTTGTGGTTCAATTGAAGAATGAAGTAGTTATGTCTTGGACATCCCCCAATATAGTGTCATAGGGGAAAAGTTTCTTTGGCCTCACAAGATACTACAGGAGGTTCATAGCTGAATTCTCTCGAGTTGTGAATCCTATGACTACTTTGACCAGGAAGGATCAAGCATTCATATGGACTGATCAATGTTATGTAGCTTTTGAGTATCTAAAGGGAAGTTAGTAAGTGCTCCATTTATTTTTCTTCCAGCAGTGGGAGTTTATTTTAATGTTTTCTGTGATGTTTCACATCTGGGTTTAAGATATATTCTGATACAATAGAGATCAGTTGTGTCTTATGGGTCTCACAGTTGTTTCCCCATGAACATAACTATTCCACCAACAATCTTGAGTTGGCAGCCATAGGGTTTTCTATGATGTTTTGGATACATTACCTCATTATCAAGCACTTTGTGGTTTCCACCAATCCTAAGAGCTTGAGGTATGTTTTATCCCAGTGTGAATTAAATATATGTCGGCGTCGGTGGATGGAGATATTACATGATAGGACTTTGAGATATCGTATACACATGGAAAGGGGAAAGTCACGTAGTGATGTAGTGCGTGAATATGGTGACTCCTAGAGAGTAATTGAGGAAATATCACCATTACATATTGACATAGAAGAAGTTGGGGTCATATGTTGTCTTTATTAGATGATGGTGCAGTAATATCTGGGGCAGCAGGTGGAAGAGTCCCCGTTGGGGATAATGAGGTAGAGGACTAGAGATACCGAGTTGTTTGTGGTGAGGCCCCTGATGGATGGTTTGAGGATGAACAACACCATTTTTTGTATCATGGAAGGATTTTTGTTCCTTTGGTGATACGTGGGATAGTTCCCAGAGTGTTCCATAGTTTACCTTTAGCAGTGTATCCTAGCATGAAAAAGATGTACCGAGTCTTGAAGAGTCAATTTTGGTGGCCTGGGTTGTAGTGTGGTGTTGCAGAGTTTGTGTCTCAATTTTTAGTCTGCCATAAGGTTAAGGATGAGAAACGTGTCCCTGGTGGTTTGCTCCAACCATTAGATATTCCTTAGTTGAAGTGGGGGGAAATATCAATGGACTTTGTTACTGGTTCACCTTGAGCTCCGAGAGGACATGATGCTATTTGGTTGGTAGTGTAATTTTTTAGAAATTCATTCCACTTTATTTAAATCAAGGAGTCGGGCTTAGTGGATGTTTTTTCGAGGCAGTATCTGGAGAAGGTGGTGAGTCGTCATGGAGTCCCTAGGATGGGCATTTCTGATCAAAATCCTCATTTTACCTCAAGTGTTTGGAGAGGTCTCCAACATGAATTTGGTTCTCAGTTATGCCTTAGCACTTCTTCTCATCCTCAAACGGATGGTCATATAGAGCGAACCATCTAGAATCTTGAAGACATGTTACGTTCATGAGTCCTATATTTTGGAGGTTCGTGGATGAGGCCCTTACCCATGGTGGAGTTAGCTTACAATAATAGTTTTCACACCACCAGCTGTATATCACCATTTAAATCCTTGTATGGATGGCCATTCCATTCTACATTTTTTTGGATTGGGGTTGGAGAGTCATCAATTCTCAGACCAAAACTAGTGAAAAATACAACATAGATGGTTCAGGTGATTCTTGAGAGGAAGAAGACTGTAAAATATTATCAAAAATCATATGCCAATCAGAGGAGGAGGCCCTTAGAGTTTGATGTTGGGGATCACATGTTTCTGAAGGTGACTCCCCATAATGGGAAGCGAAGGATTGGTCTTGGGAGTATGCATTCTCCCCAGTTTTTAGGGACTTTCAAGGTGTTAGCTTATGTTGGAGTTGTGGCGTATCGAGTATAACTTCCCCCACAGATGAGTCAGATGCAATATGTTTTTCATGTATCCCATCTATTTCATTTTCTTCATAATGCCTCTCACATAATAGAATTGGGATAGATCGATGTTGATGATGATGAAACCTTTGAGGAGTGGGCTGTAGAGATCTATGACCGAAAAAATAAGGCATTGCGCGGGCATTCTATCCCCTTGGTTCGTGTCTTGTGGTGACATTATGGTGTAGAGAAGAGTACCTGGGAATGTGAGTCATAGATATGTTATCAGTACCTTGAGTTGTTTGATGTTTATCTCTTTTCATGTAACAAAATTTTCTTTGTGGTTGTAGACCGTTCATGTTTTTGATATGGCTTTCTTTGGTTGTTTATAGTGGATTTCTCTCTTTTGAGAGGTATCTCAATGTGAGGTTGTTCAGACATTTTTTTCGGTTCCCTTTTAGGTTGGTTTTGAATTATTGAGAATGTGAATGTTTTGATATGTATCTTATGTAATGGCTTTTACCTCTCTGGTCCATTCCATTGTGAAAATATTGTTTTTGAGGTGTTCCGGGAGGTCAAGGTGACCTATCTTCAACACTTTTCCATGTTTCTAGTTATTTGAACAGTGTCATCGGTATCCTTAAGTGAACAGTGCAACAATGAAATTGTGTGAATAGTGTCATCAGTAGCCATAGGTGAATAGTACAATGGTGACCTTTTTGAACAGTGTCATCGGTAACCTTAGGTGAACAGTGAAACGGTAACATTAAGTGAATAGTGTCATTGGTAGCCTTTTGTGCATAGTGAAATTGTAACCTCTCTTTCATTTTCCAAATTTCAAGTTCATGAACAGTGTTTCTAGAACAATGATGTTCCAATGGTGATCTCATTCCTTTTCCATATGTCAAGTTCATGAATAGTGTTTTTAGAATGGTGAGGTTCCAACGATGACCACTTTTCTAAGCCCAAATTTTAGTTCATGAACAATATTTCTAGAACAGTGATGTTTCAATGGTAACCTCTTTCCTTTACCAAATTTCATGTTCATGAATAGTGTTTCTAGAATATTAAGATTCCAACAGTGACCTATTTCATTTTCGAAATATTGAGTTCATGAATAGTGTTTCCGGAATGGTGAGGTTCCAACTATGAAATCGCTCCTTTGCCAAATTTTTTGTTCATGAACAATGTTTCCAAAATGGTGGGGTTCCAATAGTGAGGTTCATTACCATTGTTTCCAGAATGGTGAGGTTCCAATGGTGATGTTCATGAATAGTGTTTCCATAATGGTGAGGTTCCAATGGCGAGGTTTCGACGGTGAGGTTCAGGAACAGGTTTTTTCCTCTGCAAAATTTTGAGTTCATGAACAGTGTTTCCAGCTTCCTACAGTTTCACCCCTTGGACGCAAATTACATTTATAGCCATTTTTTAAAGACTCTAAGGCTGATTCAAAGTCCATAACTCTTATATTAATTTCCCTAAGGCTTTGGATGCTGTTATTCGGTCAAAACACGTGGATTAATGCGATCCGATTTTACTGGAAATTCCAGCGTATCTTGAATCACTACTTAGTTAAATATTCTAAAGGGATGATATATCTTCATCGCTAGTTCTTCCTCCTTATTCTCATTTTTGAGAGGCTCAAACATTTAATTCCATGCCATAGGAGTTTCACAATCAAACATTCCTCTTTGGATTAGTTCCCCTCTGTTTTTGGTGCAACCAAGCAGCATCGATCAATATCCGATATATGGTATGTTTTATCATTTTTCATTTGGGTTAATCTCCTTCTGTTCTCCTTTCCCTGTAACGGTATGTGATCTTCATACTTCTAATGGAGTTTTCTTGGGTTTCGGTTGGTTCGGTCGTACCGCGACATCCTCGGGTTGATATAGTTGTCATGGGAGGAGGCGATCATGATCCTTTGTGTGGATCATTCTAGTAAAAAGAATGACAAGAACTGTTTGAGGTAGGGGATTCATTTCTTATATTTTATTTTACGCGCAACTATATAGTTACCATGTTTTATCCCACTGGATCACAATGTAATTGACATAAAAAATATTTTAACAGGATAAATAAATTGATATCGATCATATGTTATTGCCACTTATTTTTCTAGATATTGTTATATCTGTTCATTCTTTGTTTATCATTTCATTCTTGATGGATGTTGTTAATGAATGTAGAGCCAGAATTAATTGAAAATTGTTTGGCTAAAGTTAACGAGGCAGGCAAATGAATTTGGTTCATCTTGTTGTAATTTAATGTTAAACAATTGGTGCAGTAGCATGCTTAATTATTTATGGCAGCATACTAGTTAGGTTTTCCAAATTTATAACCTACTAATATTAAATTGGATAATCTAATATTTATTAAGGAACTAGTTGTTCGATAAATGATAATTCCTTGTAGGGTTCTAAGTTACCCACTTGATTGTTTAGGGGCCAAGAGCCCAATTGATAAGAAGTTACTTTTTCTGCTTCTTGTGTTGTGATGTGAGCCTGGATGGATATTGTGATATGTGGGGGAATGGAGGCCTATAGGTTGTGGAAAAAGTTGGCCCCTAGAGTGGTGAGATGCATTAGGTTATGCATGTGGGTGTTTGGAAGGACACAAGGGATGATGAAATGGGTTGGATCTGAATGTTTGGATTCTTACTAATTCTTATTGTCTGTTTATCTACTTTACTTTCCCCACTTCTCAAGGTAGCTTGTCTTGCTTACCCTTTTCCCGAAAGGGGTGAAAATGTGTGGGGTATTCCACGTGCTTTCTGTTTTTAACTTCTCATGGGAGGATGGGTCTACGCTCTTGTTATAGGTGGCAATGACTCAAAAGGTAGTTGATCTACTCACCGTGTGGAGACCCCTTGTGTTTAGTAGCATAGAATATTTTTACATAATGTCTAGTAATATGGCAAAGTAATGATGTAAATAAATAATTGAATAAATGATGTTAACCCATGGGGTTGAAGCTTTCTAGGGTGAAATGTTGGGGTTGTAATTTAATAAGACATAGGACTTTGGGTGTGATGCTAATGAAATATAATGTGGAATTGTTAATGTTTAATTAGTGTTTAATGAATTAATTAATGTAATGTGAAAATGATAAAAAGGGAATGATGTAATGTATTAAATCTCTTTTAATGGTTGTGTGCTTATAGGATACACAGTCTTAGAAGTGGCAGTCGGTAATCTGAGAGACGTTAGCAGCAGTTGAGTCTAAGACGAGGTTATGACCATAGTGTGGTTGTGAACTATTGTATATTCTGTACCTTTTGAGTTTCTATATGATAACCCACCCAGTCAGTTAGGAAAATTGACACCTCGGGGATGCTGAGCCCTGGGGGGTGTTTTAACCAACATTCTGGTGGGAGGATGGATGGCTAAGTACCCCCTTTGGACCCACTCTCTTCTCTTGGTAGTTACTTGTGCTGGTAGGCACATTGATTAGTTTTCCCCATATATATGTGTAGACGGTTGTATTGGTTTATTGATATTCAGAGACATATAATCTGGATATAGTATCTTATACACTACTATAGGCGTAACATGTATAGGTTATGAGGTCTTGAGGATTCATTCTTGGTGTGTGGGCTGTAATGGCTTCAGGTATAATGCCCGCCGTATGATATACATTATGCGAGCTATGGTGGATCCCAAAAACTACCTCGTTACTTTCTTGTGTGGACGTGGTGGTTTTGGTGCATGAAGTGCATGTTTTGGTAATTCACATAGGTGTCTATGAGCAATCCTTTTTGGTGAGAGATGATTAGGATGTGCGATGTTGGGGCAAAGCCGCAAACTATTGGGGAAGTAGTAGCAATTTAACTTTGATATTCTTTATTATATTATATACTCTTACATTCTTTACTTAGTGAGAGTATCCATGGTGAGTTTGGGAACATAGTATACCTGTTTAGGTGATGAGTTAGTTTCACTTGTTGTTCACTATGCTTTATCATTCTTTCTTATCTTTTTCACGAGAGGCTTCAGGGAGGATCCTACTGAGTATACTGTTATACTCACCCTATGATTATATAAATTGTTTTTAGGTCACTTGGAGTAGGTTATAGATCATTCAAGTTTCTACTAGCTTGGGGTTGTAGGAGATGTTTGGGATTCGTGGTTTCTGTTGTTTTTACTTTCTTTTAGGTACTTGAATTTTTCCCATTTCAGTTGTAGTAGTTTGGCATGACATTACATATTTGTACTTGGTCTTTCTTTTATATTTCAGTCTGGGTTGGAGTTATTTGGTGTCATTCCTATCTCTCACTTTTTCATGTGTTATCTTAGAGGGTAATGCCTCCCATTTGAGTGTTACTATACCCTCGGTTCTAGTCTCCAACCTAGGGCCTACTGGACGAAGGAATCAGGGGGTCATTATCTCACTTCTCACATTGGCGGCCCTGGAGAGGTAAAATGTGTGGGGAGGGGGTCATGACAATATATAAAAAGAAACTATGAACATTTCTCCTAATAACATTATTAGTTCTGTTTTGGAGGACCCTATATTCTAAAAATACAAACCCTAGTGTCACTAATAGGAGATCCAAAAGAAGTCCACTAGAGTAGAGTAAATTGTTTTACCAATTCATTTATGTATATTTATTATAAAACATTCTATTGCTATTTTATTTACATACTAAAGTTATAAATATAGTATCATATATACTCTAATATGTTATTTTCATTTTGGTATCACCATAGTCCTCCTTTTATCCATCCTACTAAATGAAATACCACCATGCATGCGTATGTATGACTTTCCTTCTTCACACTCAAGTGTAAGTTTATTTTCATCACAACTATATTTGGATGGTTATAATGATGTATATAATGTATAAAATAATAAAATTCACCTGATATTGACTATTTATAATTAGTATACCATCAAATTTATTACTAATTTACAATTATGTGAATGAAACCATCAATGTTGGGTAACTAAAACCTACCTTCTCCCTGACACGATGACATTCATTCTCCATGATAACCATACAATATTTATTATAAAAATATATATGATTAGTAAATTTCATATTTATGAATATAATATAATTATGTATATTAATAAAATATATCTTATTCATGAAAATGTGGACTTACACAATAAAACAAATAAAAGAAAATGATGTTGTTAATACCAAAAATAATGGTAATAATAAAATATTAATTAATAATGATATAAGAAGATCATATAAGATATTATAAATATGTGTATATTTATCCTATAATTTTATAACAACACATAACAAATATATCAGAGGTTAACACACCCTCGACTAAAGTAATGTACAAGGTACGGTTTAACTTCACAATCTCATTAATATCTGAGATTGTTGAAACGTAAGTGTTTACTGGGATATATTTATCATCCATGTCCATGTTTCTTAAAAATGTATACCTAAATATTCAAAATATTCTCGTATAAATTTTTAAAGTAATTTTTACCCATGTATTATTTTTTATAAAATGTTTTCAGATGAAACATTTTTGTTATATTCCAAACTAGGTACTTTATGAGCTTTAAACAAAATTTGGAAGGAGTACTCATTTTTTAACTTATACAACATGAGAGAAAGTCCTATTATAGTATTACCATATTATTTTCAGCTAAAATGTTTTATTTTAAAATTCCACCCCCTTTTAAATTAATTTCAATACAAATAGGGGTATTTCATCATGATTTTTAATGATTTTATTGGATTGTTTTCATTAATGTCAACCTCATTTGTTGTATTTTTTTAATTGAGGTTAATATATTATGGTATAATCATTAATATTATATTGAAGGGTTAATGATATGTTTGACTATGGATGTGCTATTTTAAAACCATTCCTGGTTTGTGGTTAATTTATTAACATTTCATATGCTAGTTTTAATGCGAATGTTTATTTTGGTAATGTTTCACGGTTTTCATATGAGGAATACATTGGACATAATAAGTGATGGGAGGGGCCTTCTATAGCCCCTTGATGCATTGATAGGTCTCATGAGCCAATCTAGTTTGGGATTTATATGGTTATTTATATTGTCTCTTTCAAATACTTGACGATATGTTTATGAATGCCCACATGTTTAAATTCCCTCATTATGAGATTAGTTATTGATATTTAATATGATTATTCGACTAGTAGAATATCCATGTGAATATTTATATGGAATTATTTGATTTATTCTTTCCATATTATGCTCTAAATTATTTTTATGTTTATTATGTTTCAATTAAACACCTTTCCTTGTGGACTGTGGTTATTTAATCATAATATCTTATCTGGAAAACATACCATACTGAGCCTCTGAATCTAAACATTATTTAAATTTTTCGAATGGGGGAATATATATTTCTAAAAGTTCATTTTATTATTGAAAAACATTTTACCAACATATATGTCCCTATCCCTAAACTGTTGGAGAAAACTCTATCTCTAAATGTTTTTGAGATAGATAAATGATTTTTTTCCAATTTTAATAATACCCACAGATAATATATATGATGGTTTAAGTGTTTAGAAACGTGTTCTGATGAAAAATATATCTATTGGAAATAATATTACCAATTTATAATATTTTTTTTAAATAACATTTATTAAAATATTATAAATTTTTATTACCAGTAAAATTTCATATTATATTTATTGATTTTTCATATATATTACATATGTTTTAATTATTAAAACATATTCAATTTTAACAAATTATCAAAATAAGACATGATTTAATTATAGTAAAAATGAACTTTTTTAATAATACATCATGTTGGATAACCAACAAGATTGTTCCACAATTCTTCCATTGAACATCCCTACCTCCCACAAAATTATATCACTTGAAAACCCTGAACACCCTGCACCTAACCCCCCCCCCCCCCCACCACACACACACCACCACCGTTCATAAACCACACCAAAAACTCCATCGCATCATCAACTGTGAATCTGGAACCCATAAATCTATCACATCCATGTCTGATCCAGCCCTAGAAGCTCTGCCCATCCATGCCAGCTCCAGCCCCATCCATGTCTGCTCAAGTCAGTGCCAAATCATCCAGCCCATCCATTCTCACTCCAATCTATGTCAGCTCCAGCTCATGCCCCATCTATGCCATATCCAGCTGCATACATTCCAGATCCAGTCTATGCACAAACATATGATCAAAGACCTCATATGGAATTGAGGAAAGTCCACAGACCAAGAAATATCATCAATAGATAGTAAAATATATGGCTCCAAAAGTTATTAGATAAAAGTGACGGAATAATAGAAATTAAAAAAATCATTAAAGTGTGATAAAATACATCGAGATAAAATTTGAAACATTCAAAACACAAAATAGATATTACCTATTTTTGTACCACCCCTCCCTTAAGACCCCCCCCCCCCCCCCGAGTGGATGTGTTACACCCTCACATCCATGTTACTGCTTGCACATGAGATTCTTCATCCAACAAGTTCTCTTATCGTAATGTAACTTCCTCCTGAGTATCATGTATAGCTTCGTTGTTATAAACCACATCCTCCTCCTGAAAAAACTACAGGACCTCACTGTAAGGTATGTAATTACTCTCCTAATGAATTTCAATTTCCTCCTGAACAGCCTATATGGACTCTCTCCAAGTAATGGAAACAACCTGGACAACCATGCTACAAGGAAAAATTGTAGCATCCTATGGAGTAGCTACTACCTCCTCCAGGATCAACCCCATTGAATACCCTTCCCCAGCATGAGGAAGAGAAGAACTCATTCAATTTAAACTTCGTTTACTAATATAAATAAAAAAGTGATATAAATGTACTTCCATCATATAGAATTAAAGGAGGTACATAGACAAGTGAATGAAAAAAATAGTGCATCTTATCTATTCAAAAATATTGTTCTAATGGTACAAAGATTTCACTACGGCATGTACATGTACTAGAAACAACTACCACAGTGCAAGGTGGAACACCAAAGTGTTATGGAACACAAGAAAAAATTGCTACAATGTTGTATGAACATTTGTATTGTGGGAAGTACTGGAAAACATCCTCTATAGTTAAAAAAGAAGGAAAATGGTGCAGAACCACTCTAAAATCCAAACTACAATGGTTTAAGAATTATTTCTACGAATTACAAGATCCTCAAAATGACTGGGTTTAGTTCCCATTAGACGGATGTGAAATGAATCAATAGAAATATACAGTATCAAAATACCCCTTCAATAGAAAAAAGTCCCATCATACATGACACAAAAACAGAAAAATACACACATCAAAGAAAATTTAGTAGAGGAAAACACAACTAAAACCCAACACCACAGAACTGGCTCAATATAGTACTAGTGGAAATACATGTAAAAAATGTGTAAAATGAAACTATCATGTAATTATAGCTTCAACTGAAATACCCATACAATTGAAATTTTATAAAATGAGAAATTCAATTTAGACCCTTTTTAACTATTTTAAGAATATAATGAGAGACTGTTGATCCAGATCAAAAAATATCATAAATAATGACATTAAACAATAAAATGGATTCCTTTAAGAGAATAAAACTTAAAAAACTATTCCTCATTCAAACAGATGAGCAATGACCTGATATCCTGAAACCATAAAATTCTCAAAATCATCATCAAGTTATAATCATAAAGGGAAAAGGATAACACAAAGCACTTAGAACCATGTAAATCATCAATAGGAGGAAACCATGGACGAATCAATGAAGATTCATTACCAAGGAATTTCATTGAAGTTAAAATATGGATCTATCTCACTTTATTCCATCATTTTAATGAGTATTGTATTTCTAAACAAGTTTCGTCACTAATATAGGTGTTGGCTATAAATTTTCTTTCAAGAACTCATTTTTTCAACTAAAAAATCACAAATTGCTTGGCTATGTGGGATTCCAGTGAGCTTTAAAATATATATTTCCATAGATTATACAAATAAATCACTAAATCTGAGGAATACTGAAACTATAATAACAAATATATATTTATATATTCAATAAAAGTGAAATGCGGTAAGGGTAAATGAAACAATGAAAGTATACGATCAATTTTTATCATCATACTTTGATAGAATTTAAAATAGCACGATTATTTTAGTTACCTCTAAATATTCATGGACATCAAATAGAGTTATCTTGATTTTTTTTCTTCCGACATCAATACACCTTCAACTTCATTGTTTATCTTTCATGCAATGATAAAAGTTTTGAAGCACTTAATGGTAAATTCATTTACTACACATCCTTGCATTTCATGCGTGATAAATGAAGAATAATAAAAAAACATCGCACTAGAAATATTATATGCATTGAACTATAGAAGATATGAAAATGATGCTACAATATAGAATCATATAACATAAACCATATATAATGTGAATTATAAAAGATATCAATAGAACATGATAGTAAAATATCTTAACAAGAACCATATATTCCCTAAAATGGAGAAATTATAAACCATAATAATAGTCATAAAAATCATTTAGTTCTAATTCTTTCACAGTTTGCAAACTACAATAAAAAAGACAACTCAGTCCTCAACGATAGATCTTTTTATAGAATAGATCATAGAACATGAAAAATAAAACATCCAACTCACCGCCCCACAATTTTACATTGTTATGTAATGAAATGAATCCCAACATCCATCCTAATACTCATATTTAAAGTAAATTGGAATAAATTAAAAAGAAATCAATTTTTTTTTCAAATAAAACATTTTATGATAATCAATAAAAACCTCAAATTTCATTAAATTAAAAAAATAAATTGTATATAAGAAAAAATTAAGAGACTCTAAGTCATCATTTCTTAATGAAAACTATCAGAGCTATCAACTTCATAATCATTGTCCTTATCATCATGTAAGAGTCGTCTAGTACACCTCGCATACAAAAAAATGTGAAAATTTACATTAACTCTATAAGAGTGTGATAATCACTAAGTTGGACAAGGTTGGATCAAACACACATTACTAGAAAAAAAATTATAAACCAATTTTCATGAAAAAATAAATAGAAAATAAAGAATACCTGGTGTGTTATAAGAACTTCTACTAAATTCATCAATTGTGATATTTTTCCAACAACATCATCAACTTGTTTCTCAATTTTATCAAATTTTTCCTCGCTTTTAATAATTCTAGGCCTCTTTTAATCTAAATCACATATCGTTTTTGGTGAAAATAGATACATATAACCCAAACCAAATGTTATTAAATATCCATTTTATCCTCTCCTATTTTTTTTTAAATCTCAATTTTTTCAATATTATAGGTGTTGTTTGGAAGAGAAGATAACTCATTCTCAATTGATTGCTAAAAAAACATTAATACAGGTCAAAAATCTAATATGGAATATACATAATATTTTGTATGGTGGTAAAAAAAATAACCATAAATTAATGAAACATAGAAGAACCATAATGTTTCGATATGTTTTTAGGTTCATTGGTTTTGATCAATATTTGATGATTATCTACATCGTTACATTATTTTTCATAAACAAAAAATATATGATAAAATAAAATAAAAAATATAATAAAAGTAAATAATATCCAAGAGTGGAGAAAATTGTAATACCTTAATTTTAGCATGTATACGTGAAAAAAACATTGTCCCTATATAATGAGGCATTTTAAAATGTGAATGATTTTCTACACCCCTCTTAATTCTTTCTTGAAACAAAATTTAAATTATATTGGGATGAAAAATATTGTTTGATTATAATTAATGATTAGTAACGATTGGTAATATATTATAGTAATTGAAATGGTTTAAACACATAAATTATGGGGAAAATATTTCTTTTCCACCTAATGATTTCAATAACTCCATCAAATTATTCGATGTGTCTTTAGGAATGTGTTTTGGCCCTTTTTTCATAGCCTCATTGTGTGTTCATTTCTAAAAATAATATACCATTAACTTAGATTTTTAGGATTTCCATGCATCACTCATTTTCTCCATTACTCAATGATATGGTTCGTACCCTTTAATGAATTAACATGAAAACTGAAACATAAAAAAAAGAAATCATGTTTATAAAAAATATATTATTAAAATAACAATAACAATAATTACTAAGTATGTAACTTAATTTCAACCCACACATTGTACTTTTTTAATATCTACTAATATCCAATCCTGAAAATCTAATGGTAATTACCAAGGGTCTCAACCTAAACAACCGATGGGGGAATATAATTTTCATTCTAAATTTTAAATGGTTAATGAAACTCATTGACATTTATAAAAATACACTCTGACAAAATTTTTGTCTTGCTAAACCCATGACCCTTTTCATTTCTCACATTACATTCCCAATCTTTCTTTCTTCTCATAGTGAAATGATAAGAAAAAATTGATTATTGATTCAAATCAACTAGAATTTATTTATCATTGGAAAGCGATGACTTAATTATGCTAGCAAATTCATTATTTTCAACTTGATGATTATAACACTTTGAATCAAATCAAAATTATATATATGTTTAAACACATAAAATTAGTATATGAAAATCGATAATTTACATAAAATAGAAAACCACTTACCAAAAATATGAGTTTCTTTTCTCCGAAAGTCCACTATATAAAGCATAACATTGATTTTATAATTAAAGTAATAATAATAAATGGAATAAGGTAAAAAAGTTCATCGACTTACACATTCTCGTAAATTTTATACACCACTTATTCACGAATATCTCTCCATAAATTTTTTTAGGTTTTATCATTTCATACACTATTTACAACGAATATTGGAAATTAAAAATTATAATTTATCTAAAAGAAACCATAAAAAATATCATAAAATTATTACTAGTAAATTACAGTAATATAAAAAGATGGATTCATTCATTTCATCTTTATCTACCAATGAATTCAGACATTTTTTAGAGGCTTTTGAATGGTTCTCTATCAGAAATAAAGATTGTTTTAATGGTTTATTTTTTGACACTTATATATTTTTTATAGAACATGACGATTACAATTTTTATAAAAAACATGAAAAGGATATCAATAAAAATTAATAAAAAATAAAAGAAAAAGATAATTTTTTTAAATTTAATTAAAATTCATAAATTAATACCACTAATTCATCTCATGAAACCACATTAATCTTGATTTAAGGGTTCATAATGGATAATAGGTCAAATTTATATATGAAATAAAATAAATAAAATAGTATGTAATCATATAAAAGTGTCAAATATAATGTAAAAGCAGAATCTAAAATCAAATAATTATATTTAAAACTGAAAACTAAATAAATTTTTAATTTTTGGAAAAAATAAAATAATGAAAATAATAAAACATGTCATTTTCATGATCATAGACAAAAATATCATGTTTATGTAGTTTCATTATAAATAGTTCAAGAATTCATGTCACCCTTCAATCAAATCAAGTGATAGATCATCAATTGAAATTGCTTTCCCATCCATTATGGCACAATTTTCCACATCAAAATCTGTTGATTTTTTTATGTCGTACACATTAGGTATGATATCTTACTCTATTTCAAACTAGTTTCTTTGTTTAGTATGGTAGAAAGAATCCAAATTTTCTCTTTATATTCAGCTATATAAAACACTTGTATGGCTTGAGATTCAAGTACAAAGGGCTCATCATTTTTAATAATTCTCTTATGGTTGATGAGGATGAATCCAAAATTATCATCTTTAACACCTTCAATGGGATTTTTCCAATCACCCTGAAATAAAATTACACTATTTCACTAGATAATTCAACTTAATAATTTTTGTCAACACACAATAATATGATACATTTACTGTATATGTAGTTACACTCATAGCAACCACACAATTTTGGGTCACCCCATCTTATCAATAGATTTCACACTCCACGGATAACCATTTCAAGTGACATTTTTCATCGTTTTAATCCACATGATAGGAAACTAACTTAAAAGAGTCAAATCAATAGTTATAGAAGTGTCATGAGGTACAAAATTTGAATCCTGATTAATTAACGACAACTAAAAATGTTAGAAATAATAAATCAAAAAAATTTAAATTGAAACTTATGATATATAATGCACATTATCAAAAAAACATTTATAGAACTCATTTTTATCGATTTAATAAATTATTTCTAGTCTATGTTAATATTTTATATGTGGAATTTCATAGTGCTCCAGAAAAAACAGTAATAAGGTATGAATTTTAAAAACAATAAAACTGTAAAAAAATTATTGTTCTGTATCTTACTGTTCATATATTTGAACTTCAAAATAATTTTCGAAAACATAATTATGTGCTTTTAATATCATTGAAATTTCATGTTGGATATCATTCTTTTTGGAAATTTCGTTACATTTTAAAGAGAATATAGACCCCCTTTACATGTTTCATCACCTTCACCATCCTTGATTCTTTTAGTAATTTTTTTCTACGGTTTTAATTTCATGAAAATATCTTGAAAAAAATTTCATTCACTCTTCAATAATATATCCTTATATAGTTGAATCATTTGGGTGCCATTTTTTATGAGCATACATTTTCAATCATTACAAAAACCAATAATCAATCAAAATAAATAACTTAATTAAATGTACTAAAATTTAAAAGATGAAAGCATAGTTTTCTTACCTCTCAATTGGATACATTCAAAGATAATAAATAGGTCCAATAATATTGTATTAATTTGATGAATGAATTACTAAGTTTTTAACGTTTTCAAAAAATAAAGTTGGGAAGATACTCTCCAGATAACAAAGTTTGGCAGCACCAAAATGTTATAACCTCTGAATATATTCAAATGCTTCATGTTTTGATCATAAATCCTTAAAAAAGTTACTCAGATTAATAAAAATTCCGCTTACCTCCTTATTTTTCATTTTCATAAGATCCAATGGTAATAGATGTTGCATTAAAACTTGTTGGTGATGACTTTTTAAACCAAAAAAATTTCCATCAATATTTTTTATCTTAATGATTGAAGAATATCTATCTTGAACTTTGATAAAGGCTAATACCCTAATCATTTCATATTTTTCCTGATCCATTAATGTAAAGCATGCTACAGGTAGTTATGTTCCACCATGATCCTTATATGGGTGAAGATCTTGTCTTAATATTAAATCTACCAAGTCATGTTGAGATTGATAAGTATCTTTAGGTTTCCCCTCACTAAAAAAAGGTGTGCTCATGAAATCTTCATAGATATTTTTGATTATAAATGCATAACATCCAAATTGTGGTTTAAAAAAGGATTCTCCCTAAAAGGTATTTGAAAGAAAAAACATTTCTTTTTTGAAGGCACATCCAAATATATATTCTATTTATTATATCACCATATTTTTTCCAAATACGGAATCCAATACTTTCATCAAATTTGAAAATTCTAACCCATTATGAGATTTAGGTGGTATCACCAATTCTATTTCCCCATTAACAACCTTTTTATTTTGATGAAATTTGTATCTTTTAACTATGAAGCGTCGATGGCCCATGTAACACATCTTATTAGTTTTTTTCATGTACAGTGAACATGCTTCAACATTGAAATAAGGAAATTAATTTTTACCCATGGTATGACAAATTGATAGTTTACCAAATGCGGAAAAGTCAATAATTGTACACATTAATGCATCTTTTAATACAAAAAACTAATTTTTTGATGCGTCAAATGTTTCAATACCAAACTATCATAACAATTACAACACATCAATTAAAGATTAGGACTAGGTATCAATAATGAAATAATAAAATATGAAAAATTCATACAAAATAATGGAGGAAAATTATAAATCATAATGATAAGAGGCAATATGATATATTAAGTAGACATCATTCCAATTTTATTGAACCCATCACTTGAGAATATTAGGATAAATTATCTTGGATCACTTGAAAAAATCTGAATACTTATCATTAAAGTCATTCCAAACATAGAAACTTGTTGGGTGCCTTAATTTTTTATATTTAACTTTCTAATGCTCATGCCATGTCCCTAGAGGGGCCATTTAAGATGGAATGAATCGTCTTTTAAGCCTAGGTATCATGGGGAAGTAAAACTAAACCTTCATTGGTATTTTTTTTAATATTTTTTAATTCCATAATACTTCCATCATCATTAGTTTCCACCTCAAAGCATCACGATTTAGGAAACTATCAATGAAATGTTTTTCCTTTTGTAAAATCACAAAATGATTCGAACATTCATCAATCTTATTATAATCTATCTCAGAACTCATGATGATCCTTTTTTTACCTTCATAAATGACCTAGTTAATACTAAATTATTGGGGGGTTCTCTCTAAAATAGTTTTATAAGTCCATCAATCACCACGTTAGTGATCCCATGTAAGAATTTCAGAGGATACATCTCAATAATAAAAGAAAATTTAGTAATTTCTTAACATCCAAGGTATAAAAATTTCCTAACATATTCCACCAATTTAAAAAATGTTTACATGTAAATATAATGACATGATGATATTATTTCTGGTTTCTCAAATTCGATGGTATCCCCTAACATTTCAAGCATATCATCTTTAGAAGAAATACCATGTTCAACACTAAAAATATTTTTTTCATCCTTAAAATTCAACCCCCCATGAAAAATACAAATAAATTTTTGATAATCTTCACCCATTTAGTTGATAATGAGGTGATATTTTAGAATATATCAATGAAAATAATGTTTATAAACACAACTTTTACATAGACATGAAATCTTGTTTTCCATCAATGATGTTGAAAAATAAATCACAAGGAATAAATCTAAACCACTTAAATAGTCTTGAGATGTTCTCCTTAACATCACCAAAATCTTATCACTAAATATATTCATTAAAAATTTTACAACATATTATTAAATTATCATGAATTTAAACACAGTAAATAAACAATATTTGGCTAAATAATATTACAATATAATATATATTATAAAATTGATTAACATGGAAACTAAAAAAATATTATTAGACCATAAGATATAATAAACAATAATTGAATACTAATCTTTCATTTATATCATCATCATTTTAGGGTAATTGAATAAACTAATATATCAAATTAAAATCACCAATCTTGCAGCAGAAGATTGGATGAGGGGAGGGGGGTAGTGCAAAAATAGTTATAAAAATAAAACAGAAATGAAGAAGAGGATATCGAAGGAATCAAATTCCAATTAAATCTTAGGCAATGGGAAGAGGATATAGAAAAATAGGAATTACAAAGTGAGGTTTTTCCAGATATCATATATGGCATCAAAATAGATTGTGGCATGAGAACATCCTTGGGGAAAGAGGGAGATTTAACATGCACTTGTGGATTTCAAGGGTGGATTGAAGCTGAATGATGAATTGGGATGGGAGATCCTATGGTAAAAATTTATAAACTCAATGGATCGAGAATAAGCATGGGATAATTGAAGCTGTGCATCCCTTTTTAGGAAAGTGTGGGTGTAGGGTTAGTGGGTGCGACAACTGCAGGTGCAGGGGTGATGTGTACGGGGGAGGCGGGGGTAGAGGGTGTGTGGGGGGGGGGGGCATCGGTGAGTGTGCGTTGATATGTGTATAAAAAAATTTATCATAAAAAATTAATTACATAAATAAAAACATAAAATCATATATAATATTTTAAATAAAAACTATTATCAGTATATATGACATCCCTTTTTTTATTACATAATGTTCTATTATATTTTACAAATAGAGGATATATAAAGTATAGTGTCAAGGAAATCAGGAGCATAATACAAGAAAACATAAAACAATATTTTAAATCCCCATGAAAAAATTTCTTCAAATGTCCATCCTATGTACAATTACAACATCTCTTAACCTGGAGACATACATCCAAGGAATGGGTGAGCAGAAGGCCGAGTAAGCAATGACATGGAATCAGCTTACTAATGATATCAATAAGTACTTATTGAAATAAATGAAGACTTGAGAAAATAATGAAGAGAAAAAACCTATTAAAAATAACATGAATCATATTTTGAATATGTGGATACAAAATATAATTTATACATTCATGAACATATCACCAAGGTTCATCCCCACGGTGTTATAAACATTACCTGGGTTTTCACCAAGATATTGTGAAACTTGTCAACTCTAGAGATTAAATTCATTACCCAATGCATTAGAGATCTATCAGTGTGAACCCTTAATATGTCTTTATATTAATTTTATCCGCATATATCATAATAAATAATTTCATAAATAACTCATATAGAATAAAATAAATGGGTTTCATTTCAAAATTGTGTCTTTTTAAAAAGTTCATAAAAACAAGATCATTATGTCATTTATAACCCATTGAAAGGGACTGAGGGTTATATGTATGCCAATTATAGAATATAATATATCAATTTTATGTCTTTATGAATTCCCCTCGAAATGAAATAGGTTTGGGTATTCACATAAACAAAATAGGAGAATTTATTTAGGAAAATAGAGAGATTTTGAGATGAAAATTCTACAGCAAAACTGCTATACAATATGGTTTTTGAAAGCATTAAAAAAAGAAGGGACAGAGTTCACCCATTCATAATAAATTCATGATATAGTATAAGGAAATATTAAAATGGGTATAGGAACATGGTATATCTATTTGAATGACAAACCACATGGAAATGAAACACAAAATAAAACAGAAGAGGTGATTTCTTTTATGAAAACTTGGTAGCCTAATAGTGTCACATAAAAATAAATAAAATCAGTTGATGAGATAGGAAAGGGTATCTCATCAATTGGAAATGAAATGGATAGTAATAATTATATATAAGAGAATACCACACATAATAAAATGGAAAATAGAAGATATAATATAAAGAAGTCATGACTAAAAGAGGAGGGTAAAGGGTTCCCTTACATTAAAGAGTAATTTCAAATGATTGAAGGTTAAGACCTTGGGGGGCTTGAGGGAACCATGGAAGGAATAATTGGGATTTAAAAATACCATATATTCGTTTAGAAAGATTTTGTAATGAAAGGAATGATGGAATGGGTTGGTATTTAGTGCAAAAGTGAGGGAATATTTTATTAATTTCCAAGGGACACCTCATCGGTGGTATTTGAAAAACCACAGGCTTGACCAGGGTATTTGACCATGGTATTGTCTACATGGAAAACCACATAACATTTATTACTATTAAAAAGTTTAAAGGAATTATTACATCATGATTACATTAGTAATGTTGTCATTATAAACACCGACACTAAAGATTATATTTTTACTATTCACCAAAAAAGAAAAAAAATTAATAAAAAACTCACAAATTCGTCCAAAAATAATATTGATATTCTAAGTTCAAAAATGAAGTCCATTTTATGAAAATAATTTCATAATTATGAGATATTTAATTTTTAAGTAAAAACACTACCTACCCGAGAAAAATACGAAAATTTAACTAATAATTTTGAAACCATTATTTACTAATGATATAATATCACATTACCAAACAAGATGTCTAAATTATATTTATACATTCTTAAGTTTGGTTAATATTTCATTGGTTACATTACTATGCATAAGGGTGGTATTTCAATTCATACATTACTATTTACTAAAAATTAAGTTGATCTTATTATACACTAAATTTCATACTAATCACAGCTATATAAGACTATTTGTTGAGAATCATTTCATAATATGAATTATTTAAAGTACAGAACATATTTTAAAATAACATTTTTCCATAAAACACGAATAATATAGAACTTCTATAAATTTATCCTATAGTTTTTTGATATTTGAAAGTCACAAATTTTACCATAATAAGAAAGAACAATTTTATTTATACAAAAGGATTACACAAAGTAACTAAGGTCTTGTTAAATATCCCCTTATAAAAACTGCATCCGACCTAAGATTGATGTGTGAAATGGTGATTGAATCTTGGGGTAGCTCGGACAACATTGATTGAGTGGTGATTTCTATCAACATGAACATCTCCCTTAAGTAATTCTGTTCATGCTTCACATGTCATAGTTTGGATTGGGCTTTGTCCAGAGAAAAGCCTTATGATGTAACCTACTATCCAAAATCTGAGAGATGAGATTCGTACGGCCCAAGTCTACTGGATGAGGTCATCGAATATTCTTTCTGTATTAATTAACCATGATCATTTGTATTTATAAGCAATAATCATAACGTTATAGCTTCCAACAGTCATATTGAACAACAATCATATAACAGTCAAAACCCATAGGTCTCATTTTAATTATAATAACTTCAATATAGTTTCTTTGAGTATAAAATAAAATAACAAACAAAATTAAGAAAAAAAATTATTAAAAAGTTCACGTCATTATAGTATATGTATATAGAAAAAGTATTAATTTTTAAATATTAAATCAGTATAGTATATAAAAATGTATTATATAAAAAATTCAATATTTAAATACCCATTATTAATTACATAATGTATTATTATATTATTAATATAAAAAATTATAAAAAAATAAAAATTTTAAATGATAATATAAAATAATTTTTCATTGTGAATATCAATTATTAAATAATTATATTTCAATTATGTTTGTTATTTTTTATCCATTACCATGTTTTTATTTATTATATTTTTTAATTTAATATTTTTTTTAAAGTAATGTCCTGGACCATGACTAAGATGAAAAATCTTATTATCAAGCGAGAAGATTACAAAAGACTAAAAGTAGGAATTTTATTACAATCCTTAGTAAGGAGAGGAAGGAGGTCATCTGGCAACTCATCAAACCACATAATGGTCTGGTTGATCCCCTTGTCTGCAGGAGCATCTGCCACTGTATTAGCTTCACGGTAGGCATGGGTGGTAATGTATCTGTTCTCTTAAAGCGAGTTCGGGCAGATCTTCCAACTCGCAGTAAGAGGCCAAGAGAGGTGGAAAACCCCATTCCAAATGTCTTGAACAATGGTGGTGGAGTCGCTTTTGATCCAGATATTGTTCCAGCCTTTATATATGACAAATTGGATGGAATGGATGAGAGCCAACATCTCAACTTCAAAGGAGGAAGTTATCCCACAACTGCCATAGAAACAACCATGGTAGTGAACTGATGAGTCTATGAAGATAGCCCCACAACCCACAGGGCCTGGATTTCATTTGGAAGCCCCATCCACATTGATCATGATCCATCTCGGAAGCAGGGCTTGCTAGAAGACTTCAAGAAAACACTTTGTTTGAGGAAAAATGCCTTCCATCCGCAGACGCCTCAGGATCACAAATTAACCAATCGTGTTGTCACAATTGGCTTTCTAGATCAAGGCAACATCTTTAATAGTAATCAGGATTCTCGTGTGACCAGCAATGAGATTGGGCATGTGATTATTATGAATTTTGGCATTTCTATCATACTAGATAATGTGTAGAAGCTCTTCCATGAAATATAAGAAGGGGGTTTTGATTTGTGGAAAGAATTTAAGCTCCACACAGTGCTTTACCTGAAAGAGGATATTGTCAAAAGGAGGCCATCTGCAATCCAAAATTTCAGAAATAAAATTCCACATAGTGAAAGCCTTAGCACAGGATAAAAAAATATGGTTGATATCTTCTCGGTTTTGGTGATAGAGAGGGAATTTAGGACAATGTTGAATGCCAAAATATTGGAGACAAGTCTCAGTAGGGATACACTTGTGGACCAATCACCATATAAGAGTATGTCTGGAAAGTTTAATCCAAGGTTTTTTAAAAATATTTAACCAGAACAAAATTAGATTCAGAGTCATAGAAATAATGATTTTAAAAATTTTTAGAATCGAGCATACCATTGTGGGCCGGTTTCCAAACCAGAAGGTCATCATCGCTAGATAAAGGGTAGCCCTCCACCACCTGCATTATGTAGTCAAGTAGCTCTAATGTTCTGGAATGCATCACATCCATTATAGTACAGTTAATGCTATCAGGGGAGTATTAGGGGGAAGCATGGAGATAAGCGGGGAGCCAGTCCAGTTTTCCAACCAAAATGAATGGTGGAGTCCATGCTAACCAAACATCTAGAGTTATTCATGATGCGGACAAATTAGTTTCTCAGAGAGGGCCAAAGAGAAGATTGTACATAGTTTAGATTCCCATTCTTTAACCTCATAAGAAATTTATTTTTATGGAAAGAAAGGGAGTCTGAGGTGTTATTGATCAGTCTCCAAGAGATCCTTTCTTGGATGGCCTCATTGAACAACATGATATTTTTAATATCAAGCCCACCCTTTTCAAGAGGGGTGCAGTAGGTCGATCAAGGGATAGTAACAAGTGTCCTTTCAATGATGCTGCCGGTCTAGACAAAATTTTTAATCTAAGTATTAATTATCTTGAAAAGACCAAGAAGCCACTTATAAATCATGAGGGATTAAACCAATTTAGAAATAATGGTCGATTTCACAAGGAAAATCCTTCCACCAATGGATAGAGATTTCCCTCTCCAGGAGGTAAGATGATTAATCACTTGATCAGACACATTATTAAAATAAATAGATTTTGGTCTGCCCAAAAAATGAGAACTCAAAGATAAGTAAAAGGAAATTAACCTCCCTCTATGCCGAGATTTTCTATAACGTGGCCTCTTCGTAATGGGATAATGCTTTTTTAAGGTTAAGGATGTTTCGTTTATTTCCACTGAGAAAAAGAATTATGCGATCGGTATATAGGAGATGTGTTGGGATAGTTAGGTTCTTGGAAGCCAAGATGGGTTTTAGGTTACCTTGAGAAACAAGGGAGTAAAGAAATATACTTAGGTAGTCTTCCACAATAGGAAAGAGAATTATAGAAAGAGGATCACCTTGACAAACTTCTTTAGAGCACTACTAGAAATACAATGTTTCCCAACAGTTCAGAACAGTTGGGAAAGGCCTTCTAACCGTTAGTATATCATATACCAACAGTTCTGAGAACCGTAGGGAAGTAATCCATTAGGAAAGGTTTTCCCAACGGTTTACAGGAAACCGTTGGCATATGCTGGGAAAATCAAATATACCCCAACGGTTCTGGAAAACTGTTTGAAAAAACTCTCCCAACGGTTTGGCCAGAACCGTTGGGAAATCCCAATAGTCGACAACTATCCCAACGGTTCTGGAAAACCGTTGGGATAGTGTTTCTACATGGATCCTTTTCCCAATGGTTCTAAACCGTTGGGAACCATCTATTTACGAACGGTTCAATGAACCGTTGTTAAATAGAGGAGCTCTAGGCTATGCCAACGGTTTAAAACCGTTGGCATACCCTGCACAGCAGCCTCCCAGCAGGCAGCCTAGCAGACTGCCTACAATTCCTACAATTTGAACCAGGGGCCTCATTGGGGCTCATTTTGAGCTCATTTTCAATCCAATAATTGTACCTGCAATAAAATAAGTCATACACATACAACATATACAATTAAGAACAAATTCATACACAACATATTCAATTAAGAACAAATTCATACACAATTAATATATAATACATCCTAAAACTATACACATTCATAATTAAATTAGAATTCATAACGTAATTATAAACATACATAATTCATTTAGAATTAAATTTCAAATTTAGATGACAATTATATGTCGAATCTGAAATTCAATTCATAATTTGATCGGTTGTTTCTATACCAAATATTTTTACCTCAAATGATTCCATTTTAAACAAAATACATACACCTGGAGTGATACCGACAACACCGCTCCTCGGATTGAGGCTGGGTTGACTCGTACAGGACACATACGACCCATGAATCATTGTGCTAAAGTATCGACACAGTCCGAATGCCTTTGGTCGGTTTTTCGTATGTCAGTTGATGCTTTTCACTTAAATTGACATCCTTTCGAAACAATAGACGAACACTTTGAGTGGTTCCGGCCACACCGCATCTCCGATTTAGGCAGGGTTGATTCGTACACGTCACATATGACCGATGGATCGTTCTACTAATGTTTCAACAGAAACAGAATCCGTTTGGTCGGTTTTCCATATGTACTTAAAATGGTGTCCGTTTTAAACAAAAGAGAGACACATAGACTGATCCCGACCACACCACGACTTCGATTCATCCCGGGTTGGCTCGTACACGTCACATATGACCCATGGATCGTTGGGATAAATTATCAACTGATTCGGAATGCGTTTGGTCAGTTTTCCGTATGCAAGTTGTTCTTTTCACTTATAATCCTGTCCATTTTAAACAAAAGAGGCACAGTTAGAGCGGTGGTGGCCACACCGCTCCTCGGATTGATGCGGGATTGACTCGTACACGTCACATACGACCCATGGATCTTTGTGCTAAAGTATCGACACAGTCCGAATGCCTTTGGTCGGTTTTACGTATGTCAGTTGAAGCTTTTCACTTAAAATGACGTCCTTTTGAAACAAAAGATAGACACTTTGAGTGGTTCCGGCCACACCGCGTCTCCAATTGAGGCAGGGTTGATTCGTACACGTCACATATGACCCATGGGCCGTTCTCCAAAAGTTTCAATGGAAACCGAATCCGTTTGGTCGGTTTTCCATATGTACTTAAAATGGTGTCCGTTTTAAACAAAATGGAGTCACTTAGACTGATCCAGGCCACACCGCGACTCAGATTCATCCCGAGTTGGCTCGTACACATCACATATTACCCATGGATTGCTGGGATAAATTATCAACAGATTTGGAATGCATTTGGTCGGTTTTCCGTATGCCAGTTGTTCTTTTCACTTATAATCCTGTCCATTTTAAACAAAAGAGACATAGTTAGAGTGGTTTCGGCCACACCGCTCCCCGGATTGATGCGGGATTGACTCGTACACGTCACATATGACCCATGGATCTTTTTTCTAAAGTATCAAGACAGTCCGAATGCCTTTGGTCGGTTTTCCGTATGTCAGTTGATGCCTTTCACTTAAAATGACATCCTTTTGAAACAAAAGACAGACACTTTGAGTGGTGCCAGCCACACCGCATCTCTAATTGAGGTGGGGTTTATTCTTACACATCACATATGACCCATGGATCGTTCTCCTAATGTTTCAACGGAAACCGAATCCGTTTGGTCGGTTTTCCGTATGTACTTAAAATGGTGTCCGTTTTAAACAAAAGAGAGGCACTTAGACTGATCCTGGCCACACCGCGACTCTGATTCAATCCGGGGTTGGGTCGTACACGTCACATATGACCCATGGATTGTTGGGATAAATTATCAACAGATTCGGAATGCGTTTGGTCGGTTTTCCGTATGCCTGCTGTTCTTTTCACTTATAATCCTGTCCATTTTAAACAAAAGAGACACAGTTAGAGCGGTGTCGGCCACAACGCTCCTTGGATTGATGCAAGATTGACTTGTACACGTCACATACGACCCATGGATATTTTTTCTAAAGTATCGACACAGTCTGAATGCCTTTGGTCGGTTTTCCGTATGTCAGTTGATGCTTTTCACTTAAAATGACGTCCTTTTGAAACAAAAGACGAACACTTTAAGTAGTGCCGGCCACACTGCGTCTCCGATTGAGGCAGAGTTGATTCGTACACGTCAGATATGACCCATGGATCGTTCTCCTAAAGTTTTAACGGAAACCGAATCCGTTTGGTCGGTTTTCCGTATGTACTTAAAATGGTATCCGTTTTAAACAAAAGAGAGTCACTTAGACTGATCCCGACCACACCGCGACTCGGATTCATCCCGGGTTGGCTCTTACACATCACACATGACCCATGGATTGTTGGGATAAATTATCAACAGATTCAGAATGAGTTTGGTCAGTTTTCCGTATGTCAGTTGTTCTTTTCACTTATAATCATGTCCATTTTAAACAAAAGAGACACAGTTAGAGCAGTGTCGGCCACACCGCTCCTCAGATTGATGCGGGATTGACTCATACACGTCACATACGACCCATGGATCTTTGTTCTAAAGTATCGACACAGTCCGAATGCCTTTGGTCAGTTTTCCGTATGTCAGTTGATGCTATTCACTTATAATGGCATCCTTTTGAAACAAAAGACGGAAACTTTGAGTGGTGCCGGCCACACTGCATCTCCGATTGAGGTGGGGTTGATTCATACACGTCACATATGACCCAAGGATCGTTCTCCAAAAGCTTCAACGGAAACCGAATCCGTTTGTTCGGTTTTCCGTATGTACTTAAAATGGTGTCCGTTTTAAACAAAAGAGAGCCACTTAGACTGATCCTGGCCACACCGCGACTCGGATTCATCCCAGGCTGGCTCATACATGTCACATATGACCCATGGATCATTGGGATAAATTATCAATAGATTCGGAATGCGTTTGGTCGGTTTTCCGTATGCCAGTTGTTCTTTTCACTTATAATCCTGTCCATTTTAAACAAAAGAGACACAGTTAGAGCGGTGTCGGCCACACGGCTCGTCGGATTGATGCGGGTTTGACTCGTACATGTCACATACAACCCATGGATATTTGTGCTAAAGTATTGACACAGTCCGAATGCCTTTGGTCGGTTTTCCGTATTTCAGTTGATGCTTTTCACTTAAAATGACGTCCTTTTGAAACAAAAGACGGACACTTTGAGTGGTGACGACCACACCGCGTCTCCGATTGAGGCGGGGTTGATTCGTACACGTCACATATGACCCATGGATCATTCTCCTAATGTTTCAACGGAAACTGAATCCTTTTGGTCGGTTTTCTGTATGTACTTAAAATGGTATCCGTTTTAAACAAAAGAGAGTCACTTAGACTGATCTCGGCCACACTGCGACTCGGATTCATCCCGGGGTGGCTCATACATGTCACATATGACCCATGGATCATTGGGATAAATTATAAACAGATTCAGAATGCATTTGGTCGGTTTTCCGTATGCCAGTTGTTCTTTTCACTTATAATCCTGTCCATTTTAAACATAAGAGACACAGTTAGAGCGGTGTCGGCCACACCGCTCCTCGGATTGATGCGGGATTGACTCGTACACGTCACATACGACCCATGGATCATTGTGCTAAAGTATCGACACAGTCTGAATTCCTTTGGTCGGTTTTCCATATGTCAGTTGATGCTTTTCACATAAAATGGCGTCATTTTGAAACAAAAGACGAACACATTGAGTGGTGCCGGCCACACCGCGTCTCCGATTGAGGCGGGTTTGATTTGTACACGTCACATATGACCCATGGATCATTCTCTTAAAGTTTCAATGGAAACCGAATCCGTTTGGTCAGTTTTCCGTATGTACTTAAAATGGTGTCCGTTTTAAACAAAAGAGAGACAGTTAGACTGATCCCGGCCACACCGTGACTCGGATTCATCCCGGGTTGGCTCGTACACGTCACATATGACACATGGATCGTTGGGATAAATTATCAACAGATTTATAATGCATTTGTTCAGTTTTCCATATGCCAGATGTTCTTTTCACTTATAATCCTGTCCATTTTAAACAAAAGAGACACAGTTAGAGCGGTGTCGGCCACACCGCTCCTCGGATTGATGCGGGATTGACTCATAAAGGTCACATACGACCCATGGATCTTTGTTCTAAAGTATCGACACAGTCCGAATGATTTGGTCGGTTTTCCGTATGTACATAAAATGGTGTCCGGGGGCTGTTCGGGAGGCTGTCCGGGGGGTGTTCGGGGGGTTGTCCGGGGTCCAAGGAGCTGGGAGGGGGGGGGGGGCTGTCCGGGTGCTGTCTGAGGGGCTATCCGGGGGGTTGTCAGGGGTCCAGGGAGGAGGGTGGGGGGGGGGGGGCTATTCGGAGGGCTGCTCGGGGAGTGTCCGGGGGGGTGTTCGGGGGGTTGTCTGGGGTCTAAGGAGGAGGGGGGGGGGGGGGGGGGGTTGTCCAAGGGGTGTTCGGGGGGTTGTCCGGGGTCCACGGAGGTGGGTGGGGGGGCTGTCCGGGGGGCTATACGGAGGGTGTTCGGGGGGTTGTCAGGGGTCGAAGGAGCTGGGTGGGGGGCTGTCCGAGGGGCTGTCTGGGGGGTTGTCAGGGGTCCAGGGAGGAGGGTGGGGGGGGGGGGGGGCTGTCCGGGGGGTGTTCGGGGGTTTGTCCGGGGTCCAAGGAGGAGGAGGGGGGGGGGGGGGCTGTTCGGGGGGCTATGCGAGGGGCTGTCTAGGGGCTGTCCGGGGGGTTGTTCGGGAGGTGTTCGGGGGGTTGTTCGGGGTCCAAGGAGCTGGGTGGGGGGGCTGTCCGGGGGCTGTCAGAGGGGCTGTATGGGGGGTTGTCAGGGGTCCAGGGAGTAGGGTGGGGGGGCTGTGCGGGGGGCTGTGCAGGGGGTTTTCGGGGGGGGGGGGGGGGTTGTCCGGGGTCCAAGGAGGAGGGGGGGGGGGGGCTGTTCGGGGGGGGGGGGCTGTGCGGGGGGCTGTCAGGGGGGTGTTTGGGGGGTTGTTCGGGGTCCAGGGAGGAGGGTGAGGGGGCTGTGCGGGGGGCTGTCCGGGGGGTGTTCGGGGGGTTGTCCGGGGTCCAGGGAGGAGGGTGGGGGGCTGTGTGGGGGGCTGTCTGGGGGTTTTCGGGGGGTTGTCCGGGGTCCAAGGAGGAGGGGGGGGGGGGCTGTTCGGGGGGCTGTCTGGGGGGCTGTTCGGGGGACTGTCCGGGGGCTGTTTGGGGGGCTGTCAGGGGTCCAGGGAGGAGGGTGTATGGGGGCTGTGCGGGGGGCTGTGCGGGGGGTGTTCGGGGGGTTGTCTAGGGTCCAGGGAGGAAGGTGGGGGGGGGGGGGGGCTGTGCGGGGGGCTGTCCGGGGGGTGTTCGGGGGGTTGTTCGGGGTCCAAGGAGGGGGGGGGAGGCTATTCGGGGGGCTGTCCGGGGGACTGTCTGGGGGCTTTCCGGGGGGCTGTCAGGGGTCCAGGGAGGAGGGTGTATGGGGGCTATGCAGGGGGCTGTCTGGGGGGTGTTCGGGGGGTTTTCCGGGGTCTAGGGAGGAGGGTGGGGGGGGGGGGGGTCTGTGCGGTGGGCTGTCCGGGGGGTGTTCGGGGGGTTGTCCGGGGTCCAGGGAGGAGGGTGGGGGCTGTCTGGGGGGTTGTCTGGGGTCCAAGAAAGAGGGGGTTCCCAAACACACAAACACTAAAAGACATCAAAATCCATAAAAACAGATAATATATAAAAATAACTCAACTCCAATACTATACTACGAGTCTAGATAAAACCAACAACTAGAATAGATTAAATATCAAATCTCAGTAATATTAGTAAAAAATTCAATGGATCAATTTGTCCCACACCACCCTCACCATCATCACCATCATCACCATCACCATCACCATCATCATCATCATCACCATCATCATCACCATCATCATCACTCTCGTCCTCGTCCCCATCATCGTCGTCGTCCCCATCATCGTCCTCGCCCTCGCCCTCCTCACCACCATCATCGTCAAGCTGAACATCGTCCTGAGCACCACTAGAACTGTCACCTGGTGCACCATATATAGAATGTATTGACGATATATACTCATCAAAATCTGGGCTGGCCTTTGATGGAAGTGTTGGACGTAGAACTTCAATAAATTTTATAAACGCATTGTTTTCCCTAGAAGACTGTTCTGCCGTCTCTGTGGCCCTTATCTCAGCCTCTTCTGCATGTGCCCTAACTTGCTGCAGCTCGGTGGCACTATAGCTCGTACCTGAGGAGGTCCAATACCTCGTCGGGGCTACCCTACGTCGGCAGCGTACTCTGCCAGGATGCTCCTCTCCTAACACCTGATGTAAGTGATCTCTAGGCCCAAAATTGTCCGGTTCTTGGGCATCGAGGGCCTCTAAAGCAACCTGTTACAAATTTAAATATATTATTAAGTTACAAAATAGATATTAAAATATAAAATCAATAGATTAAAACTTACAATCTGCGGATGAGTCGCTTCGGTGATGACAATTCCATCCTTTTTCCGTCTACTCGAGCAAAACAGTTTTTCTCGAGGCACACGTCCTTAAATATTCTGTATTTTCCTCTACAATGATATTGAAAACTAAAGTTATATGAAAACATTAACAAACGATTAAATAATTGAGAAAAAAAAAAGAAAATGTATATAAGGCCCTAGCCTTAAACCTTACCTAATCTTGAGTTATTACAAGATTACACATTGAGGATCTTTTCAGGTTTAGAGTTTTAGAGAATTAGATCATGAAACTTGAATTAAATTCCACATTTAAACAAAGTGGTTACATAAAAGACAATATTTATTCTTCCCATCAACGGAAACATATTTAAAATGAAACATGGATTCTTTCTTGACACATCCTCGACACTATCATCACATCATGTACCTTTCCCTTGACCTATGAAAAACATTTCAAAAACTTGGGATGAGCATAAAAGGCTCAGTAAGGGTTATAAAAAATATGGAAAGGAAACATGAGTTCATATATAGATAAGAATGAAATCATACTTTACCCATAAAACATAGGCATATCAAATCATGAATAAATCATAGAAAACATAAGACATAAAGGTAACTTGAGGCATTCATAACATTCTTACATAGGGAGTAACTTTCTTGGTTACGTTTGGAATACCCATCACAGTATATTCCCTAAATCTCTTCGGAGAAACCTTAACGTTTCACTCCTTCGCGTTACCCAATGCATTGGAGAGCTATTACGGGCTCACCCGCCCTTAGTTTATCACGGAACCCCCCGTTTTCATAACAATGCCCAAGAACCATAACATAAATGTGTCACATAAAACATGCATAAAGGAAACATAACATTTCCATATTTCAATCACAATATAACATTTTAGTATATTGAAATATTGAATCCATTAAAAAGGAAACCATTTCCAAAACCATTTAAAATAATTAATAAAGAGATTTTTGAATCAAAGTGTCCCATACCACCTTGAAGCTTAAAATTTTAAACCATTAATATCCATATAAATAAATCCTTAAAACCATTTTGAAAACATGGATATTAATAAGAACAAATAATTAAAACATTTAAAACGATATTTTGGTTAAAGGGGTTTTACCAAAATCAGAGTCACTTGAATACAATAATTGAGGAATAAAATTTAGTCAATACTTTATAATATCATGAGAATAAATGGAATCATGATATAATACTCCAAAGGACAGTATATACACCATATAAGAGTGAATTGGTGCATAACAACAATGAACTCTCAATAGAAATGTCAAATGTGATGAAATCCCTTATAAAGATTGTATCCTTAAATTAAGGACAAATCAATCTCAAAAAAATATGTGTGACAAATATAAATACACCCAATATAAGTGGATATTAAGATTAAAACAATAAAAGGTCATTCACACATATTCACTGGATGACATATTCAATGACTACATGTTGAACCCAAAGAAATCGAAATTGGGTTAAAAAGTTCCCTTGACAGCCTAACGACATCACATCAAAAAGAGTTGTTGAGAGATAAAAAGAGTATCTCATCACTTGGACATAAAATTTACATCAACAAGGATATATGAGAACATATCCCAAAATAAAAATATGTAAATTAAAAGACCCAACAAAAGAAGTCTTTTAAAAAAGAGGAGGGTGAAAGGTTCCCTTACCGACTTGGGTATCTTTCAAAACATACACCCCATGAAAGAAGGACAATAGATCATTGATGTAAATACTCATAAACGAAAGTATATTACACAAAGAGTATAATAATGGGCAGTACATACACCACTCAATGGAATTTGTGGCAAATGTAGCATAAATCTCACGAGAATAAAAGTGAGATGAAAAATCCCTTACGAAAATTCGGCAGCCTAACGACGCCACTCAAAACATCCAAAAATGATTTATGAGAGGAGATAGGGTATCTCATCATATGAACATAATAAGTACAGTAGGAGTAATATAAAATAACATCCCAATCATAAGAAATATGAGCATAAAAGGAATGAAATAAAGAGTGTACTTAAAAAGAAAGAGAGGTGTAGGATCCCTTACCTCGGGTCCGACATGACTCGATCGTTCTTTAATCTCCTGAATAATAAACTTGAATTAATTTTTACTTCCTTAAGAACCTTTTTCAAGTTCATTATTCCTTTTATACCACTTATTACCATGTCATAAACATTATGTAATCATTTAAGTTAATAATATTTGTTTTGCCGATATTTGGTTCTTAAGTCGAAAGTGGACTTCTTACAATTACATGTTGTTCATGTGGCCAAATGTTTATTATATCCAGAATTTTATTCATGATGTAGATATCATATATGTCATATATATCCAGTACATGAATGCATTTATAACATTACATAATCATTTAGAGGTAAGAAATGAAATGCACCGTTCATGGAGACGGTAAGCCGTACGTACGCATGAACGCTACTTTCATTTCTATTTCGTATTTTATAGAATGGAATAATAATGATATAAATGTATATTATAATTCCAGTATAATATCATATATAATATCATATTTCCATCCTTTATACATCCCACATATGGTATTTAATGAATCAAATCACTTTGAGGGGGCGGTAGTCCGCACTTCCTTAAATGAAGATATCGCGTATACCCATAATGGAAGCCATAAAGGTAAGACAAAAATGAAAAATACAGAAGAATAAGGAAAACATAAACATATTATATATCATATATATAAATAGTGACATCATAATTTCCACCTTTGAAGGTGTTAAATGAGTATTGAACAATCATTGTTTTGGGAGGCAGAATTTCACCATCCACGGAAACCGTATGTTTTTTAACAATTTGATGTAGTTGTGTGAGAGTGTAGCTCGAATAAATCTTATAACAACATCCTAGTATATTGAAGATACTGGTGTTGTTACAAAAGAAATAAGTAAAAAGAGTTTAGGGGGTTGGAGAAGCAAAATAAAACAAATGAACATGAGAGAATGAATTACCTTTAAAAGTGTAACTCCTTTTGATTTGAGCCTAAAGGCTTCCTTTGAAAGGATTCTGCCCAAATGGAATCCTCTAGGATGAGGAGAGGGATGTGGAGAGAGTAAATGGGCAGGGGTTGGCCGAGCCAAAGGCTTGATGAGTGTGTGAAAAGAGGTAGAGGCGAGGGCCTTTTATAAGAGGAGAGGAGGGGCACTTTTGGAAAGTAAGGAAATATTACTTTATTTGAAAATGTGTTTCGGTTTTAAAAGGTCCCACATTGATATAATTAGTGGATAAGGTTATAAGAGTTTGAAATCCACCCATCCAATAAGTTTTGCACATGTGTAGTTCATAGATATTACATTATATTTTCATTTTATTTTAATCGTTAAATAATGATGTCATCACTACATCATTATGATGTCATTAATAATTTAATTTATTTAATGTCTAAAAATTATAAAAAAATTACTATGATGTAGGAAATCGTTTTAGATTTCTAATGACTATTTATAATTAAAAATATGACTTGTATAACCCTACTTAAAAATTGTTTTAGTAAAACATATCATGTTTGTGTCAATTTTACTTTTCCATTAAATAAAAATATATTATTGTCATTTTCCAACTAAAGTGGCACCATGGGGTCCCCAAGTTGGCCCATGGCTTTTCTTGGTCGTCCATGACTCACCCAATAGGTGTAGGACAAGTGTCATGGTGTTTTTACATTCTTATAATATCATTTTTACCTTAAACTACACTAATTACCACTAATCGCGATTAAAAACTTAATAAGTTACTATTCACCAAAAAATTATTTTTATCCCATTGAACAACATTTTACTTCTTAATGACAACCATGTATGTCGGATTTTCAAAATTCAATACACATTAATGGGAAATTTTCATTTAACTGAAAAATCAGTTTGCTTGATTACCACTTAGTGGTTTCACTATTTATCAAAAAATTGGAGTTTTTCAGAAAAATACCAAAACTTCACCCTAAGCTATATTTGATATTCTGAATTCAAAAATGAAGTCCGTTTTAAAAAATTCAAAACATATTAGTCACATTAATTAATTTAATAATTAATTCCCGCTGTCAGAGCAAATAGCGTGTTTTTATAAAACAATAAGTATCAAAAGATTGACACTTGTTTAAGTATGATTTCAAAGTGAAATTAATTCCAACGACCACTATTGGATTTAATGGTAAAAATATTTTCTAATTTCACATTAAAACCAATTCAAAATATTATCTAATCATATAAATAAATTATATTAAAAAGTGGTTTTGAATTAAAACACAACATTTTACACGCTTCATTAAAAAAATGAACTTTATCGGAAAAATACCAAAAAATTACACAAAGTAAAATTTGATGTCCCGATTCTTAATAAGAGTTTTATTTGGTCCAAAAGAATTTATAAGAGTGATCAAAACTATATTTAATGACAGTTCTCCATTAAAAGGCGATAAGTGAACCTTTAGTGAAAACTAGGGCATATACGCCTAAAATTGAATTCTTTCCGTATTTTAAGCCTTTAGCTTTTATTGGATAAATGTAAAAACATTAAAAAACATATATAATCATATATTAGTTATTTCTATCCATTCCCGCCAATACAACGGCTACATGTTAACTACCATTTGAAATAATATTATTTTATTATTAGAGTGCAACGTAAGATTCCCAAGAAACTCGTTGTTGTGTGTTGGGTATGCCATCGAGCATAGCGTCCCCTTTAAAGTCATATTAATATTTCATTCAAAAATATGAATAAATATGAAAATTTCATATTCTTTATTTACCTGGGGTGTTACATCCTTCCCCCCTTTTGGGAATTGCGTCCTCGCAATTTTTAAAATTGAGCTTGGAAACATCCTTGAAAGTCCCACATCGGAACAAAAGTCGGTAAAAAAACACTTTAAAATAAAGAAATATAAGTACAAAGGTCACCCGAGTTAACCCATACTAGGACTCCATTTAGGAAAACAGGGACATGGAGGAGAAAACATAGGGTCATGTTCTGATGGAGAGTGATAGAAAACATGTTTAGGAGAAAGTTAACAATGAGAAAATCACAAACATGTGATGGGTTAAACGGTGTTGGGTTCCCCAGTAGGAAAAGTTAATAGACAACATTTTTGTTTTAAGTTACTTTTTATTGAGGAATTTATTCATAAGGAAACATAATCACTTATCATGTTGACTTTCAACTTTTACTAGATTCCTTAATCAAACTCATATTTTTTCCAAAAGACGAGTATTTAGGGAGACTTGTTCGCATTAAGAGTTCTATAATCAACTTCTATAGAATCACCTAATCCACAAAAGAGAACTATATACTTCCCATTTCTTTAGGCTTTAACCAAAACCAAAACCAAAAGGATAGTACAAGATCAGATAATCCAGATAAGGATAACCCTTTATAAAAAGAAAATCTATTCATAACCTCCAAAATTTGTCCAACAAAACCCAAAGTTCAATGAAGACCATTCTATAATCAAATTGTCCATAAAATTCTTCAAAGTAAACAAAACTAAGATTGAAACCCAAATATTTGAAGGATTTAGTCACATAGTCTTCCAAGTTAAATCGTAACATTTATCTCCAAACAACATCAGTTTCTCCTAAAGTCTCGTATTGAAAAGTAATTAACCTAATCACATATCCTCTATGATAGGTTAATAATTTTCATAAATAACCCAAAATAAACTTACTCTTAATTAATAAAATCATATAAATAAAAAGAATCAGTCAAACTAACCAGGGACTTCACGTAGTCCAGTGGTAGGCGATAAATACCAGTCGCACTTTGGTTGTGGGTTCGATTCCCGCAGCATTGTCCGACGCGACGGGTTGTCACACAGTCTGCGTGTTGTCCTTTTTCCAAAACTATATAATTCTCAAATAATTACCCAAAAAGGGGTAAATTCATCAAAAATAACCATAACAGAATGTAACCTTAATTTTATCTCATGCCTTTCACTTCAATCATAACATATAGTAACCCATAATTACCTCAAAAGTAAGGATCATATAAACCCAAATGGTTCTTTATAACTATGTCCACAAAAGAAAAGATAACTATTAATTGAATAAAATTTTCCTATATTAAACATCAGGGTTACATATAATATAAAAAGTCTTCTAATGTAACCCCATCATCAAAAGAGACTTAATACTCTTAAGAATTTCACCATAACTCTTGAAGCCCTTATATGTTGACATCTTACTCATTCAACATTCTTCATGATCCATTATCAATTCCTTTCCAAGTTATTCCGAAATACCTCTTTCCTACAAACAAAATCATGAATCATATACTAAGACTCCAAAATAGGAAAACAATAGACATGAAATAGTACATACCTTTGATTGGTCATTGTCAGTTTCTTCATCCTCAATCGGAATGGCATTAGGTATTGGTAAACGAATATTGGTACGCTCTTGGTGACCCCATTCACAAAACTTCTTCATAGGACATGTGTTTGCATAATGACCATGCACACCACATTTAAAACATTCAATTGATCCCTCAGAAAGAACTTCTTTCCCTTTCCTCGAGTCAACTGGATGCTTCCTTTTTCCATGGCAGGTTCTTGCTTTATGACCTTCATTTCCACATCTATAGCATATTTATGTCCCTTCGAAACATTTTCCTAGGTGTTTCTTTCCACATCTTTGGCACATAGGTTTTTGAACACACTTACCTTTATGATGATTACCTGTACTTCCGTAGGGATTTGTTTCTTGCATATATGATGTCTTAGAGAAATCTCCAAGGTTTAGGTGGTCAATCATGACTTCAGATAGTTGGTTCAGGATAATCACAAGAGTTCTCATTGCATCTCCCATATCATTCAGTTTCTTGCTCAAAACACTATCACAATTTCCTTCACATCCACTGTTACTTTGGTGCCTGCTAGATCCATCCATTTACTAAAACCAAAAAGGTTAGTGTGAGTATATCAACAAAACCATCATGTACTAATGAGTAAGATAAACAATAAGATATACTTACTCATTCAATTTTTCTAAAACTAAGACTCTTGTCTGAAATCCTAACCATTATGGTAATGTCAGTTATACTTAAAGAATACCCTAACCTCTAAAGTTATCTAAACCGACCTCTGATACCAACTATAAGGCCCCAGCCTTAAACCTTACCTAATCTTGAGTTATTACAAGATTACACATTGAGGATCTTTTCAGGTTTAGAGTTTTAGAGAATTAGATCATGAAACTTGCATTACATTCCACATTTAAACAAAGTGGTTACATAAAAGACAATATTTATTCTTCCCATCAACGGAAACATATTTAAAATGAAACATGGATTCTTTCTTGACACATCCTCGACACTATCATCACATCATGTACCTTTCCCTTGACCTGTGAAAAACATTTCAAAAACTTGGGATGAGCATAAAAGGATCAGTAAGGGTTATAAAAAATATGGAAAGGAAACATGAGTTCATATATACATATGAATGAAATCATACTTTACCCATAAAACATAGGCATATCAAATCATGAATAAATCATAGAAAACATAAGACATAAAGGTAACTTGAGGCATTCATAACATTCTTACGTAGGGAGTAACCCTCTTCGTTACGTTTGGAATACCCATCACAGTATATTCCCTAAATCTCTTCGGAGAAACCTTAACGTTTCACTCCTTCGCGTTACCCAATGCATTGGAGAGCTATTACGGGCTCACCCGCCCTTAGTTTATCACGGAACCACCCGTTTTCATAACAATGCCCAAGAACCATAACATAAATTTTTCACATAAAACATGCATAAAGGAAACATAACATTTCCATATTTCAATCACAATATAACATTTTAGTATATTGAAATATTGAATCCATTCAAAATGAAACCATTTCCAAAACCATTTAAAATAATTAATAAAGAGATTTTTGAATCAAAGTGTCCCATACCACCTTGAAGCTTAAAATTTTAAACCATTAATATCCATATAAATAAATCCTTAAAACCATTTTGAAAACATGGATATTAATAAGAACAAATAATTAAAACATTTAAAACGATATTTTGGTTAAAGGGGTTTTACCAAAATCAGAGACACTTGAATACAATAATTGAGGAATAACATTTAGTCAAAACATTATAATATAATGAGAATAAATGGATTCATGATATAATACTCCAAAGGACAGTATATACACCATATAAGAGTGAATTGGTGCATAACAACAATGAACTCTCAATAGAAATGTCAAATGTGATGAAATCCCTTATAAAGATTGTATCCTTAAATTAAGGACAAATAAATCTCAAAAAAATATGTGTGACAAATATAAATACACCCAATATAAGTGGATATTAAGTTTAAAATAATAAAAGGTCATTCACACATATTCAATGGATGACATATTCAATGACTACATCTTGAACCCAAAGAAATCGAAATTGGGTTAAAAAGTTCCCTTGACAGCCTAACGACATCACATCAAAAAGAGTTGTTGAGAGATAAAAAGAGTATCTCATCACTTGGACATAAAATTTACATCAACAAGGATATATGAGAACATATCCCAAAATAACAATATGTAAATTAAAAGACCCAACAAAAGAAGTCTTTTAAAAAAGAGGAGGGTGAAAGGTTCCCTTACCGACTTGGGTATCTTTCAAAACATACACCCCATGAAAAAAGGACAATAGATCATTGATGTAAATACTCATAAACGAAAGTATATTACACAAAGTGTTGAATAATGGTCAGTACATACACCACTCAATGGAATTTGTGGCAAATGTAGCATAAATCTCACGAGAATAAAAGTGAGATGAAAAATCCCTTACGAAAATTCGGCAGCCTAACGACGCCACTCAAAACATCCAAAAATGATTTATGAGAGGAGATAGGGTCTCTCATCATATGAACATAATAAGAACAGTAGGAGTAATATAAAATAACATCCCAATCATAAGAAATATGTGCATAAAAGGAATGACATAAAGAGTGTACTTAAAAAGAAAGAGAGGTGTAGGATCCCTTACCTCGGGTCCGACTTGACTCGATCGTTCTTTAATCTCCTGAATAATAAACTTGAGTTAATTTTTACTTCCTTAAGAATCTTTTTCAAGTTCATTATTCCTTTTATACCACTTATTACCATGTCATAAACATTATGTAATCATTTAAGTTAATAATATTTGTTTTGCCGATATTTGGTTCTTAAGTCGAAAGTGGACTTCTTACAATTACATGTTGTTCGTGTGGCCAAATGTTTATTATATCCAGAATTTTATTCATGATGTAGATATCATATATGTCATATATATCCAGTACATTCATGCATTTATAACATTACATAATCATTTAGAGGTATGAAATGAAATGCACCGTTCATGGAGACGGTAAGCCGTACGTACGCATGAACGCTACTTTCATTTCTATTTCGTACTTTATAGAATGGAATAATAATGATATAAAGGTATATTATAATTCCAGTATAATATCATATATAATATCATATTTCCATCCTTTATACATCCCACATATGGTATTTAACGAATCAAATCACTTTGAGGGGGCGGTAGTCCGCACTTCCTTAAATGAAGATATCGCGTATACCCATAATGCAAGCCATAAAGGTAAGACACAAATGAAAAATACAGAAGTATAAGGAAAACATAAACATATTATATATCATATATAAAAATAGTGACATCATAATGGCCACCTTTGAAGGTGTTAAATGAGTATTGAACAATCATCGTTTCGGGAGGCAGAATTTCACCATCCACGGAAACCGTATGTTCTTTAACAATTTGATGTAGTTGTGTGAGAGTGTAGCTTGAATAAATCTTATAACAACATCCTAGTATATTGAAGATACTGGTTTTGTTACAAAATAAATAAGTAAAAAGAGTTTAGGGGGTTGGAGAAGCAAAATAAAACAAATGAACATGAGAGAATGAATTACCTTTAAAAGTGTAACTCCTTTTGATTTGAGCCTAAAGGCTTCCTTTGAAAGGATTCTGCCCAAAGGGAATCCTCTAGGATGAGGAGAGGGATGTGGAGAGAGTAAATGGGCAGGGGTTGGCCGAGCCAAAGGCTTGATGAGTGTGTGAAAAGAGGTAGAGGTGAGGGCCTTTTATAAGAGGAGAGGAGGGGCACTTTTGGAAAGTAAGGAAATATTACTTTATTTGAAAATGTGTTTCGGTTTTAAAAGGTCCCACATTGATATAATTAGTGGATAAGGTTATAAGGGTTCGAAATCCACCCATCCAATAAGTTTTGGACATGTGTACTTCATAGATATTACATTATATTTCCATTTTATTTTAATCGTTAAATAATGATGTCATCACTGCATCATTATGATGTCATTAATAATTTAATTTATTTAATGTCTAAAAATTATAAAAAAATTACTATGATGTCGGAAATCTTTTTATCTTTCTAATTACTATTTATAATCAAAAATATGACTTGTATAACCCTACTTAAAAATTGTTTTAGTAAAACATATCATGTTTGTGTCAATTTTACTTTTCCATTAAATAAAAATATATTATTGTCATTTTCCAACTAAAGGGGCACCATGGGGTCCCCAAGTTGGCCCATGGCTTTTCTTGGTCGGCCATGACTCACCCAATAGATGTAGGACAAGTGTCATGGTGTTTTCACATTCTTATAATATCATTTTTACCTTAAACTACACTAATTACCACTAATCGCGATTAAAAACTTAATAAGTTACTATTCACCAAAAAATTATTTTTATCCCATTGAACCACATTTTACTTCTTAATGACAACCATGTATGTCGGATTTTCAAAATTAAATACACATTAGTGGGATATTTTCATTTAACTGAAAAATCAGTTTGCTTGATTACCACTTAGTGGTTTCACTATTCATCAAAAAAATGGAGTTTTTCAGAAAAATACCAAAACTTCACCCTAATCTATATTTGATATTCTGAATTCAAAAATGAAGTCCGTTTTAAAAAATTCAAAACATATTAGTCACATTAATTAATTTAATAATTAATTCCCTCTGTCAGAGCAAATAGCGTATTTTTATAAAACAATAAGTATCAAAAGATTGACACTTGTTTAATTATGATTTCAAAGTGAAATTAATTCCAACGACCACTATTGGATTTAATGGTAAAAATATTTTCTAATTTCACTTTAAAACCAATTCAAAATATTATCTAATAATATAAATAAATTATATTAAAAAGAGGTTTTGAATTAAAACACAACATTTCACACTATTCATTAAAAAAATGAACTTTATCGGAAAAATACCAAAAAATTACACAAAGTAAAATTTGATGTCCCGATTCTTAATAAGAGTTTTATTTGGTCCAAAAGAATTTATAAGAGTGATCAAAACTATATTTAATGACAGTTCTCCATTAAAAGGCGATAAGTGAACCTTTCGTGAAAACTAGGGCATATACGCCTAAAATTGAATTCTTTCCGTATTTTAAGCCTTTAGCTTTTATTGGATAAATGGAAAAACATTAAAAAACATATATAATCATATTTTAGTTATTTCTATCCATTCCCGCCAATACAACGGGTACATGTTAACTACCATTTGAAATAATATTATTTTATTATTAGAGTGCAACGTAAGATTCCCAAGAAACTCGTTGTTGCGTGTTGGGTATGCCATCGAGCATAGCGTCCCCTTTAAAGTCATATTAATATTTCATTCAAAAATATGGATAAATATGAAAATTTCATATTCTTTATTTACCTGGGGTGTTACAATGTATGTCGTAAAGAAAACTTAGAAAAAATTGTCATACCTGCTTCCTCTCATGATCCGACATCGTCGTACGTCCTAGTGTGTGGAGATATTTTTTTGCATCAATGTTTTTTTTATTTTTTCCAGATGATTCATAAATAAAATTAAATAATGAAAAGGATAATATTAATGCGAAACATGAAAGTTATTATTTAAAAATATCAAATGTAATTCATACCTTAAACTGGGTACTCGTCCAATGAGTAATCATCTGACGATACTGCTCTATAGGACAGTCATCCACGACTGGTACCACCTCTAACTCAGTGCCAACTCTAGCACGCCGGCCAAGATACAACTCATGCTTGTAGGCTCTCCAAAGCTCGCCTAAATCCTTTAGACGTTCTGCTCGAGCACCCTCACCATCGGGAAAATTAAATCGAAGCTGACATCAAAATATTAATTCATATAAATACAAAAATAATTCATTTCATTAAATACAATAGATTTTTTTACCCATATCTCTGCCCAAGCTCCATCTTTGACTTCATGTGGCAAATGTCTCCATGACATCGGGCTGACGGGAATGATGTTTGAGTATTTGGAAAGCGTCGCCAAAAAACTCCGACATTGCTGCCCGGATTTCTCAACCATTTGGTTGTCTTCATTATAATCAACCATAAACTGTGTGCGGAGATTCCACACTGAACGCATGTGTGTACGCCCCCGCCCCCGCCTCCTGTCAGTAGCTGTATCTGTCATTAAAGAAAAAACAAATATTTTATCAAAACATGTTATAATGAAAATAAATATTTTTATACAATTTTTTTAGGGTTTTATAAATATACCTGCGCCAGTCTGATCACTGAGCGTTGCTGGATCCACAGAAACTGATGGAACACCCTGTGCTGGAACATGAGTCGAGGACAAAGGAATATGGAAGCTCGGAGAGACAGAAATAGAAGGAAAAGAAGATGGGACAATAGTATGACCAGATTCTGACTGGGGAGTGGGAATCATCATGGGATGTGAAAATGATGGGGTAGAAGATGCAGACGGTAGCGAAAACATGGGAGGCCTAAGTATCCCGTGTGTCCCTAATGGAACACTGGGTTCAGAATGTGATAAGGATGACATGTCATGAGTGGGAGGGGCAGGGTCTAGTCGGGCACGCGCAGCTGATTGTCGACCTCTGGTACGAACCCCACTCGTACCACCGGCCTGAGTACTAGGACCAGTACTAGGCTCCTTGTCGAATAATTGTCGACGTAAAGGTGGATCCTACAAAAATGTTTACAACAAAATTAATCACATGACATTATATATTCTTTAAATATATATATTTGAAATAATGTACTCACAACAGGTACTAATGGTGGAACTCCCAAATCCGTCATTCGACGATTGTTGTCCATCATTTGTTTTCTTCGCCTCTCTTCAATAGGCTGCATTTCCTCCTTTTGAAAACAAATATGTAATTAATTAGAAAAAGGAAACTAAAGTGTAACCCCAAAAAATAAATATATGGCAGAATAGGGGGATTCATTGGTAATTTATCTATCAATTGTTTTATAAGAGCTTGAATGGATTTAATAAATCATACAAGTTGTAATGTTTACCAAGTTAAAAATATTGTTTGACTAGGTTTGAATACAGTTCAATTCCAAATTATAAAATGAAATTCAAATAAAACTACAATGAATAAACATTGAAAATTCACATAACGGTCAAGTCAGCCAAAATATATTTGTTATCAATACTAAATCAATTTGAATAGTACCAACCTTAACAACCCAACTCGAGGTAAACCAAAAGAATTGAGAACATGGATGAATGATTCTATATATTTTCAACCACAACATCAGGTTCACAATAAACTCTGACAATTGAGCTATTGGAGTCATCAAAAAAATAAATTCATTGGTTCCAATGACAGAAGGGAAAGTGTCAATTTCATCATCACCATCATCAAAAATATGTCTTGGAATTACTTCAACTATGACACAAAATTCAGGTCGAAGTTGGTCTTTGACATAAAAAACTTGTTTATCCATTGATGCCAACACATATGGCTCTTCGATAGCAAGAGTGCGAGTCATATTAATTCTCGAAATCCACAATCATCAATAAATGTGCCTCGTCTCGTCATCGAATCAAACCAATGGCATTTAAACATTGTGACTCATCCATGAGAGTAATAATCCAATATTATTATTTTCTCAATGACACTATAATAACCCACATTTTCAAATCGCGGTCTACTATCTGATGCACAGGCATAACAATCTGTTGTGGCAGTAACCATAACACCATCATGTTGTGTTCTCATATTCTTTGCTCGTTCAGTGACAATAAATTTGTACCCATTGATAACAATTGATTTACAGTCACGAACCACGGTATTAGGACCAAAAGCCAAATCTCTTATTTCCTCAGAGATAGAGTCAGCAGACAAACTTGATACCTGAAATATAAATGATTGTTAAACTTAATTAAATATTGATTTAATTATTTTAAATAGTAATATTTTTACCTTCAATTTTAACCAAGCAGAAAAATCTTTGCTATGCAAAGCCTCCCTCCTTCTCAAAGATAAAGAATGATGATTTCTATTTATCATTGTTTTATGTTCCCTGTAGATAAAAAATATGAATTTTTTAACAGATATATATGTAAGATATACATAATCAATTTAGTTACCTGATATAGTCATCGAACAAATCACAGTTGAACAAAACTGTCCTCATATCGAAGTCTTCTTGAGTCGCAATCCTTTATTTTTCATGATGACGAATAAAACGAAACCTATCATCTAACAAATTCTCCATTCTAGTCCTTTCATATCGATCATCACCAATTTGAGATTTCGTTTTCTCCCAAATGTGATACCACACAAATTAGTTTTCTTGAAACCCATTTTTGGTTATGTGGTAGCCGACTTCTTCACGGCTCAACCAAGGTCTACCAACATAATTGGAACATGGTCAGTGTATGCGACCACTATCTGAAGCATTGTGAAATGCAAAATCTATAAAGCTCTCCAAATTGTTTTGAAAATCGTTTGAGATCCGATCAGTTTCATACATCCAACTTCTGTCCATTATATAAAAAGAAATTATATAAGTCATTTTGTCATAAAAAATTAAATAGGCATTAACTTTAATAGAAAATACATTTATGTAAACGATAAAGGAAGAAAATAATCAAGGTATCAACTACACATGTGAAAAAAACATACAAATGTGTTATTGAAAAAATGTAAAACCAACAAGAACTTAATGTGTTATATCAGATAACAGCACGCCTCATCCCATAACCATATTAGTAGGGTATCATGAACATGAATAACATCAACCTTGTGCCATCCTCCTACCCTACATAACCCCAACCACATGCCACATATTATTATAGCCTTATCACATCACACCTCACCGAAAAACCCTAGGGAAATCATAGTACATCTCACCTGAAGACACATGGACAATCACATCGCATATTGCCTAAAAACACATGGTCAATCACTTTTGAAGGAAGAGTAGGGAAGACATGGTAGCTATCCGACCATATAACCACCATCCTAGATATTAGAAAAAATACTCATAACTCAAAACCTCTGATCATTGGTAAGTTTATCCAACTGTGGTTGGGAATGTGGAGAAATAACATAAAAATACATGATATATAGATAGCACAAAATACTCAACCTATGGGTTCACATTAACTACATAATCACACACTTCACTACTACCATAAAACACATAAACCACACCACCACCACACAAGATGCATAGCATTTCTCACTTTCATTTATAAGCCACTTCATTCACACTTACATTGTCCATTCATTTAATGTTAAATTAATTAAATCCATTTAGCACAAATCCATTTCCATTCCATATAATTTATTTAATATCTTGTTTTTTTGTTTTAACAACATAATTTATTCCATAGACAACCAGGAAACTAACAAAACCACCACACAGCAACTCACAATCTCACAATAACCATCGACACCATGTTACATCGACCAACCATCTCACCAATACAACCACATATCACAATAAAAATATTGCACATCACAAACCACCACACAACCAAAACCACCTCACCACATTATACATGACAACTTCATCACACAACAACTCCACACGACCCAACACCACCACACATCATCACTATCATACAACTTCACATGACACATCCATGCCCACTAACCATCACATTACAACCCCACATATCACAAAGCCCAACTGGTCACCTCAATCCCCATAAAACAGCCTACAACATATAATGAAACAGAACAAAAAACCTCTCATAGAGGCAACATACCCCAATTTCCACAATTTATTTATTCAAGGACTTTTATTACATTACCCCTTTATTTAGCATGGACATTATAACACAACTGATATTCCAGGGGAAACTAATTAATTAACAAAATATTCATTCATTTCCCTATTTTACACCGTGAAATCACATCAAATTCCAAACTTAAAACTTAAATATTAGATCAATAACAATAAAAACAAGGTACCATATGTGTATAAAGAAACAATTACCTGATTTGAGATGATTCAGATGGGTTTTCACCTATTCCGATGGGGGAGTTCGAGAGTAGCAGAGAGATGCAGCTGGATTGATAACTTAAAACTAAAATACTAGAGAAATAACAATAAAAATAATAAAAACAAGGTACCATATGTGTATAAACAAAAAATTACTTGATTTGAGATGATTCAAATGTGTTTTCACCTATTCGGATGGGGGATTTGGAGAGTAGCAGAGAGCTGGAGGTGGATTGATAACTTAAAACTAAAATACTAAAGCAATAACAATAAAAATAAGGATGTATATGTGTATAAATGAAAAAATACCTGATTTCAGATGGTTTTCACCTCTTCGTATAGGGGAGTTCGCGAGAGGAGAGCGGTGGAGCGGATGAAATTAGGTTTCTGTGCGAATGGGGGAGAGTAGCCCCGCGGCTGGATTTGGGGGAAATAATTCCCAACGGTTTTTAAAAACCGTTGGGAAAGAGTTGATAAGGACCCCTTTACCAACGGTTTGAGGAAAACATTGCCAAAGTGGTGACCCTTTCCCAATGGTTCAATAGAACCGTTGGCAAAATGGTGATTAACACACCCCTTTACCAATGGTTTGAAGAAACCGTTGGTAAAGGGGTGGCTTTTCCCAATGGTTTCAGTGAACCGTTGGGAAAGGATTACCTGGCCATTTCTTTACCAATGGTTTTATAAAACCGTTGGTAAAGACTCCCTTAATCCTTCAAGCCCAACGGTTTTAGCAAACCGTTGGTAAACACCCGTTGGGAGAAACAGTATTTCTAGTAGTGTCGAGCATTTAAAATAACCCTTGGGGGAGCCATTCACCAGAATTGAAATTGAGGCAAAGTTAAAGAGAGAGTGAATCCTACTAATGAAGACATCACTAGAACCAAAAGCTTAAAGAACATTGAAAATGAACGTCCAGTCAATAATATAAAAGGCCTTCATAATATCAAGCTTTATGGAAATGTTGCCTCCTCGGGAGAATTTGTTTAAAGAGTTGGTGCATTCCAAAGCATGGTAAATACAATCATGGATGGATCTACCATTAATGAAACAAAATTGGTTCCAGGAAATAATTTTGTTACATAGAGAAGAAATCCTATTGGCCAGGAGCTTGGTAATGATTTTATAAATAGAATTAATTAGAGCAATGGGCCTATAGAGATGAATTTCAGAGGCACTGGGAACCTTTGGGATAGGAATGAGAAATTGAGTATTTAGGACATGAGGAAGGAACCTAGTCTTAAATTTTTTTTAACAAGTATACAAAAATCTGTGTGGACAACCTCCTAGTGATGTTGAAAAAAACCATTATTGAAGCCACCAGGACCTGAGGAACTGTCAGGATTTAGGCTAAAGAATGTGGCTTTGATTTCATGGTCCAGGGGAGGAGACAAGAGAAATAGATTGTCATCCTCAATACGAATATATTTACATATTTGTAAAAACATGTTTTGGGACTTAAAATTAATACCAATAAAACATAATATCTATTGAAATTTTTCATTAATACAAGAAGATATATTGTTTGTCAATAAACACCTTTTGGTATAAGTCATTATTTTTATAGTGTGAACTCACCCATTCCTTATGTTTTATTAATGCAGGAAGCAAAGATGTGCATTTAAACTAAGATTTAGTGTTAATCTAGGATATTATTGGAATTATCAAATGGTTATATATTTATTATTATTTTTTAATTGTAATGTATGGTTCATGTATTTAATCTATATTCCAAGACTACTAAATTGATGGGTCCTTTGGGATTTGATAGTTATATATATATATATCAATGTAACAAAGTAAGGCACCAGATCCAGGATTTTGGGGTTGAGGTGTTACAATTAATTATTGTAAGTGGATAAAATAACAGACAATATAAACAATGAAAAACTGAAAATGAATAAATTTAAAAAAATGTTAAAAAATTCAATTAAGATTATTAATGAACAGATAATATTAAAACTGAATAAAATCAATAATATATAGATAAGTAATAAATAGAATATATTGAAAAAAATATAAAAAATTATGAAATTTACCAATTACAAACATAATATATATTGAATATATTATGTAAATAAATATCATTCTAAAATGATTATTAAACATTGACTACATGTAAAAAATATCATGTGCATGTGAATATGTATAAAAATGCATTAATTTCATATATGTATGTATTAAATTAATGATACACACTTTTGATATATGTTAAATTGAAAATTCAAATTAAATTCAATTAAAATTCCATAACTCGATACAATAATTCAATATTTTTAATTAAAAATACATTTTATTTATAATCCATTTTCGCAAAATACATCACTTATTTAATTTAATAGAAATTAATTTTTATTATATTATTCATATTTTAGGATATATTATATATATTGATACATATAGGAAAATATACAAAAATATTTATTTAATTATAATATTATGATTATTAATGAAAAATTATGTATAAAAACCATTAAAACTAAATAAAAAATTATTATGTTTTAATTATTTGTATTTATTATATATATATATTATATATATTTTTTATTAATATTATTAATTAATAAATATATACAAATATATAATATTTTTTCATTATTATTCATAATTGTTTTATTAATAATATTGTAATTTTTCAATTTCTAATTTTTTTTGTTTAATTATTAAAAATTATAGAATATATATATATTTATATCTAATATATACTATTTATCAATATTTATATAATATATATATAGTTATATATATATTGAAATTAATTATTTTTTTACTGATTATTTAATTAATAAATTTATTTTAATGTCTTTAGTTTACTCATTTTTTAATTTCATACTGCCATTTAAATCAAATTTATTTATTTTTAATATCTTCTTTCAATATATACTATTTATTAATATTTATAATATATTTATATATTATGTTTAGTACTAATTACTTAATTAATAATTTTTTGATATTTTTTTAATTTATTCATTTTTAATTTTTATTTGTTTAATTACTTCCAACTTTATAATATTTTTAATACTTGAATTTTTATTGGTTTATTTTTATTGGTATACGTGAAAAATTGGGGCCATGACCCACATGAAATGGTCTATCTAGCCGTGTACAAAAATCGATGGGGAGGTAGGTGTGCTGGGTCAAGTGTGTATGCAGGTGGGATTAAGCCCACGAGAATCCTAGAGTGGGCCAAGGACCGCAAAACTCCACGAGTGTAGTCAAAAGCGTATATAGGTGTTCATAGAGGGTGTATTTGGGATCCCATCCCCAAAATAGGTTTCTCGTGATGGGATTTGGGTGAATAGTTCATAAACACGATACCAAATGTCTGTTATTTTGATTTCAGACTTATGCACATGATGAGGAAATTTATATGCTCATGGAAATGTGCTAATAAAGGTTACACTATATATACACTATAAATAATTATCTGATAAAGGTTACCTTTATCATCCATTTTTCAATCACTAAAAAATGAATCCCTTTTTATATCTTTTACCTTATGATAAAAATTGATAGTGGCGAATATACCCAAACTGTAGCAGTGTTTCTTAATTTTTCATTATTTTATTAAAGTATTTTATTTTCAGAAATAAATTTATTTTTGTTTTAATTAATATTTTTGTATAAATAATAATCTTTGTAAAATTATTTTATCAATATATAAATTTAATAATTTTATTCAGAAATATTTGGAATTTTTAGAATCACATATGGAATCGAATATAACCCATAATTTATATCCTTCTCTTCCGAATCCTTGAAAGAGAAGTTAGTAGATTCATTCCTATTTCTAGATTGTTCACTAGAATTAGATTCTCCAGTACAACAAAAATCTTCTAATATTTAACATCACATTTCATTTTATTTTTCTCCATTCAAAATCAAATAATTTTATTTTACTAGAACGTTTAAGAAAGCACCAAAATATTCACATTTCAATTGTAGAGATCTGAACCGCTATAAAGGGTAACTCAACACCAACTGAATGCTCATGATGGATTATCTACAAAATTTGAATCAGATAAATTGTTTAAGAAGATAATGATGAAAAATTAATGGTTCTGTCGAGGTAGAGAAGAAGCATACCTTAAATATCTTGTGTGGCATCATCAGAGTGGAGTAACAAAACCACTAGGATCTGCAAACACCAAGGAAAAAGAGGTTCATTAGCTAGGTAAAAATATAAATAGTTGTCAATTACTATTTTCATTCTTTATTTATTTATTTTTACTCTTTATTTTTGGATGTTTGTCTTCATATGCACATTCTTTTTTACACTCAATATAAGCAAAATCTAAACTATTATAATTATTACTCTCTTTTTTTATAACCCTTGTGATTATCTTTTTGATTGTTTCTTCTAAATATATTCATGGAACCTTCATTTTTCATTGATTTGTAAAATCTAATTACAATATGATCCATATATTCTTTTTCTTTTTCATCTAGATCATAATTAAAAGATTCAGTAGAAAAAACATTCATAGAATTAAATAAAGCAAAATTTCTAAATGTTTTATTCTATTTGACTATGTTCTTTAGTTCCAAGTATAACTTATGTAGTTATCCAATCAATTTATCTTGAGCGAAATCTTTGAAATTATTACTTTTGTGAATGTAAAACTTCTTAGCGTTCTATTTCAATATAGTTCTTGTAAAAATCATTCAATAAGTACTAGATTTTAGAAACATTCCCCAAGGGAATTCATTCAATTAATAATTCTTGTGAATTGGTGAAACATTTGATTTAATATCTCATCATTACCCATCTTGAAGTCCCGATACTCTGCTCTAAGTGCTAGAGAATTAGTTTGGGTTAATTTTTCTAACCTCATGTTAGTGACTTATAGAATATTTCAAATATCATGAGTTTTATTAGAAGAAGTCACATGAAAAAATTGTTTTCTATATAGTATACTATATTATATTCACAACATTGTTATTTATAATATAATTGAAAAAATTATTTCTAGTAAGTTTATCTAGGACAAATTTTGGTTGTGTGTACCATTAAACCATGATGGACCAATGTTCTAAGATTAATTGTTTAAGGTATTCCAATATTCTAGATATCTAGTATCAATAATCATTTCTGTAAAAGTGAGGTTGGTTATGAGGGATCCTATAATTGTTTGCATTCACTCATTTCATATTAATGTTATTTTTTCTTTAGTCTATGAGATTAAGAAATAGGTCTGAAAAATAATAATATACAAACAGAATATATAGAGGGTTTGGGTAAATTCCAAAAAGAATAAGAATTGATAATAATTTATTGGTAATGGGAAAAAGTATAAAAAAGATAAATGACATTTAAAAATGTTAACCTCTTATATGATTTTTTATGTTAAAATGTGTAATGGAAGATGGTCTAGAGGGGAGGGGGTGAATACAATAGATATAAAATTTTAAACAATTAACATTTTTATGAAAATTAATTAATGAAGTTAATTATTATAGTTAATTTTCAGTGGAAATAAAATAGATAACACATGTTTTTTATAGCAGTTCCATATAATGTGAACATAGTCTAATATTATACCTCTATACTCATAGAGAGATGCATGTGAACTAACCATATTTTAAGGGGTAGTCATTTCCTATTACAAAGTTCATTTTTTTAGTAGAAGGATAACCATAACACAGTATCTTTTGTATGGGGATTAATAACTCAAATACAAAACTAAAATTTGAATATGACCATCACAAGTTGAGAGGTCCTGAAATTAGAAATATTGAGTCATAACCCATGGAAATAAAATAAGACAAATTCTATTGTAAATAAAAGAATAAATAGAAAATATAGAATGTGTGTGAGAGATGGGTAGTTGTGTTACAATGATATTAAAGGAGATGAAACAGAATATAAAATGAATTAAGCACATGTTATAGTTCATAAGAAATATAGATGTCTCATCAAGAAACTAATTTTCATAGATGTTTTTTTCATCACTTGAGAGAATTACTGTATGTATAAATAATGATCTCACAAGAGATCAATGTCAATAATTGATCTTTGATTCTCAAAAGTTTTGTTTTCTCATGGTGTTTTCCGATATAATTATAACATTTAAATGCAACACAATGCATTTAAATAGAATATGTAAATACTAAAAAATACAAACACCAACTAGATAATGTAATTTAAATTAAAAAATAATAATTCTCTAGGAAAAGGATGATTATCAACATGAATAATGGTAAAAAAATTTATTTGAACTGAAAAATTAAAGACTAATTCAAAAGAATTTTAATTTCAGTTAAATGATAATAATAAGTCAAGGTAATCCTATAAAGATCAAAAGTCTATTTAAAATCATATATTAAATACATATTAATTGAACACAGTGTGTAATTAAAAATTTAATTACACAACATTAAATACTAAAAAATAATTTTCAATAAATTTCATTTTAATTAAATAATAATTTAGAAATTAATAATTCCATGAAATTAAATCAAAATACAAAATAATAAATAATCGATGTACATGTTTTATGAGTTACTTAAGAATAATGAATAGTTTTAAACAATATTTCAAATGATATTTAAATTATATAGAAAAAAAGCTCATCTCTTCAATATAATAAATATTTATTTTAGAAATTAATAAGGCACATAAAAAGATTAAAATAAAAATGAAGTTAATAAACATATAAAAATAATGAAAAAATAGAGCATGTTTCAAAATATATATTTTTTGAAAAATAAATAATAATAAAAACTGGTCATGTGTGTAATGTGGTTTTGCAGTCAGTATGTGTAATGTTCAAATGACATGTGGCGAATTCAAGTGAAAAAATGTTTAATATACTAACTTTGAAGTTTATAATGTGCAGTCACATAAAATGATACATACAGTAACTATAAGTGTTTATGAAGTCACTATACAAATATTGTGGTAAAAATATTGAAATTAAAAATAAATCAAATGCTAGGTATAATAATATAAATTTATTATTTTTTCACTCAAGGATTCATGGTTGGTTGAAATTACTGCATGGTATGGTTATCAGTGATACAAGGATAAAGTCATAATTAATCACATTTATAATCTGACAACACAACTCTTGGTTATTTTTAGACCATCTAAACATGAGAACTATCCATTGATGAATCATACTTAAATGTAGATTTTTTTGATAATTTTCCAAAGGTTAAAAGAACTCATAAATCCAAAAAATTATAAAATGAGATGTTATTGAAAAATTGTGATGGCATGATATGAAAACAGTAGGAAAAATAAAAATGAAATTGTAGTATATTAGTATATTTTTAAGGTATGTAAAAATAATTTTCATAATTTAATGTATTTTAATTAAATATAGTATAACTTCTTAGCTTTATATCCCAAGAAACAATATTTTATTCGCAATTTAATAAATATATATATCATTGAAAAAAAAATTTTAAAATATATAAATTACATATTTTAATACCTATTTTATGAAAATGGGCAATTTTTTCACCACTTAAAAAATAAATACATAATTCTATTTATTCTAATGAAATTTTTTAAAAAATATTTTTAAATAAAAAATTTACCATATAATAGGTATCCAATTTTTATTGGTAAATATATAAATAAAAATTAAACGAAAACTATTAACCAGTTTACACTAAAAATGTTCCTTTAATCCAAATGAATTTAGTAAGGTTAGATCAAAATATAAACATGATAGATATATAATTAGGCTTTGTCATAGTTGAATGAAAAGAATATGTACTTCCTATATTTCATATTAAATTGGTTTTACATAAATTATATCAACATAACACATGATATAAAAAAATTATATATTGGTTGTAAAAACTATTTCTTACAGAAAATAATTAGTCTACTAATAATTTTTAAATAAAAAACCCAATAAACCACAGACACCAAAAACTCATTCTATTTTTACTAGCTAAATGTTGTTTTGGATTCTAAATATCTAGTTATTATATAGTTTTTTCCCAATGATTCCCACTGTTCCCACACAGATGCCACTACAGTAGAAAAAGTTGAGTTGGTGATCTTTTTTCAGTGACTGAGTAACTGATTATTCTTGAAGAATATCTCACATTTGAAGAAGAATTGTGTGAGGAGAAGTATATTTTTTTTGTTAATGTGGGGATATCTAGAGTGGGAAATTTGATATACTTACAAGGAGGATCTTCAATGAGGACCTTGAAAATATTTATTGAATCTTTTTGAATTTTTTTAACTTAATTTATGCATGTATAATATCTCATGACTCGGTAAATACTATGGGAAGGTATTGGAGATGGCCAATGGGAATCTTGCTAGAGAAGTACAATGATAAATAAGAATGTATATAGTGTCAATTTTGATGAATGAAGATTAGCGAGACTTCAAATTTGTTAGTTCATGTAATGAAATATCTACCATTTAATTATGATATTTGGTAATAGTGGAGAATCCTTGACATGGTTGCCTAACCTATCGATGGATAGATGGACCACTTAGAGGGGTTGGGAGGGTGAATCGGGGGTGACTTAGAACATTTATGATTTTTTTTTAAATTTATCCTCATAGAATTATTCATTCTTGATCCACAACTTCTTGTGTAGTATAACCTAAACTAAATAATGTAGAAAATGAAGGAATAAGTAAACAGTAGTTTACAAGGTTCTATACAAAGACCATATACTTTCATATATTGTATATTTTAACCAACCAATGATTCTGTGCTATAGCAACATATAATAATTATGTGTGCAGGGTACATCACTCACCATAACCTAACAAAAGTCCCAAATTTTGTTGTTGTTCAGAGTCACACTAGACACTAGACTATGTCTAACGTTACATATCTTAGATGGTTCATAGTAGACATATTCAACATATTTTATTAGTATTTACTGAGTAACATAGTGATATACTTGAAATACCTAAGTAGCATATGTTCCATTGAGTCCTAATTTATATATTAAAGGGAGTCTATTATGTTTATACATAGAATTAGACCAACATATCTTCTCAGGGTGTATCTACAACAATAAAATTGGTCTTCTTATTCTCAAGAATAGATTTTTAAAATGCTATGAAATTTTCAAGAATACATTATAAGCTAATAAAAAAACATAGATCAGATTCACATAGCTTAAAAATATTTTCCGTTGGATTTCTCATTAAATGAGATATTGTGATTTTCAATCTGGATAGGTCCTCAAAAAATATTTGAGTCATATAATATCAGATGATATTATTCTTCTCAATTATTTGGTAAACTTCAATCTGATATCAGAATGTTATTCGGCTTAAAGTTTTCTTCTTGTTTTAGAAAAGATACGTAAAATAATAAATTTATTTTTTTTCTAGGTCTTATATGATCTAAGATCCTAAAATATAGAAAACATATTCCACTAAACCAGAAACATCAATTTCATATTCTTTTTCTATTTCATCATCTCATATCATCACCCATTCTCATGTGAAAGTGTAATTGCATTAAATGATCCTTTAATTTTAAATTACTATAAATGGTATTTTTAGGGGAAAACTAGAAACCAAATAAAAAACATTAATATAATAAAGTTTCATGGTTTCCATGTATTCTCATGAGCTGTTTTTCCATCTCAAATAGTATTAAAAGAATTTTCTCTTTAATGTTACTCATTCAATAAAATTGGCCTGAGATATCATCAATAAACAATTTTTAGTAGTCTCAACTTCTTCTACTAACAAGTTATCCACATAAAATCCACACATACAAATTCAATATCTATATTCAAAAATAGATACTTCTTAGGGATTTTTTCATAGATGGTGGCACATAGTGGATATTATCATTTCTTTTCAAACACTCTTGGGAAACTGAAAAATGATGCATCAAACTTATATAGGATTTGATGAACACCAGTTTTAGGTTTGATGAATCATTATCTACATTTTTCTTCCAAACCTGATAATTTTGATTTTTTATGTAATAAAAGTAATGGATCTCCCCATTCATTAAATAAATAAAAATTCTTATATCATGGCTTTTATAAGAATTATCTTATTTAGTCCTCCAAATCAAAGCATTAGAATCAATTGGTTTGATTTCCATATAATTTAATTATTTTTGGAAACTCCACTATATATCTCACTTTGATATTCCATTTACTATGGTTAAATAGTATATCATTATTTCAAAGCATGGATCACACGCCCTTTATAGTTTTTATGATGTATTACCAATGATGAAAACTGAAACATAGTGCTACCTGATTTCTTCTTCAAATTCTCAAAATTTGGACATGAAAAATGTTTACAATGTATGAGAAATTCAGCTATGTGAATTTCCATTTCCCATTCAAATATTTATCTAGATGAGGAATTCATTTAAACATAGCTTCACATATAAAAGTATTGATATGTGGTGCTCTTATTGAAATTATATTATGCGAGTCTTAATTCATTTATATATAAATGAATTTCTATACACAAAAATATTTGTTTACATGATGTTTGGATAATTAATGTGAATAAATTAAAATATTAATTTAGCGATGTCATTTCATTCAGATCTACGAGGATTAATTATTATAATTGGTTCATGAATTATTAAAGATAAATGACTTTGGATGTGTATATTTTCATACTTGGGTCATTCATTTTTGATGATTCATTATTGTAGGTGGATATTCATGTAAGAAATTGATTTCATATGCAATGACATTAGATGTAGAAGAATTGTCATACATTGTAATTTACATACATAGTGTTTGGACTTATCCATACTTTATATCAATTCATTTAAAAGTGTGTCTCCTCCACTTTAGCTCTTACTAATTTCATACATTAAAAAACTCTTCAGAATACAATTTAGAATTTTTAAACCTTACTCAATACTTAAAAAATGATTCCTAATGACATCATACAATAACAAAACTCACCTTTTTTAGTTCTTTAATAACTTGAACAATAGTTTGGAATGTATATAACCTAAAATTATATTTCAATTTTCATTCATATTTCATATCATGGTCATCAATATTAACATGGGATAAAACACTAGGTTGACTTCTTCCAATAGAAGAGTCTTCAAACTCTAATCAACTAACCATTTTATCATTTATTATAAAATCCCTTAAAAAAATTTAATATAGACTACTCATTTTCTATCCCAAACTATTATTGATATTTCTAAAAATCCATCATTATCAAATGTTATTTTCTTTAATGATGTTTAGATATTTCCAAATTATGATGTTAGGGATGCTAGGAATCCACCTAGTCTGGTATTCAACAAATCAAAGTCTCCAGTCAACTTCACCCATAGTTTTCGGGGAAAAATTATATCTTCATTCATTATGTGGATCCTTATTACATTACCAAACACTTAACATATTTTCATTATTTATATTGACAAACTATATGAAAAAATTCAATCACACAAATTTAGCAACTCTAACCTCCCCTTATGTATTTTTTTCAATTTTAATCGCATAAAAATAATATTTATTGGTAACTGTAAGATTTTTACCCCTAATTTATAATAATGTAAAAGGGAACTAAATTCTGTTCCCCTAAATGTTAGGGACACTTTTCTCTCCCCATAATAATAATTTTAATTAACTAATGGGAAATAATAAATTTTAAATTCTTCTCCCCAAACAATATTTGCTACTATATAAGACTTGATAAAAAATTAAATATGATACCCCTTGAAATAATCGTTCAAATTATAACTGATTCCACTTGTTTTAACACATTGGTGGTCCCTTAATTAAATTCCTCTTCACTCGTATACATTTAATATTAGAGGACATAATCAAAATATTCTCTCCTTTAGTTAGAAAACCTAACACAACATGATATTCTACTTGAGATAGCTCTACTATTCTCACCAACAATACTTTCAATTCCATGAGATATAAAATTTATCTTGAGTCACAACTTATAATTTTCATGTGAAAATAAAAAATGTAGATTAAAAAATCATTATATTGATATACATAGAATCACATTTACCATAGAAATTTTCAATAGTGATTTGATCTGCACATCCCCATGGTCTGACAGTGTATAGAAAAAAAGAGTGACATATTTAGACATAAATGTTTTCTGAATTAGTAAATGTGACACCAGTTTACTTAATCCATTTTTAGGATAGAAAAATTCTGATTATAGAGAAAAACTAGGAAAATTTGATCACATGAAAAAATATATAAAAATATTTCAAATCCCAGATCTTCTCTAGTGGATAGATAAGAACCCAGCTTAAATAACATAATATGGAAATTTTAAAAAAATAGTGGGAGAATAAAAATCAAAGAACATTCTTTATATTTTAAGGGAATATATATACTTCCATATTTATGAAAATAGATAAATTCTCGCATCATTATTCCTTAATAGATCATCCCTTTAAGGGAATTCCATCTAGTGTTAGTCATATTATGAACGAAATTTATGAACTATTAAAAAAATATAGAGGAAATGTGGCACACAAAAAACATGCCATCCTAATCAAGAGGGTTGTAAGACCCCAATATTTCAAAGTATGTTATTTCTTCAAAATAATTCAATAACTTACACTACACATAACACTAAGTTCAAGCGCACCACAACTTAATAAACTAGCCCTTCAAAAGTGGTTATGAATTTTATTAACTAAATTTTGAACTATATATAATCCTTATAATTTTAGAATCCATATTATTAGTATCTTAGACATAATGTAAGAAGCAATTCATTTTTTCAGATAAAAGAAGTATTTTTCAAAAAATTCACTTTTACCGCCTTTTAATGGTGATCCCTTTTCAAATCCAATATTTGAATCTTTAATATATTCAATTTTACAAAATAAACTTCTTCTTTAGAATTGGTAAATAAAAATTTAGTTTAAATAATTTTTTGGTGTTTTTTTGATAACTTTCATAATTGGGTGAATAGTGAAAAATACTATATTTTAACTGAAAACAACTTTTTTAATAAAAATAATTTATATTGTTAAATTATAAATTTTAATGGTTTTAAACTACAAATATATTATAATATTATAATTTAATCCAATTCTTGTCATTTTATGTAATTGCACTTTGAGATTAGATATAAAGATGTGTCAATCTTTACATAGATATTGTTTCTTAAAAATACGCCTTTTGGTTTTGACAACGGGAATCAATTTTAAATTAATAAATTCAACTTCTATGTTTTGAATTTGGTAAAATAGAATTCATTTTTGGATTCAAAATATCAAAATTATCATTGGGTGAATTTTCGGATTTTTTTTGAAAACGTTCAATTTTTGATGAATAATGAAAAAAATACTAAGTTATTATTTAAAAACGAATTTTTATTTATATAATTATTTATTTTATTTAAATTTATTTTAGGTAAAAATAGATACATAATACCTATATATGTTCAATGTAATTCATTGGAGTCAGTTTATAATAATTTTAGATATATAAATATTTTATTGAACTTTTTCACTGTCTTTTACCCACATCCTATGAGAATTTGAAAATTTACATAAAACATAATTTTACTGCTTGTTTGAGTTGAATTTAAAAACTTCGAGAGACACGGATAATATCAATGAGTAAAATGTGGTTCAATAAGATAAAAATAATTTTGGATGAATAGTAACTTTGTACTTTTATTTACCACAGTTAAAAGTAAATAGGGTAATTAAGGGTAAAAATGATATTAATATTACCCTAACACATGTCCTAATTCTATTCGACAAGTGTATCTCAACAAAAACCAAATATCAGAATAAAATATTATCAATTAGGTACACTTGTATTAGATTAGGACATTTTTTATGATTTAATTCAATAAAGAGTTAATAGAGTTAAAATCAATATTTTATAACTAAAACATTTTTAATATAGGCTTATTAATAAAATAAATTAGCTAATAAATATTCATTAGAAATATAAAATGATTTCCTACTTCATGGTATTTTATTTATTATTTTTAGACATTAAATAAATAAATTTATTTATGAAACAATGATAGTGCATTAATTAATTTATTAATGAAATAGTCAAATAAATGGTATTATAAATAATAATATAAATATAATTTCAAAGTTTTTGTGACATCCAAGAATTTTCTAGGTGAATATGACATGATAGGGATGATTAAATTTACCCTGTTCTAAGTTTTCAAGTTGTGAAGACTTTCACAAAAACAAAATTCCAAGCAGTGTCAAAATTGACATAAATTAATATTTAAAACAAAAATTATATTATTAATTGATATTCTTTTACTAAAAATCTATAGTTAGGCCAAAGGACTTATATAATTATAGGTCTATCATTTATCGACCACTTGGGGGTCTCTTGGAAGTATATAGTACGTTTATTTACTATATAATATAAAATTACAATGAGATATGGTAAATGTCAAACTATTTAACTAAGAGTTAAATCAAAACGATAAAGTTGATATAGTGACCCAAAACTGTCTAAAACCTATTGTTTGAGTGGTTTTCGACCTATCCCCAACATAAAGTTTAAATAATACACTTTGGAGCCATTAGAAACCGAATATGAATTTATTATAAAATAATATTTCTAGCTTTTCCATAGGTGCCCCTCACGATTATAAAAGGGCACTCCCCTACCCTCTAATACACACCTTAAAAGCCTTTTGGCCCTACCAAACCCTACCCAAATATTTTCTCAAAATTCCCCCACTTCAACCTAGAGGCCTTAGTTTGATCAGAAATCCCTCCTAAGGAGGCCTTTTGATCAAATCAAATGGAAGAACCCGAAGAAGAGGTAATGATTTCACCGACCTCTTTCAAGTTCCTTTCTTCTTCAACATCTTCTTTCATTGTTGTTTACATTATAAAATAATAAATCCCATATCTTCTATATACTATGATGTTATTATAAATATGGTTCAACTATATTCAGTATTCTATCCATCATTTGAATGACATGTCACCATACGCGCGTACGTATGACTTACCGTCTCCACATCATTGTGTAATTGTTATTCAAAACATTATTATTTGGATGGGTATGATAATGATGTGTAATTTATGAAAATAATAAATAATAAATGATAATGATATTTTATATATTAAATTCCATCCAATTATATATTATTTTAATATCAAAATAATGATATTGTCTCTCGTGCGTACGTACGGACTACCGTCTCCAAGAACGCGATGCGATTCATTCCCCATCATATCCATTCAAGTATAATTCTCATTTGATGATTAAAAATAGTGTTTAAGGAATTGATATCATTCTAGATATGAATAAGATACAACATATCCATAAAAAACGGTTTATGTAACAAAACATTTAAAAGAAAACAAGTTAGTAAACACCCAAAACGATGATAATACTAAGATATTATTAACAAATAAATGTTTAAAGATCATATATGATATCATATTAATGAATATGATTCTTGTATAATTTAATAAAAATTATTTCACCATTATACAGGAGGTTAACCTACCCTCGACCAATGAAAATTTCAAGGTAAGGGTTTATTTCACAATCTATTCCTTATCCGATGTTGTTTATACGTAATTATCAAATGGGACCTCTTTATCATCCACATCCATGTTTCTTAAAAATATATTTCAAATCATTCTAAATATTATACAAAATATGGGTTAAAGTCATTTATACCCTTGTTTTACTTTTTATAAGATTTTTATAATGGAATCTTTCTGTCGTTTTCCAAACAAGGTCAATTTTAACCTTTTCGACAGAATTAAGGTAAGAATGACTTTTTTAACATATATGGTGTGTTTGGTTATTTTCCACCATTATAAAATCATTAAATCTTCCCTTACAATATTATAAGGAAATTACCAAAACAAGTGTTTTATTTTATAATTAAGTGACTTTTAAACGATTTCAAAACAGAGATATTTCTCTCAAATAGTTTTGATTTCATCTATGTCAACATCCTTTGATGGATTTTAAGATTATTTGAATTTGATTTATTATGATACAAGACATCGATATTGTATTGAAGGTTTTGTGGTATTTTTTACTGTGGATGTGTTATTTTTATGCCATTCATGGTATATGAAGAATGTATTCACATTTCATATGCTATTTTTAATATGAATTTTTATGTTATGTTTAAACCTGTTCATTGAGGAATGCATTGGACTTAATAAGTGACAGGTGGAGCTCAGTATAGCTCCTCGATGCATCGTTAGGTCTCATGAGACAAACAAGTGTCTTGGCACAAGGCCTTGACAATATCTTATTTTTAGTCTTGGCACAAGGTCTTGACTAGTTGGTTATGATAGTCTGGCATCATGCATTCTATCATTATGAAAGTTGTTATTGATTTTGCATGTGATTATTCGACTAGTAGAATAACCATGGGAATAATTAAATGGAATTATTTCATTTTATTTTTGCCATATTATGCTAAAGTTCATGTTTAAAAGGCTTTTGTTTTAGTTATACATTTCCTTACATGTTTATGCTTATTTATTCATGTTTCCGTTGTATTGATTACCCTTAATGAGTGTTTGAGATCACCCCTTTCTATGTTTTATTTTTCCCACGATTCTAAGAAGTGTATTATGATTGATATACAGGGTTCAGCCAAGAAAATAATGGTGTTCATAAAGGATTATTTATGTTGTTTTGTATGTTATAATGTGTAATGTAACATTAATGTATGTAATCTATTTTTCAAGACTGCTAAACCGATCGGTCCTTTGGGACATGATTCCTTGTAATCATGCCAATATAATAAAATAATGCATCGACTCTGGGTAACTAGGGTCAGGTCATTATAGTTTGTATTAGAGAAAGTTTAATACAATCCTTGGAAACTAGATTTAGATAATCTGTGATTAGAGAACATAGACCTAAGATGGACTTTAAGGATAGTAGAGAAGAACTTCCACGAATTTTGGTAATGTAGAGATTATTTTGAGTTTTCCAAGGAAATACATCCATGTTTGGATACGAGTAGATAGAGGCGGCTCTAGAATAGATGTACCAAGGGGTAAAACCTGAAAACACCACTTTTAGCTAGACTCGAATGGGAACTAGTGCACGACAATGGGCCTTGCTGCACTCTTGGTTACGACACTCCGAGGGGATATGATTTGGATAATTCTCATTTTCTTTACAAATCATTTTGTAGGATTTACGAGTATATATCTCCTCAAAGATAATATTTTTATAGATTATATCAATAAATTGTTCAATTTATGTTAGGTATTTTACAAGTTTGGAATTATTTATTACAATTCATAAATAGACCTAGTGTATGCCATTGTATAGAAATGGCACCCAGTAGAAGGAATGTGAACTCCAGCAATACGTATGATCCAAATAGTAAGAAGGATCATATATTTCATAGTATTAAGCCAAAATTTATAAGGGAAATAGTATACCATGTATTCTCAACATATAAAGAAATGGTGTATTGTGTTAATAAGATAAGTAAATAATTCTCTGAGTCCTATTGCTTTGAAGGAAAGAAAGAGAAGAAACAGATGGAAGAGAGAAAGATGGATAAAGGGAAGAGGGAAAAGAAGAATTTTCCTATATGTGATAACTGTGGGAAGAAACACCCTGGAACTTTCCTGAAGGGAATGTGTGTTCGTTATAAGTGTGGAGAAAAAGGACACCATGTACTTGACTACACGGGTAAGAAAAAGGCTTCAAATATACAATGCTTCATCTACAAGTAGTTGGGAAACTACGCAAACCAATGTCCAAATAATCAGAGTATGCTCCAAATGATGCTATTGTATAATAATCAAGTTATGATACTATCAAATATGACGAGGAATTATTATATTTCTTATGTTGTTATTAGAGAATTATGTCATTTGAGTGTTGTATCAACAATGTACTCGTTATAATAATTATGGAGTATATAAGGATTGAACTACAATGCATTTTCATTAAGGACTTGAGATTGTCTAGAACCTTGAAAAGTGACTCAATAGAAGGTTAAATTTTAGGAAAATATATGTTTGAGAGAAAGATAAACCATAATATGGTTCTGATACTGAGCTAGTGATTTTGGAATAATACATGATTGATTTGGATAAGTTATATTTGATATTCTTGATTACCTTGAAACTGATTAATGATTTGAATATTCCATAATTGTTAGAGTTTACAACATTTTTGGATATAAGGTGTATATCCAGTATTCTATAATGAATAAGGGATCATGAATGTAATCAATAAGTTTTTATGGTAATTCAGGATGTTGCAGTGTTTTAATAGAATACATGATAAAGGTGTTCCCATGTTATTACACAGCAAAAAAGATCTTCATTGTGTTTACCTTCCTTATAAATTTTGCAATATGAGTTGGGATATAAATATTTTGGATAATTATAGTTTGAGATGATTATTTGGATTGCCATAAAAGGAAAAATCGGAGGTCGAACGACAACCTATCTCATCCGAAATGGCTGCGAGACTTCAACCAGCAACCGAAGGGAGACAAGAGTGTATCACCTACCACTGCCCCAAGTGATGTCCTGGATTGAATAATATAGTCATTTTTTAAATAAAAATATTGTAGATGAATTATAAATTCAGTTTTTTAACCCTATATGAATAGGATAAATAGAATATTAGATTTATGTTCTATTATCTTTTAGAGTGAAACATGAGTTTGTGGTAGAAATTAGTTATAGGATGGGACTCTACATGTCACGTATATATTTTTCTTCTTCTCTTATTCTGTGAAGAAATTAATTCTTTTACTTTAGTGAAGGGATCTTAAAACCAAAAATGTGTTATCCTAATTACATATGTTTTGTTGAACTGATGGTATTTTAAATCATCATAGATTGATGAATTTAAGGCCCTCAATTTTACACTTGTTTGTGATTGATGAACTCAATCACTAAAAATAAATATTTACGTTTTCCCTCAAATTATGTGTCTCTAATTTCCACCAATGTTCTCCTAATTGAGATCATAAGTGGTGACTTTTTTCATTCCCCTTTCTCTCTTATTAAGACTAATTTTTTTTAACCCAATTTCCAATGTGGGGTTTCCCAAAAAGGTATTTTATAATTTCAACATTTTATTTTCGATGAAAAATTTCAAATTGAGAGGACACAATTTATTGAAGGAGGAAAAAAATGAAACACCCCAAGATTTAAAAGTACGTTGTTTTTTCAAAATAATTCAATAACTTCCACAACACGCAATACCGAGTTCAAGCGCACCACAACATACCAAACTAGCCGTGGAAAAGCATTTATGAATAGTATTAACAAAAATTTGAACTATGTATAATCCTTATAGATTTAGAATCCATATTATGAGTTTCTTAGACATAATTTAAGAACTAATTCATTTTTTCAAATAAAAGAAGTATTTTTAAAAAAATGAACTCTTACCGCCTTTTAATGGTGAACCCTTTTTTAAATCCAATATTAGAAACTTTTATATATTCAATTTTATAAACAAAACATCTTTTTTAGAATAGGGACATAAGAATTTAGTTTCAATAAATTTTTGGTGTTTTTTTGATAACTTTAATATTTAGGTGAATAGTGAAAAATACTATATTTTAACTGAAAATAACATTTTTAATCAAAATAATTTATAGAGTTTAATTATAGAATTTAATCTTTTGGAAGTATAAATTGATTATGTTATTACCATTTAATCAAATTATGTTCATTTTATGTAATTTCACTTTGATATTAGACATAAAGAAGTGACAATCTTTTGATAGATATTGTTTCTTAAAAATACTCCTTTTGGTTTTGACAGTGGGAATTAATTTTAAATTAAAATATAAAATTTCTATGTTTTTAATTTGGTAAAATGGAATGCATTTTCGGATTCGGAATATCAAAATTATCCTGGGGTGAATTTTTGGTATTTTTCTGGGAACTTTCAATTTTTGATGAATTGTGAAAAAACACTCAGTTATTGTTTAAAAACAATTTTTTATTTAAATATTTATTTATTTTATTTAAATTTATTTTAGGTCAAATTATATACATAATACCTATAAAAGATCAATGTAATTAATGGATTTAGTTTATAATAATTTTAGATATATAAAATTTTTATTGAACTTTTCAGCGTTTTTTACCCACCTCCTAGGAGAATTTGCAAATTAACATAAAACGTAATTTTACCACTTATGTGAGTTGAATTTCAAACATTTGATAGACACAGTTAATATCAAGGTGTAAAATCTGGTTTTATAAGATAAAAATAATTTTGGTGAATAGTAACGTTTTACTTTTATTTACCACGGTTAAAAGTAAATAGGGTAATTAAGGGTAAAAATTATATTAATATTACCATAACACAAGTCCTAATTCAATTGGACAAGTGTATCTCGACCAAAACAACATTAGGAATTAAATATTATCATTTAGGTCCACTTGGATTAGATTAGGACATTTATTATTATTTAATTCAAAGCAGAGTTCAAAGAGTTAAAATCAATGTTTAATAACTAAAACATTTTTAATATAGGGTTATTCATAAGATAAATTCGATTATAAATATTAATTTGAAAGCTAAAAAGAGTTCCTATGTAACGCCCTGACCCTAGCTACCCAGAGTCGGTGCATTACTTCATAACATTGGCATGATCACAAAAGATCAAGTCTTGAAAGACCGATTATTTTAGTAGCCTTGGAAACACTAGATACATTTATAAACATTACATTACATCATAAAAATGAAAACTACAATAACATGGTCTCCCTAGTCCACACTCATATCCTCACTGACTATCCCTACAGGTCATTCATAATATACTTCTTCACATCCTGGAAAAATATTAAAACATCGAAAGGGGTGAGCTCAGATGCTCAGTAAGGTTAACAATATAACAGAAGCTTTCATAAATAAACATTAACATTTAAGGAAATGTATAACTAAAACAAAAGCCTTTTAAACTTGAACTTCAACATAGTATGGAAAAAGTAAAATGAGATAATGCCATTTACTTCTTCACATGGATATTCTACTGGTCGAATAATCACATGCAATATCAATAACCACTTTCATAATGATGGAATGCATAATGCCAGACATTCTGAAACATTTTGTCAAGGCCTCGGCCAAAACCATAAATCAAATTGGGAAAGGGCCTCGGCCAATTCCACGTCTAGTTGTCTCATGAGACCTACCGATGCATCGAGGAGCTATAGCGGGCTCCACCCGTCACTTATTAAGTCCATTGCATTCCTCATATGAATAGGTTTAAACATATCATAAACCATAACATAATCGTATCACAGAAAACATGCATAAAGGAAACATAAAATTTCCACATTTCAATCACAAGATATCAATACAACACATTTATATAATAAAAACGCTTTCAAAACCATTTTCAATACCAAAATAAAAGAAAAGTATAACATGGTATTTATTTTTTTATTAAAAAAAATATGGCTTGTAGAAGAAGCCAAAACTCAAATAGTGGTCACAGCGGCGGAGAAGTCATTGTCGCCACATACGTACGACAAAAACATTACCTTTTTTCATTTATTAAATGCTTCGTATAAAAAATATTCCTTTTGAATAAACGTAAAAGTCAAAGGGGTTTAAACACCGTATAAAAGAAATTTGTGTATAAAACCAAATATGCCTCAATGAAAGGAGTTTGAGACGAAGTCCTTACAAAGATCATTTTTAAAATAAAATAGATATATTATATGTATTCACTATAGGTACACATAAATAAAGTAAAAATACAAAATAAGACATAATAATATCATGACATAATTTGAAAGTATGAGATTAACCCAAAGAATGGAAGTTGGGTTAAGAAATTCCCTTACCTCGTGTCTGACTTGACTCAACCGTTCTTTAACCTCCTGAATAATAAACTAGAGTTAATATTTACCTTATTAAGAACCATTTTCAATTTCATTATCCTTATTATATCTTTTATTACAATGATATGAACATTATGTAATTATTTAAGTTAATAACGATTGTTTTGTCGATCTTTGGTACTTGAGTCAATAATAAACTTCTTATAATTACAAGTTGTTTATGTGGTAGAATATCCATTATCTCCAGAATTATATTCATGATTTAGATGTCATACATATCTTATATATATAGTATATACATTCATTTATAATATTTCGTAACATTTAGAGGTAAGAAATGAAATGCACCGTTCATGGAGACGGTAAGCCGTACGTACGCATGAACGCTACTTTCATTTCAATTTCATATTTAATGGAACAAAATCAAAATGATATAAATGTATAATATAATTCCAGTATAATATATTGTATAACACCATTTACTCCATCCTTTATACATCCCACATATGGCATTAACGATTCAAATCACTTTGAGGGGGCGGTAGTCCGCACTTCCTAAAATGAAATTATCGCGTTTTACCCATAATGGAAATCATAAAGTATGACATAAATGAGAAATACAGAAGCATAAGTAAAACATAAACATATTATATATCATATATAAAAATAGTGACATCTTAATGGCCACCTTTGAAGGTGTTATATGAGTGTTGAACAATCATCGTTTCGTGAGGCAGAAATTCGACATCCACAGAAACCGTATGTTCTTTAACCATTAGATGTAGGTGTGTGTATGTGTAGCTAGAATCCTTCTTATAACAACATCCTAGTATATTGAGGATACTGGTGTTGTTACAAAAGAAATGAATAAAATGTGTTTAGGTGGTTGGAGAAGAAAAATAAAACAAAACAACATTAGAGAAGACATTACCTCAAAATCGGGTAACTCTTTTTGATTTGAGCCAAAGGATTCCTTGAGAAGAGTTCTTCCCAGAGTGAGGCTTCTAGGAGTAAGAGGGGGAAGTTGGGAGAGTATTTGGGCAGAGGATGGCCGAGAAAAATGGCTTGAAGGTGTGAATAAGGTGGGAGAGGTGGGGGCCTTTTATAAGTGGAGAGGAGGGGCACTTTTGGAAAGATTGAAATGTTACATTATTACACAATGCTTTTCGGAATCTAAAGGTCCCACAATTATATAATTCGTGTCTAAGGTGATAAGGGTTCAAAATATACCCATCCAATAGTCTTTGGACAAGTGTAAGCCTTGGATTTTACATTATATTTTCATTTTATTAAAATCGTTAAATAATGAGGTCATCCCTGCATCATAATGATGTCATAAATAATTTAATTTATTTAATGTCTAAAAATTATAAAAAAACTACTATGATGTAGGAAATCTTTTTATCTTTCTAATTAATATTTATAGTCAAAATTTGGACTTGTTTATCCCCACTTAAAAACTGTTTTAGTAATACAACTCATGTTTGTGTCAATTTAATTTTAACATTAAATAAATATATATTAATGTCATTTTCCAACCAAAGTGGCTCCATGGGGTCCCCAAGTTGACCCATGGGTTGTCTTGGTCGGCCATGACTCATCCAATAGGAGTAGGACAAGTTTCAATCTCATATCATATTATTAAAACCCTGTTTTTACCTTAAACTACACTAATCACCTCTAATCGCGATTAAGAACTTAAAAGTTACTATTCACCAAAAAATTATTTTAATCTCATTGAACCACATTTTACTTATTAATGACAACCATATATGTAGTATTTTTGAAAATCAAATCACATATGTGGTAATATTTCATTTAAATGAAAAATCAGTTATTTAACTACCACTTAGTGGTTTCACTATTCATCAAAAATTGATGTTTTTCAGAACAATGCCAAAATTTCACCCTAAGATATAATTGATATTCAGAATTCAAAAATGATGTCTATTTTACAAAATTACAAACATATAAGTTGCATTAATTAATTTTCTAATTAATTCCCGTTGTCACAACAAATAGCGTGTTTTTAAGAAACAATTTATATCAAATGATTGGCAATTGTTTATGTCCAATTTCAATGTTAAATTAATTATAATGACCACCATTGGTTAAAATTGTAAAAATATATTCTAATTATACATTAAAACCACTAAATAGTATAATTTATCACTATAAATTATTTTTATTAAAAAAGTTGTTTTTAAGTATTTTTCACTATCCATAAAAAAATTGGAAGTTCTCAGAAAGTTACAAAAAATTCAACTTAGGATAATTTCGATATTATGAATTCAAAAATGAAGTCCATTTTTAAATATAAAATTTATATAATTTTAAAAAGTGGTTATTACTATTCATAACGGCTACTTTGATTAGTCGCGGTGTTTTAGAACTCGAAGTTGCTTACAATGCAAGCTATTGCATTATTGAATGAGAAGCGTATCGTGGAAGCTCGGGGTGTTACATTCTCACCTCCTTCAATAAATTGCATCCTAGCAATTTGAAATTTTTCTTTGAAAGTAAAAGGTTGAAAAGAGAAAATACCTTTGAGGAAAACCCACATCGGAAATAAGGTTAATAAATATATAACATTAAAAGAAAGCAAGATAAGTACAAAGGTCACCCGATATAGCCCATTATAGGATTCTATGAAAATATGGATATGGAGGAGAAACAAACCATCAAGGTCTGATGGAGAGTTATAGAAAATAGGATTAGGAGAAAGTTTAACCACAATAAAATCACAAACTTGTGATTGGTTAAATAGTCATTGAATCCCCAGTTGGAAAAGTTAACCGACAACATTTTTGTTTTAAGTTACCTTTTATAATGTTGAGGAATTTATTTAGGAGATTTACTAAGAACGTAAGGGAATATACATACTTGTTATGTATACTTTCATTCGTTAATAAATTTTTACCACAAACCCAACTTTTACTCCAAATGGTAACGGAACTCAAAAATATTCTATTTATCCTAATTGTATAAGGTTCCAAATGTTAACACATACCATTTAGAATAGTAAAACTATTTTGTAATAACCAGGGACTTCCTGTAGGCTAGTGGTAGGAAATAAAGGCTTGTCGCACTATGGTTGTGGGTTCGATTCCTACAGCTTTGTCCAACGCGATGGGTTATTCCCCACCCTGCAGGTTGTCCTTTTCCTAAAACTATAGTATCATAATATTCCAAAAATAATCTTCATAAATTTTTTAACCTTAAACAATACTATCCAAAGATCAACTTAATCCACTCCAACCTTTATAGTTATCCAAAATACCTCTGTCCAGACTTTCTCTAAAAGGTCTCTTAATTCCAAAATCAATTTATCAGATTCCCCAAACAAAGTAATGTTTCTCTTATTGTCACATACTAAAAATATAATTACCTTCATCATATTAAAACCTTACTGAAATCAACAAGTACTGCAGTACAATCCTTATATATATATATATATCACATTATTCTAATCACCAAAATATAATCCATGAGTCCAAAAGCACCAATAAATTAGTTATTCTGCTTCAACTGTAGTAACAGAATAAGATTTTCCTTGATCCCTTGGCCTTTTCTGAGGTAATTTTCCCGGATGCTTAGGACATTCATTTGTATAATGCCTCATTTCCCTAAAATTGTATCATTCAACTTTGACAGCCTCTTTCTTTCCGTTGCAATCATGAGCCTGGTTACCCTTTTCTCCACATTTATAACAAACTCCCATTCCTTTTAGGCACGTACCAGGGTGATTCTTCCTACAATTATCACATAATGGAAAATCCTTCTTTCCATTTTTCCCTTTATCTGTCTCTTGTTCCACCATTATCTTCTTCTCTTGCTTTACTTTGTTGTCATAAGACTTAGAGAATTCCTTTTCTGTCTTGATAGCACACGAGACAATATCTTCGTATGATGAGAAGGATTGTGATACCAAAGCTCGACGGAGAAATGGTTTTAACCCATCAAAGAAACGATCAATCTTACTCCTTGGGTTACGTATATATTCGGCAGCATGCCTCGCTAACCTGGTAAAGTTAGCCTCATACTTTGCGACATTCTCATCCTCCTTCTGCCTCAGACTCAGAAATTTCCTTTCCATATCTGCTCGATGGTCACGAGGAAAGTATTTTTCTAAGAAAATATCTTTGAACTCCCTCCATTCCATATTCTATACGTCATCATCTTCCTTTGTGTTTTGAATCAGCGACCACCACTGATCGACATCTCCAGTGAGGCGGTAAACTGCCATGACAACCTTCTCCCTTTCGCTACTCCCCAAGGGATGGAATATTTTCTCTAAGGAGTTTATCCATTGCTCGGGTACTATAGGATTTGTACTCCCATTGAAGGTTGGTGGCTGTTGCCTCATGAAACGGTCTAGCATTGATCCTCCACGTTGCGGATCAGGGTGCTCCATACGAGTAAGGTTATTATTCATAACCTGAGTGAGTTGTCCCAGTATGGTAATAAGTTGATCATCACCAGTTGTATCTCCAGATCCACAATAATTATCTTGAGCAGGAGGGCAATCCCTACACGGAGTGCGTGTATTGATACAGTTTCCACTCCTTCCACTAGGCACCATTTCTAAACAATGGCATAAACTAGATTAGTTTATGAATCAAAATACATAATTCCATACTTGTAAAATACTTAACATAAATTGAACTATTTATGGATATAATCCATAATCATAAAAAAAAATTCTTTGAGGAAGTATATACTCATAAACCCTTCATAATGATTTGTAAAGAAAATGAGAGTTATCCTAAGAATATCCCCCGAGAGTGTCGTAACCAAGAGTGCAGCAAGGCCCGTTGTCATGCACCAGTTCCCGTTCGAGTCTAGCTCAAAGCGGTGTTTTTGGGTTTTACCCCTAGGAACATCTGTGCCAGAGCCGCCTCTACCTACTCGTATCCAGACAGGGATGTATTGCTCGGAAAACTCACAAAATCTCTACAATACCAAAATTCTAGGAAGTTCTTCTATAATAATCCTCAAAGTTCATCTTAGGTCTACGTGCTCTAATCAGAGTTTATCTAAATCTAGCTTCCAAGGTTTGTACTAAACTGCCTCTAATACCAACTGTAACGCCCCGACCCCAGCTTCCCAGAGTCGGTGCATTACTTCATAACATTGGCATGATCATAAAAGATCAAGTCTCGAAAGACCGATTAGTTTAGTAGCTTTGGAAACACTAGATACATTCATAAACATTACATTACATCATAAAAATGAAAACTACAATAACATGGTCTCCCTAGTCCACACTCATATCCTCACTGACTATCCCTGCAGGTCATTCATAAAATAATTCTTCACATCCTGGAAAAATATTAAAACATTGAAAGGGGTGAGCTCAGATGCTCAGTAAGGTTAACAATATAGCGGAAGCTTTCATAAATAAACATTAACATTTAAGGCAATGTATAACTAAAACAAAAGCCTTTTAAACTTGAACTTAAACATAGTATGACAAAAGTAAAATGAGATAACGCCATTTACTTATTCACATGGATATTCTATTGGTCGAATAATCACATGCAATATCAATAACCACTTTCATAATGATGGAATGCATAATGCCAGACATTCTGAAACATTTTGTCAAGGCCTCGACCAAGACGTCTAAAATGATTAAGGCCTCGGCCAAAACCATAAATCAAATTGGGAAAGGGCCTCATCCAATTCCACGTCTAGTTGTCTCATGAGACCTACCGATGCATCGAGGAGCTATAGCGGGCTCCACCCGTCACTTATTAAGTCCAATGCATTCCTCATATGAATAGGTTTAAACATATCATAAACCATAACATAATCGTATCACATAAAATATGCATAAAGGAAACATAACATTTCCACATTTCAATCACAAGATATCAATACAACACATTGATATAATAAAAACGCTTTCAAAACCGTTTTCAATACCTAAATAAAAGAAAGTTAAAACTTTGTATTTATTTTTCATTAAAAAAAAGATGGCTTGTATAGGAAGCCGAAACTCAAATAGTGGTCACGGCGGCGGAGAAGTCATTGTCGCCGCATACGTACGACAAAAACATTACCTTTTTTCGTTTTGTAAACGCTTCGTATAAAAAATATTCCTTTTGAATAAACGTAAAATTAAAAGGGGTTTATACACCGTATAAAAGAAATTTGTGTATAAAACCAAATATGCCTCAATGAAAGGAGATTGAGACGAAGTCCTTACAAAGATCATTTTTAATATAAAATAGATATATTATATATATTCACTATACGTACACATAAATAATGTAAAAATACAAAATAAGACATAATAATATCATGACATAATTTGAAAGTATGAGATTAACCCAAAGAATGGAAGTTGGGTTAAGAAATTCCCTTACCTCGTGTCTGACTTGACTCAACCGTTCTTTAACCTCCTGAATAATAAACTAGAGTTAATATATACCATATTAAGAACCATTTTCAATTTCATTATCCTTATTATATCACTTATTACAATGATATGAACATTATGTAATTATTTAAGTTAATAACGGTTGTTTTGTCGATCTTTGGTACTTGAGTCAACAATAAACTTCTTATAATTACAAGTTGTTTATGTGGTAGAATATCCATTATCTACAGAATTATATTCATGATTTAGATGTCATACATATCTTATATATCCAGTATATACATTCATTTATAATATTACGTAACATTTAGAGGTAAGAAATGAAATGCACCGTTCATGGAGACGGTAAGCCGTACATACGCATGAACGCTACTTTCATTTCAATTTCATATTTAATGGAACAAAATAATAATGATATAAATGTATAATATAATTCCAGTATAATATAGTGTATAATACCATTTACTCCATCCTTTATACATCCCACATATGGCATTAACGATTCAAATCACTTTGAGGGGGCGGTAGTCCGCACTTCCTAAAATGAAATTATCACGTTTTACCCATAATGGAAATCATAAATTAGGCCATAAATAAGAAATACAGAAGCATAAGTAAAACATAAACATATTATATATCATATATAAAAATAGTTACATCTTAATGGCCACCTTTGAAGGTGTTATATGAGTGTTGAACAATCATCGTTTCGTGAGGAAGAAATTCACCATCCACAGAAACCGTATGTTCTTTAACCATTACATGTAGGTGTGTGTAAGTGTAGCTCGAATCCTTCTTATAAAAACATCCTAGTATATTTAGGATACTGGTTTTGTTTCAAAAGAAATTAATAAAAAGAGTTTAGGGGGTTTGAGAAGAAAAATAAAACAAAACAACATTAGAGAAGACATTACCTCAAAATCGGGTAACTCTTTTTGATTTGAGCCAAAGGCTTCCTTGAGAAGAGTTCTACCCAAAGTGAGGCCTCTAGGAGTAATAGGGGGAAGTTGGGAGAGTATTTGGGCAGAGGTTGTCTGAGACAAATGGCTTGAAGGTGTGAATAAGGTGGGAGAGGTGGGGGCCTTTTATAAGTGGAGAGGAGGGGCACTTTTGGAAAGATTGAAATGTTACATTATTACACAATGATTTTAGGATTCTAAAGGTCCCACACTTATATAATTCGTGGCTAAGGTGATAAGAGTTATAAATCTACCCATCCAATAGTCTTTGGACAAGTTTAAGCCTTGGAGTTTACATTATCTTTTCATTTTATTAAAATCGTTAAATAATGAGGTCATCACTGCATCATAATGATGTCATAAATAATTTAATTTATTTAATGTATAAAAATTATAAAAAAATACTATGATGTAGGAAATCTTTTTAGATTTCTAATTAATATTTATAGTCAAAATTTGGACTTGTGTAACCCCACTTAAAAACTGTTTTAGTAAAACAACTCATGTTTGTGTCAATTTAATTTTAACATTAAATAAATATAAATTAATGTCATTTTCCAACCAATGTGGCTCCATGGGGTCCCCAAGTTGACCCATGGGTTGTCTTGGTCGGACATGACTCATCCAATAGGAGTAGGACAAGTGTCAATCTCATATCATATTATTAAAACCTTTTTTTACCTTAAACTACACTAATTACCTCTAATCACGATTAAGAACTTAAAAGTTACTATTCACCAAAAAATTATTTTAATCTCATTGAACCACATTTTACTTCTTAATGACAACCATGTATGTCGGATTTTTAAAAATCAAATCACATAAGTGGTAATATTTCATTTAAAAGAAAAATCAGTTATTTAACTACCACTTAGTGGTTTCACTATTCATCAAAAATTGACGTTTTTCAGAACAATGCCAAAATTTCACCCTAAGCTATAATTGATATTCCGAATTCAAAAATGATTTCTGTTTTAAAAAATTCCAAACATATAAGTTGCATTAATTAAATTTATAATTAATTCCCGCTGTCACAACAAATAGCGTGTTTTTAAGATATAATTTATATCAAAAGATTGGCAATTGTTTATGTCCAATTTCAATGTTAAATTAATTATAATGACCACCATTGGATAAAATTGTAAAAATATATTCTAATTATACTTTAAAACCACTAAATAGTATAATTTATCACTATAAATTATTTTGATTAAAAAAGTTATTTTTATGTATTTTTCACTATTCATAAAAAAATTGGAAGTTCTCAGAAAGTTACAAAAAATTCAACATAGGATAATTTTGATTTTATGAATTCAAAAATGAAGTCTATTTTGAAATATAAAATTTCTATAATTTTAAAAAGTGGTTATTACTATTCATAATGGCTACTTTGATTAGTCGCGGTGTTTTAGAACTCGAAGTTGCGTACAATGCAAGATATTGCATTATTGAATGAGAAGCGTATCATGGAAGATCGGGGTGTTACATCCTACATCATGGTATTTTAGTTATAATTTTTAGACATGAAATAAATAAATTTATTTATGACAAAGTGATGATGAAGTAATTACCTTATTCATGAAAGAATCAAATAAATGGTATTATAAATATTAAAATAAATATAATTTCAAAGTTTTTATGACATCCAAGAATTTCCTAGGTGAATATGACATGATAAGGATGACTCAATGTATCTTTTTAGAAGTTATCAAGTTGTGATGACTTTCACAGAAACAAAATACCAAATAGTGTCAAAATTGACATAAATTAATATTTAAAACAAATATTATATTATTAATTGATATTCTATTCTTAAAAATCTAGGGTTTGGCCAATGGACTTTTATAATTATAGGTGTATCATTAATGGACCACTTGGGGGTCTCTTGGAAGTATATAGTATGTTTATTAGCTATATAATATAAAAATACAATGAGATATGGTAAATGTCAAACTATTTAACTAAGAGTTAAATCAAACCGATAAAGTTGATATATTGACCCAAACCTGTATAAAACCTTTTGGATGAGTGGTTTTAGACCTATACCCACCTTAACCCATAAATAATTTACATGGGAGCCATTAGAAACCCAATATGAATTTATTATAAAATAATATTTCTAGATTTTCCAAAGGTGCCCCTCACCCCTCTTATAAAAGGGCACTCTCCCTTCTCTCTAATACACACCTTAAAAGCCTTTTGCCTCGGCCAACCCCTGCCAAAATATTCTCTCAACTTACCTCACTTAAATCTAGAGGCCTTTGTTTTATCAGAAAGCCAACCTATGGAGCCCTTTTGATCAAATCAAAAGGAAGACCCCGAAGAAGAGGTAATGATTTCACCACCCTCTTTCAAGTTCATTTCTTCATCAACTTCTTTTTTCTTTGTTATTTCAATTATAAAATACTAACTCCAGTATCTTCTATATACTGTTATGTTATTATAAATATTTTATAACCATATTCAGTGTTTTATCCATCCTTTGAATGACATTTCACCATACGTGCGTATGTACGGCTTACCGTCTCCACTTCGTGGTGTAATTGTTATTCAAAACATTATTATTTGGATGGGTATGATAATGATGTGTAATTGATGTAAATAATAAATATAACATGATAATTATTCTTTATATATGATATAACATCGAATTACATATTATTTTATTATCAAAATAATGATATAGGTGCTCGTGCGTACGTACGGACTACCGTCTCCATCAACGCGATGAGATTCATTCTCCATCATATACCTTCAAGTATAATTCTCATTTGATGACTATAAATAATGTTTAAGGACATGATAATATACTGGATATGAATAAGATACAACCTATCCATAAGAAACATGGCTTGTGTAAAAAAACATTTAAAAGAAAATGCGTAACTTAACACCCGAAACTACGATAATACTAAGATATTATTAACACATAAATTTTAAAAGATCATATATGATATCAAATTAATGAATATTATTATTGTATAATTTAATGACAATTATTACACCATTATAAAGGAGCTTAACCTACCCTCAACCATGGGAAATTTCAAGGTAAGGGTTTATTTCACAATCTCTTCATTATCAGAGGTTGTTTATACGTAATTATATAATATGACCTCTTTATCATCCACATCCATGTTTCTTAAAAATATATATCAAATCATTCTTACTATTTTAAATACAATGGGATAAATTCATTTATAACCTATTTTTACTTGTTATATGGTGTTTATAATGGAATATTTCAGTCATTTTCCAAACATGGTCCTTTTTAACCTTTTCGACAAAATTAAGGTAAGAATGTCTTTTTTTAACTTATACGGTGTGTGCGGTTAATTTCCACCATTATAAAATCATCGAAGCCTACCTTACAATATTATATGTATATTTTCAAAATAAATGTTTTATTTTATAATTAAGTGACTTTTAAACGATTCCAAAAAAGAGATATTTCTCTCAAATAGATTTGATTTCATCTATGTCAATATCCTTTGATTGATTTTAAGATTATTTGATTTTGATTTATTATGATACAAAACTTCCATATTGTATTGAAGGTTTTGTAATATGTTTGACTGTGGATGTTTTATTTTTATACCATTCATGGTTTATGGATAAAGTATTGAAATTTCGTATGCTATTTTTAATACGAATGTTTATGTTATGTTTAAACTTTCCTTATATGAGGAATGCGTTGGACTTAATAAGTGACGGGTGGAGCCTGCTATAGCTCCTCGATGCATTGGTATGTCTCATGAGAAAAAATATTGTCTTGGCACAAGGCCTTGACAATAAATTATCTGTATTCTTGGCATAAGGCCTTGACAATGTGGTTATGATAGTTTGTCATTATGCATTCCATAATTATGAAAGTGGTTATTGATATTGCATGTGATTATTTGACTAGTAGAATATCCTTGTGAATAAGTAAATAGCATTATTTCCGTTTATTTTATCCATATTATGCTGAAGTTCACATTTAAAAGGATTCTATTTTAGTTTTACATTGCCTTAAATATTTATGCTTATTTATGAAAGTTTCTGCTGTATGTCTTACCCTTGTTGAGCGTTTGAGCTCACCCCTTTCTATGTTTTATTTTTCCCTGGATTCCAAGAGTGTATTGTGATTGATATGAAGGGTTAAGCCAAGGGAATAATGGTGTTCATAAAGGATTATTTCTGTTGTTTTGTATGTTATAATTTTTAATGTAACATTCATGTATGTAATCTATTGTCCAAGACTGCTAAACCGATAGGTCCTTCAGGACATGATTCCTTGTAATCATGCCAATGTATTCAAATAATGCACTGAATCTAGGTAACTGGGGTCAGGGCATTACAAGGGCGGAGAATGATTTACCAACCCATAGAAATTAAATCCTACGTTCATCATGCTTGCATAGTGGGATTTCTTTGTTTTTATTCTTTTAGATGAATAGATTTCTTCCCTTTGGATGTGGACATATTCTACTTAATAGAAATATATATAGAAATTGACCCCATAGGTTCTTTACCTTTTTTCTACTATAACTATTATTATTAAAGAATCCATGTTATATATCGGATAACAAAGTGGTCTTACATCTATCACCTTCCATAGAATAATTTATAACGGTTGAATTTTTAATTTATGGGAAGAATGTTCAAAAATACACAAGGAGTTTCAACTAATGATATTATCCAATTATATCACACATAGATGAATTATTTTCTTCTCTTTATCCTTATCCCATTTTTATCATATACGACGATTTTTAATTGGTCTATGATGTTGTGTATTTTTACACAATAGAATAATCTATTCTCACTATGTAAAAACTCCGGATTGAATTTAGTCATTTAAATCTTATATGAATCCCCTTTTAGTAATTCTGAACCAAAGGATTAAACACTTTCTTTCTTATCATGTTTCAAATATTTCGGTAGTTAATTTTACACATAAGTAAATCTATTGAACCTAGTATGATTTTACTAGTATCCATCATTTTTGTGACAAACTTTGTCTCACATATATGGAAAAATTTTCATGTTTAAAATATATTCAATAATGATATATTCTTTTATTTTTCCTATTGGATTATTCACTACCAAAGGTACCTTATTTTCTTTAGCTTTATACCCCTATGTTTAGGTCTTCATTGAATTACTCATAATGAATTTTTTTCCCACAATCAATAACCCCATGCCCGAATCTCTCGAAAAAAACACCTTTCTATAAATCATATTATTTTCACATTAGTTATAGTCTTTCTACGTCTACTTTCTTATTGATTTTTGGATAAAACACTAGCCTTTTGGGATCTTTTCACTGAACAATTTTTCATGGAATGATTATTTTTTTTACATATTAGTGAATCTCAAAAAATTCTTTTTGTCCCAAAAATGTACATATTTTCACATTTTTTCAACACATAAAAATATTCTAGGTTTGTGCATGTCAATTTACATACACATTAGGTTACCTCTTTCCCTTAGAAATATTTAGATGATTCTCCATATTATGCCAAGATATTTGAGCCACTATAATAATACTGATTTTTTTGAAAAATTTCCAATGCGTCTGTGTAAAAACATATTTTCATGAATTGTTGGGAAGATATAGCATTTTATAATTCTATATTCTTCAAGATGCGTTATATGTCAAATAATGTCTTATTTAGGATGTATTTCTCATTATGCAAGAATTTTAACCTTCCTTTTCAATTGTAATCATTAAATTATTTCTCACAAATAACCTCTTAAAATTATTTGTCAATCATATAATAAATTTCAATGAAATTTCAGATAATTATTCTGTGTATTTTATAATCTTTGTGACAGTGTGTCATCTTCTAAATTGTTTGTCAATTGAATTCTTTATTGTATTAGACTCTTCATCCTCTTATGTTGTTTAATCAAATAGGTACTTGATGAAATTTGGTATATAGGTGGAGACCTGGAAGTAACATATTTAATAGAATTTATAATAAAATAGAAAAAATATTACAATATTAAAATCTCATTATTTTTTATTTCTACCTTCATAGATTTAATGTGGATAACTAGAGGATTGGGAATTTAGTTGATGCAATATGATCTATCTGATCACTTATAGGGGTGTGTGGAGGGGGGGGGAGAATAAGTGATATTGTACTTTTTCAATTCCATTATTATGAAATAAACATCACCTCATATTATAGTGTTATGACCTTTCTAATAACAATAACACATGTACATTCCACATGAACATGATAATTCACAAGGTTCACTTCATAGTAAGAGTAGACAATCCTTGAAAATGTTTGGAAATAATCCAATACCACACAATATAATTTAAAATAATCCATTTTTTGTTTTTAAATAAAGAAGATATAATCCAAATACATATGTTGCACTATGATAAAAAAATGCATATTCTCTTTGTAAAAATGATTTTATAAAAAACAATTTTTAACCAATTTAGAAGCACTCATCAATATTCTCAATTTATTGTCTCTAAGATTCTTTTACTTATTGAAACATTCACTTTTTTGAAATAAATCATCATCAATTTAACACCTAGCTGCTGGACATAACTTCATTCATATACTTCAATATAAAATTATGTCCATTTCATGGTCCATCCAAATTTTTTTTCTGATCATGTTTCCAGAAAATGTTATGAAGTTACTGGAAATAACATTGTTCATTGAATTAAAATAATCATTAACCGACCCACTAAAGTTACCCAAAATTTTCTCAACACTTTTAGATTATTCGTTAGGTTTCATGGGTCTTACAAAAAATACACCATTCTTACAATGTTCATGAAACATAGTGGGTATCAAAAAATTTCCTTCATGATTTTAATGAATATGAAACTATTAGCTTATTAAATTCACATTTTATATCCATAAAAAAAATTATAAATACATTTTTACTGAGTGAAATATTATTCCAAAAATATTATTTCTAAAAAAAATTCAATCAAATCTTCCATATGAAGAAAATAACAGCCTGATGGGAATATCTAACCAATTTCTCCCCTGAAACAATAAAATGAACATCTTGTAAACTTTTTTTATACACTTTCTCTATCTATTACCTTGTATATTGTAATAATATTTGATGAAAAATTTTAATCTGATGAACATCATTTGGTGATACTTAATCAAATTTTGAATTAGTCCCACAACACTCATTAAAATATTCACATAATTACATTACCCACTTCTCTTCAAAAAGTTTGTCCGATGAAATTTGATAAGGATCCCATGGAATTTAAAAACACTTCACCTAATTAAAAAAAATTAAACAATCAAAGATTGGATTTATTGAGGAAAAAAATTTATCCCCTTTTTATATAAGTAATTTTTTCTCCCTTTTTATGTAAGTAATAAAAATGAAATATTCAAATACACATGATATTTGATATATTTGAACAACAATGAATAATCAGAATAATGTTCATTGATAATTACATCAAATTTAAATTTCTATGAAACAATAATCATTTTGAAAAAAAACATCATTCAGTGACCTTTGTTATTATGATTCACTATTTTTATTCGATGAGCAATTGTCATCCGATGGATTTAGCTTGATAAAATTCTTTCCTTTTTCATTATAGAGTCACCTAACTCTATTTGATATCATTTTTAGAAATATTATCAGTGTAAAATGATTTTAAAATTTAATAAAAAATACGAAATAATTTAGCAAAACTTAATTTTAAGAAAAATATATTTAACTTCTTCCATCTTCCTTAAAACACACCCAACGGGTTAGTCCAAAAACCCACCACTTCAGATTTTGTTTTCATCCAAGGAATGGAAATCTGTAAAACATTAATACTTGTGAAATTTATTACTTGTCCACAAATTTTTAGACCACACAAGTGTAATCAGTGTTAGATACAATAATAATTGAAACAAATAATATTTTATCCATATGATGTTTCTAAATAAAATTTTTCATACACCTCATACAAAAACTATTCTTTAGAAAATTCCATCTCAAAAGCTAAATTTTTTTATAAGAGGAAATTTCTGTAATCGAGTTTAACAAACTATTAAAAAATTTCACTTAGTGTTGGAATCATAGATTTCCACTATTAAAACACCCCTCTAATTACATACTCTCCTTAAAAGGGTAATCGTATTCTAATGGATAAATTAATTTTAGATACAAGATTCTATCCCTTCAAAAAACATTCTCTAAAGAAAATATGAAGAGGGGATGGATATAGCCTACAATATCCTTGAATAGAGTGAGGTTGAATACCCATTATCAATTCCATATTTTGAAATGTTTGCATCATAATTTTTTTATTGAAAATATTACAAATTTTTTGCATTTATAGAATAAATTATATCTTTAGATAAATTTTCAATACAGGGTTTTGGTGATGTGTTAATTTATATTAATGTACTTGTCATGATAATACTGAATTGTGTTTTTTTGGGATTTATTAAAATTTGATTATAAATACACAATATTAGGTTGAACTTCATATAAAAAACATGTCTTATAACTATGTATTCATACACATAGATAGTGTTACATCTTGAGTGTAAGAAACATACTAATATTACACTATACTATTAGCAACAAATTTATGTTTCAAAATATGAAAACAAACACATATTTCTCGAAAAAATAATTATCCTCCAAAATTAGATTCTTTTATTCAAAACATCCATCACAACCTTCATCAGTATAAGAAAACAAATCATTCTTTCATGCACTATAATATTTCAACCCAAAAATAGTTATGCCTATTATATATATAATAATTAACTTTCCAAACATGAGATGAGTTTCATTGTCTGAACTTTTGAATTTGTAATAATTTAAGACAACATATCCTATATTTTGACTTGAGGGTGTCAGATATAATAAAATATTAACCAAAATTCTAAAATCATTAGAATCAACATCCTTTCATTTGTTATCTTTTGAAAATTTTATTCCCACAAAAATCTGTGTGCAAATAGGTATTCAGTCACCAATGAAAAAATTCTTTATAATTTCTTTAACAAAATTATACTGAGATCATAAAAAATATTTCCTCTTTAATGAGCTTTGTATGAAATGAAAATAGTTCATTTCTCGAAACATGGTCTTCTCAAAAATAATCATTATCACCTAAATAATCATTTAACATATTTATACATTATCTCCTACAAATTTTCTGTCATAAACATAAACAATGACAAAGAGTCAAACCAATTGATTTTATTTTATATTGTGGTTACAATTATTTATTTCATTCCAAAAGTTAAATTATCATAATAATGTATCTTGTTTATAATATCAAGCTATCAAATCATTCATCATCACATAAAAATATTTTTTCAACATTAAATAAAAACAATCATCGTTCCAAATCTCAAAACCATTTAATTGATAAATACAAACTTCTTCATCAAGATATTTTATAAGAAATTATTACTATAGATCTATATAGAAAACTAAAATATATTTAATGAATATAAATAACTAAAAATATTTAAATATTTTCTAGTATTTATAATGGAGAAAATATTTCAATATAATCAATGACTTAAATTTGAGAGACGCATTTTCAAAAAGTAATTCCTTGATATTTATATGTTTGAATTTTTCTTTAAACTTGTTTTTGAACACCCACATTATACAAATAAAGTTTTTATTATTTGGTTTGTGAATAAGCACTTAGGTATCCTGATTCTATATCTGATATATCTCTTCATTAATAGAATAAATCTACTACTAATGATGAAAATCATCAGAAATATCATTATGATCAACCTATAAATATAAGGAAGAAAGGTGATACAAACTTTGATTTTTTTTCTAGTTTGATCCAACTATAGTTGATCTCCAATGATATTTTAAATTTCCAGTTTTTCCCTTGGCCTAATATTAAATAAATGAGACTATAATGCATCACATGATACCGATGATCCAAAATATTCTTCTTGAGTAGCTATAAAATTATTAATATCCTTAGAAACCTTTCCAAAATAATTAATTGCAACCACATTATCTACCCTATTAATACCAACAAATGGTCGAGAAAACTTTTTATCAGATAGTTCAAGAAAATCAATAACTATTGAATCAACCATACTTCTTGTCTCTTTATTATTAAATTTTTATCATCTATTATTAATAGGGTATCTATGAAATAATTCATCAAAAACTATCTGATCAAACATTATTGGATTTCAACCCTTTAATTTCATAATATAGAGACTGCTGAACACCCTTAAGAGCTTCAAATTTGAGTTTTCCTTGAAATACCTCTCATATGTATTAATATTATATTTTTTTTCTATAGATACATCAATTATAAAAAAAATTCACTAATATATTTCCACTATAAATAATAAGAATTATCATGTTTTATCACTACTGTTATTTTATTTTCTACTACACATCCATTCTTTTTTAGCAACACTATTTTACTGTGTTTTGTATAGTGAACTAAATTGTTAATGAATCCCAAGATTTCCAAGATATTCTCTAACCATCCCAATTAAATATTTACCTCTATTATTAGTAATAATTTTTTTCATATAAAATCAATGAATTATATAATGTACTTATCACCATGAGTTTATTGTTTACTCGAGGCCCCACAAATATCAAAATAAATAATCTCCATGAGCTGGGATGCATATATATATACATTCTTATATATTGAGTTTGTAATCCCCCATTTATATTAGGTGGTGAAACACCAATATATTTTTATTTTAGTGAATGGAATATTATGAACACTATCTATCTTTTTAATATTTTCCATATTATTTGGGAATATATGGCCCAACCTTTTACGCTAAAACAATTTTTTTTCATAATTCTCAGTTAGGACGAATATTGTGTATCATTAACATGAAATATGTTTCTGTTTGTATTTTGGACTCTCAGTAAAACGTTCCAATGTTATAAAATATTCAAATGAAAACCAAATTTTATTGAAAATAACATTATTAAATTCACCATAAATTCATGAAACACAAAAAAATTATTGTTTAATCCTTCAGAAAACTAGGAATGTTTGGATTTTAACGTTACATCCCCAACATTAGTAGATCCATCACCTTTTATTTAGAGTGAATCATAAATTCCCAAAGTCAATAGGAAGCCTTTAAAATATTTTATGTTCTTCAAAAACATCATGACTTTTGTCATGTGTTAATTAAACCACCTATCTAAAATATTGGGTCATTACCATTTGTATCTTTGAGATAAGTTTCAATGAGAAGAGGATTTTAATTTTAATTTTATTTCTTATCACATTTATTTCGAGATTTATTGTTAATTTTTTTTGTTAATGATGATATCATGATGAGACATCCTTTTCAAATATTTCAGGTTGGTCACATATTTCGAAAACCTAATCTAAAGGATATAATTTATTTTCAAACCTCAAACATACTTTCTAATATTTCCTTCTTTGAGTGGGAGACTCGCCCCAAAAAATTTCATCCATCTTGTTCTATATTCTCATTAATGTTGATAATTGAACCAAAAAATATATGATGTATTGTCAATGTATCCATAGAAAGAATATATACCTATGTAACATACATACTATTTGGAGAAGTGTGTATCTTTCTCATAATGGTTTTCACCTTCCAAAATAGAATTTCATTATACACCAATGTTTTGGTGAAAATTGATATTTTATTCTCCAGTTTATATTTATTTTCTGTCCCAATAGAATCACCTGTAATAGAAAATTTTGGTTATAAATTTTTATAAAGTAAAACATTCATGTTTTTAATTTCTATTTTTTATAGATACACTCTTGGTTTTCTAAAAATAAATTTAATCCTATGATAATTCACTATTCTTAATAATTGTTTAGGATATTTTTTATTAACAACTATCATGTAGACACTACTAAAAATGTTAATTAGATTCTATAACATTGTTTTTTATATTTTTAACTCCTTTCTGAACATTTTCCAGTTTTTTTTGGAAAAGATCCAATTCATCCCCCCTAACATTAATATTTTCTTAAATCATGAAGTGGAGGTTATTATATTCTAAATTATCAGTTTTATATCATAAATGTATTTTAAAGACTTATATTTTTTTATTTAAGAAAAAATTCATGATCATTTTATAAAGTATTTCTTCTATTAAACCTCTAGATTTCTATTTCAAGTCATAACATTTTCACAAGACATTCTTCAACCATTTACTAGCATTAAATCTATATGATTTTTTATAATATTTAGTAATTCTATAATCACTAGTCAATTATTCATCATTAAATTTGTTTATTAAAGAATATTTTAACATCAAAATCATTGATTTTTCCACATTCTTCTTGAATTTCATCATCTTCATCACATTTATAAAAATAGTTTCTCATTTTTAATTTATCAAACATATTATAATATTATTGAGGATAATAATAGGATTTTTCTACCTTATTATTAATGGATAATAATGAAATTATATAATCCTATTTAGTTTTATATTATTTCTTTTTATATGGATATATTTTAGATAAATATGCAATTACTTCACTACCAGAGAATTTTAGTACTAACTTTCCTTTATATATCCATTCTAATTTTTTATGTTTTTTAGAAAATAAGGAATGAAATGTATGAAAAAATTTATTAACCACATATTATGGGTAAAATAAAAAAAATTCATTGTCTTCCTGAAATTTTGTATACTACTCTTTCTATGTAGGTTTTACATAAATTTCTTCATCATAATTCTATTTGTTTATCAGAAAATTTTTTATTCCCATTTTGAATTGAAAAGAGTGATATATAGATCATCCAATGGTATAGTTTTAGGATATATATCATTTAATGATTAAAATTTTACATCAAATTTATCAGGAATAATTTATACTATCCTTTCAAAAATGGTTGAATACTTCATCTTTTCCCCAAGACATCATTTAGTGTTTAAAATTTCATTCAACCTTATAATGAAATCTCCAGAAAATTTATAATCCCCCATTTTCAAATCATCATACTTCAACATCTATATTTTTAACATTAACTTATTTAATTTTTTATATCCTTCATTGATTTTTTAAATATTTTTCCATCTACCTTTATCCATTCAAAATCCTTTAACTCTAACAAAATAATTTTCAAAGAGTATGGAATGTATAGAATTCATAGATCACCAATTATTTTACAAATTCATTTTATATTTAGTTGTAATATGAAAATTCATGTCACAGGGATCACAAAAAATTTTAATATCTTAAAAATCTTAATAAAAAAGGTATATTATATAATAATAATATATATTTCTAAATGTGGTAATTTTTTCCATCAAAATCAAAATTAACAAGAATTTGAAATAATTCAGACCATTCATGGAAGTATTAAATTTCTTCAAAATTTAGAAAAAAATTAATCAAGTAATATTTCCCACTAATACAACTTGAGAAGAGCCAACCAGATCTATGTGATCACAAATAGGGGAGGGATGAATCAAATATACTCTCTTTTTTCCAATTAATTTCATATAAAACTACCCTAAAATCCTATTAAAGAGTTATAAAATTTAAAAATATAACACAAGTATTTTCCATAAGTAGAGATGAGTTTATAAGTTTTACTTCATAGTAATAGTATCAAGTAATTAATATTTTTTTTGAAATAATATAATACCGCATAACCCACTAGAAAAATAATATTTATGTGGTTACATGAAGTAGGGAAAATCTATATGATTTTGCAATGATATATATATTATAAATTGTATATATTATAATATTCATGTGCATAATTATTCAAGAATACCATTTTTAGATATTTTCAAATTTTATCATTATTTCAAACCCTAATTGAAATTCTTTCTTAAAATGAACATTTACTTGATTTTTTTGAGAAAAATTATAAATCCACCAATTTTATTTATTTTAATTTCATATATCATTTTCATAGTTAAAATTTCATTAGTAACAATTCATTCCAATAGAACACCAGAAAAATAATAATAGAAAACCACCAAAATGGTCCTTTATTCCAATTAATTATTGGTGAATCAAACATGACCATAATCATATTATCTACACGATTCTATAATTTAAATGACCATATAAAGATAAATTTTGAACTGGATATATTATAAATAATGAGCTAATTTTAATTAAATAACTACAATAGCAAATTTTGTGTTTTGAATTGAGTTAAGAGTGGCCAAATTTGATGAAGAAATTTAGGCCCAGAATCATTGGCTCATAACAGCATCCCAATATTTTGATTATATCTATGAAGAACTAAATCCAATTTGGTTTAATTTATAAATTTATTTATGGGAAATATAAGGATTTTTTTCATTATTCAATTACCTAAAAAATTGATCTAACTATAATCTCTCTTTGGTATATTTGTTAGGTGGATGCATCTTGAAACCATATCAGGTAAAAGGCGTGGAAGTCCATATTCCATTAATTTTTCACCAACATATTCCGATTATAATCAAGTGAAAAGACATGGGAAATTCGGGGCACCAACTAAGGCCTCCAAAATTTATATTTACGGTAGTGGTGGTGAAGGATTTGACAAGGATTTGGATAATTTAAATTTTTGTTTTATACAACATTTTGTATTCGTGCATTTGATTTTTCATATGTATATTGTTCTAATTCACCTTATATTTAAATTCTTAATATCATCATACTTTCTTATTTTTCATGTCACTATGATACTGTTTCGTACGTGTGGGAACTTATTCACAGAAAACTGTTATATCAATTATAAAATGGTGGTGTGATATTTATTTCAGAGTTTTTCTTCATCAATTCCTCCCTCGTGATTCTACTCACATATTACATTGAAATATTTGAATAAATGGAAGGATATAACTCTCATGGGTTTATATAATGGTCTAAATAGGGGATAAATTAAATTTTATTTATCACACTTTAATTTTTCCACCATTTCTTTTATTTTTGTTTATCAATAATTTTTTTCTTTCTTCCTCTTCCTTATTGAATTTTATCGCCACAATTTTCATGTGATAGAAAAATAATTTTCATATGAGTGCTCATGAAAATTATCCTCTATGTGTATAAGTGAATATCATGTGTATGTAATGATTTTAAACTATACATTGATGAGGTTAAATTTATTTTAATGAATGATTCCTTTTTGGGTTGATAAAATTAATTAATTGACAAATAATATCATCACAAAAATTCATTGTAATAACTAAGGGTCTATCCTTTCTCAAATATTTAATTCACTTAGGTCACTTAATTTTCATTAAAACCATATAAAAAACCAATTTTTTAAAATACATATCCATGTATCCCTATTAGAATGTAATTTTTAGGCTTATTTTTAGTTCTATAAGGATTTTATAAACCAAGATACACCATTAGAGTCAAATTTTACCCTAAAAATAGAAATATTTATGTAAGGGAAAATGTGGAGCGGTTTTCGTGGACATATGTATGTTATATTAGACAGTAATATATTATTCTCACCCCAATTCTCTAATATCAGGGTATATTTTACTGATATGGAAGGACATTATGAAAATATATGAAATGGGGAACCTCAAGTAACATTGAATACCACTTACCATATACGATGTACAATGACCATGCTAGATTATTTCTATGGTATAATGAACAACCCAATCAAAAATAGTGTTTGAAATATTGTTCTCTACAATATATTCCAAACTATAATGAGTTCTAATCCCAAAAATTACAACATGAACATCTTCTTACGTAGTTCCAAAAACTTAATTTTCCTCTTATAATAGATCATATTCCTCAACCACTTGTCCATCACGACCCCAAATGTTTTTTGAGGAATTAAATCAAAAACATTATAGAATGATATATGAGGCTTCTTCATTAGGATTATAAATAAAAAGCATTGTAATTGTTATAGAACCCATACCCACTCATGTTATCCCCTCCTGAACATTGATAAAATAATATTGTTACATAAAAACTTCATATGATCAAATCCTTGTATGAATGTTTCTAACAATGGTAAAACTAATGAAATACATGAACCATTGATTCAAAAACCCTTGGAGGCTTCAAAAATAAATTGAAAATACTGAATAACCAAAATTAAAATATTTTATATTAGAGATGGATAATGGGATGAATTGGTTAGGGAATGTTGAAAGTAAATTAGATGAAAATGAGATAACTATTAACTAATGTTTAAATCAAGGGGAAATTGATTTTCTATTTTCAAAATAGGGTAGTGTAAAATAATGGATTGGGTGTCCTGAATAATGATAAATTTTTTATTTTTAATAAATATAAATCACTAACCATTTGAAAAACCCTCGAACTATGTGTTTCTAATAACCCATAACAATGAAATTGAAAAATATTGGTGGTTGAAAATCATATTTAAAAGAACTAATTAATTAAAATTTTCTGAAAAAGTTATTTATTTTGATTCAAGATCAAAAAATGATTTAAGAAATTATAACCAAACGAATCTCATATTAAATGTCTTACCATCCACACCCATGTATTAAATCATAGGGTTTTACCAAGACCTTCGTTTATAGATTCATTCCTCAAAAAAATCAATCAAAGAGGTAATTATAAATTATGTGTGAAGTATTATTATGAATGGAATGTGATATACCCTTACTGATATTCTCAATAATGTATCATTTATTGAGACTCATAGAATTATTATTAAAATATATTCTAAACATTCCCACAAACCTAATAAATTTTACATCTCAATCTATTTGTAGGAGTGAAAAAAAAGATTAAGATGGTGAAATATAGTATTGGGTAAATAATACTGGTTCTATATCGAGATAATGACATTAAAATGAGCTCTTTCTATGATTCAACCTAGAACCACTATTTTTTTTGTTCAAGTCATTTTTTATGTATTTTTATTATAAAAAACGATTAAAATTTTATTTTTTTCATTTTTTATTATATTTTTATAATTTTTATTATTTGTTTTCAATTTTTCTCTTATATATGTAATATTTATTTAATTTTTTCTTGTCTTATGGTTTAAAAAAAGGAAATGATATTTTTTTTCAAAAGGAAACACTGTTAGTCTTGGGGAGAAATCCATCATGACCGGTGAAGCTAGGGGACTCTCTCCTTTGATGGATGAGAGATAGGGGAGTGAACATTCTACTAACATATAGACTATCCTGTTTTAATATTATATTATATTTTTATATATAATTATATTTTATAATTAATATAGATAAATGTATTAAATTTTATTTTCATACTATATTTGATTACTGTTAGTATTAGTCCTTATTGTGATAAAATAAATAGGGGTTATTAAGGTTGATGTTTTTTTCTGGGAAATCAACCACCTCTAAAAATTAAAATCTAATCTTCTATCCACAATGGGATTTCTTCGAGTGAAATAGAGATCTAATTAGTAATAAAGAGAAACAAGAACATAAAACATTAACAAATAGGTGACATGGTTATGTATTTTTATTTCAAATGTAAATTCTAGAAATCATCTCCAACATTTCATTCCCCTAGTACATTTTATTTTGATATAAAATTAAATATAATATTATTTTATGTAGGGGGTGGGTGAAATAAAGTTATTGTTTTTAATGAACAAAAATGAAAAAAATTATCATAAAAAAATTTCATTAATGGAATGATTTCATAACCCTGAATAATAAAATACACATTTTATACTTTTAAATTGAATATCAAATTATTTTTTATTCCTTAATTCTGATTTTATCCCAGGTTTTTGTTTATTAGCATAAATTTGGGTAAGCGTGGATGTATAATGTGGCTTTTTCATCATTTATATTTCAATCCATTTTATAAAATAATTCATAATGTTTTTCCTTTGGATTGTAGGGTTTTAGTTTAAATTTTTTGTGTCCCATAAAAAATGTCATAGGGTTGTGATCATTTTAAATTTATCATTAGTATTTAAAAAATAAAAACAATAAAACAATAAATTTATGCGTAGAGTAATGGAATGATCTAATGTGTGGATTTAGTAACTCAAAGTTCATGAATCCATAGTTTTCTATCCCAGAGTTGGGATTTTTATATCTATTTTGGTTAATTTAATTTTTATATTGGTTGAGTTAGCTTGAGATTATTCCCTAGCATGTTTTCCTCACTTGGTTCCCTAATGTCATTGAGACTGAGTGTCATGTGAAAAATATCACTATTGTTTTTGACATGATTGAATTAAATATAAATTACCATGTAATGTTTTAATTTTTTTTTCATATTATTAATAAAATTTGATTCCACTGAGAGCTTCAACCTTTCCATCTAGATTATAAAAGGAACCCCTATGTCCATTGTGATGAAAAAACATTATAATGATTAATTTAAACTGGATGAATTGTGTTGATGAATTTTAAAAAGGTAATGATCTTCAGAAAAGGATATTATTATGAACCTATATTGTGATAAATTATTTTAATGGTTTCATAATTTTTTGAAATGTTGTACATTAGTGAACATTTAATATTAAAATGTTTTGGGAAAAGGGAATTCAATTTCATATTTTGGAAAAAATATTTCATGGGACTAGAAACAATAATGTTGGGGTGTGATTATCTTCTGAAAATGGGTGATATTAATTTTATATATTTTAATATTCATGTGGTTAATCATTCATAAACACAATTTCTCTGAATTTTACTGTATGTACATTATTTCAAATCATGATAGAAATTCTAGATTAAAGTTCACTATTACATGGTACATTGTGAGATCAATTGTACATACCCAAATGATCTTGGTTTTAATTTCATAATGTATTTTCAAATTTTCCATTCCATTTTAAATATTGAATTCTTCTCGAGAACATTATTAATCAGATTACAAGACCTTTGAAATTGCCTTTTGTGCCTATAAATCTGGGGTGAAGGAAACTTGACCACATTCCATTTATCTGAATGAAAAAGCCATTTAAAAGCATCAATGAATATAAAATATGAACTTTAGATATTGGAAATAAATTGGAAAATTTAATTTAATATTTAAAAGAACTATTAATTGTTTTAAATGGAGTTATAGTTAGCCTAATTTGAATATGATGTTTTGGTCCAAATTCTGGGCTCCCGAATAACTACCCAGTATTTTAATCATATATCTGAAAACCAAAATACCTATGGAATTAAAATTTATATTAAAATAGGTTACATTGAGGGAATATTTCTTTATATTATAAATCACCAAAATTGGGTTTTATATAAGCCCATTTTGGTGCCTCTATTTGGGGGATGCAAACTAGCTCCCATTTCTAGTCAAGGATGGAAATGTGGATATTAAACAAATTTTCCACCCACTATTGCATAGATAATAAAGTGGGAAGACAAATAATATTTGGGGATTGACCCTAGGATTAGAAAAATTCAATATATAGTACCGGTGGTGAGGGGTTTTAGAAGGATTTGTTTTATTTCCATTATAATGTTATTCTAGAGTATTGTATTCATGCATTTGATTTTTCACATTCTTTATATTCTAATTAACCATAGTTTCATAATAAAAGTTATTCATAGCATCGTATTTCATTCTTATACATATAAAATTTATAATTTTTCATCAAGGTGTTATGTTATTCACACCAACAATTGTAATATTACCCACACAATGGTTGAGTTATCACTCTTTCACTATTTTTCTTCTTTAATTTCTCCACATGATTAATAGTAAAATTTTCAATCATGATATTTTTATATATGGAAAGATAAAACTATCATGGGTTTATATAAATTATTATTAATGTTTTTGTTTTATTATATTTATATCTATTTAAATTTTAAATCACATATTTTATTTTAGTTTTTCATTAAATAATTTTATTTATTCTAATTCCTTATTGAATTTTTTCAACACACATTCCATGTGATGATTATATCTTTTAGTTAGAAGTTATCATAAAAAACCTTCATGTTAATATGTGATTATCTTTTATATGTGAAGGTGTATAATGAATAAGTGATGAAGTTAGATTTATTACATTGAATTAATCCTTCTAGAGTTAATGAAATAGAAGTAATTTAAAAATACTTTCTTCTAATAAATCTTTTGTAAAAAACTATAGTAAACCCATTCTCATAATTTAAATTCTATTAGGTCAATGAGTTCTCATTAAAACCATATCCAAACAATCCAAATTTTTCAAATTCATATCTAAATCTCCATTATAGAATTTATGGGTGCTTCGTTTTCTTCTTATGTATATGTGGATTCGACAACCCAAGATATACTATATGTGACCTCTTAAAACCTACACTTGTGTAAATTTTTATGAGGCCACAAAAATTTTCATGAAGATATGACAAAAATTAATGGTCATGATATTTTTAAACATTAATGTATGTAATAATTATTTTGTAAAAACGTTTTAAAACATCACTAATATGACCATTTTTTTACTACGTTGCTGGAATATTTTAGTACTTGAACCTCTTTCCAATAATTTTTCTTCATTTTATCACATAGAAATAAGTAAAAACGAACTACATGAATTTTTATATTAAAATACCCCTCTTTCAGTATTTGATAAATTCCATTATCTGATCATCCAACCAAAATCGTTCACAAAGACACATATATTTTTTGTCAGATTCCATATGACATAAATGTTTTTCTAGTGCCTCTGATTGGAAAACCTCAAATAAAAATATCTTATTATTATTAATCTTATTCTTATTCATATTATTCAGCCAAGATATTATTTTGTTGGAATATTTCCTTCTTAAACACTTTTTCTAAAATTTTTATTTAGTATCTTTAACCTAATCTAATTCTACATCACATTAACTTTTATATGCATGAATTGTACACAACACATGTCACAAGTTTATTGTACCAACGTTTATATAAGTGAAATAAAAGTAAAAAAATATTGGAACTCCACTTTATTTTTCCACTAAATGATTTTTTTTTTTCAAATATCATACTCATATAATTTCCAAAAAATATTCTCAACACTTATGGAGTATTCTAGGGGTTTCATGAGTTCTCTAGAATGTGAAACTTTCTTAAAATTTTAATAAAATGGGGCCATTATCACAAAATATGCTTCATAATTTTTATTGATTTTTAACATGAATCTCAACATAATAAAATTTTATATCCTTAAAAATAATCATAAATTATGTTCGAATTGTTAAACCATTATACCATAGAAATTTTATCTTGAAAAATATTTTAATAAATCTTATTTTGATTATAATATCCATCTGATAAGAATATATTTCTGATTGTTCCTATAAAACCATAATGGAAACATCACAGAAAACATTCTAATTGAGATTTTTAGTATGATTTAATGTATCACAGATCACTTATTCATGAAATAAGTTCTTCTTTTGAACATCATCTGATGGGACAAAATATGCTATAGAATTCAACCAAAAAATAACAAAAAAAATTACATTGGAACATAATTAACTTCTCTAATGGAATTTTTTTCTGATGAAATTTAAGAAACATTCCTTTGAACTAAAAAATGCATCCATTAATCAAAAAACATAAAAAAATTATTTAAATAAATTTTTTCAGAGTAATAATTTTCTCACTATTTTGACATAAGAATATAATTTCAACATTCTATATTGGTAGGAAGCATTTTATATTAATGTACACTTGGTATTATGATTATAGAAACCACAAATCATTTTCTTATTTTTCTTTATTAAACACCCATTGTTATGTAATGTGGTAATCATCACAAATAATTCAACACAAAACATCAACTACTAACCATTGTTTATCTGATGAACCTAATTCGTACAATGAACATTGTTCATATGATGGATTTGATATGACTAAATTTAGAATATTTGCTTTATATATTCACTTAAATCTATATTACTACCTTCGTTAAAAGATTATTAAAGAAATGTAATGTTAAAATTTAGTAAAAAAATAAAAAACTTCAGCTGAAATATCACAAAAAAATAATATCTTTACCTTCTTACATCATCCTTGAAAAAAATCCAGTAACATAGTCCCAACATGATCTCTCGATTTAATAGTAAAATCATCACGATTAAAATTATATTAATGTATTAATATTCCCAATGTCTTGGAAGATACTTCTATATCTTATTTGATGGATATTGAGGCCAAATTCTTGTTTTTGGTGTAAGATACCAACCGTTATATTTCTATATAGATCCTTTATATTTCAGTTTAAAACATTTTTTCATCCTTATAGATGTACATAAATTTTTACGAATGTTTTTGGGGGCATTTGAGGCTTGTTTGATGCATGGAAATCTAGTTTTTGGAAATACATCATGGGATGCATAGTTAGAACAATATATGTATTAACTATACTGCTCAACTGTTTATTTGAGAAAGGGGAGGATCATGGTTTGTTTAACTATTCAGAATATTTCACATGATCATCAAATGATATATAAAAATATTTTAGGGGGGGTCAATATTTACTATGAATTTTTTTCAAACCATGCTCCTATATTTCTTGTGTAGTGCCTACTAGGAAATTACCCCCCATAGTTGACACAAATTATTAGCCAAACCATATGTGAAAATTGTTAACCCCTTTAAAAATTCTAAAACTAGTTTTGTACACATATTTTCTTATATTTGTGTCTCCCTTTTTTCCCTCCTCATGCATATCTTCTTCCACCATTTAAGCGTTCCGATGTTATTTTCCAAAGGCATTTCAAGAACATCATTGTCAAGACATAGAATCCTTCAACACCTACTATATTGTATAACTAATGGAAATCCATTTTATTATTTTTTTATTCTATTAATTAATCTTACATTAAATAATCATATTTTTATGTAATCTAATATTACATATTTTCATGTCATTTTTCTATTTCTCTAATTTCCATCATTGGACTAGGTGTTAATGTTTGATAATAGATAAGGATAATACTACCGATCTATGTTTGTTGGTTAAATTATTTACTTGAAAGTCTAGTTATTTATAAATTAGTCGGTTGTTCAATGAATTAGAATTTCTATGCACAACTTATTTAAATGATTACTCCTATTTGTAAAATATTTTTTCCTTGAACTATTTGAACAAAGAGGCTGGTTAGTGCCATTGGACATTGAAAACCTCAATAAGAACCTCCCAATGGAAGTGCTGTTAAATTGGATAAACGTTTAAAATATACTTATGTAATTAAATAATCTTCTATAGAGTGATTCCATTACCTCGTATTTGGAATTTTATAATTATGGGAATGAATCATTGATTGAACAAAAACCAAGAGGAAAATATTTTCTCTACAACCCTTGGCCTTATACCTTTATTGATATTCTAGAGTTATCCCTTGTATTTAAATGACCAATTTGTAAGATCCCAACATTGTTTGTATATATCCTGATATTTTTTTAAAGAAAATATTTTTCTTGTTTCAAATTATCTTATTTATGGTTCACCTAAGGTGTTTTGTGTGAAATTGGATTATTTTAAAATGAATAGTGGAATTATATGGTTGGATCCTGATTTATGAAAAATTGTGTGCCCAATAAAGAAAACCTTGTGAACCTAAATAGAGGGGATTATCCTAGAAGTTACATGAGTAATCAAACAATTTACACTTTTAGTAGTAATCATGAGACCACCTAAGAGGAGGTACACATTTTGGTCCACAGTTAGAGAAAACCATATTCCTATTACAATAAATCATTTGAGAGATAATTTAAACCCCCCCAAAAATAGATTAAAATTTACCGAACTCCCTATACGTCGCACATTGTCAACCCAAATCAACCTTAACTCATTCCACTCAGTTTTAGTGGCTTCTAAGTGGATTCCTTGGTCTCTCAAACACTATTGTTGATGAATCAAATCATAGATCAAATACCAACACCTATCGTGACAAGATATTACTATGTCAATTAGTTTACCCTATTTATCAGCTATTTATATCATCATTTGGATGAATGTTTTATTATCATGGAAAGGGAAATTACACTAGGTTTCCATAGATCTAGTCCATTTAATATTGGATATAGTTTTAAGATCTACATCTTATTCTTCATCATGATCATGGTTATTAAGACTCATTTAGTGATTTCTATTGGTGAGTTTTCATCAATGATTTTGATGTAGTCAGTCAAAATTCGATTCCAAAATTCATGAATTCTAATTAAATATATGTATTGTTAAATTTAAATTGGTTAGGTTGAAAATTGAATCTTAAATTGATTAAATAAAGTGAAAAATTAATTTATGTGATCATTTAATTGAATAATTCTGTTTCCAAATGATTACAAATAGAGTATCATATGGGAAAACTGAGTTTTGGTAAATGGTATTATTCTGTTCTAGGAATTGGATTAATTAATTGGTTAATTAATTTATGAAATGTTTACATTATGAAATTGATCAGAAATTGGGCTCGTGTAATGGGACAATTAATGAGTTTATGAATTAGTTGACCATGAGAATTATGAGATAGCTGAGTTAAACTTGTTGGGTTGATGGGTTATATGATTTAAATAATGAAAAATGGTTTAATGGTGAATTTTTAATTCTATTAATTATGATCAAGTTGAAGAAAAATGTTTATTATGATAAATAATAATGGTGTACCATGATGTCAAATGATGAAAAATGTGTTAATATTGATTTTCCTTTATTGATGTGATACAAGTGATATATGTGTGATTTATTGATATATAAGTGTGAGAAACAACAAGATGCTCCAAATACACATATGTTATTCACTAATATAAGACTGTGGGATAAATAATAATTCTTAAAAAACCCATAAATTATTGAATTATAAATAAGGTTGGAGATATGAACTAATCCCCCAAATACTCACACGGTTCTATACACAACGTTCTTGTTCCAAAATGGTGGAATTTGAATATGGTTCGAATAATTAATTTTATGAATTGAAATTTAATGGATAATGAAATTAAATATGATAATAAATAATTAATCTCTTTAAGATATGGTTTAGACATCATCATGGTAAAAATTATGTATTATGGTTTTGCATGTCCTCATGAACCCATGAGTTTATGTAGTTAAATAAAGAAGAATTGAATATATGTAAACTATTTAATTTTATACGTTTATTTTATTATTTATATTACATCTTACACCTTCATTGACTTGGTATTATTTTAGACATCATTGGTGGTGTCCATCTGAGTTGTACTAACACCCACCTCGGGCTACCTGATCGTTACCTGAATTGAAATCATGTTTGCAGACCATTGTAAGGATAAGATTAATATATTGGATGGGTGAGTCAAAATGGATCATGGATGAGGGAACCATAAATGGTGTTGAGATCATCATGGAATTGTAAATGTTTCATTATTTTGGGTCTGCATTTGAATCATGGCATGTGCAAGGAATGGGATGTGTAACATTTTGGCTTAGATGATGTATTTTGGTTTTAGTCATCAAGTGATATTGGTTTGTTAGGTTATTTGTTAAATCATTTGGTTATTAATATTTCTTTCCACTATAGTGTTTATTTTATAAGAAGGGTATGTTATAGCCATTATTGATGTGGGAACCTCACGACCATTCAGATACATCTATCATATAGGGAGGCACACTTGAGATCACATAACTGACCATCTTTTGGAACCAGTTTGTGTTCCCTTGGTTAGGATGTTACAAAGTGGTATCATATGTGGTTTTATTTTATTTTATTTTTCAGTAATAGTTTGTAAAGGTAGATAAGAGGATAATATGATTCAATTATTGGTTATGAAGTCATTTTTGTGATTAAATAACCTATATACAAAGGTAAAATCCACGTACCTTGGGTGAGATTATTGTTATTGATGTGTGATGCTGCTGTTGAGTATTCTTTCACCTTTGGTGATGCACTTACCATGTGGAAATTTTTATTTCTAATATTTTATGATATTTTTCTTGTGGCCTAGTATGGAATGAGAGTTGGATATTCTGGAATCATTTTATGAACTCATCAATTTTTGTTACATGTATAATTTTTGACACGAATAGAAAAGTATGTTTTGGGTAAGTTGTCGAAATTGAAAAGTTTTTTTCCTTTCATGGTTAATTAAAATGAAAATGGTAATTTATATAGAATTAAAAATTAGAAAATGATTAAATATGTAAATTAATAGCTTCTTAAAAAGGATCTTGAATAAAAAATAATGAGTTAACCCTTCATTCACCATGACATAGATGTTGTACTGTTATTTATAGAGATAATGCCTCAGTTTTGTTCTTCGAGTTGAAAAGGGGTGTGAAGTTTATCAATTATTGTGATTAAATCTTATGTTAATTTTTTAATGTTATGAAATATTTCATGAGACATGTGTTTAAAAAAATTTAAATATTCCCCCATTACGATGCTTGTTAACAGGATGACATGATGTTATGGTTTTATACGAACCACCAATAATAGAACTTGAGGGGAAAATATTATCAGGTGAGGAAGCTGGAGAGCTGTTTCATGAGAACATTTCTTTTTTTATATAAACATTATTGAAAGATACATAGAGTGGTTTTTGAAGAATACTTCTGACCTCAAACCAGAGTTTTAGATGAATCACCCTCTGATGTTTACCAGAGAGGGTGGACCTAAGGAAGTTTTGTTATAGATTGATTCTATACAAATTATAAATGAAAAGGTGGATAATCCTTCAAATAAGAGTGTGAAATTAGATTCCTATATGTCATTTGGTCAGGAGAAGTGTTGATGGGACATCTAGAATCAATATGGACAGTTGGAGAATATGTAGTGTAAGGACTTCTAGGAGATGTTCATGGATACATTTTACACTAAGACATTCATGAAGGATAGAGAGGGTGAGTTTACAAGCCTAAATAGGTGAAGAATGTATGTTATAATCTATGTTTGATGCTTTATATATATATATAAGTTTTCTACAATGTCAGCAAGAGATGAGTCAGTGGTGGTGGAACAATTTTAGGATGGGTATAATGTGAAATTATGTCCTAGGTGAATATATATATTTACCGAAAATGTATTTATAGGTGGTTAATTAGGATCTAATTTATGAGGGGAACCTAAATAATGATTTTAGTGGAGGATAGGTTCCTTAAGCTGGATAGATATGAGGTATGAATTCTTATATCAAGAAGAATCATTATGAGAATGTTACCAAAAGAATTGGAAAACATGGTGGCTTGGGGGAAGTAATAGTTACCCTGGATCATGATCGAGTGATCTATCACTATTATGGTATGGTAGTTTACTTCTGTAGATTGTTCCCTAACTACAGGTTGAGTACTAAGCCTCCAAAAAATGAGACATATATATAGGTTATGTAGGAACCCACAATAGAAGGGTTGTGATGGAGTTTCTAGAAAAAACCATAATACAGGAAGGGGGACTTCAATACCATATTATTCTGGAATTTATAGGTACAATAGAAATGGATTTAGAGGTTGTAGATGAGTTGATTCTTGGAAGGAATGACCATACTAGTAGATTGGTGATTATCAGGACACTTAGATTACATCACAGAGAAGAAGGGTAGGAAAATTTAATATCGTTTATCCCACACTTGTAGATTGTGAGGCTAGACCATCTATAGTTAGAGGTCCTTTTCTTGTATCTTTTATGTTTTCTTGTGCCTTATTTTATACTATATCCAATAATTCTTTTACATATTCATAAATTGTGAATGGTTTAAGCTTGGTGAAGGATTTTATTAGTGGGGTGATTATGGAAAATATGCCTTTGAGTGTACAATGTAGTGAAAACTTCTTGTGAAAGTGGTGTTCTGTCATGGTTTGGGATTATCTTTTAGCTTGATATCTCTATACTTTTCGATATTTAAGGCTTTAGACTAATTATAGTTAGGGAATATTTATTATTATACAAGTACCACATAGATTGTTACAGCAGGATAATGACTATTATGTCTCTTGCCTGTGATAATTATATTCATAGACGATAATTGTATATTAAGGCGGTATGGGCACGGAAAATTCCTCAATAAATGAGGGGTATTACCATCCAGGATGAATGTCTATTAATGGATGATGGAGTGGTAAGGAATGATGTATTTATGAAAACATTGGATAGTTTCTCGGATGTGTTTCCTGATGACTTATTAGGGATACCATGTGAGAGAGATTTGGAATTTACAATTGAGCTCATGATGGATGCTTATATAGATTATATTCCGTCATAAAAAATGGAATCAACAGAGCTTCAGGAGCATTATACTCAACTATACGTCTTGGAGGATAAAGTATGTTTCCATCTGAGTATGTCACCTTATGTAATAGCCCATGATTTCATAGTACTTTATCTATTTAAAGTAATTTAATAGCTTGCGCTACACGCAACACCGAGTTCAAGTGCATAATGAACTATAGAACTAGTCATTCAAAAAGATATTATGAGTATTATTTACCATATTTTAAATTTTATATATATCACATATTATTTTAAAATTAATTTCTTTGTTTCTTAGACATAGTATAAGAGAAAATTCAATCTTTCAGATAAAAGAAGTATTTTTAAAAAAATGCAGCGTTTCCACCCTTTAATGGAAAAAATTTCTTAAATCCTATATTTTACACTTTTATATAATCAATTTAATGAAATTAAATTCTTCTATAGATGAGGGACAAAAAAAAATATAATTTTCATTATTTTTTTGTACTTTTTCAAAAACATTCAAATTTTTACGAATAATGAAAAATATGAATTTTTTTTAAAAACTTTATTTAATGTGTTAAATTATAAATTCGAGTGAGTTTAAAATATCATAATATTTTATTTTGATAATTTAATATAATTTATGTCATCGGATGTAATTTCATTTTTAAATTGTATATAAACAGATGTCAATCTTTTGATAGTTTTTACTTCATAAAAACCAGATTTCTGGTTTTGAAAATGAGAATTAATTTCAATTTAATTAATAAAACATATACGTTTTTAATTTTTTCAAATTGAAATAATTTATTAATTTTTAATATCAAAATTATGTTTGGGTAAGTTGTTTATATTTTTATGAACACATTCATTTTTTTATGAATAGTGAAAAACACTACGTTGTAGATAAAAACTGAATTTCTCACTTAAATAATTATTTTTAATTAAAAAGTTATTTTATATCAAAATAGACACATAATTCATATATGAGTATAAATTAATTCATTGGAATAATTTTATAATTAGATTAGACTTATAAATTTTATTGAACATTTTTAACATCTTTTACCCCACTTATAGGGACATTTGAAAATTTTCAAAAAATATAATTTTACCACTTCTTTGAATTAAATTTAAAAACTCTAATAGAAATGGTTGTCATCAGAATGTAAAATGGTATTCAATGGGATAGAAATATTTTTCTATGAACAGTAACTCTTGATTTTATTTACTACGGTTAAAAGTAAATAGGATAATTAATGGTTAAAATGATATAATAATTCACCCAACACATTTCTTAATTCTATTAGATAAGTTTATTTTTACCAAAATAAAAATTTGTAGAAATATATGACCTCTTTTAATTCACATGGATTAGATTAAGGCATTTTTTATTTTTTATTTAAAGAAGTGTTAAAAATGTTAAATTTAAATGTTATTAACTTAATTATTTTTAATATAGAGTTATAAATAAGATAAATTCGACTATAAATATTCATTAGAAAGATAAAACAATTTCTTAAATAATGATATTTTATTTATAATTCCTAGCCATTTAATACATAAATTTATTCATTAAACATTGATGATGCAGTAATTAACTTATTAATGAAATATTAAAACAATTGATTTTATAAATATCAAAATAAGTGTAAATTGAGACTTTTGATGCCATAAACGAATTTTCTAGTTTCATATGTCATTTTAGGGTTTATTAAATGTATTTTTGTTGAAGTGATAATGTTGCGATGACTTTAACAAAAACAAAATACTAAATAGTATCAAAATTGACCTAAATGAGTTTTTAAATAAATAATATTTTATTAAATGATATATTATTTTCCAAAATCTAACATTCATCCAGAGAAATTATTTAATAATATATACATCATTAATGAACCACTTTAGGATTTATTTGTCTTTTATAGTATGTTTATTAACTATGTAATATAAAAATACAAGAAGACATAGTAAAATTTAAAATATTTTACTACGTGTTAAATCTAAATGATAAGGATAATATGTTGACCTAAACATGTTAAAACATATTGGATGAGAGTTATTAGACCCATTCCCACCTTATCCTCCATATATACAAATTTTTAGCTATTAGAAACCGAAAATTATTTCACAATAAATTAATATTTCAAGCATTCATAAAGTTCCCACCACCTATCTTATAAAAGAGAACCACCCCTTCTTTTTAAATTCACACTTCCAAAACCATTTGGCTCATCCAAACCCTGCTCAAATAATCTCCCAACTACCCTAACATCATCATAGTATCATTAAATTGATCAGAAAGTCAACCTAATGATCTCTTTTGTACAAATAAAAAAAGCACCCGAAGAATAAGTAATTATTTCATCACCTATATCAAAGTTATTTTATTCTTCTTCCACTTCCTCTTTCATTGTTATTTAAATACTAAATTAATAACTCTAGTAAATTATACATACATAGATTTTATTATAAATTTTTTAAATCCATATTCATTATTCTATCCATCCAATGAATGACAAAGTGACCATACATTCATACGTATGACTTACCGTCTCCACGTCAAGGTGTAGTTTGTTATTCAACACTACATTAGTTGGATAGGTATAATAATGAGTATAATTAATTTAAATAATGTTTATAACATTTTAATGATTAATTATATATAACATAGCATCCAAATAAACACTGTCTTACAATCTATTGAATGATATTTTAAATCGTGTGTAAGTACGGCTTACCGTCTCCACATTGCGATGCGATTCATCTTCAACGATCACCATTCAAGAATTTTTTAAAAAATATAAATTTTGATTAAGTATGAGATATATGAAAAAATATTTCTACTATAATAATATATATTTATGAAGATACGTATATTTCCTTTACATTCTTCCATATATATGATAAGAAAACAAATACATCGTTCATGTGTATGTACGGACCACCGTCTCCATGAATGGTGTTTCAATTTCATATATACATATATTATAAATATTTATATTATGAATATATATGATATATAAATCTTGTTTTATATTTTGGAAGTATGTATATCTTTATCAAAGTGATATGATCAAGAATAACAAGTTAAAACATGTACGATACTAAAATCTATTATTACCCGAAATATCACATTAACATGGAATGCATAATATTGGACATCATATCCCATATTCTCATCATATGAAGAAATAGTATCAAGTGTTAATAAGATAAGCAATGAATTCTCTGAGCCCTATGGATTTGAAGGAAAGAAAGAGAAGAAGAGTATCGTGGATAAAATGATGGATAAAGGGAATAAGAGAAAGAAGGATTTTCCTATATTTGATAACTGTGGAATGAATCACCCTAGGAAGTACTTGATAGTAATGTGTGTTTTTTATAAGTGTGTATAAAAAGGACACCATGTTCATGATTTCAAGGGTAAGAAAATAATTCAAATGTACAATGTTTCATCTTCATGGAGTTGGGACGCTACACGAATCAATTTCCCAATCATCAGCGTATAACCAAAATGATGATATTGGATAATAGTCAAGTTCTGATACTACCAAAGACGAAGATGATTGATTCATGTTATTATGTTGTTATTAAATAATTGTGTCTTTTGAGTATTTTTTTAATTATGTACAAGTTACAATAATTATAAAGTATATAAGGACTGTACTGCATTACGTTTTCAATAACGATTTGAGATTTTATGGTACCAAGTAAATTGAAATTGTTTCAAGTTAAACATTTTGGAAAGTATATGGTTGGGGGTGATATAACGCTTTATCTTTTTCTAAAACTGATGTAATGATTTTGGAATAAGACATGATTTATTTGGACAATTTATATTGGATATTCTTGACTACCATGAAATTAATTAATTGGTTTTTTAATCCATTATTGTTGGAGTTTAAAAAATTTTTTGGATATAAGGAGTATACCTAGTATTTGATAAGTAATAAGGGATAATGAAAGTAATTAATAAGGTTTTATGGCATTCGAGGGTGTTACCATGTTTTTAGAGAAAACATGATGAAGGCGTACACTTGTTATTACGTGGAAAAAAGATCTTCAATATGTTTACCTTCCTTATAAATTTTGGATTGTGAGTTTAGAAAAATATATTTTGGATAAGTCTAAAGGTTGGAATGAATTATGTTATACATTTTAGAATATTTTTTAAGGTTTAAACATTTCTTAAGATTATTTTTTTATTTTTATAAAACTGACAACACAGAGGTCGGGGAACAACCCGTCGTGTCCCATGAGGCCTCGAGATTGGAGCCCGCAACCGAAGGGTGACTAGGGTGAATCACCGACCACTGGCCTATGTGATATCCTAGTTAGTATAATTTAGTTTTTTAAATGGCCAGACAGATAAATTATAAATTCATTTTTTTGGAACCCAATATGATTAGGATAAATAGAATATTTTTGAGTTCTATTATCTTTTGGAGTGAAAGGTAAGCTTATGGAAGAAATTAGTAAAAATATGGAACTCTACTTGTCATGTAATCTTTTTTTCTTAAACATTAAGGAATGGATCTTAAAACTAAAAATGTGTTATCCTAATAACTTATGTTTTGTTGAACAGATGATATTTTAAATCATCATCATTGATTTAGGGATTTAAGGCCCTCAATTAGATATTTATTGTTCACTTGTTTGTGATTGATTACCTCAATCACTAGCTATAAATATTGATGTTTTACTCTAATTATGTGTCCTTAATTTACACTGATGTTCTCCTATAAAAAACCTATTTTGGTGGTGAAATTTTCATTTCAATTTCCCTCTTATTAAGAATATATTTAATTTACCCTATTTCTGATGTGGGATTTCCACAAAAAGTATTTTCTATTTTCATGCTTTTATTTTTGAAGAATAGTTTTAGATTATGATGATGCAAATTATTTAATTAGGGGAGAATGTAATACACCATGATTTTATAGTATGTTATCTCTTTAAAGTAATTTAATAGCTCAAGCTACACAGAACACCGAGTTCAAGTGCATCATGACCTATCAAACTAGCCGTTTAAAAAGTGGTTATGAATATTATTAACCATATTTTGAATTTTATTTATATCCCCTATAATTTTAAAATTCATATTTTTTTTGTTTCTTAGACATAATATCAGGACAAAATCATTATTTCATATAGAAGAAGTATTTTTTTATTTTTTTTTCTTTTTCCTCCTTTTCATGGCGTACCCTTTTTAAATACAATATTAGTTTTAATTTTATATATTAAATTTAATGAAATTAAATTATTATTTATAAGTAGGAAATAAAAATTTAATTTGGATAAATTATTGGTACTTTTCTAATAACATTAATAATTTGATGAATAGTGAAAAATTCTAAATTTTAATTTAAAACAACATTTTTAATCCAAATTAATTATATTGTGAAATTATACATTTGAGTGAGTTTAATGTATAATTATATTATATTTTGATCATTTCATATAATTTAAGACATTGTATGTAATTTCATATTTAAATTGTACAAAAACACAAGTCAATCTTTTGATAGTTTTTTACTACGTAAAAATCCATTTTCATGATTTGACAGTGGTAATTAAGATAAAATTAATTAATGAAACTTATTTGTATTAAATTTTGTAATATTTAAAACATTTTTGAATTTATAATATCCAAAATAACTATGGGTAAATTTTTGGTAGTTTTCTAAGCATATTCAACTATTGATGAATAGTGAAAAACACTACGTTGTAGATAAAAACCAACTTTCTCATTTAAATAAATATTTCAAGTTAGAAATTTATCTTAATTTAGAAATACATACATAATATATATATATATATATTAGTCCAATTTAAATCATTGGAGTCATTTTATAAAAAGATTAGACATATAAAATTTTATTGAACTTTTATTAACATCTTTTACACACCTTCTAGAAACATTTGCAAATTTTCATAAAATGTAATTTTACTGATTATGTTAATTGAATAAAAAATACCACTAACTTAGTTTTCAACAGTATGTAAAATGTGATTCAAAGGGATGCAAATATTTTTTTGTGAATAATAACTTTTGATTTTATTTAGCATGGTTAAATGTAAATAGGGTTATTAAAGGTTAAAATGATATTATAATTACCCCAACATATATACTAATTATATTAGATATATTTATTTCTATTAAAATCAACCTTAGTTGAAAAATATGATCCTTTTTTATCCACTTGTATTAGATTAAGGCATTTGTTATATTTAATTTAAAGAAGTGTTAAAAGTATTAAATTCAAATTTTATTATCTAAACTATTTTCAATATAGAGTTATAAAAATGATAAATTCTACTATAAATATTAATATGAAAGAAAACAATATTTCCTACATCATGGTATTTTATTTATAATTTTTATACATTTAATAATGAAATTTTTTAATGACATAATGATGATGCACTAATTACCTTACTAATGAAAGATTGAAATAATTGATATTATAAATTTCAAAATAAATGTAAATTGAGACTTTTGATGCCTTACACGAATTTTAAAGGTTAATGTGAAATTTCAGGGTTTATTAAATATATTTTATTCAAATTTATTATGTGTTTTTGAATTAAAAAAACAAATACTTAATTGTGTCAAAAATGACATAAATGAATTTTAAAACAAATATTATTTTTTAAAATGATATAATATTGCTAAAAATATAAGATTCATCCAAAGGTCTTATATAATGATATATATGTCATTAATGAACCACTTTAGCTTATCTTGGAATTTTATACTATGTTTATTAATGATTTAATATAAAAATACAAGAAGACAAGGTAAAAGTTAAACTATTTTACAAAGAGTTAAATCTAAAAGATAATGTTAATATTTTAACCTAAACTTGTCTAAAAACTATTGGTTGAGTGGATTTATAACCATACCCACATTACACTTGAAATAAATTTATTTGGAGCTATTTTAAACTTAAAATTATTTTATAATAAATTAATATTTCACGATTTTCCTAAAGTTCCCCTCACCTCTCTTATAAAAGGGATCATCCCCTTCTCTTATATTGACACCTCCAAAGCCATTTGGATTAGCCAACCATGGCACTAATATCTTACCAACTATCCTCAATTAATATTAGAGGCCTTACATTGATCAGAAATCCATCCAAAAGAGCACTTCTTTTCAAATAAAAAGGAAGCACTCGAAGAAGATGTAATTATTTCATCACATATTTCAAATTTCTTTTATTCTTCTTCCACTTCCTCTTTATTTTTTATTTCCATACTAAAAAAATAACTCCAGAAAATTATACATACTGATATGTTATTATAAATATTTTAAAACAATATTCATTATTCTATCCATCCTATGAATGAAAAAGTCACCATACGTGCGTACGTACGACTTACCGTCTCCACATCGTGGTGTAGTTTTTTATTCAACACTACATTATTTGGATGGGTATAATAATGAGTATAATTAATTTAATTAATGAATATAACATGTTAATTACCTAGTATATAAAATTTAACATCCAATTATACACTATGTAACCATTTATAAAATGATATTGTCGCTCGTGTGTACTATAGCATCCCACCTTTTTATAACATAACTTTTCATTACATTTTACAAAACCGAGGATCTTTAAAGTTTAGGGTCTTGGAAACCAGGAACTTAAAACATGAAAACCTAAAACATTATTGTTAAACACTTGAAAGGCTTATCGTTATGTTAATACTATGTTCATTACTACATCTCATAACCTGGGGACATACATCAAAAGAAATGGGTGAGCAGAAGGCCCAGTACGGGAAACAAGGGGAAACATTTAACATGTGAACTTGAGATACATCAATAAAGTCTTGAAAAAATAAATTTAAGGCATGAGAAAGAAATCATGAGGCATATCATAATAAAAATTAGGTATTTAATACGTTTAAGTTGTGCCTACAATATTTAACATAGAAAATCAATTCCATATCACCAAGATCCATCCCCAAGGTGTTTTTAAAAATTACCAAGGTTATTCACCAAGGCGTCGTTAAAAATGGTCATCTCTAGAGATTAAGTCTTTACCCAATGAATTAGAGATCTATCAGAGTGCACCCTTAAATTTTACATTATTATCATTTTTATCCACATATATAATCATCAATAATTTCATAAATAACCCATATAGCATAAAATAAATGGGTTTCCTTTCATAATCATAACATTTTAAAAACTGCTTTAAAGACATGACCTTTATGTCACTTTAAACCCACAGAAAAAGGAAAGCGGGTTTCATGTATGTAAATCCCAGAATTTAAATTAGTAAATTTTTATATATATTTGAATACCCCTATATAAGAAAGGTCATTGAGTATTCACTTAAATAAATAAAATAATTTGAGAAAAAGACAGAGGCATTTTGAGACGAAAATTCTGCATCATAACAGCAATGCTACATGGCTTTAGAAAATATTGAAAAGAGAGGGGACATGGGTAACCCACTAATAAATGATCCATAAAATAGTATAGGGACATAATATAATGGATATAAGATCATGGTAATGAAACATGAAATACATACCATATGAAATGAAAAACATTGAAGGAAGTCAAAAATAAGATTTCTCTTATGAAAATTCAGCAGCCTAACAGCGTCACTTAAAACATAAAAAACATGAATTGAAGAGATCAAATAGGATCTCTCATAATATTAACATATAAAATAATTATTATATATATAGATATAATACCTCAACATAATAAAAATTAACTTGAAAGACTTGATATGAAAATAGAAAACGAGAAGGGTGAAAGAATCCCTTAAAAATTTGGCAGCCTAATGGCGCCACTTAAAAATTATTAAAATGAATTGATGGTAGAAAGAGTAGGTCTCTAATATAATTAACATGAAAAGTACAGTAGTATGAATATAAAAGAACATCCTCCAACATAAGAACATGGAGCATAAAAGATATGACATAAAAGAGAGTACTTGGAAAGAAAGAAAGAGGTAGGATCCCTTACCTTAAAATGTAACTCTTAAAACTCAAAGGATGGGACCTCGAGGGATTGGGGGCACCTTGGGAGGACTCCTTGGGATGTATGGAGGCAAGAACATCGTTGATGATGATTTTGGAGTTGAAAGGATGAGGGAATACCTTTGTATTTATAGGGAAAGTGAGGGGACAATGCATTAATGGCCAATGGACACCTCATTGGTGGTATTGGGAAAACCATGGGCATGACCATGGTATTTTCCCATGGTATTGGCTACATGGGACACCTAATACATTATATTACTATTTATAAGTTGACCATATTCATTACATACTTAATACATCATTAAATGATGTCATTAAACACACGTAACTTAAAAACTGTATTTTCAAAATTCATCGAAAATTCTACTTTCTCAGAAAAATCCCAAAATTTCACCTTAACCAAATATCGATGCTCTAATTTCAAAAATGAACTACATATTATAAAAATAATTTTCTAAATATTTTTAATTTAATTTTTAAATAAATACAATATTCACAAAAAATTCTTTTTTTTTGAAAAAATCTTTAAAAATTACCTTAACATAATATCGATGATATGAGTTAAAAAATGAACTCAATTTTATAAAAATAATTTTATAAATAATTTTAATTTAATTTTTAATTAAAAAAACTATTCACCCGAAAAACCTAATACTTGACTAATAATTTCTGAAACAGTTATTTACCTATTTTATTGAATCACATTACATAATCAAGGTGCCTAGATTATATTAATACTTTTTTAAGTGAGATTACTAAACTATTTGGTCACATTACTAATCCTAAGGGTAAAATCTCTATTTATAAATTACTATTCATCAAAAAAATAAGTTTTTCTTATTAAACTCTAAATTTCATACTGAATACAATAGTAGAAGACCATTTTTTTGAAAATCATTACACATTTTTAATTATTTAAGGTTTACATAAATATTTTAAAATATCAAATTTCAAAAAATTAATCAATAATATGCATACTATATTTATCCGAACATTGAAAAATTCACAAACATCACAATAGGAAGAAATAATTTTTTTTATTTAAATCAAAGGATTACACAAGGCGGTTACGGTCTCATTACATAACCCTTTATAACACCAGCATACGACCGAAGAGTAAGGTGTGCTAGGGTGATAGAATCTTGGGGAGGCTCGGCCAACATTTCCCGAGTAGTGATTTCTATTAGCTTGAACTTCTAGCGAAGGTGATTCCGTTCCAGCTTCACACGATGAAGTTCAGCTTGGGTTTGGTCCAAAGCAAAGCCTAATGGCGCTACCTCCTTCCCAAGTTCTGTTAGATGGGTTCGATTGACCCGAGACTACTGGATGAGGCCATCCGATCTTCTTTCTATATTAATTAACCAAGATCACTTGTATTTAGTGACAATAATCGCAACATTTAGTTTCCAACGGTCACATTGACTAATGGTCATATAATAGTCGAATCTCAATCGTCTTATTTTAATTATACTCATGTTATCAAATGAAACAGTTTTATTGAGTATAATAAAATAAAATAACACACAAAATTAGGAAACAATATTTATTCAAAATTTCGGGTTGTTACAATATTTCCCCCTTAAGAAATTGCATCCTCACAATTTAAAAAAAAATGGGCTTGGAAATTTCATTGAATGTCCCACATAGGAAAAGAGTCAGTAAAACTATTACTTTAAAAGAAGGAAAGGGAAGTGCAAAGGTTACCCGGGTTAACCCATACAAGGATTCCATGTAGGAAAACATGGATATAGAGGATAAAACAAAGGATCAAGTTCTGAGGGAGAGTGAGAGAAAACATGATTAGGAGAAAGTTAACCACAAGAAAATCACAAACTTATGATGTGTGTAAACGGTCTTTTATTACCCAGTAGGAAACGTAAACCAAAAACGTTTTTGTTTTATGTTACTTTTCATAATTTTGAGGAATTCATTTACTACATAGAAAAAAAACATAAGGAAATATATTTACCTTCAAGTAGTGTTTCATCCTTTAAGAAGATTCTACCAGAACTAATCTTCTCTCCAAATGACGAGCATTCAAAAACACTTGGTCTCATCAAAAGAACAAGAATCATCTTCTATAGAATCACATAATCCTCAAAAGATTAACTATCTATTTATTCTATCTTTAAACATTATCCCAAAATTAGAAAGGGTATGACAAAAAAACTCTTTAAAAAGAAAGAACCCCATAGGAAGGGAAACTACTTTTAAATATTCAAAATTCCATGGTACTACCTCGAGTTCATCATAGACCATTCCATAAATAACTATCCCTAAAATTCTTCAAAATAAACCAAACTAAGATTGATACCCAAATATAAGAAGGATTTGATAACATAGTCTTCCAAGATAAACTTTATCATTCATCTCCAAACAACATCAACCACTCCTAACATCTTATAAAAAAAGTAACTAACCTAAACATATTTTCCCCAAGATAGGTCAATAATTTCCATAAGTAACCTAAATTACTACAAGTTCACCTTAAATTCGTCGATTCTTCAAAATATAAGTCAACCTTTACTCCTTAAATAAAATACCATTGTAATCTGTTTACCTCGATCATATAGGGTTCCCAAAATAGTGAACGTCTTCCAAAATAATAATCATCTTTTAATCCCATAATCATATCTTTTTTCATGAAAAACAGGTCCACAACATCAACATGTGGTACATAACAAAAGATTTTTTCCTTAATGATATAAAACCATCTTATGTAGTGACTCGATATTCTTAGAAAACATTAAAGATATGATCATAGTGCACTAAAAAAATACAACATGACATAGACAATTATTGCGAAGAAGTTTCATGTACTTTAGTCATCATGATCCATCTCAGTATAGGACTTGTATTGTTCCCTTGTCCTTAAATATTTTTGATGCTCATCATGCTTCACATCCCTTCCAAGAGAGCATTGCCTAGGATAATGTCCAACTTCTCCACATTTACGACATTGAAAATTATAAGGCATATTAGATCGAACCTCATCTTTATTCATCACATTATCCATTTTTTGTAGAAATTGTGTAATTTATGCCCTATCACCCCACACTTAAAAAATCTCCCGGTTTCTTTGTGAAATTCTCCTTGGTGCCCCATTCCACACTTTTTTCACAAAGGAAATTTTGTCTTCTTTACCTTATCAACTTTATCAGATGAACATCCTTGAGACTTTGTCTTCTTCTTCCTTGATAAATTTGGGCATTCAACTAGGTACCACTTATTAATTGTGATTTTTGATAGCTGGTTTGGCATAATCAAAATATGTTCAACATGATCTCTCGTCATCTCTGTCACATTAATATGGAAATTGTCACATTTCCTTTCACATTGGTTGTTGGGACATGTTCTTCTATTTCACACCATTATCTAAGAAATGAAAGTATAATTAGGGGCTTAAATACTTAGGTTGTAATCATGAAAAGGAAACTTTAAGCATAGAAGGATAAACTTGCAGAATAAAAGTATATCCTAACTTGTGATCCCCTAGGTTCCAATCTGGGTTATCCATGATCATATCTTCATATGTGAATCTTTATTTTATTTTATCTTTTTTCCATTAATTATACTCATATTATCAAATGAAACAATTTTGTTGAGTATTAAAAAATAAAATAACACAAAAAATTAGGAAATAAGATTTATTAAAAATTTCGGGTCCTTACAAATACGTACGACTTACCATCTCCACGATGCGATTAGATTCATCTTCAACGAGAAGCATTCAAGAATTTTTATAAAAATATATATTTTGATTAAGTATGCGATATATGAAATAATATTTCTACTGGAATAATATATATATATTTAGATAAATATATGTCGTTTACTTACTTCCATACTATAAGATAAGAAAATTGAAACAACGTTCATACTTATGTACAGAGTACCGTCTCCGTGAATGGAGTTTCCATTTCATATATCTATCTACTATAACAATTTTTATTCAAAATACATATGATATATAAATTGTGGTTTATATTCTGGAATTATGTATATAATGATCTATGTAATATGATCAAGAATAAAACATTAAAACATGTACGATAAAGAAAGCGATTATTACCCGGAATGTCACTTTAACAAGTAAATTATTATTAAATGGGTTGTATAAAGTCATAAATGAATCATATATTATATCATAAATTTTAATATGGTTCTGGTGTGATTTAATAAAATACTCTGGGAGTTATACAAGAAGTTAAAAATGCCCTCGACTAAAGGAAAGTATAAGGGAAGGGTTATTTCCTCAATCTCATTATTATCCAAGATTTTTTGTCTATAACTATCTATAGGGACATATTTATAATCTAGGTCCATGATTAATTAAATTTTTTTTAAAAATATTGTTTTAATGTTTTATGGAAGGGAATATTTAAATATATCACCATTATAAATGAATATAAATATTTATTTTTATAAATCTTTTTAATTAATATACATGTTTTCAAAATGATTATAATGATTTATTTAAGTGGGCATGGTTGTTTTAAAGTTTTAATTTCATTCAAAAGTTTCAAAGAGGTATGGGACACTTTGATTAAAAAATCTCTTTAAAATGAATTCATTTATAAATTGTGCATATTTTAAAGCATTTAATGAAAAGTGATATTTCTCTCAAGGAGTTTTACTGGTCATTTTCAACTATGTCAACATCCTTTACTAGATATTATTATTGATTGAGGTAGATTAATTATAATACAATATTCCATATTATGTTGAATGAGTTATGATATGTTTGACTATGGATGTGCAATTTTTATACAAATCATGTTTTATGGTTAATGTATTGACTGTTCATATTACTGTTTTAATATGAATGTTTATGTTATGTTTCACCATTTTCATATGAGGAATGCATTGGACTTAGTAAGTGATGGCTGGGGCCTACTATAGCTCCTTGATGCATCAGTAGGTCTCATGATACAAAATAGTGTCTTGGCACAAGACCTTGACAAAATTTTAATTTTCAGTGTTGGTAGGAGTCCTTGACCATATGGTCATGATGTAAGACATTATGAATTCCCTCGTTATGAAATTAGTTATTACATGTGATTATTCAACAAGTGGAATATGTATGTGCATGATTATATGGTAATGTTTGATTTATTTTTTCCATATTATGTTCATTTTTATGTTTAAAAGGCAGTTTTTTAATTACATATCATGCCTTAAAAGTTTATAGCTTCTGATAAATTATTTACCCCAACTGAGCATCTGAGTTTACCCCATTCTTATGTTTTACTTTCCTAGTATTCCAAGAAGTGTATTATGATTGATATGCGGGTTAAGCTAAGGGAATAATAGAGTTCCTGAAGCATTTTTTTATGTTTTGTTTTATGTTTGAATGATTAATGTAACATTCATATATGTAATATACTTTCAAAGACTTCTAAACTGATCTGTCCCTCGGGACTTGATTCATTATAGTCATGCCAATGTATTAAAATAATGCACCAACTCTGGGTAACTAGTGTCGGGGTGTTACACCATAGGGTTCTCCCGTACTATTTTATAAAAATGTTTATATAACACTCCACTCATGATTTGATTAAAATAATAGACTATATTAATGTGAGGAACTGATATTCTCTTCCATATATTGATGCTCTTTTTGACCAGTTGGGGGGGGGGTTTGAATTTTTCCAAGATCAACCTTAGATTGGGGTAGCTTCAGTTTCAGTTCTATATTAAAATATACTTATGAAGACTTTTAGAATAAATTACCAAATTTTTTAGATGGTTTTGATTCCATTTGGGTTAAAAATTTCTCTTATAGTGTTTATGGAATTGATGAACATAATATTCTACCTGTACATGGATCAATTTGTGGTAGCATTTGTAGATGAAATATTGTTGTACTCTAAGAACATGATGATCATTCCCAACAGGTTGAATTTTTTTATAGTACACTAAAATAATTTCTAATATATAAAAATCTATCTATGTTTCAATTGTAGATTGATCAGGTACACTTCATTGGTCGCATCATCTCAATGGAAGGCGTGTCGGTGGACCCAGAGGAATTTCTGGAAGTGGATTCTTGTGAGTAGCCCAAGAATTTTTTAAAATAATTTCCATTCAAGGATAAGTGGGATATTATCAAAGGAGCTTCAATGACTTTAACGATTTGGAATATCCTCTTTAAAAATTAAACAAGAAGGTGATAATGATTGAATGGGTGGAAGCATGAGAGAATGCATTCTCGGATCTAAAGAATCATTTGACTATAACAATGATGTTGATCTTACCCATTACAAGTGAGTAATATACAATCTTTTGTGATGATTCCAGGATCGGTATTATATATTTATTGATTTATAGATATTTATTTATAATATACCTTTCTCAATAGTTGTGGCCAAATGAATGGAATCACCCTACACCTGACCTCAATCTTGGAGTAGTTATTTATTCCTTGATGTGATGGTTGTATTATAATTTTGGTAAGTTTTGTAATATTTATATTAATAGAAATATTTTAAATTATATTTTTCACAGTTATATTAGAATCTACGCTAGTGAATATTTGTTGAGTATATGAATAAATTCAAATTTGAGTTAGCATATATGTTTATTTTGAGAAACAACGTAGCTAAATATTTGTGTCGGGAGACTCAGAATTAGGTAGTTAAGTAGCCAAGTGATGAGTGGATGATGTTTATTTTCTTAGCTGAGATGTATGTTGTAGTTTAGGAGATCCAGGATCAGAAGAATCTTGTATCAGTGTAAGTGGGTTCTATACTTTTGCACCAAATCAGGGATATATAGTATGAGGATCTGGAGTGTTTGGCCATGAGGGAATGCATTAAACGTGGGGAGTCACCTGAATATTGGAACATATATTAGGACTTGATTATTTATGTTAGGAATCAGTTTTTTTGGTTCCTACGAGTTTTTAGGTTATGATGATGTGTGGATTTCATGAATTTATGCGGTCAGTGCATCCAAGTGTGACCAAAATATTCCTTGACCTATGATGATAAGATTGGTGACTGAGAATGAAAAAGTAAATATCTGCGATCATGACATGAATTTAAATTTTTAACATGTGAAGAATGAGTGTAAATGAACCAATGTTTTAGTAAATATGATTCACATTCATGAAAGGAAGGTGGACGTTGTTTCCATGAACATTGTGGTGGGTCTCCCAAGGAAACCTTAGAAGAATGAAACTATTTTTCTGGTTGTGGACCAAATGATTATATCATTTCACTGCATAACTATATGGGACACTTTCTCAGTGGAATAGTTGGAATACTTTTACATTCAAGAGATAGTATGTCTTTAGAGGGTGATCCAGAGTATAGCTGTGACTATGAATCAATATTTTCATTGTTCTTTTGGGAGGTATTATATATGGTTCTGTGTACATATGTATTTATAAGAATATATTTCCACCCATATATATATGGGATGTTGGAAGGTACTATAAATGTGTTCTAGGATCTGTTATGGGAATGTTATCTTGACTTCTACGAGTCTTGGTAGAATCACTTAACACTCGTTGTGTTCTCCTATGACCATAGTTATTTGAAAACTATACGAATATCACCATATGAAGAACTTCATGGCTGGAAATTAAGATCACCATTACGATGGATGGAGGATGGTGAGTCATAGCTGTTGGGAATGAGTCTCATATAGGAGACAAAATAGTTGGTTTAACTAATTTAGTATGGTGTGGTTACAACTCAAATCAAGAAGATCTTCCTAGCTGATTGCATCAATTAACCAAATTTTTTAATGTGGGTGATCAATATTTCCTTAATTTGCCAACTATATTGGGTTCTCGTAGGATTCAGAAGTGGGTCAGTATGGCACCCAAGTTTGTTGGACCATTTGATGTTGTCGAGAGAATCCGACTAGTGGAATATCAATTAGCTCCTCCACATAGGTTATGTTCTATGCATGACATGTTTCATGTGTCACACCATCAACATTATCTGCTTTAAAATTATCATATGATCATTGTAGATGATGTTGATATTTAGATTTATGCATCCATTGGGGAAAATTTAATACCTTTGGTGGATCACAATGAGAAATTGTTTCAGAAAAATTGAATGCTGTTAGATCATGTGTTGTGGCAACCTGGGTGTGTTCAGTATATAAAATATGTGATAGAATCTAATATGTTGTCTTAGTTGTTTGATCATTTTAACTTATAATATTAGATACCTTTAGAGTACATCTGGAGGATGGGCTATTATAATGTTAGGATATTTTAGGATCCAAAACATTTCAAGAGACGTATCAACCCCATTTATAGGTGCTCTTTTTCCTTGTAATGAGTATATTTTTTAAATCTTACATAGGGTATTTTTGGAGTGAAATTGGATATTTTTGGAAGGAATAGGGGTAAATCATGGTTGGTGAATGTTTTTTGAAAAACATGTGACTAGGCATGAAAATAGTGTGAACCCAAATAGAGGAGATTTTTAGGGCTAGGCATGATTTATTGAAGAGTTTTCTATCATATTTTTAACTGTGTGTCCCTTGATAGCAGTTTCACGGTTAGGGAAATCCCTGAACCCCATATAAGAAACCATGTGCACTGAAATTTAAGACCCAAAAATTTGATTAAAATTTACCAAATCCCCCAGACATCACCCAAAGTTGTCCCAACTAAAACCTAACTCATTCCTTCTCATTTTAGGAGTATTTTGAATAAATTTATAGGGTTATTGAACCCCATTTTTGAGGAATCAAATCCGAAATCAAATATCTACACCTATCACAGTAATATATTCTATTCCTCAATAGTTTCCCAACCATCTCCTTCATTTCTCTCATTCATTAAAGATTTGTTTCTCACAATTAGTAGTGGATCTATATCTATTTTTTCATGGATCTATTCCATTTTACCTTGGAGAAAGGTTTGATCTCATTTTCCATCATGATATTGGTTTTTCTACTTCAATTGGGGGTTTCTATTGGTGACTGTTAATCAATGATCTTATGTTATGTTATATAAATTCGTTTTCTATAGTTTTCATTTCGAATTTTTTGTATGTATTGTGAAATTTCCACATGAATGATTGACAATTAAATACTTAATTGATGAAATTAATTGATTAACTAATTTATAGTATTATGAAATTGATTAATTGGTTATCTATGTGATTATTAATTGAGTTTAATATGGGAAAATTGATTTTGGCAAATATTATTGTGTAATTGGTTGAATTAGATTAAATAATTGGTTAATTAATTAATTGAATATTGGGATTATGGAATTAAAGGGGAATTGGGATTGTTTATTGTGTTAATTAACGTGATTATGAATTAGTTTTAAAAGTTAATTATGATATGGTTGACCTAAAAATAATGGGTTAATGGGTTATATGATTTTAATATTTCAAAACATTATAATAGTGAATTTTTCAAAAAATTCCATTTGATCAAATTGATGAAAAAAGTATACTGTGATATAATGTAATTGTATTCCATGATGTGAAATGTTGATAAATGGTTTAAATTTTATTATCCATGATTGATATGATGCATGTGATATATTTTGGATTGATTGACTTACAAGTGTGGGAAAGACACTATTGCTTCAAATAACCATATTTGATTGAATAATATACAAGTGTGGTACATGGATTGATGCTACAAATATTAAAATGTGGTTTACTGATAAATGAGGTGTGACATATTGGTTGATTCTCCAAATACACATTCGGTGATAGATATGGTGTTGTAGGACAAAAATATTGGCATTGGACTATTGTTCCAATTTTTCATGATAAGAATTGAAAATAAAGTGATAATCAAAGAACTTTTTATAATAAATTATTAATCCATCTGTGATATGGTTTAGACATAAAAAAGGATTAATCAAGTTTTGAGGGTTCATGTGTCCTCGATAATATGAGAGTTTATATGGTTAAAAATAGAAAAATTTGTAAATTGTTTACAATGTTGCTTCTATTTTATTAATTACAAAATTTCATAACTTTTATTTGCTGGATATTGTTTTAGACTCCATTGTTTGTGGTATACTAATTTTCATTGACACCCAAATCAGGCTACCAGATTGGTACCGAAATAGACTTCATGTTTCTAATTTAGGGTATGGAAAAGTTCCCTATGTTAAATGGATGATTCAGGATGGATTGTGGATTCTGGAACCTAACATGGTATCATGACCTAAATGGGGCTTTTAGTATGATTTTATTTTGGTTTTCTATTTGTAACATGGAACCTACTTAGCATGATATATCTAATTTGTTGGTTTGGATATTGTATTTTGGTTTGTTTTATAATGCTATATAGTTTTGTCTGGTTATTAGTCATATAATTTGGTTATTTTTACTTATTTCTATAGTTTTTTTCTTTTGATAATGTGGTTATAGTATCCCCATTATCTATATTGGACACTCACTACAAGTCGATAGTCTCCATCTTATGTGGAGGAACAATTGATGTCACATAACGAACCAGATCAGGGCACCTATGTGTGCCACCCAGGTTTGGAAGATACATAATTAAATATAATGAATTGTAAAATTTTATTGGTATATTTTGAACAATAAAAATTCATTATACCATGTTGAGGGTGATACACAGCCTCTTACCTATAACTCCAAGGATGGTCTCATCAAGATTATTGAGTTAATGTTATATATACAAATAAATGGAATCTTTTTATTCCATGAGAGAAACATGGGTTCCATATAAGTAATTAGAAAGATGGACTCTGAGTGCAGTTCTTTATATTATACCATGAGTGACACATGTGTTCATTACATGTAATTTTACGGATGAACTAAAATTATAGTGAACTATCGTATGGCAGGAGTGACACTTGGGTTCCATAAATCGAATTCCATGGATGAACATAGAGGGAAGTTATTTATGTAATGCAGTGAGTGACATATTTTTTGTATGTATAACCCCAATAAAAGACTCATAAGGTAATAAATTTAAACTCTTACTAGATTAAAACCTATATTTGAATAAGGAACTAAAATTATGATCTTTTAGGGTGATCGTTTCATAGTACACCTAGAAAAATACCTGGGTTACTCCTATAGAAAACCATCCATGGGATCTAGTTTCCAATAAATTAACCTATTAATTAGTTTAACTGATGTGTCCTCCTTGTCAAATAATATAACATGATTCAATCAAATATTATCATATAAGAGTAAATTCTTTTATACATTTGATAAGATATAAATAATATGGGTCATGTTCATCCCTTATATTGATATGATCCATCGGATATTCCTTAGAAATTAGTCAGGTTAAGTGCTTTCTATATATTAAAATCATTATCAATAATCATTGAGAGACATTACAACTTATATTTAAGTAGTTGGTATCAGATGGGTGTGATTTTTGGAACCCAATCCAACATGTGATTTATGTATTTCATTCAATGTTTATATTACTACCAAAAACTAATTTTTTGTGTATTCTGGGTCTTAATAACATTGGACACCATTATTGGTGGGATACTTAGTATATATAAAAACATATTCGGGACATTGATTTTTATTTGAATAACATCATTGATGAAGGTCTGGAAAAGGGAAAGCAGTCTTCAATGGATGCTTTCTTTCTAGGTATTGGGATTTAGTATGGGATAAGAGGACCAATCTTATACACACAATTCTATTAAAGATAAATTTTATATCATATATTACATTTTTAAAAATGTTGTATATAATTATTTATCGATATCCCATGTATTACTATTTTTAAAATATTATAGACATTACATCATTTATTATATGTTATTGATTTTGATTCTTCTTGTTTATTATATCCAGATTAATTAGGTTCATATAGTTCATTTACTATACTTTTTCCAGTGATTAATATTATTTTATACCATTATCATATACTATAATCCAGAGTGTATTTTCACCCCACCATACTATCACGAACCATCATTACCAATCAGTAGCCTCTGAGATATAAGCAGGCGAACTTGAGGCCATGTGGCCGATCAGGTTCAGTTAAACATGAGTAAACAAAGATTGAATTGTCACAAAGCGGTATCAAAAAATCCTATATCATTTATCTAACTATTTTGCATATTAAATAGAAGACAATAAATATGTTATAATTTGGTAATGAGCATATACCTAGTAATTTATAAGCCACATATAGGTAAAATAATAATTACATGGAAATGGAATTTCTGTTTTTGATTATTCATATTATGGTTGTATTGATTTCATTGATGGGTACAGACATAATTTCTAACATTAGTAACTATTATCGGTTTAAATTTACCAATTCCTAGTATGTAAATACAACATAATAAATTAATCACATTGCAACATATTTATTTACATTTCATTCATATTCCATTCCATGTATACTTCATTTCTTGACTACCTGATTATGTACCTTGATTATCAATACACCATCATTCTTTGATTATTTCCATGATTCTAGTTTTATATAGCTGTGATAGAATTAATTGTTGTAGTAATGATATATTATTGGTTAAAAAAGTTTTCACATGAACATAAATGGTGTCTTACTATATATCAAGATGGTGGCACATCAATTGACCAATTTTCACAAGTTTGATCCATTGCCAATTTTTTTATCAGCTAGAATTTTTATGGTTTGGAAAAAATGGGATCCAATAAAAATTTATAATTTGTGTGGGACTTTATTAATTTAGATGGGTAACCCAGATAATCATTCCATTATATACAATCTTGTTATATCCTCATATTGAATTTAAAAACCTTATTGAAGTTACATGACATGCCAATCATAACGTATAAAGCATAGTACATTATAACATGGAAATTTTAAATCCTATAATTGAACCATTATATACATAATTGAATACATAATTTTGATCCTAAAATATTAATGACATGGTTTCCATTAAATAGTTCTTCTAATTGCATTAAAATGGAATTTTCATCTTTAAATTTCAATTGACACACTATAAATCAAATGAACTATTAGGAAACATAGAACCTGAAATAGATAATACTTTAGTAGTGAGAAGTACATAGTACATATAGTGATTTCCTCATGGACTTATTTGTCACCCATTCATAGTTTTTAGAGAAGGAATAGAGGTGGTACTCTTATATAGTAAGGATTTTACATGACCTATTCTTATGAATGTTATCCTATTTATTGTTAAACTATATAAAAGGAATAAACACTGAATTTATTGACATGTACGAAAATTAAGACCTTAATTTATGCACAAATATGGTGGTTATGACCATTATCTATAGCCAGCTATCCTTGAGCTACCAGTAATACCTATAGCGGTTCCTTATGTGGCAGCTCCTACTACACAAGATATTGATATCAATTCCTAGTTTTGAGAGGGTTTTCTTAAACTCATTCTATATATGCATGGATTCCCAAAAACTTCTTCTATAATGATAGATTTTCTAAATTAATTTATGAATTAGAATCCCTTCATGTTTTCTGTAGATAAAAATATGTAGATCACAACATTATGGACTAGGGATATGCCAACTATTTTTGAGCTTCTTGAGAGACCTCATGAGAGTAAAATGAATCCCTATATGTAAATTAAATTTTAAGCTTCCAAATGATGGTGATGAATTATTACCAAGGAAGATCATCGGAGTAATATAGATTAAAGGGATTTCAAGATGGCCTTTTATGATTATTTCCATCCCCAAATGATGAGATATGACATATCCATAGATATTACAAACCTAGAGCACAATGCTCTATCCATTATGGAATACTACACATGTTTCATGAATCTACAATTATTCCCATTGACACTTCCAATAAATGATATTTCCAATGATATACTATTAAGGACAGTCATATGTATGAAATCTGATCATAGGTGAATGTATTTGGATTGAATACCATATCCTGGATAGTTTATCAAGATTTTATTACTAAGCATGACGTGAGTGAGGATGATAATGAGAGTAAAGTCAGTTCAACACCTAGACTTAAAACTTCATTGACTAGTGGTAGGTAAAAAAGTTTTGAGTTGTATATAGGATTTGTAGTAGCTATATTGTGCACTCATGGAGAAAGGTGGTATGTCATTAGTGTGGTAGGACTTAACATGTGACGACCAATTGTATCAAGGATCTAGTTGAGTTATAAAATTGTAGAAATATGGTTCATCTCCACTTAATTTGTTTAAATTTTATTCTAGTGACTTGTGAGAGAGTATTTTTACCACACCGTGTTCTTATGAGAGGTCAATATCCCCTCACCTCAAAGGGATATGGAGTAGTACCAGTCGATCAATATGAGGAGGTGGTTTTGGTTGGGGAAACCAAACAAAAGACTTTCAGTACTAGTAGAGAAGGCGTACCTATGAAATTTAAGTTGAATATTAGGTCCATGTATAAATTCATATTTATGTAGTTGAGAGGATCCCTAAGTATTAGTGTGCTAGTCCATCTTTGGTTAGAGGTATGATATTGTTATCCTCTACTCTAATTTCTTCTTTATTGGATACAATTTCATCATACTGAATTATATATTTAGAGTCAATGGGGAATCGTTGACTAAAGTTTGAGTACATATATGGAATGATAATTCTTGATAGTTCACTGGGAATTATATTATAGTGTATAATCTAGTTCAAAGAGTATCCCCTTAAGATAGGCGAGAATTATTTTTTAAGGGACCCCTTCATCCATGATACTATATGATTTGATATTATTCTCAAGAGAGTATTATTAGTTCCTTATAATGTTTATGTGCATATCTATTTCCAAAGGGTTTCATTTACATCCATATATTGTGATATTAATATTCAAAATGATTGATGTTATGTCCAAGAGTGTCGAGACGGGCCCTAGCATCATGGGCTAGGATGAGTGATATCCAGATCTCTAGAATTTATATGGAATATGAATGAATCTGTAGGGATGGTTTCCTCTTATAGTAGGCCATTTTAGAGAAGTATTCCTAGATTTTTCTTAAATCCTTCCTCTAGATATATAGTTATACTTTACTACTAAGCTAGTATAGGGAGAATCAACGGTATTCACTCATCTATATAGGATGTATATCTGGTATGCTGTCTAGTATGGATGGAGTGATCTATGGGTTGAGTCTGATTCGCTTTTTGTAGTTCATATCCTTAGGGAGCGATCCAGGAATGTGCCATAGAGGATGTTACTAGCTTGGATGGAATTACTTTGGCATGTATAATCTATCTCACTTGATGTCTTACATGTTGTCCGTGAGGCCAACCAAGTTGCAGATGCTCTTTCCAAGAAAGCTATTGAAGAGGTGAGCTCTAGATAGTACTTTGTGTCCCCAGAGTTTTGTAATAGATTTGTGGAGGCTGATTGTCATGGAGAGACTTATACTCGCCTTTGTAGACCACCTATTTGACTCTGTATTGTTTTCTTTAATTTTTTTTAATAATTTTTCTTAGGAGCGGACATGCCTACCTCTTGAATTTCTGGGTAAAACTAGTATCCACTACCATATAAAATGACCTCTTCAACTAGTTTCAAGGATGTAGTATTTAGTACAATATTTATTTGATGATAGGATACCATCATGTGCATATTAGGGCATTAGATATTCCATATAAAATATTCCATAGTATACATTGATTGTATGAATACCTTTTCATTTTATTTTTTCTTTCAAACAAGCCAGCGATATTCATGTATTTGACGAATTAGATTTCCCACTTGTATGAAGATTTCTTTTATGGTAGTGTTAACGGTAGAAAAATGGGTATTACAACATACTCAATATAACCATGAATGAGATCATTATATCATTTCTAGAACAAAATGAGAGAACCAAATATATGTTATTCTAACCAAATCAAACTTTTTTGATCAATAAGGTCCACTTCTTTGGTAAAAATCCCTTTGACGTAGGAGTATCCATTGAGACATAGAAGGTGAGATCCTTTGTTTTATAGGTGATTCCAAAGAATATATTTGATATATAGAGATTCTTCGGGATGGATGGATATTAAATGCATTTCATATAATATTTATCACGTCTTGCATCACCACTCACATTATTTACCAAGAAAGGTTTCAAGTTTATGTTGAATGATGTATGTTAGAAAGTCTTCAAGATGTTGAAAAAGATAATGATATCATAACCAATAAATATTTTACCATAGCCTAACTGAGGCATCATAGTATATTTTTATTTCCCAGGAACCAGGATAGGATCTATTTTGATTAAGGCATATTAGGTTATGGAATACATATCCAGTCTTTTGGGGCATCTAGAGAGGAATTACCTAGTGCAAACCTCAAATTAGAGTTATGGTTCACACCTTCGGTTTGTTGATCCATTACATATTGGCATAAAATTTTATGACGTACAAAGGCTACAGAATCCACAATTAGATATTTACGCAATGTGAAATGAATTTTAGCCAAGAATATGTGTTGAATACCTACAATACTTTAATTTTGAGATTGTCTATTCAATCATGAATGGAAATGTCATTGATGGTGATTTAAACTAAATGAACCAGATACATAAATTTCAAAGGGCCAGTAGTGAGTGGTAGTTTATGATCTTCATTATTGAGATACATTTAGATTTTTAGAAACATTACAAGTATTATATCCTTAAAACATTAGTAGTGAACTCTTAAACAGGGGATATAGTGAAGATGATGATACTCTTTAATCCCGATGGGATGGTACTATGGGATATTGTTTCAGGAAAGGACACACCACTATGTTTTAATATTGATGAGGATGCATCAGTTTGCATTGGATTAGTTTAGGTTCCCTTAAAATTTATATAGTAATTGATTAAATATTATCGTGATTCCTTATGGGTGGTACATCATATCCTTATAAATCTGTACCGTGATTTATTCCACCCATTTTGGTGGATTGGTAAGAAATATAGATAGATTATTTAATTAATCGGTGTACCACCTATGAATAGGTGAATGAGTAAAACTAGTGGGAAATATATATTTTATTGTAATTTCCCATCCATTAATAGAAATAGGATGACATCACTATGGATTTTGTGACGTGGTTTTCTAGGTTACCTCATAGTTGTGATACAATGTGGGAAATCATAGAAAAATTAGAAAATATCACTAAATTCCTACATATCCAAGAGAAGTTTTCCATGGAAGATCTATAATGGTTATATATTTGAGAGACCATACACCTTCATGGATTTACTTTCACTTTCTTATCTCATAGATATTCTTGATTCATATCATGATTATGGAATGGGTTATAGAAGGCTGAGGGTATAAGAGTTCACTTGATAACAACCTACGACTAAAATATTTATAGGAAATCCAAGAATATAATTATGATATTAGAGGAAATACTGAGCATATGTGTCCGGAATATTGGTATTCCTTAGGAGAAATGCTTAAATATCATTTTTATCAGTTACAATAACAACTTCATTGTTACTCTAAATGCAGATCCCTATGAATATCTATATAGTAATATGTGTCATTCACCCTTGTTTCATTTAAGAGAAAGAGGGGAAGCACTACTAGGACCTCGTATAATTCCGGTGACTTTAGAGTTGGTAAAATATATCATGATGAATATAGAAATATCTCATGGAAGAATAATTCATATTCAAATCAAGGACAATTAACTCTAATGTTTGAGGTTAAAGATTGAGTTTTATTGCTTATTTCACATAGAATGTGGAATAAATTGAATTAGAAAAAAGGGAAGCTGTTAAATAATTACATAAGGACCATCATGATTTTATAGAGAGTCAACATGGCAGCCTAACAGTTTTAGTTACCTCAAAGGTACCGATCCATGCATGATGTCTTCAATGTATATTTTCTTCGTCGATATTATTCAGGCAAGTCTCATATTATTCATCCATATGAGGGTGAGTTGGAGGTTGATTCTTCCTTTAAGGATAATCCAATATCTTTGGTTGATTACATATAAAATAATATACATGTAAGGTTAGTTCTTCTAGTATAAGTGATATAGATTCACAATCTTATATAGGATGTGACTTATGATTGAGAGGATGATGTACATTCTCAGCGGAAAAAGTTATTCTTAAATGATTCATTACAACCCTTGGAAGGGAACCGTGATGATTATTAGTATTAAGTAGGGTATATTTTAATATTAATTATTTTCTAATTAGGTAAATATGTGTTAATATTTAGTTTATACCTTTATTTTCATCATTATGGAAACTACTTAATGTTTAAAAAATGGTTTGGGAGCGTCTGATGTTTTTTTGGAGCATGAAGATTTAGTTTTTAGAAATAAACACTATGGAAGTCAAATGGAACAAATTAGTATTAACTATGTAGATTAACCATTATCCATATTAAGATGACAAAAATGGATACTTTTACAACGCTCAAGAAGCTACGAACCATGTTAAGGGATGTTAAGAAACTATAATCGGGATCTTCATGAGATACACAAAATTTTTCAAATTGTGCACTCATCCTGCATGGGTAGTACTGCTTATGTAGTGAGCACACCCAGTGGGTGAACCCATTTTCAATTCTTTGTTTCAAATCTTTTTCCCATTCAATAACAATGGAAATTACTTTTTTACAACACTTTTCTTATATTTTATCCTCGCTTTCTCTTCCTCCTCATGCACAAACTCCTCCATTCTTGAGAGATCACGCGTTCTTATTGATTAGAGTTTCAAAGAACTTATTCATCTAGAATAATTATTTCTCACCTTTTTATATGTTAGATAGCTAGTGGTAAGCCCTTCAATCATCTTAATTCTCTTTCCTTCATTTATAATTCCCACAGGAATGATATTTCATGGAGAAATAATATGTCCAAATTTCACTAAAAGTGTCAATTTCTCATCATTATATAAATATCGGTAGAGTTAATGGATAATAATGGATGATAATGGATGTATATAGTACAATCCATATAAGGTTGTTGGTTTAATTATTTTACCAAAAAATCTATTTTTTATACATAGATTCATTTATCTTTATATCGGGATTTCTACACATGAATTATAAAAATGATATTTTCTATTTTAAGTTTTTTTCCTTTACCTACAAGACAGATGAGGCATGTTATTTCCATTTTAGATTGATAAAATCAATTATTACCACCCCATGGGTATGTTGATAAATCTTATAAATGATTAAATTATATTTATTTAATCAAATAGAATTCTACGTTATGCTTTTTACCCTTGTATTTTGTATTTAATAATTAATAAAATAATGTAGGGATTTAACTAAAACCAATAGTTAATGGTGAGTCCACATCCCAAGGCCTCTCTAATAATTGTGAATTCTAGAGTTATTACTTTTAAGTAATTTACCAATTTAATATAATGAATTGTTAAATGGTATGGTAAGTTTATTTAGCATGATCATTAATTATTCTATGATGAGAGTGATATATGGTCTATGAGTCAAGAATTCCATGGATGATATCACTAGGAATATTGAGTTAATTATATATATAAAAATAAATGGAATTTTATTTTTCCATGAGTGAAACATGGGTCTCTTATATGGAATTCCAAATATGGACACCAGGGGTTGGTCTATATATAGTACAAGGATATACACATGGGGTCCTTACATGTAAGAAAAAGAATGGAATTAGATGGCAGTGGATTATCTTGTTCGCTAAGTGAAACTTCAGTTCCATACATGGAATGCCGAAAAAGAACTATGATGGAAGTACCTTATATTATTCCATGAGTGACACTTTGTTTTCCAATGTCGAACTCCTAGGATGAAATCATAGGGAAATGACATTATACAAGTCATAATGAAATACCTAGATTTATATGACAACTTCCATGGATGATACTGTAGATCGATGGGTTTATAAAAAAATAAAGAAAATTGAGTGATCTATGGGTTCATCATAAATAATTTCTTGGATGGGATCAAGTCCCCAATTAAATAAATGAATAAATAATGGATGTGATTTTTCTTCCAAGCAATATACCTTTATTGTTTATGCTAAATCTTTTACCTAAATGGTGACATTCATTTGTTACTTTATCAACCTATAAATGCTACGGGATGTTTCCATCACTTATTATGATATGTTTTATGGGGGACACATTGGATATGATTTGGGTACCGATATATTCTATGAATTAAAATCATAATTGGTAATCGATTAGAGACAATCCATCATAGGCTGAGGCTTGTGGCATTAGACGAGTTCCTTGTTTAGAACCCAATTTGACATGTTTTTTATGTATTTCATTTAATGTCTATATTATTACCTACACCCTTATTATTAATATTTCCATAGTCTAGATAGCATTAGAAATAATTTTTATTGTTCTATAGAATATATTTCCAACACTATATGTGCCACATATTTGGTAATTGGACACAATTCATCGATATAGATAGGTACAACAGAAATCAGCCTGGTATGGTTGATTTATTTCACTATACTAGGATTTAGTATGGGAGTAGAGAACCAAACTTATTTTAATGATACTTTTGGAGATATATTTTGATATTTTGTTCAATTTTCTATAGCATGTTGAATATTCCCTCTTCTCTATATCCTAGGTATTCACTTTTTATAGCTTACAATCCTTAAATAATATTGTATATGACATTGATTCTTATTCTGATGTTTTATTATATCTCAATTACATATTCTACTATTATTCATTTATTATAGTCTTCTATTAAATTCTATTATTGTATACAAACGTTCTATAATTTAAACATGAGGGAAGAGTCTCCCCACTATACCATTATAGACTATGGTTTCTAGTAATTTTACTCTAGTATACAAGGTGGAGTTCATGAGGACATCTGGCCAATCATGTTTATTTATTTGTGAGTGAACTAGGTTCAGAAAATAACATTGTGGATTTTCTTCAAGAATGTAAAATAAAATAATTATCCGGTTCTTTTAGAGGTAACCTTCAATGATACTACTTTAAATTCATAGGGGACTAATAGAAAATTGATATGGGATATGTGAATAAATGGTCAATTAATACATTTATGATTTTATTTCTTCCAAAATTAGACATACGAGACTTATTCAGTATCAATTCACACAAACTTTTGTAACAAAAAACAAACATGAAACATGAAGTAAATTAATAAACATGAACAAAAGGGTTTATAAGGTTCAATACTATGAAATTATTATTTCTCTAATTGGTTAAGCACACCAACCAGGGATTTTATTTTATAATAATATATAAAAAATTACATGTGGTGGATAAATCAAACAAAATAAATTGATCATAGTCTCACCAATCATCTATTGAATATAGTCACACTAACCGATTTCCTACATCTCATATGACTTTTCATTTATTCTTCTTAATGGAAATTGTCAATAACATAGCACTATAATCTATATGCCACATAGTTTTATTTTTATATACCCAGATCAAAATAGGTTCCATAGAGTCCCAATTTATGGCCAGATACTAAATTTACTAAGACTCAAGAGGGGGTGGGTGTGAATTTATTTCATGGAAATTTCATGTCTTAGAAACCCACCATCCTTAAAAATATGATTACATTTATTATTTCCAAACAAATGTACAGAGACGAAATAAAATAAAAAAGAAAAGAGATCATAAAACAGATATCTATAGTGTTTTAGGGAAAAAGTCCCCAACTCCAGTCCACTAACTCTGAATAGCATGATCTTAGTTATTTTCACTAGACCATCCCTTTTTCCGGTAAAATTCAGTCCTTTCCGCAAGTATTGCACTACTTTTTTCATGAGATGGATACAATATAAAATTCCATGTGATTGTAACTGGGCTCTAACAAGAAATTATATATACCACACTTAAATGATCAATTATAAAGAACATTTAAAGTGAAAGATATAAAAAAAGAGTTTAAAAAACCCTCATAGTTGTAAGATATAACTAATAGAAGAGATGAAATATCATGTGGACATGAAATGAAAAAAACTCATGGATGGTATTCTAAAATATGTATGTGATTATCATTATAATTTAGTTGTAGATTTGATCCTTTTTCATCCTTTCTAAATAAGACATATCAACACCCAAATAGGATTAGAAGTGAGAGATCGAGTGAATATAATTCTTCTATTCTTTAAAAATTTATCTATATTTTCATTATTTACTATGAAAAAACGTAAATTAATAATTATATTCTAATAACTTAGCATCAGATTAATAAAATATGGGATTTTAATTTAAATTCATACACAAGTTTCATAGAAGTACCCTAAAAAAGTACTCACCCACAAATTATCAATATAATATATTGATTTACTAGTTCTTGGAGCCTTTTTTTAATATTTTTTTCCATAAATATTTAATAAAATTTTAATTCATGCATGAAAACCTATGGTAAAATATCCAGGATCTATTACTACCCCACATGCAACATTTTATAGGTTGTTATCAAAATCAGAGATGCATTCGACTATAATGGTTTCCCAAAATTGACACCTTGTCGATGGGGTGGTGTCATAAATTCCTCTAGGAAAAAATCCATAAACCCTTCAAAAACAAAGCTAAAACCATATACGTGAAATTACACTAACTACTAACCAAATAGAGTAAAAAGAGTCTCCACTGTCAATCCACCCATCAGACAACCCCACTCTCAAAAAAATTCAACTTGACGACCCTACAAATAAGAACATGATACCCTAATATGGAAGTAATCGATGACTGCTTGAAAAAAATATATCTAATCCATGATGAGGGTAACATTGTATGTCTAAATCTACAATAAAAATAAGTCTCCTATAAATTGGGTTTTCCCATCGCCTGTCTATAGTCTTGGAAAACATTAAACAATGAAATATGGCCTCGAATTGGTGTGGATAATAGTAGGGGAGTTATAATTATTTTCTCATATAGATCCACTTCATGGGAAAAAGTGGGAGTAATAAATGAGTTTATGATTCATGATTCAATAAATGAATATAGAAAGTTAAATAATATGATAATCATACATTGTATAACTACCGGATCCAATAGCGCTACTATGTATAACACATATATATGACTATGCTATGATTCCTTTTATATCTATTGTTTAACTCAATGACTATGCTATAGAATATTTACATTCAGAAATGACTATCAGAATGATCCCCTCTATAAAATTCAACTGGTCTTGACAGATAAAAAAATTATGATGGTCACTTCTATAGATTGGGACTCATAGGTAACTAATGCTACTACTGCAAATGGTCATTAACACCCACCCGATACTAGCCTTCCTGAACATTTGTAAAAAAAGTCTAGCAGTTCTCATGTACTTTCAAAATGTAACATAAAAATATGAATCCTTTTAAAGGTTCATGAATGTTACTATACCCAGAATAATTAAATGTAATATTCCATAGTCAGTTCCCCATTGATGAGAACCCAGACAATTTGAACACCCATGACCCCCTACCCAATGCTCTACTTCTCAAAACACCATTTTGGACACTCTCAAAATGATCAAGCATACTTATTTAATTTGTTTCATTTTACACAAAACCCCAATTCATAGAAAAAAAATCAATAATGATTCATGAATCTCTCCTAGGGTTTTACAATAAAAATAAAAGGATGTACCTTGTTCGTTCAATAATATAAGAGTACGTGTAATGTATCATGGGGATGGGGGGGATAAAATCTGAAGTCTTAGAAAATCTCCCAGACTATGTTACACACCATAATCGACTAGAACCACTACCCTTACCACTAGTGGAATCATCACCACGACTAACTCCAAATTATATCCTATATATGAACTATAAACATTGATTACACTATTTCATGACACCGTTTATCTAAATATAACATAATGCAGTAAGAGGGATAATGAACCCCTCAGTTCCTCCTCCAGTAGGACCTAGGTTGTCGATTGGCACCATGGTTATACACATATCAAATATCGGAGGAAGTTCTATCTATAAATAAAACTATATCAGGGAACATGATAAGATTCCACAAAAAGATTCCATTAGATAATATAAAATAATAATAATCCATCTAATAATTAATGAATGCACAAAAATGATACTTAAAAAAGTTAACAAAATAAGGTACCAAAACACATGTCTGATAAGAGTGTCTTAATAACTTCTCTGATGAAAGGTTGAAATGTGATGTCCAGTAACCAATGTTTTTATAAAAACCTAAAGAAAGTATATATAAGTAGGGTGATCCTAAATGGTACACCATGTAAGGACATAACCAAGGTAACTATTGAACATTTCAATAGAGCATACTAATGAACCACTGAATAAAAAATAGAAAAAAGATCTGACACTGGACAAGAAATCATCCCTATACTACAATGGATCAATCACAAAATTAAACATCCAATATAACAATATAATATAAAGATCATAAGAAAAAACGTTTCTATACTATTGTTTCCCCACTAATGTTTTACACACATGCCCCAATGTCAAACAAATTATCCTTACATCAATTCAATACCAAAAATCACAACCACACACATTACATGCCACCCAAACTCACCTAGGGCCCCTCTTATGTGGTTCAAGACACATCCTTACCATCCTTACCATTATGAAGTCCAACATCCAGTGCTAGAATCGGGTTCCATAAATTTACATCACTCCTACAGACACCTGGTCCATGACATTACTTCTCATCAGAACCACATCTACTACATCATGCACACATAGACATAGGTCATCAATGTACATCCCTCTGAAAAGCACATGGAACATCACTACTAATGAAAGAGTGAGGAAGAGGGGGTATCCAACCATTTTTATTTCCATTATCCTAGATGCTAGGGAAAATTAATAGAACCATGAACCTTTGAGAATTAGTATGGTTATCTAACTCAGATGGGGTGTGTATAGAAATATCATAAACATACATAATATATAGATAACACACTATACCCATCCAATGGATTCAATATAACTGAACCAGTGAAAAATAAACAACTAACACAATACAATGAATCGACCATTACAACCACTTCATCAAAAATATTCAACACACCACACCACCACCACAAATCCAAATGTATCCACACATTCAATTAAATGTTTCACTACTTTTTTTGTATAAAAATAACCACTAACATTCATGTACTAAGACAGTTCATTCACATTTACATGTCCCATTAATTTATTTTTCAATTAATTTTATCCAATCTCCACACAACCATTTCAAGGAAACATTGTTTACTTACCAGCCTATTTCATTTTGTTTTACCCTCAAAATATATTCCATGGATAACTGGAAAACTAATACAACCATGATATGAAAAAAATAAGAACTTTAAAATTACCATTTCCAAAACACCTCACACCCACCATCATCTTTGTGACACACCATCTAAACCAACTCTCAACAATAACCTCACATAATATATCACGAAAACCTATCATAACACAACTTCCACACAAAACATTTAGACATCACCACCACACATATTCACTAATCTTCATATCTATTGCAGAACACATCCTTTGTGTGCAATGACTTATATGAACCTAATTTAACGACTTGTCACACCACATATATTCCATCCAAAAAGAACATCCCATAATAACCACACACATTGAAAATTTCAACCAGCCACCATTATCACCACACAACACACACCCAAGCAACATAGAGAAACATACAAATACATAAAAATACACAATAAGAAATATAAATTGAAATTAAAAATTTATTTAGTGGATTATAATTATTAAATTAGATATCTATAATGGGGTTCATCGCAAAAATTTATTCTCAGGGAATCCAATATATTATCCAAATAGAAAATATTTTTCTTTTTATTTAGGGAATGATAAAAAAATAAATAAAGGGTCATAAGGCATATCATCTACTACAAAAATAAGGCTTCCAACATCATTTATTTTAGGTATTGGAAACAAGAACAAAAAATAGCATGATCATATATTGAAATATTAAAGAATGAGATATCACCCATTACCCATCAATTTAAGTGATTCCAATTAATTACATTTTATTTCAAATCATACTATTCACCAAATGGAAAAAAACATCATGAAAAACTCACACATATCGGGTTAATAGTTGAGAATCATTCCACAAAGAAGATTTCCGATCACACTATGCACCATAGGGTGGAAAATAAATAGTCCTAGATCTGCAAACATACAAGAAAATGATGGATCAACCTCAACCAGTTTATGGGATCCACAGAACACAACCCAAAAACACACTAAAAACCAACATTACTATAATGAAACCAGAGGAGGGGAATATTTAAAACAATAGGGAAAGGGAGTAGAACAGACCGACGATCACCAAAATACCACAAAAATAACCTGAATATTTATGTAAGGAAAGATGGGATAGAAAGTCTCTCAAAATATATTAGGATTAATTAAAAAGTGGGAGGTAGAGAAAATGGATGAACTACTAGACAATCGGCAGAAAAAAAACTATTTATAACCATTAATCTAGGACATTCATATAATGAATTATTATTTGTGGTTTTGATTAATGTGGGGTCCATGGATCGTAAGTCATGAATCTATTTTAGGTTGTGAATCACTAAAATTTTAAACATCCATCCAAATTAAAGATGAATAAATAGTATTTAATATCACTTTTTCAATTAAAATTTGATGATGTGAATATATTTTATGGATTCCTCCCCAATCACATACATGTTGTGAACCAGATGAATTTATATTCTATAATCTATTAACTAATGATGCAAATCCGGTTCACATCATCAAAAAACTACTTTAGTACTCCTATATATACATCCTCTACCTGACCTCCTCTATCACCCTCTAACCACCCTCCAAATATAGAACCAAAAAATTTATTAACCAATAAGGCACATACTATTACATGAGGTCCCAATGTTTTACCTAAAATATACAATTTGTTTTGATGTGTGTATAATTTCTAATTTCATTAAACTAATTTTTTCTTTATATAAAAAATATAATGAAATTATTTATAAATTTTGCAATGGGAATATTATATTTTTTTAGAATTTGGCTACTGATAATAGTAAATCATGTAACATCGACTACCATATATTTTTTTTTTAAATTAATGAAATTGAAAATATTGATGGAAACCCAAGGGGTTTCCAAAATTGAATTATGTTTTTATGTAATATACAAAACACAATTACTCTAGGATAATTTTTCAGAAAAATTGAGAAAACAAAATTTCAAATGATGATGATATACCAATGTGAGAATGGTTTGGGGCCATGAATGGGGGTACAAAACCATTGAAAAAAATCCACAGTATTAAATTATGATATTAATTTTACTTGGATCATTAATACGTTAGGAAAGGTAAATAACAAAAATGATTAATAATTAATTGTTTTGTGGATTAGGGTGGGGAACCATTCTTATAAGATTTTTATAACGATTATATGGTTCAAGGAAGGGGTTTCCACTCACCAATTAGTGATAATAATGAGTTGGTTTTTGGGAGGTGAAATATTTCCACTGTGTTATAATAATGAGATTGTTTTGAGGAGGGGAGTCATTCCATATAGGTGTTTGTAATGATAAAACTCATTGGAGGGGAAAAATTTCCCCTTATGATGTAATGATAAGGTGGATGTAGGTAGGGTCTTCATCCCCTAATGTAATGGTGATTTGGTGGATTTATAGAGGTGTTACATTCCCCCTTCATGTTTATTTTGATGATATAGAAAGATATAGAGGCTAAATTCCCCCCTCTAGCCATGAATTATGTTAATTGTTATATGGAATATACCAAAATGGAAATAAAGGATCGTGGGTTTCAATATAAAACTCATAGAACCAGAACTATTTATTATTTATTATTTCACTTATTTATTGTAGAACATCAATAATTATATTATTTGATGGGAAATATGTTGTGTCGTTGTTGGTGGGATCCAATTGAGTTTTACTCACACCCAAATCTAAAACCATGTGTTCCTAAGAAGAAATCATTGTTTCATGATGGGATAAAGGAAAAGTCCATCTGATTTATAGCTGATCTGACTAGCCTAGATAGATCATTACAAATGGTGATGAACAATAAATTATTGTATGTTTTGTTGATATAAATAATTTTATTATTATTTTGGGTTATTTTTTATTTCAGTGCACATGGTCCACCCACAAGGGATCTTGATTTTTTCTATGTGTTTTACATGATATTGTTGGGTTTGTATATTAATCACATGACCATGTGCACCAAAAGACAACCAAAACACATGAAGATATATATTTGAGAATGAATGCATAAATAAATTATATAACATCATACATTGAAATCGCCAATGACAATAGTCTTCATATTATTCCTAAGCGAATGATAATTATTGAAGAAAATCATAAAGCAGTGAACAAAATCACACTACCTCCAAGGGGTACACCAAACAATGGATATGTGACTATATCATGTGGATTCATTAATTTTGAAGGGGGGATAGTGTCATCATATTGGATGATGGAGAGAAATGTGCAAGTAATAGATAAATGAAAGGTTTCTAAAAATTTATTACTTTCTATAGGAGGTATTAATTCCCAATTTATAGCCTTCCATGATGTTATTAATTAAAAGAAAACACATTAGAAATATTAAGGTACCCAAAAAAATTATTCCCATAATTCGTTGAATCCTATTCCAATTAATACACTCATAATGGATTGCAACTCATAATAAAATGTTTTTGAGAAATAAATATATCTCAAATATATATCTTTAATATAACATGCATTATAATACACACATATATTTCATGTAATTAAATATATAATTTATATATATAATTTCAATATATATATATATAATTTATTTCATTTTTATCATTCTACCACTTGAACTAATATCCCATTAAAAAATTGTGAATAACTTCACAATTTTTTTTAATCCATCCAAAATCGTGTGTATATAGGTTTTCATGAAATATTTTTATTTGAATAAACACATTTTCCAAAATTTTATCCTTATTCAAGTCGCCAAATGTGGGATCCTTTAGTCCTTAACTGCATTGATAACAACTATGAAATGTATGTTTTATAGTTATAAAAAGGCCCAGCCTCTAACAAGGAATCAGTGGTACTCAAGAATTCAATGTCAATGTAGCAATACTGGAGCAGCTACTATAGCAGTACTTAGTAGATAGATCTATTTAGGTTTTTGGGCCTTCGACCACCAGTTTAGGCCAATGGGCCACATGGACCTTCATTCCATCAATGAGAGGTTAGTGAGGGAGATATGATGGGCAGACAACAATGTAGGCATGATGCAAGCTGGGTATTTCGTCAAACCATTTTTTGGGACTTGGGGCTATATAATGGGATTCATTCCCAATGGGCATTAATGACGTAATTTATCAATGTAATAATGTGTCTGTTTTGGTGGGTTCTCCCTTGGGGGGATATGAACTACTATTCCATAATGTGTGTAGTGTGTGTGTGTGTGTATTCTTGTAATTATACCCCAAGAACCAAATATAGTTTATAATTCCTTTTTCCATGACATCGAGTGACCAGTAGACATGGAACATTTTAATATAGTATTGGACACTAACCATTTTATTGATTCTATGAAAAACTCTTACCAATTAGATTAATATATCACATGGAAGCCATATATCTGATAATCACATTAAATTTAATTTATCCAAGTAGTTGAACACATAATGTGAAAAAAATGCATCGTCCTGAATTCCCTCCATTTACATAAGTCATGAGACAAATGAAATTCTTTTTCATAAAAGTGCATAAATCGAATCTTGGTTGCACTCCAACTGAAATCATGATTTGAAATACACTGAAGCACCCCCTAATTTTCTATGTTCGTATGGTGTCTTGAGAAGGTACAGTGCTACAGCATGGATATTCTCATTCTAAGTATATCTAAAACCACATTTAAGAGGGATAGATAATAATCCTAGAACTGTAAGTATTTTTTTTGACCGTATGGAATTACATGGTATACAATTTAGTACAATAGTACATGTAACATGTCTCTACATATTGCCTAAATATTATATTCTTTAGTATCTCAAATACTACACTTTGTAATGGATATGAAAATATATTAAAGATAACCTATATATATCACCACAACTAATTAAACTTCTTGAGGATAATTGGTTTGGGATAATTTAATGTTTGTATATTGAAGGGATATTTTTCATTTGACCATTCATGTAAAATAAATTTTAGAATACATGAATAAATGATAAATGGTTATTACCTTTATTTTAATAACACAATACATTTACAACCCTAACAACCAACCTCATATGTTTTAAACATTTAGAGATATTACACGACCCTCATACAGTTACTGGAATACTAGGTTTTAAAAATTATATAACAATGTAATTCATATCACATCCATATGTGTCTTTCTAATCAAATAGTCTGACTAACCTCTTAGTGAGTAAAATTTAGAAAAACAAATCTAGTTTGAATAATGGATAGACTTAGGAATCATATTTTTCCAGTTCATTTTTTTGAACATATATTCAAAAATACAAAACAAAAAAACATGAAATTTTATAATGTTATAAAATGTGGTCTACATAGATCTCTTTCTAAGTATATCATTATCATCTCAATAAACATTTATATTTAACCATTATTTTTTTCAAATATTTTATAAATAATGTAAATTTTTATGTTTTCATTTAACTTGAATATCTTAACCTCTTTTAGTATAAAGTGTTATCATAATTTTCATGCTAACTAATGTAAATCATCAAATTTTTATTTACCTTTATAACCTAATTTTTTGGGAATTTAGTGTTTAATACATTGATCATTACTAGAAGAATTATTTTATGTAATAGTGTTGTTCAATTGTAATGGTAACTAAGTTAACTATTTACATTCTGATTACAATGATATACTTAAATCATTTAGGATATTAATTTAATTTGACATTGCATTGTAATTAGTATAACTATTAACATTTTTAATTATTATAATATCTTAAATATTATTTGTGGATGTTAAGTTGAATATAATTTCTTACCATAACTAAATATAACTATTTTTATTTATATATATTCATATATCCTAAAATTTTTAGGATATTCATTAATGAAAAAATATAATATTATAAAAATATAATTGTTTGCATAATAGCAATATTCACTATCTCATTATGACTAAATGTATCTATTTACATTTTAAATTGAAATAATATATCCAAACACATTAGTATATAAAGATAATACTCACTTAAACTAAATGTCGTATATTATTATATTTCTTTAGTTTAAACTTATCCACGTTCAAGAATACTACCATTAGCCTCTTATACACGATATACATTTCAAAATATCATTACAAGACAACACATGAAACTTTCTTCTTTATGAAATAACATTTATTTATTTTTAGTAGGAATGTTATACTAATAAACTTTTTCTTCAATATAATATATATATATATATATATATATATATTATATGTGTCTTTAACCTTTCCTTTCAATAATAATATTTTATTAAAATATCTCACATATGGGTGGTGGGAACACATTCCCACATATTTTAAGAAATAACATGTGAAACACTTTTAACCTGGATAAATATTTTTATCCATAACTTATCATATAAATATGTTATTGATGGCGAGACGGGAGGCGAGACGGGAGGCGAATCGAGCGACGGCGAATCGAGCGACGGTGCCTGCTAGGGTTTTCTACCGAGATGGTGCATGTTAGGGTTTCCTACCGAGATGGCGCTTCCGCACTTCCTTGGATTCAATCGCCTCGACATTCGAACGATGGGAAAGGATCCGGTTCCGAGCGGTATTTCCTCTGCGCCGAGTTCCGATTTCAGAAATCCAGCGGTCTCCTCTTCTGATTTGCTCGTGTCGGCTGGTGGTGTTGCCTCCTCCGGCGAGCGGTGGTCTTCTGGGAAGGATGCGGTCCCGAGCAGCTTCAAAAAACCGGAGGCTTCCTCTGCTGGTGTCGCATCGGTTGGTGGTGCGAAGGTCTCCTCTTGTGAGACTATTTTGCTGAGATCGGAGGATGGTGCGGCGAGGGTGGACCGGTTGAATCGCGTCGCTGCGAAACCTCCACCCGGCAAATCCCTTTACCAGTGTGCTTGGGATTCTTCGAGGTCCACGGTAAAGGATGTTTTGAAGATTGCCTCTTCCGATGTCAATATTGGTCATTCTCAGGAATCTGTCAGGGCTCCTTCTGGTGCCGCATCATGTGGTCAGCGTTCCTTTGTTGATGTAATGAAGGATTCTTTATCGGATCAGAAAAATATTGAGAATTCCTGCTTTAGAAGGATTCTCCGAAAGGTATATTTGGCTCACGTTGAGGTGAACCCCGGTGTGATTGCTGAAAGGCTGGCATTGGGTGAGAACTCATTGATTGCTCGCATTGTTCTTCCTAAAGGTGTGCAGCCCTGGAAATGTGAAGATTTATTCCGTAGAATATCGATGTTGTGGGGCTTTGCTAGATGGAAATGTGTCTCTCTTGGGCGAGGATTCTTTCACTGTTTGTTTCCATCGGCGGATCTCAAGATTAGGGCATGGAGTTCTGGTTCCATGTTTCTAAAACCGGGATGGCTTCATCTGCACGAATGGTCACTTGACTTTAATGTCTCGAATGCAAAAAATGTCTTCGCTCAGGTATGGGTGCGTCTTCATGGTCTTAATTGGGTTCTTTGGCATCCAGAGATCCTGCATGATATTGGAACGACAATTGGAACTCCCATCCGCCTTGATAAGGAAACAACTGATGTCAGATTTGGGCACTTCGCTAGAATGCTGGTGGAAGTTGATCTCAGATCCACTCTCATTGATACGGTAACTCTTTCTATTCCGTCTGATCAAATTCTAATTGATGTTGAATATGAAAAGAAACCCCTTTTCTGCACTAAACGCATGACTGTGGGGCACTCTTTGGAGTTGTGTCGTAAAAAAAACTCTTGTAAGGAGTGTGGGATGCGAGGTCACCCCTCCAATCTCTGTCGAAAAAAGGATACTTTGAAGGATTCGTCCTCCCCAAAGCATGTCATCAAGGACAGCGACCCCCCTATGAAGGCAGCCCCTGATGTGCCAACTCCTGCAAAGGGAAAAGAGTTGATTGTTGATTCTACTCCGACAAGATCTTATAGCGGCCCTTCTAGAGATCACGAGGTTATCACTTCTGATAATTTGAGTCCTGCGTCAACATTGGTGGTGAATGATTCTTCACAGCTGAACATTCAGAAGCTATCTAAAGAGGTTCCTCTAGTTGAGGACACCCCCATGCGGACTCCTGAACGGGTGATCCCTGACTCTCACCAGGTTGATGTCTCTAATCAGGGTGATGTGCAACTACATGTTGATTATCATCATGAAATCCAGAAGCAATTTCAGATATCTGAGTTACCTGAGAAATGGGGGAACATCTCTGAAGATGAACAGGGGAGGGTGCGTACCCCGATCAGGGTCTCGGGCGATGGTGACAAGCCAAAGACTACTGAAGGTGAGGGTCCTCATCTTATGGATCCAAATACGATATCATATAGCGATATTGTCCGAGGAGAAAAGAAAAGAGGCTCTGGCAATGAGGGTGTCAGATCTGCCCCTGTTTCAATGAAACGAAGGAAGGAATACTCTTCAGTTCCAAGGACCGTGACCACTAGGGCATCTGCCAAGAAGCAGATTGAAAAGCTATCGAAGGAGCAGCTGGACAAACGGAAGTTCTATAAAAAGTTTTTTAAACAATACGAGACCCAATCAGAATGGGAATCAGCTGATGCTGATGACACGATCGGGTATGGGGGTGGTGACTATGAATGTTTTTACTTGTAATCTCTCTCTCTCTTCCTTCTCCTGTTTCTGCACTTTTATTTTATTAATAAATTTGGTGGTCCAAGCTTGCTTGGATCAGACTTTCTGGGTATGTTATAGAAAATGATTATGATAAAAAATGTGTATTCAATTAATCGTCTCATAATTTTTCTTAACAACCCTTTTTCATTGAATGTATTCTCTTATCATGTGACTGAAACAAGATGAAGAAATACATATTATATATTTATTCATTTTATCTGGATAAAAAACTTTATATTAAAAAAAATTATGTAGTAACCATTTAATTCATATATTGAATGAAAAAACCATCTCTTCCAATTCTCTCATTTAATTTGAACTCTTTTATATTTTCAACACTTTTTAAAATATACATTTGATAACACATACCATTAAATATCAATGATTTGATTAATATAAACTTCATACCTTTCTTGGAAGTTCCTTGGATTTTTCAAATCCATTTAGGTATTTCATGGATAATCCAATCATTTTGAATTATTACCGTACCTTATTGAAAACCCTATGTTTCAAAGACCTTGAGCGGCCTATTACATAAACATTATTTAACTTTTTCAATGAATTTCCCCAGTTTCAAATTCTACCCTCTTGTATAATAATCACAATATCATAATCTAGTAATATTTCTCTTAGTTGATATATCCTCATCAAATTTAGAGTATCTAGTAAAATTCTCTTAAATTATTTAATATTTTAAAAACATATCCATAAATGAAAATAGGATAAATTTCTTAACTAGAACATACCTTAGATGAATTATTCAGTATTTTGAAATATATTTGATATTATTGAATATAATGAACATACCCAATCACATTGAGTAAATGATAAAAATAATTTTTTGTTCAATTATGAATGAACTGAGTATTAAATCATAAATTAATCATTTATCGCATCCATAAGAAACAAAATTCACTTATTGAATAATGTTAACACTTGGTTACATAGGAAAGAACTATTCTAACACAATGGATATCTCACTTTCTCAATACATTATCACAAGCTATCGGTCATGGGATTTTGTTACATTAATCTATTCATTTAAAGGATTAATATAAGGGTTAGTTTGATAATGATGATTAATTTTTCTAGATCATGTTTTCTGATAATAGGATAATCATGTATTATATCATTTCATTAAGTAAATTTAATGAAATTGATCCCTATAAAAAATGATGAAAGCATACATAATATTCATTTAGTGATCCCAAATACATATTTCACTAATCAAATTTCCATAGTATCGTGTAAATATCATAATGTATTTATTTAGGTAAGACATAATCATAATCAAAACAGTTTAGATTCTTGGATAATTGATTGGATAACACAAAATTATAATCCATCACGTGGATTCACTCAATTATATTCTTCTTGTATACAAAACATTAATGTATCCTAGATAAGTGTAACCCAATGTGATTATAAAAAAAATAATCTAATTCAAGATGATCAAGGGGAAACACACAATAGATTTAAACTACCCTTTGAATAATCTTAATTACCCCATTTCTAGTTTTAGTTATAGAATATAATACATGGGAAGCCCACTGTGTCATGAAACGTCCCATTTGGATGATCGAGGTATGGAGAAGTGTTTATCTAAAAGGAATATCACACATAGTATTTGAGAGGTTTTCCTTTTAAGGTATTAATAATTTAATATACATCATATGTTTATTACATTCATAAATATTATATAATATTAAATAATTTTCTTGTCTTGTTTTATTACATTTTATGTATGGATGATTTTGATGTTTTTGTTTTGGAATTCTTATTGCAACCACGAAATAAATTTGTTCAAACCACATAAATGTGAAACAATTTACACACCCAAAAGTATTTGTTAATCATCCAAAATAGAAGTTAAGTATATTCATTAATATCCAAATGAATTATATGCATAACATCAATAAACACTTCATGCAATAGATTAAAATTACCTGAAATTGTCAAACTCTACATGATTTTTCCTAGAGTGACAGATTTCTAACCCCAATAAGTTTCCTAGCCAAGGGAAGCCTCTAGGAAAGTAGGTAGTCTGACCCCAAGTCCCTCTACACAAGGATATATTACGCAATAGATAAATACAATTCATAAAAAATCAAAACCCTAAGATGCACAATATATACGCAACAAATACTATAATGACCATAACTAAAATTACAAAGTAAGGTCAACGTAGATGAACCATAATTTTATTATGTTAATCCTTGCTTGATGTACAATGATATATATTATAATCGATATATTATATAAATTTAGGAATAAATAATTCATAATATTCTCCATTTAAAACCATGTTTACAAATGGAATAACAAATAAATAAATGAACAAGTCAAATTTTTAATCATGAGATAAAAACTTATAAATAATTTCAAAAATAAAATTTAATTATAAACCCTTTTATAATTTTAAATTTATCATTATAGTAATTCCATAAATTTTGATTATAAAAACATTATATTATTTCCAACATGAAATCATTCATATTTATCATAATATGGAATTTACTTTTTTAATATATAATATTATATGTATTTTAAACTATTTATAATTAAATTTATTTTTTCTTAACCATTTTCCTAACTTAAATATCATATAATTAATTATTTTTAAACGATGATATTATAAATTATATGAACACCTTTTGGTGAGGAATAAGTAATATCAAAATAATCCCATTAAATTATAATAGTCCCAAATTAATTAATTATTAACTAAACATGAATGTTTTGGAAATTAAATAAATAAAAAATTTATTTTTTTTAAATATGAGATATTTATTAAATATTTATAAATAAATTCTCATTATAATCATTTCATAAATTATAAATAATATAATATTTTTATATTATTGTCTCCATGATCCCTTTCATATTTTACATTGAATGGAATAAATATTTTATTTCATGGATTATAAACATTTTATAATATAATATTTTTTTACACAAACATGTATATATATATATATCATATATGATTGAATTTTTAAAATATTTATGAATATCATATTATGATTTCAATATAAATCATTTATTTCTATATCATAAATCATTCTATTTAATATTTTAAAAGGTAAAAAAATATTTTTTAATTATCTAGAAACATTTTATAGTGAATTAAATTATAATTTGTTTTACAAATTTATATAAATATTTTCAAATAACGAATAGATATTATTATTCTTTATAAAGAAAATTTAAATAAAATAATTCAATTCCAAATTGAATTCTCTTGATAAAAAATTAACCCATTTTTTCTTTTAATTAATTATATTAATATATATTTACTTTTCATATTTTATTTCTAGGATTGAAAAATCTAACATTACTGTTAAAACATATTTCTAATAAATCAATAAACGTATTGATTCGTCAAATCAGCCTTAAAATCTAATACCACTATTGGGTGAAAAAATATTTTTTTCTCATTTGAAAATGTCCAACACATCATCCATATAACCCTATTAAAAGAATCCATTACCCCAACACTTGGTCTATGAAACTCTCGACATTACTAATTCAGCTCTAGGGAAGAGAGCGACACCTCGTCATATGTTCATGCGTGAGAGTTACTAGGAATCTAATAACACTTTAGCCACTTTTATGATACCAATTTTGGGTTTTGTAAGATAATGACATTGACATTAGTAGTGGAAGACTACCAAAACACATGCAGATTTATCGTCTAGAATCTATGTGTAATTTATCTATATAATATCAAACTTGGAAATCACAAATAGTAGCTGTATTCTCATTCTTTATCGATGAAGGATACTATTTGATGAAGATCATGTAGTATTGAAAACATCACTCTAAATCCAAGGGGTTTACATTGTAAAATGTATCTGCAATCATATCGTAAGGATTCCATAATGTTGAAGTGGTTCTAGGGCATTCGTCTAAAATGTTGATCATCAATGTGGACATGAGAGATAAATTAGAGGCTTTATCATGATTTTTTTTCTTTCAAGAAGATGGATCAAGACCGTTATATATGAAATCATGATGTGTTTCATTAATTGAAAATGTGTTTTCCACATTAATTTATCCATATAAATTTATTCAAATAATTCATTGAATCCTATTCAATGAGTGGTCAATCCAATTAATCCACTCATAAGAGATTATAACTCATAATAAAATTGTTTTTGGGAGATAAATATATATAAAATATATATTTATTATATAAATCATTCTAAGACTCACATCAAATTCATGTAATTAAATATAAACTATATATATACGATATCATGTATTATATTTATATAATTCAGATCATTTTTAGAAGATAAGTACTATTTTTCATATTGATATATAATGAATTGATATATTCACTGTTGAAATTTAGCATTGATGTATTCTTATTGAAGTTTATCAAGAAGACTATTATTGTATCCACTTATAATATTATTTACTATTATCTAATCAGGGATTCATTATCTCACCATTATATTATTTTACCCCCATTTATAGTTTGGATCCATTCTTATATGAGGAGGATTATATATGGTCATATGGTGATTTAATTTGGTTATTATTGAGTTATAAAATCATGAATGTTATAAAGAGATATTAAACCCATGTTTCTTTTATTTATTTTTTCAAATTGGGAACGATATCAAAGAAATATGATGTTGTAAAAAACTGACATGGATCTTGTGTTTGGGAAAATATAAGAAACATGTGAGGGATGATTAAGTGATAAGGATTAGGATAATTATTCTTGTTATTGTATTTTAATTCATTGATAATTCACTAAATATGATGTATATTTATTTTTATTTATAATTAAATTGGGATTACTTTTTCATTTGGTGGCATGATAGTGTGTTTTCTCCGGAATAATATCGTGCACATAGGATTCACATGAAATTTAATGGGTTTACTGTGTTTGGATATTTTGATAATGGTGTTGTGGTTAGTAATTTATTGCATTAAAAATAACAGATATATATATATTTTTTATATAGTATAACTTCATTGAATAATAGTATCTAGCCAGTTCCAAGTGTGGTTTTATTATTCTTTTCTAGGTTTTATAATATATTTTTTATGAAATGATACCATATATATAAATTTATAATAGAAATTCCGAAATTTAAATATATATAACATATTATTGAAAATTTATATTACAAACACACATTTCTCGTCTCATGATAAAGAATAGAATGGAAAATTAAATAAAATTACTTGGATCATAGGCATTTTTATGGTGACCCTGAATAAACATAGAAAAGGATAAAATGAGCACCAGAGCTATGGGAATTTTTATGATATGGGGTGTAGAGGATAGTGGGATTATTCTATAGTTACATTATTTAATAAAATTTTTCTATCAAATTTTTTTTTAGTTGAGTTAAAGGCAGGATTCAAATATAATTTCCCACATGAAGTTGGTATATACCCATTATTATCCTGAGACTGATGATGAATGATGAAATCCATGGGAGAATACAAGAGTTATGAAACACATGGTGAAAGAAAAATTGAGAGATATAGATTTTATATCAGATATGGCATGATATTTTTAGACATAAGACCCACCATTATTCAAGGTAAATGGCTGCCTTCAGGTTTTTGAGCTCCTGGTGGATTTGATTTATATTATTTTTTATCATTTGAAGACATGCATTTTGAGGAGGGAAATGGTGGGCACTTAAATTTTATGAGTCCTATATAATAACACTTGGGATATCCTATGTTTGTTGAGCCAACATGTGGGGTTATCTTAGGATGATATTCATATATGTTTTCTAGTAATTTATTATAACTGACTATAAGAGATGAAATAGATCAAGTTGTTATGAATCTTACCAATAGTGGGATAATATTTAAGGATTATGCTTCATTATTACCTAACAATTAGTGTTTTAACATAATTATTAGGGATGAGGGAATAGTGGAATGATACATTGAGGATTGTTTTAGGTATGAGATAGGGGTGAAGATAAATATGTTTTAATATACTTTCTTTTTAGATGTTGTCAATACAAATTTATTTTATGAGAGGCACCCGAATGAGGGTATAAAAAATGGTAAGTTGGCACATATTGATAGGGATGATATTGTGAATTTTGGGGGGAAAACTATTTCTTAGATTGTTTACACAATAGATGTACATGTCAACAAAGATATAGTCGAATAACATCTCTTCTCCCTATATAAATATGTTCTATGGAAAGATAATAGTGTAGTCGGTATGTTCATGTTTGAACTTAGTATGAGAGTAAGACAATGATGTATTAACTGTGAGAAGATATGGGCAACCTAATGTGCTATTGAATGACTGTAAATCCATCAAATAGTTAAAGCAGACCTATGTAGATATAGGGTTCATGAGTTTGATCAGGTATTCCATATAAGACTAGTATCTAGAGTACCACAAAGAATTCATTTTATAGAGGATGATTTGGTGCCCAATGATTGGAGAATAAATTATAACATTGATTCATATTCTACGGGATTATAGAAGTAATTCATGGATGAGACAGAAGTTATTTACATGACTCTCATCATACTTCTACAAATTGAGATTCTTGGACATCAACTATTTGAGGTGTGATTTTAATAACCATTATATTCTCAAATTCCTTTTTTCATATTGGTTCATAAAATTCCATAATAACCATTTCATTTTTAGATGGATTGGTTCTGGAAATATATTTTCAATATGGGGTGATGTCGACCTAAATACCATAGTGTATATGATTTGAGCGTATTTAGAAGTTTCAAGAGTATCACACCATGAGATTTAAAAAAATCATATATGATGGCATATATGAAATGAAAAACAGAGTTCATATGACAATATAATTCCCCTATTATTTAAAATATTTTTATTTTCATATAAATTCAATATCTTTGATAGCATATAATGTATGAAATAAGGTTTCAAAGAAACATGATAATCAATGAATATATTAATATTTAAACACGACCACTATTAAAATGTTGTTAAGAACGAACGAATGAATAATAATAACTAAATTATAAAAATTATAGGTTTTAAAAATTTATAAATTAAATTCAATGGTTATCTAATTATTCGAATTAAAATAACAACAATTTCTAAAAAAATAAATGTTTTATCAAGATATTTATTTTTCAAAAAGGATGTTTATTCACATTTTCCACGCATGAATGAAAACTAATTTTTCCAACTTTTATAAAATACATATGATAAAATAATATTTTTTTTTCTACAAAATAAATTAAAAATTATATTTTTGGGATTTATTTGTGATTTTTATGAGAATAATAATTTTTTGATGAATACTCAATCAGGGAAATTTTTATTGAAAAATTCTTTTTTTTCAAATTATTTAAATGGTCAAATTATATTTTAACTTTATATTAATATAACTATAGATGAATTATATTTAAATTGATGTGATTTTTATCATTATAATCAATTTCATAATTAATTTTGATATTAAAAAATTCTATATTTAGGAGAATTTTCTCTTTCAAAACTGGTTTTTTTCATTTTGATTACAGGTATCATTTTAAATTAAATTACAAAACATAGGTTAATTGAATTTTATAAAATTGATAAAATATTTGGAATCATCATAATAAATATTATCTAATATAGTCAACATAATTTTTTACCAGTGTGAATACTAAAAATAGTAAAAATTAATTACTTTGGTTATGTTAAAAATCGGTTTACCAAGGTGTTAATATAAGAAGATATGGATTAAGAAAAACATAAAATTAGGCCAAAAAACTTTTTATGGAAATATTTTTACCCAATAACCTATATGGTTTTCCTATGAAACATTTTCGATTATTTTTTCATCATAAAAACATGGGAGTAATTGTTTTTTTTAAAATACCTAGTGTATCATATCCCACACTTATATAAGGCCACCCCTCACATCCAATATTCACACATCCAAAACCCATTAGTTTAGTAAATCCCTAGATAGATATCATATTTACATCACTGAACAAATTATATAGTCTTTGAACAGATCATAATTGTATCATGGCAAGATTTTTCAAATAAATTTAATATTGAATGCATGAAACACAGAGTCTCTTTAAAACACCACGTTGTCATATCATTGCCAGTAAAATTAATTTTTCCACATATGTGATTTTAATTTCAATAAAATGGCATACACAGTTGTGTTCAATTAGATATTTAGAGTTTTATAGGATAGTCATATTTTTCGATGAATCATAACATACACTTATAAATAATAAATTTTCCTTATGAATAATAATATTTATCTTTTTCATAGTAATGAATAGTAAGTCAGCCATTAAAAATAGAAAATTCATCAATTAATGTATAAATACAATTTAGACATATTTTATATGAAACAATGATCATAATATATGTATTGGTATTTTTATATGTCAAAAAAAAATTTATAAAAATTTTAGGATTATTTAAATAAATCAAAATATTTTTTTTTCATAATATGTAATAATAAATTGTTACTATATTATCTTATGGTTATAATATAATTTTAAGGGACCTTGATTTAAATCTACAAGTGTTATAAAATGAGTTATTGTTTTAATTTTGTTTTTTGGAATAAATTATAATTTTATTTAAAATTTAATTTAATAATATTTAGAAAATTATTTTTAAAAAATGGATTTCATTTTTTAATTCTACATGTTGAAAAATGGTTTTGGTGAATTTTTATGGGTTTTATAAATTTTTTGAATTTTTCATGAATTGTATAAATAATTTTATGAGTTTTTGGTATGTTTAATCAAATAATAATGATGTGGTAATTAATATAAAATAAAGGTCGACTTGTGTATATTAAAATATGATATGAGGATTCAATTGAAATTAAAAATAACTCCCGGTCATTTAATATAAATACCCACTCATTCCTTCATTTTCATTCATTCAAAAATCATTATCCTTGATGCTCTCATTGTGTTACCTCCCTCGGAGTCCTCCCAAGGTGTTCTCATGCACCGAAGTTCCCATCTATCATGTTTTTGGAGTTACTCTCTAGGGTGAGGGAATCTACCACCCTTCTCTTTTTTAAGCACAACTTTTATTTTATTATCATTTATATTATTTTGGATTATGATGGGATATTCTATTCAATACCGCCTTACTATGCATAAAACCTAAGAATGATGATATAACCCTTTTCTCTCAACAAAATATTTTATGATTTCTAAGAGACGTCATTCGGCTGTAGAATATTCATAATGGATTTATCATATTTTTTTGAGTTCCTTTCTTATTTTCTTTCCTCACCTTCTTTAATCCAAATGTTTTGGTAACTCTATAACCATACATGTAGTGTAATTTTGTTTTGATAATGGAATAATTCATCATCATCTCTCCTTTTACATTATTTAATACAAAAAATGAAAGCTCCAACTGTGATGTGTTAATTTATCAGATTCAAGGACGATGGGTTTTAAATTTATATTAACATATTCAATTATGGTCATTAAACCATTTTAATGGTTGAAACAGACTATAATATATATTATAAAAATTTTAAGGATCTATAAACTTTTTTGCACGTGATATTATCTAATAAATCAATATGAGTTCATTGTGATAAAAACCAACATCTTAACCCAATCAATTATCATTCGTGTCTTATAGAATGATTGATGTTCACTGCTAATAACCTAATGAATATTATAACTATTAAATATTCTAGATATTCACTAATAATATAAAACATCAATTCTGTACATCCATCCTCAATATAAATTTCTATCTGTACATGAATATAAGTAATCAAATCATGAAAACCAAGGAAGAAAACGGTCCTAACAAAAAAGTCAAATCTATTAGACAATCAAAAGTCCACGAATAAACAAAATAAGGTTATAAAAAATCAATTACATGTTCATGAGGTTTTGGAATCATTAAATTATGAATCTAAATTTGATTATTCAGGTCATTAATATTGAGTGAGGAACACCTTTGGACTTAAGGTAATAGTTTTCCACCCGAACCTCCATTTTCATTCAGGTTACTTTTATTATCTATATACGTAAATTAAATTATTATTCATTCATATTTACTCCACATAATTTCTATGTTAATGCTCTTTATATTTGTTCCAACTAGAGTGCTACCATAATTTATTGGTATTTAAATTCTTCCTGTAATACAATCCCAATTCAAGGGAAATTCTCAAACTATTACTTATTTTCAAGGGCACTCAATAATCTGTTTTTAGCTACCATTTTAATTATAAAAGACTCATTTTATTATGAAAATACTATATTACTTAACTACTGGTTTTATAAAGAGTCATTTTCAAAACAACTCCTCTTTGCAATGTAAAATAGTATTTATCTAATGAATTACTCGATGATTTTATTTGAGTATCTTCTTCGGTTTCAACAATCATGTTGATTCTTTGGTAATTTTGGGGTTAATTTTTTATGATATAATCTATCATATTTATTTGAATGGTTTATGATTATTTTTACTATTTATGTGCATTCTTAAAACCATTCAAAAATTTACTCTTAATGGGTAGTGTTCATACTTAATATTCTGGGAAAGTTATTTACTTTTCATATATTAGTTTCAACATGAATGTATAAGTTATTTATGTTTATCCCAATTCATATGAGGGATGTATTGGACTTAATATGTGATGGGTGGGGCCTACTATAGCCTTTCAATGCATCGATTGGTCTCATGAGACTAATAGATGTGGGCTTGGCTATGGTATTTCCCATTTTTAGATTTGGTTTTGGATGAGGACTTAATCATTTTAAGATTCCTTTGAAGAGGCATTTACAGTATGTTTTGGAATGTAAAAAATATGAACTTCCCACATTATGAAGCTAGTAATTGAATTTTCATGCAGTTATTTGAGTAGCAGAATACCGATGGTTATGTTTTATTATTTTATTATTTACTCAGCTCATATTCCAACCATAATTTGTTCATGTTTATTTTTTTAAAGCCATGGGTTTTCAATTATTCACCATGCCAAATGTTTATGTTTATGATATCTTCTGCTGTATTGCTTACCCTTAATGAGCATCTGAGCTCACCACTTCTTATGTTTCATTTTTTCCATGACATGAAGAGGTATATTATGATTGACATATAGTGAAAATATCAGAGTGGTGGATGTTACCAATGGAAAATATTTTTTCTTTTTCATATCAAGTTGTAATGTTGAACTAATGTATGTATCTAGATTTAAAAATATAATAAAATAATCTTTTCTTCAAGATACGATTTTCTTATAATCATTCCAATATAATTTAATAAGGCACCAGCTCTGGGAAACTGGGGTTGGGTCTTTATAGATTGTATCATTAGAAGATTAGAAGAAAACATGGTAACTCAATTTTGAAAACATTGATTTGGGATCTAACCCTTACGATAGCCTTTTGGGAAAATCATACAGGAACATCCTATAATTTTTGTAAGGAATATATTATGTGTATATTTATGGAAAACACATCCTTATCTGGATTCCACAAGTGAACGTGGTATTGGAAGTGATGTACCTAAGAGTAAAAACTCTGGTAAATAGTTTCAGGCATGACTCGGGTAATCCTGGTACACATCAATGAGCCTTACTGCGCATAGGGTTTGAAACTCTTGGGGGATATGCTTATGATAATTTACATTTTCATTACAACCCATTAAGAATGTTTTATCTATGTATATAATTTAAATTCATGGAATGTGTTTTTATACTTTGAGATTATACATTATGATTAACAACTTCATTTAGTGTATCCCATTATTTATAAATGGAGACTAGTAAAAGGAATGGAAATTGCATGAACATGTGTGTCCCATGTAGGTATTTCCCTCCTATGAACGATAATGATGCTTGATCTAGAGCTATGACTGGTGTTGAGTTGATTATAACTATACTGGGATACTTGACTCAGGTTATGAAAAATAAACATACCCGTATGGAGAATCCTGATCCACAACGTGGCCGGGCTATATTAGACTGTTTTATACGACAACAACATCTATCATTTAATGGTGCTATAATCCTATTTGTAACTAACTAGTGGGTAAGTTACCTAGAGAAGTTATTTATCACTTTGGGATGTAATGAAAGATAGAAGGATGTCGTGGTAGTGTATCATCTATCCGGAGATGTAGATAAATAGTGGTTATTGATCCAAAACACAATGAAGGATGAAGAATTAGGAGAAATTGAATGATGTGATTCTATGTAAATTTTCATAGAAAAATACTTCCCTCTTGAATAGAGATTAGATATGGGGAGGTAATTTTTGAATTTGAAGAAAAAAAGAAGATGATGATGTTGCAAAGTATGATTCTACCTTCACATGTTTAGCAAGGAATGCCATGGACTACAAAAATAATCCAAGAAGCAAGATTGATCAATATTTTGATGATTAAAACCATTCATTCGAAAGGCACTAGTCTCCCATAATTCCTCATCATTAGACGATATAGTCACACGTTCTACCAAGACAAATAAATTTTCTATGTCTTTTGAATTTAACGGAAACTAAGAAAAGAAGAGGGATGCTGAAAAATTTGGAAAAGGAAATAAGGAAATGAGGAATAATGGAACAATTTACTTTACACACTATTATAATAGTGGAGGGAAGCACCATGGTGCCAACTTAAAAGGAAAACGTGTGTGATAAAAGCGTGGATAGAAAGGCCATCATGATGGTGATTTTTAGGGAAAGAAAGAACATATTGATGTCCAATTCTATAATTTTATGTAAATCTGATACTGCTAATGATTGTCCAAAGTATCAAGGAAACACTCCTAAAAAAAGTCTATGAGAGAAGGGACAAGCTTATGTGATAAAAAAGCTTATATTGAAGTAACTAATGTTGTGGTTTCATGTACATTAATAATTTACTCAAATTTATCCAATTCATTATTTGATTTTGGATCATCACAATGTTTCATATCATCCCAGGTTGCTAAGAAAATAAGATATTTCAAATTGAATTTAATAAGGGAGTTTTCAGTCAAAATTTATAAGTTAATTATCATTGCAACAAAGTTGTTTTTAGAAGTTCCCATTGTGAATTATAAATGTGTTTTATCTAATTATTTTTTTTCATAGAAATTATTAAAATTGATATAATCCTCCGTATGGATTGACATTCGATCCATGTTGCAAATATTTATTGCAATAAGAATAAGGTTACAATTTTGACAATGATGTGCAATCGCTTATCTTTAGATCAGAAACATCACCATCCAATTCTCATCATATTCCACCCCCAATAGCTCTACCTAATTCAATTATTGTGGAGTAGGGGAATTCCATAACTATGGTTGAGGAAAGGAATGTTCACATTGAGTATGTACCTATTATGGAAAAAATATGTTGATGTATTTCTGGAATATTTACCTAGACATCCTCCAAAGAAAGAAATTGAGTTTTACTTTGACTTATTTCATGATTCAAGGACGATATCAAGGACACCATATAGAATGGATAATGTAGAATTAGATTAATCGAAGAAACAACTAGAGGAAATGAGTCATAATGATTTATTCACCCCAGTGCTTCTCTTAGTGGACCCCCTGTTATTTTCATTAAGAAGAAAGATGTATCTATGAGGTTCTGTATTGACTACTGGGAGAACTATACTATAATAATAAAGAAAAAGTATCCCCTACCATGGATTGCTGATTTATTTTACCAAAATCATGGAGACCAATATTTATATAAGATTTATCATTGATCTTGATATCATAAATTGTGTGTGATGAAGGAAGATATTCAAAAGATAGCATTTCAAATCAGGTATGGGCCTTATAGGTTTATTGTAATGCCTTTTGGTCTAAATAATTTACCATATATCTTCATGGATCTAATGAATGGGGTTTTCAAGGAATATCTTGATGCTTTGTGGTGGTATTTATGGATGATATTTTGTAATACTCAAAAAGATAGGACAATCATTAAAATCACTTGCGCACTATTCTAATGTCTCTTAGAAGAAATGAATTATATGGGAAGTTTAACAAGTTTGAAATTTCTCTTCAATCAGATTTTTTTCGTGGATAAATTTTCTCTAAGGATGGAATATATTTTTATCCTACAAAGAAAGGTACTATGTCATAATGGACTAATCCAACTAACAAAACTGAGGTATGTAGTTTTATTGGTTTAGACGGTTATTATCGGTGTTTCATTTAGAACATTACCCATTTGGCCAACCAAATGACAACCCATAAACATATAAGGGTTAAGTTCATATGGAAAAAATGGAGGAATGTTTTGAGGAATTGAAGATAATAATTGTGAATGATCTGATCCTACCTCTACCATCAGGGAATGAGGGGTTTTGATCTATAGTGACACATCAAAGAATAGACTTGGTTATGTCCTTATGCATAACGATATAGTTATTTCATACACATCAAGGTAGTTAAAAATTCATCTGGAAAACTATCCTACTCATGATATTGACTTATGTACTATGATCATCTCTCTAAAAAAATGGAGACACTATCTCTATGGTGAAATATGGAAGATATATATGGATTAGTAGAGTCTGATGTGTATATTCTCACAAAAATAACTCAACATGTGGAAAAATAGATGTCTTGAATTACTAAAGTATTAAGATTTTTCCATACACCACCACCTATGATTGGAAAATATAGTAGCTGATGCAATGATTAATAAGGATCATGGAGTTCGCAACAAAATTTGTTTTGAAAAAGATTTTTAGTGCATGGATTTAGTAAATATTGATAAGGGAATTATCAATGAAAGTGAAACATAACTACTCTTTAAAATGGTTTCTCAACCATCTTAATGGGAATGAATTAAATCTTCATAATTTGATGAAAATAATCTTCAAAAGAAATTTAATAGCCAAAAAGATGGAATGTTGGATGACTTCTTGTGTGAAGATGGAATTGAGAAATTATTGGAGGGGCTTCGGGTTCCAACTATACCCGATCTAAAAAGGTAGTTATTGAATGTTTCGCATAGATTTAATTTCTCTATACATCATGGTATCACTAAGATGTATAGATATTTGAAGGAAATGTTTTTTTTGGATAACATGAAATGGGAAATTTATTATTATATGCCATGATGTTTAGTTTTTCAATAAGTTAAGGAAAAACTACAATATCCTAGAGGATTTATACAACCACGACCTATTCCTACATGGAAATGGGCTAACATCACCGCATATTCTGTTTCTGGATTACCCAAATCTCCAAGAAAGAATGATTCAATATGGTAAATTCCTGATGAACATACGAAATCCGCACATTTCCTTGCTATAAGATAGGATTTATAGATGGAGTGCCTTGCACGACTCTATATAAATGATGTTGGGACACTTCATTGAGCCCTTATCTCAATTGTGTCTGATCATGATCAATGATTTACATCAAAATTTGGAAAATTTATTCAGACAATTTTTGATACTGAGCTTCAATTTTGTACTTCTTCCTAACCAAAAATTGATTGGACATCAGAAAGGATGATCAAATCCTTAGAAGGAATTTTTAAATCATGTTCACCAGACTTTTGTGGTACATGGGAACCATATTTACCTTTATTAGATTTTCCTACAATAAAAGTTTCCATTCATGTATTCAAATGGCACCATATGAAGAATTTTACAGAAAGAGATGTCGTACAACAACATGTTGGGATGAAGTTGGTGAATTGAAGCTAGTGGGTCCAAATCTTTTGGAGGAAACCACAAAGAAGGTAAAAAATATTCCAGGACATATCAAATCATCTCAAAGAAGGAAAAAACCTATGCTAATAATAGAAGAAATGATGTTGAATTTCAAGTGGGTGATCATGTTATCTTAAAATTATCTCACTGAGAGGGCGTTATAAGATTTTAGGAGAAATTGAAATTGACCCCTAAGAACATAGGCCCTTTTGAAATTCTAGGGAGAATTTGAGTTGTTTCATATCATTTGGATGTGCCACCTAGCTTTTCTAATGTACACAATTTGTTCCATGTCTCATTACTGATAAAGTACAAGCCAGACACAACACATGTCCTCACTTCTAAAGGTATAGAATTGGAACCTGACCTATCGTACTGTGAAGAACCTATCTGGATTCTATACACTTACAAACAAGTGTTGAGGAATCAGATGACTCAACTGGTAAAGTTACTTTTGAAAAATCATGAAATATCATAGGCAACATGGATGCCTGAGGAGATAATTATGAAGAACTACCCAAATAACTTTATGAGGTAAAATTCTAGTAATTTAGAGGATGACATTTTTGTAAGGAGGGGATAATGTAACACACCCTGATTTTTTAAAAAAATTTAATATATAATTCATGAATCACTAAGTCTCTACAATACACCACTTTGTTATAACAAAGACCATAATCATAATTTCTCCACCACTGTTATTTGAATTTTGAAAAACCGGTATAAATAGTTGTGTTTAGTAATATATTTAATGATTGATAAGAAAAACATAATTTTTGATGAATAGTAACAAACTCTTATGAATAGTAACATACCGTTATGAATAGTATTGTTTCTCTTTTGAATAGTAATGAATAGTACATCATCTAAAAAAAATATACACTTATACCTTCAATGTATAAATACAATTTAGACATCTTATAACTGAAAGAATGACCATAGTATAATTATAGGTATATTTATATATCATAAATATTTTAATTAAAATTTTATGATTAATTTAATAATTTGGAATTGAAATGTATATTCATAAAATGTAATGATAAATTTTAATTTATCGTCTTATATTTATAAGATAATTTTAAGGGACATTTAATAATATATCAAGGTGTTATAAAATGTGTTATAGTAATAAAGTAGTTTTTTTAAATAAATTATTCTTTTATTTAAAAAAAAGTTAAAAATATATTAAAAATTAATTTCTAAAAATTGACTTCATTTTTGAATTCGACACTTTGAAAAATAGTTGGGTTGAATTTTTGGGGTTTTTTAAACTACATTATATTTTTGAAAAAAGTAAAAATAAAATTCTGAGTTTTTTTTTATTTAATGACCTCAAAATTAGGTGATAATTAATATAGAATTCTATTTGACTGGTGTATATTATAATATATTATGATTTTTACTTTTAAATTAATAAAAAAACTCAATCTCATTTAATATAAATACCCACTCATTCCATTGTTTTCATTCATTCAAAACTCATCATCCTCAAAGCTCTATTAGTTCTACCTTCCTAGTAGTCCTCCCAAGGTGTCCTCAGTCCTCCCAAGGTCCCAACCATCATGTTTTAGGAGTTACTCTACACGGTAATGGAACCTACCAATCTTCTCTTTTTCAAGAACACTTTTTATGTTATTATCTTTTAATTTCTTTTGGATTATGTTGGGATATGTCATTATATACCCCCTTACATTACGTATTATAAAAGTGTGATTAGATAAACTTTTTATATCATCAGAATATTTTTTTAAATTTTAAGATACATTTTTAGGTTGCTGAATTTTTGTAAGGGACTTATCAACTTTTTTTTTATTTCAAGATTCTTTTTTCTTTTTATTTTCTCAACTCCTTTCATCCAAATGTTATGATAATTCTGGTACTCTAATTGTACTAGAATTGTTGGGTAAAATGGAATAACTCATCATCATCTCTCATTTGCCATTCATTTATAAAATAAATGAAAACACCATCCCGGATTTGTTAATTTATCACATTCAAGGATGATGAGATGTCAATTTCTATTTACATCTTCAATTATGGTCATGAAACAATTTTTATGGTTGCACCAGTCTATAATATATATTTATATATATATTATACCTTATGTGAGATTTTGGAATATTTTTATACATGTGATATTAATTTATATATCAAAATGAGTTCGTTGTGATAAAAAACCACTAATTAACCCAACCAATTATCATTAACGTTTTGTATGATGACTCACCATCACTCCCCAAAAACAAATTAATTTTATAACTATGTAATTTTATGGATGTTTACTAGTAACATATAACTTAAATTTTGGACAACCGTTCCCATTCTACATATTTATCCGTACATTAAAATAAGTATTCCAATCATGAAAATCAAGGATGAAAACTCCCCCAAACAATGAAATTGAATATCTTAACCCATCAAAATGCCATGAATGAACCTAATAAGGTTATAAAAAATAAATTACATGTTGAGGGTGTTATGGAAACAATAATTTATGAAGCTAAATTTTTTTATTCGTGTCATTAATTTCATGTGAGGACACCTTTGGACTTAAGGTATGAGATTTCCACCCAAACAATCATTTTCAATCGACTTACATTTAGTTTATACTTACCTCAATTAAATTATTAGTCATTAATATGTACTTCACATATTTTTTGATTGAATGTTTTATATATGTGTTCCAACCAGAATCCTCCCTTCATTTATGGGGATTTACAATCTTCTCGTAATACAATACTGATTCAAGGGAACTTATCAAACTCTTAACTATTATAAAGGGGACTCTATAGTCTTATTTCTACAACCATTATCTTTATAAAATCCCTCATTTTATTATGAAAATACTATCTTACATCACTCATGGTTTTATTCAAATAAATTTCCAAAATAACTCTTCTTTTCAAAGTAAAAGCGTATTTATTTAAAGAATTACTCGATGATTTTAAAAGAATATTTTTTGATCTTTCATGACTCTTGTTGATTCGTATGTATTTTCATGATTAATAATTTTTTATATCATAAAACATATTTAATTGAATGGTATATAATTATTTTGACTATGTATGTTCTATCTTAAAACCATTCTCCAATTTAATCTTGAATGGTAAGTCTTTATAATTAGTGCTCGGGGAAAGTTATTTACATTTCATATGGTTGTTCAACATGAATATATAAGTTGTTTATGTTTATCACCATTCATATGAGTAATGAATTGGACTTATTATGTGACTGGCGGGGCCTGCTATAGCCCTTTGATTCATCATCATGTCCCATGAGGTAAATAGATATGGACTTGGCCGAGGCCTTTCCCATTTTTAGATATGGTTTTGTCTAAGGCCTTAATCATTTTTAGATGACTTCTAAAAGGCCTAGACAGTATGTTTCAGAATTTCTGACATATGAAATTCCCTCATTATGAATCTAGAAACTAAAAGTTCATGTGGTTATTCGACTAGTATAATTTCCATGATTATGTTTTGTTATGTAATTATTTACTGAACTCATATTCCAGCAATAATGTTTTCATGTTTATTAATTTTAAAGGCATGTGTTTAAAATTATTCACAATGACTAATGCTTATGTTTCTGATAACTTCTACTGTATTTCTTACCCTTACTGAGCATCTGTGATCACCTCATCATGTGTTTCATTTTTCCTAGGACATGAAAAGGTATATAATGATTAACTTGTAGGGATAATGTTAGAGTGGTGTATTTTCTCAATGGAAATTATTTATTGTTTTTCATTTAATGTTTTAATGTTAAATGTTACATGTATATGGATTTACAAAATATTCTAAACTATTCATTACATCAGGTTAATAATTTCTTGTAATGATTCTTATGTAATGTAATAAGGTACCACATCTGGGATATTGGCGTCATGTCATTACAATAGTTTCAATCTATAAAGGTTTTAGATTAAACCAAAATAGATTTCTTGAAGAATAAGTAATGTTTTTTACTATGCACTATCATCTTAATTATTATTATTACTAATTATAAAAGTTTTAAACACTAATATTATAATAAAAATATATCCCATATATAATTACATGTTATTATTTTAATTTTATAACCTAGGTCCACCTCCAATTCCATCAAATGGGAATCAAAATCCTCGATCGTGTGTATGACATTCTAGTACAATACGAAATGATGTAGATCGTTTTCCAAAACCACCTTTAAAGGATGTATATAATGAAGTATTTAACATATTTATATTTAAATTATGAAATATTTATACTTATTAAATTATCCTATCACATATACTTTCTTATATATCATTTTATTGGTGATAGGATAACATCACTTGTGTGTACAGTAGACTACCGCCTCACGAAGAGATATGATTTTTTTTCTTACGCTTTACATGAATGTTACTGAAGTTGATGTTAATGGATATAAGTTTTATTTATTATTTAACCATTATTATTTAAATATAATATGACATCTAACTTCTTACCTACATTCTATTGGAAAAAAATAATATCACTTGATCATATTTGTGGACTACCACCACCACATAGTATTCTGAAATTATTTTCATATTATTTTTACTTGGATAGTAATTTGGATAGATTTAATTATCATAAATGAAACCTATAATATAATAATTAATATTTATTGTTTAATTAGTATTTATTTTGTTTTCATTCCATAATTTGGGAAAAATGGAATCAGTGTTCATGCATACATATGACATACCATATCCATGAACGGTGGAATACATTTTCTATCTAAAAATTTTATAGAGTAATATAAATAAATATATAATGAATATATATGATAATAATATAATGGTTAAAAATATGTAGGTTATTTACCCAAGATAAAATTAAAATGACCAGAAATACTAAACTAAAACATACACAAAAAACAAATTAGTTATCACATGAAACAATAATTTTGACAAAGGATTGTAAATAAATAAGTGATAAAAGATAATAAGAAAATAATATATGGTATATAATATATGATTATGGTTAATTAATAGATTTATAATAAAAAAATATTTATTATACCAGTTGTTCAATAAAAAATAAAAGAAATCAAACATGAGGTAAGGGTTTTCCTCTCAGTTTTATCTCTATGATACAAATGGAATATTCACCCCTTATTCCTTTTAGTGATTTATGTAATTACTATCTGATATGTTATTTCATGAATATATTTATAAAAATGGTTTTTAATGTTTCATTATTATCATTTTATATTTTATGGTGACTACGATTCAAAAGATTCCAAAGTGGTAATGGTGTATATAACAATATCATTATTATTCTATATTTTTTAATGTCTCTCTTAGGGGAATTATTTGATACTGGTATCTTAAAAACAATATATTCAATTCCCCTATAGTTATCCACGATCAATTTAAAATGACTGTAACAATTTTATTCAATTCTATACTAAAGATTATGGAGAATGTTTTTTAAATAAATTTTAATTTATTTCACTATGGTAAAAAATACATTTTAAAAAAATCCTTTTTTATAAAAAAAATTCAAAAAGGTATTGAAATTTGTTCCAAATTATTTATTTAATAATTTTTAAACCATTTTATCTTTTTAATTACTTTTTAAATGAATATTTTTTTTGAAAAAATGGACAATTTATATTTTAATAAAAATGTGTAAGGAATATTTGTTTGAACATATGCAGAATGAAAAATTTTTCTTTCATCAAGACCGCTCAATGTTTAAAATATTATTTTGTAACTTATCATAGGTTATTTTTTTAAAACAAGTTTTCAAAAAGTTTTGTTTTTATTGGTGATTTTCAAATTGAAAATGATATTTTACTTAAAATGTTATTAAATGAAATTTTATGGTATTTTTATTCATCGATGACTTCAACCCTATCTTTTATATATGATAGACTAGGGATATGTGGGATTGATATAATCCTTATTCATTCTTTAGATATTTTATGAATAGTTTCCTCAAGATGTGATTTTTTCTACCAAAATCCATATTACTAAATATTATATGTGATTGTGTTTATTTGATTGGGATATGTATTAGAATTTCATATGTTAGTTTTTCAACATGAATGTTTATGGTGACTATTTTTCACCTCATTAATATGAGTAATATTGGACTTAATTAGTGACATGCGGGGACTGATTATAAATTTTCCCTTGATGTATCGACATGTATCATTAGAATAATCAGTTGTCCAAATTATAAAGGTTTCTACGCAATTCTTCAAATAGTCTGGAAGGAGGTCATGAATGTTTCTAGTGTATGATATTAGACATTCTCTAATAATAATATTAGTCACTTTCTTGTGATCATTTGATTAGTATGAATATCAATATAAAAGATTAATTATTATGTGGTTATTTATATGGATTAATTTTTTATCATTTATTTCATCCATGTTAAGATAAATTTATTGATTAAATTAAACATTTCTCAATTATTTACCTTTCCATAGGGATTATTTTTGTTTATTCATGATAGATTCCTCTTTACAATCACCCTTACTGAGCATTTGACCTCTCCCTTTTTTATCTTTTATTTTCCCCAGGATAATAGGAAGTGTTTTGGAATAATATTATAGAAAATGTTATGAGGAATTATGGTGTTCTTGAAGAAATAAATTATGAATTTCAAGATTTTATGCTTATATAAGATTCTAATAAATATATTTTTTACAAGGACTACAATAATACTTGGACATTCTGGACGAGTTACATTATATCTAGGTGTGGTACAAGCCTAATAGAAAGTTTTTCTCGTTTGCGGTTAAGTGAATATTTTGGGCTTTACAGCATCCAGTGCACGAGTAGGGCATGTTCAAAGCTGTGCGACTTCTCCAGGTCACCGTACGGCCAGCCAGGTGTTCAAAAATAAATACCATTATTAAATAATTAATTAAATTTATGAATAATAAAGAAAAGGGAAAATGAAATAAGATAAATGAAAGTAAGAATTGTTTTAATAATAATAATAACGGAAATATTATTAAAGGATATTATTGTTATATTTATAATTTAGAACATAATAATTTATTATTATTATTATTGTTAGTAATATTGATATTATTATAATTAGTGACCTTATTGTTATTATTGTTAGAAAAAAATATTATTATTATAATAAATTTTTATAATTTCTATTATTATTAATTTTTTTATGGTTTAAGGTCTTGTTTCAACCCCCCCCCCCAACATTTTTTTGTTTCACCCCTCCTCCCTCCAACCCATCTTGAATATCCCCCCTTTACCCTATTACATACACCACCGCTCCTATCGGCTATCCCCTCCTCCCGGCTACCTCACCCTATCACGCCATGCTCACCCCGTCGCTCCCTCGATACCCCGACACAACCTCCTTTACTGGCTGGCTGCCTCCCCTACATGTATCCCTCCACCCACTAGCCTCTTTCCCTAAACAGCCCACCGACCCTACTGGTCTCCTTCCCTGCGCGGTGCACTGAACCCGCCGACCACCCTCCTCCAATGTATTTTCACATCCAAGTAAACATTTATGGTTCTTATTTCCCATTTCAGTTTTATTTTAAGGGCTTAATCTTGAGTTTGGGTTAGATTTTCTTGAATAGGGTCTGACATTGGCTTCTTTGTGAATCTGTTAAGGCAAGATTGTGATTTCACATCTTTTTCCGGATATTTCTTCAATGAAGGTAGTTTGTTCTATGACCTAACATTATTTTATAATTTTAATATGTTTATATGATTTTATAAATTTGTTTTGTGATCTATTTTTGTGGTGACAAAATTTTTTCAATGTTCTTTGGTATGTCTATGGGGTGTGAATGGATTTTTTATGGAAAATTATCATATTTTAGGTGTGTGATTTAGTGTGATGTTTCGTGAAACTGGTTTTGGGATTGGTTGTTGGCTTCGAATCATGTTTTAAAAAACACATGTGATGAGAATTTGTTGTAAATGAGTTTTTTTCATAAAAATTTTGTTTCCATGGCATGTTGATCTTACTACACACGCATGAAACAGAATTAAAAATTGTTTGATAAATGGAAAGCATGTTTTGATATTCTTATGTTTCCCCTTTGGTTTAAATTATCATTTTTTTATGAAATAGGGTGGGTTTTTGGTGTAAAACCGTGTGTTCTAATTTTATGTGTTTCATCAATTGTTTAATAGGATTCTTTAAATTATATTTTGAGTGAAAATTTTTTATTTGGTAGGATTAAACATGCGTTATGTTTTAATGGGGAATTTATATATGAATCTGGGCATTTTTCTTATGCAAACCCTTGATGTTCTATTTAAAAATGTTCAATAAACATTTTAATTAAATTATTAAATAACGAGAGAGGTGAGAATTATGTTTTTAAAGAATTTAATGTGTGTGTGTGTGGTAATATTTCATTTTCAATGGTACACAGATAATTTGAAAATGTTCGGCTTATTGTGCGGTTTTGAATATCGTTGGTGAGTTGTTCAAAAAATAGTAATCTTATTTTAAAAAAATATCTTATGGTATTTGTGGGATAAATGAAGGGTCTTGGACATTAAATTTTTTGGTTTTAATTCTTCACCTTTTTGTGTTTTGTAAAAAGGTGAAATCTATGAAGTATGCATTTGTTAAAAAATTCCTTGAAAAGAGGTTTTGGTGTGAGTAAAATTGAAAATGTTATATTCTATAAAAATTGCGGATTTCTCTGAAATTAATGGGATTGGTTTATGAAAGTGGTGTTCTATGAGATGTGAAACTTGTTTTAAGACATTAAAATAATCCAGGGTAACTTGAATGCTGGACTATGAGTAGCTAGCTATTGATTCAGAAGTCAAAAAAATCAAGTTTCACTTATCTGGATTGAATAATTCAATACTAATTAAAATATTAGATTATGATTGGAGACTACTAGTTTTACTACGATGTCTCCTATTAGTGGATTGTGCATAAAAATGCAGGTTGTTGTGGTTTCTATACCACATTTTAACCAAGATGTGGGGTTCATAGAATCCAACATGATCTAGTTTGAAAATAGGTATTTACCCATGGTGCTCTACCTTAGATTTTGGGGTTCCATCTATCATAATATGGTGGACATCCTATGTGTGTGGGTGTATATATTCCATTAAAGGACCTTTTTATTTTATGTAAATGTTTGTATTGGTTTTCTTTGTAAGTAGTTTCTTATCATAAAATTTTTACTCACAAAGGGTTACTAGAAATGTTTTCTAAACATTAACTTAAACGAGTACATCATATTATCTTATAAATTCATTGACATGGAATATTCTTACATGGGTGACATCTTACTTAGTTTTGGATCACACCTTGGTTACACCTTTGGGTGTATGCAGACAGTCTTTTATTTTGTTTCAGTTTAATTCTACATGTTAGTATTGGAATTTTTAGTTTTTTTGTGGAATTTGTGGTGGATCTTGGTGGGGAGACATGAAGATGTGTTTCCTCACATTTCATGGAGGTTTGGTATAGAGTTTTTTTCCCTTCCCTCGTAATAATTTTTTGGTTTATTTCTAAAGTTGTAAATATTTAAATATAAATGTTGTTAACGAATTTTTTCATTGTGTAATTCCAGTTTTGGATTATCTTGCTTTATTAGTTGTTTCATGACTCCTTGTTTGGGTAAATGATTCTGAATTTTTTATTTAATACCAAGGAGCTTGTGATAGCCTATGGGGATTAGCAACTCCCTTAAAACCTTTCCAAATACCGGGTTAGATGGAGAACCGACTTGGTTTGTTACAAAATGGTATCACAAAGGTTATGCTCTTTTCAGTCATGTTCATTGGGAAAGAGTCTGTGTAAACTAGAGCTTGGATTGTCAGAACATGACTTTCCAATTACAAGTAGGGTTCTGGAACACACACCTTGTGATAGGACTCATGTTACTAGGTGAAGTAGGGTATAATTTGATTCATTTGAGCCTTATGGTTATTTGTTTCTAGTGAAATGAAAAATTGAGTTGTTTCTTTGGGATTAGTGAGCTCATAGGGAATGAAAATCCATGTAGAGATGAAGACATTGTCAAAGAACACTCTCCAAGATGGAGGTGTACTTGGTTTATGGTAACCAACCATATGTCTAATCCACCCTTCGACATTAATTTTTTCTTTTCATATTCTTGCATCTCATTATTATCTAATAAATTAATTTGAGAACTTTTGTTTGAATTTATTTGAAATCTATACATTAAAATAGAGATAGTTTGAGTTTAAAAATATGGAAAAGTGGGATGAATTCTTTTTTGGAAAAGTTGAAGAGTTTTGATTTAAGGATTTATATATTAGTGAGTGATCACAAGATTATAACTTGTGTGGGAAGGGAATGTGTTTCAAATTTGGGACATGAAAAATGCACGTGAGAGGCTATATGGGATACCATTGGTGGATGGGAAACCCAAAAATAAAGTTTTATTTTCGATAGTCTTTTTAAATGAAAATGGGTAGGTCTATTTTTTTATTTTTGGGAATGTTTTTGTGGGGTATTTTGGGGTTGAAACCCTACATTTATTGAAATGTGTTTTGTGTTTTTATTTCCTTTGTGAGTTTTTTTGGAGTGGTGGTTTTTGGTTTCTTTTGAGAAGTGTTTCGAGAATCCTTTTCAGTGGTTTCCCATATGCACTCAGTGTTTTCTCATGGTATGTTTGGCTAACAGATGAACTTGATTAATTCATTGGGTTCACTTGTTATCTAGTGCACCAGCCCATTATGAATTGTTGCATATTTCAAATCCATCCATGGGTGATTTTTCATCGGTTGGTCCTCTTGTGGATTAATGTACAAACTGTCTTCTTGGGTTTTATGGTTGAGTTTATAAATCTTCCTTTTTCAGAATAAGAAGCCCCACTACCAGTGAAAGAGTGAATGCAGATGGAGTTGAAAACAATTATAATTCCTTGAGTTCACTGAGTCATCGACGGTGATGTGAAACACCGGCGTTTTCAATGCTTCGATTCAAAGGATTTGAAATGAATTGTAGAGAGGGAAGGTTGATTTGGTATATAGTAGTATGTTATGAATAATATTTTAAAGGGCCTTGGGATCATTTGTTGGTTTTGTTTAAGAAAATGTTCATGTTAGGCCACCCATATATATAATGTGGTCCTACGGGGCTCTTATGAATGCATGTGGTAATCTCATGATATTTGTAACTCGATTCAAGTTTATAATCTTTTTAATGTCTATAGTGGTTTGAAGGGTCATGTTCGGTTTTGTCTTGAAATGTTCTGTTCGCTTTTAAGGTTGAAGGTGGATGTTGCATCACCTTTCAAGAACTTATGCTTAAATGAAAACATGGTTATCTTCTACGAATTTATGAATTCATTGTTCTGAGTGAAGGTGTCATCTAGGTGTTTGTTCTTCATTCACTTCTTGTTTAGTGTGGAAGGAGTAACACATATTCATATTTCATGCCTATATCTTAGATAAAGTAACATGTGATAAGTAAGCAAGTTGTAGGATGTGTTTTGTTCAGTTGATGTTGTTGGATCATAGTGTGATTGCTTGTGGTATTAGAAGAAGAAGTTTCAATCTAGAATTTTTAGTGCCTGACTATGAAGAAGGATATGAATCAACAATTAGAGCTCCGACCATAGGATTCAGAGAGAAGCTGGAACATAGTCCGGAACGCCCCTAGGATTGAATGAGACACAATTCAAGTCTATGTCTTCAGTTTGGTAAATAAATATTGTTTATTTCCTACATGTTGTTCATTTTAATAAATCCATTTGGTGGAAAAATGAATCATGAACTCTCATATATGTTGTAACTTGTGTGGGTGGATGAACTTATCTTTGGTGATAAAGAGGTGGCCATACCTTTTTCATAAACTCCAATGGTTGTGTCTCACCGGGTGTGAGTCTCAGTTTGGTGGCCCTTTTATGTACAACACTGTGAATTAACTTTAGTTTTAGATTGGTCTCATATGAGGATGGTAATACCACTTGGGAAGAGAGAATGATGTCATGTGTTTCTATTGGGCCAAGATTCTTCTTTTTTCTAATACTTCATTATAGAGGATCTAGTTAGTCCAAAAATTTATAGAGTGATCCCATGATAGGTTCATTTGTCTGTATGTACCAATCAGTTAATATAGTTTTCCTCTATGATGGGGAGAACCACCATGGGTATTCTATAAATCCCCCGAAAGTAAATCAATTTTATCATCTTTTTTATGGTTGGGATTATATTGATCCCTCCCACATGGGGTAATCCAGTTCTGTCTCAGGAGTTAATTTCCCCTTATAGTAGGGATTCCACACGACCTAGCTGTGTTAGAAATCTAGTTTCATCCTAGTGTCGATTTGGTGGTTGGTAGTATTGTTCGGAGCTATACAACCACAATAACTTCTATTGAGTAAAAATTGGGTTCATAGAAAGTCAACCATGTTGTAATGCAAGGTTATGGTGTCCTATTTTCTGCACGATATTAGTTTTTGGTAAAATGTGTGAGCCCCTTTAGTAATGTTTATATTGTGTTATCTCGGGATGTTGGATCACGTGTTGTACAAATTATTTCCCTTTTTATTGATCAACTACATATTTTTAATCCCTTGGGGTGGGTGGATTATTTTGGGGAGTCCATTTAGGCCTCCCAAGATTGATTCATAAAACTCTTTTATTTATTATAGTGTTCTTTTCATCTTTTCATTTATCGTTCATTTATGAATCTCCTAGAATTTTAATGGAGTACCAGTTTTTTATTTCGAATCATCATTGGGATGGATTTCTGTGGGAGGAAAGCATTATATTGGGGATAATTTCCACACTTGGACCTCTGGCATAATTTTATTTAACATTTTTATGGCTTTGAAATATTTTTTCATGTTGCGGTTGGTACCTGATTGAAATGTGGCATCATTGATGATAAATGAATGTTTTTGGATTGAGAAAATCCAGTGCATGGGAAGGGAATATTCAAAGCCATAAAAATTATCCAAGTCACCGTGCAATATGCCCGGTGTTTAAAAAGATTATCATTAATAATTAATTAATTAACAAGATGAATATTAAAGGGAAATGAAAAATAAAATACGAAAAATAAAAATAAGAATTTTTTAAATAATAAAAATAAAGGTAATATTATTTGAGGATATTATTATTATTATTAAAATTTTATTACATTTTATTATTATTATTACTGTTATTTATAATAATATTAATATTATTTAAATTATTAGTGACCTTATTATTATTATTATTAAGAACATCATTATTATTATTACAGTTATTCTAATTTATGTTATTGTTAATTATTTATTTTATTTCTATGAGTTATGGTCCCCCATTATGTTTTATCTCCCCCTCCCCCTCCAACCCATTTTGACCCCACCCCCCTCTCCATGTTGCGCATGCCACCCCTCCCATAGGCTATCCACTCCTCCCAGCAACCTCACCCCATTGTTTCATACTCATCCCATCATGCCCTGGTTGCCCCATCACTCTGTCCTCCACTACCAGGACACCTCCCTTCTATATATCCCTCTACCCATCAGCCTCCTTATTTACACGGTGCACCGACCATACTAGTCTCATTCCCTAGGGATTTCACAGATCCCTCCAGCCTCCCTCCTCCGACAACAGTACTCTTCCAGGTAAACATTTAGGGTTTTTCTTTTTCTTTTGAGTTTTATTATTAGGGTTCAATATTTTGTTTCTGTTTAATCATTACGAATATGGTTTTTCTTTTCCTTACTTATGATGCATTTAAGGTTTGATTGTGGTTTCACTAGATTTCCAAAAATTTCTTCACCCATAAATGGTGGTTCTAGTCCGTCAATTTTTTTGACTAATTTAGTTATTTTATTTTATTTTATAAATAAGTTATATGATCCATTTATGTGGTGAAAATAGTGTTTCAATGTTTTTTGGCATGTCTATGTTGTCTGGATGAATTTTTTTATGGAAAATTACTAGAATTTTGGTGTGTTGTTTTGCATGAATTTCAGTAAAATGTTGTATGGGTTGGTTGTTGGGTGAAAATCTTGTTTTTAAAAACACATATGATGTGAATGTGTTGGAAATGAAGTTTTTAATGAAATGTTTATTCCCTTGGAGTTTTGAGTATGTTTTTTTACCTTTAATTTGAATTGCAATATATTTTAATAATGGAAGGAATGTTTTCATATTCTTATGTTGTACATTTTGTTTAAATGTAGATTTTTTATATGAAATCAGGTTGGTTTTTGGTGTAAAAAATTGTGTTATAATTTGAAGTTTTTCATAAATTGTTTAATAGGATTTATTAAATTATATATAGAGTTTGAAAGTTTTATCTGGTTGGATTAAGCATGAAATAAGTTTTAAGGGCCCATTTATATGTGAATATGAGAGTTTTCCTTATGCCAACCCATGATGTTCTATTTAGAAATGTTATATAAACAAATTAAATGACTTATTATATTTTGTTAGAGTTCGGAATTATGTTAAGAAAGAGTTTGGTGTGTATGTGTGTGTGTGAAAAAAATGGATTTTCAATGAAACACAGATCATTTGGGAATGTTCCCATTAATGTGTGCTTTGGAATATAGTTGGAGAATTGTTTAAATGATGAAAATCTTGTTTAAAAAAATGGTCTTATGGTATGTTCGGGGTAAATTAAGGGGCTTGGTCACTAAATTTATTCGTTTTAATTGTGTATTTTCCTTGTGCTTTATATAAAGGGGTAATTGATGAACTATGCAAGTGTTAATAAATATATAAAAATGGTGTTTTGGTGTGAGTAAAATTGTAAATGGTATATTATATAAAAATTGGTCTTTAACTATAAATTATTGGAATTGGTTTATGAATTTTGTGTTCTATGTGATATGTTAACTTGAATGTCGTTTGAGAGAAAAAAGGGAATACTGGGTAACTAGGTGGACATACTTGGGCTAGCTATCTAGTGACTCGGAAGTGGCTACGACTCGGTTTCAATTAGAATGATTGAAGACTACAACACTAACTAAATATTTAGATGATGATTAGAGACCACTAGTGTAGAGACCCGAAGCCTAACGTACATGAACATTACATTAATTTTGCGGAATACTTAGTACATAACAAAAACACACACACAAGGATCGTAATAGTTTAGTGTCTTTGGAAACTCGGAATAAAATATTCTAATCGTGGTGAAAGATCTTCAACATCTCCCATAAAGATCTTCCTTTTTTTATACCTAAAACCTTTCTTTATATCCTGGGGAAAAGAAAACATAAAAGGGTGAGCTCAAATGCTCAGTAAGGGTAAAAAAAAGAAATATCAATCACATAATTTTCATAAGAACATAACATTTTTGGAAATCTTAACCTGCAAAAGAGAGCATAATTTCATAACATGGGATAAATCATAGTAGTAAAAATGAAACCATAACTTAAAACATTACTCATTGTGGCATACACACATAATCATAGAGAATCATTTCTTGTTAGTCAAGACTCATTGCCAAGACTATCTTAGTGGACAAAGTCCCTTTCTGAATCGAGTAATCCTCGTTTCAGTCCTGTTTCACTGAACCGGTATAACCTACCATTCCAGCCATGTCTATCTCATGAGATATGAAATCTTTACCCAATGCATTGGAGGGAGATATAGGTCCCACCCATCTCTTAATGAATCCTTTCTTATGTGTGCCACAAAATCATAAATCATACATCATTGCATAACCCATGTATTAAAAATGGGATTCTTAAACAACATGACATCATAAAACCATTCATATAAGATAAAGGAATTCATAAACATAATTCCATCACAACATAGTCAAATCAATGTAAAAATATGGATAGAAACAGAACCCTTTATTATCTTAGATGGAAAATAATTTTGATAAAACACTTGAAATGAATTCTTGAGGAAAATATCCTTTCTTCTTCAAAATCAATTTCTTTTCACAAAACATCATACAATTTTAAAAGAAAGAGATTTTATTAAAAATAGTCATGAAATATTTTGGAGGAAGGTTCATGAAAATAAGGCTTTATAAAACCGTAAAAATCCGTTCATGCCGTTTAAGTTAAAAAAAACATTCTTCGTACTTTTGTCGGAAAAGTCAAAAAGTACCTCGTATGAAAAAGCGACAAAAGATTCCTTTCATATTCTTTACTAAAAACTCACCGAAGAGTAAAATTGGATTTAAACTATTGTAAGTGGATGGAAACAATATTACATATTGAAGGAACATGGATGTGGATGATAAAATACACCCCAGTAAATACTTACGAATAAACAATCTCGGATAAAAATGAGATTGTGATATTTCCCTTACCTTAGGTACGACTTTCTTTGTAAGTGTCCGAACCTCCTGTATAATGATTTAAATCATGTTATTGACTTATTACAGAATCATATGAATTGTTATGATATCATATATGGTTCAATTATGACATTATATTACCCGTTCTTTTGTAAATTCCATGTTAAAGAAGCGTTTTGGGTAAAATCGTTTCATTTATCGTAGGTGTTTTGACTTGTTGTTCTTGACATCATTATTACTTATATCATGATTTTCTTACTTCCAGAATATAAAATATGATTTATATATCATATATATTCAGTATATATATATATATAATAGGTAGATAAATAAAATGAAAAACACCGTTCATGGAGACGGTAGTCCGTACGTACGCATGAACGCTGTTTTCCTTTCCTTATTGTCTTGAAATGGAAGTAAGTAGATGACATACATATGTATATATATACATAAATCCAGTAGCTTTATAATGTCATATATTTCATTATTATTTCTTATATATACATTATAATCATTCTTAAATGGTTAACATGGAGAATGAATCTCATCGCGTCGTGGAGACGGTAGTCCGTACGTACGCACGAGCGATGATATCATTTATATAAATATTGAATTGAATTGGAGTGGATTATACAATATATCAGAATCAATATGATGTTGTGATAACTATTTATTGTTATTCTTTACACCATTATACCCATCCATGTAAGGTGGTGGTGGAAAATAGATTACACCACGGCGTGGAGACGGTATTCCGTACGTACGCACGCGCGATGATTTCTTTTTCCGTAGGATGGATAGATGGTGAAATAGGGTTGTTTCATAAATATAATAACATATCAGTATATGAGTGATACTGATGTTATTACTTCATAATGAATCAACCTAAGAAGAAGAAGTGGAAGAAGAAATAAAGATGAAAGAATTGGTAACGGTAATTACCTCTTCTTTGAAGTGCCTCTTTGAGACCTCCTCTTAGGGAACTAAAATTGGTCTTTGAGTAAGACCAGAAACTCTAGGATGTTTCTAGGGAAGTTTAGAAGAGATTTTGGCAGGGGTTGTCCGAGCTTGAGTTCTCAAATTGGTGTGAGGAGGAGGGGGAGGAGGTGTCCTTTTATAAGGGAGGAGAGGGGCACCTTAGGAATATCTCAAAATATTATTTTATATTAAAGTCAAAATCGGTTTATAATGGTTCCAAAGGGTATTATTTCGAAGATAAAGTGGGGATGGGTCGAAATCCTATCAACCAATAAGATTTAGACAAGTTTAGGGTATTATTTTAACCTTATCAATTAGATTTAACTCTAAGTTAAATAATTTAACTTTTACCGTGTCTTTTTGTTTTCTTTCACTATATGGTTAATATACTTACTATAAAGTGCCAAAAGAACCCCAAATTGTTAATTATTAATATATATATCCTTATCTAAGTCCTTTGGCCGAACCTTAGATTTTTAGGAATAAAATAACAATTAATAATATAATATTTGATTTAAAAACTATTTTGTGTCAATTTTGACACTATTTGATATATGATTTTTGTGAAAGTCATAACAGAATTATATGTTCGAAACAAGTTGATTAAATCAACACTAATATATCATAGTAACCTAGAAAATTAGTGGAATTCATAAAAAGTCTCAAATTATATTTATTTTGGTGTTTATAACATCAATTATGTCAATATTTCATTAATAAGATAATTACTGCATCATCTTTGTGTTATAAATAAATTAGCTTATTTGATGTCTAAAAATTACAAATAAAATACCATCATGTAGGAAATCGTTTTAGCTTTCTAATGAATATTTATAGTCAAATTTATAATATGTATAACCCCATATTAAAAATGTTTTAGTAAATAAACTTTGATTTTAACTCTTTTAACCCTTCTTTAAATAAATTAATAATAAATGTCCTAATCTAATCCAAGTGGGCCTAAATGGTCATATTTTATTCCTAAGTTTGTTTTTGGTCGAATTACACTTGTCCAATAGAATTAGGACATGTTTTAGGGTAATATTAATATCATATTTACCCTTAGTTACCCTATTTACTATTAACCGCGGTAAAAAAAAGTAAAAAGTTACTATTCACCAAAAATTATTTTCATCTCATTGAACCACATTTTAGACTTTGATATTAACCGTGTCTCTCGGATTTTCGAAATTCCATTCACAGAAGCGGTAAAATTAAGTTTTATGCAAAATTCAGTTTTTAACCTACCACTTAGTGGTTTCACTATTCATCAAAAATTGATGTTTTTCAGAACAATGCCAAAATTTCATCCCAAGCTATATTTCATATTCCGAATTCAAAAATGAAGTCTATTTTACCAAATTCATAACATAAGAGTTTCATTAATTAATTTTATAATTAAATCCCGCTGATAAAACAAATAGCGTGTTTTTAAGAAACAATATCTATCAAAAGATTGACACTTGTTTATGTCTAGTTTAAATGTGAAATTACATCCAATGACCAACATTGTATTAAATTGTAAAAATATATTCTAAATATACTTTAAAACCACTCAAATTAATGATTAATTATTTCGATTAAAAAAGTTGTTTTTAATTATAATTTAGTAATTTTCACTATTCATCAGAATATGAAAGTTATCCGAAAAGTACCAAAATTTCACCTTAAGATAAATTCGATACTCCGAATCCAAAAATAAAGTTCATTTTGAAAAATAAGATTTACTGGATTTTAAAAAGTGGTTATTACTATTCATAACGGCTAGTTTTAATAATATTTTTATAGCATATCGTTGTTTAGTGAAACTCGGTATTGCGTAAAACACACGCTATCGAGGAAGGTCGTGATTGCATGTAATGCAAGGCAAGTCAAGGATGTGTGTTGTGCAAGCTCCTTTTGGTGTAGCGTACAACACAAGACATTAATAAAATTAAAAAGAATATTTTTTTTATAAAATCTTGGGCTGTTACATTCTACCCCCCTTAAAATGAATTTCGCCCTCGAAATTCGTCGGGGTTATAAATGGTTTACTATTTGAATGTTTCTTTAATAGAAACCCACATCGTAAAAGGGAATACCAAAACTTGGCTTTAAAAACTAAAGTATGAAATGTAACGATTACCCAAATAAACTAATCACTGGGTTTCCACATAGGTGAAAATATGGATATGGAAGAGAAATCTAACCATCATGTTCTGATGGAGAGTGGAAGAGAACATGTCTATGGAAAAGCCAGTAATCACAAATCCATAAATTTGTGACGATCTAAGGTACCATCTGATTCATCAGGTATAAGATCACTAGGACAACATTTTTGGTTTTCAAGATCATTTCCCTAAAGTTGAAAATTTGAATTAGAATAAATACTTACTTTATTTTGATACAATATCACTGTTGTTCGTGCCTTGAACAATTTCCACTTCATCTCTTAAATAAATGAAGTTGAATTTGTTATTCGTGAAGTGTTAGCAGATCATGTGATAGAATGACGGGTAATTCCATCTGTCTCAAACAAAAGGTAAGCAAAAGTTATTAAATATACATAAGTCATTCTATAGTGAGATTAATCATATATAGTTCCTAAAATGGACTTATACTTCATATATCATACTGCTTAATATAATAAAACTAGTTTCTACTAAACAGGGACTTCCTGTAGGTCAGTGGTAGGTGATAAAGGCCAGTCGCACTTCGGTTGTGGGTTCGATTCCTACAGCCTTGTCCGAAGCGATGGGCTGTCGCCCGTCCTGCAGGTTGTCCCTTTTTCTAAAACTACGTTACTATAACATCCCATCAATAATATCGAAAATCTTCTATCCTTAAACAATACTAACTTATGTCCAATATAATCCAGTCTAATCTTTAGGCTTATACATAATACTGCAGTCCACTCTCATAATATAGTGACAACGATCACCAGAGATTTAATACTGTCGTTGATCCCCACATATCATAAGATATGTCTTGTTGGTCACATTCCAAACATTCAAAGTCCTTAATCGTGTATTCTCTTGAATACCTTAGTGAAAACATGAGTGCAGTTAAAAGTTAATACTTTCCATATACCAAAATCCTCAAAATTCTATATACTCAAACCATGATATCACTTAGTCCTTATATCAATCATGAGCTCATGAATACTATCAAACATTTAATTTTCTCCTTATCCCTTCATTATGCGCATATCATCTACATTCCAAAAATATCCGAATAACCTTTCATGGATACTGGTAACATTAATCATATACTTTCCAAACACAAGGAAAGACAACAGTGTAACAATCCATAGATGTCTCTTTATTCCAAAATTACACATGATAAACATGTAATCATGCCACTACATTCTCAAACCATTGACCGAGCTTCAAAAATTCTTTCATCTCACATATCATTTGTAGTCTCTTCATCATAATCCACATAAATACTACCCATATGACCATACTGATTCTCTTCATGAGTCTTTCCCTTAGGGCATTTGTTTGCATAATGCCCATACATTCCACATTTAAAACACTTAACCATTTTTGATGTCATAGCAATATCATTATCCTCATCCATGGTGTTAACCGACCCTTTTCCTTTGCATTTACTTGCTTTGTGTCCTTCTTTTCCACACCCAAAGCATCTTCCAGTTCCCTTGAAACATTCTCCTTGATGCCTCTTCCCACATGATTTACATAGGGGAAATTGAACTTTCTTTCCTCTATGATCATCATGGAACTCCATCTTTCTCTTATTAGTCGAGTCAGGAAACATACCAAATTTTACTTTATTGATCATGTTGTGAGATTGCTGATTCGGCATAATAATGATGTTTGGACATCCAAATCCCATTTCATTTGGTTGCTCATGAAGAATATCATTCCATTGTCCATCATATCCTCCATTATTGTGAATCATCTTGTTTCCAGCCATTTTCTAAAACCCAAACAGAATAGTGTTAGATGCAAAAATCGTAATAAAGGGGGAGTAACTTAAATATCTAACATCTTTGGTTTAATCTAATATCGTTACCATAGTTCTAGGACTATATCCTATACGTATACTTATCCTTAGGGACATCCCTAGACATACCTTAGAAATAACTCTAGGGATCTCACTAACGTTTTCGCATCCTAGTTTCCAAAGGTTGACTAAACCTTTCCTCTGATACCAACTGTAGAGACCCGTATCCTGACGTACATGGACATTACATTACATTTGCGGAATACTTAGTACATAACAAAAACACACACACAAGGATCGTAATAGTTTAGTGTCTTTGGAAACTCGGAATAAAATCTTCTAATCGTGGTGAAAGATCTTCAACATCTCCCATAAAGATATTCCTTTTTTTTATACCTAATACCTTTCATTATATCCTGGGGAAAAGAAAACATAAAAGGGTGAGCTCAAATGCTCAGTAAGGGTAAACAAAAGAAATATCAATCACATAATTTTCATAAGAACATAACATTTTTGGAAATCTTAACCTGCAAAAGAGAGCATAATTTCATAACATGGGATAAATCATAGTAGTAAAAATGAAACCATAACATAAAACATTACTCATTGTGGCATACACACATAATCATAGAGAATCATTTCTTGTTAGTCAAGACTCATTACCAAGACTATCTTAGTGGACAAAGTCCCTTTCTGAATCGAGTAATCCTCGTTTCAGTCCTGTTTCACTGAACCGGTATAACCTACCATTCCAGCCATGTCTATCTCATGAGATATGAAATATTTACCCAATGCATTGGAGGGAGATATAGGTCCCACCCATCTCTTAATGAATCCTTTCTTATGTGTGCCACAAAATCATAAATCATACATCATTGCATAACCCATGTAATAAAAATGGGATTCTTAAACAACATGACATCATAAAACCATTCATATAAGATAAAGGAATTCATAAACATAATTCCATCACAACATAGTCAAATCAATGTAAAAATATGGATAGAAACAGAACCCTTTATTATCTTAGATGGAAAATAATTTTGATAAAACACTTGAAATGAATTCTTGAGGAAAATATCCTTTCTTCTTCAAAATCAATTTCTTTTCACAAAACATCATACAATTTTAAAAGAAATAGATTTTATTAAAAATAGTCATGAAATATTTTGGAGGAAGGTTCATGAAAATAAGGCTTTATAAAACCGTAAAAATCCGTTCATGCCGTTTAAGTTAAAAAAAACATTCTTCGTACTTTTGTCGGAAAAGTCAAAAAGTACCTCGAATGAAAAAGCGACAAAAGATTCCTTTCATATTCTTTACTAAAAACTCACCGAAGAGTAAAATTGGATTTAAACCATTATAAGTGGATGGAAACAATATTACATATTGAAGGAACATGGATGTGGATGATAAAATACACCCCAGTAAATACTTACGAATAAACAATCTCGGATAAAAATGAGATTGTGATATTTCCCTTACCTTAGGTCCGACTTGCTTTGTAAGTGTCCGAACCTCCTGTATAATGATTTAAATAATGTTATTGACTTATTACAGAATCATATTAATTGTTATGATATCATATATGGTTCACTTATGACATTATATTACCCGTTCTTTTGTAAATTCCATGTTAAAGAAGCGTTTTGGGTAAAATCGTTTCATTTATCGTAGGTGTTTTGACTTGTTGTTCTTGACATCATTATTACTTATATCATGATTTAATTACTTCCAGAATATAAAATATGATTTATATATCATATATATTCAGTATATATATATATAATAGGTAGATAAATAAAATGAAAAACACCGTTCATGGAGACGGTAGTCCGTACGTACGCATGAACGCTGTTTTCCTTTCCTTATTGTCTTGAAATGGAAGTAAGTAGATGACATACATATGTATATATATACATAAATCCAGTAGCTTTATAATGTCATATATTTCATTATTATTTCTTATATATACATTATAATCATTCTTAAATGGTTAACATGGAGAATGAATCTCATCGCGTCGTGGAGACGGTAGTCCGTACGTACGCACGAGCGATGATATCATTTCTATAAATATTGAATTGAATTGGAGTAGATTATACAATATATCAGAATCAATATGATGTTGTAATAACTATTTATAGTTATTCTTTACACCATTATACCCATCCATGTAAGGTGGTGGTGGAAAATAGATTACACCACGGCGTGGAGACGGTATTCCGTACGTACGCACGCGTGGTGATTTCTTTTTCCGTAGGATGGATAGATGGTGAAATAGGGTTGTTTCATACATATAATAACATATCAGTATATGAGTGATACTGATGTTATTACTTCATAATGAAACAACCTAAGAAGAAGAAGTGGAAGAAGAAATAAAGATGAAAGAATTGGTAACGGTAATTACCTCTTCTTTGAAGTGCCTCTTTGAGACCTCCTCTTAGGGAACTAAACTTGGTCTTTGAGTAAGACAAGAACCTATTGGATGTTTCTAGGGAAGTTTAGAAGAGATTTTGGGAGGGGTTGGCCGAGCTTGAGTGCTCAAATTGGTGTGAGGAGGAGGGGGAGGAGGTGTCCTTTTATAAGGGAGGAGAGGGGCACCTTAGGAATATCTCAAAATATTATTTTATATTAAAGTCAAAATCGGTTTATAATGGTTCCAAAGGGTCTTATTTCGAAGCTAAAGTGGGGATGGGTCGAAAGCCTATCAACCAATAAGATTTAGACAAGTTTAGGGTATTATTTTAACCTTATCAATTAGATTTAACTCTAAGTTAAATAATTTAACTTTGACCGTGTCTTTTTGTTTTCTTTCACTATATGGTTAATATACTTACTATAAAGTGCCAAACTAACCCCAAATTGTTAATTATTAATATATATATCCTTATATAAGTCATTTGGCCGAACCTTAGATTTTTAGGAATAAAATAACAATTAATAATATAATATTTGATTTAAAAACTATTTTGTGTCAATTTTGACACTATTTGATATATGATTTTTGTGAAAGTCATAACAGAATTATATGTTCGAACCAAGTTGATTAAATCAACACTAATATATCATAGTAACCTATAAAATTAGTGGAATTCATAAAAAGTCTCAAATTATATTTATTTTGGTGTTTATAACATCAATTATGTCAATATTTCATTAATAAGATAATTACTGCATCATCTTTGTGTCATAAATAAATTAACTTATTTGATGTCTAACAATTACAAATAAAATACCATCATGTAGAAATAGTTTTAGCTTTCTAATGAATATTTATAGTCAAATTTATCTTAAGTATAACCCCATATTAAAAATGTTTTAGTAAATAAACTTTGATTTTAACTCTTTTAACCCTTCTTTAAATAAATTAATAATAAATGTCCTAATCTAATCCAAGTGGGCCTAAATGGTCATATTTTATTCCTAAGTTTGTTTTTGGTCGAATTACACTTGTCCAATAGAATTAGGACATGTTTTAGGGTAATATTAATATCATATTTACCCTTAGTTACCCTATTTACTATTAACCGCGGTAAAAAAAAGTAAAAAGTTACTATTCACCAAAAATTATTTTCATCTCATTGAACCACATTTTAGTCTTTGATATTAACCGTGTCTCTCGGATTTTCGAAATTCCATTCACAGAAGCGGTAAAATTAAGTTTTATGCAAAATTCAGTTTTTAACCTACCACTTAGTGGTTTCACTATTCATCAAAAATTGATGTTTTTCAGAACAATGCCAAAATTTCATCCCAAGATATATTTCATATTCCGAATTCAAAAATGAAGTCTATTTTACCAAATTCATAACATATGAGTTGCATTAATTAATTTTATAATTAAATCCCGCTGTTAAAACAAATAGCGTGTTTTTAAGAAACAATATCTATCAAAAGATTGACACTTGTTTATGTCTAGTTTAAATGTGAAATTACATCCAATGACCAACATTGTATTAAATTGTAAAAATATATTCTAAATATACTTTAAAACCACTCAAATTAATGATTAATTATTTCGATTAAAAAAAGTTGTTTTTAATTATAATTTAGTAATTTTCACTATTCATCAGAATATGAAAGTTATCCGAAAAGTACCAAAATTTCACCTTAAGATAAATTCGATACTCCGAATCCAAAAATAAAGTTCATTTTGAAAAATAAGATTTACTGGATTTCAAAAAGTGGTTATTACTATTCATAACGGCTAGTTTTAATAATATTTTTATAGCATATCGTTGTTTAGTGAAACTCGGTATTGCGTACAACACACGCTATCGAGGAAGGTGGTGATTGCGTGTAATGCAAGGCAAGTCAAGGATGTGTGTTGTGCAAGCTCCTTTTGGTGTAGCGTACAACACAAGACATTAATAAAATTAAAAAGAATATTTTTTTTTATAAAATCTTGGGCTGTTACAACTAGGGTTTCAGGGATTTCCCCTAGTAGTTTCTCGTTCATGAGAGAACATATTTTCATGATTTTTATACCACATTTTCACTGAGATGTGAGGTTTTTAGAGTCCAACATGACCTATTTTGAACCCATGGATTTACCCATGGTGCTCTTCCTTATATTTTTGGGTGATATCTATAGGCATACTATTATAATCTTGTTTTTGTGTGTGTGTGTTTATACCGATATAATCCCGTTTTTATTTTTATAAATGGGTGTATTGGTTTTATTTGTAAGTAGTTTCTTTTCAAAAATTGTCTACTCAAAAATGGTTACTAGAAATGTTTTCAAAACATTAACATAAATGAGCATGTTAGATTATCATATAAATACTTTGGCATGGAATATTATTTCCTGGGTAGAATCCTACAGGGCTTTGGCTCACACCCATCATACCGCTATGTGTGTATGCCAAACCAATTGTCTTTATTCCAGGTTAATTCAATATGTTAGTGTTTGAAGTTTATGTATTTTTTCCTTTTGATGTGGATATTTATGGGGTGGAATGAGGATGTGGTTCCTCACATTTCATGGAGGTTCAGTAATGAGTTTTTCCCTTTCTGGCATAATAATTTTGTGGTTTTGTTTAAAGTTGTAAATATTTAAATAAAAATGTTGTTATGGGATTTTTTTTGTGTAATTTTAGTTTTTTATTATCTTATATTCTGAGCTATTTCATGACTTCTTGTTTAGGTAAATAATTCCCAAATTTTTTGTCTGATATTTGGGAACATGTGATAGCCTGTGAGGATCAGGAATAGTCTTCGGGCCTTACCGCAAGCAGGGTTGGATGGAGACCCAGATAGGTTCATGAAAATATAAGTATATATGAACCAAATAACGTTTTGGTATGGTAGAGATTATGTGGTTTACCTATAAATACATCCCACTCTGGATAATATAAAAAGAAGTGGTTCTGGGACATATTTACCTAGTGGAAATATTTTAGAAAAGGAACCTTTAGATTGATTTAGGAATTACCTGGTACAAAACAATGATCCTTAATGGGAACTTATTTTGACACTCTAGGGGGATATTCTGAGGATAATTATCATTTTCATTATAAACCATTATTATGGATTTGAAAATATATTTATGATTTTAAATTTTTCTCAAAGAAAGAATATTTATTATTATGAGATTATACATGTATAAATTTATAAATTTATGTTACGTGTTTCACTTGTTTAAGGATTATAGATTTTTATTCATAATTTTATGATTTAATCTAGAGTATGACATTGTTCATAAATGAATCCTAGAAGAATGATTGGGAACTGTATCTATGAACCTTATCAATAGAGTAATAATTGTTGTTTATTATATTGGATTACGGAAATCATTCAAAGGGAACTAGTCACAAAATTATTATCATCATATGAGGAAAAAATTCCACATTCTATCAAAAAATAAAAATAATAATCTATTTATTAAGGATTCAAATTTATGTTAAGGAAGTAAAGGATGATAGAGAAAAAATATAATGGGTGGAAAGGAAAGAAGGGTTTTCCAAAAGTGATGATTGTTGAAATAAACACTATAGTACATGCTTGTAGGGAATGAATGTTTTATACATGTACAGAAAGAAAGGATATCATCTTTATAATTGAATGGGTAATAAAAAAATTTCCAATATTCGATGCTTCAACTATAAGCTGATGGGAAACAATGAAAATGAATTCCCCATGTTTAAAGGGAATATACCTCAAAATAAGACAAGGAATAATATTCAAGGTATTGGTATTAGCATAGATGTATTGGAATGGTTAATGTGATTGTATTTCAATTCATGAATTTATTTATTTGAGTATTTTATCAAGGATATCCTAGTTATAATAACCATTAAATGAATATGTATTGTACTACAATACTATCTCTTGAATGTTTCTAGAGCATATATTTGAATTTTTTAGATGACCAAGAAAAGTGATTGAGTCACATTTTTAACCTATTGGAAAACATGATTAAACGAGACTACCATTAATATGTTGTTTAGGGTGGAATAATAATCTTATATTTATCGGATATTGTTGGTGACTATGAAATTAGTTATATTATTTCTGTTTGATACCTTCTTTTCAAGAGTTTACTGCAAGTATTTATTTATAGAATATATTCAATAACCTGAGATTTTATTTTTTGAAGAAAGATTGTTATATTTATTGTTTTATTTTTTTCAGGGTATTAAAATATTTACAATTTAAAATTAAGATCCACTTTATATTTTATGGAAAATATAGTGATGATTTGGTGACCATCATTCACAATTGTTGGACATTGAATTTTGACATACATATTTTGGATGAGTATTAATGTTTACTATATTCGGAATTGATTAAGTTGAATTTTGTGTTTTATTGGATAATGTTTTCTAAACAATTTTTTTAGAAATTACTTGGAGAAAGGAGGAATGACTAGTCATTCTAATGACCTATTATATGTTCTTTAGACATAAATATTAATTATGGATATTTATTTCTGGTTGTAATAAATGATGTGGGGATTTATCTATGCACAACCAAAGGATGAAATTGTGACCACGAAATTGAATTATATCAAGTAAGAATATTGTTATATTTTCTTAGTCAAGATTGTGAATTAATTAATCAACTCCATGAACGGATATAAAAACAAAAATTTTCTCTTATTACTTTCATTTCTAAGAAATAAATTGATCCATTATAATTCATAGGTTTATGATTCTGTGGTAGTTCACTTCCATTGAAAAATATTTTTTTGTGATCGCTGACCAGTATCACCCTACCTTATTTGGGTATTACATTTTTCTTACATCCCCAAATAATCACATCTAACCTACGTTATCCTACTTTTAATCCTTGTTATGTGGTTATTCAAAATAAAAATCTTACTTCCCTTTAACTCTTCTCAAGAGGAGTTTTTGTAAAAACTTCTCACAATGTTGTATTTCAAGAAGGTTATTTTAAAATCTAAATACATTTAATATTGAAATCATAATTAAATTACGATCACACAATTTATTTAAGTAGAGAATAATGTAACACCCCTATATTTTATGAAAGGAACATAATATATGAAAATATATTTGACATGAAAAACATATATTATAAGAAAATTTAACATCCCGGGAAATTAATATATTTTTTTAAATAAACTAAATATCATTAAAATATTTAAAAGCACACAACCCGAGGTTTGAATGATACACAACACTCAATTTAAATATAATTATTTAAATATGATCATTATAATGTAGTCTTTAAGAGGGAGGGGTTGTATTGTTGCATGTAACTATTGAAAATTATATGGTTGACACATATATAAAATAAATTTAATGGATATAAATTTTTTTCAATAAAATGAGTACCATATTAAATTGAAAAAAATGTTTTCTGAAAAACACTATTTTTCTAAATTTTGGTTTTTTGTTCTTTGTGCACATAATTTTGTAACACCCCAAGATTTCACAGTACTTTATCTCATTAAATTAATTAAATAGCTGGCACTACACACAACACCGAGTTCGAGGGCACCACAACATACAAAACTAGCCATTCTAAAAGCAATAATGAATAGTATTAACTTCATTTTTCATCTTATATACTCTATAAAATTTCAACATCCATATTATATGTTTCGTTGACATAATATAAGAACAAATTCATTTTCTCAGATAAAATAAATATTTTTTTTCGAAAAATGAAATTTTACCACCTTTTAATGGAGAACCATTTTTAAAACCAACATTTGACAGTTTTATATATTCATTTTATTGAAATTAAATTATTCTTTAGATGTGGGACATTGAAATTTAGTTTGCATGAATTTTTGGTACTTTTCTGTTAACTTTCATATTTTGATGAATGGTGAAAAAATACTATGTTTTAATTGAAAACAACTTTTTTAATCGAAATAATTTATAGTTTTAAATTATGCATTTAAATGGTTTAGATGTATAATAAGATTATACGTTTATCATTTAATACCATGTATGTCATTATAGGTAATTTCACATTTAAATTTGACATAAAATCATACCAATCATTTGATAGTTTTTACTTTTAAAAAACATGTTCTAGGTTTTGACAATGGGAATTAATTTTAAATTAATTAATGAAACTTTAATGTTTTGAATCTGGTAAAATAGGATTGATTTTTGAATTTAAAATAACAAAATTATCTTAGGATGTATTTTTGGTATTTTTCTGAAAACATTAAATTTTCGATGAATAGTGAAAACATTGTGTATTATTGAAAATTAACTTTTTATTTAAATAATTATGTATTTTATTTTAATTTATTTTAATTAAGAATAGTAATATAATACCTAAATAAGGTCAATGTAATTCATTGGAGTAAATTTATAATAAAAAATGGATGTATAAAATTTTATTAAACATTTTAACCTCTTTTACCCACCTTCTAAGCACGTTAGAAAATTTGCATAAAAATTATTTTTACCGCTTGTATGAGTTACATTTAAGAAATCCAAGATACATGAATGACATCAGTAAGTAAAATTTTATTCAATAAGATTAAAATAATTTTTGGTGGATAGTAACTTTTGACTTTTATTTACCACAGTTAAAAGTAAATTGGGTAATTAAAGGTAAAAATGATATTAAAATATCTCTGAAACATATCCTAATTCAATAAATATGTGTAATTCGACCAAAAACAACCTTTGGAATAAAATATGATCCTTTAGGTCCACTTGGATTAAATTAGGTCATTTATTATTATTTTATTTAATGAAGAGTTAAATGTGTTAAATTCTATGTTTTTTAACTAAACCATTTTCCATATAGAGTTATACGTAAGATAAATTCGACAATAAATATTCATTATAAAGATAAAAATATTTCTTACATATTGGTATTTTATTTATAATTTTTAGATATTACACAATTAATTTAATTTATGACACAATGATGATAGAGTAATTAACTTTTTAATGAAATATTAAATTCGTTTATATTATAAATATTAAAAAAATTGAATTTAAAACTTATGATGACATCCATGAATTTTATAGTTTAATATTTCATGTTAATTTTTATTGGATAATTTTTTTCCAAGTGGTAAGGTTGTTATGACTTTCACAAAAACAAAAAACAAAATAGTTCCAAAATTGACAAAAATTAATGTTTAAAACAAATACTATATTATTTGGTTATATAATATTCCCAAAAATATAATGTTAGGACAAAGGGATTAAATAATATTATATATATCATTAATGAACCAATAAATGTTCTCTTGAAAGTTTTGAGTTAGTTTATTAACCATATAGTGTAAAAATACAAGAAGACACGGTAAACGACAAACTATTTAAATAAGAGTTAAATCTAAATGATAACTTTAAAACGGTAACATAAACTTGTCAAAAGAAAATATGTGTTGAGAGTATTTCAACATATAATCACCTAATATCAAAATAAATTCATTTTAAGCCATTATAAACCGAATATGATTGTATAATACATTAATATTTTAATCTTTTCCTAAATTGACCGTCACCCCTCTTAGAAAAGGGAACTTGCCCTTCTCTCAAAATCTCACCCCCATAGACATTTGGCATGGCCAATCCCTGAAACATATCCTCCCAACATCCCTCACATCAACCTAGAGTACTTACATTGATCAAAATGCCTACCTATGGAGCCCTTTTGATCAACTCAAAAGTAAACTCTAGAAGAAGAGGTAATAATTTCACCACCCTCTTACAAGTTTTTTTCATCATCCACTTTCATTTTCTTTGTTGTTTCCATACCAAAATAATAAATACAATACCTCCTAAAAACTATGATATTATTATAAATATGGTACAACCATATTATTTATTCTCTCCAACCTCTAAATTACAAAGTCACCATACGCGCATACGTACGGCTTACCGTCTCCACGTCGTGGTGTAGTTTGTTATTAAAACACTTAATTATTTGGATGAGTATAATAATGAGTATAACAGATATAAATAACAAATATTACATGTTAATTATTATTTATATATGATATACCATCCAATTACATATTATTTCACCATCAATATAATGATATGGTCGCTCGTGCGTACCCACAGATTACCGTCTCAACGACATGATGAGATTCAGTCCCACATTCACCATTCAATGATGATTATAAAAATATATATTATAAATATATATGTAATATATGACATAACAATGCTACTGGAGATATATATATATGTGTGTGTGTGTGTTTGTGTGTCTGTACTTACATATATATTATTCACTTACTTCCATTCAATACGATATGAAAACCAAAACACCGTTTATGTGTACGTACGACCTACCATCTCCATAAATAGTGCCTTTCATTTCATATATCTATCAATTATAAATATTTATGTACTAAATATATATGATATATAAATCATGATTGATATTCTGGAAGTATTTAAATCATTATCTAAATGATACGATCAAGAATTACAAATTAAAACACGTATGATAAAGAAACCAATTATTAGCCAAAATGTTCATTTAATATGGAAATCATTAATAAATGGGTAGAATAAAGTCACAAATGAATAATGTATGAAATAATAAATATGAATATGGTTCTTGTATAATGTAATAACATACTATGGTCATTGTACAAGAGGTTAAATGTACCCTCGACCAAAGGAAAGTGCAAGGTATGGGTTAATTCTTCAATCTCATTATTATTTGAGACTGTTTATGTGTAAGTACATTCTAAGATATATTTATTATCCATTTCAATTTTTCATAAAATATTTTTTTCAAAATTATTTTTTAAGGTACTCTTTAATTAAAACATCATTTTGAATGTTTTAAATATTTATTCTTATAAATATTTCCCATTAATGTCCATGTTTCCAAAATGTTTTTAAGGATTTATTTATATGGACATGAAAGATTTAAAACGTTAATTAATTTCAGAGGTTTCAAAGTGGTACGGTAAAAATCGATTCAAAACTATCTTTTAAATGAATTCCTTTATAAATTATGTTACTTTTAAATGATTTCATGAAAAATTTATATTTCTCTCAAATATTTTTACTAATCTTTTTGAACTATGTCAACATCCTTTACGAGATATTATTCTTGATCAAGGTTGATTTATTATGATACCAATATTCCATATTGTATTGATGGTTTTGTGATATGTTTGATTGTGGATGTGTTATTTTTATACCATTCATGGTCTATGGATAAAGTATTGACATTTCATATTATAGTTTTAATATGAATGTTTATGTTATGATTAAACCTTTTTATATGAGGAATGTAATGGACTTAGTATTTAACGGACAGAGCCCACTATGCATCGGTTGGTATCATGAGACAAACTAGTGTCTTGGAACATGGCCTTGAAAAAATCTTATATATATTTTTGGCATAAGGACTTGACTATCTGGTTATAAAGTCTGGCATTATGCATTCCATCATTATAAAATTTCCAATTTATATGTCATGGTTTTATTCAACTAGGAGAATATCCATGTGAAATTGTAAATGGAAATATTTGATTTATATTTGACATATCGTGCTGAATTTTATGTTTAAAAGAGTTTTGTTTTAGTTTTATACATTGCATTAAATATTTATGCTTATTTATCAAATATTTTTCTATATTTTTATCCTTACAGAGCATCTAAGCTCACCTCTTTCAATGTGTTAGTTTTCTATGGATGCAATGATGTATATTATGACTAAAATTTTGGGATAATATAAGGGGTATGAATGTGGTCAATGGAGACAATGCTGTTGTTGTTTTTCATTATATAATGTAATTTAACGTTCATGTATGTAATCTATTTTCCATAACTGCTAAACTGATTGGCCCATCGGGACATGATTCCTTATAATCATGACAATGTATTAAAATAATGCACTGACTCAGGGTAACTAGCGTTGGGGCATTATATTTGGTATCAGATGATGTTTAGAAAAAACAATGGAAATAGATTTAGATAAACTCTAATTAGAGAACATTACCCTAAGATAGAATTTGAGGATTAGTATGGAAGAACATCCTAGAATTTTGGTAATGTAGATATTTTGTGTATTTTCGAAGAAATATATCCTTGTCTTGATACGAGCAGGTAGATGCTGTTTGACATGCAGGTGCTTCGGTAGGATGTTTATTCCAATGAGGCCTAGTGATAATTGGGAATGAAGCTTGAGGATAAACAACCATCGACAGGGGGTTGTAATAACTCAAAATTTGTAATGGTAAGATCATAATTTTATATTTTATAAAACCCATGTGTTTTAAAATTTTGGGTTATAATTTAATGGTTATGTGTTTAGGAATGGTGTTTTTTATTGAATTTTGTTTTTTAAATGTTCGGTAGGATGCTTTGGAGGTGTTCTTGTTGGCCGAAGATTGAGTAATAAGACTTCGGTTGATAATTAAGGTTGTTGTGGTTCATATTTTTCCACTACACCACATTGGTTGAGTTACTCCAGTGTTAGAGGTGTTGGATGTTTTTTTATTTTTCTGATTTAATTATGGAGTTTAAACACTCTATAAAAATTATTAATTTAATCTATATAATATTTATCATGTGTAAGGTTTGATAGATGATTCAAAGAATTTCGTTTCTCTGGGATGTCCCTTATGACTGGGATGGTGAACCATTTATAAGAAGTATTTAGGATTTTTGGAATTCCTGTACCCTTATTTATTCTCCGGATGATATTTCTAGACATTTGGAACCCATATGTTTGGTTGTAGTTGACCATTATATATATAGTGTAATGACACATACACATGTAATTTTGTGAAAATTTTCATATTTTTAAACCTTACATGGAGGGGACCTTACGTACAATCATAAATGACTTTTTTAATACCCCAAGCCTTAAGTCTAGTTGTTGATCATAATTGTATAGGTAGTTGATATTTCACTATGTATTCTTACCCATATCTATTTATTGACTATACTAAAAATTGGGTAATTATACCTCTACATGTTCCCCTTAACATAAATTTATATATGTGTTGACCATTATATATTTTTTATGGTGAAACTTATTTATAATCATTCTTGAATTTGGCATCGATTACCCTTACAGATTGGGTAGTGTCCATTACTTGTGGTTTATGTTAAAAATTACATATACCTTTAGGGAAAATCATCTATGTATTTGAACCTTATTTATGGACATTCTATTAATTATGTATTATAATATAAAACTTATAATGTGTTGGACCTTTATGTATTGTGCTATCAGACCATTATTTATGAATTAATTAAATGTTGTAATATTTAGAACTGTTAAAAATTTGTAGTGTCCGTTTTGTATTACTTTAGTGATATTTGTCCATGTATGTGAACCTTACACATTATATTTGATAAACATGATTCTTGGGGGAATAATGACACTTATCTATTCATTTTCCAAAAAACATGGAAATTTTTATGATGATAATGTGTTAGGACTGTTAGATATGGTAACGAAATTTAAATAAAATAACGAAATGATAATTATGATTTGATAAATAACTGGGTTATATTAAATCTAAAAATTATTGTTTCCCACATATAGTATCTATATTATTTCATATTAATTCCTCCCTATATCGATCATATTTCTTACAACGGTGGATTATCCACCATTATTCACATAATTTTATTTATTTATATTTTTGTTGATAGATTATGGTATTTATATCACACGTATTTTATTCCTTTCTATATTTAAATTTTTTCATTTCCTTATACTTGTAATTTACTTTAATCACTTATTTAATAGTTTCCATTAAATTATTTTCTTTATCACATTCATTATTTTTTTGGTTTTTAATATTCCACAAATATATTCTTAAAATCATAATAAAGGTTCTCTAAAAGTTATTTATAATGTCTCATCATGATATATATTTTTGTATGATGTGTCGTTCTACCATCCTAATGTTTTCTTTTAACAAATATTATTAATATTTTTTATGTTTTCTCTAATGTCAATTTATTATTTGGGTGAAGAGTTGGATACTACTAAGAGAAAAACTTGAATCATAGGTCACCATAAAAGATATTACATGAATATAATTAATCATGAAATATTTTATGCCAGTTAATGAGTTCCTTAAATATAATATTTCCACGATAGTTAAAACATTGTTTCCCTAAAATTAATTCTAGGATGAGTTGTGATAACAATAAGAGAATTATTTGTGGTGACCCTATCAGGGTTCGAGTTGGGAACTTGAATAGGAAATTGACCATGTTGAACGAAAAATAAAATTTATTGAAAAATAATTTAATATGAATTATTAAATTGGGAGAGGTAATGAATGGGAAATAATTAATTATAAAATTGGAAAAAGAGTAGTATGGGGTAAAATTATCCATGATATTTATGTGGAAGATATAGATATATGGAGGGGAAATGTTTTCCCAATGTGATAATAATGATATGGTTCCATAGATGGGCACTATTACCACCTTTGATGACATCAAGATGGTTTTAGTGAGGGAAACTAATCAACCATTAGGTGGTTAAAATGAGATTGTTCTATGTTGGGGAAACATTACCCCATGAGTGATGATAGAAATGTAGTTTCACATAGGGGAACCATTCCCGCTTTGGTGATGGTGATGTGATGGAAGTAGGGAAGAGTGTTATCCCCCTTGTGTAATGATGATTGTTATAAGAATATAAAAATGAGATGCATTACCCATAATTTTTATTTATCATGATCAAAGGTATTTGAAACTCAGAGAAGCATGTATGTTCGATTTGGGGGTTACTATAGATCTACTGTACCCATGTTGGTTTATTTATTTATTTTGGTACATTATCACGAACCTATTTTTAATCGATAGATCTCTAGACACTAAGATTCCTATTATATTTAACTAATTCTTCACTATAGAACCATTAGTAATGAGTTGACTCTACGGTTATAGGATATGATTAGGGTTAATATCATCTTATTTTTGGTTGGTCTATGTGGATTTCATAGATCATCAGGGAATGTATTGATCATGGAATCCTCATCATTTTTTGATATGTATAGTAACGTTTTTATTTTTAGTTATTTTGGATTTTTATATATATGATATGACCATAGAGGATACTGTTTTTTTATGTAATTTTAATAATATTTATAGTTTTCCACATTGATATTTCTTGAATTTATATATTTATTTTTAGTATTAAGTTTTATTGTATGTTGGATTTGGTTTATCCAGTTGACTAATTTTTTACATCCACTATTATATATAATTATTTAAACTAGGGTGTATAATATTATAATTATATTATAATACCCATAATATTTCCCATTACCATCTGGCATACATTGTGGAATTATTTAGATCATATGGTTGTCTAATCATGATACTGTATAGTGAAATGTGTTAATATGTTTCCAGGGTGGTGAAATATTTTAAAACATGTCTAATTATATCTCTCTCCCATCTAAGGGAAAGACTTCACTAAAATGATAAAAATGTTTTAGAATAATGAATACCTGATAATAATTTGGATAGACATCTATTAATTATTAAAAATACGAGAAGATAATACACATGTATTGGTTTTGTCAGTTGTATTCCTACACTGTCATCATTTTAGGTGACATAAATGGTTAGCAATTGAGTGCTTGGTTTGGAGAATAGAATCATGTCAGTAGGTTGTGCTTTTATAGTTCATTATAATGTACTATAATATGTTCTCATTTAGGGTAAGGGAATCAATATCAATAAGGAAGTACCATTAAATATTTCTTTATTCTTTTGATTTAGGTAAGGGGTCTAGCTCGAGCTTATAACATGATATTGGGAATACCCCCCTTATTATGGGGATAGACTAATGTGTGTTTGATGTATGATCATTATAAAACACACTTTTTTCCCCAATTTTGTATTTTCTAGTGTTTCAAAATAATTTATTTGTACACATTTGGATGAATTTTTCTTGGTTATATAGTTTCTAACCAGGGTGATGATCACTCATAGACTGTTAGGAGTGTTGTCCAATGATATAATGATTTTTTAGGGTGATAGATTTGGATTGGTACCTATTAGAATCTCTTAGGTATTATAGTATTATTGATTCATTGTTATAATTTATTATTTAGATGTATTTTTTACTCAATTTCCAGCACAAATCAACTAATACCATCGGTGTGTATCTCTCACATCTCCCAATGGCGATTGGTATAAATTCACTAGATCATGGTATTCACGAGTATGGAATTAAAAAAATTGATATTACAATTTATGGATGATTTGGACCCAATATTCTAGAATTTCTATGAAAGATGAGGAAAATATAAAATTAATAGTCCTCCCTCCCATCATTGATCTATTTTAGACATCTTCCCTAGTTATATTTAGGGTTTTTTACTTTGTGTGTGGTTGAGTTTAATATAAATTTAGTTTTTGGTACATACCTCATATCATAACCACCATAAATTATATCTCCCAAAGTGCATATAAATTTAAATGTATATCTTCAGGACTATGATGTGAAAGGGATTTAATCTCTCAAGAACATCAACATTGGGTGATTTTTTTTATTTTCCATAAAGTGATTCAAATATTTAATATTGTTTTTAGATTATTACATGTGGATTCAGAGATAACCCAGAACTAATTCCATCTTCAATGAATAGTTGACCCATTTGATCAACTGAGTGTTTTCTAGTAGTTCATTAAGAATCATCAAATTCCTGGATATAGGTAATGATTATTTTATGTGTAAAAAATTGTATTGATTTTTTGGGGAGAATCTGTAGCCTATATGTGCTCCTTGATACTCTATTATATTTAAGGAACACAGTGGCAGTTTTCATTTACATGAAGAATATAGTATCAAAAACATATTTATAACCTATATATTTGCATTGATACACTAGTTTATCATGGTTGATATATAGAAATCACATTAGGCGCATAGATAGAGTATAAAAAAATTTTATGCTCTTATCGTTTCATTTTTTTCATTTGATAGATACACTTCATTGTTTATATAATACTTGTGACCAGAATAATAATAGAATTGAGGATGTTAAACATATAATATTTTTGGAGTTTAATAATTGTTTATTTGATATTCTTATAATTTTATGATTGACATGATATAATATGATATTCATATATAATTTCTCCCAACTTTTAGTTTCATCAGAGACCATGACTGAGAAAGAGGATAAAATTCATGTGTTTTGATTTTTATGAGAGATCTATCCACAAGTTGTATGAAATATTGACAATTCTTCCAAAACATTACTTTCATGAACTAGATGATGATTAATAATTTTATTTTATTCACATTTTTTTGGTATTGGAGTTGTTTTAGAATATGAATGGAGAATATTTATTTATAATTATTGGTAGTAGAGAGAGATGGGGGATAACTACTCAATACATGATTTATAGTTGGTATCAGTTTTTTAAATGCTTGGATATGTAAATAACTATATTTGTGAAATACATTTTGTAAATCACTAGCTATATGATCCAAAAACAATATTATTATATAATGACATGTATTTTTAGTTTAGATGGTGTTTCAATTACTACCTGTCTTTTGAATTTGAGATTGTGTACCCCATGGGATGGAAAATACCATGGTTTATTCATTTAATTTTATATCCCATGATCAATTAGTGTGATATGTAAAAAAATGAGTGAAAAAATTATGAGATTCATTATTGATCTATATCATTATGTTATGTAGTTTTAAGAATTTATTGTACCCATCGATTTCAGAATCACCTCATAACTTCATGATTGGTTGAATAAATCTATCTTTCGAACTATGATTATTGTTTTATGAGGCATAACATATATTTTGGGGATCCCTAACCATATTAGACCAAGTATAGTGATGGAATATAGATTTCTATGGTATGTATGTGGTGTAGATGAGCATGTGAGATGAGATAGTATAAGATTCATAAAATCAATATGGGTGTTTCATCTTGGATTAAATATTTTATATCATTATATCCATATATAGTATTATGTTTTATGGATAATTAAGGAATTAAAGAGGTTTGTATCATGTCCCCATACCCATTATAACGAGAATAAAAAACACCACACATATTCTATTATTCATTATCTCCTATGAATTCAAATATTGAAATGAGATGATGGGATAGAATATATTAAGATAAGGATACCACGATCACCACATATTAGTGATATAACTTGTGTTATTGTCTACCATTTGACCATTGTTTTCATTTGTTATCAAATGAAAAGACACAATATTTTGATAACATATACAAGATATATGAATTTTTGATTTTATAAATATATTGTTTTTTATTATAATAATATTACATTATGTTGTTATATTGGAGATAAATTTTATTTCTGGAGTTTTAGTGGTAATTATGAACATAGTTAATGGTGTTCATATAATACAATACTCAGATCGGTGGGATGTCTAAGCATACTATCCAGGTGGTGGTAGACAATAATTAAGAAGGAATCATTAGATTTGGACGTTCGTGGGAGTTCCATCATATGTGGATCACCGATAACAGAATTTATCATTTTTAAACTTTATATCGAATCTTTGGAAGAATTTTATATCATCCCATATAGAGTACATATGTATGGGATAACTGTTGGGGATTATGCTCTTATAGGTGAATGTTTTGTACAAGTAACCTTATATCATATTTTATTTATTTAATGGGGTCTTATGATATAGATTCATAAAAAATTACAATGATAAAATACATAGGCCAATTGAGATTTATGTAGTGGTCTGATTATTTTTAGAGTGCTCCAAGATCAAGTCTCATGTAGATTTGATGATAATGGATGTTAACATGAACAATATCATATCTGGTTGAGGTTTTCAATTTCATTGATACATTGAAATACTATTTAACCAATACATTGTGATATAATGAGATGTATATTTTTTTTGAAAATATCTTCATTGAGGATCTCATCCATACCCTTCTCATGTGACCAACACTAATGATGACTTGTTAAAGGTAGATACAACATTTTTGTAATGGCCATCAGGAATTATGGGGCATAAAAAAGGATATTTTACTGTAATATGGATCCCTTTGTACATGTCTAGTGGTATAATTAAACAATTTAGAAGGAAACATTAGAGTGGGAGGAAAAACTGTGAGTTTAATCATTCAATCATTTCATATATAGGGGAACGATGAAGCATCTTATGGATGAGGTGTTAGGTGGTATAATTTTTCTAATGACCCCCCTTCCAAAAAAATAGATACAATTTTGATCTAAATTATATTATTCCATAGATAATAATATTTTTATACCATAGTATGAGTTATGAGAGTCAAATGGTTTAAATTAGAGGAAACAACTTTGTAGCGAAATTGTTTTGTTAATTAAAAATAACTACATGTACCTAGTGACCATGTTCCAGCTTCCCAGTGAAGGAGAACAATGGACTCGATGTCATTATTTTATTTTTTAATAAAATTTAATTAAAAAAATGTAAAATTTTAAACAGTTATATACCACATTTCCCCTTTACTCATTTTACGAATCTCATATAATTCCACATTTCTCTCCTATAAGGTGGATTAGTCGACATCATTGATTGGATTTTTTTTGCATCTTGGAGGATTAATATATGTGATTATTACATTTCCCTATAATTTAATTGATTTTTATATCATATTTTATCATTTATCCAATCTAAAATTTCAAAATTGGCATTTCTATATAAATTAGATATTTTGTTATAATATTGTTGAATTAATAGATAATCATTGATAAATGGGATCGTAGGATTACCAAGTTAGTGATACTAATATTTTATATTCAATTTATATAAGGTGAAACATATATTTTATATATGGTTTGTTGCTAGTGTTTGTGGATGCATCGAAATACAACCAATTTGTGTTGGTTGGAACAATGCGATGATAATGGTTAGGGGTATGAGTTGTCTAATGGGGGTTATTCTTATAAAAGATTATCACTCATGAAAATGTTCATAAAAAATTTTGGATCTATAAACTGTATCCCAATATGGATTTCTTTTTATATGTTATGATTTTCCTTACCTATTTAGGTTATTATGGGTATCTCTTTATGAGGAGGTGTTGGGAGGGGAGGAATCCTATTTGTAAGAGTCTAACATGTGGTTAACCATAATACGAGATTTTTATATTTTTTATAACCATTTTTCTTATTTTACTTATAGGATATATAAGAGGGTAATTTCCCTATAAATGGAATGATTTGGTTAGATGATAATATTTGTTTAATGGTGAAATGTTGGATGGGTGTGATAACCATTATGGTGCTTGATATGGAAATGGAATTCAATGGTATAAAAATATATACATTTTTCAAATATAATTATATAATTTGAATATTGATAACATAGATGTTAAAAATGTAATTAAATGAAATTCCTCCCCACCTTAGACTTGGTGTTATGGTGAGATTCTATTCTTACCCACTCTTTTTCAACATAAAAGCATAAATGTTATGACACTTCATTTTAGACAAGGAATTAATGCAGGATGAAATACTAATCCATTAATTTTCATGGAAATGAGATATAATTAAATTTTTATATATTATTTACTTAAATATTAGGAAATAGAGTATGTCAACCAATTATATTAGAACCCATGATTTTTTAAATTTGGACATTATTCCAAGTACATTTTTAATAATTATGGTAATGAAATAGTTCAGTATTATATATATTAGCAAGATCAGCCAGAAGCTAAGCTTTTGACTATTTATTAAATAAATAAAAAAGGTACATAGGAGGTCGTTGGGGTCAAACAAAAGAACTTGCCCTCATCCGTCAAACACAATATTACAGATCATAATAAGACATGTCGTTCCCATAATCAGAGTCATCAGTAGTTTCCCATTCAGAGTGGTACTTATCCTGATTGAGGATCTTGAGAATATCAGAATTGAGCGCACCTGAAAGCTTAGAAGATCATGTAGACACCGTATGCGGTATGTTAAAATAATCCTTCCTTGGCCGTTTCTTCGAAGGAGCCAGATCTAAGACTAAGAAATCATTCGCCTTCCCTTTCCCAGAAAGAAGTGCATCTTTGAAAGGGATAGGTGCACCGCAACCCGTCGTTGTATCTTCTGCCTCAGAGATGTCACCCCACTTCCCAGAAATCTTAGAGGAGATCAAGAGATTCTGAATTTCCTGACGACAATCAACATTTTGAGAAGTCCCAAAAGGAGCCAACTCAAAAGTCTCATCACGTATCAAGCCTGCATCAGGGCTATCATTCATACATACATTTGGATGATCAATGCAAGGAGGGGATCCAGAGATAGAGAGGCTGGGAGTATGTCCAGCCTCAACCAACCCAGTGTTAGTAACATCACGACCATCCTTCGATGGGATCTCCATGTGATCAGCCCGAGCATTAGAGGGGCCACTCATCAGAGACGTATCCACATTCATCCCTTTCCCTTTCACATGAGACACAGGTTTGCTGGAGGCCAACACCTTAGCTGGAGTGGCAGATGATTTTTTGAGAAAATCCCTTTCATGATTTGACAATTCCAAATGATTCCACTCAAGTCTCTTCCTACAGAGAGTATTCATGTGACCCTTCATCCCACATCTCTCACAAGATATCTTCCTCCGACATAATTCGAACGAGTGCCTAACAGCCATGAATTAGGTACAAAAAAAGTGGTTTCCTTTCATACTCAACATCAATATTAATGTTATCAGTGGGAGTGGAAAGAGTTACCTTATCAATCAAGGTGGAGCTCAAATCAACCTCCACCAACATTCTATAAAAATTTTCAAACCGAACAACCTCAGTTTCCTTGTCAAGGCGAATAGGAGATCCAATCGCCATGCCAATATCGTGAAGAATCTTTGGATGCCAAAGGACCCAGTTAAGCCCATGCAAACGGACCCAGACCTGCGAAAAGGCATTCCTTGTACGATAGGAATTAAAATATAGGGACCATTCATGAAGATGAAGCCATCCAGGTTTCAAAGAAAGGGACCCAACACTCCATGCATAAACTTTGAGAGCATTTGATGAAAAAAATGTAATGAAGGAATCCACGACCAAGAGAAACGCACTGCCAATCAGAGGAACCCCACAAGAATGAAACCCGTCTCACAAGATCATCAAATTTCCAGGACATCGCACCCTTCGTTAAAACAAGACGTGCAATTAGGGAGTTCTTACCAACTGCAATCCTCTAATGAAATATTTCAGTATTGACATCAACATGAGCCGTTGAACCCTTTCAAAGAATCCTGCTTGAGTGAGAATCAATAAATGAAGCAAACGAAGGGGCGGAGGCAGGACAACCTTCTTGGCCACTCGGATCCTTTACACTGCCATTTGAAGCAACCTTCAAATTCGAAGAGGCCTTAAAATGAGGATTTGACAGACTCATCGGCAACACCCTCTTCCCAGCCGAAGCCATGTCCCGCCCCACTCCATCAACCATGTGAGGACCGCCGGTCCTGCAATCCACCCTAGATCTAAAATCAGTAGCCACTGATTGGAGATTCAGAAGCAGCGGTTTAAAAAGGTGCACACCGTCAACCCTGTTTTCATCAACAGCAAATGGCACATCAGATGAGGGTTTCAAAATAGACGGCAGATTTGAGGTTCCTTCAACTTGGCGATCAACAGGGAAAAGATCTGCGGTTCATTCAACTCGGCGAACAACAGTAAGATCTCCTTCAACCCAGCGAGTAATAGCAGGCAACCGATCTGAGGATCCTTCATCCCGGTGAGCAACAGTCCAAGAATCACACCTCGGATCTGAAGGAGAGTCTTCCACTAGTACAACGTCTGCATTCCAGGTGGTTCCCGGTTCCCCTGCCACGAGCATCAAGTGAAAATAATGAGGAAGAGTCATGCTGAACCCTAGACACGAGGACCTCGATGGCCATGGCTGCGAGTCACCCGCACCCCCCGAATCCCGAGCACTATCCCCAAACGTGTTGTTGGGTAACGAGGTATATGGTTTAACCTTGCCCACCTGCGTGCCGCACGTCCCCAGCTAGGCCCAAGGTTGCCAACCCTTGGGCTTGGGCCAGTTCATGCAGAGTCGAGGGGACGAGAGGTTTGCTGAAACATGTTTATATATGATACCAATATCAGAAGACATATGTATCATTGATGATGGGGTAAATATATACTATGGATTTTGTTTTCAGTTATATCAGAAATACATGAACTTATATATTTTTAATTTATTTGGAGAGACTTTTGGTAGTTTTTAACTAATTATTTTTCTCAAAACTACATTTTCATCTATTTTTAATGCATAATTTATGGTTACAGATGTTGGTAAGTGAAAGGGTGTAATAATATATGACCTACCATATTATATATTAGGGTTGAGAGTGAAGATCAATTCATGTCATAGGCCTTGTTTTAATTGTATATCTATACTCTTGTGTTTATAAAGTCAATATTATATATAATTTTCCAATTATTAAATCCAGTTAGTTATGTATTATTCATCTAATGTTTTTTAATTCCTTTTTTGACTTTATATATTATTTATTGGATATGGAGGTTATACAACATAATTTTCTAGAATATGATGTTTTTTTTTCGATGATGGTATTTTATTAATACCACATAAATTTAAGACTATCTAATATTGGGTACAAAATAAACACATTATTTATATAACCTTATTAATAATTTGTATTCTCTATTTATAGGGTGGCATGTTTGAGGTCATATTTCCTAGTAGGGTCTGCACAATTCTGCAGGCCTGAGAAATAAATGTAGCCATGTTGAGGGTGGGATGCTATGTTTTCAATATCTTTCATGTCTATTTATTGGAATTTATTTATGTTTTTAGAAAATTTAAAAATAAGATCAAATTATTTTTTTCATTTTATTTATATTTTATATTATGGGTTTTTAATAAAAATCATAAATTGATTAGTTTAATTAAAATTAAAAGTTGAAGATGATATTTTATGTTTTAATACATTATTATGCAAACATTAGTTCCAATCATAATCAGGGATAACATAAATTAAATGAGTTACACATTAACATGTTTATATTGTTTAATAAATCAATAATGCGGGAATATGAACTCAATGTTTACCTATAAAGAATCACTGATATTGATGTTTGGAATAGTGTATATGTATTTTATTATAGACATTAAGTGAATCAAAATGAATATTGGCAACGAGGGTGTGAATAATAATGAACCGTAAAAATAGTACTTCAAATTAGAAAAAAAAAATTAATAGTTACCTCCATGCATTTATTCAATGATCAAAAGAGAAGTTGATTTAACAACAATTCTTGAAGTGCTACAAATAAAATCAATATATCACTAAACTAAATAAGGTTGTAGGTGTGTGACCTCAAAAAACATCAATGTGTATTCTATAACATAAATACCATGATTTTTGGCTATAATGAATAAATATGAAACAATTCAATTTTGAAAATATGGATGAGATCACAACAGTTCAAAAAATTATAAAATAAAACACAAGATGAAATAAAAAAATTACAAATGAGTTGAATCATTTAATGCTTAATTTTAACTCTTATGTTTTTACATAGAAACTCAATGAGTTATATATATATTCTTTCATTCTGACTATTTAATATTTTTATTTATTCATAAATTAATCTATATTATACAATTTAATATTTGATACATTATTTTGTTATATAAAATAATGGTTTTATAAAATATTTATAACCAAATTTTAAGGTACATTGTATTATTTTTGTCACCTAATTAAAAAGAATGGTGATTTTTGTTGTTCTTTTCATAGAAAAGTTACATTGTACCGGGCTATGAATCCCCATAAAATAGATGATATATCTAATTGTAAACACATATATAAATGAGTATAGAATATGTAAATACTAGATTAGAATCATGTTGATATAAACTAATATAAAAAATATATATTTGATTTAATAACGTAGTTTAATTATTTTTATGTTATAGATTTTAATTCATCCCCTATTGAACTTATCATGATTTCCTCTAATCAAAAACTTGTAATAAGTCATTAATTATACTTTATATATTTGATAAACCTTATCATAGGAAATAACATATATATGTTAAATATCATTATATTATAAGTTGTCAAGGAATCAATGCTGTTCGGATAACATAAAAAACGATATAATTTCATTGGAATGATGAATATTTTTATTTTACATAAATTTATGTTTCGGTAATGAATATAAGAATTGATCATTAAATGTTCATGGTAAAATTTTTGAAACACCATACTCTAGATTTACATAATCATACTATTTGTGATATTTTAATTTTTGTTTTTAATTATATTGTTATGATTATTTTATACTACACATTTTGTGGAAATTTATTTAGCTATCATTCGAAGTAACAATCAATCCCTCTCCCATTTGATTGTGAAAAGGTAGTGGCATTATTAGGCCTCATGTGACATCCCCAAGAAAAAAATGATTGAAATAAATGACAAGGGAATCATGAAAATTTGGGCGATGATTTTCCCATCAAATATAAAACATTCAAACTACAACTACCTGAATAACCTAACCATTATATGATGCATGTTTATTGAATACAACTCAACATAACCAAAAGAATAAATGTATCAAAGTACAAGTAGAAACCAAAATACATACACAAAGGAAACCAGCATGAAAGATAAATCTCAAAGTCACCAAAGTGACATCAACCTAGAAAATCCCAAACAACTGCATGAAACCACTCGACCAGACATGCCTAGGGTATCAAGAATCAACACTAAATAACTGAGGTACCTTGCCTTTACTTGTGTCTCGATCGATGGAAATTTAAAACATAAAATAGTTGTCAAGAAGTGGGTGAGTCTAAAATCAATATGATTTCTCCAATTAATTCAGAAATCATATAACTTATAAATAATATGCTATCAAATTTATATAAAATAGTTAAAATTGGATTTTAAATAGTTAATATCAATGAAAAAATAGAATTCCATGCATAACAATAAAATAAAACCTTTGAACCAAGTATCCATTAATTTGGTAACCCCCAATCCATATATCCACACACACACACACACTATGCATTCCTAGGAGATGGTTAAATACTCATGAATAGTCTCAAGTCGATCTACCATGTTGTTAAAAGTTAATCAATACCATGTTCCCCAATTACACTTACCCCTTCCACATGGTCATGTCTAATGAAAAAGAACTCACATTAACTCTATATGTTAAAATGACATAAATCCATTCCACAAACCATTATTTATTAATACTAGCTTTACAAAGCAATTCCAGGAATAAAAATAAAACCATAATTTTATAATTTGTATTTTAATATTATAAACCAAATAGGATTTCTGAAATATGAAATTTTCCCCACAATTCCCAAAACCAATTCCAATAAGGTATTTCCACTAATAATCACACAAATATGTTAACAAAATTTCAATTAATAAATTTAATAATAACATAGAATCTAATTTATTATTTAAGAAAAATTGAAAGAGACCCACCTAAGTCAAAAATGTTGGAAAAATTGAATAAATATACAACAAAAATTTATGATCCATTCAGAAATCATGTTACCTTTAATATATCCAACAATATTCTATTAGAAACAATTAAAAATAAATAGATATATCCCTAATGGACTAGATATATTGTTTTGAGTGATATATGAACTTTGGTTTCATGATGAATGAGGAAGAACATTCACTTGCTGATGAGTCTGGGCGTCCAACTTATTAAGGGGATTTTATCGCAAGACATGGGAGTAAAATGAAAATTAGTTGTTGGATAATTAGTGGGAAATGACTGATTAAGGACTATATTTGGATTAGATACAGTTTTAAGTATGGGATACATTCCTACCACATGATTCAGTTGCACGATACTAAAAATAAAGCACCAACTATGAAGTGTTATGTCATTAAGCCATATCAAACAAGTTTATCTCCAATGGTTACTAAAATTTTACAACAATTATGCATTTACATCTATTTCAAGAATCATAGTTATTATAGGGAATTCAGATAGGTGGGATGAACTATGCACCAAACTTGTTCATTCATACTTCACAATTTTTTACCATGAATGGTTTTCAATAGATACTATATGGTTTCTACTAACTATTTAAAACCCATCAACATCTAGAAATGACACCAAAACATGAAAAAAAAACATATCAAAACCACCGAAACATTACTTGAACATTATATACAATAGAAAGAAATGAATATAGGGCCATGTAAAAAAAATTGATAGTGCTCAATTTCCCACACCATTGTTATATTGGACATTATGATTTAGAAAAAACATGATTTCGTTAATGCTTACATGAAATTTCATCACCATTTCTCTCATATTCTTCCACATCCATTGTAAGGTCTGACCATGTTACTATAAAACCAATCTAGTCCAATTATTTTCCCTTTTAAAATTTTTTATTTATTCAAAAAACACATACTAACATGTGAGTTAGCATTGCATCCATCTATAGTTTAATGTGATCACCTAGAATCACATGGAAAGGATCAGGTTGCTATATCCTCAATCGAGAATAATCAAACACATTGTGCCCTGAACTTATCCATAGTGAACATTCCAACTAATGTACCACCTAACTAAATCATTAATATATCTCAAAAAGTGTCTAGGTATCTAGGATATAACTCACTATAATAACCAAAATTATACTTCCAAAGACTTTTATATATCCATAAGAAGACATGATTAGTAACCTCAATGGAAAATGCTATTCATAGATTATCGGAATACGAATTCAGATGATAATAATCCATCACCATTTACATTATATTTAATATAGTCTTTATTTTTTTAACTTGTAAAATGTTTTTTACAATTAATTAAGTCTCGCAAATTTTCACCCAAATAAGTGGCGAACAAAAAAGAGGCAAATAAAATAATTAAAAATAATCCATGTGTATCTATTCATGATAGAATTTATTATATGATAACTCCAATATTAGAAAATTTACATCCTATATGTGACAAAAATATATTACATTGTCCCTACGCATGTACTCAAAAATTTATATTATCTTTTAATGTTATTCATCAACATGGAGATGATAATCTACACTAACACTCAACTTTGTTATAAGGGATTAATCTAAAGTTTTACAATAAATGAGATATAATCCTTAGTTCTATTTATGATACAATCGATTATGAAACACCATTCATATATAAAATTTCCTTAATGTGTATTTTAGGCACGTATTCCACCAAATTAGTTTCATAAATTACGATTAAGTGAGATGAATTTGTGAGCCAATCAACTATCACCCATACAAAATTATGTTTCCTAATCATCTTATGAGACTTGTTAAAAAATCCATTTCTATCTCCTCCCATATACACATAATGAATGCTAAAGAATAGAACATAAATATTGGTAATTGGTACTCTGGAATTACATTCAGATATCCCAGGCATCTCAAAATATACCCTTCTATATCTCTTTTCATGCCAACCCATCAAAACTATTCTTTTAATGATATACACCTTTTATGGGTCCAAAGGTGAATAACGCATCCTAAATGGTCATTTTCACTAATATGTTGTTCATTAAAATCCAACATTATGACCATTAGATCTCTATACCATAACCCTAAACATTCATACATCTTAAAACATTTAATGGTCTCACCACCATAGATTTTTGACCTAATAGTAACACAATTATGGTCATACTTTTGAGAAATTATAACACCCTCAACCAAATTAAAAATAAAAAAACTAGAAATAAAACTACAAAACATCGTATATGAATTCTAGGTGATAAGATTCTATGAATTATATTGGGTAATATTATTATGTAGATTTTTTATTCAAAGTAGTAAGGGTTTGTATAAATGGAAAGCACATTGTAATCCTACATGAAAAATGGGGGTTCAAAACCCATTGGGTGTACATAATGTAGCAGTATGGTAGCTTACTGTAGCAGTGGAGACACTATTACAAAGATGAGTATTGTAGCGGTGTAAAGGCACTGTAGTAGCGGTGATTACTCTATGGTACTATAGCAGGTGGGTACTGTAGCATTACAATTCACATAACTGGACTTGAGCCAAAAATTTAGACCTACAGGCCATGTAATGGGATAAAAGCCCACTAGGCCTTCTGGCTATGTAACGGGTCTCCCTCAACCCCGTCAAATATGTCATTTCATTTATTTAATAATAAATTAGTATTTGGCCCCAACCTTTAAAAAAACTATTTATTTAACTGACCATATGAATTCATTCTCAGTGGAGCTACCATATAGTTTTATTTACTCAATGTATACCAGAAGTTGATTTCAAACATCTGTAGATAGTACACCTATCTATACTGTCTAATTTTAGGATCTATTTATGATAATATGTGATTCAAAATCTTATAATATATTAACACCATGAATTTATTACCAAAGAGATAATGATTTCATTTCTTCAAATCATGAACCACAATCTCTAATTTCAATTCATGTGTTTTGTAGTTCCTCTCATGTTTTCATAACTATCATGAACCACATAAAAAAACATGATCTCTCTGTAAGAGAACACATTTCTACCCAGATACTGATGCATCACAATATAATACATATATTTATCCATAGAATAAAAATATATGATAAGTGATGATGTAAATATATCCTTTATTTATTGAAATTTTTTATAATAGTTCTATTTCCACCAGAAACGAATTCCATTCCCCAAAAAAGATACCATTAAGGATAAAAATGAAAAAAATATCATAGAAAAATCTGTAGTGACCCTATAATAAAAGTAAACTATGTAACTCAAGGACATTATTTAGAAGTTTTCAAGAGTTAATAGCTATTAACTTTTTCATATCTAGAGAAACGCTTTTTTGAAAAATGATATGCCAAGAGAAACATATCTTCTGTATCCAAGAATAAAACATTGATACCATATATTACCTTCAATGTTCCCATAAGATACCTGAATCAATTTCTATGTGTTTCTCATGATCTACCTTTATCATAGAATATACCAGAATATCCTTAAAAAACACCACCATAATGGAATCTATACATCACTGAAAGATTAGATTTTTCAATTCTGAAAATACGATCTGCATATTCATAAGAACAAAAATCCTAAAGAAATATTTTTAATGTCCAAATATTCTTCTGAAATATATTTTAGGAACATCCTCTATCTGAACTAGAAGTTAGGGGTATCTTAAACATAAGTTAGTTTTAGAGAACCATTGGGATCCCCTCAATTGATTAAAAATTTCATCAATTCTGGTAAGTCGATATCGATTCATAATCATAACTTCTTGAGACTATGATAATCAAACGAATTTATAATATTTATATCTACCCTCTTTACAAAAAGTTCAATTATTTCCTATGGAGACAAAACCAGTTGAATAGACCCTATATTTTCCAACTCTTCCAATTAAACATTAAAATCACTTAATTCTTGTTGGTCATATAAAATAAGATGGAATTAACCAAGTAGTAGACCTTTTTAGGAGATGAATCATAAAATCCACATATATTTTGTGCAGAAACCATGATAAATTGCCAGGGACAACATCATGAAATAGATAAAAGAATTTTTGGAAAATATATATTCTAAATATAATCCATAGGTTACCTTGTAACAACTTCTAACTTATAAGATATGGTTCTAACCACAGATGCCAAAAGTCCTTTTTATAGCCTTTACACCCAAATATATTCTATATAGATTCTATATTCCATCCAGATATGTGAGACTAACCTTTTAGTATTAATATTTTACGTGGTCCTTTAATGATTCTAAAAAATCCATACAAAAATCCATTCATATAAATCCAACTAATTCATATATAAATCACAAATTAATTTATATCGATCAATAGTTATGGAACGATCCATAAATTTAATGTATCACTCTTGTCATTGGGAAAAATGAAATTTTTTTTAAACAAGGAATTGTCTCAATAGAAAATATCATATTATAAACAACCTAAGAGCTAATAAATGAATGGGTTGATCCCATATAAAAAATCATTCATAAGGGTAAAATTAAATGATTTTTACCTCACATAGTAATAGGTGCATATTGATCATCCATGCTCATTTTATAATCATTAGACAGTTATTTATTAACGTTATTTTGATATTTATTACCTTATTGAGGTTGTACTGGTCAAAGAAGTCATGATGTTCCTTGAATCACATTGTCTCTATATATTATGCTGATTATAAGTATCCTGATTTATTATTTCCATCCAAGAATACAGTGCCTGAAAATACTATGATATTTCTATATCACCCAACCATGGATCCCTATGATAATAGTGATGAATATGTCCCTTCTGGTTATAATTGTGATATAATCTAGTTATTTACATATAATCTCACTTTATATTCTGAAAACCCACATTGTAAACATCCATTATTACTCTTCAGTCGTGGAGGAAGGATGAATGATCTCATGGTCTAATATTGAGATATAACACCCCCTTTGGCACAAGTGTCTCTACTATGCTTGTTCCAAATACTGGAGTTCTAACATATTCCAATTGGAATAAACATGTTTCTTCCAAATGTTTTTTCCGAGATGTACGTTTCATTCATCACCACTCTATTGACCATTTATGTATAATGTATAATAGAAATAATGAAATTATTTTAGAGAATTTATAGTTTCTCCCCTCTGTAAAAAATGCATTCCTTATTTCAAGAATGTGCATTAACTTTTGGTGGGAATAGAAATAAAATTAAACATCTTTCTACATACACTTTCACTAAGAGGATATCCTACTTAAACCTAATGTTGTCTGTTATTCTCATATTCTAAAAGGTGTAAGGATATACATTATTGTAAAATAAGTTTTTATAATCCTCTCATGCCTTTCCCTAGTTCCTTTTAGACTAAAATTCTAATTCCCACCATTACCTTTCAAAATACCCTATCAAATATATATATTTCAAATATCAATTTTTGAGATACTAGTGTCCTATGGAAATTGAGTATTCAATTAATACTATTCAACCAAACTTATTGGTTTTTTAGATCATAACACATTCCAAATATTGGTGAATTATAACTTTTTAAATGAAACTAATGGGCCACTTGCCATCTTTTAACAATCTTGTTACCCTTATCCACAAATTGGACTACTAGATAATTTTTTGAACTAGTTATTGTTTCACCTATGGATTAGGAACAACCATATTTTCAGTATACTCTTTTGATTTGTTTTTATGGTTCTTACTTAGTGAAATTCCCAATAAATAGAAAAAATAATCATTAAGTCTTAGTAATTTGAAGATTATTTATTAGGAATTTCAATTTACTACATCTACACATATTAAAATATAACATTCCTTAATTAAACAATTTCCAATAATTTGACTATTTTTTATAACATTACAACAAGTCTTTTTTAATTCAACCGTATACACGATTTTTGAAAGAAACATTTTTGTCCATTTCATTAACTATTTTACACAAAATGAATAATGTATTCTTATTGGGAAGACATACTATAAATTAATTTCATGCAAATCTCGTTTACTAAATTCCGGATGATGAGGTAAAAACTCACCGAGATGTTTTTAAAAAGTCTCAAGTACTAACACTCCTTGGTAACTTGATGTTCAACATCAATATTTTTAAAAGATCATTTTTCTCTAAATTTAATGTTTTAAAAATACTATCCCATACTACCCTACTAAGAGATGAACTAATACTATTTTCATGTATAGGAATAAATAGAACTAACATAATTTATTATGTCCAAGATCAAACAAATTGATACTATATTTCTCAAACATATATCCAGATAGTCTAAAAGTGGTACAATTTAAAACACCCCCCACACAAAAATTGGTTTTCTAAGAGGTGGTAGTGTTAGTGGGACTCAAGATAAATCTACAAGACACCAAATGATGGAAATAAATTCCATGTGAATAAAGTACATTTGGGTGTGATTTTCCCATTAATGATTAAAAAAAATCAATATAAAAAACATTAACCAGAGAAAAACAATATCATATGTGAGTATAGAATACAATAATTGTATAAGAAGAAACCAAAATACAAACTAGAAGTAGACAAATGGATCTATAAAACTCCCTGACACCAAAGTGACATCAACCTAGATAGTTGAAAACTGATCCACACTCCCACTAGAGAAGTTATGCCCACAATATCCAGAAGTGTCACTAATGAACTGAATTACATTTAATTTACCTATTTATAGAATGATGTCATATTAAAATTCACAATAGTGACCAAGAAGGGGGAGATTATATACTCAAATATATTTCCAAAAGACATCACAATTGAAACCACTAGGAAAAACTTTTTATCACATTTATTAAAAAAAGTTTAAAATAAATTTATAAAAGTTTATATCAAATAAAAAACATTTTTGCATTTAAAAAAATATAACAAATAATTTGAAAAATTATTCCATTATTTGGAATTAACATAAGAATGTATCCACACACAGACACCATTAATGAAAAAGTTAAAATTCAATACTCATGAGTGGGATCTCACCAATTTACAAAGTTTTCAAATTGTAAAAAATATTGGGTTCCCCAATGGAACAAACCCCTTCCATAAGACCACTTTTATTAGAAATGAACTTATAACATTCATGTATGAGAAAACCAAGTAAATACATTCCATAAACATTTCTTTTATTAAACTAATTCCACAAACTAATTCAATAACGACCCTTGAACTTTAAATGATATTTTTTCCAAAATAATTTATTGTTATATATTATATAACATTATACACATAAAAAATAGAGTGGAACCGACAAAACTGTATACCATTAAGAAATATAGTCACATTAGTTAGTTATGAAACAATAAAAAATTCCTACCATTACAACTTGTAAAATAATATAAAATAAAAAATATAAAATGATAAAATTAGTATCTCCCCTATATTAAAGAATCATTTATCCATTGATAACTCAATAGAAACAATACAAAATTTTAGCAAACAAATAAAAATATTAACGAACAAAAATATACCCTTAGGGAGCATTTATAATAAATTTTGATGAATGAATGAAGTGTCATTTATAATGTATAAATGGAATTGTGAACATTGGGATTCTTCTCTTATATTATTTTTGTCCAAATATGATCACTTTTCAACATAAATATTTGAATATATACCCTAGATTTAAAATTTTACCAGCATAATATGTGATTATAAGTAGTATTGAAAAATGATAATTCCTATAGAAAGGAGAATAAAAGTACTCAACCAGTAGATTCATGTCGTTTAAAGACCATTTTTCAAATATTGGGAGGAAGGTATTGTCACTAGGGTTCTCAAATGACCACGAACCTTTCAATATTCAACAAGTTATGCATGATTGTTTTTCCAATGGGAGATGTTCATGTTAGTAGAGATTACCACTCGTTAGATTTTTTCCAAGAAACCCAATGAAACTACAACCATAAAATACCTCACCCTTAGTGTATATTCATGATTAATAAAGGGGATAAATGTATAGCCCTTATTTTCAGAAATATTAAATAAATTTTTTATAAATTAAATTTTTATTCCATAAATAACATTTTAAGTATTGTTTTTTTAAAATATATGATTAATTGAGATGAATTTGATAATTTTTGGACACAAATAAAAGATAGTTATATTATTCTAGAAAATATATACAATATTATGATAAAAATAGTTTTTATGAATGATATTTACTTTAATTAAATCATCTTGTAATAAAATATAATTTAAATATTAATTATAAAATAATCTTACAATAGACCGTACATTTTTTATAAGTGACATAAAATTGAATGTTCTGTAAACAACTGATATTTTTTAAAAAATAATGATATATATATATTTCCAAGTATACATTATCATATTTATAAAATTATATTGTAAAAAATAAATATTATATTTGATATTATAATGTAAAAAATTATATTTTGTTTAATTTATGATATCTTTCAAAAATATTTTATTTTTTATTGAATAGAAAAAACTACATTTTCTTTTGATTTTAAAATAATTATTCTGTAGAAAGAATAAATTTCTATGTCCAAAGTGGTATTAAAAATGATGTTAGATTATGATGGATCAAAAAATGATTAATTATGACTCAAATTTCCAAAACCATGAGAAGACTCCCAGTATAATACAGCGATTTTTTATTTCACCCAACCTATATTTCCAAGATAGTTATTTGGATATTTTTTAAAAATCCCCCAATTTTTATATAAATACCTAAAATTTTAACCATTTTAATTCTCTCATAAACTACCCTACAAGATTTTATGTTGCTTTTCCCTCTCATCAAGTCCCCTAGAAGAGTACATGAATCCACTAAGATTCCATCCCCATGTTCTAGGAAAAACACTTCCATATAAGTCAACTCCCCACTTCTCTTACCCATTTATGTTACTTTTTGTATCATGTATTCCATTGTAAAAAAAAACGTTTCCACTTTCTAATAACCCATTAATATAATAATATTTTTTTATCAATCGGAGACCCTTATTCCCAATGATTTCACCCTTTTCTAAGAACACGTATTATACCTATCATGCTACCGAATTTATTTCTATAATTTCTATCTTTTATATGAGAAAATAGATTTTTATTTTTTATTGAAATACCCAAAACTACTTTATATTAAATAGAAATTCAAATAGATGTATTCAGGGATAATATATTTTTAATTACATACATGATATTTAGATTACCTTCCCAAGTGTTAAAAATGATGTGATGGTAATGTCTTTAAGAACTTTTTATGTAAAATTTTTGAAATGAGTCATGTTCTTTATTTTATATAGGTTGAAAATGAAATGATTATGATCAATGTGAATAACATGAAATTAATACATATGAATGGTGCACCCCAACATCACTCCAATTAATTGGGTATAGAAATTAATCTATATAGATGGAATGTTTACAATAACATGGTGAGTAACGTTGGCTATTTTTATTTATGATTACTTATTAATAAAAAATTATAATATTCTGACGAATGTATCATCTAATATTTTTAGAAAAATTTCAATATTATAATTTATGTTTTTATTATTATGATATTCCAATAGTTCATTCTTTATCGTAATGTGTTACATTCTTATTGATATGTGTCTTGATAACATTTTTTATCTCCCCTATTAATTAATTTATTATGATTCAAGATCACCCAAATCCTATGATGTATATCCTATGTATATGAGAGTTAGTAAAAGTATCAAAGGGTGAACCCATGAAGATTTTATTCAAGTGGAATAGAAGAGTGTTTTGTTTTTTCATGTATCAAGTAGATATTTTACATGAAACTAAACATTAAAAGATCTTCTATTACTTATATATAATGAAATGTTATATGAAAAGAAAGCCAGATTCCATATGTTGTATCAAAGGATTGTTTAGTCATTTATGAAATTTAGGGATTGAAAACATTATGAAGAATACTAGGGAGATGTATAAATATATAAAAAATTCCTACTATTTTGGAACATTTTATGTAAGAGGTATCCATGAAAATGTATCCATGTGTAGATATTACAGGTTGAGGTGTCTATTGAAAAGTTATACATATGTGTAAAACTCTTAAAGAATGCATTAATCTAGCTTCGATCAAGAATTGGTGCATGGAACGAGCCTGAATACACATCTATTTTGACACTCCCATGGGATATATTTGGTTAATTATATAACTTTTATGAACCATTATGAAGTATATATATAAAATTAAATTTTTATTAATGTGTATAATAATTATGAAAATTTATTTAAGACATAAAATCTCTTAATATTTAAAAAATTCCAAAAATTTACTTGTTTATCACTTTGGTTTTCTATTTTTATAAAAAATAGAATTAAATAGGAGGATCAATGTAAATAATGAGTGCAATTGATGATGAAATGACAATATTCTATTGGATTCTGGAATGGAAAACATCATTAGGATGATACATTAACTAAATCTATTTGTGAACATTAAATTTAATGAAATTGAGTGACTATATTCACCTCTAAGGAACACATTTATATTGATTCCATTATTCATCAAAGACGAACATTTTTAGAGTATCCACTGTCCAATTCATTTCTAAGAAAAGGTTGATATTTATAGAATGTCTATTTTCTATACTAATTTTTTTAAATAAATAGGGATTCCCCTTATTAGTATACTGTATATAAAGAGAATCTAATCAGTGATGAAAAAAGATTAAGAGAATGATGACATGAAGGGATATTAATTATATTTATTGGAAAGAGTTTAGAATTATTTTTCAAATTTTGTTTACCCTGCTCGATGTGAAAGAAATAGAGAGGGAATTCCTATTGCTGAAAAATAAGGAAATTGAATTAGTTGGAAGCTATGAAATGAAATTGAAAAGGCAGAATCTAAAGTCATCTAGGATTGTTATGGATCTTAATGTAAAAGTTGATAAATTCATTAGTGGGATGAGACACTATCTACAAGTGAATATTGAAAATTTAGACTATGAAATGTATAATTATATAATAAGAAGTTCGATAATTAATAAAATGGAGTTTGGAGATACTCAAAGATAACATAGTTAAAATGAAATGAATATAGAAACAAAGCCAATCTCAAAGAGGTTATTTGATTATGGAAGAGGTGGAAAGAAATTATAACATCCCATGTGAAAAAAATATGGGAAGAAGCATTCACATAACTAATTTCTTGGGGGTAGAAAGAGATATAGGTATAGAATAAATAATTATATAGCTCATAATTTGCATGGGGAGGTGAAGAAAAAACATCTAAACACCAATGAAAATTAGAATATGGTGTTTTCCTTTATAGAAGATCAATTCTTCAAATGTGTTTAGCTTGGTAATATTTCTAATCAATGTAGAAATTAAAAGATAGTATACAAAAACCACACACGACCACATAATAGTATAATTGAGTAGTTTTAGGAATTTTCTATCAGAACAGTTGAATTAGTGGCCCAAAATGATGCATTGGAAGATGCACTTTTTGTGCTCTCAAATATATCATTTACATTGTTTCATTCTGCTTCTACACATTCCATTATTTCCTCCATTTAAAAAATAGAATTAATACATTAACAGATAGAAGTAGTTTTATTTGTTTAGACTATTGGAGGTATTATCCTTGAATCAATAGTGTAAAGAAACTCTAGTTTTATGTTTGGAGAGAACAAATTTATCATAAATCTAGATTTTATTCCCATGGTGGAATTCTATATTATAGTAGGGATTGAATAGATCTCAATGTATAATGGTAATATCCAATATAGAAGTAATAAAATTTCATTAGTCATGGATTGAATACCTATAATAATTTTCAAAGGGGAGATGTCCCAACCTAAGCATTGTCTAGAAGCACCTCCCATCACAATATTTATAATAATGATTGGTAAAGAGGGAGAAGGAAATGAAAGTAAAAATATATAGAATTTCAGCATTAATAATGAATACATTGATGTATTTCCTAATGATTGAAATGGATCTCTTTTATAAAGAGAGTTAGAGTTTTCCACTGAAAATATTCATATATCTATGTTTATATCAATGAACCCATAAAAATAGAAAATATATACTTTATTGAATTATAAAAAAAACTTTATGATCATCCAGATAAGGGATTTATCGAACCAAATTTGTCTCCTTGGGGATCACCTATTCTCTTTGTGAATAATAAGGATAAATGTGGATATGTGTTGATTAGAGAGAACTTAATTTTATCAATGTAAAGAAAAGTATCATCTCCTTATGATGGATTATTTGTTTAACTAGCTTCATGGGGATCAATTCTTCTTTAAGATAGACGTTTGATATGGGTATCACCATCTGAGGGTGAAAAAAAGAAGATATTCATGACTACCTTCCAAAAAATATATGGGTTTTATGCGTTTTTATTCCCTTTGGCTTCACTAATGTTTCATCTATATTTATGTATATTATGAATGGAATCATCAAGGACTATCTTGATAAATTTATGGTTGTTTAAAAAAATGATATTATGATATTATTAAAATTTCATGATGAACATGATTAATATCTTGGGTTATGTTGAAAACTATGAGTTAGGAGAATATATTTGGATAATTCATAAACAATAATTTCTGGTTACAAAACATTTATATATTGGGAAAAAATATATCGAATGAAGGATTCTTAGTTGACCCTACCAAGGAAAAGTCATTATAATGGTGACGTCATCCAGTAATAGTAACTAAGAGCTGGGGTTTCATCTATTTAGTAGGATATTATATTAAGTTTGTAAATAAATATTCACAAATTTATAATCCACTAACGTTGTTCACTTGAAAAGGAGATAAGTTCATCCATAAAAAGGTGTCTGATTTTTTTTATAAACTCCAGATGATATTGGTTACTAAAGCTATGTAAACTCTAGACTCTATTAGATAAAGATTCATTATTTATAGTTATTCAAATATGAAAGGTCTTGGGTGAATCATCATTAAAAATAAAAAATTGATTACTTATACATATTTAAATTCAAAGCCTCATCAACAGAAATATCTTCTGCATGAACCTACACTAGCTGTAGGTATTTGTTTTTCAAAAATATGGAGGCATGATCATTATGTGGAGAAATGTGATATTTACCCAGAATAAAATAAATTTAATTATATATTAAAGTAAACAGAATTGAACATGAGTAAAATGTGATGGTTGTTCCATATAAATTAATTCTACTATTCAATTCATTACCACCAATGAATATATAAAAAATCTTCGGATTCATTAATTAGGAAAGACAATATTTGAATAGAAATGATGAGAATTCGAGGATATCCATTGATCAAGGACATAATATGGTTGGAAGTGTGTATTAAGGGGGATGGGAAATCATCAATCCTATCGCAAATTATTTATCATGAATCATTTCTAGATAATATAAAGAAACATCAAATAGAAGATACTTTGATTCAAAAGAAGACTGGGGCATTGAACAATTGTATTTTTTGTGGGATTAAAATTTATCAATATCGTGTACCAAAATTTAATACAAGGATATGTGTCCCATCTTTGATAGATTTAAAGATGAAGCTGATTGATAAATATCATGGATATAAATTCTCTATTCAACTTGGAATAACTAAAATGTATATGAAACATGTGACCGCTATTATTGGGATATTATTAATGGGTGGAATTCCTACAATACTATAATGTGCATTGTGTTTCATATAGTAAATATACAATGCAAAATTAGTAAATGGGTATTACAACCACATCCCACAACAACATGGATATGGAATAGTATTATTATGTACTTTGTCACCGGTTTCCCAAGAGTATCCAAATAGAACTATGAGATACGGTTTATAGTGGATCAGATAACCAAAACTACCCATCTCATCGCTATACAAGAAGTTGTTTCTGATGGCCAAATTTCAAAGATATACCTAATAGTAGTGGCGAGGATGCATCAGGGTCCACTTTATATCATTTATTATCATGATCAAAGGTTCACTATAAATTCAAGAGAAGTCATTAACATGTTCTTAATACTGAATAGACTTTCACTATGACCCATCACCCTGAGAATGACGGGCCATCTAAAAGGACTATTTAGACAATTGAGGAAATTCTGCGAACATACTCAATGGATTCTATAGGTTGATGGGATTAAAAACCCACATTTGATTAATTATTTTTAAAAAATTCTGCTCAAGTTTTTAAATGAACCCCTATAATGTTCTATGTGGGATGCAATGTAGATCTCATACATGGTGGGGTGAATTTGGAGAGGAAATTATATTTGGGCTTGATCTTTTACAAGAGATTATAGAAATGGTTTATGATATTTAACAACATATAAAATATTCTCACAGTCAATAGAATAGATATTCTAAATATGGTTGAAGGGACACAGAATTTGATGTTGGAGATAATGGTTTACTTTTTATATCTCCGTGGGAGGGAGTCATGTGGTTTGGAAACAAAGGGGTTCTTAGACCTAGGTACATTTTCCCCTATGAAATCCTTGATTGCATACGATCAGTGTATTATCAACAAGAACAACCCAAAAATCATTATCATTTTCATCATGTATTCCACATATCTCTCCTGATGAATTTATACATGATCCCTCACATTTTCTAAATTTGGAGGTGGTACTACTGGAAAATGTTCGATCTAATGAGGAGAAACCAGTGAAGATATTGTACCATAGATATAAATTTATATGAAACACAAAAAATATCATAGTAAAAGTACTATGGAGGAACCATAGATATGAAGAAGCCATTTTGGAAATAATGGAACCAATGAGACTAATTTACTATCACCTATTCTCTACGGAAAGAGGTGGTTGAAATTTTAGGGACAATATTTTTTAAGGGGGATGAATGTAATGGCCTAAGATTTATAATTGATATTTGCATCTTTAAAAAATATGTGTTATATATTATATAATTTTATCCACATACCAAATATATTAGAATAATAAAATTATCACAATAGAAAATATCATTTCATTAATCAAGTATGAAACAAATTAAAATTCCAAACATAAAAACTAGACAAAAAATATAAAATTGAATATCTATAATGAAAAACTAAGAGTAACCCCAATCTACTAGAATCATCACACCCACAAAAAATTCTATTGAGATGAAACAAAATATTATTAAACAAATCAAAATATACATAATTAAGAAGATAAATATAGGGAGAAATTATAATAAAATTTTATTTAAGAGTAATGTGGAATTAATATCATATAAGGGGAAATGTTGCTATTGAGATTTAACCATTATATGAATTTTGGTAAAATATGACTATTAGTCAAAAAGATGAGAGGAAACTATAACATTGGATATTATTTTTACAATTATTATTAGATTTAATTAGTGTTAATAAAAAATGATAATTATCATAAAAAAGAGAGTCTACGACCTCAAAAAGCAGAGTCGTGCCATTTGAAGAACACCTTTTAGAACATTGGAGGGAGGTATCATCATTGGTGGATTCCATTAACCAAGCCCAAGTCAAGAATAAATATGTGAATCTTGAATTATATATCACATGGGGAAACTTAATGTTATAAAAGAGTTCAACTAGGTCAATGTTAGCAAATCCACCCCTTAAAACTACTACCATCACACACCACACCCATAGAGACTAGTCATGGGTATTAAGGGGTTACACATCTTGGCCTGAGTTTAATAAACTATATGTTTAATATTTATATATAAAATATTTTCTCATTCAATTCTATTTTAACAACAGTTCTTCATAATAAAATATTTATTTAATTAAGATTAATATTACAAATTAATTTTTTGATTCAAATAAAACATAAATGTATTTTTCTCGAAAATATATGTGATTTTTTATACACTATAGTATTAAGAATAATATGTTTTTTAATAAAATATTCTTTTCAACACACTCAAAAAAATATAAATGATAAAATAATCTTATAATGTTCTAGGAATTGTTTTTATATGTTTTCGAAATTTGTCTCTGTCTTAAAAAATAATATTTTATAATAAATAAAGATTTTTATATTTAAGTGATAAAATAATAATATTTATAGAATTAATATATAAAACTGGAAAATATATATTTAATCATCATGTTATAATTACGATTTGGTTTGTTTATAATAATTTTTTAATGGTAACTTATTTTTTGTGAATAATAAAAAATGATGTTTTGGGTTTTCAGTATATTTTATAATAGAATACTTAAGTAATAATGATGTAATCATTAATCAAAAAAAATAAACAGCCTAAAATATTTTATTTTGTTAATATTATATATTTTATAATATTATATCCAATTTATAAACCATTAATGTAGTTTCCAATATCTAAAATAGAAATTTTGATTTTTAAAGCATTATTTTGTTGAAAATTTAAATTTTTATAAACAATTTGGTATTAAAAATGATATTAATTTTTATTTGATTAAAATATAATCAAGAGTGACTCAAATTTACAATACCATTTGAAAAAACATAGATATTCCCAAGGGTTTTCATTTTCCATAACCTAAATTTCCAAAACATATATTTGTATATTATTAATCTAATCCCCATATTTTTCTATATATAACCACCCATTTAACCATTTTAATTCATTATAAACCCATATACCATAGTGGCCTAGCGATAGATCTTAAATTGGATCCCCCATGGCATCCTTGGGCCCCAAGGTTCCATTATCATGTTTTACGAACAACTGTTTAAGGTAAGGGAAATTACCACTTCTTCTTTCCATTTATGTTACCTTTTGTGTTATGTATTCTATTTAACAAAAAAAATTATACTTTTTATTATGCCATTAATTTAATAATACTCTTTTATCAGTGGGAGATTATTTTACCATCTCATTTCACCATTTTCTAACACCACATTTATATCCATCATGTTGTTGAATTTATTTATTGAATTTATATCATTTACATGAGAAAGTATCTTTTACATTTTATTTTGATAAAAAAACCATTTTATATTAAGTGTATATTAAACAATATATAAACACAAAAAAGTTATTTTGATATTTTCATTTATGAAACCAACATTCTCATTTCTACGATTTAGAAATGTTGTAATGGTGAAGTCTTCAAAAACCATTTACGTATTGATTTTGATTTGAAACCCAATATTTATTTTATACCAGCTAAAAATGAAATTATTTTTTTCTATTTGGGTCAAATTAAATTAATACATATGATGAGTCGACCGAGATAGTTCTCTAATTTGATTTCTAAAAAATTTAATTTCGAGAGATGAATAAGATATCACGGTGAATAACCATAATAATTTTCATTTATGACACCATGGTGATAAACCTTTATTATACAAGTAATAGTGTTTCATTTAAATCTTATAGCTAAATTTCCATGTTATGATTCATTTTCTTATTATTATGATATGCATCTTTTTCATGCCTTATTATTATTCTGCATGATTATATTGATATGTTTCTTGATAACATGATTACTGTCTCCCTTGTTTATTACCTTACTAGGATTCTCGCTCAACAATTTCCATTAATTTATATCCCCATGATATGAGATTTAGTAAAAGTTACCTTGGGATCCCATAAAAATATCATTCATGTTGATAAGAATATTTTTTCTATTTTTTCATTCATCATGTACCTATATTCCAATATTCTAAATAAGAAAAGTTTCTATTTTTTCATATGTAATTAATATTTATGCAATAAAAAGGTGGGAGTCCATAAATTCCATACATGAAAATAAATATGTTATTTTAAAATTCAAATTTTAAAATTATAACACAAATGAGATTTTTGAAATCAAACATAATTTCTCAAAATTTCAAAAACCAAAAAAAGATCAATATTTCCAACAAAATTATAGAACAAGTTTACCAAAGATTCAATAAAAATAATTTAATTAAAAATATGCCTTCATGTTTCAAGTGAATTGGATTCAATATAGAATTCAACTACCTCATAAAAATTGGTGAACATGAAGAGTAACTCAAAAACATATCAAGATATGATCAAAAAAAATTCTCTTTGCTACATATAATAATATTCTACCATAAACCATTCATAATACATAGATCCTCCCATAATACAATAGATATATTGGTTTAAGAAAGAGAGAGAAAGAGAGACTAGACATGGTTCTATATATAACGAGTATGAATGGGAACATACCGATAAATTCAGGTCTCCAATGTAATTTCATTCAACTAAGTATCTTTCTCATATCAAAGGTATTTATCTCCCATGACTTGGGAGAAAAAATAATTCTTATTATGGGAGAATTAACAAAAACCCTTTTTCATAAGGAGATAATTCATATTAGATTGAAGAGTGTCACCAGAATGATGCATGGTTTTTTTTCTAGTTTGGAAAACCATGTGCCAACCATGTGTTACTACTGTCCGAAGACCAAACCATGCATTGTTGAATTACACGGTATAAAAGTAGTTCGGCAACCATGAATTTATCCATATTTAAAGATGCATTATTTTTCCTTGTCATTATTATGGTTTTTCCAATCTAGGCACCTTCCCAATTCCCACTATTTTATTTTTCACAATTTCATAGATATGCTTCATTGTTTCTATTATACGTGAAAAAACCATGATCCCCTCGAAACACCTCCAAAACATGTCAACATAGCTAAAAAACTCCCAAAACACATCTTAAATATTATAATGACTCAAAATAAATGTATCAATTATTATATACCTAAAACCATCGTTAATGCATCCAATATGAAATATAAACTCAGATATTTGGATAATAAATCATAATAAACTCAATAGAACAAGAAAAACTCAATGAAAAATACATGAGATGTTGATATGTAAATACCAATACTATAATATTCATTAAAATGTTATTACTGATCAAATGTATTGTAACAACCATCATTTTTTTGGATTTTCCATTAAAAATTTCTATTTAGTGGAATAACATGTCTAACATGAAAAATTTAGATGCAAATATCAATTATTTATTTCAAAAATGTATAATATTACAATATAAAATTAAATAGACATGTTTATTAAAGGAAATATATAAGACATATAAATATGAAATAAAATTCAGGAACTCTAAAATAAGAGACTAAAATCACTATAATATTTATGTAAATATCCCCATGGAATCTGGTGATAAATGTAAAATTGAGTATAATAGTTTAAGGTATTAATAAAATTATAAATATGATATAAATTTTATAGGTATAAAATTTATGTTTTTATAGATGTATGAATGTTTTCATATAGAAATTTATAATGTGCTCATTATATTGATGTTATATATATGACTCTTGGACATATAGTCATTAGACATATTTTTACTGACTACACATATAGCTTGATAGTTTATTAATATTGTTATACATAGACTGAGAATATTATTTAGAAGTGTTTAAGGATCTATAAATAGTATAATTGACATGTAATTAACATATAATAAATAATAAATAATATATAAAAAATTATACTTTTTGAAAAATATATTCTCTTCTAAAAACATATATTTTTATATAATTTTCTATTACATTATCAATAATTAAATTAATCCTTATTTATGAATGATTTTAATAATAAATATAGTATATATATATGAAAAATTAATTGAAATTAATTGAATTATTAGTAATATTTTTAAATGATAATAACATATTTTAATGTTCGAAATGATATTTTTAAAATTTTTTCCTTATACATGACATGATTATATTTTAGATATATATATATATATAATTTTTTATTATGTTTTATTAAAATATAAATTTTGTTTATATTTAGATCATTAAACTTTGGTAAGAGTGTAAATTTCTTTTATTTAAGAAATATTATTTAATGGTATTCATAAACAATATGGTGGTAAATTAAATATTATACTCATATGAAAATTGATATATAAATTATTTTTAAAATTTAAAAAAATTATTATCAAAATTTTAAGATTGATAATGAATGAACCATAATAGTTTTGTTTTATTTTATGTCGTGTTTTCCTGAAATTTAGTTTTTTATCCTCTGAGAAATGATTATTTTTAAATATGGCAGTCAAAAACATATTGAAATGTATCCCTCCTACAACCAATTCAAATTAAACTAGTTAATCTATTTTGTACATAATTTGCAATATCTTAAATAACCTAATAATGTTCATGTGTTTAGAATACATTAGTTTCAATAAAAAATATTTAAAAACCTTCAAAAAGAAAATTTTATAAATATTAAAGACGGTGTTATTCTTTGGTTGTAATGATTCATTTATTTTATTTTTTTCTCTACAAATTATTTTTCATGGATAAAAATTATCTAATTTTTAATATATAAATTATATCATTATACTCATTAAATAATGATATTATAAAAAATTAAATTGGTTTCTAATAATCTTTTTTTAATTGTAAACTGTTTAGGTCACTACTGGAAAAATACATCTGTATGTTATCTTTTAGTTTTTTTATTATGTCACTAAAAAAGTGTTGTACATATAATAAAAATTAATTATAAAATTTTTATAATAGTGATTTCAAAAAATATATTACAATTTATTTTAACATGAGTTCAAATATAAATAAACATTGAAATCCATATCCACAACACATATTGTGGGACTATAAACATCAATTATTATGTTATCAGATGATGAATGGTTTTAACAACATTATCTATTATTATAACTAATTATGTAAGAAATATTCAATATATCATAGCATAATAATCAATGCCTAAAGGTAATTATTTTTTAAATCTAGTTACAATATCATACACCAATAATAGAAAATAAAATATACATAGACCAAAAACATCAATATTGTGATGTGTTTTAAAATAGCTAACATTTTGTGGAAACAATCAATGACCCATATTGGTATAAAATATAAAAATAATAAATAAAACTAACATTGTAAAATTATTTTATCAATATAAAAAGTATTATATCAAAAATTAATTATAAAATATATTAGGAACCTTACATATTTAATCTTTATTGATGAAATGATTATTTTGGAATAATAAATTTAAAATAAAACCCACCATAAAAATCTAAAATAAAAATCTTTTTCATAATTAAATTAAATGTTTTTTATTTTCACATCGAAATAAATAATTTTCAGAATTTCTACCCAAATGAAACCCATGAAACAACTAATAGGTCCTTTTGAATATTCATATTAACAAATACTACATGACAAAAAAGATTAATAATGAACGAATAATAGAGTAAAAGAATTTAAATATCAAAAAAATCAATATAGTTTTCATGATCTCAAATAGTTAAGAGTATAACCAAATTAATGTGCATCTATTTTGGAATAATTAAAATAACTTATAGTGACCAATAAAATATAAAATTTTTCCTCCTCATGTTTAAATCATGTTTTAATGATCACAAATTTAGTTAACATTATTTAATATTTATCAAATCATGTGTAGAAATGTTTGGTTTCCCTATTCATTAATGTTTACAAATCATGGTATAATATTTCATAAGATCTTGATTCCGAATATTATAAATCATTTTTGAATATTTTAATCTCTATTTTAACTAGTTTTATAACATTTTATTATATTATGACTTAAGTCTAATTAATTTTGTCAATAGTATTTCCTAACACAATTTTACTGATATTTGGATAAGTCTGAGAAACCATAAGGCTGCCACCAGTTCTAGATTTTTGAAAAGTCCCTAACACCAGGATTTTGACACTGTAATCCAGACACTGTGACCCTGACAGCGTAATCTGGACATTGTGACCCTGACACCATAATCCAAACACTGTGACCCTAACACCGCATTCCAAACACCGTAATATTGACACAGTAACTTAGACACCATAACTAGTTTCAGATTTCATAATGTTTTTGACACCAGTTCCTTAATACCATCACTAAGAAATAGTTCAATGTTTTGTCAAAGGAATAGACATCGTTACCTGAGACACCTTGATCCTGATAGAACATTTATCCTACCAGTTATTAATCTCAAAGAAATTACGGCATTGTGAATACCTCACCTCTAAATGGAAAAGGAGAAGACATCATTTTCCAATGAAACAGTTTCCAAGTGATATTGTTTCAAGTCAAACTGTGACATGATTCTTTAATATTTTATTAGTTATTTTCAATTTAATTTATAACTTTTGTATTGTAGTTATTTAATGGAACTTACATTATTAATATTTATTTATAGAAATTTCACCTGATTGTACACAGTATGAGGTGTAGAAATCATGCTTCCTATCATCCCCAATACATTCACACTGAAAAATGATAAGAACACGAGACTCATAGCCCAAGACGTGCAAGAATTTGTTAATATAACTCATGAATGAAACAATATACTAATTAATAACACACTCAGAACTATCAATAAAAAAAGGTCTAACTACGATAGATCAGAGCCTAAAACATCTTCATAGTACCAACTCATAGAAGAACATGAGCTTCATATCTTACTTCAGGGAATAGGAGACCAGAGCACCTGACTCGTGATACTATATTTTTTATAATAGGACTTGATATTTTCATCTTCTTCTTCCTACAAGTCCAGAGCTACATATATCAACACTCAGAGCATTTCTAATCCTTTCTCATCATCTTTTCTCTATAGTGTACAATTTTTGGCTTTTGAGAAGTGTGCGTGTATTTATTAAAACACACACTATCTCTTGTATTAAACTAAAGGATAAAAATTTCCCCCCCTCTTATATCTTATTACATTTATTTACTCTCATAGATAAGTGTGGAAGAGTTAATTGTGTGACCTTGTAGATTATGCCCATGAAGAGAAGTGGAAGATGTTGTGTGACCTAGATAGTCCTGCGTTCTATTGTTTACCCCGATCAAGGGACTGCATCAGCTATATTAATATAAACTTCTTGGTTGAAGGTGATCACCAAGTAGAGTTGATTAGGTGTGTTCTTGAGACTGAACGACATGTTTTATCTGCTGCGTGTTTCGATTTATTTTTTCTCTGTTTTAATTTAGTTTTCAGAAAACTAAACATTACATTGATAGTTAGTCTTGGATAGTAGTTATAAATCTTCTTACTTATTAGAATAGTTTCAAAAGTTGTATCAATATATCTTATTGATACTACTAATAATTAATCAATCTTATGAGAATCTGTTTGAATAGTGAAACTTATACAATATTATTACCTTGATTAACATGCCTATTTTAGTTTAAATTTTTTTAATATTTTATGCAATCCTTTTTAACAAATTTTTTTATAGAAATTAAATTCACCCCCTCTTGAGTGTCCTATTCTGACCATCATTTGGTATCATGGTAGTTTATTATTGTTAGGGCCCTATTTTAAAAACATTTCAATAGTGATTTTAGTTTTACTTTAAATATCTATAAAATTAGGTTAGTTCTATATTAATATATCTTTGAAAATATTTCATTATTTTGTTTAACTGACTAGAATTTGTTTCTACTAATAGACCTACATTCATTATTTGAGCTAATTATTCCCAATGGAAAAATTAAATGAAAATGCATTTATAAAGTTTGGGTTTTGAAATTTGGTCTTCAATTGTAGATGAGTATAAGATTCCTAATTATTCTATAACTAGTTGGAATGACCCAACTAAAACATATTATAACAATAATTATAAATCCATGAAATCATTATACTACTCTTTAAAAGATAAGCTATTTAATAGAATTTTTTCATGTGTTGGTTGAGACTTTGCCTTAATGAAGAGCTGTTTTGTTCTGGAACTTGAGGTAGCAGAATGCTGAAGACATGTTGGGTCTGATCTCTCTCTTTTGGTAGTTAGTGCAGATCTTCTTCTGGAGCTTTATGAAGCTTGCCCTTTGGATTTCTTTGGTAACTTGCACATGCAGATTTCTTCTTGCTGGAGACCCGCAGTTTCATCTTCTTGAATTCCTCCATCTACTTTTTGGTTGAAGTCATCTTGATTTTGCCGGAATACTTAGTTTCTCTATTGGTTATTTGCTACTGGTCCTTCCTTGCACCTGTTTTGTTGCAGACTTGTGGAGACGATGCCCTGACTGATTCATATATGCTTTTAAAAGTGTGGATCCAGTTCTGGATTCTGAAGTTCCAGAATGATGAGGAAATGGTGGGGCTGATCATGCAAATCTTCTTCTGGATTCTTTTGGAATCTTTTGTTGGTTTTTACGCGGTCTTTTAAAGTTGTATCTTTGTTGGTCTTTTATATTTCAAGATGGTGTATGCATTTTACACCTCGAGATCTTCTTGTAACCTTTTTATTTAATAAATTTCTTTTGGCATGGATTGGGTAACCAATCCATGTCGCCTCTTTGAAAAAAAAATTATAGTGTTATAGAAATGATACATAACACATATTCTATTAAATATGATAATGTTAAGATAAATCCTAATAAACCTATTTATGAAATGTATCCCAGAATTAATGAAAAAGTAATCACTATGATCTATCTGGGAAGAGTTGTTACTAACAAAGAACAAATTATGAGGATTCTTAGATTCCTACTTGATAGATGGAGAGTAACTATTGTCTCTATTAGAGAGTCATGTGACATCATTCATTGTGAAACTAATCATGTTCGAAGAAGAGCTGACAATAAACAAGGAAGTGGAGTATGAACCCAAAAACAATCTGTGGAATTTAATACCACTACCTCGAAACACAATGAAAAAGTGAAACTAAAATCCTCTATGAAAATTTCTAGCAGTGAATAATCATCACCCAATAGTGATGAGGATATGAATCAATTATCCATAAGGTTTAAAAAAATTTACAAAGTTATAAATTTTCCAGAAATCCTAAAATCAAAGGAAGATATGATAAATGGAAATATGGATGAAGGATTTAAAAAGAAATGACATGTATGATGAGATAGTATGTTACGAATGTAAGTGACAGGGACATGTAAATGCTGATTATCCTATGGTAAAGTATAAAAAAATATGAATAAAAAGATAGAATGTATAAAAAGAAAATTAAATAAACTTGGAGTACTTATGAGGACCATTCAAGTGACTCAGAGTCTTCACATGACAAACAAGATAACAAATCCAATATTTGATTCATGACAAACACATCTGAGGTTATCAAGTAATCTCCCTACAAATTCATAATTATTCTGGAGATGAAAGTGATTCTGAAAATATTACTAAAAAAAGAAGTGTTTGATTATTGAAATATTCTTATAGAGACATGTGACAAACTAAAAGATAAATAAATTTCTTTAATGAGATAGTATGCTCTTACCTCAATTATTAAATTTGAACATGTCGTAGAAAGATAAAAATGTTTTCAATTACTCATAGAAAATAATGAATTAAAGCTATGTGTTGGGAAATTTTAAAAGGACCATTAAAGGTTTATTAGTGGTGAAGATATCTTGGTACAAATTCTAGGTAGAGAAATTTCCTCTAAATACAAAATTGGTATATACTATCATCCTGGTAAAACAAATTTTGGACAAACCAATTTTGTTTCTAAATCTAGAACCTATTGCTTTATTCATAGTTCATGAAAACATTATGCTAGTTCAAACTATGATACATCCTATGTTGTTTCGAGTTTTTTTTGGACCAAATAATGTTTATTTCTCAAATAATTTACATAAATCTTATAGAAAACATATGAGGTAGATGTAGGTTCTTAAATAACTAGTTACTTATATTACTATACCCAGTTAAATATTTGTCCCAATGTTTTTTCATATTTATATTTTATTGGAAATATATTTGAAGGGCTTCTATAGATTATTATAGTACATGGATAGTGGGTGTTCATGACACATGAAAGTAAAATATTCAATTTTCAAGAACCTAATAATTATCGATGCTGGGCATGTCAGTTTTCATAACAATTCCATGTGAAAAATTACTGGCCTATGCTAAATCAGTAACTGTAACTTAGTTTTAATTTCTAAAGTACTTTTTTTGACGGAATAAATTATAATCTTCTTAGTATTTCAAAACCATGGGATGATGGATTTAATGTTAAATTTTAAAATTATGCTTGTAATGTTCTTATTTATAAAAAGGAATTAGTATTTTATACATTATGAAATGAAAAAGTATATTTTTTGTTAACTTATATTCTTTAGATTCTCAAAATGATTCACGTTTAAGTGTATTTCACAAAGAGTATTGGCATTAGCATAGAAGACTAGGACACTGCAATAATCACTCCCTTAGAAAGATAACTAGAAAAAGTTTATTCAAATATCAACCCAAAGTAGAGTTTCAGAATGATAAAGTGTGTAATACTTGGCAAAAGGGTAAACAACACAAAATTTCCTTCAAACCAAAGAAAGAAGTATCAACTACTTAACCTCTCAAGATGGTTCACATGGATTTTTTGGACCATCTAGAGTTGTTAGTATAAATGGGATGATCTATGTTCATGTTCATGTTGATGACCTTTTTAGGTATACATATAACTTCTTATTGGCTCAAACAAGTTAAGCCTCCTCTCATTTCACCAAGTATGCAAAAACTATTGAAAATATAAATGGACATAGAATTAATTGTCTAAGAAGTGACCATGGCTGTGAATTTGAAAATCATGAGTTTGAGTCCTTTTTCTCACAAAATGGATATATTAGTAATTTCTATGCCCCTAGAACACCTCAATAAAAAGTAGTATTAGAAATAAGAAATATGACCATGCAGAAACATTCTAGATTCAAGATTAGTGAATATGACTTACCCAGTTATTTTGGAATGAAGCTATAAATACATCATTATATATTATTAATATAGTGTTTGTTAGATCTATTCTTAAATGAACTTCATTTGAGTTGAGGTAAAATAGAAACCACAAAGTGAACTACTTTAAAGTAATTGGTTTTAGAGTCTATATCCTTAATTCTAAGGAAAATATTGAAATATTTTCATCCTAGAGTGATGAAAATATCTTTCTAGGATATTCAATCTCTACTAAAGCCTATTGATTTTTTTAAGAAAATAACTAAATGTGCGGAGGAATATTTTCATGTCATGTTGGATGTGACAAATCCACATGACCCTAAGACTTCTATAGAGAATCTTGGGGATGATACGTCAAATGTAGATATCAATGTTAAATCTTCTGACCATCTTATGAAGGAATCTGTTAAAAATTATAGATCTGTAAATTCTTCATATTCAAGCCATAATGAACCCAAACCAGTTAAAGAGCTTGAAATCACTAGCCCCTCTTTTTCTTGAAATTTTATAACTACTAAGAACATTCCTTTAGATTCTGTTGTTAGATATTTTGATAAAGGAACACAAACTAGAGATTCTTTAGATATTAGGTTGAACAACTTGCTTTTTTTCACAAATTGATCCTTAAAACATCAATAATGGTATCAATGATGAATTTAATATGATAGATATGAAATAAAATGTTAATCATTTTGAAAGGAACAAATTTTGGAAACATTATGATAGGCCCAGAGACATTTAACCATAGGCACTAAGTGGGTGTTTAGAAATAATGTATATAAATCTAGTAACATAGTTAGAAAAAAGATATATTGGTTGCAGAAGGCTATAATAAAGAATAAATAATTTACTATGAGGAGACTGTCACACTAGTATCTAGAATTGAATCCATTATAATCATTCTTTCATATGCATCACATATAAATTTCAAACTATATCAAATGGGAGTCAAAAGTTAATTACTAAATGATTATATATTTGAGGATGTTTTTTAGAACAAACCCCATGTTTCAAAAATCCTCACTTTCAAAATCATGTTTTTAATTTATCAAAATCATTCTATGGTTTAAAACAAGCTCCAAGAGCTTGGTATGACTGATTAAGTACTTTTTTAATTTACAATGGTTTTACAAAAGGTATAAATGATCATACTCCTTTTTCTAAATGAATTTTTCAATGTCGTTCTAGTACTTCAAATTTATGTAGATGATATTATTTTGGGTTCTTCAATTTTCTTATGTATTTAGTTTTCTAAATAATGAAAAATGAATTTAAAATGAGTTTTATGGATTAATTAAAATTTTTTCTTTCATTTCAAATCGTCCAAAATAAGTATGGTATTATTTTAAATCTATGAAAATATACTAAATATCATTTAAAACGTTTTGTCTTGGACTAAACTAAATGTAGTGCTACTCTAATGAGTACTACTTGTAAGATAGATCTTGATGAATATAGAAAATCTGATGATCAAACCACATACAGAGGAATGATTCAAAGCTTACTCTACATAACTTTTAGATGACTTGATATTATGTTTAGTGTATGTATGTGTTATGTCTTTCAAGAAAACCCTAAAGTGTCTTATTTATTATTGGTTAAAATGATTTTCAATTACCTCAAACATACACCCAATCTAGTACTATTCTATCGTAGAGGAGAATAATTTCCGTTAGTTAGCAATTCTAGTGCTGATTTTGGTGGTTGTAAGTTAGATAGAAAAGGCACCTCTAGAATATGTCACATTTAAGGCATGTCACTAGTGTCATGGTGTAGTAATTAAAAAAACTCTATTGCATTATATAATGATGAAGGATAATACATATATGTTGGTAGTTGTTGTGCACAAATTATTTTGATGAAACACACGTTACCAGACTATGGATATCAATTCATACATGTTCCTAAAAATTGGGAGAATAAAAGTGATATTAATATTTCAAAGAATTGTATTTTAACCTATATGAAATAGCATCTGGATGCAATTCCTCACTTTTTGAGGGATAATTATCAAAAAGGTGATATTAATTTGGTATTCATAGGAACCGAACATCAAAATTTCAATATATTCACTAAACCGTTAAATTATAAAAAGATAAATTACATCATATATGAATTATGATAAATCATAAGTAAAATGATTAAGGTATTGAAGTTACTTTCTCACAGTTACTTGTACAATGTTTATTGTTTCCAAATTCTCGATTTCACATGTTATTGTCTTGGAATTCCTGTATCAATTTCACAGTTTCACAAGTTACTGGCTTGAAGTTACTATCTCATGATTACTATCTCACAATTAATGTATATCGGTTATTGTCGTACAATTAATATATAAATGATATGGTTTCACTGTTTGGAGTCATACCATAATGATGACACCGTGACAATCTATTCTGGTCTCACCATAATGAATCTATTTTCTTTTTTTAGAATTTTATTTCATATATCACTGTGTTGATTATTTTATTATTTTATTCCGGGTTTTTGAATTTGCAATGCTGGAAATCCATAAATGATAAAAACCCAATAACTACCATTCTATTCATCACTCGAGATATCTTATCTTGAATCTGAATCCCAACTCTTCCAAACTGTTAGTCCTCTTTCAGCCTTTTATCTCTTTCAAACACACATTGACTACCCAGAATGAAGCTCAAATCTTCATCAAATCTTGCGAAGTGCAAATCTCAGATGAATGTGAAAAATGCACCTAAAGAAATTCATGATGGACCTTTGAATACGAATCTTTCCAATAGAATCGTAGTACCTGGAAAGTATGTTTGTCTAAAGTAGTTTCAGAAAAGTAATTCAATAGTTATGAATGTACTTGAAGAGCAAGGATGGCTGAACTGGTTTACAATGGAGAAAATACTAATTTATCACAAACATGTTTCTCAGTTTTATTGCTATTTCCAGAGTTCATTAAATTTGAAGATGAATTTTTTGTGATAATATAGTTTAATTGTCGAAGGTGTAATTTTTCTTTGATGTTGTGGGATGGATTCCTAGGGATAACTAATGAAGGAATATTTGAGGACTACAAAAGAGGTCCTCCTCCTCCTAGTTTGGTTTTTATCTTAAAAGATTCCATAAAAAGTTTCATTGTAAAAAAGAAGAAAATAAGGGAAATCGATGCTGAGTTGGATGGTGAGACAAGGATGCTATTTACGTTTATCTAGAATCTAATATGTCCAAGGAAGGGGTATTTTTTACTATTAAGTATCAAGATGTATTATTTATACGTCTTATAAAAAATGGGCACACTATTAATATCTATAATTATATTATACTTCAAATGTGTTAAATGATCAAGAAAACTTAGAAGTCTATCACTTTTTTCTATTCATTATTAATCTCTGAAATGCTATCTTTTATAGGATTCATAGGCCTGAATGAAGATGTCATTGAAAATTATGAGTCGTGTATCTCAAAGGATAAAATAATAACAAGAAAATAAGTCGGAATCCTTAGAAAAAATATGGGTCGAGGATAATGAAAGGCTTTATGAAAAGTTTAATCTAGTTGATATTACATAAAGACCTAAGAAAATATTTGATCATAGTTTAGAACTAGATGAATTTGTTGATTATTCAGATGGAGAAGTAGGAGATGCAGTTGTTGCACCTATGTAAGGAACTATCTTGGACCAAGAAGACAGTGGTCTACCAATTCCAAAAACTGAAGTTGAAAAATATGTACCTATTACTAAAATAATTATTAATTAAATGGAGGAACCTACTTTCGGAAAATAACTGGCTTCTAGTGTAAATGAATAATTTGTTCCTGAGGATCATTAAGAAGAAGAAAATGATATTGAGGAAGAAGCTATTGTTGGGGAACTATGAATATAATAAGATGATCCTTGAATTTTCATATCTGTTGAGGAATGAATGTAACATGCCATTCAGCTATCTCAAAAGAAAATTGGAGAGCTTATTAATGATGAAAATTTAAAAATATTTCATGGGAGTGAATCTCTTAGTAGAATAATAGATGAACAAGTTGTGGGGGAGAATCACCCCAGTCTAAAAAGTGTTCAAGTTACCAATCATGTTGATCAAAGCACAATAGATACCTAGTATAAGTTACCTAGCTACATTGATGTGGAAAATAACTATGAGGACTCGGTTAAAGGTATAGATTCTTCCATTGTGGTTCTATTAAAACCAATGTCTTCTCAAGAATTAATCTCTGCTAAAGAGCCTGAACTGGACTCACCTCATGTTCCTGAATGTATACAAGAACCTTTGGTTTCTGTGATTCAAATTGATATTAAAACTTTTAGAGATACTTTGTTCACTTGATTTTAAAATAACATGAACTCACTGCCTAATCTTGTGACAAATATCAATGAAAGAGATGCCGCCTTGTTTTTCGAGAAAACCATATAGAAAATTAAACTTATAATGCTTCATGAAATACCAAAATTTAGGATTTAGTGATGATGTTAATTCTCTTAGATATGTGGTCGAAGATATAATAAAATTGTTGAAAACTCGATAATATACTACTTCTCATTCTACCGAGGATGTTACTGATCCGATTCCATAGATATTTTCATCTCTAATTAAACCAAATTTGACTAAAATATATGAAAAATTGAATGATAGAAACATCAATATAGTAAATCAAATGTTTGATCTTGTTTTAGGCCTTTATAAGATGACTGATGAGTATAAGGGATGTTTAATGAATGTTTTCAATCATCTTAAGTCTCTCACATCATCCGTTATGGCTTCAAATACCTCTATAGGGTCATCTCATCCTATAGACAATGATTTGAGTTAGATAATTATTAAAGAAGATCATTATTCAGTTATAAGTGGTTTTGACAAGGCATGTTATAAGTGGTATTGACTGAGTAGTTGACATTGTGTGGATTGAGTAAAATATTTTCAATGATGCTCGGGAAGAAATTATTATGAAATTGTACATCTACTTTAATAGGATTTACACTATGCATGATCTGGCCAATCATTTCAAGTACCTTTTAATGAATTTGGAAATTCCTCCAATCACTCAAGCATTCCAGAATCAAGTCCAAAAGATGAAATATTTCACACCTCTGTTGTAAAAAATCAAGTAGAAAAAATATGATTTCTAGAAGGAAATGTTGTATGGTTGTTAGATTATTACTGATTTAATTCAATTTTTGAAACGTTTTCTTCCTATGAAAAGCACTACAATTATAGCTCATACAGCTACATATATTCTTCTTGGATCAACCCCATCCTCATCCACTAATTTTATTTCCATATAAATATCTGTATCTTAGGATCTGAGCCAGATTAGACCTGTTATCCTTGACAAGTCCTTGCCTCAGTCTTCAAACAAACCCACTCTGGAACCTTCTATTTTTGAAGGACTACTTATTCCTTCTCTGGAAATTAGATTAATGCCTTCTTCAAAATCACATTATACATCTATATCTCCTTATAATGATGTTACCTTGGGAATAGAGAAGATTGATAGTGCTAATGTGAACCGAAAAATGTAATTCGATTGGGATGATGTCCATTCTTCCAAATGACTGTAATGACCTCTATATTTCCATCTTATGAAATGTGCACAATTTATTTTTTTACATTCTTATTCAACATCATTCCATGTTTATTTTTCCTTTATTATTTTAGTTTGGTTATCCCAAAAAGGGAAGAATAATAAGAATAGACATCAAAATCATATGATTTCTGATCATAAAAAAGGGGCAGATTGTTGGACTCCACATGTTTTAATAATGTTTTAATGATCAAAAACTTTATTTCCCTGGTTTAATCTATCTCAAATCATGTGCTAGTATGGTTTTCAATATTCATTATAGTTTCCAACTCATGGTATAAAAATTCCCAAGATCCTCATTAAAATCTTATAAGTCATTTTTGAATATTGTAAAGTATATTTGATCTAATAATATAATGTTGTATTATATTAATTCTTAATTCTAATTAATTATATGATTATTATTTCCAAAGATAGTTTTATAGATATTTGGCATTGTCTGAGAAACCATATGTCTTCCACCAATTATGGATTTTGGAAAATTACTTGACACCGTGACCTTGACACTGTAATCTGGACACTGTGACCCTAACACCATAATCCACACACTGTGACCCTTCCATCGTAATCCACACACTCTGACCCAGACACTGTAATCTATACACCGTGACCCTGAAACCATAATCTTGACACCGTAATCCGGACACCATGAATTAGACACTGTAACTAGTTTCATATTTCATAAATTTGGTGACATTGGTTCCTTACTACCATCACCAAGTCACTGTTACATGAGACACCATGATCCTAACAGTGCATATGTGATACCGGTTCTTTATCTCAATGCAACTATGGCGTCATGACTATCTCAATTCTCAAAGGATAAAGAAAATAAACTATTTCTTAGTGACACAATTTCCAAGATATACCATTTCAAGATGAATTGTGACACTATTGTTTAATATTTTTTTGGTTTTTTTCAATTTAATTTCTTAATAGTCATATTATAATTATTTAACTGAACTGAAATTTTTAATGTTTCTTTATAGACATGTCACCAAACAGTGTGAGGTAAGAGTTATAGAAATCATTCTTCGTGTCGGCCCTAACACATGCACCCTGAAAAAATAACCAGAACACGAGATGCAGATCACGAGATGAGTAAGAGTTTGAAAAGCTAACTCAGGCATGAAACAATATACCACTGAAGAACAAAAAAAGCAATATCAATCCAAAAAAGGCTGAACGACTATAGATTAGAGCCTATGACATCATTGTAGTACCAAATCAAAGTAGAACACAAGCTACATAGATTACTTCATCAAACTAGAAATCAGAGAACCAGACTCACAATACTCAACTTTTCAGAATAGGAATTGATATTTGCATCTTCTTCATCATACATGTCTAGAGCTACATAGAGAAACACTAATAGAATTTAAAATCCTTTTTCATCATATTTTCTTTGTTTTGTACAGTTTTTAGCTTTCACACAGCGTGTGTGTCTATATTAAAACACAGAATGTCTCCTGTATTAAAATGGTGGATACATGATATCATTCCTCTCATATCTTCTTCCATCTATTTACTCCGATAGATAAGTGTGGAAGAGGTACTTGTGTGATGTGGTAGTTTATGCCCAAAAAACAGAAGAGGTTGCGTCACTTGGAAAGTCTTGTGTACTATTATTTACCCCAATCCAGGGTGTGGATCAAATTCATTAATATAAACTGCTTGGTGATAGGTGATCACTAAATGGAGTTGATATGTTCTCTACTTGATACTGAAGCACTCCACTTATCTATTGTGGTTTTTATTTAGTTATTCCCTATTTAAATTTAAATTTTATAAAACTAAACATTACTTTTATACTTATTCTTGGATGGATCATATAATTTTATTCCTTAATAGAATAGTTTCAAATGTTATATCAATATCTCATATTGATAGTACTGATAATTAATTAATCTTTTGAGAATCTTTTTGAAGAACTAAAGTTTTATAATATAATTACCTTGATTAATTGGCCTGTTTTAATTTTAATTGGCTGAATCTTTTTAGAAATTATTTTCAACAAAAAAATTTAAAGGAACTCAAATCACCCTTCTTTTGTGTCATACTTCTACCAATTGAAAATATACTAACAAATGACCATATAATGAATAAAATGAAATAATTATTTAAGTATTATTTCCATCATCAAATAATAGGAAAAAATAATTATTATATTTATTATTCAATCATTGAGATATATATTCCACTATACAAGACTTATTAAGATATTACATAAACATTAACTTGTAATACTGATCCCTAAAATTAGTAATTTATGATAAATAATATTTTATTAAAAAACGTGTGTAGATTGTAATTTTTACAAATAATTAGTTAAATAATTAATGTTTTTATTAAATTAAAGTAAATATAATTGAAGGAGAACGATTACTTATAGGATAAATAATTTAAACAAATGTTCTAATATTTCATCACTGAAATAAAAATTAGTGACTACAAAATCATGTAGTAATAAAGAGGGGGGAGGGGGGGTGGGGATGGATTTGGTGTGACTTGTTTAAATAATTCCTAACATTTCATTTTATTTTATTTTAATTCAAAACTATTTCACATGTTAGGATGAGTAGATACCATATGTATTTAAGAATGAAATTAAAACGCATGACATAGTTCTTTTACATGGTTTGGTAGTAAGACCTTCTCATTGAGATGTTTCCTTATCCACTAGGAAGGGATCATGACTGTATCAATATGTGAATAAAATTAGTTAAACATCCCAGTTACAATATTTCAAAAGTTTATTAAAAACTCACACAATTCCTTTATTATGTTTGATTATAAACCCTAATCACTGGCCTCATGTAACTAGTTAGACACCCTAGCTTCATTATTATTCTTCAATTATATATATATATATAGACAGAAATAAATACATATTCTAGTAGTCTTCCTCCACAAGAAATTTGGATTCCCATAATATTTTTTCTTCTTCATGTTCTTCAACAGAAACAAATAATGATTTGGAGAACTAGTCATAAAACTAACCTTTATTCTCATAAAATATTATAGTAGATGTTATGTATTTCTAGAAGTATTTCACAACTTTGAATCCTTCTCTCTTTGTTGTTATTTTTTATCATTCTCCTCAAATTTGATCATTATATTCATCAATTCATAAAATAATTTAAAATATCTACTTTTAATTAATTATCTATTTATAATGTCTATAAATAATTAAATTTGGGATATCTCTTTTATTCTTATATAAAAAAAAATGTTTCTACTGATTTTATTAAATAATGGAATCAATATCTCTCAAAAAACTCTTCTGTGATGTCTGTAAAAACTCTAAATATATAACCCAATATTTTATTAATATCAGTACAGATATTTAAATTCAATAAAAAGTCAATAATACTATCCGTAAAATAATCACATTAAATATCTTAATTTTAAATAACATGATGACTTAGAATAAATCCATTAGCTCGCATTATAATAATGTATCCATTAACACTGTAATTTCTAATATTTGACTTCATCTCACACACTCTCTCTTTAAAATCTTGATTAAGAGGAAATTTCTCATGATCTATATAATATTATCGACTAATATCTATATATTATGAGTCACCTTCAATTTATACTCATTAATTTCTATTATACCACATTGGGAACGTAAACAATTACCTATATTCTTTATTTTTCTATCACCCTTGATATCTAAAATAAAATCCCACCCAGATCTCCGGAACATCTAAAAATACATAACCACATTGCATCACATGATTTCCGTTATCTATGTATAAATATAAACAAAATATTACTCTCATTAATAACTACTAAAAAATTAAAACATGATTGAACCAGAATAATTTAATTATTTTATTTTGAAATCATTTAAAACTATTTAATCATCATAAAAATTAATTTTCTTCAGAATATTTAAATTATGGGATATTTGGTAAATTAAATTCATATACAATAAAAATTCTAAATCAGATACTTGTATAAAAATATACAATGTAGAAATATAATATATGGTTATTATAGTGACATAATCATTTTACACATTTTATTACATGATTTTTAATATAAACATCCATTAATTACAACCCAATGATCGGGAGGCATGACGTCTTTGGAAGACTATGATCATGTTACGACAAATGAATCTAAAACATGGAGTCCAAAATTTTAAATACATAGTAACATCATAAAATAAATTGTATATCGTAAAAATATAGAGGTTACCCTGGGGAAAACATGAAATAATGGGATCATCTAGAAATAATAGTAATGTACTAATAAATATAAGGATTTATAAAATTTGAGTTAAAGATATAACATGATATGATAAAAGTAAATGAACTTAAGTAAAAAAATAGGGGAATAAAATAAATAGAATGGAATCATATGATCATTTAAATAGTTAAAAGTGAAAAATATATAATACATGATATAAAATAAGAAAATAATAACTACTAAGACAACATCAAATGGTGTACATATTCCAACAGTGGAATTTTTTCACTCTCTAATATGATATATGGCATCTCATGTGACTAATAGAATACCTAATCAATTATGAGGGTTGTATTATTTTAGGAACTCTTAGAAAATTAATTTCATGTACATAAAAATTAATTCCACATAAGGATATCAATCATAAGTCATAAACATAAGAATTACCAATTTAAAGAAATGTGCTTCATAATAATGTATCATAAAATAATGAAAATAAATTTCTTAAAGAAATAATTTAAAAAATGTTCATAAGCAATTTATTAAATCCTTGAAATGAATGTATAATGTGATAATTCTATATGTAAGAGATGAATATGAAATTTTTTGGAGAATTCCATATGATTAAAGAGATAGATAATGTGATTTAGAGAGAGTGGCGAAAACCCAAAGAAACTGTTTGTCTAGGGAGATCCATTACTTTGAACCTGATTCATCACATTCTTTATTTATCTTATTAAATAATAAAAATAATCTTATTACATAATTTCTTAATAATTTTTCCAAAATTATTATTTCTTTTATTTTATTCATTTCTACTCCATATTAAATTACTTTAGCATTAGGTTCTTGTCGTAAGTTATGTTGAAGTTCAGATCATATATATACTATCACCTTGGAAAGTTGAATAAGGTAAGATAAATTATTAATTTACCATATAAGGAATGTAAATAATGAAATAATTATCATTTTTATGAATAAATTATACCTTTTAAACCAATCATGAGATATGGTTACAAAAAAATTATAATTTTACAATCATGGATGCGGTAACTCATACGTTTACATGAGTTACATTTATATTTGTCAAAGATCACAATGTAACGGAGGGAAGTTTTAGGTTATCTTTTTTAGGATGTAAATTATATTAGAAATATAATATTATTTCATTATATACCCTTACATGGACTATCCATGTGATTAATTAATGTAATGAATACAAATCGCTCAGTGAAACAGTAGTCAACTGATCAAACGAAGAATGTAATCATTAATTCATTTGATGGTAAGGTAAGAAAGTTTGTCATATATTTATATTCTAAAATTATTATTATTTAATTTATATAATATACGAAAATGAAGTTAATAATTATTATCTAACAAGTAAACCATAATTTAAAAATGAATCCCATCAATTTTTAGGATTGTAGTCTACCTTATACATAAGAAACTTTATTGTATTTCTCAAGAAATGGAAATTAAGATATTATATGTGATATTACAAATCCAAAATTGTTATTATATCATAATTATCCTATGAAATTTTTATATAATTCTATATATTGATATGTCATAATTAGTGATTAAAAATGAATTAAGATAGTTCAGGAGGAGGTAGTCCGCCACACACATGACCAATAATTTATTTTCCCAATTAAGGGAAAGAGAAATGGGTTTAGGTCATTCCAATAAAAAAATGTCCATATAAGTAATAAATTGATGTTATTATATAATAAGAATTTAATTTTAATTTAACATGGTGGAAGGAAAAATAATATTAAAATCTCAATTAAGAATGTTACCTATTATTTGGAGAATGAATTAATGATTATACAGAAAGGATTTCTAGATTTTATTTCTGATCAATAAAAATATTTTGGGAAGATGTGAGGGAATTAAGTAATTTACATCAGTAGGTATTGGATGAATCAATTGGTTTTTAATGTGTAAAGTGGATAGGAGACGTAGTGACCTTTTATAAGTGGGGGAGAATACATTGTTGGAATTATTGAAATAAAAGAATTACAACAACGTTTCTCTCATGATAAAAATGAAAAATTAGAAATAAAATCCATTATAGGAGTAAATTTATAAATATTTCAATAAAATGGGATTTAAAAATGTTTTGGGAGATTTTAACAATTCTTTATATAATCTAATGATAAATGTGTTCTTACCATAATCACTAAAATTAATTTTTAATGTAATTATAATTAATTAAGTTTAAATTATTAGATAATATAACTTATGTGGATTATGAATATCTATTCCATTTTTCATATTCTAGTCAAATAAGTGGAATGAAATAATTTAACATTAGGCTCACATATGGGTTAATATTGTTTTTCATGAAATTCATTTTTCACACATAATATGACCAAACTACAAGAATATGACATGTAATAATAATTAAATGAATTTAAATTCATATATATATATATATATTATAAATATCAATTAAATAATTATAAATTATGGGTTATTATAATTAATTAATATATAGATAAATTATACACTTTTAAATAGTTTTTTGATAAAAAGTGAGTTTAACCCTAAGAGTAAACTAGTACTAAAATCGAGTATAATGATTATTTTAAAGTAATTAATTAGATTTAATATAACTAAGTAAAACATATATTAATTTTAAATAGAAATTATAATAATGGAACATAATTTATTATAAACAAATGAAAATTTTATAAAACTATGTGATTTCCAATATTCACTAATAATTAATATTATCATTAAAAAACCAAAATTTCACTCTAATTTAATATATAAATTATTATTTCAAAATTACATTTACTTTAATTAATAATATTTCCAGTAGTTTTAAAATTCAATAATATGATTTTCACAGAAAATAAATCAATTTTTTTTGAAATTATTCTTTTTATTCAAAATTGAGTTCTTATTTTCTAAGAGTATTTGAATTCAGTAGAAAAAATATATATATATTTCATAAAATACGTAATTCTATTCATAATAAAATAATTTATGGATATCTTATTACATCTTTATTTAAATAATCAGATTTTTTTTGGGATCAGTGTTGCATTCCTCATGTGCTATAGAGATTTATTTTCATTTGAAAAAACATGATGTGTTATATTCTTTCACCATAAATAATTTTTCCTTTAAAATTTCATACTATATATTATGGTAAAAATACTTGAGGGTGGTTCTAATTCTGTTCCTCATCACGTGATTCTGTTTCTTCCTAAAAATTGTGGTTTCACCACAAAAACAATGACCAGGTGAGTTATCTTATTTCATAAAACCGTTTATCTTGAATCTAATCTCTTAAAAAACTTTTCATTATATGATACATATACATACAATAGTATAACATTCATAATTATTACATTTGAGGTTTCTGAAATATTTTTTCATAAGAGGGATACATAGAAGACATCATGTATTGAAGATAGCTTAGGTGACAGTGGTAGTCAACATCCAACTCCTGTGATGTGATCAATGATCTAAAGGGGGTAGATGTATCAAATAATATGATTTACCTACTTCCAAAACCCCATAAATTGCATCCCTATTGAAATATTCTAGTTCCTGTTATCTCTAAACTAAAACTATATATATCATTGACGATTTTATGCCATGATTTTATATCGACATAAAATGTTTTTCAAATGTCATTGAACGGTTTAAAAAATCCATATCGTCACATAGTCATTGTTAGGTCCCATCATATTTTTCTCTATAGCTTCATACCATAATATCAAAGTCTAACACTACTTACCATACCAATCCACATAATGATACATTTAAATTATAGAATGAAATATTTTTTATATGCAAAATCATTTAGGGAAATTTGAATATCCCAACAACCTTGTAAATACAATGAATAAGATATAAATATATACAATAGATTTTTGATGGTTCTCTCAGACTAACCATCAGTCTAAGGGGTGATAAGAAGTACTGAAACTGAGTTATGTAACCAACACCAATAGAAGAATTATATAGAAACATGAAATAAACATTTAACCTCAACCAGATACAATGGATATTGGCACACTATGAAACCATAAATCTTCATATATATATATATATATGTATATATATATATGCTTATATGATATTTGGTTAAGAAGGAAAAATTCCATGACAGAATAGAAATGGGTCGACTATATAAGATGGTCGACTACCACATAATTTTTGTTATTTCCGTTAGGATTCATGGGGATTCCTATAATGAAATCTTTTGTAATGTGTTAACATTTCCACACTAGTATTGGAAATGGTTTCATATTACCCTTATAATTCTTTCATTCATCATTAAATATTTAGTACACTAAGAATCAATATATAAATCCCACAATCTCCCTCTTCATTCTATCCCATTTGACGTTTTTCTTAAAATGTATATATATATTAGTGCCTATATAAAGAATAATGAAACATGATCTATGTAAATCATCCAAAATATCCCTATTCAGCAATATTTTTGTAGAGATACGTATCTTGGTTCCAATCCTTATAATCCCATCATTATAAAAGTTAAACTACGGTATATTCACTACATTTTAATGTATAACAACATCCACTTTTTATTCCGTGTTGATCATCTCAATAAAGGATGGTTGAGTAATTAATTGAGAATGGTAAGATGGATTTATTTTTATTATAATCCTGTCGATTCTTTTTAAGTCTATTATGTTTTTTTCTTTCTCAATTATAATCACTAATAAAATTTTCAAACCCTTATACATAGTGCACTTCCAACTTTGATTTATTTCCTCAGATGACTATATATTGACCAGACATTTTCAATGATTAGCTCTAACTATCTTCACTGGTGTATGTTATTATCCCCCCATGTGAATATATATTTTTTTATCTTATGATATTTATATATTTCACACTTCTCCCCATAGTTTAATTTCACCATGTTTTTAATGTAAATATCACTATATCCAACTACAAATCATGTGTTTGAAAGTTATACTCATGAAATTGTAATTATATTAATGGATAGGCTATCAAAAAATCATTACTGGTTATTAAATATCCCATAACCTTGGATTAATATTCAGTATATTAAACAAAATGTTCTCCACCTGATGGTAGCATTAGTAACATATTAGTGATATGCCTCCCTTTGTACTCCTTAAAGATCTATTTTAACTCACTATCCCGAAATAACATTACTCCCTTACATGTCAACTTGTTTAGTGGGTTTTAAAAACACAATACTTACCTACAAAATCATCAGTAACATCCTACTAATCCTTGGAATCTATGAATATTCATTGAAAATGTTGGTATGTTCCACTCCATAGTTGGATTTGTCTTACAAGGGCATACATATATATTTTTATTATTAACAATGTGCCCTAATATTAATACATCATTCATAAAGAACTCAAATTTAATATAATATTCAAAAATATTATCCTTTCTCATGGAATTTATCAAAGTATTTAAAATATTCTCGAGCTCCTCCTTGCTTTTGGTGTAAATCAGAATATTAAATATATAAACAATAAAAAATTTGTCGTGGTAATCTTTAAAGGCCCAATTATTATTATGATAAATATAGATAGATAATTAGTGAGTGTTAAAGGAATAACTATGAACTCATAGTTTATATTACTTGTTTGAATAAATGTTTTGGGGATATCAACCTTCATCACCCACAATTTGTGGTATCCCAATTGAAGGCCAACCATAGATAAAAACTAATCCACACAATGTTTATTAAAAAAGTCATCTATAATGGGATGAGGATAGTTTTTCTTTATATTAATTAGGTTGAGTTGGTGATAATTTAAACATAGGTTCATTGACCCATCCTTCTTTTTGATTAAGTGGACTAGTTCACCCCACATTAAAGCACAAGGGCATATACACCCTTTATCACGATTCTCCAATATTTTCTTCCTCAGATCCTCATGTTAAAAATGGATATTTTATACAGTAAAATTCATATTATAAAGGATCTAGGTAAGATATTAATTTATAATTATTTATCATGTGTTTGAGGAATATCCGAAAACTATTCAGGAAATACATAGGTATAATCCCTCACAGTAGGCATGTCTTAGAGCATGATGTAATCTATCGACTTAATCATATGTTCTACATATTATTTCACATAAAAAATAATATCCATACATAATATAATGATACCATGGAATATTCATCATCCTCCTTACACATATATAGAATTAGCGAGCGATTTATGATGTGGATGTTGATTTCATTCTTTCGTCATTTTATATTGGACATATATATATATATATATATATATATATATATATATGGAAAGCCAATACATTCCCATAATTGTACCCAATTCCTATAACTGATGTATCAATAGGTTTTCATGTAATTTAATAAAAAAAGTATTGAAAAAATATGAGTTATATACTTTGGAATAAATAATTGACACATTTCCCATCATCAATGGTAACTTGACCCTTATATTTCTTTATGATGGTTGAATATTTCTAATAGAGATACATGACAAAAAATAATTAACAGAACTGAAATAATAATTAATGTTAACTATTACTGAATAAATAACTAATTTTCATGCAACCAATTAATTTTTCAGGATCCACCGAAATATTTGTGATAGTATAGGTCCACCCTTTCTATCTAAGCCATATAGGTTGTTGTCTTATGTGGTCATCGATAACACTTGCCTTCAATAATTGATTAGAATAGTGTCTTTTTTCCTCTTAGTTATAAAATTAAACCACATGGTATGGGTTGGATGGAGAATTCCCATCATCCATAACATTCATAGGTTTCTCCTAATTGAAATTACAAGCTAGCTTCCTAATGACCCCTCATAGTTTCTACAATCAACCATGTTCCCATTATAATTTTTTTGGAAAAACTCTTCAAAGTAATGGAAATCCTTACTTATCTTTTCCCATAATGTTCACTTTTCAAATAGAATGTATTATAAAATAATAAATAAGTTTTTTTTTCAATATAAATTGTACAATTAATATAATAAGTTTATTATATATTGGTGATAACCATTTTCTTCTTGTTTTATCATTTTCTATGACAACATATTATTACTTTCATGTTACCAAATATACTTATCACATTTAACTCTTTTACATGATAAATTCAATTTTAATTTTTTATTTGAATACACAAACATAATATTCATTCAACGGTTATTAAAAAATATCTAAAAATAACTTTTTAATTTGTAATTTACATATATAAAAACCAAATTTAATTTCGTGGGTTAAAAAATGATTTAACTATCATGTCTCTAAGCTCTTTATATGAAAATATTTTGATATGAAACCCATTATTTATTATCCATGGGTTATTAATGGAATGATTTATTATGATCTATATTGATCAAGTGAAATAAAATAGAAATTAACGTACACCCTAAAATAACAACAAAGCATTAGGTAATGAATTATCTCTCCCTATACCCAATGTTTTATGATACCATGGTGAATAGCCTTAACAATGTTCATTTTTTGACACCTTGGTATTAAACCTTGGCGATATACCTAGAAATGTATCATTTAAATGTTGTGTTCATATTAACATGTTATGGATAATTTTCTTATTATAATTTTATGCCACTTGTTAGAGCCTTATTATTACGCCTCATGTTCCTATTGATATATCTCATGATCCCATTTTTTGTCTCCTATGTTAATTTCCTTAAATGGCTAGAAGTTCACCCCTTTTCATTGATATATTTCCCCGAGCTATGTGATAAAAAAGTAGTAACTTAGGATGATCCAATAAACATTTATTCAAGTGGATTTATAATATTTATTTATGTTTTCAGGTATTATGTACCATATTTCAAAGAAACTATACCCTAAAAGATCTTATGTTTGTACCGCATAAAGAAAAATGTATATAATAAAAAGGTAGGATGCCAGAAAGTGTGTCATTCGGGGAAACGAATCATGTATTATGGTTTCCCACATGCCAAATAAACCATTTCCACATGTGTTCCAATCATACAAAGATGCATTTACATCTATCATTTTAACACCCGATATCAATTGAAAACACCTATAACCACTGAATCCTTGACTACAATTAATGGAAATCAAAATTTGTTGATCCACTCAATGTCCACATCACCTCCCATTTCTCTTAGCATCTAAAATCACTGCTGGAATTATAAGATTCATAAATAATTACTTTATAATCATATTGATCTATCAAAATATCATTGATCCGTCCATTGTGTAAACATCCAAAATGAATCAAAGGTCTAATCACACATGGACTCACCCTAAAAAAGTCTATCCATGCCCATGTAGGTTAATAATATTGAACATGAAGGAAAAATGGAAAAACTGATCAAGAAAAATTGTGAAACCATCATTTTTCATGATTTCCTATCCAACAATTACATGAACAATGAGAATTATGGTGAAATCAAGGAATAAGTAAAATTAATCAAATAAATAATTCAATTTTTATAACGGGATCATCCGATAAGTGTGAAAACATTGATTCAGAATACATGATTAAAATACTTACATAAAATATTAATAAATAGGGTGAAAACATGATGCAATAGACATACCTAAAAGAGGGATTGATCAATGGTGATGAAAAAATTCACCAACGATGAAGAAGACCCAGTTTTTTCACTACGCCGGGATCCACCTTGCTCTAAGCCTTCTTCTTCATCAAATTATGATTCTACAAAGAGGAACACTATGAACTACCTCTTTAATATATCCATAGTTAGAGAAATATCCTTTGTAAATTTATAATAATAATGTATTTATAGAGGTTCTTGAATGGTTCATTTAATAAAACAAACAAATAGATGATTTTTTTAATTAAATGCACCATATAAGACCATCTTCAACTGGGTGTCGAGTACCGACAAGCATTATGTCACACCTATGGAAGACCCCATTTATAAAAATCATCTATTTTTATATATTTAGAATCTGAGGATCCATTCAGAATTTATTCAATTATTATCAAAATATTACATGTGAGTTATATTAGTATATTTTCTATTTTAAAAAATATCTATTTTGAGCTCAACATCCATAAAATCTCACATCATCAAAACACCTATCTTTAAATATATTTTTTTAATATATTTAAAATTATTACATGGAATGCATTGTGTCAATATATATATCTATTTATAAATTATATAATCCTATTTGTATCCATCAATTAGATGGATCAATTATATCTATCATAATAAATAGTTAATATTCACCAAGATTCATTGATTCTTGTCACAAACACTATCATGTATTTGGATACATCACTAATTGGCTATTTCAATTTCATCAAAATTGGGCTATATAACTATAAATAGCATTATGAATTCCAAAATCATATATTTCAACCATTTGAATAAATGATTCATTTAGAAACAAAAATAATAGAATCAAATGAATTCCCTTTAAATAATAAATTTATACATGAATTTTCAGTCACCAATTTGGATATATAAAACTAGTTTGTAGTCAAACATATTATGATCTAATTTAATTTTCCTTGATCCATTATCAAAACACATGGAGACATCATTAAACTATATTCCATAATATATAAATCCTGAAAAATCATATAATGAATCATCAAAATATCAAACCTGTCATGTAAGGCATCTGTCCTGAAAACATCATGAATCTCAAACGGTGAAATAATACTAAGAACATTTTTTATGTCAACGCTTCGTCACCATCTATATATATGTTTATATATTCCAAAACAACATGTTTGAGACTACATCAAACATAACATTCCAAGAATATTTAATAAGAATAAAAAAACTTATTGGGCTACCTTTTTCAATAGTCTTATCCTTCACATGTTATTGAACTTTCTTTGAAAATAAATCATACCATGAAAAAAATAAAACATTCACATGTGGACAAAATATACATCCCATTAAAAATTTTAATCAATAACCGTGTATAAATGATATGTTAATATGTGTCAAAAATTACCATTTCTAATATGAACCGTTAATTTCAATTTTTATTCTCTTTATTTATAATAAATAAAATCTTATTGGAAAATTTGGAATCATTTAATAAATATAATATTTACATCAACCATTAGAATTTATGTCTACTTTAGTAATTCTTGTTGTAGAATATAGGACGGTTAGATCAAGATAGAAAATCCATCCCATATAAATTTGAATGATTCAAAATGTAATGGGAACTAAAAATATTTTCTTAAAGGGTGTTTAATTATATTCCTACCTAAAGAAAATTATATATACTCATTTAAATACAAAATTAACAACCTGAAAATATTAAACTAAATCAGAAATTAAAAACACTCCAACAAAAACATCAGGACATTAAATCATCCTTGAAACTTTTTTATCCAATCATTTTTCATGTCATTGATTAAAATAATTTTCCACCTCTTTTATTTTGAAATTATATTTTTATTATCTGATACAATGGAGTTTGACAATTATACCTTATCAATTTAATTATATTCAATCACTTTACTAAATGAGTATATTTGTATAAAGAAATATTTTATATAATCATATTCAACTTTATACATTTTTCTTCTACTCACCAAATACATTACTCTAAATAATCATAATGGGGAAATTATTTAAGAATGGAATTTTGTATTATCAAATATTGAGAAAAAAACCAAAACGAATCATTATTTTTTGGTTTCCCAGATTTGAAAACATTCATAACTTCTACAAGGATGATCCTCAATAATAATTTTTCTTCAGGATATAAAATATATAATCAAACTGATAAGTAATCCTCATTATCCTTACAATCCAACATAAAAAATAGTATTAAACTTCATAAAAAATAATCCTTTATAGTATTTATATTTTAAAACCAATTGAGATGTTATTTAAGGCTGTCGACATCTACATATTTTCTATTATGAGTTGACAACACTCACTACTTATTAGGTTACCCCTGAGTACATGATTTATGATTAATTACAAACATTTTATGTCTGAAATATATTAATTTTATAGGTGTTTTATTCATTTTAGTAATACGAACGGAATGGATGAGACGATTTTCCCAACCAATGTTATCAGAATTATTGATTCATTTTTTATTTCACATCTAATATTTAGGTGTGATTTATCTCCATGCATCAATGATCTCATCACACCAACCACATATTTGTGTGAGATGATTCATCTATCAAAAAAACGAAATCATATGTTTCATCTGATAAAATATTCACTCCCCTTAGATCTTATTCTTAGGTTTAATATGTTATTAAACATCATTTAGATATGTGTGATACCTTATTTCACATCTTACATAAATTAATCTATAAGAGTTATTATAAAATTTTAACAACCTGTTATGAAATTCATCACATTCTTGTTGGATTTTATAATTTTACCTTATGTAATATAATTATCTTGTTCGAATTTATACATTATTTCCTTATCCATATCCGTAGGTGTAGAGAACCAAATATTAAAGTACAAATACATTACATTACTTTTTCAGAATACTTAAAATATGAAAAAACAGATGCCCAATGATCGTATAAGTTTATTGTCTTTGGAAAATCGGAACATAATATTCTTATCATGATGAAAGATCTTAAACTTCTCCCATAAATATCTTCAACTTTTGTTTTCTTACCTAAAACTTTTCTTTATATATTTGGGAAAATAAAACATAAAAATGGTGAGCTCAAATTCTCAGTAAGGGTAAACATGGTAAATATTAAACAATCCCAAAACATTTGAACGTAGGAACATGAACATAAAACATCAAAATCATGAGTAATGACATATATCTTGGCGGTGTATAATTCATAGATCATAAAGGAACATTTATCATGATAAACTAAAACATGTAATTGTGGAAACCCATTAAGCACATGATATGATTTCCATAGTAGCCAAGGCATTGGTGCCAAGACAATCATAGTGGACAAAGTCCCTTAATGAATCAAGTTCAGTCCTCATTGCAGTCTTGTATCACTGAACTGGATTAACTTTCCATTCCAACCATGACTATCTCATGAGATATAAATATTTACCCAATGCATTGGAGGGAGATATAGGTCCCACACATCTCATAATTAAATCATTATTTCATGTGCCACCAAATAAACATACATCATTCATAATAACCCAACGAATAAAATGGGTTTCAGAAACATCATCCCATATTAAAATAATACATATAAAATAAATGGATATCATTTCCTAATAAGAAAAATTAAACCATGTAAATAATAGAGACATTATACTTGAAATATAAACATATTAAATAATGTCATCATAGATGGAAAATGGTTTTGATAAAACCCTTGATATGAATTCTTGAAGAAAATATTATTTCATCTTAAAAATAATTTTCTTTTCACAAAATGTAATTCAATTTAAAAAAAGGATTCTATTCAAAATTATCGTAAATTATTTTAGAGTAAGTTTTATGAAAATTAGGCATTATGAAACCATATAAATCCGTTCATTCAGTATAAGTTAAAAAAACATTTTTCTCGTAGTTTTGCTAGAAGAGTCAAAATGTTTTTCGTATGGTAATCAAAAGAATGATTCCTTCCATAACACAATGTAAAAGTCAAACAGGGGTAAACATGAATTTAAAAATACATGGAATAATATTAAACACCTTATGAAAAACATTTTTGTGGACATGGATGAAAAATATAACCCTAATAAATACTTACGTATAAGCAATGTTGGATAAAAATGACATTTGCTAAATTATCCCCTACCTTATGTCCAATTTATTCCATATGTGTTTGAGACTACTGTATAGTGGGTTTAAAAATATTAATAACTTTTAACAGAACCATAATAATATTTATGATATCATATATGATTCACTTACGACTTTATATTACCCGTTCATTTGTCAATTTCATGTTAAAGCAGCGTTTTGGGTAAAATCGTTTCATTTATCTTACATGTTTTGACTTGTAATTATTCATATTATTACATAGATCATGATTACATACTTCCATAATGTAATACATGATTTATATATAATATATATTCAGAATATACATATATATAATAGATCGATAAATGAAATTAAATACACCATTCAGGGAGACGGTAGGTTGTGCGTACGCATGAACGCTGTTTTCGTTTCCTTATTAAATTGAATGGAAGTAAGTAAATGAAACATATATGTACATAAATCCTGCATCATTATTATTTCATATCATTCTTGATTATTTATTATATATACTTTATAATCATACTTGAATGGTTAATAATGGAGAATGAATCTCATCGCGCCGTGGAGACGGTAATATGTACGTAAGCACAAGCGATGATATCATTCCCATAATTATTGAATGGAATTGAAGTGGAATATTAAATTTATCAGAATCAGTATGATTTTAGAATAATCATATATAGTTATAATTTCTACCCTTATACCCAACCATGTAAGGTGGTGGTGGAAAAACAGATTACACCCCGGTTTTGGGACGGTATTCTGTACGTACTCACGCATGGTGATTTCGTTTTCCATAGGATGGATAGAAGGTGAAATAGGGTTGGTTAATATTTAAAATAAAATATCATTATATGATTGATATTCATGTTATTACATTATTAAGAAACAATAAAAAATAGGAATTAGATAAAGAAATGAATATGGATGAATCGGTAAAGGATATTACCTCTTCTTTGATGTGCCTCTTCTAAACCTCCTCTTAGGGAACTAATGCTAGTCTTTGAAGAATTCTAGGACCTCTAGTATGTTTTTTTGGAATTGGAGAAGGTAAATGGGTAGGGTTTGTTCGAGTTTGAAGGCTCAAAGTTGTCTTAGGAGGAGAGATAGGAGGTAAATGGGAAGGTTTTCTAATCACATCAACCAATCAAATTTAGACATGTTGGAATTTTTTTAAACCATATCAACATGATTTATCCTTATTTAATCTATTTAATTTTATTTGTGGTAATAATATTCTAAATTTTAAATTGTCATAAATAATTATTTATATGTTTTTAATTATCTGTAATTACGTACTTGATGAAATTTTAGAACATGTAAATTTTAATGTATAATTTTTAAATATTTTTGTGATTTTTAAATAGTTTAATAATATGTTATTTTTATAAAATAACAATAGTGTTAATTTTGACACTATTCATTTATTTGAATTTAAATAATATCCACACAAAAGATATATTCGAACCAAAATGTTTAATATATTCCTAACATGTCATATTTATGTTGAAAATTTTTGGGGAACATTTATTAGTTCATATATTATTTATTTTTATATTTATAAAACCATTTACTCGATATTTTTATTAATAAAATAATTAATACATCATTTTTTAATTATAATTTAATATACTTAATATTTGAATTAAAAATAAAAATAAAATACTATGGTGATGATAAATCTAATATCTTTCGAAATAATACTTTTACTCGAATATATCGTCTTAAAATCACAACATGTAAATTGATATATTTATTAATTTATGAAGATGATAACTTTGAAATCATTTAAAATAAAATAAGATAAGTGTCATAATCATTTTTATAAAGCTCCAAATGGTCTACAATTATACCATTGGATTGTTATGGTTTCTATATATACTACCAATATGTTTTCGTCAGGTTTTTGGGCCTTTTAATTGGTATTATTATTTTAATAAAAATAGTATTACTGATTTTTCACTAAATAAAAAATTTCGGCATCATTAATGTATAATCTATTAATGTAATTAAATATCTCTTAAAAATTAAAAATAAATAACCATTGCAAATAAAAACATTTTATCTTTGAAATGAGAATTTATAATCAAATTTATATTCTTTATAGACTTATTTTAAAAATACTTTAATTATTAATGTTTTATTGAGACATATTTCACATTCTTTAAAATAAAATAAATTAAAGGTATTAATCACATCCAAGTGGGTTCCAATTTATTCCATTTCGACTCAAATATTCCTTAGGACAAAATATAATCATCCAATTATATTAATAAAAGTTTTAGGGTAATTTGATAATATTATATTTACCCTTAATTAACCGATTTACCTTTAACTAAAGAAAATAAAATTTACCATAGTTACTATTCATAGTGTCCAAAAATAAGAAGTAGCATATTAACATAATTTGGACATAATAATTCCAAATATGGAATCCATTTTTCAAAAATAAAATGACAGAATTTTCAGAAATTAATTTAAAAATAACCCTGTTAAGAAAATGAGTTTTAAAAGATAAAACATTGCCAAAGATTGAAATGACTTTACCTATGAAGTCAATGTAAAATCAATGGTAATGAAATATATTATATTAAATAGTAAAAATATATTAAAGTTATACTTTAATACCATTCAATATTATAATTCAACCATATAAATTATTAAGATTTATAAAATATTTGTTTAATTAAAATATTTCGTTTTTTTCTATTCATTATAACATGAAAGTTATTAGAAGAATATGAAAAATTTATCCAAAGTAAATTTTTATATCTTGATTCCAAAGAATAATTTTATTTTGTAAAATTGTACTTATAAAATTTTCAAATACTAGATTTAATGTGGGTTCACCATCAAAAGGCGGAAAAACTGCATTTTTTAAAAAATAATTATTTTATACAAAAAAAATTTATTTTGTTCTCATAAAATGTTCAAGAAAATGTGTAAGATGAATAATAATGTTATAAAATTAAAAATTAAATTAATACTATTCATAATGGCTAGTTCATAGTAATATTATAGCAATATATCATTGTTTAGTGAAACCCAGTATTGTGTACCACACACACTATCCAGGAAGGTCGTGATTGCGTGTAATGCAAGCCAAGTTAGGGATGCATGTAGTGAAAGATCACTTTGGTGTTGTGTATAACATACTAAAAAATTATTTCATTTATAAATTAAACAAAATAAATACTTAATGTTGCATAGAATAATTTCTACAAAATGAACTTTAAATGTTGTGTAACACAAGCCTAGAATAGTGTTGCATATACTGCAAGATAATACGGTGTTGTGTATAGTATAAGGTAATCATGGTGTAGTGTACAATAGTAGACATAAAAAGAAATTAAAAAGAATATATATCATAAAATCTTAGGGTGTTACATTCTACCCCCCTTAAAATGAATTTCTATCTCAAAATTCGTCGGGGTTATAAATCATTTACAAATTGATAGTTTCATTCATAGAAACCCACATCTTAAAAAGGAAGATTTAATCTTAATTTTAAAAAGTGAAGTATGAAACATGACAGTTACCCAAATTAACTCATCACTCGAATTCCACATAGGAGAACATAAGGGAAAATATTTTATGGAATAGAAATATAACCATCAACTTCTGATGAAGAGTTTTAAAGGACATTATTATGAAAAATCCAACAATCACAAAGACATAAATTTGTGATTATCTAAGGTACCATCTGACTCATCAGATATGAAGGAACAAGGAAAACATTTTTGGCTTTAATGTTCATTTCCTAGATTTTGAAATAAAAATTAATTAAAAAAATACTTACATGATTTTGGTACAATCTTACCATTTCTCATGCCTTGAACAATTTCCTCTTCATCTCTTAACGAAAAGAAGTTGAATATGTCTTTTGCGTAGTGTTAGCAGATCATGCGATAAAATGATTGGTCATTCCATCTGTGTCAAACATATTTTTAGAGAAGGTTATATACATAAGTCCATATATGGTGAGATTAGTCGTATATAGTTCCAAAAAAGGACTTATACTTCATCTATCATCCTGATTAATAAAATAAAACTAGTTTCTACTAACCAGGGACTTCCTGTAGGGAAGTGGTAGGCGATAAAGTCCTGTCGCACTTTGGTTTTGGGTTCGATTCCCAAAACCTTGTTCGAAACGATGGGTTGTTTCCCGTCCTGCCGGTTGTCCTTTTTCTAAAACTGCACTATTAGAACATTCTATAAATAATAACGAAAAAAGTTCTAGGCTTAAACAATACTATTAGATGTCCAATATAATCCATTCTAATCATTAGGATTATCCAAAAAACACTTGTCCAATCTCATTTTACAATGGAAACGATTACTTGAACGGTCACATAACAAGCACGTGAATACAATCATTTATCCCCCATATATCATAAAATATATCTTGTTGATCGGATTCCAAACGTGTGAATACCTTAATCATGTATTCTCCTGAAACATGAATTACCATAGAACCATAGTGAAAACATGAATTCTGTCAAAAGTTAACTCTTTCCACATAACAAAATCCCAAAATTTCGATATACTCAAACCATGATATAAAATTTTCCATATATTAGTCATGTGCACATGAATACTATCATACATATTATTTTCTACTTATCCCTTCATTTTTCATATATCACCTGCTTTCCAAAAATATTTGAATCACTTTTCATGGATACCAGTACCATATAATTATTGAAAACCACAATGGACCATAGATATTCCAATATTACATAATACCATAAAAGTACCTCAAAAAAATTATTCTTGAATACCAATACATAAACACTTCGATCCATCCTCTTAAACGATTAGCATGGAATAAGTCATTCCTTGATTTAGAAGTATCCTCTTAGGTAAGGGCATTGAGTTGGGTAATGCCTATGTTTTCCAAAGATAAGAAATTGAACTCCATAACAGTCTATCAGTCTATGACCATTCTCCCCACATAGATAACCTCTTCCCCTCCATTTGATGTATTCATCAAGGTTCTTCTTCCCTTCTTAAGAAATCTCAATCTTCTTTTCTCTATGCTCCTCACCATGAAAACATGTATAAAATTCCATCTTCTTCTAATGTGATGACTTTAGAATACCACTTAAATTCACCTTGTTAATCATATATCGCAATGACTGATTCGACATAATCACCATATCTTTTTCTAGGAATTACGAAATTTCATTCCTCATAGTCACCAATTTGTCCATTAGATTCAATGTTGAACCAATTCCTTCTGGTTCCCTCCATTGACTAAAACCAAAAACCATGGTATAAGACACAGTTAAAATAACGAGGAACTGCATAATCATAAAAAGTCTAACTTATCAACAATTATTTCATCCATGACACCTTAGGTTCACCCAGGGATATTCAAGATCTTCAACATAATTCTAGGACTATAACCTATAGTTATAACAAACATCAGGGACATCCCTAGACATACATTAGAAATATCTCTAGGGAGTTCACTAATGTTTTCACATCCTAGTTTCCAAAGGGTAACTAAACCTTCACATTGATACCAACTGTAGAGAACCAATGATTTATGTACATAGACATTTCATTACATTTTTGGAATACATAATACATGAAAAAAACAGACGCCCAAACACCGTATTAGTTCAGTGTCTTTGGAAACTCGAAACATTGTCTTCTAATCATGGTGAAAGACCTTCAACATCTCCCATAAAGATCTTCCCATTTTTTTTCTTACCTAAAACCTTTTTTATATCATGGGGAAAAGAAAACATAAAAAGGGTGAACTCAAATGCTCAATAAGGGTAAACATGGAGAACATTTAACAATCCCTAAATATTTAAAGGTAAGTACATGAACATAAAACATCAAAATCATGAGTAATGACATAAATATTGGTAGTTCATAAGCCATATATCATAAATGAACATTAATCATGATAAAATAAAACTTGTAATTTTGAAAAAACATTAAGCACAAGATATGAATTCCATAGTAGCCAAGGAATTTTTTCCAAGACCATCAGAGTGGACAATGTCCCTTACCGAATGGAGTTCACACCTTGTTCAAGTCCTGTAACACTGAACCAGATTAACTTTTCATTCTAGCCATGTCTATCTCATGATATATAAATATTTACCCAATGCATTGGAGGGAGATATAGGTCCCACCAATCTCATAACGAGATCATTGTTTTGTGTTCCACAAAATAAACTAACATCATTCATAATAACCGAACAAATAAAATTGGTTTCAACACCATCCCATCATAACATAAACCATATAAAATAAATGGATATAATTTCATCATAAGAAAAATGAAACCATGTAAATAATATAGACATTATACTCAAAATTTAAACATATTAAACAATTTCATCATAGATGGAAAATGGTTTTGAAAAAACACATGAAATGAATTCTTGAGGAAAATATCCTTTTTTCTTCAAAATCATTTTATTTTCACAAAATGACATTCAGTTTTAAAAGAAAATTATTTTGTTGAAAATAATCATGAAATATTGTAGAGGAAGCATCATGAAAATTAGGCTTTATGAAACTGTAAAGATCTATTCATTCCATATAAGTTAAAAAACATTCTCCTCATACTTTTGCGGGAAAAGTAAAAAAGTTCCTCGTATGGTAAACAAAATAAAGATTACTTCCATAACACAATGTAAAAGTCAAAGAGGGTTAAGCATGAATTTAAACATACATATAATAATATTAAAAACTTTATGAAAAACATTATTATGGACATGAATGAAAAATATAACACTAGTAAATACATTCTTAAAATCTATCTCGGATAAAAATGAGGTTTTCAAAATTATCCCTTACCTTATGTCCAATTTCATTCATATGTGTTAGAGACTCCAGTACAGTCTGTTTAAACATATTATTAACTTGTTAAAGAACTATAATAATATTTATGTTATCATATATGATTCACTTACTACTTTATATTACCCGTTCATTTATCAATTCCATGTTAAAGCAGCGTTTTGGGTAAAATCGTTTCATTTATCATTTGTGTTTTTCATGTAATTATTCATATGATTACTTAGATCATGATTACTTTAATCCATAATGTAAATCATGATTTATAAATAATATATTTTTAGAATATAAATATATATAATAGTTCTATAAATGGAAAAAATACACCGTTCATGGAGACGGTAGGTCGTACATATGCATGAATGCTGTTTTTGATTCCTTATTAAATTGAATGGAAGTATGTAAATGAAACATATATGTACATAAATACAGTATCATCATTATGTCATATCTTTCCAGATTATTTATTATATATAAATTATAATCATACTTGAATGGTTAATCATGTAGAATGAATCTCATCACGTCGTGGAGACAGTAATCCGTACGTATGCACGAGCGATGATATCATTCCCATATTTATTGAATGGAATTGAAGTGGATGATATAATTCATCACAATTAGTATGATGTTAGAGTAATCATATATAGTTAATATTGTTACCCCTATACCCTTCCATGTAATGTGGTGGTGGAAAAATAGATAACACCACGAAGTGGAGACGGTATTCCATATGTACGCATGCGTGGTGATTTCATTTTCCGTACGATGGATAGAATGTGAAATAGGGTTGGTTCAAATTTATAATAAAATCTCAGTATATGAGTTATACTGATGTTATTAATTTATTATGAAACAACCAAAGAATATTAATTAGAAGAATAAATGAACTTGAAAGAATCGGTAAAGGATATTACCTATTCTTCGACGCGCCTCTTCTAAACCTCCTCGTAGGGCACTAAAGGTGGACTTTGAAGATGACCAGGACCTCTAGTATGTTTCTAGAGAAGTGGAGAAGGGAAATTGGTAGGGTTTGTATGAGATTTAAAGCTCAAATAGGTGTGAGGAGTAAAGGGAGGAGGTGCCCTTTTATAAGAGAGGAGAGGGGATCTTTTGGAAACCTATAAAATATTAATTTATAATAAACTCAAACCCCAGATAAAAACTTCCAAAGTGACTCATATTTATATATGAGGTATGATAGGGTTTTAATATCATCAAACAATAAAATTTAGACATGTGGGAAATTTATTTTAAACCTTATCAACATGATCTATCCTTTTTTAATCTATTAAATTTTATTTGTCGTAATAATATTCTAAATTTATATAGTTATAAATAAATAATTATGTGTTGTGAATTGACCATAATTTGGTAATTTATAAAATTTTAGACCATATAAATTTCAATTTATAATTTTTAAATATTTTTGTGATTTTTAAACAATTTAATAATATGTTATTTTTATAAAACAACAATAGTGTTAATTTTGACACTATTAAATTATTTGAATTTAAATAAAATCCAAAGAGAGGATATATTCAAAAAAAATGTTTAATAGATTCCTAATATGTCATATTAGTCTAGAAAATTTTTGGAGAACATTAATTAGTTTATATAATATTTATTTTAATATTTATAAAACCATTTATTGGATATTTCTCTTAATAAAACAATTACTACATCAATTTTGTATAATCATTTAATATTGTTTCTAGGTGCATAAAAATTAAATATAAAACACTATGATGATTCTAAATCTAATATTTTTAAAAATAATACTTTTAATCTAATATATCATCTTAAAATCACAACATTTAAATTGTTAAATTTATTAAATTAAGAAGGTGGCAACTTTGACATCATTTAAAATAAAAAAATATAAGTGTCATAATAATTTTTATAAATCTCAAAATGGTCCAACATATGACCACTGGATGGTTATGGTTTATATATATACTAACAATATGTTTTGTTAAGGTTTTTGGGCTTTTTAATTGGTATTATTTTTTGAATGAAAACTATATTACTGATTATTCACTATATAAATAATTTCTACATCATTAATGTATAAGCTATTAAGGTAATTAAATATCTCGTAAAAATTAAAAATAAATTACCATAAAAAAATAATTTTAGATTTAAAATGAGTATTTATAATCGTACTTATATTCTGTATAACCATATATTAAAAATACTTTAATTATTAAAGTTTGAGTGAGACATATTTCACTTTCTTTAAAATAAACTAAATTAAAGTTCTTAATCACATCCTAGTGGGTTCGGATGGATTCCATTTCGGCCCAAATATTCCTTAGGACGACATATAATCATAGATTTATATTAAGACAAGTTTTATTGTAATTTTATAATATTATATTTACCCTTAATTACCCGATTTACCATTAACAATTGCAAATAAAATTTACTGTAGTTACTATTCATAGTGCCCAAAAAAAAAGTAGACTTTTAACCTAATTTGTAACTACTAATTCAAAATATTTAATCCATTTTTACAAAAAAAAATTACACAATTTTCATAAATTAATTTAAAATTATTCCTGTTGTTAAGAAAATGAGTTTTAAAAGTTAAAACATTGCAAAAGATAGAAAAGATTTTACTTATGATTTCAATGTAAAATCAATGCTAATGACATAAATTATATTAAATGGTTATAATATATTATATTTATACTTTTAAACCATTAAATATTACAACTAAACTATATCAATTATTACGATGAAAAAAGTTTTTTTTAATTAAAATATTGCATTTTTTACTATTCATTAAAATATCAATGTTATCAGAATAATATGAAAAAATTATCCATAGTAAATTATTATATATGGATTCTAAAGAAGAATTTTTTTTTAATGTTGAAATTATAATCTTGTCAAAATGAGATTTAAAGTGGTTGCACCATCAAAAGGTGGTAAAACTGCATGTTTTGAAAAAATATTTATTTTACTTGAAAAATTTATTTTTCTCACATACCATGTTCTAGAAAATTTGTAAGCTAAATAATAATGTTATAAAATTCATCTTTTAGTTTAAATATTAATAAATGATAGTTCATAATAATATTATAACAATATATCGTTGTTTACTGAAAACCGGTATTGCGTACTACACACACCATCGAGGAAGGTCTCGATTGCTTGTAATACAAGCCAAGTCAGGGTTGCGTGTAGTGAAAGATGACTTTGGGGTTTTGTATAACATAATCAAAACTTATTTCATTTATAAAATAAACACAATCTATAGTTAATGTTGGGTAGAATAATTTTTACAAAACAAACTTGAAATCGTGTGTATCACGAGCCAAGAATAGTGTTGCGTATACTGCAAGATAATACGATGTTGCACATAGTACAATATAATTTTGTTGTATTGTACAATAGAAGACATTAATGAAATTAAAAATACTATATCTCATAAAATCTCAGGGTGTTACAATCGGCCAAATTAATAAGTTTTTTTGAGGCACTAAAATACTTATTAGAGTCACCACATGACACCTTATAAGTGTTCTTCATGTCTAAAATTTTAGATTTAACACTCCTCCTTGAAATCAATGATATATTTTTAATATTACTAGAATTAAACATATTGAACATGGATCTTTAATCTATCATTTAAGGAATATTGAGAGAAATCTATTTTTTTACATTTCTATCTTTTTTAATAAGGACGTCTCTTTTTTCTTCAAATATCATAATTTATTTTGTTATTTTCATCTAATACATGATGATATGAGCATGAAACTATTTTGTGACCCCCAAATATTAAAACATCATATATATCATTTAGTGAATGAAATCTATTTGATATTGATAGAATTATATTGATATATTAAGGTTTCTGATTCTAATAGTATTTTTTCTATGCTTATTTATGTTAATATACCATAACTCCAATTCACGATGCATGAATTTATGAAACACCAACATTGACCCACAATCAATTGTATTCATTTAATTTCCTCATCCTGTCCAAAAATTTATGCATAATCAAAAATGAGTTTTTGGGTCTACTTTAATAGATATTTGAATCTTTTTAAGAATCCTCTTACTCTCATGTTTTTCAATATATCATTGTATTGGTGGATGTTCTATTACTATTTATCTGTATCAAATATTTTGGATATTTTTTTTAAAAAAATACTTTTTTTCTAAAACAGATAGTGATAAATTATTACATTGAGTTATGGATGGTACCAATTTCAAAGATCATACAGTTGACTTACCCTTCTAGAATAATATTTTATTATTGAATCTACATTGTATGTTTTCAAAAATAATATTCGTATGAAACACATTATTGGAAAAACTTGTTTTTCTCATAATATTGGGAATTATTTTCATGTGTATCTTATATATTTATAATTTTCACATCTATTTCATGAAATATTAATTTGAAGTAAATCTTTTCATTAGTAATATTTTATAATAATTCTTACAAATCCAAATTTATCTTTTAAATATCAATATTATTCACCTGTATAATCTTTAATATCAAATTTTCATGATCATTGATTTATTTTTTCATTATTATCCAGTTGAAAATCATTGAAATTCATAGATATGTTATATATATTTCCCATTGTACATAATCCTTCTGAAAAAACCATTTCTACCATATTCATCTCATATTGAATCTGTTACAATTCTTCTCCAGTCCAATAATTATTTTTGTTACAAACAGATCTTAATTTTTTATTTTCTTATTAATCCTTATAGGATCTTTATTTAACATAATTATATTCACATCATTAACATTTTAATGCTTAATGTGTGTGTTTTGGTTGTAAAACATTATAGAAAATTTGGTTTTCCATTGCATCATATTCCTATTCGAGTTGTGAATTTTCACCAACAACTTCTTTGAAGAATATGAATATATGTGTAACCACTAATTTTTTAGCTTACATTAAATTCTTTATGATATAAAAAAAATTAACATATATTCATCATAAATGAAATATGATTTATTAGAATTATAATCATCCTAAATCAACTAACATTTATTACTCTATGTGACATTATCATTTGGTCGATCTTATATAATATATGAGTTCTTCTTTATCCTACTTGAAATTGTTTTCTTCCAGTTTTTTTATTTTTTAAAAAAACATCAATATTTATTACATTAGGACTAGAGGTAATATTTTCTCGGAGAAAATATTCTAAATATTCATCAATGAAAAAACTATAATTCATATAATTATGATATAATAAATTTTTCATGAACATTAGATCCAACCATAGGTTGAAACATTGACACTAATTATAATTATAGGGTATACTTTATATTTTAGTCTTAGAGAGTGGTGGTATCAATCATGCATTATTATTTATATATTTCTTATTTTTTGATTTACCCAATTTGAGTACATACTTATGTCACCTACTATGATTATGGTATACAATATTAAATTATGAAATAAAAAAAGAATAGTAAAAAATATTTTTACAAGGTTTTGTATCAATACATAGTCTTTCCATGTTTGTTAGTGCCCTAAACATGTATTATTCCTTGTATCCTAAAGTTAATATATCTTATTAAACATACCATTTACAATATCTTTGTATTTTGTAGAACACCATAACACCACATTTTCAATAATTTGTAAGAAACCACAATAGAAATTTTCTAGAAACCAGTTATATACCCCATCCCAATACATATTCTTAAATGATATTTCATAGAATAAAATAACATCATCAGGTAGTCCTCCTTTATAATAATTTCATATCCCCTTTACTTTTGTGCTACTTATATATCTCTAACATAGAAAAATATTGATTAGAACCATGTTCCATGAAACACACCTATAATTTCATCCAATACTTTTGTATATGTGATCCCTTTCTTGATGTTTTTATTTTCTTTTGCTCCTTCATTTTTTGACACAATTAGTTTCCTATCTTAAAAAATATACTCACTATATTATTTAATAAATAATATAATGCACCTAATGTTATTTTCATTCTTCAACTATATATAATTTCATAATGTAATTATAGTTAAGATTAATCTATCCATTTTCATTACAACAAAATGTATACTTTTGATTCAATATCACAACAACAATAATATATCTCAGAAAACTCCAACATGATTTAAGCAATATCTTTCGTTACTCATTGTCCCATTTCTTCTATATCTTCACAATTTTTCATATTTGAAATAATTTTAATTTACAATATTTTATGAATTATCATATTCAATATATAAATTTTAAATATCCTGAAGATTATTTCTAAAATACTTCTTTCTCCAAATATTAATATATTTAAAAACATTTTTATTTCTAAAATCATGCATCATCATATGCTGTATATCATTTAAATGATGAAAAATGGGGAACATACCATTATCTCAACATTCTAATCACCCCATGACCTCCAAAATACATTTTATGTAACATTTTTGTAGACACATATAAAAAAACCCCAAGATGTCTATCCTCAAATCAACCATAATATCCAAAATCAAGCCATCTCACAATCTCCAAAACAACGGTTAAAACACATAGCTGCACTATGGACCACATTTTCACTTTTTAAAAAAATTAATTAAAACAATATTTAAATCTCTTAAACAACCACTAAAAATTATTCTAAAACATGGTAATATCATGTATGACAAATTATAAACTATGTTTACAAAATCATTCAAAACTATTCAACAATGGCGTAGTTAATTGTGTTTAAAATATTCCAATAACATGAAATTGGTGAATTAAAATAAATATAAAATGAAAATTAAAAATAACTAACATAGAAAAGCATTTAATATTTAAAAATTAACTATGTGTTTCTAAATTATCTACATAGAACATTATCTTACGTGAATGTACCACATGATTCAGTATTCGACTATATTTACAATCAACTACATATTTCCCTTTTATAATTTGTCAATGTGACTCATTATGGAATGAAATTAAACAATTATATGTGAATTAAAATATTTACAACAATGATATTTTTCTGCAACACACAATTTCTAAATTGAAGAATTCATTTAGATTATTTTATTACATAGAATAAATGACTACATGAATCAACATTATAAACTTGTGCTTCAGTAATTCAGCTACGTGGATCCATTATGAACTCGAAATCATACATAACAACATTATCCAACCTCCAAAAATTAGGAAAACAATTTTTGACATCATGAAATATTTTTCTATGATATATAAAAATATATATAAATGAGATCAAGAATCATCTTATGTATAGAAAAATATATAGTAAAATGTATCTGTCAAACATCAGCCATTCAATAATGTGACATAATATATAGAATCATCATCATTGTTAGAACATAATCATCATACATTTAATTTTTTATGTCTCCCAAAACAACATGTTTGGAAATAATTCAATATTCCTTGAATAGTTTATAGTCTTGAAGAAACTTTATTTCCTCCATTCTTTAACATGAACATTCTTCACATAATATAGAAAATCCTAAAAAACAATAATTCCAAGATAAAAATTACAACATTAAATAAATGAAATTTAAAAAAATATCGAATATTTTATTAATATTTTTGTCATATTTTATCTCCCCTATATTTTAGTAGTCATGAAAATGTCATAATATGTATTCCAGAAAAAATATCTCGCTGAAAATATTTCCCCAAAACTAGAATGAGATAAATCCATGATTGTGTAAGGGTTAATATGGTTTTAGATTATTGATTTCCGGAAGATATGTTTTTTTAGATGGTATCAAGTGGGTATTTTTAATGAAACCAAAACTTTTAATGGAGCTCCATCCACGATATGATATTATTCTATAGACCTACATTCAAAAGGATAAATATCACTGGGTTTTTTTAATAGTGATTCGTAAAAATTATAATTGTTCTAGAGGATGGGAGTTCAATATTATCTCACCATATATGGGGAATTATACTATAATTTGGTGATCTATTATTGGTTCAACCCTGGATCATATATCCTTCCTAATTTTTTTGGATGTGATTGACTATCCATATGTAACTAATTTTTCAATAAATCACATAAAAGTGGAAAATTTATTGTGTTATCTTATCTTTATGATTATAATTTTTTATTGGTGTTGATAACTTTTTTGGTGGTATGGTTTAATGAAATAAAAATATGTGATCTATATTTTTATCATCATCCAAGAATGCATGGGATGTTTTATAGATGGGATTTATTCTTGAAGAGAAATATTTCTTATCCTATAAGAAGATGAATCAAAACCAAAATTATTTTTGTTGTACATTTTTTAGTCTTGTGATATGTAATAATCGATAAAATTTAATTCAATTCTATAATGTTTATTACGTGGATGATGACTAGAAATTTATGTTGTAAGGCATATGCATGTGAGAACCATTATGGATATTACCAATGTAAACTTGTCATCCAAGAACATTTTATAATTGGTTGAAATATGATCCCATGGGGGGAAATATTAACACATTAAATATGATGGCACCAAGAGGGAATATGGTTATCCATGTGGGTTATTGATTTATCAGATATATCAAAAATTTAAATAATTTCATGTATTTATGGCCCTATATATAAGGAAATTAAAAATTCTAGTTAAGGGAAGAGAATTAATAATCACAAGAATTATATAGCCCCTTGGTTTTTGAAATAAAGGGTTTGTTTTATTAGGTTTGAACAACATAGAGATGTCATTTTTTTCTCATTTAAAGAGAAATCAATGCTAACAAAGTATGAATAACATATTTTAACGACATGAAATTGTAGAACCCCATGTAGTTTAACATCATGTGTTAAGTAAATTGGCCAAATAGTTCAACATCATGCTTTAGGGAAGTTTGTTCTGTGATAGGTGTGACAATAGAATATTTATTGAGGATAAAATCTATAAGGCTTACCTCATTTAGATCTATTGAAATTTATCATAATGATATTAAAGGTGAGGGAATTAGTGATTTGGGATTTCACATAGTGATAAGGCCCACATTAAGGGAATATTCATACTCTTTGTGGCATAAAAAAACTAGATATCTAAGACCACATAAGTAATGATCATTGTGGTAACAAAGAGATAGATGCATTGGAAAAGTTCATGAGAGAATGAAATTAAATTTGGATGGAACTTGGGCACTATGGATTAGATGGTATCATTTTCCCATTGATTTTGTCATTAATTAGAACCATATTAATTCTAATCGTAATAATTTTGTTTCCATTTTCCTAGGATGAAACCAATCATGACATTTTATTCCATATTAAATAATAATTTATTTTCATAGTGGTAGGTGTGTGGATATATAAAAATGAATAAGGTTGTACTCAAGTAAGTATGGAATACTTAGATATATTTTTGGGATGGATAATGAAATCAGTTATTGGTCCAGGAGACATTGCTTCGATGTATCCCTGAAAGAGACCCCCACTATTATGGAAATCAATGATGGCGATTCCACTAAATTTTCTAAATTTCATAAATGATGATTGAAAGAATTTTTTTATTAATGCAATCCCCAATCAGAGAGGTTCATATTTGTGTTTAATCAATGATTTTGTCTGTTTTATGGTTTCAAAGGATGTGTAGAAATATAATTTTAATTGTTCTTACCTTGTTGAAAGAATTACATTAAGTTATTTTAGTATTCCCTCATCCAGATATATGGTTTTAGTGATGGTGGTGATACATGGGAAGTACGCCATTCCATTTCAATGGTATATAGGAGGTTGAAACAAAGTGGGCCACATGATTTATATTAGTGACAAGAGTTCTATGATTATTATATTATGTATATGGATTATTTATAAAATCCTCATAGTCACACCTTACTATGTGATTATGATTTATATAGTAATTACAAACATAGTACCAACGGTAGAGAGACAAATGTAATGTTTCTAGAGAAATGGTGTTCCTGACACTATTTTCCTACCTTATATTACCAACACCAATTCTCCTATAATATTTCATTTAACACAAATAACTTAATTAATAACCTTTCAATCACTGTTGAGGGATCTAGTGCTTCAACTCATTGCTTTTTATATTCACCTTATTCTTACTTTATTTAAGAGTATTGTATGTATTTATATTCAATGAATTTGGTTATATGGTCCCCAAGGATGGTAGTACAAATTTAGAATTATAGGATTAATGACTACTAGATGCATTCCCCCTTGATGAAACTAAGTTATTAAAAACTATAATGATCTGTTGGATGGCACCAGAAAATGTATCACACATTAGGAATCAGTTAGAATCATGAGTCAGGAAAAGGGATGGATCAATTATGTTCTTCTCATGAAAATATATCAACATTCAATTTACTTGGGAATACATGCAGGAGTGGTCAGAAAAGATCACACGGCTCTATTTCTCATGGTTGGTAGGCCAAATAGTCTGTAGGATCCAAATAATAATGTAGATGCTCAATTATAAGAGGGGGTGAATTTTAAGTTTAAAAACATTGATTTTTAACATTAAGGAAAACAATTTTTAACAAAGTTAAAAAGGTAAATTCACAATGGCTCTTTTAGTTCAACTAAACAAACTTTTTAGGTTCTAGAAATATGGTCCAAGATATGAAAATTAATGAGAATTTGCACGGAAATGATTCTACCTAAAGTGTATAGAATATTTTTTATCAGATTACATAAGAGAATGAGAATGTATACAAAAGTTATACATTCATTCATTATCAAAATATAGTAGTAACAAACTTGAAACAAAATGAGTAACAAGTATGAAATATTTTAACCAAACAAGTATGGTATCAAAAAACCTTTGATAAAGGTCTCTTGGTTTATACTTTCATGAAATTCTATCTTTCCCTCACCATGGTAAGCCCTTGATAAGAATATTAGAATACATCTTGTTATCCCTCCAAGACCTCTAACATTAAGGTAGTCGGAACCCCTGTATTCTTATCCCCAGAATCCCTCGATTAAACATAGCAACAATCGGTGTCACATGATGCAATCTGGACAAGATGTTCAAAATTTCACAAATCATAAGAGCCACCCTCTCAAGAAATAACTTCAACATCGTGTATTCTCTAGAGTTATGGAATAGTTTTGAGCGCATTCAAATGAGAACTTCTTTATTAGCACTTATCCAATGGTTGGATCCCTCCTCCAATGTTCATATTATTCCTTAAATATAAAAGGGAAATGTCAATATGTCACATAAAAAATTGTTAGTTAGAAAAATATTTATGAAATAATTCAAAATAAGTGTAAGGAAAATTATGTTTCATAACCAAATCTATTTTTTCAGTGTTAAGAAAAAAAATAGAATTTTAATCTAACCAAATGAGCATTTTGAGACTATAAGACATGGATATTCAGATTCTTTTTTCTAAAGAATTTGTAATCTAGATTCTATAGGTTTCAGATTCTGAATTATAATGAATTCAAAATTTTAATTCGGATGAATTTAGTGTACAAATTCTACCGAATTCAGTGTCTGATTTCTAAGGAATTCAGAGTTAGAATTATGAAGAATTTAGAGCCCGAATTATGAGGTATTTGAAGTTTGAATTATGAGGAATTCAGAGTCCAAATTTTGGGGAATTCTGAGTCAGAATTCTAAGGAATTCAAAGACTGAATTTTAGATAATTTGGAACCTATTATTTAGAGAATTCAAAACCTAATTTTCAATTAATTCAGGACCTGAATTTCATATAATTCATAACATGAATTATATATAATTCAGAACCTAAATTTCAGAGATTTCGAAACTAGTTTTTTTTTGAATTTAGAACCTACATTTCAAAGAATTCTATATCCAAGGAATTATATGATTCTGAATTTTTAGATATGAAACCAAATTTTTTAAATATGAATAAAATGAGTTATATTTAGAGAGACTGTAAAAAACAATGAAAAAATATGTAAGGATAAAAATTTCCTTATAGAAGGAAAATTTTCTTTATGAGGATAATCCTTAAGAAAAAAACTATTTTCCTTATGATAAAGGTTTTTTGATTTTCAAAACATATAGGAATGGAAAAGTCATAAGGAAACCTTATTGACTCAACAATATCCCCATTTTTAGAAAGAAAAAACATCCTTATGAAAAATAAAATAAGGACCTAGAAATTTTATTTATGAATAATAAATAAAAACATATCTCCCTTTACTTATGGATCATGGTGAATACGACTAACTTTCACTTAGTATTTTAAATCCATAAGGATCATATTCATTACATCTTTAAAGAGATTTTTCATTTTCTGGTATAAGGAAATGTTCTTTGATAAAACTCCCCCTTAGATAGAATCTCCCTTTCATAGAGAATTAAATTCTTTAAAAAGTAAATTTTTACCATTCCTTTCTCCTCCTTTGTGATTCTCAAAAAGGAATTGATAGAATGGAAAAAATATTATGTAATTGAAATATTAGTACTATGCTACCAAACACATGAATAATACCCGAAATTTTCATTTTGATTGGAAGTTTTTTTACAGGAAAGGTAATACCTATAAATATTGATGTTAAGGAAAAACCATCATTGTTTTTATTTTGGGATAAGATTACTGAAATGGTATTCATCCTTTTAGCCTCCTTATGATTATCTTCAAAAAAATTGAGCAGCTGATCTTGATATGCTTTTTTTGTCTACAAGGATTTGAATTTTTTCTTCGTGAGCCTTAAGAATTTCTATATAAGTATTAAAACTATCTTCATGTTTAATAAAATTTTATTCGAACTCAATTCTAAGATCTCTTTCCATTATACGTTTCAAAGAAACCGAATTAAGTTTCCCATTCAGATCCTTGACTTTTTTCTTTCAATCTTTTTATTCAATATAGATCTTTTTATCAAAACATGTAGTAAGGTCTTTAATCTTGACATCTTCGGTGTCAAAAGAATCCTTTACATTTTCTTGAATGTCATAAAATATTATTATATATTCTCTTGTCTTCATGGACCACATTGTAATTTCCTTACATTGACTCCTATGAGCATCATACCTAATGAAGAAGGATTTAAAATTGGCCTCAAGTCTGAAAAATTTGATGATAAGCATGAAAACAGAATCTGACTTATGATTAAAATAATGTTGAAGAATCCGACATCTTGAGTCAATACGTGAAAACAAGGGAATTGTATCAACCAATTTCTGCAGAAATTGAACCAAAAAATCATGACGCAAATATGATGATTATGAATCAGATTCCCTTGTTGGTAAAGATTCATTCTCTATCTGATTAGAATTTCTCATTGATGATCCACCAAAATCGTTCTTGGCCACCAATGCTTTCCAAGCTGAGTTAACCAACACCTCTTTTCCTTTATCATCTCTCAGAAAGATCTCTACTACTTTTTGAGATTCATGTTCACTATCTGAAACATGAAATATCTTATCTTCCTCATTATTTTATATTTCACCCTCTGCCACAATATCCCTTGGTTGTATCAATTCATGATTTATTCTATATTATTTAGATGGTTTGATTACTTCTTTCGGATCATGATCATTTTTTCCTAGGGTAGCTAGTTTTGTAAACTCGTCCTAGGAAATCTGGATTGACATTTTTTAGAAGGAATCTCTTTTATATGATATTTATCAACCTACCTTATGATATCATCAGTGTCATCACCTTCTTCCTATTGTTCTTCTTCTTCTACATCATCTTCCTATAAAATTTATTCAAATTCTTTTGGTTATGAAATCTTCAATTTCTTTCCCGAAGTCACTGGAAGAGATTATTACAAAAACAATTCAGGTACTTGGATTTGTTTAGAGGAATTATTAGTGTATTTGATAATAGATTTAACTACTTCAGCCCCCAAAATCCTCTTCCTCTACTTCATTAGTTATTCCTGGTTCTCATGTTCCTCATCAGCCTTAATCTTCAATGATTTTTCTTTAGCAGGGTCCAAGACAAAACTAGGCTCTCTTTTCTTTTTGTACTTTTTATCTTCTCTCCACATAAAAAAACATAATCTGGATAGTTCTTTTGCTTCTTAGATTTTGGAAGAGTTGATTGGGTTTCTTGAACTATAGGAATTTTTCGTTCACTTATTGTTCCTTCGAAATTTTCTTCATGCCACCTTTCATGGAAGTCTTATCTACTTCCTAGTTTTTGGATAAACCATCAATCTCACATTTAGAAAATTCATAAAATTCACCAGACATGATGTTAAATCCAACCTTCATTATTCTTAAAGTATCATCACTCAACAACATAACCTATAAATTTCATGGCTTTGAACTACAAGGGATGTTGAATGAATCTAGACAAATGAATATAATCATGGAAATAATAACAAGATATATACTGATATGAGATTTCAGAGTCCCATTCTTGATATTCATAATTTTAAGATAGACATAATTCACCAGATTAAACTTTCTGAGATTCACAAGAAAATAAAAAATATAAATATCACTCTTATTTAGGTTATCCTTATCACATTTTATCAGAATGATAATTCCAAGAACTCATAACTCTAAGATCTCGAGGTTCGTAGTAAGATGATTCATTTTCATTGTCTTCACTTATGATAAAACAAGGAACCCACTAGCCTAATCCTTATCAAAACATCTTGATATATCTGGTAGCTTATGGGTTCATAATTCAGCTTCCCCCTCATACAAGTTTTCCTATAATTCACCCATCTTGGCTAAAATATATGGAATACATTTTCCCATAACTCTTAAAGGAAAACTTGTCTTTTCCCTCCTTCGTTGAAAAATCTAGTATACTCATAAAAGTATATCGGAAATTTTGAATACACCAGATCATATGCGTTTGGTTTGGATTCCCATAGACTCTACCAGCCATTCAACTTGACGTTATTCGAAATAAGAGAATCATACTTAGAAAAAAAATTGGATCTACTATCCTTTCTTAGTAGATCCACTGTTAAAAAATTTCCAACAGATGATGTTTTCTTCTATAGATATGTTTTCAATGTCATTCAAATTTATGAAAACTGGTATGTGGAAGGACCCTTATGTAGAGAGTGAGAGATTTGGCTTTCAAGAGCTTGAGAACTGATGTTGTACATCTACTAGGGGTGCCTTTATATAGATTTTTATGCGACGATTCAACTTTCCAGATTTATCTAATTGTTGAAAAAAACATGATTTGATCTGAAATTTGAGACTAAATCTAAAGAAGGATTTTGATAGGTTCTGATATTTTGATTTTTGGAAGATAAACATTCGTATTTAAGAAAAAATGAATCAAAAAATTTCATAAAACAAAATAAAAACCCAATAAGTTAAATTTGATTACAAAAAATTAATTAAGGAAACATACCTTACTGATTACAAGAAAAATTAATAATGTTGAGGAAAATTATTCTTGGAGAACATTATTTTACAAGAATATTTTAATAAATTTTCTTTTAAAATTGATAAATTTTAGACTACGAAAATTTTGATTAAGAAATTTTTATGTACGGAAAAAAATCAAACATAGAACATTTTAGATTCTGGAATTTTATAGAAATTTGATTATGGGAAAAAAATTGGTTACGAAAATATTTTGTTACGGAAATATTTTGTTGATGAAATTTGTTTTTTTGAAAAATTTTGTTTTTAAATTTTTTTTGGATATGATAAATTTTGGTTACGAACATTTTGTTTATGAAAAATTGTGGTTAAGAAAAAGTTTTGTAATGAAAAATTTTGGTTACGAATGATTTGGGTACGAAAAATTGTGGAAATGAAGAATTTTGGTTACGATAAATTAATGTACTCCTCCTATAAAAAATTGATTCTTAATATAATAAGATAGGTTTCAAAAAAATAAATATGGAATATTAACATAAGGTTATCATTCCTAACATTTTTTAATGTATTCAAATCTATCAGAGGGTAAATATTTTGTTAAAATATCAGCATGTTGATCTAGGATTCTGATAAAATAAACAACGATATCTCTTTTTAATGTGGGAGCCCTAATAAAGTCATGCATAATATCTATGTGATTTGAAAAAGGGTGATGTGAGGGGTTTTTTTCTTAGGAAAATGGCACTACATTTTTAAAAAAAATTCCTGTGTTTTTGAAAAACTCTTTCCATAGTCTAGGAGTGTGTGCTGCATCCACAACACCTAAGAACAACAACTTTATGATCTAACATATTCAACTTCAGTAGTGCAAAGTGCTACAGAAGGATGATTTTTTTTACAATGAAACTAATGAATCTCCTAAGAAAGGTGATTTTCCAGATGTACTTTTCCTATCAATTATACATCCACCATAGTCAGGATCCAAAAAACTTTTTAAAACAAAATCAATTCTCGAAGTATAAAAGAGACCTAAATCCATGGTTCCCCTTAAATAGAAAAATATTCTTTTCACTACTTTTAAATGATATTATTTAATAATGGATTGATATCTTTCACATAAGAATAATGAAAATATTAAATCTAGAAGACTAGATTTCAAGTATAGTAAACTTCCTATCATACCTCTAAATGATGTTTGATCAACTAGTTTTCCAGCTTCATCAAAATCATGAGAATTTTAGATACCAATAGGAGTACTTATTCTTTTAGTGTAGTCTTATACAAACTTTTTAAGTAGATGTTTAATATACATATGTTGAGATATATAAGTTCCTTCTAGTTTTTGAGAAACTTGAAAACTGAGGAAAAATGTAAAATCACCCATTATAATCATTTCAAACTCATATTTTATTATATTTCCAAAAGAATCAGTTAATGATTTATTTTTTAACCAAATATAATGTCATCAACATAAATTTGAACAATCAAAACATTTTTTTATCTTTTTTTAAAAGAAGGGTTGGATCAATAGTTTCCCTTACAAAATTTTTTTTGTAGAAAATATCTTGTAGGTCTCTCATACCAGGATCTAGAGGATTGTTTAGGTCCATAAAAAGCTTTAGTATATTTGAAAACATATTCATTATGTGTTTTCTTTTCAATACCAAGAGGTTTTTCAACAAAAACTTCCTCTTGAACATATCCATTAAGGAAAAAACACTTTACAATCATTTGAAAAAGTTTAAAATTTAAGAAAGCTGTAGAGGCAAGTAAAATACGAACATATTCATGTTTAGATACTAGAATATAGGTTCATTCATAGTATATTACTTATTATTTATTATAGCCTTTAGAAACTAATATTTCTTAAATTATCACAATAATTCCATTTTTATCACACTTATTTGTGAATACCTATTTTAATCCAATAGTAGAAGATTCCTTAGGTATTTCAACCTTGGTCCAGACATTATTCCTTTCAAATTAATTTGTCTCATATTGCATGGATTTAATCTAATCATCATCACCTAAAGATTCATTAGTTTTTTTGTTCTAATTGGGAAAGGAATGATAGATTTTCTACTTCATTACTTCAGAAACTTCTAGTCCTTACAAGTTGATTTACATCACCAATGATACTATCACATTGATGATTCTTAATAAGCAACTAATTTGGGTTTTTTTAAAACATGTTCATCAACATATGGTAGGAAATATTCTGAGGTAAATGTTTCATAAATATGTTATTGAACACTTTTATTTATTAGAACGATCATCTATCAAGGGTGGAAAGTAAATTCTTGAAAAAACATCTGAAGATGTAGTTTGAGGTTATTTAAAAACAAAAGGGTCAATTTCATCAAATTTAACACGCACTGTTTCTTCAACTGTATATGTATGTTTACTAAAAACTCTATAATAATTTGCAGTTTTGGAGTAGCCTATAAAAATTCCATCATAAGATTTTGGTGCACATTTTTGTAAACTATCTTTAGTATTCAGGATAAATACTTTACAGCCAAATTAATTGAGGTATGAGAGTCTATGTTTTCTACCATTCCTTAATTTTTAAGGGTTTTTTTTTAAGAAAATTTATAATTAAAACTCAATTTATAGTATAACAATCAGTACTTTAGTCTTCATCCAAAAAGTGTGTAGCTATAATATATTCACTCAACATGATTATCGTTATTTCTTGAAGAATTATATATCTACATTCAATAACACCATTTTATTATGGGGTTCTTGGAGCTGAGATGTTATGAGTAAAACCTTTTCTACTATAAAAAGTGTCAAAATATGAATTTTGAAATTCACCTCCATGATTAGTATGAATAGTTATCAATGGAAGGTAATTTTTATTTTTATCTAGGGCTCTAAAAATTTTAAAATAAGAAAAACCTTCAGACATATTTGTTAGAAGATAGACCCATGTAAATCTATTGTAATAGTCAACTAAGAAAAATACATAATATTTTCCTACAATACAACCCATTTGTATTGGACTGAAAAGATCTGTACGCAATAATTGTATTTAATTAGATGCTTAGACATCACCGATTGATTTATAACATGATTTATGTTGCCTGCCATATTGAAAAGGATCACAATATTTTGGAGAATCAAATATAATATCTAGTAGATCCTTAAATTGTATTTCCTTTGAGAGTATTCATAGGTTCATAAGGTTAGAGTGTCCAAAAATTCTATATAATAACCTTGATTGATCTTCCACTTCACTAAGGCAAGGTAGATCATGGCTCCTAAGTACTTCTATGATTAGTTTGTATTAATTATATTTCCTATGGGTAGAAAGAATAAAATCTTTCTTTTAATTGTGTACTAATAATTTATCTATCCTAAAATTCACAAGGCTAACTTCTTCACATAATAAAATTATGCTAATAAGGATGTTCTTAATTCCTTAACAAATAAAACTTTTGAAATTAATTTTTTTCTAAGAAGAACAAAGTTACCTATAGTAATAATATATCCCTCAGCATTATCTATAAAAGAAACTCTTCATCCTTTTGTGTTGATAATCCTTTCAAAGACATTTTTTACTATTCATATGCCGAGAACATCCACTATCCGTGTACCATGTATTATTGTTGGCAATTTCTTTGTTTTCCTAAAAATAAAATACTTAGACTTTCATAATCTAAGAATTCTTGGATCCAGAAATATTAGGAAGTAAAACATTAGGTATCCACATTTTCATAAAAAATTAATCTTTATGAAAACCTAAAGATTGAGTTTTTTTAAAAGAACAAATTTTCACCCAATGACCACCAAACTGATATTTAGTGCCAAATAGACCACGTTGGGGAACAAAATAGTGATTACTAAAAAACATTTAGAGTAAGTATAGCCAAATACAAAACTATTTCATAAAGACTCATTTAGGAATACATCTTGTCAATATTTTTCTTATCGAAGGTAATATTTGAAAAAAAAAATTCTTAAGGAAAATATTTCTGACATTAATTTAATAACCATTTTTTTATCTTCATAGTTATTAGTTTTATCACTAATGTTATCCTCTAAAATATATTTCTTAGAAATTACACTTTTTTATTTTTAGAATGATAATCCTTCTCAGAATAATGTTCCTCAAGGTTTTTGGAAATAATTTTAAAATAAAAATATTTCAGTTCAAGATCATTATAAAGATCTAATACATATTTGGTTAAAATATATAATACAGAATTTTACATATCCATATATTTCATGAGTTTATAATTTTCATTCAATTTTTTTTAGCAATCCTAAAAACGTCATCATAAGAAGGTAAAGTATTATCTTCTGATGAGGAAGATTAATCATCTAATGATTCATAATATTTTTCATCAGTATAATTTTAACTCAATGATACATTCTAGATAGATTAGACATTGTGTACCTTGGCCATTAGAAAATGATATTCATTATGTAGTTTGGCTAGTAGACCAAGATTCTTTTGATCAGAAGATTCATAATTGGAGGATTCACCTAAAGATTAACCACCACTAGCACTCCAAGTGTCATCAGCATTTAAAACATTTTTACCTTTAGTATTGTAATACTTATTTCTATTCATCTTAGAATGATTTTCTTTTCTATCCTTTTTCTTAATCATACGAAAATCCAGACATATATTCCCTGCCCTTTTGCATTTATATAAAGAAACTTATGAGCCTTTATTTTCTATTCGTTCATTCTTCTTATATCTATATTGAAAGTATTTGTTTCCAAATAACTTTTCATTCTTCATGAAATATTAGCTGGATCATTTTCAGAATGTTTACTTTCACTAGATTCATATAAATTAGATACTTTCTTATAATTAGATCTTTAAACCCTTTTTCGAATCCTAGATTTAGAAATTGAAAATTCTATACATCTATTTCCATTCTTCTTTTTATTAATATTAACATCTCTTTTCATTCTAGTCTCGTGTTAAAGAAGGGTTCCAAAATGTTCATCAAGTTTAATTTTAGATACTTTCTTATTCTCATCAATAAGTGTTCTTTTTTATTCCCACTCATTTCGCATAATGTCTATAATATTATCCAAAATAGAATCATCATCAATGAATTTCTCTCCCATAGATAGTAAACAATTGGCAGTACTCATAAATCATTGTTCCACTTTGAAAACTGGTACTATATAAGAAAATAGAAATCCATGCATTTATCCTCTAAGCATAGCTCTCCTAGTCTCTATAAATTTAGATGTACAAAAATGTGTAAAATCAAGTTTCTTCTAAATAAAATTACAATCTTCTCAAGAAGAAATCATACCATATATATTCTTGGTCATAAAACACAACAATGTATTACGTACCTTGTAATTTATTTGATATTATGAATTTTCTTGGTTTATGAAGGTTTTGAATTCCTTATCAAGAATTTTTTAATCTTATTTTGAGCATTAAAAATCTGTGTACTCCAGTATTAATAACAAATTTCTTCATTTTTTCACTCATGTATTCATAATCATTACTATCAAATATAGGTCATCTGGTAGGATTTAGATTGTCAATCGAACCAACATTCATTCCTACCATTCTATAAGAAAAATATGTTTCCTCAAAAACTTGTTAATAGAATAGGTTTGTAAACAAAGATAAAAATCTCTAAAAAATATTAAGAAATAAAAGTTAAGAAATAAAATTTAGAAGAAGGAAAACCTTAACAAGAAAATATATATGTGAATATAAATATATCAGAGATCTTCTCTGATAAAAATTATAGGATCAAAATAATGATGAAGTTGCTCAATTACAAGATGGGGGGGATTTTATGTTTAAAATTATTCATTAATAACCATAAAGAAAACTATGTTTAACAAAGTTAAACAAGGTAAATTCCTAAAGCCTCTATTAGTTAAAAAAATTCTAGGTTCCAGAAATAAGGTTCTGGAAATGAAACTTAATTAAAGTTTACAAGGAAAATATTCAACCATAAAGTGTATAGAATCTTATTTATTAGAGTGTATAAAATATTGTGAAATGAATAAGAAATTTATACTTTATTTCTTTATAAAAAAACCGAATAAATAAAAATGAAACAAAAAAGCAACATGTATAAAAATTTTAACCCAAAGAGTAGGGTATCCAACAAACTTGGATATTGGTACCTTGGTTTATACACTCATGAATGTATATCTTATGCACACCAGGGTATGCCCTAGATAGGAATATCAGAATATGTCTTGCTATCCCTGCAGGTCCTTGAACATTATGGTAGTCAGAACCTCTTTCTTCATATATACTGAAGTTGTCGATTGTACTCAGTAAAAATCAAAGTACCACAAAGAAATCTGAACAATATGTTAAGAACCACCCAAAGCATTTGAGTCTCTCTCTCTCAATAAATCACTTTAGCTGCATTAACTCTCTAGAGTGATGGAATAGTATTGAGATCGTTCAAATTAGATCCAACGTATAGGATATTATTAAAGCTTTGGATCCCTCCTCCAACAGTCATATTTTTCATTTAATATTGGTGGGACGTGTACACATGTCACATAAACAAAAATTAGATAAAAATAGATTCTAGACCATAGTTTAAAAAAAGTGTAAGTAAAATGAAGTTACATAACCAGATCTATTTTTCAGAGTTTAAGGAAATATATAATTCAAAATCTAACCCAATAAAAATTATGAGTCTATAAGACAATGATATTCAGATTCTATTTTCCAATGAATTTTTAATCTGGATTCTATAGCATTCAAAGTCTGAATTCCAATGAATTTGGAATCGGAATTTTGAGGAATTCAGATTCTAAATATTGAAGAATTCAGATTCATAATTCTATGGAAATTCAGAGTCTGAATTATGAGGAATTCAGAGTCTATATTATGGGGAATTTAGAGTCTCAATTTTTAGAAATTCAAAGTAATAATTTTGAGAAATACAAAGTCATAATTCTATGAAATTCAGAGTATAAATTATGAGGAATTTAGATTCATAATTCTAAAGAATTTAGAGTCTCAATTCTAAGGAATTCATAGTATGAATTTTAGATAATTCAGAACCTAAATTTTAGAGAATTTAGAACCTGAATTGTAGAGAATATGAAACCAGAATTTCCAAAATTTTAGAGTCGTAATTTCATAGAATTCATAACCTTAATCTCTGTGAATTCAGAACCCGAATTTCAAATATTTAAGAACCTAAATTTCATATAATTCTATATCCAAGAAATTATAAGATTCTGAGGTTTTAGATATGAAACATAATATTTAGAAATAAGAATAAAATGAGTTATATTTAGAGAGAATATAAAAGGAACAATTAAAACATAGGCAATGATAGAAAATTCCTTAGGGAAGGAAAATTTTCCTAATGAAGAAAATCCTTATAGAAAAACAATTTTCCTTATGATAAAGTGTTTGTGATTTTAAAAACATAGAGGAATGGAAATGTAACACCATGATATTTTTTGTGAAATATTTTGTTTTTATGTATTATGTTATATGAAACACCAATGTAATCTTTCACTACACACAACAATGTCTTGGCTTGCATTACATGCTAGAGAAACTTTCCTCGATAGCTTGCATTATACGCAATACCGAGTTTCACTAAAAAATGACATGTTATTAAAAAATTATATAAACTAGGTATTATGATTAGTAATACCCAATTTTCGAAATTTTATAAATTTATCTTTCAAACTGTACTTAGGTTTTTGATATAGAATATCGAAATTAGCTTAGGGTGATTTTTTGGTATTTTTCTGAAAGATTTCAATTTTTGATGAATAGTGAAAAACACTGAGTTATAGTTTAAAACAAAATTTTTATTTAAACAATTAATTATTTATTTAAATTTATTTTAGGCTAAAATAGATATATAATACCTATATATGATCAACGTAATTCATTGGATTCATTTTATTATAACTTTAGATATTTAAAATTTTATTGAACTTTTTACAGTCTTTCACCCACCTCCTAGGAGAATTTTCAAATTTACATAAAACATAATTTTACTGCTTCTATGAGTTGAATTTCAAAAATCCAAGAGACACTATTGTTGTCAGTAAGTAAAATGTGGTTCAATGAGATGAAAATAATTTTTGGTGAACATTAACTTTTCTCTTTTATTGACCACGGTTAAAAGTAAATAGGGTAATTAAGGGTAAAAATGATATTATTATTACCCTAACACTTGTCCTAATTCTATTGGATAAGTTTAATTCGACCATAAACAAGCTTAGGAATAAAATAAGACCCTTTAGGTCCACATGGATAAGATTAGAACATTTATTATTATTTAATTCAAAGAAGAGTTAAAAGAGTTAAAATCAAAATATAATAACTAAAACATTTTAATATAGGGTTATACATAAGATAAATTTAACGAAAAATATTCATTTTAAATCTAAAACTATTTCATACATAATGGTAATTTATTTATAATTTTTAGACATTAAATAATTTAATTTATTTATAACATAATGATGATGCAGTAATTACCTTATTAATGAAATATTAACATAATTGATGTTATAAATACCCAAATAAATTCAATTTGAGACTTTTTATGAATTATAATAACTTTCTTGATTTATATAACATATTAGGTTTTGTTATATTAATTATTTTTGAAGTTATAGTTCTATTATGAATTTAACAAAATCAAAATTCCAAATAGTGTCAAAATTGACATAATAGAGTTTTTAAAACAAATATTATATTATTAATTGTTATTCTAATCCTAAAAATCTAATGTTCAGAAAGAAGAAATATATAATGATAGGTGTATAATTAATTAACCACTTGGGGTTTACTTGGATGTATACAGTAAGTTTATTAATCATTTAATACAAAATACAAAGAGACATGGTAAATTCAAAATTACTTAATTAAGAGTTAAATATAAATGATAAGGTTAATATAGTGACACAAACCTATCTAAACCCTATTTGATCAAATTATTTTGACCAATACCCACTTTATCTTAGAAATAAATCAATTTGGATCCATTATAAACCGAATATGACTTTATTATAAAATAATATTTTAAGTTTTTCTTAAGGTGCCCCTCTCCTCCCTTATAAAAGGGATCCTCCTCCCTCTCCTCTTTTCAACATTTTGAGCCTTCAAGCTCGGCCAAATTCTATCCATTTCCCTTCTCCACTTCCCTGTTAACATTCTAGAGGTTTTGGTCTTCTTCAAAGACCATCTTTAGTGTTCTAAGAGGAGGTTTGGAAGAGGCTCGATGAAGAAGAGGTAATATCCTTTACCGATTATTTTAAATTTATTTTTTCTTCTACATCCTCTTATTTATTTGTTTGATTATAAAGTAATAACATAAGTATCAATAATATACTGATGTGTTCTTATAAAAATTCAATAACTCTATTTCACCGTCTGTCTATCCTACGGAAAACGAAATCACCATACGTGCGTACGTACAGAAGACCGTCTCCACACTGTGGTGTAATCTGTTTTTCGACCACCGCCCTACGTGGATGGGTATAATGGTGTAAATAATAAATATATATGGTTATTATGAAATGATACTAATTTTGAGATATTCTATCATCCACTTCAATACAATTCCACAATCATGGGAATGATATCATCACTCGTGTGTACGTATGGCCTACCATCTCCACGATGTGTTGTGACTCATTCTACATGATCTTTATTGAATAATAATTATATAAATGAATTTAATGAATAAATATGATATATATTATACCAATACCATTCTGTAAAAGATTTAGCTATAATCTAATAATAATAATAATTTGTTCGACAAAACACGCATAAGAACATGAAGCAATGAACACCTGAATGACAAGTAGCAATGAAATATTACTAATAAGAAGATAATAATTGGACCATATATGATATCATAACAATGGATATGATTCTTTAATAAGTCAATGACATTATTTAGATCATTATAAAGGAGTTTCGGATACGTATGCAGCATATCAGACCTAAAGTAAGGGAGAATCTCACAATCTAAATTTTTATTCAATATTGTTTATACTTCGGTATTTACTAGTTTATATTTATCATAACACATCCATGTTTCCTAAATATGTAATATTATTTCCATTCCCCTATAATTGTTTAAATCCAATTTTACCTGTTGGTGAGTTTTTAGTAAAATATATGAAAGAAATATTTTTTCATTTTCAGTACGAGATACTTTTTGACTTTTCCGGCCAAAGTACATGGATAATATTTTTTAACTTATAATGCATGAACGGATTTTTACGATTTCACATAAATTTATTTCCATGAAGCTTACTTTACAAGTTTTCAAGTTTATTTTAAATTAACTTCTATTATTTTAAAATTTTCTAAGATGTTGTGAAAGGAAAAATATTTTTGAAGTAGAAAGGATATTTTCCTCTGGAATGGAGTTCAAGCTTTTTATCAAAATTATTTTCCATCGATGATAATATAAGGTTCTGTTTCTATACCTATTATTACATTTATTTGATTAGGTTATGATTATAATTATTTTTACATTCTTTTATCTTTTATGGATTATGTTATGATGGAATGATGTTTAAGAATCCCATTTTTATTACAAAGGTTATGTTATGATGTATGATTTATGGTTTTGTGGCACACATAAGAATGGTTTCATTATGATATAGGTGGGACCTATATCTCCCTCTAATGCATTGGGTAAATATTTATATCTCATGAGATAGACATGGGAAGAACAAAAACCTAATCCGGTTCAGTGATACAGGACTAGAACGATGAGTTAACTCAGTTCAAAAAATGGACTTTGCATGCTATGATAGTCCTGGAAATGAGTACTAAATAACATGAAATGTTTTTCTATGATTATGTGTGTATACCACAATGTTTCTTGTTTTATGTTATTATTATTGGGATTATATTTCACTACCACGATTTATACCATGTCATGATATTATGATCTCTTTTACATGATAAGATTTTCAAAATGTTATGTTCTTATGAATATGATATGATTGATATTTCCTTTGTTTACCCTTACTTATCATTTGAGATCACCCATTTGTATGTTTTATTTTCCCCAAGTCAGGAAGAAGGGTATTAAGAAGGATATTCAAAAAGGGACTCTATATATGATTAAATTAATGGGAGACAATGTATATGTTTTATGAACCATTTGATTATGTTTCCCAGTTTCTAAAGACTCTATACCTATACAATCCTATCATGGTTTTATAATATGATGAAATAACTATGCTTCAATTCTGAAGTAAAAACAATGTATTTAAAGTATGGGTCATTATAGTTGGTGTCAGAGGAAAGGTATAGTAAACCTTTTGATACTAGGATGTGAAATCCTTAGTAAGAACCCTAAGGATATGTATAAGCATAAAACACAACCATAATGTTTTTGAAATGGCCATGAGGAACCTATGATAAGACCTAAAGTTTGAAATTATGATACTGATTTTTCTGTTTTCCTATTGTAATTAGTGTTTCTTAGACTATTATTCTTTGTTTTATTTAATGGTTGGAACCCAAAGGAACAATGTTAATGCTAAATGTGATGGTCAATGTAATGATTGTCCCCCTGAGCACCCAAATGTTGTGGGAGCTGGAATGAAAAATATTGTTGCCATGATCACACAACATTCTCCAGCTACGAATCATACATGACTTCCAAACGAGCGAAGGAAGGAGAAACATTCTGTTGAATCCTTAATGAGGCAGTGTCCACCCTCATCCAATGGGTCTACTGATCCACTAGTGGATGAACAGTGCATTTGTACCATTGAAAATATATTTTCAGTTCTACAATTTTCTGAACATGATAAATTCATCTTATCAGTATATCTTTTTGAAGGTGAATCTGATCAATGGTGGAATATTATCAAGAATATGAGGAAAAGGGACCAAATTGAGTCCTTGGAATGGGATGAGTTCAAGAAAATATTTTTCAATAAGTACTTCCCTCGTATTCTTTGAACAAAGATAGAGAAGGAGTTTCTTGAACTGATGAAAAAGGATGATGAATCTATTGGTACCTATGACGAAAATTTTACAAGACTTGCAAGATATGCTTCCAGAATTATTATCCAACATGATATTAAGATTGATATATTCTTTAGTGCCTTAAAAACAAGTCTTAGAAGGGAATTAACCATAAGGGGCATCAATAGGAACAAAGAAATTTTTCAATGTTCTCTCAAGGTTGAGATGGAGATTGGAGTAACCCATCATTCATATGGGTTGGATAAGAAGAGGAAAATGGAATTCAACGGGAAACTAAAGACCACACTGAAACGAAGATGTGTTTTTCCTTATATTCAAAGTGTGGAAAGAAACATGGAGGTAATTGTCTTAAAGGGACAAGTAAATGTTTCAAATGTTGAAAACAAGGTCATCAGGCTTTTTAATGTCGTCGTGATGGGAAAAATATGTCTAGTGATGCAATCAAAGAAAAGGCTACACAGAATGCACCTCCTACAGTTCAATGTTACAAGTGCAAGGAAATGGGGCATTATGCTAATCAATGCCCTAATCCAGGGGTTTTTAATGATGATTGACGTCAATAAACTCTTATAGCCAAAGTCAAAGGAATGTCACATGAAATTTCTATCGGCGATGTAGAGTATGTTAACGAAGTGGTGAAAGGTACACATACCATCCACTCTAATGTAGAAAATGTTTTATTTGATTCTAGATCCACCCATTCTTTCATTACTGAAGAAATTTCTAAGGGTATCTTCGTAATACCTCAACAATTAGCTGTTAAGTTAGCTGTGAAAACTCTTAATGGAACAACGATTGCATCAAAAGTTTATAATACTTATCCAATTGACGTTTGTGGGAAAGTGCTTCCTACAAATCATCTGATCTTTCCTATAGTGTAATTTTATGTGATTCTTGGCATGGATTGACATTCCTTATTTGGAGCTCATATCGATTGCCAATGAAGGGAAGTCTCATTTCATATTCCTTATCAATCTATGATCATCTATCGAAGTAAGGATGTATGTAACCTTCCAGTGGAAATTTCTTCCATATTATTGGTCTTGATCCCAATAAATGAAGGTTATTTATCTCAAATTGTTGGAGAGAAACTCACGATTAGAAGTATTCCCATTGTACATGAGTTTGACGATATCTTTCTGGAGAAATTTCTAGGTTTTCCACCAAATCGTGAAGTATTGTTTTCAATAAAACTCATACTGAGTGCTATGCCCATTTCCAAGACACCTTATAGAATGACACCAATTGAGTTGCAGGAATTGAATAAGAAAATCCAAGAGAATCTTGATAATGGCTTCAAACGCCCTTGTGCATCACCTTGGGGAGCACCTGTTCTGTTAGTTAAGAAGATAGATGGATCTATGAGACTCTGCATTGATTATCGAGAACTTAACATGATCACTATCAAAACAAATATCATCTCCCACACATTGATGACTTATTTAAATAACAACGCAAAGAAAAATACTTTTCCAAGAATGATCTTCATTCAGGGTAACATCAATTAAGGGTCAAAGGGAGGATATACCAAAGACGGCTTATCGTACAAGGTAAGGAAACTATGAATTTATTGTTATTCCATTTGGTCTTACTAATTCTCCTGCTATCATCATTGATCTAACGAATAGAGTATTTAGCGACTATCTTGATCAGTTTGGGGTAGTCTTTATTGAGGATATTTTTTCCTATTCAAAGAGAAAGAAAGAACATGTAGATCACTTGATAATTGTATTAAGGACCCTAAGAAAGGAAAAGCTTTATGGGAAATTTACCTAGTGTAAATTTTGGCTTCAAAAAGTTTCATTTTTGGGTCACAAAATCTCAGAAGATGGGATATCTTTGGATCTATAAAAAATAGAGGTTAATGAAAGATGGTAGAGGCCAACAACAATAACTAATATCTGAAGTTTTCTTGGTTTGGCTGGATATTATCGACTTTTTGTGAAAGAATTTTCACAATTATTTAATATACTATCCAGGTTGACATGAAAAGGAGTTAATTTTGTTTGGATGGAGGAGTGTGAAGATAATTTCAAGGAGTTAAAAAGAAGATTATCCAGTGAACCTATGCTCACACTTACTTGTAGGGGAGAATGGATTGTGACCTATAGTTATTCATCCAATAAGGGATTGGGGTGTGTTCTAATGCAAAATGATATGGTGATAGCTTATGCATCACAATAGTTGAAAATCTAGGAGCAAAATTACCCAACTCCTTATTTGGAGTTAGCTGCGCTAATTGTTGCATTAAAGATTAGGAGGCATTATATTTATATTGAAAGGTGTGATATTTATATTGATCATAAAAGATTAAAGTATATTTTGACACAAAAGGAGCTGAATATGCGCCAAAGAAGATAGTTGGAGCTGATTAAGGATTACGACTGCTCAATTCATTACCACCTTGGGAATGAAAACAAGGTGGCAGACACATTAAGTCGACAAGACCATGCTAGCTCATCCATGATGAGGATCACAAAAGATCAAGTATTTATGGATTTACAAAAGATGGATCTGGGAATTATAATGGATAGGAAAAAATCTAATCTTTCTCAAATTAATGCTCAACCATCTATAAAAGTAAATATTAAAGAGGCCAAAAAGAAGATTTATATTTACAAAAGAAGGAGAGAAATGTTCCTGAATTCCACATTGATTGTGATGAAATAATAAGGTTCAAGAATCAGGTTTGTGTTCCTCCCACCCCAGAATTAAAGAAGGTAATATTGGATGAATCTCATAGTTCTACATTCTCTATTCACTCTGGAAGCATGAAGATGTATTGGGACATGAAGGAGTACGTCTGGTGGGATGGAATGAAAAGAGATGATGCTGAATATGTCTCTCGATGCTTGGTTTGTCAGCAAGTTATAGCAGAGAGACAGAAGTCTAAGGGGATGTTACAACCATTAACCATACGAGAATGGAAATGGGAAAACATCACTATGGACTTTGTCACTGGACTTCCTAAAACATCCAAAGGAAATAATGTTATCTGGGTTATAGTTTATCATCTTACGACGTCGTCACACTTCATTGCTATTAGAGAACATTTATCTCTTCATTATATTGTCAGGATATATGTGAAGGAAGTTCTAGGATTTCATGGAGTACAAATTTCCCTTATATTTGATCGGGATCCGAGGGTTACTTCGAAGTTTTGGTGAATCCTTCAGTATACTCTATATACAGAGGTGAGTTTCAACATTGCTTATCATCCTCAAATAGATGGTCAGTCTAATATGACAATCCAATCTCTAGATATAAGGCCCCAGCCTTAAACCTTACTTAATCTTGAGTTATTACAAGATTACACATTGGGGATCTTTTCAGGTTTAGAGTTTTAGAGAATTAGATCATAAAAATTTCATTACATTCCACATATAAACAAAGTGGTTACATAAAGATAGTATTCTTCATTCCCATCAGCGGAAACATATTTAAAATAAAACATGGATTCTTTCTTGACATTTCCTTGACACTATCATCATATCATGTACCTTTCCCTTGACCTGTGAAAAACATTTCAAAAAAACTTGGGATGAGCATAAAAAGCTCAGTAAGGGATATAAAAATATGGAAAGGAAAAATGGGTACATATATACATAAGAATGAGATCATACTTTACCCATAAAACACAAGCACTTCAACATACCTCATCAAATCATGAATAAATCATAGAAATAATAAGACATAAAGGTAACTTGATGCATTCATAACATTCTTACGTAGGGAGTAACCCTCTGGGTTACGTTTGGAATACCCATCACAGTATATTCCTTAAATCTCTTCGGAGAAACCTTAAAGATTCACTCCTTCACGTTACCCAATGCATTGGAGAGCTATATCGGGCTCACCCGCCCTTAGTTTATCACAGAACCACCCGTCTTCTTAATAATGCCCAAGAACCTCAACATAATCGTATCAATAAAACATGCATAAAGGAAACAAAACATTTCCACCTTCCAATCACAAGATATAAATACAACACATTGATATAAAAACATTATGAAAACCATTTTGAATACCAAAATAAAAGAAAATTAAAACATGCTATTTATTTTTCTTTTAAAAAGAAGGTATGGCTTGTAGAGGAAGCCGAAACTCAAATAACGATCACGGCGGCGGAGAAGTCGTTGTCGCCGCATACGTACGACAAAAACATTCCATTTTTTATTTTAGTAAGACACTTCATATAAAAAATATTCCTTTTAGATAAACGTAAAAGTCAAAGGGGTTTATACACCATATAAAAGAAGGTTGTGTATAAAACAAAATATGCCTCAATGAAAGGAGATTGAGACGAAGTCCCATACCTCGGGTCCGACTTGACTCGGTCGTTCTTTAATCTCCTGAATAATAAACTTGAGTTAATTTCTAATTGTTTAAGAACCTTTTTCAAGTTCATTATTCCTTTTATATCACTTATTGCCATGTCATGAACACTATGTAATTATTTAAGTTAATAACAGTCGTTTTAACGATCATTGGTACTTGAGTCAAAAATAAGCCCTTTATAATTACATGTTGTTCATGTATCCATTATATCCAGAATGGTATTCATGATTTAGATATAATATATGTCATATATATACAGTAAATGCATGCATTTATAATATTACATAATCATTTAAAGATAAAAAATGAAATGCACCGTTCATGGAGACAGTAAGCCGTACGTACGCATGAACGCTACTTTCATTTATATTTCGTATTTTGTAGAATGTAATCATAGTGATATAAAGGTATATTATAATTCCAGTATAATATCATATATAATATCATAGTTCCATACTTTATAAGTCCCACATATGGTATTTAACGAATTAAATCACTTTGAGGGGGCGGTAGTCCGCACTTCCTTAAACGAAGATATCGCGTTTACCCATAATGGAAACCATAAAGGTATGACCAAAAAGAAAAATAAAGAAGCATAAGGAAAACATAAACATATTATATATCATATATAAATATATTTACATCTTAATGGCCACCTTTGAAGGTGTTAAAATAATGTTGAACAATCATCGTTTCAGGAGGCATAAATTCACCATCCACGGAAACAGTATGTTCGTTAACCATTAGATGTAGGTGTGTGTAAGTGTAGCTCGAATACTTATTATAACAACATCCTAGTATATTGCGGATACTGGAGTTGTCTCAAAAGATAAAAATAAAAACATTTTAGGGGGTTGGAGAAGCAAAATAAAACAAAAGGACTCAAGTGAAGACATTACCTTAAAATTGGGTAACTCCCTTTGGTTTGAGCTCAAAGGCTTCCATGGGAAGTCTTCTGCCCAAAGTGAGGCTTCAAGGAGTAAGAGAGGGAAGTGGAGAGACAAAATGGGCAGGGGTTGGCTGAGCCAAAGGCTTTGGGAGTGTGGGTAAGGAGGTAGAGGTGGGGGCCTTTTATAAGAGGAGAGGAGGGGCACTCTTGGAAAGTAAAGATAAGTTACTTTATTTTAAAATGAGTTTCGGATTCAAAAGGTCCAAAATTGATATAATTCGAGGATAAGGTGATTAGGGTTCAAAATCCACCCATCCAATAGGTTTTCGACATGTGTAGGTCTTAGACTTTACATTACCTTTCCATTTTATTTAAATCCTTTATTAATGAGGTAATCGCTACATCATTATGATGTCATAAATACATTTATTTATTTAATGTTAAAAAAATTATAAAAAAAATTCTATGATGTAGGAAATCTGTTTAGGTTTCCAGGGAATATTTATAATCAAAAATATGATCTTTATAAACCCATTTAAAAATTGGTTTCATAAACCATATTATGTTTGTGTAATTTTTACATTAACATTAAATAAAAAGTTATTTATGTCATTTCCCAACCAAAGTGGCTCCATGGGGTCCTCAAGTTGACCCATGGCTTGTCTTGGACGGCCATGACATATCCAATAAGGTTAGGACATGTTTCTAGGTCATTTCATATTATTAAAGCATTATTTTTACCTTAAACTACACTAATTACCACTAATCGCGATTAAAAACTTAATAAGTTACTATTCACCAAAATATTATTTTAATCTCATTGAACCACATTTTACTTCTTAATGAAAACAATGTATGTTAGAATTTTTGAAATTCAAAACACAATGATGGAAAATTTTCATTTAAATGAAAAATCAGTTTTTATAAGTACCACTTACTGGTTTCACTATTCAACAAAAATTGAAGTTTTTCAGAAAAATACAAAAATTTCACCCTAAGATATATTTGATATTCTGAATTCAAAAATGAAGTCTATTTTAGAAAATTCAAAACATATAAGTCACATTAATTAATTTAATAATTAATTCCCGATGTCAGAGCAAATAGCGTGTTTTTATGAAACAATAAGTATCAAAAGATTGACACCAGTTTAAGTCCAATTTCAATGTGAAATTGATTCCAATGACCACCATTAGATTAAATGGTAAAAATATATTATAATTTCACTTCAAAACCAATTCAAAAGATAATCTAATCATATAAATAAATTAGATTAAAAAGCAGTTTTGATGTAAAATGCAGTATTTTTCACTATTCATTAAAAAATGAACACTGTCATAAAAATACCAAAAATTCACACAAGGTAAATTTTGATGTCCCAATCATAAAGAATAAGTTTATTTTGACAAAAATAGTTTATAAAATTGTCAAAAGATAGATTCAAAAAATGTTTTCCATCAAAAGGCAGTAAAACAATATTTTAAAAATATTAGTGTATTCCATGCTTAAGATTGGATTTATTATCATTTTAAGCCTCTAAAACACTATCTAATTCATTAATAGGCATAGATAAAATATTTATTATTCATTACTTACTTGGGATGTTACATCCTTCCCCCTTTAGAAAATTGCGTCCCCACAATTTATTTACTTATCAAATAAGTGGGGGTATTTATCCCTCATTACATTTTCAGATTCCCATGTTGCCTCTTCAATCATGTGGTTTTCCCATAAAACCTTTACCTGGTGAATCACCTTATTCCGTAACAATTGCTCCTTGTGGTCAAGAATCTGGACCGATTGTTCCTCATATGATAGTTTCTCTTCCAGCTGAACTACCTCTGGACTCAAAACATGAGATGGATCTGGCATATACTTTTCAACATCGAAACGTGAAAAACATTGTGTACCTGAGATAAACTCGGAGGTAAAGCCACTCGGTATGCAACTAATCCAACTCTCTCCAGAATTTCATATGGTCCAATGAACCTTGGACTCAGCTTTCCTTTCTTAACAAATCGCATCACACTTTTCCATGGTGAGACTTTGAGAAAAACATGATCACCTACCTCAAAAGAGAGATCCTTCCTCCTGTTGTCCGCATTACTCTTCTGCCTGCTCTGAGCTGTTCTCATGTGTTTCTGAATCAGCTGAACTTTTTCTACCATCACTTCTACCAATTCTGGTCTCATCAAATTCCTTTCACCGACTTCATCCCAGAAAGCTGGAGTTTGACACTGCTTCCCATATAATGCCTCAAATGGTGTCATCTGTATACTGGAATGAAAACTGTTATTATATGAAAATTCAACCAAAGAAAGATGTTGGTCCCAACTTCCCTGATAATCCATAGAGCAATAACGTAGCATATCCTCCAAGGTCTGAATTTTTCGTTCTGACTGCCCATCTGATTGAGGATGAAAAGCTGTACTAAAATTTAATTCAGTACCCAACGACTTCTGAAGGCCTTTCCAAAAGTTAGAAGTGAACCTGGGATCACGGTCAGATACAATGGAGAGAGGAACTCCATGTAACCTGACTACCTCTTTAAGATACAAATGGGAAAGTTGATCAAGAGAGAAAGTATCTCGTATATCAAGGAAATGAGAAGACTTGGTCAAGCGATCAATAATAACCCAGATTGCATTATTACCTCGAGATGTCTTCGGTAATCCCACAACAAAGTCCATGGATATATTCTCCCATTTCCACTCTGGCACTGGTAAAGGCTGAAGCATCCCTTTCGGTAACTTCCACTCTGGTTTAACCTGTTGACATGTCAAACACTTCACAGTAAAATCAGCAATATCTCTTTTCATTCCATCCCACCAGTAATACTCCCAAAGATCTCTATACATCTTAGTACTGCCTGGATGAACTGAAAACGGAGAACTATGAGCTTCACATAACAACTCTCTCTTCAACTGTGAATCACAAGGCACACACAATCTCTTCCCAAATCTCAAAATGCAATCATTATCAATGTTGAATTCAAGAAACTTACCTTTCTAAACCAGCTCTACCTTTTTCTGCGACTCAGTATCTTGCTTCTGTGCTTGCTTGATTCTATCTGATAGAGATGATCTCACTGATACCTGAAACAAAACAAAAGAAATTCCTGCACCAACAACTTCTATGCCAAAGTTCATCAAATCATTAACGAAAGGATCACGTTCCAAACGCAAAATTTCTAATGAAACATTACTTTTTCGACTCAAAGCATCAGCCAGTTTATTTTATTTTCCCGGATGGTAATGAATTGTACAATCATAATCCTTGATTAATTCTAGCCATCTCCTTTGTCTCATGTTCAATTCTTTCTGAGTGAATATATACTTTAAAATTTTGTGATCGGTATATATTTCACACTTTACTCCATACAAATGATTCCTCCAAATTTTTAAAGCGAAAACAACAGAAGCTAATTCCAGATCATGTGTAGGGTAATTTACCTCATGAGTTTTCATCTGTCGTGAAGCATAAGCAATTACCTGATCATTCTTAATTAGGACGCAACCAAGTCCTTTCAATGAAGCATCACTATATATAACAAACTCACCATTCTTGGAAGGTAGTTCCATAACTGGAGCATTCAGCAATATTCTTTTCAATTCCTGAAAACAATCATCACATTCTTTTGTCCAGATAAACTTAACACCCTTCCGAGTTAGCTTAGTCATTGGACTAGATAACCGTGAAAGATTTCTAACAAACCATCGGTAATAGCCTTCCAAACCAAGGAAGCTACGAATCTCAGTTACATTTGTGGGTCTTGGCTAGTCTTCCACAACTTTTGTTTTTGCAGGATCAACAGTTATCCCATCTTTAGAAACAATGTGACCAAGGAAAGAAATTTGTTGCAACGAAAACTCACACTTGCTGAATTTCACATACAATTTCTTTTCTTTTAAGGTTTGCAAGATAACCCTTAAATGTCTTTCATGTTCCTCTTTACTTTTAGAAAACACCAAAATATCATCAATGAAAACCACCACAAACTTATCCAAGAACTCATGGAAAATTATATTCATTAAGTCCATGAATACAGCAGGTGAATTGGTTATCCCAAAAGTCATTACTACAAATTCACAATGGCCATATCTTGTAAGAAATGTAGTCTTCGGAACGTCTCCTTCCTTTACCTTCAGCTGATGGTACCCCGATCTCAAGTCAATCTTTGAAAAAAACTGAGCTCCCTGGAGCTGATCAAACAAATCATCGATATGAGGAAAAGGATATTTGTTCTTAACAATGATGTTATTCAAGGCTCTATAATCAATGCAAAGTCTCATTGAACCATATTTCTTTTTAACAAATAAAATAGGAGCACCCCATGGTGACGTGCTAGGTCGAATGAAACCTTTCTCTAATAAATCTTTCAATTTCTCCTTCAACACTAAAAGTTCAATTTGAGCCATTCGATAAGGTGGTTTTGAAATTGGCTTAGCATCAGGAACTAAGTCAACAGTAAACTCAACTTCCCGATCTGGTATTATTCCAGGCAACTCATCAGGAAAAACATCAGGATACTCATTTACCACTAGAACATCATTAATCTGAATAGTTCCTTTATTTTCAACGATGTGTGCAAGGTAACATTCATTTCCATCTTTTAAAAGTTTCTCGGCCTCTTGATAAGTTATCAACAGTAAGGGTTCATTCTTGTACACAAACTGAAAGTCTTTCTGAAAATAAACTTCTTTAGCTCTACAGTCAATCTTAGCATGGTAAATATAGAGCCATTCCATACCAAGGATAACATCAAACTCTACTAGAGGTAGAACAATAAGGTTTTCAAGTAGGTTCTTTCCACAGATAAGGATAGGAAGATTCTTATAAATTATTTTTTCCTCAACATTTCCCCCAGGTGTTTTTACCAAAAGTTCAAGAGTCATTTCTTGAGATGGTATTCCCATTTTACTAGAAAAGGTTTCAGAGATGAAAGAATGTGTAGACACCGAATCAAACAACACACTGGCATAATCTGAAAAAACAAACAAACTACCTGATAAAACTTCATTTGATGGCCCGACGTCTACCGAAGTAGTTGCAAAAGATTTCACCACCCCTTTCTGCTTGTAGTCTAACTGCTTCCCATCACTCAAGCTCTTTGTCGGACACTCATTTTCATAGTGACCCATCTCATTGCACTTATAACATTTCACTAACTGTAAATCAAATTTGGTCTTACCATCACCTTGATCCTTTTCAGTGGAATCATGAGCCCTATGTCCCATCTTACCACATTAGTAGCACATTCCAGAATTCAGAAGACATTCCCCCGCATGCCTTTTTCCACATTTATCACAAACTGGAAACTTAGTTTTCTTACCATCAGACTTTGTTGAACAATTATTACCTTTCTCCTGCCACCTCGGTCTCTTCTTCTGCTGGTTGTTATAGAACACTTGATCATCGGCAAACTCCATTTCCACCTTCTCAGCACATCCAACAAGCTTTTCATAACTTTTAAACTCACGAGAAGCTAATGCCCGTATATATTTTGGCTTTAATCCTGAGTAAAAACGATTGATTTTACTATCAAGGTCTCGGATACAATTTTGATTATAACTTGCCAATCGAGTGAACCTTTCTTCATAGGCAGCCACTGAGTCTTCCTCTTGCCTCAATTCCAAGAATTTATTTTCCATCCTATGTCGAACATCCTTAGGAAAATTATTCTCAAGAAACATACCTTTGAATTCATCCCATTCGAGAGCATCAATCTCATCAGCATCCCCGATATTTTTAACCATTGACCACCACTGATCTGCCTCACCCTCCAAACAGTAAATAGATAGACTAACCTTTTGATTGTATGAACACCCCATGACATCGAAAATCTTCTCCAGTGCTTTAATCCACCCTTCAGCTAACACAGGGTCAGATGATCCTCTGAATGATGGGGGATGTTTCCTCATGAAAAGTTCCACCACTGACATGTTCCTCTGCGGTTGATCTGGCTGATCTCGTGCATGGATACCACCACCATTTATAGCCTGAGTCAACTGTGCCATTACTGCAACAAACTATTCAGTTCCAATTCTGACCATCTCAGGATGCTGATTCGGAAGGTTATTTTCTTCTACATGCCTTCCTAGCACTACTTCCCGGTTTCCTCGGCGGAAAACCATTCTGAACAGACATGTCTTAGATGAAGCAACATGGTAATATTCAAATTCTATATCATTTCAAAAAAATATATTTTTGGATAATCATTTAATAGAATTATAACTCCTAAAGTTATCTAAACCGACCTCTGATACCAACTATAAGGCCCCAGCCATAAACCTTACTTAATCTTGAGTTATTACAAGATTACACATTGAGTATCTTTTCGAGTTTACAGTTTTAGAGAATTAGATCATAAAACTTTCATTACATTCCACATATAAACAAAGTGGTTACATAAAGATAGTATTCTTCATTCCCATCAACGGAAACATATTTAAAATAAAACATGGATTCTTTCTTGACATTTCCTTGACACTATCATCATATCATGTACCTATCCCTTGACCTGTGAAAAGCATTTCAAAAAAACTTGGCATGAGCATAAAAATCTCAGTAAGGGATATAAAAATATGGAAAGGAAACATGGGTACATATATACATAAGAATGAGATCATACATTACCCATAAAACATAAGCACTTCAACATACCTCATCAAATTATTAATAAATCATAGAAATCATAAGACATAAAGGTAACTTGAGGCATTCATAACATTCTTACGTAGGGAGTAACCCTCTTGGTTACGTTTGGAATACCCATCACAGTATATTCCCTAAATCTCTTCGGAGAAACCTTAATGATTCACTCCTTCACGTTACCCAATGCATTGGAGAGCTATATCGGGCTCACCCACCCTTAGTTTATCACGAAACCACCCGTCTTCATAATAATTCCCAAGAACCTCAACATAATCGTATCACATAAAACATGCATAAAGGAAACATAACATTTCCACCTTCCAATCACAAGGTATCAATACAACACATTGATATAAAAACATTATGAAAACCATTTTCAATACCAAAATAAAAGAAAATTAAAACATGGTATTTATTTTTCTTTTAAAAAGAAGGTATGGCTTGTAGAGGAAGCCGAAACTCAAATAACGGTCACGGTGGTGGAGAAGTCGTTGTCGCCGCATACGTACGTCAAAAACATTCCCTTTTGTCGTTTAGTAAAATGATTCGTATAAAAAATATTCCTTTTGGATAAAAGTAAAAGTCAAAGGGGTTTATACACTGTATAAAAGAAGGTTGTGTATAAGACAAAATTTGCCTCAATGAAAGGAGATTGAGACGAAGTCCCATACCTCGGGTCCGACTTGACTCGGTCGTTATTTAATCTCCTGAATAATAAACTTGAGTTAATTTCTAATTGTTTAATAACCTTTTTCAATTTCATTATTCCTTTTATATCACTTATTGCCATGTCAGGAACACTATGTAATTATTTAAGTTAATAACGTTCGTTTTAATGATCATTGGTACTTAAGTCAAAAATAATCCCTTTATAATTACATGTTGTTCATGTATCCATTATATCCAGAATGGTATTCATGATGTAGATATAATATATGTCATATATATCGAGTACATGCATGCATTTATAATATTATATAATCATTTAGAGGTAAGAAATGAAATGCACCATTCATGGAGACGGTAAGCCGTACGTACGCATGAACGCTACTTTCATTTCTATTTCATATTTTATAGAATGTAATCATAGTGATATAAAGGTACATTATAATTCAAGTATAATATCATATATAATATCATAGTTCCATTCTTTATACGTCCCACATATGGTATTTAACGAATCAAATCACTTTGAGGGGGCGGTAGTCCGCACTTCCTTAAATGAAGATATCGCGTTTACCCATAATGGAAACCATAATGGTATGAACAAAAAGAAAAATACAGAAGCTTAAGGAAAACATAAACATATTATATATCATATATAAATATAGTGACATCTTAATGTCCACCTTTGAAGGTGTTAAAAGAATGTTGAACAATCATCGTTTCGGGAGGCATAAATTCACCATCCACGGAAACAGTATGTTCGTTAACCATTAGATGTAGTTGTGTGTAAGTGTAGATCGAATCCTTATTATAAAAACATCCTAGTATATTGAGGATACTGGAGTTGTCACAAAAGAGAAGAATAAAAAGATTTTAGGGGGTTGGAGAAGCAAAATAAAACAAAAGGACTCATGTGAAAACATTACCTTAAAATCGGGTAACTCCCTTTGGTTTGAGCTCAGAGGATTCCTTGGGAAGTCTTCTGCCCAAAGTGAGGATTCAAGGAGTAATAGAGGTAATTGGAGAGACAAAATTGGCAGGGGTTGGCCGAGCCAAAGGCTTTGGGAGTGTGGGTAAGGAGGTAGAGGTGGGGGGCTTTTATAAGAGGAGAGGAGGGGCACTCTTGGAAAGTAAAGATAAGTTACATTATTGTAAAATGAGTTTCGGATTAAAAAGGTCCAAAATTGATATAATTCGAGGATAAGGTGATAAGGGTTCGAAATACACCCATACAATAGGTTTTGGTCATTTGTAGGTCTTAGATTTTACATTATCTATCCATTTTATTTAAATTCTTTATTAATGAGGTAATCGCTACATCATTATGATGTCATAAATACATTTATTTATTTAATGTCAAAAAATTATAAAAAAATACTATGATGTAGGAAATCTGTTTATCTTTCCAATGAATTTTTATAATCAAAAATATGATCTTTATAACCCCTTGTAAAAATTGTTTTTGTAAAACATATTATATTTGTGTCATTTTTACTTTAACATTAAATAAAAAGTTATTTATTTCATTTCCCAACCAAAGTGGCTGCATGGGGTCCCCAAGTTGACCCATGGCTTGTATTGGTCGGCCATGACACATCCAATAAGCTTAGGACATGTGTCTAGGTCATTTAATATTATTAAAGCATTATGTTTACCTTAAACTACACTAATTACCACTAATCGCGATTAAAAACTTAATAAGTTACTATTCACCAAAAAATTATTTTAATCACATTGAACCACATTTTACTTCTTAATGAAAACCATGTATGTAGGGTTTTTGAAATTCAAAATACAATGATGGAAAAATTTCATTTAAACGAAAAATCTGTTCTTATAAGTACCACTTAGTGGTTTCACTATTCATCAAAAATTGAAGTTTTTCAGAAAAATACAAAAAATTCACCCTAAGATATATTTGATATTCTGAATTCAAAAATGAAGTCTATTTTACAAAATTCAAAACATATAAGTCACATTAATTAATTTAATAATTAATTCCCGTTGTCAGAGCAAATAGATTGTTTTTATGAAACAATAAGTATCAACAGATTGACACCAGTTTAAGTCCAATTTCAAAGTGAAATTGATTCCAACGTCCACCATTGGATTAAATGGTAAAAATATATTCTAATATAACTTCAAAACCAATTCAAAAGATAATCTAATCATATAAGTAAATTATATTAAAAAGCAGTTTTGATGTAAAATGCAGTATTTTTCACTATTCATTAAAAAATGAACATTATCAGAAAAATACCAAAAATTCACACAAGGTAAATTTTGATGCCCCAATCATAAATAATAAGTTTATTTTGACAAATCTAGTTTATAAAATTGTCAAAAGATAGATTCAAAAATGGTTTTCCATCAAAAGGTAGTAAAACAATCTTTTAAAAATATTAGTGTATTCCATGCTTAAGATTGGATTTATTATCTTTTTAAGCCTCTAAAACACTATCTAATTCATTAATAGGCATAGATAAAATATATATTATTCATTACTTACTTGGGATGTTACACTAGAAGACATGTTGAGATCTTACTCTATGGATTTCAAAGGTGGTTGAAATCAACACCTACCTTTAAAAGAAATTGTCATATAATAATAGCTTTCACTCCAGTATTCCGAGGGCTCCCTATGAAGATATATATGGAATGAAATATAGAACTCTAACTTGCTGGGATTAAGTTGGGGAATGAAAGCTATTAGGACCTGATCTTGTTGATGAGATGGCAGAAAAGGTCCAATCTATTCAACAACACATAAAATCAGCATAGAGTCAACAAAAAGGTTATGCTGACAACCGTAGAAAAGTCCTAGAGTTTTAAATGGGTGATAATGTGTTCTTACAAATATCTCAATGGAAGAGAGTAATGATAATTGTAAAGAAGGGCAAGCTGAGCCCTAGGTATATTGGTCTTTTTCAAATTTCTGGTCGTACCTAATTCCACTATTCTTCACTAGTTTTGGATAAAAATATTCGTGTATAACCACTTTTTCCCAGTCACAATTCCTCTTCCATGGTTCATGGATATCTCACTACTTCCCTCGGATTTCTTCCATAGACTCCCCTAGCTTACTTCCATGGAGAGGTCTTTACTCAGTTTATTGACAAGAATGTTTCTTCAATAGATTGGCATGAAATTCTATGTTTCATATTCAGAATGAGACTTTTCTTGCATTGAGGACCAGAGTAAATTCCCTTTGACTTTAAATCTCTTCTCTAGTTCAATATATAGATGTAATAATACCTCTAGTTCTTCTAGGCCTGAATCACAAATCCTTTTGGGATTATTCAAGCACTGAAAAATAACCCACTAGGAATCATCAAAATCAACCCTTCTTCTCAAATGATTTCATGTGACCCTTCATGTGATAGTTTATGTATACTATTCCTCTTCTCTTCATCACAAACGTTCACCCTCGGTTTAGGATGATTCTACTCAAAATATTCTCGTATGCATGTTTATGCATGAATTCAATCAAATCCTCTTTACTTTATTATGTGAATTCCCAAAAGGATATGGTTCCTTTAAATATACACTCCACCTATTCTCACTTTTTCTTATCTCTTTATTCAGACATGGTTGAGATTTAATTGTTTTCTTCTTCAAATAATACATACGAATGCATGCACTCACTCTCATCACCCTGAATATTCTATTCTTCTCCCTTTCTTTACACACACAGATCACATTGATTTTTTTTATTGTTTGTGCATGTGATTTTATTCCATTTTAAATGTGTGTATTTGGGTCTGCATTATACTCAAACACATATCCTCTAGTGTCATATGATGTTTTTTCCTCAATCACACCATAGGTATGGAGTTTTTCTATGCACAGAGTGTTCATGTCTCCAGTGCGAACCAAAATGGTTCGCATTCCTCCTTATGATAGGGATGGATGGGATTCCATCACGATAGAAGTGGTACTCAGTTCCTTCAAACAGTTCCCCATTACCTTTAGTAGTGCACGATAAATTTTTTTGCAACCGGATGGTACACATTTCAGCTTTGCAAACCGAGTGGTATGTGGGACATCTCTTTACAAACCGAGTTGTATGCTGTTATCTTCTTCTCCAACTAAAGTGGTACACAAGAATTATCTTCTTTGCAAAATAGAATGGTATGAATTACATTTAATCCTCACAAACCATAATGGTACATGGTTCCCTTCATGAACCAATAACGGTTCACAGATCGTGCTTTCCCCTTCAGATTGGAAGAACGAAGAGAATCAGTTTTAAAAAAATATTAGATCTCCAAGTTTTGGGAGAAACATCCCCTTCTCAAATCGGTGGGTCTCTTTTTTATTTGTAGATATCATATTTTTTCTGAATCCAATATCTAGATTATACACTATTCAATATTTTACCTTGAATAACTGAGATCTTCATTTCTTTAATATCATCAAACCCACATGGAGATATGTTGTATATTTTGGATGTTTCCTTTTTCAAACATGGATCCTTATTTCTAATCTTTCATTTAATCAAGATGGAATGTATCACTTTTGGAATCCCTATTCTAATACACATGGCCTTGGAAGCATTGTTTTCCTCGGCCAATCTCTTGTTCTTCATTTCATCAGTATAAAAAAATTAATTGCATGCATTTGTTTATAGCATCCATTTGATCATTGTGGGTTTGAGTAAAGCTCAATCGATGCCCTGAGTGGTGAGATCATCATTCATCTTGAGAACTAGTTTGTGGGTGCATGTTTGTGTCTGGAGGTTTAAGACAACCTCGGTGGGGGAGATCGGATGGTACTATTTGATTCATACAGGACACAGGGAAAATGAATGGATCAGATTATATCATTGGACATGGGATGTGATGTGTGGCTGAGATCATGCATGGGATTTGATGGAAAACATATATTATATTTTTCATTAAAATCTTAATCCCACATCGAAATGATTATGCATGAAGAGGTGCCATTTATCAATCAATCACTACGGCCATAGCACTAGATTACTCTTCTCCCCCCTCTAGTGCCACCCTACATCGATTCTCCTCGGGCGTGCTCCTGGAACTGACTCTACCTCATTTGGAGCACTACTAGGGCCCACTATACATACATTGGGGCTTATAAATGGCCCCCATGCACCCCAGTGGGCTGTTTGGGATGGCTTCCTCGTGGGCACGTTTGACCCTATGGTCCCGCATAAGCCTCGGGTTGAGGCTGACATGATGAATAGTGGAAGAACCTATTTTTAAGGTAAGGCATATAAAAATACTTAGTAGAAAATAGTGTATTAATTTAAATGCATGGAAACATTCAATTCCTAGCCTCCACACACCCTTTTTCTTCTTTTCTTTTACTTATTCCAAATAACACTTAAGATCAGTACATCAATCATCTAAATTCTGCTATTCATTTCACATAAGAGAGTTTCTTTCTTAAGTTCGATCGTCATTGACATCGATTGAAACCCACTAAAAAATAAAAACTTCATACATAGAGTGGTCCCAACAATATCCCCCTTTTTGTTTGTTTTCAATACTTCAATGTTCACTAAAACAAGCAAGTCAATGTCAAAATGAGAGTTTCATATCTGCATTCCCCCTTTCACTTTTCAACATTCATTTCAAATTATCTACCCCTTATTGAAAAAAATTTAAAGTTTACTATAGAGAGAGTATCAATCAATACTTAAGCAATTATGCCATCAACAATTTCACTCTATGTCTATATGAACAATGATCGGTGTAGAAAACAAGAGGATTTGATCTAAGCAAAAGCTATCCATTATCCATTGATCAGGATACCATATTGTGATGAGAACTCATGTAATTTTTTTTAAGGGCATTTCCAATTTATTATGTCACTGATTTGGTTTAGTTACTCCCCCTTTGTAATATAATTTGTATTTTGAGTAACCAAGGATGAGAGATTGAGAAATAAAATGTCTTTTCCAATGACATGATCTTCAGATAGTCATCAAAGTAATTTAATTTAATGTATATAGAAGTTGATAATAATTGAAATAGTAAATCTGGTAACTTATTTATGTATCTCCCCCTCAAGGGAACACTTCTTAGGTTCTCCCCCTATGTTCTTCCTTCACCTTCAATTCCATGTAAAATTACTACAATACACAGTGTGTTATTGGAATAAGGTGGATCCTCCTTGATTCTTTAATATTATTAGGAAGGATTAAATTATTTTTTCAAACAAGATGATCCATTTTCTCCACTCCTCACAATTTCACATTTAATCATCACTTTTGACTTTGGCAGTGTGGATCTCAATATTTCTCACATCTCTTTCTGTGTGAGTATTCTTTCTTCAAGAGATTTAAAAGTGCTAGAATCTCTTGGTGCAAATTTCATCATCCTATTGAATTATTCATGGGACGGAATAAATGCACAATAATTCTTAACATCGTGACCAACCTTGTTGCACCTAACAAACATTACCTCTCTATCTTCATGTGGAATCCTGTTATTTTCTATTTCACTAGTCTTAGACTGTGTATCTCCATTCATTCTCATTCTTTCCAAATATTCGGGCCAGATGACCAATATGTTTTTGGAAAAAATTGCAGTATGTTTGGATTTTCCACATGGATTATTCATAGTTTCATCAGTTTTAGGAATTATTTTGGATATACCACTCTTCAAATTCATGAATTTTGAATACAATGCATTATCACCTTTCCTTCATGGAGTCTTCTTGGGAGAATTTTATTTTACAATAGTTTTCTGATTTTTTTCCAAGCTTCTTCTTTCATAGCTAGATTATCTGATATTATGTTCTTATCATCTACCAACATATGTTGAGATAATCATTCTCTATTATTGTAACCACTCCCATTTCATATATCACAGTTGTTTTCTAGCATTCCAAACTGGTTTTTGTTATACATATGCTTCTGGATCATTTGATGTCGAATTTTCATCTATTTTTTTCCATTTTGACATAGTCTTTGTCTGTGCTTTTTCAATTAAAGGAGTGTACCACAACTACAATGCATGATGCCCAAATCTATTTCAGCACCATCATTGACCCACAAATCATGTCTTGTTGTAAAAGGTTGTTGGGACATCCTTTTAATGTGTTTTCTCAATCTAGGGAACCATATTCCAAGATATTCTTCTCATCCATCCTAGAAATGGTGGTAGGTTTATTCTCCTCTCCCTTCCCCATCTATAATTGTTTATATTTATTATTCCAACCTGCAGTTTTAGAAGAAACTTATTTAGAAACAATAATACATGTTGGTATGGATGGTACCTTCAATTTAACAACTGCTTATGATAGATCAATGAGTGATTTCATGTTCTTATTATCACATTTTGGAGGTATTTTAGTATTAGAATCCTCCAGTGAGCATTGAGTACCAACAAAAACTATTTCCTTATTTTAAGAAGTCTTAATATGTGTCTTCTCATGATTAGTCAACTGATCTTTTAATTTTAGAAATTCCATATTGAGGATGGTATTTTGATCTTTAATCATGATCATATTTTCATCACAAGCCTTTTTCAATCATTCAACCCCATCATCATGCATCTTAATTTTTATTTGTTACAAATAGTTAATCCTTTTGTTCTTCATCGATGTTTCTTCCAAATTTAAAACCTTGACTTTTGGGCCCTTTTTCATCTCGTCTTTAAATGCATTGATCATTTTGACAGGAGTATTATTGACTCCCTCTCTCTCTTTAAAGGTATCAATCCCACTATAAAGACTTAAAATTTAAATAATTTTTTCTTCCAGTCACTTTTTCACATTATCATCTTCTCCTTACATTTAGGTAATCTCAACCTACATACATTGAAATATTATAAAAAAATAAATAATTTTTTATTCATGATTATCACGCAGATAGGTTCTTAATTTCTCCCTTTTCAGCTCATGTAATGTAATAGTTTTATCATCATCACCAATTATGTTGGAATCATTTATTTTGGTGGAAAGATGAGCCAACTTTTTCATACATTCCATGAAAAATAGTTCTTCATTTTTATTAATACACGAGGAACAATATATTGCATCTTCTTTAATCATGAATGAATTCTCCAATTACTTATCCTCTTTCATTTTCCTACTCATCATCGTCTTGCTGGATATAGAATTCTGTTTAATGATAATTGAGATTTCATCATGATTTTTATTCATTATTTACTAAGGAATGAAAACTAAAATCCTCTTATGAATACAATTATGAGGAGTATCCAACATACATAAACCTTTTCCCTCTAATACCAATTGATGGACCATGGGTCACCCAGAGAGGGGGGGGGTGTGAATCAGGGTGTCAACTTTTTCTCCCTATTATTAGATATTGTTCCCACATTAGTATGAACATAATTAAACATATATGATTGATATGTGTAGTAATTAAAACATTCACAAGAAAAAGGACAACACAACACATTAACAATGTTCATCACATAGGGTTACGTCGAAGGTGTATACGCAGATTTTTTTTGTCATACCTAATTCCATAATTCCTTACAAGCATTGGATTACAAGATTCAATTACAATCACTCTATCCCAGGAACACTGCCTTTACGAAGGTTTAGGCATATCTCACTGCTTCCCTTAGATCACTTCCATAGACTCCCCCTGGCTTACTTCCTTGGAGAGGTCGTTACTCAGTTTATCGACATGAAGGTCACTTTAATAAATAAGAACGAAAATCATTGTCTCATATTCGGAATTATAATATTATTTCATAAATTTCCAGATCAGATGATATTTAATGAGAAATCTCTTATCTAGTTAAATAACCAGATTTACTATGTCTTCTGGTTCTTGTTGGCTAGAATCATAATTACTTATTTTTAATTATTCAAACACTAAAATGTAACTCACTATGAATAATCATAATCAACCATTCTTCTTCTATGTGTGTTTTTGACCATGCATGTGACCATTTAGATACACTCTTCCTCTTCACTTCTATAAACACATGCACCCTTGGTTTAGTTTTCTTCTCTTCAATGTATTCACATATGCATGTTCATGCATGAATGCATGCACTTCCTCTTCTAATTCCTTGTGTGAAGTCCCAAATGGATATGGTTCCATTAAAAACACATGCAAACTATTCTCTAATTTTCTTATAAATTGATTTGTATATTCTTGGGCTTTAATTGTGTTCTTCTTCAAATCATGCATATCAATGCATACACTCAGTTCCCATCACAATGCTAATTATTTTCTTCTCTCTTTCTTAAAACACAATATTCTCATTTTTTTGTTTATAGTTAGGGGCATGTGATTTTATTCAAGAATAAATGTGTGTATTTGGGTTTCCCTAATCTACATACACATCTCCTTGTTTTTGGTATGATGTTCTTGTTTTCATCATTCACACCACGAGTATGTATGTTTTCTATGCATTGAGTGTGCATGTCTCCTTTGCGAACCAAAATGGTTTGTGGATCCTCCTTATGCAAGGGATGCATGGGATTACATTGCATAACATGTCATACGCGGTTCCCCTGAATTGTTATCCATTCTGATTAGTAGTGAACTGTTCTTATTTGTGGAACTAGATGGTACACATTTCTCGTTCACTAAATGAGTGGTACGCGAGACTTCTCTTCACCAACTGAGAGGTACGCGATTCTCTTCACTTCCAACCATAGTGGTATGCGAGACTTCTCTTCTTCACGTACTATAATGGTATTAATTTATTATCTTCCACACGAACCATAACTGTATGTGGTTCTCTTCACAAACCCATAACGGTTCATGGATCATTCTTTCCCACATCGGACAGAAATAATGAAGAGACGTTGTTTCTCATAAATAGAAGATCTCAAAGGATTTAGAGAAGCAACCCCTTCTCAAATCGGTGTGTCACATTTTATATGTAGAGATCAGATATCTTATGTATCCAAAATCTGAATGATACACACTTCAATATACTACCCTGAACAACTGCGGTATTCAGTTCTTTAATATCTATATTCTCGCATGGTGATATTGCGCATATCTTGGATGTTTCCCTTTTCATACTCGCTGCCTTCTTGATGATCGTTCATTTATCCAATATGGAATGTATCAATTTTTTATTCCCTTCTCAAATCCACATGGCCTTGAAAACATTGTTTTCCTCAACCAATCACTTGTTCTTTGTTTCATTTTCATGCATGAAAATGTAATTGCATGCATGTGTTCGTTGCATCAAGACGATCACTGTGGGCTTGAGATGAGCTCAATCGATGTACGGAGTGGTGAAATCGTCATTTGGAACAAGCACTTTTTTACACGTTCATGCAGGTGTATGGAGTTTGAAGACAACCTCGGTGGATGAGATCAGATGGTTCTGGTTGAATCATACGCATCATATGGAAAAAGAACATCTCCAATAATCTCGATGGACAAGGGATACAATGTGTAGCCAAGTTCACGAGCAAGATCAGATTGATGGCATCGATTAGACAGTTCATTAAATTTTTTGTCCCACTTCGAAATAGAGATGTGGAAGAGTCGTAGTTTATCATTCAATCAGAATGGCCTTAGCGCCAAATTACTCTTATCCCCCCTCTGGTGCTGCCCCGCATCGGTTCTCCTCTAGTGCTCTCCTAGTGCCCACTATGCCTCCTCAGGTGCAATACTAGGTCCCAATATACATACCCCAGGGCTTATACATGACCTCCATGCACCCTCGGTGGGCTGGTTAGGCTGGATTCCCCATTGGCATGGTTTACCCCTATGGTCCTGCTAGAGCCTCAGGTTGAGACTGGCTAGCTGGCAAGTGGGCTAGCTCTATTTTTTAGGTAAGTAATATAAACATACATAGTAGAAGACTATTTTTGTATTTAAATGGATGTCCATATTAAATTCCAAGCATCCGCACACCCTCTTCTTCTCATTTTCTTTTATTTTGTCCAAAGAACACTTGAGATTAGTGCATCAATCATCTAACTTACATTCTTCATTTCACCAAGGAGTGTTTCTTTCATCATTTAGATCATCATTAACATCCATTGGCACCCATTTACACCAAATAAAAAATTCTTACATTATGTGGTCCCCACATATGTAACTCTGAAGGTCCTCATCACGCACATCCTTGTGAAGGATTTCTTCATAACAATTCGGTCAATATTTTGATCCTATCCCTTGATGATTTCCACAATAACCATCCATGTTTCCAAAAGGCCAAGGACAAAGAGGATTTATCCCTTACTGAAATCCACCATGGTGATCCACCCCATGATAGAATTGACTGTGAATGTTTTCTAAGCAGTAGGGATTCACATTGTCTGGAGGATTCTCCAATTGAAAATGTTTTGATGAGAAAGACCTATTATCATGTGGGACATGAAAATAATTTTCCATTAATGTTTGATTCCTTGTCAATGGATGGTGAAATTATTTCTCAACCAGAAGACTACCCGAGATGGTGGTCATTCTCCAAGACACCCTTTGACAATTTATATTCAAATACAACAAAAATATTCTCTAATGATCTTGATAATTATGATAAATCATCAAGAAAACACAATCATTTTTCCAATCATGTAGAGAAATCCCTAAAAACAATTAAGGCGATATTTTCAAACTAAGTAAGAAACTTCCTATAGGTGAAATACCCGCAATGTTTTGGCCTTTGGATACCACTCAGTAACATATTCTAGAGATATTGGAAGATGATTGTATTCATGACATATTCCTTAACATATGGAAGACTCTTCGTTATCTAAATTCCAATGTATTACTATATGAAAAATATCAAAGCCATGTAATGGTAATAGAAGTGTTTCAGAGCCAAACAGACTTAGAATATCTCCCAGATTCCCGAAATCCAATAATTGAGAATAAAGAAGGACCACTTCAACTTGAATGCCACAATCAATTTATAAGATTGTGACGGTTAATAATAGATATCCCATATGGATTTCATATTAGTGGATGGGGTGCACATGGATCATTGCATTTCACTGCTCTCCAAAACCAACAAATCCCTCCAAAAGTGGTCTCATGTAATGTTATTTTCCTGGGGCAGCTCCAACAAATGAATCCTGTTTCGACTGAAGGGATGCTCTGATAGAACATGCCTCGACCTATTTCCACCTATATACGGACCAAAGAGACTAGGATATTGAGATAGTTTTTAATCAAGTGTCTAAAAATGTCGAACATGACTTCCGTTTAGAGGATTTCAATAATTAAATTAGGAAATTGTCTAAAATATTACAATGGTCATCCGAAGAAGGATATTTAAGAGAGTGCAGAATAATGCACCCAGTAAACCATTGATCCAGAATTCATAGAATCATAAGGGAAATGGAGATGACATTAGCCATATCAGTTTAGAAGCCACCCCATCCAATAGGGCTGGGGGATTTTTTAACCATCCCATAGAATCGAAAAACAGAGTAAGAAGGGTTGAGAAAAAATAATAAAAATAGCCCCATCCCATTGGCCTAAGGGATTTTTCACATTCACAACATTTTCCTTAGTAGAAGATAATTTTATATTGATTGTGGAAGAAGATGAAAATTAAATGCGTAACTAAACTATCTGAGTATTCCCTTCATGTTACTGTCTATCAAAAAGATCCCATGAAACCAAAAAATGGGAGGAGAAGGTCTTGTGTAGGGAACAAAAGATGAATATCTCACAAATACACTGATAGAATGCAATAAATATATTATTCATTATTTGTTGTCATCAATTCCATTATAGATGATTCTCAGAAAATTGTGTACAGTTAGTAGAGTCTAATTACGATGTTCTTGTTCATAATGTGATCCAAACCGTAGTAGATGAAAGAGGTGTGCATACCCGAAGAAGAGGCCTATGCAATATTTTTTTTATTCTCTCTAATAATCAATATTCACCTCTTTGAAAGTCACATAATCAGTAAAAAGGTATAGTTAAGATCATATCTCACATTTCCCATAGAGAAGGTCAATCTTTTTTATTTGAGGAAATATTTTCTCAAAAAGAGGGGGAGAAGAAATTGGTGAGAAGACAAAATGGAAAGTAACTCCAAGGATACATTCATGCCTGACATGCTACATAACAAGATCCTAATCATGAAAATTCAGTAGGATCACCACAATAAAGAGGGTTTGTTGAAACTAATGATATAGATAATGAATCCCATCCATTTTCAGTACAACCCAAGTAGTGTCAGTAACATCCTTATATGCCTTCATATATTGGTTACCAAATACATATATCAGCGGTGAAACCTCATATGGTCTATCTAGTCAATGCACCTATTCCGGATCCATACAAAACTGCGTCATCTAGATATTCCTATAATGATTATGAAGGCCATTGAGTCACTGACAACATGATTGGAAGATATGGAATGATAGCTTGAACCAGTACAGCCAGAAAAAAAGTCTTACCCTGCATGGGTGGATCAGACCCCGCATCCTCCCCCAAATGTTTGGAATCCCACATTTCTGATCTACAAGGGATTAGGAGATATATAGTATCACTTGATTCATTTAATCTATCATTGTTATCCAATGATGAGGACCCCAAGGAAATAAGAAGCAGTGAAACTCATATGCTCTGTATAATCATGCTTGGGTCTTTCCTTTGTATGGTACATAAGATTGCAGTCTTGATTGATCACTATATGTGAAGATCTATATCTGAATATTTTTCTCCATTTTATCTCAATGTTGTATAAGACAATATTATTCGATATAAAAAACTGAAATCAAATGGAGAACGATAGAGTTTAATATTTCATTTCTCGGTGTAAAGGATTTACATACTCCTTGAATATATTGATCCCTCAAGAAGTGTTTCTACACATTTGTGTAGAAAATATATGTGATGAATTGCACTCACCATTAATCCTCAGGAAATAAACATGACAGTTTCAGGATCTAGAATCTATTTTTCAATAGGTGGAAAATTACATATAAGTGACTATATCCAGATCCTTAGTAATCCCATCAGCTCTAGGAAGAAAAAAGGAAAAGTAGTAAATGGTATAGTTACACTTATTCAGGCCACTACACCCACTTATACTTCAAATCCATTATCATATCGAGATGCTCCACCTCTAGATTTTCAGTAGTAGCAACAAGACCCTCATCAAGATGATCAAAAATAACAATGGAGAAGATTGTTTGCGGACATAAAAAAGCATGGATAATTCTTTTAGAGAGGACCATGTCCTTGACTACTCCATCTCAGCATTGAAAAATATCCTAGTTTATTTATCAAGACCAATAGAACCTAACAAAGAGTAGATGAGAACCTCTAAAATTATTTACCCTTCCATAAAATGTTGGTGGAATCCCATCCGAGAGTGTTTTTTTAAAGACCTCCTATAAAAGATGGTGTAATCAATGAATGTAAAGCCTAAAAAATCACCAGCATAGGTAGCATGTTTTACTGTTACAATTATAGAGGAGGAAGGAGAATGGAAGGAAGTTAAAAAGTAAAAATTCTTAGTAATACGATGATTGGATGGTCATGAAAAAAAATCTACCGAACAAACTCCATTCTATGAAAAAATATGAAACAGTAGACTACGTCTCATGCTACATCTATTATAAAAATATATATTCATCAATGGACCAGTCCTTTAAAGGCCATTCCATAAAGTAGAAACATGGATGGATGAACATGGGGAAAGAAGAAGAACATGAGATCGTTTCAAGGCCATAGTTTTCCTCAACCATAGTATATTATATTCCAACAATCTCAGAATTGCGGTAATCGTCCTGTCAAACAGCAAAACCAGAGTCGACCCCCTACATAATCCTTATGAGATGAGGATTTGATCATTGGATTTGTTATAATTATTTATTTAATAGATTCCTATGCATAAGATGAATCTTATTATGAACCTGAGTTTCTAACTCTTGATTGTGGAACTAGGGGAAGAGGTCATTAGGGTCAACTATATAGGGGAACATGTGGCTATGCAATAATTTTCTACTCCAACCACACCCCTCCTCAATCTGTTTATATAGCAGAAACTCATGAGAGAGACCTCTAGTTGGATCAATAAGAACAAGGGAACTCTTAAATATTGGAAATGGTATTCCCAGACAAAATAATCTAGGAAGACCAGTTTAATTCTATTTTATCACCTCCTCTATTGGTGGGAATATCTAGCCGAACTAATATACCAAGAGCAGAAACACTTCCATCGACTATTCCAAGGGATGATCCATCCACATTAGGTAAGACAACCCTCATAGTACATATAATAGAGAATATACAAGTTGGGAAGCATAGAAATATTGATCCAAATTATAATATTTTTAAGAAACTGGCCCATTACTAGCCAAGCTATCAATCATTGATGATATGAATGCATCAAAGGGCCATCGGGAAGCACTTATTGAGGCTTTATTAAGCCATCATGAATTTTCAACCATTTTCACTCTTGTATAGGTTTAACATATAGATAATGATCAAATATATTACCATGAATTCATGTCTTTCAGAGACAAAGATTAAGATTTTTTCATACATAGACACATCAAACACATGTATCTATTTCAAAAAATCAATTATATGGATATCCAACGAGACTTCATTGATAATGTATATGAGGTAAATTTTATTCCCATCCTTAATCATTTCCAATTGGCCTCACTAAATCCCACTTATCTACCTCCACTTTTGATGTTACACGCTTATGAAAAAAAATGGGTAATACCATCTTGGCGAGGTTACACGTGGATCTCAGTTTGGAGAATTCATATTTGATTCATAGTTCAAGGTTGTCTGATGAAAAAAAAATTCAATGTTCTTGTCGAATGGACTTTGCTACATCAGCATGTCATCATAACACTAGTGTCTAAAATATTGTGTTAATGGTTAAATGGGAACATTTCTTGTTGATAGGGAACATTTTTAATCTTTCCAATACGAGTACATTAATGTAGATTTAAGTCATAAAAATGGAAAATTCACTATTTTAAACGATGTTATAGAATAAATACTTTGAATGATCTAGAAAATACCACAACTAATGGATTCAAGCATGTCAGTGCAGATTACGTGCTTCCCCTTAGTCAAGATGAAAGGGTTGGCCAAAATCAAAGCACTCATTCAGTGGCTTACATAATTTCAATCACAACAACGGATCCTGATGGGAAAAAATAAGTTAGTGACTTTTGAAGATGTGATGAATGACAAAAAAGAGATATATTCATTCCATCCACATAGATTTAGAAAGCCTCTACATTATTAGCCAAGCTAGAAGAAGTTATCTCTTTCATGGAAAAAATAGGGATGCTGATTTAAAAACCATTATTTTCCCTTTTTATCTTTAAAAAGATGCTTCACCATCATTATGGTCAGATATGGTATCCTCCTTATTAGGTATTCCAAAAACTGACTACTCCCATAGCTTTGAAAGCCTTGATTTATCACCTACCCACCAGGAAGAAGTGGAAAAAATGCACTCGACACACATCTCCATCATTTCTGTTTTCTTGAAACCCTCGAGGATATAAGCATGTAGCAAGAATAAGCCACTCGAATCACATCTCCAAAATTGAGTCCAATGTTGAAAATCATAAAAAAACTGATATCATATGAGAGGTGAAATATCAAAAGTTTCTAGATAATGTTGTGCCAGTGAAAACTAATAATTGAAAAATCAGAGTATGAATTTATTTTAGAGATCTCATTCCAAATATTCCAAAAGTTGAATTCTCAGTTCAAATTACAAAACTCTACCTTGATGAATCATTTTTCTAAGAAGATATCTCTATCATGGATTTCTACTCTTGGTATAACCAAATCTAGATAGGCCCGAAGTATGTGGAATCGATAGCTTTTAGACCCTCTCATGGTATATTTTTCTATTGGGTAATTTATTTTGTACTGATGAATGGTGGTGTGATATATCAACATGAAAGACACCACATATTCTATCCCTTCTTGGGGAATTTTTTTGAATTCTATGTTGATGATCTAGTGGTAAAAATAAATAATGTTCTGATCACCCAACTAAGTTAGAGACCATATTCAGTATGCTTCAACAACATAATCTGAAACTAATCCCCATTGCTTGTTCTTTCGGGGTAACCTTGGAAAAATTTATCGGTTTTACTGTACTCTATAAAGACATTGATGTTGATCCCAGGAACCCTGAATTTATCCTTGGCATGTCACCTCCTCAGGACCTTCTAGAGTTTAGAGGACATGAAGTACCCATGGGCTATATCTGGTGCATCATATACAATATGGTGGGAAAGTGTTTTCACTTCACCAAATTATTGAATAAGGGGGTATTATATCAATGGACCAATGACTTCCAAGAGAAATTTGATACCCTTAAGAAGTATCTCTTATGTATACTAGTATTGATGCCAGCTATTGAATTAAAGCCACACATTATTTATGTTACATCCATGGAGTGATCCATATGTCTCTTTCTTGTGAAAAAATAATGATGTTTGGAATCAAAACAACTGTTATTATATTATTAAAATCACACTCCACATAGACCCATGATATTCAGATATTGAGAAGTGTTTAGTAGAATTAATATTTTCTATTCAAAATCTAATGCACTGCATGTTGCATCACGAGGTTCACTTGGTCTCTCACAATATCCCACTAAGTTTTATCCTCAATCATCCTATATTGGTAGGATTTCTAGAATAGTGGGATGTTATTCTACAATAGTTTGATAAACAGTTTATTACTTAAAAAATAGTGAACATTAAATCTTTGGAAGACATCCTTGCTAAACACCAATATAGAGAATATATATCATTGAAAACTGAAATTCACGATAAATAAATCTACTCTATTCATGAAATTATGCAAACATGAGAAATATAATTTCACAGTACTTCAGAAGTAGAATGGGGGAGATAATGGAAGATCTTAAACACAATAATGTTGGTTTAGTAATTGTACTTATCACCCCAGAGAATGAAGTCTTACCATATTCCATCTTATTATGAAAATTTGATACCAACAATGAAGCAGAATATCATGACCTCTTTACGATCCTTGAATTGGTACTCCATGTACCAATGGATAACCTAAAGGTTAAGGGCGATTCATTATTGGTAATCAAACAAATAAATGGGTATTATAACATCATAAAAAAAGAACTAATCCCCCTAGATGATTATGTATAAGGGAAAATGGGTGAATTTCCCTCTGATCCCATATAGTCTTATTTCACACTGTCACAAAATTCCCAAGATGATGCATTGGACAATATAGCTACATCCCTGAATGATCCGAACCGAGAAAAACATTCATTAACATTACTCTTCATTGTGTGGTTTCACCTTTTTTTCAAATCAGGATAGAGGAAATCCATGAAATCAGTCCCATCGATGAACCAAGTGGTCTCGAATTGGGATAGGTGAAATCCATCATTAAATATTCCCAACACGGAGTAATTCCACTAGATAGAGCTAGAAAAGAGAAATTTTGGAAATGGGAAGTTAATTTCACCACTTTGATGGCCCAAATCACTAGAAGGTTCTCTATAGATGAGGATTATATAATATTTCCTTAGATTCACTGATGGGCATGAAACTGTAGATGTCATGAAAAATTACATGTAGGAGCCAATTGTAACCACCATTATGGGTACAATCATTCTGATCAAATCATAAGGCTTGGATAATTTTGGCCTTTAATGATATAATATTTCATAGATTTCACTAAGAAGTGTCATCCCTACTAAATTCATTCCAACTTCATTAATAAAATTACAAACAATTAAGTACTCCTGACTATTTTATATTTGGAGGAAGGGTATAGTATGATATTATCTTCTAGCTATGACTAACTAGTTCAAGTACATATTTTCTGCTACTGATTTAAACTATAAATTGTATGAGGAAACACCTCAAAATGAATTCATGGCCAAAAAAATTTATCTTTCTCAATGTAAAAATCATTAACATATTTGGTTTCCCTCATACCATATTGATAGAAAATGGAAACATTTTATATTCTAATGAGTTAGGGAAGTAATATCATGAATATAACTTAAATCCAACCATTAATCCCATTATCATGAAGTATCAGATGGACAAGTAGATAATTTCAACAAAACAATGTACAACATACTTCAGAATATGGTGGATAATGATAAAGAGTCTCAACCTAATAACATATTGCTTTCCTTATGGGATTACAAAACTACTACTCGTACTACAACAATGTCATCTTCATTCACATTTGTATATGGAAAATAAGTATTCTTGACCATTTAGGTTCAATTTCCTTCACTTTGAATTGTTGTTTGTGATCAATTATATGTAGATGAGTTGTCTGAGATGTGAATAGATGAGATAGAGTGATTGGAATAAAAGAGATTAAATACCTTTCATCACATGAAATACTATCAAAACATAAAACACGTGCTTTCAAAAATAAAGTACTCCCCAGTTCATTCCTCCAAAGAGAATTGGTATTGTTCCTAAGGACTCCATTAATACGAGGAATGAAGCCTCTAAAACATGAGAAAAAGTGTTAAGGAACTTACTCAATACATATGGCTTATGCTAATATAGATTATTATTTAATCTAAATGGATGGATAACTCACTAAAACTACAACCAATGCATAGTTCATAAAAAAATACTTAGTGTAGTCACAAATAGTATGTCATGGTTTTAGGACATTAAACTATGTAACCATCGTCTTAGTTTCGTAATGTTAAATTGCATAAAATCCAACGTCATAGTTTCATGACATTAAATTTCATAGAACCATATAGTTATGTTATGTATGATGTTAAACTACATAGAAAAATCGTCCATATCACATGAAGTTAAACTTAACAAAATGAAGTTCAATTCGCATGACCTGAAACTACAAAAAACCATATTCCTCACCACATGTAATTAAACAAAACAGTTAACATCTCCATCATTTGGTATTAAAAAATCCCCCAAGATACAAAATATTTACATTTTTTATGGTCCCTTAAAATATGAGTATCTTCCATATGTAATCATTGATCTCATCATTACCACTCCCTAGTGTAACATGAATCCCATTCCTCTCTATGTTTGAATTTTATATGCATATAAATCCCATTTGAATAACTACATGTGGCTTCTATCTCCTTCCAATGGGATAAATAGTGACACCCATATCCCATATATAAGGACCAGTCACAACTATAAAAGAAAAAAATTCCCCATTTCTTGTATATTACTAAATTCTATACATGGAACCCTTATAGAAAATATGGCTTTATTAACATTCCATCTTGTATTTTGCGTCCAACCATTATTCTAGAAAGTATTAATTTCACTATTTATCACCTCAACATTCAATTGGTGTTGAGAAATACCTTCAAAAACTATGCGTAGCTTTATTATTTCCACATCATGATACATAGTGACACCCATATCTCTAATCCCAGGTCCAACCCCAATGTTGAAAAAGTCCCTCCACCCCCTTTGTTTATGAATCAAATCCGCACATGGAGCACCTTCAATAACTATGTGTGTCTTGATTATTTCCTTAGAATGATATGTAGTGATACCCAGATCTCATATCCATGGTCCATCAATTATTAATCAATAATCTTTTTTACTTCATATGTATGAATCATATCTATATAGGGAACATGCCAAAAAATATGTGTGGATTGACTCTATACCCTATAATGATATGTTTTGACACCTAGGTCATATACGCTGGTACATCTGCAATATTTCATTCATGAATGGTCACACATGACCTTACTGTATGATTATAAACTACAAGGAAAAAATAATGTATTTCTTTATTACCATACCAATGAGATACATAGAGATATTCCGATCTCCGATCTCGGGCCTAGTTATGAATAAAAGACCTCTTCCTCACATCACAATTTACTCTTGTGGGGGAATCATCATCAAGAACTTTGTATGACTTTATTATAATGCTAATGAGATACATAATGAATCCCAAATATACAATATTGGGAAAAATCATGATAAAAAATATCCCTCACTCCCAATGTCCTTTTGTAAAACCTGCACCTGGAATATTTCTCTAAGAACTACCAATGGCTAGATTCTAATTCTAATGAGATACGTAGTGACACTCAGATATTCTACATCGAGTCCAGTGACAAATAAAATAAAATCCTTCTTTCCATGGGTGTATTAATTTAACCTACAAAGGGAACATTTCTAAAACTATGTGTGGCTTGATTCTCATCCCAATGAGATACATAGTGATGCCTAGATCTCCAAAATTTGGCCCAACTATGATTTTTATAATGAAACCCCCTTCCTTTTCCCCATGAATAAGTTAATTCTATATAAAGATATATTCAAGAAAATTTTAGTTGATTATTATTATAATAAGATACTTGGTGATTAATATAAATAATGCTTTTGGCCCAACCATCATTCTAGAAATTATTAAAAAAAACACCTCTTCTCCACATCATAGTCTAACTGAATTGGGGAAAATTTTCAGGAACAATGTGGGGCCTGATTCATACTCTATAAAGATATCTAGTGAATCCCCGACTATATAAATTGGCTTATCCACCACATAATCATCATAACATTATACTTCACTGGTGTTACCTTTGTGTTGTAGAAGAAACCAAGCACACTACTTGTTTTTAACATCAAGCACAACTCACATGGGCTTATGAATTAGGTAATGAGCTTCTCTACATAAATAAGGTGTCTCAATTATTATTGGGGTCATCAATGGTCCTGGTTGTAAGACTATAAAATGAAAAATATTTGTCCCCACCATATGATGATAAACGATGTTGACCTATACATAAGAACTACATGTGGATTGATTCTCACCCTTGTGAGATACGTATTGACATATAATTTTTCAATACCAAGCCCTTACAAGTCACAAAAAAAAGACTCTACACTCTATTGTATGATTCAGATCTACATGAGGAAGTCCAATACAATTTCTCACATTACATATGAAATCATATTTGTTAGAACTACACATTGCTTGATTATTGCGTCAACAAGATATGTAGTGACACTAATACCTTATCCCCTCGATTAGTCACATTGTCTTTTGACATTTTATTTAGAGACACTGGAGTCCTTAATGCATGAAGATCAACTGCATAGATAATTTCTTTCCCACATGACAAAAAACTATATGGATACACCCTTTCTTTTTCAAAATAGGCAATTCATAGTCCTCACCGCAAGATATAAAACAACATGGATAAAGACCTCACCGCATGACATTAAAATTCAAGGTATTTAGAGTTCTACATATGGATTTATTCTTATCCCATTTCAGATACATAATGACTAATTGACATCAAATCCTAGTCCCATCCATGGGATAAATTAAAATTCCCCTTTTCCTATGTACACTCATAATCTATACAAGATGTTTTATTTTGTGGCCTATCCTTAGAGAACCCATCAATGAAACATGAGATTTACCATTCAATACATATGGGTCAGATATATCTAAGAAACTCTAAATTCAAGGCTAGTATCAAACCAAACACCTCCTTTATACCTTGGAAAATGGACCTTTATAATGTCAAACTCCTAATCCTGAAATACTTTCTAATATTCATAATAATTGTACGGTATTTAGAGATAGAATGTCTGGTACCTGACAGCTCATTTTCTCCTAACTATGAATTATATGCCCTAGTTGTCCTTGATAAAAATTAACATACATAATGGGTCTGTCAGCCTAAGGATTCTATTGTGTGGACATATGGAACATTCTTTAGTTGGACCTGTTTAATACAACCCCCATAACAGTTTTTTCAAATAGAGTTTAATTCATTCCGGGGAGAATCCTCTTATTTCCCTTTATTTTTTAATGATGGTATGCAATATCCCGCAATTTTAAGCTTTCAACCGTCATCTATTTGTCTAATATACTTTCATCTGACTTGAATTCCTCCAAGACTATTGTTAAATTTTTCCTCCCCATATGATCAAATAATTTTTGAATAAATATGGGAAATTCAACCACATCATTATCTATTGATTCCATATTATTATAGTCCTAGTCCTATGACCTAAAATCATAGGCCCCATACTTCATTCATTTGGGACATAACTTGATAGAGTTCATATTTCTAAATTTTTTTGAAAATCACGACATAAATTTCCCTTATGTATTCAAGTAACTTTCTCCATAAACCAAACTATGTACTTGGTAAGATATTAATATCTATAAACATTCGTCATCTTAGAGGAATAGAAATTAAAAATTCTTGAGAGATCCTTTACCTAACTATATAGTATGTTCCCTACTTTTCCTTGCATAAAATTCAGCTACATAATGGGCATGTCAGCAAAAGGATTCTACTGTTTTTATTTATAGAACATTCCCCAGTCGGCCTTGAATAATACGTCCCTTATAACGGGTTTTTTGAGTAGTGGTAACATTTTCATGGAAGAGACCTCCTCTAATGTTATTAGTCCTTTTTCGATATCACTCTTTGGATTTGTAAATCCCGAAATAGTAGCTTATAATCCTTCGTTTCCATACATGAATATGGTAGCACATTTGTAGATGAATTATCGCCAATTGGAGAACTATAAAATCTTTTTTCAAATCTAAATACTTTAAAATTAATTCCCCATAATGTCTTTATGCATTACTTTAAACTTCACAACCTCATAATGGCCTTGATGCATGAAACAAAAATTCATTGAACCATAATGTCTGTAATGCATGACTTTAAACTGCATGGCCCTATAATTTCTTTTCATCATGACATTAAAGTACATGTCCCCATAATCACCATGTTGCCAGACATTAAACTTCATATCCCCATAATGTCCTTGTTAAATGACTTTAAACAGCACATCCCCGTTATTTATTTACAACATGATTTTAAACTTCACAATCCCAAATGTCTTTACTACATGACATTAAACTCTAAACCCCCAAATGTTTTTTATTAATGACTTAAATGTGCATAGAATATTATCAGAAAAGCCTTAATTTCGTTTCAATATGAGTTTAATCTAAAAATCAAAATGTCCTTACTACTTACCAATAAACTGAAATCAAAATAAAAAAATTTATTCATTTAAAATATTCCCTCATTCATACACTAAATTCATGTAATAATGGTTCATAATTCATTGCCTATAATGGCATAGATGAGACCCTTTATTTTCATACTCATTTTCTAATAAAAATTTACCCATTATAGTCTTGAAACATAAAAATATTAAACCCCCTTTTTTATAAGTAGTAGAACATAAAAATTCATAAGAACATCATTACCTAACTATGTAATGTTTCCCCTAGTGGCATTACATAATTCATTCACATAATGGGCATGTTAGCCAAAGGATACAATAATATGGCTATAAAGTACATGCCCTAGTTGGATATTTATTGAAAGCCCACAATAAATGTTTTTCAATGAGAGGTAAATTCATTTTCATTGGATACCTCCTCTATTATTATACATCAGGTTTTAGATTTTGTGACCATAAATGTCTTCACTCAAGATTCCCTTTGGAAGTTTCTTAAGAATATCAGGACCTTCCTTTCTATCCTTCCTTGGCTGGATTTTAATATTAAAATTCTTGTTCAATGATTTTCGTACTAAACAATAAGCATCATTAGTCTAACAAACATTAATTAAAACATCCAACAAATAGGGACGTTGTATTCACTAGGCTGAAGATCCGAAATGGGAACTCCCAAAAAAGTTAATTATTAGGTCTCTAGACATAAACTCTATACGGTTTATGAAAAATGGAGAAATGAAAAGGAAAATGTAAAACAAAATGTTAGAAGGAAAACAAAAAAAGTGATGCTTGAACAAAATAAAATTCTCACACGCTATGCCACCTCCAAATTGAGTTTAGAAAAAAAATTGGGGTGATGAAACAAAAGACACAAAGTTTGTAGGGTTGTTCATATGACTTTACCAATAGTCAAACTATGCTCTGTAGGCCTTATGAATTTGAAAAAAATGAGGGCATCCATTGAAACATGATTTATCTCCAAAACCACAACATTTTGTTGGAATGCATCAATGTACCCTTACTTTTACTTTAGAATTAGATTCTTTTTATTTTGAATAAATCTAATTCAAGGGGGTCTGTTTTTGACACCATTAAATGTGTACATGAACATCTCTGCATAATTGAAATTTGAACCTCACATAGAATATAAATAATGATTTTATGTATAAATACATGTTTATATGAGAATGAGTAGAGTGGATTTCCATGTGATTTGATAGAAAATTACCATGACTCAGATCAAAATTTCGTTTTCCCATGGTAGACTGAATCACTAGTGGCATGCAAGCACTTGAATTCCACCTCACTTGCATGCCACCTCATCCCTTTCACTCCACATCACTATCGCTTATGGTACCATATTTTCATATAAATAGACCCTTGGGGCCTTCCATTGTATGTAATAATTTCCCAAAATCTTGATTGAAACTATGGTCACCCAAGTGCTTCACCCCAGTCCTCTAAAACCTCCAAGGTAGTTTCATATCAAGTAAATAAAGGGAATTATTGGGAAATAGTGACTCTTAAGTACATCATGTGTTAAAATTAATAACAGTTTCACTATTCAATTTCTAACCTTGGTGACTGAAGCAGACTAATGCACCCTTCATTCCTCAAATAAGAACTTGTGCCCCCCCCAACATCTGTGAATACATGTAAAGACTCTTGAAGGCTTGATCCATGTATTTCACACAACGAGTAATCCAGTTTTCCAGTCACATATGGTGACATCACTCCCCCAAATCTTGCATGAGATCCCAATACCTATGCTCAACATACTTGAGAGATATTCCTTGATGTTTACCCTACCATTCAGAATACTCGATCTATCTATTTGGTATCTCTCACACTAGTAATGGAAAGGGTTTTTCTTATCTATCTCTATTGTATAAAAGAGAACATGTAGAAACATCCACCAAATCCTCCTGATTTACCAAATGATATGGAATGGAACACCATCATGTATCCCATTTTTATTTTTATTTATACAGTCATAGGATTACCACACATTCCTAACCAAAGTGTCAAGATCCTTGGGAAATTTTTAGATTTGTATATCTACGGCCACATGGACCCTTATTATAGGGACAATTTTGACGAGTTCTTGGTGTCTGATTTTGGGGTTATGACATTATCCTCCCCTTTCTAATATCTATGATCTATAGCCTTTGGTGCCTGGTAGGGAGGGTAAGGATCACAAATAATTTTAGTTTTGGAAAAAGGATAAGTATCCATCCCTACTTTGGGATTCAATTTAGGGTATCAATCCTAGTGTAATCCCTTATCCTTTTACATAGGATGTTTTAATCCCTATCCTCTCAAAACCATTTTCCTTCATCGCTTCCATACATTAGACCCTCGTCATATATATGGAGAACATAGGGATGTGTTGTATCTATGGCCTCTTCCACTATAGCACCTACATCATGCATCATCAAAGGAATGAATGTTTTTCGTTTTCCTAATCATTCACATCCTATTTCTTCTCACACTAAGCCTCAACTGCGTGAGATTAGAGTTTTGTAATTATCAAAAAATCCACCCAATCCTCATGAAATAATGAACTATAATGACTCCACTTCCCATCATAACTGGGATATGTAGTAAGCCTTTACCTGGGGCTTAAACACACTGGATATCCTCATTAGGATTTCAATAAAAACTCTCTTAATCCTGGCATCCTCCTTAGGAGTAATCCCTGAATTATCCCCCCTAAATCTCTATGAGTTATGAAATCTCTTATGGAACCTATTACAAGTAAATACTCTTTATAATTAAGCCCCAACCAATTTCTCTTAAATAGATATACTCACCATTGATACTTACCGAACTACAAGGTCATTGAATCCATTACAAATGAGTTACATAGGAAGTCTCTTTGAAGTAAAAACCCAAAAATCCAAATCAAAATTGTTCTCTCTAAGCCACATTCCCAACAACGTCTAATTCAACATGGATGCTCACTTCCCTTACAGGTTCCTTGGGATGTTTTGACATATGTCCCACACCAATACTTGACAATGAACCTTGCACCTAGATGTCCACACCACACAAAATTAAACTATTTGGTTGGGACCTTATCACATGACCTTGAAAAGCACGATGTGTCCCATTAAGTGGCACTGAACTACGAGGGATATGATTTCCTTCACAAGGATATGTATGAAGCCCACATATGGGTTCAATCCAAAAAAAAACATCATCCATCTCACAAGATGAAGATAAACTCCAATGTAAACTTCCATCTCCTTGGATGATGTTATATGCTAGTGTGACACTCATCTACCTAGAAGGCCATTAACTAAAGAGTTCCCCAATGATTGGCATAAAATCCATCATTATTGTGATAATGAAGAAAGAATATATTAGTAGTTTATTCTGGGGGCACCACTAATGGATAAACATGGATGCACAAAGATATATCCATTGATGAAGAACCTCGAATACATTCAGATGATTCTAAATTCCATACATTCTAATAATTTATAGAAAAATTGAAAGATAAACCCATGTCAACCATTGAGAATTAATAAATGATTCAGGAACATATATTAAATCTATAAAATAATCTTGTAGTAGGTAATAATTCCCCCAAAAAGGGTGTGACAAGTCCCACCTCCCATCCTATCGACCCATGCATATTCTCAAGAATCGTTGGACAATGTGCCTAAATAATGCTTGTGTTTGGAATATAGGACCATGTAGATACAAAACCATTGGCTATTTCTTGTTCCATAGATAAATCTGAGGGAAATTGTTCATAGATAATGATTCCTAAATAGAGTCCCATTTCCGAGGGAAATATATACACATTAACGTGCCTAGTATTTCAGTAAGTGAAGGCTAAATGGAAGAAGTATAAGGGGATGATGCAACCATTACCCTTACAAATATTGAAATGAGAGAATAACATAATGGACTTTGTCACCAAACATTTGAAGATATCTTATGGAAACAATGTAATAAGGGTTATTGTGGATTTTCTTGAAAAGATTGCTCACTTTATCATAATTCGAGTGGAATTATCACTAGATCAACATTAATTAATACACATCATAGAATAATATATAAAAACATACCCCCACATAAGATGATGGAAACTAGATAAAATAACATAAAATAAATCATGACTAAAAAGACATGGGTGAAAGGTTCCCTTACCTTGAAGAGTATCTTCGAAAGATCCAAGGATGGGACCTTGGGGGGCTTGAGAGATCCTTTGGATGAATCCTTTGGTGGTAGAAAGACCATAGATTCGTTAAAGTGGATTTTTTAATGAAATAAATGAGATAATGGCTAGGTATTTATAGAAAAAGTGAGGGAATATTTAATTAATTCACAAGGGACACCTCAATAGAGGTATTTGAAAAATCATGGGCTGGCCCATGGTATTTTTGCAAGGTATTTACCACATGGGACACCTCATATCATATTTTACTATTAAAAAGTCGATCAGATTTATTACATCATGATTACATCATTACTGATGTCAATAAGCACCCGAAACTCAAAACCGTATTTTTACTATTCACCAAATATTCAAATATTTCAGAAAAATCCCAAAAATTGACCCTAAACTAATATCGATGATTTGAATACAAAAATCAAATCCATTTTATCAAAATAATATTCTAAATATTGTTAATTTAATTTATAAATGAAATCATAATTTATTCAAAAGAAAAAACTCTATAACTAAAACTTATTTTATAACACCTTGAAAAAGTAATCAAAGTCCCATAAAATTATCGTATAACCATAATAGAATAAAGTAAAAATTTATGATTACATTTTATGGAAATACATTTTTATTTTAAATTATTTAAATCATTATAATATTGTGATAAACCTATTTATCACATACAAAAATACCAATACTTATATTATGACCATCTTGCCACTTTTAATATGTCTAAATTATATTTATACATACATGGGTGATTTTTCTATTTTTTGGCTGATTTACTATTCATTACTATTCATTACAATTAATAAAGGTATATTACTATACATAATTTACTATTCACCAAAAATTATGTTGATCTTATTAGACTCAAAATTTATTATTGGTCACAATTGTACTAAACCATTTTTTGAAAATCATTTGACATTAGTAATTATTTAATGTTTTCAAAATATTTTAAAATACCCCTTTTTTAAAAATTCATCAATAATATGGAACTTACTCCTACCCTTATCCAGACATTTGAAATTAAAAAATTTAACATAATATGAAATAATAATTTTATTTATAAAAATGTGTTAAGCAATGTAACTATGGTCTCATTACATAGCCCCTTATAACACATGCATATGACCTAACATTAAGGTGTGCTATGGAGATAGAAACTTGGGGTGGATCAGGAAACATTGCGTGAGTGGTTATTTATAACATCTTGAACTTCTCCCTTAGGTTATTCCATTCAAGCTTCACATGTTAAAGCTCAGCATGGGCTTGGTCCAGAGAAAAACTGGAAGATGCTACCTCCTTCTTGATCTCTGATAGATGGCCTTCGTACGACCCGATTCAAGTGAATGAGGCCATCGACTCTTCATTAGGTATCAAGATAACATGTATTTATAAAAAATAATTATAATTTTAAGTGTTTATTTTCCAACGATCATATTGACTAATGGTCATATAATAATTTAAACCCAATAGTATCACCTTATTAATTAAAGGATATATTTTTGTGGAGTATAAAATGAAAAAAACCACAAATTCGGAAAAAATTATTATTCCAATGTTCGGGTCCTGACATTATTATCCCTTTAAGAAATTTCATACCTGAAATTTTAACTCGTATCCTTAGAAGAGAAAATGGGTGGGTACTACTGCCTCATAGACCCTCTGGTTCCCACGTAGCATCTTCTCATTTGTGCTTCCTCTAAAAAAACATAACAAGGTGGGTAGTCTTGTGGCATAGAAGATTGTCTCTACAATCAAATATCTCCACCGGCTGCTCCTCATAAGCAAAGTCAGGTTCCAGTTGTACCACCTCTAGATTTAGTACATATGAAGGGTCAGGTATGTACATTGTCAAGTGGGATACATGGAAGACATCATGAACTTGTGAAATATTTGGAGGAAGAGAAATACAATAGACCAATTCTCATACACGATCACAGATTTCATAATGGAAAATGTACCAATGGATGAGCTTCCATTTGTTCCCAATATTCGTGACTCTCTTCCAAGGTGAAATTAAAAGAAGGAATTTGTCAGCAACATCAAACTCCAAGTCCCTTCGACGGTTGTCGGCATAGCTCATTTGCTGAAATTGAGAAGTCTTAATGTGTTACTGGATGACATGGACATTTTCTGTCATCTCATGCAATAGATCATTCCCAATAAGCATTCACTAACAATATTGATGCCAACAAGTAGTAGTACTATGTCGCTTACCATATAGATCTTTATAGGGTTCCATTTAAATGATCGAGTGGAACCTGTTATTGTAAGAGAACTCAACTAAAGGGAGATGTCGATCACATCCACCTTAAAATTCTATTGAGAAAGTTCTATGAATATCCTTGAGTCTTTGAATACTCCTTTCAGAAAGGCCATCATTTTGGGGGTGATAGCCTGTATAGAAATTCAATTTAGTGCTTAGAGTATGTTGAATACTTCTCCATAATTTTGATGTGATCCTTGGATCAATATCAAATACGATATAAAGTTGAACTCCATCCTTACCACTTCCTTCACGTAAATCATGGAAAGTTGATAAAGAGGGAAATCTTCCTGAATGGAGATAAAATGGGAATTCTTGGTGAGATGGTCCACAGTATCTCATATCACATTGTTTCCTTTAGAAGTTCATGGGAGACCAGTGACGAAGTCTATAGTGATATTGTCCCACTTCAATGATGGTATGGTTAGTGGTATCCATACACCTTTATGAAGTTGTCACTCTACATTTATTTTCTGACATACCAGGCACCTTGATGGGTAGTTAGCAATTTCTGTTTTCATATTATCCCACCAATAATGAATACAAAGGTCCCTATATATTTTTGTGTTTCTTGGATATATAGTGAAAGTAAAGCTATGAGCTTATTCCATCAGCTCCTTTATTTCCAGAATAGATGGAACACATAGTCCTATATAAAATTTCAATACTCCATCTTGATCAATATTGAACTCAAGAAACTTCCCATCCTTCACATCCCCAAACTTATTCATTAACAAAGGATCTTCTTTCTGATATTTCTTGATCTTTTCTAGTATTGACGGTTTGGAAATCATTTGGGTTAGGGTTCATGATGTCCCTTCACTTATAATTACCATATCCATCTTTACTAGGTCATTGATCAAATGATCTATTTGTATCCTCATCATGAAAAAGAGAAGCTGAGTCTTTTGTTCTTAATGCATTATCGAAATTGTGTACTCTTTAGGGATGAAAATGAATATTAACAATCGTAGTCTTTGAGAAGTTCCAACCATCTCTTCTATCTCATGTTCAGTTACTTTTGTGTGACAATATATTTCAAACGTTGATGGTATATGTATATATCACATTTCTCCCCATAAAGATAGTTCCTCCATATCTATAGAGTAAAAATGACCAAAGCTATCTCTTGATCATTCATAGGGTTGTTCTTCTCATAACTCTTCAACTGTTGAGATGCATAAGCAATGACTTTTTCAATTTGCATGAAGACGATCCCAAGCCTTTTCAGAGATGCATCACCAAAAATAAAGAATCCTTCTCCACTTGAGGGTAGAGTTAACACATGTGTATTAACCAATCACTACTTTAACTGTTGGAAACATTCCACACACTCCATTTTCCTAATGAACATGACCTCTTTTCACGTTAACATAGTTAACTGATTAGAATGTCATGAAAAGTTTTTCACAAACCTCTTATAATATCCTTCTACTCTAAAGATACTACAAATCTCAGTTAATTTTGTAGGCTGAGGCCACTCCTTTATAACTTTTGATTTTTCAGGGTCAACTATAATTACTTCCTTGGTAACAATGTGCCCCAAGAAAGCAACTTGTGGAAACTAGAATTCACATTTGCTGAACATCCCAAAAAGCCTATCCTTTTGTAGTGTTTGAAAAAATCCCTTAGATGATCCTTATGATCCTCACGACTTTAAGAATATATCAATATATCATCAATAAAAACTACCACAACGTTATCTAGATAGTCCTTAAAGATTCTATTCATCAAATACATGAAAATAGTAGGTGAATTAGTCAGTCCGAAGGGAAAAACCACAAACTAATAATTCCCAGATCATGATTCGAAGGAATTTTATGGAATATATTATTTCTTCACCCTCATTTTATGATAACCAGATATAAGATCAACCTTATAGAAGAATTGATCCCCACAAAGTTGGTCACATAAGTCATCAATTCGTGGAAGTGGGTATTTTTTCTTCACAGGGATCCCATTCGGTTCCCTATAATCAATGCATATCAGCATCAACCAATCCTTCTTCTTCATTAAGAGAATAGGTGCTCCCCAAGGAGACACACTTGGTTAGATAAAACCCTTCTCCAAAAGATCATGTAGTTGTTTCTTTAACTCCTCCAACTTTACATTATCCATTATATACGGGGTTTTGATATCTGATGTGATCCGGATAAATGTTCAAAGGATAACTCTACCTCTCATTTTGGGGGAGGTCTGGGTAACTCTTCAGGAAATACGTCAACATATTCCTAGATGATGGGAACATTTTCTATCCTCAAACTCTCATTTCCTTCTTCTTCTTCACCGATCAAATCATTAAATAAGGATATAAGATGTTCTTCTAGACAAATATCAAGTTGAGATATCTCTCCTTGGAAGATAACTGTAGGTTTTCCATTTAAGACTACTGATATTTCCTTGCTTCTATATTTAATCATTGCATTATATTTTAAGAGCCAGTCCATCCCTAGTATAATGTGAAATTTCATCATGGGAATGACTACTAGATTTGCGATAATATTATGCTAAATAAATTAAAAACTAGAGTTTCTAAACATTGATGATGCTTGGATAATCCCACCAGGAGTCTTGATAGATAACTCTACTTTTAGAAAATTGGGGGTTGATTCTAAATTCATTGAAAACATGGAGAAATAAAGGAATGCGTAGAACCAGAATCAAACAACGTACTTGCTTGCTTTGAGTGACCAACAATAGTACCTCCTACCACATAATTTGGTGCATCAATATTAGACGTAGTGATAAAAAAAGCATGAACTAGCTTTCTTGGCCACTGCTAAGGCTAATGGTGATTCCCCTACACTACCCTCAGATTTGAACCATAATTGGCAAAGTGACCAAGTATTCCACACATATAGAATTTGAAATAAGCTAGGTCTTGCACCATCATCCCTTTTTCGTTATTGTTGGAATTTTCTGGCTTCACCTCACTATAAAAAATCTGTGTGATATGGCCATCTCTTCCACACTTGTAGTATTTCCCGCTCCTGAGCAGGTAGTTCCCCGAATGTTTCTTCCCACATTTATTACACATGAGATGTTTCACTTTTATTCCTATCCTTCCCTGATTGAATCTCATCTCTATACCTGGATCCATTGATATCTTCTAATCATTGGATTTATGAGACCATTGTTTCTCACCAAACTCCATTTCATCATTTATCACACTCTGCATGATCTCTTCATAACAGTCATAGTCTTAGTTGGATAGATTCATCTGTAGATGAGGTCTTAGTCCACCTAAGAATGTATGAACCTACCACTAATATCCTTGACAAAGCTTGAGGTATATTGAGAAAGTTTGGTGATTTTGATCTTGTAGCATCCTACGTATTCATTCACCTTCTGTTTTAGCTCCAAATACTCCTTCTCCATTCTTGTTCTCATGGAACGAGGGAAATACTAACTGAAGAAGTTCCCACTGAACTATTTCCACTCTATATGTTCATCCTCCACTCTTGGACACATTTTTTTAATTAGTTCCCAACATTGATCGGCTTCTCCTTCTTAGCGATAGACAGCAAGAGTGATCTTATCTTGCTCTGAAAAGAAGAGCACATAAAATATCTTCTCTATAGAGATGATCTAAAAATTAGCAATCAATGGGTGGGTCGATCCACTAAATATTTTTGGTCATTGACGTATAAGGGACACAACAGAATATTTTTTCTTTCATGTTGAGATCATTTTCTCATCTTGATTCATGTTATTTCCCATAACTTGAGACAATTGGTTCATTATTTGCATGGAAGTTTCTATCCCGTCTTCCATCGGAGGGTCATTAGCGCATGGTCCATTGAGGTAAATATTTTGAAAAATTCCTCCTTTTTCCAACAATTTCTAAAAGAATATATTAGTATCATGAAGTTTATTTAATTTATGAATCTTTTAACGACAAATGATTTTATATCTCAGAACATCGTACTTAAACAATACCATTTCTCTATAAATCCTTCATAATGATTCATAAAAAGCTTATGATTAACCAAACATATCTCCTGGGAGTGTCATAACCAAGTTTGTATCAAGTCCCATTATTGTGTACAAGGATACCCTAGGTCAAACCCGAAACTCCTTGTCAGAATTTTCACTCCTAAGTACGTCTATGCCAGACTGCCTCTACCTGCTCGTATCCAAACATGGGTATATTTGTCTGATAAACCACTTACTCAATACTCACCAAAATACCAGGACGTTTTCCAATATTTACATTTTTATATAGGTTTCATTTTAATGTTTTCATAGACCAATTTCATAAATAACAAAACTATACTTTGATAACAACTAAGGCATCCCGCCTTTTTATTACATACCATTTCATTACAATTTGCAAACTGAGGATCTTTAATGTCTAGTGTCTTCAAAATCAGGAACATAATACTTGAAAATAATATAAAAAATTATTCTAAACCACATGTAATATTCATCAGTGGTTCTTACTTTGAAAAATTACTTCATCTCATATCTTGTAGACATACATCAAAAGAAAGGGTGAGTAGAAGGCCTAGTAAAGAAATCAAAGAAATCAGTTTACTTGTGATATCAATAAGAACATTATGAAAACCACAAGACATGAGCAATGGAAAAAGAGGAATATCAGTATAAAAAGAACATGAATCACAAATTGAATATTTGGCTACAAAATTTAATTTAGACATTCATGAACATATCACCAGGTTTCATTCCCAAGGTTTCATAAAAACATTACCAAGGTTATTCAAAAGGTATCATGAAACTTGTCATCTCTAGAGATTAATTCTTTAACCAATGCATCAAACTGCTATCAGGATGAAACCTTAATATGTATTTACTTTCATGTGATCTACATATATCATAAAAAAACATTTCATAAATAACCCCAATAGAATCCATGAAATTGGATTCATTTCAAAATTGTGATGTTTAAAAAGTACTTAAAAACAAGATCATTATGTCATTTATAACCCATGGAAAGTGAGTAAGTGTTATATGTATGAAAATTTTATAATAACATAGATAAATTTTATGTATTTATGAATACCTTGGAAATTAAAATAGATTTGGGTATCCAGATAAATAATACAAGAGAATTTCTTGATAAAAAGAGAGATAAATTGAGACGAAACATCTACAGCATAATGGCTACATTACATCATTTTAGAAAACATTAAAAACAGAGGGGACAAGGTTCAACCACTTATAAATAATTAATAATAATGTTTGAGTACATAATAAGATCATGGTATGGATATTTGAATGACATACCACATGAAAAGGAGACATGGCAGAAAAGAGAAGATGTTGTTTCTTTTACGAAAAAATCGACATCCTAACGACATAGCATAAAATTTCAGAAAATAAATTCATGAGAGTGGAAAGGGTCTCTCATTATTTGGACATGAAATGGAAATTTATAAAAATATAACAGAACAAACACCCTCATAATAATATGGAATCTAGAAGACCTAGCATAAAATAAATAATGACTAAAAAGCGGAAGGAGAAAGGTTCCACTACCATGATAAGTATCATCGAAAGCTCATTGGTTGGGACGTTGGAGGGATTGAAGGCAGCTTTTGAGGACTCATTGGGATGCAAAAGTACTAGATATTCATTGTGTTGGTTTTTGGAACGAAATTAATGAGGTAATGGATTGGTATTTATCGGAAAAGTGGGGGAATATTTAATTAATTTCCAAGGGACACCGCAATGGTGGTATTTGCAAAACCATGGGTTTACGCATGGTATTTTCCCATGGTATTGCCCAATTGGGGCACCGTCTAACATATATAACTATTAATAAGTCTACCATATTTATTACATCATGATTACATCATTAATGATGTCATTAAACACCCGAAACTCAAAACTGTATTTTAACTATTCACCGAAAATTCAACTGTTTTAGAAAAATCCCAAAAATTCACCATTACAAAATATCAATGTTCTGAATTATAAAATGAAATCCATTTTTTGAAAATATTTTTATAAAAACTTTTTATTTTAATTTTAAATAAAATAATTATTTTATCAAAAAAACAACTATAAAACTATAACTTTTTTTCTAAAAGCTTTAAAAATTAATCAAGGTTTTGTAAAATTATCATACAACCATAAGACAATAAAGTAGTAATTAATGAATAAATATTATGAAAATACATTTTTATTTAAAATTATTAAATTAAATTATAAAATTTTAATTAAAATATTTATGAAATAGAAAAATAAAAAATCTTATATTATGACCATCATTTAACTTTTAAGATATTTAAAAAATATTTATACATTCATGGGTGAAGTTTATATTTTGTAGCTGATTTACTATTTATTGCAATTCATTACTATTCATAAGGGTATATTACGATTCATACTTTACTATTCACCAAAAAATTATGTAAATCTTATTAGACTATAAATTTCTTATTGGCCACAATTATAGAAGACCATTTTCTGAAAATAATTCCACATTATTAATTATTTAATGTTTGAAAAAAAAATTTAAATAACCCTTTTTCAAAAATTCAACATTAATATATACCTTCATCCTATATTTATCTGCACATTTGAAATTCACAAATTTATCATAATAAAAAATTATTATTTATAAAAACAGATTACACAATGTAACTATGGTCTCGTTACACAACCCCTTATAACACCTCCATATGACCTAAGTGTAAGTTGTGTTATGGTGATAAAAACCTGGGGCGGCTCAGACAACATTTCTCGAGTAGTGATTTCTATCAGCTTTAACTTCTCCCTTAGGAGATTCCATTCAAGATTCACATGTTGAAGCTCAGCTTGGGCTTTGTCCAGAGCAAAGGCCAAAGATGCTACCTCATTACCAAGCTCTGACAGATGGGATTCTTATGGCCTGAGTCTACTAAATGAGGCCATCGACTCTTCTTTCTTTATTAATTATCCAAGATCACTTGTATTTATAAACAATAATTATAATGTTAAGAGTTTATTTTCCAATGGTCATATTGACCAAGAATCATATAATAGTGGAAACCCAATAGTATCACTTTATAAATTAAAGGATATAGTTTTGTCTAGTATAAAATGAAATAAAACACAAATTAAGAAACAAATATTATTCAAAAGTTCAGGTGATTACAAATCTAATAACAATTGATCAATATGTTACAAAAAGATCTATGTATGAGAATGAATAAATATTTCATTAATGCATGAAAAAATATTTTGAAAATATGAGTGTCAAATTAAATAATTAAAATTAATTCTTACACTCATTTTTTGATGATCTTGTTTTATTCCCCATGTCTTTTTGTGGTATGTCCTTGCAATTTGCGTCATCATGGATCTAAAAAAATATAAACAATAACTGTGATGCCCCTTTTTCATTGATAAATCACAAAAATAAATTAGGGGGATTGTATAACTAAATTGGTAAATAAATATAAATTAAAAATATATTATATAATAATATAGGATATATCCTAAATTATATCTGGTAATTTTCATTTAGCTAGTACTTAACTTTAGAACTTAGGTAATTGTGGGGGGGGGGGGGGGGGTAGTGGAAGAGGATTACTATCATGTTTCTACAAAATTTAAAATTTGTGATTATTTTATAAATATGAGTCCTCTCCATTTTTTCAAAACTAATATTACAATTCACATGACTAATAGATTAAAAATCCTCATGAGACCAATCTAACCAGTTTTTACCCTTCTAGAAAAATTGATGTGAAGGTCACTAATCGCCAAAAATTAAAGATTGTAGATGAATTATTACTAGATAGTATATCCACCAATATCTGAATATTTCATTCCATATTCATATCTTTCTTTTCCTACTATATTATTCATCATTATTTTATACATTGGCTAAATCAAATTTTTATTTATGGTTATCAGTGTCCTCAACCTCAACTATTTCCCCCTATCAACTCATCACCATTCTTTTCTACATTTTCATTAACTTGTGAATGTTAATGTTAAACTATTGTTCATAAACTCTCAAATATAACACTCAACTTTCAAAATAGATAAATTTCATTCTTATTTCTAGGAAGGGTCTTCCCAAAATGATTGGGGTCTTCTCCTCATCGATGTCTATTAAAGGATATAATGTGGAAAGTAAAACTTGTCTACCTTGATGATTAAATATTATAGAATTCCATGGTTTATCAAAATATTTTATCTACACATAGTATAAAAAATTAGTAATAAAAATACTTAATAATCACTAGATAATGGATGTTGAATATGAAATAATGTTACAATTACAACTATGCCACAAAAAGAACCACAAAAAATACAAGAAAAATGTAAATTTGAATTTAAAAAAACATATATCACTTTTTTTCAGGGTAGACCCCCTAACACCAGTGAAAAACAACATATTTTTAGTGCTATACATACCAATTTATCAAGCATCTGGTTTTGACCTGAACTATTTCATAAGAATTTTATTGGATGGAATATTCCAAATTGCCTGAATAAAATTTATATTTATGTGTTTTTTTAATATACATACAAAATTTTACCTCATATAATATATATTTAAATGCTTAAATTTATTCATAAATGGTGGTTTTATGTTGATATAGTGGTGGAATTTTTCTCTAAAATAATTCCATCATCCTTTCAATTCCCCATTTTCACTTTCACTAATTTTCATTGATTTTTTTGTTTTTCACCATTTTTACATATTATCCAATAACATTCAGTTTTGTTTTCACACACCGAATGATTATGGATTTGATATCCTAAGGTAATATACCTTCCATTTCTCCTAATAGATCTCATTTTGGACACTATTTTAAATTTTTATAAATCTGATCCATTTGGATATCAATGTTCCACATATTATTCAATTGGTGTCACGAGCGATTTCTCAATTCTCTGAGGTTATACATTGATTCATATAGTATGCTATAAACTCATTCCAAGAAGCTCCTATTTCGGTCATGAAACATGCCAATGTATTCTAAAATAGTGAACATGACTTATGAGTATTGGGCATTGATTTTTGGGTTGAAAACCTTTTTCCATGTGTAAAAATCCTTATTAGTGTGAATGATTATCATATGTTTGATGTGTAAGATATTGTAGAAAACCTCCATCAATATAACTTTGATGATTAAAATTAGTGTTATAAATATATTTACATTTAAAATGTTGTGTTGTTTATTATCCATTATCATGATAACATTCTGTGACATGGAATTCATTTAGGCAGAAACCTAGATATTTTACAATACATGAACCAATTCCCCTATTCATCCCATTAGTTTAAATTGGATTCAATTTCATGATATTTCATCAAATAATTCATAACTATCTTCTAGTAACAAATTCATTAGTGAACCTCTAGTGTTTTCCTCATTAATTAAATGAGTAACCTATGATAAAGCATTATAAAATGTTTTTTATATATCCAATATAAATGTTAGGATGAATAAATAATCCCGAAAATATATTAAATATATTCCCATAAATATATAATTAATCCCCATTTAAAAGATAAAAATCCATATTAAATATTCATAAGTCCCTTTACTTTGCATTTGGTCAAAACATTTCCAAATATTTCAATACTTGATCATACTAGGTTGTGATGAAATGTGGATATAGGTTCTGAATACATTAATGTACATTGTCCTTAACATAGATTTAGAATATGTGAATTCTAACTATGTCATTTGTGAAATTGTTTATTTGGAATGTTTCAAAAAATTCGAAAAAAAATCTCAATCTGAGAATTCGTGTCTTCATTTGATAGAAACAAATTGGTCTAAGTGAGTGATCATTTGAAAAGTCATCATCATTATATCAATGACCTAACCAATAATGTGTGGAAATTATATTTTAGGATTTAACCCCACATTTTAGGGTCATCCATAGTTAAATAGTACATGCATTAGTTATTTATTTCCATAGATCTCTTACACTTATCTATATATCACTTATTGTAGTGCACTCTGGAATGATCCTTGTCCTCATTCTCTACTAGGTACCTATACTTACTCTATCCCAGCCACGGTGTTCTCTTATTATAGTGAGTTATCATTTTGTTTAATTATTTACCTTTAGATCTCCAGATTATAAGGAGTATCTCTATCTAATTTTTTTCTCCTTTATATGTACTCATGTGATGAATTTCACCATGAAACCACAATAAGATATGACAAGCTGTAATAAGATTGAAAAGAAAATAATGATAATTGTATATTCCTAAAAGTATAATCCTAACTAACACCATTCTATAGATATTCTAAAAATTTTGATGTGTCCCAAATTCATCATTAGTTCTCTCATGGATATAAATGAACATGTTTATAATATAAAAATACACTAAAAAATTAGGGAAATCCATAGTGTGGTTATCATGGTTGATAGAATGGGAATGGTTTAAAAATTATTGATATTGTTTTGGAAATTTAAAATAATGAAAACTTCGATATTGAATTGAATTTTGAAAATGATGAGAAGAATTTCATAAGCTAAGTAAGTTGACATTGATGGAACTAGTTTAGTTAAAAATTTATAGTAATTTGTGTGCCATTGAAATTTGATTTCTGTTAAACTCCTATAAGATTACTCACACTATAAACCACTAATAAGAAATTTCCTTGTTGATTAATTTCTGTAATTAATTATTCAAGTACCCAAAACAATTTTTAAATATATACATCTCATTCTATAAATTTCTAGTGCGACGGAATATTTGTCTAGTTAGTGTATTTTAAATATCAAATTAATGACATACTATAATGGTATTGTGAGTAAGAAGTAAATTTGTTTGGAAAATTAACTGAATTTAAAAAACCACATGTATTCCTAGTAATGACTCCATTCGCTATGCAGAATCCCCTCTCGATACATGATAGCTATAAAATATTATATCCTCCTCATGCTAGTCATGAGGTGATACAAATTTTTTTAAAAAAAATTAAATCCACTACAACACTTTCAACAACCCAAAAACAAAACACCTTCTTCATTTGTTAAATCCAAGTAATAGTGGAAGTCCCCCCATATAACATCCATCCCTCTATAGTATTTTTTAAACTCCAAGTAGTTCGGACAAGACCAAAATGTCCCAAAGGTATTTTGTTTTTAATTATTTTTGATAATTCCAATTTCATTGGATGATGAGGAACCCTTACAATTCCCGAAATATTAAGTGACACATTACACGACCTGTAGTACTTAGACAAAATCATCCCAAACAAGACAACTTATAATTTACCATCCCCATAAAATATTTTAAGGAAGATATGCAAGAATACTGATAGAGCTAAGGTATATAAAATTGAGTATTCATTATAATCTAATACCATTGGTGATATGGCTATAATTAAGCCCATTCACAACCTATATGGCCCCTGTGGCACCTGTTTTACATGATAAAACATAGAATACAATAATTTTTATGGCACTGTCATTTTCAGCACATACAGATAAAAATGGAAGCCCTATGGTGAATTTTTTTCACCCATTCATTACTATGACACATCCAAGATGTAGTCGGAGGCCTACGACACAGCCTCCACCATTATTTTATCAATGTGCATGACTGTAATGTAATAGTATATTTTTAATAAAAATTTATCTTCCTCAAATATGGCCATGGTGTAGTGGTTCAAATGACACCACAATGTTTTCTTCTTCATTTTGGGCTCCCATGGCTACTACACCACACAACATTGGCTAGTGCATAGTGGGTACCAAATATATAATGGTACACGAACTCTCCATTAGTCTACCATGTATGTGTGTGGTGGAGAAGTGAAACTATAGTGAAAATCTAATGAAGCTAGTGGATTCAAGTGATAAACAATGTATCTGAAATATAAAGAGCACAAATGAAAAGTATGATGATGAATACATGAATCCCACTCAAATTTATTTCAGTTTAGTATGTTCATAGTATCTCGGGGTTAGCATTCATCCCACATTGAAGATTATAGATGATTTAATCACTATTAAATATAAATGTACAGTTATTATTAAATAATGTACCCAGACTTGAGTTTATGGATCCTTACCACTACTGAGTACCACTTCACTAATATGAGTCACTTCTCTCTCAACTTTGTAGACCCATTCCGCACATGCTTGTTCTCTGTTACATTCTTACTCTTGTTCCCCTATACTAACCCGTACATGGGTTTTCACCCCTACTCTATCATTTGGTTATCTCTCCATATTGGGTGGCATAGACAGTGTTCCCTTAGTTGGGCCTTCTATGTAGATTATTGTATAGTGGGTTAAGGGTATCCCATTGGCCATTTTCTATACTCTTCTCTTCGTCATCCTTTTCCCACAAGTCATAAAAATGTACTAAGACGAATATAACATGTATTATCAATCTTTTTATTTCTGTTTTTGAAATAAAAATGAAATAATATAACTTCCAGAAAATTAATATAATTAACATAAACATAGATATTATCATATAAAACAATATTTTATAAGAAATAAAATTTTCAAAATTTCTAAAAATATAACCTCTAAAAAATTGATCTAACCAAATAATTGTAGACATATTCCTCTTATACCTTCATCATTAATACCCAAGAGATAAAAAATTCAGTTCTATATTGTATGGTCCTTTTTTATTTACTTTATGAGTTATTTGTTTCTTCTTCAAAAACAGCTCTCAAACTATACATTATAGAAAATACACCTATATATCTATCCCTATATTTTTTTATAATATATAACAAATTAAAAATTATATTTATTATATTTAGAATATTGGAAATAACTAAAAATTTAGAACCCTTAGTCTCAATCATTGTTTTCATATTTATTTTTCACATGATACAAAATTTCTCTGTGTATCCTCAATGGTTATGACATATGTTTTTATATAAAACCCATTTCTCATTGTAAATTTATAATTTTTCTCAACTAGTAAATCTAATAGATTCTTCATTAAACAGGATAATTTTTATTTAATTATTTTTTTAAATTATATCTACTAAAAACATTATCACGTAACAACAAAAATTATATATATATAATAATAAAAAATTAACTTATCCTCCAACATTTCTCATTATTCAAGAACACGATAGATTCATTGAATATCATTTCATATTTCACTTTTTAAACTCTATATAATTTATATCAGTTCAGTACAATCATATTTATCATTATTCTTTAGGAATAAAAAATTATTTTGATTTTTAGTATATTAAATTTCATGTCAGGAATCTTCCTATTTTATTTCTAAATTTTTTCAATCGAGTTTTTCTGATATATGATTAATTTATTTCTCATAAATATTCCCTTCCTTAATCATATATTTTATCAAACACCCAAATTAAGTCACAATTTTTAACGATTCTAAATAACCTTAATAAAAGATCTTTTTTAATTATGATTAAGTTAAACTTTTGAATTCTAATTTAAAAAATATCTTCTTTCAATATGAGGATTTATCCAAAATTTCCCTCATTAATGATGTATAAATTAAAACGTGAACATCATGTTGATGGAATGTAGTGAATATAGAAATCATTAAATGATCCTTAATAACATCATGTTTTAGGAGATGATTATTACTTAGATGAGAAATTAAGGCTGATTTAGGTATGGATATTGTGTAGGTAGAGGAAATATGATCCTTTTGAAGTAACTATTCTCTGGTAACATTAGTGTTTTAGGAAAATATGGAAGATGAAATGTTTATACAGACTAGCTCGATGTTTAAATAATACATATTTATGTTTATATTGACACAAGATCATCCTTATGTTGTTACTCATTATGTTCAATATCAAAGTACTTCCCTAAAAAAATATTCATTATGGTATGAAGTATGATTTTTAAAAATAACCCCTAACATAGATAAATATAATTGGAAAGCTATAAAATCTAAAATTCATCATTTAAGTAAACATTCTATCTAATAAACTCATGTTTATTTCCGAAGTTCAAAATAGTTTAAAACACATTTGGGTATTTATTAGAATTCCCAAAACTCTGTAGCTACATTCCCATGTACACATTTTATATATTAATATTCTTGTTAGTTTATTGAAAATTTGTTTCACAAACTATTAAAACATTATCCATAAAAACCATCATATATGTGATGTAATCATGAATATTTATATCCACGAATATAAGAATAATGATAATGATTTTTCATAACATTCCAATCATATTTCACTTAATTTATTATGCCATGTTAAGGATGTAGAATAAAAAAATTCTCACTTCCATGTATAATATTGTAGAAAAGAATTTCACATCCTCATAACCTATTATATATATAGAAAATACAAATTTTTTTATTTCATTTTATTAGTTATAGGGGTTACTACATATATTACATCTCTTAAAAAGACCTTTTACAATATATAAAAAAATCATTGAAACTGTAATTGAAACATATTTGTATTCTTTAACCATAATTCATTTTCATAAAATTTAGTTTTTCTTTAGTGGTTAGATACGTCCTCCATCACCCAATACATCATACTCATTGAAAACATACATCATTACATTATTGGTTAAAAAAGATAATACCTCTCACCAAATGGAACATAGAAACCAACCTTCTTATTTTTTAAATACCTTGGACATCCAAAAACAATGAAATTATGTTATTGATTGAAAGTAAATTCAATATTCATCTCGTCGTTAATGAAAATATATAGAATGGGGGAATAATATTTTCTCTCTTTTGTTCAAACCATAGATGAAAATGGAGGAATGGAAAAGAAAAAAATTGCGTCCCACATTCTTTTCTAAATTTGATAAAATTATTCTCACCTTTTATTCATACAATTATGTTATTCTTAAGTAGTTCCTTGAGAAATAAATTCATTAAAAATCCATATGGAAATTATCATTGGGTAGGATAAGTTGATGTTTTTGTAGGATTAGCTAGATTATAAAAAAGAGTAAATTTCTAAAGGAAATTTTTTTCCCATATACATTCCTCAATGTATATACAACTGAAATTCATTATGTTAGATTTTGTGGAAGAATCTAATGAATGTGCATGGAACAAAAATCAACTAACAATTTAAATTTATATGGGTAAATAAGGATTTCAAATTATAATAGAAGTATTAAAATATACAGTAGGTTTCACATATGGGATTACTCCTCCAAAATTAAAGCTTTCGATTATTCTCTATGTAAAACATGACTAACAAATAAACTATATGAAATCATAATACTAATGTCTTTCTAAGTCAAATTTCTAGTGAAATCATAATATAGTGTGGTTTTCAAAAAAAACAATGCACTATACAAGGTATTCCATGAGATGTAAATATTACCGAATGCATTTAAGATTTATAAGGTAACAACCATTATATATATAACATCATATTGATCGACATATATCATATGATTTATGAAAATGTTTTCATTAATTCAATCTGATAATGATGAAATATGGGAATAATAAATAGATTTCTCTAATTACGGATGGGAATTATTATCTAGTTGAAAAATATTGAAAGAAAATAAGGTTGGGTATGCATAAGTCGAGCGTAAGACATTAGAATGAATGATATAATTTAAACAACATAATTTGTGAAAATAAAATATAGTTGAATATATTAATGAGAGATATGTATAGTATCTAATTCATAAGAAATAATATAGATATTAAGGGAAGACTATGAACATATAGAATCATAATGATTTGGAAATACAATGGCTTCTAAAAAAACTATCGGAATTGAAATGAGGATACGGAGAGAGGACACATAGATTTAAATGAAGCTTCATAAAACTTCAATGGGTCATGTAATAACCATGGAAACATCATGTAGGGATTCTTGATATATGGTCGTGGGGAGCATTCATACATAATTCATCAGAGTGAGTTGTGATGGGTTGGGTATTTATACATGATGCGAGAGATTTTTAGGTGTAAAAATGATGATTGTTTTAATATTTAATCCAACTACATTTGGGAGGAATCTAGTATAAAAATTAACTAGGTAATTAATGATATAAATATTATTAATTTACAATTTAATAAGGGAAAAACCAATTGGTACCTTCCAAAAAGATCATTTAATTCATACAATCCAAAAAATTAATTTATTAATGAAATATAAAAAAATGTTTAGAAAACATGATGTATAAATTTATAAAATAAAATTAATAATTTTTATTTTATAATTATAATATATAAATAAAATTTTCTAACAAAATATTTTTTGAGTTCTTATGTATTTGTTACAACATAATGTTATAATAAAAAAATCACCCATAAAAGTGTAATTTTTTCCTTTCCACAAGAAAATAAAATTTTCCATAAAATTTCAAAAATTTATTTCTAAAATAATTTAAATTAATAGAATAAAAATCATGTTTCAATTTATTAAAATATATAACTATCTATGAAATATAAAAATAATTGTAAATTAGATAATTAAAAATTTATTTAGTAAAATTCATTATCCTTGATTTTTAAAATTATAATTTCATAATGATATATGGTTGTATGCATATTACAATTGATCATTTATTATAAATTATATTAATATAAAATAATTTTATGAGTTTGGTGGAATTATTTTTTTAATTAGGTGTAATTTATCTTTAAATGCATAATCCCGTAATTGGTTTTTCATATTGTTATAATTTTATTTCATAATTACAAGTATATGTCTATAAAAATTTTAATTTAATAAAAATTATACTATGAATATAGAATGTCCACTTTTATGACACTAATAAACTATTATATTATAAAAAATCATAAACCATATTTTTTTAATGAAACATGTTACTTAAAAATTATTTATAATTTTCAGTAAGAAATGTATTTAAATATTAATTTAAATTTAAATTTATTTCATGAAAAAAATCTATATTAATTATGAAATTTTAAGTCCACTGAGTTATATACCATAAGTGGGAATTGAATCTGGGTATGCTAGATTAAAAAAAATTCCCCTATTTATCTTGTTTCACTATTAAGAAAAACACTCTTCACTCTCTTCCATGTAGCAATGTATAAATAGTAATTAAATTATGCACATGACACGACAATTGTTACATTGTTCACCCCCACTAGGATACTTCCAAGGAGAATACACCAATGATGAGCTGAAGTACCAAATTCACTAAAAGCGCACTGCTATTTACAATGTTTGAAGGGGAATCACTATCCCATCTGGTTTATAACCTTTCACAATATGAAAACTCACTAATCTCTCAACTTAATAGTGCTCACTACTTCATCAGAAGATCAACTTAGAATTTAATGACATGTAGGTTCCTTAATAATCAAAAATGAATGTATATTTCTCTATATGTATATGCTCTATAGACATTCCACATTCATCCATTGATGAATGCAACTTCACCGCAGTATTATTGGGCATCCTCAAATCTTTCATGCAACACTCACTGCGTCTTGCACACAAATTTAATTCCTTGCGTTCAAGATTCAACTTTGTTCATCAAAAACCCCCTTGGGTGCAACATCAATCTTATGTGAATCTCAAATCTTATTCACAACATTCTTATCTGGAATGTAACTCAAGATCATTCGTGAAACTCTCTTAGCATAAAATTCTTACGTGACCCTGATCTCGGATTCTCTCTACATGTTGAGAAACATTATATGGTGGGGGGTCACCTCTTATTTATAGGCTTCACTGACCCCTACATGGAATATTTAACTTTTGTCACACATGATCCTCTTCAAGCACGCAAAACTCAAATTGACTTCGCATTGGGCACACAAGTTTCTTTTGTGTTGCCTCATCTTTAGCACACATTTTAAAATCTTTCGCGCACATAGTTTATTTTCCATTTTTCAACATTATGATCCCGAAACAAGCCTTGCATGAATGTTTCCAGAACCCCCTTATATATTTCGAGATACTTTTCCAAAAAAAAAGTTTCCATATTTTCCAATTTTGAGGCAAAAAAAATTGTCAAACATTGGAAAACAGAACCTCCATGTTTATGTTATTTGTTTACCACCTCTAGATCATCCATTCCATTGTTATGGTTATTTTTCCAAATAGGTTTTCAACAATATATCTGAAACTCGACATCTCACTATGGAAACATTCATTATCAACCAACAAATCTGTTTTGTCCACAAACACAAACACAAACACATCAAAAATGGTTCAATGTTTCTTTGACGGATTTTTTCAAAATAAGAAACAAATATAAAAATGTTATTTTTTTTAAATATGGGATCCTATATTACACATCAATGGTTTTATTCTCAAAATTTATTTTAATCCATTATAATGAAAATAATTGAGGGTACTTATACTTAATTATTCTTTAGGTTCTCAGGTTTCATCGTCATACATAATGTTCTACATAGAACATTAAAGAGGCATTTAATATCATTGATTATAACCGTGTCTCTATTGTCAAAGATCTTCATCGGATTCTCCTCATACAAATTATCATTATCCCAGTATACCAACACTATATTCAGTATTTGTGAGGGATCCATTATATAATTATTCAATAGGGATAAGTTTAATACATCATATAATATATACATTTTTGGTGGGAGAGATAGAATATAGTCCTCAAATCCAATTTAAGAAATATTATGAAATGTGAAAATATATATATGACTCACCTTTCTCTCAATCACAAACATCTTAAATCGATTAAAAGGAGATATAAACGAAGACATTATCCTCAATCTTGAATTTTAGGTCTTATCAATAGGAATCAACATAAATCTTCTATGAAATTTTGAATTCTATGATTACATTTTGAATAAGCATGCCTGTGACACTAATTTCTTATACACGTTTATGTCCCAATATATTTTATTCTCTAACTTCATTCAAATAGGTTAGTGTCTTTAATTTTTTACCATATATGGATTTATAAAGATGTATCCTAATTCTTCAGTGAAAGATATTATTGTAGGAGAACTCTAGAAAAGTATGATATTTATCCCACCCCACATTGAATTCCATTGTGAAAGATATAAAAACAACAACATTTATTTGGAATATATTATAATAATGGGAATTTGACTAAGGGTGATTGGATAACATAAAATTATATTTTTTTATAGAATGACATATACTTTTCCAAAAAAAATTGGTGAATCTCAGATGTTGATCAGATATAATCAGTAGTGGTGTTCTTTAAAGCCTCAACACTTCTCTAGTGTATATTAAGGGAAGTTTATTGAGTGATATATCATAGGAAATGGAAATTAAATGAGTAGTCTTCATAATCATGTCAACCAAAAAACATATGGAATTTTTTTGGTTACATTATTAAGTCCCATTATTAAATGCATGGTGATGTTATCCCATTTCCATGTTTTTATGTGTAATTTTTTCTTTATAACATTATAATTTTTCCTTTTAAACCTTACATACCACCATATGATGACCACTTATGTATAATATTAAATCTCTTTATTCTTGTTTTCCTTACACTATTACAATTGGATATCTATATATATAATATCATGAGGTAAATGGAGAGTGTTGATAAATTAGTATTAGCAAATGTCTTATTTATCTCATGAATAGATAGAATGAATAGTTTCGTCCATAATTTAACTAATCCAAATATTTTAATGTCTAATTCTATGGAACATTCCTTACTTATATAATAATATACATTCTTTATATCTCCACATTATCTATATGATCTAAATTAACCATATCTAAAATGGTTGAATGATCAACTTTATGATTGTGGCCGGATGTGGTTCCTTCCATTTTGATCCACCTTTTCATTAATTACATTTATAAATAGATTATATGCCTCTAAATACCCATTATAGGCAGGCATTCAATATCATTTATACTTTTATAATCCTGAAGATTTGTCAAATTGGAGATGATATTTGTTTGATAAGTCATAATCCATTATTGTTTCAACAAATCTTTATTGTCGAATATTTAATTTCATATGTGTGGATATATACATAAAGATCTTATGATCCATATATATTTCATACATTCCTCCATTGAGGTAACAACTCTAAATCCTAAATTTGAATATTATTTCATCCAAATCTATATCATGTGTATGATAATAATATTCAAGAACCTACAATTAAAATTAGGCATATGTTATCACTTTATCATTCTTTATGAGTATTCAAACCATGCATTTTTTGATGCGTCAGTGTAGATTATGTGTCTTTCCCCACTAGTGGGTATTATTTTTACATGTTCTATGATTGAGAACTTCATTTACTAAATTAATCACCCATTATAATTTTAAAATAAAACAAACGTCACCCCCTTTGGAGTTATCTTGGATAAAATTATGGAAAAGAAAGAAATTTTTTCCACAAATATCTAATATTATCGATCTAATCAAGGAAAATTAAATATCCCAATTAATAATTTTAGTATGGGACATTCCCCTGCAACATTTTACTTCAATGGATCAACTTATATCCCATTTCATGTGGTTTAATGACTAAGGAATGACATTTTCTCGAGTCAAGAGTCACATTTTCAATACATTTCATACAATTTATTCTTTCATGAATCCTTCACCATTTTATTTAAATGGCCTTCATATTAATTTTTTCATTTAGAGTATATGAGAAAATAACTTATAAGTACTATAAAAAATATCTCATGGTAATTAAAATAGACTGTATTCATTAAGACTAAGATTGTTAATTGTGAATTATTTAGTCCGAATGGAATCACTATGAACACAGGGTGCGTATACCTTATTTGGAATACTATCTTGAGAATATGTTTCTAATTTAACTTTTTTTGATGATATATTTAATTGATGTCTACATATGGAATTATATTGCCTTATATATCTTATCAAAAAAGTAATAATTCCTTAAATTAGAAACATGTTACTTATAATTATCTTGTTGACCTATCGATAATCAATTAATATAAATAGTGGTTTATTATTTAATTGAAAAATATTACTGGCGTATCCCATGGTGATGTACTTTTCTGTATGAATGTTTTTATCTAGTTATATTGATACTTATTCTCTTGTTCATCTAGTTCTATATGGAAAATATTATATAAGGGTGTTGATGTTAGAAGAGATCTGTGTATAAGTTCAATTGTGAACATAACATCATGATTAGGGGGAAGACCATTAAACACATAAAAGAATACCTAAACAAATTACCATACATTTAGAATGTCTTATAGAGTAATATTTTCTTTTCCATCAATCATCTGACCAAAATACTGTTACTTATAATTAAATTATATCAATTTTTTGAAATATGTTTCCATAGGATATTCATACTTCCCCTTAATATTTTACAAAACCATTGGATGATTTTCAACAAAATGGTAATTTCCTTCTAAAAATTGATATTCCCTTTATACTGGGACACCCAATTCAGGAATGTAATTATATTTAATTCCACTGAAGTGGGCATGAAATGTTTTTCCCCGAGATTTATCCCATAAATATTTATTAGGGAGGAATAATAATATTGTGATGAAATAATTACCCATATTTCAATTTTCACTAAAAACAAAACATCCAGGTCTTCTGGTGGTGTTTGAATAGTTCTACAAAATTTATGAAATGAAACAATACAAAAAACTAGAATAAAATAATACATTTTATATTTTTGAATGATTAATAACAGTCTATTTCCCCATTATCTTTTCATTATCAACCTCAACATTAGTGATAACATGCATTTATGTTTCCACTCTGGAACTTAATGTTTGGTGTCATCAATTTTATTTGAAAACACATGGGATTGGGTAACATTTTTTATAATTTAAATCTTAGATATAGTTAGAAAATTAGACCATAGTCTTTATAATTATAATGACCTTATTTTTTCCCACATCCATCGTAATTTTCAAATCCCTTTAGAAATCACTATTTCCATGATATTCAAATTCAAACATGAATCACTTCTCCTTCATCTTGAGAATATTTCTAGGAGAATTATTCTCATACATTTTTCAAGTGTGAAAAAAGAAGACATTTTCCATAAAGGTTTTATTTTAGGATCCTAAGTAAATAAACTCGATTATTTACTTCATGTCATTATTTCATTATAAGTACCCCGAATAGACAATAAGATTTTTTATTATAAACGAACAACAAATAATTTCATTCTGGTTGTGGGTGTCTTTAAAATTTAAATAATTTTTGAGACTTGAATTTAGTAAAATAAGGAATCTGTCAACAATACTATTAACATCTATAAAAATTACAGTGGTGTATCATGAAATTCTTCTAATATTTTCTTCACAGGCCCCAAATAATAAATCCTATTTTTTCTTTAATGAATGTTATTCTGTATCCATTTTACAACAGAGTTTTTTTGTTAACATTTATTGGAAATAATAATACTATATTACTCAACTTATATAGATTAAATTCATTCCATAGGTTTTTTATTCAAGATCAGTGGCCACCACTAATATTCCATTCCATCTAGGGCATATGTGATTTATTTCACATTCTCTCTATTTGAGAATTATAGGAAAACTAATAATACATTCAAAGAGTTTATCCATTTATAAGAGAACAATGGATTAGAATTTATTCGAAATGTAAGTGGAATTTGTCCCATATAAGATTAAATTTCACCATTCCCTATTATATATAGAGGAAATTAAACATGATTTGTGTAATTATTCATAACATAAGTGAGTTGTGCTGGTACTAACATGATTATATTGAGTTATATCACAGTGTAAGGAATATAGTTAGGAAAGTATCAACATTTCCCAATAAAATTGTTGTTCACAAAATTTCTCTTATTTTCCAATATTTTCTGAAATAATTGAATCTTTAGGATGATTATACATTATTCTATAAGAATAAAAAAGACAAAACCATGAATAAATATAATATGTTCCAAAACATATAGGCCTTTAATATTCAATCGAGGTTATGCATGGTTTATTTATTATTAAATTTAGTTACCTAATATTCCAATATTCTATAATGAATAAAATATATTATATGTATTATCCAAAGTATATCCTCTAAGAGTGTAAAAGTAAAAGATTATATGGAATCTATTTCAGTCATAATGTAATGATCAGGTTAATATCCAATCCACCCGTTAGAGGGTTATTATGCCTAGTTACATCATTTCCAGAACCTACATCCACTTTTTTGTATCCATAGATGTATTTTTACTGGGAAAATCATTGACCTCATGATTTACAAAATTTTGGATATTTTAAAACTGAGAAAAATCCTTATGGGTTTAACTACTGTTTTATAATCCTAATTTAAAAACACTAGTTATTCTTATCATTCAATATATATCAACACATATATAAAATAAATTTAATTTCATTATTCTTTACATAATAATTTATATAGTACAATACTATACGATTGAGAGGCATAATTTCATTGAGAAACTTTTTATACAAACCATTAAAGAAAATAACATATAACATAGTTATTTAAAACACTATTTTTTGATCCTATTTTTCCATTGATATATTAATACTGAAAAAATAACCAGGGGAAAATTAATGAATTCTGTGAGTTATGGGGACCAGAAAGGTTATAATCAAATTACATCCTATGAAGAAAAATAATACTAGTGATTCAAGTGAAATATCCTGATATCATATATAGATTTTAATTACACATACAAATATGGAATCAAGACATGATAAAATTGTATTATGAAATTATAGTATCATTAGAATGTGGTAAAAACAAGACTTCATAAGCATATGTCAAAGATAACCACCACAAAATCAAAATCCTATGTCAATTTCAACCAATAAGAAAAAAACATAGAATGATTAGGCTAACCGCCTGCACACCATAAATCGTATCTCAAGATTTATAAATAACACCAAATTAATTGGATCCTTATTTTTTTGAAACTTTTATATGTCTAATTTTACATTGTTCTATATCAATAATATGATGTAGAAAAATATTTCCTTAATAAAAAATACAAGAAAGGAATGTAGGTTTTAAAATTTTAATTTCCCAAACAATTAAGGGTTGTAAATCTATTCTCGTATGGTTCAATGAAAACTTGGTTGGTTACTTACCGTAAAATGGTGTGGTATAAAAAATCAATTAATTTTTTAGGATATCTATTGTACATAAAGGTTATTCTAAATGATTAATGAGATAGAGAGGGATAATATCTCATTAATAAGAAATCATTTTGGAAGTAAGGGATGACTTAGAATATAAGATATAATAATAATTTGTAAATGAAAAGGAAAATAATAAATGTATTATTTTTATAATAACATTGAATTTTTTCCAACGTACCAAACAATAAATACAATCTAGATATCATTAGGAATTCACTAGTACTCTTTTTACAACATATATCAAAAGTAAGGGGATTAAATTTGTTACGAACCAAACATTCATTAATGGAAATACTTCTTGACCTAATTAAATTTATTATTATGTAAAATGTTTTGTGATCTTCCTTGGTTTTATGATTTGGATTTTTAAAATACCATTGAAAAATGTGATGGTTGCTAATATAGCAGTTATCACACGATTAGTATAAATATAGGACTTTAACAAATCCAATTTACTCAGACAACCTAAGCGATGGCCTCATCCAGTAGACTTTCCCCATATGAAGACCCTTTGTTAGTTCTCTGAAAGGAGTTAGTGCTATTGGGATTCTCTCTTGAACAAGCCCAATATGAGCTTGAATACGTTATGCTCGATCGGAACCGCCTACAAGAGAAGTGGAAGTTGATAGATATTACCACTCGAGCAATGCTATCCAAGCCACCGCACGAGTCGGTCACCATCGCGTACTATACCCTTAATTATTATGAGGGTGTTATAAGGGGTTATGTAACATGACCTTAGCTCTATGAATATGTGCATTATTTTTTTATAATAATTAATATACATTCATTTTATTATTGTTACTTTGTAAATTGTTTTTAAATCACAAATAGTATTTGTAGTTAATATTCAACTATGCAATCTATTTTGATGAATTAATAGATTTTTGAATTAAATAACATTTTAATAATATATTATTATAATTAAATAAATTTTTATTAAACATAAATGATCATATAATTTTATGAATGCAATTGAAATTTCTGTAATGGTTTGAAAGACATTTTTGTAAAAACCCATGAATTTTTTATAAATGTCAGTTTTTATTTTAAAATAAAAAATTAACATACGTAAAAATTTATTTAGATAAAATTAATATTATTTTTCAAATCAGGATGTCGAAATTATCCAATGATTTTTCATAATTTTCTAAGACATTCAAATATTTGGGTAAAAATGAAATACAGTTTAAATATATAAAGTGTTTTAGGATATAATAATGACCCACTAGTGATGTAATAAAATACTATAAAAATTAGGATTGGAAAATATATGTTTTAGTATTAAAATAATGTGATTTTAGATTTTTTTGATTTATTTTAAAAAGTGTTAGTGGACCCTCCAAGACTTATAAAACATTTTTTCTTTTTAAATTGTTTTCCTTGAGAGTCTTGCTCACCTCCACATATGAAACCCTATAATTTTAAGAAGTTCGGCCATTTTACTTATAAAATATTATTTCCACTCCCCTTTATAAAAAACCATTGTCAAAAACCTTGGTCCATTTTGTGGTATTAATTAGTTTAATGTGAGGTGTCCCAAATATAAATAATAATGAATTCTCTCTCATTCCCTATATAAACTCACCCAAGCTCCCACTTCCTCTTCAATCAATGCCTTTGGAGTTGGCCAACACTTGAAATCCTCTCTCTAGAATCCTCCTAAGGTACCCCAAGCTCCCAAGAAGCCTCTTCAAGCCTTTCCCAAGCCTTTGAGATCACACTTCCAAGTAAGGGATTTCCTCTTTTCTCATTTTTAACCCAATTTTATTATGTTTTTAAGACCTTTTGTTTTAAATTATAAATGTTGGGGTATGAATTTTCACCAACCCCATAATTCCCTCTCTATTTTTTAATGATGATATCCCTTTTCTCTCTCATTAAATTCCCTTCATGTACACTCGTTACCATGCCAAAATTCGATAAGAAATATCTCTCTCCTTATTTTCATTCAAGCAATTCATTTGTATTGTGAATATAAATTCCATTACATATTTTGGGACATGTATATATATGACCCCCTTAATTTCAATTTCATTTAAATATGATGAGACACCCATTTTCTTCTCATCAACTATTTTTATGAACTCCTATGTCACGTCGTTACACTGCCAAAATTGCACTGTGATTTTCCATTCCAAAGACATTGTGTAGTTAATACCATGCCCATTTTCCAATCCAGGGTATTCACCTTTATGCACATTTAATTATTGATTATGGTGTTTCATGTATGTAATCCACATTTCCCTTACCATGTAATAAATGATGAGGTTTAATGAATCCATGTTATCTGATCCATGTGGCACATTTATGCATGAAATGAAATGATTAAGAAGGATGTGCCATGATAGCTCTCCAATGCATTGGGTAAAGATTAACATCATGATACGTCAAGTGAAATGAGGGTTTACTCAGGGTAATTCATGTGAAATGAGGGTTTACTCATGCTCCAGGTTCAATGAGCCTTGACACCTACCAAAATCATGTTAAATGTTGTTGCAACATTTCCATGTTAGGATTATCATACATTATCATGCCTTTATGTTAATGTTACTCTTGTGCTCCATTGATATGCCTATTATCTAACATGTAATTTAATCCTCATTTTATTCAATTTTTATTCCCTTAATCAGATTTTTAGATCACCCTTTTCTTATGCATATCTTCATGTTGTCCTATGCAATGCTATGTATGAGGGGATGTAGTGGTCATGTAAAGAAAGTTTTCAATAATGATGTTGTATTTCATGTTATAAGTTGTTATGTGAAGATCTTAAGCCGCAATGACACCCAAACTCTCAATATTCTATGTTTTATCATGTGATTTTTTTTGTAATAAATCATGTTTAAGTGTGTAATAAAGAGAAGGGTTGTCACAGTTGGTATTAGAGGATAGGTTTAGTTATTTTTCGGATTAGGATTATAAAACACTAGTGAAGAATTAGTGACATGAATAAGTATAATAAAATCAGTCCTAAGTATTAGTGACAATTGATTAAGTGGTATATCAATAAAATACATCATTGTATGGATATGAGTAGGTGGAGGTGCCTCTCGCACAGATGTATCCTAGGGGTAAAACATGAAAACACCACTTTGAGCTAAACTCGAATGAAAACTAGTGCACGACAACGGGCCTTGTGGCACTCAAGGTTATGAAAATCCCAGGGGATATGCTTTGGAAAATTTAGAAACTTAGTATGAACCGTTATTAAGGGACAAAAAAATCCCATAAAAATGTATGTTTTGAAAATGATCGAGGATATCCTAGATTTTAAACTATGGAGTCACAAGTTAGGATATACTTCTCATTTACAGGTTTATCATTTTATGTTTAAATTTTAATTTTTATGCTCGATACTTATGTATTAAAACCCACTAATTGAATTACCATTATCATTGTTAAAATATGGAAAGAGGAAGATCACAAACAAATATCTTCTATATTACTGAAGAACTACTTGGAAAGATCATCCTAGAAGTTATGATCAGATGAATTTAAAACTTTTTCAAATATCTATGTTACTTTCCAACAACATTATGAGGCATCCAATACCTCTTCAATTGCAAAATTCTTTCTAGGACCAAGTACAATTTATTTTGTAAATTTGAACTCTCAACATTCTTACCATGCTAGGCATGGGAGGTACAATCAAGGTCTTTTCAAATTCTTCTTTTTATTTGAAAATTATGAATAAATAAAATATTTTCTAGATTCTTCAAAAGAGGGAGACCTCAAGGTAGCCTATATGTATCGAATTATAGGTTTTTGTCTTTGAGAAAATACAAAAACTTATTTACAAAAACACTATTTTTAAATATTTGAATATGAATCAATATGATTTTTTTTATAAAAAACAAGTTCAGGAAGATATTTCAAAATTATATATAAGAAATACCTTTTTAATGACTTGTCGATGCTTCCATCGATATAATCCAATACTCCTTAGGTGTTTCTAGGAAAATGAAGTAGACTTTTTTGAAAATATCCTGAAGGACCATTGTGATGCATGAAACCTTTATACATGAAGGAAATAATAATAGGAAAGAATGAATACATCGTTGAGGAAATGATGGAAAAGTACCTGCACCTGTTTATGGATTAGAACGTAAAACAAAATTTCGAGGGTGAAATTTTTAAAGGGGGGAAGATTGTAATGACCCAAACATTCATTAATGTAAATCCCACTTGATCTAATTAAATGTCCCATTATGTAAAATGTTTTGTGAACTTATTTGGTTTTATGATTTGGATTTTTAAAATAAAGTTAAGATATGTGACTGTTGCTAATATAGCTGTTGAATAGTGATCACATGATTAGGATAAATATTGGTTTTTAACAAATCCAATTTACTCAGACAAAGGATGAAATTGCCTCATCCAGTACAATTTCCCCATAAAAAGCCCATTTGTTAGAGCTCGTCAAGGATTTTACATCATTGGTCTCACTCTTGACCAAGGCCAAGCCAATATTGAATACGTAAAGTTCGAGCGGAACTTCCAACTAGGGAATTGGGAGTTGATAGTGATTATCAGTCGAGCAATGATATCCGAGCCAGCCCAAGAGTCTGTCACCATCACATAACTTAACCTTCGGTCTTATGCAGGTGTTATAAGGGGTTATGTAACAATACCTTTGCACTATGAATATATTAATTGTCTTCTATATAATAATTTATATACATTCATTTTATTATTGTTACATTATGAATAGTTTTTAAAGCACAAATAGTATTTTTAGTTAATATTCAACTGAGAAATCTATTTTGATGAATTAAGGATTTTTGAATTAAATAATATTTTAAAAATTATTATTATAATTAAATTAATTTTTACTAAATATAAATGATCATATAATATTATGAATGCAATTGTAATTTTTATAATGGTCTGAATGCCGTTTTTGTCAAAACCCATGAATTTTAGTAAAATGTCAGTTTTTATTTTAAAAGTAAAAATTCAAATATTTAGAAAATTATTTAGATAAAATGAATAGTATTTTAGAAATCAGTATGTTGAAATTATCCAGCGGTGAATTTTACATAATATTCTGAGACAGTCAAAATTTTGGGTAAAAATTAAATATAGTATAAATATATAATGTGTTTTATGAAATCATAATGTCCCAATAGTGATGTAATAAAATGATATAAACATTATTTTTGGCCAATATATGTTTTATAATTAAAATAATGTTATTTTAGATTTGTTTTATTTGCTTTATCAATCTTTAGTGGACCCTCTAAGACTTATAAAATATTTTGTCTTTTTAAATTGTTTTCTTTGAGACTGTGACTCACCTACACATAAGCAACCCAATTATTTTAATAATTTCGGCCATTGGCCTTATAAAATAATGATATCCATTCCCCTTTTGATTAAACAATCAACGAAAACCGTGGTCTGGGTTGTGGTTTTGATTAGTTTAATGTTTGTTGTCCCAAACCTAAATAATAATGAATTCCCTCTCATTTCCTATATAACCCCACCCAAGCTCCCACTTCATCTTCACTAAAAGCCTTTGGATATCGACCAAACCCTACCCTCCTCTCCCTAGAATCCTCCCAAGGTGACCCAAGCCACCAAGAAGCCTCTCCGAAGGCTTTGGGATCACACTTCCAAGTAAGGTATTTCCTCTTTTCTCATCTTTGTAACAATTTCATTATGTTGTTATGCCCTTTTTTCAATTATAAATGTTGGGGTAGGATTTAGTACATCCCCTAAACTTCCATCTCTTTGTTTGAATGATTAGAGACCCCTTTCTCTCTCATTAAATGCCCCTCAAGTTCACCTGTTACCATGCCAAAATTCCATAACGAATCTCTCTCTCCTCATTTACATTTAAGAAATTATTTTGTATTGTGAATATAAATTCCATTACATATGTTGGAACATGTAAATATATTAACCCATTACTTTCAATTTCAAGTACATATTATGAGACACCCATTTCTCTCTTATCAACCATTTTTATGAATTCTTATGTCACGTCGTTATGTTTCCGAAATTGCACTGTGATTTTCCAAGCCAATGTCATTGTGTAGTGAATACCAAGACCATTCCCCTATCAAGGGTATTCACCTTTATTCACATTTACTAATTGATTATATTTTTTCATGTATGAATTCCATATTTCCTTTATCATGGAATAAATGATGAAGTTTAATTAATCCATGTTATATGATCCACATGGCACATTTATGAATGATATGAAATGTTTAAGATGGGTGTTCCCTAATAGCAATCCAATGCATTTGGTAAATATTAGTATCATTATACATCATGTTTAATGGGGTTTTACTCATTCTCCATGTTCAATGAGACTTGTATACTGCTAAAATCCTGTTAAATTTTTTTTCCACATTTCAATGTTATGATTATCATGATTTATCATTCATTTATGTTAATGTTTCTCTTGTGCTCCATTGATATTCCTATTGTTTAACATGAACATTATTCCTCATGTTATTCCATGTTTATTTACATACTAGTATTTATAGCTCACACTTTTCTTATTCATGTCCTCGGGTTATCCTATGCAATGCTATGTACGAGGTAATGTAGTGATCATGTAAATGAAGTTTTCAATAAAGATGTGGTATTTCATGTTCTATGTTGTTATGTAAAGATCCTATTCCCTAATGACACTAGACCTCTCGATATTCTATGTTTTATCAAGTGAAGTTTATGTAATAAATTAGGTTTATGTGTGTAATAAATAGTAGGGTTGTCATAAACTATCTTACCATGAACTTTCCTTAATGAATTATTTCTCAATGAAAGACACCTAGAACACTATATATAATAGTTATTTATAAATATCATCAATTATATTTTCTTCTATTAAACAGATTACCTCTTTGAATGCATGACACATGAAACCTGACATTAAAAAATATTAGATCTTTTCATAGGCCACAGTCACAGTTTTGAAGGTGTTGATGCCAATCGGGGGTTCGAGCATCGACCCCCTAAATGGGATATCATTTGTGTGATGATGATGTAGTCCCATATTCATCTAATAAACTAGATGTTTTATTAGATGGCATTGATCAAACCTATTTTAAGGATATTCTTATTCATTGGTCTATCCCACAGTCACCTCCCCTATCACCATTCATAGATGTTCGAGTGGATTTGGTTCAGACAAGGAAGGTAGATGGAATTATATTTATTCATTTTACAAAAACATCATTTTAGGATGTTATGGAATTCAACTTTTTGACATTAGAGGAATGATTCATGGTTGGAAAACCTATAATTTCTCTATTTAATAACATAATTTTCTGTTGTGGTTAGTAAGTGGTATTGAAGGAATTTGTACTGAACAAGATATCATTATGAATGATCCAAGATTCTAGGGACAATTGTTTGATTTTTTTGGTCTATATAACCTATATATAGAATTATATATCATTTTTTTTATCCTTTAGTGTTTATTAAGGAGTACATGGGGTGTGACACTCCTCATGATATAATCTGAATTACTCTTCTAGGTCTTCTACATCCCTTAAAAAAGATTCCTTTCTCTTTTTCATTAGTGACTCCAACTGATCCTTTCGTGGTGATAATGGTCGAATCCTATATATTTTATATTTCCAAACATATTGGATATGTTTTGAAGTATACGTTTTGAATCATATTCTATATTTTCTTCTTCTTAGAGATGGCGATTCATTCTCTTTTTGAAATAATTTATCTTAACAATCATCTCATTATTTATATACAAATTTACACTTTCATGGTCACATCACATCAAACAATAGAAAGAGAATTCATACTAATATATATATGTGTAGTTTTTATTTGGAAATATTCATGTCAAATCCATCATCTGCAAGTATAATTCCAAATCTGCAGATTTTGGATCCTCCCCCTTCATTTAACGGAGTCTCCCCTAGTACAGGTGTCAGAGATGGTGGGATGTTCATTTCATCACCCCTATATGACGATCCAGTAATCCCATGACTTTTCATTGTATAATTCTAGGGTTATATAAAGTTCATTTTTGACACAAAATATATGATCTCATCTTACCAAAATAAATTTAAATTATTTCTATGAAAAGAAGTTGTTATCTCTGGTGTTTCCCCTCCTTTTATTACCTACATGAACTAGGTCACTATTGTTTTTCATCCATATCTACATATATTTGATATAATATATTATCACATTATATTTATGGATTAAACCACATTTGTTTTGTATCTTCTTTTTATTCGAGTGGATTATATTCTAGAACAAACTATAAACTAGATTCATCTTGGTCTTCATCTCAAATTATGATCACAAAGTCTCAAAGGGTCAAAACATATAGATACAATGTAAAATGATCTGCACACATATATGTAATTACCAAGGTCTTAGAGCCCAAGTTAAGGTCAAAATCTATTATAACAATGTTTTTAATTGTATTATTTCATTACTGGAAGTACATGATCCAAGAAAACTTATTTCTAGAATTGATGTCGTTCGGTATAGGATATGTTTGTGGTTCACCTTGCTTGTAGATCAAACAAAAAACCATATTTAGATCTTCTAGAATCTTCTATTGTAGCCTCGTGGATTTAGATTTTCTAGAAACATATTACTATAAAATTAAGAGAAGGTGGCCAAAACATCTTATTCCCCACCATCTATGTGAAATGTGATCCAATATAATCGAATATTTTATGGTTGGATTGAGAATATTGTTACACTAGGGACATGGAACTGTTTTTCAGTTAGGATTTAAGTATTCTCATATATGTGTTGGATAATAAATTAGTATGTTTATATCCATATAGGGATCTATAAGAGTTTTTATCTTTTATATTCAAGGATAAGTTGATGGATTAGGTTTTTACTGGTGAAAAATATAAATTCAAAAACATTTAAAAGGGTAACTAATATACTTTGTGGTGGTAGGATCAAGTCATTGAATATCTCCAATCCATTTGTTTTTTCATGGAAGTGAGGGTTAACCATCTAGTTCGTTCATTATTCAATCACTTTCAACTTTACATTAACATTTAATCTACGAGGTCTGGTAGTGAGCATTTTTTATTTTCCTATCAAGGGGATAATAAAATGAATTGACATATTGTAGAAAGGATGTCATTGAATAAACATGTAAATGATCCTTCATGTAATCTCTATCATAATAATATGAAATGATTAAAAGGGGACTTTAAGTAGTGGTATGAACATAAATCATGTTGTTTTGCTGATCTGGATGAGATAAAGTATGAAATATACCATATTGAAACCCAGTTATAAGATGATTAACATAAATGGATCATTGTTGACCTTTTTTGTGAAATGAACTTTCTTAGTGAAAATTTTCATGAACATGGTAGGGTTTTTCCAGAATAAGAATAGGATACCTTTCCAATGAATGCTTATAAAAATGATGTCTTTTATTTTAGGATGTATGAAAGGAAATAACATGGGGTTACTGCTAATATTTTCATAGAACATGGGTCTTTTTAAAATGATCCAATGACTATTGGAGGTATGGATGATAATTATCTCATGTACATTCATATTGAAATTAATCCTAGTATATTGGTTGGTTTTCCAAGATGTTATAATAATGAATTTAAATGTATTTTGTTGGTGGTTTCTAAATAAAAAAATTATTTTATCAAGGAATTCTGTGATGATTGAGAATGAGAATGTTTGATAAAACATATTAACCAGAATAATTCATCATGGATAGGTGGGATTCTTACATATTTTTAGGCTTCCTCTAAATAGAATATTGATGAATATTTCAGTGGATCTATCAGAGATGTTTTTTCTGGATGAGCATTACTTTTGTTGGACTGTGAATATTTTTTCATTCATATTCCAAAAGTGAAATACCCAAACTCTCATTATAAATTTCATCCAATATTTATGTGTAACATATCTTATTTAATTTGGGATAATGTTCTAAATTGGACATTATTAAAATATCATCAGGACTTTGTGTCTTAATAGAAACACAATTTTTTCAAAGGAATGGATCATAAGTAGAAATAAGCATCACTAACAAAATGGTTATGGGCATAAATATGAATGATTGTCCTTCAATTTTGGTTATGAAGATATATATGGATACGATGTATTATTTAAATGAAAGAGGATACATTCTCAAAGTTATGGTTTGCATGGTATTCTCTAAATGGGTGTCTGAATTATTTTTCAGATGTTTTTACTCTCCCTGGTTCACAGTGTCCTTAAAGGGTAAAAAATGGTTTTTTTGAAATTATTACTTGGAATCAAAAACGGAGACCCATTTACTCCTAGTATTTTCTAGATGGATTATGAGAACAAATTTAAATATGTTAAAATTCTATATAAATTGTAAGTATAATTCCATTGAAATAAAAAAACTAGTTTAGTGGTGTATCACACCTTCATTATGTATATGATATGGTATTCATTAATAGAGAGAGAATATAATTTATATAACTTAATATTTCTTTTGAATAATTTACTAAATGTTTATGGTTAAAAATAAATTTTTAAGAAATTATTTTCTACTTGTAGAGGTTGTGTTCATAAAGTAGTGAAAAACATATGGAATAACTGTTGGTTTTCTCGAAGGATATAAAAATTGGATTTCTTGTGAGAAACTATATCTTTATGAAGGTTGTACATAATCCATTATGAGGGGGTTATCAATAAAATCACTATTCATAATAATAATTGAACAAACCCCTTCCTTTCCTTTAGTAGCATAATTAAACTAGTGAATTATGTCCTCACCTCCATCCATATGAAAAATATTATTAATCCGTAGAGGTAAAACGCTATGATGAGGAATACTAAGAGGATCCTAATGTATCTCATCTAGGAAACTATTAGTGGGGAAGGTCCTATTGGGTATTATGTAAGAAGATGGAGAGATCCATGCATGACAGGGTCATGGATCTACATAGTTTGAAGGGATCTAATAAATGACAGTAATCAAAGACAGTTTGGGAGTTCCTTTAAGGAATATCATTATTGAGTAAATTAATTAAGGGCTAATATGGTTTTTTTATTAATGCTCTTAGGGTGAAGGATTCATCATTGTTATAGTAACATCATGCGAACATTTTGATCCTCAACAAACACTCTTGGGGATTTTGGAATGTAGTCACATCAGTTTTTGGTTAAAAACTAAGAAGGTTAACCTATAATATTACTAGTATTTCATGTTACTATTATTTAATTTTTGTAGGCTTCCTAATTACACTCCATTATTCATGTATTCCTTAAACAACAACAATGTGATATATTTGGTAAAATTGTTCTCTATACTGAAACTGGTCATTTGATTTTCACTAAATATACAACGAAAGATTCCCCATTCAAGTTTTACATGTATGTACATCAAAAAAATAATAATATATATAATGGTGATAATCTATAAATTTATAAAGGGATGCACATCAATTATAACTACTTAATTTGGAGGATTTATAATCATTGATATCATATTGATAAAGAGGTCCAAAAGAAAGGGTTTTCTCTTTCATTGAAATGTTGTTTCATCCAAAAATCATCTATTGAATAAATACTCTTCCTTTTATTGGATAATTATTATTCTTAAATAGTTTATAGTATTTTTAGAAACCTTATTATTCTTCACATGTAGCCCATATTAGGTGTCTGGTTACTTCAGAATGGTATGAATAGTGTTCAATTGAAAGATCAAGTCCGCAAGGTGGGTAGGTGTAGATTGTTTTGGGATACTAAACCATCTAGAATAAAAGAAATAAAGTTCTTAATAAAGTCACTCATAATTATGTTCTATCTATGATGGTTCATTATAGGTGTAAAGAGATGGAAATAGGACCAATTATCAAAAACTGGGCAAATAAAATATCCTTGAATATTATTATAGAAGTTAGTAGGAACATCCCAATAAAATAGGATGTTCAGGATGTACCCATATCATGGATATGGGTTTTTTGGAAGGCCAGTGATTATGGTATCATACTCAATGTTGATGGGTTTTAAATCCTTTAAATGATTCCTAGAGGAGGAGGTGTTTGGGATAAAATGGTTTGGATTACATTATCTTTAACAACTTCTTTGGTCATGGGAATTCTATTGAGATTGAAGACATCACTCTTCTAAATTACTTGGTGGTATGGAATTCCTATGACTTAACCGTTTTCATTATTTTATACCCCCTAACCCCCATTATTCTTTGTATGACATTGTATACTGTTTTTGACATGGTTATTTTTTTTATGAAAATAATAATGTTGTTATAGAACATGTAGAGGGAATTGAGGGGAGGATAGATAGAACCCTTACATTTCTAGTGATATTCATGAAGCAAAACTTTTTGATCTATATAACCTTATATGAACCCTAGAAAGACTATTAATGAGAGGGTGAGTGACTAATCAGTCTTAATGGATTTGGAGTGGATAGTTTGGGGATAAGGGTGGGTATTTATACCTGATGAGGGATGCATTTTTGGGTTAACATATAGACTATTTTAATATCTCAAGTAATGATTTTAGGGTGAAATAAATTACAACAAATATTTTGAAAAAACAATGAAAATGGATGATTATGTTGACATTAAATTAGGTCAAAATTGAATGATATCTTCCAAAGACCTCATTTAATTCCTTGAATAAAACAATGATTTCTATTTTAGATATATATACATGAGGATCCAAAAGATCAATTATAAATTTATAAATTGAAATTTATATAAATAAATAAATTAATATTATTTTTAAATGAATTTTTGATTAATTTAATTATTTCATGATTTTTTTCTAAATCATACAGAATTTTAATATCATAAATATCACAGAACCTATAAAACTGTAATTTTAACTTTTTCACCTCAAAATAACCATTACAATACAAATTCAAAAAATTTATATTAAAATTATTTCATTGTACTGAGTTAAAAAATGGGTTTCCAATAAAGAAAATAATTCTCCACGTATAAGAAATATAAAATATATATCTTTTTTAAAATAGTGATTTCAATGTGTAAAATTATAAAACATTATGCTCTAAAATCAGATTTAATTAGGCTATTATCCTTGTAATTTTTTAATATTTTCTATAAATTACCTTAATATTATAAAATTTTATGCATTTATTATATTATTATTATAATTAATTTTAATATTGTTCAATGGCCCAAAATTTTATCAATGTAAATTTATTTATTATAATTATTCTATATAGTATATATCACCTAAAATCACATAGATGAATAAAAAATTAAAACTTTAAAAATGAATAATGAATAGAATAAGTGGTATTCCTTGATGATAATAAACATAAACCAATGGAATGTTAAATTAAACTGTGATCAATGTGAATAGAAGTCAGAAAAATATAATACCAATATGACATATGAAATTATTAAGAAAATATAGTTATCTTACAAATAAAAATATGATATGTTTATTTTATGGTGTGTGTAATTATGCATTTTCATATTGATAAATTAGGTGTTGTTAATTTTTTTTTCAAGTTATAGTTATTTAATTATAAATTTATAATTAATATAATTTTTTAAAGAGAAAAATTATTTTCACAAAATAGATTCATCAATTATTTTTTTACCTTCTGATTATAAGATGGTTTTATGAGATTTTAGTTAATTTTTAAAGCTGTATAAAATCAATAATAATTTTAAAATCGGTATTTTACCTATAAATAAGGATTTTAATTAAAATTAACATTTATAATAGTATGAAAATTAGTTTCATAAAAAGGATTTCATTTTTTAATTTTACACAACAAAAAATGGTAAGGGTGAATTTTTTTTATTTTTATATAATACTTGAATATTTTTAAAAGAATAAATGATAAATTACAATAAAAGACTTATAAAAGTATTTTCATGTCATCATTGATATAAGACTAATGTACGCCCAAAATACCAAACTGTCATTCATTTTTAAAAAATATATTGTGTCATATGTTTCATACTATTGATAGTCATGAACCAAAATAATAAGCTAATAAATAAAATAATGAGGATACACCCCTCACCCTATAAATACGACCCTCACCACGTATTATACTCACACCTTCCAAGACATTAAGTTTGTCCAAGGTCCACCCAATATTTTTCCTAATCCCCTTAACCATGTCTAGGAGCCCTTGGTCTCATCAAATGGCCAAATTTATTGACCAATGGAGGTTCTCAAGGAGGATAAAATCTAGAGGTGTACCCGCACTATTTTTATTTTGAATTTATTTTCATTTTAATTTATTTTTTCATCCTCTCCTAAAATACAATTTCCATGTGGAATTATAACTCCATTATATTTTATATAATAGATTTTTTTTTATTGTGGAATAATTCCTCATCAAATATCTTCCCTTTTCCCTTTTATTCTAAAAATGGAAATATCATATGTGGTGTGTTGATTTACCACCACCATGAAAAATGGGTTTTTATTTTTCACTACTGCATCATAGGTTGGTAAAAAGTAATTATTAATGGGAAATAAAATTTTATACTAATGATAAAAATTTATATAATTTATTGTAACCTATATATATAAACATAATTATATACTATTTTATTGGTAGTAAAATCCTCCAAAATTAAATTAAATCATTTTCATAAAAACTTTATCTAATGATTCATGACCATATCATATAAAAAATGATATATGATATAAATTATTATTATATATTCCCATTATTAACATGTATTCTCAATTATAGATAATTATTATCATTTACATGAACTTCCATATATGTGTACAAGAGAACAGATCATAAAAACCAAGAAAACAAACACCCTTAGAATTATGGAACAGAACTCTATAACACATTATAATGGAAATAAAATAACTTATGAAAATTATAATGAATCTAATAAATGTATAATATGTTATGGAATTATTAATTAATGAATCTAATTTGATTATCTGGGATATTAAAGTAATGATATCATTTATACATAAATAAAGGGGAATCTCGAATGAAATTATGTCCCATTGGGGTTTCCTCTCTCACTCCATTTTTAGTAGGTATGTTTCATTAATGTTCCATAAATACCATTAATTTTTCTCTTATTTAATTTTCGGGGTTATACATGTTTCCAGTATTTTTTATAACATATTCAAGGATTTTTCCACAATAACACTCATTTTTTAAAAATTAGACCAGTTACTTCTATTGATATTTTTTCTTCTACAATGATTATTGATGATTCGAATACAAATTATGTTATTCTATATTCATATTGTGAACCCCAATATTTAATCATGAATGTATACTTTATGAAATTCTTATGAAAATCATTCCATTTCCATGGGTTATTTTACACAGAAGATGATATATGTTTTATGTGGCATGCATGATTATGTAAAAGTGATGATGTGAACGGTGTTCACAAAATTATATAAAGAACTAGTTAAATAGATATTTTGATTTATCTCAAGAGATTATGAGAAATATTCATGAACATAATTCTATGTTTTTTATAATGATGATGTTATGATTCACATATATTTTATGCTTGTACATGATGCACGATTTTTTCATAACTATGTGTGGTAGTTGAGCATTAAGACATGATGTTTCATTTTTCTAAATTTCTAAATTATTTGAATTTATAAAATTAGATTTATAATGATTATTATGATGATACTTTATTAGGTTAGGATTTTGATGTTTATGCCCACCTATGTTTGATGTATCTTATTCATCCTCTTACTTGGATTTTAGCTCACCCATTCTTTGGATTTGTATCCTCTAGTAAATACTTGTACTGATGTGATAATGAGGAACATTAATAATATAATGAATAAGGAATTGAGTAATGGTTATGCATAATTATGTAAATATTCTGTATGGTCCAAATTTTCCCAAGACACAAAACCTTTGTATCTTGGATGTTTAACACTTTTATGTTGTTAATCATTAGAATTATGTAATAATCATGTAATAAAAGTAGGGTCACTATAGTTGGTCTAAAATCATGGTTTAATTAATTTTTGAAATAGTATTAGAGAAACTTAATGAAAAACAATATTACAGGATTAAGTATTTGTAAGAACTCAAGAATATTGGTTTTTCACAAATTTTAAAATAAGAAACCCATAAGATATGAATGTAAATTTATTTACACAAAGGAACAATTTATTTATTCATGACTTATTATCTTATGTTTTGATCAAATGTTTTCTATTTTATATAATACTGGTAACAAGGAGAAATTGGTCCATTAATTCATGCTAGGGGAAATGAAGTTGTTGGAAAAATGACATCCCCAGTTCATTGGGAGGTGGAATTCAGAATTTCATGGTTATTCTTACCCAACTCTTTCAGACTATGAATAATAACATTAACAATATAGTATGTGCACATTCAAAAAAAATGGAGAAACTGTATACTGACTCTTTTATGAAGAGAAAACCACTGACATTTAGCGGATTATATGATCCTGTTGTCATTGAATAGTGGGTCAACTAATTGGAGAAGAAATTTTATATGATTCACTATTCTAAGACGAACAATGTGACTTTCGTAATTTATCATATAGATGTAAAATCCTATCAATAGTGTTAATTGATTAAGAACATTATGTCGAAAGATGAAATTGAAAATATGGTGTGAGATTACATTAAGAAAATATTTATTAACACGTAATTATCTTGAACACTTTTTATAAATATGTATACATAATTATTAGAGATGAAGAAAAAATAAGGATGATCTACCGTGGATTATGAATAAAAATTCATAAGGCTTGAAAGGTACACCCTCAGTTTTGTTATCAACAATGATAGACAAATAAATAGAGTATTTATTTGTTTAAAACCACACATTCACAATGCTTTATAAATTCATGACTTTGGGAGTCAGGAATATTTTGTTCTATGTGCTATCAAATTAGATATGGTGTTTGGGGAATGTTCCCATTGATATAGAGTTATGAATAGAAATATGGAGGTTCAAGATAGAGTATCTAATGAAAATGTGGATAAAAACCCAACCTCCAACATGTCAAAAATATAGGAAACAGAATAATGGGAATTTCCTCCAAGGGATATGTAAATTCATTTAATATCAATGAGAAGGCCACAATGATCATTAATTACTAATATACAAGAAGAAAAATGAAAATTTGGATAAGGAAATGATAGAACCACCCATGGACCAATGTTTCACATATATAGAGCTAGATCACTATAAAAGGATGTGCATTAAAGATCAAATCCTTTTGGTAAATCAGTGCTAGAATCCACCAAACCACAAAGATAAAGAGAAATATTATACCTTCAAATCTAATTAGGTGGATACTGAAATGTATGTGGTGATAGGTATGTTGGTTATTCATTTACGCATAGTGAACTTACTATTTACTTATAGTTCTACACATTCATTCATGTATTGAAAGTTTAGTATAACTATTCCAACACCCCCTCAAAATATGGTGGTTTAGTTACATTTGAGAACATAAAATTGGTAAATTATTGCATCCAATATATATAGCTTCATCTAGTTAATTTTTTTGGCTAAACCTCCCAGTGAATCTAGTATTACTTTAGTAGATATTGATTCAATATTGCAAATTTATTGACTATCTTTATACAGTTACCACATCAGCTGTTGGGAATGGTAGATCTCTCTTCACACCCCAAAGCATCCTCTAATTATGTACACATGTATAGAAGATTATAAATTTTCAATAGAGACATTTTCTTAAGTGTGGATATTATTTTCCGGTTAAAAATAATATCTTGCTCAAATGATTGAGAAAAAGGATAGAATCATGCTCAATAATATTCCCACTATGATAGAAAACACTTACGTGTTCCCTGAATAATTTTCCATTCTAACTCCGCACAAAGATTTTGAGTTCTTAGTTATTATTTTTCCTTTATTTATTTCTATATCAAAGACAAAATATATAATATCCACCATTGATATTGAGGAACTAAAGAAGCAATTAATAGAGAATCTAAACAAGTGTTTCAAATGAATGAGTGCTTCACCATGGGGTGCACCCATATTTTTAATAAAGAAGGTAGATGGATCAACAAATGTCAATATAGATTATCATGAGCTCAGAAAAATAATGATAAAGAACAATTATCCCTTTCCTAGGATAGATGATTTTTCTGATCAACTAAGTGGGGCCAACTATTTCTTTAAGGTGGATCTCCACTCAAGATATCACCAATTCAAGGTGGATAAAGAAGATATTACCAAGAATGCATTTCAAATGATGTAAGGACACAATGAGTTCATAATTAATCCCTCCAGAAACCCTAATTATCTAGAAGTATTCAAAGACATAATGAATAGAGAAACTATATATTAACTCAAAAAATGTGTGGTTGTCATTATTGATGATATTATTATATACTCCATGTTAATGGGGGAACATGAGGAGAATTTTAATACTGTGTTAAATAATTTATGAAGGGGTAAAATTTATCCAATGTAGAGTAAATTTCTGTTCCAGATGGAGTAAGTATATTTCATTGAGTATATCATCACTACTAAATGAATATATGTGCGCCATTATAAGAAAAGTCAAATCATAGAGTATCCCACTACATCATATGTAATGGATATTCATAGTTTACTTGATCTAATTTGGTATTACTGGTGTTTTGTGAAGAACGTATCATAGTTGTGAAACTCACTAACCAATATGAATCAAATGGGATAATATTTTTTGTGGACTACTGAATGTGGAGACTAATACAAATAGTTAAAAATAATCTTATCAATACAGATAAAATAATAATTTTGAAAAGCGTTGAACAAATTTTGTTATATGATAATGAATTAATGAAGGTATAATGCAAAATACTATTGACAAATGATAATGTGATGTCCTATAACTAAAGTGAATAGAAAAAAATGGGAAAAACCATCCCACACAAGATATAGGGTTTTCAGTTGTTACCTTCACATTAAAAATATGGAGGCATTATCTCTATATGGAGAAATATGACATATATACTTATCATAAGAGACTAGAATTTATATTCAGATATAATGAGAAAATTATGCACCATAGAATATGGTTAGAGCTCAACAAGGGTTGTGACTACTCAATCCAATACCAGCATGGTAAGTAAATTAAAGTGGAGGATACTCTAAGTCGAATGGATCCACCAACATTATAAATGATGAGAATTGAGAAGGATCAAATATTATTATATTTTCAAATGATGGATGTGGAAATCATATAAGAAGTATCACCATTAATCCTTTTAAAATAATTTCTTAAATACCCTTCATGGAGAAAATAAAATATTCTCAAAGAAATGATGTGTAAATTTAGAAACCGGTAGATGATATTAGAAATGGGAAATCAAAAATTTTCAAAATGGATGAGGAAGGAGTCATGGGATTTGGGTAATAATTCTGTGTATCACCAAATTTCAAGATAAAGAGTTTCTGAATTATGCATGTTGCTCAATATTTTATATTCACACAGGGAGTATATAGAGTAATTTAGATCTACGATAGAATTATTGGTGGGAAAATATAAAAAAGAAGATCACAAAATATATATCAATGATCATGGCAGATGAGAAAGATAAATCTAAAAGAAAAATTATAAAGGGATGTTGAAACCATTAACTATACCAATATGGAAGTGAAAAAACAACACCATAGGCTTTTTCACCGGACAATCGAAGAAATATAAAAGAAAGAATTTTTTATTGGTTTTTTGGATAATATTACAAATATAACTCACATTATCACAATTAGATAGGATTTTTCACTTGATAATCTTCCACATATATAAATTAGAGAACTGGTAAGGTAGTATAGAGTACAAAAATTTATTATATTCGATCAAGACCTAATATTCACCTTGATGTTCATGGAAATATTCTAGAATGTTCTATACACATAGATGAACATCCGTATGTCATGTCATCCTAATACATATGACCAATATGAACAGACTATGAATACATTATAAGAATGGTTGAGAGCATATTCTATGGTATTTGAAAGTGGGTATGACCAGCCTATGCCTCTATGTGAGTTCCCTTACAATAGTAGATTCCACTAGAGCATCGAAATGGATCCATGTGAATCCCTTTACGGGAAAATATGCACAACACTAACATTTTTGGATGATGTTAATGAACAAAAGATGATTGGACCATAATTTGTTGATGAATTTCTGAAAATTTTAACACCATTCAACAACACATCATGGTATCTAATATATGATAGAATATATATTCATAAAATCCACAAAAAGACCTAGTATTTATGGTTGGAGACATGGTATTCATTCATATATCTCCATGGATGAGGACCATGATATTTAGGAAGTAAAGAAAGAAATGTCCCAACTATATCCAACCCTTATAGATTCTCAATCGAATATGATTTCTGGCCTATCAACTAGAACATCCATGTACCATGTCTCCAGTACATGATGTATTCCATGTATCCCTCTAATGGCTCTACATACCATATCCCTCACATGTACTGAATCTAGTGGAGGAATAGGTGAAAAAAGACAACTCTTACAAGGAGCTGAAAGTGAAGATCTTGTACTATAGAGATAATTTTATATGAGGCAAGATTACTCACCTTTCCAGAGTACTATAAAAGATTCATAAGTATATAGACGTAAACTGGGAACCATAGGAATTCATTATGGGTATTTACCCTCATCTTTTTTCACCTTACTATGTAAAATAAAAATTTGAGGGAGAATATTTATAGGGGATTAAGTATGTAATGACCCATAATTTTATAAATAGATATTCCCCTCTTATAACAATGGTATATAATATAAATCACAATAAACCAAAAACATGACACAATATAATCCTTATAAATGAATAATGAATGGAATAATATTTATTCCCAGAAGCTAAAGAACATACAGCAATGAAATAGTAACATGAACTTTGGAATAATAATGTGACAATTAAAAATATTAATCCAATCAATAGAATAGTAACTTAACAAATAAAACTATACATAAAATTTATTTTTCTTATCAATGATAACATAATATATTGATTTTATGGTATATATAAATAAACGTTTTTGAAATTATAAATTAAGGGTTGGTATTTGTTTAAATTTGTTGATATAAAATTACAAATATAAGACTAATAAATAACTATTTCAAAGAAAATATATTTTCATAAATTATCTTCATAAATTAACAATTCATTGCCTTTTTATTGTAAAATAATATTATGTGGCCCAAATTAAATTTTCAACGTAGTATAAAATCTGTTATAAATTTAAAATATGTATTTTCTTTGTAAATAATGAATTAAATTTTATTTTTTATTTAAAATATTTAAAATATATTTTCATAAATGGATTTTATTTTTGAATTCATCACATCGAAAAATTATTAGGATGAATTGTTTGGATTTTTCTAAAATAATTGAATTTTTGGTGAATAAGATAATATGAAAATTTATGATTAAAGATACATACATGAATTTATGAGTCATTATTTATTTAATAATTATATAAGGGTAAAATATTTAACAATCCTTAATTTTTTTAATAAATGTAGGAATAAGGTTTAAAATGTTAAAAGTCTTAAACCAAAATAATAAACTAACAAATTAAATAATTAGAGAACATCTGTTTCCTCCCCTATAAATACCACCCCTTACCACATATTCTCCTCAAACGTTCCAATCATTAATAACTATCCTATATACTACCAATAGTCATACCATTCCCCAAATCATGTCCAGAAGGCATTGGATTCATCAAAACACCAAACCCTTTTCCCTAAGGAGGTTCTCAATGAGGATAAAATCAAGAGGTAAAATCCTATTTCTTTTATCATTTAATTTATTTTCAATTAGATTTATTTTTTTTCCATATACTCAAAAAAAATTATAAAATTGGAATTATAACTCCAATATCTTTTATATAATGTAATTTTTTGATGTTGGTGGAATAATTCATCTTCAAATGTATTCATTTTTTATTTTATTCTGAAAATGAAAATATCATTTGTGGTGTGTTATTTTATAACCACTGTGGATGATGAATTTTTATTTTCTCTACCTAATTGAAAGCTTCTCAGAATATAATTATTTGGTTAAAATAATATTTTTTATACATATTAAAAGTAATATAATTTTATGGATCCTATATTTATAAATATAATGACATAAGCTCATAATGGTTGAATATTAGACAAAATAAATTAAAGCATTCTCATTATATATTTGTCTAATGATTCATCCCCATGTAGTATAACCAATTAAAATATAAGATAATTTTATTTTATTTAATATGATTAATAACATATGATATAAATAATATATAATTATCCTAATTTTACATTAACTTTCATACTTGTATACAAAAGAACTATTCTTGAAAACCAATAAAACAAAAACCATTAGAACGGTGGAATTGAACCCTTTAACAAATAATAGTGGGCATAAATGAACATAATATAAATATAAAGAAGAAAATAAATTTATAAAATGGTTTGGATATTTTTAATTAATGAATATAATTTCACTATATAGAATATTAATTTGAAGATAGCATTCAGACACAAGGTAAGAGGATTCTCAAACCCAGCTCTATTCCAGTTGGGGATCCCCCACTAAATCATTTCTCTGTATGGATGTTCCTTTAATGTTCCTTAAATATAATTTATTTTCCATCCATTTTATTTTATGGGATACACATGTTTCTAATTTGGTTTTATGAAAAATGAAAATATTTCTCTAAAAGAACTCGTATTTCTAGAAAACACATCTTTTTTCTTCCCTTGATATTATTTCTTCTTTACCCAAAGTTCATGACTCTTATAACAAGAATAATATTAACTATTTATTTTTCTAACCCAAAAGTTTATTATTTAATGTGTTCTTTATTGAATTCTCTTGAAACCCATTCTTTTCCATGGTTTATTTTATGTCTAATGTTGAAAGTCATTCTAGGCGGAATTCATGATTATGTAAGTGTTATGATGTGATAAGTTAAAATAGAATTGTATATCTCTAAAATGTATTCGTTAATGTGATGTATTTCATGAGTTAATGGGAAATATATGTGAAAATTATATCATCATTGTTCGCAATGATGATTTTAGGATGATGCACATCTGTTAAGCAAGAACATGATGCCAGATTTGTAACAACTATGTGTTGTAGTTGACAACTCTGAAATGATGTTTCATTTTTATAAATTGACACATTCCAGGACATCAATGAGTAACTTTCAATAATAATAATTATGATTATATTATTCTTATTTTATTATGATGATTCTTATGCTAACCCATGTTTCATATATCTTATTCATCATCTTACTGGGCAATTAGATCAACCATTATTTTTTTTGTGTATCCTCTAGTTAATGCATGTAATTAGGCGAACATGAGGTAAAATAAGTAATTATAAAAGAAGTATTTATATAATTTTTATGAATTACGAATTAAATGTATCAAATGATCATATTTTTTCCAATAAATATTCTTTTGGATCCTGGTTTTATAATAATTATATGTTTTTTATATTTAAAATGATGTATGAATATTGTACGAAATTTTTGTTATCAATATTTATATTCAAAATAAGTAATCTATAAAATGGGTTTTATAGTAACAGCCATAATATTTAATAAATAATAGTATTTTTAAATTGTAATCTTATTTTTATAATAATATTTATATAGAAGAAAAAATAATTTCATATGATGATAATTATTGCTACTGAGAAATTAATTTATTGTGAATTTCCATATGAATTATTACACACCAAGGGTTTGATATTCCTTAGAAACAATTATCAATGCAATGGAATAGTAGTGAGAACCACACACTTGGAGTAGGCCATGGTTTGAGAATGATATGTGAAATTTTACGTGTCACAACCCAAAACGTCACTGACTCATAAAAACCTTTTTGTGGTGGGACACCCCATTTTTCAGGGTGCGTCATTTATAATAGGAATGGGATGGACCATAATGGCTATTATTATACTATGGAAGTGTTATTAAGAAGTCATGTGGTGGTGATTCTGACAATTTATGATATAGGTTGTTCTCCAATGTGGTTCTTCTCACACCATACATTTGTTACAAGAGGCTCTCACATGCCCTACCATCATTGCCTGGAAGGCACATCCACCCTACCCACACATAGTGGAAAAACTAGAAGGCTTGCAAAGTCCCCCAATATTGCATTGAAAGAACAACCACCTATGGGATTGGTCCCTATTCCAGGGACCAATGTTGATGAATGTGTGGGACACCACCATCAACCAATGTCTCCTGTTTCCAATAAATAAAAACATGTGGCTCAGGATTTGCATGAATACGAAAAATAAACAATCATTAAAGATCTGGTCACATGATCCCTTAACCCAGGTCAAAAAATTTACATTATGTAGCTCTCCAAAAATTGATAGTGTATTAAATTAAGGGGGGTAGTGAGATCCAAGTCCCACCAATGTGTGAAACATAAGACACCTATGTGAGTAACTCTTTCCCCATGGTCATCAGCAACGTGCATGATGGTACCATCCCAAACATTAGACATGTGTGAGACCCTTCCCAAGGAACATCAGGATACCACTGGTACCTCGAGAAAGGGTTTTCCAAGTGTCTTCACCCAGTGGAGACATCGCCCAGGGATCCTCCATCTCTTATAGGCTCTCCTTGTATGTGATGAACCTCTAGCTCATCCTAGGTCCTATTCTAATAACATCTTCCACATCAAGGCTTGATATACCCAAGACATCCTTCAATCCCAATTTCAAGATACTAATGGTAGTGCTCCCCATTTATGGATCACTTGATTGAGAGAAGCCAAATTTAAGCCTCCACCAAAGCCATCAAATTTTCACGGACATGTCATGAGATAGAAGAGCATGTATCCTGTTCAGATATTCATTTTGTCAGTTAGAGGTGTATCACACATGTCTTGTATGAGGGGTATCTCCATTGAGTTGTATGATTTTATGAATTCCCTCACTTATAAGGACCTAGATCCTTGGAGAAGGATATAGGATATCCTAGTGTAATACATAAGGGTTTGGGCCACACCCATTAATTTTCATCTTTGAGACTATAGACCTATGTTTCCTAGTGGGTAATGAGAGGATCGTGATATTGGTTTCATTTAGGGATAGTGACTTATCCTCTTCTCCACTCCAAGAACCAGATCTAGGTAATCACTAATTTATTAATCCTATTTCCTTTCTCAGAGGACCTCACCCAATATAATTCATTTCTCCTTCTCCATACCCATGGGATCTTTCTAGAAGGGTTCTACGATATGACTATCGAGTGTAAAATGATGGGATGGGATGTGAATGCTAAATATGAATATATTTACTTCTCTATATGGGTATTCTCCTCATCATCTGATGAACAAATTAGATTGTTTGATTACATGGATAGACTTCTTCCTCTTCATTCCCATAGCGATCATCAGTCACATGGTATTAGAGGTCGCCAGGGATCATGACATCTATATGATCCCAAACCATGGGAACCATTCCATGTGTAAGAACAAACAAAAAATGGGCATCCTATATAGTATAATGACCCTCCATGACACCATAAATCCACCATTTGGGCCTGATATTCAGTATAATTTCCAACTACCCTCACCCATAAGAGAATTATTCTATACTATATCATGCACTAAATAATTACCTAATTATTCAACATCGCCATGCTCCCCAATTAGAAAACCCTATAATTTGCATCCATAGGCATTGGTCCTGACAACTAAACTATGTAGGATTTGAATTCTATCCAAATAGGATATGTAATAAGAAACCCCATGGTCGAAACCCATCACCCTAAATTCCCAAAAATATTCTATGGTTCTTATCGATAGTAGGGTTTCATCCAACATAGAGGGAAATATTCCTCCACATCCACTTTCATCATCATCCTTATTGGGACATATTCTTGATATGATCATACCCAGCACAGAGCCCATATACCTTCCTAGTTTCTCAGGCCTCTTCGACAGAATCTCCACACAAAATTATCATTAGGAAAATTACATGTAGATGCCCTTTCTACATGAAATGTCCTATAATGTTGATCCAAACTACATGAGTTAAGATTCCATTCACATGTATATGTAGGAATACAATAATATGGTTTTGATCCAGATATTAAATCAAATAACATATCATTGTATGATGGCATGCTCTGTAGTTCCCCATTGTTTGGCTCAATACTAGAATTTTAATAATAAATGTCAAAATAATCTCAAATCGATTAAAAAAGGTACTACTAATTGATAAACCATGGATACATAAATATCTCTCCATTTATGAAGAACCTTAATAAGAATATATATTATTTTAAATTACACACATTCTAGTAATTGATTGTAAAACTCAAGGGGGATCCAAGTCATAATAGTGAATTTATATAGGATTCTAAAAATTATCTGAAATCTAGAAGACAAAAATGAAGGTGGGAAATATTCCCCCCAAAAGGGTCAGATGAGTCTAATCTTCCATCCTCTTGGAAAATTTGAGCTCCCAAGAGTCATTGGATAATTATACCAAAGATCAATTTCCTTTGTAATGAAAATCCATTAGTCATCATTGACATTACAATTGTTATGTGTTTTCAGTTCCATAAATAAATGTTATTTGAAACCACATAGAATGGACATAGGTTTATGTTTATGATGTAAAGGCAATTCTACCAACACCACAAGAAACCAATCCAACCCCACATGGAATTTGATGATAAAAAATGGTAAACCAGAAGTCAATGATTATATAAAATTTTCACCCCTATAATAAATCTTTGTGTGCCTTAATTTCATTAGAAACAATGGTGACACTAACATAAATCATTATCAAAGATGGGAGTTTCAATCATATTTCGTGACCCATTAAGGCTCTTTCTGAAAGTTTTCAGACCTTAACAATAAATTTTGCATATGATTATTTATTCTAATGATTCTTTGAGGAGGTATTCTTATTTTATTTATCACTTGTGATATTTAAAATTTTAACAGGATGTCCCTTCAATTCATATTGTGTCACACCAACAATTGTAGACTTATTCAATTTCTACCATTCTTTTTGGGTACTCGTCTATTTAGAGAACACCATCACCAAACTAGTGTCTTAAATTAGGGGTATCAAATGAACACGTCTACTAGTACCAGCAGAATGGTACCATCCTGACATTGGATGATATCCAATTAGCCATCTACCTCACAAATCCCCACTAGTCATCCAGTGTGTGGTGATCAGTGGTCTAGAAGTAGACAGAATAAGTCATTGTTTCCAATAGTTTTTGGTCATTCTCCTCAACATGAAATAATAAGATCCTCAATTATCTAAGGGAGGTGGATCAAACATCTTTAGATGGACTCACGTAGAACAAACAAGGTCCCTTTTAAATAGATTATTCTGGTAATCACCAAAAAAATTCCATTTGGTAGAAAACAATCAACATGATGACTGTGTCATCATCGAGAGTCTAACCCATATCATCCAGATCCGGATATGCAAGATGGCACACAGAGGATAGTGACCAGTTAGAAGGGCATGTGTTTACGACTCTATAATCTCTAAATAATCCCAACAATAAAAATTGGTGGTAAAGTGTGAGTAATCAAAAACATTAGAGACCCAAGGCTTAACGTACTTTGACATTACAATACTTTTTCGGAATATCTAATACATAACAAAAATAGATTCCAATGGACCGTAAAAGTTTAGTGTCTTTGGAAACTCGGAAAAATAATCTTCTAATCGTGGTGAAAGATCTTCAACATCTCCAACAAAGATCTTCCAATTTTGTTTTCTTACCTAAAACCATTCCTTAAATCCAGGGGAAAAGAAAACATATAAAGTTTGAGCTCAAATTCTCAGTAAAGGTAAGCATAGAGAACATAAAACAATCCATAAACATTTGAATGCATTAAAACTTGAACATAAAATCCAAACATCAGAATCTTGAGCAAAGACATAAATCTTGGAAGTACGTAAGGAATATATAATAATGGAACATAAATCATGATAAAATAGCATGGAATTAAAACATGTACTTGTGGAAAACCATTAAGCACATGATATGATTTCCATAGTAGCCAAGGCATTGCTGCCAAGACCATCTTAGTGGACAAAGTCCCTTTCTGAATCGAGTTCACTCCTCACTCCAGTCCTCTATCATTGAACTGGATTAACTTACCATTCTAGCCATTTCCATCTCATGAGATATAAATCATTACCCAATGCATTGGAGGGAGATATAGGTCCCACCCATCTCATAATGAAATCATTCATCATAACCCAAATAATAAAATGGGTTTCATAAACATCATCACATCATCACATAATCCAATAAATACAAATGGATATCATTTCATCATAAGAAAAATGAAACCATGTAAATAATCGAGACATTATACTTGAAACATACACATATGAAATAATTTCATCTTAGATGGAAAATGGTTTTGATAAGACACATGAAATGAATTCTTGAGGAAAATATCCTTTCTTCTTCAAAATAATTTTCTTTTCACAAAATTCCATTAAATTTTAAAAGAAAATGATTTTGTTGAAAATAATCATAAAATAATGTAGAGTAAGCTTCATGAAAATAAGGCATTATGAAACATTAAAAATCAGTTCACGCCGTATAAGTTAAAAAAACATTATCCTCGTACTTTTGCCAGAAATGTCAAAAAGTACATCGTAAAAGAAAGGTTCATTCTGTACCTTGTTGTAAAAGTCCAAAAGGTGTAAAAATGACTTCAAAAATACAAGTAAGAATATTAAACATTTTATAAATCATTTTGAGAAAACATGGACATGGATGATAAACATAACCCCTGTAAATACTTACGAATAAACAATTTTGGATAAGAAACGAGATTGGAATAATTATCCCTTACCTTAGGTCTGGTATGCTTTGTACGTATCCGAACCTCTTGTATAATGACTTAAATAATGTCATTGACTTATTAAATAATCATATTTATTGTTATGATATCATATATGGTTCAGTTATGGCTTAATATTACCCATTCTTTTGTAAATTCCATGTTAAAGTAGCGTTTTGGGTAAAATCGTTTTATTTATCATACTTGTTTGGACTTGTTGTTCGTGATATTATTATTACATATATCATGAATTAATTACATCCATAATGTAAATCATGATTTATATATCATATATATTCAGTATAAATATATATAATAGATAGATAAATGAAATTAAATACACCGTTCATGGAGACGGTAGGCCGTACGTATGCATGAACGCTGTTTTCCTTTCCTTATTGACTTGAATGGAATTAAGTAAATTACATATAAATAAATACAGTAGAATTATTATGTTATATATACCATTATTATTCATTATATATTCTTTATAATCCTTATTTAATGGTTAACATGGAGATTGAATATCATCGTGTCATGGAGACGGTAATCCGTACGTACACACGAGCGATGATATCATTCCCATAATTTCTTAATGTAATTGGAGTGGATGATATAATATCTAATAATCATTATGATGTTATAGTATCCCTATATAGATATTATTTACACCATTATCCCCATCCAAGTAAGGTGGTGGTGGAAAAACAGATTACACCACGGCGTGGAGACGATATTCCGTACGTACGCACACACGATGATTTCATTTTCCGTATGATGGATAGAAGGTGAAATGGGGTTGTTTCATATTTATAATAACATATAAGTATATTAGTAATACTTAAGTGATTACTTTATAATTAAACAACTAAAGAAGAAGAAGTTAAAGAAGAAAGAAATTGGAAAGGATCAGTAATGTATATTACCTCTTCTTTGACGCGCCTCTTCTTAACCTCCTCTTAGGATACTAGGGTTGGTCTTTGAAGAAGACCAGGACCTCTAGGATGATTCTAGGCTAGTGGAGAAAAGGATTTGGCAGGGTTTGGCCGAGCGTGATGGCTCAATGTGGTGTGAGGAGGAGAGGGAAGAGGTGCCCTTTTATAAGGGATGAGAGGGGCACCTTTGGAAAAACTAAAAATATTATTTTATTATAAAGTCATATTCAGTTTTTAATAGCTCTGAATTCATTTATTTCGATGCTAAGGTGTGGATGGGTCGCAATCGTCTCATCCAATAGAATTTGGAAAAGTTTAGTTTACTATTTCAACCTTATCATTTAGATTTAACTCTAAGTTAAATAATTTTACTTTTACCGTGTCTTCTTGTTTTCTTACACTATATTGTTAATAAACTTACTATAACAATACAAACGAACCACAAGTGGTTAATTATTAATATATATCCTTATCTATGTCATTTTTCCGAACATTAGATTTTTAGGAATAAAATAACAATTAATAATATAACATTTTTTTTAAAAACATTTTTATGTCAATTTTGACACAATTTGGTAATTTATTTTTTTGAAAATCATAACAACCTAATTAGTTAAAAAAAGTAAATTAAATCAATACTAGCGTGTCATATTAACCTATAAAATTTGTGTAATTTATAAAAAGTATCAAAGTATATTAATTTGGGTATTTATAATATCAATTATGTTAATATTTCCTTAAAAAGGTAATTACTGCATCATCATTGTGTCACATATAAATTAAATTATTTAAAGTCCAAAATTTATAAATAAAATACCATTATTTTGTAAATATTTTTAGATTTCTAATGAATATTTATAGTCGAATTTATCTTATTTAAAACCCTATATTTAAAATGTTTTAGTTATTAAACATTGATTTTAACAATTTTAACTCTTTTTTAAATATAATAATAATAAGTGTCCTAATCTTATCCAAGTGAACCTAAATGATCATATTTTATTCCTAAGGTTGTTTTTGGTCGAATTAAACTTATCTAAAAGAATTAGGACATGTTTTAGGGTATAAATAATATCATTTTTACCCATAATTACCCTATTTACTTTTAACTGTGGTAAATAAAAGTCAAACGTTACTATTCACCAAAAATTATTTTTATCTCATTGAATCACATTTCACTTACTAACATCAACCGTGTCTCTCGGATTTTTTAAATTCATTCACAGAAGTAATAAAATTTAGTTTTTGTAAATTTGCAAATTCTCCTAGGAGGTGGGTAAAAGACGGTAAAAAGTTCAATAAAATTTTTATATATCTAAAATTATTATAAAATGACTCAAATGAATTACATTGCACTTATATTGTTATTATGTATCAATTTTTAACTAAAATAAAGTTAAATAAAATAATTTATTATTTAAATAAAAATTCGGTTTTTAAATAATAACCATGTGTTTTCACTATTCATCAAAAATTGAATGTTTTTAGAAAAATACCAAAATTTCACCCTAAGCTAATTTCGATATTCTGAATCCAAAAATGAAGTCCATTTTGAAAGATAAAATTTCAAAAATTGGGTATTACTATTCATGGGGGAAACTTCATAATAATATTATAATAATATCTCGTTTAATGAAACATGGTATTGTGTACTACACACACTATCAAAGAAGGACTTGATTGTTTGTAATGCAAGCCAATTTAGGGCTGTATGTAGTGAAAGATCTTTTTGGTGTATTATACAACACATGACATCAATGAAATTAAAAAGAATATTTTTCATAAACTCCCGGGGTGTTACATTCTACCCCCCTTAAAATGAATGTCGCCCCCGAAATTAATCGGGGTTATAAATGGTTTACTACTCATAAGTTTTAATAGAAACCCACATCGTAAAAAGGAATACCAAAACATATCTTTAAAAAATAATGTATGAAACGTAACAGTTACCCAAATAAACTAATCACTGGGTTTCCACATAGGAGAACATAGGTGAAAATATGGATATGGAAGAGAAATCTAACCATCAGGTTCTGTTGGTGAGTTTTAGAGAACAGGGCTATAAAAAATACAACAATCACAAAGCCATAGATTTGTGATGATTTAGGGTACCATCTGATTCATCAGATATAAGGACACTTGGAGAACATTTTTTGGCTTTCATGATAATTTCCATAATGTTGATGAATTTTTGAATTAAAAGAAATTCTTACTTGATTTTGGTACAATCTCATCGTTGTTCACGTCTTGAAAAATTTCCACTTCATCACTTAAAGAAATGAAGTTGAATTTGATTACCATGAAGTGTTAGAAGATCATGTGATAGAATGATAGGTCATTCCATCTGTCTCAAACATAAGGTTAGTAAAAGTTATATACATAAGTCCATCTATGGTGATTCTATTCATATATGGTTCCAAAAATAGACTTATACTTCATCTATCACACCGCTTAATAAAATAAACTAGTTTCTACTAACCAGGGACTTCCTGTAGGCCAATGGTAGGTGATAAAGTCATGTCACACTTCGATTGTGGGTTAGATTGCCACATCCTTGTCCAAATCGACGAGTTGTCACCCATTCAACAGGTTGTCCCTTTTCATAAACTAAACTATTATAAAATTCTATCAATAATATCGAAAAATATTTCTAGCCTTAAGAAATACTAACTTATGTTTAACATAATCAATTCCAATTTTCAGGCTTATCCAAATTACTTCTTTCCAAACTCATAGTATAAAGCGAACGATTAGAAAAAAGGTCATATAACAAGCACATGAATACCATCATTTATCCCTCATATATCAAAAGATATATCTTTTTGATCACATTCCAACCATGTGAATACCTTAATCTTGTATTCTCTTGAAAAATGAATACCCATTGAATCATAGTGAAAACATGTGTGCTGTCAAAAGTTAACTCTTTCCAAAATCCAAAAAATTCTATATCCTCAAACCATGATATAAATTTGTCCTTATATCAGTCATGATCTCATGAATACTATCAAACATTTAATTTTCTATTTATCCATTCATTATGCACATATCACCTACTTTCAAAAATATTTGAATCACTTTTCATGGTTACCGGTACCATATAATTATCGAAAACCACAATAAATCATTATATAAGTATTCCAATGTTCCACAATACTATAAATGAGATTTCACAACATTATTTTGGAATCCCATTACATAAACACATAATCATTCCACCACGCCATTTGCATACTCAACATTGCTAATAGTGATCACATGTGACTTCCCTTTGTCCTTTTCCTTATGTGGTTTGTAACGTTGATCATCCTTAACCCTTGGATTAGGGATTTGATTAGCACAATGCCCCATTTCCTTGCACTTGAAGAATTGAAGTGTTGGTGGTGCATTCTCTGTAGTATTTTCTTTATTCATATCATTAGCAACCATTTTTTCATTACTTAGACACTCCACTGCTCAATGGAATTCTTTTCCACACTTGAAATATTTTCTAGTACCTTTTAGACAATCTCCACCATGTTTATTTCCACACATTGAGCATAAAGAAACATTTATCTTCTTTTCACCATTATTCTGAGATTTCTCCTTGAACTCCATCTTTCGTTTCTTGTCCAAACCATGAGATGGATATGTAACACCAACATCCATTTCTACCTTGATAGAACAATGCACAATTTCTTCCTAGCTACTGAAGTCTCTTATAGCTAATGCCCTTCGAATACTTGGTTTTAAGCCACTAAAGAATCGATCAACTTTACTTTCAGGTTGGATGATATAGCCGGATTCCTACCTTGAAATACTTGTAAAATTCGCTTCGTATATACCAACAGATTCATCATCCTTTTTCTTAAGATCAAGGAAAACATTTTCCATATTTTTTCAAAGAATACGAGGGAAGTACTTATTGAAAAATATTTTCTTGAACTCGTCCCATTACATGGACTCAATTTCTTCTCTTTTCCTCGTATTCTTGATTAGATTCCACCATTGATCAGCATCACCTTACAAATCATATAATGATAAGATGACTTTATCATGCTCAGAACATTGTAGAACTGAAAATATCTTTTCAGTGGTACTGATCCATTGATCAGCCACTAATGGATCAGTAGACCCGCTGAATGAACGTAGACACTACCTCATGAAGGATTCAACAGAATTTTGCTCCTTTTTATGCTCATTTGGAATTCCAGGATGATTCATAGCTTGTGTAAGTATAGATATAAGATTGTGCACCCCATATCCCATTACATTGGTTTGATTAGGAGGACAATCATTACATCATCCATTAAATTGATCAACATGGTTCCTTCGGGTTCCATCCATCGTCTAAAACCCAAAAAGAATAGTGTGAAGAAAAATCATGACCAGGAAAACAACTTAATAAAGGGGGAGTTCCTTCCATATCTAAAATCCTAGTTTTAATTATAATATCATTTCCAAAATTCTTGGAATATAACCAATACATATACTTTACCTTAGGGACATCCCTAGACATACCTTAGAAATATCTCTAGTGATCTCACTAATGTTTTCACATCCTAGTTTCCAAAGGTTAACTAAATATTTCCTCTGATACCAACTGTAGAGACAAAAATCTTGACGTACATAGACATTACATTACTTTTTCAGAATATCTAATGCATAACAAAAACAGACACCAAAGGACCGTAATAGTTTATTGTCTTTGGAAACTCAGAAAAATAATCTTCTAATCATGGTGAAAGATCTTCAACATCTCCTATAAAGATCTTCCCCTTTTGTTTTCATACCTAAAACCTTTCGTTGAATCCTATGGAAAATAAAACATATGAAGGGTGAGCTCAAATCCTCAGTAAGGGTAAGCATAGAGAACATAAAACAATCTATAAACATTTGAATGCAAAAAAAACATGAACATAAAATCCAAACATGAAAATCTTGAGCAAAGACATAAATCTTGGAAGTACGTAAGGCATATATCATAATGGAACATCAATCATGATAAAATATCATGAAAATAAAACATGTAATTGTGTAAAACCATTGAGAAAATGATATGATTTCCATAGTAGCCAAGGCATTGCTGCCGAGACCATCTTAGTGGACAAAGTCCCTTTCTGAATCGAGTTCACTCCTCATTCCAGTCCCGTATCACTGAACCGGATTAACATACCATTCCATCCATGTCTATATCATGAGATATAAATCTTTACACAATTAATTGGAGGGAGATATAGGTCCCACCCATCTCATAATGAAAACATTCTAACTTGTTCCACAAAATAAACATAAATCATTCATCATAACACAAAGAATAAAATGGGTTTTATAAACATCATCCCATCATCACATAATCCAATAAATACCAATGGATATCATTTCATCATAAGAAAATTGAAACCGTATAAATCATCAAGACATTATTATTGAAACATACACATATTAAATAATTTCATCTTAGATGGAAAATGGTTTTGATAAAACACATGAAATGAATTCTTGAGGAAAATATCTTTTATTCTTCAAAATAATTTTCTTTTCACGAAATGCCATTCAATATTAAATGAAAAGGATTTTGTTTAAAATAATCATAAAATATTGTACTAGAATATTTATGAAAATGAGGCATTATGAAACTGAAAAAATCCATTCACGCCGTATAAGTTAGAAAAACATTCTCCTCGTACTTTGGCCGAAAATGTCAAAAAGTACACCGTAAAAGAAAGATTCCTTCTGTACCTTGTGGTAAAAGTCAAAAAGGGGTAAAAATGACATTAAACATACAAGGAATAATATTAAACATTTTATGAAAACATTTTGATAAAACATGGACATTGATGATAAACATAACCCCAGTAAATGCTTACAAATAAACAATCTCGGATATGAAATGAGATTGGAATAATTATCCCTTATATTAGGTCCGATATGTTTCGTACGTATCCGAACCTCCGGTATAATTATTTAAATAATGTCATTGAATTATTACAGAATCATATTTATTGTTATGATATCATATATGGTTCACTTTTGACTTTATATTACTCGTTCTTTTGTAAATTCCATGTTAAAGCAGCGTTTTGGGTAAAATCATTTTATTTAACATAATTGTTTGGACTTGTTGTTCATGATATTATTATTACTTATATCAGGATTTTATTACTTCCAGAATGTAAATAATGATCTATATATCACAAATATTCAGTATATATATATATAGATAAATGAAATGAAATACACCATTCATGGAGACGGTAGGCCGTACATACGCATGAATGCTATTTTCCTTTCCTTATTAACTTGAATAGAATTAAGTAAATAACATATAAATAAATCCATTAGCATTATTATGTTATATATACCATTATTATTCATTATATATACTTTATAATCATTATTTAATGGTTAACATGGAGATTGAATCTCATCGCGTCGTGGAGACGGTAATCCATACGTACGCACGAGTGATGATATCATTCCCGTAATTTTTGAATGGAATTGGAGTGGATGATATAATATCTCATAATTAGTAAGATGTTATAGTATCCATATATCATTATTATTCACACCATTATACCTATCCATGTAAGGTGGTGGGGGAAAACAGATTAGACCACGGCATGGAGACGGTATTTCGTACGTACGCATGCGCGATGATTTCGTTTTCCATAGGATGGATAGAAGGTGAAATGGGGTTGTATCATATTTATAATTACATATCATTATATATGTAATACTGATGTTATTACTTTATAATGAAACAACTAAATCAGAATATTCTGATGAATAAAGAAATCAGAAAGGAACGGTAATGCATATTACCTATTCTTTGACACGCCTCTTCTTAACCTCCTCTTAGGGCCCTAGGGTTGGTATTTAAAGAAGACCAGGACCTCTAGAATGTTTCTAGGGAAGTGGAGAAGATAATTTGGCAGGGTTTTTCCATGGTTGATGGCTCAATGAGATGTGAGGAGGAGAGGGAGGAGGGTCCCATTTATAAGGGAGGAGAGGGGCACCTTTTGAAAAACACAAAATGAAATTTTATTATAAATTCATATTTGGTTTTTAATAGCTCCAAACTAATTTATTTCGAAGATAAGGAGGGTATTGGTCGAAATCCTCTCATACAATATAATTTTGACAAGATTGGGTTACTATTTTAACCTTATCATTTAGATTTAACTCTAAGTTAATTAATTTAACTTTTACCGTGTCTTCTTGTTTTCATACACTATATTGTTAATAAACTTACTATAACAAGCCAAACGAACCCCAAGTGGTTCATTATTAATATATATATCCTTATCTGAGTCATTTGGACGAACCATATATTTTTAGAAATAAAATAACAATTAATAATATAATATTTGTTTTAAAAACTATTTTATGTCAATTTTGACACTATTTGGTAATTTATTTTTTTGAAAATCATAAAAACCAGATTAGATCTAAAAAAGTTAATTAATAAATACTAACATGTCATATTAACCTTTAAAATTAATGGAATTTATAGAAATTCTCAAATTATTTTTATTTGGGTATTTATAATATAAATCATGTTAATATTTCCTTAAAAGTATAATTACTGCATCATCATTGTGTCATATATAAATTAAATTATTTAATGTCCAAAAATTATAAATAAAATTCCATTATGTAGGAAATATTTTTTTATTTCTAATGAATATTTATAGTCGAATTTATCTTATTTAACACCCTATATTAAAAATTATTTAGATATTAAACTTTGATGTCACGACCCCCTTCCATCAAAGATGCCCCTCCTGAGTTGGCAATGGTGAAAGGGAGATAATGACCCTCGAGTCCCGCCTCCAGTAGGCCCCGGGGTGGCGACTAGCACCAAGGGTATGAGTTTATTTTTTTTCAATCATGGGAGGCATTACCCTTTTTATAGTTAGGATTGGAAATAGGACAAGTCAACCACCAAAAAGGAAAAAGAACAAAGGTGCTGAAAAGAAACCCAAACCAGTCCCATATGCATGTATAAATAAACTGAAATAGGTACAAGTACAAATAAGCTCAAAGTACAAGTGAGTACCGTACCAAAAGAAAAACAATAAAACAGCAACTACACAGCTCCCAATGCCTGACTAGTAGGGTCCCGCACGACCCTATTAGTCCTCTTGAAAACCTGAAACAACGTAGGGTGAGCATACAAGTATACTCAGTAGAGAACCTAAAGCTCTCGTGCACAAGTGGGGAGACACCCTAAGGTCCCGTGATAAAACAGAATAACCAGAAACTAACAAGGAAAAACTATCCACCCAGCCTCACTGGTCAAACTCACTAAGTAACACAAACAAGTTTACTATATATATAGAACAAAAGTATTGGGTACCCCGCACCATTTCCCACTTAATTAGATGCTGCTCTTCCTAACAGCAAACGTCCTGACGCTACCACACTCTTCCCGCCCGCACACACCTGGTCCAAACCACGCATCCCGCCCGCACACACCTGGGCCACAACCACTAACCCGCCTGCAGACACCTGGGCCTCATCCCGAAGGTTCTTGGGAACAGTAAGCCTGCCCGAAGAGTCTTGGGCTAAAGGTTGCCTCAAGCCATCACAGCCTCCGAGACCTACCCGAAGATTCTTGGGTGTAAGGTCACCTCAAGCCATCATAGCCTATGGAAGAAGGAGCAGGAAGGAGCTAGTAACTAAGGGGGAACACCCTCTCCCATAAAATGGGAGTGTTCGGCACTAGGTTCTTGACATGGGTGTGGTGCGACAAAACACAAAGATACAATTATATATATACATATACCAAACACACAGCCCAACCTATGGCTTCTTAAAAAGAGAAACTGAGCATGTGCCTCGGCACTGCTACCACGAAGCATGCATCAACAACCAAACAATCATCCCCCAGCCCCATTTAGGTTTTCATGTTTCATGCAATGGTTTAACAAATTATTACTACTGGGCAACTAACATCCAGACAAAACCTTTTACAAACATATCCCTGCCATCCACAACCAAGGTTAGATAAAACGCAAGCAACCACATTCCATTTCATTTACAAGAGATTATCACAACGATACAACATTCCATCATTCATTTATTTCAATGTTCCACACATAAAACCCTTTCCACACACAAAACATTTCCGCATTTGAAAACACCTTTTACTTGAAAACACTTTTCATAATCAAAACACTTTTCATAAATAAAGGCATTTTCCACAAAACAACCAAACCACCAACATGTTCATTATTACAACTTTGTTCAATCGGGGTGATCACACAGGGTTTTCAATCTCATTTAATCAGCCAGTATTTACGTGCTTATCCATTTTCCATGTTTTAACAAAACCAACCACAAACAATTCAGATATCAATTGCGCACGCAAAGGCCACCAACGGCCTTGATTTTCAGAAGGCAAAGGCCTTTCAATCCAAAATCACAATCAGAAGATAAAGAAACTGGAAGGCAATAGAAACAGCACAAAACCCCAAAACCTTATTTATCCGGTTATTATCTTTATTTAAAGTTCAACTGCATCCCATGGAACAAATAAAAAATATCCCACCCCGCATGTTGCACCAAAAAGAGAGACGAAGGTAAACCCCTACCTCAAAAGGTCCCGATCATGTCGCTTCCGACGACGTCCTTCGGTGTCCTCCGCCTTCGCCAAACCCGACAAACGCCTCCTAGGATGGAAGCTGTAGAAGGAAGGTCGGAAGGAAAGGTGACAAGTCTGGGCTTAGAAGCTTCGTCTCGTCGCTACGATCCTGTGGCCGCTGACGGATCGTAATTCGGAGCTCGGACAAAGAAGTTAGAGGAGGAATACTTCTCGATCGTCCAAGAGCATCGTCGTGCGACAATGAAGTGATAGATATGGAAGATAAAACATGACCTCGTTCTACTATAGGCAACGAATAGGTAAATCCGTATTCAGCGTGCATTAATGAATACTCGATGTGACCGTACATACGTTACATGTTTTGATTGGTTAACACAAAACACGTCACGCGGTTTCCACGCGTTTTAATAATAATGATAATTCTATCAATATGTGGTGTTTCATTGACCTGAGCCATGAGTCATAACAGTAGCTCATTAATGGTCTTAAAATGACCTTCATAATTTCAGGGTTACGCTGTCACTGACGGATCGTCAATCCGATACCGTATGAGGGAGATACGTTGGATACAAATCCCATAATAATAACAATATTAAATCTATTAATTCATGAGAGTTTCGGGTACCCAATCCGAAAACCCGAAAAAGACATCCAATATTGGACTCATAATTTTCGTTTTGTAGTCAGGGTCGCACTGCCACTGAAGGTTCGTGAAACCGAGGTCGCACGAAGAAGTTATTGTGAAAAAAGTGTTTTATTATCAAAAAAATGATAACAATATTTTATTAATTAATTATTTATTTATTTCTCTAACTCCAATCAATCACCATTTGTCATTTTTCACGCTGGAAATTCATCACCAATTATCTCCTTTACTATTTATTTCACACTAAATTTTATTCCCATTAATATCTTATAACTCCCCCCTCTCTCCAATCTTTATTAATTCTTTCTCCCAAGATTCTCTCCCACAAAAAGTGGCGCCTCTCTCTTATATTTATTTTTCAATAAATTTTATTTTCTCTCTCCAATCTTTATTTTGTTGGTGCGCCTCCCCTTTTATTTCATATTATTATATTTTTCATCTTCTCTCTCCTTGTGGCACACCCCAAATTTATTTTAAACCTTTATTTATTTATTTTTACACAATTATCATAACATCTTTAATTTATCCTCATATCTCAAATGTCGTTGCATTTAATTCAAAACATAATTCTCATTAAATCATTATTACCAGATCTATCAAAAAAACCAACATTATTATTATAATTATTTAGTATAACACTTATAACAAAACCCCAAAAAACAAATTTATTAACACGTCACCATTTTTTATTATTAATAATTATTATTTTTGATGTTCGCCGCATTGACCACATCAAAAAAACGTTTTTACAAAGTAATCGACCGGGGAGGTCCGAGTCATTACATTAGATACCTCTCAAAACATTCTCGTCCTCGAGAATTAAAAACTGACCCAGAAGAAGGTAAGGATCTGAAGAACCACTCCACAAGATACCTCTCAGGGCTCTCGTCATGACAAGGAACCAACCAACATCTCTATGAGTTAGGAATTCCCTCTCCTATGTCAAGATACTATACGCTTTAGGCGGCACTGACTCGCCTGCACGGGTTTAATCGCATCCTCATTAATGCGTCTTGATTAAGGATCAAGTTTTTCCTTTCCCATATATCCGGACAAGCCACACACTTCCCAAGAACAAGGAACAAAGATCTCACATCCAACAAGCCAACATTTTATATATCAAAGGTACAGGGTAACACCAACAAACAAAGGAAAGTACAATTCAAAACAACCCCAGGTACTGAGTGTGCATCTGGGTCTCCCGCTCCCAAGTGCTCTCCTCAAGGCTGCCATGCCTCCACAACACATGAACCAAGCCGATGGTTCATCCACGGAGCACTTTCTCCTTGCGATGCTCGATCCTGACTGGCCGTTCCTCGAAGGTCGCGTCTTCTCCCACATCTAGCTCTCCCCAGTTGATGACATGAGAGTCATCATGTAAGTACTGACAAAGCTGGGAGACATGGAAGACGTCATGGACCCTCTCCAACTGAGGTGGTAGGGCCAGCTGATATGCCACCTCGCCAACTCGCCTCAGCACCTCGAAAGGTCCGATGAACCTAGGGGAGAGCTTACTCCCCTTTCCGAACCTCCGCTGCCCCCGTCGAGGGGAAACCTTCAAGAACACATGATCTCCCACCTCAAGCTCCAAGGGCCTCCTCCGACGATCAGCATAAGACTTCTGCCGATCCTGAGCTGCTTTCATCCTCTCCCGCACTAGCTGGACTTTCTCTGTGGTTCTCTGCACTACTTCTGGTCCAAGAGTACCAGTCTCACCAACCTATTCCCAGCAAAAGGGTGAACAACATGGTCTTCCATACAAAGCCTCAAAAGGAGCCATGCCGATAGTAGAGTGGAAGCTGTTGTTGTAGGCAAACTCTACTAAAGGCAAGTGTCATACCCATGATCCTCCGAAATCCAGAACACATGCTCGCAGCATGTCCTCCAATGTCTGGATAGTCCGCTCTGTCTGTCCATCAGTCTGAGGGTGAAAAGCAGTGCTAAGGCGTAGCTGGGTGCCAAAAGCATGTTGTAACCCCTTCCAGACTCGTGAGGTGAACCGAGTGTCCCGATCTGAGACGATAGTCTTCGGAACTCCATGAAAACGCACCACCTCATCCATGTACCTCTGTGCTAAGGTAATCGTAGGTCCTGACTCCTTGATGGCCAAGAAGTGAGAAAATTTTGTCAGTCGATCCACCACTACCCAGTTAGCATCATGCCCGCCCTGAGCTCTGGGTAGTCCTGTGACGAAGTCCATCGATACGTCGTCCCACTTCCACTCGGGAACATCTAAAGGATGCAACAAACCACCAGGAACGCGGTGTTCAGCCTTCACCTGCTGACACACCAGGCATTTAGCCACAAACTCTGCCACTGCCCGTTTCACCCCGGGCCACCAAAACTGTCCCCTCAGGCCTTGGTACATTTTCGAAACACCTGGATGTATTGCCAAGGCTGAGCTATGGAACTCACGAAGGACTTCATCACGCATCACCTCTGGAACAAACAACCTTCCATGAAAGAGCATCCGATGTCGGCTATCCTCCGACCATCCTTCCGGAGCGTTCCCCTGATCGACACGATCCCGCAACACTTCCACCTCAGGGTCTCCCCACTGAGACTCTTCCACTTGCTGCAACAAAGAGGACTGTACCGTCATCTAAAACAAGCAGCCTCTAGCACCTTCCACCCTCGCATCCAAGTGCAAGGCAGCCAACTCCCCCATCACCTTCCAAGCATCAGCAGATTCCCGAACCACTTCCTGATGCGGCTTCCTACTCAGGGCATCAGCCACAATGTTTCCCTTACCTTCAGTGTACGAGATCTCAAAGTCGTAGTCTTGGAGAAACTCGACCCATCTCCGCTGTCGCAAGTTCAAGTCACACTGGGAGAAGATATAGAGCAAGCTCTTGTGATTGGTGAAGACCACAAAGCGCTCCCCAAAGAGGTAATGTCGCCACAGCTTCAATGCGAACACTAATGCTGCAATCTCCAAGTCATGGGTGGCATAGTTCCGCTCGTGAGGACGCAACTGCCTAGACCCATAGCAGATCACACCCTTCTTCTGCATCAGCACACATCCCAAGCCAAGGCCAGAGGCATCACAAAAGACCGCATACAATGATCCTTCCACTGGCAACCTAAGGATGGGAGCACTAACCATATTCTCCTTCAGGTAGTCGAAAGCTTCCTGGCACTGCTCATTCCACAGGAAGACCTGATTCTTCCTAGTCAAAGCTGTCAACGGAGCAGTAACTCGAGAGAAGTCCGAGACGACCCTCCGATTGTATCCATCCAACCCCAGGAAACTACGAACTTCTGCCACGCGCTTGGGTGTTGTCCAAGAAACAACTGCTTCTACCTTCGACAGGTCCACTGACACTCCATGCTGAGACACCACGTGCCCAAGGAAGTGTACTTCTTGCATCAAGAACTTACATTTTGACAACTTTCCCTAAAGCTGATGGTGCCGAAGGACTTCCAAGACAGCCATGAGATGCTCAACATGCTCCTCCTTTGATCTTGAGTAGATCAAGATGTCATCGATGAACACAACGACGAACTGGTCCAGGAACTCTCGGAAGACAAAGTTCATAAGACCCATGAACACAACTGGTGCATTCGTAACCCCAAACGGCATTACTACAAACTCGAAGTGCCCATACCTACACCTGAAAGCTGTCTTTGGGATGTCACTGTCTTTTACCCTCAGCTGATGATATCCCGACCGCAGATCAATCTTAGAAAACCAACATGCTCCCCTCAGCTGGTCGAAGAGGTCATCTATTCTTGGAAGGGGGTAACGGTTCTTGACCGTTACCTGATTCAGCCTCCGGTAGTATATGCATAGCCTGACACCACCATCCGCCTTTTTCACGAACAGAACCGGAGCACCCCATGGCGACACACTGGGTCGAACGAAACCCTTCTCCATCAGATCGTCAATCTGAATCCGCAACTCCCGCAACTCCGAAGGTGCCATCCGATAAGGAGCCATCAATATTGGACGGGCACCTGGCTGTAAGTCTATCCCAAACTCAACATCACGTTGAGGGGGTAGATTCACAACCTCCTCGGGAAAGACATCGATGAATTCCCCAACAACTTCTAGAACATTCATCATCTTCGTATCAGCTGGAACCGCTGATATCCCACCCAACAAAGAAAAGAGAGGCTTCACATGCCGGCTTCCCACCTGATAGCTCCTCTCGCCAACAAAAGTCACACGCTGTCCATCCATATCGGAGAACACGACTCTTCTCCGGAAGCAGTCGATAACAGCACTAACAGAGAACAGTCAGTCGATGCCTTAGATGACGTCGTATGGCTGCATCTGTAGCAAAAGAAGATCCCCAATGGACCGATGTAGTCCCAACGTCAGCTCGCATCCCCGACAAACACAAGACAAACGGGTCTGACCTCCAACAGGCGTACTCAGTACCAGGGGTATAGAAAGTCTCTCTACGTCTAGTCCCAAAGCGTGGGCTAGACTGGGTGCAACAAAAGAGTGCGAAGATCCTGAATCGAACAAGGTAGAAACAAGAGTGCTGAACAAACAGATCGTACCTCGTACCACCTCTGGTCCTCCTGGAGCTGCCAACTCTGCTGCGTGCAACTGTCCATGCCCAACTCCTCTGCCTCTCTGATGTCGACCGCCTCCCCGACCACGCCCTGGTTGAGGTCCCTGAGGAGAACCCTGAGATCGGCCTCCTCCTACAGGGTCTACCCTCGGAGGGTCCTGCTGCTGCTGAAAGGGCCTCGACGGCAACTGCTGCTGAGGCGGGTACTGATCCTGACCACCACCACCGTGCTGAGCTCTGGTCGGGCACTGACTCCGGACGTGCCCGAAACCACCACAAGAAAAACACTTCAGTCCAGGACTCGAGAAGGAAGGACGAGGGCCTGAAGACCTGAACTGGAACCGCTGGGGCCTGCTCCCCACCGGCCTGAACCTGGAAGGTCCGGTCGCAGGAGGTCTGCTACTGACTGCCTTCCCCTTCGACGGACCCGCCTGGATCCCTTCTCGGGGTGCACCTCCCTGCAAGTGCATCCTCTCTATAACTTCCTCCTTCTTCTGTACGGCTAAGTATGTCGGAAGGGTGAAGGGGGTCACAGCATACTGGATCGAAGGACGAAGCGCCTCTTCCAAACGTCTCGCCCGAGTCTCTTCATCTGGAAAGAGTTCCGGAGAAAATCGTAGGAGATTCTTGAACTTAATTCCCAACTCTCGAACAGTCATACTCCCCTGCTGAAGGGAGAGCAACTCCTGACGCTTTTCCGCCTTGATCAAAGAAGAAAGGAATTCCTCTCGGAACTCCTTTTCGAAGTCAGCCCATGGAATCTCTTCCTCCTTCCTCTCCCCGAGGTAGAGCATCCACCATTGGCGCGCCGCGCCTCTCAGCTGACTAACCGCTAGGGGGACCCAGTACTCCTTCGGAGCATGGATCAAGGTAAAAGCGATCCCTAGATCTTCAAGCCACCCCTCCGTCTCCAGGTCTGAAGTACTTCCCTCGTACTTCTTGAGAGTCTGACGCTGGAAAGAACGGAGGGTCTTCTGCCACTGGCTGTCTTCCTCCTCTTGATCGATCCTCAGTTGATCGATCGCCTGAACCTGCTGGGCCTCGGCCGCCTGAGCCACCTGGGAACGCCGTCCAGGTGCCATAGCTGTACGGTAAACAAGGAAAACCTAAGCCCGAGTAGTAAGGAAATTTCACAAGGGTTCATTTTATCATTTTACTTTATTCCCAGAACGCCCCAAATCAAGTAAAACACAAACATGATGATGCATGTACCTTTCCTAGGGTTTCTACCCTAAAATCAATGTAGCCTCACTTGGTTCTTCAGTAGGCTCAGAGTCCTTGCATCGGATCACGGGGGGCCCTAAAATCCCATGTCCTAGCCGGTCTTCCCTGGCCTATGTCACACACCAAGATCAGCTAACACTGTTTCCCTACCATCCCATGCAATCCTCACTGTGCCTAACTCCAGACTCCATCCTATCTCTCAACCATTCCTCTGATACCATTCTGTAACGACCCCCTTCCATCAAAGATGCCCCTCCTGAGCTGGAAATGGTGAAAGGGAGATAATGACCCCTGAGTCCCGCCTCCAGTAGGCCCCGGGGTGGTGACTAGCACCAAGGGTATGAGTTTATTTTTTTTCAATCATGGGAGGCATTACCCTTTTTATAGTTAGGATCAGAAATAGGACAAGTCAACCACCAAAATGGAAAAAGAAAAAAGGTGTTGGAAAGAAACCCAAACCAGTCCCATATGCATGTATAAATAAACTGAAACAGGTACAAGTACAAATAAGCTCAAAGTACAAGTGAGTACAGTACCAAAAGAAAAACAAGAAAACAGCAACTGCACAGCTCCCACTACCTGACTAGTAGGGTCCCGCACGGCCCTGGTAGTCCTCCTGAAAACTTGAAACAACGTAGGGTGAGCATACAAGTATACTCAGTAGAGAACCTAAAGCTCTCGTGCACAAGTGGGGAGACACCCTAAGGTCCCGTGAGAAAACAGAAGAACCAGAAACTAACAAGGAAAAACTATCCACCCAGCCTCACTGGTCACACTCACCAAGTAACACAAACAAGTTTAGTATATACAAAGAACAAAAGTATTGGGTACCCCGCACCATTTCCCACTTAATTAGATGCTTCTCTTCCTAACGGCAAACGTCCTGACGCTACCACACTCTTCCCGCCCGCACACACCTGGGCCAAACCACGCATCCCGCCCGCACACACCTGGGACACAACCACTAACCCGCCCGCAGAAACCTGGGCCTCATCCCGAAGGTTCTTGGGAATGGTAAGCCTGCCCGAAGAGTCTTGGGCTAAAGGTCGCCTCAAGCCATCACAGCCTCCGAGACCTACCCGAAGAGTGTTGGGTGTAAGGTCACCTCAAGACATCATAGCCTATGGAAGAAGGAGTAGGATGGAGCTAGTAACTAAGGGGGAACACCCTCTCCCATAAAATGGGAGTGTTCGGCACTAGTTGCTTGACATGGGTGTGGTGCGACAAAACACAAAGATACAATTATATATATACATATACCAAACACACATCCCAACCTATGGCTTCTTAAAAAGAGAAACTGAGCATGTGCCTCGGCACTGCTACCACGAAGCATGCATCAACAACCAAACAATCATCCCCCAACCCCATTTAGGTTTTCATGTATCATGCAATGGTTTAACAAATTATTACTACTGGGCAACTAACATCCAGACAAAACCTTTCACAAACATATCCCTGCCATCCAAAACCAAGGTTAGGTAAAACGCAAGCAACCACATGCCATTTCATTTACAAGAGATTATCACAACCATACAACATTCCATCATTCATTTATTTCAAAGTTCCACACATAAAACCCTTTCCACACACAAAACATTTCCGCATTTGAAAACACCTTTTACTTCAAAACACTTTTCATAATCAAAACACTTTTCATAAATAAAGGCATTTTCCACAAAACAACCAAACCACCAACATGTTCATTATTCCAACTTTGTTAAATCGGGGTGATCACACAAGGTTTTCATTCTCATTTAATCAGCCAGTCTTTACGTGCTTATCCATTTTCCATGTTTTAACAAAACCAACCACAAACAATTCAGATATCAATTGCGAACGCAAAGGCCACCAACGGCCTTGATTTTCAGTAGGCAAAGGCCTTTCAATCCAAAATCACAATCAGAAGATAAAGAAACTGGAAGGCAATAGAAACAGCACAAAACCCCAAAACCTTATTTATCCGGTTATTATCTTTATTTAAAGTTCAACTGCATCCCATGGAACAAATAAAAAATATCCCACCCCGCATGTTGCACCAAAAAGAGAGACGAAGGTAAACCCCTACCTCAAAAGGTCCCGATCATGTCGCTTCCGAAGACGTCCTTCGGTGTACTCCGCCTTCGCCAAACCCGACAAACGCCTCCTAGGATGGAAGCTGGAGAAGGAAGGTCGGAAGGAAAGGTGACAAGTCCGGGATTAGAAGCTTCGTCTTGTCGCTATGATCCTGTGGCCACTGACGGATCGTAATTCGGAGCTCGGACAAAGAATTTAGAGGAGGAATACTTCTCGATCATCCAAGAGCGTCGTCGTGCGACAAAGAAGTGATCGATATGGAAGATAAAACATGACCTCATTCTTATATAGGCAACGAATAGGTAAATCCGTATTTAGCGTGCATTAATGAATACACGATGTGACCGTACATACATTACATGTTTTGATTGGTTAAAACACAACACGTCACGCGGTTTCCATGCATTTTAATAATAATGATAATTCTATCAATATGTGGTGTTTCGTTGACCCGAGGCATGAGTCATAAAAGTATCTCATTAATGGTCTTAAAATGACCTTCATAATTTCAAGGTTACGCTATCGTTGACGGATCGTCAATCCAATACCGTATGGGGGAGATACGTTGGATACAAGATCCCGTAATAATAAAAATATTTAATCTATTAATTCATGATCGTTTCGGGTACCCAATCCGAAAACCCGAAAAAGACATCCAATATTGGACTCATAATTTTCGTCTCGTAGTCAGGGTCGCACTGCCACTGACGGTTCGTGAAACCGAGGTCGCACGAAGAAGTTATTGTGAAAAAAGTGTATTATTTAAAAAAAATGATAACAATATTTTATTAATTAATTATTTATTTATTTCTCTAACTCCAATCAATCACCATTTGTCATTTTTCACGCTGGATATTCATCACCAATTATCTCCTTTACTATTTATTTCACACTTAATTTTATTCCCATTAATATCTTATAACTCCTCCCTCTCTCCAATCTTTATTAATTCTTTCTCCCAAGATTCTCTCCCACAAAAAGTGGCGCCTCTCTCTTATATTTATTTTTCAATAAATTTTATTTTCTCTCTCCAATCATTATTTTGTTGGTGCGCCTCCCCTTTTATTTCATATTATTATATTTTTCATCTTCTCTCTCCTTGTGGCACGCCCCAAATTTATTTTAAACCATTATTTATTTATTTTTACACAATTATCATAACATCTTTAATTTATCCTCATATCTCAAATCTCATTACATTTAATTCAAAACATAATTCTCATTAAATCATTATTACCAGATCTATCAAAAAAAACCAACATTATTATTATAATTATTTATTACAACACTTATAACAAAACCCCAAAAAAAATTATAAACATGTCACCATTTATTATTAATTATTATTATTATTTTTGATGTTCTCCGCATTGACCACATAAAAAAAACGTTTTTACAAAGTAATCGACCGGAGAGGTCCGGGCCATTGCATTTGATTTTAACAATTTTAACTCTTTTTTAAATAAAATAATAATAAGTGTCCAAATATAATCCAAGAGGACCTAAATTGTCATATTTTATTCCTAAGGTTGTTTTTGGTCGAATTAAACTTATCTAATAGAATTATAATATGTGTTAGGGTAAATATAATATCATTTTTACCCTTAATTACCCTATTTACTTTTAACCGTGGTAAATAAATGTAAAATGTTACTATTCACCAAAAATTATTTTTATCACATTGAACCACATTTTACTTACTAACATCAACCGTGTCTCTTAGATTTTTGAAATTTCATTCACAGAAGCGGTAAAATTAAGTTTTATGTAAATTCTCAAATTCTCCTAGGAGGTGGGTAAAAGACGGTGAAAAGTTCAAAATAAAAATTTTATATGTCTAAAATTATTATAAAATGACTCCAATGAGTTACATTGAACTTATATTGGTATTATGTATCAATTTTTACCTAAAATAAAGTTAAATAAAATAAGTAATTATTTAAATAAAAAGTTGGTTTTTAAATTGTAACCCAATGTTTTCACTATTCATCAAAAATTGAAAGTTTTCAGAAAAATGCCAAAATTTCATTCTAAGCTAATTTAGATATTCTAAATCCAAAAAATGAGGTCAATTTTAAAAGATAAAATTTCAAAATCTGGTTATTACTATTCATAACGGCTACTTCATAATAATATTATAATAATATCTCGTTTAGTGGAACTTGATATTGCATACTACACATGCTATCTAAGAAGGTCTTAATTACGTGTAATTCAAGCCAGTTGAGGGATGCATGTAGTGAAAGCTCCATTTGGTGTATCATTCAACACAAGACATCAATGAAATTAAAAAAAATATTTTTCATAAAATCTCAGGGTGTTACAAAAACACCTTACCAAACTAATCATGCTAGACATAATAGTTGTCTAGTAGTATCCAAAGAATCCCACCAAAAAAATATGGCAGAAAAAAGTGAATTATAAAAAATACATGCCCATACCAACCAATTATGTCAGTAGCCTCTTCTGGAAGTGTTCACAGATTCTCTCCGATAAAATTAAAAATCAAACCATGAACAAATTTACACAACTACATATATTTTTCAGGCCACACACTATCCTCATTTGGAGGCATCCTTAGAAGTTAGCCAGAAATCCACAATGAATAATAGGGGGGTATATTAAATCTATGTGCCCACACATGAGTACTATTAGTATCCACTAGATAGATATAAAGGATATGAGTAATCACATACCCCTACTATAGATATAGAATGGTCATATATTTCCATTCTAATAGCTGATGTTACCAGGAATATTCTAAAAATGGTGAATTGGAAGAAACAAATTCTTCCCATGTCCTACATATTATCCAGGTTATCATAATTGACAATTGTAGTGAAATATGGGAGTATAGAAGACTCTATCCCTACAAATGGGGTGACTCATCAAAATTAAACTCTAGATTATATACACACCTATTCTTCCATCTAGTAGGGTTATTGTGAAATATCCTTCATGATATACAAAAAACTAGATCGTGTCTATAACCCCATTCAATCTAGAGTTAATTAACTTTTTCTAATGGCCACACTAGGGCAGGTACAAACCCATGCCGAAATTCCAGAATCTGGTAAAAATTTTTTGGCATTGAAATAAAAACTAACCAAACAAGATTCTATAAGTGAAATCAACTTTTCCCAACATGTATCCTCAGTCGCTCGTATGAGGGAACCCAAAATGAAGCCACATCAGAGAATATTTCAAAAGTAAGAGCTAGTTTATGATACCGCTCAACATAGTGATGGATTTATTGAATACATCACACACTTATTTTTGGAGGATCAATATCATACTATCGTATAAATATATTGTTGGAACATTAGTGGTAACTTCATAGGTCCTCCTAAAACACTTCACCTATAAGGATTGCTTATGTCTCTAATATGATTGATCTTGAGAGCCCATGTCATGATGAGAGATGCGGTGTCCCTCCATATGGCCAAAAGATCAAACAACAAGAGTGCCTTCCACTTTCTATTGCCCACCATGATTGTCTTACCCATTGTATATTCTTTAGTAATTCTATATATAGTCATATGATAAGTCATAATGTAATAATTTACCATAATATAATTTTAATTTAATTTTCCCACCACAATTATGTTTCACATCATTAAAAGGGTCCTCCCTTTAGAAATTTAATGATTATAAAGACATCCTATGATGATGAATGAAGTAAAATGAGGATAGTCATGTTTGATTCCTTATCATTGAAAAGTGTAATTATTTCTCATCTGAAATATATCACATGGTATCGGTCATTATATGAACCACCCTTGGATCGTGTTCCTTACAATATGATTGAGTAATTCACTACCAATCATGATATTTATTATGAATTCACAAGGAAGTATTAGTATTGGTCGGACTAGGTGAAGGAAAATATAGAAAAGGATTAAGAATACATTATTAACATGAGGAAATAAACATCTGAATATGAAATTTCTTCTATGTTTTTGTCTCTATAAACTCACTAATATATCTTTCAGAGATGTTTCCAGAAGATGCTGTGAAAGACAATTTCTTTAATATATGGAACACACTTCCCTAGATAAGATAAAATGTATTACCCATTAACAAGTACCAATGTCACCTAATGGTATTGGAATGAATACAATGAAAAATTGACTAAGTGACTCTCCTTGCAACATGAAATCCAAAATCAGGAATAACTCATGGTTCCATTTTGCGCACATATTTTAGAGCATTGAATAAATTGTATCAGATGATCAAATATGTACCACCAAATGTTCAGTTTATATGATGGGGAGACCACATAGAATTTGATTTCCTTATGATTGAAAATAAAAAAAGTACACTAATGAAGATATCATACAATTTTATAGCTTCATACTGGGTTCAATAAACATAATATATACATGGCTGATAATCTTCTCGAAAATGAACCTAAATAACAATTTCTGACATCATTCCATAGGATTGAATTCCATTGAATGATTATTGAATCAATAATATGAAAATATCGTCCATTCCTCTCTCATAAGAGAAGATTATCATCAGGTAGATTAAATATCTCAAATAACACAATGATATTCAGAAGAAGGTGGTTTAGGTTAAAACCATACGATTCATCTTTCCAATGTTCAAAAACGAATCCATAAAATCAATAAGGTATCATCGATAGTATTGGGAATGACAATCTAGGAGAAACTATAGACTGTATTGTAGAGATATTTTTAAACACAACGTTCAAAGATTGTAAATCATTATCAAAGAGTTGTGGAAGTGGAATGGGAATAGTCCTAACCAAAAACGACGAAAGATTTTTTAAATGAACAACCTCCATGTTAGTGCAATTTATTATTATCCTGATTAGGGAGAAGACAAAAGAATTAATCCTTTTAGTTCATCCAATCCCATAACCCTGTAGCCTCAATAGGGACACAAATGAATTTTTTTAGGAGATTCCCTTCATATTACCATATATGAAATGGATTCAGGGGAACTAGTAAAGGAGAAGACAAGGCCTCATGGAGGGTAAAAATTAATTCAATATTACCGAGATACTATGGAAGTTCATCTAATATGTTGCATATTGATGAATATAACTAACACCACTCATGCATGACATAAAGAACATGAGGCCAATACTAGGGTCCAAGGAAAATAATTTTCAAGTAATAATGTGGTAAAAATGATATGATTAAAGAGGGTGTATGTTTTATAAAATAGAGGCTTTCCCTGAATTTGGGAATTCCCTTGACCAGACCATCATTAACTCCCTAAAGAGAATCCAAAAATGAAAGGGAAAAGGTAAGGTTTCACCTCAACTACCTCCTGAAAAGGTAGAACCCCTTACACGTGAGAAAATAATTGCTCAGTATAAGGAAGATATAATAGAATTAAAGAGAATAAATGTGCAACCACTCCACAAAAGTATTTATCCTGTATATTTTCAACAATAATAACCTGATATCATTCTTCAAATGTGCATACCTCAACAAAGAGTTTTTTCTGAATTATACAAAATATAGAAGGAATGTCTATTCAACATGTGATGAAAAAAACAAATATATTTGACTCCCATAGAAGTATATTGTGAGTTCCCTCCATTGAGTAATTAGAAATGTTAGTTCTAGGAGTATATTTATAGACCATCACCAAAATTTAACCAATGATAGAAACAAGTAGGGCCACCTTAGTTGGACTTACCTACTAGAAATCATTTTTTATGATCTTTATTAACATGAATTCATCATGGAATCATCAGTACTTTTGAATCGATGACATATCCATTATATAATACAGAGTAATAACGTGCTCCAGTAAAACCAGAGATGAAGCCTTTGGCGAAATGGTTTGATCTAATTCTTCAACCACAATGTATTGGTTTCCCTATTATTCCTATTTTGAATGGTTTGGATGTTCAATTGAATCATTTGACGCCTTTTGTGTCTCACTCAGATCCATTTATGGGGACCCCCTTTGCAACAAGAAGATGTGATAATCAGGTTCTTCGTACTTACCCTATAGGGGAGAACCTTTTATGGTACACCATATTTCTATCTCAGTTAATTAAACTGTTTAATGATCTTATTCATAAATTTATATCCAATTTTTGATTAACACTATGTAATAATATAGTTTGTAAACTCAAAAATTAAATATATTGGGAGAATTGGGGGGAATCAGATTTCATTTCTTAATGTAAGGTATGACGTATGCCATAGGCCTAAAATATCTTCATGAATAAATTTCGTCCATGTATATAGAAAATATTAATAATTAGTTTCACCCTATTGGGTCCTAGAAATCCCCCATTGAATAATTAAATTATATCAGGATCAAAAAAGGATAGAAATAAATCCCAAAATAATAATGAATAAAAGATTCAAATGGGCTATACTACAAATTCAAAATATTGTCATAGACCACCCCTCCTCATAGAGATCTGCAACATCTTGAGTCAAACGTGATTGAAAATAGTTCAAGGTATCAAGATGGTGGGGCCAGAGCCCACAAATGAATAGAAATTCATTTGTGGGAGGGAGAAGGTTATTTACACCTTTAAAAAAGAGTATCACCAACGAAATAAAATAGTTCATAGGATTAGGTTGTATCATCAGCTCCATGCAAAGAAACATAATTAATTTTCGGGGCCGAGGTGGCAATTTATGCCTTAGTAAAAAATGCACCATGTGAACTATGTAGTTCATGGGATGGTGTCATGTTCTTTGATCCCAAAAATGAAAGAATGTAGTTTGTGGAATCGAGGAAGTGATTTCTACCCCCACAAACATCATCCCCACTATCAATTCCATTCCTGGGAAGGGGTATTGTTTGTGGACTCTCACAAAAGGTAGTATGCATCCCACCATGAATGACCAACCAAAATGGTATCTTGTCCCTCCAATCCTCTATTAATTGAATCTAAGTGGGGCATAAAATTATATCCACACCAAGATGTATAGACTGGAGAGATATAAAGCATGGATACACAAAAACCACATATATTTGATGATTCCCTATAGGTAACACACACCACATAGGATTAGGGACTAAATAATAAATCATATAGTGGTCAAAAAACCCGTAGTCCCTTTACTGACACAATCATACAAAGCAAAAAACCAATGAAACCTTTGAAAATGGGCATCCCTCATAGAGAAACACTATACAGATAGACCACATCCCAGCAAAGAAAAATGATACTTAGTTAAAATCTGGCCCCACCAAGGAAAACACTACACACATAGAATATGGTCCCACAAATCAAAATTCTATGTGGGATAAACCTAGGTCTGCATATCACATTTCTACACTGAAGATCCCCATACAATTATAATAATTGGATACATAAAGGAAACCCCATCCCAAGTTACAAGATTCTTTGCTGAATGAGGCATATTAGTGAATTCTACTCTCAATCACCCACCTTTCTCTTCTAGTGGATCATTTTCCCATATTGGCCCCTCGTTGAACCAATATACTAGAATCATGAAAAGGCCTATTCTAAAGCCACATGACATGTATGATTTGATCATCGAGAATATCCAAATTCTATTTTGAGTTTACATACTCATGATATGAAGAGTCACATGGGAATCCCTAGAAATTGGGAGGACCCTTGAAATGAACATAGGTTTACATTCCCATGGTAATAAGAGTTACATCCATGGGGAACTCACATGATCCTCCCCATTCTATGGATTTATAAGAACCACTATCCTTTCCCTATGATGAGAAAAAATAATGAAAATTACTCCCCTTCTCAGGACCAATTTTAGCCCACTCTTTCTGAAGGAAGCCCCTGTACATTAATGATGGTGGTGGAACTATTTCCCCTCTTCACCTCTACCTGGGGAATAATTGGAAATATATCCTAATTTGAATATCGTATATATGAAAATTTGATAGGATGGGGCACACTCAAATCCCCTTTATCCCCCACGTTTGGTTCTAGAAAAATCCATAAGTATATAAGCTGTGATCGTGTGATCATCAAATATGTTAATTGCTCTTGTTTCTTACACTGAACAAGAATCACTTTCGATTAGGTTTTACTGTAAATTATGACATCTGCATGATCCCAAATGTTAGATGGTCCTCTTACATGATATAAGTCATGAAACCATAATTTGACCTTCAAAGCCTCATATTCCCAAATAAGCAGCACCAAATTGGCCTTCTCCCTAGATATAAACCCTATCATCAATCTACATGGGAAACATCCACGATTATTCCCAAAAAATAATGATCTAAATGGTCTTTTATTTCCAACTAATAGTGATATGTAAGAATCCCCCCCCCCCTCAGGACCAAAACCAACACCCAAATCGACCCTAATGTCATTCGACACATATCCCTAGTAGGTTCATGTTCATAAAAGAGACTAAATCCCTTCGGGTCACCTCAGGCTACCTCAACATAATTTTCACACCATTATTGACCAGAATTCTTCCACCTTGTAATCCTTGCAACATTATGTTATACTGTATGGTTGGTTCCTTGTCCCATGACCTTAAAATTTTTTTATTCCCCATTAAGCGGAACCAAACAACATCGGCTCTGATTCCTCTTACAAGGATACGTAGGAATCCAATTTTATAGTTTCAACCTCGATATCATTAAAAATACCACCCCCCTAGATGATGGTAAACTATAGAGTTTCCCATGACGTTTTTTAAAACTAGTGTTGTCTCAATAAAAGACCAATGAATCACTGATTTTTCTATAAAAAGGTAAAATTGATGGACAACCTAAAATGTATAATGATCCCACCATTGATGGAGAACCTATTATATATATATATATAGATGATTCTATACACATCTTGTTTATAATGGATCATTTCATTAAGATAATCTGTAATATACAAATATTGGAATGATCCAAGGATTCATGAACATATATTAATTCTATAACAGTGTTTTGGAATTGGAAATAGTTCCACTAAAATGGCGTGATGAGCCAAAATTCCTATCATCACAACCAATGATAGTTCTTAGGTGTCACTGAACAAGTTAACCAATGACCTCCTACCTTTTGAATGTTTGTCCATGAAAAATGGATATGAGATCCATTGGGTGTTTATAGCTCCAAAAATAAAAACTAATGATAAACATTTCAAGAACATGTACCAAACATCAATGATTACACACCATTCGGCCCCTTTCAATAAAAAATTCTTGAATAGGGGTACAAACTAATCTTCGATTGAAATAAAATGGTGAAAACGACATGTATCCTTAACCAAAGTGGTGGTGTTATCCCGTCTCTAGCTCATTTCACATCAAAATTGGGAGAGGGTCATGTGAGACTATCAATCAAACATACGGTCATGAGAAGCTAATGTGAGGATGTTTTTTCTATATCAATCATATATATATTTTATTCACTCATAATATCTTCCATTACTCGAATGGTGTCTCAAAGGTTTTTATAGAGACCCATGACATCTGTTGCACTAGTTAGGTCCTCTACGAAGTAGAGGTCTCCATTTTCAACCCAACAACATAATATTTGGTTCTGGAATACAGTAGTATGATAGTGTCACGAAAATGATACTCTCCCCACATTGGTGGTATCTAAGTAGGCCCTCCATTTCATAATGCCCTGGAAGTTGCTGCCAACAAATGATTGGAATTCCAAAACTAGGATGCTCGACATGTTGTCTCAAAACATTTTGGGATCAAATACCAACAACACAAAAATGAATTCCTCCCTAATTTTAAGGACGATGATGAAGTCTTCACCAATCACTTTATCCCTACCACAGATGGCTCTCTCACAAGGTTCCCTACTGAAAATTATCGTTGTCAATGCCATGTGGCCCAACATCCTCACCAAGAAGAGGACACTACATGTGGGATTCCACTAATGTCAAGAAAGACCAGGACCCTAGGAAGGCCCATGAGGGTGAAAATAATATAATCAAGAGTTTTATAACCTATTTGTTCCTACAAATTATTCCCACCAAGAAAATACGATAAAAATCCACAATAAGATGTATATTCTTTCTCACCATCTAAAATCACATCATCAAATGTGATGGGAAATTTTAGTCAGGTGTATATTTATTCTATAAACCATAATAACACTATGTAAATATAGATCCACCTGAGAATATTTAAATCCTTGATCGTCAATATGAATATCATTAGTCTAATATGATGGAAATATATGTGAATGCTAAAATTCATACTACAGCTCTCCAAACCCACCGTGAAATCAGGGCAGCAAATTATAGGGGGATGCATATTTTCACAAATGGAAATGAAGCAAAACTATCCAATATAGTGATACTCAATGAGTAGAAGTGTATTACTACTCACAAATATCAATCCCATCAGTAAAAAATGGATTCCAAATAAATGATGTTAAAAATTTCTACAGATGAATATAAATCCCATCAATCTAATACGATGATAACCAAAGAGTAGATTAAAATCCCTGAACACATTTTATGAATCATATTAGAAAAAAGTTGTGAAAATTAGAGAACTTAGATACTAAACCCCATCTATAAATCTGAGTCAATATTTTTCTACTTCCCCAACACATGAGAACTGTCATTACTTACTATAAGAAAATAGAGGAATGAAGCATGCACATGTTCCTGCTCCAAAATCAAAATGTGATTATATTCCCTTTCCAATTGATGATCTTTTCCAACACATCCTGGAGGATATGGAGGAACATAAAACAATTCCTTAAATAATCATAAATTCTTGTCAAGTTATAGTCACATTTTCGATAATAGCAAGGATTTGGTTCCACAAAACTCCCTCCCTAGGAGGGGTGGCTCATCTGAGAAATAATGTGGTCACTCTAGAGAAGATATGAATCCCTGATCCTATCCAAGAGGGTCATTAGAAAAATTCCCAGATTAATTGATAAAAATATTAGGAACCAATAATCATTTCAACTGGGGTATAGTTGTCTAATTCAGTGGCCTCTCAAGAGTAGGCATATATCCCTTCTTGTATATATTTAGTACATTGGTGTATCCTGATAGAACCCGAGGAGTCAATCGAATAGGAACTCGTATATAATGGCTATCATCTACCACAAGAATACCCAATCTCCCACAAAATATTGCCTAGAAATATATTGTATCAAAGGACACTAGAAAATGAGGATCATGGTCATGACCTGGCTTTACTAGAAGTTGGATTTCATGATTCAATTGAACAACTCTCAATGGTGTCGTTGGATCCTTCTAACCCATTTCCAAATTATGAAAGTAGATATAGTCATTTCATAGGTCATACCCACTACATTTTTAATTGTATATATGAAAGTCCCACCCAAATACATACCACGAATTTTTAATTTATGAATAATAAGCAATTTAATATGATATCTTATCTTCTAATGAGTGTCACAATATCCTTCCTTATAGCCGTGATGTCTTGCAGAAAGACATTTCTACCCTTGATTGTGTCCTCCCTATTGCTCCTCCCCTACATATATGCTAAAAAAATTATTCCAATAGTATGGAATCAAGATGTTATGGTAGTCCTCACCATAGTTGAACCCACTGAAAAAGTGATCATCGAACTGATGTCTTATTTCAGCAAGAAGTTCATCACCTTGATTTCATCGACCCTAAATGTTATCCCCATGGTATGCACTATAGAAATTCTCCCTGATGTCAAAAATCAAGTTATTAAGGTATTTTTTGAAATGGAATCATCAACTATGAAGGTCCTCCTTATATAAAACTTCTATATTGTCATGATGTTTCTCCCGTTACCGAGTCAAATACACAAATTTCATAACATGTATATGATCTTTGTGGGAAGAGGTGAAAAATTTCTGATACCCTATCAATATACAGTGAAATAATTTCTCAACGATGAGATGGACCGAGGAAATTAACATCTTATAAGCTACCCCCAATCCATTACCCACAAACCATTAACATGTTAATGATACCCCATTTAGCTCCACAACTTCAGACAAAATAGTAAGAATCAGTCATTTCGGAACGATTTAGTAAAAAATTCTTTGGTTGATGAACAAAATGTTATATTTTTAATGATAAAAAATGTCCCAATATTAAATATTAGATATGTTTTCCCACACCACTTAAAAGTTCGACATACCAAGGTATTTTTTATATGAAATCATACATAATATTCATCTAAATATTTGGACTTATCTATTCCACCTGAAGAACAAATTATGTCCATTGAATGTGCCCACAGACCATGAAAAAATATTGGGAGATACTTGTGAGACAAATTGACTTGGAAACCCTACTATTTTCATGGAAACCACAGTCAGAGAGAGGGAAAGATCACCAACTAACCCACCTCAACGAGATTCATAAGTTGCGTTATTTTATCGGTGAGCCCTAGCCTAGTGTTCAGATTCATTGAAGGGTAGAACATGAATAATATCATTTTACCCCATACATTTTTTAGAGAAATCTATTTGAAATGTCATAATGTACTCTAATTACCCCATGGTGTAAATTAAGTGAAATCATTTCTCAGGAAATGCGGCATGCCCAACTAGAACAAGACTTGAGTAAGTCTCAAAATAATCTCTCTCGATGAGTGAAATTAATTGAGTAACTCATGAACTATGAATCCATGATCTTTCAATAGGCTTAAATCATAGAGTAATCCAATCACTAAACACTCTTGATGTCCTCATAACTAAAATTTTTATGTCTAGACCAAACACTATATCCATCCCACATTCAATTTAAAATGACATATATCGTGAATGTAGATAGGGATGTAGGAACCATTATAGTATAGGAATTGCCCCATCCCTAGTGTTGGGGGTATTTTGAATTAATATTTCCCCCATAACACAAAAAATTCAGGATGAGGCACAATAATAAGAGAAATAGAGAAAACCCATCCTATAGGGCTAGGTCCATTTTCAAATCAACCACCATCCAATTAGAAATCATTATATTACTATTTAGGGAGGACGAAATGTTGATAGGTCTCTTGTTCTATCCCATCCCATGACTTCTTTCCCTTATAAGGGAGGCATTCAAAAATTCTATATAGAGTCTCTCTTTGAGTTTCTAAATGCTATTCAGCTCAAATAGAATCCCCGAATGGAATGAAGATATCTAAAAAAGGATGGAAAAAATCATACTATAAATATTCTGACAATACATGGTACATAATTTATTTTACATCAGTGAATTTCCTAAACATCAATCATAGAGACCACGCCAAAAATTATGAAAATTAAGTAGAACAGGGAGAGGATGGTTCCTCCCAGAATCTGATCCACCCTATGAATGTGGGGGTGCTTACCCAAATAAAGAGGGTCAACTAGAATTTGGGTGTTCCATAATCAATCTACCGCATCCTCATTAGATAATACCTAAGAGATAATGGGAAAAAAGTATGATCATCTATGGACCACACCGTCAACTTGATGAAAACAATAATCTTATGGTCATGAGTGATTTTCTTGGCCAGAAGAAGAAATGAATGAGTTGAAGAAAGTCAATGAAGAATTACATTGTGGTATAATACCTAATGAATATGATACATGGAATGAGATTCAAGGTAAACTTCATATAGGTGAACTTTAGCCACATGATTTTATCTTAGTGATTGAAGAAGGGAAAAGATATCCACCCATAATGGTGCATAGAACATCAGTCTATCTGGACCCAATCACAGTCGAGAATCATGATTTTATTTCGTAAAAAAGGAATCTAGGGCACAGTCAATAAAATCCTCAAAATATTTTCTCATATTGATATATGCTTAAAGTCTTGATAGAAGTGAAATTTCAAATCATGCCCCTCATTTTCCTGTTTAAGATCATGTTCAAAATATCATGCATCAAAGTATTATCAACATTATCGAGTCATTACCTTCTCTATTAAAAAACAAGGAGGGGAGGCATGCATTAGTAAAGCTTGAACAAAAACCTTATTCCAATTGTGTGAGAGAAACCCCACCTCCACTAATTTTTTTGTTCTCTATGATTGTTATATTTCACGGCATAGGCAACCCACAACAACATCTGATTCACTATGATAGTTTTTGTGATCCCATTCTGAGAACCCCAGATTGTGAAGAAGCACTGAAACTCAATTACATAATAATAACCCTAGAATGGTTAGTATTCTTATGGTATACATGTTTTCCTTCTCATTAGGTAATAGGATGGTAGAATATTCATCGACTATTCCTCTTCCAGTTCATCCCAATGTTGACAAAGAAAATAGATAGAGACCTATCGAATTGGAAATATAGGGAGAATGATATAGTCTCAGAATTGATTTACAGATAGAAAGGGATATACTAGTCATTGAACTAGAAATTCCCCAGTATGAGATTATTTATATGTACATTGACAACCTCCATGATGAACATTGAATGCCGACCATCTGGTAAAGTATACAAGTGATTTTTTGGATTTCTCCAACACTTCTCCATGAATGGATAACACTGTATATATGACTAATCTGAAGTCTCTAGTAACTCCACCGGTCCCATGAAAAAATAGGGAAAGATAAAGAATACTCTATAATTATTAATCTAGCCCTTGCAACTTCTCTAGCTCCAAGGCCTACAATGTATCATGAAACTCCCCATAGGCATCAACAAAAATCCCTACATCGACAAGACAAGAGGTAGGGACACATGAGAAATTCGTTCAAGGAATGAAGTAAGAAATTTACTCCTTCTGAGGTGATTGATTCAGTGAATATTTTATAGCAGATATGAACAACAATTTGTTAGGCTAACTATGTTAAATAATCTATTGGTGGGGCCAATTAGGGTATGAAAGATTCAAAATAATTCCTCTTTAGATCTTGTTTCATCATTAAAAAAACACTATTATCTCTCTTTACTATAGAAATATTTGAGTTGAAATTAAATCCCGAATGATACATAATAATATTCACTTGGTTCACACTTAATGGGATACATCCATGAAGCATAAAACATATACAGTTTGATTCCAAGAATGGTGGGTTTCAGATAGATCTCAATTATACCCAAGATCACTAGATTTAATATGATTAAATTAATCTCAATAATTTCCCCAGGGTCCATCCTTATGTATCATTCCATGGCTCACTATAGGTGGAAAGAATCATCATCTTCCTTTTCCATTTCCCAAAACTCATGGAAGGGATCCATACATAGTTTATAGATTTGTATTCCCATTCATTTTCATGAAAACAGTTATAATCAACTATATATAGATGACCTATTGAATTCATTTTTACACTCGTAGATGAAATAAACTTCTCTACATACCATTTGTTAGTGGAGATTTATTTCATGAATGGTTAATGTCCCTTCTCGAAAAACTTGTTCCTCCATGAACTGCGCTGCACTTCATAGAATGAATGCTTTATAGACCACCTCTTTTATATGGAATGGATACACTTCTGCAGATAGTATCTCGTTCTGAATACCACTTATTTCTCTATGGACCAAACATTCTTCAGTGAAAATTCCCTACTTAATAGATGAGTTCTTCTTATATAGACTACCTCTCCTCCACATACCATTTAATATCTAGAAGGTATCCTCTTCTCCATGGATCCTTATTTATTTTTACAATACAGTGCCCCACAAAAACCCTTCATGAACCTTTCCCACAAACATTATCCCCTTTCGCAGAATACACCCCACAATCCTCATCCCCTTCACAGGATCACACTAAACTATTTAGGACCTAGTCCAATTTCATCCTTGAGCTAATAATTTTTCTAATAAATTTTATGCAATAAGTAATTATAGGATCAATTTTCCATATATAAGAAAATAGATACAAAAATATCCCTAATATATTTAAAATAAAACATTGATATGGTACATCCTTTACCACGGACTGTTATACTCCATCGAAATGTTTTTCTCTGTGGTCTATGTAGTTCCTTCCCCTACAATTGTTGATCAATCCTATAAATGAAAATCATTAAGACTCCAAAAATAACCACCTCATATTACTGAATGATGATCTGTGCCACATACTATATTCCTTCTGTAGTCTTCTTCCCTCCATTGAACCACAAGACTTCCTGTGAACCATTTTCCATAAGCAGTATGTGTACCGCACTTTGTAGTCCGTATAGTGATGCTATGTGTAAATATTACCCTTTACGATTTTCTTCATCATTCCACATACCTTCTATGTGTTTTGCGAACAATGCTTCGCACTCCACAAACTGTGTACTCCTACAAAGAAAATATTCCTTTTTCAAATATAAACTCTCGATTTTGGGGCCCAAATATTTTTTCAAACACTGGGAAATTGGGCCACCAGAATCACCTAAATTGTCAAATAAGAACTATAATAATTCACTATCATATATATAATTAAACAAATAAAATAAATAAAAAAACACTAAGTGGATTAATTGAGAATTTTTTTTCTCAACAATATCCTCATTTGGGTTTGTTGATCATGAAACTCAGCTGTTGTGATATACATCCTTTTATCAACCACTTTTTGAATCATCGGATTTAATAAAACCCCTACTTCACTAATATCCCAATCATTTTTAAATCCCCCTATCTCACTTCTCATCTAATAGAATCTCCCAATATCATGAATGAATACATTTTCTCCCTATTTATTGCCACAATATATCAAAATTTTTCAATGAACCTGATGGTCACTTCATCATGGTCTTCTATAGGGTAAGGAATATGGATTAGATCATTATGGGAAAATAAAAAATTTCATAGGGAGAGGGGTCCCACATCCACACGTTTTCATGTTGAATCATTCGACTGAAATCGACGATCTAGTCGATGACATTAAAATATCTATTTGGGTAAGGCCTTTGTTAGAATGTATGCAACCTGTTGTTCTATAGGAATATACTTCTACCTCACAAGCCATTTCCCCACCTTATAAAAGATAAAATTATACTTGATTTCACTTTGATTTGTTCTTCAGTGATAGACTGACTTTTTTTAAGATTTATATCACATGAAATATCACAATGGATTCTGATTGAGGACATAACTTCAAATATGTTATCATCAATATGTTGCTTCATCCACATTAACTATGTGCATGCTTGTATAGCCACAATATATTGTAATTTTGTGGTGTTCAATGAAATGAAGTCTTGTTTCTTTCTTATCCAATAAATAATCAATCCACCATTATAGAAAGAACAACGGGATATTGATTTTCTTTCATCTAATGAATCATCCCAATCTTCTTCTATATTACCTAACAACTCATACATTGATTTTTCATTGGCCATTACACACACATCTATTATTCCCTTCATATTCCAAAGTAACATTTTTACTAAAAGAATGTGGATTTACTTGTGATTGCATTGATACCACACTTCATGACATGTGGTAAAAACAATATTTTGTTATGTCACTATCAGGTATAATTTCTTTCTAATGATATACCTGTATCCGATGACATTAACCGATTTTCCTTCATCCATTCATGATTGTTTTATCAGAGTATCCACTAGAGTAATCAAATCAATGTAATTATCATATCCATATATTCCCAAAACATCCTTTTCATAATTATATTTGATAAATTACTATTCCATTATTTTCTTATGATACCTGTAATCCAAAGAATAATGTCAGTTCACCAATCAATGACATTTCGAACTCACATTCACGAATTAGTAAAACTGTATGAACTATGCTTTAATGGATACACCAAAGATTATGTCTTCAACATAGGATATCACCATAATCATCTCATTAATTTCATTTGTGGCATAGAGATTTAAATCAACTCCACCGCACTAAAAACCATGCTTCTTCAAATACTGATCGAGCTTTAAATACCATGATCATGGTGCCTTCTTCAACCCCAAAATTGATTTCTTAAACCAAAATACTCTTTTACAATCATCATGAATGACAAAACCATATAGTTAATCAATATACACTTCTTCTTCTAGAACCCCATTCATAAAATTTGATTTGATATCCATATAAAAAAATGAACCTTCTTTCCATTTCTTTGGACAAGAATTTTATGATAGTATTTATCCTCGAAACAGGTTCAAATGTCTCATCAACATCAATACCCACTATCCTGGAGTACCCTTTTCACAGTAGTAATTCTTTATTTAATATCACTACACCATATTCATTCATCATACTGTAAAAGAATCATTTAGTCCTTAAAACATTTTTATTTTATGGCTTGAAAACAATATCTCATGTCTAAATTTTTTTCAATTTGTTCATGAAATCCATTCATTCCATGAATCCAAGTCTCATCTCTATTTTCTTCATCAAAACAAGTGTCTTATACTTGTGATAAGTATGATACCTGATATAGAGTCTTCATTCTCTTTATCTCTACTAGCGTTTTCTGATCAGCAATTATGTTTTGTCTATCAATTTTATATCTCCTTATTGGTCTCTATGTAGATAGTTATTTATTCTCATCCTCAATATAATCTGAGTCTTATTCTGGATCATCCTCTAAAATTGGAACATCTAGTGATATACTTATCTTATCACTATCATCCTATGTATGATCATGTATTTTCTGATGTTTCTACTGATTATCCACTATAGTTAAATCGTTGGTTTTAACTACATTTCTAAACCATTTGTTGATGAATTTAGATTCTTTACTTTTATTGGAGTATTTAAGAAATATCCCTTCATCTCAATGGGATTAAAACATCATGGGTTTTCTTTATTGAGAATAGAACATTTACTTACAAAGATACAAATGTACTTTAGTGTTGGATACATTCCATAACACATCTCATATGGAGTCTTTTCTTCCTTCAGACACAATAGAACCCTGTTAGATATTTGGATTGATGTCAATATATCTTTATTCCATAATTTCTTTGGAAAGTCCTTTTTGATATGAATTGTGTCCATGTAGTTGATGATCTCATTTATCCTCTCAACCAGACTATTTTTTAGGAGTTCTTACTAATAAAACCTAATTCCTTATCCAATTTTTATAAAAATAATATTCCACTCAAATAACATTAAATTTTGTACCATTATACATATGAAACAACAAAATCATCTTTCTAATCATCCTTTCAAATTCCCTTTGATAATATTTTATAGAACCAAACACATCATACTTGAAGGGAATAAAAAATACCCTTGCCATCCAACTGAATTCATCATTTAAAAAAACATAATATCTCCTCCCATAAATATATTTTGGGTAAATAAATCCATATACATTAATATCCACCAACTCAATAACTCTTTTTGACCTTTTCTCTTCTTCCATATATGTATTTTGAATGATATTACCTTGTTGGAAGGCATCACATGTATTAGTACGATCATCTGATAAATATGGGAGGTATAAAAAAATCACATTACAAAATATCTTCCAATGAAATTTTGCTCAGGTAACTAGTTTGATTATGTCGTAACATGTCTCTCATCCCTGGAAAGAAATAACATAATTTTTTCTCCACTAACAATCTATATATTTCCTTTCATATTATTTCTTTGCAAAACATCAATGTTCTTTTTTCCTTGAGGAAACCTAATTTATTAGAAAAAATTATGGAATGTCTTGAGTCACCTAGTTTACTAACACTACGGAAATTCTGACTAAGTCCTTTGGTAGCCATGTCATCATAAAATCTCATTTCTCTTTTACCCAACATGGATTTTAATGAGAAAAATATCTTTATGCCTTCATCACTTCCAAATCTTATGAAACCTTCCTTCTTGTACCTGATTCCTATCACGAGATCCTAATTTCCTCTCATATCTGATGTGCATTCACTATAAATATTCCATGTTATGCTGCGATCTGATTCTTTAATTTGAATCTTTGAAACTAATTCATGTTCGTCTCTCTTTATTTGTATTCATGTATTTGAATTCATACATGATTTGGATTGATCATCATTATCTTTCTTAATGTATGATTGACCAACTTTATCATCTAGAAATGAAAATCAATTTTGCATTTTCAGATCATTTGATGATAAATTTCATTGCTTCTTGTTACTAGATTCAGTCTTATTTGGTATATTTCGTCTAGATTATTGATGAACAATATCTTTCCATGTGTTTGAATCCTTCACACCTGAAATGGTGGCCATAAATTGAAGTCATGGATTAATGATCTCTGTATTTCTACCTATATTGGTCTTATTCTCTTGGATATATCTTTTATATGGAACATAAATTTTTTTAGTGTTCCATCTTCCCAAAACAATATAAAATAATTAAGGGTTATTTCTATGGGCCAATAATTCACTACCAGTTCTCCCTTGGGATCTCGGGATCATATGATTCTGATTCATACCCAAATGAACCTTCAACCACATAATAACTGTCTGTGGTGAAACTATAACCATTACAACATTATTTTTACAATCAATAACCATACCATTTGTATCATTCTGGTCAATCATTTTCCTTTCATGACACTCATTTTTGTACTTTACTAGACTCAAAGTAACACATTTACTTTTCCTATTTCATGTGTGTCTTGCATTACATGAGTAAATAGTTTCTCCCTATCTTTTATTTTTATTCACAAACTGACAACATCCTCTTTTGAACTTCAATATATTTGATTTTTTCTTTTCTTGTATTATTCAAACTATTAATAGCACTTTTCTATTTTTAATTTTTGAGTTTTTACAAAACCACCTTTTCTACGATTTGTATTGTTGAAGACTTTAGGTTTTCAATTTCTCCATTCAGCTCAAACTTCTATTTTTCTTACACCTATATATATTATTTTCAATCACAAAACGCTTTATTTTATTTCATGGTTTTCCTCTCTCCAATTGTCAATCTCCTAAATATATATTTATAATTCATCCCAAACATCATCTATTTCTTCTACATATCCCTCATCAATTTATCATTATTCCTTTGTTTGATAATTTCTGACAATTTCCTCCATTGAAGCATCTTCCTAATCCTTGCAGTCCTCCATCTATTCTACTATATATTATTCATAAATTTCTTATTTCTTTTGAAAAAATTAATCTTCTTCAAAAATTTCTCTTAGAAATTATCCATACATTCACATTGGATGACTTCTTCTTCCAGGGGATTTCATCATTTTCTTCTTCATCATATTGAGAAATCATAGGATAGCTTGCAGAAAAATGTACACTATTTCCACATTGAAATCATCCCTGTAGATGTTTATCATTGATCATTCATCTTCCAATTTTCATATTTAATGATATAAATGAGAAGAAATCACCCAAATTGTCTTCCTCTTTAATATCTTCAATAGAGCGATTATTTATGTCCATGAATTACACATCTTTTGACTTCCCCTTATCAATAACATAAATATAATAATTTCTCATTTCATATTCAAAAAGAGTACTATGAAAGTTATCCAATGTCATCTCCCTCAGATATTTATCTTCAAACATAGATCAGTTAGGATTAAACTAAGGTGGATGTTTTCTCAAGATTCGCTTGATAATATTAATATATTCAATAATTTATCTAAGACTATTAATGTATTCCACAACAACATTCAGCTGATCCATTTATGTATATACATACTCATTAGGATGCATTCTGAGATCATCATATTTGTTTCATCGAAAGTGAATCTCTGCTTCTCTGACTTTTGAGTCACCCATATAAATATCCAGCAACGTTTTCCACATAACATTTGATGACTTACATGAATTCACCACTGTATAAATTTCATGTGATAAGGCTCCACCAAAACAATTGATCCCATTAGTATCTGTATCCAATTACCTTCTATCACCTTCTGATATAGTACCACTATTGGAAATGGTTGATATTTTTTACATAGATACTATAAATACATCCATTCTTAATGATCAGAAGTAATGCTGAATTTTTTTATTCAATAATTGAAAATTGTTCCCATTGAATATCAAAATATCTTACATTTTGAAAAACACCACTTCTTCAATTGAGATAGAACCAATGACTTCAAACCTTTTTCCATAAATCCAATTTTTTTTCAACTACGATTGATACCACGAGAGGATGGGGGATGGGGTGAATCTAGGTATGAGAGATTCATACTACTACCCCTCAATTTCTTATTTCATCATTATAAAATGCAGATATATTTCATTCCCATAGTAATATATGACCAAAAAATTAAATCATACAAAAAATCCCCATATATTAGTTGGTTAACCCTCAATAGGCTACATCCAAGGAGAATACAATGACAATGTGTTGATTGTACTAAATCCACTAAGGCTCGCTTATAATAATGGAGATTCAAGAATTATATAACCTATACCCTGAATCTCTGCCTTTATATGTTTTGTGGTCATATCACTAGTTTCCCAAGGGTCTTCTCTTATGTCATTTTCCCAAGCTTACTACTAGTGGAAATGTTCACCATTTTTCTAATCATTTTCTCACTGTTCCTAGAAGGGATCCACTGAAAGTTTATCGACTTGTAGGTCCCTTAGTATTCATGATAGAATGAATCATCAACAATAGATAGATGATATTTTTAATTCCATTTTCATCCATATGTGATATATAAATTTCTACATATTATTAGATACCATTAATTTATTTTGATAAACATTTATGTCCCATCTTGAAAAACCTACTTCCTCTTTGAATTGTGCTTTAATACATAGCGCATATGTTTCCTGAATTGTCTCTCCTCCATCGACATCCATCTCTTCTGTATGCTATATCTCCTTCTATGGACCACTTCTTTATCCATGGACCAAAAAATATTTTACAAACCATACCTAGTTCTTGGACATGTTCTTTTTTCATCGACTACCTATCCTCTGTTGAAAAAATGATGGCCTATGAACCGCCAATTCTCTAGGGATCCTTCTTTAATTGTGGGTTAGATTTCCCCACAAAACCTCTTTGTGAATTGTTCCCACAAACTCCTTCTCCTTTTGTGGGATACACCTCTCAAACCACTTCTTCTTATAGAACCCACAAGAACACTTTTGTCAATTGAAAAATTTCATCCCAGAGTGAAAATTTTTTCTATTGAAAAATTATATCTATGTAATGATTGTATTAGCTGTCCCATATAGACAAATAGATCTGAAAATCTCACTAATTTGTATTACATAAAATATAGATGCAGTACAAACATCACCACAGACAGTTATCCCCCCATGAACCATTTCTCACTGTGGTCTATGTAGTGCCTTCCTCTATGGTTGATGATAACATCCATGAATGAAACCCTTTGCATATCCACAAGTCACTACCTCCTTTTCACAAACTATAATCCATTCTGTATACTTCAAGCCTTCCATGAACTTCTTTAATCCCTCAAATAATAAGAATTACCTTGAATCATTTCTCTAAATGAATTTCATACAACACTACGTAGTCTACATAGCACTACTATGTGTAAGTATTCAATTAAAAAATTTAATTCATCAATCCGTGTACCTCCTATAATGTATGAAAATTGTGCTTCATGGTCCTCAAACTCGGTTCTCCTATGTATAAGATCATCCCTTTCCAAAAAAACACATGATTGTAAGGCCAAAAATATTTTGTAAACAATGGGATATATGACATCCTTAAACATCTTCTTGGGAAAAAACCAACCATACTCATTCTCAGTCATCTGACATTGTCATCAAAAGACAATCAACCCAAAAAACCAAGAAGATGTGCAAAGGGATTTTTTCCCCAAAAAAAATTATTATTCCAACTGGATCTGAAAATGAATAATGAGTTGACTTTTGACGACATACCATATTTTTTCCCCTTTAACATGATAGTGGGACACACCATCCAAGAGTGTTTCATCCACAATGAAATATTTCAAAAAATGATAGATTCTAAACAAGTAAAACTAGGATTTCCAAAAGCACATGTAGCATATGATTCCAATACTAAAGTTGATGATAGAAGTGAGTGATAAGAATTAGATATTAGTAGAGAACAAAATTTTGATTGTTCTATGAGTCCAAATGAAATCAAGAAAACTCTTTGTATTCTCAAATCATAGTTAAAATAACCAATTATTCCCCCAACTACTCCTACTGCAATGTAGTTGACATCTTTGGCCTCAAAAACCTAAAAAATAAGACCATCCAAAAACAAGTATGACAATTAAGATGGGGAGAGAGAATAGGAAGATGAATATTAATCATTGAAAATTCCATGTTTGAAATTCACAGACTATAAGCTACTAGATGTGAAATTACATGCACTGCCCCGCTAAATGGAACAACCAAAATTAGTCATCCACACAGTGTCCTCGTCAGATGCGGAGTTGATCTTAAGGTACATTGATTTCATTCAATTAAAGTATATCTTATCCTATGATGAGTATGGATATTATCCTGTGTACCACACACCAAATTGAGGTGATAGAAGAAGAGGAACTATGAACTAGGGGTACCAAAGAAGGCGTAACCATGTAAGATGTCTTTGTTTTGGACGCACTCCTATGAAAACAATTAATTATGTAGAAACCAATGAAAGAGATCTTAATTTGAGCTAACCGACATATAAAAATTTTCATAAATCATCTTGAAGCCACTATGTCTTTATCAATATGGAATATCCATTTAAAGAGAAACAACACTCTAATTGCACTCGACATGAAAGTAGACCTACCCATCCCAAACCACCAAGAATGAGAAAACCTCTAAATACTATCCTAAGGGGCTATCCATCTTCATGTAATTCTAAAACACCTAAAAAACCTCTAAAACAGTATCCCCACACAAGAATGCACCGAAAAATAGGGTAAACTTTATATATTCTGAATCAATTATCCTTGGTACCACCCAAAATATCAATACTGAAAAACATGATATTTTGAAATTAAACCATAGGGAAGCACTCACTAAATTTTTCTAGTACCCTTAGATTTATAAGCCAAAGAAACCACCATAGAGGTCTATTAGAAGAATATTGATTATATTAAATTACAAATGGTTATATTCTCTCCAAATAAAGATGATGAAATCATTATTTTGGGGAAGATCAGGCCATTGTATGTGTCCAAAAGGATAAATGGAGTTGATGTCTGAAACATTTTCAATGATAATGCATCTAGAGTTTATCTCACTCTAGTTTGAACACTTAACAGGATAGAATATTTTAAATATAATCTATCACCTACCTCTATAATGATGTAAGGAAATGCTAGAATTTGGTATAATCCATTATTCCAAATCATGATCACGACTCAATTTGGGGTGCCTATAGTCAACTCATATTTCTCATGGTTCAAAATAAAAAAAAACATCAATGTCTTTCTAGGAAGGCATCAGTTGCCCTAAAACACACAAATAACCTCCTTATACCATCAATGCATCAAATAATACATAAATGGACATATCAAGATGTTATACATCGATATGGCCCCATTCAAATCCTATGAGTCACATTACATTCTCACAAGATTCTATCAGTGAAAGGGATATAACCCTCGGTTGATGGTGTTTAATGTGACACCACCCTGAATGGCCTATAAATTATATAAGATAACCCATTATAGATGATAAGTGATTAATATGTACTACTGATCATCCTAATTGGGAACATTCATACAAATTTAGATGCATTTTCATAGTTATCCTGATTTAATTTGTGGTCACCATGTCTAATAGTGTTGAAACAATATGTTGACACCAATATAATGTTGAATTCTCAAATGGAAATTCCTTTAATCCATCCCTATATCACCATGAGTCCCATTCATCACCCACTATTATTGAATAGGTAGAAGACACTCCTCTATCCCACAATTTTTTCTCCCTAAAAAATCCCCTCCTTATTTCCATGGTAGAAGAAGTCACTCCAACATAAAAATCCCAAGCTCTAAACTCCTCTATCAACTCTAGAGATCTCATCCTGAGACTTACTTCCATATTTGAACAAGTGGAACAAGATGAAGAATAAAATGATGAACGGGAAGTCATTATGTATGCTCCTCTAGAATTTTATGAGGGTGTTTCTACCACCATTGATAAACTCATAGAAATAAATATGTTTATAGTAGAATATCCATCACCCACCTTAGTTAGTGCAACCATGTAAATAGAATTGATAGATATATGAACCTCATTATTAAAAAAATTGAGATTTATTCTCATGGAACTATAACAAAATTATAGTCTATGATCTCTAGGTGGACACTAACTAAATTGGCCTTTCAAAATATCATCGGTGATATAAAAAAGTAACAATAAGTGCACACTCAATACATGCTGCCAAAGTAGAGGCCGAAGTTGAAAATATCATCATAGCTGACATCTGTTGGGATGTAAAATACCCAAAATGTTTTTCCAATATAGTCCATGTCAAAATTAATAATGTAAAAATAAATGTTTTCGTCGATTTCCAGGATCTCAACAAGAACTTCTTGAAGGATGATTTCCCCGTCCCAAACACAGAGCTGTTGATTAATGAAACTAATAAATATCAAGATATCTTATTCATAGAGTGTTATTGGGGATACAATAAAATATGGATGGACTTATAATATGAATAATTTGTGGCCTTTAGCTACCCCTTGGAGTATTTTACTATCATGTAATTTATTTTGGCTGGATGAATATCATCAGGACATATCAACAAACCATGCCTCACATTTTGAAACCCTTCATTAGATAATTCTCCAAATTATATGTTGATGATATGGGGATAAAATCATGGAAACACTCAGACTAGATGACATATATTGGAACATTCATTAACAAATAGTGATAACATGGTATAAAATTTAACCTCTTAAAATGTTCCTTTGGAATTACATAAAGAATGTTTCTTGTCTTCATCGTATGCTGGTGTGAAATTGAGGTTGACCCCGATAAGAGAAATATTATACTTTCCATGTCACATCGTACCCTCAATAATTTCAGGTTACATCAAAGAAACTTAGCCTAATTTTGACACTTCATAAAAAATCTTAGAGGAAGAGGTTTTCCATTCACCATGTTGACGAAAAAATGGATTATATATCAATGTAATGATGATTTTCTAGATGAATTGGATAGTCTAAATAAAAATATCTAAATACCACCATTGATAACACCACCTATAAAAGGATGATCTCAAAACCAATATGTGAATGCCTTGGATAGATCACTATGATTCTTAATTTCACAAAGGAACAATGCTGATAGAGAAAATATTATTAATTATATCATGAAAATCATGATTGATGATGAGACTAATTACATAGATATTGAGAAGGGGTGTCTTGTGATATAAATTGTACTACAAAAATTGAGGCACTACCTACAAATATCATGAGGTCTATTTGGTCTCTTGTAGCAACCCTTTATAATATATCCTTATCCTTTTAATGTTGAATGAGAATCTGTATTGGGTGGAAGTCAGCCTGCAATAGTATGACATCTAGTTTATGCCTCAGAAATAAATAATTGGGTAGAACAAAGTAGATTTTATTGCAGAGGATCCCTTGGGAGAAATTACATCATTGTATACTGAGTAACTCGATGAATTGGTTTTATCTATTCATGAAGATCCACACATATGGGATATTTATTTTGATTTTGATTCTAGAATCCAAACTAGAAAAGGATGGATTAACCCAAGCTCAACAACGTGGGGCTAGGTTTTCTACTCACATATCCATCAAAATAATTTCTTACATACTTCTTCATTCTATTAGAGGGGTGAAAAAATTGTGGTTGAGTATCCGGATCTCATTTATGGGATATAGATTACATTTCATGGAGAATATAATAACAATAATTTAAAAGGGGATTTAGAATAGGTCATCAAGAAGGTCCATGATTATTATTTTATTATAAAAGAAAAGTTAATCCCTATGTTAGAACAAAAAACCAGATAAAATACCATGGATATGGATTAGAAAATTCCTCCACAAATCTAGATGCTCTAGAAAGGAATGAAATAGTCATCCTCATTCTTCAATACAAAATAGTATCACCATATGTTAAGGTCAAAATAAAAAACATCTAGGATATTATCCACATCATATATCATTAGGTCACTACCACTGGCTAGATGAAAGCCACTGTGGACAACCATAAAATGGAAGAGTTCCCACTAGATAGGTCTAGAGATGAGAAAATTAAAAGCTATGAAATTAACTTAGTTAAGTATGATGAAAAAAATAAAAAAATTCCCTCTACAAGGGAATCCTTGATGGGGTCCATCTTAGGTGCATTGATGGAGAAGAGAATACAACTATCATGATGGAAGTGAATACGAGAGACTGTGTTTCCCACCAATCCATAAACAATATCTCCCATAAATTTAGAAGGATTGGATATTGTTGGACCATTGTAACACATGACTATAACACATTCACTAAAAAGTTTCATTCCTTATAGGTTCATGCAAATTTCATCCACCAACAACAAGAGTTAATTCAAAAAACGATGCACTCTGGGCCATGCACCATACATGTAATGGATGTCATGGAACCATATACTCTTTTTATGACGAATCATTTCAAGTATATTCTCATAGAAGACGAAAATACTGTAATGTGGGAAAATAAATATATTGAAAAGATTTTGTGGAAAAAAAGTGTCAAATTCACGAAATCTAACATCATCACTAGTTTTGGTATCCCTTATAAAATACAGACACCCAACAAACCAAATTTATAATATGTTGAATAGAAGAAAATATATCAATAGTATGTTACAAAGTCCTCTAATTTAGACTAGTACTATATCGTAGATAACGAAAAACTAGAGGCATTTAAAAATTCTATATCTAATATACTCCACATGATAGTTGACATGTATAAGAATACATTGATGGACTGGATCCTCTATAATTTGTGGACCTACCCGATCACAACTCACAATGCCACCCTGAAACCCCATATTCTTTAGTATTTGGGAAAGAGGTGGTCATACCCATTGATTTTTAGTTTCTCTCACTCCATGTTTCCATCTCTGATCAATTTTTGTTAGATAAGCACTCCCAAAAACAACTAAATGACTTATAGTGACTATATGAAAATAGATTTTATACCATTCACCATTTGGAGGATCAAAAAATATAATTACACAAGACATTAGGAAAAATGTTCTCCTATGGTATTTCCTTGAATGAGTGATGGGTTTAGTTCCTAGGACTTCAGTGATTCTCGAAAATAATCTACCAATGTTGAAACCAAAATGGGAGGGACCATCACACCACAGATAATGTCTATACTAATGAAGCATATTCCCAGACACTAATAGATGGAATTCTTACTATGGCTCACACCAAGTGAATGTTCCATAAGAAATATTTTTTTAATTACACATCCCTCATCATTAAGGCATGATTACAAACAACATTACACCTTTCTCATTACCACAAAATGATAAACATCATGGAACATCATCCTGACAAAATTATTTTAAAATATGTGGATCTCATCTTTACCGCATGATGATAAAATGATTGGAACCATTATCCTTGATGCATAACATTAAACATCAGGGCACGTCCTTCTGACCAGATAACATGAAACTGTACCTAGGTTATCATCGCAACATGACACAACAATGCTTCCATTCTCCAGAGATCAGGATTTTAAACTGAAGTATTCATGGCATTATCATCAATTTGTTAAAATATGTTGAATTAGGGGCACTCCCTCCATTTACATAAACTAGGAATTATAGTTCTCACCGTATGATGGTAACGTATATATGGAACATCATTTCAATCAATAATTCACTATACATGAGCTATATCTATACAAGAGAATTTTTAAATTCCAATTATTCATACATGAGATCCAGATCCACATAGGATGTCTCTCTCTGCAGAAGTACAAGTGTATTAATTAGTATTCGTACAAGAATCATAGGGAAGGAAAGACCCTATTTTAGTGTCTGAGGCACTAATATTATGAAAAATATATTCCTCGGTGGATGGCTCATACCTTGCATGAAGAATTACCACCCAAAACTACATGTTTATTGATTCCCATCATCACAGGATACATAGTGACTTCTAGACTCATCTTTTCAAGACAAGATGAAAATTTACCTACATGGGATGAACTTATTATAATCCTTTGGCATCAATGACTCTTTCTCTGTTGTTATTTGGATTCTTGTAGGTCTAAAAATTAATCCTTATCATATTTCCTCATGTTATGAAGTTAAACTGAATAGAACAATGATGAACTAACATAAGAGAAAATCACATTTAGCATCAGACATCTACCACACCATGTTTCAGAACTATGTGGGTCTTAATTCCTACCATCATATGATATGTAGTGATGACTAGACTCTTTAGGTGGAGCCCAGATACAAATTTATCTCCATAATAGGATGATTTTCATTTAAACCATTGGCCTTAGGGCCTCTTTTAAAATCAGTATTATGCCTGTTTCATGTTTATAAAACCATCATTCTCATTGTGTTAACAACATTTATCCTTATTTTACGATGGTAAACAACACAACGCCATCCTGATTCCCTCATCCAAGAGGTCATCAAACATTCCATAGGTCATCTACCATGCCATGTTCAGGAACTACATATGGATTGACTCCAACTATAGAGGATACATAAAAAATCCTTCAATAATATCATCGGTCTAGTATCATCTAAGAAATATTAAATTCCACCCTCCAATTATATGTTCCTAACCGATGTATGTATTTTTCATTCAAGAATGTCGTTTGTCTTGATTCCCTTTCATATGAGATATGCAGCGACGACCAGAGGTTCATTCGTTGGGCCCAGCTGAAAATTCATCCAACCTTCTAGACTCTTAGCCTAAGTCTCCATTAAGAGTGTCTGGTGTGTCATAGTTCCTTTTAAGTCCTCATTTATGTCGTATCATAGTGAATATGCCATGCACCACCAATCAAAACCTTTATTGTCTAGTAGTCTTTATAACATAACATTAAATTGTGCTACCAGACCTTCTAGATAAAGGATGATAAAATAGGGAACAACCATCACCCATGAAAAAATATGGTAAATGGTTTAGTGACATCATGATGTACTAACCATGGAGAACACCGTCTTTAGCTTCAGTAATCCAGAATGTCGTGTTCGAGAAGAAACTAAAGTATAATTTCTGTCACAAAAGATATGTAGTGAAGCCTGAATCTCAAATACAGGGTCCATCCATGATATATTAAAAAGTAAATTACCTCCTTTTTATTTATGAGTCAGATATGCATAGGGATCCCCTTACTAAATAAATATGTGTGGCCTGATTCTTCATTTTGAAAAGATATGTAGTGAAACCAATGAATCTTTCCTTATTCCCAAACATAGGTAAAAATAAAATTAATTAAAAATTCCCTATAAAATTATTGATGTTTTATTGAAGATATCATGAATTTAGGTCCCTCATGTATAGATTCATAAATGAAATAGAAATTACACCCTCTAAGAATGATCCATATATATATACAGAGTTTCTAACTCCATATAAAATCTCAGTTTGAATGATTCTTATATTTTCAAATACCTCCTCTCCATTAATCAAACCCTGGGCCCCAAAAATTTTGTATCACCATAAACCTCCTCATTCAATATATGTGGATTTAATTTTATTGAAGACACATTTGTATTAATTTGGATAATATGCCCTAGTTTTTTATGCATAATTTTTTCTCAAAAAAGGAATATGGAAAAATACAAACTCATTCCTAGAAAAGTATTTTCCTAACTCCATATCCACTTATATCCTATTTTACATGTATCATTTCTCTTGATATGAGAATCCCTAGAACCATGGTTTATAATTTCTTTCCCCTGAAATGTACATGGAATTTTAGAACATCGCAGCCTGATTAGCCTTGAGTTTCTCATGATTCTAATAAAATGTAGTCTTAGTCGTATGAACTAAAACTAAAGAACATCCTATCATCCTCACTCCATAACATTAAAATATGTGGACCATGTAATAATTACATGACACTAAAATATCATATTATTAAGAACTAATTAGGGATTTATTGTCACCCTTGTTTGATAAGTAGTGATTCACATCTCTTCAAAATTGGGTCCAACAGAAAAAATCAAATTTCCCTCCTTTTCATTTGTATGGGTCAAAACTGCACGAGAAATTTCCAGACACAGTAGATAATGTTTCCCCCCATATTCATATTCATGAAATAGATCAGAAAAGGAGAGTCCATTATGATATTATCCCCATTGGAGATATCTTATTAAAAACATTTCACAACTCCTATTTGAGAGGATGATCTATATGGGAGGGTTTTAGACGAGCCTAAACATATTCAATATCTCCTATGGAATGGTAAATTTCCCTTTATCCTCAAAAAAATTAATTTCCAAAAGGGTGGACATTCCAAGAACTACATATGGCTTGATTCTGGATCATACGAGATAAGTAGTGGCACCCAGACATGTCGTTTTGGCCCCAATCATAAAATCCATGCTCCATAAAATTGGGTGATAAATTTCTATACTATAAATGTTAAACTACATAAATAATGCCCTTTCATCATGATGATAAAATTTACAACAAATGGCTATAACTCATGACATAAAACTGCATTACTGATGTCCTTAACGCCAGACGTTAAACAACAGTTAATATTTACTATCATTATGACATTAAAATTAATGGGTTTTTTATAACATTAGACAATTCGATTCCTCTCCCTGAAGGATACATAGTGACACTAAGATCATAATTCTTGGATTAAGACAAAAAAAATATGTCAATTCCCTATGCATGGTTCAAGAATGTGCAACGAACCTCCCCTACTTGTATAGGAGAAATATCTCTACTTATTTATATTAAATTTTGGTTGAATACTTTCACAAAAAAAACTATACATCTAGAAATTTATGAATATTCATAACCATCACCAAACATCAGATGTAGGGGGCCAGTGTCTGTATGACACCTTTGTTTAACTATGAATAATATGACCCAACAATCTTTAATGAATTTTACCACAAAAAAGGACTATCTACTACAGGTAAATTCATCCATAGGAGAGGATATTACTACCTCAATACACCCCCAATGACTTTTATGTCCCACATCACTCTATGGATTAAAAAAATTACCAAATTACATTTTACAACATGTTCCTCCTTCATCCCTAAATATGATAGAACATTCTTTGGAATAGAACCATAAAAGGGATAATTTTTTCCCTTTGGTAAAATAAATGTTATCTTAGATTTTAAATCATGAACTTACTAGACATAAGATATTAAAATGCACCACCAATGTCTTGAATGCATGGAATTATTTTACACCAAGCTTCATCCATCATTTACACAAGAAAATTCATTTGGGAGTGGTTTCCCTTTCATGATAAAATCATATACATATGCCCTCATGATGTTTATATATCGTTCACATGAAAAGACACCGTTTATGGTCATGATAAATACAAATTTTCATAATATTACATGGCCATCAAAAATAAAGGGACAATTTCATGATGACAATTTTGTTTCAATATGAACAATACGCACTAGTCAACTCTGTATAATATTCTCACTAAAAGGTTATCAATAAAGGGAAAATCAGTTCCCATGAGAGGCTGGGACTACATCTATATACCCAAGTGGCATCATGTTGGATTCCTTTATTATAGTTACTCCCCATGTACATTCCCAATATAATGTCTATGATTCAAAAATCAAAAAACTAGGGCTGAGAGAAACTCTTTATTCATGTTTGAATAATATTAAGATGTTCTTGGATAACAAACCCCATTGGGTCCCTTAACCCACAATCCATGGACAAATCTATCCGACCTAAAGAATTAGTGAAATTAGTCTAGTTTTCAAGACTCTAAATTAACAATGAATAGAGACAAAAAAAAACTTTCTAGGGTTAAATCCTGTTGAATGAAAATTGTGTAGAATTCAATTATCAATTTTCTATGTCTGCACTTCACATGGTTTAAGAGTAATATCATGAAATAAGAATTTAATGAGGCACAAATCTTGTTAGGAAGAAAAACAACAAAGGGTGTCATAATAAAAAGACATGTTATTCCCACTAAGCCTGCACTATAGTGGGAATTGGACAAAATTATTGCTATAATAGAAAATACACAAATACCATATGGTTTATAATGTGACCCCACCAGTAGTAAAATTATGTTCACTATATACACTGGATTAAGACCAAATTAGAGAATTGTATAATATTTCATTAAAATTTGATGTGCTTATACATCAGAGTATCCTCCTCTTCATCCCAATCATAACACATTACGATGGGGGGAATATGTTGGGTCCTGAAAATAACAATTTATGAAGTGAATTATATCAGGATTAGAAAATGATAGATGTAACAACCTAGAATAATATCAATGAGATTCCCCTTATTGTGTTTATTTTATGCAGAATATAACACATAAAATCACATAGAAAACATAATACAAACATTATAAATTATTAATGAATGAAATAATTGTTATTTCTATATATTAAGAAACCAATACTGATGAAATAGTTTCACGACCTTAGGAACTGTAATATGAACTTCAAAAATACTAAATCAACTGAATGACTAATAAACCCAAGCATGTTTAAATAAATAAAATTTAGGCATCTTATATAGGAATGTATGATATAATTAATTCAGAGTATAATAATGTGAATATTTTAAAAATTTATAATTATTTGTTGGTATTTTTGTGAGTTAGGAATAATTATTTACAATTTAAAAATTTTAAAAATGGATTAAAATAAAATTAATATTCATAAAATGTATTAGTAAATCAATATTTTTTACTTATTATTTTATAATAATTCAATGAGACTTGGTTCATTTTTCAGAGTGTTATAAAAATAGTTGTAATATTAAAAACATTATTTTTAATGTTAGTAATTATTTTAAATAAAAATTTAATTTTATATATTTTTAATTTTTTTATTAAAATTTATTTCATTATTGTTTTCTTGAAGTAAAAAATGGTTATGTTGAATTTTTTGGATTTTTATAAAATAACTGAAATTATAATGAATAATAAAATATAGTAATTTACGGTGTAAATATATTTCAAGATAAATAAAATATCCTTTGAGTCATGGATTATGTAAGTACTATAATCTCAAAAATTCATTCATTATTTTAATAATTATCATTTTAATGATCAAACTATTCATAGTCTTGAGCCAAAATAATAAACAAATGAATAATATATTAAAAAACACCCCTCACAACCCCTTCACCACACATGTTCCAAGTATTATGCCTTGTAAAAAAATTTCCCAATCCACATTCCAAGACCCCCCCTCATGTCCAAGATCTCTTGGTCTCATCAAATTTCAAAAACTATTTCCTTAAGTAGGTTCTCATGGTGAAGAATTAATGTGGTAAAATCATCTTCCTTTTCCTTGTAATTTATTTTAAAGAACTTTTCATTTATTATTCTCTCCTCACCCCCTCATACAAATATAATAAAAATTATAGTGTAATACATGTAATTTAATTTTATTATACTGATGGAATAATAACTTATCAATCCTCTTCCCCTGTCCCTTTAATTCTAAAACATGAAATTCCATCCCTGAGGTGTTGTTTTATTGTCCTCAAGGATAACAAATTTTCATTTTCTTTCACTGTCTTCAAGGATATTCATGAAACAATTTTAATGGTTGAAAATGAATTTAAAATTTATAATATAATTTATTTTTGGATTTAAAATATTTACATAATTATAAACAATAATACAAAATGAGTATGTTATGATCGATAACCATAGTAATAATAAAAATGATTATCACTAAATGTATTATCTAATTATTCATCGTCATATGATATAAAAATGATAGATAATACCAATTACACTTATGGTTTTACATTAATGAAATATAATTACAATTATAGGGAATTATAACAATTTTAAATTAACTACATTACTTATCAATAACAGAACTAATAATGAGAACCCAGAAAATGATTTCTTTTGAATGATAAATTGTATCTTATATCTCGTCAAAAAGACCATAAATAAATTAAATAAATGTATAAAAAAATTACTTGTCAAAAAGGTGATTAATAAATTGAATACTGTAATTAATTATGTTATCTAGGACACTATGGTCATGTGAAGAAAACATTCAAACATAAGGTAAGGGTTTTCTTCCCAATCCTCTATTTTCAATCAGGTTATGCTTTCTCCCCCTATACAACAATGTTATTACCAATTAATTTTATATGCTTTTATACATTTGGTTTTTATGTCCCAAACAGACCCACATACTCAAACATATATATATATATATATATATATCAGTTCATCCATGGTTGATTTGAGAATTCATGTTTTATAAAGATCCCTTCCCAATTCTTCATGATATGAATTCTCGATTAAAGGGAACATCTCTATTTCTTACATCATCCATAATCTATTTTTAGACACCATCATTTTTATAAAATCTCAAATTTGTTGATGAGGAACTTTACCTTTTCATCATTAATCTTATTCAATAAAAGATGAAAAATAAAATTGATTTTTCAAAAAGAACAGTTGTTCGAAATGTAAAAGGGCTATTTCTCCCAAGAAATCCTTGAGAAAATTTTAAGAGTATTTTCATATATTTCAAAACCTATGATAAATTTTATTCTTTATTTAGATTAATATCCTATAATTATATTATATCATTTTTTATTAAATGGTTTATGACCAGTTTTACAATGGAAGTGCTCTCTTGATACCATACACCGTGTTACTTAGAATGGTTAGTAATTATGTTTACATATTGAGGATAGTTATTTAAATTTAATATATATATGTGTGTGTGTGAGAGAGAGTGTGTGTGTTTGTGTGTTTTTTAATGTTTAACCCCATTTATATAAAAATTTCATTAGAATTAGAAAGTGCTGGGTGGGCCCCGCTATAACCCCTTATTGTATTGGTAGCTCTAATGAGGAAAAAAATATGGACTTCCCCGAGGCCATGCCCATTTTCTGATATGGTTTCAGATGAGGGATTAATAATTTTTAGATGTCTTGGTTGAAGCCAGGATGGTATGTTTCATATGACCAGCATATGAATTTCCTTATTATGATATTAATGATTGATTATCCTTGTAAATATTCAACTTGTTGAATATCTATGGTCAAGATTATTTCTAATGTGAAATCTTATATCTAATTATTTATTCATCTTTTATCCTTTGCACATCATGTTCAATATTATATTATAATGACATGGATTTTTATTCATTCACCATGTATTATTGTTTATATTTTCATTCACTATATTGCATACCCTTACTGAGCATCTGATCTCACCCCTTTCATATGATATTGTTTTCTATAGGATATAAAGATGAATATTATTAATTACTTGTAGGGTTAACCTATGATTTATTGGGAGTTACAAATTGAGTTTCAACATTTTTTACCCTTTAAGGTTGTAATGTATTGTGCACATATATTTAAGGATTCGAAAACTGATTTATATATCCCCATTGTCTTGAACATCTTAAGGATTATGTTTTTTTAAAAACATTATCTCATAAGAAAAGAAAATAAGGTAGTTAATATATTAAGTACGAATGTTCATGAAATTCTAACAAAAATAAGGAATCATAAGGACCCCGTGTACATGAATCAAGAAAGGGTGGATATAAGAATTATAAATGAAGGTGAAAAATCATTACTTTTTGAATTGGCTTCCCAACCATATTTTTTAGAATCAATTAAAATTTCTCACTGTCAGATGATAATCTTCAAATAAAATTAAATCTGTGAATGCGGGGAAGTTTCAATACATTGTGTGTGAGGATGAAATTATATAATTTTGGAGGTGTATTTATATTCCATATATACATGAGATAAAAATGGAGTAATTGGAAGATTCCCATAGTTCTAATTTCTCTATACAACATTGTAGAACTAAGATGTGTATATATTTGAAGAAACATATCTTGTGGGGTAACATGAATCCTGAAATTGCGGATTATTTATAAGGATATTTCGCATTTCAATAGGTGAAGGCTATAAGATAACATCATTGATGAGTCATGAAACCTTTAACCATTCCCATATGAAAATGGGAATACATTGACATGGATTTTTTAATAGAAATTCCAAAAAAACATTATGAAATAATGATGAAATATGGGTGATTATTGGTCAACATACCAAATATAAAAATTTCCATGCTATAAGGGAGGATTTTCAACTAGGGAACCTTGCAAAAATTATTATTAATGATTTTTTAAGACATTATGGATCACCTCTCTCAATTGTGTATTATCAGGATCCATGATTTATATTTTACTTATAGAAAATTATTAATAAATATTTTGATACTGAGCATCATTTTAGTACTACTATTCACCCTCAAACTAATGGTATGTCATAAAGGATGATCAAAACATTTAACGAAATATTGAGAACATTTTCACATGATTTTAAAAGTATATGGGGTCATTATTTACCTCTAGTAGAGTTAACATACAACAATAATTTCAATTGAAGTATTCAAATGGTACCATATGAAGCACTATATGGAAATTTGTGTCACACAATAACATGTTTTTATGATGTTTGTGAAAGGAAATTTATAGGCCAAGAGATGATGGATAAAAAGAGAAGAAAAAGACAATTCAAACCCAAAACAAATCATCAATAAGTAGAAAAATGATCTATGATGATAATCGAATGAAGGTTTTGGAATTTCTAGATAGAGATCATGTTTTCATGAATGTATGTCAATGAAAGTGTGTTATAAGATATTCAGTGAAAATAATACTGATCCCCAGGTACATTGGTCTGTCTAAAATTCTGGAGAGGATTGGTGCAATGCCTTATTGTTTGGAAATGCATCTTTAGCCTTTCCAAAATCAACAATGTGTTACAAATCAATTTATTAAGGATGTACATGCTAGAACTAACACATGTACTCAATTCTATAGGAATAGATTTAGAAGATAATTTATATTAATGTGGAGGGCCAATCTAAATTATGGACCGAAAAGAATAGGTGTTTTGGAATTGGAAAACTCATCTAGTAATGGTACATTAGAAAAATTTATAAAATTAAATTGGTGATGTTGGAGCCAGAGGAACTTATGATGAAGATCTAGCCAAATAATTTTATAAGGCGACAGTCTGTAATTTTGAGGACAAGTGTTTTGTAAGAGGGGAGAATTTAATGAAAAATAATTATATCAATGACATTTACCTTATTATTTTTATTTAATTATTTATAAATGACATAAAATCACATAGAAAACATAATAAAAATCTAATATATTAATAATTAATTAAATAATAGATATTTCTTGAAAATAAAGAACCTATACTAATGAATTAGTAACATAATCTTTGGAATAGTAATATGATCCCTATGAATATTAAATTGACATTATGAATAGTAACGTGACCAATGGTTGTATAAAGAAAATTTATACATCTTATAAATTAATGTATACTTTAATTATATAATAGTATATATATGTGAATATTTCTAAAATTACTAATTAAGTGTTCCTGTTTTGTGATTCATAAATATTCAATTACAATTTTATAATTAATAAAGTGATTTAAAGGAAAATAATTTTCATAAAAATTATTAATAAAACAATATTTTGTTATCTTATGAATTTATTATTATTTAATGAATCAGTATTAAATTTTTTACAGTGTTTTATAATTATTTATTATTTTAAAAAATGTATTTTCGAGTTAATGATGATTTTAATTAAAAATTTAATTTTTTATATTTACAAAATTATTTTCATATAATGGAGTTCAGTTTTCAATCTTAATCATGAAATAATGGTTTGAGTGTACTTTTTTTGGCTTTTTTCTAAAATATTTGAATTTTTGGTGAATAGTAACATCTAGTAATTTACAGTATAAATACATTAAATGATAAATAAATTATTTCTTGTTTCATGAATAATGTAAGACACATAATCATGAACTTCACTTCATTATTTTAAAATATTTTATGATAATTTTCAAATTATTCATAGTATTGAGACAAAATAATAAAAAATCCATAAAATATTCAAAAGCAATCCTTTCTTCCACTATAAATTCAACCCCTTCTCCCCACACCATCCAAGCTTTGATACTTGTAATATTATTACCCAATAAACCTAAAAATATCCTTCCCCGTCTCTATGATATATTATTATCATCAAAAGAGAAAAAAACCATATCCCTAAGGAGGATCTCAAAGAGTAAATTCAAGTGGTAAAATCCACTTCCTTTCCCTTTTAATTTATTTTAAATATCTTTTATTTTATTTTTCACTCATCCACTCCCATGATAAAAAAATTAAAACTCTAGTACCCTAAATTTATTGTAATTTTATTTTTCTAATGTAATAATACATCAGCATTCCCCTTCTCCAATCGCTTTTATTCTAAAAATCAATACATTGTCCATGAGGTGTTGTTTCATCATCTTCAGGAATGAAAATTTTTCATTTTCCATCAATGTATTCAAGGATGGTCATGAATCCATTTTAATGGTAGAAACAAATTTCATTATAATCCTGTTTATTTTCTGGGTGTAACATATTAACATAATACTAAACAATAAAACAAAATGTGTTCATTATGATCAATAACCTCCGTTATAATCTAAACGATTATCACTAAATGTATTATATAATAATTCTTCATCATACCATATTAAAAAATGATATATAAAACCAATTACATTTTTATATTAATTAATAAAATTTAATTCCATTCTTATAAAACTATTCCCATTTTATATGTACTACATTACATACAAATAATAAAACTGATCATGAAAACCAAGGAAACGAACCCTTTAGAATATTAAAATTGTGCTTTATAAATCATCGAGAAGACCATAAATAAATATAATAAAGTTATAAGAAATAAATTACATGTACAAATGGTTATTAATTAAATAGTTAATCTTTCTGATTTGATTATCTCAAAGATTAAGGTGAAGTGAAGAACACATTTGGACATATGGTGTGGCTTTTCTTCCTAGTCCACCATTTTCATTCGGGTTATGCATTCTCTCAATATATGCCAATTTAGTTCTTCTTTATTTTTCTATATTTATTATAAATTCTACTTATATGTTCCAAACACATATATCTATATCATTTCATCCTTCATTGATGGAATGATACATTTTTTACAAGTGTCCCTTCTCAATTCTTTTTTTGCATCTCCAATTAAAGGGAACATCTCTATTGTTTACACATTTTCATGTACCATAGATAATAATTTTATGAAACCATTACTTATTATAAAAACAATAATTTAGTATTTAAAACTAATATTTTTTAATCTCTTGTTTTATTCAAACAAACATGAAAAATAAAAACGATTTTCCAAAAGGAAACTTCTTGGAAAATTAAAATTGTTATTTATCCCAAGTATTCCACAATGACTTTGAAAGAGTATTTTTATATATTTCAAAACATATATTGAATATTATGGTTTATTTCGATTTATCTCCAAATATTATTATCTAACATATTTTATTAAATATTTTATGATCAGTTTGACTATACATGTTCTATACTGATACCATATACCATTTTACTAAGAATGGTTAGTGATTATATTTACAGATTGGGAAAATTTATTTACATTTCATATATATATGTTTCTTAAGATTAACCACATTTATATGAGGAATGAATTGTAATTATCAAATGATGGATGGGACCCACAATGTCCCCTTGATGTATCAGCATGTCTAATGATACAAAACATATATGGACTTAGTCGAGGCCTTGTCCATTTTTATATTATTTTTCTACCGAGCCATTCATCATTTTTAGATGTCTTAACCAAGGACTTGACAATATTTTTCAATTTTCCAACATATTAATTCACTCATATTGATATTATTAATTGGGTTATCATGTGAATATTCTACTTGAACAATATCCATGTTTAAGATTATTTTTAATATGAATTCTTATATGGAATCATATATTCTGTGTTTACCCTTTCAATGAGATGTTCAATATTATGTTCCAATGTAATGTATATTTATTCATTCACACTACCTTATTGTTTATATTGTATTTTTTTTGTATTACATACCCTTATTGAGAATATTAACTCATCAAATTCTTATGTTTTATTTTCCACTAGGATATGAAGATTAATATTATGAATGAAATTCCAGGTTAATCTAAATGTGCTTGGGTGATAAAAATTTATGTTCTATAATTTGTATCCATAAAAATTGTAATATAATGTCCATATATGTAATATATATTGGAAAACTACTATATATTTTGGTACTTTTGGATTCTATTATTGTATCTTGGGAAATTAAATAATTTAAGGCATAAACTAAAGGCTATTGGGGTCAAGGAAATAAAAATTGAAATGAAAAAAGAATAATATGGAATATAATATTGAAGGGATGTGACCATGAATCACAAATACAATTGAGGACCTCCTCTCTGCATAGACTTCCATGACCTTACAAGGAACTAGTGAACATAAATGGTTCACAGGATAAATATTATGCCACTAGATCCTTCAAATGTAACCAATGAAATTTTAAGAAGGAAGGTAGTGATTTTTGCCTCCACAAATGACTATTCCATGAAAAATAATATAGTTATTGGGATGATGCGGTACTTCTGGCTCTCCAAAACTGAAAACTAATATGTTCATGGATCAAAGGAGGCAATTTATGCCTATGTTAATGAATTTTCACCCTGAACTAAGTAGTACATGGGAAGGTGATATTCCCTAGGCTCCCACAAAAAAACATTTTTTATTTGCAGAACTAAGGAGGTAATTTCCACCCCCACAAATAATATCCATGCTGAAAAAGTTATTCGGGGGTCGGGGAATCCTCCATGGGTTCACAAAACTGAATGTTCAAGGACCACCATGAACGATTTGTAACACAAGTATCTATTCCATCTAATCTTCTATAAATAGACCCTCATGGGGGCCTAAAAATAAATCCACACCCCAACATTTGTAATGAATGTAATCGATGTAAGAAACCATGAAAAATGGATTGCTTCTACGATTTCCCAAAGGTAAAACCAACAACACAAAATTAAAGAGAAAATAAAAATTCATCTGATGGTCAATGAAAATGTGTACCATTGCAAAAAAATACCATGAGGTGAAAACCGGTGACCACTTTGTGAATATGAAACCACATAGAAAAATGATATACATACAGAACCCTTCACCACATTGAAAAATGATAAGAGGGAAGGACATGGTCAAATGAATCAGAACAGTACATAGAAAGAATCTGGCCATGAAAAGAAAAAATTCATAAGATCCTAACTTTGATCTTTTTATAACAATACATTGTGGTTGGTCCCCTTACCCACATTGAAAAATTCTACGTGGAGGGAACCCCATCATGCATAATATGATGCTATGAGGAATGATTCTTCTTTCGGAATTCTACTGTCCAACTACCATTATTATATTCCATCATATCGTTTGTCACCATATTGGACCCTCCATGAACTAGTCTACCGCTATCAGGATAAAGCCTCTTCCAACGCCACCTGACATGTTTGATAAGATCATTGGTCACATCAACATGTCCATTCTTGTTTCTTTACCAATTGTAGAGGAATTCACATGGGCATCCCCATAAATATGGAAGATCCTCAGAATGACCTCGAGTTTAAATCACCAGGGAATGAGAGTATTATCCTTAGAGGATTGAATAGAACCTATCCATTTTAGGGATTGATAATACCTTTTGACCATTCCCATTATTGGGGGAAATTGGTGAAAATTACTCCCTTTCTCATGTTCATGGCACACCATTGGAGGTAAGCCCATAGCCCATCTTTGTGATGGATGAATGTTAGAGGCACTCTTTCTCTACCCTATACATATTTAAATAGATCACTGAATGGTACTATCCAATATATCCAAAAAAAAGAATGTCGGAACACTCAAATCCTCTTTCTCACTCCTTTTGGGCTCCAACACTATCCATCAACGGATATGGTTATATCATGTCATCATTAGATATTCTACTTCCTCTTTCTTCCCACAATGAGCATGAATAATGTTTTCTAAGGGGTTAATGGTTATTATGAAATCCACATGATCCTAATCCAAAAAATGGGCCTCCTTCATGGTATAATTTTTGAAACCATACTTCTGCCATCAGAGGTCCATATTCTCTGTGAACCAGTACCGAATGGGCATTCTCCATGGATATAATCCCAAAAAACCATCCACTTGGGATTATTCCAAATGTAATCCCCAAACATACCTAACTACAAGGGATTTGATTCCGAACTAACTGGGAATTGGAGGATTCCTCTCTGAGGTCCAAACCTAGCACCCAAATCCACCCTAATTTTCTTCGGGCTATATCCTCAGTAGGGTCATGTTCACCCAGGAGTCTATATCATTTATCAGCCCCTCGGGCCACCTAGGAATATGTCCCTCATCATCTTTAACTTGGAAACTTCAACCTAGGAATCCTTTTTGGGTGGCGTTAAACTGCCTGGTTGGGTCCCTGTCACTTAAATATAAAAGGTGTTGATTGAAGTTATGTGACACAAAACTACAAGGGATAAGTTTCTACATAAAAGGTTACATTGGAATAAAATTTATTAGGTTGAATCCTCACATCAAAAAATCCCATCCCCCTAGAAGATGGTAAACTAAAGAGCACCATATTAAAGATCTCTAAACCAATGTCTTTCAAAAAACAAAGAGTGACTCAACGATCTATCCCTAAAAGAGTAATATTGATGGAGAACCTAAAATACATGAAGATGATGAGAAACCCATGCACAGTTATAATGGATTATCTCTTCAACGGGATCCATAATATACACATTGGGTATTGAAACAAGGATTCATGAACATATCTAAAATCTATACGAGAGTCTTGGAATTGATAATTGATTCCCCCAAAATGGTGTTAGGAACTTGAAATCGCATCCTCCAAGCTAATCGGAGTTCTCATGTGTCATTTTAAAAGTTACTTAACAATTTTCATCCATTGGGATGTTGTTCCATGAATCATGGTTATGAGAGCCGTTGGGTGTTTCTAGCACAACGGACAAAACCCTCTTGAGTGCATTTAAAGAACATGTACAAAATTTTAGTGATTTCAAAGAATTAAACCCCTTGAAATCAACAAATCCTAACTAGGGGTACACACCTATATTAGGAATAAATTCCAACATAACTCGTAATTGTGAAATATATTGGATGGTTTTGGTATGTGGGAACAATTTCTAAAACAATAGATGATTCAATCGTATGAACCAAGGCTATGTCTGGAGTAATTCCTTCATCTAAAGTAATGATAACATATAAATAATTGGGTGATACTATTATAAATAATCCCATTGTTTCCCCTTTTCTAGCTCTAATCCATATTCTTTATCGTGTGGTCCCCCACCTAAACATCCATAACAACAACACCTCATCATGATGATAAAAGGAAGAAGTTGTGGAAATTATTTTAAGTGATGAATAAAAAAGTTTTTTCATTTTGAACTAACCATGTCTATGGATACTTCATATGGTAATTGAAAAACAACATGGTATTGTTTCCAATTCCCAAGAAGTCCAATGAGTATGGTGACAAAGATCTCTTGAACTATTTCCCCTTACATCATGAATTGTTTTACAACATCCATGAATGTATTGTTTTCAAAGACATTTGGTAGTATATTGTGGAATATGAGCATGTATTTCTGTGAAAACCACCTTCACATGTAGAATGAATTTATACCACTGATTCATAGAAGAAGATTAAAATGAACGATTTCAACCACATGGGTACATAAAATTTAATTTACTATATGGTTAGAATGATGACTAACCAAACCATTTCTTTTCTAGGAAAATAATTACAATGTCAAACTATTCTCCAAGCCACTTCCTCCATTACATAGATATTTACATCAAAATCAATGTCATCCAAATGGTAGTCTTCCAAAAAGAATCATTGGAAGGAGGGAAGGAAGAAGACACATGAAGAAGAACCTATACAATGTCTCATGATGTATTTGAAATTCTCATACATCATTCCCATAGTCCTCAAACAATGGGCACCACCATTCCAAATGGTACTTCAAGAGACATTCATCCAAACAAAATCCCCATCAGATGAGGAGATAATATTTTTTTTTCATTAATGTTATCCCCTTAATGGTTCCTTTCACATATGACATGAGCAACAACGAACCTTTATTCTTGATATTTTATGAAATAATTCTATGAAGAGATAACTAGATTTAATGATATAGGGGATGATTTGGTCATTCCACGAGTCCATACACTATCCACATCCCTTATAATGCTATTTACATGGAAAAAACTCCTCGTAGAGATATAGAAAAATCTTAGAAGGAGAAATAAAGTTCCCCGGAGAAGTTAGAATATTACCTACCGTTATCATCCAAGAAGATCGATTAGATGGGAATCTAGTTCCTAAACATCCTCAGCATGCAGGAAGGCCTTTCCAACCTTATCCACATGGGATGAATGTTCTTTCAACTCATTCTCAAATGGTCTATCTGCCTACATAATGTACTTCAGTTCTTAATCTTCCTAGAAAAGAGTATCCTGATGATGGGAATAACAAAACTTTTGACATTAAGTATGAAATATAAATTTAATTTCACCTTGCATCATCCAATATATCAATGACGGATGACTGGAGTCTATAAAAAGTCCTAATGGACGCAATCATAATGTCATTGTCATGCCCCAATAATTTGTGGCTAATGATTCTGCTACTAAAAATATCATACATAGATATATATTGATGTATTCCACATGATCATAACATTCAGATACCATGAAAAATATGATTTTATATATGGTAAAAACATAATTTTTTTTCATCTAATAAGATTAATGTTGTTGATATATGATGGGCGTTCATTTATAATGGATTTGGAGTGAACCACATTTCAATCTAAAAATTTCATCAACTGTGTTAAAATAGGTCTCATATATCACCTTACACTATAATAGTATAGGTTTATGAATAAGGAGTTTATAAGACTCTTAGTGAAATCAAGAACATGGCTCATTTGGAGTACCTCTTAGAAAACATAGTGTTTTTTATTTCTCTGCAAAATATAGATTTCAACTTTTTACTAGGAAGAACATTGTTACATGTTCATGTAGTTATCCTGTCTTCATACTAAAACTATCTCAAATATTTCCTTAATAATTTAATTGGGACAATTCAGGGTGATAAATCCCCATATAAATAATTTTAATCATAATAAACTAATGAAAAATACTATCATAGGGAATTGAAACAATCCATGGTTGACAATTTTGATCAAATAATTACAAAAAATGGAATGGAAGTGGCCAAATAATCCATAAAAACTCTCAGAATGAAGTATGTGTTTCCCATAAGTTAAATTGAATATCTGGGTTCTAATTCTGGTATACATTCAGCAAGTTTCTTGATACCGGTCATAAAAACTAAAAACATAATGGTTGAATAAGTTATCTACCCTTTGGAAAGTGAAAATCATATGTTAAACATACTTCATTAAAAAATGTGAACGACAAAAAATATAGTTCTCATCAATAGGGTCAGGAGAGGTTTTCATTACACGTATTGAAAATGAATATGTTACTTCCTTGCCCTTCATCTCACCATCAAAGATTCAAAAAGGTCTTGCATCATCAGTGGGGTTGTATATAGATTCTTTTCCTTAAAAATGTAAAAATAATAAATCATCCCATAACTCTAAGAAATTTTTTTCATCACCTACATCCCAAGAATAGATGGAAGATAAGAAGGGTGGATATAAAAAAGAGTAAGAGATTAGGGATTACCCTGTAGTATTTTAGGATTTTTCACTGCCACTATTGAGGAACTCAGGGGAATTAATCTGGGTTAAAGAGAAGATCTACAAACCAAAATGATTAGTACAATCCTGAAATATGATAAAATGGAGTTATATATTACATTCATCAAGAAACCTTAGTACATGATCACATAGAATTGCATAATCATTTCAGGCCTTGACATGAGGTTTACACAAATCACTAGGTCTTCTCAGAAGGCCATTGGGGATAAAAACATATAGCTAAATAGAAATACAAAACCCATGCCTCCAAAATTGAGTCTAAAGTTGTTACTATTATCAAGGAAAAACATTATTTGAGGATTTTATTATCTAAAATAGATGGTCAATATCATCCTGATGAAGAATAGAATTAGAAAATTAGAGTCATCATTGACTTCATATATCTCAACTGACAATTTATAAATGATGATTTCTATGTCCCAATCACAATTCTTCTGATTAAAGAATAAACTTGTTATCAATCCCTCTACTTCAAGGATGGGTATTTAGGCTACAAAAAATATTTTATGGCCCCAAATGATGGCGAGGCCAAAAAATTTATGTCTTTTCCATTACTATTCTACTATTGGAAAATTCCCTTTGGCTGGATGAAATCTGATGCTATATATCGATGTGACATGCATTGCATAATCAAACCCTTCTTCATGATGTTTTTCCAAATCCACATTAATGATCTAGTGGTTAATTCCTGAAAAGATTATAACCATATGGATGATATTGTGAACATATTTTACTATATAAAATAACATATCTTGAAGATGAACCACATGATATGATATTTTGGAGTAACCACATAAAACATTCTCAGATTTTTTATATTCCATCAAATAATTTATGTCAACCCTAAGAAAAAAAAGTAATCCTAAATGTGTAACCTCATCGAAATAAGAATGTTTTAGGAGGAATACAATGAAACTTTTCATACATATGGATTTTTGTATCCATACCCATAATAATGTTTATTCCCTTCATAAGATGATAATTAATAGGATCACATGTCAATGAACCAATAACTATCAATAAGTATTCAATATCCTTAAGAAATTCTTCATAATCTCACCAGTAATAATCTCACCCATTGAAGGAAATTAGATCATTATATATGTTAAAACAATAGAGTTATCACTAGGTTGATTCCTCACACAAAATAATGATGCTGACAATGAAAAAGACAATTATTATCTCAGTCGGACCTTGCTCAATATGGATACATGTTATTCAGATATCAATAAGTGCTTCCTAGAATTAATCTTGGAGGTTTAGAAACTAAGGCACTAATTACATTACCATCATATCAATTTTTTCCTCCCATTAAACCACTAGAATATATTTTCAGCCATCCTATGATTATATAAGGTTTGGCATGGTTGGCGATTATCCTACTGAAAATTGACATATAGTTCATTCCTCAGAAAGAGGTGAAAGAATTTTCCATTGTACAGTTTCCTTCCAAACGCCCATATGATAAAAAAATTATTAAATATTGAGTTTTTATATGAAGATATCATTAATATTCATGATGGACCCAAAATATGGAAAATATATATTGGAGGTGCCTCTAGGAGCCCAATGTAGAAGATAACATAAGACCCTATGATGAAAAAAATGTTGGTTGGTGTTTATGTTCATATATCCATGAAATGAAGTCATTGATTTCATGAATCTATTATTAGAAGGCTCTTTACAAAATGAGGTAGAATATCAAGACATCATTTTTGGCCTAGAAGTGGGACACCAAAATTCAATGGGCCACATATATGTTAAATGTGACTAAGTTTTGTTAATAATAAAATAAAAGTGGATTACACCATTATAAAATAATTGAAAATAAAACTATTGGAATACTTATGAGGGTTAATTTTAGAGTTACTCTAAGTTCCAACATTGAATCACATCCCACAATCAGATAATTCCAATAATAACGTAATGGATAATGAAACCATAACTATTGAAATTCCAAATGAAGATGGAACAATCATCATAATTTCACTTATCCAAATAGTTGCGCCCATTGATATTTTCATCATGGAATAGATTAATGGAATCATTCCACTCAATAAATTATATGGTACTAACCCTGTGTGGATGATACCCATCATGGACTACATTCAAAATGGATTACTCCAATCAGAAAAACATGGAATAGAATACCATAGATAGCCCATATCAGGTCCCATAAATCACCCTTTGAGAAGTCCCATATCTCTCATAATGAAATCATATACAACCAATGGATGTGAAATTGAATTCAGTCAAGCTCTCACAGGCCACCCAACTTTTCATTAGAAAACACCAAACCGAACCATCCAAATATCTTTGTAAAATAAGGAGGAAAATATCCAAAGGCATGAACCTATTGCAGTCATAAAGATCATTTGAAATATAACTTAAGGGAATGATAATTTCCTGAACAGAAATCCAAACAACTTGTGATACCCCCGATCCTCTGAAAAATATGACAATAGAAATAATAATGGAGAGGTCAGAGCAAATCATGGTCATAAAAGAGATGTGATGAGCTCCTGGTATCCCGTAAGACACTGAATAACCTAGGTAAAATGTCCTCCTCATCTCTCAAATGTCATTTGTCTTGTCATACTTATTGAACGAAAGGCCTCATGTATATCTCGTAAACGATGTGCTTTCCATTGGGAACCCTAAGGATAAACAGATGGATGTTTCCAAATAAAATCCTCACACACCCTAATATGAAATGTATTTTTCATTTGAGGCATCATCAGGAGGTATATTAATTAATATTGACATTACACATGTAATTTTATATAACCATCAGCCATTGAAAAATGATGAAAGGGAAATAAATCTGTGAGGTGGAAAAAGAATCTCATGGTTGGAAAATTATTTTAACATGATAATGAAGTCCACAACATATCTTCACAGGATTTGTTGTCATGCCTCTATGATCTCATGAAGACCCCCAGACAATGAATCATGGTCTCATGAAATGTCCTATGTAAGGCATAAAGAATATCAAAGATTCCATTTAACATGGACTATGATCTCCCTAAGGTGCATGTACATGTTAACATGATGATATGAAGTCCATCAACATGACCACATAATTCAAAAAATTCCTCATTAATTGTAAATATTCTAATAATGGAGGCGTGAATTGTATGGACTCATGCTCACTAAAAATATGATGACGCCCACAGAGGAATCCAAAAAAGTATCGTGAAGTTTCATGGTTTCAAAACACTTCGTTGACTCCATCTTGGATTCACCCATGATGAGTTAGGCGAACTGTTGAAATATTTGGGTTGGGATCTCTATAGATCCCCCACCTAAGCCTCAATGAAAGGGATGGGCTTTATTGCATTTAGGTTCATTGATACACCCACTAACCAGAGCTGATTTTTCAGATTAGCTGATCTCACCACCAACAAGTCTTAGATCAGGCAATATACTGGAGACCAGATTGATATATCATTCACAATGCATAATGATATCCATGTGGTCATTTAAATATCATGTGAAGGGATCTTGGTATAACATAAAAAAACATGTCTCATGTCTTTAGTCACATGATATTGAACATAATCTGACACTAAATGATTATAATGCACATGAAATATATGGGATTTAACAAATTTTAAATTTTAGTGACTTTAGAGAAAGAACATGTCCGATGACCCCATGATATATGTGTAAACCATCCATGACAAACGATACCACCCTGAAATGTCATCCAGATCTCACGATGCTCCTCAGACGTGATATTTGGGTCCTATAAAGTCATATGTACATCCCATAGAAATCCACATAGTCCACATAGGGAATAACAATATAGTCTTTTGAAACCCCTATGGGTCAATTGTGTAAATATTTTGACATTGTTCAGCTACTTTTCCCAACCCATATAATGGTGTCAGCTCAAATCATCCAAGTCTTACAGTATCATCTTTACAAGGTAACTAAAAATCATGATTCTCTTTATACGTGTTTTTCAGTTCTCATAATAACCTCAATGTGTGTCATTCAAGACATGTCATTACATACAACACTTGTTTTATTGACTCTCATGACACCCTATATTTGTTTCATACAACTACTGACAATGATACTTGGGAAAGTTAGTTAGATCATGTGAAACCCTCTATATAGGCCATACAGGTCTTATGGTGACTTCTAGGGAAAACCATATGGATATTACAACGTCCTATAGAAAATTAATCATTGGTAATGACACAAAATAATGATATTAAACTAGATTTACTTGATGTCCTTTATAAAGACCAACTAGTTCATTTAGTTTTCTTTGTATATGACAAGAATATAAACTCTTTAATAATAAGACATGAATATGATCGGTTCATATCAGGAAGGAAGTTAGTATGTATCAATAGGGAACCTCAAAGTGTATTCCATGATCATGGTGAATATAAACACTCTTATTCCTAACAATTTGTGATACATAGGCCTCCTCTTTGGGGTTTGATATAAAAACTAAGCATCTAAAGGGGTTTCATACTATGTAAGTCCCCCATATTCCATGAAATGATACTAATCATTTTCCATCCCTTTTTTAGCACACCAATCATAGCTTATGTGGAATTAGGAAATTTTGATAATCATGTCATCTTCTCCATAAGATTCTATAATGAAAAGGCAATGCCTAGAGTTTAATCCCCACAAAGACAAAATACAAAAGCTATGATTATCTTTTAATTGGTATATTTTATATATCCCTCTAGGATTAGAGTTTAGCACCATCTGTCCTCAAGAACCTATATCATTCGTTTCCATATGATTTTAATATATACAATACCAATTAACTATATTGGTTTTGATTCCTTCAATATCCATGATATATTGGATTCCACATAATGGATCAATCCCCTCCTCTAAATTTTAAACTCCACATTTAATGGCATCGAATTTAGATGCTCTTGTATATATGGATTCAAAACATAATTAGTTTCCCATTAGTGGAAAAAAATGGGGAACCTCAATGACATACAAATGATATTTCTTAAGGGATATCATTATTTTGAATATGAAATAAAATTAAACCATGATTATTTTTTAGGGTAATAAGTCTTGTACATGGATTAGGAAGACATTCAGAAACATATCATAAATCTACAAGAGATTCCCATAGTTCATAATATTTCTCCAAAAAAGGTGAGATGAGTCTGACCTCAAATCCACATGACCAATGTTTGCCTCTGAGAGTCATTGAGTCTAACAAATTAGGTGATTGCCTTCATTTGTAAAACACTTCTATACATAGTTATGGATGGGGGAAATGTTGGGATTTTTTAGTTAGAGTGTAAATGGTAACCATATGTTCAGGATTTTTCAATACACAACCCACCCACAATAAAACCGCCAGGTGGATCCCATGCACACCTTGAAACCTGAAGAAACAAAATTGAGAATCTGATGTCAATATCCTAAATAAAAAAAGGTTTGTTGTTATACTTCGAGGCATTTAATTTTCTAATATATGAAAATAGAAATGTAAATCCGAACATGAATATCCATGCTGATGAAATTATGGGTTAATAATGGGTCAGACCACATTGATTATCAGACACTACACAAAAAAACTTATAGGATTGTCATGATATTACAAATGATTCTCTATTAATGGGGTTTTCATGAAATAATTCCACCCTTAATTTTATATGTTCAATTGAGTATAATAGAATAATTAATAAAAAACAACTTTCTTAACTAGGGATATATAATTGAGCATATATTGCCTACAATATTTCAAAAACAGGTAACATTGATCTTCTTCACTTCTGTGACTGTAAATACAGCTCTTAAAATTCTGATTTGAGAGTGTATTCATCATGAAACATTCTTTGTCATAAATAATAATCCTTTGAAAACTGTGTGGGTTGGAAAACGATATTACCTTCTTGAGATCTCCAATGTTAGGTGGAAAACAAGATGGTATAACAGTACCACCGATGTGGTACGATCCTGACCATGGAAGCTTCCCATGTGGTTCTCTATGAACGGAAATTGGTGATTCCACATCACCTAGGAAAATCATCCACTAATATTGTACCCTTGTTTCTATAACCAAACGCTTCAGGATATTATCCCTGGAGTGAAACATTTTCCACCTATATCCTCTGATGAAGGTGGATAAAGATTAAAATTAAAACTCCCTTTCAGTTTTGGTGAAATCAATGAGGGAACTAATTAACCACCATCACCAACACCATCCCACCTGTACCCACCAATTTCATGATAAGGGTACCACCAGACATGCTTCAACCTCTGATTTCCATGCATGTGCAACAAGGAAGGCTCATTAGAGTGGGAAGGAGATGGATATCAAGTAAAGGGATTATATCCCCACTACTACTAATAATGCCTATTTAAAAATTCTAGAAGGAACCTATATGAAACCACATATCTCATCTAATTCAGAACATGTTGGTGGGTATATTATTATATTAGTGGTGGAGTAGGAATATTTCCCTACCTCATGTATGAATCTAATCAGTATATTTTGACAGCACAAGGTGTACAAAAGTGGGCACATATTCTTTTCTCAATTGAATACATCTGCCATTTTATACTTGAGATAGAAAATTTATAGTCTTAGGTTCCCACACACTTTTCTAAAATTCTAATATATTTTAGAAAGAAATAATGAACTCCACTTGTATATTCTATCACTGTTTCATATACAGGGAATGTGACATACTCTTATCCCTACATATCGGGAAACTAAACACTCTGATCATTTTGAACAAGTGGTTGTGCCAGATAAAGAGAACATTATTACTCATCTCTAAAGAAGAATATTGGCATACTAATATAATGGAACATGAATAAGACAATGATCATATTCTGGTTCCAAATGTTTTTTACCAGTTGATAGTGGTACAACTCTGGGACATAGTCAAATTCTTATCAAATAATATTTGAAGAATATACTAATGGCCCATGATCAGGGCCATATCTGTGTTCTGGCTGGTGACCACAATGTGATGTGGGAATAGTCTTTATTATAGGCTTGTATTTCATACAATTAATTCAACAAACATATTCCAAATGCCTAGGATCGAGAATATATACTCATTCTTGATGGTTCTGTCCTTGTTAATATGACACATTACTAAACACATGCTCATATTTGAGCCAGTGAATTTGCATAAAAAAATTATAGTAGATTATAAAATCAAGGCACATATTCCTACTTCCACTGATGAATGATTTCACTTGGATCATTCCAAGGGAATGCAAGAGAATGATCATATCCATTACAGATATTCTGTCATCATATTCAGGTGGGGAATTCATATTCAGACCATTAGAATTATTTTTCCAACAAGGGCTCACCATGTGAGGGAGGAACATGCCTCAGGGAATTGTAATACCCATGACATGAAAGAGAATTGACATATGAAGAAGGATCAGGATTAGTCTCATACTTCCATAATGTCTATGGATCTCAATGTGAGAAAGAAACATGCCTTAGGAAATACACATATTAATGTCAATAATGAGACATATTAATGGAATATTCCAATACCTTATTAGTAGTAGGCGCAGACACCCGCAACACCAGATGGTTAAAAGAATGTTCTGGAAACCATCATACAATAGTCTCATATCCCTACACAATTTCTAAATAAATGTTTACATATTCTGACCATGGTCAAGAACATGACCCATATTCCTAATATACCCAATTATAATATCCTTGTGGTCATTAAAGACACATTATTAATACTATGGGGGTCTTTGGACTCTTCTATCACTATGGAAACAAATGAAAATCACTACCTTGCTTGTCATACTATTGGTAGTGTGGAGATGGATCATAGAGACACTACTCCTGAAATCCATCATGGCCTACCTCCCCATGGACATATATCTCAAGAAAAGGAGATAACACTTTATAAAAATATAAATATATAAGGGTATTCAATATTTTGATGCCTTTTTATGGAGAGGTACTAGAAACATTGGGTTGAAGTATTTATGGTTACCAATCAACAACCAACCACACTCTATTCTGGTAAGAATATGACCATCAGTGCCATCCTTTATGTTATGTCTGGATGGATCTATGGAACTCTAATAAATTGGGGGAATAAATGATATATGGAGAGTGTTATCCAGAAAAAACCTTCCCACCATGTTCTGGTCCTAGACTACTTCTAAAAATGAGAACCCATATGAGCTCGAAAATGAGTAAATTAATCATATATTCCCCAATATGTTGGGAATTCATCAGCGATAAAAGGCATGAAATCTCTCTTATCCAAGAAATGAGTGTCACCTTTAAAAAATTAATATACTCGGTTTTCATCTAGACCAGACTGTTATATCCGTAGATAGTGATGCAATAATGGAAAATCACAGTGAAACTCTACAACATGATTACTGCAATTTCAACGTGACACATCAACCGCTGATCGTTGATGCGATATCATGCATATATATTTTATTATAGGGATATTATAGAGAATTAAATTTTACTGCAACCCTAGAAAAACATAACCCATCATATCCAACATCCTATAATGGTATATCCTCTAGTGAAATCAAGGGAACATGTAACACTCATTCTAGTTCGTCTCTAAAATGGAACACCCTCACTTAAACAATGACATAAAATATCAAATAGAGGGAGTGGATATGGAAAAGAACATCACTTTCATCCCCTCGAAGTAATAACTATTCATAATTGAAATAGAGGCCATTGTTTTGTCCATCCAAATACATCCTATAAAGAATCATCTCATCATGGGATACCATCACACAAATATCCATTTTGATCATAGTTGTGTCGTATCAAAATATCCCACAATAACGACTACCATAATAGCCATCTAGGAGCGTACCCAGCCCCATGGGAAAGGGGAATATCTTCTATCACCTCCACCCACCAAATTTTAAATTTGGGAGAGGATTAATGGAATACACCCAATAGCTACAAGAAAACCTTAATATAGTTTCCAAGGAGTATTTATATCTCAATCACCATCTCTAGCTTCATCATCCCCTAAGAGGCTCTTCGAATAATTTTTGGTGATTCCATATCAACCCCATCCCATTAGATTGTGCATTTATATCATCCTAAAAATCATGAGAATCATCAATCCCTTGAATGTAATAATTTTATTCTTAAAACAAAAGAAACAAAGTGAGAATTGAATCCCTATATAACCCCCACCAAATAAGGCTGGGGGAATTTTACCCATCTTCATCATCATAGAGAGAATATAACTTCTATATTATTGGAGGAAAATTGTTGGTTTTCCACCTATCCATACCACCATGGGACTGAAATTAGATTGTGAGGTCCCATTAAAAAAAATGGATAAAAAAACACAAGGTCATTACTCACAGGCCATGATGGGAGAAATGTAAAGAAAGGGAAATCCAACCCTTCTGAGGCCATATGATGAAATTTCCTAACATAGAGAAGGGTTCAAATAATTAAACTAATGAAATTAGGGTACAATAAAGGTGTTAGATCAAAATTAATGGCAAAACCACTATTTCATCATATGACTCCATTAATTTTTTCACTTTCAATATGGAATACATTGGTCATGATGATCATGCATAGGGACGAAACATGGAAAATCTACAATGAGAGGAGGGTGGTTTGGATGAACCAAATGAGGCTACACACACCCAAAACCAAAGACCGATACAAAATATATCACATCTGAATATCAAGTATCTACCTATATGATGGAACATTTCGAAGGGAAAAGGTACGACGACATCCTAATCACCACTGAGAAGAATTGAAGTTCGTTCTGTTGAGTAATAGTTGTCACAATATGTGGGTGAAATACAAACTCTATGAAAAATAAATGTTTTGGTACATTAGGTATATTCCCCTACTTGTTATCTTCTTCAAGAAGAGATTAATAATCTCTATTTTCTGGCCTATCTTCCAAAAATTATTTTATTTGAACCTTAGATTGGATATGAATCTATATAGTCAGTCTAAAAAAATGTAAAAGACAAAAATGATCATGACTTCTCTCAATTTATGTGATATATACTCCCTCTTTAGTGATATTATTTTTACATAGGATTAATTAAGAATTATAGGGGGATATAGTTGAGACCACTACATTTTCCAATGCCCAATATTTTTAGATGAAAAAGGGCTCAGAAAGTAGTGCCAAAAAGTTACATAATTTTAGTGTGTCTATGGATACTCAAATGGAATATATGGAAGGGAGAGATGTATCCATATGTCCTAATATAAATCCACATCCCTAATGGGTCGATTATACTCCACCTCAACCAATTTTTTAAAATCCTAACTTATCTACATTTGATGGTGTAGATAACCTCAAAAAACATATTACACACTACGTATCCCGGTGTGGGCCGATGATGGGACCCTGAGATCAATAGGAGGAAACAAAGATGAGTTTTTTTATAGAATTTGACAGGTCTAACATTTTTTTGGTTTAATACTCTTTTAGAAGTATCCATTATAGGATGGGAATTACTTTATCATCAATTCCTTTATCAATTCCGTTCCACAATAGGGAAAATAATGATCATAGACCTAACGAACATCATGAAATGAAGGAATGGGAGGGTATATTGTATCACCCGAAGCTTCCACTGTACGTTTCCCTTTGAATAATGCGATGGTGTGCATTGTACGCAACCTCGAGATTCTAACACACCACAACCAATCAAACTAGCAGTTATGAATAGTAATACCTACTTTTTAAAATTCTAGAAATTTTATCTCTGAAAATGAACTTCATTTTTGGATTTGGGGTATCGAATTTATCCTAAGGTGAAATTTTCGTACTTTTCGGATAACTTTAATATTTTGATGAATAGTGAAAATTACTAAATTTTAATTAAAAACAACTTTTTTTAATCAAAATATTTAATAGTGATAAATTATGAATTTGAGTAGTTTTAAAGTATATTTAGAATATATTTTTAACATTTAATACAATTTGGTCATTCGACATAATTTCACAATTAAACTGGACATATCAAGTATCAATCTTTTGATAGTTATTATATCTTAAAAACACGCTTTTTGTTTTGACAGCGAGAATTAATTTTAAATTAATTTCTACCAATTCTATGTTTTGAATTTCGAAAAAAGGATTCAATATTTTGAAGAAGGATGTCCAAATTGTGTAAATATCTAACTTTTATTTTTTGACATTTTGAATAATTACTTCGGTAAATATTTTAATTACCATGGTTAAAGGGTGAATCCGGTAAATAAGGGTTAAAAAATAATTTTATAATAATACTAAATCACCCTAAAACGTTTCCTAACCATATTGTTGGATACATGTCCGACCATGTTCTTATTTGGGTCGATTTTGGGACCCCATAGAGCCACTTGTAGGTGATAGGGACACTTTATTTTAATTAAGTTAAAATAAATACAAAAATGACATAAACATATATCTTTTAGAAAAACAATTTTTACATAGGTATATATATGTTTTATTTTCAACTATAAATATTAATTAGAAAGATAAAAATATTTCATACATAATAGAATTTTATTTATAATTTTTAGACATTATATAATTTAATTTATTTATGACACAATGGTGATGAAGTAATTACATAATTAATGAAAAATTAGAATAATAGATTTTATAAATACCCAAATAAATGTAATTTGAGCTTTTTTATAAATACCAATAATTTTCTAGGATAATATGACATGTTAGGATTGATTTAATTATCTTTTATTGAATTAATAATTCTGTTATGAGTTTTACAAAAGTCAATTATTGAATAGTGTCAAAATTGACAAAAACTAGTTTTTAAAACAAATATTTTATTATTAATTGATATTAAATCCCTAAAAATATAAGGTTCGGCCAAGATACTTATATCATGATAGTTATATCATTAATGGACCACTTGGGGGTATATTGGATGTATATAGTAATTTTATTAATCATATAATATAAAAATGAAAAGAGACATTGTAAAAGTGAAACTAATTAACTAATAGTTAATACTTAAAGATAAGGTTAACATAGTAACCAAAACCTATCTAAATCCTATTGGTTGAGTGTTTTTAGACCTATACCCACCTAAACCTTTATTTAATCCACTTTGGAGCCATTAGAAACCGAATAATAATTTATTATAAAATAATATTTCTAGCTTTTCCAATGGTGCCCCTCGCCCCTCTTATAAAAGAGAACTCCTCCTTCTCATTAATTCACACCATCAAAGCCTTTTGGTTCGGCCAAAACCTACCCCAATACTCTCCCAACTTCCCTAAATAAAACCTAGAGGCCTTAGTTTGATCAGAATGGCAGCCTAATGATCCCTTTTGATCAAATAAAAAGGAAGAACCCGAAGAAGAGGTAATGTTTTCACCACCCTCTTTCATGTTCCTTTCTTCTTCAACTTCTTATTTCTTTGTTATTTATATTCTAAAATAATAACACCAGTATCTTATATATACTGTTATGTTATTATAAATATGGTACAACCATATTCAGTATTCTATCCATCCTTTGAATGGCATGTCACTGTACGTTCGTACGTGCGGCTTACTGTCTCCACATCGTGGTGTAATTGTCATTAAATAAATTATTATTTGAATGGTTATAATAATGATGTGTAATTAATCTAAATAATAAATAAAACATGATAATTATTCTTTCTATATTATATAAAATCCAATTATATATTATTTTAACATCTGAAAAATGATATTGTCGCTCGTGGGTACGTACGGACTACCGTCTCCACGAACGCGATAAGATTCATTCTCCATCATATCTATTCAAGTATAATTCTTATTTGACGATTAAAAATAATTTTTAAGGACTTGATATAATTCTGGATATGAATAAGATACAGCCTATCCATAACAAACACATCTTACGTAACAATGAATATAATGGAAAACGAGTAAGTTAACACCCGAAATGATGATAATACTAAGATATTATTAACAAATCAATGTTGAAAGATAATATATGATATTATATTAATGTAAATTATTCTGGTATAATTCAATAAAAATTATTTAACCACTATAAAGTATTTTAAATTACCGTCGACCACGGAAAAAGTACAAAGGGGTTTCTTATCTAACTTTTAATTCCGTGAGAATTCCATTGTTCACCACTTATTTATTACATGTGGTGTGTGTACTGCCCATGTTTGTATTCATTGTGTAGTATACTTTAATTCAATTATATTTACATCATCATTGTATGATCCTTATTTCGTGGGTGTATGTTTTGTATGTTACCAAATCAATAAGGGAATTAGAAATTTCAATTTCCACTCATTCGACATTACACATACTTCATTGATTATTTTACTCCAAGATTATGTGTAGAATCACTATTCATTTGATTTTGTCATAAATTCCACTCCCCTTTCTGTGGATATAATTTTGATACAGATAATCACTCCATTGATAAATTATCATTTCATCAGTATGAACTTGATAAGCGTAATTTTTACTCAATCTTGATTTGTTGAGTTAAACATCCAATTCATTTGTATTGTTTTTACAAGAATATGTGTGAATGTCCTTTGATTGTTTTACACTGAATATCCAATAATATTGAGTGTATTTATATTTTTCACTCATAATTATGTCATTGATTTATCCTTAACCTAAGGATACAGCCTTTAAGAGAGATTTCGTCTCAATTTACATTCCATTGAGACTCATTTATTGTTATACACCAAATCACTTTTATATGGTGTATATAATGTACTTTGACATAATATATCATGAATCCCTTTATTCTCATTATATTACAAAGTTTTTATTTCCTCAATTATTTTTATTCAAGTGTCTCTCTTTTGGTTAGGAACTCTAACTAAAATGACATTTTAAAATGTTTTAAAGATTGATTATTCTAAATCTTTCTCATTAATGTCCATGTTTTAAAAATGGTTTTAAGGATTTATTTATATGGACATTAATGTTTTCAAATCAAAATTTTATTTAAATGTTTCAAAGTGTAATGGGACACTTTGATTCTAAAATCTATTTTAAATGGATTCTTGACAAATAATGTGACTTTTAAATGATTTCAAGAAAAAGGGGGAGATTTCACTCTAATTGTTTTGATGATTATTTTCATCTATGTCAAAATCCTTCATCATTCTCTATTGAGGTTATTATGATACAATAAAATCTTCCATATTGTATCGAATGAGTTATGTTTGACTATAGATGTGCTATTTTTATACCATTCATGGTTTGTGGATAAAGTATTGACATTTATTATGCTAGTTTTAATAGGAATGATTATGTTATGTTTAAAACTTTTCATATGAAGAATGAATTAGACATAGTATGTGACTGGTGGAGCCCGCTATAGCTCCTCGATGCATCGGTAGATCTCATGAGACAAACTAGTGTCTTGGCATGAGGCCTTGACAAAATATTATTTGTAGTCTTGGCACGAGGCCCTGGCTACGTGGTTTTGATAGTCTGGCATTATGTATTCTGTCATTATGAAAGTGTTTATTAATATTTTCATGTGATTATTCGACTAATAGTATATCAATGTGAATAAGTAAATGGAATTATTTCATTTTATCTTTTCCAAATTATGTTTAAGTTCAAGTTTAAAAGGATTTTGTTTTAGATATACATTGCCTTAAATTTTTATGTTTATTTTTGAAAGTTTCCTCTATATTGTTATCCTTACTGAGCACCTATGCTCACCTTTTTCAATGTTTTATTTTTTGCAGGATATGAAGAAGTATTTTATGAATTACAAGAAGGGATAGTATAAGGGGATTTAAAGACTATATGTTGTTTTAGTTTTACCTTATTGATGTAATGTAAACTTTATGAATGTATCTATTGTTTCCAAGGCTACTAAACTAATTGGTATTTCGAGACTTGATCTTTCCTATGATCATGCCAATGTTATGTAATAATGCACGGACTCTGGGTATCTAGGGTCAGGGCATTATAGTTGGTATCAGAGGAAGTTTATTACAAACCTTGGAAGCTAGATTTAGATAAACTCTGATTAGAGAACGTAGACCTAAGATGAACTTTGAAGATTAGTATAGAATAACTTCCTAGAATTTTTGTATTGTAGAGATTTTGTGAGTTTTCTGAGCAATACATCCATGTCTGGATACGAGCAGATAGAGGCATATTTGGAACAGATGTACCTAGGGGTAAATCCCAAAAACACCGCTTTGAGCTAGACTCGAACGGGAATTGGTGCACGACAATGGACCTTGATGCAATCTTGGTTACGACACTCCTGGGGGTTATTCTTAGGATACTTTATATTTTCATTACAAACTGATTTGAAGTATTATATATATAAGATGAGAGTAAATGACGTAGGTTAATCATAATGTGTTTCAAATTGAGAATATGGTGACATGTTAAACTCTAAATGATTTTATGACTACTGTTACTCACACAATTATTTTTGGTTTTAGTCAATGGCTGGATTCCAAGAAAGTCATAGTGACATTGATAATGATATACAAGGTGGGAACGGTGGTGGAAATGAGCAAAAAAATGGAATGTTGATTGGCGTAAAAGATATCGTCTTTATGCCAAATCAATTTTCAAAAAATATGATCGACAATATATATATTAACCAATTCACGGACTAAACAATGTAGAGAAAGTTGATGAATGATAAAAGCTCCAGTAGTGGAGACCATAGAGAAAGGAATCGTCAATTTCCATCATACAAGAAATGTGGAAGGAGACACCCAGTAAAGTGTCTCAATAGGACAAATAAATGCTTTACGTGCGGGATGGAAGGATATAAAGTGAATAGTTGCCGAAGAAAAATGAAGGGTACTATGGAAGAATATAAAAATGGTCCCAAGAATCCATTTACAGTCATTTGCCGTAAATTTAGGGGACCTGGCCATTACCCGAGTGAATTCCCTACTCTATAGGATATATTCTTGGTAAAAGAAGAAGCTATGTGGGAATAAATGGTTGGAGAAATGTTTAAAAACTATTAGTGCTCCTTGTTGATGAGTTTAATTTGGAATAATTTTCTCATGTATTTTTAACCCTGCAGGTTTCCATGTGAGAATGATATTTGAGGAAGACTTATCTTTTCTCTTGTTTATATAGTTATAGATAACCATTTGGTTTTATATGATCGTTGGGTTTGAGGAAATTACAAGGTATTATAATTTGGGATGAAAATTGAAGGTATGAGATAATATTTGGGGTTAAATTATGTTATGGTTATTTTGAGGAATTTATCTCATTTTGGTAATGTTATAAAATATAGTTTTTGAAAAAGGACAACACGCAGACCGTGTGACAACCCGTCGCGTCGGACAAAGCTGTGGGAATCAATCCCACAACCAAAGTGCGATTGGGATTTATCGCCTACCACTGGACAACGTGAAGTCCCGGGTTAGTCTGACTATTATTTTTAGTTAAATGATTTTATTGATCAATAATAATTTGATTTGGGATCTTATGTCTTATCAAACGAATACCCTTAGTATAAGAAAATGATTTGGTGATTGAGTGATAAATTCTATTTTGGAAGTTGTTCGCTTTGATGTGAACACTATATGCCAAAGGAAAATAGAATAGTTTGGGATTTCATTTGAGGATTAATGGTGGATTTTTATCTTTGTTTTTATTGTGGATTTATAGTGATTTTGGTTATTCATGGAAATGATTAGGTTAATTACTTTTTAGTATGTGACTTTAAGAGTAATTAATGTCATTTGGAGATACAATTTGACATGGAAGACTACATTCTTATAAGTTTTGGGTTTCAATATTAGTTTGGATTATATTAAAGGATTTTAATGACAATTGATTATTGAATGGTATTTAATTAAATTTGGGGTATTGATGGTTTAATTTTAGAAATTAAGATTAGTGTTTTTTTCTAATTGAATATCCATTTGGGGGATAATCAGATATTATACTAACCATTTTGGTTTTGATTAATCTATAAAGATAAGATAAATATATAGTTTATCCTATGGGGATCATGTATTTCTATAAAAGTTTATTCTAGCACATCCATTGTGTCCAAGTCTTCTCGAATACTCATTGTTCAAAAAAATGAGTTAGTGGTAAATATTTATTAAAGAATTAGACTCTACTTAAATATTAAGTATATCTCATTATGTTCTTAGTCAATATCAAAAATTAATTCGTTGTCCTTATGTAATGTAACTTAAAACAAAAAATTTTGTCCGTTTACTTTTCCTACTGGGAGACTAATGACCTTTTCTCCCAACACAAGTTTGTGATTTTCTTATTGTTAACTTTCTCCTGATCATGTTTTCTATCCCTCTCCATCATAACTTAACACTTAGTTTATCTTCCATATCCATGTTTTCTTACATGTAATCCTAGTATGGGTTATCTTGGGTGACCTTTATACCTCTCTTCCTATCTTTTAAAGTGATATTTTTATTGACTCTTTTTCCGATATGGGACTTTCCATTATATTCTCAAGCCCAATTTTAGAAAGCTTTCGAGGAAAAAATTTATTGAAGGAGGGGAGAATGTAACACCGCAAGCTTCCATGGTACGTTTCCCTTTGAATAATGCAATGGCGTGCATTGTACGCAACTTCGAGATTCTAACACACCACAACCAATCAAACTAGCCGTTATGAATAGTAATACCTACATCTTAAAATATTAGAAATTTTATCTCTCAAAATGAACTTCATTTTTGTATTCGGGGTATCGAATTTAGCCTAAGGTGAAATTTTGGTACATTTCGGATAACTTTAATATTTTGATGAATAGTAAAAATTACTAAATTTTAATTAAAAACAAATTTTTTTAATACAACTAATTAATAGTGATAAATTATGAATTTGAGTGGTTTTAATGTATATTTAGAATATATTTTTACCATTTAATACAATGTTGGTCATTGTACATAATTTCACAATTAAATAGGACATAAAAAACTATCAATCTTTTGATAGTTATTATATCTTAAAAACACGCTTTTTGTTTTGACAGCGGGAATTAATTTTTAATTAATTTCTTCCACTTATTTGTTTTGAATTTGGAAAAATGGATTCCATATTTTGAATCAGGATGTCCAAATTGTGTAAATAGGAAACTTTTATTTATAGACATTTTGAATAATTACTTCGGTAAAAATTTTATTTACCATGGTTAAAGTGTAAATCCGGTAAATAAGGGTTAAAAAAATATTATAATAATACTAAATTACCCTAAAACGTGTCCTAACCTTATTGGTGGATACATGTCTGACCATGGTCATCTTTGGGTCAATTTTGGGACCCCATGGAGCCACTTGTAGGTGATAGGGACACTTTATAATAATTAAGTTAAAATAAATACAAAAATGACATAAGCATATAACTTTTGGAAAAACAATTTTTACATAGGGTTATATATGTTTTATTTTCAACTATAAATATTAATTATAAAGATAAAAATATTTCATACATAATAGTATTTTATTTATAATTTTTACACATTATATAATTTAATTTATTTATGACACAATGGTGATGCAGTAATTACATAATTAATGAATAATTAGAAACAATTGATATTATAAATACCCAAATAAATGTAATTTGAGACTTTTTATAAATACCAATAATTTTATAGGATAATATGACATGTTATGATTGATTTAATTTATTTTGATTGAAGTAATCATTCTATTATGATTTTTACAATAATCAATTCTTGAATAGTGTCAAAATTGATATAAAATAGTTTTTAAAACAAATATTATATTATTAATTGATATTAAATCCCTAAAAATCTAAGGATAGGCCAAGATACTTATATCATGATAGGTGTATCAATAATGTACCACTTGGGGGTCTCTTGGATGTATATATTATGATTATTAATCATATAATATAAAAATACAAAGAGACATTGTAAAAGTGAAACTAATTAACTAAGAGTTAATACTTAAAGATAAGGTTAATATAGTAACCCAAACCAGTCTAAATCCTATCGGTTGAGTGGTTTTTGACCTATCCCCACCTTAACCTTTATGTAATCCACTTTTGAGCAATTATAAACCGAATATGAATTTATTATAAAATAATATTTCTAGCTTTTCCAAAGGTTCCCCTCACCCCTCTTATAAAAGGGCACTCCTCCTCATTAATTTACACCTTCCAAGCCATTTGGTTTGGCAAAACCCTACCCAAATACTCTATCAACTTCCCTGAATACAACCTAGAGGCCTTATTTTGATCAAAAATACATCCTAAGGAGCCATTTTGATCAAATCAAAAGGAAGAACCCGAAGAAGAGGCAATGTTTTCACCACCCTTTTTCAAGTTCCTTTCTTCTTCAACATCTTCTTTCTTTGTTATTTATATTATAAAATAATAACTACAGTATCTTCTATATACTGTTATGTTATTATAAATATGGTACAACCATATTCAGTATTCTATCCATCCTTTGAATGGCATGTCAGCATACGTGCGTACGTACGGCTTACCGTCTCCACATCATGGTGTAATTGTCATTCAATAAATTATTATTTGGATGGGTATAATAATGATGTTTAATTCATGTAAATAATAAATATAACATGATAATTATTATGTCTATATGATATACCATCCAATTATATATTATTTTAACATCAAAAGAATGATATTGTCGCTCGTGCGTACGTATGGACTACCGTCTCCACGAAAGCGATGAGATTCATTCTCCATCGTATCCATTCAAGTATAATTCTCATTTGATGATTAAAAATAATGTTTAAGTACTTGATATAATTCTGTATATGAATATGATACAACCTATCCATAACAAAAACATCTTACGTAACAAATAATATAATGGGAAACGAGTAAGTTAACACACGAAATGACGATAATACTATGATATTATTAACAAATCAATGTTAAAAGATAATATATGATATCATATTAATATAAATGATTCTTGTATAATTATGTAACAATTAGTTAACCATTATACATGAGATTAACCTACCGTCATCCAAGGAAAAAGTACAAAGTAAGGGGTTTCTTATCTCACTTTTAATTCCGTGAGAATTCCATTGTTCACCACTTATTTATTACATGTGGTGTGTGTACTGCCCATGTTTGTATTCATTGTGCAATATACATTAATTCATGTATTTTTACATCATCATTGTATGATCCTTATTTCATGGGTGTATGTTTTGTATGTTACCAAATCAATAAGGGAATTTGAAATTTCAATTTCCACTCATTCGGCTTTACGCATACTTCATTGAATATTTTTACTCCAAGATTATGTATAGAATCACTATTCATTTGATTATGTCATAAATTCCACTCACCGTTCCATGGATATACTTTTGATACACATAATCACTCCATTTATAAATTATCAGGTCATCGGTATGAACTTGATAAGAGTAATTTTTACTCAATCTCGATTTGTTGAGTTAAACATCCAATTCATTGGTGTTGTTTTTACAAGAATATGTGTATGTCCTTTGATTGTTTTAAAGTTAATATCCAATCATATTGAGTGTTTTTATATTTTTCAGTCATAATTATGTCGTTGATTTATCCTTAACCTAAGGATACGTCCTTTATGAGAGATTTCATCTCAATTTACATTCCATTGAGACTCCTTTATTATTATACACAAAATCACTTTTATATGGTGTATATAATGTACTTTGACATAATATATCATGAATCCCTTTATTCTCATGATATTACAAAGTTTTTATTTCCTTAATTATTTTTATTCAAGTGTCTCTCTTCTGGTTAGGAACTCTAACTAAAATGCCATTTTAAAATGTTTTAAAGATTGCTTATTCTAAATATTTATCATTAATGTCCATGTTTTAAAAATGGTTTTGAGGATTTATTTATATCGACAATAAAGTTTTAAAATTAAAATTCATTTTAAAATTTTCAATGTGGTATGGGACACTTTGATTCTAAAATCTATTTTAAATGGATTCTTGACAAATAGTGTGACTTTTAAATGATTTCACGAAAAAAGGGGATATTTAACTCTAATTGTTTTGAGGATTATTTTCATCTATGTCAAGATCCGTCATCATTCTCGATTGAGGTTACTATGATACAGTAAAATCTTCTATATTGTATCAAATGATTAATGTTTGACTGTGTATGTGCTATTTTTATAACATTAATGGTTTGTGTATAAAGTATTGACATTTCGTATGCTAGTTTTAATACGAATGTTTATGTTATGTTTAAAACTTTTCATATGAGGAATGCATTGGACATAGTAAGTGACGGGAGGAGACCGCTATAGCTCCTGGATGCATTAGTAGGTCTCATGAGGCAAACTAGTTTCTTGTCATGAGGCCTTGACAAAATCTTATTTGTAGTCTTGGCACGAGGCCTTGTCTACGTGGTTATGATAGTCTGGTGTTATGCATTCCGTCATTAATAGAGTGGTTATTAATATTTTCATTTGATTATTTGACTAGTAGAATATCCATGTGAATAAGTAAATGGAATTATTTCATTTTATCCTTTCCATATTATGCTGAAGTTCAAGTTTAAAAGGCTTTTGTTTTAGTTATACATTGCCTTAAATTTTTATGTTTATTTATGAAAGTTTCCGCTATATTGTTATCCTTACTGAGAATATAAGCTCACCCCTTTCAATGTTTTATTTTTCCCAGGATGTGAAGTAGTATTTTATGAATGACCTATAGGGATAGTATGAGGGGATATGAAGACAATATGTTGTCATAGTTTTTCACTTATTGATGTAATGTAAACATTATGAATATATCTAGTGTTTCCAAGGCTACTAAACTAATCGGTCATTCGGGACTTGATCTTTCTTGTGATCATTCCAATGTTATGTAATAATGCACGGAATTTGTGTATCTAGGGTCAGGGCGTTACATATCTAATATTATATTATGTTGGAATGTTTTATCCTATTTTCTAATCATCCCTCTCTCGTAATAGAAACATCAACGACTCTACGATGAAATTATTAGGGTTGAGTTTCATATTCCACTGATCCCCATGAATTATTTAGCTGGATTACATGAGTTTTTAGAAATGGAATAGCATTCAGAGGAAGCTATTAAGTGACATAAATCCATACGTAAAATAATTTCTAAAAAAAATAAAATTAAAATAAATGTATAATCTATAGTTATCACTCTTAGTCCAATATCTGATCCCATTCAGTCACCCACATAGGAATAACACTACCCCTCACCAGCAATATGGAGACAACATCAAAAAAATATCCCTTGTTCCGAAGCACAAAGAAATTAGGGCCATCCAAGATTTGAGGAAGATATAAACAAATTATAATCCTTCCAAAACTAACATTTACCCAAATAATTATTAGAAACTATGGATTATTAAATTCATAGGCACCCATAGTCTAGAAATCTGGATGTGGTCAACCCCACCGACCACCCCAACTACTTCTTTTACCATAGAAGGTTAGGTCATACTATCTACGATTTATTCTTATTTAATGTAGCCCTTCAAGGCTTGGTCAATTTTGGATTGGTGGAGTGACATAAATCCCCAGAAAAGAATGCCTGAATAAAATTTTTCTTGTTAGAAGGACAAGATGGTAGGTATAAAGTTATTAATAGGCGTGTGAAAATGTTTGCGAATTTGATGAACTGTAAAACAATTGATCATTTATCATTCCACACTAAAAGAATAGTTGTGAAGAATCAAAATAGTATTAACATTTAAGAATAAGACCTCAAATATACCTCCCAATAGTCTAGATGATCGAAAAAAAGTAGGTAAAAAAAATTGGTATAATCGTATTATAATTCAACACATGTCTTATTTCTTGTAGATTTTATCCCTAAAACATCCGTAATATAGGAACTACCCCAGAAAAATAGAACCTCATTTGATAAGTAGAATATATATGTATCCTTTAACATGATACAATTTTTAGACTTCGTATTTGATGATTAATAAGCCCCTGAATATACATTTTATTGTCCATAACTCGAGAACAGAAGGATCGATGTGATGAAACTGAGCAAATAGGTGACAACATAGATGTGGTCACACACAATAATCTAGTCATATACCCATAGATGAAATATAAGATATATTTAATCCATTTGAAATCCTTCAATAGGCCCAAAATAGGGAAGGAGGTGCCCCATAGCCATCCAGCAGTCACACACAACTGATGGTCCTATGTGACTAATTAATAAATGATTAATCTGATCATCCCAAGCAATGGGGTAAGTCAACATGGCCTACACCACTAGAATCAGAAATTCCCTTGACATATACACAAGACTAATTCATGTACTCCTCGAATGCCTTATCTTAAGAATCATGTTCCTAAGAGAAACCGCATATTGGAAAGTGTTGACTGTTGGCACATAAGTACACTATTATGAAGCAGGTGTCTATTGTCCTAGCAAAACTCCAAATCCTAGATGAACTCCACCTTTCAAAATAACTCATGTAGGACCTTTTTGAACCCCTATGATTCCCATTGGAATTTGAGACATAATTAGTTGCACCAAGGACTATCTAGTGTAGAATATTTCCCTATAATGTCATGCCGCCATCTCATTTACTAATCTAGATAATAAGAAGTCCATCCTATGTCACATAAAACCCATATATGCCTCATGAAGACTCAATAATTTAAATAGCCAATGGATTCTAAATGATAATTATTCTAGGATCGATAACATCCTAGTTCTAAACCTCAATTGTTTGGGATATGAAGAATGTGTCCGATATCTCCCCAAGATAACCATTAAAGGATATGATAAGCGTGATCAAAGACCACTCAAGATGACCAAACATGAATCCTGGTTTTGGTAACTCATATTTAATGTTGATTTTTTGGTTATTATGCTAAACAACACATATAATGTCTTGAATAGGTGGCCATAGCTCCGTAGCCAAAATGAAATACCATCAATGTTCTAGTAGTGTTTAATATAAAACATATTTTGAGAAGTAATTACCCCAAAATCCATGATTAGGGGTGATCTGCTAATCCAAGGCTAATTTTTTTAAATAATTTAGTAGCGGTTTATTAAAAATTGCCACTAAAAATTTTATTTTTCTTCAAAAGCACGACCATTCTCCCCAAAACACACCAGTCTGCTGACCCCCACGACCCCTTGAACCATGAAGCCCAACCCTCACTATACCTCACCAGTGGTCCCGAGTGTCACCGCCCATTGTCGCGCCTCGTTGCACCTCACTATGCCACACCACCAGCCTCAAGCCTCGCAATCGGTATAGTATTTATGTTTCTTAATGGTTTGGTACTTTTTTATTTTGGACACGTTCATTAGATATTTATTGTAAAATTGATGAATTAATTAGTGTGATTTTTTTATATTGAACGGTTGGTGTTTTTATTTATATGGGTGTGATTTGGGAGAAATGAATTAGACATGTGATTGATGATTTTGGATATGGTTATAGGTGTGTTTTGAATAATGTATATGTTATATGATATTGGTTTATTTATTTGGCATCTAGATATTTTTTGTTTTTTGGATTTGAGATTAGTACCAAAGTTGTTATTGTTGACATAATGGATTCCTCAGTTAATTTATTTACACTATAAATTAAATGAGTCCTTATATAGATTTCTATTGAGACATATATTTATTAAAATGTGATATTGTTTTGGAGGATCTAATTTTTTTACCTTATTACTATGATTATGGGGTCATCAAGGTATTATGTTGGAAATTGTTATGGAAAAATCATTAAATAGATAGAATTAAAGATTTTGATTAAGGGGTATTTTTTTATAATGGTTTCAAAATTGATTTAGGTTATTGAGTTTAAATTCTATGTTATTTTTTAATAAGGTATGTGGTTTGGTGTGTGAATTGGGGATTTAGGGTACTGATAAAGGGTTTAAACATATATTGTATAAATACAGGTGATACTAGGTACCTATTGGGAGTTAAATAGTTATAATTGCACTAATAAGAGTCCTAGGAATCGTAAGAGTGAAACAAGGGACCCCATCTTGATCATTTCCCACATTTATCCTTTAATCCCACTCTTACCTAGACACATTGTAGGCCCTTTGAAATTTGGTATTGTGCATGATGAAATAACATTTATATGTTTATGTGATTGATGCATTTGGTGTTCTTCATGTGTTCCCTATGGGGATTTAATATTAGTGGTCGTAATTAAGTTTGAGTTATATTGTGTTGTTTAGTAAAAAAAATGGTTTCTTGGAATGAGATGTGACGTCAGATGATGTGTGGTATTGTATTTTTATGATCATGGTTGGGGTGATGATGAGTCATGCAGGACCCTAGAGCTGGTATGTATATTATTTATAGGGTTTTGAAATGGATTGGTTGTTTCCTAGAAGTTATATATTGATAGAAAAGTCTCAATCTCAAATTAAATGATCTTTTCAGGTATTAAGATTATTGGGGATGGAAATAAATGGAAGGTATAATAAATTATATAGATCATGATGAAGGTAAATTATGTTTTTCTCTGGAGCATGATTATTTTTTTGATAGGAAATAATTATAATAATATATTGTTTTGATGTTAAACAAGTAAAATAAAATAATGTAGGCAATTTTTATTGTTTTTTATGATGTATTTCTACGGTTAGGATGTAGAGAATGTTTAGTGTGTAAATATGGAAAAAATGTGTTTCTCTATCATTACATGATTTTATTGTCATTACCATAGGCTTCCATAATTTAAATTTCACATGTATAACCTTGATTTTATTATGAATAACATATGAAACATTATGGAATTATCTTATAGGATTCATCTTAAATCATGACTACTAGGATCCATGCTGGGCCATCAGGTGAAAACCAGGCTACCCAAACAATTAACCTCACCTATTTTGATCAGTTCCAGTGATACATATATTATATCAATAGATAATTTGAGTTCCATTGGAGAATGGAATTTGAATATCAAGAAATAAACACAAATAAAAATAATATGGGAAAGTCATCACAATAGCCAATGCCAATCATATAGATAATCCATCACATATAACATGATATTTAAATATATAATATCAACATCCAAACTCTCTCACAAGTTGATTTTTATAATTATATGTTCTAAATTTTATTATATTTGATAATATTACAGGATTATTATAGAGGAAGCTCTATACTATTAAATTGTTGAAACTGCATGATGACAGTCCATCTGTCTCCCTCCCTATAACATCTCAAACACCACTATTTTCCCCATGCACCATCTCTCGCACCTTCCATGAGAATCCCATTAGTAGCTCAGTTGATGCTTTCCCATTCAGAAGCCTTACCAATGAGAGAGTAGGGCGCCACACCCAGTACTTCATGGAGATAATATAGAGTTAATATTTTATATAAAAATTATAATATGAATAAATTTATTTTAGTTTTTATACATAATTTTTTTATAAAATATGGAAACAATGTGACTATGGAGAAAAATATGAAAATTTCATATGTATGTAATTTGATTGGACTAAAGATAGTTGTCCTATTTGATTCCAATGGGATCCTTATAGATGACACCTCAATATTACTTAGCCAGATTCTAGGTCAGCTGGCCACATAGCGTGTTTCTATTCAAATTATATATGATGATTGGTGGCATATTCCTTCATCTTGGATGAATTACTTTTTTTTAAAAATAATGTCAATTTTAATACATTATAGTGTAATTGAATGTCAATTTTTTGATATTATTATAATATTGAAATGAATTTATGTGTACAGATTTTTTTCTACATTAAGGTTTCTAATGAGCTACAATGAAAGAGAAAATTGAAAATTTTGGGAAAGAAATTTAAAGAGTATAAAGAGATATTATGGGGTGAGTCAACGATACATAATTTAATTCCCAATGTTTAATGACAGGGTTCCCAATGGGGTGCCTAGATAGCAATGGAATGGTATATTGACAAACATCATGGTGAGAAGAACATGATATTTAAATATATATTGTTATATTATTATAATTTTACAATTATACATGTATATGAGAAAGATATGACAGTACATACATTACTGTTAAATTAATTTTTTTATTTCATTATTTTTCAATGAAGAATTCATCAACTCGAGCTATGAAAATCATCCCGCACACTATGGGGTCACAGATTTTTTCTAGAACCTGGTCAACTCTGGTAATATTTTCATTATTTTAAATATTTATAAGATAATATTTTCTGTTTAATGTATTCAATTGTTGATTTATCTTTGTTTAATGCAGTCATAGATCTTAGGTCCCTAAGCATCCAAAACAGAACTGTGGTTAGATGTACATAAAATAATCTTATGGGATTTTTCTTAATAAACATTCCAAATAAGTTGGGGTATGAATTCATTTTTTAATAAAAAAACTTACTACCAGTTGTCATAATATTAACATATATTGTTTCTAATAATATTGATATCTGGATTATTTTTAAAAAACTATATACTATTGGATGCCAATCCTACGCAGTCACACTCAGTCTCCCAGGATGACCCAGTTAGAAATGTTCTTGAGAATGAGCATCGTGGTCCAATGCATAGGATTGGTTTGGGACCATTACCATCTCATGTCTTTAGCAAGCCATTGGGGACTGAAGTTTCATCTAGTCCTACTTTTAGTAAAGATTCTATGAGAGATAATTTTTCTATTAAAAACACAATTCAGTAATAGGGGGCTCAGATATCCGCTTTTTGAAATCCTTGGTTGAATTATATTAAAAGCCGACCAAACTTGTCCCTGGTGATATAGCATCTAAGACAGGTGGTGAGCAGGTAAATCACACGACATCAAAATCAATTAGTTTTCAAACATTTCTTGGTTTTATGTTTAAATATAAAAATAAAAAATTCCATAATTTTCAATATAATTTTCTTATAGGTGCCGATAGAAGGTTGTAGGGAAGGAGGTGCAGAGGGTGACATGCAGTGTTCATCAACGGACAATGAATAGTGGTGTTGTTGATATGTTTGAAAATTATGGAAAAAATGGTATTTTCATGTATCAGGTATCATGTATCATGTATCATGCGTGGCATAGAGTAGTCACCTAACATTTTTATGACCTTACATTTCCACGATTCTCCATGTTTCTTAAAGGCATTGGAATTTTATATGGAATGATGATTTTTTAAGGTAGTGAGATTAGAATTGGTGAAGTATGAAGTTTGTGGAGTATGAAGTAATATATGTTCCATATAGAAAATGATGATATATTATAGTTTCATTTTATTTATATTTGTATGTGTATATTATTATTTTTGAATAACTACTATGTTGGTTATTTTATTCATTTTATTCATGTTGGAGAGATAAGCCCAAATTTGTGTCATCCAAGGACGGGCCCCACAAATGATGGTTTGGCCATTGAAGACATTCAAAAGATGAAAGTGATAACTTCTCACAATAAATATATTGATGTGGGTTACCTAGATGGTAGGCAGGCTATTTTGGCCACGCACCATCACTATATGGGGAAATAATACTTTAGAGGATAATGGTGATTCAAATTTGATGCTACACCACTATGTGCATGAGTACATTCAATGAGTGTATATATAAGATAGATGATCATGTAATCATCATATTATCCACTATCATATAAATATAAACACAATAAATTCTATTTTTTTAATGGTAAATTCTGGGTTGCAGTACTCCTACTATTACAATTTCCAATTTATACAAGACCTCAATTTCCTAATGGTTCTCCCAATAAATTTAATATGTTACTTAGGAAAATATTACCATGGTAATAAATCTGATTGAAATGGTTTAAATCCGATTGACCAATCTCAAACCATTCACACTATATTTTCCTTTAGAATCCCTCAAAAAATGTTTAAAATGCACCTCCCTCAACCCACGATGTGCCTAAATTGGTTCCTCACTGACCACATATTACTTTTACAAATTACTCATATTGTAATGATTTTGGTTGATTAATTTTTGAGAACATTCTACATTATTAGTCAACTTCTATAAATCTATATTCCAACACCTTTTATACAAGGTAACCCAATATGACTTTGAGCATGCTCACCACTTCTTGTAACTAACTTCATGTGACGTCTCTTGATCTTGCGAAATCTTCCCCGTTTATGTCACCATTAAAAAACATTCTATTGTATTCCCAATCCAACAAACATAGACAATAAAAAGGTATCCCAAGGCTAATGCCTATACTCGAGCTTCTCCCATGTATGTATTCGAACCATTACGTGGCTTTTACCATGGAATACTATAGTACCCAATTCCATTTATCAAGAAACTCAAAAAAACAATAATCCACCACCTGGTCTAACACTCCAATGAGTGTTTACCTATAATATTTGACATTTATAATCTATATCATAAGGCTTTCAATAAATCAATCCTTTTGTAAACCTACCATTATTTCCATTCATCCCTACAAAATGCCATTTGTTTTAATTATTTGTCACATTATATAGACTCTCACACAACATACAAAGGATGGTGTCAATATATTGAGAATGAATGAATCTGGGATAGGATTACAGAAATTTTCTAAACATTACCCATTTTTGGTCTACAATTCAAAACATCCTAACATTTTTTAAAAATTATATTGATCTTCATGTTTAGATACTTTAATATATGCTCCATAAAAACATGTTATACATTCCATGAAACAACCCTTGATGTCACATCTCTAGATGATGTGTGGATAGATCCAACAATGGGTCAACCACCTTTGCGCACCCTAAAAGCCTTATTTCACTTCTATGGTATATCATTAAATGGGTACACCCCAAAAAAGTCACATCATATTTAACATGATGTTTAGATGGTAGGCTCATATCCCCTTCAAAATTTGATCACTAAAGCATCACTCAATAAACTCCAGACATACTTGTTTAAGATAATCCCATTATAAAATCTAGTGTTTTAGTTATTTTATTGATCACACAACCATAGATACAATTGATACCATGTTATTTTAGGAACAACCAAAATCTTCCAACAATGAATCTCATCATTCATCAATTGTATGGTGATCAACCAACAATACTTCCATCGTGTTTCAATGGATTTAAAAATAGACTACCTATAGGTAAAACATGTGGATCACTTATTTATCTCCAACATGAATCTATAATCCAGAAATTGTTTAAATTCAAACCTATGTTTTAAAAGTCATCATCACGTGTGAGATACGAAATATTGAATATACCAACTCATCGGCTTCATGATGTCATTCTGAAAATTTCCAATTGATACATTATTGTTGGGTCCCTCTATATGAAATGACATTGTTTCCAAAATACACATCATTCTCCACACCTATGGAATTTTTTGGGAAATATTTTTTTGAAATAAAAAAGTAGTCCATGGCACAAGCTTCATCCACAACTGATTGTGGTTCCAAAACTTGGAAAACATTATTATATTATTCATCACCTGAATTGAAAAAATACCATCCTATTAAAAGTGTTATAGTATATTTTTTCTCATATATTCCTCTAACTTATTTATTCTTAATAACTTCATCTATATCAATTATAATGTCCAAACTAAAACAAATCAGTAGTGTTATCAGTCCTAATTAATTTTACAACATTGTACTATGAACTAGGATAAATCATCCTTATTAGGATGGCTCAAGGATAAAAAATATTAGTTTGTGCTATGTAGTTTGATGTCTTATAGCTTATATGTTGTTTCTATACCGCTTAATGTCTTAGATATAGATCTATGAAAAAAAATTAGATTGTTGAGATTTTATGGTTTAGATTATTCTGTAATATCTTATATGCCTATAGTTTTTTATGAAATATTGATAGATTTTTTACCACTGAACAATGTTATATAGTTTAGATTCTTCTGTTATATGTTCTTTGTATATTATTCTTTTTCAGCATACTGGAAATGGGGTTGTAGAATCGACAACATTTTTTATTTTTAAATATACATTTAATGGATGTTTAAATCGCCTCTAATGAAAAGGACTATATTCAGCGGTGTTTTGAACCATTTTTGTATTTTGATATTATTTCATCGGGCGTGGTTAAAATAGCCACTAAATAAATGAGGGTTATTGTTTGGCAGTGATTATGGTGGGTTTCCCTAGTTTAAATGTAAAAAATGAAAAAAATAACGGTTGTTTACACAGCCTCTAAATATGACATATTGTTTTCAGATGAAACTATCAATAAAACCACCAAACCACCGCAAAATAATCTAACTATGAAACTTCACAAAAAGTTCTCCTAAATTAATTAAAGTGTCACATGTTTTATGCAGACCTCCAATTTAGTGACGGATATATGAAATCGTTATAGAGTCATATGGTGTCTGTTTAAACTACCACTTTGAGGCGCAATTCTTGTAGTGAGTCTACATACTAAATGGTGACAACACCCACTTGGATAATTATGGAGCCGTATATGATGGATAAAATTTCTAATATAAGGGAGGTATGCTTGAAATGGTAGATGTCGATATGCAGCTTAATGCCCCAAATTTTACGGGGACCACTCTTATGAATCCCTCAATTATGCTCGAGAATGACTATATGCTCCCCATAAACCTTGTCAAGGTAGAATATCAAATCCCATATGTCTGATCCCCTTTTTTCCTCAGTGACAGTATAAAAGACAGTCTGTTTGACATCACCCTGAAATGATTCAGGCTATAGGGAATGATAATGTATCTTATCCTAGCCTTTCTCACCATGATAGTGATGGAGAACCTATATGATTTCTAACATCTTCACCTGAAAATGCTTCCGTAGAATCATAATTAGACTAAGATTATGATGACCATAGAAACACCACTCCATAATTTGAGGAAGTTGTCTCCACTCCCAAAGACAAGATCATAAAAAATAAATCTGTGAACAGAAGATGACCCAAGACCCAATATGATTAGTGCAACCATTTTTCTTAAAGATCCATATATGAAAATTTAATTTCTAAAGAAACATCAATATGTGTTATCTTGTAACTATACAGAAATACATGAAATGAATTTAGATGTGGCTACAAAACATCTTGGAATACTTCACGAGCATCAATGCATCATGTAGGAAGCTAGAAGGATGCACCCTCTCATGTTACCAATGTTGAATAGAAGGTTTAAAACATGATCAAATCCATGATTCTATGAGAATTGAAATACTAAAGACGGATTTACAACATCATCCCCTTCAATAACGAGAACATTTTGAATAGGGATTGCATTGATTTTGGAGTTCATAATTGTAATTTCCAAAAGGAAAATTACCAAATTCATATCACATAATTCATGATTGATGCATATGCTAGATTCCAAGAAATTTCCTTCAATGATGGGTATTCGAGGTACAATTAAATCAAGATGGATCCTAAAGATGAAGAATACAATACCTTCAAAGCACCTAAGGTGATAATATTCTATTAGTTCATGCTCATCAGATTTATTAATGTAGGTATAATATATCAGTGCACCAAGAATCACATCTTTAATCCATTTTTGGGAAGGATAACAAAATTCTATGCCGATGATCTGGTTTTCAAATCCAGAATATGAAGCGATCACTTCACAGATCTCCTGAAAATCATTGACAACCTGTGGAAACATAGTCTAAAGATTAATTTATTTAAATTCTCATTCGAGGAATCTTCATGAATGTTACTTGGTGTTTTGGTATTCCATTGTTTCATAGAATTTTACTTTCAAGAAGACTTCATTTATCTTAGTACTGTCACCACTATATTTATAAAAGAATAGAGTGAGCCCTAAGGGAACCTAAACAACATTTAGTGATTTATATCCCACATGGATGGAAAACCTATCCCCTTAACATGTCTCGTTTTTAAATGAATTTCCACTAAATGGGAAAATGAATGTTAAAATAAATGAAAATAATAATGAAGTACCTGATTCACCCACCGGTTCTTATGTATTTGGTGGAAGGAAGGATAGTCATGTTTTTGTGGCAATCATGGAATTCTCTTTTGGCACCCTTCTTGCACCAATAAATGATTTGGTATGTGATAATAACTCTACTACTTCATATGGATGATTCTAGGTAATGTGATTTGATATTTTTATGTTTATAAGAACTACCATGCATTCATCTTTATAGTGAAAATTATAAGGCATTACTTACAGCCCCATGAATTCTATATAGTCTGTCGTATTGATCCTCTCAAATACATCCTTGGATACCCTATATTTTTTGGGCACTTGGCTTGATAGTTGTTCATTATAAAGAAATATGGAATTCAGTTCTGGTCCAAGATGTTGTTCAAAGGGAAACACCTAGATGATTTTCATGTAGCACATCCTGCCCAAGGAAATGGAAATGAAGAAACCAATATCCAAGATGAAGAGATCTTCAACACCCATGATACTCCCCAGACATGGTATATGTACTTTGATGGTGAATCATAGAGTCCTATCAGTACAATTATGGAAAAAATGAATCTCAATCATGTTTATAATGGGATTTTATATGTCTATCTAGAAAAAGGTGTGTTTCTATACTCCTTCTCACTATTAGAAGGATGCACAAATAATGATGAATAATACCAAGCCCTCATAGTTGTATTAGAACTATACATACAGTTTCACATAGCCTACCTAAATTTCAAATGTGACTCTAAATTTGTGATAAAGCTGATCAGTGGATAATATGAAATAAAAAATGGACCCTATCATAAGCATGGTCATTTGACTGTTGTATGAATTCTCTTTTGGGACCATATTTCATCATGTTATCTAATTACATCATTATCATGCTGATACACTATATAATGTAGTGGTTGTCCTGGCTGACCATGATCAAGAAAAATTAATATTCCATATCACACATCAAAGAATATATTGTCGATCACTATATGAGGGATAGAATAAACTAATCAGGTCAAAACCACCCCACATTGTGATGAACAAATGAAATTTATTGGATGGATGGAGGCCATTATCAGTTATCTCTAATATGGGATTCTTCCAACATACTAAGAAAGAAGGGAACATATCTAGTTCCCTGAAACATACATTACTTTTCAAGATGGATCAAATGAGCATAAATACATCAATAAAAGCGACATTGAGGGAATAACACTTAGAATCATATAATAATGAATTATTTATACTCTTATAGAAAAAGTACATATAAGATATTGTCACACCAATTAATATAGAACCAAACCCTCCCACCAAATCAGGAGATTGGGATATTACTGGAAAACAATGATGCAGTATTGTGTGTAATTCACCAAGAAATATTATGCATTCTAGATCAATAAAAAATTCATCCATTAGCTCCTCGAATTTATATATATGAAAAAAATTTCTTAGTTGTTTTTTGTTTGGGGAATGGATCTTATTTTTCCATATCTCCTAGCCACAACTGTGCAATTAAATTACATACTTACTAATACTGACTTATTTTACAAATGGGATGAAGAGATACCACTCAATGAATTTGTTATATAGAATGTAATAATCTACATAATGTTACATATCATCACTAGGTATGGAGTCCCTCAAACAATACTGATAGAAAATGACACTGAATTGTTTTATAGAGGATTGAAGAGACGGTATCAGAAGTACAACATCCAGTCCAATCACACATATCACTACCATGAAATTGGAAATGGATAGACAACATCCCTCAATAATATAATATTTAATATAACCAATAATATGGTTTATAAGAATAAGAATTCATGTCTGTACATTCTTTTCCATGCTTTATGTTCCTACCGTGCCACCACACATACATCCATTTTGTCTATTCCATACACATTGATGTATGAGGCTGAGGAAGTATTACATATAGAGGTCCATATTACTTTACTCTGAATATCCAACTTTAGGCATCTCTTAGATGATGATAAATCAAAAAATTTACTATATTAATTAAAGTTTCTAGAAGAGAACAGGTTGTGCACACTTCCCAACCAAGAACTTGATCAGAATTGGATTGTATGGGCCTTCATTAAAAAGGTTTTTCTCCACATATTAATCCAACTAGAAATATTTTCATTTTTAAAACCCCATTAATATAGGGCAATAATCCCACAAATTTTGATACAAATTTTTAGGGACCGCACAAAATACAAAAGGAATATCATAATAGGGATTAATTGTTGGCCATAATGTATGAGTGGAATGTCATACCACCAACCAATAGCATTGTTTATTAAGAAAAACTATTTATATATGTCATCAAGAATAATTATAATAATGGGAATCCACATCTATTTATGTAACATTATTCATCCTGACCACATGATGTTAAACTATACGAAGCTCTTCCTAACGACATGATGTTAAACAATATAGATCTAGCCTTACAACATTATATTGAAACTATATGGCATATCTACTCTCATAATGACATTGAATTTCAAATGTTTTCTTGAACTACACATGGATTGATTCCTGCCATTGTTGGATACATAGTGACACCTAAAATTCCATGTTTTGGGTCCGTCCACAGTCTCTCTTTTCCCCTTTACACAATAGTTGATCCATTTACATACTAAATTATGTTAAAATACATAGATAATGTCAGATAAATAAGATATTATACTTTATATAGATTTACTATAAGCATGATGATAAACAATATAGAATCTCACATCCTTACAACATGACATAAAACTTTTTGAATACATAACATCGTTTTTTATTCACAACAATTTACACACATATTTATGGTATAACATTAACTTCATGGGTTTACTATAAATATGTATGTATTAATTCTAGTTGATAATTAAATAAATAGGGACAACTTGATCTTATATCTTGGTCGATCCACGACATGATACAAATTGCTCATGTCCTACTATTAAATGCTTCTTCATTGTGAGAGGAACCCTTATCGATCCTTGATACTCACACTGAACATATATCACATGGGATTTGGAGTCTTGATAAGGGAATCCCCAGAGAAACTAAGCATAAAATAATTTAATAGGCCCATCTGATTCCTAAAATAAAAACCATAAATGGAATACCATGAGTCCTCTCTACATGATGTTAAACTGCATGTTTAATGTCCACTTTATGACAATAAACATAAAACTCATGTGGACCTCGCCTGTGAGGACCACTAGAGTTTGTGCTGGTCTTCTACCACATATCCAATCACTCTATCTCTCATTATGTATGGGGGTCGATGCCCCTTCCGCATGAAGATAAAATACATGATTCTTCATGAACTACTTGAGGCCTAATTCATGTCAACAGAAGATACAGAGTGATAAATGGATCTTCAATCCCCTGACAACCAACCACAATTATTGTAAATAATTCCAACATATACATATGGGTATGACATACATAGAGTATTTCCCATTCCAGAACTATTTGTGAAATGATTTCATCCAACACCAGATATGTAGTGATGCCTGAATATCCAAATCTAAGCCCAGTAACAATAAACCAATATATATTCTCCCTATTTACATACGTGTCAGGATTAAATATGGAAATTCATTAAGAACTATGTGTTTATGGATTCTCATTACTAGAAGACACATTGTTAGACCCATAATTCTATTCATAGACTCATATGCAATACCACCATTCATGCTGGGGGACACATGTTCTCACCGTATGATGTCAAACTACTCGATATTTTTATAATTATGTGTGGTTTGATGTTTATCTACAAGTGATGCATAGTGACACCCAAATTTCCACCCATTGGTCCAACCACTATATTTTCATACATTCACATCAATTCATCTATGTCCTAACCACCTGACATTAAAATGTATGGGATTTCAAGAATTATACATTTGGTTTACTCCCCTTCATCATTGGATATGAAGTGATGTTGGGGTCCAAAATCCTGGGCCTAGATGCAACAACCGATAATATATTCTACCTAGATATATAGAAACCAACTGACACAAAATCAGTTTTTCACATGTATGTTCCATATGTACATAATGATTTCTTATGTACATAACAGATCAAATGAAAATTTTCCCATTGGTTCCCATGTCCATACTACATTATGATAAACTGCACAGATGTACGTCTTTAACACATGATGAAAAAATATATAGAATTATTTCTTTACCACATGTCTTATATTTCATGGTAATATGTCCTTACCACATGAGGATAAACTGCACGAGAATATTTCATTACGACATCATGATAAACTCCATTGAAGTACATCCTTACCGCATGATGTTAAATTTCATGACATTATTTCCTTACCACAGGATGATAAACTAAACCAAATTAAATCATTGAAGCATGATGTTAAATAAAATGGGAAAATATCACTATCACCTGATAAATAAAATACAAAAGAATACATACCTACCGTATGAAGAAAAAAACCATGGGGGTAAATCCTCGCCATATGATGTTAAATTGGAAGGAAATAATATTGGTTTCTTGTCATTTAACATGAAAAATAAACAAATCTTTACTGAATGACATTAAAATAAATGGAAAATATCATTACTGCATGATGTTAAAAATCAAAAAAAAATTTGACTACAATATGTTAAAATGTGCATTCAATATCCAATTTTTTCCATCCCATATCAAGGTACCATAGTAACCTTACCCTAATCCACAAGAGTGTGGGGCGCATTGTTCATAATTAAAAAAACCTTAGTCCATAATACTCACTTCATGACTCCCAATCTTTAAGGTACTAAAAACCTTCCATAGACCTAAGAAAGGTTACCTAGCATTACATGAACCTTTTATTATCTATGAATGTATGCATATTTCTTATGATTATTTGCCTACATCTTTCAACCAAATGCATCAATCTAAAAAAGGACATTTAAATCCTCATGAGGCGTGACATCTTTATGGAAAAACTCAACAAATCACTCTGATCTGAACTAATCCTCATATGACTATCCCACATCATTACTCATGACCCAAGAAAATCATGTCATGACTTACCATATTTACACCCACACTTAGAATGATATTAGAGTACTCTTGACCCTTGGTATCCTAATTGGGTTCTTGTGTATCATCCCACATATTAGGGCTATAAGAATCATGATCATAAACTAATAACACATTAGTCAAATATGTATAACCTTAAGTTCTAGACTACAAGGGAAATATCACAAGGCCGTAAATTACTAGAAAAAAGAGATGTAAAAATATTTTATGTTGAAAAACCGAAATGGGAAGCTATAGAAAAACACCAATCTTCACTCTTAAAACTCTTCATCTCTAGAGCTTAGGATAAAATTAGGGTGTATATAAATAATTAATAAATATCATAGTGTCTACATTATAGCTGTAATAAAATTTAATCTATTCTCTCTAGACTCCTATTTTTTGAATATGTTAGAGTAACTATTTCTTACATCTTCCCTCCATGAGAATATATTTATAATGTGGTGACACAACTTTAAGGGTGCTTGAACCCTTCTTGGATATTTCTATTTTTTTCAAAAATCCTCCTTCAGGATTTGGGAGCCTCGAATAACATTAAACCTTATATCACACTTGGTAAAGATATATTGCTTCAAGGGACACATTTATTGACTTTTCATGCATGCCTATGGGAAAGCATATATTCCTAAGACCGTCATCTGAATGCAGCACTCTACAAATGGACATTCCAATCCTCATAATCTATGACATTGTCTTGAAAAAATTGAACAACTTTTTGTATAAAAATTACTCATGTTATGACTATCCGACATAATCCTCCCCATCACGAGTACATGGTCCATAATATATAATCACTATAACTGAATATCTAAGGATATTGGACATCCTCAAAACAACATCATCATGTTTTATGAGATTTCTCAATTTTGTAATGCGACAATCCATTCCCTAAAAATTAATGGCCCACACCTCAAGATTTGAAACAAAAAGGCAAAGGTCTTGATCTTTATAATTAAGAGTTGAGTTTCCATAGGGTTCTAGAACCCTTCATGGATAGATTTACTCTCTTACCCAACCATATAATCTAGATGTTTCAGTCATCAAAAATCATTCACATCCCTCATAAAAATGGAGATCATCTTTTCTTGTCCATTATATAAAGGCATAAGATCCCTGGCCCACCAACCAAAGTACTCTCCTCCTTTTCAACAAAGTGATTGAATAATTTGGATCCTAGGAAACGCCATGGTGGGACCAATAATCATATAATTTCATGATAAATATAAGGAATAGTTTCCACATCCCATGACCATGGAATCAGAATTTTGGGTTATAAATTACATATTTCATGATCCAACATTCCATATCAACCTACTGTTCTAATAATTTTACCCTAAATTGATATTATATCCATAAATATTCTATGAATGTTATGAAAGAATTGATTTATTCTTTCTTTGGCCATGTTATCGATGCTTAAGGGATCCAGCACACAAACTGAAGACATCTACTCATTGAAAGAAATAACTATAATCCTTGTGATCCATAGAATCACTACAATAGAAACTAGAACTTCATTGTGTTTCTGGTCATTCATGAAATTTCTGCAATATATTACCTAGTCATCAACATAATGTTCCAGGCTAGAAGAACATAAACTATAGTACATCAAGGTTAGAGCTAAAAGAACCTAACTATAGTATATCCTAGTCCAAGCTAAAATATAGTAATCTATTTTATATCTATGTCTGCGATCAAAGACCCTAAACCCAAACACATTAAGGTCTAAGAAAAATTCCACTAAACTAATAGAAATATCCATTCCGAGCTAAAATTACATAAAATAATTGAATTATAAGTTATGATATAAATGACCAAAAACTAAACCCATATCATATCTGAGCTAAATGACCACAATTAAAAGAAGTATCAGTTCAATGATAAAAGTCCCTAATCTAAAATTATATTAGGTCAGAGTTAAAAGACCCTAAACTTAAAAAATATTACTCCCTCGCAACGATAACTTAATATAATGTAATATCATGTCCAAACAGAAAGGCCATAAAATAGATGTGATATTAGGTCTGTAAAAAATGACCCTAAAGCTAAATCAATATTAGGCGTTAAATAAAAGACACTAAACTGAAAGAAATATTAGGTCCATGCTAAAATTCCATAAACTAAATGAAAATGTGGTCCGAGATAAAGTACAATAAAATAATGTGATATCAGGTTTGATATAAAACCCCCTAAACTAAATTGTTATTTGGTTTGAGATAAAAGGCCATAATCATGAAAATGGAAGTTATTTTCACTGAAGAATCTTTTAAGGACACTATATGGACTTAGCATAATCAAGGGACTCTATTCGAGACTACCATCATTGAAACATGATAGAGGACTCTACCACCAGAACAAGTACTCTACCTTAGTAATCCTTCAAAAAATAATCTGATCTATAGATAAACAGAAAAAATCTTAAGTATATAATCTTTTTTGGTTGTCATTAATCATTATTTCTCAATATAAATCATGTATGATTTAAATATTCAGATCCAAAATTTTTAGTTTAATTGAAGTTATAAAAAGGAAGGGTGGAGTTGGATATTCTATTAATATTGGAGAAATGAAATATAATGCATATTATGAATAAATGAAATCTTTAAAACACATATAAAATATAAGAAAACATGTTCATCAATACCATGGAATATCGGAAATACCTAAATACTATTGCATAACCTATAAATGTACAATCAGAAATATGATTTAAATATTATGATCCTATCACTAAATAATATCATAGAGTCATTATTTATAGAATGTCTCTACTATTGAGAAGAAATAGATTGGTGTAATTGATCAGAAGAATCAGTCCCCTCCTCCACGGAATGTTCCAGTTCCTCCGCCTTAGTGACAACATCATGTATAGCTTTATCCTCCACATAGAAAATATATTTCATCTCCATCACGAACATTCCTAATATATAAATGAATATTGGAATTAGGATAGTTCAGTTTGGAGATGGTTGATATCTGACTGAAGGTGATTAATTTCAAACTGGAGATGGTCAGTCTGAATTTTCTAAACACAGACTATGTCCTAATGAGAAGCTGCCTCCAACACACATTGAGGTGTTTTATTCATAGATTCGTCCCAATTCCACTTCTATCATGATGAATCCTCAGTATATTCCACCCTCAATTTGGGGGCCCTACTCTATTATTTCATGGATATCACCTTATTGACATGATATTTAACGGTGGAATAATCAAAACTTTTGTAACCAATGTCATGGAACATGAATAGGAGATGACTAAATAAATACTCCAACTCATCCTATTATATATTTGACACTAAAATCTTGACATACCTCCATATCAATCACCACATTGAATGATAAAGTATTTCGTACCTTATACCTCGGTCTAGATTTTTCATGGGAACAAGTACACACTCCAATACTAGGTATCTCATATAAATGTCCTTACTCATAGTATTAGATGATGAGGGAAGAGAACCATCCTCTAGATTGGTTAAACTAGTTTGACATAACCCTAAGGGAGCAGGAAGAAAAGCCTATGAAACATGGGTTGAAGATACTATGAAAAAATAAACTGAGTTTATTAGTTATGGGATGATTAATGTAGTATTACTAGATAATCATTGAATATGATTGAAATTAGAGACATACATTTCATGGTCACGCCAATGGAGACATTCTCTACCACAACCCAGTCCCCCGGTGGTGATTCATATACTTCTTACGATGAATGCGTATGTGAAACCTCTTGTGCTTTCATTGAATATGTACTTTTTCCACCACTCTTGAGGATGTTAAGAAAACAAAATAATATCAAATGATGTGACATAAGGAAAAAATTATAATCATGAATAATTATTCAAATTATATAAAACAATCTTCTATTAAGGCTAACACATCAGTAGAAATAGATACCAATGTTAGCATCCACCAGAGGTGTGTTCACCCACACAAGGAAAAGGTGTGAACACATACTACTCTTGATATATCAGGTCCAATATCCAAGGGTATGTTGGAGTATCCGAAGGATCTCCCTTATCCTCATATGAGGACACCTTCTTTTCTTAGAAATCCAAATAGAAACCTATACATTTTAAACAAATCATTAATGTGCAATCATAATGATCCAAGATAATATGAGAATTAAATTCCCTGATTACATAAGGATTTTGGAGGATAAGGATGTAAAAATATTGATGGATTCCTTTTATTTTTATTCATTTTTTTTGAAGAAGGATCTATAGAAGGATCCCAAGCTAGAACTATTTCTTTGGTAGGGAAAGTAGTCGCCCTCATTTGAGAATGTCGACCAAGGGACCCTTCATCATCAGTTCCATATACGCTGCCAAATTATACTCCCATGAAGATAAATGGGGATTATATTTAGGTGATTGAAGAATTGGATAATATTCAGTAGACTCCCACTACATATACACATATAAATGACATAAATATAGTTCTAAATGCACTATTATTTCTTAATAATCGTAGTAATCATGAACATACAGCTTCCTCGATGTAGGGGTAACCATGTTCCTCTATTATTATTTGATGTATTCTCAAGACAACTAGTTGGTGAACCCACTATGTGAAAATAGCTATGCATTGATGCCCTTTAAATCCATATCATGGCCTCAAATAAATGTGATATCCACATTAGGGTGATCATTAAAAGTAAAACCATGAGGGGTAGTGATATACCGAATACCCTCCAAATGATCCTCTGAATAACTCAAAATATCCTAGAGCATTTCCACTATGCACCACACTATCCAGAACACCCACTATTGAGACATGATAGAAAAAATTAAAATTTGTTGTAGCCTCATCCCTGGACACAACATTATTTATATCCAAAACAGTAGGTAATTTTTCCAGTAATGGTAATCATTTGAGTTTCTTCCAAGGTTCTTCCAGGGCTTCACGATTTTTAGAATCTAGCTACATTCCTAATCTAGAATTGTACTTGGTGGTCAGTGGTTATAATGTCCCGTTTTAAAAATTTGATAATTGTCCAATGGGATATGAGTGAATCCAAATGCCCACATAAACCACTAGATAAGACGATTATATCATTATGTTGATGGAGAAGTATATCCATACCAATATCCTCTCTGGAAAACATCATCAAAAATGAGAGATTTTTTGTCCAGTGATCATTACATCAAACATAAATAGTGGGAGGGAACATTGATTTGATAAAAAAATTGGCGGCTGAACCATCACGGTTTATAAAACTCAAAAATTACATCTCCATCGAATTAAGTTGAAATAACCTACTAAAAGAGTGAAATTATCTAAGATTGTGCCTCAAGAAGATCATTTACATTGTTAATAATCATTCCTATCAGCACTGGTCCATAAATCATGCAATATTAATGTTTATAAAAAATCACATTATCCCTGACATCTTGATCCATCAATGGAATGGGTCTAACCCCTTTAATGCATTTCACATGTGATAAGAAGTGTCAATTCAGGATACCCATGATGTTTAGGTACTTATAAATTCCCATTTGAGCTCATATCATACCCCACAATACATGTATGTGGCCCAAACTCATGTAAGGGGAGTTACCTTCCTAAACGTGAGGTAGAAGGTGTAATATATTTTCTAGCACTATGATGGCTAGACTGATGTACTCTTGGCTTGACTTAGAGGGATTCATTGTAAAAGTGGATACCATGACCACCCATTAATAATTAATAAGAATTAGGTACCCACTTTGGTTTATGGAAATAAAGTCAGATAGTTGGACATATTAATCAATTTCATGGACGATTTCCCATCCCAAGTCTCTAAACAATCCTCTTTCAATTGTGGGCCAATAACCACCCTGTTCACTAAGGGTATCCTTTATAAAGATAAACTTAATCATATTATATTTCTTCTGAGAGAGATTCTTCATGATGAATTATTCCACCCATTTCTTGAAATATATATATTCACTAGAAATTACCCCCTTTAGTAGGGCCTTCTGGCCATTTTAATGAGATCTCATGTTAAATGAGGGTTCTACATTTCATCATCCCATGAAGATTGTAGGAAAAAGAACGAATCATACATACCACCATGTATAGGTACAAAAAATATTTTTTCCACCTCACAAAGACTGATTCCAACCTCGCCATGAGTGAGGTAGAAAGTGTTTGTATTTGAGATCCAATTCTTGAATAAGTCAATCATAAAACAATTTTTTCAATAATCATAGGTTTTCTATATCCACAAGAGCTCATAAATTAAAATTTTCATCAACTATTGGGAAAATTTAGTAATAATAAATTTAACATAGAAAGTCCACCCCTAGTCTTATCTATAGAACCCCTAATCCAAAGTACTAGTTAGAGATCCACCCTAACATATGATCGGAGGCGGAATGCAACATTATTGAGTGATACATTGGGATTTCCACATCAGTTGAATGTCCAGTTCGATTGAATTATGTAGAAATAAATTTTAGTTGATGATTTTACTCACGAACCCCTAGTGAGATAATGTATCCCCTTGGAGAAATATTCACTCAAAAATTGTTCGGGGTCCTCTGGATATATGAAGAAGGTATGAAATATGGCTTCGATGGATGAATGGAAACATTACTAGTATGAAAAAACTCATAATGGTGATTGTTACAAAAAGGTGGGGGGTAGTTCATGATTTTTGAACACATAAAAATTATGAATCATGGTTAAAAAGTCCTAATAAAATTTGATAAAGTACGATTCATACTCCCCACTAACGCATCAAAACTATAAATTTCTTCTTTCACTTCATCCTTTGAATGTTTGTATGAAGAATGATGAGAACTAGAATCTAAATAAAAATAAAATTATGTGGCATATTTTAGATAGATAAAATAAAATTTCATCAAAAAGAAAAAACCTAATGAATCTGTATCATCATAAGCATTATATTAATCAGTAAGGGATTCAAAAATGATATATGAAATTTGTGAATCACCTAAAAACCCATAGGTGTCTTGGGTCATGTAATACAATATAGAATTGTATAATGATATGATGCCTTTTGATACTCCTGATTGTTTGACATATACAAGGTTATGTGAATCACATTATAATCAATCGATCATATGATCAAACCCTCGGAACTTGGGAGACCCTCATGAAAATTACAACCCCTGCAGATAAATTTCAAAATGTAAAAAAATATGTTCCACAAACAACACAAACTGACACCTGAGAAACAGTGGTCGTGAGGAGAATTCCTTGTGTTATGGTCATGTGATTTCATCCAACTATCAAGAATCATAGAACGATCTTGAAAAGGGGGTGCACGATGGAATAATGGTGTGAGAGACATGAATGAATGGTAGGCAGTGGATAAATATGACATATATCCCTCAATATATAGTAAATATCGAAGAATACCATGTGTCACCTAGTATATCGGATGTTTCCCGAGACACTTACTCAGGACAACACCTATGTCTTAGGCATGCATTTACATTCCTTAAAATTTGTCCTGGTCCCTAAGTACATCACTCGAGAGGAGGGGTAATTTTTTGATTCCCTATAAATATGCATTGACAAAATCAAAATGAAACGAATACATGAATATTTGTATTATTTTTTCACAAATGAAAAGGATGTAGAAGGAAGCTAAAACAAATGGATTGTGTATGAATCTAAGATACATGAGATCATGTGAGTAGTAGAGGGTTAACCGAAAGAAATTAATGAAGGTGATATCCTAAAGAAGGTACTCAAATACCCATATAACAATTCCTTATACTCTCATTAAGGACCATCATACAACCAATGAATGATCATCAGTTTCTAGGTATGGTTACCTAGTCCATGCAGGTTATCATTGGTGATCGTCATACATAACCAAATAAAAATACTTTGTAATAATGGAGGAAATTATCCAATTGTTGGAGCCAATTTTATTTTTAATGATCATGTGATATATCAGAGATGGGAACGATACTTTTCAATGACAACATCCAAAAAAACTCGCAAGACCCATAAGACCTTGTAAATGAAATCAAAGGAAATAAAATGGGATGACCCAAGAGTTAATCAAGGTTGTAAATGATATGTGTTGTTCTCATGGTGTCCACAATAACCGCAAGACCCCAGCAATATGTCTCTCTTATCTCATGAATTTCATTTTCCTTATCAGCCACATTGCCAAAAAGGCCTCAGGTTTTTTAGGAAACTGTGCACATCCCCTTTGTCTTCCTATGTATAAACAGATGGATCATTCCATGAAATTCAGAAAAACTCCCATCTAACTCATATTGGTCAATAGGGGAAACATCAAGATGTATACTAATTGATATTGACATTACAAATCTAATTTTTCATGACATGTGAACTATGAAAATTTAAGAAAGGAAATAACATAGGGTGGAGGAAAAAGCCTCTCATGGTCGAAAAATGCATGTGATGAACGAAGTATGTCCACATCATGATAATGTGAGACTCATGGGAAAGCTACCATTATCTAAATAATAATTCCAAACAATCAATCCTTGACTTATCAAATTTCCTGGGAAAGGAATCAAACATCTCAATAACTCATTTTAATAGGAACATTGGCCTCCTGAAGGCCCTTTGACAATTAAATATACCATTATAAAGTCTCCCATCAAACAAAAATAATTCAAAAAATGTCTGATTAATTTGAAATAATCCAATAAAGGAGGCGTTGAAGAGAGGGAATCACATTTATTAGAAATCAGGTGATGCCCTTAGAAAAATCTGTGGTAGAGGTACGTTGAGACCTGTGGTGCCAAAACCCTTCACCAAATCCACCCTAGATTAATGAATGATACAGCACATGAACCCAAAAATATTCAGGTTAGTTATGCCTATAAATCCCCCACTACGAGCTTAGAGAAAGGGGTGGGCGTTTTTGAAAACCAGGCACATCTTCACACCCATACACCAGAGCAGATTTCATTGAGTGACTGATTTGACAACCAACATGTCTTTAATAAAGTAATATACTGGAATACATCTAGAGAGATCATGTTCCAGGAATAATTATCTTCATGTGATCATTTAAAGATCACATGAAGGGATTAAATAACGAGATATGAAGAACCTACAATTTTTATTTTAGATTGCACGAGACATAAAATAATGCGACAGTGAATGAAGATAATAAAATCATAATAGAATGGATATAATAATGATTAATGGTGAAATAAATATAGGATAAAACAAGTTAAGTGATCCTTATGCACTTCATATAAATAATTGAAGACATGACACATCACCATGACATGTCACCCAAACATCATGAAGCTCCATCAGTAGGGTATTTTGGTCATGTGAAGTCCTATGGACATAAAAAATCATGTCAGATAGACCCCCTAGGGAGTACCAACTTATTCTCAAAAAAGACCAATGGTTCTATTGACCAAATCATATGATGTATTTTAGACACAACGCATGAATCATATAACGACATCATATCATGTCATCCAAGTGTCACAGTAGCATCTGGAAAAGTAAGTCGAGTCTCATGACATCCTCAAGACTTGTTGTCTAGGTTTCGTGATTCCCTCCAGGAGTGTCATTCAATAAATGAGACATCATGTATGAAATGTCGTATTGAATCTCGTGACACCATCTATATGTATCAAACAACACATGTTAAAGATAATAGGAATATTCAGCTAGATCATGTGACACCTTATAGGAAAGACATCAAGGTTATGCAATGGGTTCTAGGAAAAAACATCTATATATTACGATTACATCAGGAAAATTTGTACTTGATCATCCAAAACCGTTTGATATGACACCTAGGTTACACGAATTCTATTATAAAGACCAACTAGATCAATTATTTTTCATCAGATATTAATTGAAGATACTCTACTGCTTATCAAGATAATAAGAGAGTTAGCACATCTCATGAAGGGAAACGAGTCAAATCAATATGGAAACCTTTGAGTGTAAGCCCCAATCAAAGGAACTGTAATAAATATGATTCCTGAAATATTTACGATACATAGGAAACCTTTTCACGGTTTGAGCTCCACATCAAATATCTATTGGGTTCCCCTAATACGTAATTCCATCATTCAATATGTGATGATATAGATCATTTCCCATTCCTTGTTTCTAACACTGAGAATAAGTCTTGTGGGCATAGGGAATTGAAATAATTGTATCATTAGAAACATAATTCTCTCCAGTGATAATGGAAACCTCAGAGTTTAATCCCCATGATAAATAAAAATGAAAACTGTGATTCCATTAATAATTAGGATATGTAAGACATCCCTCCCAAAATCATTCTTGAACACCCAGTGTCCAAGAGCACCTATATTTGTCCTTTCGATATGATGTGACACTACAAGGGTTAAAAAACAATGTTGGAATTTATTCATACAATAACTAGGATAGTTAGGGTGTCTTATAATGGATACATCCCCTCCTAATATTATTAATCACCTTGTTTTGTGTTGGAACATTTTGAATCACATAATTAAACGAATTAATCACATAAGAATCCTCATGTTACTGTACATAGATAGAGAAAATCAAATTCATATGGCTGAATTCTCTATTTTGAACCCAATCTTTTTCATATGAAATAGAATTAACACATGTTCATTTGGTTAGGATAACCTATCCTCTATTAGGATTGGGAAGATATATTTGAACATTTGTTAAATATATAAGAGAGTTATAGAGGTGGAAATAATTCCCCCCAAAAGGGTGTGATGAGTCTGAACTCCCAATATATTTACCATTGTGAGTCCCCAAGAGTCATTGTTCATGAACACCCATGTGATCTTATACATTTGGAAAGAATATCATTACCCTAGCATGGATGAGGGATCTATTGGGAGTGTCTAGTAAGAGAGAAAATGATATCCCGATGATCGTGATTGTCCACAACATAAACCCAGCAAAATTAAAATTTCATGTAGATCACATCTGTGCCTAAAACCCTGATGAAACACTAAAATAAAGTCCACTCTTTATGAGAACCCAAATCAACTAAAATGCATCCTTAAATGAGAATTTGATTGAGTCCTTTTCATATTAATTGAAAGATAGAAGACCAAAACTATCAGGATGAAGTTCACACTATTTCTTATGACACCCACAAATCAAGGATCGTGATTTCCCATTAAATTCTGAGGATTTTATATTTATGGACCACCATGGTGCAACATTTCACAAAATTTATAAAAAATAAAATTAATAAAAATTTCATACCTACTTTATCCAGAATTCTACATAGATTCTATGTAATGAAAAATAAACCAAGATATTTTCCATATGGGGAATATACATCTTAGGACCATATAATCCCACCAGATCCAAAAAATTCATATAAATCATATCTATTACAAAATACATCTACAAATGGAATGAGACAATACCACTCAATGATGTTAAGGAAGGGAATATATTCATCTTAGTGAAATCAAACTTCATTATCTAATTTGGCATCCCTTATAAAATAATTTAGGAAAATGACACTAAATTCTATTCTTCTATGTTGGAAAATATATATCCTGAGTAAAATATTTAATCTACCAACTATTACCACTATCACGTAGTGGATAATAGATATGTTGAGTCCTTTAAGAAACCCCTATCAAACATTTTCCAAAAGATAGTAGTTTGGATAATAAGTCTTAGGTGGATAAGATCTTTAATTTCTTATTGTCCAAGAAAAAAACTACTCATTCTCACACATAGGAATCCCCATATTTTATTATATATGGAATAATTACTATATTTATTAGTGAGGTTAAATTTCCATTTCAATGGGTTTCCATATATGATTGGTAATCCATGGATTAATAATCTTAGAAAGGACTGGATAAATTAGAGCGACTCAATGAGAAATTATTTCAAACCCTTCCTTACATAAAGGTCCATTAAAATCAGATAGTGTGATATTTTAGTAAGAATTTTCACCTTTTTTTAGTCCATAGATAACTTGTGTTTGTTCTTTTGACTCCATTGATATCAGGAAATAATCCTGCAAAACATGAGCCAAATAGGTAGAGACATTATTTGATGCAAAAGGTCTAATCAACAGATATTATTCCTTGATCTTTATAGATAAAGACCTCATTATGACCCTAAAAAATAAAAATTTCCTAAAAATTAATTCTTCTAATAAAAAATAATTATGTCTCAGTTGAAAAACATTAAAATGTGTATTTTTATTTATCACCCGACCTTAAAAAGTGTCATGCTTCATCCATTTCGCCATATGATAAAATTCATGATGCAACTTGATGTGTTGTATGACATTAAAATATATTGGATCAGGGCCCTATATGAACAAAATTAAAAGGCAAAAAATATATTATTATTCATATAAACAAAAATTAAAATCACCCAAAAGTTAAAGGTAGATGAATATTAACTATATAGACCAAAATCTATGTCACAAGACATTAATTTTTTTGAAAACATCCTTATTGAATACTTTAAAACATCACAGTTTACAAGATTTACTAATGATGTAAAGCCTCGTAGAATATTGATCCATGCATAAGTGGGTCAAAACCCTTGGTGTTGGTCTGCCACCGTGCATATTCTAAACAATTATGTTTTTTATTCTCTATTAAAAGAGATAAAAAATGACCACAATAATCTCAAATTTTGGGCCAAGTCACCGTAATAAAACAGAATACCCTCTCCCTATGAAGGGGTAGACCTGCCTCGGAAGCCTTTTCTAGATCTAAATGTGGATTGATTCCCGTCCTCATGGGGTATGTAGAGAAAATTTGATCTTACATCATAATCCAACAATAAAAAAAATGAAAATTATTCTATCCATTACATGTATCACTATTGTGTGGTGGAAGAAAATATTTTCCAATGGTTGTTTCCCACATAAATAATAACCTACATGGGCATTGTAGTTTTAGTAATATGTTCCTTACATATGAAAGGCTTATCAATTCACATCAAAGTTATCATGGTCTGAGTCATAACACCTTAAAATTAACAAAAAGTGTATTTATAAACAGGAATTTGAACTGCATAGTTCCTTATGAGCTACACATGGTTTGATTCTCATTCCCAGGCGATACAGACAAACATCCAGGTAATACATCCTGTCCGACCACAAAATAGGAAATTCTCCCACTCTCCCTTATTTGAGTCATATATACATGAGAGGATCCAATGTGGCTTCTCAACCCTTTTTTAAGATAATATTTTAAAATATAAGTCCCTTTCCCAAACAAGAACTCAATTTGTATGGGGATTCTTCTTTAGAGCTATGTCTGGATTCATTCATATCCCCATGAGATACATTTTGAATTTCGAGACTTATTTGGTATTCTAGATGCAATATATCATATTAACATCACATATCCAACTTACTTGTGACACAACATTAAACTATATTAAAAAATTATTGACTCATGATGGAAAAGTTAGTGGATCACATTTTTCTTGTAGGAAGTAAAACCATGTAACATTCTGATTAGTGTTTGAGTGGATAACAATATTTAGTGATGGTTCCCCATATAACCTTATATTCTTGACCTATGTGTGTCTTGATTCTCGTTCCCTTGATATATTTAATGATGCATAGATATCATATCATAGTCCTAGACATCAGTTAAAAAATATTCCTCCTATATAAAAACAATGATACATGTAAGAGATCAAAATTTATGTTCCTCCAATTTACTGCTCCCTTAAGGAAACAGAGATGTAGCCTGCTATACATTAATTAAATCAATGCAAGGAACTATTGAAATCATTTCTATTATCATCAAAATTTCTTTTATTTTTCTTGGGTACATTAATTATGCATTTCAAACTACTAATATTAAAATCATTCAAATCTTCATAATATTTCACTATAGATAAAAAAATTACTTGTACCTATGAAATGCTACATCTAGATATGAAATATCATGCCTCATTTGGATTTTCAAAATTCAAACACAAAAGGTATTGTTATCCAAGGGATTCCACTATTTTTCTAAATCAGGACATTCCAAATTGGCTTTACAGAACATCATCCAAAATATAGGTTCGTCAAGTAGCTGTACAGTTTTCATCGGTAGAAGCCACTTCAATATCTATGATCCCCAGTGACATCAGTCTAGAACCCACCATTTGTACATGGTCCATGGTCATATATTTTTTGTTTTTCCCATGTCAGTTCTCCAGTTTCGAGAACCCATAGGGCCATGGTTACAATTTACCTTCCAATACCCATAGTTTAGTGGAAAAACATTATCCATTATGTCTCACTTTACAGATCATTTCTTTAATACCACAACAATAGTCCTATGAATTAAAATTAATTGAAACATGTTTCTTATATTTGGGTCAGACCAATGTAGTAAACATATTCCCCCATTCTTGGGAAATATTTCCTTTATATTTTCCTCCTATATTCAACCACTTTCATCCCACAATCCAACCACCATATATAATGATATCCTAATACTAATAAAATTCCTCTTCCCATTATTAATATAATGTCAAAATTCATGATAAATTCTTTTTTATGACTATGCGGTAACACATCCTTGTTGTGGTTTCATGATTTTACCACATAAAAGAATTATCTCATATATGAAACCCTTGTTTGACTATCTAGTATAATGACTAGTTGTATTTGTATAATTTTGACCAAAACATGGGTTTTTCAACTAGTGGTACATTAACCCTAACAATTTTTTTTAATTTATCACCATAAAATATTTTTTCCATATATCACTTGTTAGATTTGAATACCCTAACTTTATATATTTAATCCCTTCCCCTTCATACATGTAAATGATGGCATATTCTCATACATATTAGTATGAATGATACAATCATTAACCTTTTAGAAATAGTTAAAGGACCATAAAATATACCAATCAATGTAATTATTTTCTGGAAATAAACTAAAGAACTGAATATCATAGTCACAATACGTTAACATGTACAATGACATCCTCATAGTAAGAAATTATATGCCATGGTCCATGTCCTGATTGAATGGCCTTATACTACATGATGCATCTACCATTGTCAGAAAAGGGACCTTCCCCCATTCTGTTTCAAATTTAATAGGTTTTACCCTCATTTATAATAGCCTAATTCATGTAAGTGTGGTTTTCCGTTCTTGTCCAATACCAATAAGTATTATATAATCATTTTCAGAACCATTCCATAGAAATCCACCATCTGTGGTCTTGATAAATTCTGATCCTCACAAATTTACAAGTTATTGAAAAAAAAATATCAAAATTCTTGGGGATAACATTGTATAAAAATAAAAAAACACACCAAATAAGTATTTTCATATATTTTCCAACAACATGGATTATTAGGTAGAGGATGCAACAATTTTACTATGATATAATACTCCCTAGTTCTATTTTTATAATTTCATCCACTAATTGGACTCTCAAATGGCATCATATTCTCTCTTATGGGAGACCTCCAATATTCCCAAAAGATTCAACAATATCTTATTGGAAACTACTTCTTGAATTTGTTATGTGACCATTCCCCTAATAATTTTCTGGAATCATTCTTTTGACTATGGAATAAAAAATTAGTGACTCAATATTACCCATTGGATATATAGACAATTATAAAACATTTATGGCCAACACTTCTTGTTTCGGTCATCACTAAAAAATTCATGGTCAAAAATGTTAAACATAAAACACCATCCACATTAGTTTGTCGTGAAAGAATTTAAGCTACCCATTTTATAAGATAGTAAAAACCAAATTTAATCTCTTAAATTAGATCTATGGACCAATTTAAAGTCTAATATTTCTAGACCTATTCATTGAATGGTTTAGGAATGAATGAGGCAATGAAAAGATAAAAGAAACAAACCTTCTTTGGATAAAAACCCAAAAAATGTTTCCCTAAGAGAAATACAATTCATTAATGCTATGTAACATTCTTACTAGACTTAGGAAAAAAGTATGGTGATAAAAAAATATATAATTCTCCTCAGGTTGTTCATAAGACACTATTAAATGACAATCTATGATATTGAGGAGCTATGGCTTAAGGAAAAATCAGAACATCATCCCAATTAATGAGATATCTCCAAATTCATCCCAATGAAGTTGAATTGTGTAATTGTTCTTTAGGGTAACCATAGAACCAAAATATTTTCATTCCAATAAAATATAATTCTAGTGGTGGATTTTTTGACACTGTGAAATGAGTTCCCTGAAATTTTTCATATAAATTATGTCACACAGAGGGATGAATATTCATCATAACCATTTCCCAATCTAATGGAACAGTGGAAAGAACCTACCATAGTGTGTAGAAACTAGATTTGGATCGATATTGTTTTTTATTTGTCATAAACCAAGACATCTCCAACCTAACTCAAATTGATGATGATGAAATGCTTCATATTTCATTGGGGTGATGATGTAAATGAATGGACTGGTCTGAAGGGATGTGGTTAGAGTCTAACAATGATTTGGAGTTGGGGGGTGTGGGTTCATCCCTCTATGGTATGAAGATAATGGTTCACCAAGTATGTACTACACACATCATCTCTAGATGCTAAGATGATTAAATAATTCCTTCATACATAGACTAGAAGGTGCATACACAATGTTCAAACCCATCTTAGGCATGAGAAGGTCCACTGAACCCCCTACATGAAATTAAATGACTAGAAACCCCAGATTGGGGTACCTATATATGATACGTGTACCATATAACTATATGGGATACCTCATTTGTCCAGAAGACCATGTATTCCTATAAATAGTACCATAGGGATCCACATTTTCATGATTGAAAAATTTTATTAATCCTGGATTCTTGAGTAGTGGATCCCCTTCACCCAGGTCCTAAAAATTTCATTAGGTAGATCTCAAAAACCTAAGATGATAGGAATTTAATGGGATTGTGATGTCCATGTTCCTCCAACATATAAAACAAAAGACAATAAAGTGAAAGACCCTTTACCCTTGTCATCAAACACGTGTGAAAAGGTCCATTTCCCCAAACTAGGACCGATTTGAGCCCTTACATGGACAACTAAAGAGACCCTTGGTTCCTATATAAATTCCTCATAAATGTTTTTTTCTAGGTGATCCATCAGCCAAGGTACATCTAGCTCATATATTTCTACCTCCCCTATGTGAATCACATTCATATCCTCTTAATTACTTCAAAAATTACCTATTTCTAACAAAGCATTGACCAATGTGAGACCCCATTAAAGTCCTGTTTCAGGACACAAATTAAATAAATCCCATTTATATTGATCCATTATCCTATGGGGAATGAATTGAATATTTATAGAAAGACTCCATACTGGAAATAATATAGTAAGAGACACACCACCATGCCTCCCATTAGGTATTCATTCCATTTGACTGAGGTGTCATTTACTTTTAATGATTGATGAGAAATGTCCTTAGGATACATTCAAATATAGATTCCCTCAGTTCCGAGATCCCTGATCCTCAGGTATGTGTCATGGACCATTTAATCTCATACATGAGGGATAAGGATGCATGATTAACTCATTTTCTCATAGACCAGGGAACACCAATTCCTAATTAGGAGGGAGAGGATCGTGATTTTTTTTCCGTTGAGGGATAGTAAATTATCCTCCTCTATTCCATAAGAACATGTTATTGGGAATCCCTCCTAGATTAATCCCCTTTACTTTTTTACAGGCCCTCTCCTTCTTCATTCCTTTCTTTATATCCATACACAAGGATTGTATCCATATAAGTATACTTATGTGACTATATTGGGTAAAATGATTGGTGGGGATGGGCACACAAAATCCTACTATATTTCCCTCTCACTTTGGGTCTTATCCTAAACCACTATCTGACAAGGAAAATTGTTTGATTACTTATATCTACCACTTCATATTGTTTCTCACACCGGGAATGACTAACATGGTCTTAGATGTTGGAGGTGATCGTGAAATCCACATGATCATAAACCATGGGCATCATTACAAGTGTAATTCAAAACCAAACATGGGAATCCTGTTTGGTATAATACTAAACCTTGTCATCCTAAAGCCACCATTTATGACTAAAATTTGGAATAATACCCAACCATACTCACCCCATATTTTACCCTTCTATATGGTGTAAGACCTGAAATCATTACTTAATTTTATAAAAGGGGCATCTTTCCCTATGAGAAAAACATCGAAATGGACTTCATAGGTGTGAATCCTCACAAAAAAACTATGTGGTATTTAATTCTCAATAAAATTAGATACATAGGAAGCCTCTATAAGGTCCAAACCTACTACACAAAATCCCCCCAAATATACAATGGTCCATATCCCGAGTAGGGTTTCATCCATCATAGAGTGACATATTCCTTCAATATTTGTTTCATAATTATCATTATTGGGCCATATTCTTGATAAGATCATACACCACATGGGATCCCATATCCCATCCACATTCAATATTATGCCTCTTTATACGCCCACAATGAATTTTGACTAGGTACATTTTTTCTATACATCCTTACCACATGATGTAAATTACACAGTCTTGTCCTTGTCACATGACCTTAAAAGATATGATGTGGCCTATTATGTGGCACCAAACTATGTTGTGTTTTTATTCCATTCACAAGTATTATTTGGCATCCCATCATATAGGTCTTATCCTAACATCAAAACAACTCCCATCTTCCAAGATGACAATACACTCCAAAGCACCACACTAAGTGGACCAAAACCAACATTGTAATAAAAATGACAAAAAGGAATATGTATTCCATTCTTAAAAAAAAAGAATTTATTATGAAACATAGATACATAGAGATATCTCCCCTGATGAAGAAACTTATATACATACAAATGATTCTCAATTCCATATATTGTAAAAATTGGTTGCAAATTTAAGGGGGGGCCCACGCCACATTTAGAAATAAAGGAAGTATTCATGACCATATATTAAATCTATAATAGATTCCTTAAGTATGTAACCCCCCCAAGGGTAAGTGGATACTATCCTCCCATCCTATCAACAAATGTGAGTTCTTTAGTATTGTTCTCCATGTTTCCTAATGAGGATCTACCTTTGGAATGTAGGCCTATTAGTCATCAATGATGTAGGAGTCATTGGGTCATTCTAGTTCCATGAATAAACCCCATTGGAACCAAGCCAGAAGGGAAAGTTGTGTATGTTTCACTTTTAATGGTTATTCCACCCAAAAAAACAAAACACCATTCCATCACCACATGCAATTCTTGGATGAAACATAAAATGTGAACCCCATGTAAATGATTCTACAAAATTCCACACCCTAAATTCAATGTTTGGAAGAATGATTTTAAAAATCATAATATACTATTAATATAAAAATATATATTTCATAATTTTCTATTAGGAAAATTTTTACATAGAATGTGAATTTATATTTTCTTGCAAAACATGCATTCGAATATGAATTCAAATTCAATGTTCTTGATGGAAAGTGCATATACATAATTTATGAAAAATGGCCTGGAAATAATTTTCTATTGGAGACACAATATGTTTCTAATAATAATCATGATGAACACCTATCCAAATAATAAAAAAATTTAAATACATCATTATTAATTCATTTTTATAAATCACCGTCAATTTTATCTTTAAAACATCATCTTATGCGATGTTTGTGAATAATGTAGGATTTTTATTAGGTCTTTAATTATAACACAAGGGACAATGATTTTCCAAAAACCCTAAAAATATATTTTTTATGTTATAAAGTGATGGAATATTTCAATATTCATTTTTTATTTATCTTTATACATCAGTTCTCACTAGGGATGTATAAAAAGATTTTAATTTTCAAATTTTAACTAAGAATTAAATGGATTCTTCACCAAATGTTACAAGGTACATTGATATTTAATGTTTTTACAAATTGTTATACATCCCATTATTTTATATGCCATGAAACCTTATAAATGAAAATAATTTAAAATTATTAATTCCTAGATTACAAGTAATTATTATTGAAATTTAACGTTGTTATAATTTAAATATAACTTTTCTAATATAGATGTTAAATTTGATAGAAAAAGTTAATGAAAAAAATTATGAAATCAATTCCATTAGTATAGGATATGATGATATATATATAATCTTAAAAAATATATCATAGAAATTGCTATAAATTTTCCATTTATAAATTTAATTAAAAATATCAGTTATTTTTAATAAAAATTTATTTCTAATATGTACAATTTATAGAAGTCAACCAATTGTAATTAATATGGATGTAATAACAATGAATTTAGGTTATATATAACTTTTTTATAATACATACATATATAAAAAATTAATCAAATATAGAATAAAATTGTATATTTTTTAAAATTTTCTAGCTTATACAAATTTGGAAATAAGGTAATTATTATTTTTTCACATAAAAATGTTTAACCAATTAAGGTATTATTTACTATTTTAACACACTTATTTTTAAATGAAAATGTATCATTCCATTAAAATATTAATTTATACCATGTACATATGTTTTTTTGATGATTTTGTTTACGAACTAGGATATTTGAAGTATAGTAGAAAATTACACACCCTCTAAATGTATTACACACTGTGTAATATTTTCACGGACGATGCCATGAATCTTCTTCACAACATAATGTTATTACACTCCATGTATAGTTTAAATGACATGAAATTTCCTAAAATCATACTTTAATAAAATGTGATGTCTTTTTTCATATTGGTACATCATTAATTAAAATAAATGAATCAAGGTTACACCCCAAGTAATTAACAAGATTCACGTTTTTAACTTAGATGCATGGCTTATAATCATTCTATATTACCCAAAACGCTTTATATCCTGGTATAGTTCCTTAACATAGAGATTTGATCTCCTCCAAACATTTTCCTTGGACGATCGAAGTGGTGTTCACCTCATTCTATCTCTATCAGTCAATTAGATCACATATACTGTGTCTTTTTTCAGTATCTATTTGTCCCCTTATAAGATTTTGATAGATCATCATTTAATTTATGTATCTAAACTTCATTTTATAGGATATTTTATACTAGGTTGGATTCATTAATCTCTATTACCTTTGTTATTCATTTCCATTCCCCATTTTGTTTTTTGTCAAATGTGATTCATTTTAAATGGTATGTTGGTCCCATAAATTTTTTCCCTACAATTGAAATGATGAATTGATATATTAAATTGAAATTATTTTATAATTGATTTAATACCATGGATTTTATCCCTTATTTTAAATGGGAATGGAAATTTTTTAAAAACCAAAATTTCAAGGGAATTTAAATTTTTGGGTGAATTTTTGAAAAATGAAGGATAATTTTAGAAATATTTTTGCAAGAAAATATATTATGTCTCTCTTTATAAAAATAAAAAATTTGAAAAATGATGAAAATGGAATGAAATGATGAAAAATAATTATTTTTTTAAAATGAGAATGCATGTTGGAAATTGTTATTGGGAAATTTTATTTTAATGTGTTCAAAATTATCGGTAGATAATTTTTTGATGTCATTTTTACATATGATGGAGTGGATGAAATTTACATTAAGTGAGAGTGGATTTAATTTTCTCATAATTGTGATTGAATGTAGTTTTCCCTCATTTGGTAAAGGATTTCATAATTCTTGATGTGGGGGGGATGTTTACTTAATTATAAATTACATATATTTATGGAACATTTTTATTACTAAAAGATAAATTAAATAAAATATTTTATATAATGTTCTCTCTTAAGGATATTTGATACTGATTTGATATATCCTACATCTATTTGAAATGAAATCATATTTTATTTTAAAATATGAAAAATAAACTGCCATGACATACCATACATTATTTAAAAAAATTGACTACATAAATGGTAATTTGGTATGGCATTGATTATAAAAGACATAGTGTGACCCAACTAGGATGTATAACCTAAACAATTAAAATTCCATTGTGTTTTGGATATTTTCTTAGTCCTGGTCTGAGTAAAGGGATAAAACCTCTTGTAGGAGGTGAATGATCTTGATCCTTTAGGATCAGAGTAATAGAGGGGACTAGTGGATACATGATCCACTTATTACATGGAATATTTGAGTTATACCATGATAAATGTTGTGTATTTTATGATTTACTACTTTTTGATTTTTAATCACAATTTTTTCAAATTGTTTCTCCCTTTGTAGTGTTGATCAAGTGTACTTGTAACCTTTTGACTTATGTTGTTGTGTGGATTATTCATCCAATATTTATTTTATAAGAAACCATTTGTATGTTACCCACCCTTGTGGATTAGTAATGTCCTACATTCCATTTAATAATAAAATAAGGTATTAGGTTATTCATGTGGGTTTGTGACAATGTTTTATCAAGGGTCCTTGTCAAGTTTCTTTTCATAGTGTCAGTTTGTATTTTGGAATGTCATATTATGAAATTAAAGCTTGTTATAAGTGTTTTCAGGATCAGATACCATCCTAAAAATCCTTTTGTCACTATGGGTGGTTTGGGGAAGGATTATTGAAGAATAATTTTTCTAAATTCTATTCATTTCCAATAATTTAATTTGGGGGTATTGAAAACCAAATCTCAAAACATATCTAATGTGAATGATATTCCCATTTTTTTTCTAGACTATCTAGTATATGTATCTTTTTTTGTATTTAATGATGTTTTATTATGGTTTTTAGCTTCATACATGCAATATGACATTTGAATAGATCTCATGAAGAGGATTGTAGTGCATGAAGAGTGGTTCCTCCCATGGACAAAAATATTTATGACATAATTGTGTATGATGTATGAGATCTAGGACATGATCCTTCATGTATTTCTATTAATGATATAGTTGTATAACAGTAGATGTTTTAATCTCAGAATCATACTCAAGAGTTCCTTCTATAGAAGAAACCAAAAATGTAGGCCTCTAATGAACCACAAGATGATAATTTTTTTAAAGAAATATATAATGTTTCTTTCATTTCTTGGAAACACATAATTTCATTAACATGAAATGTTCCTGCATTAGCATAGAGGGACCTTGTAGGTGTAACATCCCAGTTTTTTAAAAAAATAGAAATTCATTGAACTTTTTTTTTAAAATAGATATTTTTAATTAGTCTTTAAAACATAACTTTTCTACTTTTATAGTCTGAATTTCAAGAAACTGTCATCTACAATTGTGTTCAGTATATTATTTGGAGACTGATAGACCAAACTTGATTTTTGGTGAATAGTGACATACCCTTATGAATATTAATATGAATAGTAATATGACCTTATGAATATTAAATAATAATATTAGTTTATTTTCCCAAGGCAATAGGATGATGGGATCTTAATTAATTTTCCAATGTAACATAAAACTAATTGCACTTCAATATTGTTATTTTTCAAATTAACTATGACCTTATTTAAAAACTAAAATAATAATATTTAGAAAATTATTTTTGAAAAATGGATTTCACTTTTGAATTCTACATGTCGAAAAATGGTTGGGGTAAATTTTTGGTATTTTTCTGAAACTCTTGAATTGTCGGTGAATAGTGAAATACAAAAAAATACTGTATATTCAATTTATCAGTAAAAATTCACTATTTATGACATCATAAGTGATGCAAGGAAACTTACATCGAACATACATGATATTATAACTATTTAGGTCCACTTGATTTGAGATTATTCATAGTCTTAATAAAAATATTATAATAATGATTAAAATAATCTAAAATATCTCCCCTCCTCCACTATAAATACCACCCTCACTCCCCTCTTCCTCCCACACCTCTCAATCCATCAGAATTGTCTAATTTCTGCCATATTCCCTCCCTAATCTTCTTCCCCACGTACTAGAGCTGTTGGTCTCACGAAAAGACCATAATCAAAGCCCTTAAGAAGGATCTCAAGGAGAAGAGATCAAGAGGTAAACAACCACTTTTATTGTCTTTCTTTTCTTTCATTTATTGTTATTCTCATCCCTTCCCTTTGTCTTGTATTGGGATATTTCATTAGAAATTCCCCCCTTACTGTCAATATCTTGTATGAATGATGATATATTCCATTCCTCTAATCAATCTTGTTTTTATGAAATTTTAAGAGACGTCATTAGGCTGCCGAATTTTCGTAAGAAATTTCTCAAGATTTTCTTTTATTTCATGATTCATTTCTCTTCTTTACTCACTCCCTATTCTACAAGAGGCATGAAATATCCAGAATCATGTATATGCATTATGTTCTCATGATTATGGAAAATTCATCATCAGTATTCCTCTCCTCTTCCACTTATTTAAAGAATCAAAAAAACATTGTCCGTTTCTGTCGAATGACTGACATCCTGGACGATGTATTTTCAATTTCCATTAATTCTTTCAATTCTGGTCATGAAACCATTTATATGGTTTAACCAGGTTATAATATATGTTTTTTTACCCATATATGGTTCTGTAATTCTTTTGTACTCATGGTTCTAATTTAAAAGACAAAATGACGTTGTTATTATCAAAGAATCACTAAAATGATCTAAACGAACATCATTGATGTTTTAACTTATAAGTCATTCTCATATAAAGAATAAAAATGATAAATGGTATAAATTATGGTGCTAGAAATATGTAAATACTAATCCATTACAATTCTGGAGTTTCACTTCCAATCGACAGGAACGATTCATCATGAACCGATCGTGGAAATCACAAAAGAACTCAACCAAAATAATGCAAGGAACAAAATACTAATAATTAAGGGGTGAAGTGAGGTTATGAAATGACCATATAAGATGTTATAAACATGAAAATGTTCCCATAAAATACTAATAACACCCTTTTAACGATTTTACAGGATGTTTTAACAAGTTTTAAGTAAGACAAGCTTAAGGTAAGGGAGTTCTTAACATGATTTCCATTCTTTGGGTTAACCTTCTACTTTATTATTTGTGTGCTATATAAATTTTTTGTGTGATGGGTTCTTTTTATATTATGTTTAATTATGTTTATTTACAGATTATATATATATTCCATCCACTCTATTAAGTCTCACTTCATGTATTTGTTGTTTATAAGGGACTTTTCTTCTAAAATCATCTTTTAAAATTTTGTTTTACAAGATTCAAAAGCAATGTTTTTATGCTATTATATATGTTGTATGATTTTGTTTTGGTTATTGGGAATAGTTTATGATTAAGGGTGGGACCTATATTTCCCTCCAATGCATTGGGTATGAGTATGTTGTAGGTCGGCCGTATAGTTACTCCAAGTGTAACTGCGATGGTTACACAAATTATGGTAGCCGTGAGGGTTACAAATTTTAAGGTAACAAAGATGGTTACAAGATTATGTAAGTAATGCCCCAAGATACCTCTATGATTATATTCATGTTTTTGTGGATCTTTTGTAAATCTCATGTTACATGAAGTATGTATTTATGGGTGGAAAGCATGTCTTATGAAATTTTTTTCATACATTATCTGTATTCATGGACTAATGTGATTTTTCCTTATTTTTCATACCTTACTGAGATTTTGTGCTCATCCCAAGTTTTGAATTGATTTTTCACAGGTTAATGGATGATTAATACAAGGAAGGAAGACATGTTAAATGTTTAAGAATTGTCAAGGAGTCTTGTTTTAAGTTATAATGTTTTATATTCTGAGAAAAATGGAAAGCGATTTTATGGTATCCACTATGAAACAATGTGTAATGTTATGAATGTATTATGTCTTAATTCTCTAAAGCTATAAACTTGAAAAGATCCTCAATGTAAAAGGAAGTGTTTTCTTGAATAAATTCAAGATTATGTATGTATTAAGTGCGGGTCTTTACAGTTGGTATCAGAGGAAAGGTTTAGACAACTTTAGGGATTAGAAGTTTTCGTTAAACATATGGTTAGTCTGTATGACTATTTATTATGTTAAATCCTTGTTTTATAACTTTTAATATTAAGGAAATTCAGTTATAAATGGAAGGAGGAGGATCTAAAATGACATTCCTATCTCTTCCCGATGACTTGCTTGTAATAATTATTGCAAAGTCTTGTTGAGATGACTTTGAAACCTTTTCTAACATGAAACTCACTTGAAAGCAACTGTTTGAGATATCAAACACCTCCACTATACCTCGATACCATCATGGATAATGGGTTATATTTAAAAAAATCTTATTTTCTCAATATTCTATTATTTTTAAGAAAGGTAATTATTATCAAGGAATTTTTAAATATTTTACCTTATCAAGAGATTTTGAAGCATGTTATGATTTTGAAACATGTGTTGAAGAAGGAGACCCTTGCGCAACCTATTTATATTTTCCTTCATAGTATAATCTTTCAGGACATACTTATGGTATTTTAAAAGGACCATTTATTGAATGTTTCAACTCAAACTCGGTCTAACAATTTTATAAAAATCATGTTTTATCAGATGTTTTGAAATTATATGTCATACTTGATTATTTTCCAAAACTATTTTTCTGTGAACACCCATATGACCCAAGTTGTACAATGTGTATTTGGATAAAGGAAGAAAATGATTTTGAAGGATCTCTAAATAATTTTTGCAATCCATGGACCTTCTATTTACGTGAGCAAGATGATGATGAGACCAGGTGGACACCTTGATCAAGGTACCCTCACTTTTTTAATAAGTAAATAAAATTGTGAGGACGCAATTTCTGGAAGGTGGGGATAATGTAACATCCTAGTTTATTTTAAAAAATAGAAAGGCATGGAACTTTTTTTTAAATAGATATTTTTAATTATTCTTTAAAACATAACTTTTCTACGTCTATATTCAGAATTTCATGAAACTGTCATCTACAATTGTGTTCAGTATGTTATTTGGAGTCTGATAGAACAAACTTGTTTTTTGGTGAATAGTAACATACCAATATGAATAGTAATATGAATAGTAATATGACCTCATGAATAGTAAATATTAATATTATTTTATTTTCCCAAGGCAATAGGATGATGGGATCTTAATTAATTTTCAAATGTCACATAAAACTAATTGCACTTCAATATTGTTATTTTTCGAATTAATTGTGACCTTATTTAAAAATTAATTTAATAATATTTAGAAAATTATTTTTGAAAAATGGATTTCACTTTTGAATTCTACACGTTGAAAAATGGTCATGGTAAATTTTTTGTATTTTTCTGAAACTCTGGAATTTTCGGTGAATAGTGAAATACGATAAAATACCGTATAATCAATTTATTAGTAAAAATGCACTATTTATGACATCATAAGTGATTCAAGGCCATTTGCTTCGAACTCACATGATATTATCACTATTTAGGGCCACTTTATTTGAGATTATTCATAGTCTTGATAAAAATGGTATAATAATGATTAAAATAATCTAAAATACCTCCCCTCCTCCACTATAAATTCCACCCTCACCCCCCTCTTCCTCCCACACCTCTCAAGCCTTGATCATTCTCTAATTTCTGCCAAATTACCTTCCCCAATTATCTTCCCCATGTCCTAGAGCTGCTGGTCTCACCAAAAGACCAAAATCAAAGCCCTTAAGAAGGATCTCAAGGAGAAGAGATCAAGAGGTAAACAACCTCTTTTATTGTCTTTCTTTTCTTTCATTTTTTGTTATTCTCTTCCATTCCCCTTGTCTTTTGGTGGGATATTTCATTAAAAATTCCCCCCTAACTTTCCATATATTGTATGAATTATGATATATTCCATTCATCTCATCAATCTTGTTTTTATGAAATTTTAAGAGACGTCGTTAGGCTGCCGAATTTTTGTGAGAAATTTCTCAAGATTTTCTTTTATTTCATGATTCACTTTTCTTCTTTCCTACCTCCCTCTTCTCCAAGAGGCATGAAATATCCAGAATAATTTATATTCATTATGTTCTCATTATTATGGAAAATTCCTCATCAGTATTCTTCTCCTCTTCCACTTATTTAAAGAATCAAAAAAACATTGTCTGTTTGTGTCGAATTACCGACATCATGGACGATGCATTTTCAATTTCCATTAATTCTTTCAATTATGGACATGAAACCAATTATATGGTTTAACAAGGTTATAATATATGTTTTTTGACCCATATATGGTTCTGGAATTCTTTTGTACTCATGGTTCTAATTTAAAAGACAAAATGACGTTGTAATTATCAAAGAACCACTAAAATGATCTAAACGAACATCATTAATGTTTTAACTTATAAGTCATTCTCATATAAAGCATAAAAGTGATAAATGGTATAAATTAATGTGCTGGAAATATGTAAATACTACTCCATTACAATACTGGAGTTTCACTTTCAATCAACAAGAACGATTCATCATGAACCGATCGTGGAAATCACGAAAGAACTAACCCAAAATAATGCAAGGAACAAAATACTAACAATTAAGGGGTGAAATGTGGTTATGAAATGACCATATAAGATGTTATAAATGTGAGAATGTTTCTGTAAAATACTAATAACACTCTTTTAAGCATTATACAGGATGTTTTAACAAGTTTTAAGTAATACAAGCTTATGGTAAGGGAGTTCTTAACCCGATTTCCATTCTTTGGGTTAACCTTCTACTTTATTATTTGTGTGCTATTTAAATTGTTTGTGTGATGGGTTGTAATAGCTCGAGATTTTATGAAAAATATTCTTTTTATTTCACTAATGTCTTGTGTTGTACGCTACACCAAAAGGAGGTTGCACAACACGCATCCTTGACTTGCCTTGCATTACACGCAATCACGACCTTCCTCGATAGCGTGTGTAGTACGCAATAACGAGTTTCACTAAACAGCGATATGCTATTAAAATGTTATTAAAACTAGCCGTTATGAATAGTAATAACCACTTTTTGAAATTTTGTAAATTTTATTTTTCAAAATGGATTTCATTTTTGGATTCGGAGTATCGAATTTAGCCTAAGGTGAAATTTTGGTACATTTCGGATAACTTTCATATTCTGATGAATAGTGAAAATTACTAAATTTTAATTAAAAAAAACTTTTTTAATCGAAATAATTAATAGTGATAAATTATTAATTTGAGTGGTTTTAAAGTATATTTAGAATATATTTTTACAATTTAATACAATGTTGGTCATTGGTTGTAATTTCACATTTAAACCAGACATAATCAAGTGTCAATCTTTTGATAGATATTGTTTCTTAAAAACACGCTATTTGTTTTAACAGCGGGATTTAATTATAAAAATAATTAATGAAACTTCTATGTTATGAATTTGGTAAAATAGACTTTATTTTTGAATTCGGAATATAAAATATATCTTAGGATGAAATTTTGGCATTGTTCTGAAAAACATCATTTTTTTATGAATAGTGAAACTACTAAGTGGTAGTTAAAAAACTGAATTTTTCATAAAACTTAATTTTACCGCTTCTGTGAATGGAATTTCAAAAATCCGAGAGACCCGGTTGATGTCAGTAAGTAAAATGTGGTTCAATGAGATGAAAATAATTTTTTGGTGAATAGTAACTTTTTACTTTTTTACTACGGTTAATAGTAAATAGGGTAACAAAGGGTAAATATGATATTACTATTACCCTAACAGATGTCCTAATTCTATTGGATAAGTGTAATTCGACCATAAACAACCTTATGAATAAAATATGACCATTTAGGCCCACTTGGATTAGATTAGGACATTTATTATTAATTTATTTAAAGAAGGCTTAAAATAGTTAAAATCAAAGTTTAATAAGTAAATCATTTTTAATATGGGGTTATACATAAGATAAATTAGACTATAAATATTCATTAGAAAGCTAAGACGATTTCCTACATAATTGTATTTTATTTTTAATTTTTAGACATCAAATAAGTTAATTTATTTATGACACAAAGATGATGCAGTAATTATCTTATTTATGAAACATTGACATAATTGATGTTATAAACACCAAAATAAATGTAATTTGAGACTTTTTATGAATTCCACTAATTTTCTAGGTTACTATGATATATTATTGTTGGGTTAATCAACTTGGTTCGAACATATAATTCTTTTATGACTTTCACAAAAATCATATATCAAATAGTGTCAAAATTGACACAAAATAGTTTTTAAATCAAATATTATATTATTAATTGTTAATTTATTCATAAAAATCTAAGGTTCGGCCAAATGACTTAGATAAGGATATATGTATTAATAATAAACAATTTGGGGTTCGTTTGGCATGTTATAGTAAGTGTATTAACCATATAGTTAAAGAAAGCAAAAAGACACGGTAAAAGTTAAATTATTTAACTTAGAGTTAAATCTAATTGATAAGGTTAAAATAATACCCTAAACTTGTCTAAATCTTATTGGTTGATAGTATTTCGACACATACCCACTTTAGCTTCGAAATAAGACCCTTTGTAACCATTATAAACCGATTTTGACTTTAATATAAAATAATATTTTGAGATATTCCTAAGGTGCCCCTCTCCTCCCTTATAAAAGGGCACCTCCTCCCCCTCCTCCTCACACCAATTTGAGCACTGAAGCTCGGCAAACCCCTGCCATTCTCCCTTCTCCACTTCCCTAGAATAATCCTAGAGGTCCTGGTCTTCTTCAAAGACCAATCTTAGTTCCCTAAGTGAAGGATTCAAAGAGGCGTTTCAAAGAAGAGGTAATAACCATTACCGATCTTTTCAATTTCTTTCTTCTTCAACTTCTTCTTCTTTAGTTGTTTCATGATAAAGTAATAAAATCAGTATTACTTATATACTTATATGTTATTATAAATATGAAACAACTCTAATTAACCTTCTATCCATCCTGCGGAAAAAGGAAATCACCGCGCATGCGTACGTACGGAATACCGTCTCCACGCCGTGGTGTAATCTATTTTCCACCATCACATTACAAGTTTGGGCATAATGGTGTAATGAGTAACTATTTATGATTATTATAAAGTAATATTGATACTGAAATAATATATATATATATATACTCCAATACAATTCCATGATCATAGGAACGATTTCATCACTCGTGCGTACGTACGGAATACCGTCTCCACGATGTGAAGCGACTCGTTCTACATGATCATCATTACATAATAATTATATAAATTAATTGAATTAATAAATATGATATATGTTACACTAATAACATTCTGGATATAAGGTATCTATAACTTTAAAATAAGAATAAGAATTTATTCGGCAAAACACGCATAAGAACAAAAGGCAATAAAGACCCGAGTAACAAGAAACAATGAAATATTACTAACAAGAAGCTAAGAATATGACCATATATGATATCATATCAATATGTATGATTCTGGAATAAGTCAATAACATTATTTAAACCATTATACAGGAGCTTCAGACACGTACAAAGCAAATCGGACCTAAGGTAAGGGAAATATCACAATCTCATTTTTATCCGAGATTGTTTATTCGTAAGTATTTACTGGGGTGTATTTTATCATCCACATCCATGTTTCATAAATATGTAAATTATTTCCATCCACCTACAATTGTTTAAATCCATTTTTACCCTTTGGTGATTTTTTAGTAAAAGAAATGAAATGAATCTTTTGGCGTTTTTCATACGAGGTGCTTTTTGACTTTTCCAACAAAAGTACGAAGAATGTTTTTTTTAACTTATACGGCATGAATGGATTTCAAAAAAATTATTTCCAAGAAGCTTCCTTTACAAGTATTCATGTTTATTTTTAATCAACTTCTTTTAGTTTAAAATTGTATGACATGTTAAGAAAGGAAATGTGTTTTTGAAGTAGAAAGGATATTTTCCTCAAGAATGAAGTTCAAGTATTTTATCAAAAAAAATTTCCATCTAAGATAATAAAAGGGTTCTGTTTTTATCCCTATTATTACATGGATTTGATTATGTTGTGATGGAAACGTTTTTATGAATTCCTTTATCTTATATGAATTGTTTTATGATGTCATGTTGTTTAAGAATCCCATTTTTATTACATGGGTTATGCGATGATATATGATTTATGATTATGTGGCACACATAAGAAAGGATTCATTATACGAAGGGTGGGACCTATATCTCCCTCCAATGCATTGGGTAAAGATTTTATATCTCATGAGATAGACATGGCTGGAACGGTAGGTTATACCAGTTTAGTGAAACAGGACTGGAACGAGGGTGACTCGGTTCAGAAAGGGACTTTGTCCACTAAGATAGTCTTGGCAATGAGTCATGACTAACAAGAAATGATTTTCCCTGATTATGTGTGCATGCCACAAAGATTCAAGTTTTATGTTATGATTATGGGGATCTCATTTTTACTTCTATGATTTGTTCCATGTTAAGATATTATGATCTCTTTTGCAGGTTTTGATTTTCAAAAAGATATGATATGATTTTTATTTCCTTTATTTTCCTTTGCTGAGCATTTGAGCTCACCCTTTTATGTTTTATTTTCCCCAGGATATAAAGAAAGGTTTTAGGTAAAAAAAAGGAAGATCTTTATGGGAGATATTGAAGATCTTTCACCACGATTAGAAGATTACATTCCGAGTATCCAAAGACACTAAACTATTACGATCCTTGTGTGTGTGTTTTTGTTATGTACTAAGTATTCCGCAAATGTAATGTAATGTCAATATACGTCGGGCTCCGGGTCTCTACAGTTGGTATCAGAGGAAAGGTTTAGTCAACCTTTGGAAACTAGGATGCGAAAACGTTAGTGAGATCCCTAGAGATATTTCTAAGGTATGTCTAGGGATGTCCCTAAGGTTAAGTATACGTATAGGTTATTGTACTAGAATTACGCTAACGATCATAGAATTAAACCTAAGATGTTAGATATTGAAGGTACTCCCCCTTTATTATGTTGTTTTCCCTAGCATAATTTTTGCCTCTCACACTATTCTTTTTCGGTTTTAGACGTTGGCTGGAACCCGAAGGAACCGTGTTGATCAATGCAATGGACAATGCAATGATTGTCCTCCTGAACAAAAAAATGTTATGGGAGATGGAGTGCAAAATCTTATTGCTATACTTACACAAGCTATGAATCATTCTGGAATTCCAAATGAGCAGAGAAGGGAAAAATATTCTATTGAGTCCTTCATGAGGCAACGTCCACCTTCTTTCAGTGGGTCTTCTGATCCACTTGTTGCTGAACAATGGATCAGTACCACTGAAAAGATATTTTCAGTTCTTCAATGTTCTGAACATGATAAAGTCATCTTAGCAGTATATCGTTTGGAAGGTGAAGCTGATCAATGGAGGAATCTTATCAAGAATACGAGGCCAATAGATGAAATTGAGTCCATGGAATGGGACGAGTTCAAGAACTTATTTTTCAATAAGTACTTCCCTCATATTCTTCGAACAAAGATGGAGAAGGAGTTTCTTGAACTAAAGCAAAAGGATGATGAATCTGTTGGTATATACGAAGAAAATTTTACAAGACTTTCAAGGTATGCATCTGGCATTATCATCCAACCTGAAAGTAAAGTTGATCGATTTTTCAGTGGCTTAAAACCAAGTCTTCGAAGGGCATTGACTATAAGAGACTTCATTAGCTATGAAGAAATTGTGCGTTGTGCTATCAAGGTAGAAATGGAAGTTGTTGTTACATATCCATCTCAGGGTTTTGACAAGAAACGAAAGATGGAGTTCATGGAGAAATCTCAGAATAATGGTGAAAATAAGATGAATGTTTCCTTATGCTCAAAGTGTGGAAAGAAGCATGGTGGAGATTGTCTTAAAGGGACTAGAAAATGTTTTAAGTGTGGAAAAGAAGTTCATCGAGTAGCTGAGTGTCGAAGTAGTGGGAAAAGGGTTTCTAATGATGTGAATAAAGAAAAGACTGCAGAGAACGCACCACCAACACTTCAATGTTTCAAGTGCAAGGAAATGGGGAATTATGCTAATAAATGACCTAATCCAAGGGTTAGTGATGATCAACATGAGCAACCACTGAAGGCAAAGGACAAAGGGAAGTCACATGCGATCACTATTGGCAATGTCGAATATGACAACGATGTGGTGGAATGATTAAGTGTTTATGTAATGAGATTTCGAAATAATGTTATATCATTGAGTATTGCAATATTTATTGATGTGGTATTCAAAGTGATTGATATATTTTGGAAATAAGATGATATGCGCATAATGAATGGAAAACGAGAAAATGAAATGTTTAATAGTATTCATGATCTCATGATTGATATAAGGACTAAGTGATATCATGGTTTGAGTATATAGAATTTTGAAGATTTTGGTATGTGGAAAGTGTTAACTTTAAACTGCATTCATGTTTTCACTAAGGTATTCAAGAGAATACATGAGTAAGGACTTTGAATGTTTAGAATATGACCAACAAGACATATCTTATGGGGATCAACGATGGTATTAAATATCTGGTAATTGTTTTCACTATATTATGAGAGTGGACTGCAGTATTATGGATAAGCCTAAAGATTAGAATGGATTATGTTGGACATAAGTTAGTATTGTTTAAGGATAGAAGTTTTTTCGATATTATTGATGGGATGTTATAGTAATATAGTTTTAGAAAAAGGACAACCTGCAGGACGGGCGACAACCCATCGCGTCGGACAAGGCTGTGGGAATCGAACCCACAACCGAAGTGCGACTGGCCTTTATCGCCTACCACTGGCCTACAGGAAGTCCCTGTTTAGTAGAAACTAGTTTTATTATATTATGCAGTATGATATATGAAGTATAAGTCCATTTTAGGAACCATATATGATTAATCTCACTATAGACCGACTTATGTATATAATTTGTGCTAACCTTTTGTTTGAGACGGATGGAATGACCCGTCATTCTATCACATAATCTGCTAACACTTCACGAATAACAAATTCAACTTCATTTATTTAAGAGATGAAGTGGAAATTGTTCAAGGCATGAACAACAGTGAGATTGTACCAAAATAAAGTAAGTATTTATTCTAATTCAAATTTTCAACTTTAGGGAAATGATCTTGAAAACCAAAAATGTTGTCCTAGTGATCTTATACCTGATGAATCAGATGGTACCTTATATCATCACAAATCTATGTATTTGTGATTACTGGCTTTTCCATAGCCATGTTCTCTACCACTCTCCACCAGAACATGATGGTTAGATTTCTCTTCCATATCCATATTTTTACCTATGTGGAAACGCATCGATTAGTTTATTTGGGTAATCATTACATTTCATACTTTAGTTTTTAAAGCCAAGTTTTGGTATTCCTTTTTACGATGTGGGATTCTATTAAAGAAACTTTCGAATAGTAAACCATTTATAACCCCGACGAATTTCGAGGGCGAAATTCATTTTAAGGGGGGTAGAATGTAACAGCCCGAGATTTTATGAAAAATATTCTTTTTTATTTCACTAATTTCTTGTGTTGTACGCTACACAAAAAGGAGCTTGCACAACACGCATCCTTGACTTCCCTTGCATTACACGCAATCGCGACCTTCCTCGATAGCGTGTGTAGTATGCAATAACGAGTTTCACTAAACAGCGATATGCTATTAAAATGTTATTAAAACTAGCCGTTATGAATAGTAATAACCACTTTTTGAAATTTTGTAAATTTTATTTTTCAAAATGGATTTCATTTTTGGATTCGGAGTATCGAATTTAGCCTAAGGTAAAATTTTGGTACATTTCGGATAACTTTCATATTCTGATGAATAGTGAAAATTACTAAATTTTAATTAAAAACAACTTTTTTAATCGAAATAATTAATAGTGATAAATTATTAATTTGAGTGGATTTAAAGTATATTTAGAATATATTTTTACAATTTAATACAATGTTGGTCATTGGTTGTAATTTCACATTTAAACCAGACATAATCAAGTGTCAATCTTTTGATAGATATTGTTTCTTAAAAACACGCTATTTGTTTTAACAGCGGGATTTAATTATAAAAATAATTAATGAAACATCTATGTTATGAATTTGGTAAAATAGACTTTATTTTTGAATTCGGAATATAAAATATAGCTTAGGATGAAATTTTGGCATTGTTCTGAAAAACATCAATTTTTGATGAATAGTGAAACTACTAAGTGGTAGTTAAAAAACTGAATTTTTCATAAAACTTAATTTTACCGCTTCTGTGAATGGAATTTCAAAAATCCGAGAGACATGGTTGAGGTCAGTATGTAAAATGTGGTTCAATGAGATGAAAATAATTTTTTGGTGAATAGTAACTTTTTACTTTTTTTACCGCGGTTAATAGTAAATAGGGTAACTAAGGGTAAATATGATATTACTATTACCCTAACACATCTCCTAATTCTATTGGATAAGTGTAATTCGACCAAAAACAACCTTATGAATAAAATATGACCATTTAGGCCCACATGGATTAGATTAGGACATTTATTATTAATTTATTTAAAGAAGGGTTAAAATAGTTAAAATCAAAGTTTAATAAGTAAATCATTTTTAATATGGGGTTATACATAAGATAAATTCGACTATAAATATTCATTAGAAATCTAAAAAGATTTCCTACATAATGGTATTTTATTTGTAATTTTTAGACATCAAATAAGTTAATTTATTTATGACACAAAGATGATGCAGTAATTATCTTATTTGTGAAATATTGACATAATTGAAGTTATAAACCCCAAAATAAATGTAATTTGAGACTTTTTATGAATTCCACTAATTTTCTAGGTTACTATGATATATTAGTGTTGCTTTAATCAACTTGGTTCGAACATATAATTCTGTTATGACTTTCACAAAAATCATATATCAAATAGTGTCAAAATTGACACAAAATAGTTTTTAAATCATATATTATATTATTAATTTTTATTTTATTCCTAAAAATCTAAGATTCGGCCAAATGACTTAGATAAGGATATATGTATTAATAATAAACAATTTGGGGTTCGTTTGGCATGTTATAGTAATTGTATTAACCATATAGTGAAAGAAAGCAAAAAGACACGGTAAAAGTTAAATTATTTAACTTAGAGTTAAATCTAATTGATAAGGTTAAAATAATACCCTAAACTTGTCTAAATCTTATTGGTTGATAGGCTTTCGACCCATCCCCACTTTAGCTTCGAAATAAGACCCTTTGGAACCATTATAAACCGATTTTGACTTTAATATAAAATAATATTTTGAGATATTCCTAAGGTGCCCCTCTCCTCCCTTATAAAAGGGCACCTCCTCCCCCTCCTCCTCACACCAATTTGAGCACTCAAGCTCGGCCAACCCCTGCCATTTTCCCTTCTCCACTTCCCTAGAATAATCCTAGAGGTCCTGGTCTTCTTCAAAGACCAATCTTTGTTCCCTAAGTGAAGGATACAAAGAGGCGTTTCAAAGAAGAGGTAATAACCATTACCGATCTTTTCAATTTCGTTCTTCTTCAACTTCTTCTTATTTAGTTGTTTCATGATAAAGTAATAACATCAATATTACTTACATACTGATATGTTATTATAAATATTAAACAACTCTAATTAACCTTCTATCCATCATGCGGAAAAAGGAAATCACCGCGCGTGCGTACGTACGGAATACCGTCTCCACGCCGTGGTGTAATCTATTTTCCACCATCACTTTACAAGGTTGGGCATAATGGTGTAATGAGTAAATATTTATGATTATTATAAAGTAATATTGATACTGAAATAATATATATATATATACTCCAATACAATTCCACGATCATAGGAATGATATCATCACTCGTGCGTACGTACGGAATACCGTCTCCACGATGTGAAGCGACTCGTTCTACATGATCATCATTACATAATAATTATATAAATGAATTGAATGAATAAATATGATATATGTTACACTAATACCATTCTGGATATAAGGTATCTATAACCTTAAAAGAATAACAAGAATTTATTCGGCAAAACACGCATAAGAACAAAAGGCAATAAAGACCCGAGTAACAAGTAACAATGAAATATTACTAACAAGAAGCTACGAATATGACCATATATGATATCATATCAATATTTATGATTCTGGAATAAGTCAATAACATTATTTAAACCATTATACAGGAGCTTCGGACATGTACAAAGCAAATCGGACCTAAGGTAAGGGAAATATCATAATCTCATTTTTATCCGAGATTGTTTATTCGTAAGTATTTACTGGGGTGTATTTTATCATCCACATCCATGTTTCATAAATATGTAATATTATTTCCATCCACCTACAATTGTTTAAATCCATTTTTACCCTTTGGTGGGTTTTTAGTAAAAGAAATGAAAGGAATCTTTTGACGTTTTTCATACGAGGTGCTTTTTGACTTTTCCAACAAAAGTACGAAGAATGTTTTTTTTAACTTATACGGCATGAATGGATTTCAAAAAAATTATTTCCAAGAAGCTTCCTTTACAAGTATTCAAGTTTATTTTTAATCAACTTCTTTTAGTTTAAAATTGTATGACATGTTAAGAAAGGAAAAGTGTTTTTGAAGTAGAAAGGATATTTTCCTCAAGAATGAAGTTCAAGTATTTTATCAAAATTATTTTCCATCTAAGATAATAAAAGGGTTCTATTTTTATCCCTATTATTACATGGATTTGATTATGTTGTGATGGAAACGTTTTTATGAATTCCTTTATTTTATATGAATTGTTTTATGATGTCATGTTGTTTAAGAATCCCATTTTTATTACATGGGTTATGCGATGATGTATGATTTATGATTATGTGGCACACATAAGAAAGGATTCATTATACGAAAGGTGGGACCTATATCTCCCTCCAATGCATTGGGTAAAGATTTTATATCTCATGAGATAGACATGGCTGGAACGGTAGGTTATACCGGTTTAGTGAAACAGGACTGGAACGAGGGTGACTCGGTTCAAAAAGGGACTTTGTCCACTAAGATAGTCTTGGCAATGAGTCATGACTAACAAGAAATGATTTTCCATGATTATGTTTGCATGCCACAAAGATTCAAGTTTTATGTTATGATTATGGGGATCTCATTTTTACTTCTATGATTTGTTCCAGGTTAAGATATTATGATCTCTTTTGCAGGTTTTGATTTTCAAAAAGATATGATATGATTTTTATTTCCTTTATTTTCCCTTGCTGAGCATTTGAGCTCACCCTTTTATGTTTTATTTTCCCCAGGATATAAAGAAAGGTTTTAGGTAAAAAAAAGGAAGATCTTTATGGGAGATATTGAAGATCTTTCACCACGATTAGAAGATTACATTCCGAGTTTCCAAAGACACTAAACTATTATGATCCTTGTGTCTGTGTTTTTGTTATGTACTAAGTATTCCGCAAATGTAATGTAATGTCAATATACGTCAGGCTCTGGGTCTCTACATGGGTTCTGTTTATATTATGTTTAATTATGTGTATTTACAGAGTATATACATATTCCATCCACTCTATTAAGTCTCACGTCATGTATATTATGTTTATACGAGACTTTTGTTCTAAAATCCTCTTTTAAAATTCTGTTTTACAAGATTCAAAAGCATTGTTTTTATGCTATTATTTATGTTGTATGATTATGTTTTGGTTATTGGGAATTGTTTATGATTAAGGGTGGGACCTATATTTCCCTCCAATGCATTGGGTATGAGTAAGTTGGAGGTCAGCCATATGGTTACTCGAAGTGTAACTGTGATGGTTACACAAAGTATGGTAGCCGTGAGGGTTACAAATTTTAAGGTAGCCAAGATGTTCACAAGATTATGTAAGTAATGCCCCAAGATACCTCTATGATTATATTTATGTTTGTGTGGATCTTGTGTAAATCTCATGTTACATTAAGTAAGTATTTATGGGTGGAAAGCATGTCTTTTGAAAATGTTTTCATACGTTATGTGTATTCATGGAGTAATGTGATTTTTCTTTATTTTTCATACCTTACTGAGCTTTTTGTGCTCATCCCAAGTTTTGAATTGATTTTTCACTGGATAATGGATGAGTAATACAATGAAGGAAGACATGTTAAATGTGTAATAATTGTCAAGGAGTCTTGTTTTATGTTTTAATGTTTTATATTCTGAGAAAAATGGAAACTGATTTTATGGTATCCACTATGTAACAATGTGTAATGTTATTAATGTATTATGTCCTAATTATCTAAATTTCTAAAATTGAAAAGATCCTCAATGTAAAAGGATGTGTTTTTTTGAATAAATTCAAGATTATATATGTATTAAGTGCGGGTCTTTACAGTAGGAGATTGTGGTATTCTATAGTTGTGGTGAAAAATATTGAGAGTTTAGAGTTTATTCACTTTGAGCTTCATTTCATTTATTAGTTCTATCCAAATTCATTATTTTTTATTGAGGCCATGAATTTATTCAAAACCAATCAGGATAACCATGCCATAATGAAGTACAAAAACTTCTTTACAAGGATTTTTTAGTTGTCACCTAAGATTTATTTTTTCAGTAAGTTAAATACATTATGATTTGAGATGTTTCTTGGACATGATATTCGTTCTCATTTTTTCATAAAAAATCTTTGCACCTATGATGACATGTTGTATATAGAAGATGATGGTTGATATTGATTTAGATATTAATTCAATGTTTAAGGGAATTAATGTTTCTCTTAGTTGATGTTATTTATGTTACCTTTAATGAAAGAGAAACAATGATGAATTTCATGGAGATTTATGACTGCTGGAGTCATCTAGACCTCTTTAGTGACTAGAAGAGGCTGTTTGACTTGTTTCTAGTGTGTAAAATTTGGGGATTTGAGATGCTTCAGTTTTGAGATGATAAATTCATGTAGTTATTTTTGTATCATACAAATCCTTGAATAATTATACTATTTCATTTCTTATCCACACATAGGAATATGGTATTCATTACCTAATATTACTATGGTCCATTAGGATACTTTGAGATCAATGACATTCCATCACAAGACATTCTGTATGATGATTATTCAAGTTATGGAAGAGTATCCAGAGGAAGCATTTATAGGTCTAGTGACTATGAGAGACACCATAACTCTAAAAACATCATGGAAAATTACTTTATTTGATACTAGTGACTCTAATTCATTTATATCGAATCGTTTTTGGAAATTGTTAAAAACTCCTATAAAGTTAATTTTTATTATGTGATGTATATAAATACCCCCCATAAAAAGAATATTTAGTAGGGTGTCTATTTTTTTCTTAGATTTTCTCATTAGCATAGATTCAAATTATCTGGGATTTTGTGGTTCTCCACATGAAAACTATTGATTTAATTTTCAGATTGGATTTTCTCATTACTAATAAATCTTGAATTGAATTCTATCATCAATGGGTATACCATACCATTCCCTATGTGGTGGGTCATATTCTTCAGGGAGAATTTTAACCTATTTCTTGTCAATATTCTCCATCTTTTCTAGAGTATTTAAAACTAAAATCAATGTTTTGTTTTGTTTTGGAACATTTTCCTTTGAGTGATATTCTTCCTCTACCTGTCATCAAGTTTACCAACATGTTTCCTTTCTAATTATCTAGTTTTCCATTGGTATGAGAGGTATAGTTTTCTATTTATTTGGTACATGACTATAATAAAATATTTAGCATATTATATTGTACTACAAGAAAAGAAATTTTTGATGAATTAATTGGATTATAGATTACAAAATGTATTTATACCCATGAGTGTTCCAGTTAATGTGGTACATTTTTTCTTTGCAATGAAATTTTATGGAACACTTTACATGTGTGTTAATTAATGAAAAATAAACCACATTATGGAAAATAAGAAGTATTAATTTATATGGATTGATTATATGTTCAACCAATTAAATGGGGATAAATTGTTCTTAATGGTTGATATTTTATTTGGTTAAATCTATTATGACCGGGGAGAAACTGAATATTTTTTTGGATATTATGATATTCTTATGTCTGGAGTGGTATTAGGAGTGGTTTATGAAGAATTTATCCAAGACGGATTCTCTGATGATATCTCTCACATAAAATGGAGTAATTTATTTTTGGGATTATATATTTAATAAATCTTTTATTGATTTGAAAAATATTTTGACAATGGTGTTGGTCTCAACTCTTCTAGAGGATGTCCAGGACTACATGGTCATCTGTTACACATAATTGTTTTTATTGGGAATTTTTCATATAAAGGGTGATCATGTAGTAGCCTATAGTTCTTGATAACTGAGGCCACGTGAGAATAATTATCAGACCCATGACATTGAACATGTAGCACTAATGCATGCAATTAAGAGTTGTTATAATTACCTTCATGGAGAAAGTTTTACTATATATTCTAAATACAATATCCTATTTAATATTTTATATCCAAAATATTGGAATTTCAATAATAGGAATTAATTGCAAAAAAATTATTTTAATTTAAACATTTCTCATATCTCACAAAAAAAGGGCATGCCATTTTGAATGCTTTATCTATGAAACATCAAAACCAATCTTTGAATAAATCATATGAAATGTAAAAATTAATGAATCTATTTAAATATTTTCATTTTATGATCTGAATGGAGGAGGCCATTGATTTATTGAAAAGAGGTCTGCTGAAAACTAATCTTCTTGAGATTTTTCTTCAAGAGTAGTAGCTTGATGAATAATTCCATAGCAATGGTAAATATTTTTTGTCTATAGAGACAATTAGTTAATGAAAATGCTCACCCAATGGTATCCTATGTTTTCAAAAACTGTATTTTGTATCCTTTCTTGTGATAATGGATGTAATGGAGGATTAAAATAATTCCTAGTGGGAAGTTCACCCCAAATACATTAATTTGTTTTAGATTATTAGAAAATTATTCTTGTAGTTAGGTATGAGATAAGACAATGAAGATTTTTTCTCACTTTTTTATACATGCCAATAGGATAGGGATGAGCTCCAAAAACCAAAGGCTTTTGTTCTGGAACCTCTAGTGTTGACATGGAAGTGTGATGATATCTCTATGGAATTTTTGACGTGGTATCCGCATTACCAAAAAAAAGAATACATTATGGGTTGTGATCAATTACATGAAAAAATCAAATCAGATTATAACATTTCAGATATAACCATTGTTTATGAGTTCAATGATATATGTGTTAAAAATATTTTAAATTTCTAGGGGATACATATTTGGTATTCTATGATATATATGCTAATTTTACCTCTCATTTTTTGCGAGGACATCAAGAGGTTATAAAGTAATAGGTTCCTTTGAGTAAGACCAAGCATCTACAGACTGATGACATGAAAAAATAGTAATATATAGATTCGTGAAACATAATCCATGCCAACATCTTTGAGTTTAGTAAAACTTGGGATGATCATTTATTAATGGTTTCATTTTCGTAAAACAATAGTTATTAATATGTGATTAGAATCGATACTCTTCAGGCCGTGTAAGTAAGTTTGTGTGTCTCTATATTGTTTGTGCCATAGATTGGTGATACTACTTTGGGGTGTCTGATAATGGCCCAAGAGATGATAAAAATGTTTTAGTTGATTTTTAAAATTAATTTATGGAAAATAAATGATATAAATATTATGTTGGTCATAATTATATACCATTGATTTATTTTTTTGGTAACCTGGTGTTCTTGAGAGATTCACCTCAATTGGGTCACTGATGGTACAATAAAAAAGAGAAACTTACATCTCATTTTCCTGGACTTGTTGAGGTTGTTGAAAAGGTTGAGAATGTGGAATACTATTTAACACATCCACCATTGTTTGTGTCAAAATACAATGAGTTCCATGTATCAAAACTTCATATGTATCTTTCTAACCCAGAAAATGTCTTTATTTGGGGGGATCTTGTTTGTTAGCATGATTTATCCGTGATTGAGAATCTAGTTAGGATTTTTTATTCTAAAAAAAGGTAATTCATGAAATTAAAATAAAATTGGACTACATGATATGGATTCAGGATTCAAATTATCATGAGACGTGGGAGAATAAATGTAGTGACCCTACCCCAGAAGGCATGGGTCCAGTGTCTACTAACAATACAATGGCCTGATTACAAGGAATCAAATCCACAGGTACCGATATTTTAGTAGTCACGGTAAACCATATACATAAATGAGTCTTTTATTTAATATGAATACCGAAATTAGAACATAATTTTATATAAATAAAAATCATAAGGATAACTTCATTACATCTAGTATATCCATTCATGTCACTCATACTATCCTTCTGGGTTTCAAGGGTAAAGGAAACATGATAAGGGTGAGCCCAAATCCTCAATAAGATTATGTAAAGAAAAGGAAAAAACAAATCAATAAAAATAAATTAACATGGATAGGTAAATAACTGAGAACAAATGTCATTAAATACATGATAAAGAGAAAAAATATGGAAAGAACTAAACAGAAACACATAGCATTTAATCAATGAAATGAAACTCCAATTCACCCATACATATATCAAAAAAATATCACGTATGAATAATAACAGAATCTAAGTGATGGAAATTCATAATTAATAGATGTCATGTCTAAGGCACAAGAAAAATTATATAATTAAGAAAATTAACAATAAATTTTGACACAGTAGATAAATAGCCATTTAATTTTTTCCACTACATTTTCTCATGAGAGCCTATCGATGCATTGAGTAACTATATAATTTCTGGGCTCCACCAATCATTAACAGTCTAAATAATTCCTCTAATAAAATAACCAAAATTAATAATATTCCTTATAAAATATCTATAATGAATATAGAATAAAAAATTATCAATATTTATCTAAATAATCAAATAACAATCAATGTCGATATTGTATATAAAATAGTATTATGATTTAAGAAATTGTAGTATCCATGATAACTGAAATGGATAATTAAGGTAAATTTCAATGTTCAAGGATAATAAAAGATAAAATATTTCAAGGGGACTAAAAAATAAATCAAGGTAGATAAAATGGATATTTTTCTTTCCTAAATCAATCATAAACTATCTAAATGAATAATGATGATGGTATTTATTAAATTTATCCCATCTGAATGAAAATAAATGGTTATTAACATTGATTAATAGATATAAAAAGATCTCTTGGAAACATTCTTCAGGAAAATATCATTTTTTAAAACTTTTAATTAAGAATCCCAATTGAAAAAATTATCGTTAAAAATTTTTAATTATAAAATGAAAAGGAAACATTAATGAATGTACAATGATTAAATCTATACTTTCCATAAATGGTAAATAGAACAGACCTTTTTCATGGTAAAATGGTTAGAAAAATTCCTTCTTCAGAAATCATCAAAAATAGTCTTTGATAACATTGGTAAAATAAAAAATAGTCAAAAATTTATTTACTAAATGTTGTTAAAAACATTTTTGAAAAATAGTTTAGAAGACATTTTTTTTTTAAGAAAATAGGTTCTCCCACTAAATATAGAAATAAATATGGGTATTCTTAAAAAACGTTTTGAAGGCATTTTGAGTACCAAAGTGTAGTAATATGGTATTATTGCTAAATAATGGTCATGAGTAACTATTAAATAATAAAACTAAATGGTGTATTATATAGTGATAAAATAATTTCATTTGATAGATATTTATGTGTAAATAATCTCTTAAAAAAGACATTGTAATGTAAACAGTTGAAAATATTATAATGTTGGATTGAGAATAAATCAATGAGTAGATTATGCGTTTCAATGGTAAAGAAACATATATAAAGGGAAATACGTAAACAAATATTCAATTTCATTATAAACAAGGTCATTGAAAAATAATAACAATGAGAAATTAATATAATACAGCAAAAATAAATAGGGGTATGAAATTATTTTCCACTTGGTAAGTATTAATTGAAATACCCTTTGATGAAATAATTAAATGTGAATCTAAAAATATCATGAAAAATGATTGAATCGTGATATTATATGGAAAAGTGGCATTATTTGAACCATATTAAATAAATTAGGGGGACAATAAAAATTTCATTATTTCAGGATAAAGTTTAGAAAAACAAAAGTAAGGGAGATTTTGAATACAATCATTAGAAACGTTCCTGAGGAGAATAATCATTAAACATTCCAATGTGTCCCATACAACATTGAAATATTTTAATAATAATATCCATTAAATAATAAAATGATATAAAACTTATAATATCATGATAATAAATATTTTCATGATAAAACATTTCAAATGGTGTCATATACATGTTAGAAATGAAACTATGTGCATAAAAACAAATAAGTCTCAATGGAATGTAAGTTGAGATGAAATCCCATACCTTGCATCTGCCTTGTATCGTGTGTCTTTATATTCCTAAAAAATATATATTAATTGTATAATTTATTGATAACATTTTTCATTTTTCTCAACATTTTATTTCCCTTAATTCCATGTCATGTACAACTACATAATTAATTATGTTTACGTCGGGTGTTTGGACCAAATTAGGCTTATGTGTCAAAAACAACTATGGTAGGTAAACTATGGTTGAATGGGTCATTATATATCATATCAAAAATAATAATAATGAAATAATTATTATATTTTTATATATATTATACTTTAAAAAAATAATTATGTAGGGTTATTAAAAATTATTCAACGTTACAATCTTTGATATGGTAGATTGTAAGTATGCATGAGTAACATTCCCTTTTATGAATGATCATTATGGAAAGAATGAATGTCCCAAAATATCAATAAATAATGATAAATATTATATAAATAACATCTTATTTAATAATATATATTTATATAGATAATTATTGTGATGTAAAATGGATCACATCGTGTCAAGGAGACAGTTTTCCACACGTCGATGGATGATGTTATCACTTTTTCTTGTGTGAAAGGATAATAATGAAAATGATATATATATATATATGCATATATATATATTATTTATTTAAATATTATTATCAAATTAATATAATATAGTTATTTTATATATCACAAAATTTTAATTTAAAACATTTTTTATACATTCTATGTATCGTGTGATCGAATCACATCACTTTTAGGAGGCAGTAGTCAACACTTCCTCAAATGATGTTATCGAATTTCCACAAAATGGAGAGAATAATGATATATTTTATAAACGAATTACTGAATTATAATGAAATTATAAATATAATATATTACAAATATATATATATATATATATTCTGTTATAATGACCACAATGACAGGAGATAAAGGAAGAACAAACAATCATTCTTTCATAAGGTGGTAGTTCAATGTTCACCTAAGCACTATGTTCTGTACACATTTTATGAGAGTGTGTATGTGTAGGTCTAATATTTATCATAAAAATGTATTAGTATATTTATTATACTTTTTTTATAATATAATCGTGTATTAATAATATTTGATGGACTTGAGAATGCAATTAAAACTAAAATGCATAAGGACTTTTATTACCTCATAATCAGGTAAAATCTTTTTATTTGTACGAAAATGATTAAATGTACTGATTTATTCTCAATTTGAGTCTTATAGGATGATGGGAGTATTTTTAATGATATATTTCAGAATATATATTTTTATCCAAATTGGATTTAGAAATGTGACGATGTGGGAGGAGTGGACGAATTTTTATATTGAAGGATGAATGGCACTCATGTAATATATAGACAATAGAATTCCATAATTTTTTTCACATATTTTCACCTACCATAATATTCAAATTTCAATAAAATAGGTTATAGGGTTGATATATTTCCATAAAATGCCTCTTGGACATGTGTCTAGGTCATTTGACCATTGATATTAAGGATTTGTCCCTTATTAAGCATAAATTTATCTTTATCATTGTCATTAATTTTAATTACATTGAAAACAAATTTTGGTAAAAAATATGTTGAAATTATTATACATAATAAATTATTATGGTTAAAAATATTGAATAAAATTTTCCAAATTCAACTAACATATGTTGCAAAAATTAAATTAAATTTAATTCCATAGAGGAGATGACAATGAAAGATTTTAAAGTATAAAATGATCAAATGTTTCGTATGTTTTTATAGTCAATTTCAAAGTGAAATTGATTAAAGTAAAAATAATTAAAATAATTATTAAAAATATGCAATAATTAAACATTAAATGAAATTTAAAATATATTTTTACATTATAAATAAATCATAAGAAAATGCTATTTTGAACTAAAAATCAGTAACTTTTACAGTTACTTAAAAAATAAAACCTTACAGAACAATATAATCAATTAACCCTAACATATTTTTTATGTTTTCTTAATATTAAGTTTAATATAAAATATATAATCTATAAAGGTTCCAAAAAATTGGATATAAAATTGGTTCTCCATTAAAACGGTATAAAAATGCTTTATTGAATATATATATATTTTTTAATATTGGATTTGTTCTTAACATATTCATATCATATCTATACAATGAATATGAAAAAATATTTTCTTGATTATAAAAGATATATTTTTAACTAATATCACTCCATAATTTTATTTTATTTAATTTATTATGATAAGACGCCTTTGTGACCATAAAAATAGTTATCTATAAAAATATTGACTTTTAATTGTATTTGTTTGTATATCCATTTTCAATTAATTAGTAACCAATTAATTAACTTTATATTTTTTATAAACCAAATATTTTTATCAATTATATAATAGTATTCATAACCTCTAATTTAACAACATGGGTTGGTCTTATTATTTAAATTATAATGTTTTACTAATATACAACTGTTCAAAATGACATGATCTTTCATATAACAAATTCCATTGAAGAAACACATTGTTACATGTGTTTCACTCTAACTCAATATTTTATTCATCAAAAGATATATAAATATATTTAATTTATTTAATATAATAGTTATATTGTAACTTTTTGGGATATTATATTCCCTTATCTTCCCGGTGTTGTGTCTTATACACACTATTGAATAAAATATTCCAATATTAGAATTTTTGGGCATTAAATTATACCCACCTCAATTAAATGGATACTTAATATTTTATACTCTATTTTTTATATATTTTCATATGTTTCCTATCTATTAAACACCACATCGTGAGAAGGGTTCATAAGATATCCTCTATAAAAGATAAAATTGAAGGTTTGATGGTTACATGGACTAACATATGACTAGGTCCCTATGTATTAGAACATTAGTGTCATTTAGAGACATATACATAGAGGAAAATAAAAAAATATTTATAGGGAGTGATTGAGGTAATAAATCAAAAAAATGAATGATCTATAGAAATATGAGGGCCTCAAATTCCGAAATCAATTATGATTTAGATGACCATTAGTTCAACAATAATTAAGTTATTAAGACAAAAATTTATTTCTATTTCATTTTTCATAATTATGGTTTATTCATGTACTATATAATAATAAATTGAAATTTGTATACACAATATGTTTTAATTTAATGTGAACCATTCAACCATTTCTTATTGACATAATCAAATACAAATTTATCTCTTATTTAATAAAATTAATATCCAAAAATTAACAATGATCATTAATGGACTAAATTGAACATTTACCTAATAATAAGGCCTATAAAATTTTGAACAGCCTATCTATTTATCTCTAACTATTCTTTAAATTCAAGAAGGGTAATACATAAATTTATAAACCTAAAAAGGTACATTACTTGTTCATCATTAATATTTATTCATCATATTGTTCAACTAAAAACAATGACATATTAACTAGGAGACTATGTATGCTTGTGGTTGGAATGAAACTCCTACCATACATCGGTCATGGGTTCATGTCCCGTGGTCATACTAGATTCTATGGGTTTTCGACTAATACACAAGTTTTCATTTTCCAAAAAAAATTAATATATTTTTTAAATAATAAATATGATGTAATTATTTGAAATAATATTAAAAACTAAATATACTTTTAACTAAGGTTTTCAATAAAATTCTGATACATAAATAATTTATCCATTTATTTCATCATACATCCTTCCATGGTCTTGGGATTGTCTATAATATCATTTATAGGAATTATATATCATGAACCCATATCTTCATTCTATAAAACTGTAGGTTTAACATAGGTTATTCTTTGTATAATATGTCATAATTGTTTTCAATGAAAATGAGAATTATCCTAATAATATCCATTGGGAGTGTAAAACTAGGTGCATGGTTAGGCACGTTTTCGTGTAATAGGATTTGCTGAGTTAGGCCATAGACACCTTGGTAGTGTTCTTACTCATATGTACATTTGTTCAAAAACCAAATCCACTTGTAGTATTAAGAATATGACGTATTACAAGAAAACCCACATAATCTCTACATCACCAAAACTATAGGGTGTTCTCCTACACATATTATCAAATTATTACATAGCATTATGTTATCTAATCTATATTTACTAAAATCTAGTAAACAAGGTTTCTACTAAACATCCTTTGATACCAACTATAGCGACCTAACTCTATAAAACCTAGAAGTCATCTTTTTTATCAACATATTTTCTTTCTTATAGGGAATCAAAACCCGAAAGACATAGAGTTTAGAAGGCATTGTAAACTTGATACATTCATGAGTCTTGTATTAAAAATTAATAAACTAATTAGAACAATTTTTTTTTCTAAATAATAATCTCGAGCATAAAATCATTCCATCTAGTATATCCCTGAATATCTTTTATAGTGCACATATTAGTCTCATAGGAAATGTGAATATAATAATGGTGAGCTCAAATTCTCAGAAATGGTATTTGTGGAAAAACAAATAAAGAATAAATAGGAATAAATAAACATGTTAAGTTAAATATCTAATACCACATGTCGTTCAAATAAAAAGATATGGGAAAAAAATCTGGAAAGGTATGAAACATATACACATGAAATTTAATCAGAGGACATAAAATTAAATATATTAATAGATATGTCGAGACAGAATATCATTGATGAATAATAACTAAAACTAAATAAGGGTAATGATTCATTATTGGTCTTCATTTAATAGGTATATCAGAACCTATACCATCAAGACCATTCACATGACAGTTTAATATTGCAGATAGAAACCCATTAAATTTTTGAAACTAATTTTTCACATGAGAACCTATAGGTGAATTGAGTAACTATATAATGTTAAGGATCGACCCATATTTAGCATTCTAAATAATTCCTTTTATCGAATATCCAAAATAAATAATATTCCTTACCAGATATCTTTATTGAATAAACAATATGAAATTATAAATAATTACTCAAATAATAAAATAAATATTAAATTAGACACCATCTGTTTAATGGTATACAATTTACAAAATAATAACATCCACGAAAATTGAAATGGACATTTTAGGGGAAATTCAATTTTCAATGATCATGTGTGATTTAGAATTTAAAGGCAAAAATAAATAAATAAAGTGAAGTAGAATATTTTCTATGTAACATATTTAATAAACCACCCATATGATGAATAAGTATTGTATCGATAAAATATATCCCAATGGGATTCACATAAATGGTTGTTGTTGTTGATGAATAGAAACAATAATATATCATTAAAACAATCTTAAGAAAAATATACATTGTTTTGTAAACATTTTGAAAATTATTTTCATTGAAAACCACATTGAATACATTTTATTTAAATATTATCTTTTTAAGTATGCAATGGAATGATCAATGAAACTACGAAGAGTAAATTTGTACTTGCTTTAAAAAGTAAAAAAACATTTTTTATTGTAAAATGGGTTGAAAAATTCATTGTTCAGAAAGTGAAAAGAATATTCTAATAAAATCATTGCTAAAAAATAAGGGTATAAATGTCTTTACAAAATAATATTCAAATAATTTTTTTACCATTTCCTAAAATGGGGATTTTATCGAAAAAAACATGTTCTCCGACTAAAGAGATAAATAAAGAGCAGTTTTCTTAAAAACATTCTCTAAAACATTTTTAGTACCAATTTGAAGAAAAATGGTACAATTACCTATAAATTTCATGAGTAAAAATATGAAAATAAAATAAAATTGTTTATTATAAAATGATCGAATAATTTAAAATTATGTAAATTTAAGTTTAAGAAATCGCAAACAAAATGGTATTTTAATGTAAACCCTTTAAACTATTATAATGTTGGAGTAAGAATAAATCAACTAGTTTATTGTGTGTATCGACTATAAATGTACATATAGAATAGTAAATTCATCAATATATATTAAAATTCATTATTTACAAGATTATTTTATTTTAACAAAAATGAAAAAGTAATATAACCCAATGGAAAAAATGGGTTACACAATTATTTTTCACTTGGTATCTTTTAACTTGAATCCTATTAAAATAAATAAATTTATATTGAATCTAAAAATATCATGAAGACTAATTGAATCACGATATTTTATGAAAAAATTGAAGGGTGTGACCAAATATAATAACTTAGGTCCACAACCATAAAGTAATTGTTTCCAAAAAATGTTTAAAATAAAAATATAATTTTATATTGTAAAGGTAATTATTAAAATTGTTCTTGAGGATAATAATCATTAAACAAACCAATGGGTCCCATACCAATTTGAATCATTTTAACTATAATCTCCATGAAGTTACAACATTAAAAGAAACATATAATATAATTATAATGAGTTTTTTCATGTCATAACAAATCAAATGGAAGTATGTACACCATATAAAAGAAACTATGTGCATAATAACAAACAAGTTTAAATGGTATGTATGTTGAGTTGAAATCCATTACCTTACAGCTAACTTGTCTCATGTATTTTTTTTATTCCTTAAAAGTATTATGTTAATTATTTAATATAGTGATAATATTTTTCATCTTAATAACATTTTTTATTTCACTTATTATCATGGTATATACAAGTACTTAAACAATTATATTTACGTTTGTTGTACTGACCAAATTTAGTTTGTGTTTTAAAAACCATTTTGGTAGGCCAGTTATGATCAAGGGGGACATTATATAACATCTCCAAAGTAATAATAATAATAGCATAATTTCTATGTTTATAAATAAATTATAGATCTAAAAATATTAATAGAATATGGTTTGAAAAATTAATCAACATTATAATCATTGAGAGCATAGTTCGTACGTACTCATGAGTAATGTTCTCAGTTTTTCACTGATCATTATGGAAAGAAGATAGCTAACACTAAATATTTCCATAATGATAATTATATCATAATATAATTTAATTGAAGCATATATTCTTATATATATAATTCTTGTTATTTAAAAAGAATCACATAATGTCAAAGATGTTGTAGTCCACATGTCCCCGAATGATGTTATCAATTTTTAGTGTACGAAATGGTAATAAAAAAGATGATATATTGTAATTTATTGACCTAGAGGCCACTAAAATAGTTCCTCGGGCCGAGTCTTCACATGACATCAAGTGCGCATCCTCGTATGCTAGATGTTGACGAATAACAGCGAGGGTCTAATAGGATATGGGGGGTGACTATACACTTTTTTCCAGAGTAATCCACAATAGATAAAAATTTAAATAATGGAAACACTAGGAAACAAAAAAAAATGCAAAATTACCCACCCTAAAAGTGGGTACAAATCATATCTAACATTAAACATTCCATGCCATGCTTATATCATTGTAAAAAAAACCCAAAAGAAAGAATAATATTGAAATATGCCAAAATGACTTGGATCCAATTCCCAGTCCTCATCTGTGCCCATACTAAACCTAAAACACTTCCCAAGCATGAGGCCCTTTCCCATTCCTTGACCTTAAACCATGATATCTACTTCAGTATCCAACGGCATCCCAAGCAGGGTGTGCTTATAACATAGTATGAAAACACAAATGGTGTCTACCAAATACTCAATAAAAGCTGATACATCATGAAAGTAACAAATATTGGTGAGTAATGGTAAACTATTCAATGATCCATTAATTAAAATGTTCCTTTAAAATAATTCTTCCATTAAATTCTGGTTTACTACTTTGGAATCACATAGATTAATCTATATTTTTCATGTGATAAATGGACTAAACATGTTCAATATTCTCAATTATATGGGAATAAAATGAAGTCATTTATCACTAGTCTTAATATAATAAAAACCTCATTATCCTCACCTCAACGCCTTAGTCCAGGTTGGATACAACCATTTGGGGAATAAAACTCTATCATATTCCCTATCCCATGAATTTTAGAGTGGAGCTTGAACCTCAGTCCAACTCGACCCGTGGGCATTCAACCTCAACTCTATACCCCACTCAACCAAGCGAGTTACACTATTTTATATATCATTAACCACAATTAGCCACATCACAACAAGCATATCCAATATCATTTTCAACATCACAACAATATCAATATTTTGAAAATTAAAAAAAAATTCTTCAATCCATTATTGATATCACTTAACCCTTTATCCTCATTTCCCATTCCTATCTCACAAAGAATATTCAAGTGGAAACATAATTCCTTATCATATTCTAATTTACCCCATTTATCCTATTTAAATTTCAACCAAATAAACCCTTATCCTTTAACCACACTAGACACAACTAGCCACCATCTATCATAACCTATTACATATTCCAATTAACCTACTCATTAAATCTCTACATCATTATCAGTCAATTTCAAAAATTACATTACTATTAGCAATATCGGGAGGGGTGGAAGACCCTATGGGTGGCATTAATTTGGTCAAATCATCCTCTATTCTTCCAATGGTGATCAAGACGGGTTCAATTAATCATTTATATATCCAATACACCAAACCATGTTAATGGAATCAAAATAACATCTGGAAGGGAACACGAATAAAACCGTATACACACAAATATATGAATAAATTATGGAATATAACATGTATACCAACTACCTTGAATCCATTGGCGAACACACACCTAATAGAGTCCATATATCCTGATTCAACCACCCTTGGAAGAATCAACCTAAAAATCACTGAAAGGTAAGGTTTTTTGAGCATCAGAATGAGAGAAGGAAGAGTTACAAACCCTAAACCTAAAAGGGAAAAAGGGTGAGATTAACCTTACCCAAAACATCAATCTACAACCAATGACACTACCGACAACCATAATATGAGGTAGATTGATCCATTTAATATCTTCAAGATTATGGGGCATCAATAGGGTTCAAGGGAGAAGGAAAGAGGAAAATCCTAGGTGAAAACTAAAATCCCATGATGTCATTTTTGTAATTTTATCAAAGTTACTGGGCCTTATGGTTTTCCAAATAATTCGAAAACAATGTGGATGATACTATCTAAAAAAATCTCCCTTGCATGGTCACTTGGGATTTCAACATGGTTTGTACTAACTGTGCGCAAACCATGTAACATGCCCAGAAACCCACTTTTTCTTCCTCAGTCATGTTCTGAATTCCTAGAACACCCACAAGTCATCACTTGAACATGGGAAAACACTTATTTGACAAACATAAGGATCATAGAATGAAATGTAAATAGAAATATTCATAATGGGAGATCTGGGATCTTACAACCTCCCCACCATATGACAACTCATCCTGGATTCGATCCCTCTAATCAACATTGAGTTCCCACGAAAATGAGATCAGGCCAAATGGCCTACATATCCTATTATTACACCAATTTATCTTCCTAAAAATCACTATTATTCCATAGAACACAAACCAAAGGCACCATCTTTCCCCACAAGAACTTCTCAATATGATCCACAATATGAATCTGGTGCTTCTCAAATGATGCATCGGCCTCAAGCTCGACATCCTCTACCTTTATCTCATGGGACAAATCTGAAACATCATGCATCCCACTATACCTTTATGAAATATAATATCTCTATTACATTGGTCTGATCCTATCCATAGTCTAAAATGTCCCCACATACCTTGGTGTTAACTTTCCCTTCTTCTGAATTTGATGGTGACTCAACCATGAAACACTGGAAGTAACAAAATATCATCCCCATAAACTCAACAGGTCTACAGTGCTAATCTCCATATGATTTTTTTTAACATTGAGCTATATTCATGTGATATTGAATCAAATGAACCTTCTCTAACGTCTCCAACACCAGACTCAGTTTTAACAGCATAGACTCTCCAACATATAACCCACATAATAATGATCTACAGGGTCTCCAATAGAGTGCCTCAAAAGGTTCCATATTAAATATGGATGGAAGCTTTTATTATACGGAATCTCAATGAGTGACAAGGGTTTCTCCCACTAACCTCCAAAATGATGAACACATGCTCTAAACATGTCTTCTAATACATGGATCGCTTTTTATGACTGAATGTCAGTCTGCGGGTGGTAAGTCGTACTATAAAACACTTGGGTACCAAGTTCCTTCGGTAGACCCTTCCTTAATTGAGAGTTGAAATGTGCATCACAGTCCAAAACTATGGTTATCAAAACACCATTCAAGCATACTATTTCTTGAATGTACAATTCTGTCAAATGGTCTACTATATAGGTCTCCTGGATCGGCAATAAATGAGCCACATTGGACAGTCGATCTACCACCACCCAAATTGTATCATTCTTCCAAGGCGTCCTCTGAAGAAACACAATGAATTCCATAGTTACATCATTCCACTTCCACTATGGAATATGTAATTACTACAATAACTAACCTAATGCCTAATGTTCACCGTTCACCTTTTTAAAGGTAAGGGATCATGCCATATAGCACACGACATGTTTCTTCTTTCTGAGACACCAAATGTAATGACCCAAAGTGTTTCAATGTAAATTCCCCTCTTATGAATATTCAATAAGATCACTTGAAAACAAAACATAATTAACTACTATGTGATATGTTTCCCTTAAACATAAGCTTGTCACTTCTTTGGTTGGAATTTCAAAAATCCGACATTCACAGTTCTGTTCAAGAAGAATTTTTGAGTATAATAAAACCAACATAATATTTTGTGAATAGTAACCTATGCTTATGAATATTATCATACCCTTATAAATAGTAGTATGACCCTTATGAATAGTAAATCATCCAAAATAATAGTTACCTTACCCATGAATAATTAAAAAAAATTGGAATCTTAGAAAGTGACAATTTGACTATAGTAAACATTTTGGTATTTTTGATAGCCATAAATAATTAATTATAATTAATAAATTAATTTAAAAGAAAATGTATTTTCTCAAAATCTTTTCATAAATCAAAAAATATATGTATTATTGATTTAAAATAATTTTATAAGACCTCATGTAATTTTTGAAACCATAATAAAATTAGTATTAATTTTTAAAAAAGTATTTTTCAAGTAAATTATGATTTTAATTAAATATTAAATAAATAATATTTATAAAATTATATTTGAAAAATGGAATTAATTTTTTGATTCTACACATCGAATAATTGTTGGGGTAAACTTTTGGGATTTTGATTGAAATAGTTGAATTTTTAATGAATAGTGAAATGCCATAATTTTCAAAATAAGCTAAATAAGTTAATTATAGAGTCAGGTATGGTGTTCTGCTAATGTAAGCCCACTTGGTTCGGGATTAAATTGTAAAGTTACTATTATTGTTCATAGAATACTTGCTATTCCTTGTCTTTTGGAGAGTTAATAAATTATTGAATTTTATATTAAGAAAACCCCTCTCCCATCCATTATAAATACCACCCTTCACACCCTCATTTCCATACACATATCAAGCTTAAATTATTGTCTAATCTCTACCCAAACATCTTCCCTAGCTCCTCCCCCATGTCTAAATGCTTTGGGTCTCATCAAAAACCAAGCTTAGGCACCTTATAGAGGATCTCAATAGAAGGATTCATGAGGTAATTTCTCTCCTTCTATTCCGTTCAATTTCTTTCAATTTCAAGTTCTTTTCTTACTATCTCCCCAAATATATTTGTCCAAATGGTATGGTAACTCTATTATAATACATATAATGAAAATTTATGAAATAGATGGGATATTATATCATCCAACCCCCCCTTTTCCTCTTATTTTTATTTTATAAAAGAAAATGTTGTTCAAGTCGTGTTAATCTATCACCTTCGATAACGATATGTTTTCTTTTTTTATTTCTACCATAAGATCATGTCATGAAACCATTTTTATGGATGAAACAGAATATTTTATATTTATTATGCCCTATTTAATGTTCACGAACATACTTCTATACAAATTACTAAATGATTAATCAAAACAAGTTCGTTGTGGTCAAAAAACCATCCATATTAACTCAAACAATCATCATTTAATTTTTATTTAATGACTCATCCACATGGTATAAAATGTAATTAAATATAATATATTTTTAAGTTATGTAATATAATTAACAACATGTAATACCAGTTATGTATGTTTACCCATGTTCTACCCGAACATCCAATTATCAATACCATTGAACAGCCCAAGAAAACTGTAAAAACAAACATTCCCAAACAATGTTTTTAATCCCTATTAATCATAAAAAGGCCCATAAAATAAAATAATGCAATAAAAACTAACCATTTTTATTTTTAAAAGCTTATGGAGTTTTTAATTCATGAATATAATGTCATTATACAAAACATTAAAGCAAAGGAAGCGTTCTGATATAAGGTAAGGGGAAAATCTCAAAACCAATTTTCTTTCCTTGGGTTCTCCCTCTTACAATCCAAATTTGGTATGGTTACTTCATAAAAGTCATTTTTTCATCATTATCTTACATTTTATGGGATGTAATATTTTTATTCTGAAGTTTATTTCAATCAAAATGTTTTCCAAAAGAACTGTTCTTTTAAGAACTCACCTTTTACCTCTGATTCAAGGTTGATGGTTCTTGTATAATGTATGGTGTTCCCTCTTTCATTTGAGAAACCAAAGGTTATTAATTTCATATAATGAGAATAAAATCATTCGTTCCAATTGGTTATTTATTTTAAATATTGATATATTTTCTATGTGGAATGCATGATAATGATAATGTTTTGATGTGACGAGTGCGCCTAGAATTATATTGTGCAATATGAATGTTTGATGTTGATGGGTGTACCCGGAATTATACAGCACTCTAATGAATTGGGTAATGTTATGAATCTCATGAGTAAATGTTAAATTATGTGAACAAGATGCATGTTTTGTTCTCAAGTATGTGTGGTAGTTAACCACTACGACATGATGTTTCATTTTTATGCATTGCCACATTTCAAGTCATATATTTATGCTTCCTCTTATGTTCATGATCATTTCCCTATGTTATAATTATAATCACCCCAGGATATATTGTTCTTATCTGTCCCCTTACTAGGCTTCTAGCTCACCCCTTTTGATGTATATCCTTAGGTGGCTACATGTACTAAGAAGAAGTCAAGTTCTAGTAAGAAGCTAGAGAAGAAGAAATTGAAGAAATATTTATGCAAGATGTTGTAATTGTTATGTATGGTCCTAGTTTTCCCAAGACACAAAACCATTGGATCCTATATGTGTAATACTATTATGTTATTTATAATTAAAATTATATAAAATTAATGTAAGAAAAGGTTATGTATTTATAGTAGGTATTACTAGAAAGGTTTAGTTAATTTGGGAATTAGGATTAGTGATCCTTAGAGAAAACCTCTAGCATGAGACTAAGTACAAATATGCACACAAGAATATTTACAAAAGGATCCCCTATGTTATTATTTTACAATAAATTGATCAAATGAATAAGTTATTCATGAATTTTTGACTTATGTTTTTTCTAACATTTTCTATTTTAGAAAATGGTGGGAACCAGGAGAAACCAGGCTAATAACTCATGCGAGGGCCAGTGCAACAATTGCTCAAATGACATAACAAATGATTTTGGAGGTTCATTTCAAAACTTCATAGTGATGCTTAACCATTTATCTAATGTTATGAAAAATAACCATAATAATGGGGAACATCATCCTTTACCAAAGAGGGAGAAACTAGCTATCAAATGTTTTATGAGGCAACAACCACCAACGTTTAGTAGATCTTCTAATCCACTAGTTTATGAACAGTTGGGTAACTCCATGGAGAATATCTTTTCAGTTCTTCACTATTATGAGACCGATAAGGTGACACTATCCATTTATCATCTAGATGGAGAGGCCGATCAATGGTGGGCTTTGATTAAGGGCACCAATCTAAGGGAGGAAATTGATGAGATGGAATGGGAAGAATTTAAGATAATGTTTCATAACAAGTAATTCCGAAGAACACTTCCCACAAAGATGGATATATAATTCAAAGGGAATATTCAAAAAGAAGGGGAATCTATCAAAACCTACGAATAGAATATTACAAGTCTTGAATGTAATGCTTTGGGATTCTTTATCAACAATGATATGGAAATTGATAGATTATTTAAAATTATTAAAACCTCACCTTTAAAATGCTCTTGAAATATGAGACTTTGGGAGTTATGAAGAAGTTGTTCGGTGTTCTCTCAATGTGGAGAAGGATTTTGGAGAATGGTCTCATCGCTATGGTGATAAGAAACAATAGATGGATTATCAAGACAGTGGAATTAATGAAAACGGTGGGAGGAAAACTCCCCAACCCACACTCCAAAAATGTAGGAAGTTTCACCATGGGAACAACCTTAATGGGATAGGGAAATGCTTCAAGTGTGGGAAATAAGGATACCATGATCAAGAGTGTCAAAAATACAGGAAAATGAAGGAGAATGTAGCCAAATAAAGGAGGGAACCACCAATGGTTTAATGCTACAACTATAGGGAGCTAGGGTACTATGCAAGCCAGTGCACTAAACCTTGAGTTCTCGATGGTAATCAACATCAGCAGCCACCAAATCCAAAGGTACAAGTTAAAGAATATGCCATAACTATTGAAGAAGTGGAGTAAGATAATGAAGTCATACAAGGTAAAAAACCTATTCACTCAAGAATTGAAAAAGTCTTATTTGATTCTTGTTCTACGCATTATTTATTATCATGAATGTTTTATAGAACAATATAATTATAGCCCCGAAACCTTGAAGTAGAGATATCTGTAAAAACACCAAGTGGTGAAATAATTTCACCCCAAGTATATGAATATTCTTCTGTTGGCGTACATGGAAATATTCTTCTAGAAAATCTCATAATACATCCCTTGGTGGAATTTGATGCTATAATGGGAATGGATCGGCTCTCATTATATAGAGAACATATCAAATGTCGGGGAAAAATATCTCTTCACATTCCAAACCATCCCATTCTCCTCTACAAATGCAAGGAAGACCATGAATCTGCTTTTAAAAATCATTATATGGTGTGGGTGTTGATTCCCTATGAAGATGAATATCTCTCCCAAATGGTTGAGTCGAAGGAATGTGCCAACCTTGCAGAAATTTCCTTCATGAGGGAATACGGTGATGTATTTCCCAAAGAGTTACCAGGATGTTCCCTGGATTGTAAGGTAGAGTTCTCAATAGAACTCATACCCGGAGCTACTCCTATCTCAAAGTGTCCCTATAGGATGGCTCCTATCGAACTGGTAGAGTTAAAGATTTATTTACAAGAGCATCTGGACAAAGGGTTCATACGCCCTAGTGCATAACCATGGGGTGTGCCAGTGCTCTTTATGACGAAGGATAGAATAATGCGGCTCTATATACATTATCAATAACTCAACAAGATCACCATAATGAACAAGTATCCTCTTCCTAGGATTTATGACTTGTTCAATAAGTTAAGAGGATCTCAATACTTCTCAAAGATGGATCTTCATTTTGGATATCTTCTGCTAAAGGTGATGAAGAATGATATTCATTGTACTACCTTCCATACATGGTATGGGAACTATGAGTTTCTATTTATTCCCTTCGGACATTCAAATTCCCCTGAAATTATCACATTTTTTATGAATAGAGTCTTTAAAAATTACCTCGACAAATTTTTTGTAGTGTTTATTGATGATATTCTCATCTACTCAATGATCAAAGAGGAACAGGAATAACATCAAAGACTTGTAATGGGGACATTGAGAAAGGAGAAGATGTACACCATGATCAAAAAGTGTGTCTCTTGGATTAAGGAAGTCACATTTTTGGGACATGTGATCACAAGTGAAGGAATTTCTTTGGATCCTTGAAAAAAATGGAGATTGAGGAATGGCCCAGGCCCTCTAGTGTAACCGAAATCCGTAGTTTTCATGAATTAGATGGCTACTACCGATGTTTTTTGAGAAACTTCTCACGATTTTCAATCCCACGAACTATGTTAACAAGGAAATCGGTAAAGTATGTATAGCTGGATAAATGTGAGGGAAGTTTCAAGAAGCTAAAGCGAATGCAGATCACTGCACCTGTACTCACACTACAAAAAAGTGGAGAATGTTTTTTGATATACAGTTATGCTTCCAAGAAAGGCTTGGGTTGTGTAATCATGAAAAATGATAATGTGATAGCCTATGCCTCACGACAGTTGAAGATCCATGAGGAGAACTTCCCGACACATGATCAAGAGCTGGAAGCCATGATTGTTTCCCTGAAAATCTGTTGCCACAACAGCCTAATGTTTTTATTCACAGAAAAGGAGCTCAAAATATGTCAAAAGATATGGTTATAACTAATAAAGGATTATGATTTCTTTATTCACTACTATCCTCGAAAGGAAAACAATGTAGGTGATTCTCTTTGAAAAAAATAACCTACTACTCTATCCATGTTATGGAATGAGAAAGACCTTGTCTTCTTGGACATGGAAATGATGAATTTAGAAATAATAAGGGTAGGGGATACATCCTACCATTCCCAAATGATTTCTCAACCATACATCCAATATAAGACTGAGGAAGCACAAAGGGATGATGTGGAGATACAAAAGAGTGTGAATAAAGTGAAGGAAGGTAAGCTGTATGAGTTCCATATCAACGATGATGGTGTGATTCAGTTTGGAACGCGGCTTTGTGTGCCTTCATCACCCAGGATAAAGAAGTAGCTATTTTAAAAGTCACATATCTCAATATTCTCTATCCATCCTGGTAGAACCAAGATGTACCAATATATCCAAGAACACTTCTTATGGGATAATATGAAAAAAGAGATCACGAAATATATCCCAAAGTGCATGGTTTGTCAGCAAGAAAAAGTAGAGTGAATAAAGTCAAAAGGGATGATGCATCCATTGCCTATACCCATGTAGAAATGGGAAAATGTTACTCTCGACTTTGTCACATGTCTTCTAAATATGTTGAAGGTAAATAATGTGATATGGGTTGTGGTTGATTTAATCACAAAGACTACCCATCTTATCATTGTTCGGAAGATCTCTCACTTGAAAAAATTGCAAAGATATATGTGAAGGAAGTGGTGAGACTGCATGGTGTTCCACTCTCAATTGTCTTTAATTGTGATCCAGGATTCACATCTAAATTCTGGATGAGCCTTCAACGTGATTTCAGTACTGAATTAAATTTTAGCATGGCCTATCACCCCCAAACTGAGGCCAATCTGAAAGGACTATTCAGACGCTTGAAGATATGCTATGAGACTACTATATTGAATTCAAAGGTATATGGGATCAGCATCTCCCATTGGTTGAGTTCTCATACATAAATAGTGTCCACTAAACTATTCATATGACCCTATATGAAGATCTGTATGGCAAGCGATGTAGAACTCCAACCTATTGGGATGAATTTGGAGAAAGAAATCAACTTAGACCCGATCATGTGCAGGAGATGATGGACAAGGATCACGTCATCTAGAAACACATAAAATCTTTACATAGTTGGAAAAAGAGCTATGTTGTCAAACGTCGAAGAGACATGGAGTTAGACGTTGGGGATAAAGTATTCCTTTGAATGATAACAATGAAGATAGTCATGCGATTTAGAAAGAATGGGAAGTTAAGACTAGGGTACATTGGCCCCTTTGAGATCCTTGACCGCATAGGAGCTGTGGCCTATCAGCTTGAACTTCCACCGAATATGGCTTAGGTTCATGATGTGTTTTACATATCAGTCCTAAAGAAGTATATACCTGATCTCTCACATGTACTAAACTCAGATGCGGTACAACTGGAAGATGATCTCTCTTAAGAGGAACAACCAATAGAGATTCTGGACTGGAGAGATAATGTTCTACACAACAAGACAACCCACCAAGTCAAAGTACTATGGAGGGACCATATGTTTGAAGAAAATACTTGGGAACCAGAGGAGGCGAGGAAGGAGAAGTACCCTCACCTGTTTTTGTAAATTGAAATTTCGATGTCGAAATTTAATAAGCGGGGAAGAATGTAATGAACCAAATTTTTTCAATGGAAATCCCATTCTAAATATTTTATCATTAAACCATTTTAATACACAACATAATGAACTACTAAGTACTAATTGACCTTTAAACATATGTTTTTCACTTCTGTGTTTGGAATTTCAAAAATCCGACATATATAGTAGTGTTCAAGATGATATTTGGAGTCTAATAAAACCAACATAATTTTTGGTGAATAGTATCCTTCCCTTATGAATACTAACCTACCCATATTAATAGTATTTTGACCCTTATGAATAGTAATTCATCCAAAATTAGAGTTACCTTACCTCTGAATAATTAAATAAAATTTAGGCATCTTAGAAAGTTGCAATTTGACTATAGTAAACGTTTTGGTATTTTTGTAATTCATAAATAAATAAATAAATAAATTATTATTTTAAAAGAAAATTTATATTCCTAAAATGTGTTCATAAATTAACAAATCTAAGTATTCTTGATTTATGATAATTTCATAAGACCTCAAGTATTTTTTGAAAGCATTAGAAAATAAATTTTAATTTCCAAAACTGTATTTTTCAAGTAAATTATGATATTAATTAAATATTAAAATAATCATTTTTAAAAAACTAATTTTGAAAAATGAACATCATATTTGGATTCTACACATTGAAAAATGTTTGGGGTGAAATTTTGGGATTTTTTTAAATACTTGAATTTCCGATGAATATTGAAATACCATAATTTACAAAATAAGCTAAATATGTTAATTATAGAGTCATGTATGATGTTATTCTGATGTAATCCCACTTGGTTCGAGATTATATTATAAAATTACTATTCGTGGTCAAGGAAGACTCTCTATTCCTTGTCTTCTAGAGAAATAATAAATTAATTAATTTTATATTAAGAAAACCCCTCTCACATCCATAATAAATACCACCCTTCACACCCTCATTTCCTCACACCTCTCAAGCTTCAAGCCATGTCTAAACTCTACCCAAGCTACCCGACGCATGATCTAGAGTTGACAACCATGATTTTTTCCTTGAAAATCTGGCGGTACTACCTTTATGGAAAGAAGTGTGACATATACACTGACCACAAGAGCCTAAAGTATATATTCACATAATAGGAGCTCAACATGAATCAATGGAGATGGTTTGAGCTAATCAAGGATTATTATTTCTCTATTCACTATCATCCTAGAGAGTTGAATAAGGTAGCAGATTCACTAAGTAGAAAACAACCTGTTACTCTATTCATGCTGTGGATTGAGAAAGATCCTATCTTCTTGGATATGCAAAGAATGGATTTAAAAATCTTAATGGCAGGGGATACAACCCACTTTTCCCAAATGATTGTGCAACCATCCATCCAAGACATGATTAAAAATAATAAATGGATGATTTGGAGATACAATAGAGGGGGATTTCAGTAATGTAAGGGAAGTTTCACAAGTTTTATATCAACGATGATAATGTGATTTGGTTTGAACACAACTTTGTGTGCCTTCATCACCTGGGATAGAGATTGAGCTATTGGAAAATTCACATAGCTCAACATTCTCTATCCATCCTGGTAAAACCAATATGCACCATGATCTCTGAGAACACTTCGGGTAGGATAACATGACGAAAAAGATTAAAGAATATATATCAAGGTGCTTGGTATGTCATCTAGTTAAAGCGGAGTGACAAAAGTCCAAAGGGAAGATGTAGCCATTGCCTATAGACATGTGGAAATGGGGAAATGTTTCTATGGACTTTGTCACAGGTCTCCCAAATATGTCTAGGGGAAATAATTCAATATGGGTTCTGGTTGATAGACTCACCAACAATTACCATTTAATTTCTCTTAGAGAAGATCTCTCGCTTGAACAACTTGCAAAGATATATGTGATGGAAGTGGTGAGACTTCATGGTTTTCCACTCATAATTGTCTCTAACTGTGATCCTAGGTTCACATATAAATTCATTAGGAGCCTTCAATATTCTTTGAGTATTGAATTAAATTTCAGCATGGCCTATCACCCCCAAACCGATGGCCATTCTAAAACGACTATTCAGACGCTTGAAGATATACTAAGAGCCTCCTCTCTAGAATTCAAAGGTGGATGAGATCAGAATCTCCCATTGGTTGAGTTCTCATACCACAATAGCTTCCACTTAAGTATTCAGATAGAACCATATGGAACATTGTATGGAAAGCTATATAGAACTCAAAACTGTTGGGATAAAGTTGGAGAAATCACACTACTTATACCCGATCTTGTGCAAGAGATGACATAGAAGGTTCAAGTCATCCAGAAACACATCAGAGCTTCACACAGTCGGTAAAAGATCTATGCTGAAAAACATCGAGGAGACAAGGACTTTGATGTTGGGGATAAATTATTCCTTCGAATATAACCATGGATGAGAGTCATGCGATTTGGAATGAAAGGGAAGTTAAGCCCCAGGTATATTAGCCCCTTTGAGATCATTGACCACACAAGATTTATGGCCTATCCGCTTGCAATTTCACCGAATATTGCTCGGTTTCATGATATTTTTAAACTATAAATCCAATGGATGTACATACCTAATTCCTCACATGCACTAAACTCATAGGTGGTACCGTTAGAAGACATTCTCTCTTATGAAATGAAACTAGTAGGGATTCTGGACTGGAGAGATAAGGTTCTATGCAACAATACATTGCACCTTGTAAAATTGTTGTGTAGTAACCATGTGTTTGATGAAGCTACATGGGAGTCAAAAGAGGCGATGAATGAGAAGTACCCTCACCTATTTGGGTAAAATGATATTTTGAGGGAGAAATTTCAAAAGAAGGGAAGAATGTAACTGCCCAAATTTTTTCAAAAGAAATTCTCATCATATAAATATGTCAAAAAATAACATGAAAACATAACATAATGATATACTTAGTGCTAAGTGACCTTTAAACACTTGGTTGTCAGTTCTGTGTTTGGAATTTAAAAAATCTGACCGAAGCAGTTCTGTTCAAGATGATTTTTGGAGTCTAATAATACTGACATAATTTTTGTTGAATAATAACTTTAATGACCCAGACCTTTATTAATGAAATTTTCTCCAGATCTAATTAAATGTCTTATTATGGTTATATAAAATGTGAACATCAATGGTTTTATGTTTCTAAATTATAAAATACCATTATTAATTGGGACCATTTCTAATATTTTCATTGAGCATTGATCGCATGATTAGTATAAATATAGGTCTTTAACAATTCTGATTTATGCATACATAGGAAGTGATGGACTCATCCAGTATACTTTCCCCATACGAAGCCCATTTTTTGGATCTCGGAAAGGAGGTGGTGTCATTGGGATTCGCTCTTGACCAAGCCCTAGCCGATATTGAACACATTATGCTTGAGAGGAAGCAACAACATGTGAAAAGGATGTTAATAGAGATTACCACCCTAGTAATGTTATCATAGCCACCCTAAGAGTCAATAACCAACACACACCATACCTTTCGGTATTATGAGAGTGTTATAAGGAGTTTTGTAATTTGAACCTAGCACTTTGACTATGTACATTTGTTTATAAAGTGTGTGAATTCACGTTATTATTGATACATTGTAAATTGTTTTATAACACAAATAGTATTTTTAGTTAATATTCAACTAAGAAATCAATTTTGATGAATTATTGTATTTTTGAATTAAAAATTATTTTAATAAAATATTATTATAATTAAATTATTTATTATTAAATATATATGATCATATAATTTTATGAATACAATTGTAATTTTTATTATGGTTTGAAAGCTGTTTTTTTCAAAACCCTTGAATTTTCGATAAATGTCAGTTTTTACATTAAAAGTAAAAAAATTCACATATTTAGAAAATTATTTACATTAAATTAATATTATTTTTTGAATCGGGACATATAAATTATCCAATGGTGAATTTTTTATAATTCTCTAAGATAGTCAAATTTTTGCGTAAAAATTAAATACTGTTTAAATATATAATGTGTTTTATAACATCATAATGATTCAATAGTGATGTTATAAAATACTATAAATGATTTTTTTGGCCAATATATGATTTTTAATTAAAATAATGTGATTTTATATTTTTTTGATTTATTTTACAAAGCTTTAGTGTAACCTCTAAGAGTTATAAAACATTTATCTTTTTAAATTGTTTTCTTTTATAGTGAAACTCACCTCCACATAAACACCCTCAAAATTTTAAGAAGTTCGGCCACTGGCCTTATAAGATATTTTCTTCCACTTCTCTTTGGAAAAAACCATGGGCAAAAACCCTAGGTTGGTTTGTGGTATTGATTAGTTTAATGTGTGGTGACCCAAACTTAAATATTAAAAAATTCCCCCTCTTTTCCTACATAAACCCACTCATGATCCCACTTCCTCTTCACTCAAAGATTTTTTAGTTCAAATAACTCATGCCCTCCTCTCTCTAGAATCCTCTCAAGGTTTTCTACGAACCCAAAAATCCACTCTCAAGCCTCTCCCAAGCCTTTGGGAGCACAGTTCCAAGTAAGTGGTTTGCTCTTTTCTCATTTTTGTCTCAAGTTTGTTATGCTGTTATGCCTTTTTTTTCTATTATAATTATTAGGGTATGATTTATAACCTCCCCCGTACATACCTCTCTATGTTTTAATTATGATAGAATCATTTATCTCTCATTAAATGCCCCTCATGTACACCCATTACCATGCCGATATTCCATAAGGATTCTCTCTCTTCTCATTTACATTCAAGCAGTTCTTTTGTATTGTGAATATAAATTACATTACTTATGTAGGGAAATGTATCTATATGACCCCTTTACTGTCAATTTCATTTAAATATTATGAGACACCCATATCTCTCCCATCAACCATTTTTGTGAATTTCTATGTCACGTCGTTAAGCTACAGAAATTGCATCGTGATTTTCCAAGCCAATGTCATTTTGTAGTAAATACCATGACCATTTCCCTATCAAGGATATTCAGATTTATGATCATTTACTTATTGATTATAGTGTTACATGGATTAATAACACATTTCCTTTATCTTGGAATAAATTATGAGGTTTAACAAATCCATGTTATATGATCCATGTGGCACATTTATGCATGAAATGAAATGTTTATGAAGGGGGCGCCCCGATTGCGCTCCAATGCATTGTGTAAAAATTATTATCTTTATACAATATGATCATTGAGGTTTTACTCATGATGATTCATTTAATATGAGGTTTTACTCATTCTCCATGTGTAATTATCCTTGGCTCATACTAAAATCATGTTAATTTTTTTCCACATTTCCACATTAAGATTATCATGCCTTATCATGCCTTTAGATTAATGTTTCTATTGTGATCCATTGTTATACCTATTGGCTAACATGTAATTTATTCCTCATGTAATTCCATGTTTATTCCATTACTGTGCTTTATTGATCACCCATTTCTCATGCTTGTCCTCAGGTTATCCTATGCAATGCTAACTATGGGGGAATGTAGTGGTCATGTAAAGTAAGTTTTCAATAAAGATGTTGTATTTCATGTTTTATGTTGTTATATAATGATATTAAGCCCCAAACACACTAGAACTCTTGATATTATATGTTCTTTCAAGCAATTATTGTGTAATAAATCATGTTTAATTGAGTAATAAAGAGCAGGGTTGTCACAGTTGGTATCATAGGATAGGTTTAGTTATTTTTGTGATTAGGACTAGAAAACCCTAGTAAATACATAGAGACAAGAATAAGTATAATAAAAACATCCCTATGTTTTTGTGATTATTTAGAAAGTGGTTAATCAAGCAAATACATCCCTGTTTGGATATGATCAAATAGACGTGGCTTTGGGACATATGTATCCTAGGGTTAAAACTCGAAAACACCACTTTGAGCATGACTCAAACAGGAACTGGTGCATGAAAACGGGCTTTGTTGCACTCTTGGTTATGAAACTCCCAAGGGATATGCATTGGTAAATTATCAACCTTATTATGAACCCTTATTAAGGGAATGAAAAAATGCCCCTAAAAAATATGTTAGAAATTTGATCATGAATAACATAGATTGAAGCCCTTGGATTCATATGTTAAAGAAATAAAAGTTATTTATAAGTCATATGTTTTGTCCATAGATTACCCTGTATGTGTTACCACTAAAATTCCTTTTATTCAAGCCAATGGTGGTTAATAGGAGTATTCGGGCTAACAATCGATGTGAAGATCAATGTTATGATTTTTCTAATGAGATCTCTAATCCGATGGGTGCGGGAATCATGGAATTTTTCTTGCTTCTCTCTCAGTTTACTCATGCTTTGAATAGAAACAAGGGTCAAGAGGAACGTTTAACCCCCCCTAAGAATGAACTAGTCACTCTCATGATCTTCATGAGACAAATACCTCCTACTTTTATTTGATCATCTGATCCCTCAATCCCTGAACAATTAACAAACTCCATTGAAAAGATCATCTCCATCCTTCAATGTTCTGAGCAAGAGATGGTTCTCCTAGCTGCTTATCATATGGAGGGTGAAGCTAATAAATTGTGGAGGTTGATCAGAAATATAATGCTTGTCAAAGTGATCAAGGTGTTGGAATGGAAGGATTTCTAGAACATGTTTTTCGATTAATATTTACCACGCACCGTCCGACATAAAATGGAAAGGGACTTCCTTTCCCTCAAGCAGAAAGACGACGAGGTAGTCAGAGCATATGAGGAAAAAATCACAAGGATTGCACGATACAGATCTGGCTTTGTCATTACCCCTGAATTCAAGGTTGACCTCTTCTTTGTTGGGATGAAACTTAGCCTACGGAAAGCATTGGAGATTCTTGAATTCGACAGCTATGAGGAAATTTTCTGATGTTCCCACAATGTCGAAATGGAGATTAGAGAATCTTAGGGATATAATGGGGATAATAAGAATAAGGTGGAATTCAATTATGGTGGTCCCATAGATAAATACTATGGTTCTATGAAGATATATAACCCCACTTTCCAAAGGTGCGGAAGAAGCACACCGGAATTTTCCAGAAGGGGATGAGTAAATTCTTTAAGTTTGGAAGAGAAGGGTACGGGGCTATTAACTATCAGTAAGAAAAACTCGCGGCTGTGACAGATGAATGAAATGCTCTGTTTGAATCTCATCGCATTTTTCATTGTTTCAACTAAAATGAACCAAGGCACATTGCAAATAAGTTCCCTAAGACAAGGGTTTTTGGTAGCAACCCACAAACTCCACGGTAGCCAGGGTGAGCTTTTTTCCATCACTACCGCCAAAGTGAACCCTGACAACGAAGTGGTGACAAGTAATCTAGTTGTTCATTAAAGAATAGCCAAAATAATTTTTTATTCTGGTTCTACACATTCTTTTATATCCCGAATGTTTAGAAGAACAATCCAAACACCACAAAAAATCATGGAAGTAAAGATGTTGGTGAGTATGGAAAATGGGGCAATCATTTCATCCCATGAATATAACTCCTCTAGTGTCATAATTTTGGGATTGATCATCCTGAAAAACCACTTCATACTCCCTCTGGTGGAATTTTATGCATTTCTCGGGATGGATTGGCTTTCCTTATATAGATCCAACAAAATTTCCATGAGAGAGAACTTACTCTCCATATGGACAATAAACCCTTGATTCTATACAAGTTATAGGAGAAAGATGAATCTTCTTTAGATCCATCATCTCAATCATGGATATTACTGCCCTATGAGCACGCGTATCTGGCTCAAATTATTTAGTCTATGGAAGCAACCATCCTTGATGGCTTGCCTATTGTGAGGGAATTTGCTGAAGTGTTTCCCTAGGAATTTTGTGGTCTTCCTCCTAGAAGTGATGTTCAATTCTCAATTGATATTATACCTGGGGAGTTTCCAATATACAATAATCCATATATAATGGCTTTTGTGAAGGTTTATGAGATAAAGAAACAACTACAAGAGAATCTAGATAAAGGGTTTATACTCCCAAGTGCTTCAACATGGGGTGCACCAGTCCTCTTCATCAAGAAGAAGGATTGATCAATGCACCTATGCATCGATTATCGTGAGCTTAACAAAATCATGATAAAAAACAAGTATCCTCTCCCACGAATTGATGACTTGTTCGATCTGCTGTGAGGAGAACAATACTTCTATAAGGTGGATTTTCGATCAGGATATTATCATGTAAGGGTGAAGAAGAAATATATCCCCAAGACTGCATTTTTCAAAAGATACAGTCACTATGAATTCATAGTAATGCCTTTCGGACTCACTAACTCTCTAGTAATCCTCAGTGACATGATTAATAGATAATTTTTTGATTACATCGACAAATATTTTTTAGTCTTTATAGATGATATTATAATATACTCTAAAACCAAGGAGGATCAAGAGGAGCATTTAAGAACTGTTCTAGAGACCTTGTGGAAGCAGAAGATCTATAAAAAGTATAGTAAGTGTGAGTTCTGGTTGAAGGAGGTATCATTCATAGGCCATATCATCACAGGTAATGGGATATCTATGAATCCCTCCAATATAGTAATAATAGAGGGATGGCCGAGGCCAACATAGATAATAGATATCAAAAGCTTTTTGTGGTTAGCTACATATTATTGACAATTTGTGAGAAATTTCTCACGATTGTCCCACCCTCTTACCATGATAACCCAGAAGGGAGTATAGTTTACTTGTAGTGATTAATTCGAAGAAAGATTCATGGATTTGAAGTGGAGTATTATCACTGCGCTCGTGCTCACTTTACCCACAAGTGGAGAACTTTTTGTGGTATTTAGTGATGCTTTGAAGAAGGGATTGGGATGTGTGTTGATGAAAAATGACAAAGTCATTGACTATGATTAAAGGCAATTGAAAGATCATGAGATGAATTATCCAACACATGATCTAGAGTTGGCTGTGGTGATCTTCACTTTTAAAAAATTTGGGGCATTATCTACTTCGGGAGAAGTGTGAAATATATACAGACCACAAGAGCCTCAAGTCTATATTCACACAGAAGGAGTTGGGCATGCACCAACAAATATGGTTAGAGGTGATCAAAGACTATGACTACTCAATCCATTACCACCCAGGGAAATCGAACAAGGTGACAGATTATCTAAGTATAAAAGATCCAGCAATTTATCTTTGATGAGAATTGCGAAGGATACAATCTTCTTATATTTGATGAAGATGTACATGAGAATAATAAAGAAGGGAATATCATAAATCCTTTCACATATTATTTCCCAACCGTCTATTTTTTAATGTTTAAAGGATGATCAAAGAAAAGATGTAAAAATTATGAAAAGGGAGGAAGCTATCAGAAATGGGAAATCATCATAGTTTGTGGTTGACAAGGTTGGAATTGTGAGATTTGAGTCACGATTATGTGTACCATCCATCCAGTGAAAAAGAAAGAGATTTTGGATGACTCACATAGCTCAACCTTCTCTATTCATCAGGGGAACACAAATATATATCAAGATATCCAAGAAAAAATTTGTTGGGACAATATGAGAAGGGAGATTGCAGACTGTACATCAAAGTGCTTGGTATGTCCGCAAGTGATGACTGAGAGGAAAAATTCTTAGAGGATGACGCAATGACTACCAATACCACCGTAAAAGTGGGACTATATTACTGTGGACTTTGTCACTGGACTTCCAAGGGCATCCAGTGGAAACAATGCTATATGGGTCATTGTGGATCCTCTTATGAAGACAAATAACTTAATCATGATTCGAGAGGACTTCTCGTTGGATCAACTTTCATGGATTTACATCAATGAAGTTATAAAGATGCATAGATTTACACGATCTATTGTATCCAATTATGATATGAGATTCACCTCAAAGTACTGGAAAAGTCTCTAACATGCTCTAAGAACTGAACTGAACTTCAGAACGGTCTATCATCCTCAAACTGATGGCCTAACTGAGCGAACTATTCAGACAATAGAAGATATTCTAATATCATGTTCTATAGACATCGAAAGAGGATGGGACCGACATCTTCCATTGGTTGAATGCTCCAACAATAACAAATTCCACTTGAGCATCCCAATGGCCCCATATAAGGACCTTTATGAGAGGAGGTGTGGAACACTGACATGTTGGTATGAATTCGGTGAACGTAAGATGCTAGGTCCAGAAATGGTCGAAGAAATGGAAAAGAAGGTGAAAACTATTCAGCATCATATCATGGAAGCCTAGAGTCGACAGAAGAGTTATAGAGATAACTACCAATGAGACCTTGATTTTAAAGTTTGAGATATGTTATTTCTATGCATTTCTCCGTGGAATACAGTCATTAGGTTTGAAAATAAAGGGAATTTAAGTCCTTGGTACATCGGTCCCTTCAAGATTATTGATCGTGTCAGGGTTCTGGCCCATCGACTACCACCTCCACCTAGAAAGGCCAAAGTACATGATGTCTTTAATGTATCCCTATTAAGGAAGTACATGCCATACCCTTCACATGTACTCTCTTCAGAGTTAGTACATATAGGGGGTGATTTTTCTTATGAGAAGCAACTCTTGAAGATCTTAGATCGTAGAGAAAAATTTCTACGAAATAAGACAATGGCCCTTTTCAAGGTGTTATGGAGAAACTAAAAGTTTGAATAGGTTATATGGGAATTGGAGGAAATGATAAAGTAGAGATACCCACATCTATTTTATAGTGGGAAAAAGAAATTTCGATGGCCAAATTTCCTAGGGGGGGGGAGATTGTAATGACCCAAACATTGATTAATTAAAATTCCTCTTATTCTAATTAAAAGTCTTATTAAGGTTATATAAAATGTGTAAATTATTGGTTTTATGTTTCTGAATTTTAAAATACTGTTATGAATTGTGGCCGTTGCTAATTTATCCATTGAACAGTGACCACATGATTTTTATAAATATAACGCATTATCAAATCCATTTTACTCATGAAAAGGAAGTGGTGACCTCATCCAATTAACTTTCCCCATATAATTCCCATTTATCGAAGCTCGGAAAGGAGGTGGAGTCATTGGGCTTCACATTTGAACAATCCCAATTCTCGATTTAACACATTAAGCTTGAGAGGAACCAACTACGGGAGAAATGGATTTTAATATAGATTACCACCCGAACGATGTTATCCGACCCACCCTAAGTGTATGTCACCATCGCACACCATAACTTTCAGTATAATGTGAGTGTTATAAGGGGTTATGTAATAAGAATCTAGCACTATTACTATGTATAATTTTTTTATAAAGAATGTTCATTCATTTAATTATTGTTACTTTTCATATTGTTTTAAATGCACAAATAGTATTTTTATTTAATATTCTAATAAGAAATCTATTTTGACGAATTAATGGATTTTTGAATTAAAGAATATTTTAATAAAATATTATTATAATTAAATTATTTTTTATTAAATATAAATGATCATATAATTTTATGAATGCAATTTTAATTTTTATTATGGTTTGAAAGCTGTTTTTGTCAAAACCAATGAATTTTCGTTAAAGGTCGGATTTTAAATTGAATGTAAAAATTCACATATTTAGAATATTATTTAGATAAAATGAATATTATTTTTGGAATTAGGACATTTTAATTATCCAATGGTTAATTTTTCATAATTTTCAAAGAGTCGTGTTTCTGGGTGAAAGTTAAACATTGTTTAAATATATAATGTATTTTATGACATCATAATGAACCAATAGTGATGTAATAAAATAGAATAAATTATTTTTCCGGCTAATATCTGTTTTATCATTAAAACAATTTGATTTTATATTTGTTTGATTTATTTTACAAATCATTAGTGGACCCTCCAGGAGTTATAAAAAAAATTTTCTTTTTAAATTTTTTTCCTTGAGAGTGTGACTCACCTCCACAAAAGCACGCTCTATATTTTAAAAAGTGTGGACTTTGGATATATAAAATATTATTTCCCATACCCTTCGGAAAAACCATGGGCAAAACTGTGGGCTGGTTTGTGGTATTGATTAGTTTAATGAGTGGTGACCCAAACCAAAATATATAAAAATTCCATCTCTGATCCTATATAAAACCACCCAAACACCCACTCGGCCAACACTATAGTAAGCATAGGAAAAAATTACTTCTATAATAGAAAATACACAAATACCATAGGATTTATCATGGGACCCCACCAATAGTAAAATTGTGTTCACTGTGTCCAATGGATTAGGACCAAATTAGAGCATTAAATAATCATTTCCTTAAAATTCTAATTACTTATACATCATAGTATCCTCATCTTCATCCCAATCAAAGAACATTATGATCGGGGGAATTTGTTGGGTCCTGAAAATTCACCATGTATGATGTGAATTATATCAGGATCAGAAAATGATAGATGTAACAACCCATAATTCTATCAGTGAGATTCCCCTTATTATGTTTATTTTATGTAGTATAAATCAGATAATATGACATAGAAAAATTTATACAATCATGATAAATTATGAATGAATGAAATAATTGTTATTTATATATGTTAATAAAAATATATTGATGAAATTGTATCTTGACCTTAGGAATTAAATATGATCTTTAAAAATAGTAAATCAACCGAACGAATAATAACCTCAAGCATGTTTAAATAAATAAAATTTAGGCATCTTATTTAAGAATGTATGATATAATTACTTCAGAGTATAATAAAGTGAATATTTTAAAAATTTATTCTTATGTGTTGGTATTTTTTTGATTCATGAATATTTAGTTACAATTTTATAATTAATAAAATGATTTAAAATAAAATTCATATTCACAAAATGTATTAGTAAATAAATATGTTTTAATTATTATTTTATAATAATTCAATGAGACTTGGTTCATTTTGCAGAGTGTTATAAAATTAGTTGTAATATTGAATACATTATTTTTCATGTGAGTAATTATTTTCAATAAAAATTTAATTCCATATAATTTTAATTTTTTATTTAAATGGTTTTCATTATTTTTTTCTTGAAGTAAAAAAATGGTTACAGTGAATGTTTTGGATTTTAAAAAAATACTTGAATTTATAATGAATAGTAAAATACATGAAATTTATTGTATAAATATATTTAAAGATAAATAAAATATTACATGAGTCATGGATTATGTATGTACTATAATCCCAAAAATAAAATCAATATTTTAATATTTGTCATTATAATGCTCAAACTATTCATAGTCTTGAGCCAAAAAAACAAATGAATAATATATTAAAAAACACCCCTCACAATCCCTTCACCTCACATGTTCCAAGTATTATTCCTTGTTAAAAAATTTCACAATACACATTCCAAGCCCCCCCCCCCCTCATGTCCAGGATCTCTTGGTCACATGAAATGAAAAAAACTATTTCCTTATGGTGGTTCTCATGGAGGAGAATTCAAGTGGTAAAATCATCTTCCTTTTCACTGTAATTCATTTTAAAGATATTTTCATTCATTATTCTCTCCTCAACTCCCCTCATGGAAATATCATAAAAAATATAGTATCATACATGTAATGGAATTTTATTATACAGCTGGAATAATACATTATCAATCCTCTTTTCATATCCTTTTAATTCTAAAACAGGAAATGTCATTCCTGAGGTGTTGTTTTATTATCCTCACGGATAACATATTTTCATTTTCATTCATTGTCTTCAAGGATATTCATAAAAAGATTTTTATTGTTGAAATAGAATTTAAAAATTATATTATAATTATTTTTATTTTTTGGATTTGAAATATTTATGTAATTATTAATAACAAAACAAAATGGGTTTGTTATGGTCAATAACCACAGTAATAATACAAACTATTATCACTAAATGTATTATCAAATGATTCATCCTCATAAGATATAAAAATGGTAGATAATACCAATTACACTTATGGTTGTCCATTAATAACATATAATTACAATTCTAGGAAATTATAACAATTTTAAATTAACTACATTACTTATTAATAACAAAACCGAAAATGAGAACCAAGAAAATGACTTCTTTTGAAGGATAAAATTGTTTCTTATATCTCATCAAAAAGACCGTAAATAAAATATATTAATGTATAAAAATTAAATTTCAAAAAGGTGATTAATTAATTTATTACTGTATTTAATTAAATTATCTAGGACAATATGGTCATGGGAAGAACACATTCGAACATAAGGTGAGGGTTTTCTTCCCAATCCTCTATTTTCAATCAGGTTATGCTTTCTCCCTCTATAAAACAATGTAATTCCCAATTAAATATATATGCTTTTATACATTTTGTTTTTATGTCCCAAACACACCCACACACAAATATATATATATATATATATATATATATATCAGTTCACCCATGGTTGATTTGATAATTCATATTTTATAAAGATCCCTTCTCAATTCATACTGATATGAATTATCGATTAACGGGAACATCTCAATTTCTCACATCATCCATAATACATTTTTAGACACCAATATTTTTATTAAATCTATAATTTTTTAATGATAATCTATATCTTTTCATCATTAGTCCTATACAAATAAACAAGAAAAATAAAAATGATTTTTTCAAAAGAACACTTCTTCAAAAAGTAAAACTGTTATTTCTCCCAAGAATTCCTTATAGGTTTTATTAGATTATTTTCATAAATTTCAAAACCTATGAAAAATTTTATTCTTTATTTAGAATAATAACCTATAATTTTATTATATCATTTTTTATTAAATGGTTTTGACCATTTTTAAAATGGGTGTGCAATCTGGATAGCATACACTATGTTACTCAGAATGGTTAGTGATTATGTTTACATATTGAGGATAGTTATTTACAATTTATATATATATATATATATGCGTGTGAGTGTATGTGTGTGTGTGTTTGTGTTTTTTTGATGTTTAACTCCATTCATATAAATATTTCATTAGAATTAGAAAGTGATGGGTGGGCCCACCGATAACCCCTTATTGTATTAGTAGCTCTGATGAGACAAAAATGATATAGACTTCCCTGAGGCCATGCTCATTTTCAGATATGTTTTCGAATGAGGCATTAATAATTTGTTGATGTCTTGGTTGAGGCCTTGATGGAATGTTTTATATGACCAGCATATGAATTTCCTTATAATGATATTAGTGATTGATTATCCTTTTGAATATTTAACTAGTTATATATCCATGGTTATGATTATTTATAATGTGAATTATTATATTTAATTATTTATTCATCTTTTATCCTTTCCATATAATTTTTAGGATTATCTTATAATGACATTAATTTTTATTCATTCACCATGTATTATTGTTTATATTGTCATTTCCTATTTTGCATACCCTTACTGAGCATCTGATCTCAGCCCTTTCATATGATATTGTTTTCCAGAGGATATGATGATTAATATTATAAATGACATGTACGGTTAATCTATGATTTATTAGGAGTTACAAATTGAGTTGCAACATTGTTTTCCCTTTAAGGTTGTAATGTATTATTCTGGTATTATTATGGATTCAAAAATTGATCTTATATTTCCCCTTTGTCTTGACTATCTTAAGGATTATGTTTATTAAACAAAACTATCTCCCAAGAAAGGAAAATAAGGTAGTTGATTCATTAAGTACGAAGGATCATGGAGTTATAACTAAAATAAAGGATCATAAGGACCCCGTGTACATGAATCTAGCACATATGGATATAATAATTAGCAATAAAATTGAAAAATCCTTACTTTCTGAAATAGTTTCCCAACCATATTTATTATAAATACTTAAAATTTCTCACTCTCATGATGAGGAACTTCAAATAAAATTAATTCTGTGAATTATGGGAAGTTTCAATACATTGTGTGTGAGGATGAAATTATATAATTTTGGAGGTGGATTTATATTCAATATATACATGAGATATAAATGTTGTTATTGGATGATTCTTATAGTTCTAATTTCTCTATACAACATTGTAGAACTAAGATGTGTATAGATTTAAAGGATCATATCTGGTGGGGTAACATGAATCCTGAAATTGCTGATTATTTATCAAGATGTATCATATTTCAACAGCTGAAAGCTATAAGATAACATCATCAATGAGTCATGAAACCTTTACCCATTCCCATATGAAAATGGGAAGACATCACCATGGATTTTATCACAAAAATACCAAAAAACACCAAGAAATAATGATGCATTATGGGTGATTATTGGTCAACATAACAAATCAAGAAATTTCCTTGCTATAAGGGAGGATTTTCCACTAGATCCAATTGCAAAAATTCATAATAATGAATTTTTAAGACATTATCGATCACCTCTCTCAATTGTGTATTATCAAGATCTATGATTTACATTTTACATATAGAAAATTATTCCAAAATATTTTGATACTGAGCTTCATTTTTGTTCTAATATTCACCCTCAATATAATGGGAAGTCATAAAGGATGATCAAAACATTAAAAGAAATATTTAGAAAATTCTAAAATTATTTTAAATGTTTTCAGGATCATTTTTTACCACTAGTAGAGTTTTCATACAATTGTAATTTCCATATACATATTCAAATGGTACCATATGAAGCACTATATGGAAGGATGTGTCATACACCATCATGTTTGTATGATGTCAGTGAAAGGAACATTATAGGCCCATAGATGTTTGAGGAAAAAGAGAAGATAAAGACAATTCAAACCCATATCAAATCATCAAAAAGTAGTAAAATGATCTATGATGATAATCAGATGAAGAATTTGGAATTTCAAGATAGAGATCATGTTTTCTGGAATGTATGTCAATGAAAGTGTATTATAGGATATTTAGGGAAAGGCATACTGAGCCTAAGTTACATTGGTCCTTTAAAAATTCTGAAGAGTATTGGAGAAATAAATAATTGTTTTCCAATGCAGAATAGCCTCTCTAAAGCCCACAATGTGTTACAAATCTATTCATTAAGGATGTACATACAAGAAATAACACATTTACTCAATTCTATAAGAATATATTTAGAAGTTAATTTATATTAATGTGGAGAGCCTATCCAAATTATGGAAAAAATGAACAGTTGTTGTGGAATTGGAAAACTCATCTAGTAATGGTACATTGGAAAAATTTGTAAAATTTAATTGGTGATGTGGGAGCCTGAGGAACTTATGATGAAGATCTACTCAAATAATTTATTGAGGCGACAGTCTATAATTTTATGGACAAATGTTTTGTAAGAGGGGAGAGTGTAATGAAAAATAATTCTATCAATGATATTTACCTTATTGTTTTTATTTTATATCTTATAAATCACATAAATCCACTTAAAAACATAATACAAACCTAATAAATTAACAATTAATTAAATAATATATATTTCTTGAAAATAAAGAACCTATACTAATGAAATAGTAACATGATATTTGGAATAGTTATATGATCCCTGTGAATATTAAATTGACATTATGAATAGTAACATCACCCATGGTTGTATAAATAAATTTTATACATCTTATAAATGAATGTATAATTTAATTATATAATAGTATACATATGTGAATATTTATAAAATTACTAATTAAGTGTTTCTATTTTGTGATTTATACATAATAAATTACAATTTTATAATTAATAAAGTGATTTAAAATAAAAATAATTTTCATAAAATGTATTAATAAACCAATATTTGGTTATCTTATGAATTTAGTATTATTTAATGAATCAGAAGTAAATTTGATAGAGTGTTTTAAAATTATTTATAATTTAAAAAAATTTATTTTCGAGTTAATGATGATATTAATAAAAAATTTAATTATTTATATTTATAAAACTATTTTCATAAAATGGAGTTATTTTTTCAGTGTTAAACATTAAATAATGGTCTCATTGTACTATTGAGATTTTTCTAAAATATTTGAATTGTTGGTGGATAGTAACACATAGTAATTTAAAGTATAAATACATTAAATAATAAATAAATTATTCCATGAGTTATGAATAATTTAAGAAACGTAATCATGAACTTAAATTCATTATTTTAATATATTTTATGATAATTATCAAATTAATCATAATATTGAGACAAAATAATAAAAAATCAATAAAATATTCAAAAGCACCCCTCTCTTCCACTATAAATTCCACCCCTTCTCCCAACACCATCCAAGCTTCGATACTTGTAATATTATTACCCAATAAACATACCAAGACCCATCCCCAACTCCATGATCTATTTTTATCATCAAAAAGACAAAAATCCTTATCCCTAAGGAGGTTCTCAAGGAGTAAATTCATGAGGTAAAATCCATTGGCTTTCCCTTTTAATTTGTTTTTGAGATATTTTATTTTATTTTTCTCTCATCCACTCCCTTAATAAATAAAATTAAATCTCTTGTAATGTAAAATTTATTGTAATTTTATTATTCTAATTTAATAATACACCATCATTCTCCTTCTCCAATCCCTTTTATTCTAAAAATTAATACATTGTCTGTGAGGTGTTGTTTCATCATCTTCTGGAATGAAAAGTTTTCATTTTCCATCAATTTATTAAAGGATATTCATGAAACCATTTCAATGGTAGAAACAAATTATTTTATAATCATTTTTATTTTCAAGGTGAAACATATTTACATAATACTAAACAATAAAACAAAATGTGTACATTATGATCAATAACTGCCATTATAATCTAAACAATTATCAATAAATATATTATATAATAATTCTTCATCATACCATATTACAAAATGATATATAAAACCTCTTATATTTTTTATATTTATTAATAAAATGTAATTCCAATCTTAGAAAACTATACCCACTATATATGTACCCCATTACATAAAAATAAGAAAACTGATCATGAAAACCAAGGAAACGAACATTCAGAATGATAAAAATGTGTCTTAAAAATAATAGAGAAGACCATAAATGAATTTAATAAAGCTATAAGAAAGAAATTACATGTAGAAATTGTTATTAATTAAATAGTTAATCTTATTTATTTGATTATTCCAAAGATTAAGGTCAAGTGAAGAACACATTTGGACATATGGTATGGTTTTTCGTCCTTATCCTCTATTTTCATTCAAGTTGTGCATTATATCTATATATACCAATTTAGTTCTTCAATATTTTTATATAATTATTATAAAGTCCATTTCCCTGTACCAAACACATGTATTTATATCAATTCATCCATCACTGATAGAATAATACATGTTTTACAAGTCTCCCTTCTCAATTATTTCTAGTATGTGTCTCCAATTTAAGGGAACTTCTCTATTGTTTACACGTTTTCATGTACCATAGATAATCATTTTAGGAAACCATTAAATATTATAAAAACAATAATTTTTTCATTAAAAATAAGATTTTTTAATTTTTTTATTCAAACAAACATTAAAAATAGAAATGATTTTCCAAAAGGAATCTTTGTTGAAAATTAAAATGGTTATTGATTTTACACAATGATTTTGAAATTGTATTTTTATTTATTTCAAAACATATATTTATTTTTATGATTTATTTAGATTTATCTCCTACGATTTTCATATAACATATTTTATTAAATGGTTTATGATCAGTTTGACTATGCATGTGCTATATTGATACCATACACCATTTAACTCAGAATGGTTGGTGATTATATTTATAGATTGGGAAAATATATTTACATTGTATATGTATATGTTGCATAAGTTTGACCCCATTTATATGAATAATGAATTGTAATTATCAAATGATGGATGGGGCCCACAATGTCCCCTTGATGAATCAGTAGGTATAATGATACAAAACATATATGGACTTAGTTAAGGCCTTGTCCATTTTTAGATACCGTTTCTACCGAGCCATTAATCATTTTTAGATATCTTAACTAAGACCTTGAAAATTTGTTTCAAATGCTCGACATATGAATTCCCTCAAAATAATATTAGCAATTGATTATGCATATGAATATTCAACTAGAAGAATATCCATGTTTAAGCTTATTTGTAATATAAATTCTTATATGGAATCTCATATTCAGTGTTTACCCTTTCCATAGAATGTTCAATATTATGTTCCAATGTAATGTATTTTTATTCATTCACAATTACTTATTGTTTATATTGTATTTTTTTGTATTGCATTCCCTTACTAAGCATCTTATCTCAACCATTTCTTATGTTTTAATTTTCCATGGGATATGAAGATGAATATTATGAATGACATTCATGGTTAATCTAAGAGTGTTTGGGTGATAAAAATATATGATCTATAATTTTTATCCACACAAATTATTATGTAATGATCATGTATGTAATATAAATTGGAAAACTAATAATTGTATTTGTCATTTTGGATTTTATTATTGTATCCAGAGAAATTAAATAATTTATGGCACAGAATCGTGGCTATTTGGGTCAAGGAATTAAAAATTGAAATGAGAACAATATTAATATGGAAGAAAATATGAAAGTTATTTGACCAAGAATCACAATTACCATTGAGGACCTCCTCTCTGCATAGAGTTCCATGACCTCACAAGGAACTAGTGAACATAAATAGTTCACGGGATAGAGATTACGCCACTAGGGCCTTCAAATGAAACCAATGACATTTTATGAATGGTGGTAGTAATATTTGCCTCCACAAATGAGTATTCATTGAAAACTAATATAGTTAGTGGGATGAGGTGGTAATGTCGGCTCTCCAAACCTGAAAACTAAGTCATTCATGGAACTTAGGCCATAATTTGGGAATATGTGAATGAATTCTCTCCCGGAACTATGTAGTTCATGGGAAGGTGAGATTATATAGGCTCCCACCAAAAAATAATATTTTATTTGCAGCACTAGTGAGTTAATTTCTTCCCCCACAAACAATATCCCTTATGAAAAAGTTATTCGCGGGTCGGGGCATCCTCCGTGGGTTCATGAAAACAAATGTTCAAGTCCCCCCCTGAATGACTACTCACACAAGTATCTTTTCAATCTTCTATTCTATAAATATACCCTAATGGGGGCCTAAATAAAAATCCACACCACAAGATACGTAATGTGGGGAATCGATGTAAGGAACCAAGAAAAATGGATCTTTTCTGCGATTTCCCAAAGTGAAAAAACAACAAAAAATTAAAAGGAAAATAATAATTCATCTCATGGTCAACAAAAATGTGTAACCTTGTAAAAAATACCATGAGGTGAAAACCAGTGACCACTTTGTGAATAGGAACCTGCATAATAAGATGATATGGATGCAGAAACTTTCACCACATTGAAAAATTACAATAGGGAAGGACGTGGTCAAATGAATCAAAACACTACGTGGTAAGAATTTGGCCATAAAATGAAAAAATCTATAAGATCCCAACTCTGATCTATGTAGAACAATACATTGAGATTGATCCCCTTACCCACATTGAAAAATTCTATGTGGAGGGAACCCCATCATACATAATATGATGCTACGAAGAATGAATTGTCTTATGGAATTCTACTATCCAACTCCCATCATTCTATTCCGTCATATAATTTGTCAGCATATTGGACCCTCCTTGAACTAGTGTACCCGTATCAGGATAATGCCTCTTCCAAAGCCATCTGACATGTTTGATAATATCATTGGTCAAATCAACATGTCCATTAATGTTTCTTTACCAATTGTATGGAAGGTCACATGGGCATCCCTATAAATAGGGGAGATCCTCAGAATAACCCTGAGTTTAAATCCCTAGGGAAGGATAGTATTATACATAGAGAATTGAAGGGAACCTACCCATTTTTGGGATTGATAGTAACCTTTAACCATTCCAATTTATGGGGGAAGTGGTGAACATTCCTCTCTTTATCATGTATAGGGCACACCTCTGATGGTAAGCCCATAGCCCTTCTTGGAGATGGTTTAATGTTATATCCACTATTTCTCTACCCTAGAAATTTCTGAATAGATCACTGAATGGGACTATCCAATATATAAAAAAATGGGCCTTTATGGTATAAGTCCTGAAACCATACTTCTACCATTAAAGGTTCATATTCTCAGTGAACCAGTATGAAATTGGCATTTTCCATGGATCTAATCCCAAACAACCATCCACTTGGGATTATTCGAAATGTAATCTGTGAAAATACCTAACTATAAGGGATTTGATTCTCAACTAACTGGGATACAGAGGAATCCTATATCAGGTCCAAACCTAGCACCCAAATCCACCATAATTTTCATCAGGCTATCTCCTCAGTAGGGTCATGTTATCTGATGAGTCTATATCCTTTATCAGCCCCTCAAGCTTCCTTGGAATATGTCCCTCATAATCATTAACTAGGAACATTCCACATAAGAATCCTTTTTGCATGGAATTAAACTACATGGTAGGGTCCTTGTCACATAAACATAAAAGGTGTTTATCCTAGTTATGTGACAGAAAACTACAAGGGATATGTTTCTTCCTAGAAGGATTCATTGGAATACAATTTCATAGGTTCAATCATCACATAACAACAAATCACATACCCCTTGAAGTTGGTAAACTAAATATCACTATATCATAGATCCTTAAACCAATGTCATTCAAAAAAATGACTAGTGACTCACCGATCTATCCATAAAAGGGTAATATTGATGGAGAACATCATATACATGAAGATAATGAGAAACCCATGCCCTGTTATAATTGATCATCTCATCAAGGGGATCCATAATATACACATTGGGTATTGAAACAAGGATTCATGAACGTATCTAAAATCTATTAGAGAGTCTTGGAATTTTCAATAGTTTCCCCCAAAAGGTTGTTAGGACCTTGAAATCACATCCTATAGGCTAATGTTAGTTCTCATGTGTCATTGGAAAAGTTACCTAACAATTTTCATCCATTGGGATTTTGTTCCATGAATCATGTTTATGAGAGTCGTTGAGTGTTTCTAACTCCCCCAAAAAAACTTGCTTGAGACCATTTAAAGACCAAGTACAAATTGTTAGTGATATTAAAGCATTAGACCCCTTGAAATCAAAAATTCATAACTAGGGGTTCACACCTATATTAAGAATAAATTCATACATAACTCATACTTGTGAAATATATAAGAAGGGTTTGGAATGAGGGAAAAATTTCCAGAATAATAGATGATTCAATCATATAAAGCAAGGCTATGTACTGAGTAATTCCTTAATCTAATGGAAAGATAACATATAAATAATAGGGTGATACTATTACAAATAAGCCCATTGTTACACCTTATCTAGATCCAATGCATATTCTGTATCATGTGGTCCTCCCTCCCAAACATCCATAACAACACCACCTCATCATGATGAGAAAAGGGAGAAGTTGTGGAAATTATTTGAAGAGATGAATAAACAAGTTTATTCGTTTTGAACTGACCTAGTCTCTGGATACTTCATACGGTAATTGAACAACAACATGGTACTATTTTCAATTCTAAAGTAGTCCAATGAGTATGGTGAGAAAGATCTCTTGAACTATTTCCCCTTACATCAAGAATTGGTTTAAAACATCCATGAGTGTATTGTTTTCAAATACATCTGATAGAATATAGTGGAATATGAGCATGTATTTCTATGAAAACCACCCTCACTAGTACCATGAATTTATACCACTGATTCATAGGTGGAGAGTAAATGGAATGATTAAAACCACAAGGGTACAAAAAATTTAATTTACTATATGATTAGAATGACGACTAACTAAACCGATTCTTCCCTATGAGAAAAATTACAATATCAAACTATTCTCCAAGCCACATCCTCGATTCCATAGACAACTACATCAAAATCAATGTCATCCAAATGATAGTCTTTCAAAAAGAATCATAGCATGGGGGGATGGAAGAAGACACATGAAGAAGAACCTATACCATGTCGTGCGTTGTATTTGAAATTGTCATACATCAATCCGATAGTCATCAAAAAATGGGCACCACCTTTCCAAACTGCATCGCAATAGTTGTTCATCCAAACAAAATCATCATCAGATGATGAGATAATATATTGTTACATTAATTTCATCCCCTTAAGGGATCCTTTCTCAGATGACATGAGCAATGATAAACCTTTATTCCTGATACTTGATGACATAATTCTATGAAGAGATAACAAGAGTTAAGGATATAGGCGATGATGCGGTCATTCCATGAGTCCCTACTCTATCCAAGTCCCTTCTAATTCAATTTAAGTGGCCAAAACACCAGGGATAGATCTAAAACAAGCATTATAGGAGAAATAAATATCTCTAGACAAGTTGGGATATTCCCTTCCATTATCATCCTAAAAGATCGATTAGATGGGATTCTAGTTCGTAAACATACCCAACATGCTGGAAGGCCTTGCCGAACTTATCCAAAAGGGATGAATGTTCTTTTAACTCATTCTCCAATGGTCTATCTACCTACATCATGTACTTGAGTTCATAAAGTGTCTCAAAAATAGTATCCCCATGATGGGAATAGCAAATATTATGAAAAAAAGTATGAAATATTAATTTAATTTCACCTTGTATCATCTAATTTATCAATCACAGATAATTAGAGTCTATAAAAAGTCATAATGTATCAATACTAAAGTCTTTATCATGCCCCAATTATTTGTGACTAAAGATTTTGCTACTGAAAATATCATACATAGATAGATAATGATGTATTCCACATGATCATATCATTCAGAGACAATAAAAAATATGTTTTTATATAAGGTAACAATATAATTTTGTCTTCATCTAAAAATATTAATGATGTTGATATCTGATGGGCATTCATTTACAATGGATTAGGAGTGAACCTCATTTTAGTCTGAACATTTCATCAACTGTGTCAAAATTGGTCTCATATATCCCCTTCCACTATATCACTATAGGTTTATGAATATGGAGTTTATAAGACTCTTAGTGAAATCATGAAGATGACTCATTTTGAGGATCTCTTCTAAAACATAGTGTTTTTTATTTCTCTGCAAAATATAGCTTTCAACTTTTTACTAGGGAGAACATTGTTACATATGCGTGTAGTTATCCTGTCTTCTTACCACTAGTGTCTCAAATATTTCATTAATGTTAAAATTGGGTCATTTCATTGTGATAAATACCTATATGAATAATTTGAATCAGAATAAAAAATGAAAAATACTATCATAGGGAATAGAAACAATCCGTGGTTGATAATTTTGATCAAATAAATACAGAAAATGGTATGAAAGTGACCCAGATAATCCATAAAAACTCTCAGAATGAAGTATGTGTTTCCCATTAGTTAAATTGAATATGTGGGTTTGAATTCTTGTATACATTCAGCTAATTGCCTAATACTGGTCAAAAAAACTAAACCCATAATGGTTGGAGAAGTCATCTACTCTTTGGATAGTGAAAATCTTAAGTTAAACTTACATCAATGCAAAAAGTGAACTACAAAAAAATATTGTTTTCATCAATAGGGTCAGGAGAGGTTTTCATTCCACAGATTGAAAAGGAATATGTGACTTCCCTACCGTTCATCTTACCATTAGATACTCAAAAAGTCCATGCATCATCAGTTGGGTTGTATGTAGTTTCTTTGCCTTACGAATTTCAAAATAATAAATCATCCCATTACTCTAAGAATTTTTTTCATCACCTACATCCCAGGAATAGATGGAAGAGAAGAAGGGTGGATATGGAAAAGAGTAAGAGCATAAAGATTCCCTTGTAGTATTTTAGGATGTTTCAATACCACTATTGATGAAATCAAAATAATTAATCTAGGTAAATGAGAAGATGTACAAACCACAATGATTAGTACAATCATGAAATAAGATGAAATGGAGTTATATATTACATTCATAAAAAACCGTAGTACATGTTCACCTAGAATTACATAATCTTTTCAGGCCTTGACCTAATGTTTACACACATCACTTGGTATTCTTAGAAGTCCATTGGGGATAAAAACATGCAGCTAAATGGAAATACCAAACCCACGCCTCCAAAATTGAGTCTAAAGTGGATAAGATTATCAAGGAAAAAGAATATTTGAGGATTTTATTATCTAAAATACCTGGCTAATATCATCCCGATGAATAATAGAATTAGAATATTAGATTCATCATTGACTTCATAGATCTCAACCTACTATTTTCGATGGATGATTTCCATGTCCCAATCACAATTCTTCTGATTAAATAATGAACTTGTTATCAATCCAACTCCTTCAAGGATGGGTATTTGGGGTACAAAAAATATTTGTTGCCCCAAAAGATGATGAGGCCAAAAAAATTATGTCTTTTAAAGGAGTATTCTACTATTGGGAAATTCCTTTTGGCAAGATTAATTCTGATGCTACATACCGAAGAGGCATGCATTGCATCATCAAATCGTTCTTCAGGCTGTTTTTTCAAATCAGCATTAATGATCTAGTGGCTAATTCCCGACAAGATTATGACTATATGTCTGATCTTGTGAACATATATAACAATCTAAAATAACATATCCTAAAGATGAACCACATGATTTGATATTTTGGAGAAACCTCATAAAACATTCTCAGAATTTTTAAATTTCATCATCAAATTTATGTCAACCCTAAGAAAAAAAATGTAATCCTAAACGTGTCACCTCATTGAAATAAAAATGTGTAAGGAGGAATAGAGGGAAACATTTCATACATATGGATTTTTGTATCCATCCCCATAAGAATATTTATTCCCTTTATAAGATGATAATGAATATGATCACATATCAATGGACTAATAACTATAAAAAATATTCAATATACTTAAGAAATACTTCATAATCTTAATAGTAAAAATCTCACCCATTGAAGGAAATTAGATCACTATATATGTTACAATAATAGAGTTATCACAATGTACATTCCTCAATCAAAATAATGATGATGAAAATGAAAAAGACATTTATTATCTTAGTCAGACCATTCTCAACATGGATACATGTTATTTCAATATCAACAAGTGCTTCCAAGAATTAATCTGGGAGGTTTAGAAATTAAGGCACTATTACAGTACCATCATTTATATCTTTTCTTCCCATTAAACCACTATAATATATCTTCATCCATCCTATGATTATTTAAGGTTTGGCATGGTCGACGATTATCCTACAACAAATCGATATATAGTTCATGCCTTAGAAAGAGGTGAAAGGATTGTCCATAGTAGAGTTTATTTCCAAACGCCCATATGTTAAAAAAAATTATTAAATATTGTGTTTTCATATGAAGATATCATTAATATTCATGATGGATCAAAAATATGGAAAATGTATTTTGGCGGTGCCTCTAGGAGCCCAACGTAGAAGATAATAGAAGACCCTATGATGAAAAAAATCTGGGTTAGGGTTTAAGCTCATCTATCCATAAAATGCAGTCATTCATTTCGTGTTTCTATTATTAGAAGGATCTCTAAATAATGTGGAAAAATATCAGGACATCATTTTAGGCCTAGAACTAGGACTCCAAATTTCAATTAGCCACTTATAGGTTAAATGTGATTAAGTGTTGTTAGTAAAAAAATTAAATTGGATTATACCGATATAAAATAAGAGAAAATCAAACAATTGGACTACTTATGAGGGTTAATTGTAGAGTTCCCCTCCGTTCCAGCATTTAATCACATCCCACAATCAAATAATGCCCATAATAACATAATGAATAATGCAACCATAACATTAAAAATTCCAAATGATTACGGAACAATCATCATAATTTCACATATCCAAATGGTTGCTCCCTTTGATATTTTCATAATGAAATAGATTAATTGAATCATTCCACTCAATAAATGATATGGTACTACCCATAGGTGGATGATACCCATCATGGACTACATTCAAAATGGATTAATCCAATCAGACAGACATGGAATAGAGAATATATGACGATGACATTATACACACAACAAATAACCATTTAAATGAACGTAATGGATGTAATGCCTAAATATAGGTTTATTTTTCAAACAAAAATCCTCAAAAGGAGAAAGAATCATAAACTCATGGATTTCATAAGAATCCAAGAGATAAGAAATTTCATGACCATCATGGGGTCAAGTAAGGGAACCAAATGCCACCGATATCCCATAGCAGGTCCCATGAATCCCACATTGAAAAGTCCCTTAGATCTAATAAAGAAATCTTCTACAACCAATGGGTATGAATAATAATTCATTCATTCTCTCCCAGGCCACCCATGTTTTCATTAAAAAACACCTAACAGAACCATAAAAATATCTTTGTAAAATAAGGAATAAAATATACAATGGATCGAGCCTCTTGCAATTGTAAATAAAATGTGAAATATAATAGATGGGAATGATAATTTCTTGGAAAAAATCAATAAAACTCGTGAGTCCCACGATCCTTTGAAAAATAATACAATAGAAAAAATGGAGAGGTCAGAGAAACTCATGGTCATAAAAGAGATGATATGAGATCCTAGTAGCCCTCAAGAAATTGCATGACCCAGGTAAATTCCCTCCTCATATCTCAAATTTTGTTTGTCTTGTCATACATATTGAAAGAAAGGCCTCAGGTATATCCCATAAACTAGGTGCTTCCCATTGGTAACCCTAAGGATAAACAAATGTATTTTTCCAAAAAATCCTCACACTCCCCAATATGACATGTATTTTTCACTTGAGGCATCATCAGGAGGTAGATTAAATATCATTGACATTAAACATGTAACTTTATATGACCCAAAACCATTGAAAATTGATGAATGGGAAATAAATCTGTGAGGAGGAAAAATAATATCATGGTTGGAAAATTATTTTAACATGGTAAGGAAGACCACAACGTGACTTCTCATGACTCCTTGACAAGCCTCTATGATCTCGTGAGGACCCCCATAAAATGAATCCTTTTATAATGAAATGTTCTAGGTAAGGCATCAAGAATATCTAAGATTCCATTTAACATGAACTATGATCTCCCTAGGGCTCTTGTACATTTTAACATGATGAAATGATCTCCATCAACATGCCCAAATAATTCAAAAATGTCCTCATTAATTGTAAATAATCTAATAAAGGAGGTGTGGATTGTATGGACTCATGGTCACTACAAATTATATGAGGCCCACAGAGGAATCCACAAAAAAGTGTCGTGAAGGTTCATGGTGCCGAAACACTTCGTTGACTCCATCCTAGATTCACCCATGATATTTTAGATGAATTTTCAAAAAATTTGGTCAGGGATACCTATAAATACCACACCCCTTACTCAATTAACGGGATGGTCATTAATGTATCTAGGTGCATCGACACACCCAAGAACCAGAGCTGATTTCTCAGATCAGCTGATCTCACCACCGACAAGTCTTCCATCTAGAAATATACTTGAGACCAGATAGATATATCTTGAAAAATTCATAATGATCCTCAAGTGATCATTTAAATATCCTGTGAAGGGATATTTGTATGAAATAAAAAGAACCTCTCACATGTCTTCTAGATCACATGATTCTGAACATAATCTGACACTAAATGAATCTAATTCACATGAAATACATGGGATATGTAAAGACCCGTAAAATTCAAGGAAAATTTTTTCTTAATTTTCTTTAGAATTTTACAAGAGCGCGGTTTCAGACGGCACCTGATTCCGAGGCCCGGAGTGCCCGGAATTAATTTCCGAAGTTTGGCTCGGGTACGTTCAGTGAACGAACGAGCGGGAATTCCTAACTTTTGATCCGGTGCTCGGAATTGAAATCCGAGGGCACCGATGAACTCGCAGCGCCGATATTCGCTTAAAGAGACCCTTTCGGGAGTTGCGTTTGTTGCGAGACGAAAGTTAGTTTTTGGGAGAATTATAAAAAGTTGAATAAAAAAATGTGGATTCTTTTTATTTCACTTTTGTAGGTTAACTCCTCTCAAAAGGAGTTGGGGGTGGGACCCACACCCACTTAACCTACGTTGAGAGGATTAAGTGTGGTGGGACCCACACGAACCTAAACCTCTCAACTTTCCCCTTAAACTCCCCTCTCTCCCTCTTAATTGTTTGTAAACTTAACATCAAATTAATTACACATGACATGTTAATTAATTAAGTGTTATGTTTGAATTTTGAAGTTTTGAATTCCTAGGCTTGGTAAATAAAATAAGGAGAGACCTTATTTTATTTTGTTAGCCATCTTGTGTGGTTTTCATTTGAGAGCTCCTCCTCCATCTTCTTCATCTTGACGAAGAACGTTCATCTTGACGAAGAACGCTCAAACTCCGACGAAGAACGACGCCTCTCTTCTTCGTCCTCGGTGTCAACAAGAGGGAACACCGCATCCTCCTCGGGCCTTCTTCTTCGGCAAACGAAGATCCGCCAACAACGTGTCGCATCGGACGTAACTCTTCGTCAACGGATTTGACGAACGACGACCGCGACGCCCGACTTCCGCGACGCCGTCTTCCGCGGAACGTAGAAGATTCTTTGAATCTCAAACCAGAGGTAGGGGTGGTTGATTTAATATTTAATTATCTCATTCTTCTCGTGGTTCGTATAACTAACGTGGGATGTTGATTATTTTAAGATGCGTTATTAATTTAACGTGAGGGGGGCCGGACCGCACGAACACGGCCGAACCCCCTCCAACGATCTTGTTTGTTCTTGCGGGTGGAAGCAAGAGGCGTGGTGCCGTCGCACCACGTGGTTGATCGTGCGTTTATTTTACGCAACGCCGTCGCGCGCACACCATGGAAGGAACATCAAGAACGCGACGCCGTCGCGCCGCGTTGAAAGAAATTAACGTGTGGCGAAAGGGGCGCGGTGCCGTCGCACCGCGCCGGACGACGAACGCCGCGGCCGGTTCCGGGCCGCGGCGGGACGAGAAGACCGCGGCCGGTTCCAGGCCGCGGCGGGACGAGAAGACCGCGGCCGGTTCCGGGCCGCGGCGGGACGAGGAGACCACGGCCGGTTCCGGGCCGCGGCGGAAGGAAAGACCGGCGGCCGGGCCGCCGGCGTCGGAAGCCGAAGGGGACCGGAAATTTCCGGTCCCGTTGGAGAAAACCGGCCGGCCGGCTGGCCGGCCGGAACCGGGGAATTAATTCCCCGGCCAACTGGCAAAACCCCCCTCTTAAAGAGGGGGGCGGTTTTAATTTTAAAGGGAGGGGGCCGGCTGCCCCCTCGGTTCCGCTCAAGGAGGCCCCCTCATGTGAGGGGGCGGTTTGCTCAAGAAATCGGCGCGGCTAAGCCGCGCCGCCAGAAGGCAGCGGGGGCAATCAAGCCCCCCGCGTGCGGCACCCCGTGCGGCGCCCGCCGCCACGCGGCACGCCGCCGCCGCCGCCACGCGGCCCGCCGCCGCCGCCGCCGCGCCGCCCCCGGGGGGGGGGTCGGGCCGGGTCGGCCCGGACCCGGATTCCCCCGTTTCGGACCAGATTCGGTTTTTGGCTCATAACTTGAGCCTCGGACCTCCGAATGACGAACCGTCTGCGGCAACGCGATCCTTGGATCGAGACGGTCGTTTCGGTATATCACACTCAAGGTTTCGGTTTACTTTGAGTTCGGCCGGGTTGGTTCGTTCACGAAACCAACCGGGCCTTCGGAGCGGAAACGCTCATATCTTGAGCTACGGACGTCCGATTGACGTGCCGTCAGTCGCGTAGTGTTCCTCTTAGTGAGACGGATCTTTTGGCATACTCCGCCCGAGGTTTGGACGTAGGTGGAGTACGGTCGGGTTGGTTTTGCCTTAAAAACCAACCGGGCCCCGGAGACGAAAATGCCAATAACTCTCAGACCGGGCGTCCGATCGACGCGCCGTCTGTTTCGTTGAGTTCCTTTTGACGATACGGAACTTTTGGATACATCAACTTCGGTCTTCGTGACAGTTGATGTATCAGCCTCTCGGCTCGTGGAGCGGACCCTCCGTACGAGCTTGCTGTGTGCGGGAACCCTAGTGCTGGCTGCGACTGTTCTACTGCTACGACTGCTACTGTGACTTTGACGACGACAGTACAGAGATCCTGTGTGGATTTGACGACGACAGTACAGAGATCCTGTGTGGATTTGACGACGACAGTACAGAGATCCTGTGTGGATTCGACGACGACGACTACAGCACTCAGCGATCCTACGTGGATCAGTGCTACAGGTTCTGTGTGAGCCCGATCCTGTGTGGGTCCTTGCGCTCAGCGGTTCTGTGTGAGCCAGCGCCTACAGGTTCTGTGTGAGCCCGATCCTGTGTGGGTCTTCTGCGGGGGTTAGTTACCTATCGATCCTTCGTGGGTCCGACGACTTAGATGGATCAGTGATCATCTTTATCGTCCTTGAAGAAGTATACCTGTGTGAGCTGAATCCTGTTGTTTTCCTGTGTGGATTGTGTTGTGCAATCCTGTGTGGATTATATTTTGCTTCCCTTTGTGGATTACGTATACTTTCCTGCGTGGACTGAGTTGTACTTGGGCTCGGAGGTTGGAGCGTATCTGAATTGATGACTTAGGTATATGTATGGGCATATACCTAAGCAGTGTCGGTTGTTACTTCGTGATTGTACTTTTCTTTGTGGTTTATCCTTTGTGGATTTGAGAGACCTTCAGGGGTCTCGGGGTCCCTACTGAGTAGCTTATACTCACCCCTGCACGGGCTTCGCCCGCACTACGTTGTGTTGGTTGCAGACGACGGACAGCGTTGACTTAGCTGAGGCTTGTAGAGCGGGACGGTACCCGGAGGTAGACCACTGGGCGGAACGTGCACGGAGCGGACGGCGGGACCCGTGGAGCAGAGGAGCTATCTGTACCCACCCTTCAGGTGGGATTTCCGGTGGACAGCTCAGAGTAGCGGCTTTTACTTTACAGTTGCTGTTTTTCCCTTTTTGAGTTGTACTTTACTTTCAGTTTGGGTTTGTATTCTGGCCCATTTACTTTTCCGCACTTTCAGTTGTACTCTGCTTGTTTAGTGTTTACTTTCCGCTTGCTTACTCTGTGGAGTTGGTTACTTTTCAAAGGCAATGCCTTCCCTTTTTACTGGGATATACGCCTTGGTGCTAGTCGCCAGCCCCTGGCCTATGGAAGGCGGGCTTGGGGTAGTCACGGCACGGACCCCGAGGGCGGGTCGTGACAAATTGGTATCAGAGGAGTTCGGTTCTACCGCGAACTCTGATCTTTTCTATGTGAAGCAATAATGTTTAGCGTATTGAGTGTGGTTATCAGTCCAGGGAGTCCAGTGTTGGTGCGGCGGCCGACGTATCCGTACACCAGGACCCTGACTTCTGATTTCCGACTTAATGCACGAAAACATTGATTGCGTGTGTGTTTCAAGTTTTCTTTGTGATTACTTGTGTCAGCTCACCGGGTATACTGATCTGCTTTATGAAAGTCTCAAGTTTTCCTTGTGATTACTTGTGCCAGCTCACCAGGTATACTGTTCTGAACGTGGCGCACCTGTTTCCTTTTCAGGATGGCCCCACGACGGCAGCCAGTTAGGGTTCCGAGAGTCGAGCGAGACGACAGCCCACCGAGCGACGAGGCTTCGGTGCAGGGCCCTTTGTCAGCAGTGGCACCGGCAGTAGCTTTACCCGCCGATCCCCCGATGCTTCCAGCAGCAGCCGCTGACGATGCACGTCGCCTCAGCGCACTGCATGAGTTTCAGCGCCAGCGACCGCCCAAGTTTCGCGGGGAGACGGATCCCCAGGCAGCAGAGGACTGGCTGGAGGCAGTGGTTCGAGTGTTTAGGCTAGTGAGGAAACCAGCAGACCTCATGGTGATCCTCGCTGCGAGCCTACTACACGCAGCAGAAGGACGATGGTGGAGCTTGATGCTCCAGGTACACGATGAGGCATCTCTTCTTTGGACGGACTTTGAGAGCATCTTCCGCTCGGAGTTCGTCCCAGCCACCCTTCGTGCGGTGCGTATCCAGGAACTTCTACAGCTGCGGCAGGGCAGCATGACGGTCGCCCAGTACTCGGCGAGATTTACCGATCTCTCGCGCTACTCGACCGACATGGTACGGGATCCATTCTTCCGGGCCCGGACCTTCGAGCAGGGTTTGAGACACGAGATCAGGGCATCGCTGATCTCCCTCAGCATACCGACTCAGACAGGAGTACTGGAGCGGGCTCTTCTGATCGAGAGCTTCCTTGCTGAGTCTACACCAGCACAGCGACCCACCGCAGGGCGGCACGTGGCAGAGTCATCTGCAGCTGGCAGTCGACGAATGACTCAGGGGTCCAGACAGACCAGACCTCAGGGCACTGGCTCAGCAGTGCAGGGCACACAACGCGGAGCCAATCTTTCGAGTGGAAGACAGTGCTATGCATGCGGCGGGCGAGGCCACATGGCTCGTGACTGCCTGACCCGCCATGCGGAGGAGCAGCAGACGGTTGAGGAACCACCTAGGCAGAGGCAGAGGTTCGACCGTGGCGGTCCGCAGGGAGGAGGCGGACGAGGCAGAGGAGCTGGACGAGCAGCTGGTGGTGGCCGACGCTTTGAGGCTCTCCCACCACCACCACCAGGAGGTCCACCCCGACCGCAGGGGAGAGCTCAGCTTCAGGCAGCCGAGGCCTTCGATCATGGAGCTCTGGGAGCCGATGGACAGGAGCAGAACTAGTGGATACATCCTTTGTACTTCTGGTTCCTTGTTGCTTTTGTGTAGCGTCTTGTATTACGAGCTGCAATAATAAAAGACGCATACCTTGTGATGTTTTCGTTCCTGTCCTCTATCGTAATGTTACTAAGAGGTTCCAGTTTTGGCTGTTGACTTGACCCTCACTTGTGAGACATCTACTGGAGGGGGCCCAGTTACCACACACTGATGCCGACAGTGTGACACAACCCTTGGAGGCGAGAGTAACGGTTGAATCTCTTAGTAGTAGCGTCGAGGCCTTACGACGTCATCCTTAGTATGGATTAGTATCATCCATGTTAGGATTGACTGTTTTAGGCAAAGAATGTGGTTCATCCAGGGGATGAGACCAGATTTCTCTTTTCGGCAAAAGAGAAATCTTGCAGCTCTGGTGGAACCGGAGATGGTCCGGGCCACGTCAGAGGAGGTCCATGTCATCCAGGAGCGGGTCCTACATGGGCGATCGATTCCTCTTGTGCGCAACAGATGGCGGCACGGGAATCTCCAGGAGAGCACATAGGAGCGGGAGGCTCAGATGCGTGTTCAGTATCCTCTTTTTGTTTCCCTAGTTTTTGATGTAGCTTTACGGGGACGTAAAGCCCTGAGGTGGGAGTAATGTAAAGACCCGTAAAATTCAAGGAAAATTTTTTCTTAATTTTCTTTAGAATTTTACAAGAGCGCGGTTTCAGACGGCACCTGATTCCGAGGCCCGGAGTGCCCGGAATTAATTTCCGAAGTTTGGCTCGGGTACGTTCAGTGAACGAACGAGCGGGAATTCCTAACTTTTGATCCGGTGCTCGGAATTGAAATCCGAGGGCACCGATGAACTCGCAGCGCCGATATTCGCTTAAAGAGACCCTTTCGGGAGTTGCGTTTGTTGCGAGACGAAAGTTAGTTTTTGGGAGAATTATAAAAAGTTGAATAAAAAAATGTGGATTCTTTTTATTTCACTTTTGTAGGTTAACTCCTCTCAAAAGGAGTTGGGGGTGGGACCCACACCCACTTAACCTACTTTGAGAGGATAAAGTGTGGTGGGACCCACACGAACCTAAACCTCTCAACTTTCCCCTTAAACTCCCCTCTCTCCCTCTTAATTGTTTGTAAACTTAACATCAAATTAATTACACATGACATGTTAATTAATTAAGTGTTATGTTTGAATTTTGAAGTTTTGAATTCCTAGGCTTGGTAAATAAAATAAGGAGAGACCTTATTTTATTTTGTTAGCCATCTTGTGTGGTTTTCATTTGAGAGCTCCTCCTCCATCTTCTTCATCTTGACGAAGAACGTTCATCTTGACGAAGAACGCTCAAACTCCGACGAAGAACGACGCCTCTCTTCTTCGTCCTCGGTGTCAACAAGAGGGAACGCCGCATCCTCCTCGGGCCTTCTTCGTCGGCAAACGAAGATCCGCCAACAACGTGTCGCATCGGACGTAACTCTTCGTCAACGGATTTGACGAACGACGACCGCGACGCCCGACTTCCGCGACGCCGTCTTCCGCGGAACGTAGAAGATTCTTTGAATCTCAAACCAGAGGTAGGGGTGGTTGATTTAATATTTAATTATCTCATTCTTCTCGTGGTTCGTATAACTAACGTGGGATGTTGATTATTTTAAGATGCGTTATTAATTTAACGTGAGGGGGGCCGGACCGCACGAACACGGCCGAACCCCCTCCAACGATCTTGTTTGTTCTTGCGGGTGGAAGCAAGAGGCGTGGTGCCGTCGCACCACGTGGTTGATCGTGCGTTTATTTTACGCAACGCCGTCGCGCGCACACCATGGAAGGAACATCAAGAACGCGACGCCGTCGCGCCGCGTTGAAAGAAATTAACGTGTGGCGAAAGGGGCGCGGTGCCGTCGCACCGCGCCGGACGACGAACGCCGCGGCCGGTTCCGGGCCGCGGCGGGACGAGAAGACCGCGGCCGGTTCCAGGCCGCGGCGGGACGAGAAGACCGCGGCCGGTTCCGGGCCGCGGCGGGATGAGGAGACCACGGCCGGTTCCGCGCCGCGGCGGAAGGAAAGACCGGCGGCCGGGCCGCCGGCGTCGGAAGCCGAAGGGGACCGGAAATTTCCGGTCCCGTTGGAGAAAACCGGCCGGCCGGCTGGCCGGCCGGAACCGGGGAATTAATTCCCCGGCCAACTGGCAAAACACCCCTCTTAAAGAGGGGGGCGGTTTTATTTTTAAAGGGAGGGGGCCGGCTGCCCCCTCGGTTCCGCTCAAGGAGGCCCCCTCATGTGAGGGGGCGGTTTGCTCAAGAAATCGGCGCGGCTAAGCCGCGCCGCCAGAAGGCAGCGGGGGCAATCAAGCCCCCCGCGTGCGGCACCCCGTGCGTCGCCCGCCGCCGCCAGCGCGGCCCGCCGCCGCCGCCGGCGCGGCCCGCCGCCGCCGCCGCGCCGCCCCCGGGGGGGGGGGGGGTCGGGCCGGGTCGGCCCGGACCCGGATTCCCCCGTTTCGGACCAGATTCGGTTTTTGGCTCATAACTTGAGCCTCGGACCTCCGAATGACGAACCGTCTACGGCAACGCGATCCTTGGATCGAGACGGTCGTTTCGGTATATCGCACTCAAGGTTTCGGTTTACTTTGAGTTCGGCCGGGTTGGTTCGTTCACGAAACCAACCGGGCCTTCGGAGCGGAAACGCTCATATCTTGAGCTACGGACGTCCGATTGACGTGCCGTCAGTCGCGTAGTGTTCCTCTTAGTGAGACGGATCTTTTGGCATACTCCGCCCGAGGTTTGGACGCAGGTGGAGTACGGTCGGGTTGGTTTTGCCTTAAAAACCAACCGGGCCCCGGAGACGAAAATGCCAATAACTCTCAGACCGGGCGTCCGATCGACGCGCCGTCTGTTTCGTTGAGTTCCTTTTGACGATACGGAACTTTTGGATACATCAACTTCGGTCTTCGTGACAGTTGATGTATCAGCCTCTCGGCTCGTGGAGCGGACCCTCCGTACGAGCTTGCTGTGTGCGGGAACCCTAGTGCTGGCTGCGACTGTTCTACTGCTACGACTGCTACTGTGACTTTGACGACGACAGTACAGAGATCCTGTGTGGATTTGACGACGACAGTATAGAGATCCTGTGTGGATTTGACGACGACAGTACAGAGATCCTGTGTGGATTTGACGACGACAGTACAGAGATCCTGTGTGGATTTGACGACGACAGTACAGAGATCCTGTGTGGATTCGACGACGACGACTACAGCACTCAGCGATCCTACGTGGATCAGTGCTACAGGTTCTGTGTGAGCCCGATCCTGTGTGGGTCCTTGCGCTCAGCGGTTCTGTGTGAGCTAGCGCCTACAGGTTCTGTGTGAGCCCGATCCTGTGTGGGTCTTCTGCGGGGGTTAGTTACCTATCGATCCTTCGTGGGTCCGACGACTTAGATGGATCAGTGATCATCTTTATCGTCCTTGAAGAAGTATACCTGTGTGAGCTGAATCCTGTTGTTTTCCTGTGTGGATTGTGTTGTGCAATCCTGTGTGGATTATATTTTGCTTCCCTTTGTGGATTACGTATACTTTCCTGCGTGGACTGAGTTGTACTTGGGCTCGGAGGTTGGAGCGTATCTGAATTGATGACTTAGGTATATGTATGGGCATATACCTAAGCAGTGTCGGTTGTTACTTCGTGATTGTACTTTTCTTTGTGGTTTATCCTTTGTGGATTTGAGAGACCTTCAGGGGTCTCGGGGTCCCTACTGAGTAGCTTATACTCACCCCTGCACGGGCTTCGCCCGCACTACGTTGTGTTGGTTGCAGACGACGGACAGCGTTGACTTAGCTGAGGCTTGTAGAGCGGGACAGTACCCGGAGGTAGACCACTGGGCGGAACGTGCACGGAGCGGACGGCGGGACCCGTGGAGCAGAGGAGCTATCTGTACCCACCCTTCAGGTGGGATTTCCGGTGGACAGCTCGGAGTAGCGGCTTTTACTTTACAGTTGCTGTTTTTCCCTTTTTGAGTTGTACTTTACTTTCAGTTTGGGTTTGTATTCTGGCCCATTTACTTTTCCGCACTTTCAGTTGTACTCTTCTTGTTTAGTGTTTACTTTCCGCTTGCTTACTCTGTGGAGTTGGTTACTTTTCAAAGGCAATGCCTTCCCTTTTTACTGGGATATACGCCTTGGTGCTAGTCGCCAGCCCCTGGCCTATGGAAGGCGGGCTTGGGGTAGTCACGGCACGGACCCCGAGGGCGGGTCGTGACAGGATATAAAATATTTTAAATTTTAATGACTTAAGAGAAAGAAAATGTCTAATGACCACCATGAGATTTGTGTAAACCATCCATGTCAAATGATACCTCCAGGAAATGTCACCCAGATCTCACGATGCTCCTCAGACATAATATTTGGGTCTTGATAAGTCATATGTACATCCCAGATAAAGTCACATGGTCCCCATGGGGAATACCAATATAGTCTTGTGAAACCCCTATGGGTATATTGCCTAAATATTATGACGTTGTTCAGCTACTTTTCCCAACCCATATAATGGTGTTAGCACAAATCATCCATGTCTTATAGTAGCATCTTTACATGTTAACTAAGACTCAAGATTCCCTTTATACATGTTTTCAGTTCTCATAATAAACTCCTAGTGTGTCATCCAAGACATGTGATGACATAAAAGACATCTTTTATTCACTCTCATGACACCAACCATTTGTTTCAGAAAACTCTTCAGATTGATACTTGGGAAAGTTAGCTGGATCTTGTGAAACCCTCTATATAGGCCATCCGGGTGTTGTGGTGGCTTCTAGGAAAAACCGTATGGATATTACGAAGTCCTATGGAAATTTATGTTTTGTTAATGACACAATCTAATGACATTACAGTAGATTTACTTCATGTCCTTTATAAATAACAACTAGTTCATTTATTTTTCTTTGTATATGTCCTGAATATAAACTCTTTAATAATAGGACAAGAAGACAATCGGTGCATGTTAGGAAGGAAAGTAGTCTAGATCAATAGGGAAACTCAAAGTATATGACATAATCAAAGGGCTTATAAACACTCTTATTCCTAACAATTCGGGATACATAGGCCTCCTATTTTTGGTTTGATATAAAAACTAAATATCTAAATGGTATTCCTCATATTTAAGTCCCTCATACACCACAAAATGATTCTAATAATTTTACATCCCTTTTTTATCACACCCAACATAGCTCATGTGGGATTAGGGAATTTTAATAATCATGTAATCTTATCTATAAGAATATATAATGAAAAGGGAATTACCATAGTTTAATCACCAAAAAGACAAAATACAAAATCTACAATTATCATTATAATTGGGATTTTTGCGATATCCCTCTAGGATTAGTGTTTTAACACCTTCTATCCCAGAGAACCTATATCATTCGTTTCCTTTTGATTTTGAACTACACAATACCAATTAACTTTGTGGGATTTGATTCCATCAAAATCCATGATATATTGGATTCCACATAATGGATCAATCCCCTCCCCTAAATTTTAAAATCCTCCTTGAATGGCGTCACATTTAGAAGCTCTTATATATATGGCTTGAAAAAATATGTAGTTTCTCGTTAGTGGATTTAAATGGAGAACCTAAAATACATACAGATGGAGTTACTTAAGGGATATCATTCTTTTACATATCAAATAAAATTAACCCATGATCTTTTTGTTAGGGTAATCAATCTTGTATAAGGATTATCAAGACAATAAAAAACATATCATAAATACACAATAGAGACCCATAGTGCGTAATAATTCTCCAAAAAAGGTGATATGAGCCTGACCTCCAATCCACATGACGAATGTATATCTCTTTGAGTCATTGTGTCTAACAAATTAGGTGATTGCCTTCATTTGGAAAACACTTCTATACCAAGTAATGGATGAGGGAACCATTCATATGTTTTAGTAAGATTGAAAACGGTAACCATATGTTCATTATTTTTCAATACCCAACCCACCAACAATAAAACCATCGGGTGGATCCCATGGACACCTTGGAACCCAAAGAAAAAAAATTGTGAATCTTAGGTCAATCTCCAAAATGACAAATGATTGGTTGTAATACATAGAGGAATTTAATTTTCTCATATGTGAAAATAGAAATGGAAATCCAAACATAAATATCCAAAGTGATGAAATTATTGGTTAATAATGGGTCATACCACTTTTATTATCATACACTATACAAAAAAACCTATAGGACTTTCATGATATTAAAAATTATCACATTTTAATGGGTTTCTCATGATATAATTACATTCTTAATTTCATATGTTCAATTTAGTATAATAAATTAATTAATAAAAAACAATTTTCTTAACTAGGGATACATATTTGAGTATATATTTCCTTCAATATTTCACAAACTGGTAACATTTTTCATGTTCACTTGCGTGACTGCAAATACAGCTCTTAGAAACCAGATTTGAGAGAGTGTATTCATCATCCAACATTCTTTTTCATAAATAATCATCCTTTGAAAACCATGTGGGTTGCAAAATGATATTACATTCTTGAGATCTCCAACGTTAGAGGGAAAACAAGATGGTATGGGAGTACCACCGATGTGGTACGATCCCGACCATGGAAGCATCCCATGTGGTTCTCCATGAACAAAAATTTGTGATTCCACGTCACCTAGGAAAAGAATCCACTAATATTGTACACTCGTTTCTATACCCAACAGCTTCATTATATTATCCCTAGAGTGAAAATATTTCCACCTACATCCTATGATGAAGGTGGATAAATAATAAAACTAAAACACCCTTTCAGTTTTGTTGATATCAATGAGGTAACTAATTAACCACCATCACCAACCCCATCCCACCATTACCCTTCAATTTCGTGCTATGGGTACCACCAGAAATGCTTCTACCTCTGATTTCCATGCATGTGCAACATGGAAGGCTCATTAGAGGGCGAAGGAGATGTATATCAAGGATAGGGATCATATCCCCACTCCTGCTAATAATTCCTATTCATAAATTCTAGAAGGAACAAGTATAAAACCACATCTCTTATCTAACTCACGAAAAGTTGGTGGGAATATTATTATATTAGGTTTGGAGTAGGAACATATCCCTACCTCGTGTCTATATCTAATTAGTATATTTTGATAGCACATGGTCTACAAAAGTGGACACATATTCTTTTCTCAATTGAATACATTTTCCACTTTATACTTGAGATAGAAAATTTATAGGCTTAGGTCCCCACACACTTTTCAAAAATGAAAATATAATTTAGCAACAACTAATGAAACACACTAGTTTATTCTATCACTCATTCATATAAAGGGAATGGAACATACTATTATCCCTACATATTGGGAAACTAAACACTCTGGTCATTTTGAACAAGTTTTTGTTCCAGAGAAAGAGAACATTAGTACTCATCTCTATGAATATTATTGGCATATTAATATAAAGGAACATGAATAAGACAAGGATAATATTCTTGTTTCAAATGGGTTTCACCAGTTGATAGAGGTACAACCTCAGTACATGGTCACATTCTTATCAAAAAATATTTGAGGAATATTCAAATGGACCTTGATCAGAGCCATATCCCTGTTTTGGCTGGTGATCACCAAGTGATGTGGGAACATTCTTTATGACAGTCTCGTATTTAATTCAATGATTTCCATAAACATACCCCAAATTCCTAGGATTGAGAATATATACTCATTATCGATGGGGATGACCATGTTATTATGACACAATACTCAACACAAGATCATATTTTAGTTAGTGAATTTGGCTAACAAATTATAGCATACCACGAAATCAAGGCTAATATTCCTACTTCCACTAATGAATGATTGCTCGAGCATCATTCCAAGGGAATTAAATAGAATGTTCATATCCATTATCGATGGTCCGTCTTCATATTCAGGTGAGGAATTCATATTCGGGCCATTATAATATTTTTTTCCAACAAGGGCTCACCATGTTAGAGAGGAACATACCTTAGGGAATGCTAATACTCTTGCCATGAATGAGCGTTGACATATGAAAAAAGGTATGGATTTGTCTCATACTTCCATATTGACCATAGATCAAAATGTGAGAATGGACCATTCTTTAGGAAATACCCATATTAATATCCATAATGATACATCTTAATGGAATATTCCAATACCTTCTTAGTAGTTGGTGCAGGAACCCGCAACACCCGATGGTTATAAGCATGTTCAGGAAACTGTTATACAATAGTCTCATATCCCTACAAAATTCCTAAATAAATGTTGACATATTCTGACCATGGTGAAGAACATGAACCATATTCCTAATATACTCAATTACATTATCCTTGAGGTCGTTAAAGAAACATTCTCAACACTATGGGGGTCTTTGGACTCTTCTATCAATTTGAAAACAAAAGAAGATCTTTACCATGGTAGTCATAATTTTGGTAGTGTGGAGATGGATCATAGTGACACTACTCCTGAAATCCATCATGGCCTACCTACCCATGGTGATATATCTCATGGAAAAGGAAACACCACTTTCTATACATCTCTATATATAAGGGTATTCAATATTTTGATGCCTTATTATGGAGAGGTACTAGAAACATTGGGTTGAAGTGTGTATGGTTACCAATCAACATTCTACAACACTCTATTCTAGTAAGAAGATTACCATCAGTGCCATCTTTTGTGGTATGTCTGGATGGAGCTATGTAACCCTAATAAATAGGGGGAATCATTGATATATGGAGAGTGTTATCCCAAAAAAACATGTCCATCTTGTTTTGGCCCCATACTACTTCTGACATTGAGAACCCTGATGAGCTTGAAAAAGAGTAAATCAATTATATATTCCCTAATATGTTTGGTACTCATCAGTGATAGAAGGCTTTCCATATCCCTTATCCATGATACGAGTGTAACCGTTAGAAAATTAATATACTTGGTTTTCATCGAGACTTGACTGCTATCTCCATAGATTGTGATCCAATAATTGAAAATCACAGTGAAACTCTGCAACATGATTTCCACAATTTCAGCATGACACATCAACCGTTGATCATTGAAACAATATCATGCATATATATTTTTTGATAGGGATATTATAGAGAATTAAATTTTACATCACCTCTAGTACAACATACCCCATCATATTCAACAAGTTATAATGATATATCCTCTTTTGAAATCAGGGGAACAGGTAACACTCGGTCAAGTTGGTCTCTATAACAGAATACCCTCACTTCAATAATGCCATAAAATCACAATTACAGGGAGTGGATAGGCAAAAGAAAATAAATTTCAGCCCCTAAAAGTAACAATTATTCATCTTTGAAATAGAGGCCATTATTTTGACCATCCAAACAACATCATATAAAGAATCATTCCCATCACGGGATACCATCACACAGATATCTATTGTGATCATAGTCGTGCCATGTCAAAATATCCCACAATAGAAAATACCATAATAGTTGTCTCAGAGCGTATGTAGCCCCATGGGAAAGGGGAATATCTTCTATCACCTTCACCCCCGATATTTTCAATTTGTGAGAGGATTTAAGGCATATACACAATTGCTACAAGAAAACCCTACTCTAGTAGCCAAGGAGTTTTTAAATCTAAATCACCATCTCCAACTTCATCATACCCTGCGTGGGACTTAGAAAAATTATTGGTGATTCCATATCAACCCCATCCCATTCGATTGTGCATTTATATCATCATGAAAATCATGAGAATCATCAAGCCCCCAAATGTAATAATTTTATTCTTAAACAAATGGAAACATAGTGACAATTAAATACCTATATAACCACCACCAAATAAGGCTGGGGGAATTTTCCTCATCTTCATCATCATAGAGAGAATCAGCCTTATATAAGATTGGAGGAAAATTGTTGGTGTCTCACCTATCTATCCGACCATGGGATAGAAATTTCTTGGTGAGGGCTCATTCAACAATAATGGATAGGAAACAACTCATGGTCATTACTCATAGGCCATGATGAGACAAATGTAAGGAAAGGTAAATACAACCCTTCTGAGGCCATATGATGAAATTTCCCAACATGGCCAAGGGTTCAAATAATGATGCTAATGAAATTAGGGTAGAATCAAGATATTGGATCGAAATTAATGGCACAACCACTATTTCCTGATATGACTCCATGAATTTTTTCACTGTCAATATAGAATACATTAATCATGAGGAACATACATAGAGATGAAACATGGAAAATCTACCTTGAGAGGAGGGTGGTTTGGATGCACAAAATGAAGCTACACACAACCAAAAACAAAGAATGTTCCAAAATATATCACATATGAATATCAAGTATCTTCCTCTATGATGGAATATTTCGAAGGGAAAAGGTACGACGACATCATGATCACCACTGAGAAGAATGGATGTTCTTTCTATTGATTAATAGTTGTTAAAACATGTGGGTGAAATAAAAACTACTTGAAGATTCAATGATTAGGTACTCTAGGGATATTATCCTACTAGTTATCTTCTTCTATAAGAGATTAATAATCTCTATTTTCTAGCCTATTTTCCAATAATTGTTATATATGAACTTTATATTGGATATGTATCTCTATAGTAAGTCTACATAAATGTAAATGTCAAAAAATGATCATGACTTCCCTCAATTGAATTGATTTCCACTCCATCTTCAGAGAAATTATTTACTCATAGGATTAATTAATAATTATAGTGAGATGTATTTGAGACCACCCCATTAGACACTACCTAATATTTTTAGGTGAAAAAAGTCTCAAAAAGTAGTGCCGAGAAGCTACATAAAGATATTGTGTATATGGATACTCAGATGGAGTCTATGGACGGGAGACATGTATCTATATGTCGTGATATAAATCCACATCCATAATGGGTCGATGATACTCCACCCCAACCCAATTTTATGAATCCTAACTTATCTACATTTGATGGTCGAGATAGCTCGAAACAATATATTACACACTTTGTATCCTGATGTGGGCTGATGATTAGACCTTGAGATCAATAGGAGGAAACAAAATGAGTTTTTTTGTACATACATTGATAGGGCCAACCATTTTTCTTGTACAATAGTCTTTTAGAAGTATCCATTATAGGATGGGAATTACTTTATCATCAATTTCATTATCAATTTAGCTGCACAATAGGGAAAATAATGATCATTGGCCTAATGAACTGCATGAAATGAGATAATGGGAGGGTATCTAACATTTTATTATGGTGGAATGTTTTATCCTATTTTTTAATCATCCCACTCTAATAATAGAAACATCTAGGACTCTACGATGAAAGTACTAGGGTTGAGTTTCATATTCCACTGATCCCCATGAATTATTTAGGTTGATTCAATGAGTTTGTAGAAATGGAATAGTGTTTAGAGAAAGCTATTTAGTGAAATGAATCCATAGCTCAAATAATTTATAGAACAAAAGTGAAAATTTAAATAAATTTATACTATATTATTATCACTCTCAATCCAATATAAGATCCCATTCAATCACCCATGTAGGTATCACACTACCCCTCACCGCCTATTTGGAGACAACATCCACATAATAGTCCTTTTTCAGAAGCACAAAGAAATTAGGGTCACCCAGGATTTGAGGAAGATATAAACAAATTATAATACTTCCAAAGATAACTTGTTCCAAAATAATTATTAGAAACTATGGATTATTAAATTCAAAAGCAACCACAGACTATGTATCTGGATGTGCTCAACCCCACCGACCACCCCCAACTACTTCCCTTACCATAGAACATTGGGTCATAATATCGAAGATTTATTCTTCTTTAATTAATCCCTTCAAGGATTGGTCAATTTTGGATAGGTGGAGTTACATAAATCCCCCGAAAGGAGGCTTGAATATCTATTTTCTAGTTAGAAGGTAAGGATGGTAGGTAGATAGTTCTGACTAGGTGTGTGAAAATGTTTGGGAACTAGATAAAATATAAAACAATTAATCATGCTCATTCCAAACTGAATGAATAGTTGCGAAGATTCAAAAAAGTTTTAACATGTAAGAAGATGTCCTCAAATATACCTCCCTATGATCTATATGATCGGAAAAAAGTTGGAAAAAAAGAGGGATAATCATATAATAATTCAACACATGTCGTATCTCTTGTAGATTTCATCCCAACAATATCCGTAACATAGGAACTGCTCGACCAAACCAAATCATCATTTGATGAATAGAATATCTCTTGATCATTCTACATGATACACTTGTCAGACCACTTATTTGATGATTAATAAGACCCTAAATACAAATATTCTGGTCCATAACTGGAGATCAGAAGGATCGATGTGTTGAAACTGAGGATATAGGTGATAACACGGATGTGGGCACACCCAATAATCTAGTCATATACCCATATAGAAAATATATGATGTATAGAATCCTAGGAAAATCTTTTAATTGGCCCAAAATAGGCAAGGAGGTGCCCCATAGCCATCCAGCAGTCACACACAACTGATGGTCCTATGTAACTAATTAATAGAGGATTAATCTGATCATACGAATCAATGGGGTAAGTCAATGTGACCTACACCAGTTGAATCAGATATTCCCTTGACATATACACAAGACTAAAACGTGTACACCTCGAATGCCTCATCTTCAAAACCATGTTCCTAGGAGAAACCCCATATTGGAAGGCACTGACTATTGGCACATTAGTATATTATTTTGAAGTAGGCATCTATATTCCTAGTCAAGCTCTCAATCCTAGATGTTCTCAAACATTCAATATAACTAATGTGGGATCTTGTTGAACCCCTCTAATGCCCATATGAATTTGAGACATAATTAGTTGCACTAGGGATTGTCTAGTGCATAATATTTCCCCATAATGTCATGTCACCATCTCATTTATTGATCTAGATGATGAGAAGTCCATCCCTGGTAACATCAGACCCCTATACACCTCATGAAGACTCAATAATTTCAATACCCAATGGATTCTAAATGATAATTGTCAAAGGATAAATAACATCCTAGTTCTAAACCTCATATGTTTGCGTTATAGAGAATGGGACTAATATCTCCCTAAGATAACCAATAAAGGATATGACAAGTGTGATCAAAGAGCCCTCCAGATGAAAAAACAGGAATACTAGTTTTGGGAAGTCATATTTAATGTTGATTTGATTGTTATTATGAAAAACACAACATATAATGTCTTCATTAGGTGGCCATAGCTCTAACACCACATGGAAATACCATCAATGTTCTAGTAGTGTTTAAAATAACACATCTATTGAGAAGTAACTACACCCAAATCCATGCTTAGAGTCGGCCTACAAATATGAGGATAATTTTTATAAATAATTTAGTATCGGTTTATTAAACATTTTCACTAAATTTTTTAATTTTTTCAAAAGCTAGACCATTCTCCCCGAAACCCACCAGTCTGCTAACCCCCGCAACCCCACGACCCCTGAAGCCCTACCCTCACTACACCTCACCAGTGGTCCTGGGTGTCACCGCCCCTAGTCGTGCCTCGTTGCACATCCCTACGCCTCACCACCGACCTCAAACCTCTCAATCGATATACTATTGATGTTTCTTGACAGTTTGGTAATTTTTTTTTGTATTTTGGAGACATTCATTAGATGTTTACTGTTAAATTAATTAAATTTATTAATGTGATAGTTTTCTATATTGAAGTGTCGGTGTTTTTATTTATATGGGTGTGATTTGGGAGAAATGACATAGACATGTGATTGAGGATTTGGGATATGGTTATAGGTGTGTTTTTAATAATGTTTAAGTTATATGATATTCGTTTATTTATCTGGGCTTTGGATATTTTTAGTTTTCTCGATTTGAGGTTTGTTCCAAAGTTATTATTGTTGACATAATGCATTCCTCAGTTAATTTATTTACAATATAAATGAATCAAGTCCTTAGATAGATTTCTATTGAGACATATATGTATTGAAAAGTGATATTTTTGGGAGGATCGAATGTTTTTACCTTATTACCTTGATTATTGTGTCATCAAGTTATTATGTTGGAAATTTTAATGGAAAGGACATTCAATAGTTTGAATTATTGATTCTGATTAAGGGGTATTTTTTGATAATGGATTCAAAATTGATTAAGGTTATTGAGTTTACATTATACATTATTTTTTAATAAGGTTTGTGATTTGGTGTGTGAATTGGGGATTAGGGGTACTAATAGTGGGTTTGAACATATATATTATAATTACAGGTGACACTAGGTACCAATTGGGGGTTAAATAGTTATCTTTGGACTTGTAAGAGTCTTTAGAATCCTGAGAGTGAAACAAGGGACTGCATATTGATCATTTCCAACATTTATCATTTAATCCCACAATTATCTAGCCACATAGCAGGCCCCTTTGAAATGTGGTATTGTGGATGTTGGAATATCATTTATATGTTTATGTGATTGATGCATTTTTTGTTCTTCATGTGGTCACTGTAAGGATTTTACTATTAGTGGTTGTAATTAGGTTTGAGGTAGACTGTGTTGTTTAGTGGAATAAATGGTTTTTTGGAATGAGATGTGACGTCGGATGATGTGTGGTATTGTTTTTTTATGATCATGGTTGGGGTGATGATGTGTAATGCAGGATCCTAGAGGTGGTATGATAATTATGTATAGGGTTTTGAAATGTATTAGTTGTTTTTTAGAATTTATATATTAATAGAAATGTTTCAATCTTAAATTAAATGAAATTTACATATATTATGTTTATTGGGGATGGAAATAAATGGAAGGTATTATAAATTATGTTGTTCATCATGAAGGTGAATTATGTTTTCCTCTAGAGCATGTTTATTTTTCTGATAATAATAAATAATAATAAAATATTTTATTGATGATAAACATGTAAAATCAAATAATATAGGTCATGTTTATTGTTTTTTATGAGTTATTTCTATGGTTAGGATGTAGATATTGTTTTGTGTGTAAATATTGAAAAAATGTGTTTCTCTATCATTACATGATTTTATTATCATTACCTTAGGCATCCATAATTTAAATTTCACATGTATAACCTTGCTTTTATTATGAATAACATATGAATCATTATGGAATTATATTATAGGTTTCATCTAGAAACATGACTACTGGGATACATGTTGGGTCATCAGGTGCTAACTAGGCTACCCCAACACTTAACTTCGCCTATTTTGATCAATTCCAGTTATACATCTATTATATCCACAGATCGTTTGAGTTCCATCAAAGAATGGATATTCAATATCTCGAAATAATCACAAATAAATATCATATGGGAAGGTCATCACATTAGCCAGTGCTAATCATATATAAATTCCTTCAAATATAACATGATATTTAAATTTTGAATATAAACATCCATACTCTCTCAGAAGATGATTTTTTTTGAATTATATTCTCTAAATTTTATAATACTTGCTTAAATGACAGGATTACAAAGAAGGAAGCTCTATACTGTTACATTGATGAAACTGAAAGATGACAATCCATATGTCTCCCTCCCTATAACATCTCAAACACCATCAATTTTCCCCTTTCGCCCTGTCTCACACCCTTCATGAGCATCCCATTAGTAGCTCAGTTGATGTATTCCCATTCAGAAGCCTTAGCAGTGAGAGAGCTGGGCGGTACTCCCAGTTCTTCATGGAGATACTGGAGAGTTAATATTATATGTACAAATTTTAATATGAATAAATTTACTTTAGTTTTTATATAAACAATTGGTTCATAAAATATCGAAACATTGTGAGTATGGATAAAAATATGAAAATTACATATGTATGGAATCTAATTAGACTAAAGATAGTTTCCCTATTTGATTCCTATAGGGTCACTATAGATGACACCACAATATTACTTTGCCAGATTCTAGGTTAGCTGGCCACATGGATTATTTTCCTTCTAATTATATATGATTATTGGAGGCATATTCCTTCATGTTGGAAGAATGAAAAATTTTATTCACAAATAAAGGAAATTTTAATAAATTATGATATAATAGAATGTCAATATTTTTTCATATTCTAATAATTTTGAAATGAATTTATGTGTACAGATTTTTTTCCACTTTAAAGTTCCTAATGTGCTTCCATGAAAGTGGAAATTTAAAAATTTGTGCAAAAAATTTAAAGGCATTAAATGTAGATTATGGGGTGATTTCAATGATACGTAATTGAATGCCCAATGTTTTATGACAGGTTACCCAATGGGGTTCCTAGAGAGAACTGGAATGTTTTTATTGACAGACATCATGGTGACAAGAACATGGTATTTAAATATATATTATTATATTAATCTCATTTTAAAATTATACTAGTATATGAAAAAGATATGACACTGCATACATTAATGTTAAATTAATTTTTTTATTTCATTATCATTCAATGAAGAATGAATCGAGTTGGCCTAAGAAAATCACCCCTCACACTGTGGGGTCAAAGTGTTTTCCTAGAACCCGGTCGAATCTGGTAATATTTAAATTATATTAAATATATATAAGATAATATTATCTATTTAATGTGTTCAATTGTTGATTTATCTTTGTTTAATGTAGTCATAGATCTTAGGGCACCATGCATCCTAAACAGAACTGTGGTTAGATGTTCATAAAAAATCATATGGGAGTTATGTTAATGAACCATCAAAATAATTTAGGGTATGAATTCATTTTTCATTATAATAACTTATTACAATTTGTTGCAATATTTACATATATTTTTCCTAATAAGATTGATCTCTGGTTTATATTTAAAAAATTATGAACTATTGGATGCCAATCTTGCGCAGTCATACTCAGTATCCCAGGATGACCGAGTTAGAAATGTTCTTGAGAATGATTATCCTATTCAAGTTCATAGGAAGGGTTTGGGACCATTACCATCTCAAGTCTTTAGCAGGCCATTGTGGATTTAAGTTTCATCTACTCCAACTTATAGAAAAGATGCTTTGAGGGATTATTTTTCTATTAAAAACACATTTCAGCAATAGGGGGCTCTGATATCCTCTTTTAGAAAGCCTTGGTCAGTTTATATTAAAAGATGACCTGATCTGTCCCAGGTGATATAGCATCTAAGACTGGTGGTGATCTGGTAAATCACACAACATCAAAATAATTTAGTTTTCAAACATTTATTGGTTTTATGTTTAAATATAAATTAAAACATTCCATAACATTCATCTTAATTGTCTTATTGGTGCCGATAGAAGGATGTAGATAAAAAGGTGAGAGGGTGACAAGTAGTGCTCATCAATAGACAATGAATAGTGTTATTGTTGATATGTTATAAAAATATGAAAAAATGGTATTTTCATGTATCATGTATCATGTATCATGTGTGGCATAGAGTATTCGCCTAACATTTTTATGACCTAACATTTTATAGATTTCCCATGTTTGATAATGGCATTGGAATTTGATATGGCACGATGATTTTGGAAGGTGGTGAGATTAGAATTGGTGAAGTATGGAGTTGGTGGAGTATGAAGTAATCTATGTTCTATATGGAAGATGACGATATATTATAGTTTCATTTTATTTATATTAGTATGTGAATATTATTATTTCTGAATAACTACAATGTTAGTTATTTGATTCATTTTATTCATGTTGGAGACATTAGCCGACATTTGTGTCATTGAAAGTTGGGCCCCAAAATTGATGGGTTGGCCATTGAACACATTCAAAAGATGAAAATTATATCTTCTCACAATAAATCTATTGATGTGTGTTCCCTATATGGTAGGTGGACTATTTTTTCCTCGTGCCCTCACTATATGGGAGGATAATACTTCATTGGAAAATGAAGATCCAAATTTGAAGATACACCACTATGTGCAAGAGTACATTAAATGAGCCTATATATAAGATAGATGACCTTGTAATAATCCTATTATAATCTATCATAAAGATATATCCACAATAAATTTTAGTTTTTAATGGTCAATTATAGGTTGTAGTACACCCACTATTATAGTTTCTTATTTATGCTAGACCTCAATGTCCTTATAGTGCTCCCAATAAATTTAATATTTTTCTTACGAGAATATTACCCCTGGTAATCAATTTGATTTAAATGGTTTAAATCCAATTGACCAATCTCAAACCAGTCACACTATTTTTCCATCAAAATCCCTAACAATGATTAAAATGTACCTCTCTCAACCCACCATGTGCCTAATGGGGTTCCTCACTGACCACAAACTACTTTTACAAACTACCAATATTGAAATGATTTTGGTTGAGTATTTTTCAAGAACACTCAAAATTAATAGTCAACATATCTAAATTCATATTCTAACACATTTTATACAAGGTATCCCAATATGACTTTGAGCATGCTCACCACGTCTTGTAACCTACTTCATGTGACATCTCTTGATCTTACCGAATCTTCACTGTTTATGTAACCATTAAAAAACATTCTAGTGTATTTCCAATCCAACAAACATAGACAATAAAAAGGTATCCTAAGGATAATGTCTATACTCGAGCTTCTCCCAAGTTTGTATTCGAAGCATTATCTGACTTTTACCATGGAATAAAATAGTACCCAATTCCAGTTATCAAGAAACTCAAAAAATAAAACAACAATCCAACACCCAGTATAATACTCCCATGAGTGTTTACCTAAAATATTTGACATTTATAATCCATATCTTAAGGATTTCATTAAATCGATCCTTTTTTAAACCTCCCATTGTTTCCTTTCATCCAAAAAAATTCCAATAGTTTTAATTATTTATCTCATTATATATATTCTCTTGCAACAGACATAGGATGATGTAAATATATTGGGAATGAATGAATCTAGGATAGGATTACACCAATTCTCTAAACATTACCCATTTTTGGTCCACAATTCAAAACATTCTGACATTTTTTTTAAATTTATATTGATATGCATATTTAGATCTTTCGATACATGCTCCATAAAAACATGTTATACTTTCCATGAAATAACCCTTGATGCCACATCTCTAGATAGTGTGTGACTAGAACCAACAATGGGTCAACCACCTTAGTATACCCTAAAACCCTCATTTCACTTATATGGTATATCATTAAAGGGGTATACCCCAAAACATTCACATCAAATTTCACATGATGCTTAGATAGAAGGCTCTGCTCCCCTTTAAAATTTAATCCCTAAAGCATCACTCAATCAACTCCAGACATACTTGTTTAAGATAATCACAACATAAAATCTAGTGTTTTAGTTATGTTATTGATCAAACAGCCTTAGATAAAATTGATACCATGTTATTTTAGGCACAACCAAAAAATTCCAACAATGAATCTCATCATTCATCAATTGTATGGTAATCAACCAACCACATTTCCATCATGTTTAAATGAATTTACAGACACACTAACTATAGGTAAAACTTGTGGATCACTTATTTATCTCAAACATGAATCTATAATTCAAAATTTGTTTAAACTAAAACCTATTTTTTAAAAGTAATCATCATGTTTAAGATATGAAATATTTAATATACCAACTACTCAGCTTCAAGAAGTCATTCTGAAAATTTCCAATTGATACATTATAGTTGTGTCCCTCTACATGGAATTGAATTGTTTCCATAATACGCATCATTCTCCCCACATATCGAATTTTTTGGGAAATATTTTATTGAAATAAAAAATATTCCATTTCACATTCTTCATCCACTAATGAATGTGGTCCCAAAACCTGGATAACATTCTTATATTAGTCACCAGTTGAATTGAAAAAAATACTATAATATTAAAAGTGCTATTGTATAGGTCTTCTCATAGATTCTTGTGTGATTATTTTACTGAGTCATGCTTATGAACATCATCTATATAAAATATAAATTCCAAACTAAAAAAATTCAGCAGTGTTATCATTCCTAATTCATTTTACAAAGTTATACTGAGAACTAGGATAAATCATAATTATTAGGATGGATCAAGGATAAATGATATTAGTTCGTGCTATGTAGTTTGATTTCTTATAGCATAGACATTGGTTATATATAGCTTCATGTCTTAGATATAGATCTATGCAAAAAAATTATATTGTTGAGATTCTATGGTTTAGATTATTATGTATTATGTTATATCCCTATTGTTTTTATGAAACATTGATGGATTTTTTTCCAAAAAACATTGTTTGATAGTTTAGATTATACTATTATATGTTTTTTGTACCGGATTTTTTTCAGCATACTAGAAACAGGGTTTCAGATTATGCATCATTTTTTTATTTTTAAATATACATTTAATGGATGTTTAAACCGCCTCCAATGAAATGGACCATATTTTGCAGTGTTTTAAACTGTTTCTCTAGTTTGATATTATTTTATCAAAACAGGTTAAAATAGCCACTAAATAAATGAGGGTTCTTTTTTGGCAGTGATTATGGTGGTTTATCACCAGTTTAAATGTAAAAAATGAAAAAAATTAACAGTTGTTTACACAGCCTCTAAATACGCCATATTGTTTTCAGATGAAACATTCAGTAAAACCTCAAAAATCACCGCTAAATATTCTATCTATGAATCTTCCCCAAAACTACTTTTAAATCAATGAATTAGTTTCTTGTTTGATGCAGACAACCAATTATGTGGCATATATATGAAATTTTCATAGAATAATATGTTTTCCTTTTAAACTACCACTTTGAGGCAATTTTCTTATAGTGAGTCGACATACTAAATGGTGACAACACCCACTTGGATACTTGTGGAGCTGTACATGATCGAGAAATTTTTTAAATAAGGGTGGTATGCATGAAATGGTAGACGTCGATATGCATCTTAATGCCCCAAATGTTATGGGGACCACTCTTATGAATCCCTCGAGTATTCTCGAGAATGACTATGTGCTCCCCATAAACATGGTCAAGGTGGAATATCAAATCCCATATGTCTGATCACCTCTTTTCATCAGTGACAGTTTAAAAGACAGTCTATTTGACATCACCCTGCAATGACTCAGGCTATAGGGAATGATAATATATCTTATCCAGGCCTTTCTCACCATGATTGTGATGGAGATCCTGTATGATTTCAAACATCGTCACCTGAATTTTTTTTCATAGACTCATAATTTGACTAATATTAGGATGACCTTAGGAACACCCCTCTATCAGTTGAGGAAGATTTCTTCATTACCATAGACAATCTCATAACAAATAAATCTGGTAATAGAAGAAGGTGCAAGAACCAATATGATTAGTTCAACCATTTTTCTTAAAGATAAATATATGTAAATTAAATTTCTAAAGAACCATCAATATGTGTTGTCTTGTAACTATACCGAAATATGTGAAATGAATTTATATGTGGCTACACACCATATCATAATACCTGATGAGCATTGACACTTCTTAGAGGAAGCTCGAAGGATGCACCCTCTTATATTACCAATGTTGAAGAGAAGGTTTAAAACCTGATCAAATCCATGTTTCTATGTGAATTAAAATACAAAAGATGTGTTGAAAACATCATTGCCTTCAATAAAAAGAACATTCTGATTACGGATTGCATTGATTTTGGAGTTCTGAATCAGAATTTCTGAAAGGAAGATTTCGAAATGCCTATCACATAATTCATGATTGATGCATATACTGGATTCCAAGAAATTTCTTTCAAGGATGTGTATTCATGGTACAATTAAATCAGTATGGATCCTAAAGATGAGTAATAAACTACAATCTGAGCACCTTAGGTGATCATATTCTATTAGTTCACGCTCTTCAGGTTTGATAATGTTGGTATAATATATCAGTACACCAAGAATCACATCTTTAATCCATTTTTGAGAAGGATTACGAAATTTTATGTCAATGATCTAGTTTTCAAATCCAGAATATGAAGCAATCACTTCACAGATCTCTAGATAATCTTTGACAATCTGTGGAAACATAGTCTAAAGATTAATTTATTTAAATTATCATTTGAGGAATACTCATGAATGTTACTTGGTGTTTTGGTATTCCATTGTGTCTTATAATTTTTCTTTGAAGAAGACTACATTTATCTTAGTACTGTCATCCCTATAAATCTAAAAGAATAGAGAAATCCCAAAGGGAACCTAAATTACATTCCTTGATTTATATCCCACATTGATGGAAAACTAATCCCCTTCACAAGTCTAATTTTTAAGATAATATCTAATAAATGGGAAAATGAATGTTAAAAATCCATGAAAATTCTAATGAAGTATGTGATTCACCCACCGATTCTTATGTCATTGGTGGAAGGGAGGATAATCATCTTTTTTGTGTCCACCATGGAATGCTCTTTAGGCACCCTCTTTGCACAAAAAAATTGGTTTGGTATGTTAGAATAGACTCCACTACATCATTTGGATGATTCTAGGTAATGTGATTTTATATTTTTATGTTTAGAAGAACTACCATGAATTTATATTTATAGTGAAAATGATAAGGAATTACTTGCTGCCCCACAAAGTCCATATAGTTTTTCCTATTGATCCTCTCAAATACATCCTTAGATAACCAATAATTATTGTACACATGGCTTGATATGAGTTCATTATAAAGAAATATGGAATTCAGTTCAGGTTCTAGATGTTGTTGAAAGGGAAACACATAGTTGATTTTCTTGTAGCACATCTTTCCCCATAAAATAGAAATGAAGAAACCAACATCCTAAATGACGAGATCTTCTACGACCATGATACTCTGCAAAAAGGGGATATGTACTTTGATGGTGCCTCTTAGAGTCCTCTCAGTACAATTATGGAGAAAATGAAGCTCAATCAGGTTTATTTAGGGATTTTATATGTCAATATAGAAAAGAAGTATTTATATACTCATTGTCAATATTCAAAGGATGCACAAATAATGAGGAAGAATATCAATACCTCATAATTGTATCAGAACTATGCATACAATTTCACATAGCCTACCTAAAATTCAAATGGGACTCTAAATTTGTGATAAAGCGGATCAATGGATAATATGAAATAAAAAAATGGACCCTATCATAAGCTAGATCATTTGAGGGTTGGAGGGATTCCCTTTTGGGTGCATATTTCATCATGTTCTCCAATCACATAACTCTCATGCCGATACACTATATAATGCAGTGGTTGTCCTGGCTGACCTTGATCAAGAAAAATTAATATTCTATATCACGCATCAAAGAATGTATTTTCGATCATTGTATAAGGTATATATGAAATTAATCAGGTCAACACCACCCAACATTGTGATGAACCAGTGACATTTATTGGATGGATGGATCCCATTATCAGTTATCTCTAATATGGGATTCCCCAATATACCATGTAAGAAGGGAACATATCTAGTGCCCTGAAACAAACATAACCTTTCATGATGGTTAAAATAAGCATAAATACATCAATAAATGCGGCATTGATGGAATACCACTTAGAATAATATAATAATGAGTTATTTATACTGTTATATAAAAGGTCCATAAAGGATATTGTAATACCCATTAATCAAGAACCAAACTCTCCCACCAATTTAGGAGATTGGGATATTATTGGAAAACTATGATGCAGTACTGTGTGGAATTTACCAAGAACTGTTATGTGTTCTAGATCAATAAAAAATTCTTCCATTAGCCCCTTGAATTTCTATATACAATAATTTTTTCTTAATTGTTTTTCATTTGGGAAATGAATCTTATTTTCCCATATCCCCAAACCACAACTGTGCAATTAAATTACATACATACTAATACTGACTTATTGTCCAAATGGTATGAGGAGATACCCCTCAATGAATTTGTTATATATAATTCTTCATCTACATAATGTTACATATTAGCATTTGGTTTAGAGTCCCTCAAACAATACTGACAAATAACTTCACTAAAATTTGTTAAAGAGGATTGAAGAGACACTATCAGAAGTACAATATCCCCTCCAATCACACATATCACTAACCTGAAATAAGAAATGGATATAAAACATCCATCAATAATATTCAATATAATATAACAAATAATATGGGTTACTAGAATAAGAATTATTCGATGGACATTCTCCCCCATGCTTTATGTGCCTACCGTACTACCACACGTACTTCCACATAGGCTATTCCACACACATTGGTGTATGAGTCTAAGGAAGTGTTACCTATAGAGTTCTATATTAATTTACTCTGAATATCTATCTTTGGACATCTCTAAGATGATGATAAATCAAAAATGTTACTAGATGAATTGGAGTATCTAGAAGAGAATAGGTTGTGCACACTACCCAACCTAGAAGTCCATCAAAATTAGATTGTATGAGACTTCATTAAAAAGGGTTTTCTCCTCTTATTTATCCAAGTAAAACTAGTTTCATGTTCTAAACCCCATAAACATATGGCAATAATCCCACAAATTTGGAAACGAATTCTAGGGACCGTACATAATCCAAATGGACTATCATAATAGGGATTACTTGTTGGCCACAATGGATGAGGGGAATGTCACACCACCTACCAACTGCATGGTTTATTAAGATGTAATATTTATATATATCATCACGATTAATTAGAATAATGGGAATCCACATATGTTTATGTAACATGATTCATCCTGACCACATGATGTTAAACTATACGGAGCTCTTCCTGACCACGTGATGTTAAAAAAATATAGAGCTATCCTTACCACATTAGGCTAAAACTATATGGATTATGTACTCTTGTAATGACATTAAATTTCAAATGTTTTAAAGAAATAAATATCGATTGATTCTTGCGATTATAGGATACATAGTGACTCCTAAAATTTCATGTTTCAGGTCCATCCACCGTCTCCCTTTCCCCCTTTCCACAATAGTTGATCCATTTCCATACTGAATTATGTTAACTACATAGATAATTTCATATAAACCAGAAATTAAACTTTGCAGAGATTTCCTGGAAGCATGATGATAAACTACATAAAATCTCACATCCTTATAACATGACCGAACACTTTATAAATCCATATCATCGATTTTTATTCACAATAATTTACCCATTACTGTATAACATTTACTTCATGGGATTACTATAACTATGTTTGTATTGATTCTAATTGATAATTACATGAATATGGGCAACTTGATGTTATATCTTGGTCGAGCCACAACATGATACAAAATTCTGATGTCCTACTACTAAATGCCTCTTCATTGTGAGAGGAACCCTTATCGATCTTTGTTTCACACATTGATCATATCTCACATGGTATTTGGAGTCTTCATTAGGGAATCCCCACAAAAACTGGGCATAAAATCATTCAATAGGGCCATCTGAGTCCTAAATTAAAAACCATAAATGGAATAACATGAGCCCTATCTATATAATGTTAAACTGCACAGTTAATGTCCACTTTACAACATTAAACATTACACTCATGTGGACCTCACCTGTGAGGACCTCTAGAGTTTGTGCTGGACTTCTACCACAAATCCATCCACATTACCCCTCATTGGGTTTGGGATTCCATGCCACTTCTGCATGAAGATAAAATGGAAGATTGTTTATGAACTACTTAAGGCTTGAATCATGTCAACATAAGATACCGAGTGATGCATGGATCTTCAATCCCAGGCCCCAAAAAAAAATAGTGGAAATAATGCCCACATATACGTATGGGTATGACCTACATAGAGTATTTCTCATTCAAGAACTATTGGTGACTTGATTCCTTCCCACACAGGATATGTAGTGATGCCTAAATTTCCAAATCTAAGCCCAGTAACAATAAACCAATATATATATTCCCCCTATTTACATATGTGTCAGAACTACATAGGAAAATCCATTAAGAAATATATGTTGATGGATTCTCATTACTAGGGGATACATTGTTAGTCCCATAATTTCATTCATAGACTCATCCACAATACAACCATTCATGTTGGGGGACACATGTACTCACTGTAAGATGTTAAACTACCTTGTATTTTTATAATTATGTGTGGTTTGATGTTTATCTCCATGCGATACATAGTGACACAAAAATTTCCACACATTGGTTTAACCACTAGATTTTCATACATTCACATCAATTAATCTCTGTCCTCACCACATGACATTAAACTGTAGGGGATTTCAAGAATTGTATATTTGGTTTACTCCCCTTCATAATTGGACACGATGTGACATTGGGGTCTAAATTCCTATGCCTAGATGCAACAACCAATAATATATTCACCCTAACTGCGTAGAAACCAACTGACACAAACTCAGTTTTTCACATGTATGTGCCATATGTACATAAAGATTTCATGCGTACATAACAGAACACATGAAATTTTTCCCATCGGTTCCCATATCCTTACTGCATTATGATAAACTGCACAAATGTATGTCCTTAACACATGATGAAAAAATACATAGAATTATGTCCTTACCACATGACTTAAATTGTATGGGAATATGTCCTTACCACATGAGGATAAACATCATGAGAATATGTCATTACGACATCATGATAAACTCCATGGAAGTTCATCCTTACCACTTGATGTTAAATTTCATGACAATATGTCCTTACCGTAAGATGATAAACTAAAACAAATTACATCCATGAAGGATGATGTTAAATAGAATGGGAGTGTATCATTATCACCTGATAATAAAATACAATAGAATACATACCTACCGTATGACGATAAACACCGTGGGATTAAATCCTTTCTATAAGACTTTAAATTACAAGGAAAGACTATTGGTTTCATGACATTTAACATGCAAAATAAATACGCCCATACTGCATGACATTAAAATGAATGGAAAATGTCATTACTGCATGATGTTAAAATTCACAAAAAACATATTGACTACAATATAGTAAAATGTGAATTCAATAACCAATTTTTTTCATCCCATATTAGGGGACCAGAAGAACCTTACCCCAGTCCACTAGAGTGTGGGGCACTTTGATAATAATTAAAAAAACCTTAGTACATAAGACACAATTCATGACTCACAATCTTTAAGGTACTGAAAACATTCCATAGCCCAAAGAAAGGATACATAGCATTAACAGAACCTTATATTAACTATGAATGTATGCATATTTCTTACGGTTATTTTCCCATAACTTTCAACCAAATGCACAAGTGTACAAAATGGATATTTCAATCCTCAAGAGCCGTAACATCTCTATGGAAAAAATCAATAAATCAGATTGATTTGAACTAATCCTCATATGACTATACCACCTCATTACTCATGACCCAAGAACATCATGTCACGACTTACCACATTTAGACACCCACTTTGAATGATGATAGAGTACTCTTGACCCTTGGTATCATAATAGGGTTCGTGTGTATGATCCCACATATCAGGCCCATAAGAATCATGACCATAAACTACTAACATGTTAGTAAAATATGTATGACCTTAACCACTAGTCTATAAGGGACCAAATCAAAAGGCCTTAAACTACTAGAAAAAAGAGATGTAAGAATATTTTAGGTTGAAAACCCGAATTGGGAAGCTGTGGAAAAACTCAATTCTTCACTCTCGAAACTCTTCATCTCTATAGTTTAGGATAAAATTTGGGTTCATATAAATATGTAATAAAGATCATAGTGTCTACATTATAGCTATAATAAAATCTAATGTATTCTTTCTAGACCCCTATTTTTGGAAAATGTTAGAGAAATGATTTCTTACATCTCCCCTCCATGAAATATATTTGTTATTTAGCGACACAACTTTAAGGGTTCTTGATCCCTTCTGGGATATTTCGATTTTTTTTCTAAAAATCTTGCTTCATAATTTAGGTGCCTCGAATAACATTAAACCTTATATCACACTTAGTAATGATATATTGCTTCAAGGGACACTTTTCGTGACTTTTCATGCATGCCTATGGGTCGTGCATATATTGCTAAGACCGTCATCTAAATGCATCACTCTACATATGGAAAATTCAATCCTCATAAGCTCTGACATTGTCATGACAACATTAAACACATTTTTGTATAAAAAATACTCATGTTATGACTATCCCATATCATCCTTCCCATTCTGAGTACATGATCCATGATTTATAATCACCATCATAGAATATCAGAGGAGATTGGACATCCTCAACACAACGTCATCATGTTTTATGAGATTTATCATTTTTGTAATGCAACACTCCATTCATTAAGAAATAATGGCCCACACCTCATGAATTGAATTAACAAAGAAAAGGGCATGAGCTTCATAATCAAGAGTTGAGTTACCCTAGTGTTCAAGAACCCTTCCTGGAAAGCTTTCCTCTCATACCAAACCACATAATCTAGATGTTTCAGTCATCAAAAATCATTCACATCCCTATATAATAAGTGGAGATCATCTTTTATTTTCCATTATATAAAGGAATAAGATCCCTACCCCACCAACTAAAGGACTCTCCTCCTTTTCAATAAAGTTATTCCATAATTTGGATCCTAGGAAACATAGTGGCAGGACCTAGAATCTTAAAATGTCATTATAAATATAAGGAATAGTTTCGACATCTCATGATCATGGAATCAGACTTTTGGATTATAAATTACATATTTCATGATACAACATTCCAGATCAACCTACTATTCTATGTATTTAACCCTAAATCAATATTGTATCCATAAATACTCCATGAACCTTGTGAAAGAGTATATTTCTTCTTTTTCTAGCCATGTTATCAATGCATAAGGGATCAAACCCACAAACTGAAGACATATTATCATTGAAATTAATAACTATAATCCATGTGATCCCTAGAATCACTACAATAGAAACTAGAACCTCAGAGTGTTTTTGGCCATTCGTGAAATGTCTGCACTATATTACCTAGTCATCAACAAAAAGGTCGAGGCCAGAAGAACATAAACTATAGTACATCAAGGTTAGATCTAAAAGAACCTAAATATAGTACACCCTTGTCCAATCTAAAATAAACTAATCTATTTTATATCTATGTCCACGATCAAAGACCCTAAACAATAGTACATCGATGACTATGAAAAAAGTCACAAAACTAAAAGAAATATCCGTTCTATGCTAAAATTAAATAAAATAATTGAATTATAAGGTATGATATAAATGTCCAAAACCTAAATCAATATCATATCGAAGATAATGGACCACAATGAAAAAATGTATCAGTTCTATGTTAACATTCCATAATCTAAAATGATATTAGGTCAAAGCTGAAATACCCTAAAATTGAAAAAAAATAAGTTCGAGCTAAGATAACTTAAGATAATGTAATATCATGTTTGAGATGAAATACCATAAAATTGATGTGATATTAGGTCTGTGAAAAATGAACCTAAACTAAATCAATATTAGGTCTGAAGTAAATGACACTAAATTAAAATAAATATTAGGTCTGAGCTAAATGTCCCTAAACAAAAAGAAAACGAGGTCCAAGCTAATGTACCATAAAATAATGTGATATCAGGTCTGATATCAAACCCACTAAACTAAATTGTTATCAGGTTTTATATAAAACCCCCTAAACTAAATTGTTATCAGGTTTGAGATAAAAGGCTATAATCAAGAAAATGGAAGTTATATTGACTGAAGAATCTTATAAGGCCACTATATGGCCTTAGAAAAATCAAGGGACTCTATTCAAAACTACCATCTTTGAAAATTAATAGAGGAATCTACCACTAGAACATGTGCCCTACCAAAGTAATCCTTCAAACAAATAATGTGATATATAGATAAATTGAAAAAATCTTAAGTATATAATCTTTTTTTTGTTGGAATTCATGAGTATGTTTGAAAATAAATAATGAATGAATTAAATATTCAGATCCAACCATTTAGGTTTACTTGAAGTAATCAAAAGGATGGGTAGAGTTGGATATTCTCTTAATATTGGAGAAATGAAATATAATTCATATCATGAATAAAGGAATTAAATAAAACACATATAATATATCTGAAAACATGTTCATCAATACCATGGAATATGAGAAATATCTAAATATTGTTGTATAACATATAAATGTACAATCTAAAATATGATTTAAAGATTACAATCCAATCACTAAATAATATCATAGAGTCCTTATGTATACCATGTCTCTACTATTGGGGTCAAAATAGATTGGTGTAATTGATCAGATGATTCAGTCTCCACCTCCGTGGTATGTTGTAATTCCTCTACCTTAGTGACAAAATCATGTATAGCTTTCTCCTCCACATAGAGAATATATTTCATTTCAATCAAGGACATTACTAATACAAAAATGGATATTGGAACTGGGGTAGTTCAGTTTGGAGATGGTTGAATTCTGACAGAAGATGATTAATTTCATACTAGAGATGGTCAGTTTGAATTTTCTAGACACTGAATACTTCCTGATGAGAAGCTGCCCCCACCACGCATCGAGAGGTTTTATACAGCGATTCATCCCAATACCACTTCTCTAAATTTTCATCCACAGTAGATTCCACCCTCAATTTGAGGTCCCTCCTCTATTATCTCATGGATATCACCTTATTCACTTGATATTTAAGGGTGGAATAATCAAAACAACTGTAACCAATGTCATGGAACATGAATCAGAGACCACTGAATGAATCCTCCAACTCATCCTATTATATTTTTAAAACTAGAATCTTCATATACCTCTATATCAATCACCACATTGACTGATAATGTATTTCATACCTTGGACCTCGCTCTAGATTTTTCATGGGAACAAGTAAACACTCCAGTACTAGGTCTCTCGGAGACATGTTTGAACTCATAGTCTTAGATGATGAGGCAAGAAAGACATCGTCTACTTTGGTTAAACTAGTTGAACGTAACCCTAGGGGAGCAGGAAGCAATGACTATGGAACATGGGGTGAAGATACTACTAAAAAATAAACTGAGTTTATTAATTTTGGGGTGAATAATGTAGTATTACAATATAATCATTGAATATGATTGAAATTAGAGACATACCTTTCATGGTCACGCCAAACGATACATGCGCTACCACAACCCAGTACTCCGGTGGTGATTCATCTCCTTCTTACGATGAATGAGTGTGTGAAATCTCTAGTACTTTCCCTGAAGATGTACTTTGTTCACCACTCTTGAGGATGTTAAGTACACAAAATAATATTATATGATGTGACTCAAGGAAAAAATTATAATCATGAAGATGTATTAAACTTCTTAAAAACAATCTTCTATTATGGGTAATACATCAATAGAATAGATACCAATGTTATCATCCTCCAAAGCTGTGTTCACCCAGACAAGGTAATGTTGTGGCTGCATAATCTTCTTGATTGATCAGGTCCAATATCAATGGGTATGTTGGAGTATCTGAAGGCTCTCCATTATCCTTAGAGGAGGAAACCTTCTTTTCTTAAAAATCCAAATGGGGAAATATATATATTAATCAAATCATTAATTTTCTATCATAATGATCCAAGATAATATGAGAATGAAATACCATGATTAATTAAGGATTATAAAGGATAAAGATGTAACAATATAGATATATTCCTTTTATTTTTATTCTTTTCATCTGAAGAATGATCTATAGATGGTACCAAAGATATAACTATTTCCTTGGTAGCGAAAGTATCTACCCTCATTTGAGAATGTCGACCAGGGGACCCTTCATCAACAGTTTCATTTCCACTACCAAATTATACTACCATGAACACACATGGGGATTATATTTAGGGAATTTATGAATTGGATAATATTCTATAGCCTCTCACTATGTAAACAAATTTAAAAGACATAAATATATTTCTAAATTCTCTATGATTGTTTAAGAATCTCAGTAAGCATGAACTTACAGCTTCCTCGATGTAGGGGTAACCCTATTCCTCTGTTAATATTTGATGTATTCTAAAGACAACTAGATGGTGAACCCACAGTGAGAAAATATCTATGCATTTATTCCCTTCAAATCCATGTCAGGGCCTCGAATAAATGTGATCTCCTCATTAGGGTGATCATTAAATGTAAAACCTCGAGGGGTAGTGATATACCCAATACCCCCCAAAGTACCTTTGAGTAACTCAAAAGATCCCAAAATATTTCCAATATGCACCATACTATCTAGAACACCCACTATTGAGACATGATAGAAAAATTTAAATTTTTTTGTAGCCTCATCCCTGGACACAACATTTTTTTTATCCAAAACAGTAGGTAATTTTTCCAGAAATGGAAATCCGTTGAGTTCCTTGTAGAGTACATCTAGGGCGTTTAGATTTTCAGAATCTAGCTACATTTTAGGTCTATAATTGTACTTAGTGGTCAGTGGTTATAAAGTATTGTTTACAATATTTGATAATTGGCCACTAGTATATGTGTGAATCCAAATGCCGTCATAAACCACGAGATAAGACAGTTGTTCCATTATGTTATGATAGAAGTATATTAATACCAATATCATCACTAGAAATCATCATAAAAAATAAGTGATTTTTCGTCTGGTAATCATTATATCTAACATAAATAGGGGGAGGGAACATTGATTAGATAAAAAAAAATTGGATGAACCATCACAGTTTATAAAACTCAAAAATTAAATCTCCATCAAATTAAGTCGAAATAACCCACTAAAGGAGTAAAATTATCTATGATGGTGCCTCAAGAATATCCTTTACATTGTTAATAATCATTCCTATCAGCATTGTTCAATTCATTATCCAAGATCAATGTTTATAAAAAATCACATTATCAATGACATCTTTATCCATTAATGGAATGGGTCTTACCCCTTTAATGCATTTCACATGTGATAAGAAGTGGGAATTCGGGATACCCCTGATGTTTAAGTACTTATAAATTCCCATTTGAGCTCATATCATACCCCATAATACATGTATGTGTCACAAACTCATGTAAAGGGAGTTACCTTCCTAAAAGTGAGTTAGAAGGTGTAATATTTTTTCTAGAACTAGGATGGATAGAACAATTTTCTCTTGGCCAGACATAGAGGGATTCATTGTAAAAGTGGATACCATGACCACCCATTTATAATTTATAGGAATAAGGTACCCACTCAAGATTATGGATATAAAGTTGGATAGTTGGACATATTAATGAATTTCATGGATGATTCCCCATCCCATGTTTCAAAACAATCCCACTTCAATTGTGGGCCAATAATCATCTGATGCACTAAGGGTGTCCTTTATAAGAATAAAATTAATCATATTAGCTTTATTCTCAGTGGAATTAATCAAGATGAATTATTTTACCCATTTTATGAAAGATATATATGCACTTGAAAGAACCCCCTTGTGGTAGGGCCTTCTAGCCATTTTTATGAGATCTCAGGTTAAAGGAGGGTTCCTCATTACATAATCCAAAGAAGATTGAATGAAAAAGAACTAATAATTAATAAAACCATGTATAGGTATAACAAATATTTCTTCCACATCCGAAAGACTCATTCCAACCTCACCATGAATGAGATAGAAATTGTTTGTATTTGAGATCCAATTCATGAATAACACAATCATAAAACCATATTTTCAATAATAATAGGTTTTTAATATCCACATGGCCTAATAAATTTTAATTTTCATCAAATATTGGGAAAATATAGTAATAATATATTTAACTAAGAAATTCCACCCCTAGTCTTATCAATAGAACCCCTGGTTGAATGTACTAGTTCAAGATCCACCCTAACATATGATTGGAGGTGGACTGACGCATTATTGAGAGATACATTAGGATTTCCACATCATTTGAATAAATAGTTCCATTGAAGTATGTAGACATGAATTTTAGTTGATTATTTTGCTCACGATCCCTTGTGAGATAAAGTATCCCGTTGGAGAAATATTCAGTCAAAATGTGTTCTGGGTCCTCTGGATATAGAAATAATGTATGAAAGATTGCTGAGATGGAGGAATGTGAGCATTATTAGTATGAAAAAACTCAAAAAGGGGAATGATATACAAAGGGGGGTAGTTTATGATTTTTGAATACCTAAAATTTAAGAATCATGGTTAAAAAGGCCTAATAGAATAAGTTAATCTAGGATTAATGCTCACCACTATAGCATCACAACTATAAATTTATTCACTCCCCTAATCCTTCGAATGTTTGTAAGAAGAACGATGTGAACCAGAATCCAAATTAAAATAAAATTATGTGGCATATTTTAGATAGATAAAATAAAAATTTGTCCAAAGGAAAATACATAATGAATCGGTATCATCATGAGCATTATATTAATCAATAAGGGATTTTCAAATGATATATGAAATTTGTGAATCACCTAAAAACCCAAAGGTCTCTTGGGTCATGTAATACAATAGAGAATAGTATAATGATATGAGACTTTTTGATACTCCTGATCGTGTGACATATACATGGTCATGTGAATCAAATTATAATAAATCGATCATATGATCAAACCATCGGATCCTATGAGACCCTCAAAAAAATTACAACCCTTGCAGATGAATTTCATAAAGTTGAAAAAATATGTTCCACAAACAACTCAAACTGACCCCTGAGAAATAGTAGTCTTGAGGAGTAGTCCTGGTGCCACGGTCTCGTGATTTGGTCCAACTATTAAGAATTTCATAATGATCTTGTAAAAGGGGTGCGCAATGGAAGCATTGTGTGAGAGATATGAATGAATGGTATCTAGTGGTTAAATCTTCAATATATCCCTCAATGTATAGTTAATTTTGCGGAATACCTTGTTTCACCTATTATATCAAATGTTTCCCTAGAAACTTACTCATGACCACACCAAAGTCTTAGGTAGGCATTTACATTCATTAAAATTAGTCCTAGTCCCTACGGACATCACTCCAGAGGAGGGGGAATTTGTTGATTCCCTATAAATGTGCATCAACAAAATCAAAATGAAAGGAATACATGAATATTTGTATAATTTTTTTACGAATTAAATGGAAGTAGAAGGGCAATCAAACATAAGGATTGGGTATGAATCTAAGATACATGTGATTTTGTATGTAGTAGAGGGTCAATCAAATGGAATTAGTAAAAGTGATATACTGAAGAAGATACTCAAATACCCATTTGACAAGTCCTTATACTCTCATTAAGGACCATCATACAACCAATGTATGATCATCAGTATCTGGGTATGCTGACCTAGGCCATGCCGGTTATAATTGGAAACCTCCAAACATAAGAAAATAAAAATCCTTCGAAATATTGGAAGAAATTATCCAATGGTTGGAGACAATTTTATTTTTAATGATCATGTGATATATCAGAGATTGGAACGATACTATCCATTGACAACATCTGAACAAACATTCAAGTCCCACAAGACATTGTAAATGAAAACAAAAGAAATAAAAGGAGAGGACCCAAGAGATTATCCTGGTTATAAAAGATATGTATCGTGCTCTTGGTGTCCCACAAGAAACTGCAAGACCGAAGTGATATGTCCATCTTATCTCATGAATTTCATATTCCTTATCATCCACATTGCAAAAAAGGCCTCTGATTTTTTTAGGAAACCATGGACATCCCCTTTGTCTTCTTATGAATAAACATATGGATCATTCCATGAAAAGATCATGAACCCCCATCTGAATCATATTGGTCAAGAGGGGAAACATCAATATGTATAGTAATTTATATTGACATTACACAACTAATTTTTCATGACATGTGACATTTGAAAATTTAAGAAAGGAAATATAATAGGGAGGAGGCAAAAGCCTCTGATGGTTGTAAAATGAATGTGATGTACTAATTAAGTCCACATAATGATAATGTGATACTACTGGGAAAGATTCCATTATCTAACTAAGAATTCCAAAAAATCAATCCTTGCCTTATCAAATTTCCCGAGAAAGGCGTCAAGCATCTCACTAAACCATTTTAATATGAAAATTGACCTCATGAAGGCCCTTTGACATTTAAATATACCATTATAGAGTCTATTATCAAAAAAAAATAATTCAATAAATGTCTGAGTGATAAGAAATAATACAATAAAGGAGTCGTTTAAGAGAGGGAATCACAATCGCTAGAAATCAGGTGATGCCCTTAGAGAAATCCATGGTAGAGGTACGTTAAGACATGTGGTGCCAAAACCATTTACCGAATCCACCCGAGATTAATGCATGATATGCCACATTACCCAAAAATATTCAGGGTAGTGATACCTATAATTCCCCCACTATAAGCTTAAAGAGAGGGGTGGGTGTTTTTAAAACCAGGCACATCTTCCCACCCATCCACCAGAGCAGATTTCATGGGGTGACTGATTTGATTACCAACATGTCTTCAATCAAGTAATATAATGGCATACAACGGTAGAGATCATTTTCCATGAATAATTATCTTCATGTGGTCATTTAGAGATCACATGAAAGGATCCTATAATGTCATACGAAGAACCTACCAAGTTTATTTTAGATCGAACGATACATAAAATAATGCGACAGTGAATGAATATAATAAAATCATAACAGAAGGGATATAAAAATTATTAATGGTAAAATAAATATAGGAAAAAACAAGTTATGTGATTTTCAGGAACTTTACGCAAACAATCGAAGACATGAGTCATCACCATGACATGTCACCCAAATCTCACGATGCTATCTCAACAGGTAATTTTTGTCATTGGAAGTCCTATGGACATACATAATCATGTCACATGGATCCCCCTAGGGAGTACCACCTTATCTCAAAAAAACTCTTATGGGTCCATTGACCAAATCATATTATGTATTTTAGACACATCGCATGAATCATATAACAACATCATATCATGTCTTCCATGAGTCACAATAGCGTCTGGAAGAGTCAGCCGGGACTCCTAACATCCTCAATACATGTTATCTCGGTGTCATGATTTCATCTAGGAGTGTTATCCAAGACATGTGATACCCTCTATGACATGTCGTATTGACTCAAATGACACCATCTATATGTATCATACACAATATGTTAATGATACCAGGAATATTCGCCTAGATCATGTGACACCTTCTAGGAAAGACATCCAGGTTATGCAATGTATTCTAGGAAAAACCATCAATATCTTAAAATTACATCAAAAGAATTCATACTTGATCATCAAAAAACTATTGGATATGACACCTAGGTTATACTAAGTCCATTTTAAAGGCCAACTAGAACAATTATTTTTCATCGAATATTCATTGAAGATACTCTACTTTATATAAAGATAATAATATATTCAACACATCTCAGGAAGGAAAATGAGTCAGATCAATATGAAAACCTCTAAGTGTAAGCCCCGATCAAAGGAACTACAATAACTATGATTACTGAAATATTTAGGATACATAGGCCACCTTTTCATGGTTTGATCATCGCATCAAACATCTATTAGGTTCCCCTAATACATAAGTACCTCATCCACCATGTGATGATATTGAACATTTCCCATTCCTTGTTTATAACACTAAGCATAACTCTTGTGGGCATAGGGAATTGAAATAATCCTATCATCAAAAATATAATCCTCTAAAATGGAAATGGAAAACTCTGAGTGTAATCCCCATAATATATAAAAATGAAAACTATGATTTCATTCATAATTAAGATATATAGGACTTCTCTCTCGAACTCAATCTTGAACACCAAGTTTCCTAGAGCACCTATATTTTTCCTTTCAGTATGATGTGACACTACAAGAGTCTAAAAACAATGTGAGTTTTGATTACTATAATAACTAAGATAGTTAGGGTTCCTTATAATGGATCCATACCCTCCAAATAATATTAATCACCTTGTTTTGTGGTGGCACATTATGAAGCTCATCATTAAATGAATTAATCACATAAGAATCCTCATGTTACTGGACATAGATGGAGATAATCAAATTCATATAGATGAATTATCTATTTGGACACTAGTCTTTTTCATGTGAAATATAATTAAAACATTATCTTTTGGTTAGGATGACCTATCCTATATCAGGATTTGGAGGATATATTTGAAAATTTGTTAAATATATAAGATATTTATGGTGTTTGAAATAATTCCCCCTAAAGGGTGTGATGAGTCTGACCTCCCATTATCTTGACCAATGTGAGTCCGCAAGAGTAATTGTTCATGAACACCCAGGTGATCTCATACATTTGGAAAGAATATCATTACCCTGGTATGGATGAGGGATCTATTATGAGTGTCTATTATGAGAGAAAATGGTAACCCGGTGTCCGTGATTGTCCACAACATAAACCCAACAAAATAAAACTATCATGTAGATCACATCCACTCAAAAAACCCCGATGAAACACTAAAATAAACTCCAATCTTTTTTAGAACCCAAATCACCTATAATTCATCACTAAATAAGACTTCCATTGAGTCCTTATCATATGAATTGAATGATTGGAGACCAAAACTATCAGAATGAAGAGCACACTATAGCCTATGCCACCCACCCGTCAGGGATCATGATTTCCGATTAAATTCAGAGGATTTTTTATATATGGACCACCATGGTGCAAGATTGCACTAAATTTACAAAAAATTAAATTACTAAAAATTTCATACCAACTTTATCAAAAAATCTACATAGATTCTACATAATGAAAAATAGTCCTAGGTATTTTCCATATGGATAATATACATCTTTGGACCATATACTCCCACCACATCAAAAAAATTCATGTAAATCATATCTATTACAAAATACATCTCCAAATGGGATGAGAAAATACAACTCAATGATGTTAGGGAAGGTAATATATTCGTCTTTGTGAAATCCAACTTCATTACCTAATTTTCTGTCCCTTATAAAATAATTAAGGAAAACGACACTGACTTCCGTTCTTTTATGTGGGAAATTCTATATCATGAGTATAATTTTTAATTTTCCCACTATTACCACTATCATGTAGTGGATAATAGATTGGTTGATTCCTTTAAGAAACCCCTATAAAACATACTCCAAATGATAATGGTTTGGATAATAAGTCTTAGACTAATTAGATATTTCATTTCTTATGGTCCATGAAAAATACTACCCATACTGACACATGGGAATCTCCATATTTTCTTTTATATGAATAGTTATTTCCTTTCCTATTGTGTTTCAATTTCCATTGCTATGTGTTTCCATGTATGATTGGTAATACATGGATTAACAATCTCAGAAAGGACTGGATGAATTGGAGCGACTCAATGAGAAATTATTTCAAACCCTGCCATACATAAAATTCCATAAAAATCCGATAGTGTGATATTTTAGTAAGATTTTACACCTTTTATTAATCCATGGAGAACATGTGTTAGTTATTTGGACTCCATTGATATGATGGAAGAATCCTCCCGAACATGATCCAAATAGGTAGGGACATTATTTTATGCACAAGGTCTAATCAATAGATATTATTCCTTGATCTCGAATGATAAAGAACTTATTATGACCCTAACTAATGAAAATTTCATAAAAAACTAATTCTTATAATATAAAAGAATTATTTCTTAGTTGCACAACATGAAAATGTGTATTTTTCATTATTACGTGACCTTAAAAAGTTTGACGCTTGATCCCTTCCACTGTGTGATAAACTGCATGATGCAACTTGTTGTGTTGAATGACTTTAAAATATATTGAATCTAGGTCCTATATAAACAATATTAAAAGGCAAAAAATATATATTATTAGTCATATAAACATATGTTAAAAACAACCAAAAGTCAAAGGTGTATGAATATGAACTTTATAGACCAAAATCCAAGTCACAAGACAATAAATTGTTTGAAAACATACTTATTGCATGCTTTAAAACATCACAGTTTACTATATTTCTTCATGATGTAAAACCTCATAGTATTTTGATCCTTGTATAAGTGGGTCACAACCCTTGGTGTTGGTCTCCCATCATGCATATTATAATCAAATATTTTTTTGTTCTCTATTAAAAGAGATACAAAATGACCACCAAAATCTCAAATTTTAGTCCAAGTCATAGTAAGAAAACAGAATACCCCATCCCTATGAAAGGGTAGGCCTGCCTAGGGAGCCTTTACTAGAGCTAAATGTGGCATGATTCCCATCCTCTTGGGGTATGTAGAGAAACATTGATCTTACATCCTAATCCAATAATGAAGAAATCAAAATTATCCAATGCATTACTTGTATCACTATTGTGTGGTGGAAAAAATATTTTCCAATGGTTGTTTCCCACAAAAATCATAACCAACATGGGCATTGTAATTTTAGTAATATGTTCCCTACATATGAAAGGCAGATCAATCCACATCAGAGTTATCATGGTCCAAGTCACAATACCTTAAAATTAACACAAATTGTATTTAAACACAAGAAATTGAACTGTATGGTTCCTTATGAACTTCACATGGATTTATTCTCATTCCCATGAGATACAGAAAAACATCCATGTACTACATCCTGGTCCAACCACAATATAGGAAATTCGCCCAATCTCCCTTATTTGAGTCATATATACATGAGACGATTTAATGTGGGTTATCAACCCTTTTGTAAGATATTATTTTAAAATATAATTCCCTTTCCCATACAAGAACTCAATTAGTATGTGTATTCTTCTTTATAACTATGTGTGGCTTCATTCATATCCCCATGAGGTACATTGTGAATTCTGAGACTTATTCCGTATTCTAGATGGAATATATCATTTTTACATCACATATCCAACGTACTTGTGACACATCATTAAACTATATTAAAAAATAATTTACTCATGATTGAAAAGTGAGTGGATCACATATTTCTTATAGGAACTAAAACCATGTAACATTCTAATTAGTGTTTGAGTGGATAACAAAATTTTGTGATGGTTCCCCATAGAACCTTATATTCTTGACCTATGTGTGTCTTGATTCTCATTCCCTTCAGATATTTAATGATTCATAGATATCATGTCATAGTCCTAGACATGAGTTAAAAAAATCCTCCTATATAAAAACAACGATACATGTAAGAGATCAAAATTTATGTTCCCCCGATTTACTGGCCCCTCAAGGAAACAAAGATGTACCCTCCTATACATTAATTAGATCTATGCAAGGAACTATTGACATAATTTCTATTATCAATCAAATTTCTTTTATTTTTCTTGGGTACACTACATATTCATTTCATACTCCTAATATTTAAATCAATCAAATCCTAATAATATTTCACTATAAATCAAAAAAAGTATGGCTTGTACCTAAGAAATTCTACATCTAGATATGAAATAACATTCCCTAGTTGGATTTTCAAAATCCAACCAGAAAGTGGATTTTTATCTAAAGGATTACACTATTTGACTGTGTCATGACTTGGCAAATTGGCTTTACAGAACGTCATCCAAAATATTGGTTTTTCAATTATCTATACAATTTTCATCAGTAGAATCCTTTTCAATATCTATGATCCCCAGTGACATCAGTCTAGTACCCACCGTTAAACCATGGTCCATGGTCATATATTTTTTGTTTTTCCCATGTCACTTCTCCATATTCGAGAACCCCTAGCGTCATGGTTACAATTTCCCTCCCCATACCCAAAGTTTAATGAAAAAATCTTTGTCCATAATGTCTCATTTTACTCATAATTTCTATAATACCACGACACTTGTCATATGAATTAAAATTAATGGAACCATGGTTCCTATATTTGGGTCATACCAATATAGTAAATATATTGTCCCATTCATGGGAAATTTTGTCTTGATATGTTCCTCCTATATTCATCCACTATCATCCCACAATCCAAACTCTATGTATAATGAGATCCTAATACTAACAAAATTCATCTTCCCATTGTTAATAGAATGTAAAAATTCATGATAACATCTTTTTTATGATTGCATGGTAACACATTCATGTTGTAATTTCATGATTTTACCACATAAAGGAATTATCTTGTAGATGAAAACCTTGTTTGACTATCTAGTATAATGCCCAGTTGGATTTGTATAATTTTGACTACAAAATGGGTTTGTCAATAAGTGGTACATTAACCCAAATAATTTTTTTTAATTTATCACCATAAAATATTTTATCCATATATCACTCGTTAGATTTAAATACCCCCACATTATATATTTAATCCATTCCCCTTCATACATGTAAATGATGGTAAATTCTCAGACATATTAGTATGAATGAAATAATCATTAACCGTTGAGGAAGAATTAAAGGACCTTAAATTATATCCATCAATGTCATTATTTTCTGAAAATAAACTATATAACCTAATTTCATAGTCACAATATTTTAACATGAACAATATAATCCTCATCGTAAGACATTATACGACATGGTCCATGTCCTGGTTGAATGGCCTTATAATGCACGATGCATCAACCATTGTCAGAAATGGGACCTTCCCCCATTCTGTTTCAAAATTAATATAATTTTCCCTCATTTATAATAACCTAATTCATGAAGGTGTGGTTTTCAATTCTTGTCCAATACAAATAGATATTATATATTCATTCTTCAGAACCATTCCATAGAAGACAACCATTTGGGGTCATGATAAATTTAGATCTTCAAAAACTTACTAGGTATTGCAAAGAAAATATCACAATTCATGGGGATAACATTGTCTAACAATAAAAAAACACACCCCATAAGTATTTTCATATGTTTCCCAACAAAATGGCTTATTAGGTAGAGGATGGAACTATTTTACTATGATATAATACTCCCTGGTAATATTTTTATAATTTTATCCACTAAAGGGACTCTCAAATGGCATCGTATTCTCTCTTATGGGACACCTCCAATATTCCTAAAAGATTCAACAATATCATGTTGGAAACCACTCCTTGAATTTTGTATGTGGCCATTCCCAAAATAAGTTTCTATAAACATTCTTTTTACTGTGGAATCAAAAATAAATGACTCAAAATTACGCATTGGATATCTGGATAATTATCGAACATTTGTGGCCAATAGTGCTTATTTGGGTCACCATTAAGATACTAATGGTAAAATATTTTATACCTAAAACACCATTCACTTTAGTTTGTCTTGAAATAATTTAAGCTACCCATTGTAAGAGATAGTACAAATGAAATTGAAAATCATCAATTGGATATATGGACCAATGTCAATTATAAGATTTCTAGACCTATTCTTTGAATGCTTTAGGAAATAATGGATCAATGAAAAGATCAAGGAAAAAAACCTTATTTGGATAAAAAACCAAAACATATTTCCCTAAGAGAAATACAAGTCATTAATTCTATGTATCCATTATACTAGACATAGGAAAACAGTATGGTGATGAAAAATATAGAAATCTCCTCAGGTTGTTTATAAGATACTATTAAAAGACAATCTATGATCTTGAGGACCTATGGCTTAAGGAAAAATTAGAAAAGCATCCCAATAAATGAGATATCTCCAAATTCGACCAAATGAAGTAGAACATTGTCAATGTTCCCTAGAGTAACAATAGAACCAAAATATTTTCATTACAATCAAATCTAATTCTAGTGGTGGATTTTTTGACACTATGAAATGAGTTCCTCGTAATTATTCATATAAATTATGACACAAAGAGTGATGAATATTCATCATAATCATTTCCCAATCTAATGTAACGGTGGAAAGATCCTACTGTTGTGTGTAGGACATGGATTTGGAATGAAAGGTGTTTTTATATGTTTCATAAACCAAAACATCTCCAACCTAGATCAAAATTATGATGGTGAAATGCTTCATATTTCAAAGGGATGATGATGTTAATGAATAGGCCGGTCTGATGGTGTGTGGTTAGAGTCTAACAATGATTGGGAGAAGGGGGTGGGGGTGCATCCCTCTATGCTATGAATCAAACAGTTCACCAAGGATGTACTACGCACACCATCTCTAGATGCTAAGATGATTACACAAGGTCTTATTACGTAGACTATAACGTGCATACATAATGTTCACACCCATCTTATGATTGAGAAAGCCCATTGAACCCCCTACATGAAATTGAATGACTAGCCACCCCTGCTTGGGGTACCTATATATGATACATGTACCATATACCTATATGGGATACCTAATTTGACCAGCAGACCATGTTTTCCAATAAACAGTACCATAGGGATCTACATTTTCATGACTAAAAGATATTATGAATCCTAAATTCTCGAGTAGTGGATCCCCTTCACCCAAGTCCAAAAAATTTCATTTGGTAGATCTCCAAAACCTATGATAACACGAATTTAATTGGATTGTGATATCGAAGTCCTTCCAATATATAAAACAAAAGACACTCTCAAGTGACAATCCCTTTACCCTTATCATGAAACACTTTTTCAATGGTCTCTTTCCCCAACCTAGGACCTATTCGAGCCCGTACATGGACAACTAAATAGACCCTTGGTTCCTATATAAAGTTCACATAAATGTTTTTTTCTAGTTGATCCATCACCCAAGGTACATATAGATCAGATATTTCTACCTCCCTTAGGTGAATTACATTCATCTCCGCTTAATTACTAAAAAAGTTACCTATTTTTAACCAAGAATTGACTAATACGAGACCTCTTTAAAGACCTATTTCAAGAAAAAAATTACAAATTTCCCATTAATATTGATCCATTATCCTATGTGGACAAAATAGAAGCCTCATAGAAAGCCTCCATACTGGAAATAATATAGTAAGAGACACACCTTCATGTCTACCATTAGGTATTCATTCCATTTGTATGAGGTTTCATTCACTTTTAATGATTGACCGGAAAGTTCCTTAGAATACATTCAAATACAGATTCCCTTAGTGATGAGATCCCTGATCTGAGGGGATGTGTCATGGATCTTTTAATCTCAGGCATGAGGGATAAGGATACATGATTAAATCATTTTCTCTTAGACCAGGGAACACCAATTCCCAATTGGGGGGGGTCAGAGGATCATGATTCCCTTTTCCATTGAGGGATTGTAAATTATCCTCCTTTATTCCAAAAGAACATGTTTTGGGAATCCCTCATAGATTAATCCACTTTATTTTTTTTGCAGGACCTCTCTGTCTTCATTTATTTCTTTATATCCATATACATGGATTGTATCCATATAGATATTCTGATGTGACTATATTGGGTAAAATGATGACTGGGGATGGGCATGCCAAATCCTACTATCTTTCCCCCTCACTTTGGGTCTTAGCCTAAACCACTATCTGACAAGGAAATTTGTATGATTATATAGATATACCACTTCATATTTTTTCTCACACCAAGAATGACTAACATAATCTTTCATGTTGGAGGTGATTGTGAAATCCACATGATCATAAACCATGGGCATCATTCCAAGTGTAATCCAAAACCAAATATGGCCCTCCTGTTTGGTATAATAATAAACCATGTCATCCTAAAGCCACCATTTAGGAATAAAACTTGTAATAATACCCAACCATACTCACCCCAAATTTTATCCTTCTATATGGTGTAAGACATGAAATTATTACTTTACTCTCTAAAAGGGGTATATTTCCCCATGAGAAAAACATCCAAAGGGACTTCATAGGTGTGGGTCCTCACAACAAACTATATGGGATTTGATTCCCAATAAAATTAGATACATAATAAGACTCTTCAAGGTCCAAACCTAGTATAAAAAATCCCCCCAAATATAATATGATCCATATCCAGAGTAGGGTTGCATCCTACATTGTGGGACATATTATTTCAATATATGTTTCATAAATATCATTATTGGGCCATATTCTTGATATTATCATACCCCATGTAACGACCCGAATCCAGGGCCTCATAACTGGCACCCCGTACCTGGTTCGCCACTTGACCTCAAGTGCGTTTCCCCAAACGCCAGAGGCTGCCGACTAGCAGTGAGGGCCTAGGTGATTCAATGGTGGAAATTATGCCCTCATTTGGTAAAGTATACAGTTGAAGAATATTAACATAACAATAGAGGAAGCAATAAACAGCACACGACAACTGAAACTAAATATCTTAAGCAATGTATAATATAATAATGATGTAGGAGGACACATATAACTATGAAAATCAGTAACAAAACAACGAGCTGAAATACAACTGAAACCAAAGGACTAAATGTAAATAGCAACTCCAGCAGCATCGCGAGCCAAATCCCGGTCCCATGCTCTCCATCTCCAACCAGAGATCAAGTACCTGAGGTAGAAGGGTCACAATCCCTACCTACACCTGCAACCATATAATCTGTTCGGGCCAAAAAGGAGGACCCAAACAGGGTGTGAGACAAATCCCATTAGGCAACCACCACAATATTTATGCCCTACTATTAGTGAGTGATATAGAAAAAGTAAAGGTAAATAAATACATTAATTAACTAGGAGTACAATATTAAATAATTCTACAAATTTCCATTCACATTCATTAAATTAAACAACCATGATGAACTAGTAAAACCCTCTATTTCAAGGTAAAGAAAATAACATAGCATGTATCTAAAAAGACTACCTAAACACAAGCAGTACAAAACCAAAGCTGGTTCTTTGGCTGGGTGGACTCGTCACAACCAACTATCAAAAATCACACTGACCCTCTGGGTGGATCAAACTAGCAGACCCCTATAGTCTAGTAATCAAACAAGGCATAGACACTTGGGGAAGCTCTTATGTCAATTCCCCTATTGTCTTGCAATGATAGCTACATACTCTATGAGGAAGCACTTATGTCTAATTCCTCATGTGGTCTCGATGCGTGGGTAAACTAAGAACCCTCTTGGGAAGCACAAAGTCCTATTCCCTTATGTCCTGCATATGAAACTAAAATCAACAGACCCTCTAGGGAAGCACTTAACCGTCTATTCCCTCTTTGATCTCTGGCACCGGGTTCTCATAGCCCTAAGCAGTCCAGTCGTGTGTAATCGACTGTCAGAAGCCCTAAATATGTTCAGAAACTACTTGCCTAATATATACCATGCATCAAAATAATTTAAACATCATGAAACCCAGGCAATTAGTGTAAAAAAGTAATTATCAATTGCAATAGGGTTTACCTCACAGGAAAACGGTGTCAAACGACGATAAACAGCCAAACAGGGGGAGAAACACATGTGGGGTGAACCTCAAACATGAAACCAAGAATATATTAGCAACAATTAAACATAAGATAACAAGAAATGCAGGGAAAACAACCCATAGGATCATAATCCTAAACCTGGGATTCCCGATACATGGGTATCTGGCACTTTTGCAACCAAAACTCAAAGAAAATCAACATAGGGAAACAAACCACCTACCTCGATCCTCGAAGATCGATATACTTGAACCTCAGCCCATGAATTAGGATAGAATAGAGTAGACCTTTAAAAATGTTTAAAACATTCAACCTCAGACAACTCACACGAGAGAAAGAATCAGGAAACAAGGCCCAAGAAGAACCAAGAACTCACCGCAATGACTCTTCCGCAATCGACGGAGTTCAATTCGGACAACCGGTGATGGATCGGTGGCTCGAAGAAGAACCGGCCTCCTCAGACACACTGGACAGAATTAGGAGGATAAGAAGACGTTAATGATCATTAGGCACAACCCCGGGTCGATTAATGAAATAAAAAAAAGAACATGATGTGTACTTTTAAAGTACACGGTGTGTAGTGGGTTTTTCTGTACTCCGCCAAAATCGGCTTCCACACCACCCCTACACACCGTGTGTGTGGCCTGGGCATGACCAGCACACAGATTCAGGAGGGAAAAGAGTACATGATGTGTACTCAGAATGTACACGGTGTGTACTTCAAAAATTTCCAGAAACTTTATTTTTCCCAAAAACTCCAGAAAAAGAAAAACATACCTCAAACAATGATCCGGGTTCTTACAAACTTCCCCCCTTAAATAAATTCGTCCCCAAATTTCCCTAACATGGCGTAGAAGAAGAAGAAACCTCGAACAAATCTGGACACTGCGATTGAACATCGACCTCCCTTTCCCAGTTCTCATTCTGTACTCGCTCGTGCTATCATAGCACCCGTACTAGAGGAACAGGCTGACCACAAAGAACTTTCATACCGTGATCGAAAATCCTGATCAGATGCTCCTTGAAAGATGCATCCTGCTCCAGCTCAACCTTCTCGGGTTGAAGAACATGATACGGGTATGAGAAGTACCGTTGAAGCCGAGAAACATGAAAGACGTTGTGCATGGTCTGGTACCTCTGGGGTAACTGCATCCTGTAAGCAACCAGCCTGACTCTCTCCAGAACCTCAAACGAACAGACGTATCTCGGTGAGAGTTTCCCATGTCTCCTAATACTCTTATGTCCCAACCTTGGGGTAACACGTAGGAAAACCTAATCTCCAACCTTGAACTGCAAAGGTCGTCTCCGCTGATCAACATAAGTCTTCTGCCAAGATTGTGTTGTAGCCATCATCCTCCGAATCAACTCTATCTACTCTGAGGTCTCCTGAACAATCTAAGGTCCTAGCAAAGCTGCCTCTCTTGCCTCTAGCCATCATAAAGGTGATCGGCATGTCCTATAATACAAAGCCTCGTAAGGTTCCATCTGAATAGTCTCCTTAAAACTGTTATTGTAGGAGAACTCCACCAAAAGAATATTCTTCTCCCAAGTACCACCAATGTCTAGAATGCATGCTCGGAGCATATCCTCAAGCACCTGGATTGTACACTCAGACTGGCCATCAGTCTGGGGATGGTATGCTGTACTCAAAAGTACCTATGTACCCAAGGCCCTCTATAGACCCTTGCCAAAGTGCAAAGTAATATGCGCATCGCTATTTGAAACAATGGATGGTGGAACTCCCTAAAGACGTACAATCTCTCGGATGTACAAACGTCATATCTCATCAACACTGAAGGTATCCTTGATCGGCAAGAAGTGTGAAACCTTCGTGATCCTGTCTTCTACAACCCAAATCACATCATTTCCTCGAGGCGATCTCGGTAAACCTATCACGAAATCCATCGTGACATCATTCCATTTCCACTCAAGAATGGGTAACTGTTGTAAAAGCACTACCAGGTGTTGATTCTCTGCCTTCAACTGTAGATAGGTGGAACACCTCAAAACAAAACCAACCACATCCTTCTTCATACCTGGCCACCAATACAGATGGTGTATGTCTCGGTACATCTTGGTGACACCAGGATGAACTGCTAAAGCTGATGCATGAAACTCCCGCATCAGATCCTCAGGTATGTCTGCTGAAAAACATACGCGACCATGAAAACATAGCACCTCATCATTTACCACTGTCCACCCTAGAGTGGGGTCTCCATCTAACACACCCTCCCATAGGACTAGGCCCTCTGGGTCCAATAGCTACCTTATTCGAACTCGATCTAAAAGAGTAGAGGTAACGACTACAGAAGAAAGAACTTTCTAACCCTAACTATTTTCCACCTCCAAATACATCTCAGAGAATAGAGCCATGATCTGCCACTCACTGCTGGCCTCCTGAACAACCTGAATATGAGTCCTCTTGCTCAGTGCGTCTGCTACAGCATTGCCTTTCCCAGGAGTATAAGCAAGCTCGAAGTTGAAGGACTATAGGTACTCGACCCACCTACGATGTCTTAGATTCATGTCACGCTGTGTGAATATATTCTTATGGCTATTGTGGTCAGTATATACCACAAAATGTTCTCACATGAGATAGTGTGTCCATCAATGCAAAGAATGAACAATAGAAGACAACTCTAGGTCATGCATAGGATAGTTCTTCTCATGGGGACTCAACTGCTGAGATCCGTATGCAACAACACGATCTTCCTACATAATCACTTCTCCAATCCCGATGCCAGATGCATCACAGAAAACTGTATGACTTTTACCCAGCTCTGGAAGAACTAGAATCAGTGCTGAAGTCAATCTCCCCTTTAGCTCATGGAAGGATGAGTCGCACGCTTTCGATCAAACATACCTCACACCCTTCATAGTCAAGCCAATGAACGGAGCTGCTAAGCATGAGAAGTCCGGTATATACCTCCTGTAGTAACCAGCCATTCCCAAGAAACTCCGCACCTCAAAGACATTCTTCGGTTGTTCCCAGGTAACTACTTCTCTCACCTTTTCTGGGTCTGCTGATACTTCTGACTCTGAGATGACATGGCCCAGGAAGTGAATCTCATTCATCATGAAGTGGAACTTTGAGATCTTAGCATATATATTATGCTCTCTCAGTGTACTCAATAAGATCTCAAGATGGGTAGCAGGGTCGTGTCGAGTGTGAAAGTACACCAAGATATCGTCCACAAAGACAATGATGAAAGAGTCCAAGAAGGGATAGAAAAATATGCTCATTAGCACCATGAAAACATCTGGCACATTTGTGAGACCGAATGGCATAACTAGATACTCGTATAGACCATACCTACTTCGGAATGCTGTGAGAGGTATATCAGATGGTCTAACCTACAACTGATTATAGATGGATCTCATGTCGATCTTTGAGAATACCATGGCTCCTAGAAGATGATAAAAAAGATCATTAATCCTCAGAAATGCATATCGGTTCTTGACCATCAACTGGTTCAGCTTCTGATAGTCCACACAAAGTCGTAAGGTACCATCCACCTTTTTCACAAACAGCACAGGCAAACCCCAAGGGGAAGTACTGGGTCGGATGAAACCCTTAGCCTGCAACTCCTCCAACTACTTTATGAGCTCTTGCATCTCAGGCATAGCCATCCTATTAGGAGGTATGTATTCCGGTGCTACTCCTAGAACAAGATCCATAGAGAATTCTACCTCACGCTCCGGAGTCACCCCTGAAAAGTCTTCTGGAAAGAAATCTTGAAAACAGACAACTACAGGAGGAAAGTCCATCTGAGCGGTCCCCTGATCATCCAGATATAAACTAGCTATCTAGGCTGTAACACTGCCCAACCCATGATGCTCTGGTCTAGCTTTTCTTTCCTGGACATCCCATTAGCCCTTTTTAAGAAAGGACCCTTCCCTCTGGTGACGTGAAACTCACCATATGACTATAAAAATTAACAAAGGCCTGAAAAGGAACTATCCAGTCCATTCTGAGAATGACATCATAACCCGTCATCTCAAGGACATAAAGATACCACAAGAAGTGACACCCACCAACCTCAAGGGGGTACTCCTTGCACTAACACCCACTAGTTGTTCTATGTACCAAAGGAGTTTCTAGTGCCAAAGTATCCTTATCTGTAAGGATAGTAAGTCTATGGCTCTCCACAGTGTGAATAGAAATAAAGCTATGAGAAGCTCTGATATTGAAAAGTACAAAAGATAAAAGTAAGGCTACTAAGATCTTACCTCGAACTATGGATGGTCTAGGATCTTACTCCTGATGAATCTGCTCTACTGCCAATGTCTGGCTAGTATCGCGGCCCTATGTAGCAGCATGATATCCCTGAGCTGATCCTCCCTGAGCCTGACCACCGCATCCGCGACCTCGACCCTAGCCTGAACGACCTGAAGGACTCCAGCCCCCAGTCTGCTACAGAACTGGTAATGTTGCTCCTATACGAGGAGTAGAAACTGATCCTCCATCACTAGCTTCTGGATGAAGAACCCTGCAAAAATGCTGTAGATGACCCATCTTTCCGTAGGCTCGACACTCCACTGGATCTCTCAAGCACTGAGGATTTTTATTCCCACTCTTTCCAAACTGATAGCATACCACCATGTTGCCGGATGGAAGCTCCCATCTACTAGAAGTAATACCTCGCTTCCTCGAGTCACCTCGAGTAGACTCACAGTGGCGCTTCCAGCTATCCGCATGAAATGAGTCAGCTTTGGATGTTGAACCTCCCTGGTCAATAGCTCCAGTCTCCCTCAGATTTATTTTAGTGTTCAACACCTGGTTGAGTATTAGGGTAATATAATTCAACTGGAAGATGTTCCCCTACGATCTGATCTCTGGTTTGAGTCCTTCCTCAAAATTCCTTTCAAAAAACAGCTCACCATTTCCCAGAACGGGAGCAAAACGCTGTAACTCAGTGAAATAGGAGGAATACTCCATAACAGAAAGAGTACCCTGTTACAAATTCATGAACTCACTATCCCTGTCGGCCCTTAGCTTCACCGGATAGAAGTAGTCGTAGAACGTACGCTGGAACTCGTCCAAAGCCATAGTTCGCTGCCGCCCTGCCTACCAGAATACATCCCACCATCTCTTGGAAGAATCTCACAGTATGTAAGACACGAGATTCACCCTTCTGTCTGGGGTTGTCTCCAGATGTTCGAAGATTAAAAGCATGGTTTCTAGCCATGACTCTGCAGCTTGAGGTCCTCCGTCCCCTGTTAATGTGTGAGTATGCTGCTATTGGAAGACTCGCCTCAGCTCTGCCATAGACGGGGTAGGATGCTGGGCTCCATGGAAGGTCTGCATTAACCTCATGAAACCCTCTCTAAACTGAGAATCGACACTAGTGTCTGGAATCACTGCTGGTGCAATGTCCGGAACGATTGGTGGAACTAAAGGTAGTCCGTGGTCTGCCGTATCAGGCGTACAGTCACTGCATGGTTCCTAGCTTGCAACGGGAGGACGTCTTGGGGGCACAGTCCTGAAAGGTCAAAAGCACACTCCAGATTTAGGATTAACAAGGAAAAAAAACACAAGAGTACAAAACAAGACCAGGAGGGATAAAACACTTATGTTTGCAAAACATGACTACATGGCGTGTATTTAAACTACATGGCATTTTTGTTAAGCCTTCTACATGGGCGTGTACTTCCGCCACCACTAGTCATGTAACATCCCAGACTACACGGTGTGTTGTCCTAAAAAATGGTGTGTCCTTGAACTCCACTCCCCTGCCCGAGTCTATTTACACGGCTAACCTACATGGTTCTCCTTATTCTAAACTACACGGCATGTTCACTAAAGACACGGTGTGCACTAGACAGGTTTCGGCAGCCCGTGTAGCGGTTACACGGCCGGCTACACGGCTGACCCCTACACGGCGTGTTTCGAACAACACGACGTGTATAATGATGGAGCACACCGACCCGTGTTATTCGTGACACGGCTGAGTACCCAGAAGGAAACTACACGGCGGGTTCTTACCACACACGTCTTGTACTAGACAGGATCTATGACCCGTGTAGCAGGTTACACGGCCGACTACAAGGCTAACCTCCTACACGGTGTGTTACGAACAAACACGGAGTGTATAGGAGAAGATAACACCGACACCTGTTGTTCGTGACACAGTCGGGTACCTAGGAGAAAACTACACAATGTGTTCGTATACACACGATGTGTACTACATGAGTTTTCCCGACCTGTGTTGTTTGTGACATGGCCTGGTACACGGTTGACTACCACATGACGTGTACTTAAGGAACACAGCGTGTCCCTGAAGACTCTCCGACACCCCATGATTTTGTTCACACAGTCAGTAACATGGTTTAAAAACTACATAGCATGTATTAATAAAGTACATGCCATGTATTCTGGGTTTTCCCGGCCAGTAGCTCAGAAACTGCACTGAATGCCAGAAACACTGAAAAAAAACATCTATGTTCCAAATTCCAATATATCGGGGCCCCTACTCCATGCGAATCAAATATTGGCATCATAAAAATGCATATATCAAGTAAAACATCATAGCAAGTATGTCCGTCACATCAACTATCACAACAACATGCATAATTTATCACAACATCTAGAACATCAACATGAATTTCTAATGCACCCTAGATGGCATGGTAAAATGCATGACATGTGATTTCCTACTCAATGCTTATATGATGCTTTAGATGGCACACCCTCATCTCATCGGGATGCAAAAAAATAGAACCACAATCATATAAACGGTAACAGCACAAACATGTTTATCACCCAACTGTGAAATATAAGAAACTGTAACACTTGAAAATACTGAAAATTGTAATTACGAGGTAATATACCTTTTCCCTGTACATGGGTTAATTACTCCCGGACACATTTATGTACTAAATACCCATTTTTTCCTATCCTTGTCTGTTGTTGCAAAACAGTAAGGCAATAGAAAAGAAGAAGACTCCTTTGATACCACTTTGTAACGAACAAAAATACATGCCCTCATAAATGGCACCCCGTACCTGGTTCGCCACATTACCTCAAGCACATTTCCCCAAACGCCAGAGGCTGCCGACTAGCAGTGAGGGCCTAGGTGAGTCAGTGGGGAAAAAATGCCCTCATTTGGTAAAGTATATAGTGGAAGAATAATAACATAACAATAGCGGAAGAAATAAATAGCACACAACAACTAAAACTAAATAGCTTAAGCAATGCATAATATAATAATGATGCAACAGGACACATGTATCTATGAAAAGCGATAACAAAACAACGTGCTGAAATACAACTGAAACCAAAGGACTAAATGTACACAGCAACTCTAGTAGCATCGTGAGCCAAAGCCTAGACTCATTCTCTCCAGCTCCAACCAGTGATCAAGTACCCGAGGTAGAAGTGACACAATCCCTACCTACACCAGCAACCATATAATCTATTTGGGCCGAAAAGAAGGACCCAAACAGGGTGTGAGACTAATCCCAGTAGGCAACCACCACATGATTTGTGCCCTACTATTAGTGAGTGATATAACAAAAGTAAAGGTAAATAAATACAGTAATGAACTAGGAGTACACCAGTAAATAATCCTACCGATTTCCATTCACATTAATTTAATTAAACAAATAGGAAGAACTAGTAAATCCCCCTATTTCAAGGTAAATAAAATAACACAGTATGTATCTAAAAAGTCTACCTAAACACAAGCAGTACAAAACCCATGATTGTTCTTTGGCTTGGTGGACTCGTCACAACCAACCATCAAAATTCACACTGACCCTCTGGGTGGCTAAAACTAGAAGACCACTATAGTCCAGTAATCAAACAAGGCATAGACACTCCGGGAATCTCTTGCGTCAATTCACCTATGGTCTTGCAATGATTGCTATAGACTCTCTGATAAAGAACTTACGTCTAATTCATCCTATGGTCTCGATGCGTGGGTAAACTAAGAACACTCTTGGGAAGCACAAATCATATTCCTGTAGGACTTGCGTACAAAACTAAAATCAACATACCCTCTAGGGAATCACTTAACCATCTATTCCCTCTTTGATCTCCCGCACAAGGTTCTCACAACCCTGAGCAGTCCAGTTGTGTGTAATCGACTGTCAGTAGCCCTAAGTATGTTCAAGAACTACTTGGCTAATAGCTACCATGCATCAAAAGATTTTAAACAGCAGGCAACACATGAAATTAGTGAAAACAAGTAACTAGAAATTGCAATAGGGTTGGCCTCATAGGGAAACGGTGCCAAACGACGATAAACAACCAAACAGGGGGAGAAACACCCATGGGGTGAACCTAAAACATGCAATGAAGCATATATTAGCAACAATTAAACATAAGCTAACAAGAAATCTAGGGAAAACAACCAATAGGATCGTAATACTAAACCCAGGATACCCGATACATGGGTATCCGACACTTTTGCAACCAAAATTCAATGAACATAAATATAGGGCAACAAACCACCTACCTAGATCCTCGGAGATTGATATACTTGAACCTCAGCCCGTGAATTGCTCTAGAACAGATTAGATATGCAAAAACGTCTAAAACATTCAACCTCATACCACTCACATGAGAGAAAGAATCAGGAAACGAGGCCCAAGAAGAACCAAGAACTCGCCGCTGCGATTCTTCTGCAATCGACAGAGTTCAATTCGGACAAACGGTGATGGATCGGTGGCTCGGAGAAGAATCGGCCTCCTCGGATGCTCTGGATGGAATTAGGTAGTGAAGAAGAAGTTAGTTATCATTAGGCGCGAACCGGGGTCGATTAATGAAATAAAAAAATTAAACAGCGTGTAGTGGGTTTTTCCGTACTCCACCAAAATCAGCCTCCACGTCACCCCTACACACCATGTGTGTGGCCCGGTCATAACCACCACACGGATTTGGGTGGGAAAAGAGTACACGACATGTACTCAAAAAGTACAGATCGTGTACTTCAAAAATTTCCAGAGACCATATTTTTCCCAAAAACTCCAGAGAAAGAAAAACTTACCTCAAACTAGGATCCGGGTTCTTACACCCCATATAGGGTCCCATAACCCTTCCACATTCCATGGTATGCCTCTTTATACACCCACACTGAATTATTACTAGGTACATTTTTTCTTGAAATCCTTACAACATGAAGTTAAATTACATAGTCTGGTACTTGTCACATGACCTTAAAAGATATGATGTGGCCTATTATGTGGAACCAATCTATGTTGGTTTGTTATTCCATTCCCAAGTATTCAATGGAATCCCATCATAAAGGTCTTATCTTAACATCAAAACAACTCCCATCACCCTGGATTACAATACAGTCCAAAGAACCCCACTATGTGGATCAAAACCAACATTGTAATAATAAATGAGAAAAAGGAATCTATATTCCATTCTTATAAAAACTCTATTTATTAAGAAACTCAGATACCTAGTGATATCTCCACTGATGAAGAACTTTATATATATAAAAATGATTTTCAATTCCATATATGGTAATTATTGGTTGGAAATTCAAGGGAGACTCATGCCATATTTGGGAATAGAGGAAGTATTCATGACCATATATTAAATATATAAGAAATTCCTTAAGTATGTAACACCCCCAAGGGTAAGTGGATCCTAACCTCCCATCCTATCAACCAATGTGAGTTCTTCAGTATAGTTTTCCATGTTTCCGAATGAGCATCTACCTTTGGAATATAGGTCTATTAGTCATCAATAATGTGTGAATCATTGGGTCATTCCTATTCTATGAATAAACCCCATTGGAAACCAACCAGAAGGGACAGTTGTGTATGTTTCACTTTTAGTGCTTGTTCCACCAAAACATCAAAACATCATTCCATCACCACATGGAATTCTTGGACGAAACATAAAATGTAAATACCATGTAACTGATTGTACAAAATTTCACACCCTACAATCAATGTTTGGATGCATGATTTTAAAAAACATAATATAATATTAATATTAATATATATATTTCATAAATTTTTTATTATGAAAATTTTTACATAGAAAGTGAATTTAAATTTTCAAGAAAAACATGAATAGTACTATGAATTAAAATTCAATGTTATTGATGGAAAATGCATCTACATAATTTAAGAAAATAGCCTTAAAATAATTTTCCATTGGAGATAAAATATGTTTAAAATAATAATCATGATGAATACCTATCCAAACTGTAAAAAAATTAAAGACATCATTATTAATTAATTTTTATAAATCAACATCTATTTTATCTTCAAAAAAATCCTCTTATTCTATTTTTGTGAAAAATTAAGGCTTTAAATTAGGTCCTTAATTTTAACACAAGGGATAATAATTTTTTTCAAAACCATAAAAATATATTTTTTATGTTATAAAGTGATGGGATATTTCAATATTCATTTTTTATTTATCATTATAGATTGGTTCTCACTAGGGATGAATAAAAATATTTCACTTTTCAAATTTCAACCAAGCTATAAATGGATTCTTCACCAAAGGTTACAAGGTACATTGATATATTCAGCCTTTCCAAATTTTTAAACATCCCAATAATCTTTTTTCCATGAATCCTTATAAATGAAAATAAATTAAAATTATTATTTACTAGTTTACAAGTAATTATTATCGAAATTTAACGTCGTTATAATTTAAATATGACTTTTCTAATATAGATGTTTAATTTTATGGAAAAAATTAAAGAAAACAATTTATTAAATCAATACAATAATTATATGATATGATGATATAAATATAATGTAAATAAATATATCACAGAAATTTTTATACGTTTATCATTTATAAATTTAATTAAAAATAATGTTTATCTAAAATACAAATTTATTTCTAATATATACAATTTAAAAAAGTCATCCAATTGTAATTAATAAGGATGTAATAATACTGAATTTAGGTTATATATAAATATTTTATAATAATTACTTATATAAAAATTAATCAAATATAGAAGTTAATTCTTTTTTTTAAATTCATCTATCTTATACAAATTTTGAAATAAGGAAATTATAATTTCTTCACATACAAATGTGTAACCAATGTAGGTATTATTTATTATGGTAATACACTTATTTTTCAATGAAATTTTAACATTCCATTAAAATATTAATTTACTCCCTATAAATTGGTTTTTTGTTCAATGATATTGTTTACAAACAAAGATATTTGATGTATACATGTAAATTACAAATCCTCTAATTGTATTACATACTGTGTAATATTTTCTAGGAAGATGCCATGAATTTTCTTCACAACTTAATGTTATTACACTCAATGTATATTTTAAATGACATTTAACTTCCTAAAATCATATTTTAATAAAGTGTGATGTCTTTTTTCAGATTTGTAAATCATTAATTAAAATACATGAACCAAGGATACACCCCATTTAATTACCAAGAAACACATTTTTATGTTAGAAGTGTAAATTATATTCATTCCCTTTTACCAGAAACACTTTCTATCTTGACATAGTTCCTTAACATAGATATTTGGTCTCCTCAAAACATTTTTCTTCGATGATAGAAGTGGTGTCCACCTCATTCTATCTCCATCAATCAATTAGATCACATCTACTGTGTTTTCTTTCAGTATCTATTTGTCCCCTTATTATATTTTGATAGATCATCCAATCATTTATGTATCCAATCTTTATTTTGAAGGATATTTTATTCTAGGTTGGTTTCATTGATCTCTAGTACCTTTATTATTCATTTTCATTCCCCATTGAGGTTTTTATCAATTTTTTTTCCTTTAAAATGGTATGTGGTCCCATAATTGGTTTCTCTATAATTGAAATGGTGAACTAATATATTAAATTGAAATTATTTTATAATTGATTTAGAACCATTGAATCGATCCCATATTTTAAATGGGCATAGAAATTTTGTAAAAACCAAAATTGAAAGGGATTTTAAATTTTTGGGTGAATTTTTGAAAAAGGAAGGATCATTTTGGAAATAGTTTGGAAAGAAAATATTTTATTTCGATCTTTATAAAAATAAACAATTTGGAAAATGCTTTAAATGTAATTAAATGTTGAAAAATATTGATTTTTTTAAGTGAGAATGCATGTTGAAAATTGATATTGGGAAATTGAATTTTGATGTGTTCAAAATTATCGATAGATTATTTTTTGATGTCATTTTTATAGAGGTTGGAGTGGAGGCAATTTCCATTAAGTGGGAGTGGATTTAATTTTCTCATAATTTGGAGTGAATGTAATTTTCCCTCATGTGAGAGAGGATTAAATAATTCTTGATGTGGGAAGGGGGATGTTTACTTTGTTATAAATTACATATATTTATTGAACTTTTTTATTAATGAAAGATAAATTATATAAACTATTTTATATAAAGTGTTCTCTTAAAGATATTTGATACTTATTTGACATATCATACATTTATTTGAAATGAAATCATGTTTTGTTTTAAAATATGAAAAATAAACTTTCAGGACTTACCATACATTATTTAATAAATTTGACTACATAAATTGTAATTTGGTATGGTATCGATTATAAAAGACTTTGTGTGACCCAACTAGGATGAATAACTAAGACAATGTCAATTCCATTGTGTTTTGGATATTTTCTTCATCCTAGTTTGAGTAAAGAGATAAAACGTCATGAAGGAGGTGAATGATCTTGATCCTTTGGGATAAAAGTAATATAGGGGACTAGTAGATACAAGATCCACTTATTACATGGAAAATTTGAGTTATACCATGATAAATATTGTGTATTTTATGATGCACAAATTTTTGTTTTTTGATACCAATTTTTCAACTCCTTTCTCCCTTTGGAGTGTCAATCAAATGTACTTGTAACCATTTGTCCTATGATGTTGGGTGGATTATTCATCCAATATTAATCTTATAATAAACCACTTGAAAGTTACCAACCCATGTGGATTTTTAATGTACAACATTCCATGTCATAATAAAATAAGGTATTAGGTTAGTCGTGTGGGTTTGTGACAATGTTTTATAAGGGGTCCATGTCGAGTATCTTTTCATAGTGTTATTTTGTAATTTGGAATGTCATATTAAGACATTTAAGGTTTTTATAAGTGTTTTCATGTTCAGATACCATCGTAACATTACTTTTCTCACTATGGGTGGTTCGGGGAAGGTTTATTGAAGAATAATTTTATATGATTCTATTCATTTCCAATACATTAATTTGGGTTTATTGAAAACAAAATCTAAAAAACATATCTAATGTGTATGATATTCACATTTTATTTTCTTTAGTTTCTAGTATATGTATTTTTTTCTATATTTAATGATGTTTTATGATGGTTTTTAGCATCATACATGAAATAGGACATTAGAATTGATCTCATGAAGAGGATTGTAGTGCGTGAAGAGTAGTTCCTCCCATGGACCAAAATATTTTTGAGATAATTGTGTATGATGTATGAGATCTGGGATAGTATCCTTCATGTATTTATATTAATGATCTAGTTGTATAACCATAGAGGTTTTAATCTCAAAATCTTACTCAAGAGTCCCTTCTACAGAAGAAACCAACAATCCAAGCCTCTAATGAACCACAAGAAGATAATTTTTTAAAGAATTATATAAATTTTTTCTGATTTCATGGAAACACTGAATTTCAATAACTTGAATGTTCCTACATTAACATAGAGTGACCTTTTATGAGATGGTGGTATTCTATGGTTATGGTGAAAAATATTGAGTGTTTAGAGTTTATTCACTTTGAGATTCATTTCATTGATAAGTTCTATCGAAATATTTTATTTTTTATTGAGGCCAGGAATTTTATCAAAACCAATCAGAATGACCATGCCATAATGAAGTAAAAAAACCTCTTTACTAGGATTTTGTAGTGGTCACCAATGATTTTATATTACGATAAGTTAAATAATTTAGAGTTTGAGATGTTTCATGGACATGATATTCGTTCTCATTTTTTCATAAAGAATATTTTCACCTATGATGACATGATATATATAGAAGATGATGGTTGATCTTGATTTAGATAGTAATTCAATGTTTAAGGGATTTAATTTTTCTATTAGTTGAAGTTATTTATGTTACCTTCATGTAAAGAGTAATCGTGATGAATTTCATGGCGGTTCTTGTTAGTTGGAGTCATCTAGACCTCCTATAGTGACTAGAACAGGATGTTTGACTTGTTTCTATTGTGTAAATTTTGGGGATTTGAGATGCTTCAGTTTTTAGATGATAAATTCATGCATTAATTTTTGTATCTTAGATATCCTAGAATAATTAAACAATTTATTTTCTTATCCACACATAAGAAAATGGTCTTCATTACCTAAAATTACTAAGTTCCAATATGATACTTTGAGATTGATTGAATTACATCACAAGACATTCTGAACGATGATTATTCATGTTGTGGAAGAGTATCCAAGAATGCATTTATAGGTCCAGTGACTAGGAGAGACACCATAGCTATAAAATCTTCTTGGGAAACTACTTTTTTTGATACTGGTGACTCAAATTCAATTATATCAAATCATTTTTTTAAATTGTTAAATACACCTACAAGGTTATTTTTTATGATATATATATAAATACACCCCATAAAATAAAGATTTAGTAAGGTATTTATTATTTTATTAGGGTTTCTCATTAGCATAGATTCATATTATCTAGGATTTTGTGGTTCTCCACATAAAAACTATTTATGTAATTTTCTGTTTGGATTTTCTCAGTACTAATAAATCTCAAATTTAATTCAATCTTCAATGGGTATACCTTTCCATTCCCTATGTGGTGGGTCATATTCTTCAGGGAGAATTTTACCCTATTTCATGTCGATATTATCTTTCTATTCTAGAGTAGTTAAAATTAAAATCAATGTTTTCTTTTGTTTTTGAACATGTTCCTTTGAGTGATATTCCTCCTCCATCTTTCATCGAGTTTCCCAACATGTTTCCTTCCTAATTCTCCAGTTTTCCATCAGTATGAGAGGTTGAGTTTTCTATTCATTTTGTTCATGATTACAAAAAAATGTGTATTTTAGCTTAATATATAGTACTACATGAAAATATCTTGTTGAATAATTAATGTGATTATAGATTATAAAATTTATTTATACACATGAGTGTGTTAGATAAGGTGGTAACTTTTTTTGTTGCTATGTCATTTTCTGGAACACTTTTCATGTGTGTTAATTAATGACAAATAAACCAAGTTATAGAAAATAACTAGTATTAATATATATGGATTGATTATATGCTCAACCAATTAAAATAGGATAAATTGTTCTTAATGATTTATATTTGATCTGGTTAAAACTAGTTTATAATAATTGAATCTATCATCCAAAATATAGCTTTATATTCATGTTAATTCCATTATGGGTATCATATCATGAAATTAGGTCTAATTAATTATCCTATAGTCATTATGTATTTTATTAATAGGATCATCCATGACTATATTTATATATTAATTGTGGTCATTGTGGATGAAATCCTTGTATAATCTCTGTCGGAGGAGGATCATGTGAGTCATCTGAAATTTGTTCTAGAATCATTGAAAAGTCAACGACTTAATGAAAACATATAGATATGATATTTCTAGATTTGGGAAGTGATGTTATTGGGAAACATGGTCTTAGAACATGGTCTATCATTTGATCATGTGTTGGTGAAATCTATTATGACATGGTAGAACCTGAATAATTTTTTTGATATTAGGAGATTCTTAGTTCTGGAGTGGTATTATCAGTGGTTTATGAAGGATTTATCAATGAAAGATTCTATGATGATCACTCTCACATCGAATGGAGTAATTTATTTTGGGGATGATATATTTAATAAATCGGTTGTTGATTTGAAACATCTTTTGACATTGCTGTTGGTCTCAACTCTTCTATAGGAAGTCCTGCACTACGTGGTCGTCTATGACCCAAAATGTTTTGGATTGGGAAGTGTTCTTATGTAGGGTGATCATATGGTAGCCTATAGTTCTTGAACCCTCAGGCCACATGAGAATAATTATTATACCAATGACATAGAACATTCCGCACTTATTCATGCAATTAAGAGTTATTAGAATTATGTTCATGGAGAATGGTTTACTATGTATTCGAAATACAATATCCTATGTAATATTTTCTATCAAAAATAATGGAATTTCAATCATAGGATTAAATTGTAGAACATAAAATCTTTTAATTTCAACGTTTTCCATACCTAAAGAAAAGGGAATTCCATTTTGAATGCTTTATATAGGAAACATCAGAACCAGTCCATGAATAAATCATATGAAAACAAAAAATTGATGACTCTATTTAAATATTTTCATTTTTGGGTATGAAAGGAGGAGGCCAATGATTTATTGAAAAGTGATCTGCTGAAAAATAATCTTCATGAGATTTTTCTTCAACAGAAGCTTCTTTATGAATAAACCCACATCAATTATAAATATCTTTTCTCTAGGGAGACCATTAGTTAATGAAAATTCTCATCCAATGGTATCCTATGTTTTCCGAAACCGTATTTGGTAATCCTTCTAGTGGTAATGGATGTTATGGAGGATTACCATAATTCCTTGTGGGAATTTCACCCCAAATATATTAATTTATATTAGTTTATTGGACAAATATTCTTGTGGTTAGGTATGAGATAATTCAATGTCAATTTTGTCTCACATTATTATACATGCTACTAGGTTAGGGATGAGCTCCAAAAACCAAAAGGTTTTTTTGTCGAACCTCTAGTGTTGAAATGGAAGTGTGATGATATCTATATGGAATTTTTGACTTGGTATAAGAATACCCAACAAAAATAATAATACATTAATGGTTGTGATCAATTATAGGACAAAATCATATCACATAATAACATTTGAGATATAACCAATGTTTAGGAGTTCAATGATATATGTGTTAAAAAGATTGTAAATTTATTGGGTTTACATATTTTATATTCTATGATATATGTCCTTATTTTACCACTAATGTTTTGTGAGGCCTTCAAGATGTTATGAAATATTACATTCCTTTGAGTACAACCAAGAATCTACAGACAGATGGCATGAAAAAGAGTCAGATATAGATTCATGAAACAGAATCCATTCCAACATCCTAGACTTTAGTCGAACATTGGATGAACAGTTATTATTGGTTTTATTTTCTTATAACAATAGTTATTCATATGTGATTAGAATGGATAATTTTGAGGTCGTGTATGTAAGGTTGTGTAAGTATATATTGTTGGGGCCAGAGATTGGTGATACTACCTTGGGGTATCTGATATTGGCCTAAGATATGATAAAATTGATATAATTTAGTTTTCAAATGATTTTTATGGAAAAGAAATGATATAAATCTTATGTTGGTCATCATTATATACCATTACTGTTTTTTTTCAGTAACCCGAGGTTCTTGAGAGATTCACCTCAGTTGGTTCACTGACGGAACAATAAAAAAGGGAAGCTTGCTTCTCATTTTCATTGAACCATTGATGTTGTTGAAAATGTTGTGAATGTGGAATATTATTTGACACATCCCCCATAGTTTATGTCAATATACAACGACTTCCATGTATCAAAACTTCATAAGTATCTTTTGAACCATAAAATGTCTTTAGTTGGGAGGATCTTGTTAGTTAGCCTGATTTATCCATTATTGATAATCTAGTTAGGATTTTTTATTCTAAGACAAAGTTAATTCATAAAAGTAAAATAAAATTGAACTACATGATATGGATTCATGATTCTCATTATCATGAGATGTTTGAGCATTAATGTAGTGACCCCACCACACAAGGCCTATGGCCAGTGTCTGCTAACAATACATTGGCATGATTACATGGAAGCAAATAAATAAGGACTGATAGTTTAGTAGTCATGGTAAAACGAATACATTCATGAGTTTGTATTTAAAATGAATTCCCAAATTAGATCATAGTTTTATATAAATAAAAATATTTAAGTATAACTTCATTACATCTAGTATATCCCTCCAAGTCATTCATACTATCCTTCTCGGACTCATGGGGAAAGGAAACATGATAAGGGTGAGCCCAAATTATCAATATGTTTATGTAAAGAAAAAGAAATAATGAATAAATAGGAATAAATTAACATGGATAGGTAAATAACTGAGAACAAATGACATTGAATAACTAGATAAGGAGAAAAAATATGGAAAGAACTAAACATAAACACATGGAATTTAATCAATGAAATAAAAATCCAATGCACCCATACATATATCAACTGAAAATATCATGTATGAAAAATAACTGAAACTAAGTGAGGTAATTGAATAATTATTAGATATTATGTCTAAGGAATAAGAAAAATTATATAATTAAGAACATTCACAATAAATTTTAATACATTAGATAAACACCCATTTAATTTTTTCCACTACATTGTCTCATGAGAGTCTATCGGTGCATTGAGTATCTATAAAATTTCTGAGCTCCCCCTATCATTACTAGTCTAAATCATTCCTCCATTCAAATAACCAAAATTATTAATATTCATTATAAATATCTATAATCAATATAAAATAAAAATTATCAATATTTATCTAAATAATCAAATAACAATCAATGTTGATACTATATATAAAATTGTATTATGATTTAATAAATTGCAGTATCCATGATAACTGAAATGGATCATTTAGGTAAAATTCATTGGTAAATTATAATAAAATATAGAATATTACTAAGAGAGTAAAAAATAAATCAAGGTAGATAAAATGGATATTTTTCATTCCCAAATCAATCATAATCTATTTAGAGGAATAATAATGATGGTATTTATTAAATATATTCCTATTGGAAGAAAATAAAGGGTTATTAACATTGATTAATAGAAATAAAATGATCTCTTAGGAACATTCTTCATGAAAATAACATTTCTTAAAACATTTCATTGAGAATCCCATTTGAAAAAAATGTCGTTTAAAATTATGAATTTAAAACTGAAATGGAAACATTAAGGAAATTACGACGACTAAATCTATACTTTCCATAAATGGTAAATAGAAAACACCTTTTTCATGTTAAAATGGTTAGAAAATGCCTTATTCAGAAATCATTAAAAAGATTCTTTGATAACATTGGTAAAATAAAAAATGGTTAAAAATGTATTTACTAAATATTATATTAAAATTTTTTGTAAAACAGTTTAGAAGACACTATTTTCATAGGAAACAATATTCTCCCACTATATAGATTAATAAAGCTGTGTATTCTAAAAAATAGTTTTGAAAAAATTTTGATTACCAAAGTCTACTAAAATGATATTATTACTAAATAAAGGTCACGAGTAACTGTAAAATAATAAAACTAAATGTTGTATTATATAGTGATAAAATAATTTCATTTTATTGATATTTATGTGTAAATAATCTCTCAAAAATGACATTGTAATGTAAACACTTAAAAATATTATAATGTTGGGGTGAGAATAAATCAATTAGTAGATTATGTGTTTCAATGTTAAATAAACATATAGAAGTGTAAATACATAAATATATAGTCAATTTCATTGTAAACATGATCATTGAAAAATAATAATAATGATCAATTAATATAATCTACAAAAAATAAATAGCGGTATGAAATTATTTTCCACTTGGTATGTTTTAATTGAAAGCCCCTTAGATGATATAATTAAATTTAAATCTAAAAATATCTTGAAAAATGATTGAATCATGATAATATATGGAAAAGTGGCATTACGCGATCCATATAAAATAAATTAGGGGGACAATCGTAATTTAATTATTTCAAGATAATGTTAACAATAACAAAATTAAGGTATATTGTGATGACAATAATCAGAAATGTTTTTGAGGAGAATAATCGTTAGAAATTCCAATGTGTCCCACTAAAAATTGAAACATTTTAATAATAATATCCATTAAATAATGAAATTAAATTAAACATATAATATCATGATAATAAATATTTCTTGATAAAATATTTCAAATGGTGTCGTATACACCTTAAAAATGAATCTATGTGAATAAAAACAAATAAGTCTCAAGTGAATGTAAGTTGAGATTAAATCTTATACCTTGCATCTGCCTTGACTTGTGTGTCTTTATATTCCTAAAAAATATATATTAATTGTATAATTTATTGATAAAATTTTTCATTTTTATCATAATTTTATTTCCCTTAATTCCATGTCATTTACAACTACATGATTAATTATGTTTACGTCAGGTGTTTGGACAAAATTTGGCTTATGTGTCAAAAACAACTTTGGTAGGTAAACTATGGTAAAATGGGTCATTATACAACAGATCAAAAATAATAATAATGAAATAATCATTATATTTTTATATAAATTATACTTCTAAAAACAATAATTATGTATGATTATTAAAAATTAGTCAACATTACAATCTTTTATATGGTAGATCGTCTGTATGCATGAGTAACATTCCTGTTTTTGAATGATCATTATGGAAAGAAGGTATATCACAAAATATCATTAAATAATGATACATATAAAATAAATAACATTTAATTTAATAATATATATTTATATATCTAATTATTGTGATGTAAAATGGTTCACATCATGTCAAGGAGACAGTTCTCCACATGTCCATGAACGATGTTATCACTTTTTAGCGTGTGAAAGGGTAAAAATGTAAATGATATATATAGGAATATATATATATATATATATTATTTTTATAAATATAATTATGAAATTAATAAAATATATTTATTTTATATATAACAAAATTTTAATTAAAAACATTTTCTATACATTCTATCTATTGTGTGATCGAATCACATCACTTTTAGGAGGCAGTAGTCAACACTTCCTCAAACGATGTTATAAGATTTCCACAAAATGGAGAGCATAATGATATATTTTATAAAGTAATTACTGAAGTATATTGAAATTATAAATAACATATATTACACACATATATATATTTTGTATTATAATGACCATAATTAAAGAAGATAAAGAAAGGAAAAACAATCATGGTTTCATAAGGTGGTAGTTCAATTTTTAATTACGCCCTATATTCTTTAAACTTTTTATGAGCGTGTGTGTATGTGTAGGCCTAATACTTATCATAAAAACGTTTTAGTATATTTTTTATACTTTTTATAATGTAATCATGTAATAATAATATTTTAGGGACTTGTGAATGCAATTAAAACTAAAATTCTTTAGGAAGTTTGTTACCTCTTAATCAAGAAACATATATTTATTTGTACAAAAAGGATTCCCTATATTGATTTATTCTCAATTTGAGTCTTATAGGATAATGGGAGGATTTTTCAGGATATATTTCGGAATATATATTTTTATCCAAAGTGGCATGAGTAGTGTGAGGAAGTGGGAGGAGTGGATGAATTTTTATATTAGAGGATGAGTGAAATTCTTGTAATATGTAGACAAAACAATTCTATACTAATTTTCAAATTTTTATGTACCACCCATAATATTCAAATTTCAATAAATTTGGTTATAGGGTTGATATATTTCCAAAAAATGCCTCATGGACACGTGTCTAGGTCATTTTCCCATTGAGATTAAGGCATTTTCCTTTATTAAGCATAAATTTATCTTAATCGTTGTCATTAATTTTAATTACATTGACAAGAAATTTGGTAAAAAAATTTGTTGAAAAAATTATACATAATAAATTGTTATGGTTAAAATTATTGAATAAAATTTTCCAAATTCAATTTACATATGTTGCAAAAATTAATTTAAATTTAATTCCACAGATGAGATGACTATGAAAGTTTTCAATGTAAAAATGATCAACAGTTTGGTATGTTTTTAAAGTCAATTTCAAATTGAAATTGACTAAAATGAAATTTATTAGAATAATTAATAAAAATATGCACTAATTAAACATTAAATGAAATTTAAATTATATTTTTACTTTATAAATAAATCATAAAAAAATGAAGTTTTGAACTAAAATTCAGTACTTTCTATAGTTCCCTAAAAAATGAAACCTCACAAGAATAATATAATAAATTAAACCTAACATATTTTTATGTTTTATTAATATTAATTTAATGATGAAATATAGAATCTATAAATGTTCCAAAAAATTGGATATTAAATAGGATCTCCATTAAAAGGTAATAAAAATGCCCTAATAAAAATATATTATTTTATGTTTAATATTGGATTTGTTTTTAACATATTCATATCAAATGAGTTCAATGAATATGAAAAAAAAATTCTTCATTATAAAATATATATTTTTAACTAAAATCACCCCATAATTTTATTTTATTTAGTTTATTAGGATAAGATACCTTTGTGACCATAAAAATAGTTATTTATGAAAATATTTACTTTTAATTGCATTAGTTCGTATATCCATTTTCAATTAATTTGTAACCAATGAGTTAATTTTATAGTTTTTTAAACCGAATTTTTTTATGTTATATAATAGTATTCATAACCACTAATTTAACGACTTGGATTGGTCTTATTATTTAAATTATAATATTTTACTAATATATAACTGTTTGAAATGACATGATCTTGCATGTAATAAATGCCATTGAAGAAACACATTGTTACATTTGTTTCACTGTAACTCAATGTTTTATTAATTAAAAGATATAAAACATATTGAATTTATTTAATTTAATAGACATATTGTATCTTTTTGGGATATTATATTCCTTTATGTGCCTGGTGTTATGTGTCAAACACACTATCGAATATAATATTCCTATATTAAAATTTTTGGGAATTAAATGATACCCACCTCAATTAAGTGGATACCTAAAATTTTATACTATATTTTTTTATAGATTTTCATATATTTTCTATCTTTTAAATCCCACATTGTGATAAGGGTTCATAATATATCGTCTATAAAATATAAAATATAAAGTACGAGGGTCACATGGACTAACATATGAGTAGGTCTCTATGTATTAGAACATTATTATCATTTAGAGATACATACTTAGATAAAAATCAAAAATATTTATAGGGATTGATTGACGTCATAAATCAAAAAAATGAGTGATCTACTGAAATTTGAGGGCCTCAAATTCCAAAATCAATGATGATTTAGATGACCATTGGTTCAATAATAATTAAGTTATTACGACAACAATTTGTTTCTATTTCATTTTTCCTAATTCTGGTTGATTTATGTACTATATAATAATATAATGAAATTGTTATAAATAGTATGTTTTAATTTAATGTGAACAATTCAACCATTTTTTATTGACATAATAAAATATAAATTCATCCATTATATAATGAAATTAATATCCAAAAATTAAAATTTATGATTAAAGGACTAAATTGAACATTTAACTAATAATAGGCCCTATAAAATTTTGAAAATCCTAACTATTTATCTCTAACTATTCTTGAAATTCAATAAGGTTAATACATTGATTTATAAACCGATAAAGGTACATTACTTGTCCATTAGTAATATTTATTCATCATATTGTTCAACTAAAAATAGTTACATATTAACCAGGAGACTATATACGCTTGTGGTTAGCATGAAACACTTATCATACATCGGTCAGGGGTTCATGTCCCGGGGTTTTACTAGATTTGATGGGTTTTCAGCTAATATAAAAGTTTTCCTTTTATAAAAAAAATAAATATATTTTTTAAATAATAAATATGATGCAATTATTTGAAATGAGGTATAAAAATAAATATCCTTTTAACCAAGTTTTTCAATAAATTACTGATACATAAATACTTTATCCATTAATTTCATAATACATCCTTCCATGGTTATGGGTTTATCAATAATATCATTTATTGGATTTCTATATCATGACCCCATATCATTATTCTAAAAAACTATAGGTTTAACAGATGTTATTCCCTGTAAAAATACATCATAATGGTTTGAAATGAAAATGTAAATTATCCTATGAATATTCATTGGTAGTGTCAAACTAGGTTTGTGGTAAGGCAGGTTGTCGTGTACCAGGATTCGCCGAGTCAGGCCTTACACAAATATTTAGTGTTCTTACTCATATGTACATTTGTTCCAAAACCAAATCCACTTGTAGTATTATGAATATGATGTACTACAAGAAAACCCACATAATATCTACTTTACCAAAATTATAGGGTTTTCTCCTACACAAATTATCAAATTATTACATAGCATTGTGTTTTGTAATCTACATTTACATAAATATAGTTAAGAAGGATTCTACTAAACATCCTTTGATACCAAATATTGCGACCCAACTTTATAAAACCTAGAACTAGTGTTTGTTATAAATACATTTGCATGCTTATAGGGAATCAAAACCCAAATGATAGAGAGTTTAGAAGGCATGGTAAACCAGATACATTAATGAGTCTTGTATTACGAATTAAAAAACTAATTAGAACAATTTTTTTCTAAATAATAATCCTCAAGCATAACATCATTACATCTAGTATATCCTTGAATATCTTTTATAGTACACATATTGGATTCGTATGGAAAGTAAACATTATAATGGTGGGCTCAAATGCTCAGAAATGGTATTTGGGGAAAAATAAATAACGAATAAATAGGAATAAATAAACATGTCAAGATAAATATCTAATAACACATTTCGTTCAAATAAAAATATGTGGAAAAATAAATATGGAAAGGTAAGACACTTAAACACATGAAATTTAATCATAGGACATAAATTTTAATATATCTATATATTTTTCGACCCAAGATATCATAGATGAATAATAAGTAAAACTAAATAAGGGTAATGATTCATTATTGGACTTCATTTCTTAGGCATATCAGAACCAATACCATCAAGACCATTCACATGATAGTTTAATATTACATATATAATCACATTAAAATTGTGAAACTAATTTGTCTCATGAGAACCTATCGGTGCATTGAGTAACTATATAATGTTCAGGATCCACTGATCATTACCAGTCTAAATAATTTCTTTTATAGAACAACCAAAATAAATAATATTCATTACCAAATATCTGTATTTAATGAATAATATGAAATTATAAATAATAAATGAAAGAATAAATAAATATGAAATTAGACACTATATGTTAAATGGTATACAGTTTAGGCAATAATAATAACCATGAAAATTGAAATGGATTGTTTAGGGGAAATTCAATTTTCAATGATCATATGAGATTTAGTATTTAAAGGGGAAAATAAATAAATAAAGTGAAGTTGAATATTTTCCAGGGAAAATAAGTAATAAACCACCCATATTATGAATAAGTATTGTATAGATAAAATATATCCCAATGGGATTCGAAGAAAGGGTCATTGTAATTGATGAATTGAAACAAAAATATATCTATAAAACATTCTTAAGAAAAATATACATTGTTTTTAAAACAATTTTTAAAATCATTTCATTTAAAACCACTTTTAAGAAAATTTCTTTTAAAAATATCCTTTTATGTATGCAATGGAAACATCAGTGAAACTATGAAGATTAAATTTGTACTTACTGTAAAAAGTTAAAAACATTCGTTTTTTATTCTAAAACGGTTAGAAAAATTCATTGTTCATAAGGAGAAAATAATATTCCAATAAAAACATTGGTAAAAAATATTGGTATAAATGTCTTTACAAAATAATGTTCAAATCATTTTTGTAACCATTTCATAAAATGGTGTTTTTATGAAAAAAAATTGTTCTCTGACTAAAAAGATAAATAAATATTAGTTTTCTTAAAAACATTCTCTCAATATTTTTTAGTACCATATAGAAGAAAAATGGTACCATTACTTATAAATTTCTTGAGTAACCATAGGAAAATAAAAATATATTTTTTATTAGAAAATGATCGAATAATTTCTTATGATGTAAATTTAAGTTTAAACGATACTAAATATAATTGTATTTTAATGTAATCCCTTGAAACTATTATAATGTTGGATTAAGAATAAATCAACTAGTTTATTATGTTTATCAACTATAAATCTACATATAGAATAGTAAATTTATCAATATACATTAAAATTCATTATTTACAAGATAATTTAGTTTTAATGAAAATGAAAAAGTAATATATCCCAATGGAAAAAATGGGTTACAAAATTAGTTTTCACTTAGTATCTTTTAACTCGAATCCCATTAAAATAAATAATTCAAATTGAATCTAAAATTATCATGATATCTAATTGAATCACGATATTATATGAAAAAGTGGAAGGGTGTGACCATATATAAGAACATAGGTCAACAACCATAAAGTTATTGTTTCAATAGAATGTTCAAAATAAAAATATAATTTTATATTGTAAAGGTAATCATTAAAATTTTTGTTGAGGATAATAATCATTAAACAAACCAATGTGTCCCATACCAATTTGAATCATTTTAACCATAATCTCCATGAAGGTAAAACATTAAAAGAAACATTGAATAAAATTATAATGAGTATTTTCATGTCCTAGCAAATCAAATGGAAGTATATACATTGTATAATGGTAACTATGTGCATAATAAAGAATGTTTAAATGGCATGTAAGTTGAGATGAAATCAATTACCTTGCATCTGACACGCCTCATGTATTATTTCATTCCTTAAAAGTATTATGTTCATAATTTAATATAGTGATAAAATTCTTCATCTTCATCATATTTTTTATTTCACTTATTACCATGAAATATACAAGTACTTAAACAATTATAATTAAGTTGGTTGTACTAACCAAATTAGTTTATGTTTAAAAAAAATTGGTAGGCTTGTTATAATAAAGGGGGTCATTATATAACATCTCCAAAGTAAAAATAATAATATAAATTGGATGTTTATAAAAAAAATTATACATTTGAAAATAGTCATCATATATGGTTTGAAAAATTAATCAAAATTACAATTATGAAGAGCATTGGTCGTACGTACTCATGAGTAATGTTCTCGGTTTTCAATGATAATTTCGAAAAGAAGGTAGACAAACTATATATTTCCATAATGATAATTATATCGTAAATATAATTTAATTGAACCATATATACATATATATATAATTCTTGTTATTTAAAAAGAATCACATAATGTGAATGATGTGGTAGTCCACATGTCCCCAAACAATGTTATCATATTTTAGTGTATGAAATGGTAAAAAATATGATGGTATATTGTAATTTACTTGACTGAGAGGCCACTAAAACAGTTCCTTAGGCCGAGTCATCACATGACATCAACTGTGCATCCTCGTATGCTAGATGATGACGAATAACAATGAGGGTCTAATTGGATATGTGGGGTGACTATAAACGTTTTCCAAAGTAATAAACAATAGATAAAAATTTAAATAATGGAAACACTAGTAAAAAACCAATAACATGCATAACAACCCACCCCAAAGTGGGTACAAATCATATCCAATAGTAAACATGCATTGACATGATATAGTTCATTGTAAACAAAACTCGAAAAGAATGAAAAAAATTGGAAGCTTCCAAAATGTCTTGGATCTAAGTCACAGACCCCATCTGTGCACATACTATAAACATGACACACTTCCCAAGCATGGGGCCCTTGCCCTTTCCTTGACCTGCAACCATGAAATTTTCTCAGGTATCCAACGGCGGCCCGAGCAGGGTGTGAGTATAACATAGTATACCACCACAAATGGTGTCTAAAAAATACTCAGTAAAATTTGATACATCATGCATGTAATAAATAATGGTGATTAATGGTAAACAGTTCAATAATCCATTAAAGAAAATGTTCCTTTAAAATAATTCTACCATTAAATCCCTCTTTACTACATAGGAATCACATTGTTTAATCTATATTTTTCATGTGTTAAATGTATTAGAGATGTTCAATATTCTCAAGCATATGGGAATAAAATAAAGTCATATCTCACTAGTCTTCTTTTGATAAAAACCACATTATCCACACCTAAATGCCTCATTCTCGGTTGGATACAACCATTGGGGGAATAAAACTCTATCATCTTCCCTAACCCATGCATTTGGGAGTAGAGCTTGAACCTTAGTCCAGCTCGACCCATGGCCATTGATCCTCAATTCTGTACCCCACTCTACCAAGCGGGGTGAACTATTTTATATATCATTAACCACAATTAACCATATCACAACAAGCATAGTCAATATCATTTGCAACATCACAACAATATCAATAAGTTGAAAATTAAAATAAATTCATCAATCCATTATTGATATCACTTAACCCATTATCCCCATTACCCATTTCCCATGCCTATCTCACAATGCATATTCATGTGGAAAATTAATTCCTTATCATATTCCCATTTATCCCATTTAACCTATTTATATGCCAACCAGACAAACCATTAACCTTTAACCACACTAGAAACAACTGGCCACCATCCATCATAACTCGTTACATAAACCAATTAACCAACTCATTAAATCTCTACATCATTATGAGTCAATTTCACTACTTACATTACTATTAGCCAAATCAGGAGGGGCGGAGCACCCCATTGGTGGCCCTAATTTTGTCATGTTATCCTCCTTGCGTTCCAATGTGATCAAGAAGGGATCAATTAATCATTTAGATATCCAATACACCCAATCATGTTAATGGCATCAAAAACACATCAGGAAGGGAACACGAATAAAACCTTACACACACAAATTTATGAATATATTATGGAATATAACATGTAGTCCACATATCTTGAATAAATTGGAGAAAACATTCCTAATAGAGTTCATATAACCCGATTCAACAACCCTTGGAAGCATTAACCTAAAACTCATTGAAAGGTAAGGGTTTTTGAGCTTCGGAAGGAGAGAAGGAAGAGATACAAACCCTAAACCAAAAAGAGAAGAAAGAGTGAGATTAACCTTATCCAAAACATCAATCTACAAATAATGACACTACGGAAAACCCTAATATTGGGTAGATTGATCCATGTAATATCTTCAAGATTATGGGGCATCACTAGGGTTCAAGGGAGACGAAAATGGGAAAATCCTAATTGGAAACTAAAATCCCGTAATGTCATGTTTGTAATTTTATCAAAGTTACTAGGACATATGGTTTTTGAAATAATTTTAAAACCATGTGGATGATATTTTCTAAAAAAACCTCCCTTGCCTGGTTACCTGAGATTTCCGCATGTTTTTCACTAACTGTGTGCAAACCGTGTAACATGCCCAAAAACCCACTTTTTCTTCCTCATTAATGTTCTGAACTCCTAGAACACCCACAGGTCATCACATGAACTTGGGAAAACAATTATTTATCAAAAATAAGGAACATAAAATGAAATTTAAATAGAAACATACCTTATGGGAGATCTGGGATCTTACAACCTCCCCACCATCTGAAAACTCATCATGGGTTTTCTCATTCTAATCAACATTGAGTTCCCACGAAACTGAAATCAGGACACATGGAATGCATATCTTATTCTTACTCCAAATTATCCTACTAAAAATATCCATTCTTCTATAGAAACCAATCAAAAGGCACCAAATTGCCCTACAAGAACTTCTCAATATGATCCTCAATATGAATCTGGTGCTTCTCAGATGATGCATCAGCCTTAAGCTCGACAACCTCGATGTTTATCACATGGGGAAAACCTGAAAAATCATGCATCCCACTATACCAATATGAAATAGAAAAGCGTTATTACATCGGTCTGATCCTATCCACAATCTAAAATGGCCTCACATACCAAGGTGTCAACATTCCCTACTTCGAATTAGATGGTGATTCAACCATGGAAACACCTGATGTAACACACTATCATCCCCATAAAATCAAGAGGTTTACAACGCTGATCTCCATATAAATTTTTTCCTACACTTATCTATTTACATATTACAATGAATCAAACGAACTTCCTATGATGTATCCTACACCAAACATGGTTTTAACAACTTATACTCTCCAACATATAACCCACATAATGAAGATCTACGGGGTCTCCCATAGAGTGCCTCAAAGGATCCATCTTAATTGTGGCATGGAAGATTTTATTATAGGGAATCTAAATGAGAGACAAGTGTTTCTCCCACTAACCTCCAAAATCAAGAACACATGCTCTCAACATTTCTTCTAATAAATGGATTGTATGCTCTAACTGCCTGTCAGTCTGCGGGTGGTATGATGTACTAAAAAACACTTGTGTACCAAGTTACTTTTGTAGTCCCTTCCATAATTTAGAGGTGAAATGTGAATCACAGTCCAAAACTATAATTATCAAAACACAATGAAAGCATACTATTTCTTGGATGTACAATTATATCAAATGGTCTACTATATAGATCTCCTGGATCATCAATAAATGAGCGACATTGGATAGTCGATCAACCACCACCCAAATTGAATTATTCTTCCAAGGCGTCCTCTAGAGACACACAATGAATTCCATAGTTACATTATTCCACTTACACTCTAGAATATGTAATTACTATAATAACCCACCTAATGGCTAATGTTCACCCTTCACCTCTTTACAGGTAAGGCATCGTGGATCAAAACACACAACATGTTTCTTCATTCACAAACACCAAATGTAACAACCCAAAGTGTTTCAATGGAAATTAACTTCTTATAAGTATTCCATAAGATGACTTGAAAACAAAAAAAATTAACTACTATGTGCTAAGTGTCCCTTAAACATATATTTGTCACTTTTGTGTTTGGAATTTCAAAAATCAGACATTCAAAGTTTTGTTCAAGATGATTTTTGGAGTATAATAAAACAAACATAATTTTATGTGAATACTATCATACCCTTATGAATATTAACCAAACATTTTAAATAGTAGAATGACCCTTATGAATAGTAAATATTCCAAAATAATAGTTACCTTACCATTGAATAATTAAATAAAATTTAGGCATTTTAGAAAGTGACAATTTGACTATATTAAACATTTTGGTATTTTTGTATGTCATAAATAATTAATTATAATTAATTAATTAAATAATTAATTAATTTAAAAGAAAATTTATTTTATTAAAATGTGTTCTTAAATTAAAAAATCTATTTATTCATTATTTAATATATTTTTATAAGACCTCAAGTAATTTTTGAAAGCATCATAAAATCAGTTTTAATTTTAAAAACAGTTTTTTTCAAGTAAATTATGTTTTTAATTAAATATTAAATAAATGATATTTAGAATATTATATTTGAAAAATTGAATTCATTATTGGATTCTAAACATTGATAAATGGTTGTAGGGGAACTTTTGGGATTTTTTTTGAAATACTTGAATTTTTGATGAATAGTGAAATACCATAATTTACAAAATAAGCTAAATAAGTTAACTATAGAGTCATGTATGATGTTCTGCTTATGTCAGCCCACTTGGTTCGGGATTAAATTATAAAATTAAAACTTTTGGTCATAAAAGACTCTCTATTACTTTTCTTTTGAATAGATAATAAATTAATGAATTTTATATTAAGAAAACCCATTTCCCATCCACTATAAATACCACCCTTCACACCCTCGTTTCCTAACACCTCTCAAGATTAATGCCTTGTCTAAACTCTGCCAAATAATATTCCCTAGCTCCTCCACCACGTCCCAAATCATTTTTTCTCATCAAAAATCCAATCTTAGGCCCCTTAAGAAGGATCTCAAGAGGAGGATTCAAGAGGTAATTTCCCTCCTTGTATTCCTTTAAATTCCATTCAATTTCATGTTCTTTTCTTACTATCTCCCCACCTATATTTGTCCAAATGGTATGGTAACTCTAGTATCGTACATATACTAGAATTAGATGATATTGATGGGATATTATATCATCCAACCCCCTTTTTCCTCTTATTTTTATTTTATAAAAGAAAATGTTGTTCGTGAGGTGTTAATCTATCACCTTTGAGAACAACATGTTTTCGTTTTTTTATTTATACATTTATATGAGGTCATGAAACCATTTTTATGGATGAAACAGATATTTTATATTTATTAAGTCCAATTTAATGTTCTGGAACTAACTTATGTATATATTACTAAAGGATTAATCAAAACAAGTTTGTTGGGGTCGAAAAAACCGTCCAAATTAACTCAAACAATCATTATTTAATTCTTATTTAAGGACTCATCCACATGGTATACAATGTAATTCAATATAAGATCATTTTAACTCACTACCACAAAACTGGGCAAGGCATGCGCCTGCCTTTATCCGCGCTAACGGAAAATCACTGATAAAGGTTGTATTTATCAGCGCTTTTCATTTTAGCACTGATAAATACATCCTTTGTCAGCGCTTTTTACTAGCAATAATAAAGGCTCACACGGATTTGTTATAAACCCGAGGGTCCTCTTCCTCCTCCATGCACCCGGTCAAGATCTCGTGGAATCCCTACACTGCTCCGCTGCCGCCGCCTCCTCCTCCTCCGCCGCAGCCGCCTCCTCCTCTTGCTCCTCCTCCTCCGGCCGCCGCCTCCTCCTCCGGCCGCCACCACCTCCTGCTCCTCCTCCTCCGGCTGCCGCCTCCTCCTCCTGCTGCCGCCTCCTCCTTCTTCTCCTCCTCCGGCTACCGCCTCCTCCTCCTCCTGTGCTCCTCCTCCTCCACCGCAGCCTCGTTCTCCTCCTCATCCACCGGAGCTTCCTCCTCCTCCTCCTAGTCCGCTGCCTCATCCTCCTCCTCCACCGGCGCCTCCTCCTCCTCCTCCTCTGCCTACTCTGCTGCCTCCTCCTCCACCACAGTTTGAGAGGTGCCTCAAGTACTCAAGTGTGTCTCACAAGCTTTATTTTAGTTTTATATAATGTTTGTTATAGATTTTTCAAATGAAACGTGGTTTTGTGTTCATTTTTTTATGAGAATTAATGTAGAACCTTGAGAATGAGGAGGTTTTCAGTCCTCATTCTAAATCACATTGTTGACTTTCATAGTTAGTGAAGGTTAAACATGGGATATCTTAGAGGAAACCATGTGAGGTGGATTTTAGTTAGGGATTAACATACCATTTTTTCATGATTTCATACAAAACATGTTTAATTTTGTAGACTGAGGTATTTCCAATTTACATAATTAATGCATAGTTTTGGCAAACTATGTTAACCAAATATTTGAAGGGGTTTTCTTGTATAGTGCAACCACATTATTAATATATGGTTTGGAAAATTTTGTAGAACATTAAAATTATATTTTCATCTTTTTCCCTCTGAAATTCCAATAGGGGAAGCACCCATTTCTCATCCTCCCTCTTATACAATGCCCAATTGACCCACCCCCTTATTCCTCTTTGATTCCCCTTTCCCTGGGGAGTTTTTAGTGGATTTGTTCAACAATTCTAAGTGATTTCACCATCTTCCTTACCATTTTATTCTTTATATTTAGTTTCTATTGATTTTTGATTTATCTAGATTAGGTTTTATGGGTGATTCAACTAGAGCACAGTGGTATCATATTGATTTGATGGGGGTGTTTTCCTACCTCATGTATAAGAGGCATCATGATGGTATCTGCAAGTCACCAATCATTATGAAGGATTTGTGTGTCCTTTTGTAGTTTTCATGGATATTGGATCAAATTATATAATGTTGTCTATGGATTTGGTTATGATGGTTGGGTATTTTTCCTAAGATGGCACTAAGATCCCACTTCAGATCTTATAGGGATTTTTGGTCTTGGTTCTAACATGAAAAGTCCACAAGATGAGTTTCTAGTGAATATAACTAGTTTAAATTGATTTGGATAATTAATGATAAATGTTATAATTTAATAATTTTGGTTTTTTGGAGAGAGTAAGGAGCTATATTGATGAGTTGATCTTGGGGTAGACATTGGACGAGGCTTAGCGAGCCTAGGAAAAGTTTTCAACTTGGAATTAAAATAGTAGAAACATATAAAATAGGTATGTGGTCCTGGTAATTTCTTTATGGATTTATAAATTCCTTAATGGGTGTTATTAGAGTGAGTGTGACTTAGAGGACCTTGTTAGGGGGAACCCGTAAACCTCTTGGAATACATTCTGTGACTTTTATGTATTTCTTCCCATAGGCCACACATGGAACTAGTGATACATCATAGCCCTTGACCTTATTGAATTGAACCTAAAGTGTGTGAACATCCCCCTTGGGGATGTGACTACTTGGGTGGGTATAACATTGTAAGGTTGTTGATAGGCTGGATGTGTAGACTGACGCAGAACAAACCTATATATTGAAATGGGACATGAGCCATCTCTTGAGACTATTTATAGTATGGAATATTACCATGTAAATATTATGAGGCTATACCATGTGAGACACTAATAAATAATATGATTATCTCATGCGATGAGTGTTTCACTACATCATGTGCTTCTATTGGATGGTGACGTTGCAATGATGGTCTTCATTCTTAACAGCTTATTGATCCAAACCTTTAATGGTTTTCCTTTCTAAAAATTGGTTTTAATGTATTAAGGTCTTTATCAGGTTTCATTTCAGCCCTTCATTTTAAAATAACAACTGTATAACAGCATGATTAACATAACTCAAGTTTATAGAGAAGAAAATTTATGAAGGCATTGGATTCCCTTCGAGCCAGATGGATTAGTGATGTCCCCATGGATAGTAAAACCCCTTTTGGAGATCATGGAATAGTTGATAATAGGTTGTTTGGATCATTCATTGCTTCTAGATATTTTTACAGATTTTCCTTGGTGTTTTTGGTTTATACATCTCTCAATCCCTACTGGTGTAAGTTCTTTTCACCTTGTGTTTGTACTTATACTCTTTTTTTAATTGAGTCCTTTGGGGCACGAATTAGGTGACCAATTCATGTCACCACTTTTATTAAAAAAATGACCTTGAGGTGGTATTTTATTGAAATGAAAAAAATTACATAGTAGTGAGGTCTATGATACTACTAATAGGGATGCCATTGATTTTGAGTAGTGATTATATTTGTTATGATAAGTGGATAGGTGAGAGATTTCAGTCCTTATTGAGTATTTGTCCTGTTTGGTTGAGTGTCCTGCACTACTGGGGTTAAGTTATTGGGAACAATTTTATACTAGTATGGATACTAATCAAGTTGTGATAATGGTATGGAGGTTTTCCAGGTTATTATCATATTCACCAGGGTGATTTTATATCTAGGGTAATTATCAATGTATACTAGGGTGAAAGACCTCATGATTATTGTTATGGTTGGTATAGTCATCACAATGTTCTCAAATACACTTTGGCACTAGCCAAAGTTGGTATGGATGATCGAGGATACGAACCTGAGGATCAATTATGATTTATTTATTTATTTTTTAGATATTATTTATTTATTCAGAGCATGAAACATGAACATATAACTAAAAATTAGAATTTATGAAACCACATTGGTGGTTCCCTACTGAGTACCCAAGAAATCCTCATGTATTGAAGGTCAGGTAGAATTGGGTCCTAGTGTTTCCAGATCAAGTTGGAGTAACTTTGATGGGTTTTAGAGATCTAGATGATGTGAGGCTTGGGGATTGTAGTGGTTCCCAATCTATTTTTTATTTTGGTATTTATTTATTCCTTTATTTCCTTGAAGTATCTTATTTTTTATCTAAATTATACTCTTATTCCTTCTCCTTTAACCTATATACTTATCCTATGGAATTTAAATAGGATGAATATAAATAAAGAATCGATGAATGCCAATCGGTTGAAAAAAGAGTATGAAGAAGGCGTGAAAGAATTTATCAAGTTTGAAAAAGATCATGCATGTGACTCTTCTCAAATCCTTTGTCCGTGTTTACGCTGTTGTTATTCAAAACAAATTAGTCCAGATGAGTTGGAAGAACACTTGATCTGTCACGAAATAGATCAAAGTTATACATGTTGGAATAAACACAGGGAAACAACGAATGTAGGTAGTGACTGGGGTGACACTGCGTTTTATGGATCATCTGATATGATTACAAACATGAAAAATAAAGATGACCGTATGGAGGATGTGGTTACAGATGTGAATGATGATGATGATCGTATGGAGAAAATGACAAGGACCTTCGAAGATGAACTTCGTGATTGCCCAAAATTGTTTGAGAAGTTAAAAAGTTATGCAAAGTAGCCATTGTATGCTGGTTGCACTAAATATACAGCATTGTCAGCCGTACTGAAGCTGTATAATTTCAAAGCAGATAACGGGTGGAGTGATGACAGTTTTACGAAACTACTTGCCCTCTTGAATGACATGCTCCCAGAAGACAATGAGCTCTGGAGCCGAACATACGATGCCAAAAGAATTCTACGCTCTATGGGTATGATCTCTGAAATAATACAAGCCTGCCCGAATGACTGTATACTGTTTCGCAAGGACCACAAATCACTTAAAGAATTCCCAAAGTGTGGTGCTTCTCGATACAAGAAAGATGAATCCAGTCCTACTAAAGTTGTATGGTACTTTCCAATAATTCCAAGGTTTAGACGCCTATATGGAAGTGAGGAGACTATAGAACAATTAACATGGCATGCAGATACAAGAATTAAATATGGGATACTACGTCACCCGGCAGACTCACCTTAGTGGAAGAGAATCGATCATGAGTATCCTGAATTTGGAAACGAGTCGAGAATCCTTCATCTTGCGTTATCTACAGATGGAGTGAATCCTTTTGGTTTTCAAAGCAGCAGTCACAGTACATGGCCGGTTATGTTGATAAATTATAACTTACCACCGTGGTTATGCATGAAACAAAAATACATCATTTTATCTATGCTTATATCAGGACCAAAACAACCGGGTAATGATATTGATGTTTATTTAGCTCCATTGATCGATGATTTGAAATTATTGTGGGATTCAGGTGTTACATTGTATGATGCTTATAGAAAGGAATATTTCACTTTGAGAGTCATGTTGTATGGGACGATAAATGACTTCCCAGCTTATGGAAATTTGTCAGGATATAGCATTAAAGGAACTCAAGGCTGTCCCTTTTACGAAGAAGGTACACAATCAATTAGGTTGAAACATTCATCGAAAACCGTGTTTCTAGGACATCGCAGATTTCTACCAAGATGAAATAAGTATTTTTCTTGGAATACATCATTCGATGGAAGTTCAGAAGAATGTACAACACCATCTCCACTAACAGGCGATCAATTGTTTGAGAAAGTTAAAAATTTGGACACTACTTTTGGTAAACTGGCTTCGAAAAACCTTACGAAAATCGGTTGGAAAAAGAGTTCAATTTTTATTGAATTATGATACTGGAATTGTCTGTATGTAAGACATTTTATTGATGTTATGCATGTATAAAAAAATGTATTTGATAGTGTTATCGGCACGTTGCTAAATACATCTGGAAAAACAAAAGATGGAATTAAGGCTAGGTTGGACATGGTTGAGATGGGAATACGAGAAGAGTTGGTACCAGTAAAGGGTGAAAAACGAACATTTCTTCCGCCTGCTGCTTACACTCTTTCCAGGAAGGAGAGATATCAGTTTTGCAACGTCATTAATGATGTAAAGGTTCCAGAGGGGTATTCGTCAAATATCAGTAACCTTGTGTCAATGAGAGACTTAAAGTTAAAAGGTCTGAAATCACATGACTGTCATGTTTTGATGCAAAATATCATTCCAATTTCTTTACGTTGCATTTTTCCCAAGAATGTCTGCCATAAATTAACGAAACTGTGTTTCTTCTTCAAAGCTATATGCAGGAAAGTCATAGACCCGGCGAAATTGCCAGCTATGGAAAAAGAAAGTTCCATCATATTATGTGAATTAGAAATGTTCTTCCCGCCTTCATTTTCTGATATGATGGTTCATTTGATGGTCCACATGGTGAAAGAGATTCGACTATGTGGTCCTATACATTACAGATGGATGTACCCCATTGAACGGTATATGACGATTTTGAAAGGGTATGTCAAAAATCGAAGTCGGCCAGAGGGTTGTATTGCATAGCGATATATTGTTGAGGAAGCCGTTGAATTCTGTACCGAATACTTGTCTGGTGTGGAAAGCATTGGCTTTCCGAAATCTCGTCACACTGGGCGGCTAGAGGGTGAAGGAATTTCTGGAAGAAAGGTTGTCACAATCAATATTACATATCGGGAGCAGGCCCACCTTTATGTTTTGCATAACAGTTTGGACATTGACCCATATGTTGAAATCCACAAAGAAATTCTTAGGCAATTGAATCCATCTAGGGCGGAAAAATGGATATCAGATACACATAATCGACAGTTTATAGGATGGTTTCGAGATCATATTTTTAAAAAGTCAGATGAAAATCCAAAGTCTATTTCGGAACGACTTCGATGGCTAGCCAGAGGACCACGTGTGTATGCATTATCTTACAATGCTTATGTAGTTAATGGTTATACATTTTATACTAATGAACATGATGAAGACAGTACCATGCCGAATAGTGGGGTTACACTTGTGGATGAAGCGATGCATGTTTCTGGTGCTAAGGACAGAAATCTAATTTATGCGAATATTTCATACTTTGGAATCATCAAACAAATATGGGAGTTGGATTATACGTAATTTCAAGTTCCGATATTTCAATGCAAGTGGGTTGATAATAGGAGTGCTGTTAAAATAGATGATTTGGGATTTGTGAAAGTTGATTTCAGTAAGGAAGGGGAGAAAGACAAACCATTTATAATGGCATCACATTCAGTGCAAGTATTTTATGTTCCCGATCCCGCAAACCGAAACTGGTCAATTGTTCTATTATCGACCAAAATAGCTGAAGGGTCAGATGAAAATTCAACGTAAGATGACCCTTTCAGTGGGATTTGAAATCATTTCGCAGTGGTCCCAATGTAGATGACGTTTTGTATGTCAGAGGATACCACAATGAAGGGATATGGATAGTTGATAGAGGGGTCAAATCCCTTCATCCTTTTTAAAAAAAGGGAGTTCAATAATCAGGTTATTGATTTTTATTGTAATATAGATTGTGTTACATTATGTTATTATCTATTCGTTGCTGCTTTTATGTGATCTAACATAAATTTTAAACCAGTTCTGCAGATAATGACTTCTTCACCTGCTGATGCACCCAATCCCGAGACACATCATGTCTCTCAACCTGTTGCAGCTGGTCCCACTACTAACGTACAACAGGTCTCTCAACCTGTTTCAGCTGATCCCACTGCTGAGAGACAATAGGTCTCTCAACCTGTTGCAGCTGGTCCCACTGCTGACGTACAACAGGTCTCTCAACCTGTTGCAGCTGATGTCAGTGCCAAAGCTATCTCTTCGGAGAAACATAATGATGATGCAGAAACTGAGGAAATGGTAGGCGATGAAACCCCAGCGACACAAAAAAAACAGGTGCGCCATAGTTTGACAGTTTTAGCAAAAATCCTTAAGGAAAAAGCAAAAGGCATCAAATATGAGGTGGGATGGAATAAGCTAGGCCAGCATGTAAACCCCAACAAAGCCATGTTTAGTAGCTACATTGGAATCGTCACTCGACAACGCGTGCCGATTGACGTAGAGTCGTGGAACCATGTTGTCAGCAGGTTGAAAACATTAATGTGGGAAGAGATTACAGAAACATTACGATATCATCTATTTAATTTATTAAAATTAAATAAAATATTGAAATATTGACTAACCCTTCACCATCTCTTGGAGAGTGCATTTATAGTAGATGTTTCGCACAAAGAATTTGTTTTCAGACTGGCAGGAAGGATTCATAGAGGCTTTCGCAACATTTTAATGAAAAATCATCTGAAAGATGCCGAAGGGAAAATCAAGCCGCACCCACCTCCTCTTTATGCACACTTGATATCCCAAGGAACGTGGGATGCGTTTTGCAACCGTCGTGTGGAAAATAATTTTCTGGTACATTGTGTTTGGTTACACGTTGTGTAACGTTTCTTGTATTCATCACATTGATTGATAGATTTTTATTTATGAAACAACAACTGAGTGCTAAAAATAATGAACGCGCAGCAAAACCAGCGTACCCCTACCGTAAAGCAAGGATGGGGTACGCTTCAATTGAAAAACAATTGGTATGTATTTTAAAAGTACTGTAATAATTTTATGTGACATAAAACAACACTGTAACCATGTTTCTCTGTTTATATGCAGATTGATGCAGCAAAATCTCAAGTCACTTCCATTCCACGCCATGTGCTATGGAAGGAGGCTCGTGTTAATAAAGAGGGGAAACTGATAGATGAAAACAAACAAAAATTGTGGGAAACATGTTTATGTATGACATAATATAAACTTGTTTTGCTTTAAATCACTATTACATAATGATGATTACTTATTTTTTTCATATTTTCTATTTGACATAGTCACAGGAATCAACAACACCTGCACCGGATGCAGACATACTTTCAACGGCCTTGAAACAGCTAGAACAGTATGGCCGCGTCAGAGGTGTGGGTTTTGGGGTGTCACCCAAGACATTTTTTAAGAAGAAAAAAACAAGAGGATGAACAAACTAAATAATTGCATGTAATGAGAGATAGAGTAGCTACCCTTGAAGAACTAATCCAAACTCAGGGAGAGATGATAAAGAGTTTGATGGAGGAGAGGCGAAGAGAAAAAACAACTCAAGAACAACCCCCGCGAGAAGATCCACCCCTCACCAGCTTTGTGGCGATCCATTACCCTCAAAGACCTGACTTAACCGAGGTAATCAATGTTATAATATTCGTTTTTGTGAGATGTGAATCACATAGACACTGATACCTTTCATTTAATGATATTCTACAGGGTGAAAATGACTTTGATTTATATCTGTCAACTCCCACCCATCGCCTTGTAGTAAGGGATACGGTGTTCAATATGCAGAATGACACGCTACACTCCAGACCACTTCCAACCGGTCATGTAAAAGTGTCGATTAACATATCTCATGAGCCGAGCACCGAGCTACCCATGCCAAATGACTATGACGACATTCATACGGTGAAAAAAATATATTGGAACATTCGTTGCATGGCCATCGAATCTTGTAAAAAAACACGTCGAGCAGGAGCTATTCATTTCCAGTTCATTTTTCAAGAAGAACCTTTAACATTAAATTATAAAATGGCTGAACCGATGAATTTTATTAGAGAAGGATAAAATGGATAATCTAAAACGAAAGAGCGGCTCCAAGATTGGATCAACCAACCGATCAAAACGATCTACTGAGAGCACGTTCACCCCGCCCGTTCTATATCCACATTTAATATCATTGCAAGCTCATATTGATACGAAAATGAAAGACGGAAAGACTCATAGAATTGTTTGTGAAAAAGATATATACGGGGAGGAAACAATATATTTCGTTAGTGCAGACGTTGTTTCTGAGATCATCACATACGACTGGCTAGGCGCCTCAGGTATAAATGTATACATGAGGTATGTTTTCATGAATTGATTTTACAGAAGCCGGTTTACTTTGATAATTATGGATAAATATATCTCATATTTTTCACAGGAGTATATATGAAAAACAATTGAAGGGATTTTCCCATGAATACAAATTTGGGTTCGTTAGTCCTCACACCATTTCTACACAACAAACAGAAATAGATTCTATTTTTCAGGCTGAATTGATGTCAAATCTGCTCAGACGTTTTAAAGAAGAATTACGACTGACAGGATCTTTTTAATACCAACGATGCAAGGGTAAAACTCTACATTTTAATCATATAAATTATATTTTCGTTTCTATCAGTACTTATTTATTTTTGTGTTTTTAGAGAAAATTGGATGCTCATTGCAGTCAATTTGGATACTCCAAAGATTTATTTTCTGGATTCATTGCTTGGATATCCAACTAACCGACCCCACATGATGGCGATTTTCAATTTGAAATACACTATATCCAACATTTTAGAACTAAATAACTAGTTATATAATTTATATTATCTTTTAATGAGGATTTTGTAATGATAGGGCGGTGTATGAATATCGTCTAAAGGCTGGAATGAATCCAGGGCGTAAGGAAGACAATGCCCACAAGATCTACAAATGGAGAAGTATCTGGGTATATATAATTATATTTCACTATCCAAATACATATCAAAACAAATTACTTATTTTTCTCAATGTTTTTGTAGTGTCCGAAACAAACAAATGACAAGGACTGCGGTTATTATGTTTGTAAATTTATGAAAGATATCATATTTCATGAACAAACTAGCATCCCTGAAGAGGTATTTTTGAAAATAATTTCTACTTTATTTAAAATAATTATTAATCCTTTGTGTATTTATATTTTTTCAATAATACTATGACTGTCGCAAAAACTCATATTCAGAAGATGATATAAATGTCTTTAGAAACGAATGGGTAGCGTACCTGATTGAATAATGTAAACAAATAGGACAATGAAGGTAAATTCCTAATAATTATGTTATCTTTATATGGTCATTGATATCCCCCTTTACACTTATTGAGCATCTATGATCTCCCTTTCTTATGTTTCATATCCTTAGATTAGTGAATTCCTACTACTTAGTTTGAAAATGACATAAACTTTAGAAAACAACACCAATGACATACGGAAAACCGAGCATACACGTTGGGATTGTTTTGATATTTTAGGACAACGATCCACGAGTCATCTGGGACGTGTAAGAATCGACTACACCTCAATCTGACAAACGGTGTGATTGGTATGGCTAAAAGTGTTTGAAATCAGTTTAAAATTGAGATAAACTTTGGAAAACAACACCAATGACATACGACAAACCGAGAAACCGCGTTTGGATTGTTTTGATACATTAGGACAACGATCCACGAGTCATTTGTGATGTGTAAGAATCGACCACACCTCAATCCGACACACGGTGTGACCGGTATCACTAAAATTGTCTGATATCAGTTTGAAAATGACATAAACATTGGAAAAAAACACCAATGACACATGGAAAACCGAGCAAACGCCTTCATATAGTTTTGATACTTTATGAAAACAATCCATGAGTCATTTTTGAAGTGTACGAATTGACCGCACCTCAATCTAACGCACGGTGTGACCGGTATGGCTAAAATTGTCTGATATCAGTTTGAAAATGATATAAACTTTGGAAAACAACCCCAATGACACACGAAAAACCGAGAAAACGCCTTTGGATTGTTTTTATACTTTAGGAAAATGATCCACGAGTCATTTGGGACATGTACGAATCGACCGCACCTCAATCCGATGCACGGTCTGACTGATATGGCTAAAAGTGTCTGATATCAGTTTCAAATTGAGATAAACATTGGAAAACAACACCAATGACATACGAAAAACTGAGAAAACGCGTTCATATTGTTTTGATACTTTAGTAAAACGATCCAAGAGTCATTTGTGACATGTAGAAATCGACCTCAATTCAATCCGATGTACGGTGTGACCGGTATGGCTAAAATTGTCTGATATCAGTTTGAAAATGACATAAACTTTGAGAAACAACACCAATGACAGACACCAAACCGAGAAAACGCATTCGGATTGTTTTGATAGTTTAGGACAATGATCCAAGAGTCATTTGGGATGTGTACGAATTGACCACACCTCAATCCGACGCACGGTGTGACCGGTATGGCTAAAAGTGTCTGATTTCAATTTCAAATTGAGATAAACTTTAGAAAACAACACCCATGACATACGCCAAACTGAGAAAACGCGTTCAGATTTTTTTGATACTTTAGTAAAACGATCCACGAGTCATTTGTGACGTGTACGAATTGACTGCACCTCAATCCGACGCACGGTGTGACCGGTATGGCTAAAATTGTCTGATATCAGTTTGAAAATGACATAAACTTTAGAAAAAAACACCAATGACACACGGAAAACTGACCAAACGCCTTCGGATTGTTTTGATACTTTAGGAAAATGATCCACGTGTCATTTTTTACATGTACGAATCGACTACACCTCAATCCGATGCACGGTGTGACCGGTATGGCTAAAATTTTCTTATATCAGTTTGAAAATGACATAAACTTTGGAAAACAACACCAATGACAGACGCCAAACCGAGAAAACGCGTTCATATTGTTTTGATACTTTAGGAAAAAGATCCATGAGTCATTTGTGACCTGTACGAATTGACCGCACCTCAATCCGACACATGGTGTGACCGGTATGGCTAAAAGTGTCTCATATCAGTTTCAAATTGAGATAAACTTTGGAAAACAACACCAATTGCATACGCCAAACCGAGAAAACGTGTTCAGATTATTTTGATACTTTAAGAAAACAATCCACGAGTCATTTGTGACGTGTAAGAATTGACCGCACCTCAATCCGACGCACGGTGTGACCGATATGGCTAAAATTGTCTGATATCAGTTTGAAAATGACATAAACTTTGAAAAACAACACCAATGACACACGGAAAACCGAGCAAACGCCTTCGGATTGTTTTGATACTTAAGGACAACGATCCAAGAGTCATTTGTGATGTGTACGAATCGACCGTACCTCAATCAAATGCACGGTGTGACTGGTATGGCTAAAAGTGTCTGATATCAGTTTCAAATTGAGATAAACTTTAGAAAACAACACCAATGACATACACCAAACCGAGCAAACACGTTCGTATTGTTTTGATACATTAGGAAAACGATCCACAAGTCATTTGTGACGTGTACGAATTGACCTCACCTCTATCCGACGCACGGTGTGACCGGTATGGCTAAAATTGTCCGATATCAGTTTGAAAATGACATAAACTTTGGAAAACAACAACAATGAGACACGAAAAACCGAGAAAACGCCTTCGGATTGTTTTGATACTTTCGGAAAACAATCCACAAGACATTTTTGACGTGTAAGAATTGACCACACCTCAATCCGACGCACGGTGTGACCGGTATGGCTAAAATTGTCTGATATCAGTGTGAAAATGACATAAACTTTGGAAAATAACACCATTGACACACGGAAAACCGAGCAAACGCCTTCGGATTGTTTTGATACTTTTGGAAAACGATCCACAATTCATTTGTGATGTGTACGAATCGACCGAACCTCAATCCGACGCACGTTGTGACCGGTATGGCTAAAATTGTCTGATATCAGTTTGAAAATGACATAAACATTGGAAAACAACACCAATGAAACACGGAAAACAGAGAAAATGCCTTCGGATTGTTTTGATACTTTAGGACAACGATTCACGAGTCATTTGTGACGTGTACAAATCAACTGCACCTCAATCCGACCCACGGTGTGACAGGTATGGATAAAATTGTCTGATATCAGTTTGAAAATGACATAAACTTTGGAAAACAGCAACAATGACATAAGCCAAACCGAGCAAACACATTCGGATTGTTTTGATACTTTAGGAAAACGATCCACGAGTCATTTGTGACAGGTAAAAATTGACCGCACCTCAATCCGACGTACGGTGTGACCGGTATGGCTAAAATTGTCTGATATCTGTTTGAAAATGACATAAACTTTAGAAAACAACACCAATGACACACGGAAAACCAAGAAAACGCCTTCGGATTGTTTTCATACTTTAGGACAACGATCTGCGAGTCATTTTTGACGTGTATGAATCGACCTCACCTCCATCCGATGAACGGTGTGACCGGTATGGCTAAAATTGTATGATATCAATTTGAAAATGACATAAACTTTGGAAAACAACACCAATGACACACGGAAAACCGAGAAAACGCCTTCGGATTGTTCTTATACTTTAGGAAAATGATCCACGAGTCATTTGTGACGTGTACGAATCGACCACACCTCAATCCGACGCACGGTGTGACTGGTATGGTTAAAATTGTATGATATCAGTTTGAAAATGACATAAACTTTGGAAAACAACACCAATGACATACGCCAAACCGAGAAAACACGTTCGGATTGTTTTGATACTTTAGGAAAACGATCCACGAGTCATTTTTGACGTGTACGAATCGACCACACCTCAATCCGATGCACGATGTGACTAGTATGGGTAAAATTGTCTGATATCAGTTTGAAAATGACATAAACTTTGGAAAACAACACCAATGATAGACGCCAGATCGAGCAAACACATTCGGATTGTTTCGATACATTAGGAGAACGATCCACGAGTCATTTGTGACGTGTACGAATCGACCGCACCTCAATCCGATGCACGGTGTGACCGGTATGGCTAAAATTGTCTGATATCAGTTTGAAAATGACATAAACTTTGGAAAACAACACCAATGACACACGGAAAACCGAGAAAACGCCTTCGGATTGTTTTGATACTTTAGGACTACGATCCACGAGTCATTTGTGATGTGTACAAATTGACCGCACCTCAATCCGATGCACGGTGTTACCGGTATGGAGAAAATTGTCTGATATCAGTTTGAAAATGACATAAACATTGGAAAAAAATACCAATGACATATGCCAAACCGAGCAAACGCGTTCGGATTGTTTTGATACATTAGGAAAATGATCCACGTGTCATTTGTGATGTGTACGAATCAACTGCACCTCAATCTGACGCACGGTGTGACCGGTATGGCTAAAATTGCCTGATATCAGTTTGAAAATGATATAAACTTTGGAAAACAACACCAATGACACACGAAAAACCAAGCAAACGCCTTCGGATTGTTTTGATACTTTAGGACAACGATCCACGAGTCATTTTTGACGTGTACGAATCGACCACACCTCAATCCGACGCACGGTGTGACTGGTATGGCTAAAATTTTCTGATATCAGTTTGAAAATGACATAAACTTTGGAAAACAACACCAATGACACACGGAAAACCGAGCAAATGCCTTCAGATTGTTTTGATAAATTAGGACAATGATCCACGAGCCATTTGTGACGTGTTTGAATCGACCTCACCTTAATTCGACGCACGGTGTGACCGGTATGGCTAAAATTGTCTGATATCAGTTTGAAAATGACATAAACATTGGAAAACAACACCAATTACATACGCCAAACCGAGAAAACGTGTTCGGATTGTTTTGATACTTTAGGAAGACGATCCAAGAGTCATTTGTGACGTGTATGAATCGACCGCACCTCAATCCGACACACGGTGTGACCAGTATGGCTAAAATTGTCTGATATCAGTTTGAAAATGACATAAACAAGGGAAAACAACACCAATGACATATGCCAAACAGAGCAAACGTCTTCGGATTGTTTTGATACTTTAGGACAACGATCCACGGGTTATTTGTGACGTGTACAAATTGACCGCACCTCAATCCGACGCACGGTGTGACCAGTATGGCTAAAATTGTCTGATATCAGTTTGAAAATGACATAAACTTTGGAAAACAACAACAATGGCATACGGAAAACCAAGAAAACGCGTTCGGATTGTTTTTATACTTTAGGAAAACGATCCACGAGTCATTTGTGACGTGTACGAATCGACCACACCTCAATATGACGCACGGTGTGACCGGTATGGCTAAAATTGTCTGATATCAGTTTGAAAATGACATAAACTTTGGAAAACAACACCAATGACATACGCCAAACCTAGAAAACGCCTTCGGATTGTTTTGATACTTTAGTAAAACGATCCACGAGTCATTTGATACGTGTACAAATCGACCGCACCTCAATCCGACGCATGGTGTGACCGGTATGGCGAAAAGTGTTTGAAATCAGTTTGAAAATGACATAAACTTTGGAAAACAACACCAATGACATACGCCAAACTGAGCAAATGCCCTCGGATTATTTTGTTACTTTAGGAAAACGATTCCTGAGTCATTTGTGATGTGTACAAATCGACCGCACCTCAATCTGATGCACGGTATGACAGGTATGGCTAAAATTGTCTGATATCAGTTGGAAAATGACATAAACTTTGGAAAACAACACCAATGACATACGCCAAACCGGGAAAACGCGTTCGAATTGTTTTGATACTTTAGGACAATGATCCACGAATCATTTGTGATGTGTATGAATCGACCACACCTCAATCCGTTGCATGGTGTGACCGATAAAGCTTTTCATTAGATAAAGAATCAGTACTTAATAAATGAGATAAATCAATCAAAAACATATTGATTTTACATTATTCCCTTTCATTTTTATGAAAATGAAAACTTTTGAGTTTAAAATTTAATATTTTAGTTTCACATTTCCATAGTAATGTATTCTTTCATATTACTGTTTTAATTTCTTTCATTATTGAATTACTAACATAATATTTGTTTTCTTATATAGGTGAATTTTTTTCCTTCAGTTCGGATGCTTTGTTCGGCAACAAATACCGTCGAGAGCGGATCACGGATATCAAAGGATGAAACATGAATGTTTATAACTGTTGTTGAATAATTGTAAATTTAACCATGTAAAAAAATGTTTGAAATGTATATAGCAATGCATTTTTTTGTATTCATGATGCTAAGTAAATGTATATACCATTGTCAATCTAAATATTGGGTGCGGGTGCTATGGTGTGCAGGTGTGCATGTGCTACTTTGTGCAGGTATTCTGGTGTGGAAGTGTGCAGGTACTGTTTTTTAGGTGCAGGCGCTGGGGCCTTTATCAGTGCTTTTTTAGCGCTGATAAAGGACACCTTTAACAGCGCTAGAGGAGAACTGATAAAGGGACCCTTTATCAGTGCTCTGAGAAGCGCTGATATAGGTGACCTTTATCAGCGCTCCATGACGCGCTGATAAAGGACCCCTTTATCTACGCCAGAATTAACAGCACTTTTCTAGCACTGTTAATGCTGGTTTTTAGCGCTGATAAAGGGGCAAATTGTAGAAGTGACTTCTGTAATATAATTAAAAACATCTAAAACTAGTTCTGGATGTTTACCCATGTTCTAACTGAACATCAATTTATCAATACAAGTGAACTTTCCAAGAAAATCGTAAAAACAAACATTCCAGAACAATGTTTTTAAACCCTATAACTCATCAAAAGGCACATAAAATAACACAATGAAACCAAAACGATACCTTTTAATTTATAAAAGGTTATGGAGTTTTTAATTAATGGATATAATTTCATTATACAGAACAGTAAATCGAAGGAAGGGTTTAGATATAAGGTAAGGGGAAAATGTCGAACCCAATTTTCATTCTTCAGGTTCTCCCTCTTTAACTCAAAATTTATTATAGTCACTTCTTAAAAATAAATTTTCATCATTTTATTAACTTTTATTAGATATACATGTTTTCTTCAGAATTTTTTGACAAAATAAATGTTTTCCAAAAGAACTCTTCTTTTAATAACTCACCTTTTACATCTCTTTCAAGGTTGATGGTTCTTATATCAACTATGTTGTTCCCTCTGCCTATTTGAAACCAAAGTTCATTAATGTATTCTTATGAGAATAAACCCATTCCTTTTCATTGGTTAGTTATTTTCATTATTGATATATGTTCTATGTGGCATGCATGATAATGATAATGTTATGATGTGACAAGTGCGACCATAATTATATAGCACATTATGAGTGATTAATGGTGACAGGTGCGCCCAGAATTATACAGTGCTCCAATGCATTGGGTAACGTTATGAATCTCATGTGTAAATTTTATATTATTTGAATAATATTCTAGCTTCTTTCACAAGTATGTGTGGTAGTTAACCACTAAGACATGATATTTCATTTTTATGCATTTCCACATTTCAAGTCTTATATTTATGCTTCCTCTTATGTTCACGATCCTTTACCTATGTCATAATTATGATCACCGGATGATATATTGTTCTTATATGTCCCCTTAATGGCCTTCTAGCTCACCTCTTTTGATGTATATCCTTATGTTACTACATGTACTAAGTAGAAGTCAAGTGCTAGTATGAAGCTACAGAAGAAGAAATTAAAAAAAAAATTATGCTCGATGTTGTAATTGTTATATATGGTCCTAGTTTTCCCAAGACAGTAAACCATTGGATCCTATATGTATAATAATATTATGTTATTTATCATTAAAATTATGTAATAGTAATGTAAGAAAAGGTTATTTCCTTATAGTTGTTATTATAGGAAAGGTTTAGTTAATTTCAGAAATAGGATTAGTGAACCTCAGAGAAAACCTCTAGCATGAGACTAAGTACAAATATGCACACTAGAATCTTCACATAGGGATCCCCTGTGTTAATATTTTAACATAAGTTTTTTAAATGAATAAGTTATTCATGAATTGTTGACTTATGTTTTTTTCTTACCTTTTCTATTTTAGAATATATGGGGAACCAGGAGAAACCAGACTAATAACTCATTCGAGGGACAACGTAATGATTGCCCGAACGACATCCCCAATTATTTGGGAGGTGGAGTATGAAGCTTCATAGTGATGCTTATCCGATTATCTCAGGTTATGAACAATAACCATAATAATGGGGGAAAATCCTCCTTTACCAAAGAGGGAGAAACTTGATATCAAATGTTTTATGTGGCAATGACCACCAATGTTTAGTCGAACTTCTGATCCACTAGTTATGGAACAGTTGGATAAATCCATGGAGAATATATTTTCTATTCATCATTGTTATGAGACCTAGAAGGTGACACTATCAATTTATCGACTAGATGGAGAGGCCGATCAATGGCAGGATATGATTAAGGAAACCAATCCAAGGGAGGAAATTGATGAGATGGAATGGGAAGACTTTAAGATAATGTTTCTTAACGAGTAATTCCCAAGAACTCTTCCCATTAAGATGGAGAGAGAAGTCATAGGGAATATGAAAAAAGAAGGGAAATCTGTCATAACCTATGAAGAGAATTTTACAAGGATTGAAATGCATGATTTGGGTTTCGTTATCAACAATGATATCAAAATTGATAGATTCTTTAGTGGATTAAAACCACACCTTCAAAAGGCTCTTGCAATTTGAGACTTTGGGATTTATGAAGAAGTTGTTTGGTGTGCTCTCAATGTGAAGATGGAGTTTGGAGAATGGTCCCATCGCTATGGTGATAAGAAACAGTGTATGGAATATCAAGCCAGTTGATTTAATGACAAATGTGGGAGGAAAAATCAACTACCCACATTCCAAAAATGTGGGAAGTTGCACAATGGGAACCGCCTTAAAGGGATGGGGAAATGCTTCAAGTTTGGGAAATAAGGACACCAGGCCCAAGTGTGTCAAAAATAAATGAAAAGGATGGAGAATGTAGTGGAATAAAGGATAGAACCACCCATGGTTTAATGCTACAACTATAGGGATCTAGGGTACTATGCAAGAAAGTGAACCAAACCTCGAGTTCTCGAGTGTAATCAGCGTCAGCAGCCACCAAATCCAAAGGAGCAAGGTAAGGCTTATGTCGTCACTATTGCAGAAGTGGAGCAATATAATGAAGTTATACAAGGTACAAATCATATTCACTCAAGAATAGAAAAAGTCTTATTTGATTTTGTTTCAATGTACTCTTTATTATCTTTAATGTTTTATAGAACTATAAAATCAAATCCCCAAAACCATGAAGTAAGGATATCTGTAAAAACACCAATTGGTGCAATCATTGTAACCCAAGTGTTTTACTCTTCTCTTGTTGGCGTATGTGGGAAGATTATTCCAGGGAATCTCATAATACATTCCTTGGTGGAATTCGATGTTATAATGGAAATGGATTATCTCTCATTATATAGAGAACATATCAAATGTTGGGAAAAAATATCTTTTCATATTCGAAATCATCTCATTATCTTTTAAAAATGCAAGGAAGATCAAGAATATCCTTTGAAAAAACTTTCAACTGTGTGGGTGTTGATTCCCTATGAAGAAGCATATCTCGCCCAAATGGTTGAGTCAATGGAATGTTCCAACCTTGTAAAAATTCCCATCACGGGGGAATACGATGATGTATTTCCCAAAGAGTTACATGGAATTCCCCCAGATCGTAAGGTAGAGTTCTCAATAGTACTCATACCTGGAGCTACTCGTATCTCAATGTGTCCCTATAGGATGGCTCATATCTAACTGGAGGAGTTAAAGAAGCAGCTACAAGAGTATCTGGACAAAGGGTTCATATGCCCTAGTGCATCACCTTAGGCTACGCCATTGCTCTTTGTGAAGAAGGATGGAACATTGCACATGTGTATCGATAATTAGTAACTCAACAAGATCACTATTATGAACAAGTATCCTCTTCAAAGGATTGAAGACTTGTTCGATCAGTTAATTGGAGCTCAATAATTCTCAAAGATGGATCATCATTCTGGACATGTTTAGCTAAAGGTAAAGAGAATGATATTCAGAATACTGCCTTCGGTAGAAGGTATGAGAACCATGAGTTTCTATTTATGACCTTCCGACTTACTAATGCCCCTGAAATCATCATGGATTTGATGAATAGAGTCTTTATAAATTATCTAGACAAATTTTTGGTAGTGTTTATTAATGATATTCTTCATCTACTCGAAGATCAAGGAGGAACATGAATAACATAAAATACTTTTGTTGGCGACATTGAGAAAAACAAAGTTGTACACCATGATCAAAAAGTGTCACTTTTGGATGATGCATGTCACATTCTTCAGACATGTGATCAAAAGTGAGTGGATTTCTATGCATCCTTAAAAAACAAAGGGAATTAAGGAATGGACCATGCCCTCTAGTGTCAACGAAATATGTAGTTCACTTGGATTAGCTAGGTACTACCGAAGTTTTGTGAGAAACTTCTTATGATTTTCAATCCCGATAATTATGTTAACAAGGAATGGGGTAATGTATGTCTGGATGGAAGAATGTGAGGGAAGCTTCAAGAAGCTAAAGAGAATTCTAATCACCGCACCTGTACTCACACTACCAAAAAGTTGAGAATGTTTTGTGATATACAGCGATGCTTCAAACAATGGATTGGGTTGTGTACTCACGCAAAATGATAATTTTATAGCCTATGCCTAATGATAGTTGAAGATCCATGAGCATATCTACCCAAAACATGATCTAGAGCTAACAGTCGTGGTTTTTTCCATAATAATCAACCGAAACATCCTTTATGTCGAGAAGTGTGACATATACACCGACCACAAGAGCCTAGAGTATTTATTCACAAAAAAGGATCTCAAAATATTTCAAAGTAGATGATAAGAGATAATCAAAGATTATGATTTCTCTATTCACTACCATCCTAGAAAGGCGAACAATGTAGCTGATGCTCTATGAAAAAAAGAACCTGCTACTCTATCCATGTTACGGATTGAGAAAGATCATATCTTCTTGGATATTCAAAGGACGAATATATAAATCATAAGGGTAGGGGATTCATCCTACCTTTCCCAAATTATTATACAACCATCCATACAAGATAAGACTAAGGAAGCACAAATGGATGATCTGGGGATATAAAATAGTGTGAATTCTATAATGGAAGGGATGATGCACAACTTCTATATCGATGATGATGGTGTTATTTGGTTCGGAACATGGCTTTGTGTGCCTTCATCACCCAGGATAAAGAAGCAACTATTGGAAAATGCACATAGCTCAACATTCTCTATCCATCCTGGTAGAACCAAGATCTACCATGATCTCCCAGAACACTTCTAGTGAGATAATATAAAAAAATAGATCATGGAATATATATCAAGGTTCTTGGTATGTCAGCAAGTTAAAGAAGAGTGAAAAAAGTCAAAAGGGATGATGCATCCATTACCTATACCCATATGGAAATGGGAAAATGTTACTATCAAATTTATCATGGGTCATCCGAATATGTCAAAGGGTAATAATGTGATATGAGTTTTGGTTGATCAACTCACAAAGACTACCCATTTTATCGCTATTCTAGAAGATATATCACTTGAAAAATTTAAAAATATATATGCGAAGGATGTGGTGAGACTTCATGGTGTTCAACTCACAATTGTCTCTGATCACGATCCATGATTCACATATAAATTTTGGAGGAGTCTTTAACATGCATTGAGTACTAAATTAAATTTTAGCATGGCCTATCACCCCCAAACAGACGACCAATTTGAAAGGACTATTCAGACACTTAAAGATATTCTAAGATCCTGCTCTATAGAATTAAAAGGTAGATGGGATTAGCATATCCCATTGGTTGAGTTGTCACACAAAAATATTTCCCACTCGATTATTTAGATGAGTCAGTATGAAGATCTCTATGGAAAGAGATGTAGGGCTCCAACCTGTTTGGATGAAGTTGGAGAAAGAAAGATACTTAGACCCGATCTTTTGGAAGAGATGATAGAGAAAGTAAAGGTCATACAGAAACACATCAAATATTTACAAAGTAGGCAAATGATATATGCTATCAACAGTCGAAGAGACTTGGATTTTGTTGTTGGGGATACAGTTTTCTTTCGAATATCACCATGGAAGAGAGTCACATGATTTTGAATGAAAGGGAAGTTAAGATGAAGGTACATTGCCCCCTTTTATATCCTTGACCGCATAAGAGCCATGGCCTATCGGTTTGCACTTCCCCCAAATATGGCTCAGGTTCATGATGTTTGTTACATATCACTCTTGAGGAAGTATATACCTGATCCCTCACATATACTAAACTCAAATGTGGTACAACTGGAAGATGACCTCTATTATGAGGAGCAACTAGTAGAGATTCTGGATCGGAGAGATAAGGTTCTATGAATCAAGAAAACCCACCTAGTCAAAGAGTTGTGGAGGAACCATATATTTGACGAAGCTACTTGGGAACCAGAGGAGGTGATGAAGGAGAATTACCCCCACCTGTTTGTGTAAAGTGAAATTTTGAGAGAAAATTTAAATAAGGGGTGAAGAATATAATGATCCAAATTTTTTCAATGGAAATCCAATTATTATAAATATTTCATAAAATCACATGAAAACACTACATAATGAACTAATAAGTGATATTTGAACATTTAACATATGTTTTTCACTTCTGTGTTTGGAATATTGAAAATCACATACACAGTAGTATTTAAGATGGTTTTTGGAGTCTAATAAAACCAACATAATTTTTGGTGACTAGTAACCTACCCTTATGAATACTAACCTACCCATATAAATAGTAGTTCGACCCTTATGAATAGTAAATTTTCCAAAATTAGAGTAACCTTAGACATGAATAATTAAATAAAATTTTGGCATCTTAGAAAGTGATAATTTGACTATAGTAAACGTTTTGGTATTTTTGCAAGTCATAAATAAATAAATTAATAAATAATTAATTTAAAAGGAAATTTATTTTCTTAAAATGTTTTTATAAATTATCAAAACTATGTATTATTGATTTAAAATAATTTCATACGACCTCAAGTATTTTTTGAAAGCATTATAAAATAAATTTTAATTTTAAAAACTGTATTTTTCAAGTAAATTATGATTTTAATTAAATATTAAAATAATAATAATTAAAAAAATTTGATAAAAGGACTTCATTTGGGATTCTACAAATTTAAAAATGGTTGGGGGTGAAATTTTGGGATTTTTTTTGAAATAGTTGAATTTCTAATGAATAGTGAAATACCATAATTTACAAAATAAGCTAAATATGTTAATTATAGAGTCATGTATGATGATCTGCTGATGTTAGCCCACTTGGTTTGAGATTACATTATATAATTACTATTCCTGGTCCTGGATGACTCACTATTCCTTGTCTTGTGGAGAAATAATAAATTAATGAAATTAATATTAAGAAAACCCCTCTTCCAACCACCATATATACCAGCATTCACACCCTCATATCCACACAACTCTCAAACTTCAAGCCACGTCTAAAATCTTCCCATGCTACCTGGCGCATGATCTAGAGTTTTTAACCATGTTTTTTCCTTGAAAATCTTACGACACTACCTTTATGGTGAGAAGTGTGACATATACACTGACCACAAGAGCCTAAAGTGTATATTCACCAAAAAGGAGTTCAACATGCGTCGAAGGAGATGGTTAGAGATAATCAAGGACTATGATTTCTTTATTCACTATCATCCTAGAAAGGCAAATATTGTAGCTGATGATATATGTAGAAAAGAACCTGTTTCTCTATCCATGCTGTGGATTGAGAAAGATCCTATCTTCTTGGATATGCAAAGAATGGATTTAGAAATCATAATGTTAGGGGATACATCCCACCCTACCAAAATGATTGTGAAACCTTCCATCCAAGACATGATTAAAAAGCACAAAGTGATGATTTGGAGATACAAAAGAGGGGGATTTCAGTAATAGAAGGGAAGATCCACAAGTTCAATATCAAATATGACAGTGTGATTCAGTTTGGAAAATAGCTTTGTGTGCCCTCATCACCCGGGATAGAGAAGGATCTATTGGACAATGCCAATAGCTCAACATTCTCTATCCATCTAGGTAGCACCAATATGTATCATGATATCTGAGAAATATTCTAGTGGGATAATATGAAGAAGGATATTTAAGAATATATATCAAGGGGCTTGGTATGTCAACAAGTTAAAACAAAGCGATAAAAGTCCAAAGGGAAGATGCATCCATTACCTATACCCATGAGGAAATGGGGAAATGTTACTATGAACTTTGTCATGGGTCTCTCGAAGAAGTCGAATGGAAATAATGTGATATGGGTTTTGGTTGATTAAGTCACCAACACTTACCATTTCATCTCTTTTAGAGAAGATCTCTCGCATGAACAACTTGCAAAGATGTATGTGAAGGAAGTTATGAGATTGCAGGGTTTTCCACTCTTAATTGTCTCGGACTGTGATCCAAGATTCACATCTAAATTCTGGTGGATCATTCAACACTCTTTGTCTACTGAATTAAATTACAGCATGTCCTATCTTCCCCAAACTAATGGCCAATCTAAAAGGACTACTGAGATGCTTGAAGATATACTAAGAGCCTACCCTCTAGAATTCAAAGGTGGATAGCATCAACATCTCCCATTGGTTGAGTTCTCAAACAAAAATAGCTTTCACTCGAGTACTCAGATAAATCCATATGAAACTCTATATGGAATGAGATGTAGAACTCCAACTTGTTGGGATGTTGTTGGAAAAATCAAGCTACTTGGACTCGATCTTCTGCAAGAGATGACAAAGAAGCGTTAGGTCATCCAGAAACACATCAGAGCTGCACAGAGTCGGAAAAAGAGCTATGCTTACAAACATCAAAGAGACTCTGAGATTGACGTTGGGGATAAATTATTCCTTTGAATATCACCATGGAAGATAGTCATGTGATTTGGAATGAATGGTAAGTTAATCCTCGGGTACATTGGCCCCTTTCATATCCTTGACCTCATAGGAGTCGTGATCTATTGGCTTGCACTTCCACCAAATATAGATCAGGTTCATGATTTTTTTCACGTATCACTCCAAATGATGTACATACATAATCCCTCACATGTACTAAACACAGAGGTGGTACAACTAGAAGACAATATCTCTTATGAGGAGAAACCAGTAGAGATTCTGCACCGGAGAGAAATGGTTCTACGCAACAAGACAACCCACCTTGTTAAAGTGTTGTGGAGGAACCATATGTTTGAAGAAGCTACCTGGGAACCAGAGGAGGAGATGAAGGAGAATTACCCTCACCTATTTATGTAATGTAATATTTTTAGGGAGAAGTTTCATAAGAGGGGAAGAATGTAACGACCCAAATATTTTCAAAAAAAATCTCTTCTTATAAATATGTAAAAGAATGACATGAAAACACAACATAATGATCTGCTATGTGATAAGTGACCTTTAACCGTATGTTTGTAACTTCTGTGTTAGGAATTTAAAGAATCTAACATACACAGTTGTGTTAAAGATTATTTTTGGAGTCTAATAATACCAACATAATTTTTAATTAATTGTAACATTAATGACTCAAACTTTTATTAATGAAAATTCATCCAGATCTAATTAAATGTCTTATTATGGTTATATAAAATGTGAGCTTCCATGGTTTTATGTTCCTAAATTTTAAAATACCATTATGAATTGTGACCATTTCTAATATAGTCGTTGAACATTGATCACATGATTAGTATAAATATAGGGCTTTAACAAATCCGATTTACCCGGACATAGGAAGTGATGGCCTCATGCAGTAGACATTCCCCATATGAAGCCCATTTTTCAGTGCTCAGAAATGAGCTTGTGTCATTGGGATTTTCTCTTGAAAAAGCCCGAGCCGATCTTGAACACATTATGCTTGAGCGGAACTGACTAAAAGAGAAATGAAAGCTAATAGAACTAGTGAAAAAAACGTTCAACACATTGGAATTTTTCATGTCGGTTCTATATAACCGACATGCAAAGAATTAATGATTGATATATCACATATTTTATTTTATAACCATCATGATATATTGATTAGGATCCATATTTTACGTCGGTTATAAAATACCGATGTAAAATATACAGAGATTAGATTTTTTGACATCGGTTATTGTATAACCGATGTGAAAACCAAATATAGCGCACTTTATCACGTCTGTTATAAAATAACCGAAGTTATAAAGGAAATATCAATGATTTACCACGTCAGTAATATAATAACTGATGTGATAAAGCCAATCTCAGCAATTTATCAAGTCAGTATAAATAGACATTTATCACGTATGTTATGAAATAACCGACGTGATAAATAGTCTTCTACGTCAGTTATTAAATAACGGACATTATAAACATTAAAAAAAAGTTTATCATCGAGGTTATTAAATAAGAGATGTTATATATCTTTTAAATGATTTATCACACCCTATATTTAGTCATTTTGTTTTCTACGATCAGGCGACCTGTGACCCATCTCTCTTGCGCGAAAAACCTAGAATCGATTCATCGAAGTCATTCCCTCCAGCCTCATTTTTCCATCATCATTATTCATATTTATTATTATCAGATATATAAGGCCAACTCACAACACTCAAGTAATACTCACATGACTCATTTTCAGTTATTTTTCATGATTCCCTAAACTAATTTGTTGAAATGTTATTTTTTCTATTTACTTGGTATCATGGTTAATTTCATAGTGTTCACCTCTTCCATGCTAAATTATTTTCTTGTAAAATAATCCTATGGAAGTGATATCATGAAAATTTATGATTTTTGTGTGTTCTATCATGTGTGTGTGTGCGTACATGGGGTTTCCAAGGGGTGGGGGTTGTGCAATAGGGTGGGGCTGTCGAGTGGGGTAGGGTGGGATGTCCAATTAGATGGGGTTGTCTAGGCGGTGTCAAAAGGGGTGGCGGTGGTGTCCAGGGGGATTCAGAGGATGTCCAAGGGGGTTGGGGGTGTCTAAGGTGGTGCGGGGGATGTCAAAGGGAGTGGGGGTGGTGTCTAGGGGGTGGAGGGGCTGTCCAATGGAGGTGGGGGCTGTCCAGAGAGTTTGGGGGCTGCCCAGAGGGTTCGGGGGGGGGGGGGGGGGGGTAGTCCAGGGGAGTGGGGTTCTAAAGGGGTGGGGGTTTTCCAGGGGGGTGTTGTCCAAGGGGGTGGGGGGCATATCCAGAGGGTTTGGGGGAGGGGGGGTTGCCTGGGGGGCTGTCCAAAGGTTTGGGGGTCTCTAGGGGGTGTCCAAGGGGGTAGGGTGGTGGGTGGTGTCTAGGAGGGATGGGGGTGTCTAGGGGCTGTCTAGAGGTGTGGGGGCCATCCAGGGGGTGGGGGCTATTAAGTGGGGTGGGGTCCTGTCCAGAGTGGGGGGGGGGGGGGGGCTGTCCAAGGTGGTGGTGGTGTCCAGAGGGTGTACAAGGGGGTGGGGGTGGTATCCAAAGGGTTCGTGTGGTTCTCTAAAGGGTTGGGGTGTGTCTAGGGTGTCCATGTTGGTGGTGGTGGGGTGGGGGAGTCCAGGGGTGTGTGTGGGGGGGGGGGGGTGCAAGTGGGTTGGGGTGTCAAAGGGGGGTGGGGGGTGTCCAAGGGGGTGGGTGGGTGGGGGGTGTTCAAGGGGGAGGGGCATGTCCAGAGGGTGTGGGGGTTTTCCCGGGGGGTGTCTAGAGGGTTGGGGTGTCCAGGGGGTGTCCTAGGGGGTAGGAGGTGGGTGGTGGTGTCCAGGAGGGGTGGGGGTGTTCAAGGGGGCGGGGGATGTCCAGAGGTGTGGGGGGCTGTCCAGGGGGTGGGGGGCTGTCCAAAGGGGTGGGGGCTGTCCAAGGGGGTGGTGGTGTCGATGGGGTGTCCAAGGGGGTGGGGGTGGTGTCCAGGGGGGTGGGGGTTGTCGAAGGGGGTGGTGGTGTCTAGGGGTGTCCAAGGGGTTGGGGTGGTGTCCAAGGGAGTGGGGGATAAGTGTCAGTTGGGATTGACTATTGTATCGTGGTTTGTGAGATTATGACATGATGATTGTATTGTTTCATGGATATTAGGCTATAATTTATTAGTGTTGTTTAAGGGGGTGGGGGTGGTGTCCAAGGTGGTGGTGGGGGGGGGGGGGTCCAAGGTGGTTGGTACAATCTATGATTGAGGTTTCCACTAAGATTTTTAGGGATTCAAGCATTAAGAAATGATGAGGGGTGTTGCAATATGATTATATTTGGTTATATATATTTTGAACAGTCATTAACTATGAGAAAATTATGGTTTATGGGTGACACCATGTCATGGTTTTCAAAGATGTGCAATTATCCTAACCTTATTGTGTCGTGATGATAAGATTTACACTGTGATTTTATCCATATGAGTTTTTATTTTAAATTTTATTTGATTCTAAGGTTTACTCCATTTTCTCCAATTTTAATCAACCATTAGAGGCCCCAAGGTTTTAATGGATTCCACACAATTTCCTTAAATAAGTTTCTTATTTGAGGTTCTTCTTCCTTTATTCTTCGTTTCTTTTTTCTTCATCATCCACTTCTTCTCCTCCTAAATTCCTTCTATTATTAGGGATGCTTGGTCATTTTTAAATTGACGGTTTAATAGTAATCAATGTGTTCTAGGTTTATTACGAGGGGTGGGGGTATCTAAGGGGGTGGGGGCTGTCCAGAGGGGTGGGGGATGCCTAGGGGGTGGGGGGATATCCAGAGGGGAGGGGCTGTCCAAGGGGGTGGTGGTGTCCAGGGGGTGTCTAAGGGGGTGGGGGTTGTCTCCAAGTGGGGTGGAGTGTTCAGGGGGTTAGGGGTGTCCAGGGGATGTCCATGGTTGTAGGGGGTTGGGAGTGGTGTCTAGGAGGGCTGGGGGTGTCCAAGGGGGAGGAGGTGTCTATAGGGGTGGGGGTTGTCTAGTGGTGGGGGGTTTCCAGAGGGGTGCGGGGGTTTCCAAGGGGGTGGTGGTGTCCAGGGGGTGGGGGTGGTACAAGGGGGTGATGGTGTCCAGGGGGTGTCCAAGGGGGGGGGGTGTCTAAGGGGGTGGGTGTGGTGTCCAAGGGGGTTGGGGGGTGTTGTCCAAGGGGGTAGTGGTGTCCAAGGGGCAGGGGTGGTGTCTAAGGGGGTGGGGGTCATGTCGATGGGGTGTGGGTGGTGTCCAGGGGGTGGGTGATGTCCAGAGGGGTGGGGGTGGTCTAGAGGTTTCAAATCGTTAGGATCTGTGTAGTTTTCAGTAGTGAATGTATATATATTTTAATATTTATACTTCATATTTTTTTTATGGAAGGGTGAATTTGGTATCCAGTTGAACCAAGATGCATTCTTTGCGAACCTTAAGAAGAAAGGATCCAAGATGAATTTAAAACTGTTATATCTAACTATATTTTATTTTTAAAATCATATTCAACCATATTTACTTAAATACACATAGATTTTTTTATATTTCAAAATTTTTTACATTAAAAATATGATTGTTTTCATATAAACATATATTTCTCTTATCTTAAAAATGTGTTTAATTTAGATATTTTTTATATGTAATAATGAGTCGAACTTAGATTACCGCACATCGAATAAGAAATGTATATGAGAAAGGTGTTGATGCCTTTTTTGAATTTTCTAAATGAAATGTTCCATGTAGTGACATTTGTTTCAGTCCATACCTGAAATGTTTGAATATGATGAAGTTGAAAAGTAGAGAGATAAAAGATCATCTGATTTGTCATGGTTTTAATACGTGTTTTAGCCCTTGGATTTGGACTGCTGAAACTGGACGAAATGTCACTGATGATTATGATTCACAAGATGGTGTCTCTAATGGAATTTAGTAAATGATTCGTGACATTTCAGTAGAAAAAATTGAGATAGAACCAATAGTTGCGCGTCTATATGGTGATGTTGAAAAACCATTATATACTGGTTGTACAGATTTTACGGTTTTGTCTACGTTATTAAGATTGATTAACCTAAAGGAGAAACAAGTATGGAGTGTCCAATGTTTTATAGAGCTGCTACAATTGATGAAATCCATTCTTCCAAAATATAATGATCTTAAAGATTCACATTATAAGGCCGAGAAATTATTATTCCTGATGGCATTGGGATATAAGAAAATACATGCATGTCTGAATGACGGTATGATATATTGAAATGAAAATGAATTTCTGTCAAAGAGTCATAAATATGGGACATCACAGTATAAGGTGAAAGAAAAATCACAGGTTTATGTATATATTACAAAGATCCATTCAAAGGTATTTTGGGATCTTCCTATTATTCATCGTTTTAAATGTTTATTTGGGAATTCAAATGATGAAGAAAGGTTAAGATAGAATGATGATGAGTGGTTATGTGATGGAAAAATACGTCATCCAACTGATTGTCTGCAATGGAAGAAAATTGATGAGCAATATCCTACATTTGGAAATGAAATTATAAATCTTAGACCAGGGTTGTGAACAGATGGAATGAATCCATACCGAACACTTAGTAGCACACATAGTTCATGGAATTTTTAATTGGTAATTTAAAACCTATCTCTTAATGTTTGTATGAAGCAAAAATATTTCATTTTGAGTAGAATGATCTCAGGTCCGAAGCAACCCAACAATGATATTAACGTTTTCTTGTCACCATTGATGAATTATTTTAAACTTTTATGGGGGGGTGGTATTAGGTGTATGATTCTTATAAAATGGAATATTTTAAACTACATGTAGTGCTTTTAATCACTATAAATGACTTCATAGAATATGTAAATTTTTTAGGATATAGTGTTTAAGGTCATAAATCATGTCTAATTTGAGAAAAACATACTTTATATTTTCAATTTCATCATGGGAGGAAAATAGTGTACATGGGTCATCGAAAGTTTTTGCCTATGGGTCACTCTTATAGAAGACTAAAAAAGGAATTCAATGGCTTATAAGAATTTGATATTTCTCCAAAACCTTTATCCCCTGATCTGTATTTTGAGAGGGTGAAAAACCATGATGTGACATTGGGAAAGACACATAAATCTTGTAATGATAGACATATTTGGATGAAAAGGTCAATATTTTTTGAGCTACAATATTGGAGATAACATGAAGTTAAACATAATATTGATTTGGTGGACATGGAGAAAAATATTTTTGATAGTTTGATTAGAACATTGTCAGATATTAAAATAAGGACAAAATATGGGTTGAATGCAAGATTAGACATACTATCAATGGGAATATGTTTGGAGTTAGCTCCCACTCCTAATGGAAGACGAACATTTCTTTCCCCAGCTTGTCATACATTGTCGAAGAGGGATTAAATTAGCTCTTTTCAGTGTGTTAATGGTATCAATGTGCCTCATGTTTATTCTTCCATTGTAAAATTTTTTGTCTCATTGATGGACTTGAAGTTGATAGGTATGAAATGTCACGATTGTCACGTCATGATGTGACAGCTTCTACCAGTTGCATTGCGTGGAATATTTCCCATCCGTGTTAGAATGACTATAATGAAGTTGTGTTATTTTTTTAAGTTCAATTTGTAATAAGGTGATTGATCTGAATGTTTTGAACATTTTGGAAAAGGATGATATTTTAATACTTTGTCAAATAGAAATGTATTTTCCTCCAAATGTTTTTGATATAATGGTGCATTTAATGATTCATCTAGTTTGATAAATAAAGCTTTGTGGAACTGTATATTGTCGTTGGATGTATAATTTTGAAATTCATATAAAAATATTGAAGGTTTATGTTATGAATCCTTATTTACTTGAAGCCTCCATTATTGAAAAGTATATTTCTGAGGAGGTTGTAGAGTTTTGTACGAGATACTTGGCTGCGGCGCATCACATAGGTTTGCCTCCATCTCGCCATGAAGGAGTTAATAAGGAGGGAATATGGATTCGTGGCTTGAAAGTCAAATCATTGTCAGCTGAACAAATGGAGAAGTTAGAATCATACATCTTGAATAACATAGCTGATGCTCAACTGTATATCACATTTCATTTAATGAGTTGAAACTATGTCATCCAAAGAAGAAAGAATTGGGGATTTTGAATGAGCACAAAAATTATTATTTTTCTTGGTTTAAAAATACCTCATTTCGTAGATCTGATGTATTAGAGACATTAAAATGGATAGTGGGTAGTCCATGTTTAAATGTGATAACATGGTCCGGTTATGATAGTAATGGCTATATATTTTAGATGAAAGCTCAGGACAACATATGTGCAGTTCAGAATAGTGGTGTATTGGTGTTTGTAGAAGTAATAAATTTTTAGAGTGCTAAGGACAAAAACCCAATTTATGCATAAAGTCCATATTATGGATTGATTGAAGACATATGTGAGGTTGATTACTTTAAAAATAAAAGTTATTGTTTTTAACTGTAAATGGTTTATCAGTAATAATAGTGTCAGGCATGATGAATTTGGAATGAAAGTTGTTAATCTGAATATATTATAAGACACAACTGATACTTTTATAATGTCAACACATGAAAAACAAATTTTCTATGTAGTAGATCAATCAGATATGCAGTATGATGTCATTTTACATGGGAAAAAACAACATGTTGGTGAGGATGAACTTGATGAAGATGCTGATTTATGTGAGATCCCTACTTCCGTGGAAATATTAACAGAACATAATGGTGAGCATGTTGAAGACATGGTTTGTTCCATAATGAAGGATCACGACGAAGGCATTTGGGGAAAAAATCAATTTGAACATTCCTAAAATTACAGATAACATTTTTTCATTTCTTGTTTACATTTTTTATTTTCATAAAATGTTAAATATTGTATGTTTTTTCTTAATTAAAACTTGTATTAAAACAATATAACTACATGTTTTTGTTTGTTTTAATTTTGTTTAGTTTACCTTATCATGTTTACCATTACATAAATTATATATCTATTATTTTTGTTCAGTGACAATTACATTACCATGTTTACCATGTTTACTAGGTTTACCATGTTTACCATCTTGACCATATTTACCATCTTTAACATTGTTAACATGCTTACCATATTAACCATGTTTACTATTACGTAACTTAGTACAATTTTATATTTTCAGATTACAGTAGTATTGTAATATTTGAATTATTATATTTGTGATCTAATGTTCATTTTTTTGATTTGAAGGATAATGACAGATCAATAAATTGACCAACCACATGATTATGGAGATGAGAATTTTCATCATACCTCTGGGGAGGAACATTCACATTCTTTTCTTGATGTTCTCCAATCATCCTCATGTGCTCCCATTATAACAAGGAATTCTAGAGTTGGTAAACCTGGGTGTACACATTTACCAAAATTATCACCTACCCGTATGCAAGATCAGAGGATACACGTTGAGTTTGATGAGGATGACATTCCTAGAGGTCCAAATGAAAAATACTTTAAGAGTTTTGTATCAACTATTGGTAAGAATTTTGTATGATGACTGGAGAAGTGTGGATAAAGGAATAATCTCTCAGTTGTGGGCGACGATTTTGGTAAGATGTTATGATATTGTTTTCCTATTCATTAAATGTTTCTAGTATATATCATATGTTTAACCTATTCGTTATCAAATAATATTTGATATTACTAACACTGAAGGAGTTAGGAATAAATGTTTATCAATGGCCACCAGGAGATGGAGGGATTTTAAATCAACCCTCACATCTGATTTCATTTTTGGTCATAGGAGTCATGACAATCCATGTCGTATATATCCTTTCATAGATGAAGAGACATGGTGACAGTTTGTTGAAAGTAGAATAAAAGATTCATTTTTGTTAAGGGCAATGAAATTTTTTATAATATTTCTTATATTAATGATCTTATTAATGTTTTGTTAAATTTTTTTATTCTTAATTTACAAAAAACAAGGAAATATAATTAAGAGATCCAATCTAAAAATGTATACCCTCATAGTTTATCTTGGGGATGGTATACATTACTGGAAGAACAAATGTTGGCAGAAAAATTATAAAAACTAAGAGCTGAGTCTTAAAGCTCTGGAGAGGTGGCCCCTCCATCCCCTCAATCTAGACATGAAAATTGGAAGAGAGCTTGGATGGGAAAAAAGGGAAATATCTTTTGGATGATTCGAGAATCGTAGCTGAGAGGATTGTAAGATATCTATTTTATTTATTTATGTTAATATTTTATTCATATTATTTCAATCCTTATAGAAATGTTCAATTAATTAATACAAGATTATCTTGAGTAGAAGAGCCCACAGTGGGTATTTACAGCTGCTGGGAGGCACGATATTTTATCTGCTCCATTGGGAAAGCCCGAACATCCTGGTCGTGTACGAGGATATCCGGCAGGTGTATTAGTAAGAAAATTGTTGCCATGTTCATAAACTTCATTCGTTGATGGTGTTTATAAAAAAGGAATATTTGGAGGCTAATGTTCATAATATTAATGCGACTATGGATGAAACAATTAGAGCATCGGTATAGTCTATGTTTGCAGACATACAATGGAAATTTCAGACTGCAGCTCCCACTCTTCCACCTCCCCCTGCAGACCCCATTATTTATCCTCCACCTCCACCAGTAGCCCACAGTCCCCCACCTTAACCTGCAAACCCCATTTTTTATCCTACTCCTCCGCCGTAGCTTTCTACTTATTACGAGTTGTATGTTGAAGATCCTCAACTTCATATAGTTACATATGGGTTGGTATATTGTATAGGAGATACAGTTCATCATAAACATTTAAATGTAGAGAATCATATGGTCACTTTATAGGATATTATAGATAGATCATCTTGAGTACTAATACATATAGATGAGGTGACGAAATTTGGACATAGTATCAGCCATTTTTTAATTTTCCCATCTAGACTTCTTCGACTCATTACCATAGAGGTATGTATGTTATATATTCTATTTTATTTTTTTATTAAATTTATTTTATAATTTGAAAACTAATATATTTATCTATTTATTTTTACAGGAATACTTCAAAGGTAAGGAAATACTATATAGACAACAACAAAGACAACTGGCTATGACATCAGATACAGATTCTTGTAGTTTTGAAAGATTTTCAAGATATTTTAATTTGGTGGCAGATCATTATGAGTTTCCATTCGAAGATCATGTTTTTGGATGTGAAATAACTGTGGGGATTATGAAAATTGTTATCATGGTGCTTGTTAGTGGAGATAAATTGGGCATCAACATAGTGAAAATGATTTCCATGTAAGTCTTAACACCTTTTCCCTGTGTTATATTTATTGAAAATGTATACTTTTGTCTATTTTCTATTAGGTATCTTTATAACATTTGTGAGAAGAACGAGCGGACAGATGTATATGGATTCAAGGACTCGCATTTGATTTCCCGTGAATCATTTTCATTGGATGGGGAACAAAGAATACATTATATTGCTGGAAGACTTGAACAGAATATTGTCACACAATTTTGGATGATGCCTTTTTGTGAGAGGAATGAAACATATCTCTCTCAAAGAGTTCATTGTCTTTTAACATAAAAAACCACTTATAATAAATTTTATTTTATCAGTGATCACTGGATGTTAGGGGTCATTTTCCCAAGAGAGAAAAAACTTTACTGGATATTCTTTGTCTATGGTGATGTGAGGGAAAGTTTTAAAAAAATATTGGAAAAGTAAGTTTTAATTTATCATTAGTTTTATATGTTATAATAAATTTTAAATTTATCTCATTCTAATTATTTTCTAACGAGGGATGGGTCTAATTTCAAAAAAAAAACGCAAATAAAAGGAGTGCGAAGATCAAATATGTAAATGTAAAGGTAAATATCCATTTATAATTTATAATTTTTGATTTATTACATAACAATAATATATTTAATTTACACTCATTCAAGGATAATTTTCATGAACAACAAGGTGTCATCGAATGAAGATGTTATATGTTAAGATTTATTTATGAAATAATAAAAACTGGGACAGTTGTGATCTTTGACCTAGTAAGATATCCTTTAAAACTTTTCCATAATATTTCATTTGATTTATTCATTATACACGTTAAATACTATCCTTCAAATTTGTAGCTATTTGATGACCCTCAACCCTATAGTTCTGAAGAGGTCAATCACTTAAAAGTGTAATTGTCAAATTATTTTACAGGTTTGATTAAAATTTAGTAGATTTTAGTGTAAAATGTAATTTTTAATATTGTCAATGTAATTGTGTATTTTTTAGTTGTTTAGGTTGGATTTAGTTTTTTTAAGTTAAAATTGTATGTTTTGAATGTTAATAATTTGAATGATTAATTTTTCTATACATCTTGTTTTGGTCAAAATATGATGGGTTTTCTAGTATGGATTTTGGTCTGGGGGGGAGGGGTTTCAAGGGTTTGGGGTGTTCAGTGGGGTGGGGTTATCCAGGGGTGTGGGAGGGTTGTTAGGTGGGGTGGGAGGGTATCCTGGGTGTCCATGAGAGTGGGGGGGGGCAGTCCAGGGGGTGGGACTGTTTCCCAGAGGGTGGAAGGGCTATCCAGGGGAGTGGGGGGCAGTCCAAGGGGTGTCCAGGGGTGTGGGGGTGTCCTGTGGGGTGAGGGGGGTTTCTAGGGGTGTGGGAGGGCCATCCAGTGGGGTGGGGTGGGTGGGGGGTCTAGGGTGTCCATGGGAATGTGGGGGTAGTCTAAGGGGGTGGGAGAGGAGGCGCTGCCATCCCTCAGGGGGGATGAATGCCACTAGAAGGTACTCATCACTCCCACATGCGAAGCATGAGCTCTCAAAATGTTTCACCAATGCTTTATTCCCCTATAAACATCATTCATTCTATCACTTTTATGCCAGTACCACCAGGGGAAATGCCATCATATGTGATGGTGTTTTACATTGGTTATAAATACAACAATGTGATAAAATGAATGATGGTTACAAGCGAATAAAGCATTGGGGAAACATTTTGAGAGCTCAAGCTTCGCATGTGGGAGTGATGAGTACCTTCCAGCGGTGTTCAACGCCCCGAGGGATGGCGGAACCTCCTCTCCCAACACCAGCTATCTAGGGGCTATCCAAGGGGTGGGTGCAGTCCAGGGGTGTGGGGGGGGGGGGGGGTCCAGGGCTGTGGTGGGGGCTGTCCAGTATGGTGGAGGTGTTCTGGTCATGTTTTGGTCTATTTTTGTTCTGGGGGTGTCTGGTGAGGTGGGGTTGTCCTAGGGTGTGGTGGGGGATGTCCAGGGGGTGGGAGGGTATTTCAGAGGGTGGGAGTGATGTATGAGAGAGTGGGGGATATATAGGGGGTGTCTAGGGGTGTGTGGGATGTCAAGGGGGTGGGGTGGGGCTGGGTAGTCTAGGGGTGGTGGTGTCCAGGGGTGTGGTGGGGGCTGTCTAGTGGGGTGGGGGGCTTCTTGTCTATTTTTGGTAACATTTTGGTCTGCTTTAGTGGTGTGGGAGGGTTGTCCAAGGGTGTGGGAGTGTTTTACAGGGGGTGGGGGTATACATGAATGGGGGGGGGGGGGTTGTTCAGGTGTGTGGGGGATTTCTAGGGGTGATGGGGTTGTCCAGGGTTGTGGGGGGTAGTCCAGGTGTTGGGGGCAGTCCAAGTTTATGGGGGGGGGGTGTCCAGGAGTGTGTGTGTGTGTGGGGGGGGGGGGGGTTGTCTAGGGGTGTGGGGGGCTTTCCAGGGATGGGTGGCAGTCCAAAGGTGTGGGGTGTCCTGGAGGGTGGGGGTTTTCCAGTGGTGTGGGGGGATGGCCAATGGTTGGGGCAGTCCAAGGGTGTGGTGGGTGTCCAGGGGTGTGGTGGGGGCTATCCAGTGGGGTGGGGGTGTTCTGGTCTGTTTTTTTGTAACATTTTGTTCTGTTTCAAGGGTGTGGGAGGGTTGTCCAAGGGTTTTGGAGTGATGTCCATGGGTTGGGGGAATACAGGCGGGTGGGAGGTTTTCTAGGGGTGTGGGGGGTTTTCCAGGGGTGTGGGGGGTTGTCCAGGGGTGGGGCTATCTAGGGGAGTGGGGGTGTCCATGAGGTTGAGCGGGGGGGGGGGGGGGGTTGTCCAGGGGTGTGGGGGGAAATCCATAGGGGTGGGGAAGTCCATGGGTGTGGGGGTTTCCAGGAGGGTGGGTGTTTTCCGTGGGTGTGGGGGACTGTCCAGTGGGTGTGAGGCAGTCCAGGGGTGTGGGGGGGGGTGTCCAGGGGTGAGGTGGGGGCTGTCCAGTGGGGTGGGGGTGGGGTCTAGTATGTTTTTGGTAACTTTTTGGTCTGCTTCAGGGGTGTGGGAGGGATTTACAGGGGTGTGGGAGTGCTTTCCCGGGGGTGGGGGTATACAAGAGGGTGGGTGGGTTGTCCAGGGGTGTGGAGTGTTGTCCAGGGGGTGGGGTTGGGCAGTCTAGGGGTGTGTCCAGGTGTGTTGTAGGGGTTGTCCAGTGGGGTGTGGGGGGGTGTTCTGGTCTATTCTGGTCTATTTTTGGTAACCTTTTTCTCCAATTCTGGTACTTTGGATGGGCATAGTATTGGTTAGGTTTTATTAAAAAATCTGTTTTTATGTCAATTATTTGGAAATCGATGTAATAACTTCATGGGAAATGAATTTTACGTCGGTTATATCATAACTGTCATAATAAATTGAAATGGATAGTTTTTTACGTCGGTTGTTTTATAACCGACGTTGGAAACCACTTGGCAGACAGGTTTATCACGTCGGTTATCAAAATAACCTACCAGATAAATGCTTCAGAGGAGTGCTTTATGATGTTAGTTATTATATAACTGATGTGAAAGGGTATATACCACATCAGTTATTAATTAACCAACATAATAAACCACGACTCTGAAGCGTTTTCCACATAGTGTTTTTATCAACCGATGTGAAAAACACTTCAGATTTGTGTTTTTTACGTCGGTTGTAAAATAATTGACCTAAAGAACTATGTTTATAACATCTCCTGTAATAACTTTGGACAAATTTTAATGTTAAAAATAAAACATAACCACTGTAAAAAACATTTTTTGTACTAGTGTAGAGATTACCACCCGAGTTATGTTATCTGAGCCACCCTAAGAGTCTGTCACCAATGCACACCTTATCTTCTGGTTTTATATGAGTTCTATAAGTGGTTATGTAATATGAACCTAGCACTATGATTATGTACATTTTCATTGTATAAATAATGTGAATTAATTTTATTATTATTACTTTGTAAATAGTTTTTAAAGAACAAATAGTATTTTTAGATAATATTCAACTAAGAAATCTATTTTGATGAATTAATGGATTTTTTAATAAAAAAATATTTTAATAAAATTTTATTACAAATTAATTAATTATGATTTTATATTAATTATCATACAATTTTAGGAGTGCTATTGTGATTTTAATTATGGTTTGAAATCTGTTTTTGTCAAAATCCATGAATTATCGATAAATGTAGGTTTTAATTTTAAAATTAAAACATCACATATTTAGAATAAATGAATATTATTTTTGGAATCAGGACAACTAAATTATCCAATGATAAATGTTTTATAATTTTCTGAGATAGTTGAATTTTTGGGTTTAAATTAAATACCGTTTACATATATAATGTGTTTTATGACATCATAATGACCCATTAGTGATGTAATAAAATAATATTAATGATTTTTTGGGCCAATATATGTTTTAAAATTAAAATAATATGATTTTATATTTGTTTTATTTATTTTTCAAAGATTTAATGGACCCTCTAAGAGTTATAATACATTATGTCTTTTTAAATTGTTTTCCTTTAGAGTGGAACTCATCTCCACATAATCAACCTCAATATTTGAAGAGGTTCAGCCACTGGCCTTATAAAATATTGTTTTCTACATCCCTTTGGCAAAAACCATGGGCAAATACAATGGGATGGTTTAGGGAATTGATTAGTTTAATATGTGCTGACCCAAACCTAAATATTATAAAATTCATTCTCCTTTCCTATATAAACCCACACAAACTCCCACTTACTCTACACTCAAAGCCTTTGTAGTTCGACCAACCCTTGCCCTCATATCTCAATAATCCTCCAAAGGTTTTCCAAGCTCCCAATAAGCCACTCTCAAGCCTCTCCCAAGCCATTGGGATCACATTTCCAAGTAAGGGATTTCTTCTTCTCTCATTTTGTCTCCATTTTGTTATGTAATTATGCCTTTTTGTTTTCTGTTATAAATGATGGGGTATGATTTCGATCCTACTCCATACTTCCCTTTGTATGTTTTAATGATGAGATACCCCTTTCTCTCTAATTAAATGCCCTTCATTTACACCCGTTACCATGCCTATATTCCATAAGGAATCTCTCTCTCCTCATTTACATTCAAGCAGTTATTTTGTATTGTGAATATAAAATTCATTACATATGTCGGGACATTTATATATATGACCCCCTTAGTTTCCATTTCATATATATATATTATGAGACACCCATTTCTCTCTCATCATCCATTTTTGAAAATTTCTATCTCACATAGTTACGCTACCGAAATTGAACTGCGATTTTCCAAGCCAAGGTCATTGTGTAGTAAATACCGTGCCCATTTACCTATCATGGGTATTCACCTTTATAGAAATTTAATTATTGATAATAGTGAATCATGTATTAATTTCACATTACATTTATCATGGAATAAATGATGAGGTTTAACAAATCCATGTTATATGATCCATGTGGCACATTTATGCATGAATTGAAATGTTTAAGAAGGGTGTGACTAGATAGTGCTCCAATGCATTGGGTAAATATCAGTACCATTATACATCAAGTGCAATGAGGTTTTACTCATGATAATTCTTGTTATATGATGTTTTACTCATGCTCCATGTGCAATGAACCTTGGCACATGCTAAAATCATGTTAAATGTAGTTGTCGCATTTCCATATTAAGATTATCATTCTTTATCAATCCTTTTTGTTAATGTTTCTCTTTTTCTCCATTATTATAACTATTTTCTATAATGTACTATATTACTCATGTTATTACATGTTTATTCCTTTACTGGGATTTATATTTCACTAATTTATCATTCCTGTGCTCAGGTGATCTTATGCAATGCTAAGTATGATGGAATGTAGTGGTCATGTAAAGAAAGTTTGAAATAATGATGTTGCATTTCATGTCTTAAGTTGTTATGTAATGATCCTAATACCCAAAGACACTAGAACATTTTATGTTCTATGTTGTATCAAGTGATGTTTATCTAATAAATCACATTTAAGTGAGTAATAAAGAGTAGGGTTATCACAGTTGGTATTAGAGGATAGGTTCAGTAATTTTTGGCATTAGGATTAGAAAACCCTATTAAAGACTTTGAGTCAGGAATAAGTATAATAAATAAATATCTAAGTATTGGTGAGTATTGAGTAAGTGTTTTATCAACCTAATACATTCATATCTAGATACGATCAAGTGGATGTTGCTCTGGAATAGATGTATCCTACGGGTAAACCCCGAAAACACCGCTTTGAGCTAGACTCGAACGGGAACTGGTGCATGACAAGGAGATTTAATGCACTATTGGTTACGACACTCTCAGGGGATATGGTTTGGTAAATTCAAAATCATAGTATGAACCCTTATTAAGTGAATGATAAAATCCCCTTGATATATATATGTCATAAATTATATCATGAATAACATATATTGAAGCCCATGGAATCATAAGTTAAGGGAAAAAATGTTTTTTATAGGCCATATGTTTTGTCCTTAGATTACCCTTTATGTGTTACCCCTAACATTACTATTATTCTAGAAAATGGATGATAATAGGAGCAGTCAGGAAAACAACTAATTTGAAGATCAATGGGATGATTATTCTAATGAGATGTCCAATCTGATGGGAGAGGGAATCACGAACATTGTCATGCTTATCTCTCATTATATCATGATTTGAATAGAAACATGGGTCAAGAGGAACTTTCAACCACCCCCCACCCCCCAAGAAAGAAATATTCACTATCAAGAGCTTAATGAGAAAATGACCACCTACTTATATTGGATCACATGATCCCTCAATCCCCAAACAATGGATAAACTCCATTGAAAATATCTTCTCCATCCTTGAATGTTCTGAGTAAGAGAAGGTTCTCCTGACTACTTATCATACGGAGGGTGAAGCGGATAGATTGTGGATGTTGATAAAAAATATGAAGCATGTAGAAGAGATCGAGGTGTTAAAATGGAAGGATTTCTAGGAGATGTTTTTTGAAAAATATTTACCACACACCATACGACTTAAGATAGAAAGGGACATCCTTTTCCTCAAACAAATAGATGACGAATCAGTCGGAGCGTAAAAGGAAAGCTTCAAAAGGCTTGCCCGACATGAATTTAGCTTTGTCGTTATCCCCGAATACAAGGTTTTCAACTTATTTGTTGGGCTAAAAAACCTAGCCTATAGAAAGTGCTAGCGATTCGTGACATCGACAGCTATGAAGAAATTGTCGGATTTTTCCTCAAGGTTGAATTGGAGATTAGAGAATCTCTGGGGTATCGTGGGGTTAAAAAGAATAAGGTGGACACGAATGCTGGTGGTCCCATATATAAATACAATGGTTCTACGAAGATCTATCACCCCATTTCCAAATATGTAGAAAGAAGCACACTGAAAATTTCCTGAAGGGGACGAAGAAATGCTTTACGTGTGGAAGAGAAGGGCATGAGGATATTAACTGTCGTCAAGAGAATATCGTGGCTGCAACAGAAGGGAGAAACACTCTATTTGAATTTCATCACAATGTTCATTGTTTCAGCTGCAAATAACTAGGGAACTTTGAAAATCAGTGCCCTATGCTGATGGTTTTAGGAGGCAACCCACAACCTCCACAGCAGCCAGGGCGTGCTTTTTCCATCACTACCACTAAAGTGAACACCTAAAACGATGTGGTGATAGGTACTCTATTTATTCGTTAAAGAATAGAGAACATACTTTTTTTATTCTGGTTCTACACATACTTTTATATCCCGAATGTTTAATAGAACAATCCCAACACCCCCAAAAATCAAGGAAGTAAAGATGTTGGTGAGTATGGAAAATTGGAAAATCCTTGCATCTGATGAATATAACTCCTCCCATGCCATAATTTGGTGATTGATCATCCCGAATAACCACTTAATACTCCATCTAGTATAATTTTATGCAATTATTGGCATGGATTGGCTTTCCGTATATAGAGCCAACATAAATTTCCATGAGAGGGAAGTCACTCTCACTATAGAGAATCAACCCCCGATTATATACAAGTGTTTGGAGGAAGATGAATATTCTTTATATCCATCATCTGAATCATGGATATTACTACCCTATGAGCACGCGTATATGGCTCAAATGATAGAGTCCATGGAGGCAACCATTCTTGAAGGCATGCCTATTGTGAGGGAATTCAATTAAGTGTTTTCTGAGGAATATATTGGTCTTCCTTCTAGAGGTCATGTTGTATTATCAATTGATCATATACTTGGGGAGTTTTCAATATCCAAGAATCCATATATAGTGGTTGTTGTGGATCTTGAGGAGATGAAGAAACTACAACAGGAGAATCTGGATAAAAGGTTTATATTCCCATGTGATTCACCATGGGGTGCACCAGTCCACTTCATCAAGAAGAAGGATTGATCAATGCACCTATGCATCGATTATTGTGATCATAAAAAAATCGTGATAAAGAACTAGTATCCTCTCCCATGAATTGATGACTTGTTCAATCATCTGTGTGGAGCACAATATTCTCTAAGGTGGACTTGCGGTCAGAATATTATCAAGTAAGGGTGAAGAAGGAAGATATCCCCAAGACTGCTTTTCGAAAATGATACGGGAACTATGAATTCATAGTAATTCCTTTAGAAGTCACTAATTCTCTAGTAATCTTCATGGACATGATTAATAGAGACTTCAGAGATTACCAATAAATATTCATGGTAGTCTTTATAGATGATATTTTGATATACTCCAAACCCAAGGTGGATCATGAGGAGCATCTAAGAACTGTACTAGAGACCTTGCGGAAGGAGAAGCTCTGTGAAAATTACAACAAGTGTGAGTTCTGGTTGAAGGAGGTCTCATTCTTAGGCCATATCATCAAAAATAATGGAATATCTTTGGATCTCTCAAAGAGAACTACAATAGAGGGATGACCGAGGCCAACATCGATAATAGATATCTGTAGATTTTGGGGGTTACCTATATATTATAGACGATTTCTGAGAAATTTCTCACGATTGTCCAACATGCTTACCAAGATAACTCAGAATGGAGTATGGTTTACTTGGAGTGATGAATGTGAAAGTAGATTCACAGAGTTGAAAAGGTTGCTTATCATTACGCTCGTGATCACTATACCCACAAGTGGAGATCATTTTGTGGTATTCAGTGATGCTTCGAAGAAGGGATTGGGATGTGTGTTGATGAAAAATGAAAAAATCATTGTCTATGATTCAAGGAAATTGAAATATCATGAGAATAATTATCCAACAAATGATATGGATTTGGCAGCGGTGATCTTTGATTTTAAAGTTTTGGTTGCATTATCGCTTTGGGGAGATGTGTAAAATTTATACAGACCGCAAAAGCCTCATGTATATATTCACATAGAAGGAGTTGAAGATGAACCAATAAATATTTTTAGAGCTGATCAAATTCTATGACTACTCAATTCATTACCACCCTAGGAAAGTGAACAAGGTTCTTGATTCTCTAAGTATAAAGGATCATGCGATTCTATCATTGAAGAGAATTGTGAAGGATGCATTCTTTATAGATTTGATGAAGACGAACATGGGAATCATAAATAAGGGAACATCGTCAATAATTTCACATAGGATTGATCAACCATATATTTTGAAAAGGTAAAATGATGATCAAAGAAAGGATGTCAAAATTATGAAAATGGTAGAATCTATCAGAAATGGGAAATCCTTGGAGTTTGTAATTGAAAAGGATGGAATTGTGAGTTTTGATTCACGATTATGTGTACCATCTGATCTAGAGATAAAGAAGGAGCTTCTGGATGACTCACATCACTCAACGTTCCTTATTCACCTGGGGAGCACAAATATGTATCCAGATCTCCGTGAAAATGTTTGGTGTGACAATTTTAAAAGGAAGATTGCGGACTATACAACAATGTGCCCGGTATGTCAGCAAGTGATGGATGAGAAAAAAGTCTAAGGGGATGATGCAACCATTACCCATACCAACGTGGAAGTGGGAAAACATTACCATGGACATTGTCGCTGGACATCTAAGGACATCTAGAGAAAATAATGCTATATGGGTCATTGTGGATAGTCCAATGAAGACAACTCACATTATCCCAATTCGAGAGGACTTCTCATTGGATCAACTTACACAGATTTACATCAATGAAGTGGTAAGGCTCCATGGAATACCGCTATCTATTGTATTCAATCATGATCCGAGATTCACCTCAATGTTCTAGAAAAGTCTCCGAAATGCTATAAGCACTGAACTAAACTTCAATACGGCCTATCATCCTTAAATAGATGTCCTATCTGAGCGAACTATTCAGACACTAGAATATATGCTAAGATCATGATCTATGGACTTCAAAAGAGGATGAGACCAACATCTTCCACTACTTTAATGATCCTATAATAACATATTCAACTTGAGCATCCAAATGGTACGATTTGAAGACCTTTGTGGGGAGAGGTGCGGAACACCATCATGTTGGGATGAAGTCTGTGAACGTAAGATGCTAGGACTAGAAATTGTCAATGAAATGGTGAAGAAGGTGAAAACTATTAAGCAGCATATCATGGAAGCCCAGAGTCGACTAAAGCGTTATGCAGATAAATGTCGATGAGACCTTGATTTTAATGTTTGAGATATTGTCTTTTTACGTATATATCTGTGGAATAAGTTCATGAGGTTTGGAAATCAAGGCTAGTTTAGTCCTTTGTACATCATCCCCTTCTAGATTATTGATCATGTCGAGGTTCTGGCCTATTGATTAGCACTTTCACCTAGCAAAGACAAAGTACATGATGTCTATCATGTATCCCTTTTATATAAGTACATATCAAACCCTTCACATGTACTCTATTTAAAGGTAGTAAAACATGGGGATTATATTTCTTACGAGGAGCAACCCGTGATGATCATAGATCGTAGAGAAAATGTTCTACGAAATAATACAATGGCCCATGTCAAGGTGTTACGGAGAAACCACATGATTGAAAAAGTGATGTGGGAATTGGAGGAAATGATAAATCAGGGTAACCCACATCTATTTTCGTGTGAGAAAAGGAAATTTTGTGGGGTAAATTTCTTAAGGGGGAAATATTGTAATGACCAATACATTTATTATTGAAAATTCCTCTTGATCTAATTAAATGTCTTATTAGGGTTATAAAAATGTGAATTTAAATGGTATTATGTTTCTGAATTTTAAAATATTGTTATGTATTGTGGCCATTTCTAATTTAGCCAATGAATAGTGACCACACGATTAGAATAAATATAGGGCTTTAAAAATCCGATTTACTCAGATAAAGGAAGCGTTTTCCCCATCCAATAGACTTTATCCATATAATTCCCATTTGTCAGATCTCGAAAAGGAGGTGGCATCATTGGGCTTCGCTCCTGACTAAGCCCAAACTGAGCATGAACACATTAAGCTTGAGAGGAACTAGCTACGAGAGAAATGGATGTTAATAGAGATTACCACCCGAGTGATGTTATCCGAGCCACCCCAAGAGTCTGTCACCATTGCACACCTTAACTTTTAGTCTAATGAGAGTGTTATAGGGGGTTATGTAACAAGAACCCAGCACTATGATTTTGTACATTTATTTATAAAGAATGTGCATTCATTTTATTATTGTTACTTTATAAATTGTTTTTAAAGAACAAATAGTATTTTTAGTTAATATTCGACTAAGAAATCTATTTTTATAAATTAATGGATTTTTTAATTAAATTATATTTTAATAAAATATTATTATAATTAAATTAATTTTTATTAAATATAAATGATCATATAATTTTATGAATGCAATTGTAATTTTTATTACGGTTTGAAAGCCGTTTTCGTCAAAACCCATGAATTTTCGATAAATGTTGGATTTTATTTTAAATATAAAAATTTACATATCTAGAAAATTACTTAGATAAAATGACTATTATTTTTGGAATCAAGAAAATCTAAATTATCTAATTGTGAATATTTCAGTATTTTTTGAGAGTCGAATTATTGGGTAAAAATTAAATTCTCTTTAAATATATATTGTGTTTTATGATATCATAATGACCCAATAGTGGTGTAATAAAATACAATAAATGATATTTTCGGCCAATATATGTTTTATAATTAAAATAATGTGATTTTATATTTTTTTGATTTATTTTACAATGATTTAGTGGACCCTCCAAGAGTTATAAAACATTTTGTCTTTTTAAATTATTTTCCTTGAGAGTGTGACTCACCTTCAAATAAGCACCCTCTATATTTTAAGAAGTTCGGAAATTGGACTTATAAAATATTGTTTTCCCCTCCCCTTTGTAAAAAACCGTGGGCCAAAACCGTGGGCAGGTTTGTGGTGTTGATTAGATTAATGTGTGGTGAACCAAACCAAAATATTAAAGAATTCCCTCTCCTTTCCTATATAAACCCACCCAAGCTCCCACTTCCTCCTTATTAAAAGCCTTTGGAGTTCAACAAAACCCTGCCCCCCTTTCTCTATAATCCTCCCAAGGTGCCTCATGCTCCCATGAATCTTCTCTCAAGCCTCTCACAAGCCTTTGGGATGACACTTCCAAGTACGGGTTTTCCTCTTTTCTCATTTTTGTCTCAATTTCGTTATATTGTTATGCCTTTTTGTTTTCAGTTTTTAATGTTGGGGTATGATTTCACAGCACCAGAATACTTCCCTCTCTATGTTTTAATTATGTGATATCCCTTTCTCTCTCATTAAATTCCCCTCTTAAACACATGTTACAATGACGAAATTCCATAAAAAATATCTTTCTCCTCATTTACATTCAACCAATAATATTTTATTATGAATTTAAATTACATTATGTATGTTGGTACATGTATCGATATGACCCGTTTACTTTACATTATATGTACATATGATGGGACACCCATTTCTTTATCATCAACTATTTTTATGAATTCATATGTCACGCCGTTATGATGCTGAAATTGCTCTGCGATTTTCCGAGCCAATGTCATTGTGTAGTGAATACCATGCCCATTTCCTTATCAAGGTAATTCACCATTATGAACATTTACTTATTGATTATAATGTTTCATGTATGAATTCCATATTTCTATTATCATAGAAAAAATTATGATGTTTAAAAAATCGATGTTATATGATCCATGTGGCACATTTATGCATGAAATGAAAAGTTTAAGAAGGGTGAGCCCTAAAAGCACTCCAATGCATTGGGTAATGATTAGTATCATGATATGTCAATTGAAATGAGTGTTTACTCATGGAAATTCATGTGAAATGAGGGTTTACTCATATTACTAGTGCAACGAGCCTCAGATCATGCTAAAATCATGTTAAATGTTGTTGCCACATTTCTATATTAAGATTATCATGCTTTATCATGCATTTATGTTAATGTTTATCATGTGATCCATTTATATGAATATTGTCTAACATAAACTATATTCTTCATGTTATTCCATGTTTATTTATTTACTTGGCATTATAGCTCACCCTTTTCTCATGCATGTCCTCAGTTTATCCTATGCAATGCTAAGTATGAGAGAATGTAGCGGTTATGTAAAGGAAGTTTTCAATAAAGATGTTGTATTTCATGTTTTATTTTGTTATGTAATGATCCTAAGCCCCAAATACACTAGACCTCTCGATATTCTATGTTGTATCAAGGGAAGTGTATATAATAAATCACATTTAGTTAGTAATAAAGTGCTGGGTTGGCATAATAACATACCTTTATGAATATTAACCTACAATTATAAATAGTAGTGTGACCCTTATGAATAATAAATCATCCAAAATAAGAGTAAACATACCCATGAATAATTAAATAAAATTTAGGCATCATAGAAAGTGACAATTTGAATATAGTAAAGGTTTTGGTATTTTTGTAAGTCATAAATAATTAATAATAATTAATTAATTAATTTAAAAGAAATGAATTTTCTTAAAATGTTTTCATAAATAAACAAATATATGTTTTTTAGTTTTTAGATAATTTTATAAGACCCTATGTGATTTTTGAAAACATTATAAAATTAATTTTAATTTTAAAAACTGTAATTTTCATGTAAATTATGATTTTAATTAATCGTATTTAAAAAATTATTTTTATAAAATAGACTTCATATTTGTATTCTACACTTCAAAAAATAGTTGGGTCAATTTTGGTATTTTTATGAAATACATGAATTTTTGTTGAATAGTGAAATACCATAATTTACAAAATAAGTTATGTAACTTAATTATAGAGTCATGTATGATTTTCTACTGATGTAAGCCCACTGGGTTTGGTATTACATTATAAAATTATTATTCTTGGTTATTTAAGACTCACTATTACATGTCTTGTGTAGAAATAATAAATTATCGAATTTTATATTAAGAAACCCCCTCTCCCCTCCACTATAAATACCACCATTCACAACATCATTTCCTCAAACCTCTCAAGCTTCATTCCTTGTCTAAACTCGGCCCAATAATTTTCCCCATACCCTCCCCCATGTCCAAAATCTTCTGGTTTCATCAAAAGACCAAGCCTAGGCCCCTGAAAGAGGATCTGAATAGGAAGATTCAGGAGGTAATTTCTCTCTTTCTTTTCCTTTAAATTTCATTCAATTTCAAGTTCTTTTCTTATTATCTCCCCACATATCATTGTCAAAATGGTATGGTCACTATAGGATCATACATACACTATAATGTTCTGATACTAATGGGATATTATATCATACAACCCCCTTTCTCCTCTTATTTTTTTTAAAAAGAAAACGTTGTTCGTGAGGTGTTAATCTAAAACCTTCGAGAATGCCATGTTTTCTTTTTTTCATTTCCACCATTAGATGTGGTCAGGAAACCATTTTTTTTGGTTCTTCCACTTATGTGAGGCGTAGGCTATCACATTATAATTATCCTTAATTACACACCCCAATCCTTTCATTGAAGCATCATTGTATATCAGAAAACATTCACTACGGGAAATACAGGTATATGCGACGAGTCATTTGCGACGGGATCCTGTCGCAAATGGCCTTTTGCGACAGGGCCCCGTCGCAAATCGCCCTTTGCAGAAAACACCGTCGCAACTATTTTTTTGTGACGGGCCTGTCGCAAAAACACTTATTTGTGACGGGAAATGGGCCCGTCACAAATAGATTTCTAATTTTTTTAAAAAAATTTTGCAACAGGCCCGTCACAACAACCTATTAGCGACGAGCCCTTTTACTGTCACAAATAATAATAAAAAATTAAAAAATTAAATATTAATATTTAAATCTATTAATCTATTATCGAAGTAACTATTTTCGACGGGCCTGTAGCAAATAATAATAAAAAAATTAAAAAAAAATTAAAAATTAAATATTAATATTTAAATCTATTAATCTATTTATGTTGATATAAATATAACATTTATTTTATAAATATGTTTTTGAAAGGATCTATGGAAATAAAATATGGATGTATAAGATGTTCAGTAAAAGAGGCTTATAAAGTAATTTAACAAATATTTTTAATTAGTAATTATGTAATTTTTATCAATTAATAGTCATTTAATGACTCTTTGAATATAAAAAAAATATAAAGATTAATGAAAGATGGAAAATAAGTTGAAAATGAAACCCAAACTTTAAACAGCCATAAATTTTGATCCAGGACTCTGTTTGAGCTCCACAGCATATCAAATCGAAGCCTGTGACGAGCTCTATAGTTCTATGGATCGGTGGAACCTGTCCAAGGTTTTTTCGAGGCCAAAAATTTACAATAGTCCTCCAAAACTGAGTTTTATTCGGGGTACCCCGGGTTTTAACCGTTCAAGTAGCTATAACTTCTGATCCCGATGTATGATAAACCTATAACATATATCATATCGAAGATCATTTCATTTTCTTCGGCTTGACTGATTGTGGAGCTGAAACAGACTCCTGTATTAGAAGTTATGGTCGTTTTAACATTCAAATGACTATAACTTCCGATCCGGATGTCCGTTTGGCATGTACTGCATAACATATCGAAGATCGTTTCATGTTCTTCGATTTAACTGGTTGTGGAGTTGAAACAGAATTACAGATTAGAATTTATAGCCGTTTTAACATTCTCAGAGGATTTTCACCCCTTCATTTCTATGTAGTCATTCATAACTATATATATATATATATGTATATATATATATCTCTCTCTCTGTTTGTGCATGTGTATTGTATCTATGTATGTATTTATTTATTTATTTATTTATTTATAAATACACATAAAAACACATATTTTATAAATTTATTTAAAACTAAGCTTATAAATATATATTAATTAATATAAAAATAAATATACAAATAAATATACGAATAATAACTTATAACTACATATATAAATATAAATAGAATAAATATATATTAATATACGAATAAATATATATATTAATATATGAATATATATATATATATATTCATATAACCAAATATATTTATATTAATATAAATATATATTAATATACGAATAAATATAACTATATTTATATATAGATCATTAAATGTATAAAAAATGAAATGAGCTAGTTGTAAAGGTTAATGCGTGCATGGGGAGGTTTATTAATAATTATTAGTAATTATTAGAAATTATTCGTATTTTTTCTTATTTTTTGTAATTGTTCCTAATTATTTCCTAATTAATCTTAATTATTCAAAATTATTACTTTTTATTACTATTTATTCCTAATTATTGAAATTTATTACTAATTATTAGTATTTATTCTTAATTATGAATAATTATTGATAATTATTCCTAATTATGACTAATTATAATTTATTATTTCTATTTATTATTAATTATTTCTAATTATTATTAATTACTCCTAATTACCATTAACTATGAACAGTGAATACTAATAATTTAAATTTACTAAATAAAAAACAATCTAAACATAATTAAATTACAACTAATTAAAAATAATTAAAACTAATAAAAAAATTAAAATAAATATTCAATTAAAAAGAACATAAATACCTTTAAAATTGATCTGAGGTTGATCTCCGATAATTGTTGAAGACTTCAATATCAACTTTGGAAATAAAAATTAATCTTAAGAAACAGTGAACTCTAAAAATAGAGTTTTGAGAGAAGTTGAGAATGAATGGGAAAAAATGGATGGGGGTATTTATAGGTTGGCTTATTTGCGACGAGACTATTTGTGATGGGATACCCGTCGCAAATAATACTATTTGTGATGGGACCCGTCACAAATACGTTAGCCCACATTTATCACAGTCAACGGTTAAATAGTTATTTGCGACGGGTCCCATCGTAAATAATAACCTGTCGACACACTATTTGTGACGGGAGTATATTCCTGTCGCAAATAGTTTTTACCGCCACCGGTTATTTTTGGTGGGTCCCGTCGCAAATAATAACCTGCGGACATTATATTTGCGACGGGGGTATATTTTTGTCGCAAATAGTTTTTACCACCGCCGGTTATTTGCGACGGGTGGTAACCACCAGTCGCAAATAATTTTCCCGCGGTATGGCGCGCTCTGCACGCCAAGACTTTTGCGACGGGTTAGATTTCCCCGTCGCAAATAACTACTTATTTGCGATGGGGAAATACGCCCCTCGCAAATAAGTTTCAAACGGGACTATTTGCGATGGGATGTATTCCCGTCGCAAAAACCCCTTTTTCCCGTAGTGATTCTCCACTTTTTGGTAGTGGGAGTACATTTGTAGTGATAAACCTTTTCTTTAGCTCCTTTAATCTTACCCCACCTTATTCCATCTAGACATACTTTACACCATCCATTATTAACTTAGTTAGTGGGATTTATCCCCTGCCTTTCTTTGAAAAGCTATATGGGGTATGTCATAAGGTATCACCATCCACGGATGATATCCTGATCTCAAATTGATCCTGAAAAACACTATGGCATCCCATAGATGATCAAATAGGCCATAGAATCAAGGATGTTGGCATCATTTCCTAAACATCATCTAGTTCGGTTTCTTATAATCATTACATATCGTAAGTGATCCATCATCCTTATTAGTAAAGAACATAGGAGATCTCCAGGGTGATGTATTAGGATAGATAAACCCCTTATGTTACAAATCCTCTATATGAACCTTCATTTCATGGAGCTCTACTGGATCCATTCAATATGGAAGAATGAAAACTATCTCTTCCCCAGGAAAAATTCAATTGTGAAATCAACATATCTCTTTGGTGGTAAACCTGATAAGTCCGTTGGAAACACATCATGAAACTGGTCCACAATAAAAGGGAAACTGGATTCACATTATCCCATTATTCTATCATAAAGCATGCTATTTAGGCTGTGATTTCTCCCAAATACTGGCATACCAGACCTTCTCAGCCTGCTCAAGTATCCCAGACACCATTAATGATATAAGTGTTTCCAATGAGATATGTGAATGTTACCCGATGTCAGTAATAGTTGATATCAGCTTGATACAACACTAAACTATCCATAGCCAAGATTAGGTCAAAACGTTACATTTATAGAAAAAAAACTATCTGAAAGCGATATCCACCGACCACCAAAGAACAACCCTTACACTGCATGATGTCCTCGACCCAAACCCCAAGCAGAGTATCAAGTGACATTACTCCACAAGAGCATCCCACGGTTATGCACAACATGACTATGAATAGAGTGAAAAAAAAATAATATGTATCTCATGTATTGAATAAAGAACTAGAATCTGAGGAATCTATAAGAATCATACCTCGAACAGTAGATGATCCTACATCACCATCTTCAGGAGTAGTTTGAAATACATGAAGATGACCTTCCCCTTTACCCTAGGATCCGGCCTGAGTACCCTACCCATCACATCTCTATTGGTAAGGATGATATCACCTAGAAGTTACATGCCTACCATCCCTACTCATACTACCCATGGAGCTCTCACTACCTGCCTTTTACAGGGTAACTGACCTCCTTCCTACACAGAACATCTGCCTCTGACCTCTATTATTCCATGACTATTTTGGGTTCCTGCCGAACCTCTGCATGTGGCCTAGCCTGCCGCATGCTCAGAACTTGTCCAGTGTGTAGGGACACTATTCACTCTTATGCCCCAACCTGCCACACTGATAATAGAATACCTAGTAACCACCCTGATAAAATGACCCCTCCTTTGACTGCATTGTTCTCTTCCACCCTACTGAAGGATTAAAAAACACTGATTCCTACTATCGAATGCCTCACCACATGCACACATAGTTGGCACCACATGTTTACAACATGAAGCTCACTTTAGATTCCCTTCCAAGATCAAGGCTTGATACAACACTTAATCAAACCTTTTAATATGGAATATATCCACCTAATACCTAATCTTGTGTCTTATCTTGTCCTAGAATCATTTCTCCATAGTTGCCTTGTATTCAGTCAACGTCAAAATGACACATCTCAAATTGGAGAAATGACTAGAATTGTCCGTTACTGACATTATCCCTTGGTTAAACCTTGTAAAATCCACATTTTTATCCTACCTCAAGGTTTCATAGGTAGATATTCTCAATAAACATCTTCTAAAAATCCTTCTGCATCATAACTTCACCTTTATCTTTTTGGACCATGAAGTTCCTCCAACGTTTTTTTTCAGACCCCTCTACATGTAGGCCAATATGATAATTCACTTATCAAGAGGAGTCTCTATATTGTCAATATTAGTTCTGATAGACTCTAGCCAAAACATCTCTGCCTATGTCCCACCATATCTTGTAATGGTAGGATGGTGATGCAGCTGAAACACACTAATGAGCTCAAACATACTCGGTGTGGCCTGCCCTTGGTCTTGTAGCATCATTTGAATAAAAAGAGAAAATATCTCATTGAATGTATCTTCCCTATACTCTTGGATCATCATGTTCTATTATTATACTAATGGAGGATCATTCTCATCAACGTCAACATGTCGACCGACCACCACACATCTTCGAGGTAGCCTTTTCAACAATGCTAAACATGAGCTTTAGAACTAAACCAAAATGATTTAATGAAATGGAAAAATTCAAAGTCTAGATCATCACTTTACATAACTTAATAGATCACATATTCTACACAAATTATCCCACCTAAAAATGGATCAATACATTTCATAATATCTTCAAAGGCCATGCCTAACACAGGTATCTAATTAACCAAGTGACAAGCCTTATATTTTGCACCAATCAAAAACAATTTCATTATCCAAAATTTTTCTTAAAATAGGTTAATAAACATTTACATCTTTATCAAGAACCATTTTAAAAATACTACTTTCCATTTTCAATTACATTTTTACCCATTCAAACAATATAATTAGGCACAATTTCATTGCTTTTTAGAAGAAAAATGCATCATAAAATTTATAACCTAGAAACCTATCTTGTGTGTGTGACTACCATAATTCTTTCCAATTACCTATATAGGTTCATAGAATTATGCATGAATTCATAAACGCATACCCTTCTAGGTAGAAGAAAAATATCACAATACTATAAAATCACACAACAGGGGAATCAATCGTTGGTGAAATATCATTAAATAGAAAAAACCACAACAAGAATAATAATACCCTACTAGGGTGACATGGGGTTTCCTTTGTAAATGGGTTAGCTACTCTCATGCACATGCTCATTACTAAGGCCTTTCAATTTCCTAACCTCCTATCTACCAAACCCAAATAGCAATAATGAGAAAAGAACTCCTCTGATACCCCTTTGTAATGTCGCTGAGGAAGAAATAAATTTCCAATATTTTATATAATAATTCAATGTTTTAAATCCCAACATTGTGTTATTTTACGAGAAATTGTCACATTGTTAGTATTTCTATGAATTTTGAGCATAATTGGTAAATATCCAAATTTTGGGATTTAATTATTTTTTTGTATTCTATAATTCTGACATAATTTTTCTAAACTAAATGAGAATGTGAAATTAATTTTTTAAGGTTTCCATGAATCATGGGGCCCATTTCTCTCTTCTGGATTCAATTCTCAATCATTCATTTGGAAGATCAAATATAGACCACAAATAGGGCCTTGAAAACTATATACAAATCTGGACAATTTTACTATTGAGATTATATCTCTATGTGGGCTTGTCCAATAAAGAATTAATTCTACATAGAGATAGGAAAGAATTTGGTTATCAATATTTAAAGATAATTCCATGTGTTATTCAGTTTTACTAAACGTCATAATGGTGTGGAATGTTGGACAAGTGGAATTTGGAATGTCAACTAAATAGATTAAATTTTCTAGACTAACACAGTAATAACATTCCATGCACATCTCCATAGAATCAGAAATTTTGAGGGATGAAGTGGAAAAAAAAATGGAACAACTTTATGAAGAAAACATTCCATGATTTGGACATCTAATTTGGATACTATACGGATCAATTAGGTGGAAAGATTATGATTCAATTTTCTCACCCATTTTCTCTATAAATTGTCATCTCTTCGTCCTCATACAACATAGCCATTTTCAAGGAGGCATCATGGGTATTGGTATCTGTAATATTTTTTTTATTTAAATTATAATTTAACATAGTTATTATTCTTTTTTCTATTCAAGTTTCTTCTCTTTTATTTCCTATTTTGTGTTCTCCCACAACGATCCTTCTAATCTCCAAGCAAATGGAGAACTAAATCTCATTGTTGATCGAGGGGGAGTTGTGGTCTTTGAGTTCATTATACTTAAATTTTTACCTTTATATTATTCTATAAATTTAAAAATTACTAATTTTTTTTGTTGTAGGTTTCAACCCACATTCATTGTTATTGATTTCTTCTTCCTGTTTTAAATTTTTCTTCCTCATCATCATAATATTGTATCTCGGGTGGAGTAGCATTGTGGTGATGATGTTAGTGAGTATTATCTTTCATGCAGAGGGTTGGTGTAGGATAATAAAAATTCACATAAAGGAGTTTAGTGATAGGGTTGATCTCAACATTGAGTAGAGTATTGATAATAAATATTTTTAAAGAATAATGATTTTATCACCACGATCACCCCAGAATGACAACGATTCATTGCTAACAAATTTTTGTCTTCTTTATCTCCATTGTGTTTTTAATTTTAATGTTAATATATTATATTTTATGTATTATAATAGTCAAACCCCCATTTATACTAGTATATAAGTAGTTTTATATTATATAGGTTATAAAAATTGACAATAGAAATTTTGTGTGTTGCGAGCGGGCTCTTTGAGATCGACCCAAGGTTACGACAATATGGTCCACTATTAGGTAGTAATAATTTATTGGTGAGGGATCTACGAAAAACCCCTCTCATAAATTTGTAATTTTTTCAATGGAGGCCAAGCTATTTCTCACAATTTAAAAAAAACAAAAAACAATCATAAAATTCGGAAACCAAAATAATTGTACTTCATTGCATATCTTTATTTTCATGGTTCAATGATGGAATTTCTATGTAATTTTTCATATGATTTTCATGATAATTTTTTTTAGGTTATCAAACAAGTATCACTAAAGAGTTAGTTGGAGAACAATGCAAAGATGATAGAAGAGTTGAGGAATTGAATGACATTTATTTCATCTTCCTTGAAGGAATTGGCATCTCAAAAGGAGGCTCATGAAAAAGAGGAATCAAAGATTATTTTTTCAATATTTTCAATTGAAGATCCATTTGAGGATGAAATTATAAAGAAACTTGACTCAAACCAATCTAAACTATTTCAAGAGGAGGTAGATGAATATGACTTACTATATTATTGACATGTGCTAGATCGAGCACTATTCTACCTCTCTCTTGCTTTGGAAGACAATATAGAATATATACCTCTTATGATTGAGTTGGAAATGGCCTTTCCTGAAGAGGTCAATTTACAAGATGACTTAATTGAAAGGGAATATTTATTTATTGATTTTTCATGTTTTAATCATATTGAAGTTGAACTATTTTTTGACTTTTCCCTTCCTAATTTTTTTGACAGATCATAAAAGGAGAAGTCATTCGATGATAAAGAAGGCAACACCAAGGTGGTGGTGGTAAAATAATAAGAAGAGATAGAGAACCATGTGGTTATAATAAATTCTCATCAACTGATTTCATACCATTTGGAAGAGGACATCCCGAAAGTCATCAGGGAGTACCCCTATCTCCTTCTCATTTGTCACTGTACCTTAATTTGTCACTTTATTCGTTCTTAGGGGTTGTGGAATTTATTATCTTTTTTGGGTTCTCTATTATTGGTGTCTTTTCATGGACACTATGAAAAGACACATGTGGATGTTCATCTCAATGAAACCATACCAACCATCTGATTGGGGTTAAAACACTGCAACTGCTAGATTAGGAGTAGTAAAATCCTATCACCCACAAGGTGTTCTAAACCATGTTCTATCTTCTATTCCCTAATTCTATTTTTATGAATTTCGTTATTTATTTCTTTCATGGAGGAATTGGTAGTATCCAAGAGCTTATCTCAAAGCTACCACTGGAAAATTTTGTCAGGTTGAATCATTCATTCCTTTTTTCTTCCCTGACATTTAATTTTATTATACTAAAATGAGGGTTAGTTAAATCTATTTGTGGGACTGTCAAAATTCCTAGTTGTTCATGTGTTATTTTCAATTTTTTTTCATATTTTTAGAATTATATAGTTTCAAAGTATATTCTGATCATTTTTTACACTTCAATTGATTTTAATAAAATTGAAATTATTTTTGGAAATAATGGATATTAAATGATTGTTGATGTGAGAACATTCTCATTGAATTGGAATTTTATGAAATTTTACGTGTTTTACCAATTATTGAAATCCATGAACATTAAACAGTAACTCAAATCATTTTTATAGTTCTGTGAGGTATTCTGAACCACTTTTATATATTTTTCATAATACCCATATTTTCTTGAGGAAAACATAGATTTCGTGTAAGAACCAGAAATTGTGATTTTTCTCTTTCAAATCATTGGATTTCATGGAATGTTTTTGATATTATTGAGGATTATATTTGGCTAGACACATTTTTATCTTGATACCAACCCTTACATCTATACATAATTAGCCCTTAGATTCCATAAATTTCTTAATATATTTAAGCCACATTAAAATCCTATTTTTCCTTACCTACCCACACTCTTGGTAAATTTTCGTGGATATTTAATGTTTGAGTGTCGAGGAAGGTCCTTTCATGTGTGTTATTTGGGGGTTTGTTTCACACATTGGTGGAGTGAGTATTGTGTAATTATTATGGGTAGTGGATAATGAGTGAATTGTGATTCGGTAAATATATCATTGTTCTTTATTTCATTTATTCAGTACTCCTTTAAAAAATACATAAAAAAAAAGATAAAAATGGATCTAATCTTCAATATTTCAATGTATCTTGTTTCTATGACTCGTTTTTCTTTTTGAAATAAATGGAATTATTGTCTTCCATTCATTATATTCAATTGATAGCTTATTCTCTATGAAAAAAATAATGAAAAAAAAGTTGTTCCTTTCTGAAGAATTAAATAAATTAGAAAAATTGGTGATAATTTGGATGATATAATTAATTTTAATAACTGAATGGACCATTTCCCATGTCATAAAATGGCTTATGGATTTGTGTATCACAAATTCAAGGGGATATGAGTGAGGTTCATCTTGTGTTTTTACTTGAATATTCATTCACTGAAATTAAAAGTCAATACTTCCTGTTTTCGGCCTTAAATTTCCAATAATTTTCTCACCAACCATAAGACACATAATTCACCTATAAAAGACCTCATGATTGATAATATTGTCATGTTTCAAACTGTGGAGAAATGATAATTGTTAAAAGCATATAGTGATACATATGATTTCCATGTATGAGTATAACTCTAGATTTATTTTCTCTTTAGTCAAGAGTAACATAAAATTCAATGTGAGGTAGTTTTTGATTGGGACATTAATGGATTTATGAGGTTGAAAAAACTTAAATGTGAAGAATGAATATGATATTGAATTGTTTTCCCTAGAGAATACTTGATGGAATTGTAATTTGGAAATGATCATTGATGTTTTCTCGTGGTTGATTGTTTTGTGGATTATTATTAGAATATATGATGATTTCCTGGGAGTGCAATAGTTAAGTGTGGGGGAGCGATGAAGAACAACTTTTCACATATTTTGAACTATTAAAAAATATTTTAAATCCCAAAATTGGGTTATTTTGTGGTAGATTATCACATTGTTAGTTTTTAGATGATTTTTGAGCATAATTGCTAAATGTCCTAATTTTTTGTTTTAATTATTTTTTTGTATTCTGTAATTCGGGCATAACCATTTCTAAACAAAATGAAATTGTTGAATTATTTTTTTTAGGTTTCTGTAATTCATGTGGCCCATTTCATCCTTCTATAGTCAATACGTTATCATTTATTTGGAGGCACAAATATGGATCACAAATAGGACCTTGAAAACTATTTAAAAATATGAACAATTTTATTATTGACATTATATCTCAAGGTGGTCCTGTCCAAATAAGATTAAATTCAGCATGGATATAGAAAACAAGATGGTAAAAAACTTTTATAGAGGATTCTATGTGGTATTCAGTTTTATTAAACGTCATTATAGTGTGGAAATATGGAAAAGTGGAATATAGAAAGTCAACATACAAGATTAAATGTTTCGGAATAAAACAATAATACAATTCTACACATGTCTCCATGGAATCTGAAATTTTGAGGGTTGACATGGGAAAAAAATAGAAAAACCATTGTGAAGGAAACATTCCCTGATTTGGGCATTTAATTAGGATAAGGTGTGGATCAATCAGGTGGATAGATCAGGATCCAATTTTTCTCACCCATTTTACCTATAATTATAATCTCTTATACCTGTTACAACATAGCCATTTTCTAGGGGCGATGATGGTGTTTGTATCTTTAATAGTATGTTATATTTTTATTATATTGTAGCTTAGTTATTCTTCTTCTTCTTTGTATTTATCTTCCCTTTCAGTTTCTATTTTATGTTCCACCACAATGAACCTTCTAATCTCCATGAAAATGGAGAACTAACTCTCATTGTTGTTCAAGGGGGAGTGGTGGTTCTTGAGTTCATTGTTCTTAAATGTTTCTCTTTATTTTATTCTATAAATTTCAGTAGTACTGAAATGGTTTTGATATAGGGTTCACCCCACTTTCATTTTTATTGATTTCATCTTCCCATTTTATAATTTTCCTCTCTATCATCATAATATTATATTTAGGGTGGAGTAACATTGTGGTGATGGTGTGAGTGAGAATTATGTGGCATGTGTAGGGTCAGTGTAAGTTAATAACAATTCATAATAAGGTGTTGAGAAATATGGTAGATCTCAAAATTGAGTAGAGTATTTAGAATAAATATTTATAAAGAATAATGATTTTATCAAAACGATCTCCCAAGAACGACAACGATTCTTCACTAACTTCATTGTGTCTTCATTCATTCTTTAATAATATTAATTTTAATAATAATATATATTATATTTTATGTACATTATGAATGAAACCCCCATTTATATTAGTATATAAGCAGTTATATAATAGTTACGTTATAAATAGTGACAATTAAAATTAGGTGTATTACAAGTGGCCTCTTCAAGATCGACCCTAGGTTGTGCCTCTATGGTACACTCTTTGGTAATAATAATTTATTGGTGATGGATCTACAACAAAACCCTCTCATCAGTCCCCGACCTGAAAACCCACTAAACTGGTGCCTCAAGCCTTGTTTCCACATGACCTCAAGCACACCCCCATATGCCAAAGGTTTCTGACTAATAGCGAGGGTCTAAAAGGATATATGTGGAAACTATACCCTTATTACCAGAGTAAGACACATCAAATAGTAATTTTAATAATTGAAGCTGTAAAAAACAACCCATAACCTGCATAATAACCCACCACCAAAATGGGTACAAATCATATACAACAATAAAAATGTCATGCCTTGTTATTGTGTCAAGCAATCAAAACCCAATTAGGAATACAAATATTTGAATCCCCAAAAAGTTATTGGATCCAAGTCCCAGACCCCATCAATGCACATACCGAACCTGAATCGCTTCCCAAGCATGGGGACCTTCCCCATTCCCTGACCTACCACCATGAAATTTTCTCAAGTACCCAACGGTGGCCCAAGAAGGGTTTGAGTATAACTCAATAGCCCACCACCAATGGTCTCAACAAAATATAATGTACAAGAAAATAGTTGATTCAAGTAATAAATGATGTCATGTAAAGGTAATTATTTTATTGATATATTATAGAATATGTTCCTTTATAATCATACTATAATTGAATCCAGGTTCACTACTTAGGCATCCCTTGGTTGGTCTATCTTTTCACATGTTTAAAAGGATTAGGCATGTTCAATATTACGATGCATATGTTAATAAAATCAAGTCATATCTCACTAGGCATCACATGAAAATAACTTTGTCCCCTTCTATACCCCCTGCATTTGGGGGTGGATCTAGAACCTTAGTCTGACTCAGCCCATGGGTGTAGAACCTCAAGTCTATACCCCTCTATACCAAGCCATGTGCACATGCTTATTTGTCATTCACCCCAATTAAACACATCACAAAAAGCATAAATAATATCATTCTAAAAATCAAAACAACATCAATAAGTGAGACATTAACAGTATCACTCAATCCATTAACACATTCATTATTGATATCACTTAACCCTTTATCCTCATTTCCCATTTATAATTCCTATCATACTATGTATATTAAAGTGTATATGTAATTCCTTATCATATTCCCATTGATCCCATTTAACCTATTTTATTTTCAACTAAACAATACCTTAAACTTTAACCCCACTAGACACAACTATTAACCATCCATAATAAATCATTACATAACCTAATTAACCTTCTCTCTAAATCTATACATCATTATAAGTCAATTTCACACCTTACATTACCATTAGCCTAATAGGGAGAGAAGAAGCACCCCATGGGTGGCCCTAATTTTGTCAATTCATCCTCCATGCATCCCATGGGAACCAAGAGGGGTTCAATTAATCATTTAGACACCCAATACTTCAAATCATGTTAATTTCATCAATAAAACATCAATAAGGGAACAAGAATAAAAACTTACATGCAAAAATCTATGAATAAACTATGGAATATAACTTTTAGACCACCTACCATGAATCCAATGGAGAACACACTTTTAATCAAGGCCATATATACAGTTTCAACCAACCTATGAAAACTCAACCTAAAACTCAGATGAAGGAAAGGATTTTAGAGATTCAGAAGGAGAGATGGATGAGATACAAACCCTAAACCTAAAACAAAACCAAGTGTGGGATTATGCGTACCCTGATCTCCAATCTGCAACAAATGGCAGTCCAAACAGCCATATTATGAGGGATATTGATCAATAGAAGCTCTTGATGCATTTGGAGATCATTAGGGTTCATGGGAGAAGAAAATTGAAAATAACAAGGGGAACGTAAACCCTAAATGAAATTGTTGTATTTTTCTCAAAGTTACTGGACCCCATGGTTTACCCATATGGTTTTCCAAAATGTGTGGATTCTATTATCTGAAAACATCCCCCTCACACGGTTACCTTGGATTTCTACAAGTTTTGCACTAAAATTGGGCAAAACGTGTAGATTTCCAAAACACTCCTTTTTTCTTCCTCATTCAGGTTCCAATCCCCTAGAAGACCCCCTGATTCAACACATGAACATCGTAAAATACTTATTTAACCTAAATAAGTAACTTAAACTAAAATATAAAAAACATACCTTAAGGGAGATCTTGGATCGTATATATTTATATTTATATTAAATATATAGAAAGGTAATTATTCAATGAATATCATATAGACGTTTCTTATGTCACATATTTTTCTATTAAAACTATTATTTATAAATTCTGTGTATCATGTAATCAAATCACATCGATTTTAGGAGGTGGTTGTCCACACTACCTCAAATGATGTTATCATATTTCCACAAAATGGGTTATAAATGAAATGTGTTATAAAATTATTAAATATTAACAATGAAATTATAAATATAATATATAAAATATAAAAATACAAATTCCATCAAAATGACGACCATGAAGGGTGGTAATGGAAGAATGGATCGTCATCGTTTTTTGAGGCGGTAGTTCCCTATTCACATAAACAATACATTTCTATCCTATTAGATGGGTGTCTGTGTGTATGTGAAATTATAACCATTATAATAAAAATACTACTATATCGAGGATACTAGTATTTTTATCTAATAATAAAATTTTTATATTTGATGGACTGTATAATTATTATAAAACTGATATGGTTAATGAAGTTTGTTAGCTCATAATCATGAAACTTCTTTTGGTTTCTACGAAAAGGCTTCAATGGATTGATTTTTGAACAAGGGAAAGATTATAATTTGAGGTTTGGGGTTTTTATGATTAATTTTGGATGATCAGGGTCAATCAAAAATATCTGGAGAGGTTTGAGGATGTTGGATGATATGAGGCCTTTCTATAGTGGATGAGGAGTGGAACACTTGTAATATTTTAACAATGGAATTACATACATGTTTTTAACATATAATGTTTCTCACATAATGGTCCAATATTAATAAATGTGTGGATGGGGTCAAAATATTGCAGAAAAGGCTACTGGACATGTTTATAGGTCCTTTAGACGAGCAAGATTAAGGTTTATTTCTATATTGAGCATAATTTTACTTTTATTACAGTCATTAATTTTAATTACATTTACCAATATGTTTGGTAAAAAATAATGTTGACATTGTTATACATTATAAATTATGATGATTCAAAATATGGTATCCATTTTTTTAAAATTCCAATAACCTAATTGGTAGAAATTAATTTAAATTTAATCACATAGTCGGGGCAACAATGTTGGATTTTATAGTAAAAATGATCCAAAGATATGAATGTTTTTAGTCAATTTTAATGTAAATGAGACTCCATTGACTAAAATTATATTAATTGATTAAAATATTAAATAATTATACTTTAAAACCAATTTGAAAATATAATTTATCCTTATAAATAAATCCGATGAAAACTTAGTTTTGAACTAAAATTTAGTAATTTTTCTTATTCATTACAACATGAATATTCAAAGAAAAATTCTCAAAAAACGTAACCGATTTTTTTTCATTTCTCAATTATACATTTTATTTTCACATACATATTCTATAAAATTTACCACAATTGGATTTCAAAAATGTTCTCCATTTAATCTCTATAGTAATACTTTAATATAATTATAGTATTTTATCTCTAATATTGGATTTGTTCGTATATTATGCTTCTAAAACCTATTGCATGAATATAGAAACAATTAGATTTAATATATAATATATAATTAATTATAATAGATAACTAATATTAATTTATTTAATTTATTAGGATAAAACATATTTATAACCATACAAATGGGCTTTTATAAAAGAATTTCAGTTATATTCTTTTAGTTCTTATATGTATTTCCAATTAATTTGTAAATAATGAATTGGTGTTATATTTTATGTAAAGTCCATATTTTAAAAAGAGAGTTAATAAATATAATTACTTCTAATATAATGACTATGATAAGTCATATTATTTAAATAATATTGTTTTATTAATTTATCACTGTTTTGAAAGACTCGATCCTGCGTGAAACACAAGCCATTAAAGAAACACATTATTGCATGTGTTGCATGATAACTTAGTTTTGTGTGCACTGAAAGATAAAAAATATATTAAATTTATTTAAAATATTTAATATATTATAATTTATTGAGATATTATATTCCCTTACACGTCTGGTGTTTCTTACCACACATGCTATCGAATACAATTTTCATACTTTATATTTTTGGGGCATTACAATGAAGAGATTACTAGTGAAAAGTGGCCTATTTTTTAAAATAAATATTATTAATAGGACTTATGGGGAGGATTTTTTTATATATGGTATGTTTTAGCATCCGTTTACACATTTATGGTATTCCTCTTCCTTTTTTTGGTTTTGGTATTTTCTTGAAACTAATATGTTTTCTATCTGTTCGGAGATTATACATCATATAAAGGTATTAAAAAATGTGCAATGTTCACCAAGAATATTCTATAAAACATATTCAAATGGAAATGTTAAAACATGTTGTTTATATTTTACATGAAGTTAAATGGTCTAAAATCATATTTTAATAAAAGGTGACGCATTTTTTATGTGTATGCCGCCATCACGAGTTACATGACCGAAACTGAGGTAATACAATTTTTAATTAACAAGGAAGTCATTTTTGAACTATGTTTTTCTCGTATTTGTTTCTATTCAAAATGATTCTCTTATTCTATTGACCCATATCTTTTCCTATGTGATTTGGGCTCCTCTAAACCTTGTCTATGGGGGATCAAATCCTCATTGACCTCGTTCGATCTCCTCTGGGTATAAGGATATCCTCTAATTCATTTTATTATAGAATCTATATCTACCCACCATAATGTGTGATATATCATCATGTTATTTATAAATCTAAGCTCTTTTTTATTGAATTATTTATTCAAGGTTGTGTTCATAGATATCTCATGCCTTTATTCTATGTTGGTATTCCCCATTATAGGTGTCATTCGTTGTTGTTCCATTAAAATGTTTTGTGGTTCCATAATTTGTTGGCTTGTAGTTGAATACAAGAATTTTATGATCAAATTATAAATATTTTTTGATTAATTGAAAAAATGGATTTGATCTGTAATTTGAAATGGGCATGTATATTTATAAAACCCCCAACATTAATGAAATTGAAATTGTGGGGTGAATTTTATTTAAAATAATGGAATATTTTGGATATAATTTTGATTGAAATGAATTGATTTTGATCTTTATAAAAAGTCTTTATTATAAGATGCTTCTAAAGGGGATTAAATGATCAAAATCAATGATAAAGTTTTTATTTTAGAAGGCACGTGGAAAAACTAAAGTTGGGAAATTCTATTTTTAAGTGTTATGAAACGATTGGTTTCCAAATTTTTTATAAAATATTTCATTAAGTGGGAGAGGATTTAATTTCTATTAATTGGTAATGGATGTTATTTTAACATAAGTGGGAGTTGATATAGTTTTCCATAAGGTGGGAGAAGATGTAATTTTCCCTTAAGTGGCGGTGCATTTTTTTATTCATTCCATTTTCATAAGGAACTATATTATTAATGCAAACTAGTTTTGATACAATGTTTTATATAAATGTTAATTTTATATTATTTGAATGTTTTTTTTGATATATCTTCCATTTATTTTAAATGAAATCAAGTTTTGGTTTTAAATATTCCAAAGAAATCATCATTCCTTACATTTGTTTATTTCATTTATATTTATTGAATAAATTGTAACGTGTTATGATATTTATTATGCAAAACATGATGAAAATATAATGGGATATAGAGGTCACACCATACCTTTTACATATTATTTTTTATAGTTTAATATACTAGGTTTGAAAAAAAGGAAATAACATCATGGAGGATGTGTGTGTTCTTGACCCTTTGGGCTCAAAGAGATAGAGGTGACCGATGTATATAAGATCCCCCTATAATGAGGGATGTTTGATTTTTTACATTGGAATATTTTTATTACATTTATGATGTCCTATTTTATTTGTTATACATATTTTTTTGGAATTATTTTTTTCCATTCGAGTGTTGGGAATACTTACTTATATCCTTTTGAATTTTAATTTTTTTTTTGTGGAGAATTCATTATTTCTATTATTTTTTTGATTATTGGTTCTAGTATCTAACATGGGGGGGGGGGGGGTTGGAATACCCTTTGGGCCATGTTCGGGCCATCATGGGTTTTAGGGTGCTCGTGTATTTAGGCTAGTTCATGACATAATTATATTTATAAATTACGTTTAATTTTAACATATATAAATTAAATTATTCTATTATTGATTTTATTAATAAAATTTATATAATTATACAAATATAACAATTTTATTTTATTTTTTAATTAGTAAAATAATAGGATAAGAATAAATATAAAATAAAAGGGCATTTTTTAATAAGAACAATGTTACTACATATTATATATTTAAATTTATTGGAAATAATTCTTATATTTCAAAATTTTAATTTGATTAAATAGAATGAATATTTATATTAAAAAAATTCACAATTCTATAAGAGGGTCATGTTATGTTTTTAGTAATACATTATTTTACATGGTTGTTTCTGAAATAATTTTAATAAGGGGAAAAATGTAACATAATATGTCCCCAAATTTACTAAATTAATATAAAAATAACACCATTCATTGGGTATTTCTTAGATTATAAAATAATAGCTACATTTATTAGTAATATTCCCTCATGTAACTCAATTAACCCTCAAGTGGTTCTGTAATTACCCCTCACCTACCATTCAATTCAAAATAATATTTATTTCTTTTCACCAATGTTATAATTTCTCAAGTATTCTATTTATTATTGAAAAAAATTATATGGATTAATTTCAAGACCAGGTGATAGGAAGGTGTCCAAGTTTGAGACCTGGTGTGTCCGGAATAAGTGTTTGAAATATAATAAAATATTAAATAACAAACAAAGATATTTTTCATGAAAAAAGTTAAATAACATTTAAATAGACGGCTTGATCCAAAATAGTAGTGAACCATTGAGTTTAGAATGGTGGTTTTAACTTATCCGTGACCTTAAAGTATTCAATCTGGATTGGTTTTGGAAAAAAATTCAGGAGAATTTAAATAACTAAAATAATTTATTATTTTTTTATTTCAATAGTTGAGGTAGGGAGTTGGTATATCATTAAATAATTCATTTTTTTCATAAATCAAGGGATAGCCTCATAACTAGTAAATTCTTCTCGAGTCTTTATAGAGAAAACCTTTGTTGGATCCTTTTGACATATGGCAACAGAAACTCAGATCGACGATCGAGGAACACCAATCTTGACAGATATCTCCAACAACGATGACTCATGGATCATTATTTGTTAGAAACAAATCCAAAACAAGGCAGGATGAATAAATTTGATCTTATTTCCCTATTATTGATTCCTACAATGAATGCAGACTAATCCATGAACATATTGATCATCGGTTCAATTGTATTTGTGAGATGGGATTATTTTACAATATTTAGGGACAGTTGAAAGATGAATTTTATTTTGATTAGTTTATCATTATAATGGTATTGAACCAATTTCGGCATGAACATCGAATTTGGTTCATCCCACTCGATTGGTTAGTTCTTTTCTACCCTATATTATATTTTTTTTCATCAAATGTTCTTCGTTATTCCCCATGCTTGGAAACCCTTTATGAACAATCAATCATTGCACCTTTGATTCTAGGTGAAATGATCTAAAATTATAGACCCGGAATCTGTATGACTCAACATAGGAGTGAAGTTGGTTTCTGTAGTAGATCAAATGATTGTGGGTACCAATTTATCATTCTCCGTAGGTAATAGATAAATGTTACAATTACATTTTCTAAGCTGATTGAAGGCCCAAATCCCACAGATTCGGTGTTATGGTTGAAAAATAAACTTTTATTTGGAGTTTTGAGGTGAAATTATCATTGGAGTTGAGGATGAAAGATCTACCATATTAGAGTGAGGAATAATATGAGTTTCTGGAAACCCCGGATACACACGGTGTGTAGTCCCCTTTAATGGAACATCTTATACTTTAGGGTGTAAACATACATGGGGTGTAGTACACATGTTTCCTACACATAGTGTAGTACACCACATTCCATGTCCTAGAATAGATAATCAGGCTACCCCATGTAGGTTTACACTAGAAGTGATACATAGGTTGACTACGTACAGTGGAACAAGGTGGAGTCCACAGGTCGACCCCAGATGTAAGGATAGTATGTAAACCTTCTGCACTCTGTGTATTTTATTTCATTTACATGATAAGGTTTGAACAAAATGCGCCATTGTATACATTTAGAACCTTAGGTCAAGGGACACAGTGTGTTCCCCTACTCTACATAGTGTTCCCCTTTCCACATGGCTCCATTAACTTATCCTTTATATCATGGACAAGTTTCTTTGGGGTTCGTTCACCTCATTGTTTCCATGAAGGATGGAAAGAATCATTTCATACTTCTAGTTTGATGATCCATTCATAAAGACATACAAGATAGTGTTGTTATCATCCAATTAATAGGCCCACAGTTGGATCCTCAATTCATCATTGTTCCCTAGGTGGTGTTATTAGTATCGACATGACCAAAACAACATGGGTTCTGATCCCCTACATAGTGGGTAAACCCATATTCATTATTGGTATCACCCTATGTATATGTATGTGATCCTCACGGATGTATCATATTCTCTTTAGATCTATCATTTTGTAACATTCACATTATAGTCCCCAACAAGAAGTACATATTGAACACAAGTCATCACTGCTATCAGACTGAAGAGTTCATTCTCCCAGATGGGTGCTTCCTGGAATCTTCAATCTTAATTCCTAAGGATATTATAAAGTGGTTGTGACTTTCCTCTATACTACATGTCTTGGTTTGAGTATATCTTGATATCATTGTTGTATGTGCTGTAGACATATACCTATATAGAGATGACTGTATTTCCATTATTGTATTGTGTCATGGTATTAGGGTGTCCTACTATGTACTGTTATAATCACCTCTGCATGGGATTGTAACGACCCAAAATTTCATTAATGGAAAATCCCTCTTGATCTAGTTAAATGTTTCTTTATGAAAAATGTTTTTATAAGATATCATCTTTTTTAGTTTTACGTTAAGATTTGTGATCGTTACTTTTATAGCCGTTGAACAGTGATCATCTGAGTAGTATAAATATAAGGCTTTAACGAAACCATCTCTACTCAGACAAAGGAAGCGATGGCCTCATCCAGTAGAATTTCCCCTTATGAAGCCCATTTGTCGGAGCTCGGAAAAGAGGTGGCGTCTTTGGGATTTTCCCTTGACCAAGCCCAAGCTGAGCTTCATCAAGTCAAGCTCGAACGTGATCGTCTACAGGAAAAATGGAAGTTGATAGAGATTACCACTCGAGCGATGTTATCCGAGAAACCCCATGAGTCTGTCACCATCGCACACCTTACCCTTAGGTCTTATGCGGCTATTTTAAGGGGTTATGTAACAAATAAGTAGTACCATGTTCATGCACATTACTTTTGTATATAATAATGAATATAATTTCTAGTCATTTTCGATACATTGTAATTAGTTTTTAAAGTACAAATGGTGTTTTTAGTTATTATTTAATTAAGAATTATATTTTATTAAATTAATGGATTTTTGAATTAAATAATATTTTAATAAAATATTATTATTAATATTAAATTAATTTTTATTAAATATAAATGATCTTATAATTTTATGAATGCAATTAAAATTTTTATTAAGGTTTGAAAGCCATTTCTGTCAAAACCCGTGAATTTTTTATAAATGTTGGTTTTTATTTTAAAAGTGAAAATTCACATATTTAGAAAATTATTTAGATAAAATAAATATTATTTTTGGAATCAGGACGTCGAAATTATCCAACGGTGAATTTTTCATAATTTTCTGAGACGGTCAAATTTTTGGGTAAAAAATTAAGTACCATTTAAATATATAATGTGTTTTATGACATCATAATGACCCAATGGTGATGTAATAAAATACCATAATCCTTATGTTCGGCCAATATGTGATTTATCATTAAAATAATGAGGTTTTGGGTTTGTTTGACTTACTTTTCAAAGCATTAATGGAGCCCTCAAGACTTATTCAACACTTTGCCTTTTTAAATTAATTTCCATGGGAGTGTGACTCACCTCCACATAAGAAAACCTAATTTTTTAATAAGTTCGGACCTTGGACTTGTAAAATATTGTTTTCATATTTCCTTTTCCAGAAACCATGGGCAAATACCATGGGATGGTTTGTGGTTTGGATTATTTTAATATAAGGGGTCCCAAACCTAAATAATAAAGAATTCTCTCACCTTTCCTATATAAACCCAACCAAGCTCCCACTTCCTCATCACTCAAAGCCCTTGAAGTTCATCCAACCTCTGCCCTACTCTCTCTAGAATCCTCCCAAGGTGCCCCAAGCTCCCAAGAAGCCTCTCACAAGCCTCTCTCTAGCCTTTGGAAGCACACTTCCATGTAAGGGTTTTTTTTCTTCCTTTCTCATTTTTGTCAATTTTCTTTAAGTTGTATTGCCCTTTTTATTTCAATTATGAATGTTGGGGTATGGTTTTGCACCTCCCCCATACTGCCCTCTTATTGTTTTAATGATGGGAGAACCCTTTCTCTCTCATTAAATGCATCCCATGTACACCCGTTACTATGCCGAAATTCCGAAAGGAACTTCTCTCTCTTCTTTTACATTCAAGCAATACTTTTGTATCGTGAATCTAAATTCCATTTAGATTGTTGGGACATGTATATATATGACCTCCTTACTGTCCATTACATGTAAATATAATTAGGAACCCCTTTCTCTGTCATCAACTTTTTTTATGAATTCTTATGTCACGCCGTTATGCTGCCGAAATCGCACCGATTTTCTAATCCAATGTCTTTGTGTAGTGAATACCATGCCCATTTCTCCATCAAGGGTATTCACCTTTATGCACATTTACATGATTATTGTAAAGTTTCATGTATTAATTCCACATTCCTTTATCGTGGATAAAATTATTATGTTTTATGAATCCATGTTTTATGATCCATGTGGCACACTTATGCATGAAATGAAATGTTTAAGAAGGGTGCACCCTTTATAGTGCTCCAATGCATTGGGTAAAGTATAGTATCATGATACGTCATGTTCAATGAGTGTTTACTCATGATAATTCAAGTGCAACGAGGGTTTACTCGTGCTTCAAGTGCAATGAGGGTTTACTCATGCTCCATGTGCAATGAGCCTTGGCTCATGCTAATTCAATGTTAAGTGTTGTTGCCACATTTCCATGTAATGATTATCATGCTTTATCATGCCTTTATGTTCATGTTAATCTTTTGATCTATTGATATTCCTATTGCCTAACATGTATTTCAATCCTCATGTTATTCATTTTTTACTCCCTTACTGGGCTTTATAGCTCACCCTTTTCTTATGCATGTCCTCAGGTTATCCCATGCAATGGTAAGTACGAAGGAATGTAGTGGTCATGTAAAGGAAGTTTTCAATAAAGATGTTGTATTTCAAGTTTATAGTTTTTATGTAATGATCCTAATCCCCAAAGACACTAAACCTCTCGATCTTCCTTGTTGGATCAAGTGAAGTTTTATGTAATAAAGCATGTTTAAGTTGTAAAAAAAAGCAGGGTTGTCATAGTTGGTATCAGAGGATAGGTTTAGTTATTTTTGGGATTAGGAAATCCTAGTAAAGCCTTAGATACAAGACTAAGCATAATAAAAACATCCCTAAGTTTTGGTAAATACTATGTATGTGGTTTATCAGACAAATACATCCCTGTCTGGATACGAGCAGGTAGAGGCGGCTCTGGCACAGATGTATCCTAGGGGTAAAACCCGAAAACACCGCTTTGAGCTAGACTCGAATGGGAACTGGTGCACGACAACGGGCCTTGCTGCACTCTTGGTTACGACACTCCCGGGGGATATGTTTTGATAAATTCACAATCTTAGTATGAACCCATATTAAGGGAAAAATGCCCATAAGAATATATGTTAGAAGGAAGATCATGAAAAGCCTGGATTGAATCCTATAGACTCATGAGTTAAAGAGATTAAAGTTTATTTATAAGTCATCAACTTTTGTCTTTGGATTAACCTTTATGCGTTACCCCTAACTTTCTTTTATTCCAGCCAATGGCTGGTAATAGGAGAACTCGGGCTAACAACCGTTGTGAAGATCAGTGTGATGATTGTACTTATGAGATGCCCAATCCAATTGGAGCGGGAATCGCGAACATTGTCACGCTTCTCTCTCAGCTAACTCAAGTTTTGAATAGAAACACTGGTCAAGAGGAATGTTCAACCCCCCCTAAGAAAGAACAAGTCTCTATTGAAAGCTTCATGAGACAAAGGCCTCCTACTTTAAGTGGATCATCCGATCCCACGATCGCTGAACAATGGATCAACTCCATTGAAAAGATATTCTCCATCCTCCAATGCTCTGAAAAAGAGAAGGTTCTCCTGGCGTCTTATCGTATGGAGGGTGAAGCTGATCAATGGTGGAAATTGATCAAAAATACGAAGCCTGAGGAGGAGATCGAGACTATGGAATGGAAGGAATTCCGGAAGATGTTTTCGATAAATAATTTCCACGCACTCTCCTTCTTAAGATGGAAAGGGACTTCCTTTCCCTCAAATAGAAAGATGAAGAATCTGTGGGAGCGTACGAGGCAAACTTCACAAGGCTTGAACGATACGCTTCCGGCTTTGTCGTTACCCCCGAATGCAAGGTTGACCGCTTCTTTGGTGGGCTGAAGCCTAGCTTGCGGAAAGCATTAGCGATCCGTGACTTCGACAGCTATGAGGAAATTGTCTGATGTGCCCTCAAGGTTGAAATGGAGATCGGAGAATCACAGGGGTATCATGGGGACAAGAAGTGTAAGGTGGACTTCAATGCTGGTGGTCCGATGGATAAATCCAACGGCGCTAAGAAATTCCAGCACCCCACTTGCCAAAAGTGTGGAAAGAAGCACCCTGGAAATTGCCTTAGGGGGACAAGAAAATGCTTCAAGTGTGGAAGAGAAGGGCACCTAGCTGTTAACTGTCAGCAAGAAGGACCCGCGGCTGCGACAGAGGAGAGGAACGCTCCGTTCGAACCTCAACGCATTGTTCAATGCTTCAAATGCAAAGAACCAGGTCATTTTGCGAATCAGTGCCCTAATCCAAGGGTTATCAGAGGCAATCAACAACCTCCAAGACAGCAAGGAAGATCTTTTGTCATCACTTCTGCCGAAGTGAACCCCGACACCGAAGTGGTGACAGGTACGCTAGTTATTCATTCAAGAATAGCGAACGTACTTTTTGATGCAGGTTATACGCATTCTTTTATATCTCAAAAGTTTAGTAGAACAATCCCTGCACCACCACAAATCATGGAAGTAAAGATGTCGGTGAGTACGGAAAATGGGGAAATCATTGCATCCCATGAGTATAAGTCCTCCCCTATTATAATATGTGGATTTAATTTCCCGGCGAACCTCGTCATACTCCCTTTGGTGGAATTTGATGCAGTTCTTGTCATGGATTGACTTTCCTTATATAGAGCCAACATAAACTGTCGGGAGAGGGAAATCACACTCCATATGGAGAATCGACCCCCGATTCTTTACAAGTGTCAGGAGGAAGATGAATCTCCTTTAGCTCCATCATCTCAAGCATGGATATTACTGCCTTATGAGCACGCATATCTGGCTCAGATGATTAAGTCCAAGGACGAAACCACCCTTGACGAAATGCCTATTGTGAGGGAATTCGCTGAAGTATTTCCCGAGGAACTTCCTGGTCTTCCTCCAAGAAGAGATGTTGAGTTCTCAATTGAACTTATACCTGGGGCGCTACCAATATCCAAGACTCCATATAGAATTGCTGTTGTTGAGCTTGAAGAGCTGAAGAAACAACTATAGGAGAATCTGGATAAAGGGTTTATACGCCTAAGTGCATCACCATGGGGTGCACCAGTCCTCTTCGTCAAGAAGAAGGATGGGTCAATGAGGCTTTGCATCGATTATCGTGAACATAACAAAATCACGATAAAGAACAAGTATCCTCTCCCAAGAATCGTTGACTTGTTTGATCAGCTGCGTGGAGCACAATACTTCTCCAAGGTGGACTTGCGGTCGGGATATTATCAAGTAAGGGTGAAGAAGGAAGATATCCCCAAGACTGCTTTTCGTACAAGGTACGGGCACTATGAATTCATAGTAATGCCTTTTGGACTCACCAATTCTCCAGCAATATTCATGGACTTGATGAATAGAGTCTTTAGAGATTACCTAGACAAATTTGTTGTAGTCTTTATAGATGATATTCTAATATACTCCAAAACCAAGGAGGACCATGAGGAGAATCTAAAAACTGTACTAGAGACTTTGCGCAAGGAGAAGCTCTATGAAAAGTACAGAAAGTGTGAGTTTTGGTTGAAGGAAGTCTCATTCTTGGGTCATATCATCACATGCAATGGGATATATGTGGACCCCTCCAAAACAGATGAAATTGAGGGATGGCCGAGGCCAACATCGGTAACTGATATCCGTAGATTCTTGGGGTTAGCTAGATATTATCGACGATTTTTGAGAAATTTCTCAAGATTATCCAACCCTCTTACCAAGCTAACTCGAAAGGGAGTAAAGATTGCTTGGAGTGATGAATGCGAAGAAAGCTTCAAGGAGTTGAATAGGAGGCTTATCACTGCACCTGTGCTCACTTTACCCACAAGTGGGGAGATTTTTGTGGTATTCAGTGATGCTTCAAAGAAGGGATTAGGATGTGTGCTGATGTAGAATGATAAAGTGATATCCTATTCCTCAAGGCAGTTGAAAATCCATGACCGAAACTATCCAATGCATGATCTGGAGTTGGCGGCGGTGATCTTTGCCTTGAAAATCTGGTGGCATTATCTCTATGGAGCGAAATGTGAGATATATACTGACCACAAGAGTCTTAAATATATATTCACACAGAAAGAGCTTAATATGCGCCAGAGAAGATGGATAGAGCTCATTAAGGATTATGACTGTTCAATACATTACCACCCTGGGAAGGCGAACAAGGTGGCAGATGCCCTAAGTAGAAAGGATCCAGCAATTCTATCAATGATGAGAATTGAGAAGGATCCAATCTTCTTAGACTTGATGAAGATGGACGTGGGAATCATAAAGAAGGGAACATCATCAATCCTTTCACAAATGATTGCTCAACCATGTCTTTTGGAAAGGTTAAAGGATGATCAAAAGGATGATGCGAGAATCCAAGAAAAAGTGGAAGCTATCAAAAAGGGAAAATCCTCATAGTTTAATGTTAATGAAGAAGGAATTGTGCGGTTTGGGAAAATACTATGTGTTCCATCAAGTTCGGAGCTGAAGAAGGAACTTTTGGATGATGCACATAGTTCAAATTTCTCTATTCACCCAGGGAGCACAAAGATGTATCGAGATCTCCGAGAAAACTTTTGGTGGGATAATATGAAGAAGGAGATCACTGAATATACATCAAAGTGCCTGGTGTGTCAGAAAGTGAAGGTAGAGAGGCAGAAGTCTAAGGGGATGATGCAACCATTGCCCATACCAGAATGGAAATGGGAGAACATCACCATGGACTTCGTCACTGGACTTCCAAGGACATCCAAAGGCAACAATGCAATCTGGGTTGTTGTGGATCGTCTTACAAAGACTGCACACTTCATTTCTATTCGAGAGGATTTCTATTTGGATCAACTAGCACAGATATATATCAGTGAAGTGGTACGGTTGCATGGAGTACCACTATCTATTGGGTCTGACCGAGATCCAAGATTTACCTCTATGTTTTGGAAGAGTCTTCAACATGCTCTGAATACTGAACTGAACTTCAGTACGGCCTATCATCCTCAAACTGATGGCCAATCCGAGCGGATTGTCCAAACACTTGAGGATATGTTGAGAGCGTTCTCAATGGACTTTAAAGGAGGATGGGATCAACATATTCCTCTAGTTGAGTTCTCTTATAATAATAGTTTCCACTCGAGCATCCAAATGGCACCATATGAAGCCCTGTATGGGAAAAGGTGTAGAACACCGGCATGTTGGGATGAGGTCGGTGAATGTAAGCTGCTTGGACCAGAAATGGTCGAAGAAATGGTGGAGAAGGTGAAAACCATTCAGTCGCATATCAAGGCAGCCCAGAGTCGATAGAAGAGTTATGCAGATAATCGTTGAAGAGACCTTGAGTTTAAAGTCGGAGACATGGTGTTTTTACGCATATCTCCGTGGAAGAAGGTCATGAGGTTTGGAAAGAAAGGGAAGTTAAGTCCAAGGTACATCGATCCCTTCGAGATTCTTGATCGTGTTGGGGCTATGGCCTATCGACTAGCACTTCCACCTACTATGGACAAGGTGCATGATGTCTTCCATGTATCCCTCTTAAAGAAGTACATACCAGACCCTTCACATGTACTCTCTTCCGAGGTGGTACAATTAGAAGACGATCTTTCTTATGAGGAGAAACCAGTGAAGATCTTAGATCGTAGAGAAAAAGTTCTATGAAATAAGACAATGCCCCTCGTCAAGGTGTTGTGGAGAAACCACAAGTTTGAAGAAGAAACTTGGGAGTCGGAGGATATGATGAAGATAAGTTACCCACATTTGTTTTAGTGTGGGAAAAGGAAAATTTCGAGGGCGAAATTTCTTAAGGGGGAATGTTGTAACGACCCAAAATTTCATTAATGGAAAATCCCTCTTGATCCAGTTAAATGTTTCTTTATGAAAAATGTTTTTATAAGATATCAACTTTTTTAGTTTTACGTTAAGATTTGTGACCGTTACTTTTATAGCCGTTGAACAGTGATCATCTGAGTAGTATAAATATAAGGCTTTAACGAAACCATTTCTACTCAGACAAAGGAAGCGATGGCCTCGTCCAGTAGAGTTTCCCCTTATGAAGCCCATTTGTCGGAGCTCGGAAAAGAGGTGGCGTATTTGGACTTTTCCCTTGACCAAGACCAAGCTGAGCTTCATCAAGTCAAGCTCGAACGTGATCGTCTACGGGAAAAATGGAAGTTGATAGAGATTACCACTCAAGCGATGTTATCCGAGCAACCCCATGAGTCTGTCACCATTGCACACCTTACCCTTAGGTCTTATGCGGCTATTTTAAGGGGTTATGTAACAAATAAGTAGTACCATGTTCATGCACATTACTTTTTTATATAATAATGAATATAATTTCTAGTCATTTTCAATACATTGTAATTAGTTTTTAAAGTACAAACGGTGTTTTTAGTTATTATTTAATTAAGAATTATATTTAATTAAATTAAAGGATTTTTGAATTAAATAATATTTTAATAAAATATTATTATTATTATTAAATTAATTTTTATTAAATATAAATGATCTTATAATTTTATGAATGCAATTAAAATTTTTATTAAGGTTTGAAAGCCATTTCTGTCAAAACCCGTGAATTTTTTATAAATGTCGGTTTTTATTTTAAAAGTGAAAATTCACATATTTAGAAAATTATTTAGATAAAATAAATATTATTTTTGGAATCAGGACGTCGAAATTATCCAACGGTGAATTTTTCATAATTTTCTGAGACGGTCAAATTTTTGGGTAAAAAATTAAGTACAATTTAAATATATAATGTGTTTTATGACATCATAATGACCCAATGGTGATGTAATAAAATACCATAATCCTTATGTTCAGCCAATATGTGTTTTATCATTAAAATAATGAGGTTTTGGGTTTGTTTGACTTACTTTTCAAAGCATTAATGGAGCCCTCAAGACTTATTCAACACTTTTCCTTTTTAAATTAATTTCCATGGGAGTGTGACTCACCTCCACATAATCAAACCTAATTTTTTAATAAGTTCGGACCTTGGACTTGTAAAATATTGTTTTCGTCTTTCCTTTTCCAGAAACCATGGGAAAATACCATGGGATGGTTTGTGGTTTGGATTATTTTAATATAAGGGGTCCCAAACCTAAATAATAAAGAATTCTCTCACCTTTCCTATATAAACCCACCCAAGATCCCACTTCCTCCTCACTCAAAGCCCTTGATGTTCATCCAACCTCTGCCCTACTCTCTCTAGAATCCTCCCAAGGTGCCCCAATATCCCAAGAAGCCTCTCACAAGTCTCTCTCTAGCCTTTGGAAGCACACTTCCAAGTAAGGGTTTTTTTCTTCCTTTCTCATTTTTGTCAATTTTCTTTAAGTTGTATTGCCCTTTTTATTTCAATTATGAATGTTGGGGTATGGTTTTTCACATCCCCCATACTGCCCTCTTATTGTTTTAATGATGGGATAACCCTTTCTCTCTCATTAAATGCCTCCCATGTACACCCGTTACTATGCCGAAATTCCGAAAGGAACTTCTCTCTCTTCTTTTACATTCAAGCAATACTTTTGCATCATGAATCTAAATTCCATTTAGACTGTTGGGACATGTATATATATGACCCCCTTACTGTCCATTACATGTAAATATGATGAGGAACCCCTTTCTCTCTCATCAACTTTTTTTATGAATTCTTATGTCACACCGTTATGCTGCCGAAATCGCACCGATTTTCTAAGCCAATGTCTTTGTGTAGTGAATACCATGCCCATTTCTCCATCAAGGGTATTCACCTTTATGCACATTTACATATTGATTGCAAAGTTTCATGTATCAATTCCACATTCCTTTATCGTGGAATAAATGATTATGTTTTATGAATCCATGTTTTATGATCCATGTGGCACACTAATGCATGAAATGAAATGTTTAAGAAGGGTGCGCCCTTTATAGCGCTCCAATGCATTGGGTAAAGTATAGTATCATGATACGTCATGTGCAATGAGTGTTTACTCATGATAATTCAAGTGAAACGAGGGTTTACTCGTGCTTCAAGTGCAATGAGGGTTTACTCATGCTCCATGTGCAATGAGCCTTGGCTCATGCTAATTCAATGTTAAGTGTTGTTGCCACATTTCCATGTTATGATTATCATGCTTTATCATGCCTTTATGTTCATGTTAATATTATGATCTATTGATATGCCTATTTCCTAACATGTATTTCACTCCTCATGTTATTCATTGTTTACTCCCTTACTGGGCTTTATAGCTCACCCTTTTCTTATGCATGTCCTCAGGTTATCCCATGCAATGCTAAGTACGAAGGAATGTAGTGGTCATGTAAAGGACGTTTTCAATAAAGATGTTGTATTTAAAGTATAAAGTTTTTATGTAATGATCCTAATCCCCAAAGACACTAAACCTCTCGATCTTCCTTGTTGGATCAAGTGAAGTTTTATGTAATAAAGCATGTTTAGGTTGTAATAAAAAGCAGGGTTTTCTTATGGATTTTCCCATTTTTGTTTGGTGTTATATATATGATAAAACTTTTTACAAAGTCCTAGGAAAACATGGACAATATGGTTCTTAGTAAGATAAGACACGCCAAGGTGTGTTCTTCATTGTTTAATACAATAGTCCTAAGAAGATTTTCATACAAGTTGGACTTGTGTAACAAACTCCTTAGGTTGGGATAATATTCCTCTCTGATTACATTACATAACTTCTTATCATAATATTGTTTTGGGATATAGATTATGCATCCATTGGTGAATTTTGTTTTACATTTCAGTATTTTTGGGGCTTGGAGATGTGTGTGTGTGTGTAAAGGTACATATGCAATTCCTCTCATGATAGTGTTATTCCTGCTCAGTGATAACCAGAAGCCCCTAGTCTATTGCATGTAGGATTGAGGAGTCACTACACGAACCCCTCTAGGATGGGTTGTGACATATTTTTATCAGAGGAGGTTGGTTTTAAATTAGGAGTGAGAGTATGCGAGATTGGTTTGGGGAACAGTGTTGTGTGTTTTGACTTTTTCTTCTAGGGAAAGGACTTCAGTTTTGGTTTTGTGGCTAACATATCCCTACAACAGGACTATGATAACCTGCTTTTAAACTCAGTTCATGAGAACAATAGTTTTAGGGAAAACAATTGTATACGCATCATATAATAATGGGTTGTGGTTCCATATCCTTCTTGATTCATCTCTCTAGAAATACTCACAGAATGTGGTACATCATATATCTTTTATGATTCCTCTAAAATGTATACTAGCTAGGGTTAAGCAAGTTGATCATGAGGAAGACCCCATCAATGAAGCGACTTCGATACATGGATCAATTCCTAAGATGTTACCTCCTAGTGGTGCACCATCCATTCCACCACCTTAAGATTAGATCATTGTACCCATAATACAATAAGATGAGTAAAATAGGATGAGTGAGCTTCATGAGATTCCATGGTAGAGACACCTTAGGCTATTATGTGATCCTGACCCACAGATGGATGGGGACTAGCTTGAGGCGGTGACCTGAGTTTTCCATCTAGTCAGGACACCCACAGATAAGATGATGGTTTGAGAAGAGGGCCTAATACATATCTCAATAGGATGATAGTGTAGTTTGGTTACCTAGACTCATGATGAGGTACATATTTGTACGATATATTTTGAGTTCCTCTTTGAATAGAAGTTTTCACTAGTTACTGAAAGGGATGTGTGTATTTGAGTTCTTGACCTGCTCCAATAGGGAAGCATGTCAGTGGGAGGATTTTAACTGAGGTTTACCAACCATTATAGGTACTCGTTTAATATGGTTGGAGATCAGTACATCAGGGATTAGAGCATCATGTGAGGTCTGCATTGAGACATCTAAGCTAGTGTTATCCCTCTATTTATTCCTACATATTCTAGGGTTCTTGTGGGGGCTTTGGTGGTTAAAAGATTCTTGATAGAGATGATATCACTGTTTATAGTCAGTTGTGGGAATACTAGAGTAGATACTATGGATGTAGGGAGCTTATGTGAGTCTTAGGTATATGGACATCACAGACATTTCAAGAGGATGTCACAGGATAAAGGATCTTTCGTTCATAGCTCACATGGTGGGTCCAATCAGCCTATAGAGAAGAGGTGTAATTCAAGTAACGGTAGGGAAAATATCACTTGATATTGTCCAACCCACCATTTATCATGTAGGGAGACATTTTATGGACTACTTAGGTAGAGACAGTGACTAGAGCCAAATGATCCATTTGGTCACAGACGTGGAAGAAGAGTAGGGATAGTAGTAAGAGGTGGTCAACATTTGACTTTTTTCTACCACCACCCCGAGGTGGTCCACACCATGCTAAATAAGCTAGATAAAATGGTTTGAGACAACTGAAAGTAGTCAAGGTTTATGACCCAGGGGCTCCAGGAGTGATTCAAGCCACGATATGTGACTTCTCGAAATTAGATGTAGTAATGATAGACACATGTTATAGTCCAATATTTTTTCACTACAAATCTCATAGAGGCCTAGAGAATAATGTTGAACTGTTGAATTGACCCTTATGCATAGAGACACTAACAAGAGAAGAATCAATGATCAAAATCTGGTGGTTATTGTTAGACCTAACCCTTGGAGGTGGGAGCTTTTGTTTCAACCTCATAGTAGCATCATCAAGGCCTAACAACATCATTCATGGTATGGATTGTTTATCTATAGTCCATGCCTATATTGACTATTTTTAGTGAAGGGTACAATTGTTCCAAATTAATGAAACAAGGTTTTCCTTTATGGAATAAAATGAAACAAATGTATCATATGAATTCCTCCTTCATAAGGGGGTGCATCCAATTACTCTTTGGTTTACTAGACAAACCCTTGGGGAATTCGATGTAGTGAGTTTTCATTTTCATGTAGTGGTGGTGTTGTATGCACACGCCTTTCATGAAGATGTTCCACGTATACCTCCCCACCAAGAGATAGACTTCAAAATTGATCTACACCCCAGTACAACAGTGATATCTATAGTAGCATATCAGAAATATCCTATAGAGATTCATGCGAAACGGGTATAGTTGGATGAATTATAGTGGATGGGCTTCCAAAGACCAATTGTTTCACCCTGGGTAGACCCAGTTTTGTTTTCCAATAAAGAAAATGGGAGATTTAGAATATGTTTGGAATATTGGAACATGAACCAGGTGACCATAAAGAACAAGTATCCACAACCAAGGATTAGTGATTTCTTTGATCAATTGAGAGGGGTCTGATGGTTCTCAAATTTTGACCTCAGATAAGGCTATCACCAACTGTTAGTACAATATGATGATATACCATATACCGATTTAAGATGTCATTATGGTCATTATGAGTTACTGGTGATTCCATTTAGTGTGAAACTTATCCAGTAGTGTTCATGGTACTCATGAAGTGGGTATTTCATCCATACTTAAACCAATGCATGGTAGCCTTCATTGATGATATCTTTATCTACACGGTGTTTGAGGATGAGCACACACGACACTTAATGGTAGTTCTAGATATACATCAAGAGTACTGTCTTTACAGAATTATCTCAATCTTCTAGATATGGATTTAGGTGGTCCACATTCTAGGTCACATTATATCAGAGTATGGAGTGGCAGTGGACCCGACCAAGGTTGAGGAAGTGTTATCATGAGATCCATAAAAGAGAATGATAGATGTGCAAAGATATCATGGGTTTTAAGGCTATTATCATATATTCATAGTGTATTTCTACAAGATATTAGAACCTATAATATCTATGAATTTAAACGGGATATCCCTTCGTTTTGGAAGAATGGTTCATGTTTGATTTTCTATAGTTAAGGAAGATTTTGACGAGGACTCCCATATTGAGATTTCCAATGGAAGGTGTAGGGTACATAGAGTTTTTCAATGAATCAGAAACCGGTCATGGTCGTGTTATAATGAGGAGGGAATCAGTGGTTTTATATTGTTTACACCAGCTAAGATGGAATGAGTAGTACTACACAAGCCATAATATTGAGTTAGTAATGGTATACTTTTCATTGATGATTTCGTGACACTACTTGATGGGCGAGTAGTCTATTGTCTACTCTGATCAGAATTGTCTCAAGTATATCTTTTATCAGAATGATCATAACTTTAGATAGAGTCCATTTCTAGAATTCCTCAGTGAATATGAATTTGAAAATTTCTATACTCATGGGAAGGAGAACATGGTAGAAGATGTAATCAGAATGTAATATAGTTCCTATTTAATAAATAATGAATCAGATTAGTTAGCCTCGTTGCAATTATCCTTTATGGATGGATATGGGAATCTTACCACCAATCAATGGTTGTAACATTGAAACTATTATATAGAGTTAGTGAGGCACAAAAATGGGATATCAATTGTGAGACAACATGCTCAGATGTCTATAGGGCATGGTCCTGATGGATATTCAGAAGGTTTAGAGCACACCCATTGTTTTCATAGGACACACAATGGTACTAGTAACGTTATGAGGGTATGTTCTAATGGATTTTCATACGTCCCATTTGGTGGTACATCCAGGTATGGAAAACATGTACATGGAACTCTGATGTCAGTTTTAGTGGATTAGGATAAAAAATGTAGTGACAGATTTTTTATCATGATGCTTAACTTATCAGTATGTGTAGGATGAGTAGCAAGTTTTAGTGAGTTTAGCTCAACCCCTTGAGGTAAATGAATGTATGTGGTATGTTATATATATTGAATTTGTGATGGTCATACAACATATTTAAAGGTAAAATGATTATATCTTCTTGAACTTTGACTAACTCACCAAGTCAGACCACTTAATAGTTATTTGATATAATAGTTTAGAATAGATATTTAGTCACCTCTATGTTCAGAAGATAGTTCGATTCCATGGAGTTCCATCGATGAAAGTTTCATATTGTGATGCTTGATTTACCTATTAGTTGTGGAAGGGATATAAGAGGTGTTTGGGACACAGTTAAGCATTAGAAAAACATTATAACTAAAAAGTAATGGACAAATAGTGTTTACAATTCATGTTTGGGAGGATATGTTGTAGACATTCCTGATAGATTTTGGCCATAGCTAGGAGGATCACCTACAACTGGTGTAGTTTTCATTAAACAACTACTGCCATTCCACCATTGATATGGCACCATTTTAGGCTTTGTATGGGAAAACCTACATGTCACCGCATTGCTAGAATGGCCTAGGAGAGTCAACACTCATGGACCCTGAGTTGGTTAGAGCTACGACTGAAAAGGAATAGAACATACATGATCAAATGAAAACTATATAGATTCTTTATAAGTCTTATGACTAGAGGCGATGAAGTACTTTGGAGTTCAAGGAAGGAGGCCATGTGTTCTTTTTTACTTTCACCATAATAGGGATTATAGATAATTTTCAAAGGTGGAAATCTCTCTCCAAGATTCATTGTCCCGTTTCCTTAACTATGTAGAGTTGGTGGGGTGTCATAAGACTTATCTCTACCTTTGTAGTAGGATTGGATACAAAACATCTTCCATGTGTTCTAGTTGAAGAGACACGTGCATGACCAGTCACACATTATTGACTAGGACGAGATGGACATTGAGGATGGAATGTATTTTTCATATTACTAAGTGGTTATTGAGGTTTAGCATAAGATTATCCTTCTTGGTTGATTCATTCCACTAGTTCATGATTGGTGGTATCACTAGAATCTATTAGGGATCACATTCAAGGAGGAGGCTCGTATTCGGGTTCAGTACCCTCAACCTTTAGAGTAGCAATTATTTTGGATTTTTGAGGACATAAAGACCCAAGGTTGTGAGAATGTAATGTCTCATATTGTATGTGTATTATTTAAAAATATTATGTGGATTAATATCTAGACTAGGTATTGAGACGATGTGTTATTCTGAGACCCAGTGTGACTGAATTATATATTTTAAATATATTAAAATAGTAAACAAGACACATTCATAGTATTATATAAAAAGTGGAATAAAACCTAAATACGTTCCCCAATCAGAAATATGAGGACTTTATTGAGTTCATATTTTTGTTTTTACACTATGAACTACCTAAAAAAGTTCATTGTTGTTCGGTTGTGGAGAAGTTTTCATAGACATTTAAATGGAAAAAATAATTTCATACAATAATTTTATTTCAATTGTTGATGTAGAGAGGAGGTTTATCTTTAAATAAGATATTATATCAAAAATCTAGGGTTATCCACATAACCATATAATTATCTAAAGACTTTGGAGAGAGAAACTCTATAGGATCCTTCAGACGGATGATGGAAAAACCTCTGATCAATAATCGACGCACACTGATATAGAAGGATCTCACTAAATACAACAACAAAATGGTTGTTCTTCATTATTGATTGATCCAACCTAAGGAGGGATGCATTATTTTTACAATATTTTTACATTATTAATTCCTACAATGAATTTAGACCCCTCGATTAACAGATTGATACATTGATCGATCGTATTTACGTGGTGATATTATTTTCCAGGATTTATCGAGAGTTAAATCATTCATTTTATTATTATACATTGATTTTTATATTGGTGAAGAACCGATATTGATAGTAACAATCATAAATGATCGTCCCTATTTTTTGGACTGTGCTTTTCTCCCCTGATTTATTCGTTATTCATCACATGTTCTTTGTTCTTCCCAATTCTATAAAACCCTTTTTGACTAATCGATCGTTGCACCTTCAAATCATACCAAAATGATCTAAAACTATTGATCCAACATCTATATGACTCAAAGTAGGTGAGGATGTGGTTGAAGTAGTCGATCAAGTGATGGTGGGTACCAATTTTTCATTCTTCGGTTGTAATGAAAAACGTCTAGGATCAAGTTTTCTAAGGCTATTAATGGAAAAAATAAAGGCTATTCAGTTTAACTGTGGTGAAACATTATTGGATGTATATTTTCTAGGTGAACCAAACATCAGAGTGTATTTATAAATATTTATGAATTGAGAAGGAGAAAGAAGACCAGTTTCTAGAAAAGCATGATACACATGGTGTGTAGTCCCCTTATATAAATTCAATATATACTTCAGGCAGTACAAGGGAATGGGGTGGAGTACACAGTTTTCCAACACAAAATGTACTCCCCAAATGGCTTGGCATCAATCATCTACCCATGCTACCCCATTTACTAGTACACTAGAATTGATATACGAGTTGAAGCCATGTACTGACACATGGGCAGACCCCAAATGCAAGTACATAGCTTTTAACCATTCAACATGTCGTGTATTCCTCTTTTATATAACATGTTTTGAATGATACATTCCATGTAACATGGGAAGTACCTGGGTTCAATTGACACAAGGTGTTCCCCAACCACATGAATTGTACCCATTTCATCATGAATTTATTCTATGATCATATATATCACTGAAAAGTTTAGTTAGGGTTGGTTCCCTTTATTGTTTCTATTATGGTTGGTATGAATCATTTCCCACTCATTGTTCTACAATCCCATCAGTAGGAAATCATATGTTGGGTTTTTTGAATCCCCCTGAGAGGACCAGAGTGGGATTCTCAATTCATCTTCATTATCTAAGAGGAGATTTTGGTATCTTAGTTACCAACACTATGTGGGAAACTTTCTTTAACGTAGTGGGTTAATCCAAATTGAGTTATTATTATCACCATATGGATCTTCCTATGATCCTCATCTGTGTTTCATATTGTATTAATATCTATTAATGTGTATCTTTCTCAAGACGGCTCCTGATGAGAAATACATCTTAGACAGATGCCATCAGTGTTTTCGGACTCAAGAGTGTGTTCTCTCAGATGAGTGTTTCATATTGTGTTTTCAGGGTGTCTTACCGAGTATTGTTATAATCACAATAGCATGTACTTTTCCACGAGTTTCTTATTATTATTATGATCTTCATTTTTATGGATACCTATGTAGATTACGACCAGACAATACTTAGTAAGACTGGAGATAATTGAGGTGTGTTCATATAGATTTCAGACACCAGTCCCAATACCTTTTTATTATAAGTTGTAATAGTGTTATAGACTCATTGTGGTGGGTTTTTATTATTCCTTGTATAATTTACTTTACTTTCTATCACACTATGGTTGTGGGATATAGTTTTATACATGCATTGGTAAAATATGTTTTTTTACATTTAAAAAGTTTTTGATCTTGGAGATGTGTGTGTGTTGTCTGGTTACATAGGTGATACCTCCCATGTTATTAGTGTGCCAGCATGTTTCTCATCACTAGACCCTAGCTTATGGGAGGTGGGATTTGGTGTGGCGGCCCAAGCCCCACTAGGATAGGTCCTAAAGAATACGAGGTTCTCATTTACAACAATTTTCTGAAGAAGCTCTAAATATAAATTTACATGAATGTTATAACAAACCATACATTACATACATATATATTACTTCAAAATTGATGGATATTCATTTAATAACACAAGAAAAATGCACTCCAGGACTATATCGGTATAGTGTCTTTAGAAACTAGGAAACAAAAACAACTATTTCATATGAAATTTACATTGTTTCTAACTTATTCCTTCATAACTAGACATATTTTTGGACATATATTACTTAATATACTTCTTCTTGATATAGTGAAAATAAATATATGAGAGGGTTCACTCAGATTCTCAGTAAGGGTACATAAGTTAGATATTAAACATATCATAATCATTAGAAATAAGAACATAACATTTGAAAATATTATCCTACGTATGATATATCATGATATTATATCATTGGAAAAATAATAAAAGTTCATAAGAATCAATTAATGAAATCCCAAAATTCATAACATAATATATGATTTTTTTGGAAACCACATATTAATATAAAAAAAGTTCATATTAGTCAAGGATCATTTCCCAAACAACCATAGATGACAAAATCTATTACTTAACCACGTTCACTCCTCATTCCAACCATGTATTACTTATCCAAGATCATTTCCCATTCCATCCATGTCTATATTATGAGTTATAAATCATTACCCAATGCATTGGAGTGAGATATAGGTAACAAAAAACAAATAATGATATCATTATTATGTGTGTCATAAAAACAGAAATAATTCATTATAGAATAACCCATGGAATAAAATGGTTTTCTTAAATATAATTCTATCATAGCATAATCCATGTAAAAAAATATATTTTATAAATATAATTCCATAATAAACACAATCAAACCATAGAAGAATTAGGGATAATATTCTTGAAACATAACCCTATTAATTAATTCTATATTATATGTAAAATAATTTTTATAGAACAGTTGAAATTAATTCTTTGTGAAAATATCATTAATTCTTCAAAAATGTTTTATTTTATCAAAATGTCGCACAATATTTAAGGAAAAGTAGTTATTGAAAATCCATGTACTCAGAGACATATTTAGAAACATATATTTTATTTCAATCCCCCCAGAAATATTGTATCATGTTCCTTTAGATAATATTTCATAAAGGATTAATATACCATGAAGAACTATGAGACCCATCCAACAACTCCTTTTATATTTATGGCATGGGATGAATACTATCTCGGTTCTTGATCGTTATTATTCTATTAGAATAATGGTTGAGTTAAGGAACATTATCACCTTATATTGTTTCACTTCATTTATCTTTTGTGCTTCCTTAATCCTCCCCTGTATATATGGTTGAAAATTCAATTGATAAAGATAGTGTTCCTCCTATTCCATTAAAATAACAGGATCCATCCTTTAAAAATCCATTAATTTGGGATATTTTGTGATCTTCAACATCTATAGACTATCATGGTCGTTTTTAATCAAATAATCATCCACCTTGTTCACATACTGGGGTGGTAATTTATTGTGTATTGATAATATTTAATCAACTCCAACCATTTACATCCATTCATATTTAGAACATTTAGTGTGAAAATATAATTTTCCCTTTTATGATCAGTATAAATATCACAAAATTCAACATAAAGATAATGACTCCATATCCTTAGTACGAAGATAACCACAACTAACTCTAAATCATGAGTTTATAAATTTTTCTCATGGATTTTCCATTTTTGTGGGGAATAAGCTATCACTATATAGTTTTCATGATAACACATCCCATAATCTTGTTTGATTAATCAGTATAGATCACAAACCATTCTCCACTATAAGTTAGTCTATATATAAGTGAACTGGCTAACATTTGTTTTAGCTCTTTGAAATTCTCTTCACATTCTTATGTCCACATGAACATAACTCCTTTCCAAGTCAACATGGAGGTTGGATTAGATAGTCCTAAATAATAGTTCACATATCGTTAATAATAACCTTCCAATCCAATGAAACAAAATATCTCAGTTATTATTGTTGGTCTAGTCCAACGTTCAATAAATTTTGCTTTTTCTGGAACCACAAATATCCCCACCGTTGAGATCATGTGACCAAAAAATAAAACATTCCGAATCCAAAATTTACCCTTGGGAAAATTTAATTAAATATTTTCTTTTATTGGGGTCTTAAGTAAAATTATAAAGTGATATTCATGATAGTATTTTCTATTCAAAAATATAATAACATCATCTACAAATACTACAAAAAACTAATAAATATTTTCTGTAAATACACTTTTCATTAAATCCAGGATGATAATGAGGGAATTAATAAGGCCAAAAGTAATTAATATAAATTCATAGTTTCCATACCTTTTATAGAATTTCATCTTGGATATATTTTCCTTCTTCACCCCAAGTTTATTATATCATTAATAAAGACCAGTCGTGGAATCTTATTTAGCTCAGCAATGTTTGTATAATATGTCATCAATGTAGGGAATAAAATATTTGTTGTTGATATTAATCATATTATGTTCTCAATAATAAACAAAGAATCTAATTGATCCATATTTATCATTAAAAAATAATATAAGAGCACCCCAATATAACACAGCATGGAGTATTATTCCTATATATGGAATCTCTTAGAGTGTCATCTGCAATTCAAGAAAATCAATTGAGACAATTCAATAAGGTTTATAGAAAATATAGATAGCTCACAACATATGTTCTATTGAAAACTAAATTTCAATATTTTTTGGTAGAACATGAAATTCATCTGAAAAGACAACAATAAATTCTTGTATGATAGGTTTATTCTTAATGGAATGTTTCTCCCCAACCAGTTGAGAAAGATAACATTTATTTACAGGAATCATAACCCATAAGAAGAATGAAATTTCTAATGAAATGTCATATTCATCCTTGCATGGATATATGATCATTTATTGATTCATAATATGAAAGCTGACTTCCCTCCCATGGGAATTGAAATGATCCCCATATTGGGAAATACAGTCCATGTTAAGAATCAAAAAATATACCACTAATGGAAGGATCAAAAAATTTAAAGGAAACACTTTCCCACCACACATCAACTAGAGAAGATTTATAAAATTCTGATGTGATCATTGTTCCATTAGGAGTTTTCACAATCAACTAATATTCTATTTGTTGAGGTAATACCAAAATTATGTTATATAGTTTTTTAGAAATAAATTTGTAGGTGGATCCAGAATCAAATAAATCATTTTATACATTAGAGTGGATGTTATGTGTACTTTTCACCACATCATTATCATACTCCACATTACTGATAGTGATCTCATATGAATTTCATTTTTCTTTGGCATTAAGGGTTTTCTGAGGTTTATCATCATTGATAACTATTATATTAGAGAATTGTTTTGAATAATTCCCTATTTCCTTTCACTAATTACATTGAAGTATTGAAGGTTCATATGTGTAGCCTTTCATCTATTCACATCACTATAAATCTTTTTTCCATCACTTCAGTAATATACTACCCGAAGAACTTCTCTCCCACACATAAAACACTTACTAGTCCCTTTAAGATAATTTACTCTATGTTTCTTTTTAGACAATGAGCATAAGGGAAAATCATTTTCTTTTTTATGTGATCTTTAGGTTTCAAATTTAATTTTGTTTTCCTCTTCTTATCAAACCCATAAGGATAATTGGTTACTCCAATCTCCATATAAACCTTGTGGTAACATCTAATGATATTGTCATAGCTATTGATGTCAGTTATGGATAATTCCCTTTGGGGACATGGTTTTGTGACACTAAAGAATTGATAAAAATTTCTCTCAGGTTGGATAATAATCCCAATAACGTACCATGAAAGTCTTGTAATGTTTTCATTGTTGGTACCAATGGATTCCTCATCCTTATTATTGATATCATAGAACTCCCTATCTATCTTTGTTCTGAGAATAAAATTAATATATATATTGAAGAATAAATCTTGAACTCATCCAATTCCATGGATTCTATTTCATATCTTTTCATCATATTCTTGATAAGATTATTCCATTGATGATCATCACCTTCTAAATGATAGAATTTTTAGAAGAATTTATCATTATTTGAAAATTGGAAAATTGAAATAATCTTCGCACTGGTACTGATTCATTTTTCATCCACTAATAGATTATAGTACCCACTGAAGGAAGGAGGACACTGCCTTATGAAGGACTCAATATAATATTATTCCCTCCATTTCTCTTTTGGATGTACAAAGTGATTCATATTTTGAGAATGTTGTGTTATCATAAAAACCGTATTTTTCATTCCATCACCCATTAAATTTGGTTGCTCAGGAGGAAAGTTATTTCACTGCCCTTTATGTTCATATTTAAAATTATTCCTTTAGGTTCTATCCATTAACTGATGTTACGAAGCATAGTGTTAGGAACACTAATCATAATGGGAAATCCACATAATTTAGAATAATATATAAATTTATAACACTTTATATTTTATCCTAGGTTATTAATTATCATTTTATAAAACACTATGACTATACCGTATACTTATACATATCATTAGGTTTCTTACTAAGCTTTTATAATCCTAGTTTCCAACAGATAACTATAACTTCTCTCGGATACCAACTATTATAACCAATAATTTACATTCAGAGATGTTACTTTAAATTTTTTGAATATTTGTTACAAAAAATAGAAAAATAACCATGCCCAAACCATATAGGTTTGGTTTTATATGAAATTGGGAAACAAAAATAATTCGTTTATATGACATCGACATTATCTCCCTCTTCTTCCTTCAAAATTAAAACCCTTTTTGATATATCTTACATAAAACCATTCTTCTTGACTAGGGTAAAAGAGTCCTATTGAAGGGGGATATTACATGCTCAGTAAGAGAAAAAAATTTATATATCAATCATATAATAAAAATATGGTATAAAAAATAACATTTAAAAATATAATCCACCATATGAATGATCATGATATCATGTCGTGGGATAAATCCTAAAAGTTCATAGGAATCCAAGGACAATATCCAAAAACTCATTACATAAGACGTGATTTTTTTGGCATACACATAAGAAAATATAATAATTTCATATTTATCAAGGCTCATTTCCAAGACCATCATAGCTGAAAAATTCCTTTACCGAACTGAGTTAACACCTCATTCTAACACTATATTACTAAAATGAGATCATTTTCTACCCAACCCTATCTATCTTGTGAGATATAAATATTGAACCAATGAATTTGAGGGAGATATATGTCCCAAGCATTTTATAATGAAATCATTATTTGGTTTTCAAATAAAAAATAATTCATCACAGTATAACATAACGAATAAAATGGGGTTCTTAAACATCATTCCATCATATCATAATCCATGTAAGAATACTAAATTTTATAAATATAATTCCATCATAAACACTATAAAATCATATAGAAATTTGGGATATCATTCATGAATCATAACCCACATAATTAATTACATATAAGATGTATGATAATTTAGAATGAACAGTTGAAATTTATTCCTATGAAAAATATCATCTATTCTTCAAAAGAAAATTATTTTCTCAAAATGTTGGGAAATTTTAAAACAATGAATTTATTTGAAAATAAACATGATATATTTTAAATGGAGTTTCATGGTAATATTGTTTTCATAAAATATAAAATTCATTTCATACCATATAAGTTAAAATAAAATATCCTTCTTGTATTTTTGTTATAATTTCCAAAAGTAGCTCGTATTGAGAAAGATAAAGGATTCCTTTCAAACTATTTAATAAAAATTCACCAATGGGTAAAAATGAAATTAATGAATTGTATAAGGATATAAGTAATATTTTTGAGTACATATTCAAGAAACATCGATATGGATGATAAATATACCCCAATATATAATTACATAAAAACATTATCAGATATAATTGAGAATGAAAAATTATCCATTCTTATGGGTATCATATCCATTGAATGTATCTAAACCTCTTATATAATGATTTAATAAATTAATTTGAACTATTTAAGAATATTAATTATTTTTATTAAATCAAATATGATAATATTACCATATATTTTTATAATAAAATTTCATTATTACTTGTTATTCGGGTATTAACAGCTTCATTTTCTTATGCATGTTTTGTACAATAAGTTACAGTTTTACTTGTTAGGTAATATTTATATCATTAAAAAATTATATTAACATAATTTATACCACATTTATTCATTAAATACATTTATATTTTCATTATTTAATGGATATCATCTAGAATAAATCGTAACACATTGTCGAGATAGTAGTTCATATGTATTTATGAGCGATGATATCATTTCTATAATTGTGAAATAAAATGAATGTGGATGTTAAATAGTTTTTCTAAAAAATAAATATAATGTTAAATTAATCACATATATTTATTATTTGTTTTATTATACACATCCATGTATGATGGTGGTGAAAAATAGATTACACAACGATGTGGAGATGGTAAGGCATAGTTATACTGGCGTGGTGATTTCTTCTTTCATGGTATGGATAGAAGATGGTATATGGTTTTTATATAATCATAATAATATCAATATATATAGTTTATAAAATAGTTATTAATTTATAATGGAATGAAATCATTAAGAGGAAGCATAAGAAGACTGATTTTTGAATGAATCGGTAGAGAATATTACTTCTTTTTCCACGAGCTCCCTTTGGATCTCCTCTTAAATGCATTAGAGTTGGTCTTGTGAAGAGACTAGGAAAAATATAATATAAATATGATAGTTTATAAGCTAACGTTTCTTGTAAAGGAATATATTAGAGGTTATAAATGAAGTGAATAAGTGAAAGAGGATATTCCCTTTTATAATTGTAGTCAATGGCACTTATGGAATCTCTATAAATATAAATTTATAATAAACTGAAAACAAATCCAAAACCTAAAAAATGTCTTATTTTCAAAGATGATATTTGATGAAGTTTTAAATTCGTTAAAAATAATTTTAATTTATGTTTTTCTATAAATTAAAACCTTATCATTTTTATTTTGAATTAGTTACTCTATTTAATTTTTAACTAAGAAAACAAATATTTCAATATTCAAAGGGTGAAAAATTTACTTATTTGATATAAATTATAACTTAATTCAATAATTTATAACTTTTTAGACCATATAATAATAATTATTTATTTTTTATAATGTATTACTAGTTTTAAATAATTTAATAGAACATTATTTTTATGAAAACAATTGTCTCAATTTTGACACTATTCATTCATTTATTTTAAGAAATATTAATATTATAATTTAAATTCAAAACAAATATTTTAATATATTAATAAAAATTCAAGGTCATATAGAAATTTATTTGGATATATTAGTTATAAAAACAAATATATATTTTAATAATTTTAATATCATTTATTTGATATCTTAATTAATAAAATAATTTATAAATTTATTTATGTGTAATCATTTAATACACAGAAGATAATAATAAAAATTAAAAATAAAATAATACGAAGATGATAAATCCTCTATATTTTATAATAATAATTATATTTGAATATATCTTTCATAAATGTTACATTAAAAAATTTATATATATTAAAACATGAATGTGACATCATTAACATCACATAAAATAATATTTTATATGTTTCATAATCCATTTTATATGGCTCTGAATTTTCAATAACTCGACTATTGTATGATTTTAGTCAATATATACTCATCTAATAAAATTTTATCATATTATTGGGTATTATAATGTTTATAATAAATCTCATAAAAATTATTATATTGATTTATTGTCACGAACAACCTTTGGTCGACCATGAACAGGTCACCTGAGCCACACCATGATATATCCCTAAGGGGTTCCTGATCCCCATGGGATGGAAACTAGTTTTGTTAATCAGATATAAATCAATTAGGAATGATTTCAGCACAATAACTTGGATAAAATAAATTAACTAATCAACATGAGCATACAACAGCTACCCACAACTTCACATAAATAAATAAACAACTGATTCAGATACAATAGCCCAATAAACAAAATGAATACTAAAATAATAAAAATGAAACATAGAAAAAACTAAAACAGTGGCAAGATACCACTATCTCAATGTGACTTCTTGGCCACCTTTGACCACAATACCAAACATGTGCCAACTAGGAGAACCTGAGGCATGAAACCTGATCAAATGTAGACCTTTCAAAACAACTTAAGTCTACTGACACTAACTAGTATAGGTTTGGAGTGAGATAAGTGCTATGTAGGAAATCACCACAGATTCAAATTTTATCCTTTACTAAAATAATCCATTAACATTGGTTTGAAGTACAATTATAAAAATAGATTTTCCAATTATTTTTAAACAACCACAACATTACCATTTTAGATTCAAACACATGCCACCATCCATTTTTAAGAAAACTAACATTTTATAAAAAAACAAACCATAAAATAATGGTAACAATATTCAATGGAAATTTTTTTAATGGAAAATATTTTCAAAGAATTATAAAATAAAGAGAAAGAATGTAGTTTTAAATTTACCATCCCAACCTACCATATGCTAATGAGAGGTGCAATATAATCATTGGGCACTAGTCACGGGAACACCCCGAGGCACTAGTTAGATGTGATCCCCATGTACCTCATATCTTGGTGAAAGTAACCATAATATATATCTGTTCTCATTCACACAATCCACTATTAAGAGAATCATATACAACATTATGGTCCCCAACATAATCATCATCATAGTTTAGTTATTTTTTTCATCATCAACCAAGCTATATGAAATAGGGAAGAAACCACTCTAGATCACTAGAATACTAGTACATGTCTGCCAAACTAGATACCCATGTTTTCCTTTTGTGCTCAAACATGTTCTATATCACATGATACCACTTACCCAATAAAACAACCACACTAAGAATCACATTTCATTAACATCCACTTGAACATAAAAAACCCATAATTGAAAATATATTAACATAGAAACATTTAAAAATCACTTATAAAGCCATAAAGAACACTACTTCTGTGAGAATTTTCTATTCATGCCTATCCACGTCTTAGAAAAAACATACAACTCCAAAAAACTTCCAAAAGGGAATTTTTGTTCACCCACCTAAATAAAATGGACAAAACATTTCTAAAACCATCTTCAATTGTGAAAATCCAAATAGCCCCTATTGCCAAACATTTTCCAAAACACACATAGATTAAGCTAAAAATCATACCCCCCTAAATTTCAATTTTAAACCATATTTAGTAATCACATGAATGATACTACATTAATTAAAAAACTATTACCTTTTAGGAAACCAATATTTCACAGATATATGGTTTAATGCACCATCATCATTTTAGGGAACAACCATGTGTGAACCTAGTGCACCAATAGATTTGACAACATCTAATGGGACACCAAATAGGAAAGTGAACTGAAAAAACATTTCCCATAAAACCCACAATTTCTTTACAACTACATACAACTATCTACACTATTTCTGGAAATAAATGATGACCCTTATAACTATGAAACCCTTTTATAGAATTTTATCACATTTAACAGTCTAACAAATTACCAAACCATTCGCAAAAAATAATGTTCACAAACAAAAAATAACCATCACACCATAATCAAGGATATAAATTTTGTAAAATCCCACAATTTAACTTTAAAATACCAGTGTCACTTTAAACAATAACCCGAGGTGCTATAAACCAAGGCATTTCACAAAAATACGTTTGAAAACCATTTCTAAAAATTATACCCACATGAAATCACCATTGGCATCAATCCATTGATATATTAAGGGTATTAAGGACATTTAAAAATTAATTGAAGACACACAAGATCCCTGGGAGTGTTCCAGAAAAGGAAAAGTTGGATATGCCTACCGCAACTATGGGCAGATGGGAAAAAACTCCCTGGAGAAGACAAATCGAGACTCAAATACAATCTGCACACCCTAGATACTAAAGATCGACCCAAAATAATCCAACCCTAACCCTAGGGTTCGTCCAAATAATAACCAATCCAAAGAGAGCAATGAAATGAGAGAGGGGGTGAGGAACAGAATAAATGGGAAGATTTGGTGAAGAACCACTCACCTTTGGTGAGAAATCATCTAAAAAGGACCGAATACGATGGAGAATGAAGGGGGAGGCGCCTCTGGTCAATACCTAACTCATAGGGATTAATTTTGGAGATAATCCCACTAAACAAAAGATCTCTATCTAAAGAATTCATTAACCCCTATGTGGATGTATGATTGTGCTGAAAGGTTTTGTAAACTGTACAGAAACCTTGTAGGGGATACTAGAAAACTTATGCTACATTGTAGGGTTAGGTTTTATGGTTTTGGAAAACTAATCTCAATCCTCGTGACATTTAACAATTATCCAAAAACCCTTAAATTACATCCCAAACAATATGGAAGTCAACTCAATAATCGATGATTAATTTAAACACAATGTTGTGACACTATGGGTGTCACAAACTCCCAAAAATTTTACATTCTCCTAATACCTTTCACCATAACCATGATTTGGGCTAGAATAAAACAAAGACCACTAAAATAAAATGAGTTTCTTTGGACAATCAACTCTAACATCAACCAAAAGATCATATATCATGAAATAAACAATAAATGAAAATTTTTGTTGGGGTGTGACAATTCTCCCCACCACAAACACTTTCTGCCCCCAGAAAGTCATCAAGCCAAAGGTTAAACAAAAAACAAATTCATGCCCGATCAAAGCGAAGAAGAACCATGAACTCCAAGTGACTATTCACTCCAATTATCGCACCGAGTTGATCAAGCTAAAAGCACATTACAAGAATGTGGGGAGAACATGAGGGGGTTCTCACCAATAAAAAGAATCGTCTAATATAAACAACATTAAATCCATAAACTACACCATCAACACAACCAAGAACATAGTATTTTAATATTTTAATGTATCTAGGTATATCACATGGTTTGGACGCATTGATTATCAAACCTTGAACCAATCGTGAGAGAGTTACTGGAATGAAGGGTCACCCTTACACGACATGACTGCATGGTTTCAAAAATATGCACCACCATGCCAACACCTTTGTCTGAAAATGACACCAAGACACATGGTTGACTGGGAAATGTGCACGGTCCACTATAACTATGTGAAAACCATGCTGAAGATAAAAAGTCACAAAAACCTTCCAAAAATTTATAATTTTATCTTGGACCCCCTAACTTCATTGTACATGCATGAAATTACTGCTACCAAAACATAGAACCTCTCACCCAAACTGAACCCACTATACATCAATTTTCAAAACTCGAAAATCTCTTAATGAGAAATGATGAATGTTACAACTAAGATCAGACTACCCAAAGTCAAGACACAATAAAAAGTGGAATGAAAAATTCATAAGGACACATTCATATAGTCTCGACCACTTGTGTTACAAAACAACAAGTCCATCATAACATTACAACTAAATGATGAACATAAAAAAACAAGAAACTAATAACAAAGAAACTTTAAATATCTCATTTAGAACACTCAAGAAAAAACGATAACGATGACTCGCCCTCCTTTATAAATCCATGGTTGTGCTTGAGATTCTCCCCGAGACATACAGTTGAGGCTCTGATCGCTGAATACTCTTCAATCTCACAGTTAGGGTTGAGAATGCCCCAACCAAATTTTTTTTAGAAGGATTCAACTTGACAAAAACCGACTTCCATGGGTCCAATAGTGAACCCTCAAACATACCCAAGCCAACCTAGTCTATTACAACCTCTAGAGTTCCCAACAACCCAATGACACACTATTCTTCATTTAAACAACTTCATCGCCTTGAATGGTCCACTATCACATCGACCAACACATGAAAATAGATAATAATAAAACACTGGGATGGACTCATTGAAATTTTCAAGGACCTTTCGGGGCAGAAAATTTTGAACAACACAAATCAAACAAATTAAAAACTATCATCAGTTCAGAGCACATTTAGAAGGAACATATCAAGACCAAAAAAGTCTCACAAACCAAACATATACAATCAAAATCAAAAATCACATTTCAAAAAACCGCCATTTCATATAAAATTTAAAATTGCCCTCTCCTAATAAAATATTCAAAATAAAAAACCCTCTTTTCACAAAACAAAATCCACATTCTAATACAAAAACCAGTTTATAGAATTATTTTTCTTTCACTTTCAAATTAACTTTGGAAAAACAAGTCCATGCCTTCAATTTCAATCACCCACCCATGGTATCCTATGAACTGTCACATATGTGTCGATCCACATTTATTTACATCAACAAAATACATGTTCCAACCAATTATTTCCTTAAAAACTCTCACATACGTGAAATTTTTTAATGAGTACCAAGGGACACATATTTCTTTACCTCATCAAAACCCACGAATTTACCAAATTTCAATCTAAAATACTTTTCTTTAAAACACATTATACCAATCTAAAATACAATTGAATGACACCATTGAACTTTTTCGCAAATCGGTTTCATAAAAAAAGATTAATCACATAAACCATGAATGAAATGAAACATGAATCCAACCAAACCACCAGAATGTGGAAATAGTGTTTTTGCCTAAGGTGGGGACATGGTAGTGGGCCATTCCCCAAGCAAGAAATAACACTAAAAGGACCTTGAACCGTGTACTTGGAATCCACAGGGGTCACTACTCCATGTTACCTCACAATATGAAACATGTTCCCCTCTATTTTCATATCCCAATTCAAAAAACGACAATAGAATGAAATCTTCAACTACCCTTAGTAACTCGAGGTTCAGAACCATCAAGGGATCATGCCGCCCTTTCCATACCACCACCCAAGTTCCGACAACCCTAATCTCTAACTACCAGACATCCAATAGGACAAAGAACACCTATGATACCATTTTTTCATGAACCAACCCAGGTAGACCCTAAACTAGTCACCAGAGCTAGTATGTGATATGTCTCGAAGGGTGTTCCTGATCCCCACAGGCTAGAAACTAGTGTTGGGAATGAGATATAAATTGAGTGATAACGATATCATCCCAATTAATAAGATATAATAAATAATATAATCAACACTATCATTCAAAAAAACCAACATCTTTTGATAAATAAATAAATAGCTGATCCAAATACAATAATAAAATAAACAGACTGATCCTGGAAAACTGATCAAATGTTGAACCTTCAAAATAGCTTGGGTCTACTGACACCGAGTGGTACAGGTAGGGTGGAAGCTAACATCCTAGTAGGAAATCACCATAGAGTCCAAGTGTTTCCATTCCTATAATATTCTTTTAAAACATCTTTAAAATAAAATTAAAAAAATTTATTTTTCTCATATTATTAAACAACCACAAAATTTCCATTTTAAAGTCCAACCCAAGCCACCATCTATTTTTCATGAAAGAACCCATTTTACGACAAAAACCAAACCAAAGAATACAAGTAAAAAATTTCAAATGAAGAAAATTAAATAGACGATAGATTCAAATAATTACACATTAATGACAAAACACAAACTTTTAAAATTACCATCTTAGCCTACTATATGATGATGAGAGGTGCAATATAATCTTTGAGAAATAGTCACACGAACACCACGATAAACTTGTTAGTTTTGATCTTGAGGTACATCATATCTCAGTGAATGTAACCATAATGAATATCCATTCTTTTTCACACAATAAAATAGTATGAGAATCATCTATAACATAGTGGTCACCAACATAATCATCACCATAGTTTAGTTAGTGTGGTCATTGTCTAATTTTTGTTATGTGAAATAGGTATAAAACCAATTCAGATCACTAATATAGTAGTTAATATCCACCCACCAAGATACATGGGGTTCCCATTTGTAATCAAACAATATCCAAATCACATGATACCATATACACAATTCAGCAACCAAACCAAGAATCACATTTCATTAAACACCACATGAACATCACAAACCCATTCATGAAATCACTATTACATAGAAATATTTTCTAATCAATTGTAAATCCATAAGAAGCACCAATTCCATGAGATTTTTCTAAAAAAAACTTCCCACATTTTAGGAAAAACATACAACTCTAAAAACATGCCAAATAGGCCTGTATGATTACACACCCAAATATATATGCCAAAACATTTCCAAATCATTTCTAAAACCATATTCATTTGTGAAATTTCAAACAGCCCCTCAGGTGAAATTTTTTCCAGAACACACACACCAAAATAAAAAATGGGAATAAACCCCATATGATTCAATTTTAAACAATATTGAGAAATCAGAGGGAGGGTCCAACATTATTTTCAAATCAAGAACCATTTGGGAAATAAATATTTCAAGAAACCTGGTTTAATGCACCTTCTTCATTTGAGGGCATAAGAATGTTTGCACCTAGTGAACCCATGGATGTTCCAATATCCAATGGTAAAAAAATCAACGAGGTCCCCCAAAAAAGTATCCCACAAAACCCAATTTTTTTTGAAACCACATCCATCCATCTACACTATTTTGGGAAAATGATACACACCTCTAATAACCGTGAACCACTTTTTAAAAAAAATTAACACATTTAACAAGATAAAAAATTACCAAACCATACACACCAAATCACGTTCACAAACAACAAATAACCATCTCACTATAATCAATGCTAAATCATTCATAAAAACCCCAAATTTAACATTAAAATTCTGGTGGCACTTCAAACAATAATCATAAGCTATAAACCAAGGCATTTCACACATATCACATTGAAAACCTATTTTTGTCCATTCTAACAACATGAAATCACTATTAGAAACAAGATATATATTTATTAGGGGTGTGAAACACATTTAAAAATTAAATTAAAACACACAAGTTCCCGTGGAGTGTTTTAGAATGAAAAAAGTTTGAAATACCTACCTCAACAATGTGCGAATGGGACGAAACTCCAAGGGGAAGTAGAATTGGGTATCACTGACAAAACACACATCCTAGCCATAAAAGGAAGACCCAAAATCAATCAACCTTATCCCTATGATTTTAAAAACAAGAACAAAGCCAACAGATTTCAATGATTTGTGAGATGGGGAAGAGGAAAAGAGGGGTAGGGATGATTTGAGGAAGAACCACAGACCATTGTTGAGAAATCTCCCAAAGAATGACCCAAAAAGATGTACAATGAAGGGGGAGGTGTCTCTAGTCGATGCCCAACATATAAATATTCTGAATGGATATTGAATCACCCAAAATAGATCCCTTGGCCAAGGTTTTTAATCATGTAAGTGTCTGCATAATTTTGTAAACCGTGAGGAAACCGTGCATGTCCAACAATTAAACATCATCAAATTCACAGGGTTAGTTTGCATGATTTGGGAAAATCGAGCTCAAACTATGCGAACCCACAAATTAGAAAAAGAAACCCTCAAAATACACCCCAAACACTAACACATTTCACCAAATGACCCATGAATGTTTTAAATATAATGTAGTGACACCATGGGTGTCACAAACTCCCCAACACGTCACTTTCTCACAATAACATTCACCATAACGATGATTTTGGTTAGAATAAAACAAAGACAAAAAAAACAAGGTTTTTTTTTCAGAAACACAAACTAAACATCTAACAAAAGAACCAATATATAGAAATAAACAAACAAATGAAATCTTTGGCTGGGGTATAACATTTCACATCAATTATATAATTGGTACATCATTACTTTATAAACCATTCATGAAGTTATTTATTATATATAGTTTAGAAATAAATTACAATGAAATAGAAAAATATTATATTTAAAATTAATATTTATAGTCAAAGTTATCATCTATATAACCATATATGAAAAATAATATATTTCTTAAAATTTCAATAAGACATATTTAACATTTCATTAAATAAAATACATTATATATCATAATCTCATCCAAGGGACTTCTAAAGGATACCATTTCGACCCAAGGATAATTTATGTTGAAAAGAATAATCCAATGATAGTTGGAAAATATTTAGGGTAATTTTATAATATTATTTTTACCCTCAATTACCTTATTTACTATTTTATAGTGTTAATAAAAAAGTTCATATGTTACTTTTCACAATGCCCTAAAATAAATTAAATCTATTTAAACAATTTGGATATACTGATTAAAAAATTCGATCCATTCTTCCAAATTAAAAACACATAATTTTTAGTAATAAAATTTAAATTAATCCCATTGATGGAATGATAAAACATGTTTTAAAAGTTAAAACATTTTGAATGATAGAAATGTTTTAAATCTAAATTAAATGTTAATTTAATTAAAATTTCTTAAATTATATTAAACAACAAAAATATAATATATGTTTACTTTAAAACCATTCAATAATAAAATTTAACAATATTAATTCTTTCGATGAAAAAAATTGTTTTCAATAAAAATTTACTATATTTTAACTATTTATCAAAATTTGAATGTTATTAAAAAAAAAAATACACCCAATGTAAATTTTAATATCCCACATAGAATAATTTTTTTCGTATAAATTTTTTAATGTGTCAAAATTTTAATTTAAAATCGGATTTCCACTAAAATGAGGTAAAATTACACTTTAAAAAATATAGGCTTTTATAAATGAAATATGGATTTTTAATACCCTATTACTAAAATATTTATTAGATGAATATCAATAATATTTTTTTAATATATATATAATAAAATTTACATCAATTTCATTTACAAATTTTAAATCACATAATTTATTAATAATAAAATAAAGACATATAATTGTTTTTATTTTTATATATATTTTCAATAAAATGAATTAAAAATACATTTTCATAAGTTAGTTATTTATATTCATGCAAAAAAATTGAATATGTGATAATGGAAACATTATAAAAATGGTGTCACGTAGTTCGCTTAAACTCAAGAAAACATACAATCAAAACTATTAAAGAATTAAGATTATTTAAAGAATGTATTTAATAGAAACATCTTGGTGACACAAATATATTCCCATTATAACTATAATATAATATTCTTACATATTTTTAAACCCTATTTTTATAATAAATATTCCCAGTTAATCTAATTCTATGATCTATTTCGTGATAAGACTTAAATCCTAAACTGGGCTAATATCCACCCTCTTGTTTTTTGTTTTTATCGCTCTCATGCATACTTTTAAATGAAAATTATAACAATATTAAAATAATTGCATTACTAAAACTTATTTACTGATATGTTTTTATATTAATTATTCATCCACTACCCATACCCCATCATATATTTGAGAAATGAAAACATCATTAGTGTGTATGTGTAGACTACTGGCTCTATAGAGACTGTGTTTTTTGCGTAAATTATTTACATAGATGGTACAAAGAATGAAATAAATGAATAATTATCATATCAATAAGAAAATTATAATTTTTAATATATAAAAAACATTCTATATTCCTCCAATCATATATTTGAAAAATGAAATCATCATTACTGTGTATGTGTAGACTACTGGCTCTATGGAGAGAGTTACTTTTTCATAAATATCATAAATGGTTGGTTCAATGAATGTAATAAATAAATAAATATCATATCCTGAGAAAATTAATATTTTTAATATATTAAAAACATTACAGCTTCCTCCTGTTTAATGGAATATTAAAGCATCATCTATGTTTATATTTAGAGTACAACCTCCATGAAAGGATATAGTTTATTTTTCCTCAACACCCTATATTGACGGTTTTAAGAATGTAGTTAAAGAATAAATGTCATATTAATTTATTAATTAATAATTTTTCCTCTAAAATTGTAACAAAAAATTTGACCCACTTAATACGACCATTCAATTTTAAAATTGTACAAAAACCAGAACATCACAATTTTCATACAGAAAAATCATAAAAAAATATCTCAGGTATTGAAGCAATAACATTATTAGACATTAGGTAAAATATATTCCAGTAGCATAACTAATTTTTTAATGATAAAATTTTTATCAATAAATTAGAAGATGCATCAAAATTATAATAACTTTATGAAATTAATCATGGATAGTAACACTTGGTTATGAACATTAATGACAACCTAGAAATTAAATGATAATGAATGAATCTTTTTATGGAGTATAAATCACAAATGATATGAATAAGGTATAGAAATATGTTTTTGTGATTTTTATATTTTTTATAATGGATGTTAAATGACATTCATATTTTTCATGAGTTATGATAAATAATTCATTTCCCAATTTTCCTTCTTTGTTTTATTTTCCATATTTACAACTTGTTTTTGGTGTGTTTTATATGTAGATTTTCAGATGCATTTTATCAAACCATTCATAGAAATCAAGTTAATTTAATATCCATCCATTTTTATATTTTTCAAGGTATTTTTATTCATGTGATACCAAATCCATATGATTTTATCTAAATGAATTATAGTCAATCAGTTGTGGTCATTATTCAGGAACTTTATTCTTATAATATGGGAAAATTATAAATCTAATCAAATTACACTATAATTCTATATTTGTTTTGTATTTTAACTTATTTACTATGAACCTTTTTGGAATTAATTTTAAATTAATTAGTATTCATTAATGGATTTATTAATATATAAGAAATCAATATTGTTGTATGTTATCCCAGCCCTCTATAGGGGATTTTTTTTGTCTTTATGAATAATTATTTCATTCGAAAAATATTTTTGTTTCTTATATCATAAAATTAAAATTGTATTATATTTTTTGAGATGTAATTTACAATAAAAAATGTGATTGGATGAATAAACAACATCACATCCTCACGTGTGGCTTTAACGAAAGGAATATTATTGTTGAATTGTTTATCCAAAATTTGGACTAGATAGCCTATAGTTTTGAAGACCTAATCATGGATGAACCATATATAAATCTCAATTCATTCCAATGAAGTTAATATAGAGTTAATATTTCTCACATACTAAACATTAATTTAGATGATTAATTTATTTTTTATAGTGTAGCATGATTCTTTGTTTCAGGCTTGAAAAGTCTCCCACATTTTCCGTAAATGATTGTTTCATAGTAAAAAAGTTAATTTTTTTATTATGATTCTATTTATATTGGGGGGGATAAAGTCATGGTATAAGACAATCAACAATATTATCCCTTATTATGTGATACCTTTTAATGATTACTTATAAAAAATTTATTTTTGATGTATCTCATAATCATTCCATATTATTATAAATCAAACAAAATTCAGGATTGATGGATTATGGTAATGTACTTTTTGGTTTTCTTACTAGAAAATTATTTAAATACCCTATATTTAATAATTTCATATGTATTTTTATGGATTTCTATGAAAAATACATTATATATTATATAATTATTAATTTTCATTCATATGGTTAATGCGTTGGATGTAATATGTTATGGGTGGGGCACAATGTAATAGTGCATCTTGATGCATGGGTAGGTAAAATGAGGAATACTAGTATCGGTATTTGGTGCATGCATAACTATTTATTAGGATATCATTGTTCCATTATTGATGGTATTAAAATGTCCTGGATGTGGTTTTAATGGTATGATTCAGACGTCTTACATTATGAATTTAAACACTATGGAATATTCAATTGTTATCTATGAGATTAATTATATTTTAATGGCATACATGTATTTAAATCATGTTATTATGATCATTTATATTGAAATATTTTATTCTTAATTATATGCACTATATTTATTTATGAAATTCTTGTTCTTTGATAGATTATAATATGTGGTTCCAATTACTATGAATTTCATTTGACCCTTTTTATTTTTATATTTTATGAGGATGATAAAGAATATTATTATATTTTAAATTCCTAGATGGGTATAAATTTCAGAAAAAATTATAGTATATGTTTAATACCTTTAATTATGTAGTTTATCTATGGAATAATTTAAAAAATCAAATGGATAACAAATATATGATTTGTTATTTATGTTTTTTTACAAACTATTTAAATATATAAACCTAAAAAGTGGTTGGTGTGCAATATAGTCAACTATAATCATTTATATTTTAATTACATATGGTTATGTATGTGTACATTAAATTGATTTTAAATTCATGAAGGTAATGTATTATTATAAAAACACTAGATTCTATGAGTGTGGGCTTGAGGTGTAATGATTGGTATTGGTATATGGTTAAGATAACTTTATAGGTTATGAATATTATATGTTTCAAGAATTTATATTTCTTTGGTTTTTAATGTATTTTTATTTTATGAAATACATATTATTTTAAAAATATTAATATAATTTGGGATTCTACATGTTTAATGTATATACATAATTTTATGAAATTTTGTGTTTTGCGAGAATTCGGATTATGTTTATTTTATTGGGAATATGTTTCCATGAATTTTGGGTTTAGTATATAGTTTGAAAAATGTTTTTTCAATATTTATCAAAAATTGTGATTAGAATACATTACGTGAAAGCTAATTGGTAAATCTAAATATGGTAAATTATTATATATTTTGTAAATTATAACTCTAGTAAATTATAAGTAATGAAACGAAATTATCAAAATAAATAAGTGAACACTTTCTCTGAAATAGATTCTTCAATGGATAATAACCATAAAACTATTGATGATTATTAAAACTATAAACACATAGTTTGTAAAAAGTCATCTTAAGTAAACACTAGGTTTAACAAGCCCATTTGATATGTATTGAATGATTCAAAGTCTCTTTAGGTACCATTATTAAGGATATAAATTGAATCTAATGATTTAATATATGACATGTAAAATTAGATAACCTAATATTTTTTTGACCATTGGGAAGGATGATTGAATCCTAATGATCCATAAAATATGTAATTCATGTCAAATATTAGTTACTTATTCCAATTTTATATTTTTTATTTCTCTAAATGTGTAATCTTATTTATTATCATATCTCAATATTCATATATTTAATGTAATCTATGATGATCATAGGATTAGACTTAACCATTCAAATAATGGAAACTGTGGTGATCACCCTATGAAGAACGAACTTATAGAGTTATTTATTATCATATCTCAATATTCATATATTTTTCTCTATGATGATCATATGATTAGACATAATAGGGAAATTATGTTTTATGTATTTTTATCTACAAGTGGATATATAGAAAATATGATTCAATTTTACACTCATTATTAATATTTGATGAAAAATGTTTGGAAGTATTGTAAAGATGTTGGATGTTTCTTTATTTATGGTAAATGTGGTCAGAGATGAATAATATTCATAGGAAAAATGATTAATTTTATAAAGATAATGGAAGAATATAATTATCTTCTAATGGTTCCACTAATAATTCAATCATTTTATTGAAAATATTTTGGACATTATAGAAAATATAACCCTAAACAAATGAGATACGTGAAATACTTTGTAATCAAGACTGCTGATGTGGATCATCAGAATTAATGTCAAATTATATTACACACTACATATGTGGATTTATTATAATATTTTGATTCTATCCACTATATTATATTTTTGATATTTACAATGATCCTTGAAATTTCCCGCCTAATGGTTTCATATAATATTATTATATAAAAACATAGAGTTAAATAAATGTTGTTTCCCAAGTGGAATTTTGATTAATTTTGATTCAAGAGAAACATGTTATTCATCATATATATGAGTTTAATGTATTTCTTAAATTTTATTGGATATCATTATAAGGTAATAATAATTAAAAAAATTATGAAACGAAAATGGATTTCATATTTAATTCCTCATATATAAATTCATTAATATGGTCATTATTTTATTAACATAAAAAATAGTTACCAAAGTTATTTTTATTTTCCTTGGTAAAAATTATTTTTCAATGAATTATAAATATAAAAATTGTGTTATTTTTTCAAAATAAATTTAGTTTATCTATTTTAGATAATTAATATTATATAATGCTAACATATATGAACATGTAAATTATCACACATTTAATTTGTCGTTTGTTTGAAATTTTGTGAAGAACAAAAAAAGTATGAAAGGAAATTTTTTATAAAATCTATTTTTTATATATAAAATGTTTTAATTGAAAAGTAAAAATTATCATATCTAGAATTTGAAAAATACTAAATGGATTATGAATTTAGATTTAAAATTTCTAAATTTTTCTTTAGTGATAATCTTAAAATTTTATTAAAAATAAAACTAACATGTTTAATGTTTTATCAAGGATATTAGGATAGAGAAAAATAATATAATGTGGATAAAATTTTACTAAATTTATTTCAAATAGTAGAATTTTATAAGAGTTTTGTATGGTTTTGACCTCAAACATTCATGTATCACTATAATATCATGATACAAGTAACCTAAATCCTATTAGATTACATAAATACCCCTTACATTACATTCAATTTCAAATAAAAGACTTTCATTTTCACTAATAAATGGAGATCACTTTTTGAAAACTCATTTAAAAAATATACATATGTATTTCATTGAACCACAATAAATTTCACTTTTACTATAATCCCATTACCTATTTGGATGACCTCTTTCAAAATAATGTATCAAAATTTCTCTAATTCAAGGATGTCCTTCGAGAGAAGACACAAATTTTCAAAATGAGTAATATCCACCACCTATTAATTTATTCATTTTTATTTCCCATCCATCCCAATAAAAACAAATTATATATATATATATATGAATTTAATAAATTTATAAAAATTGGTATAAATTAATATTGTTTTATTCTTTGTAAAACCATTTTCCATTACCCCTTATCCATTGATGATATTAAAATGTTGTATATGAATATTTAGGGGCTAGTTACACAATAGTTGTTCTATTATATCATTCAAAATTTCATTAACCGTTTTGATATAATAACACATTTAAAGAAAAAATGGGTTTTATAGGATTTAATTATTATTCTTAAAATATAATCATTTTTATACAATATTTGTTTACTAGATAATTAAACCATCAACTATGTGTAGGTGAAAACTAATGCCTCCCTAAAACAATGTGGTTCATTATTCATTTCCACCCAAGAAGGATATTTATAATAATATAATTAATGAAGAAAACATGAATTTATTTTATAAATAATTTTTTTACAATGTAATTTAAATATATAACTAAATAATTAATATACAACCTTTAGTCACTAAATTTTACCAAAACCAAATCCTCAAATATTTTATCCCCACAAATCATAATTAATTATCTAATTAAATTAAAATATAAATCTATCAATCATTAGGTAACATCTATTCTACTACAATTAAATATATTGAAGTGGTGAAATTTTTATTAATTTATGTGGAGTGACATAAACATCATAAATCTTATATGAAAACAATTATGGACCCCAATTCTCAAGGATCTAAATGAAAAATAAATATAAAAATAATTTATAATTATTTTTTATAATTAACGATAGTAAATATATAACATATGTTAATAAGGCTTTGAAATAATTTTTCAATATGGTTTTTTATTATAAATTCATTTAATTCATGTTCTGAGAGTATGGTAATTAATGTGGGGTTTTCATTTCTCAATTATCATTCATTGAGAAATATTCCATTTTCTCCATTTTGTTAATTATAATAATTTATATAATCCATTATGGTTGAATTTTATCGTAATATTTATGAAATTAAATGGTCTTATAATTCTAATAGATGTTACCTTTTTTAGGGCCATGTTGTTCAAGTGTTATTATATCAAAAACAGTTTTACTAAACGCTGTTTTGTTCATTGAGTTATATTCATTATTCTTAAACAATATTCTTATAATATTCAAACATCAAACATTATTGGTATTATATATTTACTCAACATTACTTTATTTGGATTTAAAATTCTATCTTATGAAATCCTTTTTGAATAAATGTAACATCATTATTTTAACATTGATGTATTTATTTCTGTAATGAAATATTGGTGAGAAAAATCATCATCCAAAATAATTGTTCTTTTCTTCTTTAACCATATTATTTAATTCAACAAAGTATTTCATATATTATTTTGGAAAACCAAATACGTATCATCACAAGTATTATTCTTATTTATAATCATCAATTTTGAAAAGAATATTCTCTTATGCTATTTAGGATGCGGTTTTAAATAAATTTATTAAAAAAAATTTAAAAACTATTTTTTCCTTTCAAAATCAAATATTTTATCGTGTAATCTAAAATCCTTCACTAAATTTGGATTAATTTTCAGGCCTCCTCAATTGGTAATTAATTTTAATTTTTCTTAAACTAATTTCCAAAACATTCTTGAAAATTATTTTTGAATGTGACTAATACCATAATTCATTGTATGACAATTTTAAGATGTATTATGAAATATCATTCCATAATTTAGCTATAATTTTCTATTTTCACCTCTAAAATGTATGTCCCATATAGAGTATTGATTCATTTTTTATATTCCAAATTCTCAAATTCTGTTTTCTTTTTGGGGTATTAAATTCATGGTATGATATAATCAAACACTCAATCACTTCTTATGATATACAATTAGAAGTTTAATTCATATATTAGTGTTTTTAATCTTTGTGAAATTAATTCAATGTTATTTTAATTAACTTTTAATTATTATTTAATAATACCATTCATCTTCATTCATTGGATTTATAATGATTATTTTATTTTTATTATTGACTTGAAAATTATTATCATCATATTGGTTTAGTATTCAAATATGTGTGTTTATTAATTTATAAGAAAATTGATTTTGTATTTTGTTTTTATTGATTTACTAAATATAGTGAATTCTTTTGAAACATTATGAGATGGATGTGTCCCAATGTAATATATCCCTTTAATGTATTGGTATGTCTCAAGAGAAACAGAAGTTTTGGTATTTGGTTTTTTCATTCCCATTTATTAAAATTTCTTGGTCATGTCTAGAAGGTATATAATATAGTTTAGAAATTTACTTGAAGGTAATATTGATATGTATTGAATTATTTATTTCACTAACATGAAATTTATTATTATTTATTACATGACTAATTGCACTGTTATGTCATCAAATTATTTACATAATATTAATTTTATTAGTCATATGACATTATTTATTTTATTTTTATTAAAAATATTTATTAATTCCTTGCTTAAAATTTTATAACATCTAATATATGTTATGAATTACCGATTATTTGAGATCACAATCATTATTTTTACATTTTATTAGGACTATGATGAACACTCATTTTTGAAATTCCTTGATTATTTTAATGTCTGGAAAATTAGTTGGAATATGAGAATGTCATAGTGTTAAATATGAAGTTCAAATTATAGTGGAAAAAATTTCCATTAAATAGGATATATGTGGTTTTAGTTAATTTTTTGTTTCCCACCAATCTAAAACTCTAAATATAAAATATCTATGGTGTGTATGTTCCTCAATATATATTGTTTATTTTTGAAATATATATTTTTAACTCTAGGTCTATTCATATTAAGTCAACATTGATTTAAAATGTAACTTTTTATTTTCACTAGATTCAAGGTGTATAGTTCTAGGGTGTAGCATTGACATATGAATATGTGATGCCTCATCCAAGAACCCCCTTTTAAGATGGAGTTCCACACACCTTTGGTATGCCTCACCATATTAGAGGATATCGACTATCAGTGAGGGTAAAATCCATATAATTGGGATATAATTCCATTAAATTTGAGTTCAATGATTGTCTAAATCCTTAAAATTATATAACAAGTAATTAGAGAACACATACCTATTTAATCAAACTACTATAGTAAAAAAATTCTATCACACTGACCAATGATCATACAAACATACCTTGATATCATAGGGATCCAATCCCACATATAAAAAATAAAACAAAATACTACACAAGAAAATATTCCTTAATCCTTCCCTAAGACTCGGATATTCCATCCCTAAATACCTCAGGGTTCCAAAACATGATCAACTACATGTTTTATAATCAACATAGAAACACATAGATTTTTTTCATATCTATCGGGGTACCCATTAATTTTTTTATATATAGATCTCAAAAGGTTCTCAAAATTTTACCTATGTATATGAAATTATATATATGTATTCACATATAAGCTAAACATGTCACAAAATGAACTTGTATTCCTTCAGATAATTTGACTATCAGGACTCCCAACAAATCATGTCACCATGTTTAAATCTAGAAAATATTAGACCTGATAATACTAGCTTCAACAACATCATGAAATCTTCATAATATCCTTATCTTCTCTTCTAATTCCATTAAAATTAGTCTATATCATGATCCAAGTGACATTGAGTAGGTAATCAACTATACCTTAACCCACTACATGAAGGAACATGGCACATTCATATGTCCGTATATCGATTCACTTAAATATCACCCAATTTTGGTTTTGTTATGTAGACCTCAAAACACATCATTGCTCATAACTCTCATGGGTTATCTAACTGTCTGAGCCTAACCTATAATGGAATGGGAACATATATATTCTTCTCGTTTAAAAAATATACATTCCCCCAGGTGTCACCCAACCTAATCCCATGCAAAAAAGGTTCTTATATATAAATATTAAATCATTCCATGAGCCAAAAAATCTCAATGAATTTAATAATTAATACAATAATTTCAATTTACAAATTAATTAACTCAATTATTTCTTCTATACCATGTCAATTATTCCATAAAAATTTCAATTCATGGTGTGATATTCCATAAGAATCACATTTCCAATAGAATCTATCACTTATCATAAGTTCACATAAGAAATAACACACACAATACACATAATATAATATCTGTAACCATTTTTTGATATTAATCTAGACCCTTGATACATACCTCTACATCCCAATCATATCCCACATTCCCTATGAGGGTATCCACTAGGTCCTCTAGGCCCATCCTTGTCCCATCATGTTGATACTAGACTATAATTATCACCCTATAGTGAAAAAAATACTAAAAGAATCATCACAACCTAAAAAATAAGGTATGGTAAAACCTTATAAAAGACCCTCAGTGCTCCTATTCAAGATATATGGGATAATCCTGAGATATCATGCTCTATTACCCTTAAAATCTAAATTCCAGGATGAACAAAAAATCCCACAACATTTACTTAGGTCTTAGATCACATATCTGAAATCGTATTTCGTAGTACATATCATAATATAAACTTTTCATTTTAGTACCTATTCATATCTAAAGGAAATAAAACCACTCAAATTGTTCAATAAGTCATAACCCTCAGATAAAAGGGTGTTACTCAGCAACATATAAGCATACATTCATCCCACTAATTGTCTCTATGATTATGCCTCTCATACCAGTACATATATCCCTTTGGAAAACATCATAGGATACCCACATCACATATAACATAACATGATATTCTATAAGTATTTTTTCAACTAATAAATTTTCTTCCCCATTTTGGAGTCATGTCCATTGAGCTATTTGACATAACCAAGTGTTAAATAGAACTTGTCAAATTCACCAGAGATGAAATTTCATCCCATATTATTATAGTATCCACTCACAGTAACTTTACATTCTACCTAAACACAACAAAAAACATATCATTATACATAAATAATAATATGATCTTGTAAAAAAGACACAATCTATCTATAAAATTAAATTACAATCCTCACTAATATCCATCAAACCATGGAAAAACCCATCCATTCCTCATTAGATCATGTATCAAATCATGAGGTAATAAATTTTTACATAAAAAAAATATTTAAATTTAAAATTTATAATTATGTATTTAATTTTAACGATGTATAATGCCCAAAAAACAAATAGAAATTATTTTTTACATTAATTCCTCAACCAAAATACAAAAAATATGCTTGTGGGGCATCCCTTGAACAATATATATTAAAATATTACACTTTTGACAAAAATATTAACGATAAAAATAAAATTTTAGGGAAATAACTTAATTACAATCGGGATGTCTCTTAACTCAACCAATACTATGTTTTCCAACATGAAAAATCATTCTTAGGTCCCCCACATGGCATCACACATTAAATTCCCAACATGATTGTGTTATAATAACTTACTTTGGTGAAATAATCAACCAAGACCTCTCTAAAATCATACTAGAAAATAATAATGATAATAATAAAAGGTGGATTATAAGAAATATAATTATCTTACCTAAAACCATTATTACAATGTGTAGTGTCTAGGCCCTGATGGACCACTGAGAAAGGGGTGGTCTATTAGTGGTGTTATTTTAAAAATTATTTTCCTTTAAATTCAAAATATAATACTATTTACATTTATCAATCCAATCACAAGTATTTCTCAAAACCTCAAATTTTATGTAGTAATAATGTAACAAATAGACTAATAGTATATACATGGTTTTGAAAATGATCTTACACCTTGTCGTCACATGTTATCCCCCCCCCGAGAAATTAATTACTCCCAATTAAATATGAGATTAAAACCAAATAATATTGATGAATGATCAACAAAAATTCAAATCATGTTCATGCAAAACAAGAACCTAATAAATCATAAATTATTTCTAACACCAATTGGAAGATGAAATTCTATACAGCAACAATGAACTATTTTTGAAATATTTTCTTCTACTCTCATGATTATTTAGTATTATATGAAAATAGAATATTCCACAATGATTACATAGATTAATATGTATTCCGTTATACCACATCATGATCTATATAAATGGATTTAATCTTTAAATGTCCTGAATGTTATTCTAGATCTGGTGTGATCCATATTCTCTTTAGATTCCTTGATAAAATATATGATGTACTCTCAAAGGAATTCCATACAAAATATATGACAGTTGTTTCCATTTTACAACAACATTAATGTAAAAAATTATATATATATATATATATTGTACTAATAATAAAAATTGTACCATCAGTTTTTGTTTCACATCATTTTCCAAATTTTCTCTATGATTTTTTTATAAAAAAATATAAAAAACTGAAGTAAACTTTTAACTCATTTTAAATCAATAATACTTATTTTTTTTTAAAAATACCTTAAAATAATTATATTAGATGATATATAATATCATATAACAATTATTCATGTAATTTCATATTAAAACCCCCAATAAGATCTTGTAATATTTCAGATTTTCCACAACTTCGTTATCATTGAAATACATGTATCATGTAGTTTAAAAGACTATAAGGGTAGTGTTTCTTAATTTTAATACTAGACCATAATATAACCAAATATTCAGAAATAATCCACTTTAATACATGTATTATCTAATATTCCATGATTTGTTCATATCATCATTTTCACTTTATCAGTAGAATCTATCATTGTAACACCTCTTCCAATCCGCTGTGTGATGCCACTCAGAATAATTAACATTGTGAAGTCCACACATAACATAAATAGTTATGTGAAGTAATTTGGTTATTATAGAAATATTTTTATAATATATTTCTATGAGAAATAATTTTTAGTGTAGATTCAGAAAAATCATTAACTTCTACAAACTAATATATTGAAAAATTATTATGTGAACTTACACTACGCAATATAGGCAACTTATGTAATTTCATCAATAAGGAAATTTTCATATCATTCAATTTATAAAAATTCAGGAAAAACAATATATAACTTCCAACCTTTAACAAAACATATTATTTATTTTTACTTATTAATTATAATTTATATTACATTGAGGAACTTTTATGTTTATATTTTTAAGGAATTTGGCCATTACTCAAACAAAACAACCATAAAATAAATATTGGATACTTTAAACAAATTTAAAATTTTCTAATAATATAGAAATTTTATAATAATGAAATATTTTTTTCTAGGAAAATATCTATGAAATTAATCGTGACTAATTCCTTTCCCATACCAAACCTTATTTATTGTAAAAAAATATAACATGGGATTTGAAAAAAACACATAATAAGGGATACACAATGAAGAAAATATTAGTCATATGAAAACATAAAAAAATTACAATTTATCATAATGTAATAATTTTAACCCATATGAAGTAGAAAATAAATTCCTTTTAAAATAATATCATTTCATACCCCTTCATTGTAATCACAGGATTACCATAAAACCCATAAATGACATTGATAAATCATATTGATATATTGGGACATCAGTATAATTTTCACTCGTATAAATGGAAGAAACATGTTGTAAAATATCAAACATGTCAATATTAAAAATAAAACACCCATATGGAAACAATCTATAGCTTATTCATTGGAGGGATACCATGGATCCACCTATCCTTGGTTTTTCATGGAACTGCACATCATTGGATTATCACGGAACCACACATCATTAGTTTATCACATGACCATATGTCAAATGTCCAAGTACCATTATATAATCCTAACAAAAAAATTAATTTTTTTTGAACATGTCAGTGATAATATCTCAATTTCACTCAAATGATGACATTTCATGTTATTAAAATAATTAATCTATTTTCAAACCTCATTTTGATTAACCAAATACCAAAAAAGAATAAGTGGGTTTTCTTTTTTTCTTTTCAAAACCTAATGTCTTATAGAATAATCCAACTATCAAAATATATATAAAATTTTCTTTATAACACTTTAATATATATAAATAAATATGAAATATAATATCAATAATATTAGCATGGGTGAAAAAAAGAGATTTTTAAATCAATGTGTTCCATACCAAATTAAAATATTTTAATCATAATCCCCACATGAAGTAACATTTTAAAAAAAATTATATAACATGATAAATAATATTTTATTGATCTGATATTTACATGTGCCTATATATAAACATAATAATATAACTTGGGAGTATATAATAATCACATTCCTTAATAAAAATAGATTTATTTGAAATAAATTACCTTCTTTCTGACTTGTCATATGATTCATTACCTTTATTAATAATAAAATTATTATAGTTATTTAATTTCATGAGAAAAAATTTTATATTTTATAATAGATTTTTATTTTATTTTTACAATGTTGTATTGAAATTATTAAATAATTAAGTTTATATCGGATATTTTAACTATATTCTAGTTAAGTGTCAATAAACAGCTAAGGATGGTTGATTATGGTCAAGGATGTGTGTATATAAAAATATAAAAAAATATAATAATGAATTAATATATATATATAAATTAATCTATTTAAATCAATCATGAAATATTGTTGTGAAAATGATCTAACGTTACATTCATTGAGATGGTAAGTTTTATGTACGGTTGAGTATCATTCACATTTTACAATGACCATTATTGAAAGAATGTAAGTAATTTTTTTTAGAATGATCATTATATAATAAATAAAATATTATTTAATCATATATATGTATATATAATTAATTTTTTGTAAAATGAATCACATTTCTCTAAGGATGTTATAGTCTAGATGTCCACGAACAACATTATAACCTTGTAGTGTGTGAATTGGTAATGACGAAAATGTTATATTATATTTAAAGAAACGTAATTATGTCCTTAATATCATATATATTTCATTAATATCACATATTTTTATTAAAACCTTCTTTAATACATTCTATGTAATGTGTGAACACATCATATGGATTTGGGGGGCCGGTAGTTCACACGCCCACAAATGATGTTATTGCATTCCCAAAAAAGGAAGCATGATGGTATGCATTATATAAAAATTAATGAATAAATAAGACTTCATAAATATCATAAATATCTAATAAAAACATTTTTCCATCATAATTACCGACCTTGAGTGGTGGTAATGGATATAAAATGACATCGTTTCCTAAGGTGGTAGTTTCCATACACACGAACAATGATTTTGTTATCTATTCGATGGAAGTGTGTGTAGGTGTATCTCAAAAACATAAAATAAAAAAAATTAGTATATATATGATACTGATGTTTTTATATAATCTTATTGTAAGAATAATTAAAATATGGGATAATGAAATTAAATAGAAATGCACATGAGAGAACATTACCTCTATTTTGAGTAACACTTATAGGTTTTCACCAATCGATTCTTTAGTTAACTTTCTGAAATCATATAGGCATATATGTTTAGGGGATGGAAGTTGGGAGCTTATTTTTTGGGATTTGTATGAGCCAAAGGGATTTATTGTTATGAATATAGGGGAGGATGGGATTACTTTTTTTAGTAGGGGAGTGGCATTCTAACAGATATAATGAGGTAAATAGTATGGGGGTCTCACAGGAATCATGTTCCTCAAATAATTATCAACCTTCAATAATAGAGTGTTTATTATTTATTATTTTACACCAATTAGTATTTGGAAATGTTTCTATGTCATTATTTCTACTTAATATTAATTTTTATCAATGAAGTAAACACATTTTTACCTTAATCATTTTAATTAGTTTAAATAGAGTTCACAATCATTTTTTAACAAAATACTAGGTTGAACATATAAAAAACTATAAATAATTATTATCTATGATATGGAATTAATTTTTAAAAAATTCCATCCATTGAAGTTTCAATATGAAATTTAAATTTAAACTCATAGAAAGGATGGTAATGTAGTTTTTTAAAGTGAATATGTTTAGAAGACTTCTATGTTTTTATATCTAAATTAAATAAAACAAATTACAAAAATGACCTAAAATGGATTAATAGATGTAAAATAGATCTAATTATACTTTAATAACAATTCATAACATAATCTAACCATATAAATATATTATAATAAAATTATTTTTTCAATTTAAAATCATATGTTTTCACTATTCACCAAAACATGACACTTATTTGAAAAATACCAAAAAAATTTCCCAAATAATATTTTGATATCAATATTTTAAAAAATGAACTATATGTCCTCATATAATAATATTAAATAGTTCAAAATATATTTTTAAAATAGGTTCTCCACAGAAAAATGTAAACTACCTTTAAAAAATATACATCTTTTTTATGCATAATTGTTTATTCATAACGTGAGACTATAAGAAAATTTAGTTGAATTTAAAAACATTTTAATAAATATAATATATTTAAATATATATAATATTTTTAAATTATAGTTATTAATTAAATTTTTTGAGTTCAAACATCATATGTGTCATAAAAATAGTTTTTCATAAATACACATCCTTTATATTAACTTAGTCATTATTTTCATTGATATTTAGTTAGTAACAAATGAAGTAATTTTATAAACATGTTTAATATATAATTTACTAATTTTGTGATTATCATTCATTATATATATTCAAAAATCAATATTATTAATATCAATTTAAATATTAATATTATATTGTAGTTTTATAAAACTCACTCTTCTGAGAAACAAACATTATCAAAGATACACGATGTTGCATGAAATACAATATAAACGTGGTGGAGAGTACAAAAATATATTACCTTTGCATTTAATATAGAAAAATAAATAAAATAATTTTATTTTATTTGAATGAATATATTCCTCGAAATCATGGGATTTTACATCCTATACAACATTAAATTAATTACTCCCTAGAAATTTATCATGGTAGTCAAATGATTACATTTTATATATTTCAATTCATTAAACACCTATCATACAAAGTGTTAATAGAAAAATATAAAAATGGAATTTGGGATACATAATGGTCACTAGAAGTGACACAAGACTGAGATTCCACATTTAGAGGAAATAATGTGTGATTAATGGATTTATTATAAAGGAAATACAAATTTACATTGACTCATATAGACTTATAGAGAACAAGGACAAGAGGATGTCTTTTTGGAAAAAACCATAATTCATATATGTGTTGAAAAAGTTGTTGATATCATTATAGAATGAGGTAATGGGACAACATTTAATTTTATGATCCTTTTTCCAAGAGTTGTAGGATTTATTCACTAGCTACACTAAGATAATTAGTAAATATTCTTAAATGATGATTATATATTCATATATTAATAAATTTATTTTATATACTCCTCTATTTTTCCAAAACATTGAGTATAAAAATTGTATTTTCATGCCACAATCATTAAATCAACTTCTAACGGATCATATAATCCCCAAAAGGATAACCAAAAAATCCCCCTTTCATTAGATATAAAAAAATGGTCAGCATATGGTGAGATAATTGAAGCATTCATCTGATTACATAAAAATTTAATCTCTAAATATTAATTGATATTCCCAACGTTACAACTTATTAATTTCATAAATATATAACCCTAGATGTTATTAATACCCTATTAGAACAAAAAATTGTACGTTGAATTTTTTATCCTTTTAATGTCGGGGTTGAGGTGATGTGTTTGTGAGATACATTATAAATATGATATTTAAAATTTATTATTTAATAAACGATGAAAAAAATGATTTCTGTTTTGGTTTTTCAAAAGTATTTTTAGAAAACTGACAGGAAAGACCATCCCATTTACGAAAAATGATGTTAAAAAGTTATTTTTTACATTATATTTTTATGCAATGATGTAAAAAAATAATATCAGGTTGTAGATAAATCAATAAGCATTTAATTGATAGGATGTAGAGCTCATACAGAGTTATAGATCAAAAATTAGAACCATCAGATGTTTGATATAATGTTTTTTTTAAGAAAGATCAATTGAGACATCCATTCCCATTTAAAAGAAGGAATTTTATAATCCAAATAATTATTTTTTTTTGTTTTAACACGACACAAAGCATTATTATTAGTTATAATAAAAGAAGAAATGTTAAATTGTATATCAATAGAGAAAACTACTCATAAAAAACATAAATCATGGAAAAATAATTACAAATTCCTGCATGAGATCATGGAAAGAAGAAATAGTGGACTCACATTCAAGATCAAACTAGTAAAATTGGTGGAAGAATTGTGGTTGAGAGAAATTATCATCAAATTGTAAATTAATTTGGGAAAAGAATCATAAAAAATATAAATCATGGATAAATAATTACAAATACCTAGATGAGATCACATAAAGAATAAATAGTGGATTAAAATTAAAGACTAAACTAGTCGAGTAGTTGGAATTATTATTGATGGAATAAATTATCATTAAATTATTATATTTGTATGATGAGAATAGATAATTGGGATAGTAAATAAAAACGTGATATGAAAAATTTTAGGAGGAAATTGAAAATTTCAATGTCACAATGTAAAAAAATGTAATTAAACATTTGCGTGATATTCAATTTATCTTTAATGATAGTGTTATGATAATATTCATGAGAAACTATTAAATTTTTTACTGATTTTCATGTCTGTTATATAATAAATGATTTTCAAAATCAATTTTTATGACTTCTCCACATGTTCTATTAAATAAAAAATGTCAAAATAAAATTTCACCTTTTTTAATTAATAAAAGATGAGAAAAATATATAAAAACATGTACATAATTTACTATGATTCGATTTGATTAGTCTTGGAGCTCAAATGGACTTACGGATCAAACGTTATGGCCATTGGAAGTTGGTCTTCTCTAAGACACTGTTCATGGATGATCAACTTCTGTTGGCCATAAAAATTGACCTGTAACTCCATTTAAGCTCTGAGACCAATCAAATCGATGAATTGAAAATGAACTACACGTTTGTAAATATGTTTATGTTAGTTATCAAATATCTAACATGAAAAATTGATTTTTCACGTTAGTTATTTAGGAAAAATATGAAGACCTCATGAAAATTGATTTTTGATGTAAATTCTTATATAAACGAGATGAAATACTAGAAAATATATTTTCATGTTAGTTATATAATAACATATATTAAAAATAAATTTTCAGAGACTTACATGTTAGTTCAAAAAAATGACTTGGAAAAAAGGTGACGTTAAAATAGATTTTTTACTAGTGATACCTTAAAATTCATTTACAAAATAAAATTCATACATCTCGTTAAACTAAATACATAAATAAACATAAAATTAAGAACTAAATTTAAAACTTAATTAAACACTTTATGATATCATCACTTAAAACATTATAAATAGTTTCTAAAACCATGAAAAAAAGTTAATTGTCAAAAAATATTGAGCTTCCTAGAGCTATCTCCCCATACCTAAACAGCCCAACATCAACTGCAGAATTTGAAAATGATTTCACCATCCATTTATTCTTCTGATTATGATAATTTCCACCCTATGTAAGGAAATTCATATAGAAATTATCAAAATTTTCCAATTCAGTACAACTAAAGCATCATGATGTTGACTAGTTATCTATTATATTATTGTTTAATTGGTCATGTCTATTTTCTTTGTAGTCAAGAACCTTTTTAAAATACACACCACACTGATAACAATTTCCATACCCTAACATTCCATGAAATGTATTTTACTACACATGGAAATTGTTTTAGGATTAACTCCATAATTATTATTTGATTTGTTCCCCATTTCCAACCGCATTGACCGCTTCTTACTCATTTTATCTCATGGAACAAAAGTATCGGAAAAATAAATCTAAAAATTTTAAACATTGTCATAACATTTATAATAATGTATGGTCAATGTTCATCATAATCGTGGTTTTAATCTTAAGAAAAATTCATTACATTTACAATAAATGTATTCTAGAAAATCTGATATATACCTCGATAATCATGTAATCTATTGTTCATGTGTGAACACTAAATCATCATCCCTTTTTCTAAATTCCCAGAACTGTTTCACCATCCTAAGGCGAAAAAACATACGAATATATTTTTCAGTGATTATATTGTTAAATGTATCTCATTCCATGGAATACAGATCATCATTCTCTCTAGTTTTTATAACCAAAGACCACTATCGATAAGCTTCATTTTTAAATGATTTATGGAAAGAGTGACATTTTGATAATCCAAACATCCCATCGTTTCTAATATATTATCCTAGGAATTGATCTATATTTCAACTAACACTCAAACATATGATACATTGAATGATGGGGATGTTTAACAATAAAATGACCAATTTTATACATATTACATTATAACATATCTAGTTCCACTGTTTCATGGATATAACCAACATTTACAGATAGATTCAATCAATCCATTATAGTAACAAAATAATCTATTCCAATATCAACCATATACAGATGTATATTGAGAAGGATATTTTCCTCTCTATGTATTCCCCAAATAACATCCTTGTATCATCTATACAAAATTATTCATAACAAACATAAATTAGATTAAGAAACATCAATATCATAGAATTTTATATCATTTCAACATAATAATAAATTAAAAACATCTAAGGAAATGATTTTTATATTATCCTAACAACTAGTGTTATCTATAATTTTCCATTGATACTACCTATGAGTACCTGACCTTAAACATGACATAATATTAAGATTTGTTTAAGAATATTACTCTATTTCACATTAAGGACAGAATCATGTTTAGTGTTTTAGAGAATTTTGAGTGATATTAAAAATAAAAAAAAACATATAAATAAAATGTTGAAACTCATGATCAATAAACATTTTTCCTGTAATATAATACTTTCAATCTTAATAATGATTTCATTCATGGAAAATCTCCATGAATTTTATCTTGACTCATTTCTTTACCTTACACATCTTTCAGTCCTATGAAAAACATTCAAAAACATGGGATGGGAGAAAAAATACCATTAAGGGAAATACAAAGAAGGAAATCCAGTAGTCTTATGAAATAAATTCATGCCCTGAAACCATTATAATATAGTAATAATAATCACCCATATGAATTAGTAAATAATTTATATGGTAAATAAACTATTGTATTTCCTTTTTTGTAATCATTAGATTACCATAAAACCCATAGAAAGAATTGATAAGTCATATTGGTATCTTGGTACATCATTATAACTTTTATTCTTGTAAATGGAACAAACATGTGGTCAACTTACACACATTCCATTACTACAAATGTAATATTCATATAGAGGACTTCCATTCCCAATTAATTTGAGGGATAACACGGAACCACCAATCATTGGATTATCATAAAACCACCCTTCATTACTTTATCATTTAACAATCATTCAAATGTCCAAGAAATATTATATAATCATAACACCTAAAATAATTATATTTTCTATATGACTCCCATAATATTTCATTTTCACACATAAAAAACATTTCATATTATATAAATAATAAATTTCATTTACAAACTCATATTCAATAACAAAATAACTGAAAAGGTAAAGTGGGGGTTATTTATTTTAAAAATATGAATTATTTTAAGAATACACATATAAAAATTAACATAAAATTTTATTTATATTCCTTTTATATACATATAAATAAATTCCTAAAATTATAGCTAGAATATTTACATGAAGGAAATGAAAGATAATTTTAAATCAATGTGTCTGACACTACTTTGAAAAATATGAATCATACGCCCCATGAAATAATAATACTTAAAACAAAAATAACATTATAATAAATAAGGTCATGATAATTTAATTCAATATGGATGTATATACCCATCAAAAATGAATGTGGGTTTATAATATCTATATATGACTCAATGAATGGAGAGGGAGATGAAGTCCCTTACATTGAGGCTGGATTGTCAGGAGTATCTTTACCTTCCTAAATTATAATCATATGCTGATTATTTACTTGATTTAGAAATATTTTTATTTTTACTATTTATTTTATTTTACTCATTACAAAGGTGTATACAACTACTTAATCATGTTTTGACCAAATTCGGTTTATGTGATAAAAATGAATATGGTTGGTTGACTATGGTCAATGTGGACATTATATAAAAATATAAATAATAATAATGATGATATAAGTATAAGACTTATATATTAAATATACTTTTAAACCCAATCACAATCAAGGGATATGAAAAATGAACCACTGTTACAATCATGAAGATGGTACGTCATATGTACGCATGAGTAAAATTCCTATTTTTAAGTGATCCTAATGGAAAGAAGTTAAGAAAATTTTATCAATAAAAAATTATAATTATACCATATATATAATATTATTTAATGAAATATAATTAAATATTTAATTATTTTTATGTAAAAGGAATCACATCCCTTGGAGGATGTGGTAGTCCACACGTCTCTCAACGATGTTGTCTCTTTTTAACTGTGTGAAAAGGTAATAAAATGATATATTATATTTCTAGAAGAGAAATTATTTAATAAAAATCATATATATTCAATATATATGACTTATTATTATTCGTTAGGTCCATAAAATATTCCTTTTACAGTTTGAATGCCTCACATCTCTTTATGGTGGCGGTAGTACACACATCCACAAACGATGTTATCATTTAAAAAAATGTAAATCATGAATCTATAAGTTAAAATATAATATAAATATAAATAAATCCATAATATTATATACATCAACTAAATTTTTTTGGTATAAAATAATCCCCAACCCTGATATGAGGAAAATGAAAAACGAATGGCATCGTTTCACTGGACAGTATTTTGCAATACACATTTACGACAATTTATTTACCCATTAGATTGATGAACATATAGGTGTAGGTAGAAAAAATAAAATAAAAGTATATCATAATATTTATTATATGGAATTTATTATATAATCATTCAATAATTACAATTTATTTAGTGGAAAATGAAATAAAAGAGAAAAACACATTGAAGCTTCCTGGTTTTGGGGAGATATTTATAGATATTTTTTGGGTCAATGGTGGATGTGATAAAGGTAATCATAAGTGTGAATAAATTGGAGAGAGAGTTCCTTTTTATAGTAGAGGATGAGAGTAATTCTTGTAAATATAAAATGTTAAACACTATTTTGACGTCTCCCTTTTATAATGTGCCTACAATAATGATCTAAATTTGAAAAAATAGGTTATATTGTCAAATAATGGTCATCCAATTTATTTTTACATTTTTCTTGTTCAGTTTTTCCCTTTTAATTAAATATTAACCACTATGTAAACACATTTTTACCTTAATGATGGAAATTATGTTTAGTTATTTCGCAAGTATATTTGGTAAAAACATTGCTAAACATATTTAAATTATATATTATTCCAATTCCAACTATGGAATTACATTTTTCAAATTATAATCATATAATTTGTTGAAATTATTTTAAAATTAACACTGCATACGGGATGACAAATATGGGTTTTAAAGTGAATATGTTTAAAAGCTAACGATGTTTTTTATATCTGAATTTAATATAAAAATTATATCAATGAACTAAATATGATTAATATATGTAAAATTTAACTAATTATACCTTAAAAAACTTTTAATTGTGATTTAACTATATAAATAAATTATATGACTATGTAGATTTCAATTAAATTGTTTTGTTTTTCACCACTTATAAAAATATGATCTTTCATAGAAAAATACAAAAAATAACCCAATGTAAAATTTGATATTAAAATTTTATAAATGAAGATTATTTTTTATAATTATTTTATAAATTTTAGAAAATTTTCTTTTCAAATAGGTTCCCCTTTAAATTTTTGAAAGCTTCCATTTATAAATATACATTTTTTTTCTTAAATATGGATTTATTCTTAACATAACCTTACAAATATTTTTTGATGAATTTAAAAAAAATTATTAAATATATAACATATAAATTTCATTAATATATTTCACTAACATTTAATAATTTAATTTATTTATATAAAACACCATCATGGTTATGAAAATATTTTCCCATAAAAAATAACCTTTATTTTCACTTGGCCTTTATTTTCATTTTTAATTAATTAGATGCCAATGAAATAATTTTATCAATATGTGTAATATATAACTCCATTATTTAGTTAATCTCAATCATTCACACTATTCCAATGATAATGTGATACATATCATATTTGATATTAATATTATATTATTGTTACGTAAAACCCAGTCTTGTGTGTACAACATGTTATCAAAGAAAATAGAAATTGTTTGCAATGAAAAATAAACATAATGTTGTTTATAATGTAAGGTAAACTAAACATTTCAGAAAAACAAGTAATCAATGTATTTTAATTAATTTTAATGAATATATTTCACAAAACATGGGATGTTACCCCATAACTATAAATTATTTTGATCATACATGTGCATAAATCAAGAATTTAATTCATCCAAATTTATTGATTTGATTCAGTAATTTATATAATTGTGTTTCACTAGAACCAAAAGCACTCACGAACATATCCTTCCTGAATTTAATACATGGATACTTCAATTATCTATGTTTTTCATCACAGAACAACTTCATGATCGTGGAAGGTTTCGTGATCAAAGCCTACTACATTGTATTGATCAAAACATATCATAAATATTTCATAAATGAGAATTGTTATACACTATATAAGATTATGTTTAATTAAAATGGTTCATTCATGTTATAGAAAAAATCATAATATGTAGAAATTATTTATCGGTCGATGAACAAAATATTCATATTATTAAATGACATGTGAATAGTATGTTATGTCCCCCACATTAGACTTTTGTATAGTCAAAATATTAATAATCAATAAATCATTGTATCTCAACAATCGTAATGTATTTAGGGTTGGAATTTGAATATAAATCACAAATATATCTTACAAGGACATAAACTCACCTACACAGGCCCACCAGTCCACCTCTAATGTTCTCACTTACTTTCATTTAGAAGGCACTAGGAGATTGAGAAAATGACCTTCCTCTACCTCTAGTTTAGGAAAATATGCCCGATCTACTTTGTGGATTATATTACATTGATATATTTGGTTTATGGGATTGAACATGATGATTTCATGTTGAGAGAACATTTTTCATTAGATATAAATTATTTGTTTTTGGAATTCCACAATATAGGAATTCAAAAACAAATAACCTCTAGAATCATTCTTACATGTTTTTTTATTAATCTTATTTAAGTTGAGGTATCATGTATATTGTGTATATAGGTGGAGGATTAGTCAAGAATGAAATAAAATTAGTTGTCTTTATTAATTATCTAAGTATCATTAACAACCACAGAAAACCATTTACAAGAAATGGAAAACATACATGGGCCTAATAATCTCTCCCTATAAATTTATCTGAAATAACAATCCTCAAATTCAATACATGTACATAGACTGAATCCCTATTTCTACAACTTATTGAAAATAATATTAAAATTAAGAGGTGAGGGATATCTTATTTCTTCATTTCCTTTCTAAATACACACCCATACTCTTCCCCTCTTCTTGAGAGAATAATGATACCGTATGTTTCACATAGAAAATTACCTTGTTCTTTACAAAGTATATATGGTCAAAATGAATTTTGAAAAAAATAGGTATGATCAAATTTAATTTATATTGTCTATAAAAAACCATATATTTTATATCATACTTTTAAAATATTATTTCTCAAATAGAATTTGTATGAAAACATATTCACAAAAATGAAACATATAACCATAAAAAATATCAACAACCCTTCAATATGGTTCTTGTAAAAATCATATAACATCCCATTTTCTCTTATTTGGTAAACAAGAAAATACCCTTAATTAGAACATTTAAAAAATTATTTAATGTGATGAGAGTGGGATTGACAAACCCAATGTTCAATTATTTTCATGTTATATGTCAAATTTCAGATTCACATAAAAATGATTATTGAGACTCTTTTCATAACACGGATCCCCATCAATGGGTGTTCTAATTTCCTCATTAATTTTATTTTTTAATAGTCTTTATGAATGAGAATCTCCACATTCTATCCAAAAATATTAAAATAAAACTTCAACTCTAATTCCCAACATGTTTGATCTAAATATTAAAAAAATATGGAATATGGAAGGACCTAACATTATATCTGAAGTAATATTTATATAGAGAGGATATACTAAATACGTGCCATTATTTTCTCCATATCTTAACATTTTAATATTTCTTGGGAATATTCTTTTAATGTTGTGTGACATATATTATATTTTCACACATTTCCCCCTGAACATAAATTTTATGTTTAATAATCTTTTCATTTCCATGTTTATAAATAGAAAATTTTTGTACATTTGATAAATTCATATCAACATTTACATATTTTTTAGAATAAAATTGTATTCCTTACAATACAAAATATATTAACCATCCCTGCCATTTTTTTGATTTTAAATTTGATTGTCATAATAACTAGGCATTATCTGTTTACATTCACTATGTTCAAATAATTTCAACTAACATTATTATAGATTTATTTTAAAACATATTACATTAAATATAATAGGGAAATTCTCATTCTAAAATTGTTTTGCATACCTCAACTTTGGGACCACCAAACCACATATCTCAAAAACATCATATAACATATGAAATTTTATTTTATTTGGTAGTTTTTTTATATATTTAATCACCATATATTTTATAAAATATTTTTCCATAGATTCTCATTATAAGTTCCCCCTTTTCAGTATATTATTCATTGTAATGAAAATTATTTCATGAACTAGCTGGGGTCAACCCAAAAATTAACACTCAAATCATTATACGGCAAGGGCTGAAGGGAAACGATGATCCACAGAGGGTTATTAAATTGGTGACGTTGTCACAAGGGTGTGGTTGGGGATGATTTCACAAAATATTCATAAAAATAGTAATTCAATGAAAATATGATTAAAAAATCTATGAACATATATAAAGACATCTCAAGATCCAAAAACTAGTTACCCAATTTAATTTACAAAAAAATATTAACCAAATAGATATTCATGCTGCATCATGGACACAAAAATCATCAACACCAAAAAACTCAATAAGAAAACCATAATATACCCTAAAAATATAATATATCTCGGATATACCAATAATGAGTTTCAGATGTGGGGTGTGAGAATAAAAATCAAAATTGGTATAAACCAAACAATATGTACATTTCCTTTCCAAAAATAGCCATAAAAATTTATTTAAATATAATTAAAAAAATATGTTTTTATATTTAAAACAACCAAACACATACATATGAAAGTCCCTTTAAAAAATTCATTTCATTAAATTTTTTTCCATTTTAGAACACAAAATTGAAAACCCATTCAATTAAAAATACCCAAAACCATGAAATGATAAATAAACATTAGGAAAGAAAAAAGAAGGAGAAGAAGATATTTAATAAACAACAATAAAAGGGAAAGAAATAATACAACTGTAAGAAGGTACAAATAAACTGAAAATGAAACTATTTTCAAAAACATATTAGAGGATGCATGATAAAATTCATGGGAATGGAATAAACATATCTAGAGTTGAACATAGATATACTCATATCAAAACCATGTTATGATGAATGATGTGATCCATAGTCATTCATTGAAACAACAATTCCTCTATCCTAATACTAGGGGAACCCCACGATGACCATTTTCCTACACGAGGAATCCTTTATAAATCATTTCTGACTAGATTGTTAACTTGTCTTTCCCAAAAAATATACATATATTATGCCATGAAAATATAAATAGGGGAAATTGGGGATGTCATAACAAACTTGAAACTCACATGGATTCCAATGTGCATGTCAATCCCACTCCTTGACATCAACCATGTAGAGAACCACTCTTACTGTAGGAAAACCATGGGTCTACCTCCTCACATATAAAACATTTCAATGGTTCTATAAGTGAACACAGATTGGGAGTTTGGAGAAACTTTTAATTAAAAATCCAAATAAAAAAAGTTTAATTACATTATAATCTTAAATAAATGTCCGAAGAGAAATTATGTGGTAAAAAATTGGACATAAATGTTGAGATACAAAGAAACTTATTAGGAAAAACCACTCATTCAAAATAAATTCCTTAAAAAAATGTAATTATCTAAATGAATTTTTCAAATTAAAATATGTGATTTGGAATTTATTTTTTTTTTAAAAAAACATGAAACCTTTCATGGGTGTAATTTGGAAACCTAAAAAACATTTGGAAACTTTTTTAAAAATGTGACATCATTTGATGTGTACAAGTTTTTAGTGTATGGACATTTTTTGGAGGTACCTATTTATATACATTCCCAAATCTATATTTAGATATTTTTCATAAATAGAAATGAACAGATCACACTAATATATATATATGGATATCCATATGAATTTAAATTGTTAAATAATATCTCACAAAGAAGAATAACAACGAAATATATGAATAATTCATCATCAAAAAAGATTTCTCATAGATGTTCCCAATCATCAACGAGGGAAAAAATTCCCATAAATAAAACAACAATTTTCATACTGTTTTATCAAACTATAACATGGAAAAAATCTAATTCCACACACCCACGTCAATTAGAAATTCCATATGTAATTTTATCCAACACAAAAAATTGTATAACTTAGATACATGTAGGAATAACTATGAAAATCCGTTGAAAAATACATTTCCATAAAAAACACATGCGATAAAATCTGAAAATTCATTCTAAAAACAAAATAAACATAAATTAAATTTAAAACAATTTAGAATTATTTATGGATCTTATGAAAGGTTTTTCAAAAAATGGATGGAAACTCCTACCTGAATTGTGTTTGAACAACAAAAAACACATTGGAAGAGGGAAGAACTTGGCCCAATAGATAATCCACAATCCCTAACAACAGAAGAAATGAACCACATAATTTAACCATCCCCATAGTGTTTTTAAAAGAGGGGAAAATATTATAATAATATATAGAAAAGAGAAGAATGATAAGAAAAATGGAAATCATTTAAAAATCATACCATGATTGATTTAAGAGAATCAATTATAGAAGACGATCTAGAGGAATTTTCTTTTGGATCCACATCGTGGACAAAAAATGAACTAGGGAGGTTAAGGGTAGAATAGGTGTTATAATATAAGATAAAGAATTATTGAATTTCAAATTTTGATGAATCAGAGAAATAATATGAATTCAGCCACATTAGTTACAAAAATATCTTCATCCATGTTCACCATATAGGAAGAAAATGGTGCCTCACATGGGTTTTATGAAAATTTTGGTGAACCATGAATCCAATATTCTCCCCCATATAATAAGGTAAACCATATTGTATGGGATAGAAAAATAGTTTTAGAGACCATATTTAATCTATAGAAACCTACTATTTCAAAATTAAAAATAAAATCACATTCCTCCTACCCAGTTTTCACTAACCATGTGATTGTGATTCCCTATGATTCAGACTACCAAAAAAAGATACACAATTGGTCCTTTTTATTCTATGGTTTGGGTAAAACCATATCCTAAATATGTATTATAGAATGTGAAACAATAATATGAATAAAAAATTTCTCCATTGGAAATCTAACCACATGGTTTCCCTCTAAGCTCAAAACAATGACTCTCCAGTGGGATAGATAACAAATAAAAACACTAATACTAAAAAAATATTAATTAGAAACTCAACCAGAAGAACGATTAAAGTTATCAAGTTCCATCGTATAATTAATATAAAATGGATATCTATGGTTAGGGTATGACAATCCGCAGCACTAAAAAACTTTCTTTCACAAAAAATTCACCATGTATAGAATAGAAAAAAAATTGTAAACCATCCTCCAAAAAGGGAAAAAATATATATAAATATCTAAACTTATTTCAAAGGAAAAAAAATTCCACAAAATTATATTAAAACCATATGAAACCAACAACATATAGTTTTATCTTTATCTCTATATAAAATACCTAACAATATAATGAGAACCCGACCATGATATCCATGGTTGGTCTCCCCACCATTTTAGAATCGATTACAAGACATGAACCTCCAAAATGGGAAAGACCAAAATGAAGAAACTGTAATTGGACATAAATTGAAACATAATTCATAATAAAGAAACACATTATACTCAAGCATATAGTAGTATAATAAATCCCAAAAAGAAACACAATGAACAAATTTGAACATAGTCCAAAATATAAAGTGGTAATCAAAGGACATGAGTTGAAGATAAAAACATAGAAACATGTAAAAATGATGACTTAAATGTATTAATGATTACTAGATTGTAGATTCAATAGATAATATATAATTATTTTCCATATACAAAGGTCATTCCCCAAAAAAAATCTAAATATGTTTCAACATTCCCCAATGATGACTAAACTTTAGAGTGTTTCTATAATATATATTAGAATTCCTAGGTACCATGAGAAAATAGTCTTATAGAAACCATAGATTTTCCTTTGGAAACAAACATAGATAGAAATTCCTAATCATATAAAACCTAAAAATGAATTTACGGGTAGAAATAACTCAACCAATTATCTACTATGGAGAAATCACCAAAAGATATGAGATTCAAATGCATAAATTGATTCTATATTAAAAAAAGGAATATTATTCTAGAAGAGGTCAACATGTTCCTTCACCATACATTTAACGTGGTAAAAACTAATGGGATATAATATTATCTCACCTTTATCTCATTCGGAATAAACCATTAGTTAAAAGTGAAATTATACATCTCTCTATTTATCCTAACTTGTAGAAATGTAGGAGTAATACCTTTACACTTATCAAGATTAGGACTTTTCAGATGACTCTATACAACATTCAACCTCAAGTATTTAGGGTTTTACATGGACCTAAATACACCTAAACATTTCTCAATCAACTCTATAGATTCTAGAAAACCACAATCACTATAAAAATAGTTAATTACAGATATGAACATAAATCTACAACTATGGTAAGAGTCTAGGACGGTTCAATAACTAATAAAGACTTCATATTGTGCTAAAAGACCTTCCAGGACATTATAATCTAAATAACAGAATAAAAAAACCTAATAAACCTAAATTTAAAATGAACTATATCTCAACCTAGAAAACACCACAGTTTTAGATAGTAATATCATAAATCAAAATATAACAAAAAAATAATACTATAGTTTTGTTTTCACTAGTTTCAATTTCAATTACTAAAACTATAATATATTTCAATCCCCAAAAAAATACAAAATTTTATTTTTCATTTCATTCATAAATTAAAAATAAATCATTTTATTTCATCCAGTTTCAATCCCACAATTAAACATCCACATTCCTTTTGAAATAACACATCCGATTAGAAAATAATCCTTTTTTTTGAATGGAAACCATTTAAAATCATTTTCAATAAAAAACCACTCACACTAACCATGATTAAACTAATAGAATCATGGACATTGAAAAACATGATATAGTGAACTGGCTATCAGGCATGACACAAACAGAAGGTTTATAAGACCATACATTGATCATGCACTAACCACTCGAAGAATATTGAACCATTCAATCAGGATCCATATGGTTCATTATGACATGAAATCCCATAGAATGACACTACTTCACTCCCAATTTAATACCTTAAATTCTGAAATTTGATTTGAAGAAACAATAAAAAAACACTAAAAATAATAATTGAAGACACAAAAACAAATTATCACTGGTAACTTATGTTTCATAATGATTGGTGTTCATCGTGGACTAGCACATATACTACATCAAGTGATCCTAAAATCGTATCATTACTCACCATGACACCCCAAATAAAAGTTGGATCCAATGATATTATTTTGTCACAAACAATTTCATTTTTTCCATGAACTACACACTCAAATGAGTCTATGGAAAGGCTTGATGGTCGTGCCTGATCCTAAGAGAACCAACAGAAAAAGAAAATAATCAATGGTAAATAATTGGGGAATATTTATCCAAAAAAAGATAACACAATATAGATAGTGTAACAAAACAAACCTATATATATCCATAAAAAGAAATATAAACATCTCAATATCCAATTACAATATACAAAAAATAATACTCTAACAAAAAAAACCCAACACAACCTTAATGTGACCCCTTGAACACCCCCATACTCAAAACTAAATAACCCCCCAAAAACCTGTATAGAACTAAACCTTAAAAAATCTAATGTATACCATAATTCCTTTTCATAATTATGGCATGAGAATTAAACAATCAGTATGTAATCATTACATAATTGATAAATTTTATTTCCTAAAATATACTATAAATGTTAGTATGAGAATATAGTTATAAAATATTGTTTTATCTTTAAAACAAAAAAAACAAAACTATCTAAAAATACAATTTGAAAAAATAGATTTCCTTTAAAAAAATTCAATTTAAAAAATATATATTTAACACCAATTTTATGAAGAATAAATATAACCTATTCATGAGCATAAAATAGAGGAAAAAACAAACATCAACACCATAGTGTATGAAAATAAAAACTATAAATGATAAAAATAGATAAAAGTGAAGGATGGAACATATAAACAGAGGTTGAAAAATTGGTTACCAAATATAATATATGAACGAACATGGTAATAGTCATGGGAATGTTCTAAACAATACTTTATGAGACCCTAGAGATAAAAAATTCAGAACCCACTACCAGCTTCTGATGAAATCAATAGTCCTTACCCAACATGGACACTCTACTAGGAAAACAATTGTATGACCGTAACCACAGTCATTTACATAACATGGTGGATTTAGTCTATCTCATTAAGACCCTAATGGTAACCATCTCTCAACCTTATAGATGACATATATTATCTTCTAAAAATTTTACATGGTAAATGTGAGAAGCTCATCAATTTCTTGACACTCAATTTATTTCCAACTAGCGTACCATTCCAACTCCTTGTCACTATCCATACAGAGACCATCTATAGATGGATGCCAACCTTGGGGTTTCTGTATCCAAAATAATTTCTTTTCAAAGGTGGGAAACTTGTCTACACCAAATGATACTTTAAAAAAATCCAACACACATATAAATGTATCAAATGGATTGAATACATGATAATCATATGTCATTTTACATGTTGACATCCTAAAGTAATAAATAAGCATGATGATTCAAGATCTAAAATTATTTTTTATTAATCCAAACTTCTTTCCAAATCCAATCCCTAAACTATGGTAATTTCCCAAATATAATTTTCAAAATTTCCAAATAATGATTTATAGAAATATATAATAATTTAACATGATTCCTTACTGAGTGTTAATTTAGATACCCAACTTTCTTATGAAAACATTTAAAAATTAAAACAAGGGTTTAAAAAACAATCATTCTATGGAATGTACCATTTATATGAGTGTACACATCTATATGCACACCTCATGTGTATATGGATATCATCATTTCACTTCAGAATATTTTTGGATATCCATATGAATGTTAACGGTTAAATTAAATTTAAAAATGTAAATCAATAGGAAGCACAAGAATCATATCATTAAATTATAATAATTATCAAATATGGACCATATCCATTGAGGCCATGAAAACCACAAAATGAATAAATTCACTTATATAAATTTTTTATCAAAATAAAACTATGAAAAATACCATTTCAACATATAAAATACATTTTAATGTCCACTTGGAATTTTTAAATCACCAGGTAAACCTATAAATTAGACTCATATAGGTTTATCCATGTAAATAATTTGTAAAAAAACTTTTTCCACCAGCCTACCAATATGTAAATCAATAATAAATAATGAAAAAAATCTAGAATAATTAATAATATAGTTAAAATGAATTCTGGAAAGGTCACTAATTATATATAAGGTTTCAGAAGATAAATGGGTAGAAACACCTTCCTTTATGTTCTGTGATTGTGACGAAATTTTTTGAAGAGGGAAGAACTAGGCTGAGAATACAAACCCAATCCATAAAATAAATATGAAAATCCCTCAGAAGACAAACCAATAACTGGGGTTTGACTAATATAGAATGATGATAAGAAAAACATATAAATAATAGGGTAAAAATAGTAGTGATGGAAATTAATGCAAAATCAAATGAGAACTCCTCATGATTGATGTAGGACCATCAAGGTGGGTAGAGGATCCAAATGGGGTAGTTCTGGAAACACATCTACCTTCCATGACTGAATCATTTAGGATAGTGGTAGAGAATTAATTAAAAGGTAATAGGGGAAAACATATAGTTTCAAATTTTGGAGAATCTAAACCATATACGTTGTTGGGATGCACAATTTACCAAACAGTGCTCTAATACTGTGCACCATTACATGTGATCTGGGAGACTCACTCAGGTTTTCCACATTGTATATAAATATATGTATCAATAATGATTCCCTCTATTTGGCACTAAAAACATGGAAAATGGAGGTAAATAACCTCAGAAGCACTTTTTATAAAGAAGAAAACATTTCTTCAAGTCAAGGAAGGAAAATCGATGCAAATTGAATTGAAAATTTTATAAGAAACTTGAAGAAATAAAATATTTAAATGATATTTTACTGTACCATGTAACCTCACTGGGAATGGTTTGTAGTGCACATTAAACATGAAAAACTGATAAGAAGAAGAACTCTCAAGGTGCTCACCCGTGGGGAGATAGCCAGCAAACCCAGGATTCCAAAAATTGTGTCGTCAAAGGAGTATAATGGGAAAATTCATTCCACGTACCATCTCATGAACTATTAATTCAAGGATGAAGAAAGCTAGAAGGTTCGGCAAAACCAGGTCTCATGATCCACAACCTCTGTATACCCTGGTTGACCAAGTCTTCTTTAGGTTGAATTATATCCTCCCGGGTTTCTGCAAATGGTACCACATGCCCACGTATATGATTTTTCTAGTTCTCTATAAAAGTATTAGAATAAAAATTGGAAAAGACTATTAGAAGAGATAATGATGGATTCCCTAGAGGCTAGAAGGGGGATTCAGATACGAAGAGGATTTTGACTTCAGTTTCAAATCATCGATAGTGTACGAACCACGTCTAACTATTCTATAGGTGTATCTAACTATGAACAAAAAAAGAACATAATAATAATTGATGAACTTTTAACCTAATTGGTGTAATCACAAACCATAAATCCACTGTGGATTAATTCCTCATGGACCATAGGCTCAAGTACCCTTCTTTAATATGGGGCTTTGGATAGCACATCGCTACACAGATTATAACCCACGCTGCGTACTGCATCATTATGTGGATGGGACCCGAGGCGGCGTGGAAGAACACATCCAGTACTCCATAACGCTTTGATATGAAGTTGTTCACACCCAGGTCCACACCTAGGTCCACATACATCATTGAAATATAGAAGACCCCTCGACACACATAGCAGTATGCTTTGTGAGGCTACCCCATCCCAAATGAGAAAACAATATGCATAATAGGTTCCCTTTAGGTGTCCTTACCCCAGGATCCAATCATTCCCATCCATTATTGTTCACTCCTCCATAGCTCCATTCATGAACTGGTCCACTGGAATTAGGTTGAATCCTCCTCCCAAGCCATCAGACCCATATGATCAAATCATCATGGGCATCAACACGCCCCTCTATGTCTACATAAATAGTGTAAGCATAGTCAATAAGGTTATTCCTACAATGATTTGGACCCTCGAAATGTCTCTAAGTCTATATTACCATGGTAGCCCAGAGTCAAACCATGGGATACTAACGTGAACCTATCCATTCTAGGGATCAAAAACAGACACGTGATATTATATTCAATGTGGGAAAGTGATCAGTTACAAGAATCATGCTCAATTTTTCCTTTTGATGAGAGGTGACATCCCACACCTTTCCTAGAACACATTTCGGGGACTCCCACTGAAGTAAGCCCCTGGCCTTATAAGAGATGAACAAAACAACTTTCAATGTCACTCTACATTGAAAGGTTCATTTCTTCATTCCCTCACCCACCCTTAGCTCAAAATGGGACCAACTAAGGGAATTGACATACCCAATTCCATTTCCCTCTCCCATTGATCTTGTAGCAACGACCTCTTATGCCATCATCATCCTCCATTACCATTAGAAGAGAATATAATGTGTGACTTTTGCGAATTATTCACACCATATTTTTTATCAAACCAAACACGACTCACATGGGATTATGGATTTGTGATTATATATCATTCACCAACTCATGAAAGAATTATGAAAACACAGATTCCTGCTCTAACCAGGATACAAATAATGCCTACATAAAGACCTATGCTAAAAGGGGTGATCTTCCCAAAGGTTAACCTAATTATGCCCCCCCCAAAAGGGAATCATCTTTGGAGTATGTCTAGATTCAACTCTCACTAATGGGATTCCTCTCAGGTGTAAGCCCCAAGCTAAATGAACTACAAGAAGTCTGAATACTGACCTACTAAGGTTATATAGGATTCATATTTAAATCTAGAGATAAATGGACAACCTCCGGAGCTATTCTCAGTGAAATTCTCACACTAAGGACTCCGCTATAGTGTATGCCCAAACATGTCCCACCAAATGGGAAGCACCATTACATAATACACTAGATACCATTCCCTCTTGCTTGGATTCCTTAGAGTTTATGTCCCTATTCATCTAGAACAATGCCAACATAGATTCCCCATTTTATTAGGATACGTGGGAGGCCACCCTATGGTCCAAATGTGAACCATAACTCAACCCTAATGTTCTTCAGGCTATCTTCCCAGTAGGGTTATGTCTATCAAGGAGACCACATATCCTATGGGAACTTCGGGCTACCTCCACATGAGTCCCACAACAAATCGTGGTGAGGAACCTTTTTCCATGGCGTCCTGGCCACATTACATTAAACTCCATGGATGGGTCCTTTTAAAATGGACCTAAAAGGAGAAGTTCCAAATTGAATGGCACCATACTATATAGGATCTCATTCTTCTCAAAAGGATATATAGAAAACACTTCTTCTGCATCTGACCCCAACATCAAACCACCATTCAACCCTCTGGGATAACGATAAACTGCATAGAACCTCGTTGCATGTCTTAGGACAACATTGTCTCCATGGTATCCAATCCATGTATATCCATGATAATCATGCAAACTGAGGATAACCCATGGATACACTCTTTGGGAATGAACTCAGGATTCATGAACACATGAACATGGATTAAATCTATAAGTGAGTCCAAGAGTAGGAAATAGTTCCCCTAAAAACGGTGTGATGATACAAACTTCATATCCTCTCAACTAATGGATTCCTTGAGATTCATTGGCCAAATCATCATCCAACAAGTTCCTTTTGTTGGAAATATAGTCCATGAAAAATTGGTTAAATAGTCATTGGGTGTCTCTGGATCCACAAATAAACCCATCGGAGACCATCCAAGGAAATCATATCTAAAGAAGAATAATTTCTCAAATTCTGATCCCCATGAAATCACCTACTACGACCATTTGATTGAGGCACAAACATCATAATATAAAAACGATAAACTCACTTGTCCCTATAGGGTTAATCCACCACACACTAAAGGATAACAACACAAATATGGCAGAAAAAATTGGTGATGTGATGTTCTCTATGATAACAGAAAATGGCTGTCACCAATCAGACCATTTTTATCCCAAAAAATTCCATCTCCTGGTAAAAAGAATGGTGAACCCAATGTGAATCCTCAAACAAGGTGGAAGTTTTAGCCTATTGAAGCCCCTTCACCTCATAAAAAGGAAGGGGGATTGGGTGAATTTTCAATTATACATGAGGTTATGTAATGATATATAGAAGAGGTGTGTTTGTATGTATATTCCAAATATATTTATATTTCAGGTTTCCATATCAACCTTTGATCCATTGGGATTCTCAAAAACCATCACAAACACGCACCTCTGTGATCTGATTTGTAGTCAGGGCCCCGATGAAGAACATGACCCCCTCACCTACCCAATATCATCAAAGTTGGGTATCTAACATGATGACTAGATCATAACACTGAAGTGGTACTCTCTCCATATTGGAGTCCATAATACATGCCTTCCAATATGTAAAAACTCACCAGTCACTGCCCAAGTTGTGGCCGGAACCACAGGGAGCCTTGCTGGCTATCTCTAAATGCTTCATGAGACCATCACCAGAGGGATATAACAAGTACCTCCATTATCACAGGTAGGAAGATGAATTCAATTTTTATGACATCATTCCAACTGCACATGGGTCTTACTCATGGGACCCATATAGAGATCATCACTCCCAATGCTGGGAAACCACATGTCCTCTGTCTAAAATGGATATCATGTAGAGGGAACCTGCTTAATCCCAAAGGACATGAGCCGCTTAGGCTCCCTGCCAAGGGAAGTAAAATTATAGTTAAGAGGATGTAATCCCACTGATTCCCTCAGAACAAATCTTCCATACATGAACGGAAAAATTACATGGGCATACATACAACTATACCCCATATACCCAATCCCACCATAGAAATAGGGTGGCACAATACAAGAACATTCACATTCCTACATGTGCTTTCTGGTCTCTTCGTGCTAACCGAGTGTAGAATTACAGGAAAATGAAAATATTTGCTGATGCATAAGATTCCCATCATCCTAATTGTATGGAAACTAGCTATAGGTTTTCACAGACACCTGCTGATGTGTATCATTCCTTCCATCCAAAGATGGTGGGAAAATATATGAGCAAAGTCAAATTCTGGATGATTCATAGAAATCCCATTGAAAAAATACAGTGGAATGAGAGAGGATGAAAATTTCTACTCGTAAATATAAACCCCTCCAGTCAAATACAGTAGAAACCAAATAAGGCAGTAAGATGAAGAATCATTCCTCGGTCCTGGAATTGGATAACATCTTGAAGCTATTGTAAACCTTTTGAGGGCTAGAGAAGGAAATAAAATCCTACTCTGACATCATAATAGGCCTTTATACCTATTCCATCCAACATTGTATCTTAGCACATCCTATAAATGAGGGAAGATCAGATATATATTTTGTACCATATCCTTCAAGCATGCCAAGACAACATTACATCAACAAAAAAGATGAAGAAATGATACCATGACCTAGTTTCATCAAACAGAATTACTCATCTGCAAGATAGGTTGGTCTCTCCAAAGTAGTTATGTATCCCTGCTCTATTCCTGGAGGGTCGATGGAAATATCCTACAATACACGAATAACCAAATCAGGAACAAATACTAGTTCCAACTGGGGGATTTATTTCTTAAGTGGTGGCCACTCTAGGCTAGGCATATATCTCTGTTGAATCTCTAGATGATCCTCATCATATCATGATGAAATTACAGGAAACAAAATAGGAACCCATATAAAAATTTTATTACCAACAGAATATATACCCATCTTCCCATAATAGAGTTCCCAAGATGAACAATGCTAATTGAAACCATAAGATGAAGAGCATATTCATAATTCTGCTCTACTAGAATCTTGAGTTCTTGACTTAATAAATAATATATCAATAGATGATCATGATCCTGTCATTCCGATAAAAAAATTTGAAGGGGAATTAGCTGTATTGAAGGCCCTTCCCAAATTGTTTCTACCAAAAACTCTCAAGGTCCTCTCTAGAGCACCCAAGAGGGCATACGCTATGGTCCAAGAATGATCAATCATGATGGTCTATCTCCTGATGAGTGTAAGTGTATCACTCCCCTTGACTAGAAGATAAAACAATAAGAAGGTCACCCCCTTCCTATCGTCCTCCCTAACGGCCCCCATGGGTATACGTTGCCGATATACTTCTCCTTACAGTCAGAAATCCAGGCATTATGGTAGTCCTCGCCATGGTGGCAGCCATAAAAAAAGAACTCTATAAAATGGATGTTGATGTTAAAGACCTCCCCCTTGAAGCATAAAGAAACAAAAAGGTCCTCTACTCCATACAGTACATCCTAAGGGCCCTCCCAAGATTGTACAGTGCATAAATTCTCCCTATAGCCAAATATCTTGCTATGATAATTGTGTCTTCTATCATCGCAGTCATTGAGAAGGGCTTCCCCTCAGTGACATCAAGAATAAATAAGGACCTTACTCTAGTTTAGCCGACCCAAAAGATCTTCAATGGTGTATATGTTGAAGGGAAATTCCCCACTGTCGGGCATCATGTTGCAATGGTTTCCCACTCCATTGTATCAGCAATTGTGAAGGTCCTCCTTGCGATCAAAATCCACACTAGGAAAAAAGGTCATCCTCCTAATGAATCCCAACATAAAGGTCCACTTGAGGGTATATAGTATAGATACATTCCCCACAGTCAGGTATGAAGTTGAAATGGTATCCCTCACCATTATTGCATCAATTGAGAAGGTCCTACCCACAAACAAATTTCAAATGCACATGAATTTCATCCCCTTGTCAGGGAAAATATGACAAATCCATCATACACTGAGGCACTTATAAAGATGGAGTAAACCATATCAGATACTCTTTCTATGATTATTTATATCGTTTCTCATCCCGATGATGGCCATGGGCCACAATCATCTTTTGAGGCACCCACGTTCTGCTCGCATGTCAATGAGGCTCCTTCCCGCCAAAATGTCTGGAATGAAATTATGGAGCATTCAAGATTGGAAGACCAAACAGAGGAGTATACGAAATAGAAACAACAATATATGTTTCTGATGAGAATATGATTAGCTACGTATGACTTAACAATGATGTATTTCCCCACAAGAACTTCTCTACTCGACACATTTAGAGAGTTTTTAGAAGAACACACACATTACATTCACCAAAATGAATGGACCACTATCCGCTAGTTAAAAGAAAATTTCCTTCCCTATGAGGGATATGCAGACTATGTCAGCATACAAGGAAAACATAGCTACTTAGTTGACTTGGATGATCTCTCGTCAAGAAAGAGGTGACAATTAGAGATACGAAGTAGAGATATGGAATTGGCCTACCTCCACACACTGCAAAATTTGTGTTTCCTTATACATGGTTCCTCGTCCAGAGTTCACATTCGTGGATGGGGAGATTATGGAGATATACACTTCTCCCTACATCCCATCCACCTGAAAGAATCGGATGTGACATTATACAAAGTCCTTACCCAATGGAAGAAATCAAATGGAAGTCCTGCTCATGGATGTTGGAATGATCAACAAGAACATACATTGATTAAATCTCAATAGCATCATTACTATAAAGAGTAATCCATCAAGAATTTTTTGATCCATGAAACCAAGAAAATCCAACTAGATTCTCACCTAAGAGAAACCAACCAATGATTAATTATAATATCCTCAAAAGTATATAAGTTATATTCAAATCTAGTACCATAATCGTCTCACACCCACGTTGGAGTGTTTGATATAATGAAAGAAACAATAGAAACAACTACCACTGTAATACAATAAAATTTCTACGATGCAGGGATGGAGGAATTTTTAACACAAAATTACCCTACAAGAAAAATGAATCTGGGACATAACACATCAATGGAATAAAATGAGAAACCCTAGCCCACACTGCTGGGGTAAATTTTACCTCAAATTCCCACATAGAGAACATCTATCTTTTCATGTATCAGATGAAGGATGAGCAGAGAGGTCACCCTTTCAATCTCGTCTCATGGTGCAAACCTCCCCCCCCCCCAAGACAATGGCATATCGCGAGGTCAGATTAAGGCTCACATCGGGCCACTCTTCATCTTGAGGACCAATGAATACCACAGAATAGAATGAGAAAGTCCAACATAGGATTCGAAATTCTCTCCTACCATACTACACTGGGTACACTACCCCTAATATGGTATGAATCAATGACCATGATGGATTTTATTCCCATATAAATCACATGAAATGATACAAATGAAGTTGATTCAAGAGAAGATGGTTCCCTCCTAGAAAAATTCCACACCGAGATTGAAGGTGAGAATAATCGGAACCAAAGTGCTTTTATAAATTTGCGTGCACCCACACCACACCCATAACTTCCTCTTTCATGAATCCCCATCAAGTAAAAGAATAATAAAAAGTCTTATATAACCAACCTCCCCTCCCTAATGAAATGTGTCCCTTTCATTCTATGAAAGATTCACCAAGTAGGAGGAAGAAATGAAAGATATCAGGATAATCAACGTTGATCTACCTCAAGGATTCTATCTTTCTAGCTGTGTTCCTTAAGAGGAAAATTAACAGATGATTTTAGAAGATGTTCCAATACCACATGCACTCATATATGTAAATGAAACTAGGATCGTATTCCCATCCAATTCAGTAATGGGACAATAAGTATACTTGAATATAGACCCGAATGGATATCATGACATCCCACCACTAGGGAAACATCTAGAACACATTCCAGTGAACCCATAAAGGATACACCCAGCTGGGTATCTTCCCCTGATTCTAGTAGTTCTGACACATCCATTTTTCCCCTTGTTGAACCCACCAAAACTCAAGTCCAACAGGATAGGCATCAAGGGATCTTGAATACTATCAAATATTGACAACAAGACTAGATGCCATGGAAGGGTGGCACACTCTAAAACAACCAGAATGAAAACCATGACCTGATTGGGTGAGGAATGTTCCACCACTTCCAAACATTGGGAACCCTGTATTCCCAATGTCCAATTGTTCAAGAAAACCGAAAAAATATAATTCACTATGCATATTACTATGGCCCCATGATAGGTACCCTAGAGAAAAAAAATTAATAAATCTCATGTGTTTTGTGCGAACTCTATAAGGTTTAGTATTCAGGTGGTATACTAGTTTACAAGCTAACTCATTCACATGATGGGATGAATTCTAGTGACATTTTCTCTTCAAATTTATTTCGAAATTTCCTAAGACAATAGTCAGTGATATCATGAATTATATGTAGTGAGATAATGAAAAATTTTCATAATTCATCTCTCGATGGAACATACTTACTTACTCCATGAACCAGCGGCTCTCCATGAATGAAATGCTGGCTATGTGCATCGATAATCTCTGGGATGAATTTAGGACACTACTCATCCTAATAAAGTACATAAGTGGGTTCCAATATTTTTTTGTCATTTCCCAGAGGATATATTTCTACATGATGAAGACCAATATCATGTACAAAGTGGCCCCATTGGCCCCATGAAGGGAAAATCTGATGTAGTTTTTGTTATGCTTATGCCAACCCCTACACCATCTCCAGTTTCGAGGCCTCCATCAAACCATACAAGACCCCCTACATGCCAACAATCACCCACACCGTTACATGATGAGCAAATGGGTACCAATATAAATCAGTTTTATGAAGTATAAAAGAATGTATACTCATTATGAGAAGACCATATCTTTGGATACATTGTATGTACCATGAATTGTAGCATGATCCGGCTACCAGATCATAAATGGGCAGATAATGTGAGTCTTGATGACCGTCCAAATTGTTGTCCCTACCACCAGATACTGGGACACACCATCCATGACTGCTTCATCTTCAATTACATCTTAAAATTGAAAGTGGATTCCGGAAAAATCATTTTAAGACCACTACCTGCACAAGCAGCATATGTTTCTACGTTAGAGCTAAGTGAGGAAGGGGAGTGAGAAACATTCTCTAGAAAAAAAAACACAAAACATTTGACATTGGGATGACTCAAGAAATAGTGAACTAAGGTCATGGAATATTATAGGATCATTTGAACTAACCAACCTTTCCCCCAATAGTTATTGATACCACAAAACCATCTTCATCAGCCCCACAGGTGTCCAAGGGTCAGCTGTCCTAGAGACAGTCTAATCAGAAAGGCAGAATGTAGGAGCCAGAAGATAAACCTACAGTAAGTACAAATTTAACCTCAGCACTTTTAGGATTCATGCCAGCAAACATATAAGCATGAGAACAAACCCAACCAAATAGTACATTAAACGATACCCCACCAAAAGACACCATCAAAAAAATATAGTCATTCAAAATCATTATCGTATCAAGAACAAATCATCGAATCCATTAATGTCATTCAGATAATGTTTCCCTTCTCTATTGGATAATATGTCTATGGGCCAAAATTCCCATTATATAAATAGATAGACGAAGGAAGAGGCTGCAGAGTCTAGGGTTTCTAGGAATGCATGGTCATTGAAGTAGACAAATTTCCAAGCACACTTTAACTCAAACCGTAAATGATTTAGAATATCACAAAACGATGCTATAGTTGAAACAACATGAACCCTAATGGTTTTAGGCCCCTACATGGAGAAATCTTATCCCAGTCATATTGAAGTATCCTTCAGAGGAAGATCAGATATCTAATCTCCCTAATCATGTAGACCAATCAGTCTCATCAAATCCAAACAGAATGGGAGCACCATAAGTTCCTGTCCTAGAGGTCAGTCCATCAACCTCTAGGGCTTAAGTCCCTAAAGAAACTATGAATGAGAATACTCAATCTTGGAAGTGTTGGGATTTAGATATGAAATAAGCTATTATGAAGTGCCTAGAATTATTACTGGAAAAGATATTGATCCTGGATGAGTTGAATCTATTAGCAGATCATAAAATGGATCTTATCGAAGCATTGCTGAGACCCCCGATAATTGAATAGGAGGTGGTCGCCGCCAAATTCAATCGGACAGAGACCAATATTTTAGAATGTAATATTGTATTCTCCTTTTCATATAAATATTAATACACCATCATGAAGGGACACATCAAACCCTTATATGGGTCTGGGAAGCTAAATAGGATTGATTTATGAAGAATTTTCATCGAAAATGGCTCTGGTGTTAACCTCCCCACCTACGAACACTTCATCAGCTGGGATATGATGATGGCAGTCTGACAGGCTGCACCATAACTCTGATAGGATATGAAAAAAGTGATAGAATACATTGGTATGAATCAATCTTAAAACTCGTATTGGTGATCTTCTATATGATTATGAGTTTCTCGTAGTCCAGAAAAATATGTCCTTCAATAATATTTTGGGGAGACCATTGCTAAATCGGCACGGTGCAATCCCCTCATCATCCCATGAGTGTGACAAATATTTCACTAATTGGAAAAATTGGACATTTTATGCCGATAAATCCCCATTTCATTCCTATAAGCCACATTGTATCGATTTAAACCACTAAAAAAATGTATCTTTTACCAAAAAAAAATTAGCAACACATAAAATATTGGTTGGTAAAAATAATTAATTCCAATAGATATTCAGTTTATTTAGAATTAATTTTAACTACCAACAATTGTTTTTATTGATTAGTATATCTGTTGTTATAAACTTTCCAATACCAACATATCTTTTACCAATAGTTAAATCATTTATTTTTTCATATAAATGAAAATATTTTTCTACCAACTCATGAATATGTTATTAATACCTACTATTAGAAAAAAGTATTTTACCGTTATAAGGTGTTTTCCAATAAATTGTTTTTTAAAAACATGATATACAAATAATTGAATATATATATATACCAAAAAATCATTTGTTAATAAAAATACATATTCAAACATAGAAATAAAGTAATTTTTAAGTGAAAATTATTTTTTGAAATGAAAACGTACATACGTTCCTAATTGCATGCATGCATGCACAGAAAAACACACATATTTTTGTGTGTATCTATTAACAATTTACCCATGTTTTTGAAAGTCCCACCTGATTAACATTCAACTCACTAATGATCGAAAAATGAAATATTGTAATGTTGGAGGAACTATTATAATTAAATTTGTATCATTATACTTCATCATATAAAAAACAAATGGAGATAATTTCAATTCCAATCTAAATTATTTTTTTAAATAAATTTGCAGAAAAATGAAAAAAATAAATAACATGCCATTTAAAAATTTTAGCATTTAGAATGAATTTAATTTTAATAATAATAATAATAATAATAATAATAATATGTAAACACATAAAATAGGGGACTAAACCTAATGGTTTAATTGAACACCCTCTAGTACCTCTATGCGTTCCGCCCCCTACTAACTCCTCCCCACATTCGGCGTCCCCCGCACCATCCTCCCAGTGATCTGCCTCCCCGGTTTCCACCTCCCCACATTCTGCCTCCATGTGTTCCGCCTCCATATGTTTTGCCTCCCTGTGTCCCACCTCCCAGTGTTCTTCTTCCCCTTCTACCGCATCCCGGAATTTTTCCTCCTTTGTCACCACCACCCAGTGTTCCGACTAAACTGGTTCCACCTCCCTGTGCTTAGCCTCCCCTACAAGTGAATCATTGGATGTTTAGACATTCAACTCCTTATTTTTAATATACAATGATGGTTTGGATCTTGAGGTAATTTTTATCATTAAATAAAATATGTATTACAATGATGGCGCTCCACTATGGGTAATCTTCAATTTGACACTTGAATTAATGATGTGTTGGAGAGAAATTTTAACTCTCAAATGGAGTTTCACTCCATTTTACTGATTCCATGGAGATGTTATTACATGTATATCTGTGCTTCTGATAAATTTCTATGATGTAAATGGATTTATAATTTTTTATCTTCTTGATATGAGCTGGAATAATTTTTTTCATAATCAGGTTAGTAATTAAAAGTGATGTAGGATTTCAATCACCAATATTATTTTTCCTTTGTTCTTGATTTGAGGATTATCATGATACTTTAAATGTACTATAATTAACATAGTTTATGATTTTTAGGTATCATATATTAATACCCAATCACCAATTTTTAAATTAGATTCACTTTTATGCCAGAAAGGTCATAAAATTTTGTTTCCATCTTTGTATTTGGTGGTTTATAGGGTCCATTTATGAATGTTGTGTTTTCATTTGTTGTTAATGTTTTACTATGTATTTTTTAATGCTAGGAGAGGCAGCACTTTAAAAATATTTTTTATGAATTGAATGTCGGAAGATACTTTTTGTAATATAATTACATGAGATGATGATCGTTCGGTCTCATATTTTAATGCTTGATCATTAATTTTTGAATTTCATTCACTTTTACGGCTAAAATTTCATCAAATTATGTTTCCATATTTGTATTTGGTGGTTTATATGGTCCATTGATTATTGTTTTTTTCATTTGTTATTCAAGGTTTACTATGTATTTCCTAATGCTTGGAAAGGCTACTATTTGATGCTGCTTTGTATTAATTGAATGTCAAAAGCTACTCTGTGTACTGCATTATTTAAAAGCACTTGATATGAACAATTATTTTTTTCGCTATCTTCTTTTTTACATGATTAGATTAATTTGGAGAAACTAATGTCTTATTTTGTTTGTTTTTTTCGTGAATGATGATTTAATCCATGTTTTTGAGATTCATTGATCAGCTTTACCTTTAATTATTAAATTAGAAGGCTCAATTGCACCCATGTGCTATGGATTTTGAAATAGAATTGATGTACATTTGATGTTAAGTTCTACACATGAATTTTTGACTATGATAATAAGGACCAAACCATATTGGGGAAGGGCACGAGGCTATGCAGGTATCTTTAGAGGATGAATTACAACAATGAGTGTAGTGTTTCAATGAGTTTCATCTGCTATCATAGAGGTGGAAGAGCGTACCGTATCATAGATCGGGCTAGGTCTACTAGACCTTATCAGTGTTCACAAATCAGACACTAACTCTGATGCTGGATACATATGTTCTCAGGTCTTGAACATGAGATTGTTCTCAAACGAGGTATTAGACAAAGGATTTGATCATAACATCCCACAAAAGGACTATGATGTTCTACTTGATGGCGTATTTGGAGAAAAAATGATGGTATGTATACATATTTATTAGTTCTTCAACTCTTCATGGACCATGTAAGTGGGATTCATCAAAATCCAAATGGTAGAGGGAATAACTGATAACCTCCCAATATTCTCATTCCTCTGACTTACTTCCACCTTTTTTCATGTCATATTATTTTAACCACTAGTAGCCATATCCATCTTTTTCCAGCATTATTTCCATACATTTTTCATGGACCTACCTTTGACAAAAGTCATACCTTCCTATAATTATTTTCAATAAGGACCAAACTTGTGTCATGAAATGAAAGTAACTTCTTTTGTGAAACCAATGGAAACTCTTCTCTCTAACTTTGTTTTTGTGTGTTCAGTTTTCATGAGAGGTCTATACTCACAAAGGATCAGTTTGGAGAAGAATAAATTTGTAATTACAACATAACTTGAGTTTTAACTATTCTCATCACATGAATGACTAGTTTAGAGATTGATGAACTCATATTATTTTTTTATGTCATCATCTCATCCTCTTTGGTGCCACGAGTTGGAGTTAAATTACTAAACTATGTATATATATATGTATATTGAATGGGTTGAAAGTGTGGTCCCACAGTCCCTTATTGTAAAACTATTTATATTTATAATGTAATATTTTTTTTCATATTTAATTTATATTATATATATTAAAAGACTGCCCTATTAGTGTGATTGTATAGGATTTGTGGTGGGTTTGTGAACATCTTCCCAGTGTGTGTAACACCCCGAGATTTTATGAAAAATATTCCTTTTAATTTCATTAATATCTTTTGTTGTACGCTACACCAAAAGGAGCTTTCACAAAACACATCTCTAACCTGACTTGAATTACACGCAATCGCGACCTTCCACGATTGTGTGTGTTGTACGCAACACAAAGTTTCGCTAAACAACGATATGTTATTAAAATATTATTAAAACTAGTCATTATGAATAGTAATAATAACTTTTTGAAATATTGTAAATTTTATTTTTCAAAATGGACTTCATTTTTGGATTCGGAATATCTCAATTAGCTTAGGGTAAAATTTTGGTGATTTTCGGATAACTTTCATATTTTGATAAATAGTGAAAATTACTAAATTTTAATTAAAAACAACTTTTTCAATCGAAATAATTAATAGTGATAAATTATTAATTTGAGTGATTTTAAAGTATATTTAGAATATATTTTTACAATTTAATACAATGTTGGTCATCGGATGTAATTTCACATTTAAACCAGTTATAAACAAGTGTCAATCTTTTGATAGTTATTATCTCTTAAAAACACTCCTTTTGTTTTGACGACGGGAATTAATTTTTAAATTAATTAATGCAACTGATATGTTTTGAATTTGGTAAAATAGAAATCATTTTTGAGTTCATAATATCAAATATAGCTTAGGCCTAATTTTTGGAAATTTTCTGAAAACTTTCAATTTTTGATGAATAGTGAAACCACTAAGTGGTAGTTAAAAAACTGAATTTCTCATAAAACTTAATTTTACCGCTTCTATGAGTGGAATTTCAAAAATACGAGAGACACTGTTGATGTCAGTAAGTAAAATGTGGTTCAATGAGATGAAAATAATTTTTTGGTGAATAGTAACTTTTTAGATTTTTTTTACCACGGTTAAAAGTAAATAGGGTAATTAAGGGTAAAAATGATATTATTATTACCCTAACACATGTCCTAATTTTATGGTACAAGTGTAATTCGACCAAAAACAACCCTAGGAATAAAATATGGCCATTTAGGCCCACTTGGATTAGATGAGGACATTTATTATTAATTTATTTAAAGAAGGGTTAAAATAGTTAAAATCAATGTTTAGTAAGTAAATTATTTTTAATATAGGGTTATACATAAGATAAATTCGAATATAAATACTCATTAGAAAGATAAAAATATTTTCTACATAATGATATTTTATTTATAATTTTTAGACATTACATAAATTAATTTATTTATGACACAATGATGATGCAGTAATTACCATAATAGTGAAAACCTTTAATAATTGATATTATAAATAACCAAATAAATATAATTTGAGACTTTTTATGAAATACACTAATTTTTTAGGTTAATATGACATGTTATTGTTGATTTAAGTAACTTGGTTCGAACTTATCATTCTGTTATAAATTTCATAAAAATCATGTACCAAATAGTGTCAAAATTAACATAAAATAGTTTTTAAAACAAATATTATATTATTAATTGTTATTTTATTACTGAAAATATAATTTTCAGCCAAATGACTTAGATAAGGTTATATATATTAATAATAAACAACTTGGGGTTCGTTTGGCTTCTTATAGTATGTTTATTAACCTTATAGTGTAAGATCACAAGAAGACACGGAAAAAGTAAAATTATTTAACTTAATGTTAAATCCAAATGATAAGGTTAAAATAGGAACCTTAACTTGTCTAAATTCTATTGGATGAGAGGATTTCGACCATTCCCCACCTTAGACACTAAATAAATCAATTTGGAGCTATTTAAAACCGAAGTTGACTTTATAGTAAAATAATATTTTTAGTTATTCCAAAGGTGCCCCTCTCCTCCCTTATAAAAGGGCACCTCCTCCCTCTCTTCCTCACACCAATTTGAGCACTCAAGCTCGGCCAAACCCTGACAAAATCCCTTCTCCACTTCCCTAGAATAATCCTAGAGGTCCTGGTCTTCTTCAAAGACCAATCTTAGTTCCCTAAGTGGAGGATTCAAAGAGGCGTTTCAAAGAAGAGGAGCTTCGGACACGTACAAAGCAAATCGGACCTAATGTAAGGGAAATATCACAATCTCATTTTTATCCGAGATTGTTTTTACTTTGGTATTTACTGGGGTGTATTTTATCATCAACATCCATGTTCCCTCAGTATGTAATATTATTTCCATCCTTCTACAATAGATTATATCCAATTTTACCCTTCGATGAGTTTTTTGTAAAAGATATGAAAGGAATCTTTTGTCGTTTTTTCGTACGAGGTACTTTTTAACTTTTCTGACAAAAGTACGAAGAATGTTTTTTTAACTTATACGGAAAGAATGGATTTTTAAAACATTATTTCCAAGAATCTTCCTTTATAAGTTTTCAAGTTTATTTTTAATCAACTTCTTTTAGTTTATAATTGTATGACATGTCAAGAAAAGAAAAGTGTTTTTGAGGTAGAAAGGATATTTTCCTCAAGAATGGAGTTCAAATGTTTTATCAAAATTTTTTTCCATCTAAGATAATATATGGTTCTATTTTTATCCCTATTATTACATTGATTTGATTATGTTTTGAGGGAATTATTTTTATGAAGTCATTTACCTTATATGATTTGTTTTATGATGTCATGATGTTTCAAGAATCCCATTTTTGTTACATGTGTTATGAGATGATGTATGATTTATGATTATGTGGCAAACATAAGAAAAGATTAATTATATGATGGGTGGGACCTATATCTCACTCCAATGCATTGGGTAAAGATTTTATATCTCATGAGATAGACATGGCTGGAACGGAAGGTTATACTGGTTCAGTGAAACAGGACTGAAACGAGGGTGACTCGGTTCCGAAACGGACTTTTTCCACTAAGATAGTCATGGAAAAGAGTCTTGACTAACAAGAAATGGTTCTATATGATTATGTGTGTATGACACAAAGTTTAATGTTTTAAGTTATGATTATTGTGATTACATTTCACTGCCATGATTTATCCCATGTTATGAAATTATTCTCTCTTTTGCAGGTTAAGATTTCTAAAATGTTATGTTCTTATGAATATGATGTGATTGATATTTCTTTTGTTTACCCTTACTGAGAATTTGAGCTCACCCTTTTATGTTTTCTTTTCCCCAGGATATAAAGAAAGGTTTTAGGTAAAAAAAGGAAGTTCTTTATGGGTGATGTTGAAGATCTTTCACCAAGATTAGAAGATTACCTTCCTAGTTTCCAAAGACACTAAACTATTACTATCCTTGTGTGTGTGTTTTTGTTATGTACTAAGTATTCCGCAAAAGTAATGTAATGTCCATGTACGTCAAGATATGGGTCTCTACAGTTGGTATCAGAGGAAAGGTTTAGTCAACCTTTGGAAACTAGGATGTGAGAACATTAGTGAGATCCCTAGAGATATTTCTAAGGTATGTCTAGGGATGTCCCTAAGGATAAGTATACATATAGGATAGTACTAGAACTATGGTAACGATCTTATAATTTAACCTAAGATGTTAGATATTGAAGTTACTCCCCCTTTATTATGATTTTTTCCTCTAACACTATTCTTTTTGGGTTTTAGAAAATGGCTGGAAACAAGGTGATTCATGATAATGGAGGATATGATGGACAATGGAATGATATTTTTCATGAGCAACCAAATGAAAGGGGATTTGGAAGTCCAAACATCATTATTATGCCGAATCAGCAATCTCATAATATGATCAATAAAGTAAAATTTGGTATGTTTCCTGACTCGGCTAATAAGAGAAAGATGGAGTTTCATGATGATCATAGACGAAAGAAAGTTAAATTTCTCCTATGTAAATCATGTGGGAAGAGGCATCAAGGAGAATGTTTCAAAGGAACTGGAAGATTCTTTGGGTGTGGAAAAGAAGGACACAAAGCCAGAAAGTGCAAAAGAAAATGTTCAGTTAACACCAGGGATGAGGATAATGGTATTGCTATGACATCAACAATGGTGAAATGTTTTAAATGGGGAATGTACGGGCATTATGCAAACCAATTCCCTAAGGTAAAGTCTCATGAAGAGAATCAATATGGCCGTATGGGTAGTATTTATGTTGATGATGATGAAGAGACTAAAAATGATATGTGAGATGAAAGAATTGTTGAAGCTCGATCAATGGTTTAAGAATGTAGTGGAATGATTACATGTTTATCATGTGTAATGTTGTATAAGTAATCTCATGGTACTATGGAATAAAGAGACATCTAAGGATTGTTACACAGTTGTCTTTCCTTGAGTTTGGAAAGTGTATGATTAAGGGTACCAGTATCCATTAAAGGATATTCACATATTTTTGGAATATAGATGATATGCACATAATGAAGGGATACGTAGAAAATGAAATGTTTGACAATATTCATGAGCTCATGATTGATATAAATACTAAGTGATATCATGGTTTGAGTATATAGAATTTTGAGGATTTTGGTATGTGGAAAATGTTAACTTTTAACAGCACTCATGTTTTCAATAAGGTTCAATGGGTATTCAAGAGAATACAAGATTAAGGACTTTGAATGTTTGGAATGTGACCAACAAAACATATCTTATGATATATGGGGATCAACGATGGTATTAAATCTCTGGAAATCATTTTCACTATGTTATGAGAATGGACTGCAGTATTATGGATAAGCCTAAAGATCGGAATGGATTATGTTGGACATAAGTTAGTATTGTTTATGGATAAAAGTTTTTTCGATATTATTGATGGGATATTATAGTAATATAGTTTTAGAAAAAGGACAACCTGCAGGACGGGCGACAGCGCATCGCGTCGGACCAGGCTGTGGGAATCGAACCCACAACCGAAGTGCGACTGGCCTTTATCGCCTACCACTGGCCTACATGAAGTCCTTGTTTAGTAGAAACTAGTTTTATTATATTAAGCAGTATGATATATGAAGTATAAGTCCATTTTAGGAACAATATATGATTAATCTCACTATAGAATGACTTATGTATATTTCATAACTTTTGCTAACCTCTTGTCTGAGACAGATGGAATGACACGTCATTCTATCACATGATCTTATAACACTTCACTAATTACAAATTCAACTTAATTTATTTAAGAGATGAAGTGGAAATTGTTCAAGGCACGAACAACAGTGAGATTGTACCAAAATAAAGTAAGTATTTATTCTAATTCAAATTCTTCAACTTTAGGGAAACGATCTTGAAAACCAAAAATGTTGTCCTAGTGCTCTTATATCTGATTAATCAGATGGTACCTTAGATCATCACAAATTTATGGCTTTGTGATTGCTATCTTTTCCATAGCCATGTTCTCTACCACTCTCCATCAGAACATGATGGTTAAATTTCTCTTCCATATCCATATTTTCACCTATGTGGAAACCCAGTGATTAGTTTATTTGGGTAACCATTACGTTTCATACTTTTGTTTTTAAAAATTGGTTTTGGTATTCCTTTTTACGATGTGGGTTTCGATTAAAGAAACTTTCGAATAGTAAACCATTTATAACCCCGACGAATTTCGAGGGCGAAATTCATTTTAAGGGGGGTAGAATGTAACACCCCGAGATTTTATGAAAAATATTCTTTTTAATTTCATTAATGTCTTGTGTTTTACGCTACACCAAAAGGAGCTTTCACAACACACATCTCTGACCTGGCTTAAATTACATGCAATCGCGACCTTCCACGATAGCGTGTGTTGTACGCGACACAAAGTTTCGCTAAACAACGATATGCTATTAAAATATTATTAAAACTAGCCGTTATGAATAGTAATAACCACTTTTTGAAATTTTGTAAATTTTATTTTTCAAAATGGACTTCATTTTTGGATTCGGAATATCTCAATTAGCTTAGGGTGAAATTTTGGTGATTTTCGGATAACTTTCATATTTTGATGAATAGTGAAAATTACTAAATTTTAATTAAAAACAACTTTTTCAATCGAAATAATTAATAGTGATAAATTATTAATTTGAGTTGTTTTAAAGTATATTTAGAATATATTTTTACAATTTAATACAATGTTGGTCATTGGATGTAATTTCACATTTAAACCAGTTATAAAAAAGTGTCAATCTTTTGATAGTTATTATCTCTTAAAAACACGCATTTTGTTTTGACGACGAGAATTAATTTTTAAATTAATTAATGCAACCGATATGTTTTGAATTTGGTAAAATAGAAATCATTTTTGAGTTCATAATATCAAATATAGCTTAGGCCTAATTTTTGGCATTTTTCTGAAAACTTTAAATTTTTGATGAATAGTGAAACCACTAAGTGGTAGTTAAAAAACCGAATTTTTCATAAAACTTAATTTTACCGCTTCTATGAGTGGAATTTCAAAAATCAGAGAGACACGGTTGATGTCAGTAAGTAAAATGTGGTTCAATGTGATGAAAATAATATTTTGGTGAATAGTAACTTTTTACTTCTTTTTACCACGGTTAAAAGTAAATAGGGTAATTAAGGGTAAAAATGAGATTATTATTACCCTAACACATGTCCTAATTCTATTATACAAGTTTAATTCGACCAAAAACAACCCTAGGAAAAAAATATGACCATTTAGGCCCACATGGATTAGATTAGGACATTTATTATTAATTTATTTAAAGAAGGGTTAAAATAGTTAATATCAATGTTTAATAAGTAAATTATTTTTAATATAGGGTTATACATAAGATAAATTAAAATATAAATACTCATTAGAAAGCTAAAAATATTTCCTACATAATGATATTTTATATATAATTTTTAGACATTAAATAAATTAATTTATTTATGACACAATGATGATGCAGTAATTACCATAATAGTGAAATATTTTAATAATTGATATTATAAATACCCAAATAAATATAATTTGAGACTTTTTATAACATACACTAATTTTATAGGTTAATAAGACATGTTATTGTTGATTTAAGTAACTTGGTTCGAACTTATCATTCTGTTATGAATTTCATAAAAATCATGTACCAAATAGTGTCAAAATTAACATAAAATAGTTCTTAAAACAAATATTATATTATTAATTGTTATTTTATTACAAAAAATCTAATGTTCGTCCAAATGACTTAGATAATGTTGTATATATTAATAATAAACAACTTGGGGTTCGTTTGGCTTCTTATAGTAGGTTTATTAACCTTATAGTGTAAGAACACAAGAAGACACGATAAAAGTAAAATTATTTAACTTAATGTTAAATCTAAATGATAAGGTTAAAATAGGAACCTAAACTTGTCTAAATTCTATTGGATGAGAGGATTTCGACCCATCCCCACCTTATCCACGAAATAAATCAATTTGGAGCTATTTAATACCGAACATGACTTTATAATAAAATAATATTTTTAGTTATTCCAAAGGTGCCCCTCTCCTCCCTTATAAAAGGGAACCTCCTCCCTCTCTTCCTCACACCAATTTGAGCACTCAAGCTCTGCCAACCCCTACCAAAATCCCTTCTCCACTTCCCTAGAATAATCCTAGAGGTCCTGGTATTCTTGAAAGACCAATCTTAGTTCCCTAAGTGGAGGATTCAAAGAGGCGTTTCAAAGAAGAGGAGCTTCGGACACGTACAAATCAAATCGAACCTAAGGGAAGGGAAATATCACAATCTCATTTTTATCCGAGATTGTTTTTACATTGGTATTTACTGGGGTGTATTTTATCATCCACATCCATGTTCCCTCAATATGTAATATTATTTCCATCCTTCTACAATAGTTTATATCCAATTTTACCCTTCGATGTGTTTTTTGAAAAAGATATGAATGGAATCTTTTGTCGTTTTTCGTATGAGGTACTTTTTGAATTTTCCGACAAAAGTACGAAGAATGTTTTTTTTAACTTATACGGCAAGAATAGATTTTTAAAACATTATTTCCAAGAATCTCCCTTTATAATTTTTCCAATTTATTTTTAATCAACTTCTTTTAGTTTATAATTGTATGACATGTCAAGAAAAGAAAAGTGTTTTTGAAGTAGAAAGGATATTTTCCTCAAGAATGGAGTTCAAATGTTTTATCAAATTTATTTTCCATCTAAGATAATATAGGGTTCTTTTTTTATCCCTATTATTACATTGATTAGATTATGTTTTGAGGGAATTATTTTGATGAAGTCATTTACCTTATATGATTTGTTTTATGATGTCATGATGTTTCAAGAATCCCATTTTTTTACATGTGTTATGCAATGATGTATGATTTAAGATTATGTGGCACACATAAGAAAGGATTCATTATAAGATGGGTGGGACCTATATCTCTCTCTAATTCATTGGGTAAAGATTTTATATCTCATGAGATAGACATGGCTGGAACGGAAGGTTATACCGGTTCAGTGAAACAGGACTGAAACGAGGGTGACTCGGTTCAGAAATAGACTTTTTCCACTAAGATAGTCATGGAAATGAGTGTTGACTAACAAGAAATGATTCTATATGATTATGTGTGTATGGCACAATTTTTAATGTTTTACGTTATGATTATTGTGATTACATTTCACTGCCATGATTTATCCCATGTTATGAAATTATTCTCTCTTTTGCAGGTTAAAATTTCCAAAATGATATGTTCTTATGAATATGATGTGATTGATATTTCTTTTGTTTACCCTTACTGAGCATTTGAGCTCACCATTTTATGTTTTCTTTTCTACAGGATATAAAGAATGGTTTTAGGTAAAAAAAAGGAAGATCTTTATGGGAGATGTTGAAGATCTTTCACCACGATTAGAAGATTATATTCCGAGTTTCCAAAGACACTAAACTATTACAATCCTTGTGTGTGTGTTTTTGTTATGTACTAAGTATTCCGCAAAAGTAATGTAATGTCCATGTACGTCAAGATACGGGTCTCTACAGTGTGCTAGGCTATGAAGACTGCTAGAATTTAGGTGCACATTTCCTTAGTCACCCACACACTGGTTTATGACTCTATAGTTATTACACACACAAACGTATGTAATAGTAGTAGTCACACACAGATGTCTATGTAATAGTAGCAGTCACATAGAATACAGTACATAATATATATTGGTAGCAGATTCATATATAGACTATTGTACTCTGGCAAGATATATGATATGTGATTGTAATATGATTATTATACTACCTTCACTCTACTGTTATTACGTGTAATTTATTATGAATTTCTATCCAACAGTGCTTTTGATACTGCATATTTTAATTTAATCATTTCACTTTATTCGGGATTTGGTGTTTAGAGAATAGAATAGGCTTCATCAATCAAAATATGAGCCTATATGAAGGATGTTCTATAATTGCTGATGTGTTTCTGAACTATCAAGATAATATATTTTTGAGATTGGGTGAAAAATAAACATCATTCACATGGATTTTTCAATCAAGGTAGTTGATTCTACTCATCCTTATATAGATCTATCTTCTTGAGGCTTGTGGATTAATGCTTATACGATTTATACAGTGCGAATTCCAGAAATCTAATCCGTTTGAAAATGTGTAAAAGCTGGGCTTTCCAATTTGAGTATAATTTTTGTATTTTTGTATTTCATATTCTAAAAATAGATATAAATAAATTAAATAATTTCACCTATCCATTATAAACATACCAATTTATGGTTGTGGATGAAAACTACGAATTCACACACATAAATCTACAGAAGCACACACATAAAGTTATAATATACTTACAAGAAGTCTTTATGGATTGAGAAAATGTTTTTTTAACATTTAAGGAACACGAAAAGTAATTAAAATAATGGGAATTTTGTCACAAGTCATTTAGAATTTATTAAAGTATATGTTTTTTTAATCATGTCTTATTAAATTCTCCAGTTCTTATTATACTAAGATTGATTTTTTGTTTTGTCCACATGCATAAATCTACTTGTCTGATTTCATCCTTTTCAATTTAGCAGGGTATCTGGGATTATTAAAATGAAAAATACAAAAATGTTATTCAAGAATTATGTAGATGATCAAATTTGAATTACCTTATTTGGTATGCATGATGGTTATTAAAATGTTTCCATGTTGATAGATTTCAATGTTTTCATGTTATAGGATTACAGGTTTTTAAGTTGATTATTTTACTAATTTTTAGGATATAGGTTTTCAGGCTTCAGGTTCCAGGTTTTTAAATTAAAGGTTCGGTTCACAAGATATTATGTTATATGTTAAATAGTATGTAGTTTTTGGGCTCCCATGTATGAAAAAATATGTTTGGAGGTTTTCACAATCATTTTTATAGGTTTTCACAAATAGGTTTCACAAATAGGATTATAGATTGCACAAACAAAGTTGCGCAAACAATTTTTTAGGATTGAACAATTATAATTTTATTGTGGGATCCCATGTATACCCATGTTTCTACAAATAGGTTTACACAAACACTTTTACACAAACAGGGTTTCACAAACAGGTTTTCACCATCTCATTCTCCCCAAGTAAGCATTGTTTTTATTAATTTTTATGTTCAATAGTTTTTAGTTTTCAAAAATAGTTTGTAGGATTATATTATTCTTGGTTATGGGTTTCAATGTTACTAGTTACAAAATTACATGCTTTCCTATTTGTATGTCATCTAGTTAAAATTTAATTGTTTGTAGGTTGTATTTTTTGTAGGTTTGTATGTTAGTGGTTTGTAGGTTCCATGATTATTATTTTTACATGTTTTTATGTACGAATAATACTAATTAGTGGTTTAAAATTTAATAGGTTTTATATTATAGGTATATACATTTACAGTTTTACAAGTTTTTCAATTAATGTTTTCTGATTTTCATGATTATAGGTTACATTTTTTCAGCTTTCAATATGCAGGTTCATCTCTGAACTACATCTCTTAAAATATACAGGTTCACATGTTCGATTTTGTAGTTGTGAACCATTATAAAGACATCCATGAACTTGTGACTTCATCCATGTTTCCAGCATTGATTCACTCATTAATGATCCAGTTTCTGGTAATAGCGTGTGTGCCCATTACCCAGTTCATGGATTCTTCAAGGTTTTTCTGTTAAAATTGTTAATTTTCACCAATATGCTGATTTTTTTACTCTCTTACAGCTATAATTATACCATTAAGATCTCGGGAAGAGCGTGGTGACAGTGATGATTGGCATTAGGTTCAGACATTAGGTCCACTGACTAGAAAAATATGATATCATGGTTACTTTTCATGTTATTATTTCTAACCTAATGTCATTTATTATAATATTTCAAAATAAAAGGATGTCTTTGAATTTTTATTTCCTTATTGTGAATGTACTACCTTTGTTTAAATTCAAATGATATCTAAACACAAATGCATGAATTTCCACACAAATGTTTATCTCTTTTTGTGTAGGTACTACAGTTATCTCTATCATGTAAGCATATTTCAGTCACTTTTCTATTTTCTTGTGTACCAATTCGATATGATGTATTTTCCCATATGTTTGTGCATAGAATAGAGATGGAATGGATGGGAAATAGACCAGTGCTGGCATAGGATGGAGCTGGAATGGGTGAGCTGGAGCTGGAGTAGGCATGGACTGGAGCTGACATGGATGTGGCTAGAGCTGGATGAACTGGAATAGACTAAAGCTATCATGAATAGGGATATATCTGACTTGGATGGGTTGGGGCTATAGATTACATGGATGAGTTGGAGCTTCTGGTACTGGAGTCGCTAATGATGACAAGTTGGAGCTGATACGGTTGTCGATTCATTTTGGGGGGGATCTAGTGTGGGGTGGATAGGGTTGTCTAGAATTGTGGGATAGAATTATGGAAAAATCCTTGTGAGGATCCACGAGGTTATATTTGTAATGAATTTCATTATTAATATAATTAATTCATATCTAATTTTTAACAGGTTTTAAAATAATATTCTCTTTAATAATTAAATCATATGTATTATATACGATAAATTAATAAATATGATAATAAATTTTACTAGAAATAGAAATTTATAAATTTTATTCAAATTTAATTTATAAATAATTATTATATATTGGTAATATTATTACATATTGATTAATTTCTCACCAGAACCTGTTTCTAGAAACTTAAACCAACATATATATTATCTTCTGGTATTATTGTAATTGCAACTGAATTATTTTATCTGTCGTAAATATATTTAGCGACAGAGTTTCTACCAAATGTTTACTGACATGGACATATATGTTGGTAAAAAAATTTACCAACAGAAAATCCACTTTTACTAACAGATATGTACCATTTCGGAAAAGGAAAATATTTTGAAAGGGTTCTATATACCAAAATAGAAGAGGCCATTAGCTGGCGACGTTGATTGGATCACCTCCTAAAATGGATTGGAAATGGATCATGTCGATCCCCTCAAATAGTTTGGGGATGTGTATATATTAACATTTTATAAGTCTGAGTGCAAAAGTTTATGCTCAAACGTGGAATTATCCATCTACATGATCTCTATTATAGACAATAAGTCCATGGACTCTGTAAAGTGCGCTAACCACCCATGATGACGATGACTACACAAACAAAAATGATCTGAGCCCAACCTCAGGTCCCCAGACAGTTCTTACCATAATCACTAAGGAAAAGGACAATTTATTTTCATTAAAAGAAATTGATGACACTCTACCACCCCCATTACATCCACTTCAAATAGTTCTCAATAGTCTGGTGGGGAAAAAGGAGCTGCTTTAGTTTCTAGAAATCATAGTTGTGATTCTTCTCCTAATGCTGTAGAGTTCATCTGAAGATTCATCTCTTTATAAGAAAAGGAATATGATTTCAAAGAGGATCATGAAGAGGGTGAAAAAGAAGAAGAATAAGATCTGAAAAATTCCCCTCCCACATTCTAATAAGGAATATCTACAAAAATCAATGATCTTTTGAAGATAAACCTGGGAACAAAATACAACATGCAGCCCACTATGGTTAGTGTGGCTATGAATTTAGATGAGAAATAGGAGTACACCTACTTATGAAATAAGAAATGTGTTTTTTTTTCAGGGAACTAAATAGAAATTATAAGCTTATATCTTGGGGTCACCACTCATCACCTATGTCATCCGTAAGACAATCGTGGTTACAAGTAGGCTTCCAGAAGGACCCACTCGATACATGCTGCCAAAATTATGCCTGAAGTTGAAAATACAATCACATATAACTTAATTTGGGAAGTCCAATATCTAATTTAGATGTAAAACATAGTCCCTTTAAAAAAATAATGGACATATCAGAGTCTGAATTGTCTTCATGTACCTCAATCACTATTTTGTGAAATGTTATTTCTCATTCCAGATCATGGAATTGATGATCGATGCAGCCACTAGATATGAGGCCCTCTCATTCATTGATGGGTATTTGGATACAACTAGATCCAAATGACTTAAGAAGATGAATAATCCACTATCTTCTGGGCCCCCACAGAGTATTCATCTATATGGTGATTGCCTTTAGTCTGAAAATGCATGTGCCACATATCAACGAGCCATGCATCCTATTTTCAAGACCTTATAAGGATAATTACTCAAATGATACATCAATAATCTGGGGGTAAAATCACGACAGCGCTCAAAAAACCCGATAGATCATGAAACTATATTTAATAAACTATGACACTACATACTAAAGATGAATCCCCATAACTGTTATTTCAGTGTTACCTCCCATAAATTCTGTAGCTTTGTTGTATGCCATCGCAGAATAAATGTTGACCCTAAGAAGACAAAAACCATCCATGGCATGTGACCACCTCACAACTTGATTGAGTTGATGGGTCTCTAGGGGCACTTTTCCATCATTCGGAACATCATATCCAACCTAGCAGGTATGTTTCTACATTTCACCTGGTTAATTGTGAAGTGTTTCCCATACAAGTGGGATAATGATTGTCATGACGAATTTGACAATCTTAAAATGTTTCTCTTAAGTCTTATGATACTAATTCCACCAGTCAATGGAATACCACCCATTCTATATTTTACTGCTTTAGAATGACTACTCAGTGGTTTCCTTGTAGAAAATAATGATTTCGGAAGTGAGAATAACATTTATTACCTCATAAGAACAATGATCAATGTAGATACTCGATATTCAAATATCGAAATGTTCTTTGTATCCCTAATTTTAGCAGTTTTTAAACTCAGTCAATACCTACAGCACCACAAGGCCCATCTGTTCTCCCACTGAAACCTTCTCAAGTATAGACTCAGCTTCCATTTGTTAACTGGAATCCTATGATGGTAGGAAGTCATCCTAAAACAATTTTGAACATGTTATGTACCCCAAAAATCAATCAAAGGCTATATGTTAGCATATTTCTGGTCAAATCGCCCCTTGCCAGAAATTAACCCATTCGATACTGAAATTCAAGATGATGAAGTATTTTTTGTCCTAGGAGGCTCCCAAGAATGTGAAATGTTCTTCGATGGTGATTCCATAAGCTCGACAGGGAAAATGAAAATGGACTCCAAACTCAATAAAGTGTGGCTAGGAGTTCTACTCATATATCCATAAAAGGTCATCTTACCTAAATCCATCAATATTTCAGAGAGATATAAAAATAATGAAGAATATTACCAAGCCCTCATTATGGTCTTAGAGGTAGAACTTCATGCACATGTTGAGCACCTAAACATATGATGAGATTCTGATCTGGTCATCTACTAGGTCAATGGTGACTATTCCATTAAGAAAGAAGTTTTTGATCCACTAATATACCATATATGAGAGATGATGGAAGAATTCCAAACAGAACTAACACTGACTTATGTCCCACTATAACAAAATTCTCCAGTTGATTCATTAGAAAATAAAACCACAACCTTGGCTAAACAAGACCGAGATGAATCAATCATCAGAATTTCCCACTATCGGATGGTATTACAATTCATTTAGAACAACATGGACAAAATAGACTTGATTAGCCCCATTATAGATACTTATGGTCACACCATCAGCTAGATGATTCCAATTTCAAATTACTTCTAGAGGGAGAAACTCCCATTCAACATGGATCGAAGAGAACAGATCCAGAGGCGGGCTATGAATTTTGTTTTGTATGGTGGTGCATACAATGAAAAGGTTCTCTACAAGTGTGGCCTTGAAAAAATCCATCTCAAATGAATTAATAGCGAATATAATGCCTCCATCATGAAATAAGTGAACAGTTGATCTTGAGGAGCACACCAATCAATAGGCAAGATATCCCATAAAAATCAATGGCTTGGATACAATTGGCCCACATGATATAGTATTATGCCACATTCACCATGAATTTTCATCCCATAAATGTTCACGACAATTTTATTTACCATCCCACGGAGCTACTTCACACATCTATGTACTCCAATACATTTTCGGTATGGGTGATTGATGTCATGGTACCATATCCTCCCACTATAACTAAACAATTCACGTTTATTCTCACAGAATCAGACTTGTTCTACAAATGTGCTGAAACTATTCTTCATAAAGAGGTTGGGGAAAGAATAATTGTTAGTTTTGTGAAGCCATCTACATTACCGAATTTGGTGTCCCAAATTCCATAACAAATATCAATGGTTCTAACATCTTCTCTCTTGAGTTGGACAAGTTATATGAATAGTATGGAATCAAATCCAAAGGTTCATCCTTCTACTGCGCATCGACCTACAGATTAATAGAGGCTTTCAACATGAGTCTATTTAACATACTTTATAAGATGGTAGAAAATGAAAATAAATAATTACCGGACAAGATCCTCTATGATTTATAGGCTTTCTGTACCATGACCAGCACTGCTACCCAAGAAATCACGTACTCACTAGTTTATGGGATAGTGGAAGTTTTTCTCATCGATGTTCAACTATTGTTGCTCCACATTTCCCTTTTTGATCAACTGTACCTGGATGAGAAATCCCATAAATACATTGATGAGTTAGAGTGACTAGATATGAAAATATTACTCACATTACAACATTTGTAAATCTATTAGAATCGGATCACACGAGAATTCAACAAAAAATTTATCTTTTTTTTCTATCCTTGAAATGGAAATGGAGTTAAACCTCAGAACTCCGATGATGCTTAAGAAGAATCCCAAAATTTATGATCCAATATGGGAGGTATATTGATTTTTTCATTTTACACATAACATTACATGATTTTAAGCATAATTAAATATCATATTACAAGTCAAGGATCGTAAAGTCTAGGGTTTTGGAACTAGGTGTACATAAAAAAATTGGACTGAAAAATTATTCTTTATTAAATATTCACAGAGAGATAGTAACTTCTTATGAGTCCTTAACTCTTCATAGGGTACCCAAGGGATCAATTGAATGAAGGGATTCACTAATATATGATTAAGGGAATAATCATAAGTATAAGGATTTTGCACATCGGTTAAAGATCATGAATTGAAGATATAAAATGGAATATAGAATCATAAAATATAAACATGGGATCATATAATCAATGGATCTTGGAAGTAGGGATGAAATATTAATCATGACTTTAATACGAATCTAGTCTCATTGCACATAGATAAGAAGATGATAAGGTTTACCACCTGGACTGTTGCACATTGTATCATAAGCTAGGGTTAACCACCAAGACAATTACACATAACATCCCATGAGACTCAACTTTACCAAATGCATTGGAGTGCTATCTGGGAAACCCCATATTAACATATTAATGAATATAATATATGTATATAGAATCATAAAAAATCTATCATATGAATAATGGCACCCATGGAATGAAATGGGCATCATAATCAAGTCATAAAGCATATTGAATAGGAATATCATAAAATTACCCATGAATGAAATGAATTTGAACTAAAATGTAAACTCATACGGTAAAAAAGTTGTATATCATGGTTTTGATATCAAACAGAAGTGAAAACATTTGAAAATTGTATTTATAATTTTTAACATTAAAACATTTTAGTGTGGTTTTAAGGAAAACAATAACATGCATTTAATATAGAAAAGTGAAAAATCATTTAAAATAAACTAGAAGATAACCAATAAAGTTTTAATACAAAAAAACCAGTTTTATAAAGGAATGTTTGGCTTAAAACATATGGTAGAGTTCACATAAATGTTAGTCAGAATTTGGGGAGTTCCCTTTTAAAGGGTTTTCTAATTAGAAAGTATTGAGGAGGGAACCACTTAAATGCATGTATATCCCCAAAATAAAATTATGATTGGACCTTGATACTTGAGTTTATAGAATGTATACTTAATCTAGAGTATGTACATACAATTAATAGATAAATTTTTTGGGGAAAAAATAATGGTATAGAAACCCAAAGGAATAAAAGTGGTTCGGGTATAATCTCTTACCGAATATCGACATGGAATCAGGTGTATGTAGGAGGGATTAATGGGAGTGAAATTGGGTTTCCATTATATTATTAATCTGAGGTATGTATGGTGGAGGTGATAATATATACCCCATCATTAGGAAATACACATAATAGGACATAACATAGAGGAGATTCTTGAATAAATGTGAGAAAGAGATGATCCCTTACCTTATGTTTGACGGTGTTCATAACTTGATCTTAATGAACTGAACAACAACAAAAATTCATTAATTAATAATTATAGAACCTCCACTAAATGATATTGATATAGTATATCCTTATTAAGTTCATTCATGTAATTTTGGAAGAGTTAATATGTTTTTTTATTATTTGAAAGCGTTTTAATCCTTGGTTTTAAGGATTGGTTCACGTATATTCTTGTTCGGATAAAAATCAATGATGAGAATGGTTGTACAGAATTGAATTTATATGACATTAGTGAAATATATAATATTAAATGGTTTTAAAATTCATTTGATTATTTTTATTGATGGTGAATAATTATATAACATGTTGATGATAAATGCTTTGATTAATTGGGAGATTTTGATCATAATCAACATGTTTTGTATTACTATTTTACATTGTGTGATCAAAAGTATTCCAGAACATTACATAAGAATAAATAGACACATAAGTTTCTTTTTTATCAATTAAAATTTTTTCATGACAAGATATGATGATGGAAATAGAAATTGACAACTAGTCATCCATGAATGTGATGAATTAACACATCTCAGATGGTGTTTTCATTTCTTTCCTATAAAAGAAGGGGAAATGAGAGATTATAATGAATAATCCAATTAGTGTAAAATATTATAGTACATTTATGGTAATGGTGTTTTTATACCATTTTTAAGAATATATTTTAGGAATGAGAATAAAAAAATGTAACATGAAAACAAATGAATTAAAAGAAAAGAAGAACTTACCCCTTGATTTAATATTCTTTAAGAGCCTCTAAAGGGTAGATGATTTTGCCTTCTCTGGAGACCAAGGGCTGATGGACGTGGGAGGAGGGATCTTGGAGACATATTTGGATGTATTTACATAAGAAACAAGGCTTGAGAAGAGTGAAGAGAAGAGGGGAGTGTGGGTGGTTTTTATAGTAGAGGGGTGGAGGGTTTTTTAATATTTTAATCATTAGTTTATTATTTTTCCATATGACCAGAAATAGTGATAATTCAATGACCAAAAATAGTAATATGTGTTTGTGAGTTCATATCCAAGGTTCATACATCATTAAAAGAAGCTCATGGCTCATTAATTATTGTATTTATCTTTTTTTTTGTAAATTATCATATTTCACTATACATCAGAAAATCATGTATTTTGGAAAAATCCAAAAAATACACACTAACCATTTTTTATCGTGAAGAACCCAAAAATGAACCCCATTTTTCAAAAAAATGATCTAAATAAGATTTATGTTTTTAATAAAAAATATATTTTACTAGAAAAATACATATTTTAAAACTATGATATATTTTATAAAGCTTTGAAAAAATACCCAAGGTCTTATAAAATTACCTTAAAACAAGAAGACATAAAATTTTAAATTTATGAAAACATTTAAGAAAGTACATTTTATATTAAATTAATTAATCAATTGAAATTATTTATTTATGATTTCCAAAAATACCAATACTTTTACTATGGTTATATTATCACTTATAAGATGCCAATATATTACTTATAAATTCATGGAAGAGGTTTCTTATTCTATTAAAGGATTTACTATTTATAAGGGTCACATTATTATTGATAATGGTAACATTAATATTCATAAGGGTAAGTTACTATTCACAAAAAATTGTGTTTTCCTTATCGGACTCCAAACATCTTACTAATCGCTACCGTGTATGTCATATTTTTGAAATTCAAATAACGTAAGTGACAATATTATATTTGATAGTCACATAGTACTTAATAGTTCACTATGTTTTCATTTCTTGTGATTATATGAAAAAATTATAAGAAGGGAATTTTGATTGATAAAACATTGGGTCGTTATATTATTCCTTCCTACTAAAATTTTTCCCTTGTAGTTTTGTTTTAAATTATATGCCATAAAAATTGTTGTTACTTTTTCTTCACTACCTCCTCCAGTTCCAATGATTCCTTTTCATACATTGGGTTCTTCCATAGTATATTGACCATGTGAGTACTCTTGTTACGTTGAACATTATCTCTATAACCAAGAATTTCAAAGGATTCTCCTTGTAAGAAAGATCATTCTCCAACTGTACCACCACTGAATAGAGTACATGGGAAGGATCTGTTATGTATATTATTAATATGGATACAAGGAAGACATCATGTAATTTAGACATAATAGGTGGAAGTGATTGTTCATATGCCACATCCACAACATGATTAAGAATATCAAAGTGGTTGATGTACCTAAGGTATAGGTTTCCTTTCTTACCAAACCTCATGACCTTATTTAATAGAGATATGCATATAAATAAAATGTATCCCACATTGAACTCAAGGTCTCATCGATGATTGTCTTGATAACACTTTTCTCATCTTTGGTCTTCTTTAAAGTGCTTATGAATGGTTATCGAATTCTACTCCATTTCATCGACTATTCCACGTCCTAACAACTTACTCTCACCAACTTCATCCCATCATTCCATTTATCTATACCTTTTCCCATAAATGGATTTGTATGGTTCTATTTGGATGCTCGAGTGAAATTTTTTGTTGTAGGAAAATTTGACCCGTGGAAGATGTTTTCCCCATCCTTCATTTCATTACATAGAACATTCTCTCAACATATCATCTGGTGTATGAATAGTTTTCTTAGATTGGCCATCAGTTGGAAGATGATTGACATAGTGATGTCTTGTTTAGTTTTTAGAGCATTTTGGTGACTTATCTAGAACATTTAGATTAATCATATATCTCAATACGATACAATATATTGTGTTAATCCATGTATCCTTACCACCGCTATGATATATATCCAAGAAATTTGATCCAATGATAAGTGCACTCAAATTTTGATAAAGTGATCTATCTTTGTAAGACGATCCATAGTGACCCATATAGCATTGTTTCCTCTGGATTTCCTTTGAAGTCTAGTGACAAACTCCATGGTGATGTTTTTCCACATCCATGTTGGTATGGGTAGTGGTTCCATCATCCCCTTATACTTCTGTCATTGAGCCTTCACTTGTTGACATACTAGCCACATTGATATATACTCAGTGATCTCCTTATTTATATTTTAACACTAAAATTTCACTCGGAGATCTCTATACATCCTTGTGCTCCCTGGGTGGATACAGAAGGTTGAGTTATGTGTGTCATTAAGAATATCCTTCTTTATCTCTGGATCAAATGGTACACATAGTCATAACCTAAATCATATAACTACTTTCTCATCAATCACAGACACATAGGATTTACCATTTAATGGTCTTCATTCTTTTATTAATATCCAAATATCTTCTTTTGAGAATCCATAATTTTTTTCATGACGTATTGTTGATCAATCATTTGAGAAAGGATTAATGATGTTCCTCCCTTAACGATTCACATGTCCATCCTATGAAAATCTATGAATATTGGATCCCTTTCAATCCTCATAACTGATAAAGATGAAGGAAGCTTTCTACTTAGAGCATCCTCCACCTAATTTTCCATACCAAAAGGCTAGAGGATTGAGCAGTCATAATTTTTGATGAGATCTATACATCATTTCTGGAGAATGTTATGATATTTTTGTTTGAATATATATTTGAGACCCTATTGATCAGAATATATCTCACACTTCTCCCCACAGAAATATTGTCCCCAGATTTTTAATTCCATAATCACATCTGCAAACTTCATATCATGCATATGATAGTTATTTTCAGGGATTTTCAGATGCCTTGTGGTTTAGGCTATAAATTTATCAGTTTGCATCATCACATAGACTAATACAATCTTTGAAGCATCATTGAACACCACAATGTGTTCTCCAATCACTGGGAATGTGAGTATAGGCATAAAGATAAGCTGCCTTTTCAACTCCTAAATGTAGTCTTCCCATTCATGAGTCTAGAAAAACATCACTCCCTTATATATCAGCTTGGTCATCAGGTTTGAAAATCATGAGAAGTTCTTAACAAATTGTTGATAGTATCTTGAAAGACCCAAAAAAATGTGGATCTCTGTTACATATGTTTTCCAAGGACACTCTTCAATCACTTGTATCTGGGGAGGGTCCAGAGATTTATCATTGATGGTGATAACATTCCCCATGAATGATTCTTCCTCAATCCAGAACAGACATTTACGGTACGTTTCATACAAATTATCCCTTCATAATTTCCTTAACATCATATTCAAATGATGCTCATGTTCCTCTATGCTCATGGAGTATATCAGAATATAGTTGATAAAGAATACCACAAATTTGTCGAGGTAATCCCTAATGAATCTATTTAATAAATCCATGAAAATTTATGGTGTATTAGTGATTATGAAGTTCATCACAATGAACTCATAGTTTCCAAACCTCGTTCAATAGGATGTCTTGGGAATATCTTCTATCCTCTTCTTTAATTTGTGATATCTCGTCTGATGGTCCACCTTAGAGAAATAACTTTCCTAGTGAATATATTCAAACAATTTATCTATCTATTGCAGGGGATACTTTTTATTTATCTTGATTTTATTAACCTCACGATAATAAATGTGAAGGCGCATTGATCCATCCTTCTTATTGACTAAGAGGATTGATGCATCCCATGGTGAAGTACTCGAGCATCTAAAACCCTTCTCCAGCTTCTCTTGTAACTAATTATTCAGGTCCTCCACCAATACATTGGTCATTTTTTAAGAGGTTATTGATATATGAAGAGATCTAGGAATAAGTTCAATTGAGAAATTAGCCTATCCATTAGTAGGAAGACTTGGAAATAAATAAATGATTATATCAGTGTAATCCCCCATGATGGGAATGTCTTTAATCATGATTCTTTCCTTTTTCTAAATAATTTGAGCTAGAAATTATTTCTCATAAGTAATTAACATCCACACCAAAGACAAAGATTATAAAGGATATTGACATTCCTATTAACAATTGTAAATAATTGGAGGATGCTTCGGGATGTGAAGAGTAATCTCACATTCCCTACAGTTGATGTTGTATTTTTATAAAGATAGACAATACATGCCCAATATAGCATCAAACACCACTAAATTAAGTATCAAGATATTTTTTTTGGGAGGTTCAGTCCACAAATGTAGACTAAGTAGGAGTTAAAACCATGTATGCAATAATTTCTCCACTATTTGTTCTCATAGGTTTCTTATCCTCCATATTTTGAGGCCATGATTGAATAGATCTACTAAACATGAAATATATTAATGAATGTGTAGAACAAGAATAAAAAATTATATTCCTTATTCATAAAGGAATAACTAATGTACCTATCACCACATCATTGTCTAACTCCACCTCAGCAATAGTGATATCATAATACCTTCTTTATTCCCATGGTGGCTATTATTGATAGCCACCAAAAACCCTCATATTAGGGAAATTGTTTGCATAAGGTCAATGCTCTTTGAAGATGTAACACATCACTACAGACTAGGTGTAGATCTGAACCATCCTTTGGTTATCCAAATTAGGGAAATTTTTCATATCTCTGCAGCAGCTTTTGCTAGATGTCCCAACATTACACGATTGAATAAATTAAATTTTTCCATTAAATAGTTATGAAGATGTATATCTCCACAGTTTTTACATGTGGGATGGTCAGACTTATATCCATAGTGAAATTTAATTGCATAACTTCCCACCTTAGATTCCATTTTCTTCATTTTTTGGTCAGCCCCACAATACCAATGTGAGTCTCCAATCTCCATTAAAACAATATGGGCCCAGAAAAAATATCCTCATAACATTGAATGTCTTGAATCACCAATTCATTTCATAAACTCATATTTAGCCCAATAAAGAAGCTATCCACCTTTATTTCGGTGTTAACGGCCAAGCCATAAGCATGCATTGAAATCCTTTTAAACTTTTGTTCATATTTCGAGATTTACCCTACTTCATTCTTCTTGAGACCGAGGAACACTCTTTCTATCTTGAGACAAGAGGTTCATGAAAAATATTTATTGAAAAACAGTCTCTTGAATTCCTCCCAATAAATGGAATCAATTTCCTCTAGTGGCTTTGTATTCTTGATCAGTTTCCACCACTGAATAGCTTCCCATTCAAAATGATAGACCTCTTATATGACTATCTCTTATTCTAAACACTAGAGGATAGGGAATATATTATCAATGGAGTTAATCCACTATTCTATGAAGATGGGATAAGAAGATCCAGTAAACATGGGAGGCCTTTACTGTAAGAAGGATTCAATAGAGAATTTCAATTTTTTAGAGAAGGAGGGTGGTCTACATGATTCGTGTTATTATTCATAACATGAGCCAGCTGATCAAGTACTTTCATTATATTTGAACACCTGTTTTGATCATATTAGGCATATTCTTAGGGAAATATTCACAATCCTTATCATATTTATTTCTTGTATGCGTTTCTCTATTTTACACCTTTAACTAATAAAAAATGTACTATAATAAGGCATAAATACCTAGCTATTGAGCATGAATAAGAAACATGGAACCTAATAGGATAAACATGTAACGTAGTGGATATCCATACTTTTTATTCCCTACGTTTCAATCTAGGTTATTTTTGATCTGTTTCTTAATTTATATGATTTTTGGATTTTTTTCATACCCTTAATAATGGTTTGTACCAAACTCACGAATTTACCAAATAATATCCTCTGGGAGTGTCAAACCAAGAGAGAAGAAAGGCTTTTTTTCATGCACTAGTTCTTGTTGGATTCTAGTTCAAATCAATGTTTTTAGGTTTTAACGCTACACACATCTATGCCACTACCACCTCTACCTATTTGTATCTAGACATGGATGTATTTTCTTGATAAACCTATAAATCCATACTTACCATGATTTAGTTATTTTTTCATACACGTTTTCTCAACCTTAATGTTTGGACTAAAGTTATCTATTACTAATCTCCAAATGTAACTATTTGATCCTATGAACACTACTATAGCTACCCTTTCCTTTTACACATAACATTAAATGATTTTAAGCATAATAAAACATCATATTACAATCCAAGGACCATAAAGTCTTGTGTATTGGAAGACTAATTACATAAAACATAAAACATGGTACTAAAAAAACTTCTTTATTTAATCTTCATAATGATCTCATAACTTTCTTAGAGACATTACATATACATAGAGTACATTGGGAATCACATGAAAGAAAGGATGATCTAAGTGTTCAGTATGAGAATAATTATAAGAACAAGTCTTCATCATATAGGTTGGAGATCCTGACATAAAGGTAAAAAATTGCACATTGAATCATAAAATTAAAACATGGGAACATATAAAAAATAAATTTTAGAAATGTGGATGTAACAAAAATCATGACTTCAGCATGATTCAAGGATCATTACACAAAAAGGAACACTAGTAAAGGTTTACCACCAAGACCATTTCATCCCGTATCACATGCCAAGGCTAACCACCAAGACCATTGTACATAACGTCTCTTGAGAATCAGATTTACCCAAAGCATTAGAGTGTTATATAGCTCATCCTTCTTAACTTGTTCATGAATATTCATTCCACATATATAATCATACAAAACCAATGATAAATATAAGTCCACCCATTGAAATAAATGTGTATCATAATCATGTCCTAAAGCACAATGAATGGGTATATCATAAAAGTTTCTCTGAAATAAAGGAAGTTGAACATAAAATTAAATTAATAATTGAAAATAGAAATATATCATGGTATGTGATTTAAAAAATAAGTGACAACAAGTGAAAAGAGTATTTAATAATTTTTAGAATTAAAATATTTAAATGTCATTTTAAGGAAAACACTAACAAGCATTTAAAATAGAAATGGGAATAATAATATGTAAAAGAAAATAAGTGATCCAAGAAGGTTTTGATAATAAAAATACTAGTTTTATAAAAATAAAAATGGTAGATTAAAACCTATGGTAGAGTGAACTTGAAATTGGGTATAGATTCGGGAATTTCCCTTAAAATGGGATTTCTTATCAGGAAGTACTGAGGAGTGTACTAGTTAAAAACATGTATATCCCTAATAGAGAATTATGGTTGGACCATTGTAAATGTGTTTGCAGAATTTAAACAGCATTTAAATTATGTACCTAAAATGAATAGATAACATATTTGGGGTAAAATGAAATATAATGTTACCTAAAGGAATAAATGAGGTTTAGGTAAAATCCCTTACGGAATATCGGTAGATTATCAGGTGTACTTAGGAGGGATAAATGATTGAGAAAGGGGGTTTCCATTATTTAATAAATATTGAGGGAATTATGGGGGAGGGGAAAATCATACCCCATCATTAGGAACTACATTTTAAAGGACATAACATAAAGGATATTCCGGAATAAATGTGAGAAATAGGGGATCCCATACATTAATTATGATGGAGTTATTTTCACGATATTAATGACATTAATAATAAAATTAGTTTCATTAATAATAATTCCATAACCATCGATACATGTTACAGATTTATTATAAAATTATTAAGTTCACTATTTTCCTTTTTGATGAGTTAAGATGTTAAATTTTATTGTTTAGAGTGTTTTCTTCTATGGTTTTAATGATCAGTTCACTTATATTCTACTTCAGATAAACATGTATGAAGAGAACAGTTTTCCCAAATTGAAGTTATGAGACAACAATGATTTAATGAAGATTAATTTGTTATAAAATTCATTAGTTTATTTTTAGTGAAGTTCAATAATGATATAAAACATTAAGGATAAATGATTAGATTAATATGGAGATTTTTCACATTATTAAAATGTTTGGTATTATTAGGTTTCATCATGTATTGAAAAGGATTCCAGAACATCACATAAGATAAAATACATATTTAATAGTCTGGTTTAACCATAATATATTTTCAATTCTATAATTGATGATTGTAATAGAAATTGATAACATGTCACCAATGAATGTGATAAATTAACATATATTAGATGATGTTTTCATTTCTGTCATATGAAAGAGGGGAAAAGAGAGATGAAAATGAATTATCCAATTAGAAAAACAAAATTATAATACATGTATGGAACAAGATTTTTTGTATAATTTTTATGAATAGAGGTTAGGAAAGAAAATATAACAAGGGAACATGAAAATAAAATAAAAGAAAAAGAAAAAAAGAAAAAATGTATTTACCACTAGATCTAATCATTAATGAGAGCCTCTTAAGGGGAGATGATTTTGTCATTTTAGGATACCAAGGGTTACCTGACATGGGGGATAGAGCTTGGGAACCGATTTGGGTAGAATATATGGAAGAAACATGGCTTGATAGGACTGAAGAGAATATGGGAGTTTGGATTGTTTTTATAGGGGAGGGGTGGATGGTTTCCATAACATTTTAATTATCAGTTTATTATTTTTCCATAAGACAAAAACAGTTATTATTACATGAAAAAGTAGTAATATGTGCCTGGGAGTTTGATCCCAAGGTTCTTACATTAGAAGAACATTACCCGTGACTCAATAATTACTATATTTACCTTATTTTGTAAATTATCGTATTTCAATATTCCTCAAGAATGTATGTATTTCTAAAAAATACCAGAACATTACATTAACCATTTTTGGATGTTTAAAATCCAAAAAATGAACTCCATTTTAAAAAAATTATTTTCTAAATATGATTAATTTAATTTCTAATTTAAATCATAATTTACTTGAAAAATATAGATTTCAAATGTATGTCCAATTTTAAAATGCTTTCAAAAATTAGTGAAGGTCTTATAAAATTATCATAAAACCAAAAGATAAATTTTTTTTAATTTATGAAAACCTTTTATGAAAATAAATTTTCTTATCTATTAATTAATTAATTTTAATTAAAATTATATGACTTACAAAAATTACAATACTTTTAATATGGTAAACTTATCACTTATATGATGCCTACATTTAACTTATACATTAATAGTTGAGTTTACTATAATTTTATATTATTTAATATTAATTAAGGTCATATTAATATAAATTTGGGTAACAATATTATTTGTAAGTTTAAATTACTGTTCACCAAAAATTATGTTTGTCTTATTGGACACCAAACAACTTACTGATCTAAACTGTGTATGTTAGATTTTCAAAATTAAAATCACAGAAGTGTCAATGTTATGTTTGATGGTCACGTAGTAATTAGTAGTTCATTATGTTGTCATTAAATGTGATTATATGACATGAAAATAAAAAGTTTATTTCCATTGATAAAACATTGGGTCGTTATAGGAGGGACCATATTTCATACACATGGTCAACTCTAATGGAGCACACACTATGATTTTAGTTGATAGGTGGCCCACCACAACCCCTACCAGTGCATGGATATGGAAGAAATATTTCCTCAAGATTTATGATGTTGTCTTAGCTCTAGGACATAAAACTGAAGATCAATAAAATTATCCTCATCACACGATGTGAAACTACATGAGCAACTTCATCTTATCTATAGGATATAAAATTACAAATAAACCAAGTTGTCATCCTCACACAACGTGGAACTACATGAGAATCTCCATCCTAGATGCATGACGTTAAAAACCGAAGCACAAAATCCACCTCATCACATGACGTGAAACTGCATGAGCATCTTTGTATGGGTAGAACGACTTAAAACAACATAGCAACACAATCTTCCTCATCGCACAATGTCAAACAACATGAGTGTCTCCGTCCTAGTTGTAGGATGTAAAACTTCACAACAACAAAATTTCCATTCTTGAATGATGTGAAACGACATGAGTATCTCCCACCTAGTTATAGGATGTAAAACTGCACACACAAAAATCGACTTCGTAGGATGACGTGAAACTACATGGAAATCTCCATCCTCACCGTATGACATTAAAATGCATGGTTGTTATTGTGTTCCATCTAGGAATCAATCGTGTAGAATTCAAATTCATGAGAGGAAAAAATAGCAATACCCTCCCCATTTCCTTGTACATGGATCATACCGTTGTAGGAAAATTTTAGAAATACGTGTGGATTGATTCCATTTTATCAGTGGGATACATAACTTTGCCTTGACCTTCGATCATGTCCCAATCGTCACATGAAATAGAATTTCCATGTTATATCCTCTATCACCCCAAACAATGGGGGAAATCCTTTTCCCTACTTGTTTATAACATCAAGTATAACTCACATGATCTTAGGATCATAAGTAAGAGTCCCATTTCCTAAAAAAGCATAGAATAATGTGATAGACTCAAAATATGTAGAGGACGAAACCAAAATTCCCCTACTTCTACGCCCAAGTTATATTGGTACATGGATAAGATTATGTACAAAACTATATATGGGTTGATTTATTTCCTTGAAGTATATTTGGTAACACTCAAATTTAACATCCTAGGATGGCTACCAATCAAAGAAAAATTTCTTCTTATTTACCTGCACATGGACCGGACCTCTAAAGGGAACATGTAGAGCTATGTACGGCTTGATTCCCTCTTTTGAAGGATACATAGTGTTGTTGGGATCATCTATATATTTCCTTCCATCAACACCAGATAAAAATTCCCTCTCCCTATGTCTGCAATGGACCTATATAGGGATGGAATTTGATGAACAACGTATGTCTTGATTCGTGTGCTAATGGGATATGTGGTGATGCCTAAATCATAGGTTTCAGGCCCAAGTACAAAATGGATAAAATTCACATTGGATTACCTTCATATATACCACATGATGTTAAACTTCCTGTAATCCCCTAGAACTATGTATGCCATGATTCTTATATCAGTGGGATATGTAGTGATCCCAAGAATGCATATCCCATTTCAGAAATATTTTAAATTGACTTCCTCTCCATGTGGTTGGACCAAACCATTATAGGGAGGATGTGTCTAGAACTACATGTGGCTTGATTATTTCCCTCAGGATTCCTAGTGACCCCTTGACCCCAAATCCCGGTGTAGCCACAAGGAAACAGTAATGCCCATTTTCTCTATGTACGGTCCATGACTAAATAGAGAATTTGTTTTTCTCAACTATGTATTTAATGATTACTTCCCTTGAAAGATACGTGGTGATTCTTTGATGATCCATCCTAGTCTATCTACCATTCATAAAATTCCCCTTTCCACTATGTGTTGTTCATACTTGTATAGAAAAATCAATTAATGGTCCCAACAACATGATATTATACTACAAGGTTCCATAGGAATAATATGTGGCCCAATTCTTAGTGATATGAGATCCCGAACATGCCCCCAATTTCCTACGCAATAAAATTTAATTTGAAGATGGAAACTCCAATTCTTAATTATGACACCTAGGAGCAGAAAAAAGATCATGATTCCCCCTACATATGAGTCAGATCTATGTATAATATTCTATAATTAATAGCTATGCAGGATCTATATATTTCATATATTCTTCGACACATCTTCCCCATTTTTCAAACTCTATGCTCCAAGAAATCATGGGTCCCCATAAACATTGACAAAAATCAGAAGCAGAAGGCCAGTGTGCTATATGTACATTTTTTGACAATGCAAATCATGTCTCGATGGCTCTGCATATGTTTCATACAAAAAAACTATAGTTAATTAAAGGTAAATTTTTCCTCAGAAAAGGCTTTTCCTACATCGATATTCAAAATTGATTCCAAGAACTACATAATTCCTCCAAATCCAAGCCCCCACATGGGAATATAGATTAAACCGTATATCATCACTCATGTCTAATAAGTATTAGAATATCTCGACCCAATAAATTCCATGATATTTATAGTCTTTGTTAAATGTTGTCTCCACAATAGAAGGCGGCTAAACTAGAAGTTCAAAAGTGTCCCAGCTACAAAACATTAAACTGCACAGCACAAAGGAAATTCTAATATTATTTTCTTTCCTCTGCCTCATCAAATGAAACACCATTCCTGTAATCATATGGGTTAGATCTCCAAATGGAATTTTTATTGGGAATCCTGTGTGACTCATTTTTCCCTAGAGAGTTTTCTGGTAGACTTTAATCCTACGATCTGGATCACCCCCACGAAGTATTACAATGTCCCCTTCTCTGCGTATAAATTGAATCAAAGTAAGGAAGACCCATAAAAGTACTATTTATAGGGATTCTCAAGGGTAATAATACTTCCCATATTTCACATTGTAATTACACTCTTTCCACCCCACACGAGGATACATTTTTTGGAATTCATCCTTTATGAACAAATTTATACAACAAAATGTTTCTCTAAGCATAAAATGATCATTACGATTGATTATTCAATTATTATGTGGTGACCCAAATTCCTTTACATCCTTCAATTATCACACCAAGAATAGCTCATGGGGGTTTAGGGACCTTTGTAGGGAATCTACCACAGCATTATGGAACATTCAACCCAAGAGTCTAGACCTAACAGAATAACCCTAAATAGAATCCTATGGTTCCCATATCATAATACTGAACCCCATTTCGTGACCGTAAAACGTTAAACTCTAGGGTACTCCAGAGATGGAACGTATTCCCCAACCTTTATATGATCTAGATCTAGGTATGGGATTACTTAATCCCATGGGTGAATCACAACCCCAACATTTCCAATGTATCTTGATATGCTTCCACCACATGTCAATATTCAGGCTTTGAGTAAACTTGCATCACCATAATCCTACATGGCCATTAGAGTTGGAAGGCCAGTGTTTTGTGGGGACCATTATTTATCAATTCACATCATACCCCTATGGATCTGCATATGTTTCCTATAAAAAAGTAGTCAAACTAAGGAAAAACTCTTCCTTGGTAGATTTCATTCCTACCTCAGTATGCCTAATGTATCACTTTCCCTGTGAAATCAATATTTTTTCAGAAACCCTAAAATTCATGGTTTACCCTCTCTTTCCTTCCCACACCCTAGATATATCAGGACACCCTCACATGATTTAACTCTAGTCTCTCAAGGTTTGGAGAAAATAATGATGCCCAATCCATATGTGTGAATTTGATCTGCGTACGGGCAAAGAAAATTCTCCCACATATTTCCCTATTTTCCAATAAAGTACATCCAATGATATGTTACATTTCATATTTAGGAACACCCCCTTTTGAAAGACATAAATTGTGAATATAATGGTATAAATCTCCATAGTACTTTTTGTCTATCAAAGGTGGATGAACAATATCTTGCATACACATTTTATTTACTATACACATCATGTCGTTGTGTCTCATCATATGTTTCCCAAAAAAATTACCACCAACTTAAGAATAATTCATCATCAAGAGAGTCCTTTCTAGTTTCTATACACCCATATCTCATTTATGTCTCATATCCCTCCTAAATTTAGAAACCCCTGGATTATGGTTTATGTATTTCCTCTTAAAAATGACCAAAGATGAAAGGAATTTCTAGTTTAAATGATGAACCATTTAATCGATCTTGGTAAGTGTACATTATCTCCCTTAATAATTTTCAAGTTTCGTGTTTTTATAGAATCAAAAAATACCATTCATCGGCCCTCCATTATATAAGAAAAATTTTTGTGGGATCATTTTCCCACTCAATGCCGATAAAAATGTCCCTAATACTTCCAGACATCATCCCCCAGATACGACACCCACTATGTTCCTCAATATCAAAACAAATCCAAGGGGTTATAAATCTCACTGGACATCGGAGATAGAAGGCCAGTGTATTGTGGAAACCTTTGTTTGACAATGCACATAATTTTCTAGTGGCTTTGCATATGGTTCCCAAAAAAGGATTTTCAACTAAAGGCAATTTATTCCTCAGGACAGTCAATTCCTACCTCTGGACAACTAAAACTTCCCCCATGCCACATACACACAATACAAACAAATTCAGGGTCCTGAATAACACATCATTCTGTTCTGAATGTTATTCAGACATTCTTGGCTATTGAAACCTAAATTATGGCCCCTTCCCCATCAATTTTGGTCAATGTTGATTGACCAAAAACATTAATAATATGTCTATTTATAAATACTTTAATACTCCAATTAAAAATACACAGTACTCACAAGAGTGAGAACCTAAAAAGGGACCCAGTAGATAAAATTTGTGTATTAGCTCAGTAAAACTATACTATGCTTGGTTTAGGCAATAACACTAAGAAGTCAAATAGTCAAATCAAGAGGAATAGATATTTTTAGTTCAAAAAACCGTAAACAGTGGCCTATGAAAAATTCATGTCATACAAACTATGTCGGTACCAAACATTCTTTGAAAAATAATTAGGCTAAAATTAATAAGGAAGTGAATTTGAGAGGTTTTCCTTGTAACCTCTACAATAGCTAGACTATCCTCATTGAGTCTCTCGACCCAAGAAAATATTTGAGGATGATATGATTTACCATTTACAGCTTAAATTAATACAGGGATAAAATTATATTTTTATGATAAATTATGATTGATTTATGTTATGAAAATTAATTGAAAAAGAATCACTATACAACAAATATGTTTTTATTCTATAAAATGAAAGGTTGGAAAATCCCTAGTCTGGAGTCTCTCCATGATATCAAAAACGGGGGAATGGTATAGAGACATTTTGTGGAAATCACAATGATGTTGATTCAATAAGGTTTTCCTTATGACTTTTCCATTCCTTCTTGTTTTGAAAATCACAAACACCTTATACTTAAGCAAATATTAATTTTACTTCTCTATGGAAAATTTCCTTCCTTAAGGAAATTTATCCTAACCTAGATTTCCTTATACATATCAATATTTTTCTTTTGTATAAAAATCAGATTCATACCTAAAACCTAAAAATCATATAATAGTTAGATATGAAGCATTATATTTTAGGATCCAAATTCTGGATATGAACTCTAATGAAGTTCCATTCCAAATTCTGGATACGAACTCTAATAAAGTTCCACTGCGAATTCTAGATACGAACTCTAATAAAGTTTCACTCTGAATTCTGGATACGAACACTAATAATGTTCCACTCCAAATTCTGTATAAAAATTCTAATATTTTTCCACTCCGAATTCTAGATATGAATTCTAATGATTTTAAACTCCGAATTCCCACTCCAAAATTCTATATGTTCAACTCTGATCTCTATAAGTTAATATTCTGAATTCTAGTGAAACCAGACATCAGATTTCCTTAGAAATTCAGACTCCAGAATTCTACAGAATTCAGGTTCTGAATTCTTATAAAACAGAATCTGAATATATCTTCATTATAGACTCTGAATTCCATTTTTGGTTAAACTCCAAAATTTTATTTCCTTACATTCCGAACTTCAGTTTTTCTTACACTTACACTTGTTTCATTACAAAATTATGTTGTGATTTTAGTTATTTACTAACCGTTGGTTGAGTGACACATGTAAAGGTCCCTATGAAATTCAAGGAGAAATATAATCATTAGAAGATGGATCTGACCGTTGGAGCTTCACCTGTAAATAAGAGCTCATTTGAAAGACGATATAGAACTTTGACATCTTTGAGATCTGTGCTTACATGTTGTTGAAGTGATTTCTAGAGGGAGAGGATCTTATTAACACTCAAAGCTTTGTGCAGAAAGTTTAAATAGCTTGTTCAAACATTGCCTTGTGAAGACTTGCTTCGTTAGACTACAATTTTTGTTGATTAAAATAGAGGGCTTCTGGGGATAGGACGACAGAGGTTCCAACACCTTGAAGTTGAGGTATTCCTTGCTGAGGAAGACAGAGGTGTCGACTACCTTATAGTTGAGGGCTTGCGGAGATAGAAAGATATAATCCGATCATCATATCGAGGGCTTACCCTGGTGTGGGTAAGAGAGACTTTCATGAAATTATAAATCAGGGGATCTTTATCCAAGGTTGTTGGATACCCTTCTCTTTGGGTTAAAAGAGTTATTGTTTGTTACTTGTAGTTTTACTACCTGTTTTTTTGCTGCATTTTTTATTATTAAGGAATGTATAACTTTGTTATACTTCCTTACATGTAATCTGATATGGTTAGATTCTATATGCTTTATGGTAGAATCTTAATCCTTATAACTTTTGTTATGTTCCATTTTTGGAATCACTATTCAAAAATCTAATAAGTATTTAGTACTCATAGAGGTATTGTGAATTATCTTGTTTAACATTGTTTAACAAAACCATTCTAAAAATTTCCTTAAGGAATTTTACAAGGTACAATTCACCCCCCCCCTCTTGTATCTGAGAATCTCAATATTTTTATGATCCTATGTTTGGTGTCACAAAGTATATGCTACTCAGAGTCATACCACCATAACAATTGGTATCAGAGCATTTGGTTCAATCTGAATTAATCTCACGATTAGATTCAGAAGGAAATTCTTGAATTCACATTTTTCGGATTCATATTTTTCAGAATCTATTTTTCAGACTCATAGTTTGGATTCACTTTTGCTTAGAGATACAATTTTATTTTTTTCTTAGATTTTTTTTTGTTTACAAACATTTACTTCTAACAAGTGTGTGTTCCAAAGATTTTCTTAAGGATGGAAGGTTTAAATGTGGGTTCCATTGACAACTTAAATCCTACTAGACCACATATTTTTTATGGTAATGATTATGAATATTTGGGAGATCATATGAAGACTCTCATTATTAATATTGGATTAGATACCCATGCCATGTTTACCGAAGGATACAAGATTCCTGATTAGGTAGTAAGTGCTTTTAATAATCATGAAAAGCATGATTACCAACTCAACTATAAGGTATGAAATACTTTACTGTGTTCAATGACTAGGAACATATATATCCAAATTTCATCTTGTGAAATAGCTAACTGTATATGGAAGAAACTTGAAGTTACTCATTTTGGTACATCCAAATTCATAGAGACAAGAAGAGCTATGTTGAGAGCTGAATATCATGGCTTCAATTTTCCATATGGAGAACCAATTTGTAAGGTAAAACAGAGATTTATGACCATCGTAAATAGCTGACAGTCAATGGGAGAAAAAGGTCTAGATGATGAATCTTGTGTGGATAAGATTATAGATATTATGCCTAATTAGTGGGAATCAAAGAGGACTAATATCAATGAGAACAGAAAGTTTACTCAAATTTCTCTTGATGAACTATTTGGAACTCTTCTTCAACATGAAACTAGAATGAAGAGAGATGCTGACAACATAAAAAAGAATGACAATAGTAGTGTTGTTTTTAATACAACATCAAATCACATGAATGCTAAGACTCTTGAGAGAGTAACTAGATCCAAGTCTAAGAAGGTTAACATCCAATCCGAATCTAGTGAGATTGAAGTCTCAGAAAATGAGTTAGCTAATCTTGATCGATGAATGAACAAGATAGCTGGTCAAAGAAATTTCGAATCCAAGTATCATAAGAAGGAAAATAAAGATAAGAAATATTCAGAGGTCACATGCTATGAATGCAAGAGAAGTGGTCACATAAGACCGGATTGTCCCTTTTTAAAAAGAAAGAATGAAAGGAGAGGCATTCTGAAAGATACAAGAAGAAGTTCTATAAAGGTAAAGCTAAGAAAGTCCTGAAAGCTAATTCTACTTGGAGTGCTAGTTGTGGATATTCTTCCAAATGTGAATCTTCTGAATTTTATTCATCAGCTCAGAAGAATATGGGATTCATTGCTACTACTTCTTTCCCACATACCCGTCTAATGGCCAAGGTACGCTCTGCCGAGGCTTTAACAAATTTATCTCTTCATATGAATTACTATTCTGAAAATAGTACTTCTAATGAAGATACATCATCTTCATTAAATTAAGAACCTTCATATGATGAATTATCTAGATTTTCCAAGATACTTGAAGCAAAAAATTGTAAAATTTCTAAAAAATTAGGCAATGAAAATACTAGGGAATAAATTCATAAAAAAGTGATTTCATATATTACTGCAAATCATAGAGATAAAGAATAGATTTTAGAAACACTTTATAAAGGTTTTTAGAAAGAAATTCTGATAAGAAAGAACTTTATAATGATATTAAGAATGCTATTTTAAAGATGAAAGTTTTTTAGGAAAATTCTAACTCTAAGGAAAGTATTCTTGAGGATAGGAATTTTGTCATCAGACTAAAATCTGAAATATTTTCTCATTAGAAGCTTCATGAAAAATTAACCTCTGGGAAGGGAAATTTTGACAAGATGTATTCTCAAATTAAACCTCAAGGAGACACTAAAGGATTAGATTATACTCACCAAAAACTGATTTTCAAAAACAACTATTTCATTCCTTCTAGATACCATTTTTGCACTAAGTGTCAATGTGGTGGGCATTGGAAGAAAAAGTGTTCTTTGAATAGAGTTCAGTATCTTGGGTTTCAAAAAGAATATTTTTGTAAACAAATGTGGATACCCAAAAAATTTTAGTCTAAAAATTCCAGATCCAAGCAAGTCTGGATTTAGAAAACCTAATATTATTCTTATTTTCAGGAAAATAGAGAAAGTACCAATAGTAATATATGGTACATGGATAGTGGGTGTTCCCATCATATGACTGGTAACAAAATATATTTCAAAAATATTATCAAGACATAGGAGGAAAAGTAAAATTTGGAGAAAATGATCAGGGAGAAATTATTGGCATAGGTAATATTGTTATTCTTGGAAAAAACATTGATTTCAAATGTTTTGTTTGTCAAAGGTCTTAAGCACATCCTCATCAGTATAAGTCAATTATTGGATGAAGGATATTTTCTGAATTTTAGGAATGATAAGTGCTTACTACACAATTCCAAGGAAGAGTTTATTCATTCTACCCAAAGGCAAGAGAGTGTATACACCTTGAACTTAGAATACCTTATGATCCAAGACTTTCCTTGCCTGAGTGCAATGGAAGATCACTCTTGGTTATGGCATAGAAGGTTAGGACACAGTAAGCTTAGGAACTTATGTAAACACACACTCATAAATTACGGCTTGTATTTTTTTAAAGACTCAAATTTTGTGTGATAACACAAGTGACATTCCCCTTTGTAAAAACCCTACACATCACTCTTGTGCAAAGAACATAGACATTAGGCATCACTTCCTTAGGGATCAAACAATTAAAGGAGATATCATTCTTCAGTTTACCGGAACAGAAAAAAATCTTGCTGAAATTTTCACATAACTTGTACCTTTTGATGAATTTGAATACATTAAACTGAAGTAAGGAATGATAACTGTGAGGTAATCTTCCTTCATTAACTTCTTGTTGAAGAATTCTACTTACAGTAATAAACTCCTTTTCATAGGGGGAGTACATTTGTTATGAATGTTTTTTTAAAATCCTTCATATTGGTGTTTTTCATGTTAATTGTAATAACGTATTTTTTTTTGAAATTTTCAAAATGAATTTTTCGTACTGGAAATTTTTGTAATGAAGATTTCATACTGGAAATTTGTGTATTGAACTTTTCTTACTGGAAATTTCCGTAATAATGTTTTTGTACTGGAAATTTTTGTAATGATGTTTTCATATTAGAAATTTTCGTAATGAAGTTTTCATACTGGAAATTTTCATAACGAAGTTTTCTTACTAAGAATTTTCATAATGAGAATTTTTTAATGAGAATTTTCGTAATGAGAATTTTGGTAATGGGAATTTTCGTATTCATTTTTTTGATAGTGAGTTTTCGTAGTGAGTATTTCGTAATGAGTTTTTCGTAGTCAAATTCTCTTCAAGAAGAATATCACCTATTACAAATAAACTTCTTAACCAATCCGAAAGGTATGAATTCATTACTCAAGTTTTCGTAGTGATTTTTAGTTGCTGGTATTTTCTTTTTCTTATAAAATTTCTCGGATTCGTTTTTTTCTTAAATCCAAATGGTTTCGTTAAACCTCATAAGATCAGATTCAAAATTTCCTTGTGGGTATGATTTCAACTGTCAGATGAGATCAGAGAAATTCTTAACCGCTAGATTGATTTTAGAAGTTGAATGTTCAGCTCCATAGCCTATATAAAGGGCACCCCAATTTGTGTCCCACATCGATTTCAGGCTCTCGAGTGCTGAAACTCTGCCTCTGCTCTTAAAGCCCGTTCCGAATCTTTAGTGCTCCTCCATTCCAAATGTTTGTAGAAGAGGATTCCGAAGATATGTCTTTGAAGAATCTAATCTCAAAATGGTTAGTCTACAGGGAAATGTTGGTTCATCCGAACTTTTTCAGTGAGTATGATTCTTTAATATCTAAGAATGTCAAACTCAATGGTTGGGAAAATTTTTGTGTATCCAAACCAGGTGATCAGAATGCTATTTATTCTGATTTTCTTGTAGAATTATATGAGTCGATTTCCTTCTATGATGAAGATGGCAGAGAAAAGTTTTATTTTAAAAGCTACGGTAAGACATACAAGTTATCTTGCACCAAGGCTGCAATCTTTGTGGGGATCTCATATGATAGTGAGGTAGAACTTTGATCACATAAGTTACTGGATGTGCAAGTATGTTTTATCAAATTCAAAGAAATGGAATGCCTTAGACTTTAAGATGAAAAGACAACAACGATTGCTCATCTTTCAACCAACAATTGGATTCTGAAGTTGTGGGTTCAAGGTTTTTTTGTTCCGAGAATAGGGGATAAGGATAATCTAAAGAAAAGTGATATCTATATCTTAGATTTCATGGTAAATCTAGGAATGGTCAATTTTATGAGGCATGTTATTATTATAGTTCATAATATCAAGAATGGAAATTTTAGAGCTCAAATCATTATGTATCCTGCTCTTATATCCAAGCTTATTATTCAGTGTCTTGATTCGTTCAAGGTTCCTTGAAATTCCAAGCCGAGAATTTGTAAGATGATGCTGATAAGTGATGAAACCTTGAAGAGGATGAAATATGGTTTTTCAAAACAGTCAGGTGAGTTTTACGATCTACCAGAGGAGGAGGCAGAAGCCATTCTGGAAAATATAGAGAATGCAGAACCATCTAAGAAGGTAGGGAAGAAGAGGATGCTGAAGGAAGTGGTGGCTAAAGACAGGACCCCAAAAGCTAACGAAACCCAATCAGCACCTCCCATTCCAAAAAACAGAATACATATCTAGATGAGGTAGCTGTTAAGTGGAGGGAAGATAAGGAGAAGAAGAAAAAAGGGGATCCACAGTTTGGATTGGGCCCTACTGAGACTAAGGCCTTAAGAGAAAAAGTTGTAGATGATTTAGAAAAACAAGAAAAGGAGAAAAAAATGATGATGAAGATGTCAGAAGAAAATATTGTTCAATCTCTCTTGAAATCCATAGAAGTAGATTCTGAGAAGATTCTTGTTCCGGAAACATTTATTGTTAAGCCATTACCGGAGACCCCTAGATATAATTACGTCACTCTGGAAAAGTCTAAATGGAAAGAGGTTGTTGAAGCAGTACAGAAAGAAGTTGTTAATGATGTATAAGAAGAATTGATTGAAAGAGAAGAAGAAGAGGAGGAAGTATAAGAATGAGAAGAATAAGTATAGGAAGGAAGTGGTGATCTAGATGACTTTATTAAACAAGTGGGAGAATATCAAGAGAAGAAAAACCCAACAGAAAAACTACCACTCCAAACATCTGAGTTAGAGTCTTCAAAGATAGTCACTCTGAGAAAGGTATTTGAGGAAGATGGTAATAGAGACGATGACAAGGAGTAAGAAAAAGAAAATGAATTATCTGATGAAGAAATCTATGAGAGGAATTTTCTTGAAGAAAGAGAAGAGAAGGAGAAACCAGACGAAGATAAGATTGTTCAAGTATTTGAAAGTGAGGAAGAATCTCCTGATGAGGCAGTTCCAGAAGTTGATAAGGGGAACCAAGTGCTTATGGACAGCCCCAACAAAATACATCATTAGGAAGAATATTGTTCGTGGTTCTTCTAGAAGAAAGCTGGCGAACATTGAAGAATAAAAATCCACAAGAAAGGTGTCTGATTCGGAATCATCAGTACTGGGTCATGATTTTTTTGTGGAATCTTTGAAGAAGTTGGTGGACACCATTCTAATCTTTCCCACCATAGACTCCAGATGCCAGATGATGAAACATATCCAAAATTAGAAATCTGAATCATTATCCATGGTGATGGATAAGTGTGTGAAGATTGAGACATATCATAAAAATTTTCATATCAATTATGATGTTCACAAAAAATCATGCAGCAAAATCACTCTATGGTCAAAGAAAGTTAATGATGACTTGGCTGAGTTTGATCATTTTCAGAATGATGTAAAATATGAGTTTGATACCGAGGATTCCAAGATTATGAATCTTTAGGATATGCTGACTAATGAACAAAATAGTCAGAATTAACAGGTGAGGGATTTGAATGGAAAGCATAACTCAGTTTCTCAAAACTGGAAAGCAGAAAAATATTTCTGTATTGAGTTTTAAGAGAAGATGGATAAGCAAGATGAGCTACTAAAAATGTAGGAAGAGGACATGAAGGCTCAGGAAGATGTCCTGAAATCTCAAGATGAAAGGATAAAAGATTTGGAGATGAAAGCAGAGGAGGATCAGAATGACTTGAAGAAGCTGAAAGCATTGTTGAATATGTTAATTCCCAATGAAAAGGAGGACAAATAGACAAATCCTATTTTTTTAATTCTATTTTTTGTAAAAATATTTTCATCTCTAATGAAATTTATGGTTGGTTGTATCTCTTGTTGTTATAAACTAATGTTTCAGCTACCTTTTTTCCCATTCCTTAATTTTTTATGAAAATCACAAAGGGGGAGAAGGTCAAAGAACTACTCAAAAGAGGGAGAATGAAAATTTTATAAGTCAATAACTATCCTTAAATAAGGTGGATCTTATCTAAGGGGGAGTTTCTCATTAATATGTTTTTCATTTCCAATAATAATGAAAAATATATTCAGGAAATTCAAAATAAAATCCTTAGAGTTCCAAAGCCTAAGGGGGAGTTAGTTGTATTCAACATCATCAATGAACAGGGGGAGATATGTTTTAATTCCAAAGTCTAAATAAAATATTCTAAGTCCTTAGGTTCTTTTTCGAAAGGTTGTTTGTGATTTCCGAAAAGGGGGAGATTTTTGGGTCAATCTGGTGTTCCTTATGAATTTTCCATTACTTATTTTTTTTGAAAATCACAAACACCTTATACTTAAGCAAATATATATTTTACTTTTATATGGAAAATTTCATTCCTTAAAGAAAATTTAACCTAACCTAGATTTCCATATACATATCAATATTTTTCTTAAGTATAAAAATAAGATTCATACCGAAACCACGGAATCATATAATACTTAGATATGAAGCATTCTGTTTTAGGATCCAAATTCTGGATACGAACTCTAATGATGTTCCATTCCGAATTCTAGATACAAAATATAATAAAGTTTAACTCCAAATTCTGGATACGAACTCTAATAAAGTTCCACTCCGAATTCTGGATACGAACTCTAATAAAGTTCCACTCTGAATTCTGGATACGAACACTAATGATGTTCCACTCCGAATTCTGACTCTAAACTTCTATGAGTTTGACTCCAAACATCTACTAGTTCGACTCTGAACTTTTACCAGTTCGAATCCAAACTTCTATAAGTTTGACTCTGTACTCTGTAAGTTCTAATTCTGAATTCTAGTGAAACCAGACTCCAAATTTCCTGATAACTTCAGAATCCGGATTTCTACATAATTTAGTTTCCGAATTCCTATAAAATAGAATCCGAATATCTCTTTATTATAGACTCCTAATTCCATTTTTTTAGACTTCTAACTTTTGTATTCTTACATTCTGAACTTTAGTATTTCTTATACTTATACTTGTTTCATTACAAAATGATGGCATGTTTCCAGTTATTTACTAACCATTGGTTGAGTGAAACATGTACAGGTCCCTCCGAAATTCAAGGAGAAATATGACTATTGGAGGAGGGAGCCGACTGTTGGAGCTTCACCTCTAAATAAAAGCTCATTTGAAAGTCGATATATAACTTTGACATCTTTGAGATCTGTGCTTACATGTTGTTGAAGTGATTTATAGATAGATATGCTCTTATCAACTCTCAAAGCATCGTGCAGAAATTTTGAATAGCTTGTTCAAAATTTTCCTTGTGCAGACTTGCTTCATGCGACTCCGATTGTTTCCAATTACAATCGAGGGCTTCTTGGGATAAGAATATAGAGGTTCCAACCCCTTGAAGTTGAGGTCTTCCTTGCTGAGGAAGATAGAGGTGCCGACTACCTTATAGTTGAGGGCTTGCGGGGATAGCAAGACAGACTCTAATATTCATATCGAGGGCTTAACCTGGTATGGGTAAGACAGAATTTCATGAAAGTATAAATCAAGGGACCTTTATCCATGGTTGATGGATACCCTTCTCTTTGGGATAAAAGAGTTATTTTTTGTTACTTGAAATTTTACTCCTTGTTTTTCCACTGCATTTTGTATTGTTAAGGAATGTATAAATTTATTATACTTCCTTATTTGTACTCTGATATAGTTAGATTCTATACGCTTTAAGTTAGAATCTTAATCCTTGTAACTTTTGTTATGTTCCATTTTTTTAATCACTATTCTTAAATCTAACAAGTATTTAGTACTCATAGATGTCTGGTGAATTATCTTGTTTAACTTTGTCAAACATAACCATTCTAAAAATTCTCTTAAGGAATTTTAAAAGGTACAATTCACCCCCCTCTTGTATCTGAGAATCTCATTCTTATTTCGATCCTATGTTTGTTATCACAGAGTATATCATACTTAGAGTCATACCATCCTAAAAAATGAAACCCATCTCACCCTTTCCAACATATCAATGATTTTCTGTCATGGGTCATCGAGGGCCTTCTTTATGTTATCCCTTTGTTTAGCATTAGCCCTAACCATTATACTTTCTCACTTCATAATAGCTTTGAGGTCCCTCTCCATTTTCTTAATGGATCTTTAATTAAAATAAGAAAATTCTAGTGCTTCTTTTAACATGGACCCATGGGCCTCACATTATCCTAACACTTCTCTTTGGAAGTTTACCAAATCATGATCTCCCATATCCTCAGCCACATGATGATTCAGTTCCTAAAAAATCTATGATGGTTATTTCCTGATGAGGTGATTAATCAAATTAGGCATGGTTTTCCTCACATGATATGAGGTCTTCCCGAGCTATGAAAACCTGGTGTATAAAAATGTTCAAGAGCTACTAATCAAAGCCACCCAAACCCATTTGGGAGAATAATAGGTTGACGTTTTCATCTTTGTTGGTGTGGTTAGTTAGAGGTGTTTCAGCGGTGGGGGCGCATAATTGATGCCATGCCTGTTTTCGCACAGCTCGATGCCTCCTCATTGCGCTTGGACATTGACCCTCCCACAATGCAACATGTATATAGATATGAATCATCACTGTTCTAGAAGGAAGATTTCTATGATAAGTTACCTAAGTAGGGTTTTACCCCCAAATAGATGGTTCATCCCCTAGAACCAGGTATATGGCACTGGCTGTGACTTCCGGGAAATCTTGTGACACTCTGTTGGGGCCATCCTCATTAGGACCACAAGTGGTGTCCACATGGAGAGATTACCCTAAATCACATTCTACCTATATTTTTTGTGAATATTAACCCCCTTCCAAACACTATTTATGTTAGATGAAGTGCCTTCTCACTATAGGGAGGCATGTAGATGTCGTAGCTAGTAAAGTCAGAGCCATATGAGGAACAATCAGTGGCCTCTAAACCCGTCAAAATAGCATTCTAAGCACACTGTCAGGGTCACAAGTCACCCATAAGTAGACATAATCCAATGATATTTTAGTCGTAGATTTCATAGGGAGGATTATGAACTCCATGATACAATAAACCCACATCTTCATCTTCTATTATTTATGAAAAATAATGTAATGAGATTCTCCCTTCAACTGGGTAGTATGGAGGGGCATAATTTTCTATAGGCATCCAAATTGTATATAGAACATGTAAAGGGTATAGGGATCATTGATGGACACCATGTCAATGCCTAAAACCATCATTAAATCCCAAAGTGAAACAAAGTACGCACATTCTTTCTAGAAACTCCTCATGTTATCCGCCATTTCTCCCTGGGGAACGAGGTAATGTGTGGTGGATAGGCGTGAGAAATCACTAAAAAATTTGATTTTGTGCATAATACATAAGTATTGAGGGAGAAAAAGATTGTTTTTGGGGAGAGATTGTGGATATTTTAAATGAGAAACCCTTTCACTATTCCTATATTCATAATAGGAAATATATTCTTCCATCCAACCATATAAAAATTTGAATGGCCTGTTTATATGATTGGGGGACCTCCCTCCCTATATCTTATTTAGAAGATCATAAAGATGGGAGAGAGTGGGGATATCCATGTTTATGGGTTTGCCCTCTGCAAACATGGATGATATCATTAGAGTTCAAGATCTAGCACCAGTATATACATTCCATGAAGGGAAATTCCATCCACTCAAAAACCTAGCAACTAAGCATTCTAACTTGAGGTCGGGGGGTTCAAAGGATCGAATATTGTAGCCCTTGGTGGTGTACTAGCCTTCCTAAATAGTCATTAATTACAAACCTAGGATTTTCTCCAATAGTTGTGTCTGATCAGTTCCACTACGGTGGCCCCTTTTCCTAGGACCGTTCACTGGAAAAAACAATCCCATCCACTCATCAAATAAAATGAGTGAATGGGAATAGAGGGGTTGATCCAACAGTCACCCTACATTAATAATTCCTTTTTAAAGTAGATACATGGTTGAAGTCTTCCCTTGTTTTGGCCATTTGAAGGAATTTATCATACATATTTCAAAAAATGGGGATACCACCATATTGATAGATTCCCTAGATGATAATCCCCACCTATCTGTGAGAAAAATGTAAGGTATTGGGGCTCCAACAACAACAACTAAGCAATTAGGGACGTATCTCACCAGGATAATAGATCACAGACTGGGAAACCCATTCATCCTAATTCATGTTTAACGCTCCAAAATGGCCAATGGTTTCCAAGAAAATTTGATTCACTAAGAAAGGTTAGGCCCACTCATTAGAGAAACATTCATCTGATCATAATTCCCATTTACCAGACCACCCACCATAAAGATTGTATCGTGTAGGTTTAGTAATGGATAGATATTCCCAGAGGACTGATTCAAAATAAGTGTCACGATGGAGATGATTTCTTTGAGAACACATGGATCCCCCCTATTTGAATGCATTCTCCTGAGCGGAAAAAGTTATGATTTCCCATTTCAAAAAAATATTGTACCAATAGTGCCTCAAGGATGAATTTATGTGGACAATGGGGGTATTTCAGTCGGTCAATTGAAAAGGAACATCTTCTGGAAGGCCATTTTTATAAAGCGGTTACTGCATGGTTGATAGATATATCAGGAGATCTGGGAGACGATGATATTTTACAATATCTTCCCTGGGGGATGATGTAAGAATGAAGGTCCTCTTCGATATTATAAACCATAGCCACTCACCTTCTGATCTAACTCCCCAAGGTAAAAAGAATATCCACCTTGTTTTGAAGTCTATAGAAAATTTATCAAAAGGCCATATAATAATAATTTTAATGAGGAAATAGTTGGATAGAAAGATAGATATATGGAAAAAGGGACTTAAAAGGATGGTCTACATGGGGATCCACATACTGCTCCTAAGAACGGTACACTAAAGGCATTTACTACAAGCTGCAATAGTACGAAGAATCAATTTCATGCATACAGCCTCGATATGTGGATGGCCCAAGATGAACTAGCCTGAGGAGTAATGGATGATGAACTAAGTGGTTCATGGAATAAAAAAACCATAAACTAAGGCCTTACTATGTATATGTTCCTTGTAATCAAATTGAAATATTATGTTAGATTTAAAAAAATATGACGTTTAGTTCACTGGTTTTGAACATTGTTGTGCTGAATAGGAAACCCACATAACCATCTCACTATGTAGAAGGTTGAACATAGGTTTTAAATTCCACATCATAGTTCGAGAACTATAATTCGGTTCACAGGAAAAGGAAACTGTGAAAAATTCGGTTCATGTAACATACCCAACAGTTTGCGGGTTTCAAATTTCGTAGAAATTTTATTACGTAGAATATAATTAAACTGATGAGAGGTAGAGATCACTTTTCACCATGGGAGATGGTAAAATACTAATTACATGGGTCCCTATAAATAGGTGTGGTCCCCAGCAACTAGGCCTACCCATTCAACCATAAACTACATTAGTTTAGGAACAATTCATTATCAGAACAGCCTTTTCTTCATTCAGATCAGACCCCATTCCAATTGGGGGAATATTTAGTGTAATTAAAACATTTCAGAGGGAAGTAAATACTCCAAAAATCACTTTTAAAAAGGAATAAAATATTCCTACTTGTTTTTAAAAGTAAATGGTAGGAAAATGGATTGAAAATTAGAGATGAAACATGATTAAATTAAATGTTTCAAAGTGTTATTAGTACAACATACCATAACTAAGAAAGGATAAAGAGATTTGGAAACTGCAAACCATTAGTATATGATAGAACCCACAAGGGACATTCCCGCAGGGTGATGGCCTGCAAACCCAGGCTCTCGAAAACCATTTTGTTGGTATAATCAAATGGTGGAATTCGATATACATACAGTCTAATGAATTGAGTAGTTCTCAGATGATGAAATTCGGAAGGTTCTAGAAAAGGAATGGTGGAAAGAGCACGATGGAGACCCTAGAGGTTAGAATGGATAATTCTTATACAGAAATTATTTCAACTTCAGTTTTGAATCATCGACGAAGTGTGAACCATGGCCCAATATTCCAAATGTATAACCCACTTTGAACCACAAAACAAAAATATAAGGAATATAATAATAATTTGTGAACTGTGAACCCAATTGGTGCAATAGTGAACCACAAATCCCTCAAGGATGAATTCACTACAATCCGCAGGCTCTAGAAAACTTCATCAATGAGGCGCTATGCATAGTGAATTTCATTGTGGATCAAACCCTACATCACGTAGTACATAATTATGTGGATGGATGCCATGGTAGAATGGTAGACCACATACCACTTTTGTTCATGGTGGTCCATACCCAGGTCCACATACCACTTCGATACACGGATAACCCCTCTACCTGCCTAATAGTATGCCCTATATGGCTGTCCCCATCTCGCATGATGGAATAGTTTGTATATTGTGGTGTCTTCAAGTTTCCTTCCCCAAGATACAAACATGACCCCAAGTACTAAAAATTCCTCTTTATCTACTCCATGATCCAATCCATCAGCATCAGGCCAAAGGATCCTCCAGATCAATCAGACCTGTAAGATTAGATTTTAGGGTGCATCCGCATGCCCCTCAGATTTTAGATTCACATGGAATGTGGACTCATGAATGATTTCAACACAATGGGTTGGACCCCCAAAACGTCTCTATGTATATATTCCCATTGTAACACAGAGTTCAAACTTGGGATATTGACGTGAGCCTCCCAATTATAGAGATAAAAAATTATCACTGGATTTCCATTCAATGATGGATATTGATCAGTCAAAGTAACCACACATTCATTTCCCTTTGATGAGAGGTGACATTATTACCCTTTCCCATAACACATTTTGGGGCACTCCCAATGAGTTAATCCCCTATTCCTTTTAAAGGTGAGGAATATGAATTTCAATGTCATTCCGCAATGATTGTTTCATTTCTTCATTCCATCACACACTATTGGATCGATATGGGGCCATGTGAAGTTACTGACACACCCAAAGTTCATTCCCTCTCCCATTGAAATCATAACCATAACCTCTTCCTATGTCACGGTCCTCCATTTCCATCAATGGATAATATAAATCACACATTTTTTGAATCTTTCACACCCTTTTGTTTCTCACACTACTAATGACTCACTTATGCTTAGAGTGTTGTTACAATACAACATTTCTCGTTCGAAAATCAACTAAAAAGACTATAATTCCATCTCCAACTAGAATATGTGGTACAACTTCTTTAAAGATCAATCTAATGCTTTACCCTTCACAAAGGATACCAAAATTATTCCCTAGACAAAAGGGAATCCTCTTGGGGAGTAAGTCATGGTTCGACTCTAAAAAATGGTCTTCTTCCTAGGTGTAAAACCCAAGCTAAAAAAACTATGAGAACTATAATTCTTACTCCAACATGGATACATAGGATGTATTATTAAAGATCGAGCTCATGGGAAGGTCTCCTGAGTCAGTCCTAATGAAATTACCACACTAAGGCTTCCTATATGGTGTTAGCCCAAATTATGTTCCCCTAAATGGGAAGATCATTTTTGTAATCCCCCAGCTACCATGCCCTCATCCTGGGCTTCCTTAGATTATATGTCCCCATTAATCTAGGAATACATGGATATTGATTCTCTATTTGACGAGGATAGGTGGGATGGCTCCCAGAGATCAAAAATCGACCCTTAACTCAACCCTAATGTTCTCTGGGTCATTTGCTCGGTTGGGTCATGTCCACCCAAGAGACCGTATATCTTTTGGGAACATCATGCTACCTTGTCCTGAATCCCAACCCAAATATTAGCTAAGAACATTTTTCCTATGTATCCTCACCACATGACATTAAACTGCATGGATGGGTCCATGTCACATGACCCAAAAAGGTTATGTATTCAGTTGAGTGGCACCGAACTATAAGGGATCTAATTCCTCTCATGAGGAAATATCAAAATCCCATCTTGTGGGTCTGACCCTGACATCAAACCACCTTCTACCCATCCTTTATTTTGATAAACCATAATGATCCTCATTGCATGCCATAAGTCAGCATTGTATCTATATCATCAAATCCATGTATATCCATGATGATCCTGTAACCCAGGGGTAACTAGAGGATACAATCATGGAAAAAAAGAGTCATGAATATATTAACATGGATTAAATATTTAATAGATTCCGACAGTAGGAAATAATTCCCTCAATGGGGAGTGATGAGCCCCACCACCCATCCTATTGACTAGTGGAGTCCTAAAGTGTCGTTGGCCAAATTGTCATCCAACAAGCACCGGTCAATGGGAAGCAGGTCCATGAATCATGTGTAGATGAATGGTTCGTTGTAACTGGATCCATGAATAAACCCATTTGAGACCATATGAGAAATCATATCCTTAGAGGACAAATTTCACAAATACCTAACCCCCTACAATCACTCACCGGGTCCATTTTATTATGGCACCTCTCTCGTAATATCTAAAGGATATACTTCCCGGTCCCTATAGGGTAAATCCAAACCCTCCTAAAGGATAATGATGTGAATCAGTTCAAAAAAATCAATACTTTATGTTCAATATGATAATAAAATAATTCTTCTATCCTATTGGACCATTTTTATCCCCAAAAATGCCCTCCCTGGGTGGAAACATTATCTTAAATAGGAAACCATACTACATAGGCTGACCACATAGTTTTGAGAACCATGTTCCTATCATGCATATTATTTCTATCAACACGATTCAAACACTCAAAATCTTATCACACATTTTCCTCAAATAGTGTGCAACCCGTGCACTCGGTCCCTAACACCAAAATTATCCCACATGTTTTTTACTTTTTATCTAATGGTTTATGGGAAAATTTTCTTTAACCATGAAACAATATTGGAAAAAAATGATATCAATCTTCCCCTATGGCCATTCTTACATATAGTTTCATTCCAAATATTTCATCATTCCGGAATACAATCAAAATATCAAAAAACATGATAATTTAAACAAGTAACTCGATTGAAAACTGACATGAAAATAATAAACTATGAAATCAAAAAAATAAAAAGGATAAATTAGGTTTGATCTTAACATATTAAACCTACATGAATAATATGAGTGTCTATTATTACAACAACACCATCAAACCCCGTGAAACATTACTCTTTCAGACTAGTTCTCTGAATATCCATATTTGTGTTTTGTTGACCAATTTCGAAATAATCGTCATTTTCATAGGGATTTTTGGATTCCATGGAAATTTATTCACTCTCCTTCATATAGTACATTGAATACCTATTTTCTCAGACCCTAAATCCTATAATATTGTTTTCAATTATGATCAATTAAACATATCATTTTTATTTAAAAAATTATATGTACAAACCTTTACCTTATTTTTGGAAGCCTTCCACTCACCTATTTGAAAGGATTATATATTAAGATACATTTATTTTTTTATGTTCTATATATTATTTTTATGCTCATAGTGAAATTTGATGCAAATGGATTTTATTTCAGAAAAATATTATTATAATGTTGTAAAATTAATTTCCTGAAAAAATGCCTAATTTTATTTATTATTTTTATTAATTTATTTCTATCGATCTCATAAACACTGGCTTAAACATTCATGTTTAGTTCTTCTTTATCAGCATCAAACATTTAATTTTATTTTTCATTTATTTTATTTTATTTCTCATGGTATTGTGACTATCCCATGCAGAATAATGGAGTTTGTACAATATCCAACGAATGTTTTTTCCCTTTTTCTTTGTCAGCACTACAGTGTGAAAATTTAAATTTTTTCTTCACATGAAAAAACAAATTATTTTCCTCATATGAAGAACAACTTTAGTTTTAGTCTGACATTAATTTTATCATTAAAATCAACATTTAATTACTTATGTGATTCAAAATCATCTTAGAGCATATATTTTTTTGAGGCCTTACATTACCTGAATCTAATTATGATTCTTCATCCTTATTAAGCCTTTTTTTCGAAAAATAGCATTAGTCACAATAGATGAAACATTTTAGTGTTTTCTTACTATTTCTCTTCCACTATCCACATACAAATTCTTTTTATTTTAGATAATAATTTTGATTGATTTAAAAATTATCCTCATCATCTTATACTTTAGAAACTTCAGCGCCTACATCTACAACATTTCCTTTTTCGCATGGATTCAACATCCATTAAATATATTACCTTTTATTTGAAATAATGATTATTTTTCATCACCTATGTTATCATTAAATTGTGTAGATCATAAAATTTAAAATATTCTCATTATTATAAGTATAATATTTTCAAAATCAATACTTTTTAGAAAACTCATCATAATGTTTTTTAGAATTATTGAATCATATAGCTTCTCACAAAATTCCTAGATTATGTTCACAATATCATTTCTTCCTATAATGAATTATCTAATAATCTTGTCATCAAATCTCATTAAAAAATTAAATTTCATACTAGAAACATGATTGTTCTTCTTCCCTAACATTAACATTACCATATTAATTTCTTCATAACATGTCACCAATAACCATGGATGCATTTAAACCCAAGAAAATAGGGTAAAGTTTTTATACTATAGAGATAAAATTGTAATTTTGTGCATTTCCATCTACTTCCAATGACCACTTTTTAATCAATTGTCATAGAAAATTATTCACAAATGGTTTGAAGAACCACAGTTTTAGCATCTCTTGCTTTTAATGAATGTTATTTATTGTACGATACCATTATATTTATCTAACTATGATAATTATTCCCATGAATATTGGGAAATCCTTAGTTATTAATACAATTAATATTCTTCAGCTATCGAAGAAGTTATTTGTTCTATTGAGGGAATCTCAATTTTATATCACATTTCATGTCTTATTCCTGATAAACCACTGATTGGGGGGGGGGATCCCTAATACCCATTTACGGATTCATCACATTTTAAATTGAATCACTTAAAGTATTTATACTCATAGATCAAGTCACCAATATTTACCATTGAATCACATCATATGATGTGAAAATGCAATAAACTAACATAAAATGTCTAGATAGTTTGGAATAAAAGTACTCTTCTTTCTATAACCAGTTATTTGAGAAGGGTACAGATTCATGAATATTAATCAAGTGATTATGACTATAGATGATTCCAAAATGATGATCATAGGGTCCGTCAATATTCATCCACCCCAATATCTAATAGAATTATGCAATTTATTTCCATCACCAACTTGAAGAAGTAATTTTCTTATTCAATAAATATATGATACCAAAATATTTTCTTCATATCCTAGGTTTCATGAACCCCATTTAGAAGATAAATATTATTCCATGAGTAGTTGGATCAACCATCTTACCTTTATGTTTCATTATAATCATAATAATTGGTTCATAGCTCTACTATTTAAGAAACTCCTTCAATATATTCTGTAATCCATATTCACCAAATTTTCTTTGATAGAGGATGTATTGACTTTTCACATAATTTTACTAAAAAATAGATGCATTTTCTCTCTCTTCTAAAAAAATAATCTCCATCCTATAATAAATATCAATTTTTTTAATTTTTATAATGATTTTAGCTTCAATTTACCTTTCACATAATATTTTATATCTTTCTCAGTGATTTCATTTTTATAGCTTCAAAAAATTGATGCTGGTTATCCATTCCTTTTTATACTGTTAGAGGTAACTTTTTTTCAATTAAAATATAGATAATTTTTCATGTTTAATATCCCAAAATAATTTCGTACATTAATTATCATTCAAATACATGAACTAATAAATTAATAATCGGGATTTACTAGAGCGTTAGCCTTATTGAAATATTTGAATCATCATGTTTAAAATTCTCACACGGATCAAGAATATTTCTTAATACAACACCTTAAATCAATAAGATGATTTAGGAATTATCCCATTTTTTAGTGAGATATTTAATTAATAGTTGTTTTCATAGATCCTTAGTTTTATTTTTTTTAAATAACTTATTATATTAAAGACTTCAAGAAACCATAAATGTGAATATATGTAGAAAGATAGACTATATAAAATATATATAGGATAAAAAGTACAAAAACTCATTAGTTTATATTAAACCCATATATAATATAAATTTCTACGTGATATTATTTGGATATATGAATTTATTTACATCATTAAATTATATAAAAAATACAAAAGAAAATAACAATATGGACTCCAACTTCTTAAGATTTGATATGAGAATAATTTTATCAAATGTGGTGTATCCATGTCATCGTTCTATAATAGTGAATCAGTAACAGGATGAATATATATTTTATCATACATATGAAATAATCAATAATTTGTAGCATTTGAATGTCTTTATTTGATTAAATGATTTTACTGGGTTATATTATTTATAACAGAGTCATTTCATGATCATCATATAAATGAATCTCATACATAAAGACAACCTCAGCCTTTTCTTCCTTCAGGGTTCAATTTCTTGATCATGGATGGCGAGATCTAAAAATAACATGGATTTATTATGATAAATGTGGTACACATTTTTATTTATACATGAATATATAAACCATATTTTGGTTGAACATGGAAGAGAATTCCCAATTCACATAGTGTAATCATTTTCTCAAAATATATAACTTTAATCAGGCTGAAAATGTTATATGCATTTTATTAAATGATTGGATAATAGTACACCATGGCTCTGTGATCCCTCTATGTTCATCATCTTCTTTGAGGTAATCTTAATATGTTATGTTTTTTTTCTTCACCCTCAACCTGGAATGTGGTCCAACACATATATACACATCCCATCGACTATATACATGAGACATTCTTCACTTGAAAAGGCCTGATATACCACTTATAGTTCAATCACCTAGGACCATAATACAAGATCTATGTGTTAGCCCACTCATTCTCATATTACACCTTATATACCACTTGGTCTAGCTCTATTTTTGGGTTGAGTTTTCTCCCTTGTGTATGGTAAATGTTATGGTGCCTATGGAATGTATGTTTTTCAGTTTGTTTTGCAATTTAAAAATATATATGTGTAAAATTACACCATATAGTAATTAAAAAACATACAACCTCCGTATTTATTGTTTAATAATTATATATGAATGTTCATCAAGGTCTATCACCATGTTTCTTATGTACATATATATAGTCAATCATGAATGACATCCAATTGTGTTTCCTCATTAATCCACCTTGACACAATATGAAAAACATATTGAACCATTGAAAATAAGTTCAACACGTACATGAAAACAAAACAACACTTATAGAATCATTCACCGCTAAAGACACGTGATGGAGGGATGAATGGTGTAGAAATTAAATATATGTGGGTTTATTCAAATCACATTTCCGATGGAAACCGAAAGAACCTACACCCAAAAAATATTGAAGTCCTTAGGCTTAGAAAAGTCAACGAAATGAAATTCCATATTTTATCAACTAGTTTACACTATGAACCACTTGAGGAATATAGACTTGAATAGCACACCAAAATTCTCAGTGTTAACAATTGGTTCATTCAATGAAAATCTCTGAAATTGGTATTGTCTCATTTTCATCCATATGCATGGATTAGAATCATTATCAGTGTGTTAATGGTTACAATATGATGAAATGAATACTCCATGGTCCCCATACCATATATGAAGTCCAAGAAATCAAAAGAGTGGTCTTGTAGGACTAAATTTAAGTAAAAAATAATTATATTGATAATTTTAAAAGATTATATTTCAACTTTGATTGTTTATTCCAAAAAAATTACCTAATACCAAAGAATTCCCCCAGGGAATTTACAACCCATAATGACATGGGTTTTTAAATACTCCCCACTATAGGTCTTCTCTTCCTCAACAATCATCTAGTAGTCTAATAGAGAGAACCAAAAACTACAACAATAATGTGTTCCCTATATAAATACCATATTCTACATCTAATCATCAATCACCCCTACCACTACATAACTATAATGAAAAACCCTAGATCCACAATATATTTAAAAAAAGTTGTATCTAAATCCAACACCACATCATTCATATCTTGAAAAATGATCCCTAATAGTTCCCAATATCTCCCAAGACCACTCCTCTTATCCCAATGATACACTGTCAACATACAACTCAAAATGCCTTAACTCCAGATGTCATATAGTAACCATTAATATTCCCACACCATTGTATTATCCTAAAATCTAGTAGAATTATATAGATTCATAATTGAATACAAAAATAACCATTATGATATCACCATTGATCACCAACATAAATTTGATCGAACTCTTCATGAATCACACATTCTCCTAGTCCATCATAATGAAAATTCAAAATATCTATAGAATATGACTTATAATCTTCAAAATTTATATATCATTTGTAACCATGTATCAGTGGATCTTACTACACATCAACATTCGTTAACCTAATTGACCTTATACTAATCAGCCCTTCTACCTTCATGATCTATTCAAAAAGGCATTCATTTAAAAAAAATCACTTTGATTTCATCAACCATTGTAGAATAACTATTATTTTAATAGAAAATGTAATAACCTATATGGATCATGTTTTATACATCAACAAAAATTTTTATTGGATGTGAATGTATTTTTATTACATACAACTTACACCAACATCAATTCTACACTTCTCCTAACAAATAGGAATTACATTCTCAATGTACAATGGTACACTCCCCACAATATGGATATAGTTAAAGAACTCTTGAAGAAATGAACCAACATGTTTCAAAAACTACTCAAAAACAACTCTTCATATTCCATATCAGGATGTCCTGGAAAACTCACATTTCAGGGACTAATACCTTTGTCTATCAGACACACCCATGTCTCACCATGCCACTAACAGAAAATTAACACTCATTTTAATCCAAAACATGAAAAAAGTTCATTGAACAAACATATGTGAAATTCACCAATCCACAAAACAATTAGTTTCAATATATAACTAGCATGTAATAAACCCAAACATTCTGAATTTTCACAAAATAAACATTATGAATCACTCTCCTGCACCAAAGGTATATTTATTCAGTGATAACCCCCTCATAGGTTTTCACTCACGATCATACTAAATATCCCACAAATTTAATTACTACATAATATTGTACAACCTTATCATACACCAAAATTGCAATTTGATTGAGTAATAAGATATATAAGAACAACATATTCATCAAACCTACCTTCTTTGATTCTCAAACATTGCTAAGAAATCCCAATTCCAATATATCACACTTATTCCATTATTAACTACATAGGAACCCTCCACAATGGAATCATTCTGAAACCATATGTTTCTTCCCACCCGATTATCACCGTCATAATAAATCGACCATGAATCCATCCTATCCTTCCCTCTCAAAACAACACATTGAAACCAAAATCAATATTTGTTCTTCAACTCCAATATTCCAATGGAATTTGGTATACCATTCATAAACATTATGTTTAATTTTTATAAACATACACAAATATTCTTTATGGGAAAACACTATAAAATATGTTGATTACCCTTAATAAAATGGAACTAATTTCCTTGGATAACCTCAGAGACTCACCATTCTTTCATCGAGCCAATATTTGGGAATTAATGCAGTAACTAAACCACTGAGTGTCACCATATATCTCTTATAAAAGGGACTACATTCCCATCAATGAAGAACCTCCATCACTAGTAACCACATGAACATACATATGAAGAAACAGTAGATGGTTTAGATTAGTATAATCATAATAAATGTTATATGCTAAAATTTTATATAATTTGATAAAGATAGTTTGTATAATTAAATCTTTTTGTCCTAAAATTAAATCACATACTAGATGATGCATGTCATGTGTGTATTACAATCTAAATTTAATACATGGACAAAAGACAATTTCATATGGAACATAATCCAAAAGCATAAATAAAATATTTGGTAAACCTATCATAATAAATAAAAACATAACACCAACAGAGAATAAAAATAATAATAATCTTGTAGCCATGGTAACCATGAATTACTACCTGAATTGTGGTAATTAATCACCCATTCAATTTCCATTATAGTATTCAACACATTCCTTGACCACCTATAAACTATCTCCATATATCATGTGATAGAACAAAATATTTTATTCCAAGTGGTCATACTATATTCTAGAACCACCATATTTTATAGAATGAGAGATACCTCAATCTCACAGACCCATATAATAGTGGCTTTAGGCAACTGGTGGGGGAATAATCTATACATCTGGGAGAGTATTCCATTTAATCAAAAAGATATAATTTTATAAAGAACCATGTTTCCAAAAAACAATAATATTATATATATATATATATAATCATATTTCTATAATAGTGAAATTATATCATAAAGGCCCACATGAATACATTCATACAATGATATAACACTAGTATGTTCCCACATATTATAACTAAAAAATAAAACCCAAAAATGAAAAACCTTAATACTCTCCCTAGTCCTTAAACACCACATCTAAATATTCGGTTGTATGTACTATCCTAATCCACTACACATCCAATGATCATCATGAAATATGACATTTGGTCTTCATGTGAACCAAATTTCCAAGGTATGGAGTGTTAAATATATCATAGTAGGGTATTAAATTATTAATAAAGATATACCATCATAAATTTTTATGCATTAGGAAAATAAAAATTTCCAAAAAAAACACCTCAGATTCTATGTACTAGCCCAAACACCAAGACAACTTATGAATTAATTTATAATGTGTTAATCTATCTGTCATGTCAAATGACTATAACTACATAGATTCCAAGACAGAATTCAATTGACCTCCTCATCAGTATATCTTCACCCATTTCACCAGATGTCCAACTCTTTCCCAAAAAATCATTCATAGGATTAATCCAAACCTCATTCCATTGTCCATATGAATTTGGAATAATCATATGTATATATCTTATTTCAATCCCTTATAAAAAAGAATGGTCATTCAATTGTATCTCACATCATGGTATGTTCCAAACATCTCATGTTCAGTCCACTACCATGACCTAATCCTATTAGGTTATGGTTCATAATCCGTGTCTCACATAACTACATAACCAATCCCCTTTGGTAGAATTTAATAAATGACTACACAAGAAAAGTTTTAATGTCTATCTTCTGAATAAAATGATGACCTATCCATATCATGAGTTTTACTCTTATTCAACCAATTACAACATGGTTCATATTTATGCACACAAGGATTCCATCTCTCTACTGAAATTCTAGTCATTAACTACCTCAATTCATACTGATACGTGACTAAGGATTGTCTCCCCCATGAATATCTATCACCCATCACAATTACACAAATGAAAACAAAATATTTGATTCACATCCCATCTTATATATCAGTAGCTTATCTTAGGGATGCTATTTCTAGAGACCAATCAGAACATATTTGAAACATCTAACCATTAATTTTACAGAATACAATCTATCCCCTAGACCCATCGTGACTTCTTCTCATAAATAAATTTTCATATTAGACACCCATAAGTGAACGAATTACCTGATGTCTAATCCAAACCAATAACATAAGTTCTAGTCTAACGTCAAAAACCCACCTCAATTATCTAAGTTTATCTACAAGGGTTATATCCCCTACCAATTTCTATAATCCCATTAGAATATAAATTACATGTACAACAAAAAACCCATGACTCAAAATAGGGTCCCATCTCATATGTTCTAATAGAGATATCTCATACCACAACTTGATTGAATCATTTCTTTATCACATTTAATATGATTCTAAATGACTCACCATGTTTACAATGCTAACCAAGTCACAAACCACCCTCAAATGGGTTCCCCTCATTAAGTTTGAGACATGAATTTTACAATCTATTATAACGAGGCCTTATCCTCTCTAACTAAGAAAACTAGTCCTAGGAAAAACATCCTAGGAATTTGACATCACATATTTTTGGGGTACTATAGTAGTACTGTAGTAGGGCACCATAGTTGTACTTTAGTAGTGGTGGCACTGTAGCTAAGGAGGTAATTTAGCAGGAACGGTAGCAGCGGCAGAACTATAGTGGCCCCAGTTAATATATCAGTACTATTCACCGAAGGGTCCTTTGGGAAAAAAATTGAATTTCAAGCAATTTCTTCAGGTCACATGGCCTTGGAACTTTAGGCTATGTAATGGGTCTCCCTCAATACAGTAAAAAGAGTTCTTTTCATTAATAATTAAATTAGGCTTCGACCCCAACTTTTAAAAAAACATATTTCATCGCAATATCTTTTAGATGTTTCCTTTCAACTAAACTGACATCCCCACCCCCTATCAACATAGTTAGTAGGAAATCAAAACATACCCAATTGACAAGGACAAGTAATTATGATAATAATACACCCAATATCAACATACTTTTTATCCTTGAACTCTTCATTTCCTTATCAACACTAATTCAAAACATGACCCTCGATTATATTATAAAATAATGAATAAACATGAATACGATCTAGTATTAAAGGGAACACATGTGTCTAAAATGTAGTGATTATCTTCATAAACCCTATCAAGCCTAAACCAATACTATATATTCAATATTTGATCATGAATCAAATGTGGAACTCTATTATATTTCCATATATTATAATTTTATTATTATGAAAATTTATAAATATTTATTCAATTCAGTATAATGATGCATAAAACTAAAATGACTCACCTGACATCATGGTCACCTTGAATGCTCATAAAACTGCCCACATGTGGTCTATGGAACATCCTTAACACCATCTTGGAAAAAATAACAATTTATTAATAGATGTTTAAGTACTAAAATCATATTTGTGTGAAAAAATATTACATAAATATTGAGTTACCATACCTTATCTGGAAGGTTGATGTATTGCATATTTGTTCCTTATTAGATCTTTATATATACATCTCACATGAATTCACTATCATTCAAATGTTATTTCATAATGAATCGATGAAATATTTTCTAAAATTCTTTCCAAAATTTGATCAAAATTAACCTTTTGAAATATAAGACCATATAATAAAAGAAATTAGAAAATAATACCTAAAATATCCATCAAATCACAAGATGAATTACTCCCCACCAAGAGAAAATCAGAAAGGGATAACGTGTGTACGTGGGGGGTCTAGATAATAAGATTCATGTACATATGTCGACCTCAATTTATTATAAAAAACACGAATTCTCTGTAAATAAAAACATGTAATTTCACATGATAAAAACATTCACTTAGACATAATTCTTGGTGTGAATCCCTTGTTCATATTATGAATCTACTGAGGTAGAGGGACCAGAAGACCATCTAAAAATTTTCATTACTTAATCCCTTTATTCAAAATATAAAAAGGTCCATAAATTGGGTTCTCACCTAGTACATCCCTATTCATGTTCTAAACACTTCTTCACAATATGAATTAATTTAGGATGGTTAAATTTAGCCTCCCCATTCTTAGACCCATCTCAAATTTCCACCATAGCACCCAATACATTCTCTATTCCTAAAACCTATTCTAAAACCCTTATTTTGAGAGTTATAATCCCCATATTCTGAATATGAGTCTTAGTCCAGAACAAAACACATGAAAACCCCTAAATTTAATTTAGATGTATAATTTAAAACTAATAGAAATGTTGTTCATTAGAATACAATAACACCTTTTCTATGTGTTCAATATTAATGTTTGTTTGTGAAATTATTTTTTTAGAAATATTGTGAATATAAATCCCCTAGTTCTTTTACTTTTTTAAAAATATGGTTTTTTACTAGGTGTCAATATTGTAAATATGTTTTCTCTATGATGAATTTATTTTCAAATTCCATTTACTTCCTTATTTTTTATTGATTTTGAATTCCTAATAAACCTCTTAAACTCGTCATCTATGATGTATTTGAAAATTCCAATGTTCTTGTTTATTTATTTGATTCAATATCTTCTCGGATCAATATATATTCATTGAACAGAGATATTCACAAATATTTTCAAATTGCCCATGTTATGTCCATTTATACCACAATATAAAAAATTCTCTTTTTGTGACATTTTATCATCATTATTATTAGGTGTAGAGATCATATATTTATTCAGTAACTTGTTTTCCATTTTATACAAACTGTCATCAATTAATTTTTCAATTTTTGTGGCATATTCACTTAATTATTGAATCTATGTTGTGTTGGAAAATAAAAATATTATTTTTTATAGTTACCAATTATTTTGCAACATATACAGATATTATTTTCATTATCACATTCATTCTTACATGAATGATGATTATTATTATTAATTATATTTTACATCCTAGGGTTTGTAATTATTTTTCATATCCAATAATTCATTCTATTAGACTTCTACAGTACTCATAGGCTAAAATATTATTCCAAAATTCAATAACCATATTCCCAAACCAATAAAATCACCCTAAATTTCCAATATATACAATTTATTTTAATATTAATGTAGTATGTTCAAATTTAATAGATTTCTATACGTAGAAAAATTCATCATATTTTTGGTATTGTTTTGATTTAATGTAATTCATATAATTTTTCACGCCCACAAATTAATTTTTAGTGGCATTCTAAAAAGGTTTATCCACAAAAATATCATCACAAATTTAATTATTTAGGCACTCCTCTTTAAACAAATTAGTGAGATTATGAATATTTGGATTGTGAGTTTCCATTTTCGAAAATAAACTTATGGGCTTATACTGGTTTGATTTATAGAACATATTTAAACTAATTTGGGACTTAATAGATGAATGAATATTTATTTATTTTTATTGAGGTAATTCATTTTTTTTCAATGTGGGAGGACTTAGGTTCATAAATTTCACAATTTATCATCATTTATCCATATTATATATTGGTCACAATTAAATAGTGTTTTAATCATTAACAGATTTAATTAATATTTCAAATAACATTCTCTATTTTGGAAAAGTTCTTTTTAATAGTTAGTTATATCTTATAGTTAACTATAATTATCTTTAATACATTTTTTCTTTTATAACAAGCTATGAAAACATTAAATACACTACAATAGTATGTCACTTTTCCAATGCGTGGATTACTTTAATAAATATATCTATAGACATTTAATTATCATGAAATATTCATTAAAATATCGAAACATATATATAATATATTTTATATCAATGTGGTAAACTACTATCCTTATATCAGGAATGTTTTTTAGAGTGTTACGCCAAACTATCATCTTATCTAATACATCATAAATGGAATCAACTTCTCCAAATATATATGATTTTTCAAAAAATAGATCCTTTATAAAATTTACTATGAAAGTTACCAAATGAACTGTATCCATTTTAATATAATATCTAGAATGAGATTACAATTTGACAGATATATTAATATCTACATAACATATAAATATTATACTATAATCATCAAAATGATCTATATTATTGAAATCTTCAAAAGTACACATTACATATTAATATTTTTTATTTTGTTCTTGTTTATTTATTATTTAAAATTTTATGCACTTTATTTACATATTTTTCTTCTTTTTTTCAATGAATTAGCAGATATTTCTGATTATTCTATAAAATTTATATACATTGTGTCTTCTATATAAGGACCTACATCAAAGTACTAAAATATTTTCATCATAATGTTAAACAAATTTCGTGAAATATAAATTAGAACCAATCATAGGTTAAGCTAATCTCTAATTCCAATTAAACTTACAAGTTGATATGTTTCGAGCATATGAATGTTGGTGAATCAGGTTTTTCCTATTTTTATGAGAATCCCAATTAATCCATTAATAATTTACCGACATAGAGGTTATACCTAAATTAATTATTAGTGTATATCTGAATCCCAATTTATCCATTAATCATTTTCAGATCGGTTAATATACTTAATCCTGGATTCTATTCACCACCATAAAAGAATTCGAAAATAGGTAATTCTTCACACAATAATACTACTGATCGTAGGGATTAACATATATTATGTGTATCCTTTATGTCACAGAGTAGAACTATGATCTACCTACACAACCAAAAACAAACTTCTTCTACAACTTCTCATATTATATATACAAGTTTCATATATAATTCATTTTGATGTATATTTATGATAATTACAAGGATGAAACAGAAACCGTAGAATACATCTCTTCATCTTTGAATAGTGTGACATAACTACCCAGGTTTTTCAAGAGAGTGAGTGAATCATGGGCTATGTTTTAAATCATCTATATAAATATTCAACAGAATATATTAATTGGTATTTATCATATCAAACTATAGATCTTATAGTCGTTATATATGCAATTTATTCTTAGTCTCTTCAATTCACAACCTTAATCATCAAAACATTTGTAGGGTGTCAGCATCTCCTCAAATATTATTGACTCATATCATTGATTCAAAAACCTAATCTAACAATAGATTGTTGGTTCTATTCCTCTAATTCCTCATACTTTTTATCAAAGATCACACCATATTAGTTCTTTATCAGATTCTATATGTTTTTAATCTTCAATAGTTATCTAATTCATCTTGATTTAAAATTTTTTGATGATGCTTAATAAACATACTCATATCTCATACTTTTTTTCAATTTATGTATAGTATATAATAAATAATATTACATATATTTATATTAAAAAAAACTCAAAGGATATTGTTCTCATGATCACTTTAATCATTTTATTATGTGTGTTTTCCCACGTTCTATAGATTCCTTTTCACTCATCAATGAAAATAATTTCATTATTTTTAGGGGAATTCGTTTTTTTTTCATTTTTTAACATTTTTATTGGTTAAATGATCTTATATATTCTTATTAAAAAATGATTTTGTCTCTTTTATTTTTTCCTCATAACCATCGGCACTAAAGTTCTAAATTCATGAAATATCTATTGAAATATGTATAATCATACAATAAGTATTAATAGTGTTCCCAACACTTTTATCAACAACAAAATATAATTTGGGATTACCATTACTAAATTCAATCTAGAATATGTATATTATAGATATCATCTCAGCCTAATCTTCATCATATTTATTTATTTACCTAAAATTTTCATGTGATACATAAAACAAAAAATCATAGTTCATGATTCATCAAATATTATTCCATATGATAATACCTATTGAATTACATCTTCATTGTAAATTTATTACTCATAAATATATACAAACATCATTTTCTATTTTACCAAACACCATGATTGAATAAAATAGTTTATAAAGTCTAAAACCATGATGAACATATTTTGTCCATCGTCATGATAAAATATGATTACAAAATTAGATTTCTATAAATATAATATTTTTGTATTTGAAATTCAATAAATTTTAATATGGTATAACATATATTAAGATATTTAATCCTTAATGTGATAGAATAAAATATATATAAAACTCATTCAATGATTTCTACAGACATTATGATTCTGTATATCATTCATGTGTCGATGAGAAATTTATTCTTCTATATGGAAGGATCATGTTTATATAGTGGCTCGATGATCCGAATGAAGTACCACATCCTTTAAAAAATAATTTTACTAATGTTTTTTAATAATGTTTATTTTTATATTGATTCCCATGTTGTTTATACAATAAAGAATATTGTTTTCACTTATAATGTGTTATTATTTTATTTATTAGCATGTCATTTTTTAGAATGTATTTTCCTAAAAAATAAACCAATATGGTATAAAAAATGATGCTTATGAAAAACCTATAAAAATAAAATTTTGAACGTTATGATAATAGATAATCATTTATTCAAATATGATCATATTCTATTTAAATAAAACTAGCTCACATTTCATGTAAAACAAAAAACTTCAAACCACATTATTGGAAATTAAATAAACCTACAAAAACACATTAGATCTATTCCAAAAAAACTATTAGATAATATTAATATTAAATTTAGATAATTCACACAAATATTAACTACCTATAAATATATTGCCTTCAGAACCATTATAATGATGATGTTTTCAAAATTATCATAGTTTTCAATAGTAGTACAATAGAATATATTCATAATAACAATCCCTTATTCTTTGACTATATTTATATTATGATCTCAAAATTGTATAAATACACCTTACCAAATCCATGTATAACCATGAAACAAACACATGATAGAAATAACTCCAAGCATACACATAAATAATAATTAAATAAATTTTATAATTTATGTTTCCACTTACTTCACTTCAATTTCATCATTTAATCTTTTCCAATATATAAAATTTCATTTGAATGAATATTGGACGGCTAAATATCATCATTAACCGTATAAAATGGAATATTATTAATCATGTATTCATCAAGTGGATAATCTATCCATCGCCTAATAATGACAATTTTTTGATAACATAAAAGTGGACATGGTATATAGAAAAAACATACATTATAACAGAAAGGGGATCTTCATTAGAGAAAATAATGTGATGGAAAATCCATTTTTGGTAACCAACTTAGTCTATTCTGGTTTGATCATTTCTTATATAGATTTTGAATTTTTTTTCATTATGATATAATATGATCTATTTCATTGTATCACCTAAAATAATTACATGCCTAATTCTGTGCCATGATTGTTATAAAGATCTCAAGATTTTAACAGTCTTGATTTCTTGGTTGATCATATAATGATAATGTTATCAATGATGTAAGGATGATCCACTCATGATTCCATCTTAAAATCACCCCTATATCATATTCTACACCTTGATTATCTCTTTCCTAATCCACATATTCTTATCACCCATTTCGCAAGCAAATGATTCCCCTTATTTAACCATCCATGTAACCTTCTTTTAATTTTTATAAAATTATTAATATTAAAGAAAATAAAAATATTATATAAAAAATAACTGGTTACATGATTATAGATAAAAAATAATTTCATATCAATTTTTATTAATGTGATTTAGTTTGAATCATTTCAAATATTATAAAATAATTTTTTATTTAGAAATATTTATCACATCCACATTTGTAATTTTTTATACATTTTCTTTGTTTTATTTTATGGTTCCTTTATTTTATAATAATATTAATAAAATAAATATTATGTGTTATTATTGGAAACTTCATAAACTATTTTTTAAAACAATCAAATTTAAATTTTTATATAAAAAATAATAAAATAATAGCACTTTTATCTCCATATTTTCACTTCCAATTTCATCTATTTATCTAAATGAACAATCATATATTTCTATTATATGTATAATATTCATATATATCTCATTAATTATTATTATAATGAATAAAATTTTCTAGATTTATATTTTATATCATCTAATATAATTTATGATTTACTTCCTCTATAATACCTCATAATAATGTTATTTGACCAATTTTTTTATTGTTTGACTATATTATTATTTTATTTGATGTATCATTGTTTTTATATGGTAAAACTATTATTATTTTTTAATTTGGTATAAATAAATCCTTATTACTAAGTTGGACATGGTTCTAAATTATCATTATAGAGATTAATTTGAAAATAATAATTGGATTAATGGTAATGTGTGAGGATAAAGTTATTTACCCCACCAATGCATTGGGTAATGTTTGTATCTCATATGTTAACATGAATGGTAAATGGTTAGATATTTAAATGCATTTTTCCGGAATATATTTCTATCTATTTGGTGATGATTTCATTTTGACCAATGGCACCACACTCTCCTAGATTTCGGCCCACATGAATCTCCCTCACCCACCTATAGGGGTTCACCTTCTTTGACACTGGTTCTATTTGATCTCATTGTCTCTTCCCCTTCATGGCTGTGATTTATTTTACATGTCTCTAGGAGGTCCTCCTTTTTTGTTTCTATTATGGTTGAATCCCTTTTACCACTTCTCATATGCTCTTTCGATTTTTCTATTCATGTTATACGCTATTATGGTCTAGCATGATGGTGCCTAAGTCGGCTTGTGAGTGTGATGGTGGAGTGGGGATCTTTTGCTTCAATAAATGTTTTTGTAGTTTTCCTGTGTTTTTGGTAGGTTATTGGTGTCAATACTCTCAGAGGTAGAATATGGACAACATTCCCAAGGATTTCACATTGCAGTCGTCCAATTATTGATCTGCTCTGGCATTAGATCCCATTACTCCTCCCCTAGTTGGTCTGTTATAGTGGCCAGAAAGAAGTTTTGGGATGTGATCTTCAAGTGGTTTTGGGTTCAAGGTTGGTTGTCCTCCATATCTATTTCCCTTATGTGTCTTTGATGATTCAAATGTTTGTTGCAGTTTTTTTCGATGGTGACCTGGTTTTTTTCCTAGTTGGAGATGATATAGGTCGAGATGCTATGAGGTGGTTCTGGTGTTGTATTTTAGTTAGATTTGATGGTGAGTTAATGATTTCTCGATGTTTTGGATGAATGTTTCATTGGTGGAGGGTTGTTGTTATGTGGCTCTAGTGACGAGGATGATTGGTGAAGATAATGGGGTATTTTTTATCATTGATGATGATTGGGGTGTTGGAAGGTGTCAATGACAATGTTGATGAAGAAGATATAACAATGGTTATGATGTAGAAAATATTGATGAATGATGATATCTATCTTGGTTCGAGGTTGTGGTGGTTGATGGCTTATGGATCTTGGTGGTTTTACTCATTGTTTGAGGTGGATATTGTCGTATTTTTGAATTTTTCTTCTGAATTTTGAGGGATGCATTTTTGAATTTTGGATGTGGTGGGTTTCCTATATGTGGGAAATGAAAAAACTAATTGATCTCATCTACGGTTCCCACTTACCCAATATGTGTGTTTAAAATAATACAAAAAATGGATTTTGGGTCTATGATGATTTCTTTAGATTAGAACCTCAATATATTTTTTGACTTTTTGTAATTATGAGTGTTTCATATTCTTATTTTTGTCCACTATTTTTCTTGATTCTTGTTTTATGATTATGTATTTATATAACGTGGTATACTTTTTGAATTCAATATCATAAATTTATTTTTTTTATTTAAATAATTTTTATTACTAATGAAATGATTCCATGGTCATATTCGATTTTTTTATAAAATTTTATTCATGTCCACTTTTCAAGAACTTTTTTTATCTAATGATAAATCCTCCAATAATCATTAATATTTGGTTTCCAATTACAATGATATTTTTTAACTATATATTTTTATATTAATCTCCACTAAATTCATAATATAGAAATATGTCTATATGGGGATGATGTGTCATTCATTTTAGGGATAAAATGTATATTTTCATATATAATATTATTTCTAAATAAAATATATAAAGACACCAAACCATTAGGTTCATGGAGTGACTTTTATTTCTTATAAGTATAATAAAATTGTATAAAATTATATCAAATACATATACACTAATTAACTATTTCATGGTTTTTATCAAATAATTCATATTCATAATGTCCTATAACCATTGAACCTAATTTTTTTTTGGTAGGTGTCATTAGGTATAGAAGAACTTGAGGATAAAACCAAATCCACATGGTTGAAAAATATTCCCCTATGATACAAAATATAATTATTATTTTTCAATATTTTTATGATTCTTCACTATACTTTTTTAATATATTAAAATTTATAACTCATTGCAAAACTTCTTGTCCTAGTAATTAATTAAAAAAATCATCGAAATGGTATATGGACAAAAATTAATCTCCATTAAAAAAATTATTATATAATTTGATGATTATTTATTGAATTATTAAATTACCTAAAAGTTAATTTTTATTATTCATTATTGACCTTAAATATTGGATACTGAATTATCCGATAAAACATTTAATGGTTATGTTATTAAATATCATGAAAAATATCATACTCGATTAATGATTTTGAGAAAACAATTCAATGAAATCATGTTATTATTCATATCAGATAATTCATAGCAATATAAGGCATATGTTTTCTCGCTCTCTAACACTCTCTATATAGATCATATAAAAGTTTTGGATAATGAAATGATATATTATATTCTAAATAATCCAGTCAACATATATCGATTAAATGGGGAAAAATTAATTTTATATGGAACGAAATTCCATAATTTGAGGGCTAATTCCTAGTACTTATGGTATTTTACTCAAATATTTAGATATAAAATCAAAATTTAAGGGATAATGTTTTTATATTTCTTTAAATATCTCATGGTTATCCCCTATATAGTATGTTCGATTCTATAGTTTATCTCATACCTGAAGGCATACCTATAACTGTGTGTTCTTATTGAATGTCTACTATTAAATTGGAAGATTTGATGAAGATATTATAAAACAATATAGGGAGTCATTTCATACACTATATTAGTATAGTATAGGTTCTACACATCCAACCTCTTATGAGGAAGGATAGTTTTGTGAATCATGGTATTAATTATCATGGTCTTAACTATATAAACATAATAATGCACCCTTTTTCATTGATTGATGACTAATTCAATAAACATGATGTGTATAAATTCATCTCATATGTGTATCTATGATTTAGATAATATAAAATATTTGAAAAAAGATAGGATTTTCTTAAAATAACAAAAAATATAATAAATATATAGTATGAATTCATATATATGTTTTTTATAAGGAAAATGTATTTAACAGTCATCATAGATTTGATGAATTTATTATCAATATATTTCATATATAAATTTTTTAGTATTTATTAATGATATTACTATAAAATAAAAGGGATAGTGTTAACATGGACAACATTTTAGGGTTGTTTTGAGGAAAATAAAGAATGTGAAATTGACTATAAAATTGATCAATTTTGGATTTTTTATAATGAAAATATAACTATTGGGTCTTGTAATTATAAATTTGAGTATGCATCAAGATTATTCAATGATATAGTGGGTTTACGAATATAATGTACCAAATACTATATCAATAATCCTCTTTATATAGAAGAAAATGTTATTAATAATTATTTTTCAATAATCTAATGTGATTATAAATTGAACCATATTTTAAAAATCTAAATTATGTAAATTATCTTTGAATATTTTATTCCATATATTAGGGTATTAAGGAAAGCTTTATTAGTAATCTTGTATAAACTGCCCTTTAATAAAAATAATTGTTGATATAAAAAATTCATATCTTATTTTATGTGGTATTCATATAATGTAAAATGATAAGGATATACCTTATGACTCGCATTAATTAAATATCAAATAAAAAAATTACTGAATATAAGAAATGTAGTTATGATTGATAATATTTTTATTTTACATTCGAATGAATAGTCAATATGTTGGGAAGAAAGGTATGAATATATATAAATCATATAAGATTAATATAAATATTTACATAGATATAGTTGAACATTCATCAATGGATGTTGTCAGTGTTAATCAATTACAATGGATTTTCAAAAAATTATTCTATGAGGAGTGAAAACATGGTTGATGATTCCCCTAGAATAAATTATAATGATTTCATATACAAGATAATGATTAAGATAAACCCCAGCTACATGGAAATGTAATCGATGGAGATGGGAGTCATAAGAAGATTGAAATAATACATCCTTACCAAATAATTCATCACAAAAATATTCCCATTAATATAAAGGAGATATAGGAGGATGTTCTATATCTATAATTAAAGGTAAAAAATATAAGATATATCAATACTATAAAATTTTTTGTTATTAGATTTATAACATTAAAAAACATTCCAACCATGGAAAATTTAAAGAATGATGTATTCTATAACACACACAACTAATATATATCAATTTTCAATGTAATCAAAATATATCGATAGTTATATGAGAAAAAATGTTATTAGATAACATAAAGAGGTGGATTTATTTATTAAAAACATGATTCTTATCTATTTAGATCCATAAGATAAAATTGAATGATACATAGAAGAATAGAATGCCCACTATGAAAGGATGACGAGAAAAAATAAAAATTTTAATTCTTTGTCTACCAATAAGATATTGTTACATGTCAAAAGTATAAGGAGATGATGAAACTATTACACATACGTATTGGGATATGTTAGAAAATGAACATATACATCATCATTTGTTTGTTATTATCTTTATACTAAATTATTTTGTTTGGTTTATTCGTTATTTACATAAAAATTTTCCTCATTTTATTTCTATTTAATGTTACATCACACTCAATCAACATGAAAAGAAATTTAAAAAAATAATTGGTAAGGCTATATAGAGTACATCTTTTAATAAAATAAAATAATGAATTAATATTAATATTAATATTTTAGAGTTGTCTCAATTATAAATTCAATAAAAAAATGATGGTTTACAATAATTATCATCCTTAAAATAATTGTTTATCTAAAAGGATTATTCCGACATAAAATTTCATTTTGAGATCACTATTGATGGAATTTAATGAATTCTAAAACCAAAATCCCCAATTTTCCATGTTTTAATATACCATCTATTCCCACCCAAGCATTAACGTAGATACATTTTTCATTTTTTATGGAATGAAATATAGAGCGAAAATTTCTTAGATGATGGTCAAAATGAATGATAGTGGGAGAATATTTTTCCTAGGTAATTAAAAATATTATACATAATATTGACCAATATATTAATGCATAAAAAATATATTAAAAAGATATGTTATAAATTATTGATGTGACCAAGTGTCAATGTTTATGGAGAATTATTCATTAATATTTTATCATGGATAATGTTCATATGATTTATAAAGAACGTAATATTTTTGCCAACATAAAAACACAGTGTAAAATTTCATAATCATTATTTGGTTGTTTCATAATGATAAAAAATTCTATATATCCTTAAAAAATTATGAAAAATGTTCCCCATATAAAATTTGAGGATTTATATATATGGTACTTAATATGTTGAAAAATTTATGTTAAGAAACAATATCATTATTTCATTTAAATGGAAAATTTTAAAAAGATCGTAAATTATAAATTTATAATATTATAAAATAATAACATACACATTGTCAATGGTCATTTGTGAAATCATATAATTTAATAAGAGACATTATAACCTGAAAAGGTATATAGATAAAGGATCCATCATATATTTTCATTCAAAAATGAACCATGGAATGTGTAATTTGGGGGGGGGATGGATAATCTTTTCCCTCATATTTGAGTAAAACATTTTATTCATTAATTATTGTGTGTTGAATAAAATGTGATAAATGAAATATGGTTCTCATATTAATAATTATTTATTTCATTATAGTTAAATATTTCCTTAAAAATTGAAATTAAAAATTTTATGAAAAAGATATATAATATAAATATGAAAACTATAACATTAAACTAAAACAATGTATACTAAAATAATACATGCTCAATGTATTTGTTATCACAATATCGAACTATTATTTCACCATAGATTATAATAATATAAATAATTTGAAACATTAAATATATAATATAAATTTTAAATTATCTTTATAAACTATTTTTACAAATGTGTACGTGGTTTTACATATGAATGGAACTAGGTAATGTAACTATTATTTGATTATTTAAAAAAAGATCCCTAAATATGTTATCATTGGATAAATATTTATTAAGTATAAATTGAAATGATGATTGTATAAATTTTTTTATAAATTGAATGAAACCATCATGTAGATGTTATTAATTTATTATAAGTTAGATATTAGACATATAATTAATATATAACAAAAACATTTCTAAGAAAATAAAATTATAACAATTTATTCCCCTCTATTTTAGTTATAACCATTATTCATTAACAATATTCTTTACAGATTTTTAATATTTTACACATTGATTATATTATATTATATTTTCTATTATAATATATGAATTTCTACTTTCCTATCATAATTATTATTTGTAAAAAATTATTACCACATAAAAAAGTATGTTGTAGAAGAATTATTAATCTCCCATTATTTTATATAATTCTTATATATAAATATTAATTTTGATAATGAAATTCTATTTTTTATAAATTTGATTGTTATGTATTTATTTTCTTATAAACCTCAAATATATATTTTTAATTCTTTTTAAAATTCAAATTTTTAACTACTTTTTTAAGCCTGAGTTACATTATAATATTTTAGAAATGGTAGAAAATATTTATGACATCATCTATTTTATTTCATATGTATCTCTCCAAATATAGTATACAATAATTTAAATTTTTATGGATCCATTATTGGAATGATTTATTACAAAAAATGATTTAAATTTCATTATTATTTTTTAAAATGATTATTAATGCCATTCATATTTATGTTATCACAAAACTATTACCAAAATGATAACATGTTTTTTATTTCGCTACAATTTATCCATTTTTTATAAGTACTATAATCTATTACTCATATCATTTATATTTATTTAATACAACCCTGTAAAATATCCCATCACAAGTTTCATTTAGATTCACTAATTTTTTATATAATCTATTAAATTTTATAATTGAGTTCATATATTATACTACATAATATTGTAATTTAACTCATTTTACATCAATGGGATGACAAAAAATATTTTATATTAAAAAATACCACAATAGGGTATGTGATAACAAATTACAGTAAGATGAGAGTTAAAATTGGACATTATTATAAAATTAATTCTTTATATGAAAATATGTTCTTCCATTTTTAATTTTGATGTGCAAACCCCCCTATTTGTGGGTAATAAAAAATTTATAAACAAATTTTAGAGTTACCCCAGAATAAACATAATACAATTTTTATCTTTTTATTAAACATTTTTTGTTCCCATTAAAAATACCCCATTATGGAGTCTAATTCCGAAAACATTCATATGGATTATATAAAAAATTATATGGACCCTTTCACTCATATTAAGGATGAGATGCTTTAATAAAAAATCATTATATAAATGCATCCAAATTCAATTTATGAGAAACTCTGGAATAGAAATGATATTGATTAGTAAAAAACAATGAAACTATAGAAATGTTTCTTATTTGAGTCCCATATTAATAAATTAATATTTAATAGAATCATAGATAAATAAAATTGGTATTATAGTGGTTAATATTATAGGGAATTATATAAAATATCTATCCAATTAAGAAGACTACTCACTACTTTGGGGAACAAATCAAACAAAAACATGCAGAAAAAACCACCATCTTCATCGGGGATAACTAATCTGGACCAATTTTATATTTTATAATAGAATTTATCTTTTCCATTTTTCATGTTCGTCTAGTTTATTTTCCACTTCTTGTCACCAAATTTCAGGACAAGGTGAACACATATTAATGATTTTTTGTGTATATAACCCCCTATATAGAGTAATATTTCTATTATATGAAATTATAATTTTTACATTTTGTAGGGATATGATAATATTAACCTTATTTATATATTTATTCTACCTAGATATAGAATCCACATAAATCCTATCTTTGTAGTCCATTATTAGAGTCATGATAAAAATAACATGACTAATTAACAAATAACAACCTTTTAAATCCATTCTGAACCCCATGGTAACAGTAGACACAATATCATTAAGGAAAAAAGTGGTGATTAATTACAATTTTTATCATGAATTAAACTCTCATCATAAAACATAGTGAAATAGAGATGAGTTTGGGTATTAAAATTTAAAATACATGCCCTCATTTTTGAATCTAAAGCATCAACATGAATCAATGGTTGAGAAACAAATTGAACTAGATTATGATCAACATTAATGTTTTGACTGGAAAAAGTCTTGTTTATAGTGTAGTAATCAATAAAATAGTTCATAAAATCATCAATACCCTATATTGAAATTATACATCTCTATATAAAATGAGCGAGAGAATCATTTCAAGGGATAAGCTTCAAAAAATGATCTATGGAATGTCCCTGAACCATATAATTAAAAAAAGAATATTTTCTTTTGTTTATAGACAACATATACCCCAAAATGATACTCGACCAATATTTTTACCCTACTAAGTGATTGAAAATTCATTACCAGATCAATATCCACATAAATTTAGTAAAAAATATAATATTATAATGGTTTGTGCAAACAACCAATATATAATATCAGTGATAAGAATTTAAAAAAATATTAAAATAGATTAATTATTGATCATTTGGATATATAGAGATACCCGTATAATAAATTTTTGATTGTTTTCATAATGAATAAATACATATGGATATATCAATATGTGACAGGTATGCATGAATTTATATAGTCCTTCATTTCATTAGTTATTGTTTATATCGCCATGTCTAGCCAGAAGCTAAGCTTCTGACATTTTATTAAATAAAATAAAAAGGATACATATGATACGAGCAGGGTCAAACAATGGAAATTTCCTTCATCCATCAATCACAATGTCACAGATCATAAAAAGGCATATCATTCACGAAATTAGAGTCATCACCTGTTTTTCATTCAGATTGAGAATTTCCCTGATTGAGGATCTTATGAAGATCAGAATTGAACATGTTTAGGAGCTTAGAAGATCGGGTAGACCAAGTGCGATGTGTGTTAGAATAGTCCTTCCCTGGACTTCTCTTAGAGAGAAAAGAAGTGAAATCATCAGCCTTACCTTTTCCAAAAATGAGTACATCCATGAAAGTGAAAGGACTGCCGCCATCTATAGAAGTCCCTTCAGCCTTAAAGATGTCACCCCACTTCATAGATATCCTTGAAAAGTTCAAAAGATTCTATATTTCCCGATGACAATCAATGTGTTGAGGATCCCCAATGTTGGGAACCAGCTCAATATCCTCATCCCTAGACAATTTTTCATGAGGACTATCATTCATGCTTTGATTTGGAGGATCGGAACAAGAAGGATAGCTGGCAACAAGGTGGATATGAATTTCCCAGCCTCAACTAATCCAATTAGAGTAATAGAATGATCATAATTAGTTGTAATATCATTTGAAATATCTACAGGAGCATTAGAGGGACCACTCATCAGGGAAATATCCACAATTAATCCTTTACCTTTTAATTTTTTCACATGAGGGATGGAGTTTTCAGAAGCCAACATCTCAGGAGTATTGAAAGATTCATTGAGAACATCATTATCATGATTAGAAGACTGGGAAAACTCAACATGATTCTTCTTAGGTTTCCTTATACAAAGAGTATATAGAAGACGCTTCATTCCCCATCTTTCACGAGAGATCATCCTCTGACATAACTCCATAGAGTGCCCAACAACCATGCATTTGGTACCAAAAATGGGGTTTCCTTTCATACTAGACATCAATCTGAATGTTATCAGTGGGATTGGAGAGAGTTACCTTATCAATCAATATGGAGATAAAATCAACCTCCACCAGCATTCTGGAAAAATGTCAAAACTGAACCACCTCAGTCTCATTGTTGAGTTGAATAGGGGACCCAATTTCCAGGCCAATATCATGCAGAATCTTTGGATGCCTGAGGACCCAATTAAGCGCATGAAAACAGACCCAGACCATAGAAAAATTATTCCTTGAACGTGAGGCATTGAAATCCAATGACCATTCATGAAGGTGAATCCATCATGGTTTCAAATACAGAGACCTAATTATCCATGTGTGTAGTTTGAAATAATTTGATGAAAAAATGCAATGAAAGTATCCATGACCAAGAGAAACAGACCGCCACTCAGAGGAGCCCCATAAAAATGATATTTGCTCGACCAAATCATGAATCCTCCATGACATTTGAACTTTAGGTAAAACATCACGCACAATTATAAAATTATTTCTGATTTCAATCATCTCAGCAAACATATCATCATTAACATCAACATGTGATGAAGACCCCTTATGGAGAATCCTTCATGATCGTGAATTAAGGAACGTAGCAAATCGAGGCATCAAGGCGGAGCTGTCCACTGTAACTCACCCATTCGGATCCTTAGAAGTACTATTCAGTAGCTTCCCAACATCCTTGGATTTCATCATCTGAAAAGAAGTATTCACAACAATAGAGGAAAGGCTCTTCTACAACACCCTCCTTTACCGAGACTAAAGTCATACATAGTCTCCCTCACATCCCCAAACGCGTGAAGAACACTAAAATCCCTATTTTCCAACCTATAACTAGAAGAAACCAATCAAGTGGATCTAGACACATCGAAAAAATGATAGGAAGGAGCTACCCTCAATGAAGATGGAAGACCTGATCCATCCTGATGATCAGCAATCAGAAAACCATGAATTTCCCTTGAAGCATACATCGACTCCACACCATCCCAACGAACAACAACATGAGTTAGATCTAAGCGTGAACCCTCCACCACGGAATCACCGAGGCATGACACAACTTTATTCCAAGATGAACCTAGTTCTCATACCACAAGCACAGAATGGAAATAGTGTAGAAGAGGCATTCCAAACCCCAGAAGGGGAGATCCTGAACACCATGGCTGTAAATCGCCAACAACCCCCACGTCCACCATGAAATCATAAACATAACATCAACCATTAGTTATTCTTTATATATCATGAGATGACATGTATTTGAAATTGGATGTCAACCTAGTGTACTATGTTATACAGCTTTTTTCATTATGTGACTATATTATCAGGATATGTATTTCCCAAATTGTTTTACTTATTATGATTATCCACCTATAATATTTTAAAAAAATCACCATGGTTCATGATTTTTTATATTTTAATTCCTGATTATTTTTTCATTATATAAGTTATTCTGTAATTATCATTATTTTATAGTATTATGTCTTGAACTATGATTATAAATCATATGATTCTATGAAATTATGACATTAATCAGGACAATTAAAACATGTTTATAATTCTCAAACATTAACGATCCTATGATAAATCATGTGGGACTAATTTATATATTTTTATATGATTATTATATATTTAACTCGCAATTTTTATATTTATTCATCTACACATGATTTTATATGAATTGATATTTTTACATGGGATCCATGATAGAATTATTTTTTATAATAAATATACACTACATATTAAAAAAATATGATAACATTTAAATTTTCCAAATACATTAAACCATTGGATTTTTGGGTATGTGATTATTTCATTAAAATATTGATATTAATGTTGTATGTAATTAAAACTAAAATTTTTGTTTATAATAATTTTCCTTAGTTAGTGTATTAACATGTCTATAAAGAATATATTTTTGGTAGAAAACCCATAAGTGTTTGTTTGTGGGAATCTAATTTTTTTAAAATATATAATAGAATTATGTCACCCAAAAAATATAACCATTAATATAAAAATGAAATTCATATAAAACTAAATATACGGTCCCACTGGTTATTTACTGAAATTTATACTTGAGTTGTGAAATCAGTTAAAGATAGGAAGACCTAAAAATTGGATGTTTCTTTTAAAACATACAATATCTCTCTATTATATATTATATTAATATTGTATGTAAAAATGATTTATAAATAATTTAAAAAAATTTATAAACTAATTATTTTTTCCATAATAAAAAAAAATATTATAAAAATAATCACAGTTACATGACCAAAAATTTGACAAAATAAAGGATTTAAAATATAAAAAATCTATTTTTATTTCCATAAATTTTTTTTAAAATCATGTTATGCTGGAAGATGGAAACAATATTCCTTGATTAATCCTTAAAAATTAATTGGTATGATAAATGATATGACTTAAAAGAGGTACAATATATAAAATATTACATAAATAACAGATAATATAAATACTCCTCAGTGAGAAGTCTGATCAAGAGTCATAATAAAAAATCCAATATCATATATCTGATTTTAATCAAGTACTTTATTCTAATTATAATTATGAATATGAATATCCATATGTGGAAGACATTAGTTTCTATTGTATTATTCAAAAAAAATTGGAAAATGATACTCTAATATATGAAAATTTAAAAGGTTAATATAATAATGTGGAAAATAAAGAATACATCAATAAAAATTCACGATTTGTTTATAATTGAATATATTAGGAATTATGGAATTGATTTAATAATATATTGAAATGGTAATGAATTATTTTTGGATAAATTATAAAAATATTTGTTTTTGAATAAAATTTTATAAAGAGATATTGTGACTCAATTATATTCTAATTTTATTAATTTATATATATATTCAATTATAATTATGAATGTTTATTTTTTATTAATAGATATTCCATAAGAAATTTTTATTTGTTATAAAATCCATGATGTGTAATAATCCATTAAAACTACTTATATTTATTTATAAAATCATGATGGATGTGGATTAAAATAATAGTTCACATAACTAGAATTTTATGTAATAGAGACTAATTTAAAGATTCATTTAGTTGGTATATTTTCTCATTTATAATAATTTGAAAATATCAAATAGAGATCACTATAATAGAGATAGAAAATATATCTTTATGTAAATATCATGCGAACTTTGGACTAGGGAATATACTGATGAAGGCATATAATATATTAATAAATTTAAACAAAAATTTCACCCATCACCCCTGATATATAGGGGAGGTAGAAGATCAAAATATACAAGGTCAATAAGATAGGATTATTTCTAAAATGTATAAATATAATGGTCCATGCCAAAAAAATTGAATAATTCTAGATGTTACTAACTTATTTTTCTCAAAATCACACAGTGAAAAAATTGGAATATATAATTCTATCTATATAGATGGGTTTAATCGATTCAAATAAAAATTAGTTATAATTAATGTATTGATTTATAATTTCTTGGATCACATAAAGATAACTATCTATGGGACATTTAAAACAATTTATTTAGTCTGTATGTATCATTTTAACATAATAATAAGTCATGTCATATAGTAGTAATAGTTGTAAACAACATCATTGTTAAAAGACATCACACAAGATATGTTCTTTAGTCACTTCCATTAATAATGAGAAATTGGGAGTACTAATCTTTTAACATAAAATGTTTTCTAAATAACCCATATAGAATAATAATTTTGATTCTTATAGATGAGATTATTTAATATTAATCATGGGATATGACATATCAAAAATGGTATGAACTATCAAAAAATCATGCTGAATAATCTCATGAATAAAAAAATCCCATTCAATATAGAAATTTGATTTACATGTTTTAAATTATTTATATAGAAATGATATATAGTTTTTCAAACTTGGGAAAAGAAAAAAATTAATATTTATGATGATCAATAGGTGAATGATTCACAGTAGAATCCGTAATATATATATATATATATATATTCTGAATAAAGATACCTACATAGAATTCATGATCATATTATAAAAAATATTCACAGAGTTAATATTATTGAATTATATAAGGATGAACATATTAGTGAATAATACTTTCTATATATGCAACCACTATTAAATAATTGATTTTAAAATATATTCTGTAAGTTATCTAAGTCTACTATAACAACATTATCCTACTAAAATAATTTGTTAAATTATACTATATTTATAAGAGAAATATTTGAATATCAATCTATGGTCACATAAAAAGTGTCATTATCTGTTCATGATAAGATATTTTATGAGAAATAAAATAAAATAGATGAGGGGGAAAACTAAAAAATTATAATGATATAGTCATTATTTTGATTTTTTATATTTTTTATTTTATTTTCATAAACATTAAAATGTTTTCAATGGAGACATTGTTATTAAATTTATTTTAAATTAATATTTTTTAAAAATTTATATTATTTTTTTAATAATTACAATATGGGGATGGATTCATGTTGTAGATTACTTTTATTTAGAATTTTTTGATATTATTTTATATTTTTTAAAGCATAAATATTTAAAAGTATTCCAATATATTTTAAGTTTTCTTATGATTTAAAACATTATCTATATCCGATGGAAGTGATTCATAAATCTAATATATATTTTTTTATTTTTTTATGTGTTAAATTTTTATTTAATAATTTGATTCATTATGTGTATAAATTTTCATAGTTTGTGTTTTTGGAATGTAACGTTATTTATAATAAATGATTTATGTGTTTTACCACAACTCCATGTTTATGAAAAAAAATCACTATGTTTTTTATATTTAGCATTGGACTTGAGAAAACAAAGTGGTTATAATTATATAACTAAAATATATATATATTATTGGTTTATTTCATGAAATCTAGATTGATATATTATGAGTTTCAAATCAATATATAATACGTATATATTTTGTTATAGTTGATTTTTTTTTTCAAAAAATACCTTGAATGAAAAACCTCCAGGATTTAAAATACTGATTCTTCATATACATGGACATTACATATCATTTAAGGTTTACTTAATACAGAACACAAAGAGATTCCCAATGACTATATAACTTTAGTTAATTTGGAAATATGGAACACATTTTTCTAATTTGGTGAATGATCATCGATATATTCCATAAATATCTTCCCCTTGGTATTTCCTACCTAATAAATATCAATATATCCTTTGGAAAAGAAAACATATGTAATGGTTGAGCTCAGATGCTCAGTAAGGGTAAGTGTGGAAAATATCATAAAAACATAGTCATAAGAATGTAATAATATGAACATAACATTAGAAAACCATACCAAATTTTACATAGATCCAAATATTGGGTCCAGAAATAAATCCTGGAAGTTCATGAGGAATAAATGATAATGGAATCATGAACCATGAGAATAAATAATTGGCATAAAACATGGAATTGTGGTAAACACCTAATTATAGAAAATCATTTCCATATGAGATAGGGAAAATTTTCAATCCCATCAATGTAGAACATGTCCATTAGAGAATGGAGTTCACTAATTAGTCCAAAACTATATTACATAACCAAATTTACTTACAGTTCCAGTCCTTTATTACTATATCGAATTTACATTCCGTTCCATGCCTGTATTACTAATCCGAATTTACTTGGATATCTATTCATTCTTATCTGATGAGATATAAATATTTACCCAATGCATAAGAGTGAGATACATGTCCCACCCATCTAATAATGAAATCATTAATAAATGTTCCATAATAGCATAAATCATTCATCATATCCAAAGGAGTAAAATGAGTTTCTTTAAACATGATTACACCATAACAAAATACATGTAAAAATGGATTTCATAAATATGACTCTCTCATAAACACAATCAAACCATATATAAAATAATGATATTAAACATGAAACGTAACACTATTAAATAACTCTATCTTAGATGGAAAATAATTCGAATATAACACTTGAAATTCATTCTTGAGGAAAATATCATTTCTACATAAAAAATGTTTTCCAATCACAAAACACTGTGAATTTTTAATAGAAGATGTTTTTTTGAAAATAATCCTAAAATCATGTAATTTATGATTTTTGTAAATGATATGTTATGAAATCGTAAAAATATTTTCATTTCATATAATTTAAAAAGCCATTCTCCACATACATTTTCCAAAAAAGTCAAAAAGTACCTCGTATTGAATATTACAATTTATTTATTTCATACCATTTAATCAAAATTAACTAATGGTTAAAAATGAACCAAAAAATTGATTAAGAATATACATAATAATTTATAATTCATAATGAGGAAAAATATACATGGATGATAAAAACACCCCAGTAAATTCTTACATACAACCAATCTTGAATGATAATGAGATTTCCAAATCATCACTTACCTTAGGTCTGGTGTACATTATATGTATCCAAAACATCTATATGATGATTTAAATGATATAATTGAATTATTATAGAATCATATTAATTTTAATGATATCATATATGATCATATAATCATTATTCTAGTAACAAAATTTCATTCTTACCCGTTATTGAGGTATTAACTAGTCCATTTTATTATACAGGTTTTATTGAATTAGTTTGAGTTATCATCATTATGTCATGTTTATATCATTTAGAAATGATATTCACATAATATATATTTTATTTATTCACTATAGACATTTATATAATCATGTTTTAATGGATATCAGGTAGAATGAATCACATCACATCATGGAGAGGACATGACGTATGTACTCTTGAATGATGTTTCCATTACTTTAATTATGAAATGGTATAGAAGTGTATGGTATATATGCTGTCAATGAATACATATATTTTTTTAATAATAATATATAGTTATTTATTTTATCATTATATAGATCCAATTAAGACGGTGGTGAAAAACATATTACACCACAGTGTGGGGACGGAAAAATGTCCGTACACATGCATGGTGATTTCGTTTTTTGTATGATGGATATATGATGGAAAATGGTTGTTCTATAACAATAATAATACCTCAGTATATATTAGATACTAGATTTATTATATTTTAATGGAAAAAAATTAAGAGGATTCAAAAGAATAAATGACCTTGAGATAGTCGGTAAAATAGGTTACCTCTTCTTCAGCGAGCTCCATTTAGATCATTCTATTCACTAAAACACAATTGGTCTTTTGTGAAGACAAGAACATGGGGAAAGAATCTATAAATTTTTATTAATGAAATTTTATGGTTTTTTCAGATCAATAATTCTCTAAATAAACTGAAAAGGTGACGGAGGATGTGTCATTTTATAATTAGGATGAGAGGCACATTTAGAATCTCCAAAAAAATTAATTTATAATTGAATAAAAAGATATAAAAAATATAAAAAATGACCCAATTTAGAATATTACATGAGATAAAGCTATAATATCATAAAAAAATAAATATTATACATTTTTTTCATTAACACCTTATCAATTCAATTTAACATTTAGTTATTCTATTTCATTTTAACGAGGGTTAAAAGAATTTCAATATTTAAAGTCTGAAATATTTACTTGATGTATATTATATAATAAATAAATTATTTTGAACATTTTATACCATACAAAAATTATTATATGTATTTAAAAATGTATTACGATTTTTATATAATTTAATAAATCTTTATTTTTACAAAATATCAATTCTATCACTTTTGACACTATTCATTTCATGGATTTTAAAAAATATCATGATAATATTTTATCCTCAAAATAACTATTTTTTATATACCTAATTTTAAAGGTAATATATAAATTAATGGTATATATTAACTATCCAAAATTATATTTATTTTAATATTTTTAATATCATTGATGTGATATTTCTATTAATAAAATACTTACACCTACAATTTTCGGTAATTATTTAATATAATTATTTGTGGGAAAAAATTAAGAATAAAAAATAATTAAAATATTAATTCTCTATATTTCATAATAATACTTATATTCAAATATATCTCTTGGAAAATCCATCTTTAATAATGTTTTACTTATAAAAACATGAATGTGACATGTTTAACATCACTATAAATAAAATAATATAATATCTATAATAACTTCTATAAGGATTCAAATGGTCAATAAATATACCCTTGTATGTTTATGTTTGATATATAATCCATTAATAAGATTTGTTCATTTTTTGTGTCTTTTAATGGTTATTATGATTTTACTAAAAATTAGTTTAATAATTTTTAATCAATTGAATATTTTATAAATTATCAATATATAAACATTAAGGTTATTGTTTGATTCCTACAAATTAAAAATAATTTTCCATGATAAATGAAAACATTTTATATTTCAAATGAGTACTCATAATCTAATTTATCTTCTTTATAACCTTATACTAAATAATATTTACATATTTAAACATGAGTAAGGCATATTTAACTTTTCATTAAATAAAATATAATAAATCGTCTAATCTCATCCAAGTGGATTCCAAAAGATTTCATTTGGACCCAAGTATATTTTAGATAGGAAATCACTCATCGAATCCAATCAACACAAATTTTAAGGTAATTTTATAATATTATATTTACCCTCACTAAATTTACCTGTTTAAAATATTAATAAAATTTACTGAAGTTACTATTCATAATTCTTAAAAATAACAGAATTATATTTATATAATTTAGATCAATTGATTATAAATATGGAATTAATTTTTAAAAATTCCAAACAAAAGTTTTGTATTAATCAATTTAAATATAATCATTTTTTGGAATACAAAATGGGTTTTTAATGATAAAACATTACAAAATGTTGAAATGTTTTTACATAGAAAATCATGGTAAAATTAATTACTTTGACCATGATTATAATAATTAATAAAAATATATTCTATTTATAAATTCCATCCAACCAATAATATAATTTATCGACATAAATTATTTAAATGGAAGAATTTGTTTTTAATTAAAAATTACTATATTTTTACTATTTATCAAAATTCAAAACATATTATAAAAATATGAAAAAATTCTTTAGAAATAATATTTTATATTTTTTTGACTCTGAATTAAAATATAATTTTATTAAATAGAATATATAAAATTTTCAAAAACAATTTTTTTAAATATGTGCTCTATCAAAAGGCGGTAAACGTCATTTTTTTGAAACATACTTCTTTTAAATGAAAATTTTAATTTGTTCTTATATAATTTCTAGAAAAAATATAATATGAATTTTAAATATTAGATTAAATGTATTACATATATATTACATTAATAAAATCTATCAAGTGTGATTTTATTATTTTATGTACTCACGTAATAGCCTTTAAATGGTGTTTCAAAACAATGTTAATATTGTTAATACCATCAATTATAATTACAAGGTTAAAAGGTAAGATAATAATATTTATTGTTCACTTAAACTTTTCCTTGCATAAAATTTATTCAACCTAAAATGCATGAAATTTTGTGTAACACAATCCAAACATTAGTTTGCATATACTATCTTCTATGACGTTGTTTTGTATAGCACAAACTTATATTGGGGTAGTGTATAAAACAAGACATTGAAAGAAATTAAAAAAAAACCTATCTAATAAAATATCTCATGGTGTTACATTCTACACTCCTTAAAATTAATTTGACATTCAAAATTTTTTGGGTTTATAATAAGATTAATACTTTGATGTATCTTTCATTGAAACCCACATATTAAAATGAATAATAATTATTTATTTAAAAAATTACTTTTGAAACATAATTCTTATCCAAATTTCCTCATAATTAGTTTTCTATATTGAATAACATAGGTGCAAAGTGAAAACATGGATATAGAAGAAAATTTTAATCATCCTGTTCTGATGGAAAGTGACATAGATCATAGTTAGGAACAAGTTAATAGTCATAAATCTATAAATATGCATTGATCTATGGGGCTATATGATGTACTATATTAGAAAGTACTTGGATAACATTTTTGGTATCAAGAACCTTTTTCTAAAGTTATATATTTTTTATAGCCCGAAATTCACACTTGATTTCAGTACATTCTCAACATTTGTCATGCCTTGAACAATTTCCAAATCATCTTTATTCATGAAATTGATGTTCAATTTATCATTAATGAAGAATTATTAGATCATGAAATCCATAAATATAATGATATGTCATTCTATCTATCATTAGAAAATTGAGAAGGTTAAAAATGTTTTCAGATATGCATATTCCATCTTTGCCGAGATGAAACATTATTCTAAAAAACATAACATGATGTTTTACTTAAACATTAAATATTTTCATAACATTACAATCCTTATAAAAGAAGAAAATATTATACATTAGAAAGAGAAAGTAACAACTCTAGTACGTGGCTCACTATGGGCTAGGGTTTTGAGGTCCGATGATCCATGAATGGCCATAGATTCGGTCCCGCCCCCCACGGTGGGGGGGGGGACCTTGGTCGCTCCCTGAAGATTTTTCACTCTCTATTTATCCTTTCTCTAATCACAGTCTCCTTACTCCAATTCCCCAGATCTTGTATACCCCAAAAGTTAGAGATCTATTCTAAGGAATCCCTAATCTTTCAATATTATCATCCAAATTTAATGAAGAATCATCTATTATGAACCTAACTCTGATTTCACAGTTTAAACAACGATGTCCTTAAAATGATGCTTTGGATAGGTATGTTTTTAGAATATAGAATTTAAAATATTGTGCAATGGTGGGTGTATATGAGAAAAACTTACCAGGATTCATATTTCAATAATGTTTGATTTGGTCAAGGTGGGGTCTAATGATCAACACATATTCCATGAATCCCATTTCTTTCTTTTCATGTGGTTTTTTGACGTTCATATGAAGCATGCTGTCCTGATAATGGAAATTTGGGTTAGTATTGCAAAAATTCCATTACCGTTTCAAAATCCATTGATATTTCACATGTTATTAAATTTATTTGGAATATAACTACTCTCTAATAGTAGAATAGGTTTGTTTTCTACCATTCAACTCCTCGAATATGTGTGGAAATGGATGATTCTAAGAGGCCAGATGATTTTTATTGTCTTATAGTTGGGGTAGAATTTCAATGGAAAGATCCTATTTATTCAAGTCAGGGTATGATTATTAATCTACGTGCATGAAATTGGGCCATGCTAGGATGGGTGGTAGAAATGGATGATAGATAATTATAAGCAATAGAGGCAGCAGAAATAGTTGGGTCACTAGATTTGGGGAAGCATTGATGGAGCGATCATTACTAGCTGTCTCCAAGGATCATCCTAAAGCAGAGATGGAACATGGAACAAGAAAAAAATTCAATACAAAGGTGGATGATATTTTCAATATCTTAAGATAGGATTTAGGAGTCACTAGGTATTTGAACAAGACACATATGGCTTAGTGGGATGTGGTGCGGTCCATGCTGATGGCAGATTGAATTCTAGTACTCTCACTTATGTGTTAGATGTGAAAGTAGGAAGTGGTATGGACTATGAAGGAGAAACATAACTGACTATTGGGGGAATCTATAATGATTTTATGGATTTTTTGAAACCATGTCATGGCTTCTAGAGTTTATTTTATGATAAATAGTGGTCTAAACATAGAAGGAGCGTTTCTTGTCTTAACATGAATAACTTTATTGATTTTATTTGTGACAATGATTAAGAAAATTACATCACTAAATTCATCATCGGATCATATTGAAGAAAGGAAACCACATATGAAAATAAAATTTGAGAATATTCTAAGGGTCTTCACACCTAAATAAAGGATGATAGTAAATAAAGAAAACAATGATATGAGGAATTTCATTATCAACAACATGATGATAACTAGGGGTGTAAGGACAACACATGTATTCCAAAACCAATGGAGACATGATTAACTAAATAAGGTGGTGACACAGATGTGTAGGAACACCAAGAAGTGGTTGACATAAAGAAGGATCAATATAATTGTGATATTGGGTCAATAATATAAGACACAATGGTTTAAAAGGGAAATTATCTTTCATAAATCTTGGCAGTTACATAAAGGGGTTAGATGAGATGGTAGGGTATCAACCTTGGGACTCTTCTATTCATGTTGGTGATATGCTGTTGGTGGAGGACACTCTGTAATTTTCATCTAGAAAGTAGTAGGATGTAGTTGAAAAACCATGTAAATATTTGGTAGTAATTATAAATTTAGGAGATAAATTATTGCAAAATGTTCATAAGATTAAGTCCACATAAGAGGAATCATCGAATATGATGGAAGGAATGAAACGTGTGAAAATTAACAGTGAGAAAATCACATGGATTGACATGTAGGATCATATATACATTAAGGTATTCAGTGAATAGATGATAAACACAAATGAGTACCTAAAGACTTGTGTTAATCTGGAAACAGACATTGAAGATATAATAATAGATGATCTAGATAATGAGGTATCAACCCATTCTGGGAAATTGTTTTTTTGAGTATGATTCTAGAGGGTTCAAGAAATATTTAAAAAATTAAGTGGTTTAATTCAGTGTTTTACCAATGTAAATTTTTGGTTTCTAAATATTTCTTTAAAAGGGTTTTTATAATAAAAATATAAATTTCAGTCAAAAATTTTGAAAGAGGTCTACTAAATCGGTTTAACATTTACCCCCATATATAATAAGGTATCCTATGTAAGACACATTACAAACATGTGATTTCCTTCATCATATATTTCTTGAAACATAGTAATAACCTGAATTAACATAGAACCTTAGTGAAAACATGAATTCTTTAAAAATTTAACTGTTACCATATAACGAAAAACCAAAAAATTATATATAATCAATCATTGATATCACAGATCACATTTTCCTCATATCATTCACAAATTAATTATTAATATTAAATATCTCTTTATATCTTTGTCCCAACAATACAAGCATATCAACTGTATTACAATAAATATATCAATAAATTTTCATGGTTACCGATACCATATTCTTTTTGGGGAAAAATGTACCAATACATAGATATTTCAATATTATATAACACTATAAAATAGTTTCCACAACATTATTCTAGAATCCCATTATGTAAATAGTTAATCACTCCACCATATCATTTTCATACTCAACATCGGAAATAGTTAACATAGGTAATTTTCATTTTTTTGGCCCTAACAAGTTGTTGACATTGACCATCCTAGATAACCCTTTGATTAGGACATCAGTTAGCATAATTCTCCATTTCCATACAAATTTAGCATTGAATAGTTGGTGTTACTTTCTCAATAGACTTATATTTATTCACATCACTAGTTATGTTTATCTCATTACTTTGGTACTTAGCTTCCCAATTACCTTCTTTTCCAAACCTAAAACATTTACTAGCCTCTTTAATACAATCTTGACTATGCTAATTTCAACACATTGAACATGAAAAAAACACTCATCTTATTTTTACTATGGTTTTTTGGATTTTCCCATGAAATCCCCCTTTTATATCTTGTTAAAACCATGGGATTATCATGTAACACCAACTTCTATTACTACATTGATAGAACAACAAACAATAAAATGATTCTTAAAACCTACCTTATATGTACCAATAAATTCATCATAACTTTTCTTATGATCAAGGTACTCTTTTTTTATATTTTATTTAGGAATATGAGGAATGTACTTATTGAACAATATGTTCTCAAACTCATCCAATTCCATTAATTCAATTTCATTTTACTGCCATGTATTCTTGATTAGAGTCCACCACTCATCCTATTCACCTTATAAATGATAAACAACAAAAATGATATTTCTAATGTTTCGAACAATGATGTATGGAAAATATGATTTCAATGGTAGTAATGCATTATTCAGCAACAAGACGATTAAAAGACCCACTAAAAGAAGGTGGATGTTGCCTCGTGAAGCACTCAAAAAAATTTCCCTTCTCTACTCATTTGAATGTCAATAATGAATCATATGTTATTTAATTATAGAGACAATATTTTTCACTCTAGAAACCATAAAATTTTGTTGTTATAGAGTACATTGTTGTATTTCCCAATGCTTAGATCATTAAAAAGGTTCCTCTGGGTTCCAGAAACTATCTTAAACCCAAAACAAATAGTGGGAGTGGAAAAAATCATTCATGAAAAACAACATAATCATAGGGGAGTACATTGAATCTATAAAATGTTAGGATTAATCATAGTTTAATAATGATCATTACCAATATTCGAGGATTGAAACCTACAATTAGACTTATTCGTAGGGAAAACCCTATCCATACCTTAGAAATATCCCTTGGTATATCAATAAATATTTCACATCCTATTTTCCAAATGTTATCTAAATATTTTCTCTAATAGAAACATTAATGACCCAGTATTAACTTGCATGGACATTACATTTATCATGTAGAATACATTATACATTACACAAACAAACCTCAAATGACTTTATTAGTTTAGAGCCTTTGGAATATTGGAAGACATTATTTCAATTTGGTAAATGATCATCCACACATCCTATAAAGATCTTTCACTTTGTATTTGAAAACTAGAACCATTCGTTATATCTAGGGAAAAATAAAACATATGAAAATGGTGATCTCAAATGATCAGTAAAGGTGTCATAGAAAAGAACCTACAAATATATATATTATAATGTAAAAACATGATCATAACTTTTGAAAACATACCACATTAATCATATATCAAAATATTGAGTCATGAAATATATTATTCCATATCATGAGGAATAAATCATATGGAATGATGAACCACAAGAAAATAGTATGGACATAAAACAAGGAATTTTGGAAAACTCATAAACAAAAAATAATCATTTTATTATTTTACAGGGATCGTTTCCAAGACCATCAATGAAGAAAAAGTACATTAATAGGTAGAGTTCACTCTTGGTTCCATCCTTATGTTATTGGACTAGATTTACTTTCCAGTCCATACATATATTACTAAACCAGATTTACATACCATTCCAGCACTATATTACTGAATTAGATTTACATTATGTTCCATTATTGTGTATCCCATGATATATAAATCCTTAACAAGTTCATTGGAGGGAGATATATATCTGACCCATCTCATAATTAAATCTTTCTTATGTGTTCCACAAAGACATAAAAAATTAATCATAACATGTGCAATAAAATGGGTATCTTTATACATCATTCCACCTTAACACTATCTGTGTAAAAAAAACTGGTTTAATAAATAACATTACATCATAAACATAATAAAACCATTGGATATATCATGATATTATACTTCAAACATAACACAATTAATGAATTCCATCTTATATAGAATATAAATTTGAAATAAAAAAAGTATAATTAATTCTTGAAGAAAATATATTTTCTTCATAAAAAACGTTTTATTTTTTCAAAATTCCACTCAATTTTAAGATAATTGTTTATTTAAAAATAAAAATAAAATTATTTAAAGTAATCAACATAGAAATAAATCATTATAAAAAAATAAAAATCCATTCATACCGTATAAAATAAAAAAATATTCTCCCATTTCTTTTGGAGGAAAAGTTAAAAAGTACCTCGTATCGAATAACAAAAAAGATTCCTTTCATACCATTTAATAACAATTCACCAATTTGTAAAATAGAATCTAATAAATTGTGGAATAACATAAATAGTTGTTTAGAATACATAATTAGGAAATAAAAATATGGATTAAAAATATATCCTAGTAAATACTTATATATAAACAATCTCGAATGACAATAAGATTGTGAAATTATCTCTTACCATTGTCCAATAACCTTTGTATGTATTCAGACCTCTAGTATAATGTTTTAAAAGATTTTTTTGAAATATTATAGATTCATAGTCATTTTAATGATATCATATATTATCATATTGTCACCCATTTTTTAATAATATTTCATTATTACTTGTTATTTAGGTATTATCAACTTAATTTTCTTATGCTTGTTTTATAAAATAAGTTCCGGTTACCCTTATTAGGTTATATTTATATCATTGATAAATGAAATTAACTTAATATATTTCATATTTATTCATTATATAAATTTATATATTAATTTTTAATTGATTTCATGTAGTTTGAATCATATCATATTCTTGTAGATGGTGGGTTGTACATATGCACAACTGATGATATCATTCTTTAAATTATGAAATGGAATAGAATTGGATAGTATTTATGTGATTACAGTGTCATTATCAGTTTTAATGATAATATATATTTATGATTTTAACCTTTAAATCCATACACGTATGATGGTGGTGAAAAAAATATTACATCACAGTGTGGAGATAGAAAGTCGTACAAATGAACGCATGGTGATTTTGTTATTTGTAAGATGGGTAGAAAATGAAATATGATTTTTCAATTAACATAATAAAATCTAATTATATATTTGATAATATAATTTAACTTTATAGTGAAACAATCATAGTAATAGGATGTACTAGAAGAAATGATATTGAGAGAGTCTGTAAAGGAGATTACATTTTATTCGTCGATCTCTCTTTAGATCTTTCCTTTAATGGCACTAAAGTTTATATTATGAAAAGACCATAAAATAAATAATTTAACTAGGGATGTTTATAATTAAATGTGTCTTCTAAGTATGACCATTAATGATCAAAATGAAGTTAATATGTGAGGTAGGATATGTCCTTTTATAATTATTGTGAAGGGACCATTTGAAATATCCAAAGACATTAATTCATATTAAAATAAAACCATTACATAAAACCTTAAAAATTTATTAATTTATAATAATATATTATATAAATTTGAAATTTCATCAACAAATAAATCTTAGAATGGTTTGTATATACATTAAAACTTTTTTATGTCAATTTAACACTTAATTATTCTATTTCATTATAAACTGGGTAACAAATATTTCAATATTAAAAGGGTTAAATATTGACTTATTAGATGTAAATTAGATGAAAAATAAACAATCTAGGAATTTTTATAACATATAATACTTACTATATATTTAAAAAAATAGGATTTTTATATAATTTTATAAATCGACATTTTTAAAAAATATCAATTGTCTCAATTTTGACATTATTCATTTCATTGATTTTTAGAAAATATCAATATATTATGTTATCCTATAAAATATATTTTATTATATCCCTATTTTTCAAATTAATATATAAAATTCATTGGATAAATAAATTATCGAAAATTATATTTATTTTATTAATTTTTATAACAATGAATTTATATTTCCATTAATAAAATAATTACAACATCATTTTTTGTAATTATTTAATATAATAATTTGTATGGAGAATTAAATAATAAAACATAATGCTGAAGATAAATCCATTATATTTCATTATAATACTTATAGTCGAATTTATATCCTATAAAATCCATCGTTATAGATGTTATACTTATAAAAACATGAATGTGAAAAGTTTAACATCCCTTAAAAAAAATATTTGTCGTAAACTCTTCTATAAGGAACCAAATGGTCCATAAAATGACCCTTGTATGGTTGTGGTTGATATATTGTTGACCAATAATATTTTTCCGACTATTTGTTTCTTTAAAAGTTATTATCATTTTAATTAAAATTAGGTTAATGATTTTTCATCAATTAAATAATTTCAGCATCATCAATATATAAAATATTATGATAATTATTTATTTCATAAATGTTCAAGAAAATTACCATGATAAATTAAAAAATTACCATTCAAATTACTATTCATAATATATAATTTATTTTCCCCATAATATCATATTAAAAATGATTTAGTTAATAAAATTTGAGTAACACATATTTTAATTTTCATTAAATAAAATATATTAAATGTACAAATATCATCCATGTGGCTTTAAAAGGGTATGATTTACACCATAGGATGGTTTAGGATGAAAATGAATTATTAAATCCTATTTGGACTACTATTATTTAAATTTAATAATATTATATGTAACCTTAATTACTAGATTAATCTTTTTAGCATATTAATAAATATTATGAATGCTACTATTCATAAATCCCAATAATAAAATAATTCTTTAAAAATAATATATACCTAATAATTCCAAATATGGAATCCAGTTTTAAAAATTTTAAAAACATAATTTTTTGTAATTAATTTTAAATTAATCCTCTTATCGGAATGGAAAATGTATTTTAAAAGAAAAAAAATTGTCAAAGATTGAAATGTTTTTACCTCAAAATTCATGGTAAAAAAATTGTTGATAACCAAGAATATTATAATAATAAAAATTTATTTAATTAATACATTTAAACCACTCAGTAAAATAATTTATCCACATAAATTATTTTGATGGAAAAAAGTTATTTTCAATTATAATTTAGAATATTTTTTCTATTAATCAAAACTAAAAACATATCAAAAAAATATAAATGATTCATCCAAAAAAAAAATTATATCCATATTTCAATGTAGAGGTTTATTTTTTAAAATTTAATATAATAAAATTGTCCAAAAAATATTTAAAAACAGCGTACTATCAAAAGGTGATAAAACTGCATTGTCTGAAAAATACTTTTTTAATAAAAAAATTTAATTTTCTCTTATATATTTCCTAGAAAACATATAATACAGTTTTTAAAAATAATATTTAATATATTAAACATATAATAAATTAATAAAATCCATCACGATTTATTATATTATTTTATAATCTAACATATTTTGATTTAAAAAGTTATTTTAGAAGAATGTTAATATGGTTCATAACTTCCATTATAATTACTAGGTAATAAGGTAATATAATACAATTTAGTTCATAGATTAAACTAGATATTATAGGAATTTAATTCTATCATAAGAACATGAAATTTTGTGTAACAGAAGGAAAACATAGTCATGCATTTACCGCAAGATAATCCTTGGTTGCATATAGCGTATGTTTATCTTGGTGTAGCGTACAATAGAATACATTAAATAAAAATATATATCATACAAATATAGAGGTGTAAAAATGATTTAGTAAGATCATAATTCAATGAATAAGATAAATTTTTAATGTTTGGTAAATTCCAGTGAAAAATTTACTTTCAAAATTAACCAAGAACATCATGAGATATAGGAATATCACATTACTATATTTATATTATTTAATGTTTTAGTGAGGATAGTGGGAAGAACTCAAAACATATCTATGAGAGAGCACATACAATAAGGCATAGAATAATGTAATGGTTTTTATAAATGAACAAATAGTGATTCCATTTTAAATTTTGAATTACAGATATGGAAAAAAGGATTATTTTATTATTTACCTTGGTGAAACAGTTGATAAACATGAAGATTTATTAGTAAAAATTATTTTAAATAAATGAAGTAATGTAGATATAATTCCCCAACCTATATCACTAAAGGATAATGAGTTGAAAATAACAGTAAAAAATCATAGACACAAGAAGGTGATTCTATATAAATGAAAAAAATTAATAATATAGATACCATGATCATTAGCGATTATTATCAAAAATAAACTCTTAATTTGGGAAATCTGATTAACATTATAGTTGGATGAAAAATGATTATATAAGGGGGAAAGAAGAATGAATGTAATTACTAATCATCCGAATCCTTGGGAACTAAAATCGATAGATGGAAACTCAACTTGAAATATATATTTCTTATTATAATTATTTCTTATTAGAAATTATTAAATATTTTATAGAGTTTTATTGATTTTAATTTTTTATTTCAAAATTCCCCTCAAAAGTGAATGGTTAGTTATTATGGTTTACCCTATATGAATGTTACTTTTTTTGTTCTAATGCCAAAAAATGCCAATTATTATGGTCTTTCCCCCCATAGGATGGAAATGATATAAATGATTGTGAATCCACATAATATTTTAATATAAAAATCATCTAAACAGAACTTCCTGAGAAATATAGAAGATATGAATAGTGGTATATGATCATTTTTATCATAACCAATATAAAAATATTTATGTCACTTATTTAATTCCTTTATTCACATTATATATATAAATATAAAATAAACCCCCTATTGACCTTATCATGTTTGAGTATAGTCATATATGATGAGATATACGTGATTAAAAAAAATATAAACCGTTTGTAAATCTTGATTTCATATTAATATTATGTTCTTTTTTATTAAATTAATCATTCTGAAAAAACTAGTGGATACTGTTTTTATGTTCCTTAAATAATTAAATAAAATTAAAAAAATGTGTTTAAATTTTTTTTCATTAATAAATATTCGAAAAACATTCAGTATAGCACATAAATTAATATGCAACTGATAATATTTATATATTATATCTATTATTTATTACCAAATAAGAAATTCTTAATGTAAAATTTTTATTTTATGTTGAACGAGACAACTTCATCATTATCCAGTCCCATTAGAAGAAATTTATATAAAAAATAGAAAACCCACCCTCTTATGTCCCATAAATTCATTATTAGTAAAAATACCAAAAGAGGAAAACTAAATTATTTTAAGTAACATATTCTTTAGGTGGAAAATAATATCATAATAGGTAGTCTTACCCATAAGTGGTAACGTACATCATTGGGAAACCCACTATACTTGTTAAAGTGTTTTCATATAATATAGGAATTTTTTTTGCCACTATATGACCCCATTGAAACTCATATTTCACATGATTTAAAATATTTTTAAATGCGAAATATTTATTATATAATATAAATGTTTCATTTTGTATCAAACATATAATCACATTCATAGAAATCACAACATCTTACCATGAGGCATACAATTGAAACATATTTTAAAATATTTCACTATTGACCACATTTTATATAAATATATTGTATCATAGCATTCCACACATCTTAAAAAATTTAAATATTATATAATTTCATTTGAAATCATTTAACTCCTAATTTGTCTCTGGTATATTGTGCACAACGACACCTTTGACACCATACATCATGGAATTAAATATCATTTCATCCAATATATCTATAACATTTAAAGAAAAATGATGATTTGTACCTAGGTATTTTGGATTGAGGAGTTTGGGGATGATTTTTATGAATGTAATAAAATAAAATTATAATTATATGTGTTGTATTTTTGTGTCAACATTCAGTAATTTTATAATTAATTTTTCCGATGATAATAGTGATTAGGACCATAGAGAAGCATACAAAATTATTTTATCAAATTAGAAATATTTAAAATGAGAATTAATAAACACTTATTATAGAATAACTAGATAATAATGAATTTTATATTGTTAAATATGAATATAAAAAGGCATTTAGATGGTTTCATAGGGTGTGTAGGAGTTGATGTTTGAAAACGAGGTACATATATGGGTTCACATGCTTTCTATATTAGTGAATTACGATGAAATGTTATATAATGGATTATTTTGGGATGTGAAATGGTTCATAAAATCAATTTACATACATAAAAAAGATATTTAAAAAATTTTATTGTTTATGGGTTATCCAATTAATTTCAAGCTATGTAAGTGAATCTTCATGAAATCATACGCTAAAAAATTGTTATAAATTGATTAACATTTGAATTGAATAATAGTAGTTTCAATTTTTATAAATATGAGTATAATATAAGATATAATTATTGGTTAGATCTTTTAAAGGTTACATAATGATGAATAAAATTATTATAGGTAATTTTTACAGTTTTTATATGTACTAATGAAGTATAAAAACAATAGTTAGCAATGATGGGAAATTTTTATAGATTCTATAAAGGTGATATTTTTCCTAAAAAATAAAATTCATTTTATTATAATTTTTTTATTATAGAATCAACCAGAATAATTTTTCATAATTAAAATTAGTCAGTAATAACTATATATTATTAAAAAATGACCAGTTAATATTTTTTTCTTGAATTATTTTGACAGATAAAATAAATTAATATTATTATTTTAATTATTTATTACGTGGGATGGGAAAATATAAAATATGAATTAAAAATATAGATGTTGTTGTTTGTGATTTTATATTGATTTTGAGATCAAAATAGTCATAATATGAATTTATTAATATTTATTAGGAGGGGAATACAAATGAGATTTCAAGAACTTTTCAACTATAATAATTTAGTAAAGAATACATCCACTAAGATTCAATAGATTTAAATTTATCTGATTGAATTAATGTGTTGATTATTGGGATATATTTTTTCCATTGGGATATGCTATTTTGGAATCACATTCTTCTTTTATCAACTGATATCTTTATTATTGATTGTATCAATGATAGGGAACTAACACTATCATGAGATGATGTTTATTAGAAAAAGGGAATCTGATTTCTACAATTTTCGGTATTTTAATAATGAGTGTAAATCATCTCTTATATGATGGATATAAATAAAAAAGTAACATTTACATACATCATGAATTAACCCTTTTAAAAATATTAAGTATTGATATTTTCATGAATTAATTATATGATAATGATTCGAGAGTGGAAGATCATTTCTTAATAATAATAAAAGTAATAATTTTTTTAAAATTAAAATTTTTTATGGGATTTTATTACTCCCCTCTCAATGATCATTGTCTTTTACCCATTTGAAAAAACAAATTGTATCTACCAATCATTTTTATTATAAAATTAAATTATATTTTTTCTAGATAGTAAACAAATTCTCAATAAAATTATAATTTTTTTTATTTACTAGATATAATTTAGAAATAATTATCAAGTATATGATATATTATATTATTTTAATTTGAATATAGGTCCTAGATATTACACTTCAATTTTACTGATGTAGAAAATACATTATATTAGGTTGACATGAGAACTATTGTGTATAATGGTTGACTGAAAAGTTATTTATCATCTTCAATATTGTAAATTTAATTAATAAAAAAATATTTTTGTTAAATGATCAAACATATACAGGAAAACCACATAATATCAATAAAGGATGAATTTTTCCATTTTAGAAAAATTTAAACTTTATAATATGCTGTATGAATGATGGATATTAATCCATTGAATATTTCTTTAAATGGGTGAACATGACTTTGAGTACCATAATAGAATTGGATAATAATATTGATGAAAAAATTTATGTGATAAATATAATGATAGTCATCTCATATATATTTTATATAGAATATTTACCTTTTGGGGAATAGATCATGTAAAACATTAAAATTAATGAACTTGATAGTACATTTATTGAATATGAGTTGGGAATAAGAATAAAATTGATGGTTAAAGAAAAAGATCGCACAGACCTCTCCCCCCAAAGGTACCCCCCTCTAGGGTCGTCAATGATGGGAGATGGACAATGACCTACGAGTCCCTTCAATAGTAGTTCTTTGGTTGGTTACAAGCACCTAGGGGATAAAAATTTATCATATATGAGGAATTTCCATCTTATATTATAGGATTTATAGGGAAAGTAAATATACCAAAAGGTACTCCATGATTTAATATAACAGAAATGAAACCCAAGGAATCCCATAATGCATGTATATAGTATTTAATACACGATTATCCTAATAAAAACCGAAATGAAAAGAATTAGGTTTTTACACTACAACAATATAAATGTACAATCTAATGATGTCTACTATAGTCCATTTAGATATCATGGAAACATAAAAAATAGGATGAATATATTTTTGCTGAGCATACAATATACTAAATAGGATCACTCCCAAATTCTCTCAGGAAAATTTGAAAAGAGATTAAAGATAATCCCATGAGCAAATATCACCAAAATAGTTCGAATAACTAGTCCATTATAGAAAATTATATTATCTCCAAAAAATTCATCCTTGTATAATAAAATAATTTAATACATATAGATCAAGGGTACACCTCATCGCTTTAGAATATATTTTCCTCTATCACAACCCAATGTCATATGTCCTATCAATAACATCTATTATGTATGGAAACCTACCTTCATAAAATTGGGACATCACATCACTTAACATCACATTTCACCCACAAAAACATATTTTGTCACATCACATCAGATCACTTCTCACATGTAGACACCATGGACAACCCAACACATCATATCACATCACACCCACTGAAATCTATGTGATCACATCACACCCTCTCATATACATAACATTAAATGTAATATATAATTAACATGATTAACATAAAAATAATTCTCTCATACTACCATGCACAACCTGTATAATATATAATCCAATAACACATCACCAAAGTGCACATTTTTCCTCTAGTGACCACAGATTGGTCATATGAATATATTATGCATGGGATTGAAGGTAATAGTGTGCATCTAACTATCCGCTCTCACCACCAAGATATTAGTAAAATTATACCCTAAAAATTAGCCTTTGCCACATGGTGCTCAACATGGGTGGGGATTATATAAAATTACAATGAAAATACACAGTATATATATACATATCCACACATAATACCCACTTATGGGTTCCCAAGAAGATGAAAAACCAACTATCTATGTCACCCTCAGTCTCAGAACAACCATACATTTGCAGCCACCCCTAAATAAACAAAACCTGAAATAACCGACTAGAAAAAAATAAAAATTCTGTCCATTTCTTTCATGTTAATCCTCGTTATAGATTACCCATTTTCTCACAATTTCTTTATTACATCCCATTAAATCCACATTATCCATCAACCAAACATAACCAAACATACCATAATATTTTCTATATTTGATATCCATTTCATCCAAATTTATATTAATTCATAATTTTCAATTTGTTTCCATTATTACCTGAGACACTAACAAAACACAATAAATCACAACAAGAACCAATAAATCACCTACAAAATATCTCAAAATTACCATCATTTCAAAAGAAAACAATCACGTACCATATATGCATCTCTTGACTGACATCCCCACATCACGTTAACTCCTCAAAAAAATTATCATTACACAAAACACATATCTTATTTGAGGTTTATCAAGGTACTTCGCATCACATGAAAAATTTAATTTTCAAGTGAATTATCACACCAATAGATACTTCTATGGGAAACCAATAAATTAACTAGATAGAACTAATTTGAATCATTTTAAATGTGATATAAAACAATCAAACAAATAAGGGATCCAAAAAATCATAAAAATATAATAAAAAGGCCTCTAATGACAATGATTTTCATTGGTGCATAAAACATGTATACTTTCAATATCAACAATATAAATGGCTATTAAAACATGAAATAATTTCCAAAAATGATTTATTTTTTATTTATACATTTCATTATCATAAAAAAAATATTTCATAATATCATCCAAAAACATTAAATGAGAATAAACCTATCACGACCCGTCCTCGGGGCTCATACTGTGACTACCCCAAGCCCGCCTCCATAGTCCAAGGGCTGGAGACTAGCACCAAAGGCGTAAATCCTGATAAAAAGGGAGGAAATTTCCTTTATATAGTAAATAAACACAACAGAGTATGCAACCGAAGTAAGCACAAATTCAAACTGTACACGAAAGTAAGTGGTGAAAAGAAAGGGGCTAGAAATACAAGCCCAACAGTAAGTACAGTACAATTGAAAGTCTAGTACAATAGAAGTATGGTAAAGTAGCAGCCACTGAGTCATCCTCTGGGAATCCCACCTGAAGGGTGGGTACAGATGGCCTCCTCAGGACCTTGGGTATGGCCGTCTGCTCCATTTACGTCTCACTAAGTGCTCCACCTCCGGGTACCTTCTAGCTCCACAAGCCTCCACCTCGATCAGTTTTGTACGTCGTCACCATCCAATACAACGTAGTGCGTGAATAGCCCATAAAGGGGAGAGTATACGATACTCAGTACGGACCCCGACACCACCTATGGTCTCCCAGAATCCACGATGGATAAACCAAAGGAAATATACAATCACGAAGTATCAACCAACTATACTTAGGTATATCCCCATACATATACCAAAGTTAACAATCTCAGTTCGGCTCCAACTCTCAATCCTAAGCACAACCCAATCCACACATAAAGTAAAGTCAATAACATCGATGATAATGATTTCAAGTCAAGAATCAACTCACACAGGCACACATATTTTGAATAGAGATAGTGATGATCAGATGTAGTCCCTGACTTATCATCACTACAGAACCCACATAGGATTCTAGTATAGTTTTCGTCACTGCCAAACCCACAGAGGATTCCAGTACAATTGTCGTCTCTACGGAACCCACGGGGGATTCTAGAACAGTTGTCATCACTGCTGAAACCACAGAGGATTCCGGAATAGTTTTCGTCACTGTCAAACCCACGGAGGATTCCAGAACAGTTATTGTCGCTTCCCAACCCACGTAGGATTCCAGTATAGTTGTTGTCGCTGCCAAACCCACAGAGGATTCTAGTACAGTTGTTGTTGCAGTCGCTGCCATCTCTAGGGTTCCCGCACACAACACACTCGATTTCGGGAGGGTATGCTCCACAAGAAAAGGGGGTCGACACATCAACTATCATGAGGACCAGATTTGATGTATCCCAAAGTTCCATCTTGTCACAAAAAACCCAACGCGATAGACAGTGCGTCAATCGGACCCCCAGTCTGAGTGTTATTGGGTTTTCCGTTCTAGGGGCCTGGTTGGATTTCGGGTACAATCCAACTTGGTCATAAACAAATCTCATCCGAATCTAATATGGAGTTTAACAAAAGGACCATCTCGTCAAATGTAAACCAACGTAGTTGGTGACACGTCAATAGGGCATTCGGTCCTTATGTTATAAGCGTTTACGCTCCGAGGGCCCGGGTGGTTTTGAGTTCGAACCAACTCGGCCATACAAGAACGTTGCCAAAAACCTTGAGTGTAATATATCTAAATGACAGCCTTGATCTGAGGAATCCTACACAACTGACAGTGCATCGATCAGATGTACGTAGCTCATGTTATGGGCGATTAACCGAAAATGGTCCGAAGAGGGGGGGGGGGGGTCTGGGCCCGGTGCGACCCGGCCCACCCCACCTTGGGTCAGCCCGAACCGGGTCGACCTGGCCCGGTCCGAGTCCATCCTAGTATGGCACCGCCCGAATTAAGATGTCGGCCCGACCCAGGATGCCGGCCCATCCCGCAGGGCGCGGCGACCCGTCCCGCGTGGCGCGGTGGCCCGACCCACACAACGCGGTGGCCTAGTCTGCGTGACTCGGTGGCCTGGTCCGCATGACGCGGTGGCCCAGCCGCGTGGCTGGGCCGGTGAAGCTCGCCTGGTCAGCATGACCAGGCGGCGGCAGTACCCTATGGGGCCCGCCCTAATCAATCAAGGGGGAAGTTTTGCGCCCCCTATCTATCGTAATGGAATTGGAAAACGTCGGTTCATCTCTGCAGAAACTGCCAGGTTCCGCCCGGGGGCACTCTCACCGGCAGTCTGCTAGTCGGCCACCCTCCTGCTTATCTGACGCGACCCAGGCGTGGCTTTCCCTTCTGGCATCGCGTGATAGCGCCACACTATCTTCAAAGGCTATGGCCCGCATGGTCGCAACCCCTCTACCACATGGTGCGACTGCACCGTGGTTTCATCTGACTGTCGCGGCCCTCCTGTCTGTAGCCCTCTTCCTCTGGCTCAGTGTGATGGCACTGCACCCCTCCAGCATTGTTGTGGCCCGTGGTGGTCAATGTCCCATTCTTTGCACAGCTCTGGCAACCCGGTGAAAAATGCGCTTCCGATTTCGTCTGTGGTTCTCTCTACCGGTGACGCCGATGTACAACTGCCATCGTCAATCAATCAATATCCATCGGAGAGGCATCGTGCCTTGTTTTTTTGGCCCGCGTCCTCCACTTATGATAATAACATTTGGCTATCATGAAGCACAATAAACGATGAGGTATGAGGATTTAAATCAAACAATATCGACCCCTACCTCAATTTATTGTTTGTTGATGATGTCATAGAAAGAGGGTGGAGTTGACGTTGATCATTGCGTCTGCCTCGAACTTCATATCTGAGCTTGAGCGTCAGAGACTCGTCGGAATCCGATCTCTATTTGAAGGATTGTTCTTCTCCAAAGAACATGGGAGGCATGTCGTTGCAGAACTGTTCTTCGTGAACAAGCCATTCACCCAACTCTCCCCTTTCCTACAAAGCTCTTTTTTTCAACCCAACTCCCAAAAAAACACATAAAGTTGAGATAAGTGTTTAATATAAATAAATATCATTAAATGGGTGGTTACAACTGTTGTGTAACATCACATTTAATGCTACTCGCTAAATGAGGAGTTTCATGTGTTGAGTGGTCCCCACACCAAAGGAGGTTCAAAAACCTAAAAATTAAATAATAATAAAATAATAAGTTTATTTTATTTTTATCCCACGAAACCCCAGAAAACCAATTTTCACCCCGACTCAACTGTGATCGATCCGAAGGTCTCCTTAAGCAAATATCGGTGCCGCGAGTTCATCAGTGCCCTCAGTTTTCAATTCTGAGCTCTGGTTCAGAAGATAGAAGAACCCGGACGTACGTTTACTGAAGGTACCCGAACAAAACTTTATAAATTGATTTCGGGCACACCAGGCTTCAAAATCAGGTGTCGTCAGAAACTACGGACTTGTATAATTCCAAAGTATTTAGAAAAATAATTCCTTGAAATTTCATAGTCTTTACAAAACTCCCAACATGGTAGAATTCGATGATGAATAAAGGACCACCTACCTCAAAAAAACATTAATAACCCTTTAACATGGCTAGAATAAGAGGGAGACCACAACTAAGAACCTAGATGAAGGAGAACACCTTAATAGACATTAAAAACACAAAAAACTTCTTCTTATCTAAAAAATCAACAAAATGATATGTTCAGTTTCATAGTAACATATTTATGATTTATAAGGGAAAAAGTGAGGAGAATAGAAGGAAACACAATTATATCCTCCATGGATTTTCAATAAAAGGATAGGGATGAAAGAAACTGAAAGAGGAAGAAATAAATCTGTGTGATTCATTTTTCATAACTATTAAATAATTAAAAATATAGAATAATGAAGGTTTTTAGGGGTTTTTTGTAGAATTTATAGAATTTATAAAAAACATAACAACCACAATGTATCATTTAACACCATGCCACAAAACTATTAAAATGGGAGGAGGTCACAATACAATGGGAATTACTATGGAACATTGAGGCTAGTAAAATAATCCTTCGATAATTATCGATATATCCATACTGAAAATCTATTAAAATAGGAGGGGGATTATGGAATAGCGAAATGGTATACACCACAAAAACCCTTTCACCAAGAAGTGTTTATGCCACAACCCAACTCCATGGTGAAGTTATTCCAAAAATTGCCGAACTACCAAAAAATATTCCCTTACACTCCACAATATAGTCGAGGTCTCCACACCACAACTATGAAAAAATGGGTTTAGAAAAAAAAGCATCCATAAGGTTTTCATCACAACCCACATCTCCATACAACATAACTCAAAGGAATATGCCGCATCCCCAATCAACTATGTAGTAAGACACAAAATTTAAAATCCTATATGAAATATCATATGTGATCCATTTTATAGGTGTCCATCCTATACCATATCTTCTATTATTATATAGAAAACTCATTATCAATGACATGTAACTTTTATTAGTTTAAATCAAAGCTCCATATTCTGCTTTATCCATCAAAACACCAAATAAATCCCCCCAGAAACCTCCCCACTCATAATTCCTATTATGTAATAGTATGGATAGTCTGATCCATTATATCAAAAACAAATTCAAACTATTATTATTATAAATATTCTAAACCAGACTTGAAATGGAATAATTAAAAGGGTACAAAAACCCCATTACATTCCACTACTATTCCAAGTACCAAACGACCAAACCAAGACAAAAACATTCACCCTACATACCTTAAAACAATATTAACCCACAAATATAACATCTTCAACACCATCTCAATAGCCAAATTGTTCAAGACATGGATCACAATAACCAAAACACAATATGACCTCCAGAACAAAAAATAAAAAATTCCATCATCTATATCAACATATTTCCCACATTGGGAATCCATGACTAACATGAACGACATTAAAATGTATCATAATATAAAATTAAATCTTCAAGAATCTATTTTACCTTATTACATGACAAAATCATCCACACACATCACATTTTCAAGCAAAACAAATCCCATAACCAACAATATCCAAGAATAACAGTAACAAATCCATAAATAATATGAAAAATATAAAAATAACTCTGGATATAAGGAATGAATTCGTGTGTCAGCATCCCAAGTACTCTCCCATAGAACACTATTAATCCATAGAATATCAAAAAAGGTAATTATCTCCCTTGAAACCACTTTATCATGATGATCATGTATATCAAATAGCTGGTCAATGAATTTCATGATTTACTCAATATCATAATCTCTGAAATAATTGAAATGGGAGACTTTAGGAAGATATCAATTGATCTGAGAGATGTGTGAGATTACATGAATCTTTCCTAGGCATGGATAAACCACCATGAAATAATCCACCCCAAAAATGATCCTAATAACCTCAAAAGGGAAAAAATGGACAATAAATTGCTGTCCCTTTAAAACCTTCACATCACATACCAGGGATAAAACTGTATAATATCATTTTCTTGAACCACAAGCTATAATGGCCTAATCTTGTTAATTTCATATGATTTCTCCTAGTTATGAACCACATTCATGTTCTCATTAATAAACTAACATTCACTATCATGTTCTTCACCACAACATGATATAAAACGGATGTATCCCTGATCACATCCTTGTTCAATGTGAACCACATAGATTTCTATCCAAATACCAAATCAGGGATATACTAATGGGTGATGGATATATTTTTTATAATAAAACTAATAATGTTAACTATATTCCCATGTACCCACTAACCCCTATGATATATTCTCACATTATAACCTCCTGCAATAGGATTGTTCACAATATATGTTCATATTTTTACGTTTTTAAATAACTTTTGAATTGTAAATGATGGAAAAATAATACTGTATTCCCTCAAGAAATATGAGTAAAAACACATGTAATGATAGGATAATATGGAACTTGTAACTTTCTTATATCATACCACATCATCCACATACCTCTTCACCAATGAAACCATATATTCTGACACCATGATCAGTAGGAGGTGTGCTAATTTCATCAACTGATCCGTGGTTACCTAGATAGAATCATGAAATCACTATTCTAAATGTAACTATGGGATAATTTTCATCAGATATCGCCCCACTTATACTAAATAATATATAAGGGATAAAAAAAATCCACTAGGAAAATGATTCTCCACATTTACATTCCAATAAACCAAACATTATTATATGGACTATAACACCAATGATTTAATAATACGACACAATAATTAATCATAAATCGAAGATACATCTTTGATAATTTTATATGCACCAAAAAATGTGATATATAAAACGAAATATGGACTCCCTAATGCATCGCCATATGAACAAAAATCCTCCCCAAAAACAAAATCATGTTTGGGTCATCCTTTAACCATATCTCTAGAGTCTCACCATGTAGAACATTATTGTGCATCACCCATGACCGAGAGTCTCCCCACTAAGATTCATTAAAAAAATTTATCAAATAATAATTTGACATTAACTAAAATAAGAAACCACACCATCATCCACCTTCACATCTATGTATAAGGATAATAACTCCACCATCTTCATCCATGCATATCAAATGGCCTAAAAATATCCTTGTATGAATTACTAGACCGTTGAATGATAATTAAATTCCATTTTATTAAGGTGTAGGAGATATCAATGTTATAATTTTGAATAAACTTCATCAACATTATTTATTGAGATTCAAATCACAATGATAATATTTATACCTAATGTAATTCTGATTAGAGAAGGTTAAATAATGTTATCTAATGAAGTAATATTTAAAACAATTTATCACAAATATAACTAATACTATCGGTAGATAATGGGAGGAATAGTTATACTCATGGGTACATAACTTATGAGACCCATAAGAGATCATTTTCTTTCTACCGCAACAATATATATCCAATTACTAGATAAGAAGTATCACATAACACCTAAAATATCTCCCCTTAATCTAAAATCTATAGTTCTATAGAAATGATAAATTTCCATTATCTTTAGTCTAACTCTACCTAATGATGATTAGTTAAGATAGAATCATATAATAATTTATTCATAATTTTTAATGGGGCCACAATTTATTTCAAATTAAACACGAACCCTTGGAAATATCTCATGAGAATAAGGATATTATGAAACTATACTACATTATTAGGTGTTTTTAAAAAATTGAACATTATTTAATGGATTTACATCCACATTTAATTGGGACATGACATTACCAAGGCAATGCACCTTATGAGTCTGAAACATAAACATGAAAAAACATCCATTGATCCAGTGACATCAATAAACATGCAAGGAAGCTCTGGGATTTCAAAAATAACCCTCCTCTAAATTTATGTTGATCAATATATAATTTATAAAATGATGATGAAGTGGTGATGAAAATAATAACCCATATAGTTCATGAACCCCATAAACACAATTGGTGAATTCATGACACCAAAAAACATGACCATGAAATCGATGATCCGATACCTTAATCTAAATGAAATATTTGGGATATCAACATCATTTTCCATCAAACGGTGATATCAAACACATAGATCTAAATCAGATAAAAAATATCCCCTCAACTAGTAGGATAAATTTTCAATCCACGATATAGGGTATTAGTTCTTGATCCTCACATGATTAAACGTCTGATATACTATACATAGCTTTATACTTCCATGTTCCTTCTTGGAAAAAAATGGGGAACCCCACAACAACACAATGGACTGTATGAAACCATTAAAAACTAGATCATGTATATAATTACAAATCTACATTAACAAAGAATGTTCCATCTGATAAGGATCCATCATAAATGGAGAAGCACAATGCTATAGATCTATCACATGGTCAATCTCATGTTGATGTGGTAGCATCATATCCTCCTCATAAAAAAAATTCATAAAACTCCATAAAAACATTGGGTGACTCTTCCATCATAAAATAATCTAATTCCCTAAACATGATGGCCATCAAGTAGAGATGGGGCTCCCAAAAATCTACTACCAAACTAATAACTATTTCCACTAATAAAAACCACATTATATCCATCCACAGTAATAAACATGATTATCCTTTAGAACCAATCAATAATTGATCATACATAATAAAACCTATTTATATTGAGTGTTTATTTGATAAGTATCTTTTGAATAATGAAGAGATCTATGAAGGATTGATGTGGACCCTACATAAGTATACAACCCCATCACACATAAAATACGATAGTGTGGTCTCAAACTACCATAGTCACCACCAAGAGAATGAGATGCCTCTGTTTATCAACTACCATAGAATAGGCTAGACAAGGTGAAATAAGGTGGTGAAAATAACATGAATCAAATAAGTCACAAATATAGGATTTTATATTATTATCATATCCCTAATAATCACGGGCCCCTATAGACCTTATTACACCATCTAAGGGGAAAACCACATCCATATACTATGCCTATATTCTTAGGAAAACCTCGACGGAAAAATATATTTTAGGGTTCATGATTATTGAGAATATGTTAATATCAACATCTTACTTCCAAATATTCTCTAAGTTGAGAATAATCCTAATTCCTCATCTAATCATACAAACTCACTGGCTTCTAATACCTATCATAACATTGATTTAGGACACCTACACCATGTTGAGATTCAAAAAATACAAGGCACTGATTCCAAGAATGAGGATGGCACGACAAGAAAAGAACACTAGACAAAGCCCTCATTAGTAAAGTCATGTAAAAAGCTATTCCATAATAAAAGGAATAGAAGATGATGAGGTCAAATCCCCACCAGTCGATACATTATGGGTCAAATGAACATTAGGACTTCCATTGAAATATATCCTTTGTATGTAAATTAATTGATACATCTCCCATGTTAATTATCCTAAAGAGTAAATGCACATGATCACATCATCATTTTTCTGAACCTATAGCCACATTAGAAAATTAGGAGTAAATTTATATAGGATAGACGGATGGAGTACACTCTAAATATTAGTTGACTATGAATCATCATTAGGGAAAATAAATATGGTAAAATATAAATAATCCATGAACTTTATTCTAATCTCTCAAACATATATGATCCCCTGGTGAAGAGATAGAATCTCTTACCTCTTCACTAAATTCATGGCCAATGAGTGGGACACCACTTGATACTCCCTCTAAAACGCATCCCATAAAACGGAATTATTACTCTTCCCCCAAGATATAACATTCACAACTAAAGAACAACCATTATCAAAATACTAAATCCAAATAAAACTAACCACTTCATCGGATCCCGGATCAAACTGAAGGTGATATTGAGATCCTTGAACCTACTCTTGGCCTCTAGATCAGAAACATTACCCACATTATTACCTATATTATGTCATTGTAGGTGATAGAAGTTAGTATGACAATCATCATGCATAAATTTGATGTCCAAAAATCGATGATTAACTAGATCCTTATCCTGAACGATCACATATTGAACCACTCGTGTATGAAGACCCAGATCCAGAGCTGTAAATGAAAACAAGCATATCCAAATCCCATTTCTATGGAATTGTAACTACCCAAACATTCATTAATGGAAATTACATTTGATCTAATTAAATGTCTTATTATGGTTATATAAAATTAGAAATTCATAGGTTTTATGTTTCTTTATTTTAAAATAACGTTCTGAAATATGACCATTGCTAACATAGTCATTTAACAGTGATTACATGATTAGTATATATATAGGGATTTAACAAATCCAATTTACATAGACAAATGAAGTGATGGCCTCATTCAGTAGACTTTCCCAATACAAAGCCCATTTTTCGTAGCTCAGAAAGGTGGTGGCGACATTGGGATTCCCTTTTGACCAAGCCCAAGCCGAGATTGAACACATTAAGATTGTGCGGAACCCACTACTAAAGAAATGGATTCTAATAGAGATTACCACCCGAGCGATGTTATCCAAGCCACCCCAAGAGTCTGTCACCAATGCACACCATAACCTTCAGTCTTATGAGAGTGTAATAAGGGTTTGATTTACAATACCCTAACAATATGACTATGTACATTATTTTTTTATAAATAATGTGCATTTATTTTATTATTGTTAATTTGTAAAGAGTTTCTAAAGCACAAATAGTATTTTTAGTTAATATTCAAAAATGAAATATAATTTGATGAATTAGTGGAATTATTTATTTAATAATTTTTTATAAAAATATTATTATAATTAAATTACTTTTTATTAAATATTAATGATCTTATAATTTTATGAATGCAACTGTAATATTTATTATGGTTGGAAATCCATTTTTGTCAAAACCCATGAATTTTCGATAAATGTAGGTTTTTATTTTAAAAGTAAAAATTCACATATTTAGAAAATTATTTAGATGAAATGAATATTATTTTTGGAATCACGACATCAATGTTATCCAATGGTGAATGTTTCATAATTTTCTAAGATAGCCGAATTTTTGGGTAAAAATTAAATACCGTTTTAATATATAATGTGTTATATGACAATATAATGACACAATAGTGATGTAATAAAATAATATAAAAATTATTTTCGGCAAATATATGTTTTAGAATTTAAATAATGTTATTTTAGGTTTGTTTTATTTATTTTAAAAATCATTAGTGGGCCCCCCGATACTTATAAAACTTTTTTTTTAAATTGTCTTCCTTGAGAGTGTGACTCACCTCCACATAATCACCAGTGATATTTAAAAAGTTAGGACATTGTCCTTATAAAATATTTTCTTCCACACCCATTTGGAAAAAAACAAGGGAAAAAACCATGTGCTGATTTGTGGTTTTTATTAGTTTAATGTGAGTTTTCCCAAACCTAAATAATAAAGAATTCCCTCTCCTTTCCAATATAAACCCACCCATGATACCACTTCCCATTCACTAAAATCCTTGGGATTTCATCCAAACTCTGACCTCCTCTCTCTATAATCCTCCCAAGGTGCCCCAATCTCCCATGAATCCTCTATCAAGCTTCTCTCAAGCCTTTGGGATCACAAATTTAAGTAAGGGATTTCCTCTTTTCTCATTTTTTTTCCCAATTTCGTTATATTGTTATGACTTTTTTATTTCAATTATAAATGTTGGGGTATGATTTATTACCTCCCCCATAATTCCATATATATTTTTTAATGATGATAGAACCCTTTATCTCTCATTAAATGGCCCTCATGTACACCCGTTACTACGCCAAAATTCAGCAAGGAATTTCTCTATCCTCTTTTATATCAAAGTAATTATTTTGTATTATGCATCTAAATTCCATTAAGTTTGTTGGGACATGTATCTATATGACCATGGTACTGTACATTTAATGTATATATTATGATATTCCCTTTTATATCTCATCAACAATTTTCATGAATCTCTATGTCACGTCATTACATTGACGAAATTGCACCGTGATTTTCCAAGCCAATGTCATTGTGTAGTGAGTACCATGTCCATTTCACTATCAAGGGTATTCACCATTATGAAAATTTACTTATTGATTATAGTGTTTAATATATGAATCCCAAATTTATTTTCTATTGGAATAAATAATGAGATTTAATGAATCCATGTTATATGATCCATGTGGCACATTAATGCATGAAATGAAATGTTTAAGAAGGGTGCGCCCTGAGAGCGCTCCATTGCATTGGCTAAAGTATAGTATCATGATACATCATGTGAAATGAGTATTGAATCCTGATAATTCTAGTTAAATGAGGGGTTTCTCATGCATCATGTTCCATAAGGGTTTACTCATGCTCTATGTGCAATGAGCCTTGGCTCATGCTAAAATCATGTTAAATGTTGTTGCCACATTTCAATATTAAGATTATCATGCTTTATCATGACTTTATGTTAATATTTCTCTTGTTCTAAATTGATATTCCTATTATCTAACATTTACTATATTCCTCATTTTATTCCATGTTTATTCCCTTATTTGGATTTATAGCTCACTATTTTATCATTAATGTCCTCAGGTTTTCCTATCCAATGCTAAGTACGAGGGAATGTTGGGGTCATGTGAAGGAAGTTTTCAATAACGATGTATTATTTTAAGTTCTAAGTTGTAAAAAAAGATATTATGCCCCAAAAACACTATAACCCTCGATCTTCTATGTTGTATGAAGTGGATTTGATGTAATAAATCATGTTTAAGCGTGTAATAAAGCGCAGTGTTGTCATAGGAAATTTATTAAGAATAATTTTATTCTTTATTAACATTCCCATAACCACCCAATTCATGTAAGAATATGTGAAATCATGATTCATGTACCTCTACATGTTTTATACCTTGGAAAAAATCCACCTCACATGGTCAATTTTGGCATAGAGTCCTTACATTAGATCATGGTGAGACCTAAAATAAAATCTCATATATGGTTTTCACTCTCTTACGTCACAGACCAACATAAAATAGAAATTTTTACATATTATCCTTTGAATTACTCATTGTGTATAACTCCAATATCTATCTTATATGCTGACCAAACTTATTATCCCACTCTTTCATGGCCCATTACCACATAGGGGAACCCCTGTAAGGGGGAAATGAAGGAAGAGAGATAATGACCCTACGAGTCTGACCACATGTAGGCCTCATTCCGGTGATAAGAACCATTGGAATAAATATCTCATGTATTGGAGGAATTACCCCTTATATATATATATGATATTTATATAGGATAAATCAACCCCGTGTAAATTAATGAAATTATAAATAATAAACGAAACCCAAACCGTAATGTAATTCAAGTAAAATATTGAAATTAAAAGATTCTGAAAATATACTTAAAATACAAGTATAAGGAAACATCATAATAATAGTCTAAATGGAATATTTATAGATTTCCTGCATGGTCCATGCAAGCCTCCTGGAATATAGATATATTGTTTCATTTATATTAGTTTAGGATAAACGTGTACTTTGTAGGATCACACAAAAATTCTCTTGTGAACATGCGAAAGGATTAAAATAATGATCTTGTGAGCGAACAACATAACCAAATATACAGAAATTATTCAAATAACAATACCCATCTTGACCACTTCATCCTCATTAAAAACACATCCAATTATAAAAATATAATATGGTGCATATCAATCAATCGTACCCAATGCCACTTTCCCAGTAATTTTCCACTCCCACACCCCATAACAAAATGAGCCGATGATCCAATTTATACTATATAGAATTGTACCAAAATAATATATCCCATAACAACATATAATATTTCATCCCTCTCATAGACACCTAATCCATCAAACCATATAACAATCCATATCATCTAAAGTCACCATATACATCACAACACTTCACTTTACCTCTAACTTGTAGAAACCTAGTCAATCACATCACATCACACCCACATAATCCTAAGACATTAAACAAAATCACATCACATATCAAATAAATGAACCTAAGAAATCACAAAAAATTATATAACATGTCACCCATATAAATTCTGTCCAGCACTTCATTGCACATGAAATCCAAACCCATAATAGCAGGGTACCATGAACATTAAAGATGTTAACATAGAACCCTCTTCAAACGATGTTCGGACACCACCATAAACCATCCCATCAAACATCCCCAAATTTTACATTTTCTATCAATCACAACTAGTAAATGTCAATGTCAAAAAAATATAAAATTTAGCAGTGGAATCCATCCATCCATCCTCAACACTAGGAAATTTATAAAAACACCCTCAAAATATTTTTTCATTGATACATTATTCCCAAAATTTTTGGGTTTTATATAGAAATAAAATAGATCGTACATGTTATATATATACATATCAAAACACAATCACCACCCATGGGTTCTTGAAAAGATCACCAACTAACTCACAAAATCACCACCATCCTCACAAAAAACACCATAATAACTATCGGCTCTAAAGTAACAAAACCACATACCATTCCATAATATACCAACCACAATCCATATTTCACCACATAAATTTGTTCTATGTAATTTTCCAGATCTCCCATTTAACAACCATTTCATTATCCCATACCATTGATTTCACAATAATAATTGACCACATTTGACCACACTTCACTTAATATTCCTTGTATTCCTTATCAATTTAATCCCATGCCATTTTAATTCATCATTTTCAATTTGATTCCATCACTACCCAGGAAACTATAAAAACGTATCATATCACAAAAGAAACATATTATTCTTATTCCCTCAAACCCCACATATTCTTTATTTCACAAAAAATACACTTTCAATATCACAATAGGATTTCATAATAAAATATATAATCACCACATCCACTTATAATCACATCCACAACAAATCAAAATGAAACATCACAACACATTATCATCATGCACAACACATTTCATATCTCTACATTAACAAAGGACTTCAAATCACATTACACTTTTACACATCATGGGAATTCATATACAAACTAGGATTTATATAGGAACCCAACCAATATGTAGATATGAGTAATTGTTTAATTATTAACTGTGAAATATAATTATCACAGAATAAATTGTTTCGAAATACACAATAGATTTCCTCTCAAACCAGGGATCCCAATATCCATGATGGTCAATTATGTATCAAGCCTGCATAATTGAAAAATAAACTATACGAAATGCATTATAATCCTGGAAAAAACTACACATCCCCTTAAATATAAATTTATCTATTTAATTATCATCATTAATCCAGTTAAAAATATATTCCCAGAAGTGAAAATTAATACCAAATCTCCCACATTATGAATCTAGATGAGAAGAAAACGATCCACTACCTAAAATGATGCTTTTAGAACCAGAATAAAAGGATATAATGAGAGAGAAACCACCACCAATAACCTACATGAAATATTGAAACCTTTTCTACCTAAACACGAAAACCCATAATGTTTTATTAACAAGACATAAAAAATTTATTCTATTAAATGTAACCTCTTCCAAAGGAAAAAATGGGGAAAATATGGTGTACAAAATAAGGAAACTTAATTCGAAATTTCCAGGGTTGATCTACCATGGACATGGTTAAAATTTACTAGTAGGGGATGAGAGAACCCTTTAAAACACCAATGGGTATCTCAATGACCTATAATAATTACAAAATAATTAGGGTGTTTTATGTGGTTTTGGAATTTATACTCAGTCTAAAAACACAAGACCATGATGTTTCATACAAAACCATGCCATAGGACCATCGAAAATAAAGGCGAAGTGGATAAATGAGATGGGAAACATTGCAATGAGGATTGTAAATTTAGCCGTTAAAAATTAATGCAATATCCATTCCCCAAAAAAATTAAATATGATATGGGATCAAAATATTTTAAGGTAGATTATGATAGCTCGTGCCTTCCCAACCCATTATGTTGCATGTTTTTTGTTGTTGGAGTGTTAATAGCTGGCTCAGATAGAGTCTAGGGATGTCCAGTTACTAAAGTATGGAAGAATGGGGATTACATGTCAAGTAACCTTATTACATGAAATGAACGTCAGTTTCATGGATGTTCTGGGATTTTTCGTGGTGTTTACTCATTTTACATATCATGAAGAAGAGTTTCAAAACATGTAATGTTTTAGGGTTATCAAAATAAAATTATATGAAGAGGTGGTTCATTTTTCCATGAACACCAAATCTCTAGTACTACATGATGTGGAAGGGGATTAAATGTCGAGTAGTACACTAACCATACTTTGTTTTAAAATTATTTTCTTCCAAACATTCATTATTTCAGACATTTTCTATCCTTTCTCTCATTCTTGATGAACCCTAGACACCCATAGGAGTTTATATATCCCCACACTTCCCTCCATGATCTATCATTCACTTGGGTTGTTAATTGGTGATATTTAATCGATCCATAGTGAGTTTTATCCCCTTTCTCATCCATTTTATCTTGTTCAATCAGCGATATTTACTGTCATGATGTAGGTTGGATTCAGTTGGATGTTTGGGAAATTTTATGGTAATCTTTTGTTATAGAATATGTTGACCCATGTATTTAGCTCTGTGGTTGTTGGTTGCTGACATTATTTTTTCCCCTAAAGTGCACGAATGAGTTGAAAAGATTCTTCAATGATATCTGTTGATTCCCTAGATTGTTTACCATGTGGGAGATATTTTTAATTTTTTGACATGTGGAGCATGGTTATACAAATCTCATTGACGACACAGAATTTTTAATTGAAATTATGGGGGAATGGGGTTTATTATCATGAATTTTTTAAATATTTTATATGGTTGTGATATTTTTATTATATTATATTGATTAACTTCTTAAAAATGTGGCTTTTAGTGGCTTGATTACAGACAAATAATATTATATAATTCATGTGTGCATCTTCAGATGGGAACTTATATATGAAAATTTTTAAATCGCATAAATATAGATAATGAATGTGTTCCCCAAGACCTTGTTTGTGTGAAAACAACCTAAAATAATTGATTGGAAATAACTATGTTTCCCCCTTTTTAAATAAGAAAATTTATTGTGTCATATCTTGTGGTGAGATGTGCAGAATGGTTGTAATTGTGTGCATGAGACAAATGAGATGTGAAATATCTATACTGTGATGTGAGGGTTTTCTATAGTTTCTTCTATGGTAAGTCTTTGAGAACATTGGTGTTCTATGGGTTGTCCTGGGCGGTGTTATGGATGAAATTATAGATAATACTTCAACCATTATATATAATGGAATCTCATATTTATAAATTGATAGATTTTTAATGGATTAGAGGTGTTGTGCTGCAAGGTTGTGTGCAAGTTGCGCGGTAAAGTGTTACAAGATGGATTTGTGAGTTTTAGGTTGTTTCTGTTGGTATGGGACTTGAGGTGGATTATTTTGAAGAATGATAGTAGTGGTTAGTATGTGTGTTAGACGAATAGGAAATGTGAAGCCTTGTTAACATTAATATCAGTTTTCGTCACCTTATGGGGTGTCTTTTTTGTGTAGCATGTCATGGATTCTGTTTAGTAGATTCTCTGATAGTGATGAAATTATTGATTGACTAGTAAATCCTATAATGGATTGGGTCAGTTTGGCTAACAGAAAGGAAATTTTTAATTAAATTGGTTGGAAATTATAATGGGTTTTGTTGATTATCGTGTTGGGTTGTGCATTTAGAGGTAGCAGTGAAGTTGGCAGTATTGTGAGCTAGTTTTTTGCTTTAGATCCCATATGTTGGGAAGGAGTGTTTGGTATCGTATATTTATATACTTTAATTTTAATATTGATTCCAATACATACCCCACTCTAGTAGAGAAATATGTTCTAAACGCCATCATATTCATAGGAGAGGGTGTCTTTACCAAACATCCTGATGGGATGATGGGTGACGGTCCACTCATGCTTCCCTTTTATCTCTTATAGGAATTGATAGCCCAATATTCATCATGAAGGTTGTGGTTTGTGAGGCCCATGTGTGTGAGGGTGAGTTGTTTTTTCCCAACCATCTTCAGGATAAGATGAGGTTTTCTTTGCCAAGTTTATTTGCGATGATATGAGTTGTTTTTTCCTAGGTGTCTTCAATATGAGAGGAGTTGTGCTTTCGCTGATATATTTAGGATGGGATGTGATGAAATTTGTGGCATAGGTTTCTAAAGGTGGTATGTGACATGGTATGTGGCCACGGTGTTTTCAGTCATGATATGATGTTTTAAGTTGATGAGGTGTCTACAGGTTGGTTGTGATGTGGTATGTAGCCAATTTTTGTGTGAGTAGGATGTGATGAGTTTCATTCATAAGAGGTGGTACCACATGGTTTTTTACTCTTATTCAAGATCATCCATTCATATTTAAGTGTTGTGTTGTAAAATATCATCGATGTGAATTATATTACATTACATGACTTGCCTAATTCAGTGAGAGTGCCTTAACAAGGTTGGTATGGTTAGTTTACCAACTAGGGTATGTTTCGTTCTGTTATTTTCTCACAGGGGAATCTGAATTCTCCTTTAACATGTGCATGATAGACTCTTGTTTTCCTACAAATTATATATTTATACTCACCCCAATGATATAATTCAACATTATAGTTTCCATGAGTATTATGTGCACGGTTCTAGCCATTAATATATCAGGCTTCAGAAAGTAGCAGACTCACATCATTATCTTTCATTTAGGTATATTACTTCAGAGACATTTGTTTTGTATTAGTTCTACTTTTACACATACATGTGGGTTGAATGATGGTTTTATTTTATTTTATTACATGGATTTATTTAGTGTATGATCCATCATATCACTATATATTGTTTCATAAATGTGTAATACTTTCCATATTATTTTGTATTTATACACTTCTTTCCAGTCACCAACCCAAGGCCTACTAAATATTGTACTCAGAGGGTCATTTTCACCCATTATTAATTTCCACCCTAGGAGTGTCATATTCTGAGGGAGGGTGTCATTATATAATGGCATCATAGGTTTTGGTGGAGTGATATGATTGATTTTTGTGTTTTCCACAAAGAGGAATTCATGGTTTAGTGTGGAAATAGTTTCAGACGTTCTTGGTGAGTGAGATAGGCTAGGGAAGACCGACTAGGTCCGAGGATTTTAGGGCCCCCATGATATGATGTAAGGACTTTGAAAATACCAAACGACCAAGTTATTCTTCCCCATTTATAGGATATAGGCCCTAGGAATGGTACATGCATCATAATAACTTGTGTTCATGTTTGAATTATGTGTTCTGGGATATTTGACGCTGATGAAGAAATGATTTAATTGAATCTTAAATAATATTCCATAATATTTCGTCTTAGGAATTCCTTATCTACATTTCAATGGTGGCACCCTGTCATCATTTTCATGTGGATGATGTGGTTGATGCTCTATAGGATGATCCAATAGATCAGTTGAGGGGTGATCTCATGGAGGAGGATGCCCAGTGATGGAGAACATTATTTTTTTCAAGAGGAATGCCTTGGGAAAGTATGAGGGATGTGATTTAGAAATGCAGATGGAGAACAAGATCGATGATCATGAGATCACATTCAGTATGATTCTAGCTCCCACAGAGTACTAGGTTCTTTTAGAAGTGAGTTCGGTGCTAGGATTTGTGCATCAGTGGTGGAATATGTATATAGGGAAGAGAAATGAGGATGATGTTTTGTGGGATGGCGTTGAGAAGGATTTCCAAGAAGAATTCCTATCATCGACCTTGAATGCAGAGAAGAGGCATGAGCTACTATACCTCTAGAAATAGAGCATTTGTGTACAGGCTATTGAGATCATGTTCAATGCTCTTCTTCATTTCACCTTTTATATCTTTCTACATGAAGAATCTTGTGTGATATGTCTATAGGAGGCGCTTCATCCTTCTATCTAGTAAGAAGTTACTCCATTTAAGTTTCTGATGTAATTGTTGATTCAGAAGGAGGAGGAGGTGTTTGAGAGGATGGACTCATGAGGAATTCTAGTATGGTAGGGGATCCAAAATTGTCCTTCAAGAAGAAATGTTTCTAGATTCATGACAGAGGAACGAAGACTTCATGGATTCAACTGCTAGGGAGTCATCCTCAGCACTTTCCTTTTAAACCATCAGTTCCTCATGCCTTTACCATGAACATGGGACTAAGGTGTTACACTCTGTGGTGTATGTGACCATTTTCAGAATATGTGTCCATGGGTCGTCTGATCTATGTACATTGGAGGTGGAATTGTTCATTTTTAGCCATAGTAAAACTTTCTATCAAGGCTATTTCTTCATTATGGACAATAGGATTATGATCAACCAAGGAGAGTCAAAGCATATAGGGTCCAGCCTTAGGAGGTTCATCAGAGAGGTCAACCTGAGTATGGTCATGGATAAGGTCTTAAACTGAGGTGATATTTGGCTTCTAAGAACATTTTTTGTCTTTCTATCAATAGTTAAGGGTGAAGGAAGGTGATATACTGAAATTATCATTCAGATGCATGTACGGGAAGTTCTAGTTTGTAGTTATATCCTTCGGTATTACGAACACACAATTATTGTTCATGGGTCAAATGAAATAAATTTTCCTTGATTTGTAGGACCATTTCAACACCATGTTAATCAATGAATTCTTGACCCACTCGAAGTCAGAGGACAAACATGTCGAGAATCTCAAGGTTGTCTTGTAGGTACTTAGATGCCACCATCTCTAAAAAATGTTGTTGAATCGTAATTTCATGGCATGAAAGATGAATTTTTTTAAGCATGTGATGTATTAAAATGGTGTGGAAGTTCAGATATCATATTTTAAGTATTTATTTCTTGAGAAACACCCATGAATGTGGCATAAGTTCGGTATTTTATTTGTCCCAATGGAAATTATCAAAAATTTTACCCTATTTCTCTCAGTTTTCCACTCTGTTGATAGTTATGAATAGAAATGATCATGATTTTTTGTGGATTTATCATTTATAGGTATCTTTCAATTACTTGATAGGATAATTTGGTTAGCTCTCTAGTGCTTTGGTTTCCAAATGAAGGGGTGATGTTTGATTTGTTATGAAATGCTACCCATATGTAGTTAGGATGTATCATGAGGCATGAGCAGACACTATCTCTTATGGGTCCTTGTAGTTATGTACCCAAAATTGTAACTTTTCCACATATTATCTAGAGGTACTATTGGTTGTGGTTGCGCTGAATTTTGGGAGGCCTTACCTAATTTGGGAGAGCTTTTTGTTCATCCAAGATCACAAAAGTGGGAGGTATATATTTTCCAACTTTGATCTGAACTTTTTGACAAAAATGGGGGATGGTGTTTTTTTTATGATTATGATTTTGAGAATTCATACTCCTTATGATTGAGAAATATCATGGCCAATTATTTTATTAAGAATTTGAAAAGGAAGGTTGTTCAAGAAGCTTTGGATGCTTGGAAAGTGGTGAAGGAGTTGGAAACCTATCACATAAATGCATGAGTGGAGGTGGTAGAGGGTATTTTTACTAAATGGTGGTGGAATATTATCTGATTTAGAAGGTGGAGAATAATTAGTGGGGAAACATATAGAAATAGGTGTTTCATTATCATGTTATCCATGGTGATCCTCCAGAGGGACGGTCAAAGGATTGTCAGAAACTGATGTTGTTCCAGGGAAAGTTGTTCGTTTGAGTAAAGATATATGAGGGTGTCCTTTATAAGTTTCATTACTCACCCTTAGTGGTAAACCCAAAGATTTATATGATGTACCATCTCTTGAATATGATGTTTCTATCTCCTGGGATGAAACGAGTAGTGGTAGAGTTCGGAAATGTGCTTGGTTTTCCAAATGGAAAAGGTTGAAACGATGTCCCTGATGGTTCGTTGGAGCCTTTGGATGTCCATGGGTGGAAGTGTAATGACATGACAATGAATATTATCACAATGTTACTCAATATTCCGAGTGGATATGATTTTATATGGGTGATTGTGGATCTATTGACGAAATTGTCCCACTTCATAGCGATTAAGTAGTTGTGCGTTATTGATTCCTTATCTAAGAGGTGTGTTTATTATGTGTTTTTGTATCAAATAGTGATGAGGTATATTGTCTCTAATTATGATTTTTGTTTTACTTCAAGAGTATGGAGGGGGTTGTGGTATACTTTTGGCTCATAGTTATGCCTCAACACTACTTCCAACCCTCATAAAGAAGGGAAGATAGGGCAGACTATCTAGACACTGGAGGGTATGTTGGCACCGTGCATCATAGAATCTGGTAGATCTCGGTAACAAATCCTTCCTATAATGGAGGTTTCTTATAATATTATATATCAATATTCCATCGGCATAGAAACATTTCCAGAATTGTATGGAAGACTGTGTAATTCATCATTTTGTAGGATGGACAATGGGGAGATAGATATTCTTGGTTTTGACGTTTGTGTAGCAAAAAGATATGTTTAATCCTGATCACAAGATTATTAAAGCATCACAAAACTAGAAGAAGTAATTTATAGAGCATAGGAGGATATCCATTGACTTCACGGTTGGGCCCCACATGTTCATGAAGGTTTCCCCTTGACCTGGGTAGTATAGTTTGGGAAGAGGGATAAATCTTTCTCCAAGGTTTATTGGACCGTTCAAGGTGCTGGTATGAGTTGGGTAAGCGGCATACTAGTTGGTGTTTCCAATACAATTGGAGTGGATCCTTGACATATTTCTTATAGATCAACTTCCTTAGTATCTTCACGATGACTCCATGTCTTTGATTTTATAGAGTTGGATATCAAGGATGACATGATGTACATAGTCAAGCTAGAAGAGATATATGATCATAAGGAGAAGGTGATTCATTGATAAAACATTCCATTGGAATGTGTGTTGTGGAGTCATGGTGGCCAGTAGAAGAGTAATTAGGGGTGAAAAATGCAGATTCATGTATAATACCAAGAGTAGTTTTGAGAATTTACTTGTTCTGTTTTTAAGGCTTGAACATTGTTTTATATGAGATGAGTTATGTTCAATTGGTAGTGTTATGTGTGGTGCTCTATGTGACAATTTATTACATGCCAAAAATGGAGGACTTGATTCCCAATAAAGATAAATTAATTTTTATGAAATTAAACCTTTTTGGCGAGTCAATGATTCCCATAGCAGATAGTATATTCACATAGAGGATGGAATTCCTTGATTTATATGTTTGTATAATATGGATTGTCTCATTTATTAGTGTGTTTTATTGGTCATTTGGGTTGATATGATAATATGTGGTTACTCTTGTTAGAGGAGGTGATATTGGATTCGTGGGATTCTTGTCTATATTTAATACAACATAGGGTGGTTGATCATTTCATGATAATGTGATTTTTGTTAGTAGTGTTTGATGTTTAGATAGATCCTTGAGAGTTATCTCGGGGTGTGTTTGTTCATAACCCTCTCAATTCTGGGTTTGGTTTTGGATTCTCTATGGAGAGAATCATTTGACAGGTTTCTAATGTAATGGATTAGGCCTTCATGGTCTGTAACATTGCTATTTTTTGTTGTAGTTTTTAATGGTGACTCTGAAGGATCATGGATTTTTTCAGTTGGTAAAGGCTTGAAGATGTGGAATATATGTAATATAGCCTGATTACAGGATGTGAAAGTCAGTTTCGTGGCTTTTCTAGGATATTTCACAATGTGTAAATATTTTACATGTTGTGAAGAAGAGTTTCTTGAGGTTTAATATCATTTTCTGGTGAAAAAAAACACAATGTATTACATGACATGAAATGGGATTAGAAATCATGTAATACCATAAAACAGTTTTGTAATACAATTATTTTTGGCTAAAAATTCATTTATTCAACCATTTTATCTCCTTCAACTATTCCTAGATGAACCCTAGACTCCCTGAGGAGTTCTTCGATCCCCACTCCTCCCTTCTTGATATATCAATATTGGGGGGTTTGCTGGTGATATGGGATCAATATGTGGTGATTTTTCTCCCTTTTTTATATGATTCCTCTTATTCATTCCCCAATATTCTCTACCATGATTTGGGTTGGCTTTAGTTGAATGTATGGGTAGTGTATTCATAATCTTATGGTGCAAACAATATTTATCTATCTTTCAAGTGGTGTTGTTGTCACTTGCATCCATTCTTCTTTAACCCGAGGTTAAAAGATGAGTTGAAAAGATTCTTTGTGATAGGATTTAAATTATTTCTACATTTTCTCCAACATGATGGTGGTGTTTTTAATTTTTTTAACTATAGATCATTGTTTTTTCAATCCATAATTAATATAAGGAATAAATTAATAAAAAATGAGAGGAAATGGTGTTTTTTCGCATGAAATTTTTATGGATTTTATATTTGTATGATCTAATTATTATTTTGGATTGACACCCCATTATAAATTATTCCAATTTAAGGATTTGATTGTGCACTAATAGAATTATGGAGTACATGAGTTCATCTTTGATTGGGATCTTATATATGACATGTGGTTAATCATGTGAATTTTTTAAATAGATGCATTCTCTATGACTTGGTTTGTGTAATTACACCCTTAAATAATGAAGTTGAAATAAATAGTTTCCTCTATTCTAAAAATTAAAATGTGTTACATCGTGGTCTATGTTTAGATGTGTGGAATGGTTGTGGCTGCGTGCATGGCACAAATGAGATGTGAACTAGCTATGTTGTGTTGTGTGGGTTTTCTTAGGTTTGTTCCATCGTATTCTTGTGTGCATGGTTTTGTTATATGGGTTGTCTTGGTTGGTGTTATAGATGAAATTATTGACGATACATAAATATGTATGTGTAATTTAATCTCTAATTGATATATTTATTGTTTAGGAAATAGACATGAGGTGTTATGTAGTATGGTTGTGAACTTGTTTTGCGATAATGTGTTTCCATATGGGTTTGTTAGTTGGTGTTTGGTTCTTTTAGTATGTAAATTGAGTTTGTTTAGCTAAAATAATTACAATAGTCGTTGATATGGGTATTAATGACAGTGTAAATTTGAATCATTTATATCTTTCATATCAGGGTTATTCACCTTCTGAGACGGATTTCATCGTGTTGCATTTCATCGCTGGTTCATTGTAGTTAGCCAAATAGTGGTGGAATAAATCATTGATTAATAAATCCTTAAATGTCTAGGGTAAGTTTGGATAACAAGATATAAATGGTTAAATATTTTTTTGGGAATGTGAATGTGTTTTTTGGGTAGTTGTGTGGTGTTGTGCATTTAGAGGTAACAGCGATGTTGGAAGTATTCTGAGCTTGTTTTTTTCTGAGAACCCATAGGTTGGGCATGAGGGTTTCTTAACATATATATATAAATATATATAATTGTATTTTCCTTTTTATTTAGTTACGTACCCCACCATAGTAGAGAAGTCTATGTCGAACAGCCCCATTGTCATGGGGGAGGGTGTCTTTCCCATGCATCCCTCTAGGAGGATGGATTGATGTCCATGCTCTATTCTCTTCTCCATATTCGAGATGGTGATAGACCACGATTAATTGGGAAGTTTTTGGTTTGTGAGGCCCAGGTGTGTGTGGGTAATTTCTTCTTTCTATGGTGTCTTCTGGAAAAATTATTTGTGTTTTCCTAGGTAAATTTGGTTTGAGATGAGTTGTTATTTCCTAAGTGTCTTTATGATGAGATGTGATGTGATATATGGCTATGGTGTCTGTCTGTGGGATGTTATGTGGTATACGGCTCAGGATTCTAGGGGTGGGATGTGATTTGGTTTCTGTCCCATGTGTCTATGGGTGGGGAGTGATATGGTATGTGACATAGGTGTGTGTGGGTGCGTTGAGATGTGGTACGTTTGCAAGAGCTGGGAGAACAAGGATGTTTCCCAGTATGCAAGAGTTTTTAATTAGTGAGAAGTGGTGTGGTGTACCCTATCATCAATGTGAATTATGTTACATAACATTACATTCATTTTTTAGTGAGTGTTCCTTGGAGAGTTAGTGACGATTCATATACTGGTTAGGTGATATTTGGTTTCTCTATTTTCTCATAGGGGAATTAGTATGATCCTTTCACAGGTACATGAGAGACTTTGGTTTTCCTACATAGTATACCTATATGGTCACCGTACAAATATGAAACTTCTTTCTAGTTTCCTAGAGGATTACGTGAATCATGATGGGTGTTACATGCTCAGGGCTTGAGAAGGTTGTTGACAATCTTATTTATCTTTGTTTTGGGTACTTTACTTAAGATGTTTTTTTGTTTCATTTTTATTTTTACACATACATATGTGATGGATTTTGGTTTCTTAATATTATTTCATAGAGTTTCTTTGTGGAACAACAATTTTTTGTTTTGATATTAAAAAATGTAATTCATTAAATATTGTGTGATTTGTATACCCTTGGCACTAGTCACCATCCTGGGGCCCATTGGATGTAAGACACATGGGTAATTATCTCAGTTTCTTCATTTCAAGAATTGGAGGGGCATGTTTGGAAGGAGGGGTCATGATAAAGACAACACCACATAATCCATTCACCGAGAATATGATATTCCATAAAACTAATCCAATGTACAACTCCGCCTAAATATTTAGATTGAAAAACTCCAAATCCCAGACTTTATTCCATAGCCAAGGTCACTGCACAGAAATAAAATAAAAAAATGATAGTAGTGTTAAAACTCAACCTAAGACTCAATGTCGCAAACCCCTTATCCAATCCATAGACCTCGATTGAATACACTGGTGCACCAATCCAGAGTGCAACCATGTGAAAAATAGATGAAACACCCAATACACATCTGCATATAAGATTTGTTACAACAAACAACCCGACATAATATCTTATCGCTTTCCAACACCTCCCCATTCTCTATGATACAATACTAAAATCAACTAAAGTTACAATTGCACCCCCCTTTTCCTTCCAAAATCACTAAGACTCCTCCCATGCCCCTCTAACACTTGAATTTATACAATGTAACAAGTATGATGGTTTGACCGATTATTTTGGATATAGTGATATTTTATGAAAATACATTAATTTGAAATTTATTAATGAAATATATATATATATATATATATATGTATATATATATATTCATAAGGAGTATTGGGATAATGATGATTTAGATTGAAATGATCAATTATTTTACTTATTTTCAATGAAGATATATATATATAGATGTAATGTGATGTATCATAGTGATATATCCTTGAAAAAATATAACAATGAAATGATTGGAAATATATGATTCATTTTTATTTTGAAATATAATAACATGGAAAAAATAATTATATATTACAAAATTTTATTAAGAAAAACATCAATGGTGAAATTTATATTATGAGACAATCTTTTAACAATGAAAATGTAAGAGGGAATTATTAATTACAAAGGATAAAATTACAATGAATGGAATATGGTATAATTTATTGTGAGGATGGTAATAGAGATTATGTAAATTATAAATATGTACAAAATTATCTACATGCTTATAAGAAGAAATAAACAAAATGTGTGATGTTTTAGATAATCATTCATGTGGTGAGAATAATGTGTTATAAACTTATAAAGGATCAAATATAATTAATATGGGTTTATTCCATAATTAACTATTTTTTTCAATGTTATAATAATTTTAGGAGAATAATATATCAATCTTAATAAGACACATGAAACAAGTAATCAAGTTGTACAATTTATTAGGGAAAAATAAGATTAAACTATGTTGATTAAAAAAACTATTACCTAATAATGAAAAAGTGAAAACGATAAATGCAATGACTTCTCACATGTAAGATAATGTTAAACCCATATTTTAAATATCATTGATTAAAATTGTTTTTGAATCCTTAAAAAATAATCACGTTTAATAATGTTAAAGTAGTTATAATGGACTATATTAGTTCTGGGAAAAATATGAAGAACAAAATAGATACATATAAGTTATAAGACTATATAAAACAATAAATATCAATTTCCATGTAAAATTATGGCCTTATTTATGAAAGAAACTAGAAATCAAATCCAATTTTTCAAATGAAAACTATTGTTCCTTTACAATCATGTAAAACACAAAATGATATTTTATGAAAAATTTATGGCGAGAAGTCAAAACCATATAATATATGGAATGATAATTTTTTAATAAAATTTACATAAAAATAATTATTAAAGGACAGTCATATAATATTTTACTTCACCAATATTACCAAAAAAATTCCTAAAAAATAAAATGAATATATAAATATTTATTTTGATAGATAACGTATTCCATTACAATATCTTTTGTTCATTACATGTATTATTAATTATATATGAGAAAATAATTACATTATTATGATATATTTATCAAACTAAACATAAAATAGTTCGTTAGTTAAGAGAGAAACACAAACAATATGAGGAAGGTATAACTATTCAATGTTAAAAATATTTTTCTTGTGATGTATCTTTATTCTATATTGAAGAGATTTCTAGGTTATATGATTAATAATTTAATTTGATATCATAATATATTATACTAATTTGCATTAAATTAATCAAAGTGGTGTCATGTTTTATATATTTTAAAATATAAATTAGAGAAAAAAATACATGGTTGTTAATGTGGCTAAAAAATATTTTAAAGTAAAAAGAGAATGGGTTTAATATTATTTTAGAGTGTTTCAAATTAATTATGATCTTACAAATGTATGGAGAATTACGATGTGTGATGTAGGAAATATCAACACTAGTAATTTTATCTTACTAAAGGTAAATAATTTTAGGGAAAAAAGTATCGACAATTAGAATTTGAGTTTAAAAAGTATATTTTTAGGATATTCACAACTAAAATCTCTTGACCATTTCATACCATTGTCATAGTATTAATGATCTACATTTCTAAAAGGATGATTTTTTAGTAAAAATAATAAAACCGTTAGTTTTTCAATTTAAAATAAAAATAAGTAAATAAAACTTTTTTCGTGTTGGTAATGTTATGGACTCAAGCTAATTTAGTTTCATACATGGAAATTCCTTCTGATATATAAGGATTAAATTCACTAGTAAGAATAATTTAGGAATATTTATTAGTAAATATATTATATTAAATTAATTTAATCATAATACGGATACAATAACCATATTTTTTATATTCTTAATGTTTAAAGGGGGGAGTTAGATTGCAAAATTGTTTGAAATCTAATCTTCCAAATTATTATAACTAAATCATGCATATTATTTTTGTATAATAGGAAAAAAAATGATAACAATTTAATTATTTTGATTTAAAAAGTTAATTATATAACCTGAGTAATTTTTATGTGATGAAATTATCAAGTAGTATCTCAACTTAAGAGAAATAGGAGACATGTTATGGAAGAGGAAGATCATGTTATTAATAAATTTAGATCCAGTAATGGAATACATTTATAAAATGAAGACATATTCATTATATGGACATACATGGAATTGATCCTATGATTTGTTAACCAAATACTATATAATAAAATGGAAAAAACATATGAATGAATTAGGTATTTGTTGAAATTTAATGAATATTGAAAAATATGTATAATTAATCAATGTATTTTATGATATATGGATATTAAAATACTATATATTTGATGAATTTTTATTTACTGAATCGAATTCTAAAACAAAAACAAAATTAAATGTTTTTTAATAAGAATAAAGAGATCAAACTCCTTAGATTATTTATTATTTGCTAATGGATAAAAGTGAAAGGGATGAAAATTTTTATGGGTTACAATAGAGTATTCTATGAAATATTTTTTGGTTATATAAAATATTATGTATATTATTACAAAAAAATTATGAAATGAGGATAACAATAAATAGGATAAATTCACTAACTTTATTTACTTTCTTTTTTGTAGGTCATTGTTTTATGAGTAAATTTTTATTTATTTTTATATTATGTAATTTATGTTGAATTTACAGTTAGATCATAATTTTGGGTGTTAAAATATCTCTAGGAGACCTTAATGGATGTGTTAGGGGTCTAGGATGTGACACAGGTGCTCGATTGAGTGTTGAGGTTTGGATATGTCACCAATTTTCTGGATATATACTATATAAATTAATCATGGAGTGAAGTGTGCGGATAAAAATATGGTGATATTTTGATCAATGATAATATGTCTCTAACAGAGGTCAACACGATGTATATGACAAGGGAAAATAGGTAATTTTGTTACGAGTGTGTGTTATGATAGTGTGTATTTTGTGAATTAATCCTATAATGGAAGTGGCCATTACCTATGGATGTCACTCAATGGAAAAGAGTGTCACACCATGACACTAATAGTTATTCATCACCATATGAATTTTATGTATGACTTTGAAATATTATATGATAAATTCTAGTCACACTAGGACCTATGGACCACATAATAAAGGTAATCCAATAGGTTTGTGTCATAATGTGAAGCCTAATGGCCACACTATTGAGGGTTATGGTCACACCGTTAAGGATGAATTTATTCTATGAATGAGTATTCCTGAAATTTAGTTCATTTCTAAAGATATGTGTCACACAATCGCCCAAGGGCCAAGGTTGTGAATGGTGACAAGATGAGTTTATTATTCCATGATAATTATTCGTCTATCCATGATGTGGTTATTTTCTACTTATTGGATATTTTATTTGACCAAATATATTTATTGTAGTATCTCTATAATTTATTAAAATTTAGGTCATGGGAGAAGGTCATTTGAAATGATGTAACCCTCATCCGTCCTCCAATAAACCCCCATTAATGATGGGTTTTTCATACATGATTCCTTATTGATTCTATAAATATCCTTCCCCCTTATACATTCCATTCATATTCCCATTATCTCACATATAATTTATAGTATAATAGGTATTTTTTGATGAAAAATTAATAGAATACTAAAGTAAATAATTCAAATCATTGTGAATTTTCTAATCGCTTGGGTATTGATGAACACATATGGTTTTATGCAGTTTTGAGGATGTGTAATTTCTAAGTGGGCTGTAGATGATTAAATATTATAGGGTAAAAACGTATAATCAATAAAAATTTATTCAGGGAAATTTATTTGATTTTAATTATTTTATATAGGGTCATGAGAGTTGGTTTGATATTCATGGAAGATGTGTAGAGTATATAATATGGGTAATTCCAGTTTTTTGGTCGGTGGTCCAGTTAATATTAAATCACAAACAAGTTGATGCATTATTGTGCATTCCTACATTATTTGGGTAAATATATTGGGACTGATACTTACCTAAATCCTGTGATATATTGTCTTTTATATTCATAAATCTGGTGATATGGTTCCCAAAAATATATACAATTTTTTTCACCCTATGATTACGTCTCCATGGGTGTGAGGAGGTCATTTGAGTTTATGTGAGACCCCATGTATGTCTCAAGATATGAGATTAACATAAAATAAACTATGAAACATTTATTACGATGGTACCATAGTAATGAAAATATAATGAGTTGGGATAGATTATGAGATAACAATGTATGTCATGCCAATTTTGAAACACTATCGTTTGGCTGGAGGAGTGTATTAGTGTGTTCTATAACTCAGATAAGTACCCAGTTGAGAGTTGTGGTCTACTCTGGTCGATATCCTATAGATGATGATATTAAATGTTATACTAGGTAGTATATGATATATAAATGTTGTCTCGGTTGTGGAAATGTGAAATGGATTTTGACCCTCCATTTATAGAAAGGGCTAGAGGGGACTAGTGAGATAAGCAGTCACAGTGGGATGATCTATGTGACTTTATATAAGTCATTAGAGACCAAATGGGGTCTAAAAAGGTAAGTGGCTACCTCGGTGAATATATCTAAATGATTATATATATGGTATGTAACATAATAAAAGAAGTTATCATATACCAAAACATTAGGCAATAAGGATGGACATAAAATAGAATTGTTTCAAACCATGGGGATGGGTCTCTAGTGTCTACAAACTAGGATTTAAGTCTTGTAGGTTGCATTATATATTTAGGTTTATATTTGTGGGAATGATTTATAGGGGTGTTTTGTCAGATCCAAATATGAATTTAGATTCTCAACTACAAGAGGGGGGGTTAATTGTATTTTTAAAAACACTTGTTTTTAACATTAATGAAAACTATGTTTAACAAAGTTAAACGAGGTAAATTCACAATGCCTATTTAGTTCAACTAAAAAACAAGCTAGGTTCTAGAAATATTGTTCCTGAAATGAAACTTATTGAATGTTTACATGGTTCTGGAAATATGGCTCTTGAAATGAAACCTAATGATAGTTTACATAGGTAATGATTCTATCAGAGTACATAAAATAATTAGAATGTATAATAAAGTTATACATTCTTATAGAATCCTATTTATCAGAGTCCGTAAAAGAATGATAAATTATAAGAAAGTTATACTTTCTTTATTTATCATAATACATTGGAAAAACACAAGAAAAAACATGTAACAAGTATGAATTATGTTAACCCATATAGTAGGGTATCCAATAACCTTGGATATTTTTCCCTTGACTTATACCTTCAATAAATTTTGTATAACCCACAGCAGGGTAATCCCTTGATAGGAATATGAGAATCTGTCTTTTTATCCATGTATGCCCCAGATCTTTAAGGTAATCGTCACCTTTTTCTTCCTACCCATGGATTTCCTTGAACATTATGATTGTCAGCACCTCTTTCTTCATATCCCCAGTAGTCCTCGATTGTACTCCACTACAATCTGAGTTGAACGAAGCAATCTGAATAAGATGTTCAAAACCACCCAAATAATGGCTGTCTCTCTATCTCTAGAAATCACATCAGAAGAATGAAATATTTAGAGTGATTGAAAATGTTTTGAGATCATTCAAATGATCTCATATTTATAGGTATTTATCGATTGATCGGCTCCCTCCTCCAAAGGTCATATTTTTCCTTTAATCTCAGAGGGACCTATACACATGTCATTAAAACAATGGTTTGGTAGGAATAGATTGCACTACATAATTTCATAATATGTCTATGGTAAATTATGTTACTTAAAAAAATATATTTTTCAGAGTAAAGGGAAATATATAATTTGGAACTTATCCAAATAAACATTCAGAGTCTATAAGACATGGAGATTTGGATTCTATTTTACCAAGAATTTGGAATCTAAAATCTAAATTTTTCAAAGTCTGAATTCCCATAACATCAGAATCTAAATTCTAAAGTATTCCGAGTTTTAATTATAAGGAATTCAGAGTCCATATTATGATGAATAAAGAGTCTGAATTCATTGGAATTCATTGTATGAATTATGAGGAATTCAGAGTCTGAATTTCAGAGAATTCAGAGTCTGAATATCAGAGAATTTGAAATCTAAATTTTAGACAATTTGGAACCTGAATTTCAATGGATTTTGAACCTAAATTTCAAATAATTCTTAACCTAAATTTAAATGAATTCAGAACCTCAATTTTAAGGAATTAGGGACCAGAAATTCAGAGAATTATGATCCAAAATTTCAGAGAATTCGTAAATTGAATTTCAGAGAACTCAGAACCATAATTTTAGGGAATTCAGAACCGGAATTTTAGATAATTCAGAACATGAAAACAGAACACTCTATATACATAGAATTATAGGATTTTGAGGTTTTCGATATGAAATCAAATATTATACTTAGTAATAAAATGAGTTGAATTTTTAGGGATGATAAAATGAACAATCAATACATTGGTAAGAATAAAAAATTCCATAGAGAAGGGAAGTTTTCCTTAAGAAAATAATCATTATGAAAAATATAATTATTCTTAAAATGGAGTGTTTGTGATTTTCAAAACATAGTGGAATGGAAAATTCATATGGAATCCTTATTAACTCAATAGTTTTTTATTTTGTTGGTACTCTTATTCATGGCGTAAACAAGTAGAAATAGACTAGGTGCAAAATCATGACCTAGGAGACACTAAAATGGATCCCAAGCATTGTTTTATATATATACTCTAGAACGACTCTCCATAAAGATGACATTACTAACTAGAGGAGTGGGAATAATTGTGGAACAATGGTGAGACTATATACATTGGATTAATCATATGTACTATGGAAAAAATGATCAATAAAGAGAAGAATAATTAGGGAAACAAAATCACAATGGATGATAATAATAAATAAAAAGTAATAAATTTTGAATAATAAAACATGCAAGAAAATGATACATTTTATAGAAACATATATACAAGAGTAAATACATGAATGTTTGTAACAAAAAAAACAAATTACCAAAGGGATATCTCCTTGAGAATATTGATCCCCAAGTCTGTCAATAATTCCTATGCTCTAATATACATAATTAACATCACATAGAATGAACCATGGTCTATGTTATACTACCGTGTTTTCAATTTTGGTACTAGGTGGTGTATTAAATAGGGTATGAAATAAACATAGTATGATACAAATAATACCATCTATTACAACCCTATTAGTGAATATAAAATAAAAAACTGTTCATGTATATCAAAATTAAAGAGGTGAAATAAAGATTCTCAAGGAGATATCCCAGAATGCATCTAAACATGTTCCACCTTGAATAAAATCTATACATGTAATTAGATACATGTAAAAATTTATATATGCATCAATAAGGAACCAAGGATTTAAATCTAGGAACCCATATTGAAAATTGATATATTAGGGTTAAAATGAATTTCATAAGGTAAATCAAGATAATTATAATTTTAAAGAAGCAACTAATGTGTAATAAATGCATCTAAGACATCATATTGTCAATCCAACTCATAATAATAACTCAGATAGTATGGCTTAAGGGTCCTGAGAGTAATTCGTATGAAAAATCATTAGTATTCCACAAAAAAATTCTCACAATGTTGTAGGAGTCATGTACCATGTAATCATAGACTAAGCATGATTTTGATCCCAATGAGGGGATCCTTATCATCTTGTGTTCGAGGAGTTCAAGGTAAATCGAAGGATATAATAAAGTCATTATAATTTTTCTGATATGAAAGGTAATCGTTGGTACTATGTGGAGGCATTCACATTTAGATACATCAGTAATCAAACACTAGTTTTGTATCTCATTCAGTGGTTATACTAGTGAATCAGGGTGGCATCTTCTAAAATATGAAGTAATTATCACAAAAATCCAAGGATGGATCATGCCTATCCATATATTTACCAATAAAAAAGTTAAAAATAGTAGGGAATAAAAAATTTAATAAATAATAAAAAGAAATGGAAAAAATCCATTCCAATTAAAATTAATGTTTCATATATTCCATTCAGAATATTATTTATAAAGGAAAAGTTTTCTAGCTAGTGTAATTCAACCATTTATAAATTCAATCAATTTTATTTCAAATTCATTTTACTAGATTCTGAAAATTATCTATGTATTTTAAAGAGAAAACCATTTCATTATTCATATGACACAAAAGTGATAAAAGGTCTTATTTATAGACATTATTTATTTTAAATATAATAATATGATTTCTAATATTTATTCAATTTCCTTTTTTGTTATTAAAAATAACCATAAAAAATTATGTTTATTGCTTATAACCAATAACTAATGAATAAGATATTATGTCACAACCAATTGGGCGACCCAAGATGGTTTTACAACCTCTAACAATGCCATGGGGGTCTAGATAACCACCACAGTAAGATTTAAGAATTTAATCAATTATGTTTCATAAATTCGAATCAATGCTCGGGATGATTGGTACACGAAATAATTGAACATTTTACTAATACAAAATTGAGGGAAAATTATATAGAATGACTGCCTATTTTATATGATGTTTCACTCATCCATTTTTTAATTGAAACTAGAGAAACTATTAGAAATTTAAAAAAAATCAAATATGGAAAATGACCTCACATAGAAATAATATTCTTCCATGTGAAAATAACATAAAAGGGAGTCTATAAGGGTCTTATAATTAACTCCATGCCACCATACAAATGATAATGTCAATTTGGATCCCAAAAAAGCAGAGCCCACCCTGGAAATTGGAGGAGGAGTTGTATGAATGAGTGATTTAACGGCTGATTTCGAGAGTGGAAAATAGGTAAAACATAAAATAGGATGAGTAAAATAATTATTTTATCCATTTTTTGGAGATGAATATTTTTGCGGCATGATTTGTTTAACCATTCATAGACAATGTTATGATAAAATCCAAAGAAATAACTCCATTACAAGGATATGGACACTGTTTCTAAAAGTATATGTAGGTCACACACAAATATATTCAAATTTCTATAGACCAGCCACATGACAATTTATAATTCCTTTTATGGTATAAATAACCTTGTAGAAACCCTATATGATAGCATAGGTTCGGGTTTATAGTTAGCACAAATTGTGTTCTAATCATGCACCTCTCATTACTATACGAAAAATTGGTAATTTTCTTTAAGTTTCACTAAAAATTTAATCGAACATTTGAGATATATTTTGGGAATTAATCCAAATAAAAAACTTTTATGAGTTCCATCGCATGGAATCCCATATTGTATATCATATTATTATTTGGCCTATCCACTAAAAAAATCCCATTATCATTTTGAAATTTAAAAGCTATCAAAAAACAAAAATATTCCTAGAAAACCAACCATAAAAATTATCATTCCTAATATGTCATGGGAAAATTTGAAAAAACAAATTTCCTACTCAGTTCATGATGTTTCATCAAAAATTTGAAATTTATTTTTCCAAATGATCTAATAACCTCTAAATAGCCCTTTAAAAATATGTATCTAAATAAATTAAACTTGATCAAATTATTATAACTTCCACTAAATAAATAATAACATTATTACATGACCCCATATAACCCAAGACATGATCACATCATCATCACTATTATTACACATCCTATGGTTCTCCCACCATAAGTTGTATTTTTTTTCACAGACGTTTCCAATACACTGTGCTACCACCCTTAGAAATTCATATTTCATCATTCCCTTAGTGTCCTAGAGAGACTCCCAATATTTTTTTCAACATGCACTAGTAGTCAAATTCCATTCGACCCAAGTATATCTAGTTAATCTAAGATTTATTTGAAAATAAATAAACGAATTTCAAAAAATTTCACATCCCATATATAAATTTTTCTTTCTATAACACTCATGATTCTAGAATCCCAGAGCTGATGCATTATTATAATACATTGGCATGATTACAAGGACTCATGTCTCAAAGGACTGATCTGTTTAGTAGTCTTGGAAAATATATTTTATTTATGAAGGATACAGTACAATTTTAAACATAAAAAGAATCATAAATAATCCATTTATAATTTCATTTTTCCCATATATTAACCCTTCATATCAATCATTATACACTTCTTGGAATCCTGGGAAATTAAAACATATGAAAGGGGGATCTTAGATGCACAGTAAGGGTAAATAATTCAGTTGAGGCTATAGATTTTTAATTCTACATGTATAATAAAAAGAAAATCCTATTAAAACAATATCATGAACATAATATGATAAAAATATATCTAACATTATCATGTAAACTTGCACATGGATATTCTTCTAGAAGAATAATCACAAGTAATAACTAATCTCAAAATGAGGGAATGCATAATGTCAGACATAATAACTACTATGTCAAGGCCTTGTTTCAAGACCATTTAAAAATATTATATCAAGGCTTGGTTCCAAGACACTAGTTTGACTCATTAGACCTACCGATTCATTGAGAGACGATAGTAGGCCCCACCTGTCATTTACTAAGTCCAATGCATTCTCATATGAAAATGTTGAGACATAATATTATCATTTTTATTAAAACTAGCATACAAAATGTCAATACATTAACCATAAACCACAAATATTATAAAAATAGTGCATCAATTGTCAAACTTATCATAACTAATTCAATACAATTTGTATTCTTATATTATAATAAATAATCGTCAATCATGAATAATATCTAGTAACGGATGTTGATATTCTTGAGAATGATAAGTAAAAATATTTTAGTGAAATATCCCTTATTTCATGAAATCATTTAAAAGTCACACAATTTAAAAAGGATTTCATTTAAAAGATATTTTTTAATCAAATTGTCCCATAAAAAAATGAATGTTTTGAAAGGAATTAACATTTTAAAACACCCATTTCTATAAAAATAATTACTTAAAATCATTTTCAAAACATGGATATAAAATAAAAAGATTTAGAAAAAGAATTAATAAAAACATTTAAAATGATGATCTTGATGAAGAGTCCCATCCAAAAAACATAAAAATATTCCTTTTAAACATTTTTTATGAATCATGTACATGGATGATAAATATTTCATAGTAAATACTTACACATAAACAATCTCATATAACAATGAGATTGAGAAATTAACCCTTACCTTAGGTCTGATACTCTCTGTATGAGTTTGAAACTCCAGTATAATGTTTTTAAACATATTATTAAATTACATCAGAATCATAAAAAAAATTATTAAATAATATATTATTCATTTATGTCATTATTTAACCCATTAATTAATAATTCCAAGTTAATGCATCATTTCAAGTAATATCTCTTCGTTTATGAGTTTGACTTGTTATTCTTGATCATATTACATAGATCATGATTTAAAAACAACCCGAATGTATAAAATGATTTATTTATAATATATATTTATAATATAAATATATATAATAGATTGATATATAAAATTCAATACACCGTTCATGATGACGGTAGGTCGTACATACGCATGAACAATGTTTCTATTTTCTTATCATATTAAATGGAAGTAGGTGAATGAATTATATTTACACACACACACACACACATATATATATAGATACATAATTTCAGTGGACATATTATTTCATGAATTTCATAACTATTAATAATGTATATTTTTTTATAATTATTCTTGGATGGTTAAAGTGGATAATGAATCTCATCAGGTCGTGGAGAGGGTACACCGTATATACGCGCAAGCGACAATATCATTCTATTGATGGTGAAACAATGTTTAATTGAATGTTATATTATATATAATGAATCATTACCATTTAATATTCATTATTTAAATTAATCAATATACTAAATATACCCATCCAAATAATTTAGTGTTGAATAACAAACTATGCCATGACGTGGAGACGATAAGCCGTAAGCACGCATGCATGGTGACATTGTCATTAATAGGATAGATAGAATAATAAATATGTTGTAAAATATTTATAATAATATCATCATGTATATGTTATAGAAGATATTATTTTAGTATAGTAACAAAAATGAAAGGGGAAGTAGAAGAAGAAAAAACATTGAAAGTGGTGATAAAATAATTACCTCTTCTTCGGGTGTTTCTTATTGATTTAAACAAAAGGGCTCCTAAATTTGAATTTTTCTAAAGTTAAGGAATCCAGGTTTAAGTAAGGGTATTTTGGAGGATATTTTGGTAATGTTTTTCTGATACAAATGTCTTTTTAGGTCTGAATTAAATGTAAAGAAAGGTTCCCTTTTATAAGTGAGGTGAGGGGAACATTATGAAAATCTTGAAAAATTAATTTATTCTAAAATAAATTTCGGATTATAATGGCTAAAAATTAATATATTTCAAGGATAAGATAATTATGGGTCAAAATAGTCTCAAACAATAGGTTTTATACTTGTTTATGTCAAAACATTACCATTATCTTTTGGGATTAACCATTAGTTGAACAATTTAACTCTTATAATGTCTTTTTATATTTTTATTCTATAGAGTTAATTTAGTTACTATAAAATGATAAGAGAACCAAAAATTGATAATTAATAAAATTCTTATCATTATATGTGTCATTTTTAAGACTATTATATATTAATGTTTTTTATATCATCTAATAAAATAGTATTGGTTTTAAAAACTCATTTTTGCCAATTTTGACACTACTAGGTAAATGATTTTTGTTAAAGTCATAACAACATGATTAAATAGAAAACATTTCATTAACTCATAACTAATATGTCAATGTCTTCTAGAAAATTCTTGTATGGAGTCAAAACATTCAAATTTTATTTATTTTAGTATTTATAATAGCATTTATTTGATTCCATCATTAATAAGAAAAATACTACATCATTGTTGTGTCATAAATAAATTTAAATATTTAATTACTAAAAATTAAAAATAAAATATGATAATGTAGAAAATATTATTATATTTATAATTAATATTTATATTTAAATATATGAGTCATATATCCATATATTGAAATTTATTTCGTAAAACCTATTTTTTATGTTATAATTATCTTTACATTAAATTAATTCTTATAACATGTCATTATCAAACCCAAGTGGTTCCAAAATTCAATTATTTTAGCCTAAGGATGTCCATGGTATAATATATATTAATACAACAGGATTGTGGCATGTTATGGGGAAGTATTATATTGTTATAATATTTTTTTATTCTTATTTGCCTTATTTACCCTTTAACAGTGGCAAATAAAAATAATTACTCAAGTTACTATTCATAATTCCAAAACATAAAAGGTACCTATTTACAAAATTTTAACCTTATAATTAAATATATGGAATAAATTTTTCCAAATAAAATAATATAGTTTGTAAAATTTAATTTATACTTAATTCTCGTTTTCAAAACCAAAATGGGGGTTTTAATAAGTAAAAACTATCAAAAGATAGACATCTGTTTATTTCCATTTTAAATTTAAAGATACATTTAATGAAATAACTTATATTAAATGATAAAAATATAATATAATTATACATTAATACCACTCATATCCATAATTGAACACTATAAAATATTTTGATTAAAAAAGATGTTTTCAATGAAAATTTAAAATTTTTCACTATTGACCGAAATATGAAAGTTATCAGAAAAGTTCAAAAAATTTAACCAAGATAAAAGTTTATGTCCCACATATGAATAAGTATTTAATTTCATAAAAATGAAAATTTAAATGATTCAAATATTGAATTTAAAAATGTTTCTCCATTATAAGGCGAAAAAAACCTCCTTGAAAAATACTTTTTTTATCTGAAAAATTTTACTTTTCCTCATATTATGTCTATTAAACAATAACAATGAATGTAAAAATTATATGGGATATATAAAATTAAAAATTTTGTTAATACTATTAAAAAATTCATTTTAAATTACTACTTTGAGAAGTCGTGGTGTGCTTGAACTTGTAGTTGTGTACATCACACACTATTGAATTATAAAGAGGAAGTGTACCATGGAAACCTAGGGTGTTATATTATCCAATCCTTTTATAAATTGTTTCCTCACAATTTAAACTAATGATTAAAAACTAGGGGCTTGACATTTCAAAATATATTAATAGAAATCCCACATCGTAAAATGGATTAACGAGGTCTCTATTTTAAAATAAAAAGATTAATTAGGAAGGATACCAGAAATAACACATACTAGGGTTCCATGTATGAAAAAATGGATAAGTAAGATAAAAACCCATCATGTTCATATAGAGAGTGATAGAGAATATTACTAGGAGAAATTTAACAACCAGAATGCTATAAATCTATGATGATCTATGTGATCATTTGATTCATCATAAAATAATGTACTAGGAAAACGTTTTTAGTTCTTTGATCCATTCCATAGTGTTGTAGAATTAACTTAATTAATATACTGAGAACACAAGGAAGAATAGTTAATTTACATGTTGAATTTAATCCTTTAACAAATTCCTACCACGACTGATCTTTCTCTTCAAAAATTAAAACTCAAAAATATTTTATTTAACTCAATAGCATAAGGTTCAAAATAAAAACATATATCATTTTTTGAAGAAAACTATTTTATAATTAACAGTGACTTTTTTCAGGCTAGTGGTAGGCAATAAATCCTTGTTGGACTTTTCTGTGGGTTCGAATACCACATCTTGGTCCAACGTGATAGGTTAACGCCCGACCTGCTAGTTGTCCATTTTGTAAAACTATAGTATTACAACATTAACATATAATCTTAATAAATTTTTTACCCTTAAACATCACTATCCAATGTTCAAAATAATCCATTCCAACCATTAGAGTTATCTAAAATACATTTTTCCAATCACTGTAAAAAAGATATACAAATATCTACAATCAATTGTAACATCAGATTCCCCAAACAATGTAATGATTCTCTTTTTGTCACATAATGAAAATATGATTACCATAAATATAATAAAACCGTAATGAAAATATTGTTATAGAACAATAATTATATATATATCACATTCTTCTTATAACAAGAATACAATTCTTGAATCAAAAAACACAAATACATTAATTACTCCACTTCAACTATAGTAACAGTTTAAGCTAAACCTTGATCCATTTTCATTTTCTGAGCTATATTTCCTTGACACTTTGTAAATTTTTTTATATAATGTCTCATATATATACAATTATAACATTGACTGGATTATTTCTTTCCCATGAAATCATGAGTCTGGTAAATGGTTTCTCCACATTTGTGAAAAACACCAATTCATTTTAGGAAAGTACCATGGTAATTATTCCAATACTTATCACATAAGGGAACATCCTTATTTCTCAATCCCCCTTTATCTATCTCTTTCTAAATATGTCTCTTATTCCTTTTCTTTTCATTAATGTCCTTTGATTTAGATAATTCTTTTTTCTGTCTTGATAGAATATGAGACTATATCTTCATACGATGAGAAATATTGTGGGACCAATGACCATCAGAGGAAAGGTTTTAACCCATCTAAGAATCTATAAATATTACTTCTTGGGTTACAAATGTATTCTATATAATGCATTCCAATGTGTGTGTAGTTATCCTTATACTATGCAACATTCTCATCCTCCTTTTTCCTCAACCATAGAAATTGTCTTTACATATCATCTCACTATTCAAAAGTAAAGTATTTCTCTCGAAAAAGTTCTTTAGACTCCCTACATTCTATATTTCCCACTTCATAAAACTCCTTTTTGTTTTTAATTAATGACTAACATTGATCCGCATATTTTGAGAGATGATAAACTACCTTGACAACCATTTCCCTTTCATTACTTCCCAATGAAAGAAATATTTTCCCTAAGGAAATAATCCACTACTCAGCTAAAAAATTATTTTTAGTCCCATTTAATGTTGGAGGTTGTTGTATCATGAAGTATTCTAATAGGGGTCCTCCACGTTTTGGATCAACATACTCCTTATGGGTAAGGTTATTATTCATAACCCGACTCAACTGTCCCAATCTGGTTATGAGTTGTTCAGTACTAGTTGTGTCACCAGCTATAATATCATTATCTTATATAAGTGGGAAACCCCTACATTAATTACATGTGTTGATACCATTTCCATTTCTTCATCCAGGATCCATATCTAAATAATTACAAACACAATATTATGTTAGGAATCATGATTCATAACTCCTAACTAATGAAATACATAACATAAAATGAATATTTTATGGACATCTAATCAATAGTCATATATATGGTTCCTTTGAGGAATTATTTACTCATAAAAGAAAAATAATGGTTTGTAAATAAAATATGAATTATACAAAGAATATTCCCTAAGAGTGTAAAACCACATGCGCGGTAAGGCACATTATCGTGTACTAGGTTACCCCCAGTCATGTTTAGAACACCTTGTCAGAGTTTTCACCCCAAGGTACATCTATGCCAGAACCATGTTCACTTGTAGTATCTAGACAGGGATGTATTTTCTAGGAATACCTAAAAAATATCTATTTTAAAATTCTAGGATTTTCATCAATACTTTTCCTCAAATTCAATTTGAGGGTTATGATCCCTAATATTAGTCTTTATAAATCTATTTACATGGTTTTTAATAAAATTCCTCTGATAAAAACTATAACGCCCATACCCCAGAATCCCAGAGCTGGTGCAATTTTTTAATACATTGGCATGATTACAATGAGTCAAGTCCCTAAAGATTATACAATTTAGGAGTCTTGGAAAATAGATTACGTACATGAATGATACATTACACATTCTAACATAAAAGATAACATAAATAATCCTTTTAGAACATCATTATTTCCCTAGATTAACCCTACATATCAATCACAATACACATCTTGGCAACCTAGGAAAATAAAACATAAGAAATGTGGGAGCATAGATGCTCATTAAGGGTAAATAATTCAGTAGAAGCTATAATCCTTTAAGGAAATATGTATAATGAAAACAAAAGTCTTTTAAAACATAGAAATGAACAGAAAGTAAAAAAAATAAATCAAACATTACCTAATAAAAAATCACATGGATATTCTAATAGTGGAAGAATATCATGTAATAACTAATCTCATAATTAGGGAATTCGTAATGCTAGACATAATTACTAAAAAATCAAGGACTTGTTCCAAGATCATTAAAAATATTCTATCAAGGCCTTGTACCAATATAGTAATTTGACTCATGATACCTACTGATTCATAAAAGGGTTATAGCGGGCCGTACCCATAACATATTAAGTCTAAGGCACTCCTCATATGAAAATGTTGAAACATAACATAAACATTATTATTAAAACAACCATATGAAATGTCAATACATTAAGAGTTATCCAAGAATTTTATAAAAATAGCACATCCACATTCAAACATTTTATAACTAACTTAACACAATATGGAATATTGTATTATAATAAATTATCCCAATTAAGAATAATATCTACTAAATGATTTTGATATAGTTTAAAATGATCGGTAAAACTCTTTGAGAGAAATGTCATTTTTTTATGAAATCATTTAAAAGTCAAACAATTTGAAAAGGAATTCTTATAAATGATATTTTGGAATAAAAGTGTCCCTTAAATTTTTATAATCTTTTTAAAGTTATTAATATTTTAAAACAATAATTTCCAAATATATAAATCCTTAAAATAATTTTAAAAATGTTGACATAAATTAAAAAGATTTAGAAAAAAATAATTAAAAATTTTCAAATGATGATATTTATAATGAGCCCCTTTGAGGAATCCAATAAATATACCTTTTCAAAAAAAATTTATGAAGCATAGACATGGATGATAAATATTTCATAGTAAACACATACACATAAACATTCTTAGATGATAATTAGATTGAAGAATTAACCCTTATCGAAGGTCTTATGCAATTTGTATGGGTCCGAAACACATATATAATTTTTTAAACAAATAATTAACTTATAACCGAATCATAATAATATTTTTGATATCATATGTTATTCTATTATGACTTTATATTATCCGTTTATTAAAAATTCCAAGTTAATACAGCATTTCGGGTAATATTGCATTTTTTAATAGTTTAATCTTTTTAATCTTGTCCATATTACGTAGATAATGATTTAATTACATCCATAATATATAAAATGATTTAAAAATCATATATATTCATAATATAAATATATATAATAGATAGATACATAAAATTAAATACACCGTTCATGGAGACAGTTGGTCGTACGTACGCATGAACGTTGTTTCCGTTTTCTTATCGTATTGAATTTAAGTATGTGAATCAAATATATGAACATATATATATATATAATTTAATTAGATTAATTATTTCATATATTTCATAATTATTAATAACATGTTTTTTTATAATTATTCATGAATGGTTAAATTGGAGAATGAATCTAATCGGGTCGTGGAGACATAAAGTCATACGTACGTACGAGCGACAATATCATTATATTTATGGTTAAATGGTGTTCAATTGAATGGAATATTATATATAAAGAATCATTAACATGTTATATTCTTTATTTAGATTAATTATAATCATTATTATACAAATATGAATAATACACTGTTGAATAACAAACTACACCATGACGTGGAGACTGTAAGCCTTACATACGCCGGCATGGTGAAATATCCATTCATTGGATGAATAGAATAATGAGTATTGTTGTACTATATTTAAAATAACATATTATCTTGTATAATAATTATAGTTATATTTTTCGTATGGTAACAATAAGAAAAGAGGATGTAGAATAAGAAAAGAACTTTGAAAGAGGTGATAAAATAATTATCTCTTCTTCAGGTTTTTCCTTCTGATTTGACCATAAGAGATCCTTAGGTTTGATTTTTTCTAAATATAAGGCCTCTATGTTTAAGTTAAGGTAGTTGAGAGTATATTATTGAATGGTTTGGCCGATCCAAATGGATTTGGAGGTGTAAATTAATAGGAAAGAGAGGTTCTCTTTTATAAGATAATTGAGGTGTTCTTTAAGAAAATCATGAAATATTAATTTATTATAAATTGATTTTCTGATTTTAATAGTTAAATATTGATTAATTTCAAATATAATATTTTTATTTTTCAAAATCCTCTCATCCAATATGTTTAATACAAGTTTTAGTCAAAAATGTATCCTTATCTTTTGGGATTAACCATTACCTAAATAGTTTAACTCTTACCATGTCTTTTTGTATTTTTATACTATACGGTTAATTTTGTTACTATATATTGAAACACGAACATAATGTTAGTCATTAATGACTATGTTATAATTATCTATGTTATTTATCTAGATCTTAGAGTTTTAGGATTTTTATATCAGTTGACAAAAAAGTATTTGTTTTAAAAAATTCATTTCTGTCAATTTTGACACTATTTAGTAATTGATTTTTCTAGAAAGTCATAACAAGTTGATTCCTATGAATAAAATTATTTAAATCATACCTAATATGTCAATTTAATCCTGAAAATTCGTGTATGGAATAAAAACATTAAAATTATATTTATTTTAATATTTATAGTATCATTTATCTGATTTTGTCATTATTAAGGAAAATACTACATCATTGTCGGGTCATTAAAAATCTATATATTTAATGTATGAAAATGAAAAATAAAATACCATGATATATAAAATCGTTTTATATTTATAATTAATATTTATATTTAAAGAGATCATTCAAATAACACTATATTAAAATTTATTTACTAAAATATATATGGTTATGTTATCATTATCATTACATTAAATTAATTATTATAACATGACATTATCACAACCATCTGGTCCCAAAATTTCAAAAATTTGACCTAAGGATGCTCATGGTCGAATATAACTTAATCCAATAGGATTAAGACATGTGTTAGAGTAGTTTTATATATTTATAATATTATGTATTACTCGTATTTTCATGACCTAACCATTACCCATGGTAAATAAAAATAATTAATGATGTTACTATTCCTAGTATCAAAAATTAAAATTAACCTATTTATATAATTTGGAACTGATAATTTCAAATATGGATTCCATTTTTCGAAAATCATATCACATACTTGGTTGAAATTAATTTAAAATTTAATCACATTGTCAAAACCAAAAAACAGAGTTTTAATAACTAAAAACTATCAACAGATTGACATGTGTTTATGTCTAATTTAAGTGTAAAAAAACTTCTAATGAGATAATGTTTATTAAATGATAAAAACATAATATAATTTTACTTTAATAACACACAGATAAATAATTTATCACTATAAAGTTTTTTTATTAAAAAAGTTTTCAACTAAAATTTAGTATTTTCCAATATTCATCAAAATGTAAATGTTATGAAAAATGTACCAAACATTTATCCAAGATAAATTATTATTTCCGTCATATGAATATTAATTTATTTTAATGCAATTTAATATATAAATGTGTCAAATATTGTATTTAAAATGGGTTCCCTATTAAGAAGGTCGAAAAATTGTATTTTTGAAAAATACTTATTTATTTTGAAAAATTGAATTTGTCCTTATCTTATGTCTCAAAAACCCATAAGATTAATGTTAAAAATATATGGTATATAAAAAATTAAAAATTTTGTTATTATTATTCATAAAAAATTTCTAAACGGCTAGTTTAATATGTTATGGTGTGTTTAAACTTGATCTTGCGTACATTGCATGCTATAGAGTTAAAAAGAAGAAGTGTATCGTAGAAACATGGGGTGTAACACATTATTTGATACCTCAGAAAAAACATCAATATATTTCATGAAATTTATGTTGAGAAAAATTTTATTCACAATATCATGAATGGTCAAATTTTCTGGCCATTACATCAAAAATACCAGATTTTGTACCTTTTTAAAAAGGATTACTATGATTATCTTGGGCACACTCACTAAATCCCATACCAATTTCTAGTGAGTCCCCAAAGTCAAACCATCCAAAAATTAAAATTTCCACCCAGATATAAAACTAACATTAATACTCTATTGATTTAGTATCTTGGGATCATTACGAGTTACTCTAGGAATAACTCACACATAGGGAATTCATCCAAATCCATGATCGAACCCACACCATGAATTTAATAATTAGTCATTCATAAATTGATATATTTATTCATTTGAAATTGAGAGGATGATCAAAAACCATTAACTGGATTAATGATTATTATGCCCTTTCTCACCATAGGGCCACCCTTTAATGACTAACATCTTTCTCTTCACCGTATGAGTATCCATGTCATTTATCTATCAAAAATATTACCAGATTACAACATCTACCTTCAAAATATAATAGATGGCATGGATTTAATCAATATCAACTCAAGAACAAATGTAAATGTCTTTCATAAATTGTTTCTATACCCCAGGAATTGTTCAATGATTCTTATTTATTGATGTTACATCATGGGTCACCACTATTATAGGGCCACTCGTGTACCATGAAATAAATGTCTAATCTTAAATAAGTCCTCTAGTGAAACTCTTAAAAGATTATTTGATCCAACCAAATATTCATTTTGTTTAGGTATAATGCAATATTTTTTTCTCTATCAGTAAAATATATATAATGTAATGATAGGATCTATGATTTCCTCCTGACACATAGTGCAATGATATTTTATTTATATGCATATATATATACCTAAACCTTCACTGATATCAAAAATAGCCCTAGTTATAATATTTTATCCCAAACAAAATATTTCCAGTCTCTACATTTCATGGTCTAGTAAGGGGTAAACTGTTTAATGGAACCAAACATATTATAAGGTTACCTATTATCAATAGGAATATCCATTAAATTTTCCCAATGATCTTAGTTCCAAATCTTAAACAAATCTCACTTGAATGTTACCCTTGATCAATGAAATACATTTTACTAACCATGTTCTAGAAAAAAAGGTTGGGATTCAAGGTATCCCTCCTATCCCTATTAATCAATATGAAAATAGATACATTGGTTTGAGCATGTATCCCTAACGTGTCTCTCATGATAACCATATTCCATTTACAAGGATTTTTTACACATTAACTATTATGAATGAAAATAATTATACTGTAAGTGGTTAAACTGAAATAGGTAATGAATAATTGAACTATAAGATTAAAAACCAATCTGCACATGCATAAAATAATAACCATGTAAACATCAGGCTACCCAACCCAAATTGTCACTAAGCATTTGAATATGAGAGTTCATGTAAAAAAGTGACCATGATAATGTGGAGGGTAAAGATATAATCATCGATGGTATCCATATATAGATATAACAAATTGATGATCAACTACCAAATGAAAACCCACATACTCATGGTGTTGTTTCATTAATTAAAATTCTTAAAAAACTTAAACAGCCAGTGGAACGTACATATTGGTCTCAAGGCTCAGCTTGAAATTCAACCAGTTTCTAATTTCCATGAATGAAACTACAATGTTTTAAACACTCTATAATGCATAATTTTTCATCATTAATACTATGTTAAAACCCTAATGGGTCACTAGTCCCTAATTGATACACATTAGTTTTAGGTAACAGTATTATTAATGTCGTATGAGGTATATTTTTTATACTTGTGTTCCCATTTAAAGAACCTCTCAATAAAAACTATTCCAACCCTTACCCATGGTTCCATGGTATTAACAAATAAAAAAGGTTTAATTTCATGAAATTTAATTACAAATCCTTTATTTTGATATTTTGATCATCTCACACATAATGGATACCCACTACCATTTTCGAAAGAAAACAATACTAATGAGATTATTTATCATACATCAGATAACATAAGACACTTATCCAAAAAAATTAATTTTGAATGAAATTTAAATAATTATTAATGTTCTTACAACTAGTCTCAGTTAATGAAAATTTCTTTTACAAACTATAGAGTAAAACATAATTTATGAGTTAGTTCCCATTCCTATTAATTGACTTCTTTTAGTATTATAACTATAAAGAAAATTTTAAAGTATGATATCAATTTAAGGTAGAATATTCAAGTAGGATTCCACAATACATTTATATTAAATGTCATATAAGTGGATACATGAATATTAAGTTACCAACCAATTATCATAACATTCCCCCTGGTGTTAAAAAAACAAGTCATAGAATGACTAAGCTAGCCTATGAGGGTCCCACTATAACAATTCTATTTTATGTAAGAGCAACACATAAAAGCATAATTATCAAATATAAAAAAATCACTTAGTCGGTTTATCTCTGAAGAAGCCCTTCTCTACTGACCTATATGGGTCCCATCGTTAATTTATAAAGTTAGTGATATTTTTCATCATTCTCAAGTAATATAGGTAAACAAATTTATATTGGAAACCAGTTTTTATAAGAATTTGACTTCAATTTATCATATATCATTATTCTTTTAGTTGTAATAGAATTCAAAATTTATAAATGTACATTCTATAGTAAGTTACAGTTGTAAATCCTGATACTGCAACCATGTTTATATCTTCAATCTCAATATATAACTTGTGTATATATGATTGTTTGAGTATATAAGTTATCATTAAAAATTTATAATTGACTATAAACATTTTAAATTCTTATAGTCACCCATTTAATAATATCCATAAATGTATTATCCCTTGAAATCAATTGTCTGTGGCTCAAATTTGTACTAATATTCTTAATTAATAGGCCCCATAAAACAATGTAGTAAAAAAAATATAGGTCTATGCATAGAATTTAAAAACTCATTATTTTATCATATTTATAATACTGAATGTTGTCAGATAGAAAAAAATACTAGTAACATGGAAAAAATCACCTTTTAGTGTATATAGATAAACAATCAAAATAAGAACACAAGAATGATATTCAAGTCACAGTAAATCAATGAAATATATAATGATATCAATATGGAATTTCATATGTAGGACATATGAATATACATGACACTAAAATGTTTCAATAATAAATACTTTGATTCCTTACTGGTCCATGGGTAATATCACATAGATCATTAGTCAGTAACCTGTGGAAGTACAACAATCACCATGTGAAATAATAATCAACTGTAATATCAAAAAACATGAAAACACGTCAATTGATAGAAAATTGATCTTTACCTCATATGTGTGTTGGAAAGGAACTGATAAATGTTATTTATAATAGGATTACATATCCCAAGTCTCCTCTCTACAATTCCAAAATTTTATGGCAGAAGTAGAAAAATCAATGATACCACTCGTGACGTCCTGATGTGAGAGAGATTGAAACCATACCTCGACCCTGATTACTACATAGTCTCAAAATCCTCCCAATATTCTAATGTATTTTAACTAGAAGTGATGTTTTAAATTTTGTATTGTGGGGAGAATATATTTAAGACCTTGGTATTTTTTGGAAATATTTTTTTTATTTTTTTTATTTTATATTTTAAACAACACTGAAAATAGGTTATTTTATGTTAAATCACTATGTTTTTTATGATAAATTTAAAAAAAAGATAACTCTTAACTACAAGAAACATATATTTTAGATTTATCTATATGGAAAGTGATGGTTATCGTATTTTACATGCAATATTGACTTTCTTGAAAGCATGTGTATCTTGTAAGAGTGAGTTTTACTGAAAAATTTTATATTATTAAAAATATTATTATTTAATTTAATAATATAAAACATATTCATTATGTCATAGGTTATGAATATTATTAATTAAATAATGAATATACATTGTTAAATTCATTAGTTATAAATTAATTATAAATGAATATAGGAACCTATTAGATATAAATGGAATAGTTTTTTTAAAAATTACTTTTATGATCACAATAAAATTTTATTTTAATATGTTAAATTAATTACTATTGGTGAATGATATTAATAATATATTTACTAAATATATTAAATAAATTTTTTACATTATTTTCTTATATTTTATAGGAATCTTATAAGAACCAACACAATATTACACATAAAAACTAAAATTTTTATTAATGTAGTTTTGACGCAATTTAATGGAGAACTTATTTAAAATATAATTTTTGGATTGTTTATAAATTTTATATGCCATAATAAACAAATATTTAAATTAAAAGAAAAAAACTTAGTAATGGTGATTTTTTGGTATTTTTTCGTGAAGTATCATTTTTTGTTGAACGGTTAAAAATACAAAATTTTAATTCAAAGCCACTTTTTAATAAAATCTATTTATAACATTATGTTATGTTTATTATTTTTTGTAAATTTAAATATATAAAATATATATGAATTAGTAAAATATAGGTCATTTTAATAAATTTAACTTTTAAATTTGATAAAAAAAATTCCAAACTTTTGAATATTTTTAGTTTTAAAAAAACATTGTTGTTCCATCTATGAATGTATATTTAAATAAATTTCTTCCACTTATGGGATTGGATTTAAGAAAAATGGATTAAATATTTAAAATACTAATAATGCATAATTTCAATTAAGTTATGGTTTATTTTTGAAAAAAAAATTTTTTGAATGTAATTAAAATTAACTATAATGATTGAGAAGTAAATCTACATAATGAGGGACTAAACCTTAAAAGAAAGGCCCAAAATGACATAAAAACGTTTAAAAAATCCATTATATGGCCATATATATACCTTATATAAACTTTTATATAATATTTACCACTAATGGAGACTCTTTTCATTAGAAAAACATGGATGGAATACTCATTAGAATGATTTACAATAATTCCACTCCTCTTCTACAAAAAAAAGGCATTATCCCCTCCCACTTAGACATACCTAAAAAGACAAATTTTATATAGAAATATATTCCAAAATAGATGCTAAAAATTCCTCCCATAAATTTTTATTCCTCTCCATATCCATTAATCTATCCAAGAATACATTTTGTGCATACCAAAAGGAGTTATCTGAATAAGAGGTAATATCCTCCCTCAAACTCTATTATTCTATATAATTTCTCCAAATCACAAAATCTTAATTTTCCATTTTAGTATAAAAACACTGGTATCATCAATATGCTAAGATTTTTTATTAAACGTTTTATAACTCCATATACATCCACTTCCATCAAATGGGTAATGAACTCACTATTGTTAATTATAGAGAACTACTGCTTCACAAAATCATGTAGTTTGTTTTTACTTTAAAACATATCATGGTTTTGAATAATGATTGAAATTATATTTATATAAAATATATGTAAAATATATAATTTATTTTTTATTTTTTATTTTTTATTTTTATATATTGAACATAACATTATGGTTTCTATTTTTTTTAACTACAGTAACTTTCTTATGGAATTGTGGACTAACACCTCCTCAAAGAGATGTGATTTGTTCACACATTGCATGTGAAGTGTTATTTAGTTGTTTATTTTAAATTATATTACATATATTAAATTATATTTATAATCTAATTATATTATACATATATATATATATATATATGTATATGTAACTTAGATTCTTTGTTTCGTAAAAATAAAAAAAAACATAAGTAGTGTTCATGCATACATAGGACCTACCGTCTCCATGAATGGTGTATTTCATTTGATATCTATATATTATATATATTGTTATAAATACATATATACTATATAAATGATATGTATTCAATTTTTTAGTTATTTATGTTATTTAATCATTATCTATATAATATTTCCAAGAATTAAAAATTCCAAACATATATAAAAAATATAGAAGATTTTACTTGGAACGTAACATTAAATTCGAGTTGTTAATAAAAGAGTAATATAAATTCGTAAACAAATAATATATGTTATTATACATAATAAAATGATTTTTAATATATTTATAATAAATTTATATTTATTATACTAGCGGTGTGAATGTATATGATTAAAATCAATGCTTCAGTCAATAGACTTTAATATCACTTTTTTTATTTCAATGAGTTTCATCCATTATTCACCACTCATTTCATTTATGTGGGATTTTTAATCAATATATATGTATTGTATGTTTCATATATTCCAATATTGGGGTATTTAAATATCTATTTGGGGATATATCATTCATGTTGGTTATGTGTCTGTTTTCAATTATTTTCCACAAGGGCGTACCTCATCATGCTGCATGTGTGGGATGCTTTGACCAGATTGCTCGCAATGTTTACCCACATTCCCACTCTCCAAAGGTGGGAGTGAGTTGTCACATATTGAGGTAAATTTTCTCATTGATCAATACATGAAATGGGATGTTGGTCCCTCCTTCCATGGATTCATCCTCAGAATTATTCGCCAAGTCCATGTCACCCTTAATGATTAAGACATTCATGAAACTCTCCCTAGGGCTATATAACTGTATATTATGGTTAATTGTGATACTTCTAATAATAAATTTCATACAGGTTAAGTCATTGCATCATACTTTGGTTAAGTGATTATTCATGTTGGGTATCGCTTGCCTATCTTGATGATGAAACACTTATACACCTAGATTTTCCCTTATAAGAGGGCTTCATGAGGGTTTGGAATCCCGAGGGATCCCACATTGAATATGTGGAATTATATGCTTGAGGAATGTATCAATGGAATTCATCACCATCCCATGTTTAACACAAGGCATGTCATGAGCATAATGTCTAGTAGAGACGGTTCAGTCTGATCAGAAAATTGAAGGGAGTGAATCAAATTGGTACATCACTTGGAGGGAGTGCTTTGAATGTTTACCAGATGGATGGTTCAGAATCCCTAGTATTGATGGACCCAGGATGTTGTGTCCCACAAAGGGTAAGGATTCACACTATCAAGGATTATCTGGACATCACAATGGGTGGATCAAAATATGGTGGTTCCCATCAAAGGGCACAGAAAGGTTTAAAATGGGTGGGTTTGAACCTGAAGAAGGCATCCTACATATATTATGTTGATGAAATGGATAAAATCCTATGTAGTATGAAAGGGTAATTCATGGAATATGGTTCTACATAAAGGAAAACAATATGGGAATGTGATGGAAATTTCACGTGGTCAGCAGCCCGAGAGCAACAAAGATCCATGAGATGAAGGAGGCATACACGTGGTCAGATTCTCGTATGGATGGAATGATTTCATCTAGATGTGGCAGCCTAGAAAAAATCAAGATGGATATGTATGAACTGTAGAAGGTTTGAATGAATAGGGATAGAACCATTGTGAAGATGATGTTTCATACATTGATCATTATTCTACAATTACACATCTTATTCATATGTAATTCTTTCATAAATAATGTTCATTATAATTATGTGATTCATGTATTATGAATAACTAAAATTTATTACACGATTAATTTTTGAAATCTGTGATATTCAACGTGCGATCTTTTAATGATACACTCATTTTCTCATACCCTTATGTTATTGTTAAGATTATGGATTTTCTTTATTTACCCTTATAATTTAATCACACCCCAATATTATATTTCATTTTCATAGGTTATGGAAAAATGTATTTATATAGAATTACTATGGGGGGATATCGTTAAGGATGATATTGAAGACCTTTCCCCATACTGTAAGAATGTGTTAAAAGATTCAAAATGAACTAAACAATTATGTTCTTTAGGATTTTATTTTTGTATTATAATGAATATTCCTCTAAAATGAGGTAATTTTCATATATGTTATTATTGGGATACTATACTATACTCTCTGGAGCAGTGTTATATATTGTTGAAATAATAATTAATTAAGATCATAATAACATGATACAAAACATATAAATAGAAAATAATAATAGTTAAAAACCATAAATAACGAATAATGAACCATGGGTGAACATTATATATTTCACAAAAATATTAACATTGTATATAATACATGAAAATGCTTAAAAATTAAAAAAATACAAGGTCTATCTTTATTAGAATCCTGAGCATCGACTCAGTCCGGTGCTATTAATATACCATGTACATGAATAATTAAACAAATCATGAACCATGAACCATGACCAAAAACCAAGAGGTTTGTTTGAGTACCAAGAATCATCCTATATAGGGGTTGAGATTAATACAGTATTCCACCAACAATTATATTTAAATCTACCTCGTCTGATAATATAAATCAATATAGTTTTATGGTATATAAAAAATAATGTATTTCAATAAAGAATAAGTGAATTTAAATCTAAGGTTCCTTAAAGATACTAGAAACACTATATATAATTCAGTCTATGGTTTATTGTCTTCAAATAAATTCTATCATGCATATATTTTTATATATATAAGAAGTTATATATGAAAATATATACATACATTGTTAAGGACTTGTTGCTAAAAACCAAGCATCCATATAGTCAATAGATATTTTAGTGGTATCGTACTTTAAATAACGATAATTGATAAAACACTATTTTGTTGAATATTTTATTGATAATAAATTATATAATTTCCTCACATTGTGCTAAATATATTCATTTATGTAATATTTGGGATTAGTTCATTCATTTGAATATTTGATGAAAATTCCAGTTTTACCCTTTATAGTTCACTGTAGTATTTCGAAGATAAATATTTTTTTTATTATTTGAATTTGAAATTTTTTAACTGTGTTCCTAAATTAATTATGTGCTACTTTTATTCAGGAAACTAGTGCTAGTGAGTGCATTTGGTTGTTGAAAATGGGCTATGAAGTCAAAACTGGGCTGGACTCTCCAGATGGAGAAGCTTCTGTATTTCGTCCATAACTCCTTCATCTGGGCCTGGATTGAGCCCAAACTTGGAGAGGAGATAGAGAACCCATATCCTCACATGTGATACTTATAGAAGGCCGTCCAATGCACGTGTTTTAGTGGTCAAATGGGAGGTGAAATTTGGCATAAAATATTTGGCCGAGATTCCTCATTCACAGTTGAAACCACTTTGAACCTAGCCTCCCCACCACTCTATAAATTAGTGTTTTTCTCATTTTCTAGGGTTTGGAAGTGCTTTCATAAGTTGAGGGAATAGGAGAAGTGTATCCACTCCAATTATCCAACCATTTAAATAAGGGTAGATCTTGAAGCAAGGATCCCTTCGACGAAGCCTTCTTCTTCTCCTTCATGTTGTAATGATTTTGTTTGTGTAATAAACTTCTTTGTTCTTCATTTATTTCTTCTCTTTTCTTCTGTTTTATTAAAATTTCTTCTTTTCATAATCTTCTTCTTTGGGCTGGAATTCTCATTTAGAAGCGTTATTGGTTTATACACATTATAAACCTTTTCACATGCAAAACGCTTCTACGATAATTACACCACCGATGGAAGAGTAGTATTTTAGTAATCGATCTATCTTCTAGCCTATTCATTTAATTATTTTGAATCATTGAGCTAATATAATTCACATAATATTATCCATGAATTGTGTTTTTAAATTACAAGAAACTAAGTAAGAAATTGAACAATTAACACAAAAACACGCGAGGTTTGGATTTTGTGTAAATTGTGAGAGCGTAATCTTAATCGGTAATACAATACCACACGAGATAAATTTGTAGAGTTAAAATATAATCACTAAACACAATTCATCCTTGTTTCCAGAATGGATATGTGATCTAATTATCCACTTACCATAAGCTATACTTAGAACAACTATCAAAGCAGGGTGCTGCGATTGCGTGTTCCGAAGCTTGCCTAGGGTTTAAGTAATTTCATCTTTGTGGTTAAGTTAACTCTCGTAGGGTTCGAGGGATAACAAATTAGGGGATCATAATTAAGTGGATATTGATTTAAATGATAATGATTAATAAGTGAATGAATAGGTAGAGGTAGATCGATTATGCCTTTTAAAATAGATTTCTAAAAAAACATCTTCTTGTTGTGTCATTTTAATCGAAATTCATTTCAAAACTAAAAACAAAAAAAATATACAATCTTCTTCCAGGAAACTTCTTCTAGATTCATAAACTATAAAAAACCCCAATCCTTTGAAGTAGTTATTTTATTTTATTCTCTTTTATTTTATTTTTCTAATACATTTAATAAGTTGTTAAATTCACTTCCTCCTTTGAGAGACGACCATGGTCAGCCACTCTGCTGCACCTAAGTACCCCAAAATCACATTAATCATTTGAGGGCGCCCATGACTGCGCCCTTTCAATAATCATGATATATATAATAATAAAAAAAGACCCAATGTGTAAATAAGAGAATCTAGGATGTCATAGGGTCCATCCAACTACTATTAAAAACTTATTTTGTATAACTATTGTGTTATGATTTTAATTTATTGGATAAGTCATTTTCATTCCACTATAAATGATTGTAACTTAGTTAGGGGAGTAATGTTACAATAATATCTAGCTAATCATTATTTGGTTCTCATGATGGTAATCCTTATCATATTGTGTCTGCGGACATTAATCCAAATCTATATACATTATCAAAGTAATTATATTTTTGGACATGAAATGGAATCACCTGTATCGCTACAATGCAATCACATTTAGATAAGACATTGATAAATATGTACTATAGTATCTCACTCAGTAGTCACACCATTGAATTAATGTAGAATAATCTTATTTCTCAAGGAAATTCCTTTCTAATCTATGGGTGGATCAATTCTTATGAGTCCTTTAACAAGAAAATGGTTCAAAATCATAAGGACCCATTACTTTAATAAATAATAATATCATATTGAAATCATCCATTCCAACTCAATATTTGATTTATTTTATTCCATCTTTTATTTCATATATAAATTAAAATAATTTTTGGTGGTGTTATTTGGCCGATTAATAATTCATTTTATTATATTTAATAATCCCCAAATTGGAGGCATGAAAAATAACATTTTACACAAATGGATACCATTTCACTAGTCATCTCACTCAAAAGAGATACAATAATTTATGAGTAGACAAGTCGTAGTATAGTTTAAAAAATGGTTTCTTAACATTTAATAAATTTTATTTAATTATGATTCAATCGAAGCCCAGCTAAGTAATTTTGTTGTTGATTATGACCAAAATAAAACAAGTAAAATAATATATAAGATCAAATTGGTGGACCAAGTTGTGGTTAAAACCTCTAAATACATCATGGAGGTCTAGAGAACATCATGTATAATGTCTATGCATTAATGTTAATGTGTTTCATAAATTAATAATTATATTCATGAATATCATAATAATGAATAAGAACATATTATATAAAAAATATTTTATTAAAAGTCTTTATAACACCGAAATAATGCATAAGAAGCTTATCTCATCTGTTATCAGGCTTTGATTTGAGAAAAAATTAGATAAATTATAAAAATACTCAGACACCCTATAAATAAGGAATATATGATCATATAGACGTATAATTATATATTGTGGCATAGACAAAAATTAGATCTATTAAAAGTCTTATTATTACTTATAATATTTTGAAACAATGAATTACTGTCAATTCTGAGATGAAACTATGATGAAAACACCATTGTATGATGAGGATATGTTTTGGATGTGGGAATGTTTATTTATAAACATGAGGGATGAAAAGGGATAAAAAATAATGAAAGGGGTAAATAATCATTTTCCCACTTTAAAGAGTTATATGGTTTGAACAAATTTTTAGGATAGTGGTGTGTCAACAACGCAATGCTAATTTCTGAAAGGGATACCCCTCCCATGTCAAGGAACATGGTTTTTCAAACCATATTCATCTCATATTCCAACCTCTACAACTCTTAGTAGACCATACATTTGGTTGGGTGACATTCAATTCATAGTTTAATAAACTATGATGAACTCATATCAAAAAAGAAAAAAATTAAGAAATATTGATTCTAATTATGTTGATTGAACAATTCAAAAATATATAGTTGAGGAAATTTTTTCTTGGTTGTGATACTTTTATGCTAACAATAATTAATTCAAACCATACTTTATTAGTAATTTTTATTAAAAATTTTTAATTGTCACGCAATGGTTAATCCCATGGGAATATAAAACCATGTAGCAATTTTTTTATAAGAATTTCATAACGTACAAAAATTTTATAGGTGAAATTATATAATCATTGATATATTAATAACCCCATATATGAGTTTAATAGATAATGTAACATGATATTACTAGGGATGTTCAAGAAACTCTTTTGCATAAATATAATAAAATATTCCTTCATTATTAGATTAAACATAATATCATGTTTCTAAACAATAGGTTGATCAAATTATCCATCATAGTCATATATCAAGTCATTTGTAATAGTTGTATGTTCTAAAGTAATTATATAGTCATCCTTGTAACTATAGATCATCAAAGGATTATTTGGGAAGATAAATTATATTTTCTATCCAAAAAATATATTTAAGATATATATAAAGATGTCTAATAAATTCCACAAATAAATAAAATTTTAAAAAATATATATAATATTTATTTCTATATGATGAAAATTCCGAAACAAGTCTATAAAATAATAGGTTTAAAATTGGACTCAATCAAGAAAAAATCAGTTATTTTCAAGGAAAATTCAATGTTTAATAATCAGGGTGGTGACCCAATTATTTTATATAACATTTAATATGTAAATGTTTTGATATGTCAAGAATATAATCAGATGTATTCCATTAATGAATGTTTTATTGTTTTATATTTAACCAATTTATTTAATAAACCTATGTAATAGTTGTGATTAGAAAGGATGACACTTTATTCATTATCTGTGGATGTTTTAGAGAATAAATATCTAAATTAATTCTCTATTTTGTGTGTTAGTTTTTGTAATAACTAAACTCCATAAAAATTTCGAATTGCTGAGTGGGATATGTATTCAATGGTATATTTATATATCACAATATGTTGGTCCCCATATTTATATATATTTTTATATATTATTCTTCATTACCTCATTTTTTACCATTGAACCACTTCCCAATTATAACAAAGAAATCCCCCCATTATACGTCCCACATTTATGAAATGTAGGATGTTGAATATTCTTCCCACTGTTGGTTTCAACAGTTTTATTTCCATGAAAATCCATTTTCCTTTTCATTTCCTCAAAAACATGTGAACAATTGGAGTCCACATTATAATTTTTCTCCTTCAAAAAAATGTATAAAAAATCATCACATTTTCTAGTATCCAATATAAATATTGGTTCATGTTGACTTTCCTTTAAGACAACAATGAAATGGTAAATTATTCATTATTGGATAGTGTAAAACTAGTGAAATAACTTTCATGTATTATGATATTTTATTCATTTATTTCAATTCATTTTTTTCATATTTTACTTGGATCTTATAATTCAATTTATTTCAATGGATGATGTTTTTAAAAATACTTATTGAAAAATATTTTTTAAAACCCCACATATTTTATAGAATTTATTTCATTTTTTTCCTCAAATTGTAAATGATATTCTACTATTGATATAAATAACATTAAAGATAACCATTATATATAACATCCATTTCATATTTTATGTACTAAAGAATAAAAAATTATATTTATATTTTGTTTTCCAATTTTACAAGAATAAGTGTATTATAATACCCACTAAATTATGATGTGGATTTTCTAATCAATTACTCAATGGGAGTTATTATTTATTTAGTTAATTTTTAATCTTTACATGATTCATTCAGTTTTTCATAACTTGAGAGTTCTTATTTGGAAAAAGGATTATATTTTATTCCCCGTCAGACATCCAGTTTTTCTTCTCATTGAGATAATCATTTCACTATTCACCACCCTCAAATTTAAGATTATTCCCCAAGAGCAATCCACTATAAAAAAATTAAATTGTTATTATTAGTAGTATACAATAGTATCATAAATAAACAATCATATGATAATGAAAATAAATCTATTTATATAATATTTTATGACACCTTCATTCAACCTATGATTATTTATTTTCAATGAATATAAATTTTGGTATAACCAAGAATTAATTAGGTCTTATTATATTTTTAATAAAGTAATATCTATCAACCACTCTAATTAAATTGGGGACTGTCAAACAATAATGTATATTCAGAATACATTATCGCACCTAATTATAAATTATAACTAATAATATGTTACACTAATAGGATGAATATGTTTCTTTTGATTGATGATTAGATACATAACCAATATATTTCAATAATATATATTAAAAACCCTAAAAAACATTATTGATGCATAAACTACTTCTATAAATATCATACATAATACCCTAATTCAATATCATGGGAATTAAAAACATTATGTGGCGAGATTAAATTCTCACTAAGGGGTAAAAAATATGATATATCAATTTAATGAACATAAGACACAATAATAAATATCATACATTTTTTTTGATGTTCATATGGGTATGAAGGTACCAAAAATGGTATATGACCATAATATAATATAATAACAGAAAATTTAATAATAATCATAAACATGATTCAAAACACAAGGGATTTGAAATATGATATCACTATAGAATTGTAATGTGGTTTGAAATGAAAATTTGTAACATTTAAAATACAATGAAATAAAATCTTATGTTGAGGATTAATTCATATACTATCACCACATAGTGAAAAAAATTCTATGATATAGTAGAGTAGAAAAACATCCCTTCCCATTTGAACAACATTTTATAAGGTATAAATATTTATAATGTTCCTTGAAGGAATATATAAATTCATTCCAAACATTAACATAATGATTAAACATACATATTTCTTCTATATAGTCATGAAAACATCCATAAATTCAACACTAAAAAATTTACCCCTGTGAATTTAATAAGGTTTAAAATAATAATTAAATATCATAAAATTAAATTATCAAAATGATGAATGTGGATGATTTAGAGGAAACATATCACAAGCTAAGCATAATAAAATAATGTATATTGAAATAGAGGGAACAAATTTAGAAAAGTCATTTAAAATCCCAATGAAAATAAAAATAAATATCATCATAGTAAGATATTTTATTAAAACATGTTATAAATATAAATTTATACTAAATATGATATGGTGTATAAAAAAATATTATAAAAATGTGAAAATTTTAAAATATTAATTTTCAAAAATAATACAAAAGAAGAAGAAATTATAAAATAATAGAGAAATATATATAAATAAGGAGAGATATAAATTATCCATTCACATCTTTTTAAATAATTCAAAACAATTAGAATGAAATATTATATAAAAATAAAATTGAAGAGGGTGGAATTTAGTATAATTATAAATAATATCACCTTTTGAGATAAAATTCATGAAAATTAGACAAAAGACAATTACACATAGAAATATCATTTTGGAAAAAATTGTGCACAGAAGTATTGAAAAATGGTTCAAAAATATTTATATTAAATACATAATAAATGAGAATAATATAGTTTCTATATATTGAAATGTATAAATATAAATATATATATTATCTTAATATATTTTTAGGTATAAAATTTTTAAATAAACAGAAGATATTGGGAGAAAACCATTTTCAATAGTACGGTTTTTTATAAAACAGATTGAACCCCAACCAAATGTAATATAATCAACTTAATAAATTAATTTATAAAACTATTCATATATATTACAATTTATACTATTCAACTATTTTATCTATAGAAAAATAATTAAGTAATTATGGTTTAATATTATAATTTGGTTTATTAGTTTTAATTATCTCATACTATGTTTGGTTTGGAGATATTGAGCCTCATTCATTACTATAATGTTGATCATACAATATTATACAAGTTATATGAATCATTCTATTTTAGTAATTTATATTTTCCCGTTTTGATGATATTTTTAGGTATAGGCCATTTTTGGATGAAATTTTTAGGTTTGGTTTATATGAGTAGAAATCATGATTTACATATTTAGGGTACTTTTATCATTAATAAGATGTTACTATATAGTGATATTTAATTTTTCTAATACCCATTCAAGATATATTAATCATATAAAAAATATTAACATAGAATATTACCCTCATACTTGTTTTTATAATTATATAAGGTATATAATATTATGAAATTATAACATTATTCATGTAGGTGGTAATCCATGAAAAATAATATGTTATACTAGATTATAAATAAGAATAAAAATTCATACTACTGTAATACTGTTTTTAAAAGTATAATAGTTGTAATTCTACTATGTTTTATTAGTGGATATAACATTAGAATATAGAAAAATATAATGAAACTGATAAAAATTGATTTGTACATGATACTTATAATAATGAATTTGGTCATTCTCAAAATGTGTTCCTCTGTAATAATTTTTTATGCCTCTTTATTTCCAAATGGTACCTGACATGGAATATTGGTTTAAGATATGAAATATTGTTTTTTATTCATTATGATTATAAATGATAACTTTTTTGCTGATAGTACATGAGAGGTCCATTTTTAGGAGTTTTGTTACATTAAATTTCAAAAATACTTATTATATAATGTGCATGTTATGTCATTATAACATGAAATTAGCTCCAAAGAGGATAAAATGGATTTTGGTTAAGGAATACCCTTATTGGGGAATTTTTTTAATATTTTAGAGATATTTTAGGATATCAAACCTTAATTATACCAGTTTACTAGATTTTATCATTACTATGGGAAGCCATTTTTACCCCAGTAATAACTTTTAACACAAACATTTAATAAACCATTTAAAAACAATATATTCCATGATCCCAAAATGGATTTATTTCCAAATGTAGAATCACTGTATATTTTAAATTTATCTTTTAAAAAAAAATATATAACAGTTAGAAAAATTATTTTTCAATGATATCAATACAATAATGTTTAGTTTTACATGACTTTTTTATTGTGAGTTGTCTTAATTTTTTGTCTTCTTATTTCCCACTCGACCTAAAGATGATCATGTTGATTATTACAAATTCTATTTTGTTTTAATGAAAATATTTTACGTACTTCTCAATTTATATTTATTAAATAGTTGTTAATTATTATTATACACATTAGATATATAATATATGACTCAATAATGATTTTTTTAAATTTATTATATCATATATATATATATATATAATTTTCAACATACCCATAAGTTATATGAATTATTAATAGTCATGTATATTTCTAGTGGTCACATTGAAGTTGTAAAACTTATTTTTACTCCTATATATAATTTTATATAATTCTATGAAATTCATTCATAATAGTCTATAATTATGTTATTGAAAATCATCTACTCTTTTGTTTGTTATTTACCTTATTTACATATTTATAATTTGTTAAATGATATTCTAGGAAAACCAAAAGTTTAAAGAGTTCATATTTTGGTCTTTTTATTAAAATTAATTTTTATTCCTCTTTTGAATTTATAACCTATATTAAAAATTAGTTTCTAATAATATATTAATTTATATGATGAATTTATTTATTTTATAAAAATAATATATCCATTTATATTAAATAAGTTATTTGATTCATGTATTAAAATTTAGTTCACATATTTTTGGATAAAAAATGTGGGTTGTTTCTTGATCCAATAAAAGAGCAAGCCAATAACATGTGAATTAAAATATTTTAAAAAAATATTCCAAAGGTATATAAATATGATATAAGTTTATGTTTTATTATTATTTGTAGAAGTGTATAGAATTTTTTTGTAGAATATTGGAAAATATTGAGAGTGTATATTTATCAAAATATATTTTAATGATGTAGAATCCAAATGAAAATGGATCAATATATTATGTTGTGCTTTATCTAGCACAATATGTCATATTGATATGTTTTAGAAAATCCAAAAACCCTAAATGTTATATGTTTTTAAATATCTATGAAAGAAATGAAAATTTATGATAATAATATTTGAATGTTCCATGGAATTAGTTTTAGGATTTGGGGATACATAAAAATGAATTTTATGTTATTTTCATTGATTGAGACAATATAATTGGGTACTACCTTCACTCATTAAGAGAAATCAAAAAATATGTTAAAATATTGAATCTTATGTTCATATTTATTTCACATTATAACATGATGGATTAAATGATTGATAGAAATGGCACATATAAAGATTCAATAGGAAAAATTCATATAATATTATTTCGTATGAGTTGAGGACTAATATATATGATTAAATGAAAAATAAAATATCTCATGAATCAAATTTCTATAAAATGATTAACCATTAATTTAAATATATCAGTAATGAAAAAGAAGTTTATGATTCTATATAATTAATATCCTAACTATTGAAATTTTGAAAATAAATTTTAAATGGTTGGACTCCAATTTGATTAATTTGATGATGAGATGTTAGTTAACTTTTAACTATGATTTCTAAGAATATTTTTAATGATAAATAAGACAATTAAGTTAATAATACTTTTTTAAATGAACTGAAATTTATGATTACTACCAAGAATAAATTATTCAATATTATTAACATTATTTATAAATAGTAAAATAGATCTATTTTTTGACAAAATTGAGCAATGGAAATACAATAATAATATTTTATGGAGATATAATTTACAAAAAATAATTGTTATAGAAAAGAGATAGTTACATATTCAATGTTGATGGAGTAGAAGCCAAAAATGATTATTTATAATTATAATATAATAAAGTATATGTACTCATTACATAGAGTGTCTTTGGAGATAGATATTGGGGATAGAGGTAGAAGTATGTAGGGTGGTGTAAATGATTATATTTTAGTTAGGAGAGAATATTTTTGTATGGATTCATTTCATGTTATATTGAATGTTGTTTTTGATTTATGGTGTGGATGATGCTTTTAACTATTTTGATTATTTTAAGGTTCATCTATTTACATGATAATTATGACAGGGAACATTAGTTTCACCATAGTATTGGTCTAGGGTTGATTGAGGTATGATGTTGAAAAGTGGTAATTATGGTCATAGTATGAATCAATGGGAGGATAATATTTTTTTCTATTTATTTAAGAGTGTTTTATTTCATGTGTAAGGGTTACATCATTGTTTTTTAGGTCTTGGAGTTTTTATGTATAGAAACTTTGGGCCATTGGTCTTGCTTCATTTTTATTAGATCGTGTGTCCAAATATGTTTATGTAGGGATATGTTTAGTCTTGTTTTCAATTATTCATTTTACTAAGATCAATTTTGGAGTATCTTATTTGGTTGGATCATGGTTTTCTTTTTTAACCAACCATTTCACCATGTCATAGGACCTTTCATCATGGTCCTCTAATTCCCAATAAGGGTATAAATTGGACTGACCCATCAAATCCATTATTGTTTACATTCCCCACATACCCTTGTGGGTGACTAAAATGAATTTTTTGGGGTCCTTTTATAACTATTCCTTAAATTATATGTTTTTTCCATTATAAATGAAATTGCCTATGATTTTAGTTGAACTTGCTTTCATGTTTTCTGCTTTATGTACTTATTCTTTAATTAAATATGTGTTGTTAAGTGGTTAGGATTCAGTTTTGATAGGGGTTATTATAGATTAGGATTATTTAGGTTTAGATCTTAAGGGAAAATCAGGAGAACATCGCATTATTCTCCTTGATTTTTAGGTAATTGTGAATAACTAGTAGACATTGTGAATTAATAAAATTATATTCTATTTTTCAGTATAAAGTTATTTATTTAATTGTCATATTCCATTTCATATATGTAATAATAATATTCTAATATATTTATAGATGTAGTATTTTTTATCTGGAGATTGAATATCATGTGGGAAACCCCATTTACCAAAAAAAATGAATTTAAATGATAAATATATAGTAGAGAATGTGTCAATTGGATATGAAAGGGGGTTGTGAGTATTTTCTGTTTTATTTGAAACTTTTAATATGATGATTATTATTAATTGATGCTTACTATAGTTTACTACATAATTTTCCCACTATTTAATATTCATTTCACTTTATTAACTAATTAATAATTTAAATATTGTAATAAAAGAGGTAATGAAAAATACATTAACTTAAAGCTTTAATTGGTGTTGATATATAGTGAAATTTCTGTTATTCATTTAAATTATTTTGAAGGAATCAATTTTTTTTAATTATATTTAACAAAATTGATCTATTTTAGAATATTGTAGTGGTAAAGGTTGAAATTTTAATGGTATATATAATCCTATTTTAAATTATTAATTAATTATATGAAAAATATAGAATTAATTAAATAATGATGGGGGAATTTAAAATTTATGATATGTATTTTATTTAAATATACCTAAAATATAATCAAGATGTATTTATAAATATAATAAGTTAGTTATGATGAGTATAGTATTCATATATAGTGGGGGAAATGGTAATATAGAAAACATGTTAACCTGTTATAAATGAATTAGTTTATAAATGAAAATAAAAATTAAAGTAAAAAATGAGATATTTATGAATATAATTATGGGTTTTAATTTCTAGTGGATTGCTATAAATTAATTTGTAAGAATGTTAATATATATACCTAGGTAGTAATTTTTTTTCAAATTATAAATATGTGTTTAGAAAAGGGGCCTAATTTGATGAACTAGTTGAAATGAAAAATTAATAGAATAATGAACATAATTGGAATAGTAAATTGAAATTAAAAAGAAATGATGTACTATAGAAATATAAAAAAACGATTTGTGTGGTTTTAATATATCATAAGGCACAGATGTTCTATTCATGATGATAATTATTACTAACCCCTTCTCATTAATATATGTTTTATATATTTTTTTAATTAAAATGTGAAATTTGTTGTGGGAAATCATTGAAGGGGAAATTGGAAGAGCTGGTGTATATTTGGGGACAAAATGAATCCATGTTATTATTTTTTTAAATCATGTGATTTGTAAAAGTAGGCATGAGCTTACAAGATACAATCCATTGGAGTTATACGTATACTAAATATATATTTAATCAATTACATGGTGGAGGATGATTACACATGGTGGGTGTACTTCATTATAGGAGGAGGGAACAAGGATGATATCAAATATGTTCAAGATAGCCTACTCTAATAAGGATGATGAAAATATGTGATTATGGTTGTGGGATGTATACAGAAGAAGAAGGTAATAAGGTTTATTCCCCTTTTCATTATGTTACCATATCTATGAGTTATTGGAAGGGTGAGTATGTGACATATAAATTGGTTTAAGGTTCTTTTATAGATGAATTAATGACAACCCATGAAGTTGGATCATGTGGTGGGATGGGGTTGGTTGGGTTAAAGTCCAACCCACATCATTTTTGAATTGGTATAAGTAATATGGATGTGGTTGTGGATATTAGTGATGTGGTATTTGATGATGGAATTGCTGTTATGATAAGATGTTCTATTATGTTGTTATATGACTAATGGAAGGTCACGTACAAATATGGTGGATGATTATTTGATGTTGATGTGGAATTTATTATCTCATTTATATCCTATTTTGGAGAGGTAAACTCACGAATTATTTCTATCATTATGAAGTCTAATGACACTACTAATATGTATGAGCACTAGAAATATGTTGTCCGGTGATAGATGGTGATTCAGTGGGGTATTGGTATTTACTAACACCCTAAATTTCAAATTGATGTATATTTTTTTAAGATGATCCAAGATTGTAATCCCATTTCCCAAACCCACCTATGAATTATGTTTAGATATATACTACTAATTGGTGTTCAGATCTACATTAGCCGACGAACACAAAATTCCCACCCCATATGATAGGTTTTTCCAAATAGAAGGGGTGGTATATGGGTTAACCTTAAAGAGTGTATACCTCCACATCAGTGAGTACAATTTAAAAAACCACAACAAAACATCATCAATAATAGTAAATAATAGTTTACATAATTAGTAAACAACATAAATGTTATACAAAAGTAATGTGGAACATACATTATTACATATACACGGACGCAATAACATAAAATGACGGTTCATTCATTTATTCTATCAAAAAATAAAAAAAATATTAAAATGAAAAAAATACATGGGGATTTAAAACAAGCCCCTAACCAAACATCATACCAGTTACTGAAATAATATCATGTTATCCTCATCGATAATTCATCTTGAAGTGTTTACCCTACCTAAAGAATATCTATTTTAGTCTTCTTGGTGACTCAAGATCCATAAATAGCAAAATATGGTGTGAGTATAACATAGTAGGGACCCTACATTAAGGACCCTCATATAGCTAGTAAATATTGTGTATTCCCATGTAATATTCTGATAATAAATAAATTTTAACCTTATAAGCATAAATATTGAACCGCTATTGATTCTCAGTTTCTAATCTGACTCCTGATATTGACTATACCTACATTGTCTAGTTCAACAGTTTCACTGATAAAACATAACCCCCCAAAAAAAAATATCCATTACCATGTCCCAAAATTCCACCCAAGGGATATATATCAATCATTGAAGCATTATTAGACCACCCCGGTAATCCTTCATCTTTGAACCATCATCTAGAATGTTGTAGTTTCACCCCTTTAACGATCATTGTGCCTAAGGGATCCACATCCAGTCTTAGAACCATATGAATAGCAACCTACTATGTGTATCTACCTTAAACCACGTACAATATAAAGCTATTAAAACACTATCACAAATATATCATAACACGTACACCGTGGGGTCACATCCCATACATGAAATAAGAGTCACACACTAAATTTTTAAGGATAAATATTTTCACCAGTTACGGAACACATATTCACATATAAATATATATACAACACATAAATCACATATACCTAGTCATACATTATCCCAATAATGAAATTACCTACAACATATATACCTGGGGTTACAACATCCCTAGAATCTATGTTATCACCTCACATATATAAGGGGGTACAATGTTTCTGATGTAGAATCTATTAATAAATTGGTTGGCCACTAAATTGATTCAGAGATCGTTTATAATAATATTAATAATATGGGATCTACAGATCCTTAATAAATCACTTATAATAATTTTCCCCCTATCAATTCAACAACATATACATTCCTCTACATCCATTGTATAATTACATCATCGATTCTGGTTCTATGGTGACACATCAAATCATCAATACTCATTTCCACACTAACCTATTTTATGATTACCTAACATAGGATCACACACTTGGTTCCCAATAGTATACACAATAATATAGATACCTTATATATATTCTTCAAACTAAATATAATCACATGTGTTAAGAGCCATCACTCAGAGGGACTCATGCCCCTTATCCTTTCCTTAAACATACCTCAACCTCAGTATCCTCATTTATCCTTTAATAAAAACATTAAACTACTTGAAGGCCTAAATCTTATCTCCCCTTAGAAATTATCCATTTTTATACCCCACCTAAGAAATATTCCATGTTTCCTAACTATGTGATTCACACCGCTGAGTTCAAATAATGGTGGGGGAAGAACACACACCCTATCCTGAAACTGAATAGACCAATTGCTGTAGAATATCATTGTTTCATCATGTCCCACAAATCCATCCTTTCTAATTAATCACATCCCTTTTATAAAATGCTACTAAGGATCCCAAACAAAGGGCGACTATGCTTACATACTCATTTACATCACTAAAGTGTTCATGTATCACATTAAATGATGTGTTAGTGACAACATCAAATTTTAGTGGATGAGGTATCAATGAATTTCTAGGGGCCATCATAACACTTTCTACAAAATTCAACCATTTGAATTATATTTTAAATAAAAAATCATCTACTTTTAAAAGGTTAACAACCATAAGATGTGAGAAAGAACAACATGGTTTATAAATGAAATATATAAACAATATAGATGTTTTCATGGACTATTTACCTATATCATTCCATTTTCTATTAAATGAGTTTGTTATTGACACTAACACTTAATCAATTCAACTAGCCACATCCAATCATTATAAGCCCCTAAATATTGTCAAAAAAATAATATAAATCAATTATAATAATTCCTAAATAAATATAAAATGTTATTACATGAGGTATAATTGATAGCTAACTCACCAAATCATATCACATTATAGAAACTACGACCAAACACTCGTAAAAGGACCATGGGATCCTCCCAAAAACCTCCGATGTGAAATTCAAAACAATCACCAACCGATCAGTAGTTTATCTAATCCAATTAGTTCCAACTCATATTAAATATTCACCTAGTATGTACCTCTTACAAAACAAAAAGTGAATACATGCGATAATTCTATAAAGATGAAATTTATTCACTACATGAAAAATCCACATAATATCAAATGATTTAAATTATCATCTAGTATAAATCCTTAATAAACCATAAACTATATTTTTCGTAATCATATATTTTGCTGGAAAATTAGAATGAAAGGGAGGGAAAAGAAAAGGATACCACTAATTTTTCTGAATACAAAAAAATTCATCTCTTCTTAGTGGAAATTCATTAAAGAATGACGATGGAAGGAAATTGTAAAAATGGTACCCATCATACAAATCATTTAACCAATAAAAAGTGTAATCCAACTATTAAATTAATATTCTACATTTTTTCAATGAAATCATCTAGTTTACCATTACAATAAATCCCAAGGGGTTACATAGTAGTGAACCGTGTCACTCAAGAGAATTGTGACATAACCAGTAGGTATCTAGAAGAACACACCATGAGGTAGACATATTACTCATCCATCATTCATCATAGAACAACCCATCCTAGCATAAATTTAACTTTCTCGTGGAAAATCCTTTTACCACCTTGTTGAAGGAAATCACAACGAAACTGATGTTTCATAATGTATCGTGATATAACTATAAAATTTAAGTAAGGTAATCAGACCTTGTTTAAACTCAACCATGTTATCTTTACACATACTTATCTTATATTCCTATAATACATTACACCATAGTTGATTTAACTCTCAAAATTCCATATAGAATAATTGTTCTAAAAACATTCCCCTTAAAAAGATACAAAAATTAAATTCACTATAAAAGTAACTTTCCTTAAATAATTTTATCCTCACAAAATTCCCATATCAACCGTTAGGATTCCACAGATGCCCTAAAATGATTTTAATGACCAACATTTACCCATCACTATCATCAATTTATAACAAAATCACATAATACTATAATTAAATATAGAACTATCTTGTACCATTAAAACTCCAAAACGAGTATAAATATTCATCAAAACAAGATCAACTAGCTCGTTAATATTTATATTATTTTTATGGTGGTGAACAACACCCATATATCTTCCACCCCCACAGTGTCATCAATTAATTCATTTTTAGTGTTACAATATCACCCACAATTATAATAATCAAATATGGAATGATTTCAATCATTGTTTTATCCCATTACAATATTTACATACTAATATTAATTTCTTCTAATCCATCATCTTGTTCATAATATTTTCTAACTCAATACTCAAAACTACATAAAGAAACACTAGTTGGTCCTCCTCTGGATGACCATTGTTGGAAAAAAATTTCTAAGCCATAGATATTCTATCACATCATCTGATCACCATGCTAAAATTGTATAAAGAATCGCATGATCATTGGAACATCCACACCAATTCTTGAAAGATACATTTAGTGAAATTCAATGTTTTGATCCACATCAAACCAATTATTTTATCATATTTTACTTCTAATAAATAACAAGTTCTTGATACATAATTCACTAAGAATAAACTAAAACCACGCTAGTCTTAATTATAACACTATAATTCCATAAAATAAAACACCTATATCTCTACTCTTATATTCCCTAAATAACCATATAAAACTAAATCAACATTCATATTGTCCTCTTATGATACATCAATTATCTAATGTATAATTGAACCAAATAAACTACCCACGAATTGGTCATTTATAGACGATCCTTGCTCGATCCCTTCAATCTAGTAATGATTCGATATGGTCAAAAAACCTAAACAAAATAACTAAAATTAGGCATCAAATTCTATCCACATCTATCTCACTAGAATTTTTATCTTTGATACCCTTTAAAATTCAATATATAATGGGGGTCGCACCCTCCAATGACCAATGGTGAACTCCCAAAAATATGGATTTTATTATATAGTTCGTTGATCGCAACATCAATAGGTTTCTATAATATGATTTCCTAAATATAAATGTCATGTTGAATACATTGGTCAATCATACCATGAAACTCTTATATATCTATGATGTCATCTATCACAATTGAGAGACATTTATCATTTCATAAGACACATTGGAATCCTTGTCTATATATTCTATTTAAAAATCATTTTTCCTCATCCAGTACATGGTTATTTAGTGTTCATAATCCAAGTAGGAATGAAACATACCCAGTGTATTCTACATGGATTATATACATCCGAATTGGGTCACACTTCTATAGAACCCAATCAAAAACCCTAACTCACTCTATAATGAGTTGAATTTCAGAAAATATGAAAAACATTATATGAATGAGATATTTCCTATGGAAATATTTTATAAAAATAATCACACACACAAAATTTCACCATATGATTCTCCCTTGAGAATGGTTCTCAATATCCAACACTAAAGAAATAAATTATAACCAAGTTGGTATAAATGTGGAATACAACCTTCAATATCATATGACTCATACCATATAGATCCATTCCTTAAAATCCAAAGATATTCCACCAAAACAACATACATTACAAAAAATGTAAATAATAGTTTTCCAGCTGAATATGTGACACTCCACTTAAAAATCAGTACATTCCACCCAATCCAAAGCCTATTAGATGATTTCCCACCAACCTGGGCGTCGTTTCAAAATCTGAAGGATCTTCCCTATATATACCCATCCAATCTCCCATACATCATATCATAATTTTCTACATACATGGGAACCTTGGATGAAATTAATAGGTTCACAAATTCTGTGAATTCAACAATTCAATACTAAACATTGATGAAAAACCAACTCAATTTCTTTGTGTTACGAACCCCACAGAATTAAAATTCATATAAAATATAATTTGTAGCACCTGTCAAGTATTAATATTATAAAAATTTATCTATTAATGATTCCATTCCCTAAGGTACTCATAATCTCGAACTATCCCTTCTCATATATTTCCCCTATATATCACAACATATATTAAAGGAATCAGTAGTCTCAATAATATCAACATATGATCCAAAATTGAAGTCGGCTTCATCACCTATCCTATAAATCATGTATCACGTTTTTCATATCTCATAAAGAAACTCCACTTATATGATAACATATTTCACAATGAATATCTTATGAAACAAATGGCATTACGTCTCTTACATATCTATAGATGGCATCACATGCCAAACGAAATCCCCTTATCGTGCACCGATCCTCCAAGAGAATCATTATACTTTACTACCCTAATTAAGGATCTTATCTTATACACTATAATATATATTAATAAGTATAATTGTGTAATCCTTTTAAAATACATTTTGAATATACCAAAATAATATTACTCGATATTATAGAATTATACCAGGAACTAAATTGGTAAAATACCGTATTGGATTCTATAGACACTTTAGGTAATCAAACCATTTTTTAATCACTCATAAGGATTTCTTCACCAAAAAATATAAGGCCTTACTTATCCCAATAACGGTATCTGAATTTACATTAAAATGAGGTACTGTATAGTCCCCATCAAGGATCATCCCATTATAGAGTACAAAGAAGATATTATTTGAATAAAATATGCTCTTCATCAAATGAGTACAATTCTAAAAACTATAAATAACTGAAAATTACATATAAGATGTTATTGATAAATTAAATAAGTAATCCCTCTATATTAAATCCATAAAAATAATTGATTATTCTATGTGGGTTATTTGTGTGAAAAAATGATGCATGTATATTTGTCTCTTACCAATGGGCATAGGGCGAAAAAATCATAACTCCAAACCTATGGGAATTGAACTGAGTGATATTGTAAAACCAAAAAAGATAAAACTATGAAAACATTAATCATTAATGGGTATCCTATACTTTTCTCCAAATGTTTTTTTGTGATGCACCATTACAAGGTCCACTACAAGATCTAATAGATTCACATATCATTGTCGATAATCTATCAAAATATTAATAAAAAATAATGATAGAAATGCTGATACCCCTTGAAATATCTCATCAATTAAAGGCCACAGATCTGTGTCCTGTTCAGAATAAAAAACCTACCATTTCCATTTTTCTATGATACAAACTTGTAGTAGGTGTTTAGGGTGTTACCATAGGGAGATAATACCCCCATATCACGTTACATAACAATATAAACATAACAAAACCCCTCAATAATAGATACTTTGGTTATAAAAATCTGAAAAAATATAAATTATATAAAAAATGTCATGTAGATGTATACAGAAAAATATACTCACTAATCAGCCACTAGAATGATTAACACTACAATATAAAAAAAGAATAAAAAAATAAAAATGAGGAACTAATACCATCTTGAAGCATCCACACTTCCTTATCACCAGAATCCATGTGATATATATCACATAATAATTGATCTCCATCCACATGCCTACCTATACTTGATAATACTGAAGTATTCTTGGGTCTCAATGTGATAACGACATGTAGGAATAGTGTTATTATAACATAGTAGGGAAACATAATTGGGGTATCATAACTATGGAATTTTATGTTAAACCCACCATAAATCCATTAGTTATAATGTGAATCCCAGGATCAACTGTACCTAGATAGTCTAGTTCTATAGTGTCTCAACACAAGAATAACCAACTTGGTAAAATAGACCCATCATAATAAAATATGAATCCACTTACTGGAAATATTTACATATTTTAAACCTAATAATTAATCCTGGGAAATACTCCATCCAAGAACCATCTTCAACAAATTGAAACATCTCTTGTAAATCCATGATAATATCTACCCCAGGGACATCCTTCCATAGGACCATCTATAACATGTACATGGGGGGTACACTCTCCCTAGAACCGCCATATCACAAACACTTAGGGGGTCCTATTCATTTCCATGAAAATATTTCAGGACCTTTTTACTTAGAGATACATATATTCCCCCACTACTAAACATATATTAGGTTATAAAAATATATAGATCACATAAATCAATATAAAAATTAAAAAATCCTCCCCGGAACTACACAGCCTTCCACAAAAATATATATATTTATATTCTTCCATGAGCATCATTACCCCCATAACATATACAAATAGGTATATCCTCCATATAACACCATGTCATAGTACATGGGTTGTTTAGTATCCCATGCATGAAATATAATTTATAACAATTATAATATCATGGTATAACCACATGTCTATCAAACCTTATAGCTATGTTTTGACTCTCTTGTTCATGATCTATCCTTACCACCATACCCATACCAAGATCATATCATTGATTCTATTTCTATAATAACAACTGGTTACCTCACTAGTCCTTGGCATACTCTCCCTTTCCAAGGTCACATATCAAGATGGAACCCACTAAGGCCCATATGACACTCTACAGCCTGAAAACCAAACATGGAATCATAATTGGTAATATAATTTCTCAAGTCAAAAAACATCACTCTTAGGTAATCCCACCGATCATAATTACATTAAACTCATATTATAATAAATATCATCCTATGTCATAAAAGATATACATTACTCTTTTGGCATGAACTATAACTATTATCCAATTTAAAATCATTCGGGGTTACTTCTGACATGCCCACTAAATCCAAATGTGATACGTGAGAAAGATCTAACATGTTTCCCACATGCAGGAAAGGGGGAACACCTAATCCAATTATAAAATTGAATATCCCAATAACTATAATGAATATCAATGTTTTGTATTGACATAAAAAAATCCATTCAAATTCATCATGTACCTATACTCAGAGGACACTGAGCTACCTTCACTGAGGGAATGTATTCTCATAGAGTCATTTACATCCCAATAGTTATTATGAACCTGAAGATATACAATATTATTCATGGCTTCATCCAATTATATCCAATGCATTAATGCTTTACCATGTTTCCATTATAGCCCATGCCACATCATTTATCTGCATGCATTCAGTTATAAATAAAATAATTTATATATTTTCAAAATGGAAACCAAAATCAATAGGATGACCAAATTATACATGTTTCATAAATAAAATCCATAAATATTTTGAAAAAACATGTTGTCCACCAACCATGATCTACCCATATCCTTTAAAATAGATCAGTCTTCCCCACCCAGTCTCATCAAAGTATAATTGAATGTAACCCATCATAATGAGTCCCTTTAAATATTCAAAAGTTTCAAATAAATTAATTAGAAAATTTCCAAATTAATTATTCAATTTAAGTCATTTTTGGTATAAATATTAAATAACTCATAAGATAATCCCATTGCACAAAAAAAATAGCCAACCATTACTGAAAACCCAAGGTCATTATATCAACCTCATCATGGTAATAAGAACTCTCACTTAACACATCATGAATAATCAATATCATCAATGTTAATCTAGATACATATAAAAATTCTTATGGTGTTTTACATACAAAAAAATAAAATGATAATGCATGAAACTTTCCTCTAGGGATTCCCTCTATTATCTACATGAAAACTATTAATAATATTAGATTATTCGACCAGATCAGTTGCATATAGTTAATAAAAACATATCAAAATTATCTAAAATTGCATCTAATGGAGGTAAAACAAGATTAAATTAATAGGAAAGAGTAACACACCCAGAATCTCAATATTATACCTAAAATTTTCCACATATAATGGGGAAACAAATGGTGTAGGGGATAAGGGTATGAGTTAAAAAAAATTGACTACCACATGAACCACATTGAATAAATAATAATATGGTTTTTACATGAAAATTACTAATACTTGCCTTTGAAAAATAATATTAATATAAGTGGTAAAGGTATAATGATATGCGTGAAAGAACAATATGGCCCCTCACTTGATAGTATTATTGAATAAACTCAAGGTCACATATTGAACGCCCCATATTAAGGTCCTAATCCAAATACAACATTCATCATGAAAGAAACCCTACTAAGTGTTCATGTGATTTTATATGAAAAACCTCATACCACCATTCTATAAGAAATGACAGCATGAAGAATGGGTCAGGACATGAAATGATATAGATATATAATATTTGTAGGGCTCCTAGGCCATCCTCCATCTCAACCAAACAACAATTGCAACTAAGTAGAAATAAATAATATCCAATATCTCTTTCTAGTATGTTAAACCTATCATTATTAAAATTAGTGTCCCAATTCAGATGACAAACAATATTTTAAAGTAAAATTTAAATTAACTCTAAACTTAATAACTACTAATTCCACTATTAATTACACAACCATAGTTTTCTAATTATTTTTATTATAAATTTACATTTATTTGATGTTTTTGTTTAGGTTTGTTGAATGTATATGGTAGATGAATTGTAGTTTTAGGGACCATTTTTTCATATATTTTTTATTTCTAATATATTTTTAAATTAATAAATTTTGAGTTATGGGAATTTATTTTTGGTAAAATTATTTAAATGGTGTTGATCGATGGTTATTTTATTATTAAAGAATACATTTATTGAGTGTGACTCATATATTAATGTTTTATACCCTTGGTCCAATTTTCCAAATTAGGGCCCATTGATGGAAGGTCTCAACCATTACAATCACATTCATTATTAGTTTATGATTGGGTCTTATAAGGGAAGACCATGAAAATATGGAATAATTACTTTTTGTTGAGAAAAAGGGTATATAATGAAGTAATTAATTCGTGTGTAGTGCAAGAAATTATAAGGGAAGAAGTGAAATGAAGACCTAACATTTGAGGCTATCCCAATGGAAAAGATATGACATTTATAATTGGTGGATTCAATGATATTATACAATGGATTTACAATGCACATAATCATTTTAGTGAATGTGTAATCATTATGGGATGAAGACCATAGGGAGGTATATGAATAATCCTCATTAGCTATATTGGTGTTTTCATTTTGGGTCTTATATGTATTTAACTGATTACTAACAATCATTTAAGTAATTTATGATCTTTAATTCACTATATAACTTTTTACAAACCCTTAATACTGATTGTAACTGTGTAATTAAGTAAATAAATTTTTAAACATTATAATTATTCCCATTCACTTATTAAAAAATAATTCCTTATGAATTGATATATAATATGTTCATTTAAATGTTTACCATGTTTTTAAATTTCCATTTCATTTAAAATGGTAAGAAAATGTATTATAAAGTATTTTTCTTATTTTAATTTCTTATTATTGAGAGCCTTTATAAATTAAGATTCTTATAATAAAATCAATGTTTATTGGACGAATTGAAAATTATAGATCCATTTTAGGTATATTTTAAGGCCCATAAATGTTTTTATGTGTTGTTTTACCATCCATTTATGATATATTTCATTCATGTGTTAAAAATTTATTACGACGATGGATTTTTAAAATTTATTTATAAATAATTAAGATAAAAATCATTATTAGAGATAAATAATTAGTTTATGAACACACTAATGTGAATAATTAATTTATTTTATATAATCACATAATTTTTTTATATTGAATCATCTATAGTTTTTGATATTGAATTATTTATTAATGAAACTTTTTGTCGATAACCTATAGATGACAAAATATTTAGGTAATATATAGAATATTTATTATGGGTAAATGTATAAATTTAAAAATTTTAGATTATTTTCTATGAATTTGCATGTTTTAATTTTTTGTAGATGATGTGTGTTCTATTTTTCTTACTTATGTAAATAATAAATATAATCTCACCTTTTGTGTAATATAAAAAAATATTTCTATAGTGGTAGAAGGGTTAAAAAATTTAGTTTGAGCATGACTTGAATAAAGTTGCAGGATAATTCATGAGAAGATTTTATTTTTAATTTTAGAGAGAATTTCTATGTGATGATGTTCAGTAAAATATAAATATACTTATCTAATGTATTATTTATTTTTTATTTATATTTCGATATTTTGGGACTAATTTCCTTTATGTATAATAGTGCTTTGTGAAAAATATATTTTCCAAACCAGGAAATTACATTCTTAAGGCTTATTAACATAAGTTATTTTCATATAATAAAAAGTTTACTGATATTTTTATATATTAATATTTAAAATAAATTAGAAATAATTATTTTTAGTGATATTTTTATGACTATAATTTTGTGTTGTTGGTGGCATGGACTTGAACCAATCACAATAAATAAATGTATTATAACTTATTGATGGAAATGAAATCAAGGATTGTTCAAAAATATTTTAGGCTATTATAATAAGTTTAAATTGACCACTGTGAAAAAATAATAGAAATTTGGTTGATTATTTTAGGCTTATTATTTGTTTGGATTTATATCCTTTCAATGTAGTATGAGGATGTAGTGGTAATTTTGTAGTAGGTACGGAGTGTATAAATATGTTGTGAAGTGGGATTTTTTAATTTAACCTTTCATTGTATGAGGAGTATCTATTATTAATAATTCAATAGGGAAAGGTCATTTTTGTGGTTAAGGAGATAGATGGGTGGATATTTCAGTTGGATTGGTATTGTAAAATTGGTTATATAGAAGGAAGTGGGTTATTTATAAATTGTGTGGTGATTTAAATAGAAATGAATTTTATCCATTTTTTTCAAGGATATATTTATAGAGATATCAGATATTTTAGGAAGTGTTTCAATGTTGGTACTGATACTGAATATTTATTTGGTAATATGGGAAGATGGTTGAGTGATTTGGTTGCGAAAAGAACTGAATGAGATGTTTTTTCTTTAGACTATTGTCACTTTCATTAATATTGAGGTTCCTTTAGTGGTTGATGCTAGTGTAGTTGTTTTATGAGTGAATAATATATATTTATTACATAATCAATACATTGGGTGTGGAATATAGATATAGTAATCATAAGAGAGTTTTGTAATGAAATTTCACTGGCTGCTAGTAGTGATGATATTATGTAGTGCATCATTCTTTGATGATTAGGATTTTTTGGAACATGTTGAGGTTTACATTGGGTTTGGGAAGAAATTGGATCAATTCTATGTTATTCTGGTGGATTAGATATTAATAAAGGAAGCAAAAAAATATTTTGATATTTAGTATGAATAATTAGGAGACATACATTGGGGAAATACATAATTTAATCATGATGGGTAGCATTTACTGAGTTCAGATGCATGATCGAATGACTGATAATTTGGGTATCTGGTTGGATTTTCATTGTGTAAAAAACACTCGGAATGATTTTATAGATATAGTTATTTAACATACAAGTTTTTAACTAGATAAAAGGAAACATGTGAAACACTTTGAATATGGATTGAGGAAAGAGATTTGATGAAAATTTATTATTATTTATTTAACACCAGGTGAAGTAGTGAAATATTGGGTAATTAACATGGAGAGAGGGTTGAATTTGATTTAGTGTTTATTTTTTGTGAAGATTGAGATGAATACAATGATATTCATGAATTTGGATTCTTGAGAAAAGAGAGTGAGGTGATGTTATAAAGCTTGAGTGTGTTACAACATCCTAGGGTTGTGTAGCATATGGTGTATGAATTTCATCAACCTAATTTATTTCTGATGTAAGACTCTATTGAATAGTTATTATTATTGTACCATGATTCAACATTTTTCTCAATATTCAGTGGAGATTTATCTGTGGGACTGGTTCAGGTGAATGACATACATTTAATGATATATATATTTGATGATTTTGAAGGGATTATTATTGTAATTATTTATTTTGATTTTAGTTACAAATTACATGGATTCTATTTCAAATAATTTTCTCCCTTTTACTTTAAAATGGTTTTTAATTTGAAGATGCGTTGTTTTTTAATTAGGTAGTAATTTAATACATGTTCAAGTTAAATGGTGTAGTTATTGGGATGGTAATTGAATATTGGGGTAACATATGGTATATTTGACTTCTAATGATAGTCTGGTCTATATGTCAGAGTTATCTCCCATGTTATCATAGTAATATTGTATTCCTTCTTATAAGGGCCATGTTCATGTTGTGGTTTAACCCTTTACTTTAGGTAATTGGCATTTGGTTCATTTTGTTTGAGTGGTATCTACAAGGGGATTGTAATGTGAGATTTTGTGATTTAATTTTTGTGTATGAATTTTATTTTATGGGTTGAGAATCATTTTATACGAATCAATTGAGATGGACCATACATTTTCCTCTCATTTAATAGTATGTATTGGGGGTCATAAGTCTTTGTAATAGTTTTGAGAAAGTTTAGATGGTGTTTAAGTTAATATTTCAATCTAAAGACAACATTATACTATGGAGGGCTATGTTATTCCATATTATACAAAATGTGTGGGAATATTTGAGTATGGATAGTGAGTTTCATATTATATATTAGCGTATAATGAATTTATGGTTCATCTATTTTATTAAACCCTATAATATATTTCTTCTGTGGTTCCATTTTTTTCACTATGTGCGGATCAAGGTAGAATACATGTGGTGAGGTTGCACTGTGGTTCATATATATACGACATTGTGCTTATAGTGACTTATTATAAGGATTCTACCTATTTAAGAATCATTACACAATGTATGTAAGCATGTTTTGTAGTTGTGTTCAAATCCTAGATCCTATACCATATACATATGATTAGAACTATGATCTTACCAATGTTTTATCACATTTAGTTGTTAAACATTATTATGAATATGAAATTTCTATACCATTTTTGTAGATACAATTGATTGGTTTTTATTTTATTATATCATATAAGGTTGTATTATTAATTTTTATCTTATAAAACCATTATGTGGAGTTCTACACACCTGATCTATTGACTTTTATTTTCCCTAAGGTGTATCATTTGGACAAAACACTTCCAGACCGATTTTATATCAATATGTTTTCTAGACTATTGGGTGATATAATGGAATTTTTAGGGAGTCATTCTAAATCAATTCAATGGGGTTGTTATTATTTTAATTGGGATTGATATTTTATATGATTTGATGTGAATTTTTCCATTTTTTATTCATTTTCACTACACTATTACACAATGAAGGTCTAGTGTAGCGGTTTAGATTGGTGTTTTATTGGCAATTGAAATGGTTTATGTTTTTTTGAGTTTCCTGTCATGTGGTAAATATTCTGAAGACGTTATAATTTTTATCTTCAAGATCACGATGTAGATTTGGATGTACTGGTTGTGGTATGGGATTTCTATATAAAATAATATGTCTGATTAGTTTATTTTTTCCCGTTGAATATATTTTACCCTGAAAATATTTTATATTTATTAATGTGGATGTATTATTAAGGAATATGGAATAAAATGTGATAAACACCTTATAATGATGATTTAAATTAAATTAATATGTCGAACCATATAAATTAAAAATTATAAGGTAACGAGGGTTACATGTTCTATCTATTTTCCACACTATTTCAATATGTTGATTCTTAATAATTTATACATGCTATTATGGTATAACTATTATTTTAATCATTGAATCATCATGTTACATTCATAATTTAATATCCTCTCATTAATTTATATAAAACAATTTAGTTTCTAAAAATTGAAATTAGAATAATATATTGGTGATTATGTTTATTGTTTTCCTATAATTTTTGTTTATTATTTTATGAATGAAGTTATTCTATTGTTATTATTTTATAAATATTCATGATAATTTACAATCTGGTTTATTAAATAGTAATGATAAAGGGATTAATTGAAAAATGAATTGGAAACAAAGACTGAATGATGAAATAATCGTAAGATAAATATAACTTGAATGAAATGAAAAATGGTAAGTCGGTTTGATGTATTTTTTATCTGTATTATGAATTTAGAAATATATTGTTAAACTAGATGTAATGCTAAAATTTTCTTACAAGAATAGGTTTAGAAATTTTATGTAATGTGATTATGGGTAATATTAAATATTGGTTAATATATAATGAATAAATAAGATGATGGAATGTAAAAATGTACACGAAATAATAAAATGAGGTGATTTTGAATATGATGACATGTTGGACTGTAAAGGGAATTGGTTGTTAATAATGGTTTATCTTAAAAATGTAGGATCATGGATAGGATAATTTTTTTATTAATTTAATGGGGTATACATAAATGGGTAATGTTTTTATGAATTGGTTTATATGGAACATGAATGGAATAATAAACAGAATAATGATTGTAAATAGTAAATGGTTGGAATGGTTGTAATGTGAAAATGTTAATTTTTTGCTTATGTGGATTCCCACTTTTTTGAGGCTTGATTTTTTTATTATTGTTGTTTATTTTGAAATTTATATCATTACTTTTTGGATACAATGATATTTTGATGCAATCATGGAAGTTGTTGTGGGAAGGAATTATAGGAAAATGGGATGATGTTTTGGAGATTTACGAGATGAAATGACTCTTGGTTTTCATACAAATATGGCATATGGATTCTTTTATGTAGTAATTGGAATATTAGATAAAATATCGTCAAAATTATTATCATAGATAAAACTATTTTAATTAATTACATAGATTTTTCAGATGATATAAGGATAAGGATATTTATAAAATAAAAATGGTCATGATGAAGATTTAAGGAAGGTTCATGATAGTATACCATGGATAATAGAATGTGGTTATGTAGATATGGGTGGGAAACAAACATGTAAGGTTATGAGTATGAGGTTGATTCAATTATTGTTTACATTACCTTACTAGTTTCTTGTTTGAATGGTCGATATATGACGTATTAATTCATTTATGATCTTGGTCTAGATTATCCAATGAGAACAAGAGATATTTGAAAATGGAATGGATTAGGATAGGTAGGTATAGAATATAAACAACATCATATGTGAAGTGGTTTGTGATTTTAAATGTGTTTTTACACCTATCAAATATGCATTGGAAAATCACAATAGAATAAATAAAATAATAAAGGTATGTATTCCTCCCAAAATTACAGGACGAGGAGGATGTCAGAGACCTATGGATCGTAAGAGTCTCTAAGGGAATCACAATAACATGGCCATTTCATGCTCACATCAACAATACAACACATGGCCCATAACTTCTGTCAAGTCCCACATAGCCCCCTTTGATGATCCTTATTTCTCCTGTGAAGGCTCCTGATAAAGCCAAAGGCCCCATGATGACATCTGAACAAGTGAATGAAAAACCACGAGAAATCCTTTGATAAAACATGGGATGATATTAAAATAGAAAACCCCCAATGTTCATGGAGATCATGCTCCATATAATCATTGGGAAGAATAACATACCTTGATTATATCCAAGTGATATCAGAGGATCCCTGACCATTTGAATTATACAGTGAAGGAAATAAATGGGATAAAGAGGGAGAGGTGTTCTTAGTTTCTGAATGATAGGCGACGCTCACCATGGGGATTTGCGAGACATTGAAAGTCCTTCGATAAATGTTCGAAATTCCACAAATAATCCCTCCATCATGTCATCATCCATGCATGGATGTCTTCAAGTATTCCAAGAAAACACTTATTTGGTCTTAGGGAAGACATATAGACCTTTTACTACATTCATTCAAATTATTTATACGACTTGTACTAGTCACCAATATATCACTGAAAAATTGAGTAAAAATACCATAAATTGTCCTTCAAAATCCCATAATCCCTGAACATTGGATATAAAATATTGGGGATAAAAATAGAGAAGGTGAGAGGTTTTTGGGTTCACTGAATTGCATGTGACGTTCCCAGACCACTAGGAACACTTTCTTGCAAGACCCCTGGACAAACCGTCCTAATGTAGAAAGACCCAAATACATGTCAATAAATGTCTCACGAGTCAGTTCCAGCAGGCCCTTGACTATCGAGAAGGCCCTCAAACATGTTTTCATACTAAAATGGAAACCATTGTATATGTCTTAATGATAAAATAAGTCCCAGTTAATTGGATATAATCCAATAATGTAATTTTTAATGGATGAAATCGATGATGACTAAAAACTTTTCAACACACTTAGAGGAACCCACTATAGAGACTCATGATAACACATGACACTATACCCCTTAACTAACTCCAACCTACACACGAGATAGATATTCCACTTAAATAGTCAGAAAATAGGGGTGGTTATACCTACAATTTCCCCACTCCAACATGAGGAATATATTGGAATCTATGTGCTACTATGCTGGTTATAAGCCCAAACCCTGGAGGATTCGACTCTCGACTTCAGTTAAATTCTCAATGTGGCATATCAAGTGGCTGGTAATTTTTCCATATGGTAATATACCAGTTGAAAATTGGAGTAGACTTGCTATATGAATAACGTTCCCCATATGATAATTCATAGATCTTGAAAATTATTTATGGTAAGTTTTCTAAAGAACATCCTTCAAGCCCCATGGATCATAAGAGACTCATGATGATCTGACATTGAATAAATCTATGGCTTTCTTGATGCAAGGGATAGAACCAAGATCAAAGGTGGAAGGATTAAGGAAAATACATTATCATTGAACTTCCTGAGCATTGTGTAAGTTATTTAAAGATACATGACAAACCAAAGTAATGTTAGTAAGATATTTCGAAACTCATACAACATGCCATTTGGGACACTCTGAACACTCCAGGCTTGTTAGTTCAAGTCACACAATTCCACCACGGGCACCACTATAATATCACAAACACTCTAGTTCTATCACCTAGAATATGAGGCATCATTTAGAAACATGTAATGACTGATAGAATGATGCCCTTTCATGTAAATTGAGTCTCTCAAAAGAATATGGACATGATAACCATGCACTCATAATGTCATCTAGGCAAGACAAATGAGACTCAGGACACCACCCCAAAATGTCATCATGGTCTCGCGATGTATCCTAGAAGTGTTATCAAATATATGTGACACCCCTCAGACTATTCCACCCTAACTTATACAATATACTCCTTATGTGTTAGTCCAACTCATGTGATGTCCCCAAGATAGGAAAACTAGGTTATTATACACCCTCTAGGCAAGGGGTGCATGTAAATTGGGAACCTCATAACCTAATAACATTTCCCATCCTTGGTGTGTAAGACTCAATCATTGGAAAACCAAAGCGCATAAGCCATTATCAAAGGGGATACTCTATGTATAATCCCTTACATAATAGGAAATATTATGACTCAAATTTCTTCTATACTCAAGATACATATGCCACCTCTTTTCAATGTTCGAGCTCTATATCGATCATCTAGGATAATACAATAATCTATATACCTTATTCAATGTAATGGACTTCATTATTTTATATCCCAGGTTTCCCAAAATGACCATGGATCATAGGGGCATAGGGTATTGCAACAATCCTAACAACTACACTATGAATACCCATAATGGAACAGGGCCACCTCAATGTGTGTGTCCTTGTATAAAAAAATTAGGATTACTCTTATTAATTCCCTAACCAAGATATGGAGGATTCCTTAATAATGTTTGAGCTCAAATAAACACCCCTTTCAATGTAGTTATACCACAACTCCAACATCTCAGCTAGTGGGACTTAATTAGTCCTACGAGATGATCACTATGTCTCATCCATCACCAAAAAAATAAATCCACCCAGCTATGATGAGTCATATTTATTCAGTAACCAAGATATATATTATGTCTCTAAAAGAATCGGGTCTAATAAAAAATAATTTCAAGGAAGTCATAGTTCATTTGAAATGCATAACGGGTAATAATGTGATCATTCACCATCCCTTGATGATCTCACTGAGCATAGTTCCCATGACATTAGGGAGCTATATTAATCATATCATTAGTACTTTGAGTCTCTTTAACAACATGGGAAACCCCATAGTAAAAATACTATAAAAATGAACTATGATAACTCTGATTCACGCTATACACTGGATATGTAAGACACCACATTAGGGTTCAAACACATATATTTAGTGCCTCAGTACCCGAACAGATATCCTCTCGGCCTGAAATTAAACTATATGGGACTAAGAAACTATATGGATATGGATTACTACAATAACCAGGATTCATAGGATATGTCATAATGGCTCAATCCCCTCCTTGTAATACAAATTGCCTCTTTACATAGACGAATATCCCAAATAACACGGTTATAAAACATCATCATATAATCCAACACCCAATACTAGAAAATTATTAGAAACCTGTGATTAATATAGATATATTCACTAAAGAGATCCTCATATTTTTCATATGACCTAGAATTAAACTATGGTCATTTGTATACGGTTAATAGTCCCGTATCGAAATTAGGGAGAGGTTCCTGAAAATATCATAAATCTATAAGAGATTCCTAGAGTAGGAAATAATCCCCCCCCAAAAGAGATTGATGAGCCTCACATACCATTATACTGACTGATTAGAGTCCCCAAGAGTTGCAGGGCCAGAAAACCCAATTGACTACTGATCTTTGGAATGTAGGTACATACCTGGGTATGTATGATTTAACAACTAGTGGTTTCTAGGGAAGACGAAATATATGGAAAACCCAATATGTTTGAGTGAGTATGGCATTAAAATATTGATCACTCAAACCATCATGGTGGAACCATTCCACATTCACGTCGAAACCAAGTGATACAATAATGGTGATCTTGGTGAGAAACTTTGTTAATAACAAATTATTTTGTATAATTCGTCGAGCACGCTTTGTACATGCTTACAACACAAATATGATCGACATTAGTCTATCAGGATAATTTTATTTTCAAAACATATATATAAACAAATTTGTAAGACTATTATAAACCTGTATTATTTTATGTCTATCCTCATATTGACATGTCCATGTGATTAGAATGGACAGAAAGGGGATACATTATAATTGGGTTAACCTTTCATATCTGATTGATCATTTTCATTCCCATGATATATAATTGATTGTTTCCCTTTTTATCTATTGTATACATGATTTCAGATACTGCTTTCATCTTTAGACTAGAAATCTGAGGAAATGTCTTCCACATCCATCATTCACTAGAGAAAATAATCTTCCACTATGACCCCCATGGTTAACAAAAAAACTCACATACCCTACATATCCAACAGAATGTTGAAAATATGACTATTTTGGAGTACTAGCAACATGATATAGTCTCGAACAATGAATATTCCCATGAGATTATCCTTGTGCGGATTTTGGATAATCTGCATTGCCTAGTAAAAGATTCTGCTAATCTAGTAGCCCTCATATCTACGACCGAACTCTTTAGGAGATTTTCCATGAATAGTGACAACTTCCACCTTTTATATCAGATTAAGGTGGACTAGGTGGATGAATATTTCTCCATTTTGGTCCAGGTGCTGCTGAGGTGGTAATATTCAAACCATCGTCACAAACAATATCTTACTGGCACCCAACAGTCACCTACTATGGGTTCCATCCGACACACATCAGCCTCTATTTCTCATGAACGAACACCAAGAAGACTCATCAGATGATGAAGAATTTGGATATTAATTATATGGATTGTATCCTCACTCTTAATAATTAAGCCTAATGGCATGATCTAGAAGGAACCAGCAAGTAGGCTCATATCCTTGCTAGCTCAAAATAATTTTGTGGGCATATTACTATAGAAATCATAGGGGAGGATCATACTCCTACCCCCGCACACGAATCCCATAATAATACTCTAATGATATAAGGGAAAAAGTGGGCTCATATATTCCATTTCACTAGAAGATATTTTCTAGTAGATAATGGAGAAAAAAATGTGGGAGTATATATCTGTTCACACACCTTGCTATGATGCTAACATATTTTAACAAATTAAGAAGATCCCAACAGACATATTCCATCACTTTTGTAGATAAAGGGACAAGATCATACATTTATCCATACAGTAATGATATCATGGAAATTTGATAATTGCGAACAAGTGACTCTACTGGAGCAAAAACAAATTATTTCTCCCACCAAGAAGGATTATCCGATAAATTCGATAAAGGGAGAGGCATCAGACTGGGCTCATACTCTAGTTCCAACATGGGATCACAATGGGAGATCTTCACATGCCTTGGGAAAGGGGAAAATTCTTATCGAAAACATATGGATTCATATTCCAATGGATCAGGATCCAGATCATACCTACATTCTGGTTAGGACTCAAAGACTGAGATGGGTACAAGCCTTAAGATGTGCTCATATTCCTATCAAAAAAGTCCAAAAAAATACCCCAAAGGCCCATGATCTAGAAAATATCCCATCTCTGAATGAGTATGACCCAGTGAGAAAAACACAAGCCTCTGGATAGGCTCTTATTCATTTAAGTGAATCTTCCAAGCATACTCCAGTTGATCATAGAAGCAAGGCACATATTATTTCTTCCATCGATGAATGTCTATGCTAGCATCCTTTCGAGGTAAAAAAAAGATTATTATATTCTTTATCCAATTACGGATGTTAGTTGATATATTCCAATTGGGAAGGCATATTAGAAACAAGATCTTATTCATGTTCCCACTGGGGATTACCAAGTGAGATAGACACATGCCTCTGTGTAGGCTCGTATTCATTTCATGAAAGGAAAACGAAATACCCCAAAAGCTCAAGATCAAGTTCATACTCACATCATGAATGAGGCTCCCCAACTGAGAATGGATCATTCCTCAGGACAAGCTCATATCCCATTCAATAAGGAGATAGCTTATTAAATTATTCCAACAAATTCTCAGCTATAAGATCTTACTCCCGCAACACCCTGTGGTTATATATAAGTTATGGTAAATATCACACAACTTGATCATATACCAGTATAGTCACAAAAGGAAGGTCATAATATTCTAAGCATGTTTCCTAACATGGCCCATATTCCTATTCTTCTAAACTACAAGTATCCTTGTGGTTGTTTGAGACACATTATCCAATACAATAGTGTATGTCTACTCTTTTATCGACGTGTAAGAAGAAGACATTCATTTCCATGATAGTCCTTCTTGTGGTTGTGTGGGGTTGGATCACTAAGACAATACTCCAAAAATCCACCATGATAGACCTCCCCATGGTGATACCACCCTCTGGAAACGTAATCATCCCTTTTCCCTAACACCTACATATAGACAGGTAAACCAAACAATGACACCATTATACAGATAAGTGATTGAAACACCTAGGTAGATGATAAATATTATCCCATAACCTTCCATAATCACTCCACACCCATCAATAGGTGACCCTGAGATCGATATTATATGGTCTTACAGAATGGAGGCATGTAAATCTGATGAGGAGGAGGCCAACACTGACATATTATGAGAAATTTCTAGAGAATACCTCCCCATCATGTGTTATCCCCTTAATACTTCTATCTATTAGATCCCAGATGAGCTATAAAAGGAGTGAATTCCTCACATATTCCAAAACATGTGGGATATTCATTAGAAATTAAAGGATTCATATCTACCTTATCTGGGATATGAGTTTCAGATTCATTGAAAAAATATTCATTTTTTCCTGCTCAACCTAAATGTTATCTCCATGGCATCATATCCAAAACTAGAACTGGATTTCACATGTTTGCTACATGATTGCCTCCATTTCATGATGACACTTATAAAACTAATCTACAGATCCATTTCATTAATCCATATTAAAAAATGGGGAGTTCTTGGACCGTTACACATTTACACACCCCTATAATAACATAAACACTCAGAAATAACATCCTATATATATTATTTCCTCCAGAGAAATCGGTGGGTGAGGTAATTATCAAGCTAGTTGGTGACAGAATAAGAAATCCGCCAATTAAACATTTCCCAAAAAACACAGATAGTGAGAGAGTATAGGAAACATGACATCAACCCAGGACACTCAACATAAGAGGATGACATTCCGTAGACAATAATTTATGTTACAATCCCCTAGAAAGCTTCTTATAAAGAATAATTCTCACTATGGGATGCCATTGCACCTAGCACCCATACAAGAAGAAATGTATCACATCACCTATACCATAGTATTAGCTTCCATAATATCCATCCAAGAGAAGACTAAGCCCCATGGGCTAGAGGAATATCTACGACATCCCCCACTCCTCAAGTAATAAACCCCCTGGTAGATTTTGGACATACCCTGGATAGCCGTAGGTGAATCCCATCTTAGTGGGAAGTGGAATTTATATCTAAATCATCATCACCAGGTTTATTATCCCCCAAGAAGACCCTATAGAGAGCAGCGATGAATCTAGATCTATCCAACCCCATTGGGATAGGGATATTTATATCTTCTTCTATGTCTTGAGAATCATAAATTCCCTAACTAGAGATATTGGATAAAAAACAGCTAGAAATTTTAGTAAAAATGGTGGCCCCCAATGATCCCCATCCCATAAGGAACGGGGAATTTTCATCATCATCATAAATATAGAAGGAATTAGTATTCTCCCAGTAGGGTGGAAGAAATTAGTGGTCAACATCCCACATATTCATCCCAATAATATAAAAAACTTCTCTTGGTTGGGGATCACCCAACAATTATGACAAGAAACTCACTCAGAGTCATGGTTCATAGGACAGGATGGGGGAGTGTACGAAAAAGGTAATCAGACCCCATTAGGGCCTAAAGAAAAAATGACTCATCAAGGAAAACGTTTTGAATAATGATCCTTATTGAATCTAAGAAAAATCAGCATGTTTCATAGAAATAAATGGTGTCACGGTCCGTCCTCGGGGTTCTTGTTGTGACTACCCCAAGCCCGCCTTCCATAGGCCAGGGGCTGGTGACTAGCACCAAAGGCATAAATCCTGATAAAAGGGAAGGAATTGCCTTTATATAAGAAAAATAACACCACAGAGTATGGAAGATGAAGTAAACACTATGTAAACTGAGTACAAAAGTAAGTGCTGGAATGTAAATGGGCCAGTATACAAACCCAACGGAAAGTACATAACAAATGAGAAAAAAAGTACAACAGCTGAAAAATAAAGCAGCAACCACTAAGTCGTCCTCCGGAATTCCCAGCTAAAGGGTGGGTATAGATAGTCTCATTGGCTCCTCAGGTCCGTTCATCCGCTCCGTGTACGTCTTTCCTGATAGTCCACCTTCGGGTACCATCCTGCTCCACAAGCCTCAACCACGATCAGCGTTGTCCATCGTCTACAACCAACACAACGTAGTGCGTGCATAGCCCATGCAGGGGTGAGTATACGATACTCAGTAGGGACCCTGGGACCCTCGAAGGCCTCCCAGAATCCACAAAGGATAATCCAAAATGGAAAGACAAAATTATGGAGTATCAACCAACTCTACTTAGGTATATTCCCATACATATACCTAAGTCATCAATTCTAGCTCGGTTCCAACACAAGATCCCAAGTACATCCCAGTCCACATACGAAAGCATAACCCAATCTACATAGGAAAACACAACCCAATCCACACAGGAAGGAACAACCCAATCCATACAAGAAAGAATGGAAATCACATTGATGATAATGATTGAAATTAAAGAATCAGCTCACCCAGATATACTACTCATGAAGAGGGGTAGAGATGATTGTATGTAGCCTTTGAATCATCTCCTCATCCAAACCCACGTAGGATCCATGTACAGAAGTCGTCGCTGTCGAACCCACGTTGGATCCAAGTATAGTAACCATCACTGTCGAACCCACGTTGGATCCATGTACAGTCGTCCTCGCTGTCGAACCCACAGAGGATCCAAGTACAGTCTTCCACGCTACCGAACCCACGTAGGATCCAAGTACAGTTGCCATCGTCGTCGTAGTCACAACCAGCTCTAGGGTTCCCGCACACAGCACGCTCGATTCCATGAGGGTCCACTCCATGAGCCAAAGGGGTCGATACATCAACTGTCATGACTTCCAGAGTTGATGTATCCCAATGTTCTGTCTCGTCAATAGGAACTCAACGCGACAGACGACGCGTCAATCGGACGCCCGGTCTGAGAGTTATTGGCTTTTTCATCCTAGGGGCCCGGTTGGTTTTTTGGTTAAAACCAACCCAACTATACTAAATCTGCACCTAATCCTCAAGCGGAGTAAGCCAAAATAACCATCTCACTAAGAGGAAATCAATGTGATCGACGACACGTCATTCATACATCCGGTCGTTATGTTATAAGTGTTTTTGCTCCAAGGGAATGGTTGTTTTCGTGTTTAAACCAACCCGGTCATACACAAACTTTACCAAAAGTCTGAGTTTAATATACCAAAACGACCACCTTGATCCACGGATCCCAACACAACTGATTGTGCATCAATTAGAGGTCTACAGCCTGAGATATGGGCGTTTGAACATACGTGGTCAGAAAAATAGGGGGTGTGGGTATGGTCTGATCCGGCCCAATACCCCCTGGGTCATCCTGAACCGGGACAACCCGACCCAGGTCTGGGTCCAGCCCGATTGGGCCTGGCCTGACTAGGTGGGAGCGGCCTGACCTAGCACGGGAAGCGCGGCCCGCGGGGCCTGCGGCTAGGCTCGGAAGCCGGCTGCGGCTCGACTCTCTGTTGAGCGGGGTGCGGGGGGGGGGGGGGGGGGGGGGGGGCGCCCCCATGTTTCCGAAATGCTCAGCGTTAATGGCCGGCCTTTTGCAACCATGGGACCTGAGGGGGTCGTGCCTCCAAGTGGCACCAAAGGTCGGGTCAACTGGCCGCCCCTTTGAAAAACCGTCATGGCCTTAGGTCACGGCTTCCGTCCGATCGTCGCAGCGCGACGACACCGCGCCCCTCCACTGCGTCCCGCTCCTTTTCGCGGCCCCCTTCGGTCTCATTGGCGCGGCACCGCACACCTTCACCACGGCCCACTCCGGTCGCGGTCCTCTTCATTCCCATGCGATGCAACGGTACCGCGCCACCTTCGCCGCAATGATCAATGAGGATCAACAATAAAAGGGGAGGAGGATCAGCCGGGTTTGTGCGGTCTGATCTCCTCTTGTTATGTCGATATCAAGTGACCAAAATAATAAACGATGAACATTGAATTAAACTTAAACGAAAATAACCCCTACTTCGAAGGAAGTCCTCGGTTGTCAAGCGCAGCGGATGATGGTGTTGTTCCCGTCATCGTCGGCGTATCCTCCTTTGTCGTGAATGAAGAAGAAGTTGGAGAAAACCGGAACTATCGAGTGGACGTTCTTCATCAAAAAATTAGCGTTCTTCGTTGAAGTGGATATGTTCTTTGCGGGAAGATGAAGTTCTTCAAAAACTAGAGCTCTCTCTCCTCCAATCCCCAACACAATAAGCAAACCAAAATAAAATAAGGTTCTCCTTATTTTATTTTACTTTTCCAAGCATTTAAAAATTTAAAGTTTCAAAACACTAGATCAATTAATTGAAGAGGGTTGTTGGAAAGATTAAAGAGGAGAGTGGGGAGAGTTACAAAATTAAAGGTCACCAAAAATTAATGGGGAGTTCCCATGTATTTATCATTGGAGTTCAAAGGGGTTAAGGGTTATGGAATGTGAAAAGATGAGGGCTCGTGTGGACCCCACCTCCCTCATAACCACACATGTGAAGTTGGGTGGTTGTGGGCCCCACCAAAAACTGCCCATGAGAGAATTTAACTTCCAAGGATAATAAAATAAAATTGTACACAATTTTATTTACTTCTCACTTAAACCCTGAAATTCAACTTCTTCTCCCGAGAAAACACATGAACGGTAAAAGTCATCCTAAGAAAATATCGGCACTATGAGTACATCATTTCCCTCAGATTTCAATTCCATGCACCAGTTCCAATGATAGAAAAACCCGCTCGTTCGTTCACTAAACGTACCTGATCTAAACTTTAGAAATTGATTACGGGAACTCCGGGCCTTGGAATCAGGTGCCGTCAGAAACTGCGTACTCATAAAATCCCAAAGAATTTACAAAAAAAATTCTTGAAATTTATGGGTCTTTACATTAATCCCACCTTAGGGATTTACGCCTCCATAAAGCTACATCATAAACTAGGAAAACATATGGGGGTACTGTGCACGCATCTGAGCCTCCCACTCTGAGGTGATCTCCGGGAGGTTCCTGTGCTGCCACCTGATGCGCACAAGAGGAAGCAACTATCCATGTAGGAACCGCTCCTATCGATCCTCAATCTCCACCAGGACCTCTGAAAATTTTTCCCCCTCATCAATGTCCAGCTCCCTGTGATCAATGATATGTGTCAGGTTGTGCATGTATCTCCTCAGCTGAGATATGTGGAAGACGTCGTGCACCTGATGTAACTAAGGTGGAAGAGCCAGGTGATAGGCCACCTCACCTATCCTGCTGAGAACCTAGAATGGTCCGATGATACGTGGAGATAACTTTCCCCCTGGCCAAATCTCTGTAATCCACATCGAGGTGAGACCCGTAAGAAAATGTGGTCACCATCCTCGAACTCTAGTGGTCTCCACCTTCTGTCAGCATAGGACTTCTGTCGGCTCTGATCAGTCCTCATCTGCTCCTAGATAATCTGTACCTTCTCCATCATGTCCTGGACCATCTTTGGTCCTACAAGTGCTAAATCCCCAGGGTCTATCCAGCACATAGGTGATCTGTAAGGTCATCCATACAATGCCTCGTATGGTTCCATCCCGATGGTGGAGTGGTAGTTGTTGTTATACACAAACTCCACCAAGGGTAGGTGATCCTCCCAACTGTGAACAAAGTCAATGACACATTAATGGAACATGTCCTCGAGAGTCTGAATGGTCCTCTCCATCTGGTCATCTGTATGAGGTTGAAAGGCGGTTCTCAGGCGTAGCTGTTTCCCATGTACCTCCTGCAACCCCTTCCAAAGTCGGGAATTAAAATGAGTGCCTCGATCGGAGATGATGGACGATGGAACCCCATGAAGCTATACGATCTCCTAAACGTATAGGCATCCCAATCACTCTACTGAGGCCTTCTCTCTGATGGGTAAGAAGTGGGCCGACTTGGTGATTCGGTCGAAAATCACCGAGATGGAGTCGTGTCCTCTGGAAGTATGTGGAAGTACCATCACAAAATCCATAGATATCCCGTCCCACTTCCACTCTGGAACCTCTAAGGGTTGTACCAAGCCTGCTGATACCTGGTGCTCCGCCTTCAATTGTTATCAGGTGAGGCATCATGAAACGAAATCTACAACATCCTTCTTCATAACCGGCCACCAGTGCTGTCATCTGAGATCCTGGTACATCTTCGCTACTCTTGGGATGTACCATAAATGGGAAAGTGTGAAAATATCATAGCACCTCCTCTTGTAATTCAAATGGTACCATGTAACTTCCTCTGAAAAGGATGATGTGCTCTCCTCCTAAAGAAAATCCATCAGGTCCCTATCCTGTGGATATATACGCACGTCACATATCATAGTCAACGTCCCCACGTTGTGCCTCTCTGACCCGCTAAAGTAGTGGAGGAGTGACTATGAATGGTTGTAGAAAGGTTTCCCAATCTCTATCCCCGAATGATATATGAAACTCGGCTAGCTGCTCCGTCGCCTCTCCAAGTAGATGGATTCCCGACCTCCTATTGAGAGCATCAGCTACTACGTTACCCTTCCTAGGAGTATATACTATCTCAATGTCATAGTCCTGGAGGAACTCGAGCAATCGCTGCTGTCTCAGGTTCAGGTCCTTCTGTGAGAAGATGTACCTAAGACTCTGGTGGTCAGAGTAGACTGTAAAGTGCTCACCCTTCAGATAGTGCCGCCACATCTTCAAGGTGAAGACCACTTCTGCTAACTCTAGGTCATGTGTATCGTAGTTCTGATCGTGCATCCTCAACCATTGTGAACCATAAGTGATCACTGCCTGATCCTGCATCAGGACCCACCCGAGTCCGGTCTCTGATGCATCGCAGTAAACTACGTAACCTACGTCCACCTCCGGTAGCCTCAAGATTGGTGCACTGGTCAATCTCTGTCTCAACTCCTAGAAGCTCTACTGACATCTATCTGACCACACGAAGGGTTTCCCCTTCTTCGTCAATGCTGAAAGGGGTGTTCAAACTCTGGAGAATTCTGACACAAATCTCTGATATAACATAGCTAGACCTAGGAAACATCGCACCTTCGTCATGCTCATGGGTGGCTCCCAAGCTAGCACTGCCACGATCTTCATAGGGTCCACCGCAACTCCCACCTCAGAGATAAAGTGTCACATGAATTGGACCTCTTGAATATAGAATTTACACTTCGATAGCTTACCATAAAGATGGTCCTCTCTGAGAGTATCCAGTACAACCCGCAAGCGGTAGGCATGCTCCTCCTTAGTAGTCGAGTAAATCAATATGTCGTCGATGAAGACTATGAAAAATCGATCGAGGTAAGGATGGAAGATCCTGTTTATGAATCTCATGAACACTGTTGGAGCGTTGGTTATGCCGAAAGGCATAACCAAGAACTCATAGTGGCCATACCGACACCGGAAGGCTGTCTTATTCACATCCTCATCTCGAACTCTGAGCTGATGATAGCCTGACCTGAGGTCTATCATTGAGAACCATTGTGCTCCCTAGAGATGATTGAAGAGGTCATCAATCCTCGGAAGAGGATACTTGTTCTTTACGGTCACCTGATTCGGGTGACGGTAATCGACACATAGTTGCAAGCTCTCATCCGCCTTCTTGGTGAACAAAATCAGGGAATCCCAGGATAAAACACCGGGTTGGATGGATCCCTTTCACTGAAAGTCCTCCAGCTGTACCCGTAGCTCTCAAAGCTCAGCGAGAGACATCCGATATGCTGGAGTAGATATTAGGGTTGTCCCGGGGTATAGGTCAATATAGAAGTATACCTTTCTGCGATGCGGTAGTCCTAGAACGTCGTAAGCAAAAGCGTCTGCATACTGATCCACCACAACAGGAAAAATTGGACTCCTAACATAAACTCCTCCCAGGATGAGACTAGCCAACTGATGAGTGATCAGTTGTCCTCTCTTCTGTGTGAGTCCATACTGCGCTGCAAAGGCTCCCTTCTCACTGGTGAAGGTGAACCTTCTCCCATATGTGTGGACACACCGCACCTTGTGCCCAATACAGTCGATCTGAGCATGGACCGTAGATAACCAATCCATGCCCAAGATGACGTCGTAAGGCCTCGATGCTACTACAAGAAGATCCCAGCCGAAACTCTTGCCTCCTAGAGTAAGCTCACACTACCAGCACTAGTGTGTAATCATCAATTATACTCCCATATGAGTATATAGCCGTAAGGATCGAGCCAACGGCTTTATCGGAATCTCTGAGATCCGAACAAGGGAATTGAAAATGAAATAATGACTCGATCCTGTGTCTATAAGAACTACAACAATGGTGGAGTAGACACAAATAGTATCTCGAATCATCTCAGGTGCGTCGTGGTTGTAGGCCTCCACTTCCTGAAGCTGAGACTTCCTCTATCCGCCTGATCCCTGTGGTCTGGGTGGACCTCTTGCTGGTGGTGGGGGTGGTGGTAGAGCCCCGAAGCGTCATCCACCACCTACTGCTCAACCAGATCCTCTACCTCGTATGCCTGCTCCCTGCGGACCACCACGGTCGAACCTCTACAACTACCTGGGTGGTCCCTCAACTGTCAGCTGCTCCTTTGCATGGCGGTTTGGGCAGTCACGAGCCATAATGCCCTGTCCACCGCATGCATAGCACTGTCTGCCTCTCGTATGACTGGCTCTACTGCGTGTGCCCCACACCTCCAAACCAGTATCCTAAGGTCGCCCACCTGATGGTCTGGTCTACTTGGACCTCTGCGACATCTATCTATAACTGGCTATAGAAGACTCCACTACGTGCCGCCCTGTGGTAGGTCTCGCTACTGGTGTTGGCCCAGCAAAAAAGATGTCCACAAGAAGGGCTCGCTCAAGTACTCCTGCATACGTCGGAATGCTGAGGGAGATCATTGAAGCCCTGATCTCATGCCTCAGTCCCTACCTAAAGGTCCAGGCCAGGATGAATGGGTCTTATACCTTGTCTGTGGAGTAGCACGAGAGGTTGGTAAATCTCGCAGAGTACTGGGCTACTGTCATGCTGCCCTGCTGCAGCTATAGTAACCCCTGGATGCGCACCGCACGGAGGGTGGCAGGAACCAAATTCGAGTAGAAGAGGGTCTCAATGTCTGTCCAAAGTCGAGATTCCACTTCATGAACCTGGAGCATTAGGCTCCACCATCTACCTATTGTCGCGTTCAGGACACTCGCTGCAAGGATCACCATGTGGTCTGCTGGTGACCCTACGAATCTGAAGACTCGAACAACAGCCTCCAGCCAATCCTCGGCTTCCTGAGGGTCTGTCTCCCCATGGAACCTGGGCGGCCTCTGACGCTGAAACTCATGAAGTGCACTCAGGCGACGTTCACTCTCAGTTGATGGGGTTGGTGGCATCGGTGGCTCTCCGAGTAGAGGTACCGCCGATGCCTCTGCTGTAATGGGTCCCTGTACTGAGGCCTCGTCGCTTGGTGGGCTGCCATTTAGAACATAGCTTAGAATTCTAGTTGGCTGCCATCGTGGGGCCATCCTGAAAAGAAATAGGTGTTCCACGGTTAATAAAGTATACCTGATGAGATTACACAATGTAATCACAAAGAAAACTTTTGAAACACACATGCATTCAATGTTTTTGTGCATTGAGTCAGAAATCAGAAGCCAGGGTCCTGGTGTATGGATACTTCGGCCGCCGCACCAACACTGGACTCCCTGGACTGATAACCACACTCAATACCCATAACACTATTTCTTCACATAGAATAAATTATCAGAGTTCTGAGTTCTATGGTAGAACAGACTCCTCTGATACCAATTTGTCATGACCCGTCCTTGGGGCCCTTGTCGTGACTACCCCATGCCCGCCTTCCATAGGCCAAGGGCTGGGGACTAGCACCAAAGGCGTAAATCCAGATAAAAGGGAAGGGATTGCCTTTATATAAGAAAACAAACACCACAGAGTATGGAATCTAAAGTAAACACTAAGTAAACTAAGTACAAAAGTATGTTCTGGAAAGTAAATGGGCCAGTATACAAACCCAACTGAAAGTACAGTACAACTGTGAAAAGAAAGTACAATAGCTAAAAAGTAAAGCAGCAACCACCAATTCTTCCTCTAAAATTCCCACCTGAAGTGTGGGTACAGATAGTCTCTTTGGCTCCTCGGGTCTATCGGTCCACTCCATGTACGTCCCGCCTGATAGTCCACCTCCGGGTACCTTCACGCTCCACAATCCTCAACCACGATCAGCGATGTCTGTCGTCTGCAACCAACACAACGTAGTGCAGGCATAGCCCGTGTAGGGGTGAGTATACGATACTCAGTAGGGACCCTAAGACCCCCGAAGGACTCCCAGAATCGACAAAGGATAATCCACAAAGGGAAGATACAAACACAGAGTATCAACAAACTCTAATTAGCTATATAGTCATACATATACCTAAGTCATCAATTCCAGCTCGGCTCCAACACACGAGCCCAAGTACAACCCAGTCCACACAGGAAAGCATAACCCAATCCATAGAGGACAACACAACCCAATCCACACAGGAACGAACAACCCAATCCACACAGAAATGTATGAAAATCACATCGATGATAATGATTTAAATTCCAGACTCAGCTCACGCAGATATACTACTCACGAAGAGGGGTGGAGATGACTAGATGTAGCCTCTGAATCATCTCCTCTACCGAACCCACGTAGGATCCAAGTATAGAATTCATTGCTACCAAAACCACATATGATCCAAGTACATTAACCATCGATGTCGAATCCACAGAGGATACATGTACAATCATCCTTGCTACCGAACCCACGTAGGATCCAAGTATAATCGTCATCGTCGTCGCAGTCGCAGCCAGCTCTAGGGTTCCCTCACACAGCATGCTCAATTCTGGGAGGGTTCACTCCATGATCCAAGGGGTTCGATACCTAATATGTCACGAAGTCCATAGTTGATGTATCACAAAGTTCCATCTCGTCAATAGGAACTCAACGCGATAGACGACGCGTCAATCGGATGCCTGGTCTGAGAGTTATTGGCTTTTTCGTCCCAGGGGCCCGGTTGGTTTTTAGGTTAAAACCAAACTGACTATACTCCATCTAAATTCAATCCTCAAGCAGATTAATCCAAATGAATCGTCTCACTAAGAGAAAATTAATGTGATCGATGACACGTCATTTGGACGTCCGGTCATTAAGTTATAAGCGTTTCCGCTCAAAGGGCCCGGTTGGTTTTGGGTGTAAATCAACCCAGATGTACATAAACATTACCGAAACCTGGAGTGTAATATACAGAACCAACTGTCTTGATCCAAGGATCCCAATGCAACTGATGGTGCATCAATCAGAGGTCTGAAGCCCGAGATATGGGCATTTGAAAGTACGTGGTTAGAAAAATAGGGGGTTTGGGCCCAGTCCGACTCGAACCAATACCCACTGGGTCGGCCCGAACTAGGTCGACCCGACCCGGGTTCAGGTCCGGGCCGATTGGGCGTGGCCCGGCGCTAGCTGCCAGGCCCAGCGTGGTCGGCCTGGCCCACACAGCCTACGACCCGGCTCAGAAGCCGGTTGTAGCTAAGCTCTCGGCTGAGCAGGTTGAGAAGGGGGGTGCCGCCCCCCAATTTCTGAAATGGCCGGACATAATGGTCGACTGTTTGCAACTGCAGGAACCGAGGGGTCCCGCCTCCAGGTGGCGCCGGCAGCCGGCCGCCCCTTTGAAAAACTGTTGGGGCCTTAAACCGCAACTTCTGTCCTACCGGTGCGGCGCGACGGCGACGCGCCCCTCGGCCATGGCCTGCCACGTACGTGGCCCCCTTGAAGTTTCGGTGCGGTGCGACGGCTCCATGCCCCTCCTTCGTGGCCCACTCCTGGCCTCGACCCGCTCTGAGCCACGGCCCGCTCCAAGTCATGGCCTCCTTCGATCTCACCGGCGACACGCGACGGCGCCGCACACCTTCTCTGCAGCCCGCTCCGGCTTCGGTCCTCTTCATTTCCGCGCGGTGCAACGACATCGCGCCGCCTTCGCCGCAATGATCAATGAGGATCAACAAGAAAAGGGGAGGAGGATCAGACATGTTTGTATGGTCCGTTCTCCTCTCGTTATGTTGATATCAAGCATCCAAACTAATCAACGAAGAACGTTAAATTAAACTTGAACGAATATTACCCCTACCTCGAAGTAAGTTCACAGTTGTCAAGCCTCGTAGATGATGGCATCATTCCCATAGTCATGGCGTCTCCTCCCTTTTCGCGATGTAAGAAGAGGATGGAGAAAACTGGAACCGGCGAGTCGACGTTCTTCGTCGGAGAATTAGCATTCTTCGTTGAAGTGGATACATTCTTCGTGGGAAGATTATGTTTTTAAAAAACTAGGGCTCTCTCTCCTCCAATCCCCAACACAACAAGCTAACCAAAATAAAATAGGGTTCTCCTTATTTTATTTTACTTTTTCCAAACATTTCAAAATTTAAAATTTCAAAACACTAGATCCATTAATTGAAGAGGTGTGTTGGAAATATTAAAGAGGAGAGAGGGGATAGTTACATAATTACAGGATACCAAAAATTAATGGGGAGTTGCCATGTATTTATCATGGGATTTCAAAGGGGTTAAGGGTTATGTAATGTGAAAAGATGAGGGCTCGTGTGGGCCCCACCTCCCTCATAACCACACATAGGAAGTTGGGTGGTTGTGGGCCCCACCATCAACTTCCCATGTGAGAGTTTAACTTCCAAGGATAATAAAATAAAATGGTACCCAATTTTATTTACTTCTTATATAAACCCAAAATTTAACTTCTTCTCCCGAGCAAACACATCAACGTTAAAATTCATCTTAAGAAAATATTGGCGCTGCGAGTTCATCGGTGCCCTTGGATTTCAATTCCGAGCACCAGTTCAAAAGATATGAAAACCCACTTGTTCATTCACTGAATGTTCTCGAGGTAAACTTCAGAAATCGATTTCGGGAACACCGGGCCTCGGAATCTAGAGGCATTAGAAACTGCGTACTCTTAAATCCCAAAGAATTTAAGAAAAAAATTTCCATGAAATTTATGGGCCTTTAAAAATGGCATAACCACCATTTCCAAATATTCCTATGTTAATTATTTCACTATCAACATAGTATATGTTGATCAATACGCAAACATAGAGGTGTGGAACATAGAACATGTTCCCTAAAAAGGGTGATTCTGATGCACAAAATGATATTTTGTGCACCAAGAACCAAATATGTATTCCTTATTTGGCACTATAGAAAAATGATTTGGAACCTCTTAGGTGGAATATTGGGAATGAAAAAAGTAAAATATGAGACTGCATCATATTTTCCATCCCTATAGGAATAGCTTCAACAATATGACAGTAAAATATGAGATCTATGACAACTCAATAAGAAGTTATTGTGGGAAATATTTATTTTGGGTAACAGATCCATCTAGAGATTGATATTCTCCCTCCAATATCCAATATAATTAAAAAAAGTGGTATTAGAACATCATATTGGATTTGGATCTAGATATCCAGTCTAGATAAATGAGGAAGCTGAAAATGATTACGACTTCCGTCCGTTGTGCCAAAATCCTCTCCATCACTATGGTAATCAGTTAGTCATTGGAAAAATTGATGATCAGTGGGAGGTAAAAGTAGGACTAGATCATCAGCCGTACATTCTCCCTATGGAATGGATGAGTCTCAAACATTAGTTCCCCCAGAGATACATTTCACCATTGAATCCCTAGATACTTGAATAGAAGCCATGTAAGGGCAGTGGTAACATATAAAACCTCAAAGGAAGCCATATCCTGATTGGGTGGATCACACTCTGCCTCTACCTCACATTAGAAACACAAAATTTTCTACATAAAATGGTTCATGTGATCTAAAAAAACATATCAATTACTACATATCTAGATGTGAGACGATAATGGAACCTCAAGATCAAAAAGAGGCAACAAAAGTGAGGTGTTTCAAATATACACCGAGTGGGAAAACCTTTGTTTTGCATGAAAGTCTTCTGTTAGAATATGTTGTAGGATGGGAACACCTTATTTGTCAGTTATTTAATCAGTTCAGTTCAACATTGATGAAAATGATTATTATCAACTTGAAAAATATCAAGAAGTGTGAGAATGAGAGGGTGTCAGATTTCATAGAATGGTACACACCATTTACCAATTCTCTCAGTATTCACCTCTCACTGGATAAACTATTTGAAAAATGTGATAAAAATATCAGGGATGAGTTTTAGATAACCCCAATCCACATGAAATATCACAGAGTCATCCAAGAGTTATCTAAAATAGCACAAAATCATGAAGAGGCTATTTAACGACCCAAATGCAAGTCTCAAATATTTCCTGTAGCATAGGGGAAGAATCCTGATAGTGAAAAAGAAACATTTTTCTCTATCTAGACTATAGTAGTACACATCCAAGCACCTAGGGAATCCCTAAACCACCCAAAATTTCCATTCAAGCGGTTGCCACCACAAAATGTCCCTCATCCAGATTTATAGAGTAATTAGTGTCATGTGGGATTTGAGGAACAGATAAAAATGTATACTCCTTCAGAAATGGGAAATTCTTGGGTTATTTTCTGGAAGCCATGGATAATAACATCCTCATACTTCTGCATCCTACGAGTCTTAATATAGTACACATCACCAATCATATCAAATTCTTCCCTTTCTATATAAGGCTAGGTCGAAATATCCATAATATCGTAATCTTCAATGAATTCCTTTAATGCATGGACGACTCTGGACAGGTGATGCGATAATATTATCTAGAGAAGGTGACTTGAATTACAATCATATGATCATAATAAGATAGTGGTTCGAAGAATGTTCAGTCTAGGTAAGTGAAAACATTTGACAATTGAATGACTCATAAAACAATTTATCGATCGCATACCACACCGAAAGCACAGTTTCAAAAACACATGATAGCTCCACCACCTAAAATGGAGACGCGAGATGTACCAGCCATAAGTTTGTGTGAACACCATATGTGGGAAGAGATAGAGTTGGAAAAAATATTTTCTTCTCTAAAGAAATCCATAACTCTCGAATATGTCTTTCATGTGACATCTACAGCTGGGAACCAACCCACCAAATAGAATCCTCATTAGACAAAGTGCTCATCTTCTGTTGTGTCAACCCAATACACCTGAAAAAAAAATTCCATAATGATGAGTATGCCACTCAATATGGTTTCCCTACATATGTCCATGTAACCGGAGGCTACATGCATCAAATGTACAACCCCAAGCTTCCACGATACATTTCCCTTTGAATAATGTAATAGCTTGCATTGTACACAATTTCGTGATTCTAACACACAAAGACCAATCAAACTAGCCGTTATGAATTGTAATACCCAATTTTTGAAATTTTATAAATTTTATCTTGGAAAATGGACTTCATTTTTGGATTTGGAATATCAAAATTATCATAGGGTGAATTTTTGGTATTTTTATGAAAACATTCAATTTTTGATGAATAATGAAAAACATTGAATTATAGTTTAAAACCGAATTATTGTTTAAATAATTATTAATTTTATTTAAATTTATTTTACTTAAAAATAGATAAATAATACCTATATAAGTTTAATGTAATTCATTAGAGTCAGTTTATAATAATATTAGATATATAAAAATTTTCATTGAAATTTTTAACCGTCTTTTACCCACCTCCTGGGAGCATTTGCAAATTTGAATAAAACATAATTTTACGGATTTTATGAATATAATTTCAAAAATCCATGTTACACGGTTGATATCATTAAGTAAAATGTGGTTCAATAATATAGAAATAATTTTTAGTGAATAGTAACTTTTGACTTTTATTTTCCATGATTAAAAGTAAATAGGGTAATTAATGGTAAAAATGATATTATTATTACCCCAATAAAGGATCTAATTCTATTGGATAACTTTAATTCTTCCAAAAACAACCTTATTAATAAAATATGATTCTTTAGGTCTACATGGATTAAATTAGGTCATTTATTATTATTTAATTCAAAGAAGAGTTAAAAGTGTCAAATTCAAAGTTTAATAAATAAACCATTTTTAATATAGGGTTATACATAAGATATATTTGATTATAAATATTCATTATAAATATAAAATTATTTCCTATATAATCCTATTTTAATTTAATTTTTTAGATATTAAATAATTTAATTTATTTATGACACAATGATGATGCAGTAATTACCTAATAAATGAAATATTAAAATATTTGATATTCTAAATATCCAAATAAATGTAAATTGATACTTTTTATGAAATAAAATAATTTTATAGGTTAATATAAAATATTAATATTTTTTATATGAATTTTTTCGAAGTAATAATGTTGTTATGAATTTAGAAAAAACAAAATACCAAATAGTTTCCAAATTGACATAAAAGAGTTTTTAAAACAAGTATTATATTATTAATTGATATTCTATTCATAAAAATCTACGATTTGGCCAAAAGACTTAAGTAATGATAGATTTATCATTCATGAACCACTTGGGGTTATCTTAGATGTATATAGTATGTTTAATAACCGAATAATATAAAAATATAAAGAGTAATGGTAAATGCCAAACTATTTAACTAAGAGTTAAATATTAAATATAAGGTTAATGTAGTGACCCAAACCTGTCTAAAACCTATTGGTTGAGTGGTTTTAAACCCCAACCCACCTTATCCTTTAAATATTTCAACTTAGAACCATTATAAACCTAAAATGTTTTTATTATAAAATAATATTTCTGGATTTTCCTAAAGTGCCCCTCACCCCTCTTATTAAAGGCCACTCCCCCTTCTCTCAAAATCACACCATCAAAGCCATTTGGCTCGCCCAAAACCTGTAAAAATACCCTCTAAACTGTATTACCTTCATCGTAGAGGCCTTCCTTTGGTCATAAAGACAACATAAAGAGCCCTTTTGATCCCATCAAAAGGAAGAACCCTAAGAAGAGATAATATTTCATCGCCTCTTTCAAGTTCCTTTCTTCTCAACTTCATTTTTCTTTGTTGTTTCTGATCTAAAATAATAACTCCAGTATCTTCTATATAATATGGTGTTATTATAAATATGGTACAACCATATTCATTATTATATCCATCATTTGAATAAAATGTCACTATACGTGTGTACGTACGGCTTACCGTCTCCACATAGTGGTGTAATTGTTATTCAATACATTATTTTTTGTATGTGTACAAAAATGATGTGTAAATGATGTAAATAATAATTATAACATGATAATTATTCTGTATATATGTTATAACATTCATTTATATATTATTTTAATATCAAAAAATGATATTGTTCCTCGTGCGATCGTACAGATAACCATCTCCACGAACGCAATGAGATTCATTCTCCATCCTAAACCATTAAAGACTAATTTTAGTTAAATGATTAAAAATAATATTTAATGACTTAATATCATTCTAGATATGAATAATATACATCCAATCCATAACAAAGTGTACTTACATAACGAATCATATAATGGAAAACCAATTAGTTAACACCCGAAACGATGATAATACTAAAATATAATTAACAAACCAATATTAAAAGATTATATATGATATCATATTATTTTATATGATTATTTTATAATTGAATAAAAATTATTTCACCATTATACATGAGGTTAACCTACCATCGACCTAGGAAATGTAAAAATTAAGGGGTTTCTTATCTCACTTTTAATTCTGTGAGATTCCCATTGTTCGCCACATATTTATTAAATATGGAGTATTGTGTACTATAATTTGATATATATATATATATATATATTATCATGATTATCTTTATATTCATGGTATTCTATTATTAATTTGGTTGTTATTAACTTTTGTCTATCTGACTCGATTCATTACAACGAAGTAAGGGTTTTCATCTCACTTCTTATTTTTGTGAGATTCATGCCATACTGCCACTATTTCATTTTGTGTGGTGTATGTATTTACCAATGATTTTATTATTTGTGTAATATAAAATAATTTATGAGTAATTAAATCTTCAGTTTTTGATCCATCATTCATGGGATATAAGTTTTGTAAGTAACAAAAATTCTAAAGGAATTTCAAATTTCAATTTCCACTCATTCAGCATTACACAAACTTCATTGATTATTTTACTCCATGATTATCTGTGGAATCACTATTTATAATTTGGGTAGTAATTTCCACTTCCCTTTATGTGGATATAATTTTTATAGACATAATCACTCCATTGATAAATTCTCAAGACACCGATATGAACTTGATAGGAGTAATTTTAACTCAATCTCCATCTATTGAGTTAAACATCCTATTAATTGGTTTTGTTTTTACAAGAATATGTGTGAATGTCCTCGGATTGATTTACAATTAATATCCAATCATATTGTGTGTATTTATTTTTTTCACAGATAATTCTGTAGTTGATTTATCCTTAACCTAAGGATATGGTCTCTATATTGTACTTTATCTCAATTTACATTGCATTGAGTCTTCTTTGTTGTTATGCACCAATTCACTTTTATATGGTGTATATACAATCCTTTGACATAGTATTTCATGAAATCCTTTATTCTCAAGATATTAAATATTTTTTATTATCTCAATTATTTGTATTTAAGCATCTCTCATTTGGTTATGAACTCTATGAAAAATATCATTTTAAATGTTTTAAAGAATTATTATTCTAAATGTTTCTCATTAATTACCATATTTTAAAAATGGTTTTAAGGATTTATTTATATGGACATTAATGATTTGAAATTATAATTCCCTTTAAAATTTTCAATGTTGTATGGGAAACATCGATTAAAAATATATTTTAAATAGATTCTTGACAAATAGTGTGACTTTTAAATGTTTTTCAAGAAAAAGGGGGATATTTCACTCAAATAGTATTGATGATTATTTTCATCTATGTAAATATCCTTAATTATTCTCGATTGTGGTTAATATGTTACAATAAAATCTTTTATATTGTATTGAATGAGTTATGTTTTACTATGGATGTGTTATTTTTATACCATTCATGGTTTATGGATAAAGTATTGACATTTCGTATGCTAGTTTTAATACAAATGTTTATGTAATGTTTAAACATTTTCATATGAGGAATGCATTGGAGTTAGTAAGTGATGGGTGGATCCCAATATAGATCATTGATGCATCGGTAGGTCTCATGAGACAAACTAGTGTCTTGTCACAAGGCTATGAAAAAATATTATTTGTAGTCTTGGGACAAGGCCTTGACTATGTAGCTATGCAGTCTACTATTATGCATTCTATCATTATGAAAGTGGCTATTGATATTGCTTGTGATTATTCGACTAGTAGAATATCTATGTGAGTAAGTAAATGAAATTATTTTCATTTATATTTTCCATATTATGAGGAATTTTATGTTGAAAAGTCTTTTGTTTTAGTTTTATACATTACCTTAAATGTTTATGCTTATTTATGAAAGTTTCAATTATATTTTTATCCTTACTAAGCATTTGATCTTACCCTATTCTATGTATTATTTTTTTCCAGAACGCGAAGAAGTATATTCTGACTGACCTAGAGGAATAGTCTATGGGATCTCTGTGTTTTTTATAGAAATAATTTTGTTCTAATTTTCCATTTTATAAGGTAATATAAACCTTATGAATGTATCTAGTATTTCCAATGATAATAAAGAAATAAGTCTTTCGAGACATGATATTTTGTGATCAATACAATGTTATGTAATAATTCACTAACTTTGGATAACTAGGGTTGGGGCGTTACAGTTGGTATCATAGAAATATTAGTTCAATCCATGGAAACTAGATTTAGATATACTCCGATTAGAGCACATAGCCCTAAGATAGTCATTGAGGATTAGTATAGAATACCATCCTAATGTTTTGGTATTGTAGATATTTTGTGATTTTTAAAAGAAATATATCCCTATATAGATATGAGAAGGTAGAGGAGGCTCTGGCACAGATGTACGTAGGGGTAAAACCCAAAAACACCTCTTTGAGCTAGACTCGAACAGGAACTGGTGCATGACAATGGGCCTTACTGCGCTCCTGGTTATGACACGCCTGGGTGATATGTTTAGGAAACTTTCTATTTTCTTTAAAAACAATTTTGAAGGATTTTAATATAAGATGATAATAAATGACCTTGGTTAATCCTATGGTGTTTCAAATTGAAAATATGGTGTCATGATATTCTCTAAATGATGTTATGACTACTCTTACTCACACAAAGCTTTCTGGTTTCGGTCAATGACTGGATTCCAAGGATGTCATAGTATCATTGAGCATGAAGTATAAGGTGGTAATTGTGGTGGAAATGAGAAAAAAATGGAATGTTGGTAGGAATAAAATATATCGTGTTCACACCAAATCAGTTTTCCAAAAATATGATCAACAACATATATATTAACCAACTATCAGACTCATCAATGAAGAGAAATGTGATGAATGATAAGAGCTCTAGTAGTGTAAAACATGGATAGAGAATCCTCAATTTCAATCATATAGTAAATGTGGAAGGAGACACCCAGGAAAGTGTCTGAATGGAACAAAGAAATACTTTACGTGTGGGAAATAAGGAAATATAGTAATGAATTGCTGAGGAAAAAAGAAGAGTACTATGGAAGAAAAAAATGGTCTCAAGAATCCATTTACAGTCATTTGCAGTAAATGTAGGGGACTTGGCCATTACCTAAGTGAATTTCCTATTATATAGGATATTTTCTTGGTAAAAGAAGAAGCTATGTTGAAATAAATGGTTGGAGAAATGTTTAAAAGTATTAGTGCTCCTTATTGATGGGATTACTTTGGAATAATTTTCTCTTGTATTTGTAACCCTGCAATTTATCGTGTGAAAAAGGATATTTGAGGAAGAATTATATTTTCTCTTGTTTATATAGTTATAAATAACCATTTGGTTTTATATGATCATTGGGTTTGAGACAATTACAACTTATTCTATTTTGGGATGAAAATGCAATGTATGAGATACCATTTGTGGTTACATTATGTTATGGTTATTTTGAGGAATTTATCTCATTTTGTTAATGTTATAAAATATAGTTTTTGAAAAAGGACAACACGCAGACCGTGTGACAACCTGTCGCGTCGGACAAAGCTATGGGAATCGAACCCACAACCAAAGTGCGATTGGGATTTATCACCTACCACTGGACTACGTGAAGTCCCTGGTTAGTGTGACTATTATTTTTAGTTAAATGAATTTATTGATCAATAATAATTTTATTTGGGATCTTATGTCTTATCAAATGAATACCCTTAGTATATGAAAATGATTTGGTGATTAATTGATAAATGTTATTTTGGAAGACGTTCGCTCTGTTGGGAACACTATATGCCTAAGGAAAATAGAAAACTATGGGATTTCATTTGAGGAGTAATGGTGGTTTTTTATTTATGTTTCTATTGTGGATTTATAGTGATTTGGGTTATTTATAGAAATTATTAACCTATCATATATAAAATGTGATTTGGTTAATTAATATTAAGTATGTGACATTAAGAGTAGTCGATGTCATTTGGAGATACAATATAACAAGGAAGACAACATACCTAAATTCATCTAAATTATGGGTTTCAATATTAGTTTGGATTATATTGAATGATTATAAAAACAATTGTTCATTTAATGATATTTATTTAACTTTGGAGTATTATTGGTTTAATTTTAGAAATTAAGATTGGTGTTTATTTCTATAAAGAAATATCCTTTTGGGGGATCATTTGATCTTGTACTAACCATTTTGGATTTGATTAATCTCTAAAGACAAGGTAAATATATAGTTTATCCATTGTGGATAATTTGATTCTCTAGAAGTGGATTGTAGCTCTTCCGGTGTGACAAAGTAATCTTGAATACTCATCGTTTGATAAAAAATGAGTTAGTAGTAGAAATTTATTAAATAATGAAACTCTGCATAAAATATAAGTATATCTCTTTATTCTTGTGTTCAATCTCATAAATAAATTCCTCATCTTTATGAAATGTAACATAAAAAAACTATCTGTTTAATTTTCCTACTGGGAAACTAATGATTGTTTGTCCAATTAAAACTTTGTGGTTTTCTTGTTGTTAACTTTCTCATGATCATGTTTTCTATCCCTCTCCATCTGAACATGAAAATTAGTTTATCTTCCATATCCATGTTTTTCTACATGGAATCCTAGTATGGGTTATCTTAGGTGACCATTGTACTTCACTTTATTTATTTTAAAGGGATAGTTTTATTGACTCTTTTTCCAATGTGGGACTTTCAATTATCTTACCAAACCCAATTTTAAAAATTTTGAGGGCACAATTTCTAAAATGGGGGAAGAATGTGACACCCGAAGCTTCCACTGTATGTTTCCCTTTGAATATTTTAATACCTTTCATTGTACGCAACTTCACGGTTCTAACATGTCGCGACCAATCCAACTAGCTGTTATGAGTAGAAATACCAACTTTTTGAAACTTTATAAATTCTATCATACAAAATGGACTTCATTTTTGGATTCGTAATATCAAAATTAGCTTAGGGTAATGTTTTGGTATTTTTCTAAAAACATTTAATTTTTGACGAATAGTTGAAAACACTAAGTTTTAGTTTAAAACCGAAATTTTATTTAAATAATTATTTATTTTATTTAAATTTATTTTAGGTCAAAATAGATACATAATACCTATATAAGTTCAATGTAATTCATTGGATTCAATTTATAAAAATTTTAGATATAGAAAAATTTTATTGAACTTTTTAAAAGTCTTTTACCCACCTCCTAGGAGCATTTGTAAATGTGAATAAAACTTAATTTTACTGCTTCAATGAAATTAATTTAAAAATTCCTAGAGAAATGGTTCATATCAGTAAGTAAAATGTTTCTTAATAAGATAAAAATAATTTTTGGTGAAAAGTATCTTTTGACTTTTATTTACCATGGTTCAAAGTAAATATGGTAATTAAGGGTAAAAATGATATTATTATTACCACAAAACATGTCCTAATTCTATTGGATAAGTTTAATTTGACCAAAAAAAACCTTGGGAATAAAATATGATCCTTTAGGTACACATGGATTAGATAAGGACATTTATTATTATTTAATTCAAATAAGATTTAAATGTGTAAAATTCACAGCTTAATAACTAATCCATTTTTAATACTGGGTTATACATAAGATAAATTTGATTATAAATATCAATTACAAAGCTAAAAAATATTTCCTACATAATGGTATTTTATTTATATTTTTTAAACATTATATAATTTAATTTATTTATGACACCGTGATGATACAGTAATTACCTAATTAATGAAATATTAAAATATTTGATATTATAAATATCCAAATAAATGTAATTTGAGACTTTTTATGAATTCCAATTATTTTTTTAGTCAATATGACATATTAGGTTTTTTTGGATGAATTCGTTCCGAAATAATAATACTATTGTGAATTTAGTAAAAACAAAATTCCAAATAGTGTCAAAATTGACATAAAAGAGTTTTTAAAACAAATGTTATATTATTAATTGATATTCTATTTCTAAAAATCTAAGGTTCTACCAAAAAAATTATATAATGATATTTGTATCATTAATTATCCACTTGGGGTTATTTTGGAAGTATATAGTATGTTTATTAACCAAATAATATAAAAATACAAAGAGACATGGTAAATGTCAAACTATTTAACTAAGAGTTAAATATAAAAGATATGGTTAATCTAGTGACACAAACATGTCTAAAACCTATTTTTTGAGTTTTTTTGCGACCCATCCCAACCATAGCCATGTAATAATTCATTTTGTAGCCATTATAAACCGAAAATAATTTTATTATAAAATCATATATATAGATTTTTCTAAGGTTCCCCTCACCCGTCTTATAAAAGGTCACTCCCCCTTATCTCTAATTCACAACTTCAAAGCCATTTTTCTCTGCCAAACCCAACCCAAATACCCTCTCAAAATTATTTCTTTCATTCTAGAGGCCTTAATTTAGACATAAAGTCAACATAAGGATCCCATTTGGATCAAATCAAAAGGAAGAACCCGAAGAAGAGTTAATATTTCATCACCTCTTTCATGTTCCTTTCTTCATCCACTTTATTTTTCATTGTTATTTCCATTATAATATAATAACACCTGCATATTCTATATAATATGATGTTATTATAAATATGTTACAATGATATTCATTATTCTATTCATCCTTTAAATTACATGTCACCATATGTGCGTACGTACGACTTACCGTCTCCATGTCGTGGTGTAATTGTTATTCAATACATTATTTCTTTTCATGTGTAAAAGAATGATGCGTAATTGATTTAAATAATAAATATAACATTATAATGAATATGAATATATGATATAACATTTAATTTTAATTTATTTTAATATCTAAGGAGTTCTATTGTCACTCGTGCGTACGTATGGATTACAGTCTCCAGGAACGCGATGAGATTCATTACCCATCATAATACATTCAAGACTAATTTCCATTAAATGATTTAAAATAATTTTTAAAGACTTAATAACATTATGAATATTAATAAGATAAATCCTAGCTATAACAAACATTACTTACATAAAAAATCATATAATGGAAAATGAATTAGTTAACACCCAAAATGACGATAATACAAAAATATTATTAACAAAGAAATAGTAAAAGATCATATATGATATCATATTAATGTATATGATACTTATATAATTTAAAAACAGTTATTTCACTATTATAAATGAGGTTAACCTACCATCGACCAAGGAAATGTACAAATTAAGGGGTTTCTTATCTCCCTTTTAATTCCGCGAGATTTCCATTGTTTGCCTCTTATTTATTAAATGTAGTGTGTTGTGTACTGTAATTTGATATATATATTATCTTAATTCTATTTATATTCATGGTATTATATGATTCATTTTTTTGTTACTAACTTCTGGCCATACGACTCTATTGATTACAATTAAGTAAGGGTTTTCATATCACTTCCTATTTCTGTGAGATTCATGCCATACTGCCACTATTTTCTTTTGTGTGGTGTATGTACTGCCCAATGATTGTATTATTTGTGTAATATAATTTAATTTATGAGTAATTAAGTCTTCATTTTATGATCCATATTACATGGGATTTATGTTTCATATGTTACCAAATTGTTAAGGGAATTTCAAATTTCAATTTCCACTCATTCGGCTTTACACATACTTCATTGATTATTTTACTCCATGATTATGGAATCACTATTGATCATTTGTGTAGTAATTTCCACTCCACTTTCTGTGGATATACATTTGATACACACAATAACTCCATTGATATATTCTCATGTCATCTATATGAACTTGATAAGAGTAATTTTAACTCAATCTCCATTTATTGAGTTAAACATCCAATCAATTGGTTTTGTTTTTACAAGAATATGTGTGAATGTCATCTAATTGATTTACACTGAATATACAATCATATTGAGTGTATTTATATTTTTCACACATAATTATGTCATTGATTTATCCTTAATCTAATGATATAGTCTTTATAAAGGACTTTATCCCAATTTACATTCCATTGGGACTTCTTTGTTGTTATGCACCAATTCACCTTTATATGGTGAATATACTATCCTTTGACATAGTATATCATGAAATCCTTTATTATCATGATATTATAATCTTTTTATTATCTCAATTATTTATATTCAAGCATCTCTTGTTTTGTTAGGAAATCTAACTAAAAGGTCAATTTAAATGTTTTAAAGATTTATTATTCTAAATCTTTCTCATTAATTCTCATGTTTTAAAAATGGGTTTAAGGATTTATTTATATTTACACTAATGTTTTAAAATTAAAATTCCATTTAATTGTTTCAAAGTGGTATGGGACTCTTTGATTCAAAAATCTATATTTAAACAGCTTCTTGACAAATATTGTGACATTTAAATGTTTCCAAGAAAAAGGGGTATATTTCTCCCAAATATTTTTGATGATTATTTTAATCTATATCAATATCCTTCATTATTCTCGATTGAGGTTAATATGTTACAATAAAATCTTCCATATTGTGTTGAATGAGTTTTGTTTGACTGTGGATGTGCTAATTTTATACTATTTATGGTTTATGGAAAAAGTATTGACATTTCGTATGCAAGTTTTAATATAAATTATAATGTTCTGTTTAAACCTTATCATATGAGGAATCAATTAGACTTAGAAAGGGATGGGTGGATATCACTATAGCTCCTCGATGCATCTGTAGGTCTCATGAGACAAACTAGTGTCTTGGCACAAGGCCTTGACAAAACATTATTTGTAGTTTGGGCATAAGGCCTTGACTATGTGGTTGTACAGTCTAGAATTATGCATTCCATCATTATAAAATTGGATTTTGATATTGAATGTGATTATTCGACTAGTAGAATATCCATGTGAGCATGTAAATGGAATTATTTTTATTTTTATTTTCCATATTATGATGAACTTTATGTTGAAAAAGCTATTTTTTTGTTTTAAACATTGCCTTAATTTTTTATGCTTATTTTTGAAAGTTTCCTCAATATTGTTATCCTTACTGAGCATTTGAGCTCACCACCTTCTATGTTTTTATTATTCCCAGGATAAGAAGAAGTATATTATGACTGACCTGCAGGGATAGTCTATGGGATCTTAGAGTTGTCTATGGAAACAATGTTGTTGTAATTTTCCATTTTATGATGTAATGTAAACCTTATGAATGTATATAGTAATTCCAAGGCTACTGAACTAATCGGTCTTTTGAGACATGATCTTTTGAGATCATGCCAATGTTATGTAATAATGCACCGACTCTGGATAACTAGGGTAGGTGCATTACAACAGATACACGAAATCATGGGACAAAATTGTTGTGGTAATACATAATATTCTTGTCATATATGTAATGAGGATATATATTTATCCATGACTCATGGTCTAGCGATCCTGTAGGACCAATAGATAAAATGAGTATCCACAGGTCCCTCAAGCCCTATATCGTGATGTTCCAACCACTAGCACTAAATTATTTTATTCAGAAATAGCTAGTTGTAGTCCCATCTATGATCTCAATCAATGATGTACTCTGTTTTTCAAAGGAACTAATGGAGGCACTTGTTGATTCCATCCATATCCCATAGGATGTGTATACAGTAGTCAAAAACACTGAGGTCTATCGAGTGGTGAATATGTCCTTAGGATATTATGTTTACATCTAATTCACTAATCATGGTCATTAGGAGGCCATAAAATGTAATATATGGGCATTATACATTTCAGGATGACTCAATAATATTATTTCCCAAATGGTGTTGATTGATAATGGATCTGGGATCAATCATATCCCAGTAGAAACCCTTCGATACTGGGGATATAGTGAAGGGGACTTATCCCATACCAAGCTGACTGTTTAGGGATATGATAAGTGTGATAATCTACCTATCAGGAATATTAAACTCAAGACCCAATTTGGGGAACTCACATGTGAGGTAGATTTCCAGGATATCCAATAAGGCACCACATGCAATGTCCTACTTGGAGGACCTGATCCCCATAGCCTCCTGATGGTACCCTCGACATACCATCAATGTATTAAATATCCCATAAATGGATTGGAGAACATACAACATGGAAACAACACCCCCTTTGAGTATTGATGATCCACATATGCTTGAGAATATTTCGATAAGAAGAGAAACAAGAAACCAATGACAGATGATGATATACATAACTTCACTCACTATACATTAGGGGTCGACACTATAAATCCATGGAGAATGATCGATGTTTATTATGTTCTACGATAAACTTATTTGATGTATAAAATCATATCCCAAATGTGAGAGCCTCACATTTCCTCAGTGGAAAAAATCAGCCCTGTCATCTCTATGTGAGGACTCAGATAGAAAGGTCTGAAGGTATATCTTCTAATAACCGCCCTCCCATTGATATTGATGTAGAAGACCCTAAAATTCCATTTTCACGTGAATATGTCTCCACATACATATAAATGGATACGGATTATCATATAAATTACCCTCCATATTTCGAGGAAGGTATCTCCACAACCATAGTTGAGCTCAGGTAGATAAACCTAGGAATAGATGAAGACCCATGACCTACTATGATTAGTGCCACCATTACCCTGAAAATGAAAGATATGTACAATTCAATTTAAAATAATAACTTATATTTTTTTGCCTAAAATTATATTGAAATTCATATACGAATACTAGATTTGGCTATAAACAATCTATAACAACCTGATGAACATTGAGGCTTTAAATAGACATTAAAGAGAATGCACCTCTCCTATCCCACGGATGTGGAGAGGAAATATAACCAATTGATCAATTAAAAGTTTCTCATAGAATTAAAATAACCATGATTTATGGAAAAGAGTTACCCATCATGAATATGAATGAGTAGATTAGGGTCTGCAGAAGCTTCAAAGATTTTAATCAACATTTTCTAAAAGATGAATTCCCATTACCGATCACATGACTCTTGATCTATAAACCATTGGAATACATTACCCTTCCTTAATGGACTGGTACTCAGGGTTACAATAATATCAAGATGCCCCCTTAGTATGTAGAATCCACATCCATTAAGGAAAGTCAAGGGAACTTATACTATGATGTCATGCCCTTTTGACTAATGAATGTTGGCAACACATATTAATGCGTTATGCGTCACATCATTAAACCATTCTTGGGGAGGATATATGAGTGTCATGTTAATGACATGGTCATCAAATCCCAACAATGATGTCATCAATTTAATGATCATAGAAAATTATTTGATATGTTGTGACATCAGAATCCAGGGGTAGATCAAATATAGTTCACATTCTGGATACCATCAAGAATGTTACATGGATTTTTTATACGCCACTGCGGCATAAAGATGGACCCAAAAAAGGTGAGTGATATTTTAGTTATGTCACCCCCAAAAATATCAACTAAATGAAGGTACACCATAAAAAATTTGATACATTTATAGATTCATAGGAATAATTTTGGAAATATCTCTTCCCTTTCTTGGTATTAAGAAGAATGGAGTCACAAACCAACAGGATGATGAATGGAAAAAAGGATTCAAAAGTCTCATAGAATACCTGTGTGATCCACCAATATTGATGCCCCTAGTTGAATGGAGGATAATCATATTATATGTTCACACTCTGAAACCTTCATTAGTAACCCTCATCATGTTTAAAAATGATACCTGATGAAAACATATTCTATATTACCTCATCCAAAATATTCTAGGTACTCAGACCTGATACTCTGATATCCATAAGAATTCCTTTCACTCATCTTCATGGTGAAAAATGTGAGACATTAATTACAAAACCCAAAATTCCATCTGGTCTCTTGTATTGACTCAATCAATAACATCATAGTCCTCCCATATTGACTAGGTTCCTAGGCCAATGGGTGGTCACTACTCAGTAATATGACAATCAGCTCATATTTTAGAAGTCAGTAAAGGAAAATCCCTGAATGATTTTTGTGTAGCAAATCCTATAATGTGAAATACAAAGGAAGACACCAAGATCCCAAATTAAGAGGTATTCTATTCCCATGACACCAGCAAACATGGGATATGTACTTTTATGGTTCGTCTCAAAGTCATATTGGTACGTTAATGAAAACTCAAATCTCAATAGGGTTGGTCTATGGATTCTATTTTTCTCTCCGGGAAAAATAGTTCTTCTCTAATCATTCTCAATGTTCGAAGGCCGCAAAAATAATGAGCTCGAGTAAAAATACCTCACCACGACATTGGAACTAGTTTTACAGCTGAAAAAAGCCTATATGAATATCAAATATGAATTATAACAAGTGATAAATAAGATCAATGTAAAATATTCCATCAAAATGGAGGAACTATCACCTCTCACAGGATGTGTTTGTATATTGATAGATTAGTTCTTCTTTGACCATAGATTTAATTATGTTCCTCAATCACATAATGATCATTCATATACAATAACTAATGCAGTTTTCGTCCTCACAGTCACAAATCACGAGGAAGAAACCTTATGTATCACACAACAAATAATGGTCTTTTCAATCAGCAAATGTGATTTAGAATAGATAAATCATGTCAAACCCACCCCAAATCACGATGAACCAATAGCCTCCTCTGGATGGATGAATCCGGTAATAAATTATATATAATATGGGACTCTCTTGATAGGTTGAAATTGAAGGGGACATGTTCGGTGCAAGGTAGAAAACATTACTAGACAGTATGGTCCAAATAAGAAAAATGTTTTGTACAAAAATTTCATTGATGGAATTAACCTTAGGTACATATAATAAGGATATTTTCTCACCATTATGGAAGAATTACATGCTAGTTATTATGGTTCCCATTTATCTGGAACCAGGATCTCCCACCATATTAGGAGGTTGGGATATTACTAGAAAACCATGATACGAGATGGTATGGATTTCAATAAAAAATGTCATGCATTCCATATCCATGAAAAATTCGTGCATCTACCCCCAGAATTTCTACATGTAGAGAAATATTCATTTCCATTTGGCATTTAGGGGATGGATGATACAGGGCCAAAACCCCTAACCACCACTTATAAGGTCAAGTACATCCTTATTATTACTGTCTTCTTTTCAAAATGTACTGAGTAAATACCACTAAATGATGTTGGGAATAGGAATATCATCACCTTCGTGAAGCCCCATATCATCCATAGGATCTAATCCCATCACTCAATATTGAAGGACAACGAAACCAATTTTTTTTAAACTGAGTTAAAGAAGAATTACTAATATTCCAACATTGAGTCCAATAACTGATCTCACTATCATGCTATGGAAAATGGACATATAGAGGACTTACATAAGAATCGATAAAGATTTCCCAATATGTTATGGAACAAGGATATGATGTATTGGCCAGAAAAAATCCTCCATGCATTATGGGCCTACCATACCACCACACGTAATGTGACACAAGAAACGCCATACACATTGGTATATGGGATTGTGGTAGTGTTATCCATAGTGGTCTTACTGCCCTCACTATGAATATCAATTTGAAGAAAACTCTCAGATGATGAAAAATATTAAAATCAAATGGACTAGTTAGAATGAGTAGATGAAAAAAGGTTTCACTAATTGCACAATCTATAAATTCATCCGAACCAGATATAATGATCCATCAATAAAAAGGTTCTTCTATGTTCATTATTTCAAGGACAACTCTTGTGATCTCTCATAACCCAAATGATACTGGGATAGAAGACCCCAAAACTGGAGCCCATGTGGGAAAGAGAATACATCATATATAAGATCTATCATAATATATCTTACTCTTTGTCCAAAATGGATGGTTAGCATGTCACAAATTCCACTAATTAAGTATTTCTCATGAAATACAATGCATAAAAACTAGAAGTAGGGTGTCTACATCGGTATATGTCTCATTATTTTCCCATAGTATATGACGTTGAACCGTACATGTCTTTCCTTAATGCATGATGTTAAAATGAATAATTTTAAATTAACCTTGTATGAATTGATTTATATCATCATGAGATATGTGGTGATTCTTGAACCTCTATTTTTGGGTATGTTTGTAGGAGTTTATTACTATCACATTAGTTGATCCAGTGACCTTATCACACAATATTATACTACATGGAACCAAAACAACCCACTTCATAGCATGTGGCCAATTTCCTCACTGAAAAACATAAACCCACAAAGATCCATGATATTTATCATCGTAGACATCAATTCATCTACATCCTTTCTATAAGACATTAAACAACACAGTTCTAATAGAACTACATATGACTTGATTCTAATTTTCAATGAGATATTTATGTAACTATCTATCTTTAATCATGGTCCAATCACCACATGATTCACAATACCCATGTCTTTCATAGGTCCCTTTTCATTCTTTGTCTCCCACACGGATCATGGTTCTTGTGTCCATAGTAATTACAATGAATGATTCCCCACACAAAATAGTCACATCATCCTCGATAGGCACTAGTCCTTACCATAAGACATTAAATTTCATGAATTTTGAGAAATATGTGTGGTTTGGTTCTCATTTTCTTGAGATAAATTGTGACCCCCAGACATCCACCATTGGGCTCGTCCACAACATCTCCATTAATTCATGTTGTCCCTCCTTTGTCCACACCACATGATGTTAGAATTCAAGGAATTTTTAAAACTATGTGTATTTTGATCCTCATTCTCATGACATACATTGTGACACCAAGACAACCACCGTTGTGCCCATGTAGGGTCTTGAAAAACAATTTGCAAAGGAGAATGAGAATCCCCTTAATTCAAGAGAAGATTCTTCCCAATTTCCTTCTAGGAATTGGGAAAAATTTGGATAAGTAGGCACAAGAATAATTGGTCCATAGACCGGTCCAATATCAATGGTATGTGGCCGTTTCTATGAAGTGCCCGCCTCCGTGGACCGTTGTCATTCACGTAACAGAGGCAAGGATCCTCTGCGGGCCTGATGGTGGATGGGCGCTAGGTCGGTCCACTGACACAAATCACCCCAACCATGAACCATGCTATCCGGCCCATGTCGCATGCACTGTCGTTCGTAGAATAGAGGCGGAACCCTACGCGGCCGCGAAGTACACCTCAAATCGACCTGGTTCCTAGGTGAGGTGCATTCAATACCCCTACGAGTTGTGGATTTTTGACCAAGTCATACGTAAACCGGGTTTTCAGTCATGGGCATCCACAAAAGTTGCCACATGACTACAATAGACCAATTTTCATCCCCTCTATAAAATAAAATCTAAGGGAAAAAAAGAAGGGGGATCGATCATATTCGGGTGGAAGGATTTCAGAGGAAGGGGCTTAGGATTTCTCAAATAGTGAACCTCAAATTCGCGAACAAGAATAGGTATGAAGCTGGAAATGAATTAATAAGGAACCAAAAACCCATAAAAATTTGGTGAACTACAAATGTAAAGTAACAAAAAAAGAAGAAGACCACGAACAATGGCCCTTCTGCAGATGCACTCCCCACAGAATAGGGAGTTCATTCCCCTTTTTGATCGGACGTACCACATAGCACCCTCCTACACTGGAGAATCCCTGACCGAAGAACCCCCAACCAACATCGCCCTTGGTCGGCGCTGCCCGTGTGGACTCCCCCGCGTACCTACCTGGTACGCGGGTTGAACCTGAAGCCACGTACCGCCCTGGTACGTGGGATGCCTATCAGTCTGCGTACCACCCCCATATGCGGAAGGCCTCTCCATCCACGTAGCACGACCCTATGCGAAGGGTGACACTCCTCACACACCCATGTGTACCGCCAACTCCTTCGGTGTTCCCATTCCCCAAGTCAAATAAAATCCTTCCAATCTGGCATGATCCTTCACAAACCCCTCATTGGCCCATTCATCGGCCCCGAGCCAAGGCCTCCACCAATGCCACTGGACCCATATGATGAAACCTTCACGTGCATCATCACACTGCCTTGAGTTCACATACCCATGTTAAGCGAGGAAAAAGGGGTTTCTCCGGCCCTTGAGCAGATTCTCGAAGAGTTCCTGGGTTCACATTCCCATGGTAATGCAGGGTCCGAACACAGATTCCCCTTTCTTCCTATCCACTTTCCAGACTAGGTAAACCCGCTTCCATTTCCCTTCAGCTCGAGAGGTGAGAACTTCTCCCCTCTTCTAGGAGTGAAGGGGAAGCCTCCTTGGTATAATCCCATAGACTTTCTTGTGGGAAGTGGCACCCATGCACCTCCATACTTCCCTGCTGCCAAGAACCAAGGGGGGAGACGGACATAGGGGTTTTAGTTACCCTTTCCCTCTCCCTCTAGGATTTGTCACCATCGGGCCTCCATTATGAAGTAATCCCCAACTTCTCGGGCATCTCTATGCATAAGCCCCACTTTACTTCTCATGGACGTACCTTTCGCAATGTGATCGTCAGGTCTCTGCTACCTCTTGTTTCTCACACCGAGAAAGACTCACGTGGTCTTAGAGTAAGCACCGACCTTGACCCCAAACTCTTGCGAACTATGATGACTTTGATCCATGTTAGGCATGGTGCATAGGAAGCCTCCATGAGGTTCAATCCCATTACCCATCAGACCCCCAGTCCATCTTCACGTCGGTTCTCCAACACCACCTCCTGTGAACTACGAGGAATTTGATCCATGTTGAGGCATGGTACATAGGAATCCTCTGCGATGTTAAATCCCACCACCTGGTCATTCCTACCTCCTTCACCTCAGTTCATCAACTCTATGGGCTGCCTTAGAGTGTAATCCCTGATCCCTCGTCCAACATGACGTTAAACTACACTACTGATCTACTTGGATTCTGATTCCACTCATGAGGATACGTAGGAAGCCCGTATCATGGGTTCGATCCAAATGCTCATGTTGCTATTTGTACCCCCTGGAAGATAATAAACACCAAAGCGCCCAGTTACAAGGCTCCAAAATCATGCCATCTCAATGATTCCAAACTCCTCGGAGTCATTAATCCCAATGTGGGATGGTAATCCTCGAGGATAAATGATTCTGAATCCCTACGTTCAACAGACCATTTCCAACTAGGAGTAATATATGGATACTATTCATGGGTATAATCCAAAGATTCACGAACATATGAACACATCTTAAATCTATAAGAGAGTCTCGGAATAGGTAATAAGGTCGATGTGCCCGACTATCGATCTCATGGAGGACTGATCTCCGCTCAATTGCTAAGGATGGTTATATCGATCTTCATTTCGAAACGCCCAACGGTTCCATATCCAACGGTACATGGACCTTCTTTCCAAAGGCAGGCGTTCACTAGGTGATTTTGCCGACGATGCTTAAGAACTCACATTCTTTGAGAGGATGGGATATCGGGCTCATCACACCGTTGGGGGGGGAATTATTGCCCGTTCCGGGACTCTCTTATAGATTTAAGACATGTTCATATGTTCATGAAACTTTTCTTATACCAAAGAATAGTATCCACAGATTACTCCTTGTTGGGAATGGTCAGTTGAACGCAGGGATTCAGAATCATTTAGGCCCGAGATTTACCATCCCTCATTGGGATTAATGACTCCGAGGAGGTTGGACACATTGGGATGACACAAATTTGGAGCCTTGTAACTGGGCGCTTTGGAGTTTATTGTCTTCCAAGGGGGAAAGATTACAACTTGAGCATTTGGATCGAACCCGTGATAATGCTTTCTATGTATCCTCATTAGAGGAATCAGAATCCACGTAGTTCGGTAGTGCAATTTAACGTTATATGGGATGAAGGATATGGATTTACACTCTGAGGAAACCCATAGAGTTGTTGAACTGATGTAAAGGAGGTCGGAACGACTGAGTGGTGGGCTTGAACCTCGTGGAGGCTTCCTACGTACCATGCCTCAACATGGATCAAAGTCCTCATAGTTCATAGGAGGTGGTGTTGGAGAACCGTCATGAAGATGGACACGGGGTCCGATGGGTAATGGGATTGAACCTCGTGGAGGCTTCCTACATACCATGCCTTGACATGGATCAAAGTCCTTGTAGTTCGCATGAGGATGGGTTCAGGGTCAGTGATTACCCTAAGACCATGTGAGTCTTTCTCGATGTGAGAAAAAAAGCTAGCATATACCTGACGATCACGTCGTGAAAGGAGATTATGTGGGAAAAAAAGTGGGGCTTAAGCATAGGGCGGCCCGAGAAGTCGGGTCTTACATAATAATGGAGGCCCGATGGTGAAAAATCCCAGTGGGATAGGGAAACGGTAATTAAAACCCATGTGTCTGTCTCCCCCCATGGTTCTTGGCATGGGGGAAGTACAAAGGTTCATGGGTGACACCTCCCCCAAGAAAGTCTAGGGGATTATACCAAGGAGGCTTCCATTACACTCCCAAAAGAGGGGAGAAGTGCCCACCACCATAGTTGAATGGAAATGGATGTGGGGTCCCCCAATCTGGTGATTAGAGAGGGAAAAAAGGGACTCTGGGCTCGGACCCTGTATTACCGTGGGAATGTGAACCCAGGAATGCTTCAGGAATTTGCTCAAGGGCCTGAGAAACCCCTTTTCCCTCACTTACCATGGGTATGTGAACTCAAGGAGGCATGATTATGCACATGAAGGATTCATCATATGGGTTGAGTAGCTTTGGTGGAGGCCTTGGATCAGGGCCAATGAATGGGCCAATGAGGGGGTTGTAAAGGATTGGGCCAAATTGGAAGGATTTTATATTAATTGGAGAATGAGAACACCGAAGGATTTGGCGGGCCACATGAGTTTGTGAGGACTTGAACCCTTCACATAGGGGGGTGCTACGTGGCTGGAGAGGCCATCCGCATACCAAGGTGGTCCCCGGACTGATAGGAATTCCACGTACTAGGGATGTACGTGACTTTGGTTGCAGCTCACATACCAGGTTGGTACGCGGGGGAGTCCACGCGGGCAGTGGTGGCCAAGGGCGATGCTGGTTGAGGGATCATCGGTCAGGGCTTCGCCCGCGTATGAGGGTGCTATGCGGTGGGTCGGATCGAAAAAGGGTCATAAAATCCCAAGTCCGCGAGGAGTGCATCCGCAGAAGGGCCATGATTCATGATATTATTTTTTTTGTTATTTTAAGTTCACGGTTCACCAAATTTTTAGCTGTTTTTGGTTATTTATTAAATGTTTTCCAGCTTCAAAACTTTTCTATTTCATAAATTGGAACTTCACTATTTGTTAAATCCAAATATCCTTCCTCCGAAATCCTTCCACCCGAATCTGATCGATCCCCCTTATTTTCTCCCCTTCAAGGGGTGCTTTGTGATCATGTAGGGTTCCGCCTCTATTCCGTGAACGACAACGCATGCGTCGTGGGTCGTCTGGCGTGGTTCGCGGTTGGGGTGATTTGTGTTAGTGGACCAGTCTAGTGCTCGTCCTGCTTCGCGCTCGCAGAGGATCCCCTCCTCTGTTCCATGAACAACAGCAGTCCGCAGATGGGGGCACTTCACAGAACCATCCGCGTACTGTTGATATTGGACAAGTCCGCAGACCAGTTTGTCTTGTGACAACTTATCCACATTTTTTCCCAATTTCTGGAAGGAAATTGGGTAGAATCCTCTCTTGAATTAAGGGGATTCTCATTCTCCATTGTGGTTTGTTTTTTAGGATCCTACAAATGCCCCTATCAAAATGGGGTCTGATCAAAATGAATAGGAGACTATTCCGATGTAGAGTGGTCCGGAAATGTGGATGGTTTGCGATTGAGGGGTAGACCCAGTTGGGGACCATGCCTATAAATACGGAGGCCCCTACCCTTTTTCATTTACAGGATTCCTCATAGAGATTATTCCTTTCATCTCTGTGTGATTGCTCCTTCGCAAAACTCCTCTTCTGTGAACCAGCTTCCATTTCCGCGAACCATTCCTCATTCGCACCTATCTTCACCTGCGGACCAACCTCCCAGTCGCAGTCTAACACTTTTAATCAACTATAAAGTATGTTACAACGGGCCACATAGGAAATTGCTATGAGGTTTTGATGGTCCGAATGCTGGAATAATCTAGACAATGAAAATTTCTTAATTCCTATGAACATAAAATTTTAAATCTGGGATCGAGATTCCACAGAGCAACCTAGTTCGCGGTTTTCTAGCCAACGCTCCGCGGGCCAGAGCATCGCAGACTTCTTCTGCAAAGGGTTGGTTCGTGGGATGCATCCATTGTGAACCACCTTTGGAGGCCTGCTCACGTAAGTCGTCATGAAGGATCTTGACAGAGTCCTTTACCAAATACCTGGTATTTCTATCCAAATTTCATTATTTTGGACTAACCACATGTCTGGTTTTCATAATGTAGGGAGAAAATATGGTTCCTCCTCACCCTGCACCCAGGCCTACTACCAAACCTCTCCCAATTTGTGATCATCACCTAAAAAATGTGGCAAGTTCTGTTTCGAATGGAATCTGACACTCCCCACTATACCACTTCCATGCCAACTTGCACTCCGAGTCATAGCGGGAGTATCCCTTTCCCAACAGCCTTCCTGCCTATGGGTTCGGTTTACTCTTCGATACACTGATTCTGGTACAATCTCGTGACAACAATCCTATAGCATGGATTTTTACTAGTACAATACCTCGATCTGTGATATCTACCAGAGGGTGGCCTACCCCAAGGGATACAGCTTCCGAATCGATGTTGAATCACCTTCCTATGTCCCTAATAGGAGAACAATGCCACTAGGATGGGGAAATTCACTATTACCGGAGTAATTCCTACAATGCTATGGTGAAGAACCATCATGGTTGGTCAGCGGACAGGGTCCTCCGGCTCGGGGGGGTGGTGCATTTAAGTCATTAGATTGGGGGTGGCCCTTCTGGGTTTTCCTGAGCTATGTAGAGTTTGAAGAAGAATTACGAGCCATATTCTTATACTAAGCCTCCTGGGTGTCCCAAACCTATACCCATCGGCCCCACGCCCTTGCTATGAAGATTATGAGCCATTGGAGTCCGGATACCAACACATTCCATCTGTTCCATGGGGAGGTGGGTATCAGTATTTGGGACATCATTCAGATTTTAGGGTTCCCCATTCTTGGAGGCATGTAAAATGAATTCCTGCCTCCCCCTTTTGTGTTGGACAACATATAGAGGACCCCCCTTGGTGAAGAAGCTTATCGATCAGGCCCGAAAGCATTCAAAGGATATGTCTCTGAAACATCTTGTCTCGTATCATGAATGGATCAAGGCTTTTTCCAGTGAGTGAAAGTCCATGGCTCTTCCATGTATGCCCACAACCTGTCATACGATGCAGTTCCGAAGGCAGAGGGGCAACTATTGTCTGATCCTAGAGAAGGTTCAGTTCAATGACTGGGGCTAGGAACTTATTCCAGACATTGATTGGATGCTCCGTCTGGTAGGGTTTCTGGCAATGTTCTTGAGTGGCTGGCTATTAACCGTATGCGAGACTGGTGGTGTGAAGGTTTCTACTTTTATTATGATGGAACATCTGGCTACTGGTAACATCATCAACTTGTTCATCCCAGTACTGGATAGGATTTATCGATTTCATGGAAATATTACCGATGGGAGTCAGCCAAACCGGGTAGTCGGCCCTTTCCAAATTATCTGGGGATGGTTGGGAGCACATATTAATAACATCTATACTTACATCAACCTTTTTCATATCCATGGTACCATATTATAGCTGTATTAGCAACTGACCAGTGGGGTTATGCCTGAGGAGTGGGTGGGCCAAGAGAAGGATGAAAAATAGACGGTTCAAAATATGTGTCTGTTGTCGAGCCAGATCACAAGTTACGATCATTTCAATTTTTGACCATATCCCTCCCCGACTGGTGTAATCATGAATACCATATCAGAGGAATTTAGCAAGTGGGGCTACCAATTTTCCTTCCGAGAGGGTATTCTGGTGGCTTGAATCGATGGGGAACAAATCTGTGAGGGGTATGCGCCTTGTTGATTCAAACATCAATTTGGCTGCGTCCAGTCGTTGTGTCCTCCTCCACTCAATGGAACCCGTGAGAACCTCCATCTTATGGTGGCCAGACAATTGTGGTTAATGTTTACCTAGGAGGATACTAGTTGTGAGGTTATGACCCCTGCGCTTGCAGACTCCATGCCTTTCTTATCCAAAAGCTATGCCGATGCTTGGGTGAAATCGTACTCGAATGGCCAGTTAGGGCTGTGGGTGCCCACTATCTCTTGTCCTAATCTATCAAAGACCAAGAGGAAGCGGATGAAGGATAGTTCCCCAACCAGGACGGGATTGTTCCTCTGTAACCCTACTGGTCTAATGCCTTTGATAAAGGTTTTAACAGACATAGGTGTCTCCTCACATGCCCTTGAAGATGCCCAGAGAGAGTCTGTCATTCCTGCTAATTCTGCCTTCCCAATGGTCTGGGGCCAATGGGATGAATTCAGAGGCCAGTCATCCTTTTGCAGATAGTACCCCCATTCTCTGTGGCAGCATCTACAGGATTCAGAAGTGGATTTTGATGGGCTGGGCTACATATCTTCTCATGTTGACATTCTTTACGATGTGGACTTGGAGATGTCCAATCAGTATCTCCAGGACATCAAGGCTTATGTTCATGAATGAAAGGGTTTTCTTCTGTTGACCCATCGAGTCCATTCCTTACTGCGATCAGTGACTGATGAGGAGGAGGAAGATAACGATCACTCTCCATGGGGTGATGATTCTAATGGTTCCCCTACTGCAGGTGAGGCAAGGGAATTTCCCCCCCCCCCTTCCCGTGAGTTCCTTCTCACAAGTTGCTCCAGAGAGTTCTATGGAAGTAGCGAGATCTGGAAAACAAACATGGCCCTCAGTGCACCCACTACACCCTACTGCTGCCCGACCCTCTCAAGTTGATCCCCCGGCTATTTGTTCGAGTTACGGCCGCATTTACAAATGCATGGAGGATTTGGGATGACCTGAGGGTCAGTGGCTCAGATGAGGAGGTTTGGGTGTTACTCCAAATGAGCTCTCTCGAGTTTCCAGGTATTGGGACTATCTTCACTCCACCACACTTGTTATTGGAAGAGGACTTGGAGGAAATATGTGTTTCATTGATGGATATGGATGCATACATACATTCACCCTGAAACCATCTTTATGGTTCTAATCGGGTGTCTATGATGATAAAACATCCTAAATTTGTTCGATCCTGACGAAGAGGTTTCCCTACTCATCCATTCCAGCCTTCTTCCTCTTTCACTGTGAAGGTTCTAAAGTTTCTTTCCTTTATCCAGGGTGCTGGGGAATCCCAGGGGGAAATTCCATCCCCGAATTATACTCCCCGTGGTACTTTAGCGGGCGAACACGCACCTTCGACTACTGGGATCATCAGGGAGGGGTCTCCTAGCGCAAAAGAGCTCATGGAATGGACAATTGGGGACCCAACCAGGGTCTTTCCTCCTCCATCTCCTCCTAGCATTCTGAGCGGGGAATTGTCCCCTAGGTAGATTCCGAGATGTCGACATGTGACCCGATTATCAGAACGACTTAGACAGGAGATGTCGCATAATCATGACTCTTGTTCCCTCGATTACCAACCCATTTATTCTAATTCTGCCAGTTATTAATTGTTTTAGCTCTATGGTGTAGGGCCAATCAGAAACCTAGTCATGGCTACCCAAGCGATCGTAACTTCTACCCCCTTATTATCTGAGGGACCACCTGCGGCCACACCAGAGCATGACAAGATGGAGGGCCCTGTTGAAGGTTATAGAGATACGGATGCCTTCCTTCTGTATTCATCAATCAGAGATATACCAGAAGAGGAACAACTGGAAGATGAGACCCTCATTGATCACACAACCTCTATAATTGTGGAGGATTATGGGGTGCCCGTGATTACTGAGGAGGCCCCAGATCTGACGAGGTCAGTTGCCTTATACATGATGGGTCCCATGGTGGTAGAGGAAGAGCCTGTTATCATGCCAGTTTTCGGAAACCCAGAGCGGGCCATCATTCTATTTACTAGGGGAATACTTTCCCCAAGATTTATCTCTATATATGACCTCTTAGGGAAAACATTGGGAGTTTTTGGCCTTGGGTCTGACCTTAGATCCTAGACACCTCTTGGGGTTCCCAGGACTCCCTTACCTCTCTAGGATGTAGCGTCTTCCTCATGCGGCAACGACGGCGTAGAGCTTGAGAGCACCAAAGACTTGATGATCGGGGGCAAACTTCTTAATATTTTTCCACTGACTCCTTTCACTTCCCTTTTCTGATTAGGGATTCTTATCTGTATGATCGAATTTCGGGATTTAGGACCATGACCTTCAGCACTGGGGATTGTGTCTTTGGATCCAATCGTGCCCGTGACCACAACTGTTGGGGGAGAAGTTGTCGTGGCGTTGGAGCTTAAGTATGAGGCCGCATCAAGTCCCTCCTTGGTGACGTTCATCCCAGAGTATGTGTCTTCATTCGGTAGTGATTCTGAGCCTGATCAACAAGTCCTTTCCAGTCTTCGACCTTCTTGCCAAAGGGCATGGGAGAAAATTTGGAAGTTGATTTCTCAGACGCCCCTGGCTGAGATGCAGAATAAATTGCTGGGACCGCGAAACCTGTTTATGTTGCTGGGATTTGACGTCTTTGACTATCATGGTATTTACGATATATTCAAGCAGGTGGTCGCTGATCGAGAGATGTTGGATGATTTCTAATCTCTCCTTTCTGCTGCTCAATATGAATCCTACATTTACGCGACCCGACAGTCATTCCTAACAGAACCTCATGATCATGTGGAGGTAGTTGGAAGACATCAGGGAGAAGTCAAAAAGTAGCGTTCTCGACTAGAGGTGCTGAGGAGTGACATACAACAGCTGCAGTTGGAGGAGACTAATGTCACGACCATAATTGAAGAAGGGGAGAAGAAAATGGAGGATGAGATGAAGGCGGGCTGAAAGGCGGTATGGGAGGAGGAAGTGTTGTGGGCTGGTGAAGAAGCTGAGACAGCCTTGCTGAAGAATCTCTATCACGCAATCGAAGATTCTGATCAGCACCTGATACACCTTTTTGAATCCTCCGAAAACCTCATGTAAAAACTTTTCATTCCAGAGGAGGGTCCGAATTATGGAAGCCATTCTCACCAACATTGTAATTGAAAAAAGAGTTATTTCTCCTTAGCTCTCTTGTTGTCTTCTCCTGTGATTGAAACTATTTGACATGATTGCATTATATCAAAATTCACCGAACGTAGAATAATCAGAGTTCAGGACAATTGTTAAAATCAAAAAAAGCTATATCTTTTTCCTAGAACATGGGATCCAGTGAGAATAGTTTGGCTATTGATAGGGTTTTGTAGAAAAACCCCCAAATTTTTTTTCTTTTTCTTTTAATAACCTAATTTTTACTGGGTGCTTTAGTTGTGGACCCATCGGGTATGGCTCGACTTTTTCTTAGGTCACCTTTTTCGGGTTTTCGGCCTAATGGGATTTGCTCATCTTTTTGTGAAAATTTTAATATCCTGCCACCAATACTATCATTATTGATGTTTTAGGTCGAATATATTTGACCATATATGGTGGGGAGAGGGCCCTGAAAAGGTTCGGTTGATTAAAAAATGTCTCAATAACATCCAGACGCACGTGGGGGAACATGCTTAGATTTGAACAACATACAGGGCATGTCTCAAGGCATGGGAGCCATATTGGCGTGCAGAGGTAAGAATTACATCCCCTACAAAACACGTTCCTTTTTTAGACAGGCAATGGGTGATCAATATGCAGAGCCGCTAAGGGCATGATATGCATGGTTGTGAAAAGGTGTCCTTAAGTCAATCACTGTCCATTTATGACGGCCAGATGACTTCATGGAAGTCTGATTTATAGAAACCACCATATGTGGCTTGGAAAAAATATTAAATCCACTAGGGGTGGCTTGGATAGGTTTTGTGACGTCTGAAAGGGTTTGATAACATATGTATTAATCAGCAGTGTGGACGCAGGGTCCCTATCCTATGCATTTAGTTAGCGTGATGGACAGTTGGACCTTGACACAGTTTAAAGTCATGCAGCTGGGACATTCTTCTAAGTGGAATGGATTCTCATGGTTCTCGGTAATGTCATCGGAGAGGTTCCACCATATTTTGGGAGGGTTGTGAAAGAGTTTGGTAAACTGTAGCTAAGAGGGTTTCTGAATCCCGCGATGGGCATGGGGGCTAAAAGGCCAAGAGTCGTACAGAGAGAAGCATTGCCTAAAGAAAACTTACCTTTTTTAGATGGGCCAAGGGCAATCAACATGCAGAGCCGCTAGGGGCATGGTATGAATTGTCATGCAAAGGTGTCCTTAGGTCAATGATTGTATTCTCCCAAGAGCTGAGAAACATCAGAGAAGTTGAGATTTGGGACCACCAGGGGTGGCTTATGAGAGTTTGGCTTTTTCTGAGTAAAGATTATGGTTTATGAAAAGAGGGTGTCTGGATACGGGAGAAATATATATGCTATACTTTACAGAAATGGGTGAAATCATATTTTCTCAAGATGGTGTGAGACGGTGGTTTGTGCTGGTCTGGCCCATGCACTGAGGGATAGAAGAAAGCCTCTGATCATTACTAAACCCATGACTTGTTTGACCGTGCTATTTAACGTCATGCAGTAAGGATGAAGGCATTGTTATTATTATCAATTTTGTGCAGTTTAACGTTATGCGGCGAGGAAGGGGGTATTTTAAATTCTGTGCAGTCTAATTTCATGCGGTAATGATGGATTCCGTGAAATTTAATGCCATGCGGTAAAGACAAGGAGCATTATTAATGATACTGTCCATTTTAACGTTCTGTAGCGAGGATGGGGGCATTTTTAAATCCGTGACAATGCTTGCGATTGGAGGCATTTCTATTGATGTTTAATGCTTGGTCATTGTAGTTTCACGCCATGTGGCAAGGACATGTTCCATGCAATTTCTATCATCATGCGGTAAGGACTTAGTTACAAAGGCCACTCTTGATAAGAATGTAACTAGGCTTGAACATCTCGACATGTCCAAGACATGGAGAGGGGTTGAGGGTGTAAATCATGGATCTGAGGATTCTTGGATCAGGAGAGATGATATGGGGGATCTAAAGTCGGTAAGCATACGGAGCTAGGATGAATATCGCCTGAGTAAATATTTCCTTTGGTTGACAGGCCAGAGGCTATCAATATGCAGAGCCGCTGAGGGCATGGTATGCATAGTCATGAAAATGTGTCCACAGGTCGATAACGTTTCACTTATGATGTCCATGAGTGATTATGAAGATCCGTGATTGACCAGGCCACAAAGTCTGTCATTTGGTAAGGAAATATCTAGACATGCTGGGGATCTTCATCCCTGGTTGCTATTAAAACTTTATGATTTTACCACGATGATTTATCTTGCACATAGGGGTGTACCTTTACTCCATACAGTTCAACATCATGCAGTAAGGACAAAGTACTCTTAGTTTAAGGGTCATAGAGTTAAGACCATTGGGTGACTACTGCTACAATTACCCAGAAGGCAATGAGTTAGGAGGCTCTAGTATACATTGAACAAGTGTGAGGGAATGAGGGCATAAACTATAACTCTGGGGTTTCCTAGATCAGGATGTATGGTATGGGGGATCTGAGGCTGGTAAGCATACGGTGATAAGAAGAGTATCGCTTGAGGAAATATTGCCTTTGTTAGACGGGCCAGGGGATATCAATATACAAAGCCGCTAAGGGAACGGTATGCATAGTCATACAATGGTGTCCTTGGGTCGTTAACTTTCCACTTCCGATGGCCATGAATGTTTATGAAGATCTGGGATTGCTCACAGAAAAATGTTTGGCATATGGGGATAATGGTGTCCAAGCATACAAGAAATATCTTCACCACAATTTCCCATAGAGTCAATGTAGACTAGCCTTGAATTGATGTTTGTTGGTGCGGATCGTCATGTTAACCATGGGAGGATACATAGGTTAACTAGGTAGGGATACCCTGGTATCATTTGGATGTTAGAGGGGAATAAACTTGTAAACCACCAGTCCATAAATTTTTGGATCGGGATATATGATATGGGGGCTCTGAGGACGGTAAGCATACAGAGATAGGAAGAGTATTGCCTGAGGAAATATTTCCTTTGGTAGATAGGATAGGGGCTATCAATATGCAGAGCCGCTGAGGGCATGGTATGCATAGTCATGAAAAGGTATCCACGTGTCAATAACGCTCCACTTCTAATGGCCACGAATGGTTATGAAGATCCGAAATTATCCAAGTCATGGAGTTTTATGTATGGAGAGGATGCATACAAATGCACAAGGAGTATTCCCATCTCGTTTCTCCAGATATCATGGGTGGGTCGTGACGAGGTCTGTGCAGTTTTAACGTCGTGCAGTGAGGATGAGATGTATATATACATGTGTTTTCTTTTATCTACTGTTGGGCTTGGAGATAAGATCCCAGTGTTGCTACGTATCCTGCAAGGTCAGGAATCAAGCCACACATTATTCTTTTTGGAGTATACCCCATGCAGGACTGGTCCATACATGGGGGAAAGGAGGGTATTTTTAGCTTCATTTGGGGGTGGTTGGGCCAGGATGGGGGATCCTGGCATCACTACATATCTTGTGATGGGAAGAATCAAGCGGTATGTAGTTTTTTGAATGATAATACACCCATTGTAGGTCTGGTCCATACACGGGGGAAAATAGAATTTTTAAATCATCATTTGGGGGTGGCTGGGCCAGGATGGGGGATCCTGGCATCACTAAGTATCCTGCAAGGGCAGGAATCAAGCCGTACGTAGTTCTCTAAAATGGGTAACTCCCATGTAGGGTTGGTCTGTACACATAGGGGAGAGGCAATTTTTAATCCTTCTTATCCATGAAGTTTAACGTCATGCGGTAAGGGTGAGGAATATACCCCATGCAGGATTGGTCCCTACATGGGAAAATGGCATTTTTAACTTTATTTGGGGATGAATGGGCCAGGATGGGGGATCTAGGTGTCGCTACGTATCCTACAAAGGCAGGAATCAAGCCATACGTAGTTATCTGAAATCTGTGAAGTTTAACATCGTGCGGTGAGGACAAGGAATACATCCCATGTATGTCTGGTCCGTACACGTTGGAATAAATCATTTTTAACCCTTTTTTTATTTGGTGGTGGATGGGCTAGGATGGGGGACCCTGGCGTCGCTATGTATCCTAAAAAGACAGGAATCAAGCTGTACGTAGTTCACTGAAATCCGTGTAGTTTAACATCGTGCGGTGATGATGAGGTACTGTTAGTTTAGGGTCATAGAGTTTGGACCATTGAGGCTTGGAAGTTTAACGTTCTTCAGCTTGGATAAAAGGAGCTTGGCAGTTTAACATCCTAAAGCTCGGATGAAAACTGCTTTTGGTTATGCGAAATACTTCTTCAGAAATATCGCATTCATAAGAGCGGTAGTGAACTTCTCATCCAAGGAGATCAGGGCACATGCTCCGTTGGAGAAGACCTTGTGTATAACATATGGTTCCTCCTGCTTGGGCTCCAGATTTGGAAGATTATTTCCGAGTATCATTGGGGTCCGTAGAACCAACACAAATTCTCCTTCCAAAAAGACAGAATACATACCTTTTTATTGAAAGCTCGTGCGATCCGGTTCTGATATACCTCAATATGGTGAAAACTATGCAACCGCTTCTCATCGAGCTATTCTAATTCACCTAGACGTTTTTTTGATTGCTCATCATTGGATAATTGATTAAAGGTGGAAAATTGGAGTGAGGGCAATTGGAGCTCAATGGGAAGGACTGCTTCTGTTCCTTATACTAATGAGTACGGGGTAGCCCATGTAGCAGTGTAGATTGTGGTTCTATAAGCCCACAATGCATGAAGAAGTTTATTCGGCCATGATTTCTTGTCTTTGTCCACCATTTTCTAGAGAATGTTGGACAGGGTCTTGTTGAAAGACTCTATCTGTTTGTTGACTGCCGCATGGTAGCAGGATGGGTGGTGAGCCTTGATACCATAGTCTTGGTAATGTTTCTCCAATTCAGTAGAGAAGAAAATGGTGTCGTCATCTATCACTATAGTATGAGAAACGCTAAATCTGGTGATGATATTGGCTTTCAAAAAGCTAACAATTTTTCTTTCCCCGACTTCCTTATGGTGTAAAACTTCTTCCCATTTGAAGGAGAAGTCAGTTACTGTGAGAATATACTTCAGTTTTTTGGCCGTGGCTGGATGATATGGTCCCATGAAATTCATTCCCCGTATGGAAAATGGCCAGGAGTACTTAGCCTGATGAAGTAACTCTGTGGATTGTTGTATGAAGTTGGCATGAATTTGGCATTAGTGGAATTTTGTAGTAAAGTGCTTCAAATCTTGCACCATTGTGGGCCAATAGTACCCAACCCTTCGAACATGATGGGAAAGCTTAGACCCCGACTGAAGTGCTCCACATACACTGGCATGCACTTCATTCATTACGGTAGAGGTTTCTTCTCCATCAATGCATCGGAGGAGGACTCCATCTAGGCCTTGTTTGTAGAGGACCTCTTGCTGACATGTGCCACTGTATATGACCAAGTTGATTTCCCTTATCCATATTTTCTCTTGTTTGGACATGTCTGATGGAAGTTCTCCCTGTTAATGGTAGTTTGCAATGGGGGTCATCTAACCATTGGCAGGAGCATATGGCTCAGGGACAGGACCGACCTCATTGATTTCTCATCTCTTTGTTTGAACAAATGGCAAGACCATTCGACGTTGAGCAATACTGATAATTATTTCATCCAGGTCCGGTCATCTAGGGTTGCAGCCGCAATTGCTAATACATTGGTCTGGGGCTTCTGAGAGTGGGTAATATAGGTCAATGTTGGTTCTGTGGAGAATTCCTCCATTAACCCTTGGACATGGTCAAACAAGGGAATCAACACCTCAATTTTAATAGCATAGTCACCATTGACATTCTTGATGACCAGTTCCGAGTCACCTTTAACCTTAAGGTGTTCTACTTGCACCTGGAGTGCCAGCTCCAGGCCTGCAATGAGGTCTTGATACTCCACCTCATTATTCATACATCCCTTTGACAAGAGGAAGGAATATGGAAATACTACCTTTTCTGTCGACATGAGCAATATCCCCAAACCCACCTTGTTAAATTTGGGATCCTCCATCAGTTTCCCTGTCGGGTTATAGGATGCACTGTCAAAGTACATTTCCCATGTTTGGAGCTCCTCTTGAACCAAGAATATGTCTTCATTAGGTAGCATGATATCTGGTGTAGTGGTCACTGTCAAGGGGTGATCCACCAGAAAATCTTCTATTGCCTCACTTTTGATGGCCTTCTAAGGCAAAAACCTGATTTCAAACTATTGCAGGATGTCTTCCCATTGGGATAGGTGCCCGGTCATCATTGGGCGGCTCAGGACTTACTAGAGCTGGTTACTCTGTGAGACCAGATGGACTTCATGTTGCTGTAGATAATGTCCCAATTTTTGAACTGTGAGGACCAAGGCGAAACAACTCTTCTCGATGTTTGGGTATCTAGTTTCAGCAACGATCAGGGTTTGGTTGAGGTAATAGAGACTATTTTCACTATCGACATCATTTTTCTGCGCGAGGAAGGCTCCCAGTTACCGCTCTAGGGACGTCATGTATAGGATGAGTGGTCTTACTTCAACTGGGGGCATGAGCACCGGCGGGATTAAGAGGTACTTCTTTAGGCTGTCGAACGCCTCTTGGAAATCATCTGTCCATTGGTACCTAACCCCAATTTTCATTAACCTGGTGTAGGGAAACCATTTTCATGCCCGGTTAGATATGAACCGCCTGATGTAGGCCCGGTGTCCTTGGAATCCTCTCATCTTAGTGAGATTGTGGAGAGGTGACATTCCAAGGATAACCTTTGTTTTCTCTAGGTCGACTTTGATGCCACGATGGCGTACGACGAAGCCAAGTAATCTCCCTGAGTTAACCCCAAAGGCTCATTTCAAGGGACTCATCTTCAGGCTATGTTGTCTAAGTTTGTTGAAGATGGTTTCAAGATCTGACAGGTGATTTGAGTGATGTTTGGAATTTACCACCACCACCAATTCATCCATGTAGCATTGAAAAATCTCCCCTATAATGGCTTAAATTTGCGATGCATGATGTGTTGTTATGTGGCACCAGCGTTCCTGAGACCAAAGGGCATGACCCTATAACAAAATACTCCTTAGGGGGCCCTAAAGGCAGTGTTTTCTTCATCTTATCACACCATATAGATTTTGTTATAACCAAAATTATCGTCCATGAAGGAGATATCATCATACCTAGTCGTTGCGTAGATTAATAATTCAGTAATAGGGACCGAGAAATCATTTTCAGGAAATGCCGATTGAGATATAAAGAATCAATGCAGACGCAGGTTTTCCCATTCTATTTCTTGATAGGGACAATGTTGGCCAACCAGATGGGATACTGAACCTCCCGAATGAAGCCTGCTTTAATAGGATTATCGTATTTTGCCTCTATTTTGGCAGCATGTGAGGGGTGCCTTCTTCTGGCGACTTGTTTATAGCCCCAATGGACTTCTGAAAGACCTAAGTGCTGGGTTGCCACATCGGAATCGAGTCCCAGAATTTCGGTGTAATTCTAGGAAAAAACATTCAGGTGTTGCTTTAGGAAGGAGGTATATACCTCATGCTCCTTCGGAGACATGGCTGAACTATTGAGAGTGGGCCTCGGTTTTTCCTCTGTACCCAGGTTTATTCCCTTGAGCTTGTCCACAATGGTGGAGATACCTTCTTCAAATGCGGGAGGTTCATCCCTGAGATCCACCACCTCCTCTTCCCCTATATTCCCATCATCTTGATCCGATGAGGGGAGAGTTCTCATCACGGGATCTTGGGAGTCCCGAGGAGAGGCATTGTGGGCGTCCCTGCTCGAGTATTTGTCCCCAAACTGAGGGTTAGCCATCGTTTCTGAACTGTTATGCATGGTCGTTATGGATGAAGTCATGAGGACAACTGAGTGCGTGTCCGGACATGAACCCCTGCTCTCAACATGGTTGATGGGATGCACATAGTCTCTACTGAGCTGCTTGAGGGGGTCATCCGGAACCATTTCTAGACCATTTTGAGCGGGGATCCAGTCAATACTATCAAGTGAAGGCTTCTTTTTCTTTTTCTCATGAAACCCGGTGTCAATGTAGTGTGACTCGGAGAGCACTAAAGGGGCCTTGTCAGTGTGCAATTTCCCACTTTGTCCATTGATGCAATACATGATACACTAGTGGTAGGATGGAGGAACAACCATGTTCTTATGTATCCACGACCTTCCATGCAAGGCATTAAATGTTGTGTTCTTCCGAACCATAAGGAATTCCAAGTAGGCCACAAGGTTGCCAAAATTGGTTTTTATCTTGATTTTCCCCATTGGATTTGGTTAACTATTGTGGTAACTCAACAGAGTTGTGGAAGAGGGTATTACATCATCCTCATTGTAGCCCAATTTACAATGTGTCCATAGGGGAAGGAGGTTAACTCCAGAGCCATTGTCAATAAATACTTTGCGGATCTCAACACCATTTAGTGTGTAAGAAACGTATAGTGGTTTCATATGTTCGTGCATGATGGCATCTTCATCTTGATCGATGAATGAAATCACCACATTGCATTCAGTCAGGCCAGTCTATGTCCAATAACTCTCAGCAGCGGCATCCTCGGATTGAAACTCTTGGGGGCTGGGCAAGGCTTCAATAAGTGCCTCCCTGAGATCTTCTGAAAAACTCAGGTCATCATGAGTTGACAGCTTGGCTGGTACTGACACCAGCCGCTGAAGGATATCTTATTTTTTTCTCCAACGGCCAACGCTTCCCTGCTGGCAAGAGAGTTTTAGCAAGCATCTTGGCAGCTGGAGTATGTGATGAGGAAGGACTGGCCATGGGGTTGGAGGTTGATGGTGTTCCCACGTTCTGGGGACTCGGCCCGGCTGACCTGTTTCTGTGCACCTGGCGGCTAGACACTTGTTCCTCCTCTGATAGGTACCGTAGAATGAAAAGTACAGAGTGTCCTCTTGTAGAGGGGAAGGGATATTCTTTCTCATGTTGAGTCCATTGAAGGGCTCTCCCATGGGTTTCCGCGGTATTAATGGTTTAGGCCGGGGTAAAACCATAGGGTTGGTTTCGGCCGCAACTATGTCTCCCCTCGTATCCCCTGCTTCTGCGATTCCTCCTCCTAGTCCCTTATGTCAGGAACTCGGGTTCATAAGCATACCATTTGTCAAGGAACTATTCTATTAGATGTATGACATTGATGGTACCAAATATTATCTCCCCATCCTGTGACAGGTCAACATGGTCGGTTGTCCCTGATTGTGCCGTTTGGTGGGCCAGTGCCCGTGGCACCAAGTTTGGGGGCATAAAATCTGACAGTGTTGGGGATAAATTTGGCCTCGTTGTATACTACTCCTCTTTCTCCTGTCTCATCAATTTTTTATTACGCCTAGATACCATCTTATGGATGGTTGTAAAGCCGATATTGTCGGCTGTGTGACATTATGGGTTGTTGGAGGAAACACCTGCTGCTTTAATTGAGGTCGGAGTATCCCATGAGTTCGGTTGAGAGTCGTTGGAGTCATCCTGTCCTCAAATTTCCACCCATTCTTGCTGGTGACTTCCTTCCACTTTCCCCCTTTTCCAAAGTCAGTGGTAGAAATATATGTCACATGTACTGGGGGTGGTCCCAGTTCGACCTACCCGGAGTCTACCATCCTTTGCAAGAGGTCTTTTAAGATGAAGCATTCTCAGATATTGTGCCCAAAATTCGATGGTAGGGACATTATTCAGGCCTGTCATCGTGGCTGACTTTTTCGGGCTTCCTTGGCTTCGGGAGGTGGAGCAAGTGTCAATTCATGGCGGCGATGAAATAGTCGCTGACTTGGCCCTCTTGGAACGAGTATACATTGTGTCTTCATTCCTAGAACTGGTTCCACTTCGATCCTCACTGATCGTCCCACTTAGGCGGAGGCGGAAACTAATATATAGGGGACCCTTGACAATTGGGTGGAGGCCTGAGCAGTTGAGCAGGTGAAGGGGCTGGCTTGAGTGTGGTAGAGGACACTACTCTAGCAGCTCTCTTTGTAGGAGAAAGTGAGGCTATTTAGGACATAAGATTAGTCCGCTGTAGGGAGTCCTAAATACTCTGGGTGATGGTCGAGAGATGGCGGATGTCAGTGGTGCACTCCACTAGTATGAGTGGTTTTCACAGCTCATCTTAGAGATTATCGATGCATATAGAAAGCATCTCATCTTGAGGCATTTTCCTATTCAGAGATTAGGTCAGACCCTTCCATCTAGCGATGAAATCTGAGACCCTCTCATTCTCCCTCTGTTTGAAATTCATGAGGTCGCTGACCATTGTTTTTGGGAGCGTTGAGCTGAAGTGGAACAAAAACTACTGATGAAGGTCTTCCCAAATCTTTAATGACTGAGCTGGTAGACTTGTATACCAGAAGACGGAAGATCCTTGCAGGGTCCGCGTGAAGCAATTCAGTTTCACCGCTTCTTGATGTTCTGGAGATCCCATCATAGGGTCACAATAAGACACATAGTTCATCAGATGCAATTCTAGATCGCCTGATCCATTCAAATTAGGGAATACAAGGCTCCCAAAATTGGGTGGAGGAGGCATGTTGCTCACCCAATCTGGGTGGGGCTTCCGCTCTAGCTGTATCAGAGCACGTCGACCTTCCATTGCTTTTAATAGAGCTGTCAGTGCCTCGATGGTGTGGGTGGGACCCTGGTTTACATCCTGTTGGGCCCAGTCATGGGCAGTTGGAGCCCAAATCCTTTATTGAGGATCCAGATCGACCGAAACCAAGGGTGCATATTCCATTTGTGACACCTTCAGAGAGTTCAGACGTACTTTCTTAGGATGCTTCTGGAGTGGAGGGACGTCTTGTTATTCACCTGAATCCATGTTCAGGTAGTTGGATAGACAGGGCACCTCGTTGGGCAGGGGCCTTGAACGTGCTTTGTATGCTAGGGAAAACCTTTGTCTTTGAGGCACACTTGCTGTGAGTGCAAGGTGTGGCTCTTATCGGGAAGCACTTTGAATAAGAAGATTCCTCTGGAGTAGATCAGCGTTAAACCACCTCAATTCTTTCATTTATTCTTCCTATCGAGCGAATCTCTCTTTGAGCGTAAGTGGCTCATTTTTTTTGAGAGAAGGAGGCGGGTTAAGGGTAACTATTCCGTTGTTCATATCCTTGTTTGAAGCACGTAGGGTAAGTTGAGGAGGGTTTGTTGGATGGGAGGCCATATTTAGGGCGGCCCTCTGGTTCCGGGTGTGCACACCTAGTGGTTCATTGTGAGTCACTACCTGACTAGAACCATCGTCTCCTGATCCATCCGTATTTACATCATCTCTGGTGTCACCTATGGGGTTAGCCTCTATGGCATTGATGGATGCTTATCGAGGGGTGGCGAAGATGTCATCTTCCAAACAGGAATAGGATCTCCGGTTCCTTTTGATGGTCCTCCCTTTCATGTCCCCGTATCTCTTTTGGACTCTATGATGAAGGGTGACATAGAGAGTTCTTTGATGCGACCTTATGGTACACCTCCCTCTTGAAGAGGATGATGATTCAACGGACGCGATAGGGCAGGAACCTCCTCTTCTGATTTTCCTCCCTAGATGAGAAAATAATGATTCTTATTGGGGAGGTTGTTGTTGAGGTGGAACAAATTCCCCTAGCCCTGAGGGATGGGGCTGGCTCTGTTCCCTGGACGGTCAGTCTCTTCCTATTTTTATTGGTCTTAGGGGGCATTTGTCGTTAGAAATGCCCCAAGCCCTACCGGTTGGTGTTGACCCTAGTTTGCGGCAGCTGCTGCTGCTATCGCTACTTGCCTGATCATCTGTGCCCCCATTCGGTGGTGAACTGGATCTGATGCCATGTTCACCAGTGAATTAATCCCCTTTGGGGAGGAAATCAATGATTTTTGATTGACCTCTATTAGATGAGAGGCATGTTGTATGATTTCCGTACCCAGGTTCAGGAGTTCATGAATGGATCATTCCAGTCGGGCCTGACATTTTTGGGACTTACTCAAGGCTTGTTTCTGCTGGGTGTGTCATATTTCCAGAATAGTAAGACCACTTGATTGTTGTCTTGTCGTGATGACATTGCAAGATACTACACAGAACGGGTTCTTCTGGGCGTGGAGGGGAGTGAAATGCAGATCTCCATATTCTCCCCATCCTCTCATATGGACTCCCATCAGAGCATCACCAATGAGGTGGAGTAACTGGTGTAGTGTATGGAGTTAGGCTAACTACATGTTTCATTTATGCCTCTCAGGTCGCGGTTGTCGCGTCAGAGGAAGTGCTTCCATGTTCATGTGACGCAGGAGGTCCCCTATTGTCTTGACATGGTTTACATTCCCATCGTAGGGCAGGAAGCTAGATATCAGCTGATGGAGGGTTGTCCATATATTGGAATAGATGTTGTGTGCCCATTCTTCTGACAACTTTCTAGGTATGTCGAATTGAGAGGTGGTCGTGGGCCAAAACGTAACTGTTATAGCATCTTTTCCCAGTCGTTTCCTCAGGTGCAACATGTCAGCATACTCCTCCGCTAGTGATTCCTCTACCTGGTCAGCCCAACTGAGGCACTCACCAATAGTGTGGTCAAAGGCAGTGGGGCTAGTAGGTATTGAATCGTCATGTGGGTGACTCCGAGGAGGTTCAAAAGATGAACATGGCCCTGGATCATCTCTTGATTGAAGAAGGGTGTCGTCGGCGACTAGCTGGAAATCTGACATGCTTGATCCCACACTTCTGAGTGCCTCGGAATACAATGGATTTTCTGTGGTTGATTCTGCAGGGAGAGGACCTTCGCAATGGCGGCCTTGATGGCGAGGGCTACCCACACAGCTGCCGAAGGGAGAGAACCTGCGGGGTACACCCTGGGGAGGGCGTTCAAAATGTACCACAATGCGGTGAGGCCCTTATCGATGATCAGAATCTATGTGGGGAGGGCCTCCACTATCTGTGTCGTAATGGAGAGGACTTCCATTACATCTGGATGCCTCATTTCATAGAGGACTATTGCAGTTCATACCCTAGGGAGGACCACCAAGGCATGTCGCGGAAAGGGGAGGACCTTCTGGCTGCATAGCATTGTTACGGGGAGGGCCTTCTCAAAAATCACCATCATGGTGAGGATGACCATAATGGTTTGACGTTCAATGTGTATCGTAGGGAGGACCTTCAAGACACAACACGACAAGGGGAAGACATTCGTGATTCTCGGGGCCATTGCGGGGAGGACCATCGCAATGGCAGCCATAGTGGTGAGGACTACCATCACAACTATTATAATGGAGAGGAATACCATCACAGATGCTTCAGGGAGAATGTGTGTGGGGTACAGTCTTGGAAGGGCCTTCAGAATGTACCACAATGAGGGGAGGGCCTTCTCGTTGCTTGACGTCCCTACGAGGAGGAACAATGTTATCAGAGTGGCGAGGACTACAACTATGATCTGATGCCTGGCTGCGCAGAGTGTCATTGCAACGTAACCCCTGGGGAGGACATTCAGGGTAGACCACGACAAGAGGAGGGCCTTCTTTTCATGATGAGACTTCCCTGTGGGGAGGGCCTCCACAGTTGAAACTATGATAGTGAGGACTTCTATCATAATCTGTGGTCCCACTGCATGTAGAGTGTTTGCAGTGTATACCCTGAGGAGGATCTTCAGGATGGACCGTAACAATTGGAGGGCCTTCTTGCTACTCAATCTTCTGGTCACCCGGAGGGCTTCCGTGACTCACATCAAAAGATAAACTCTCGTGATCGATCGTTATATGCCCATGGGGGAGGACCCCGCAGGTGATTTGGGGAGGACCTTCAGAGCTGCTAGTAGCGACATTGTGGGGAGGACCTTCGCAACTGCTACTACCACTCCCATAATATGGTAATGGGTGGGAAGGGTCTTGAGCCTTGAATATGTGCATAGTGGCGTTGGGAAATCCACGTTCCAGCAGAGCGGAGTCATGAACCCCCTCTTTATTTTCTGGCTGCCTTCAGTGCATTTAAAGAGATTTCATGAGGGTAGTGGGGACAGTCTGCTATTGATATCGGCCTACACATTTGGGTCCATTTCTAATTGGCTCCCGTGATGGTGAAAGGATATGCCGACAAACATCTTGACTTTTATCAGGGATATATGCCAGCTCTAAAGCATCCACCATGATTGACAGGTGTCCCCCCAGTTAGAATGAGTGAAGATGCTCGATCTGGTTGCCCTTGCGTCGCAGAATATAGCCGACAACCATCTGGGGCGGAAGCAGGGATGAAAATCTACTTCAAGGCGGCTATATCACCTCTTAGATGAGTCGCCTCAATTATAGAGATGGGCTCACGTGCCCGAGTCCTTGCTGTTTCCGCTGATGCAATAACATCCTGGAAAGTCTGCAAGATATGATATGGGATCGACACACACTCCTCCATCATTTACAGGAGATGCAAAGAGACATCATTGGCTGGAATGGGTGTGAAGGACCATTCCAGTATCAGAGTAGGAATATCCAACACTGGTCATCCGGTGTTCAGTGGGTACTGAAAATTATCCTGTTTTGGGACAGGTGAATGAACCTTCCCCTATGTCGGGATATGCCGGTCTATCTCTCCATTTTCCACCACATCGAGATGGTGGACTTTACTTGAATCCACAGGGAGCTGGCCCAGCATATGTTGGTTTCCCATCCTATTGAGTCGGTGGACTATGTTGGCAGGGAGACATGTCTGCCTACTAATTGCTGCCATATCTGGATGGAGGGCTTTGTTGATTGCCAGGACATTCGGGGTGGTAGGCATCATGAGCATCTTCCTGGAGCTGGCCCTGCAGGCACCGGGTTTCCACCACGTCAGGTTGGTGGGCATCATAACCCAGGGTAGGGAGAGGTGCCTGCCAGGTAGGTGTCATCCTGTGTGAGTGAAGGGCTTTATGGAGCTTGGCGTGGATTCATGCTTGCTCTTATGATGCCACCATGCCTGGATGGAAGACTTTGGAGGAGCGGGCATGTATACGTGCCTGCTCGCGATACGTCTTCGTGACTAGGTAGCGGAGCTCCTCCCTAAGGACAAGGGTGATGACAGGTCCCTGGTTATACGTTTTCCAACCTCGTTGGGAGGTCCGAGTGGCTGGAGCTCAGGGAGCGTGGGCATGGATCCTCGGGGCGACGTCCTCCTTGGCGTGAGGATGTTGAGTCGCGGCGTGACCGTGACGATGTCTTCCGGCGGGGGACTTAGAGCGGAATCCCCGTTTAGTGGGGATTAAGTCCTCAGTGTCGACATCATCCAACTCCCTAAGATAAGGGAGGTATGTGTTGTCTTGTTTCGGGGATAGACTCCCGAAATGGTTTGAGACGGCAACATGAGCCGTCTGGATCTGCTTTCGCGGCCGCTACTGGGCATGCGACCGGTGGGCCTTGGCAAATTGGAGGGCATGCATGGCCGCCTCCACCATTGGGAGAGTACCATTCATGTGGTACTCTTGGATCAACGCATCTTAAACCCAACATTGAAGACACTGGATCGGTGAAAGGGTCCTTCTTTGGTGAGGATGTCTGGTCACTGCGTAGCTTGAAGCGCGCACCTTCGAGTTCTTCCGTGATGCCATTAGATCGAAGGGAGTTCTAAGTGGTACCTGTAAAAATATTTTAACAAATACAAACATAAAACCCATCAATGTAGCGTCTCATAATCACATTCTTAATTAATGACCTTGCTTGGCCCTCCTTGTGAGTATAAGGGGCCCAGAGTGGGATTAGTTTAAATCTATCATGCTTGGTTAAAGACTCACATCGGGTTCACCTTTTTTTGTTTTGCCACGAATCAGATGGAGTATACCGACGTGCCCAACTGTCGATCTCATGGAGGGATGATCTCTCCTCAAATGCTATGGTCAGGTATAACGATCTTCAATTCGAAACACCCAACGGTTCCATATCCAACGGTACGTGGACCTTCTTTCCAAATGTAGGAGTTTACTGGGTGATTTGGATAATGATGCTTAAAAACTCACATTGGTCGAGAGGATAGGATGTCGGGCTCAACGCACCCTTTGGGGGGGGATATTGCATGTTCGGGGACTCTTATAGATTCAATATGTGTTCATATGTTCACGAATCTTTTCTTTATACCCATGCATAGTATCCAAGGATTACTCCTATTTGGAAATGGTTAGCTGAATGCAGGGATTAAGAATCATTTATGCCCAAGATTTACCATCCCTCATTGGGATTAATGACTCTGAGGAGTTTGGACTCATTGAGACGGCTTGAATTTGGAGCCTCATAACTGGGCGCTCTGGAGTTTATTGTCTTCCAGGGGGGACAGATAGCAACTTGAGAATTTGAATCGAACCCGTGAGACGAGCTTCCTATGTATCCTTATGAGAGGAATCAAAATCCACGTAGTTTGGTAGTGAAGTATAATGTCATGTGGGACAAAGGATGAGGGCTTACACTCTGTGGCATCCCATAGAGTTGGTGAACCGACATGAAGGAGGTCGGAACGACCTGGTGGTGGGATTGAACCTCATGGAGGATTCCTACGTACCATGCCTCAACATGGATCAAATTCCTCATAGTTCACATGAGGTGGTGTTGGAGAACTGACGTGAAGATGGACCGAGGGTCCGATGGGTAATGGGCTTGATCCTCGTGGAGGCTTCCTATGTACCATGCCTTAAAATGGAACAAAGTACTCATAGTTAGAATGTGGTTGGGGTCAGGGTCAGTGCTTACTCTAAGACCATGTGAGTATTTCTCGGTGTGAGAAACAAGATGTAGTAGAGACTTGACGATCACGTCGTGAAAGGTGCGTCTGTGGGACGCAAAGTGGGTTTTATGCATAGGGCGGCCTAAAAAGTCAGGGCTTACTCCATAATGGAGGCCCAATGGTGAAAAATACCATTGGGAGGGGAAAAGGGTAACAAAAACCCATGTATCCGTCTCCCCCCTTAGTTATTGGAACTGGGGAAGTACGGAGGTGCATGGGTTCCACCTCCCATAAGAAAGCCTAGGGGATTATACCAAGGAGGCTGCCCATTCACTCCCAGAAGAGGGGAGAAGTTCCCACCATTAGAGTTAAAGGGAAATGGATGCAAGATACCCCAATCTAGCGAGCAGAGAGGCAGAAAGGTGACTCTGGGCTTGGACCCTGCATTACCGTGGGAATGTGAACCCAAGAATGCTTCGAGAATCTGCTCAAGGGCCGGATCAATCCCTTTTACCTCGCTTACCGTGGGTATGTGAACTCCAGGATGTGCGTTGATGCGCCTGAAGGTTGAATCATTCTAGTACGTTGGCTTTGGTGGAGGCCTTGTCTTGGGGATGGTGAATGGGCCCATGAGGGGGTTGTGAACGATCGGGCCGGATTGGATTAATTTATCTAACATGGAGAATGGGAACACATAAGGTGTTTACGGGCCACATGGGTGTGTGAGGAGTAGCGCCCTTGGCATTGGGGGGTGCGACGCGGCTGGAGAGGATGTCCGTGTACCATGTTGGTAAGCGGACTGATAGATATCCCACGTACTAGGGCGGTACGCGACTTCGTGTTTAGCCCGCGTACCAGGTTGGTACACGGGGGAGTCCACGCGGGCAGTGGCGGCCAAGGACGATGCCTGTTGGGGGTTCGTCCGTCATGGAATTGCCTGCATAGGAGGGTGAGATGTGGTGCATCAGATCGAAAAGGGGCATAAATTCCCTTGTCCATGGGGAGTGCATCTACAGAGGGTCCATGGTTTGCTGTCTTATTTTTATGTTACTTTAAGTTCGTGGTTCACCAAATTGTTATGCATTTTTTGGTTCATTATTAATTCATTTCTAGCTTCATTCCTATTCTAGTTCGCGAATTGGAACTTCTCTATTTTCGAAATCCTATGCTCCTTCCTCTGATATCCTTCCACCCGAATCTGATCAATCCCCTTCTTTTCTCCCCTTCGATGTCCTTTTATAAATGGGAGCAAAATAGATCTACTGTGGTCATACAGCACCTTGTGCGGAGGCCCATGAACGAAAAACCTGTTTAAAGATGACTCAATCAACAATCCACAACTCACAGGGGCATTGAATGCACCTCACCCATGAACCGGGTCATTCGAGAGGTGCTTCGTGACCACGCAGGATTCCGCTTCTATTTCATGAACGACAGCGCATGCGACATGGGCCTGCTGGCACAGTTCGCGGTTGGGGTGATTTGTGTCAGTGGACCAACCTGGTGCTCATCCTGCATCGCACCCGTGGAGGATACCTACCTCTATTCCATAAACGACAGTGGTCCGCAGAGGGGGGTGCTTCGTAGAACCGGCCACATACCATTGATATTGGACCGGTCTACGGACTGTTTCATCTTGTGGAAACTTCTCTACATTTTTGCCCAATTCCATAGAGGAAATTGGGTAGAATATTCCCTTGAATTAAGGGGATTCTCATTATCCTTTTTGGATTGTTTTTCTAGACCCTACAACCCATTTGAAATGTTCCCATCAATTCATGATGGCATTCCTCCATCCCCACATTATAATGTTAAACTGCATGGAACATTAAGAACTATGTGTAGCCTGATTCCTATCATCACATGATACGTAGTGATGCATGGATCTCTAATCCTAATCCTAACTACAAACTTCAATAGAAATAATGAACACATCTACATACGAGTCAGACATCTATAGAGTATTTCTCATTCAAGAACTACATGTGGATCAATTCTTATCCACACGTGTTACAAATTTATGAACAATTATCCATCCATGGGGCGAACCATAACATCCCAAAACATTCACATGGGTTCTTGTGTCCTTATCGCAAGACGTTAAACTACATGGATTTTCATCCTTATTGCATGATGATAGAAAACACGACTGTGTTTCCTTATCGCCTAACATTAAACTATAGAGATGTGTGTCCAAACTATTTAATGTTAAAAATCATGTAATTTCATCCCTTCCATATAATGTTAAACAACATGGATGTCTGTCCTTACCACATGAAATTATACTACATGAACGTATATTAAAAATCAATGATGTTAAATTACATAGAAGTAAAACATTACCACATGATGATAAAATTCATGAAACAATGTCCCCAATTCATGAAAATAATCTATATATACCATCTCCAATTTTTCATCCTTCACAAAAGGTCTATGAAAGACATACAACAGTCTAAATGAATATACGCCCATCCACATTAATTCAAGATCACCTCGAATCCTTATATTAGACATCATGTATCATGTTTCTCAAGTAACCATAGTCTTCCTTAGAAAAGATATCCAACTTAAATGTCCATTTGCTTGATTATTCATACATCCCCCTGGCTCTTACATAATCACTCTAGAATGTAAATGAATGTATCACTCTAAAAAGTACATTCATATTCGTGTGATCCCTAACATCATAGAGAAATCATTCAACACCTTAGAATATCTAAACCACTCTCTATATGACTATACCATATAATTAGTAATGACATGAGAAAATTGAGCTATGATTTAAAATATTTCCATCCAATTCTCAAGAAGATGTTGGAGTAATCTTAACCCCAGATATTCTTATTAAGATCTCGTGTATCCAATTCCATATTATGTCCGTGTACTTTATGACCTTAAAATGTCTACATTTTGGTCAATATTGTATGACCATAAACTCTATCACCTAATGGTCCAAATTTTAAGACCATAATATGTTAATGAATGAAAGAAACAAAATTTCATATTGAAATCCCCCAATGGGATACCTGAGAAAAATTCGTGTCTACCTTGTATCAATAGTAAAATACAATATATGATCTCTAGAACCATTGGAGTCGGAAATGATTAGATAAATATTTTTCACATATCCTTTACCAGTGAATATGTTCGCTGGGTAGTGACATGACTTTTATGGTACTCGAACACTTTATGAATTTTACACTATCCGAAGATCACACTTCATAAGTTGTGGTATCTTAATAAAACATAACCATACATGGATATTGAAAAGGATATCCGGTTTCATAGACCCTTCACTTATCTATGGATATATTCCCATGGATCCTTCATGCGTGCCTATTTCCATTATCGAATGAATCACTCTGAAAAAGGACATTTCAATCCTTGTGAGCCATAACACTATAGCTGAAGAACTCATTGCCTTAGTGGTTCTGATCCACGACTAATATGATTGTCCAATGCATTTCTATTAACTCTAGTACTTCTGGATCGTAACATTAAATAGCCACACCAAACTACCAATGTGGAATCAATATCCTCAATGTTACTTCACAATGTTTCGTACCATTTCTCAAGGATACGCTGAAACATTTCTTCCACTAATCTTTGAAGACCAAGACATCATGATTTGAAACAACATGTCATAGGGAAGAACCATTTATTTTATATCTAAAATTCCATAGGGTTCCATAAACCTTCTTTGATATCATTCCACCTATACCCAAAAATAATCATCTAGATGTTTGAGTGTTTTCAAATCATTTATAGCCCTTGGAAAAAAATTGAGATTATCTTTTGCTTGGCATTACACCACTGTTTATGGTTCACGATATGGAATATGAATGAATCTTCTCCATTCTATAGAAGAGATTCAATCCCTATGATCCTTTGAAATACTATGGAGGAACATACCATTTTTAGATTGTTATGGGAAATACCCGATATATCTAGACTAGTCATATTACCTACATAAATCATCCATATACCTTGGAATATATTCCTTAATTCAAGGAATCATTTCTTAACTATTCATACATTCCTATTGATCTAGTATATGAAACTAAGGCCATCAACCGAATGAACAACTCTATAAAAATTTAATTCTAATCCTCGTGAGCCTTTAAAACACCACGAAAGAACCCAACACATTAGTGTTTTTTAGGTGATTCTTTGTATGCCTACACCATATTCCAAGATCATATAGAAGGTATGATCTAAAAGACAGAAATATAATGTGGTTTGAACATTCAGCTAAAACCCATAAAATAAAGTGATATGTGGTCCATGATAAAAGATAGAAAACTAATGATATATGTGCTCTGAGCTAAAAGAACCTAAACTAATGAAATTTTATGTCCATGAGTAATGACTCTAAACTGAATCCATATGAGGTCTAGGCTACTAGACCCGAATTTAATGTAATAGAAAGCCCAAGCTAAAAGACCCTAAACTAAAGTACGATAGTAATTCAGTCCATAGAAGCACGAAATTTCTAATACATAGCCATGTACATCATGATTTTATTTCAAAGCCTATCAAATTTGGGAGGATATAGAGAACTTTCTGTCCATGATGTATCCCATACCTGTGTAATCTATTACAGAAAAAGTAATCTCAAGATAGATGGAAGATATTACCAATACGGAGTCTCATGTGAGTGGGAATCCACTAGGACCTCCACAAGGGAATTTTTTAGAATTTAAAAATAAAATTCAAGGAATTTAATATCATTAAATATAATTAATGGTACAGGTAGTGACATTGTCTTCCAAAATGATGGAGTAGCTAGATATCAAACACATCATGAGGGAATGTGAATCAAATAGTATTATTAAATATTCAAATAATTCCACTATTAATTGTATAAAATGGAGGGAGGAATATAAAAATATTAGAGTCCCAATAAAGCCTCATAAGAACAAAAAAAGGAGTTGATGTAAATATAGTGTAGTGTACAGGTTGATTCATTCCAAAAGATTGTTGGAATTACGGGCAACATTGGAAAGAGTCTAGCGAGAGGCCTCAAAAGAACATTGGAATTCTGCCCTTCCCGCTTCTTCCATTATGCCTCAAGATGGAGAGATTCAACTAGAGAAGTCAGTTCTTCATCCTTCTTCTGAGTAGTGGTCAATAAATTTGATGAATCCAAAAGGCTACACCATAGAGTGCCAATAATCTCTTTACATCCATATTCATGCACCACTCAATCATCCATTTGGTCTCGAAGTTCATACAAAAGCTTACACCATTATTCTAGTTGCCCCACCATCACCAACAATTTCATAGTAAAGGAAGCTTCCTTAAAAAAATTATGATGGTTACATTCATTCACAACCATGTATATTGGATTCAAGATGATATGCTACATAATTTCATTAAAAGGATTCAAGACGATGTCTTCTTCTCCTATGTCATGAAATAATCAATGAAATAACTCCCCTTGGTTATTGAATATTTCCAAGGGGGTATCAGTAATCAAGTATTTTTTTTTTCCAAGATCATATTATGATGCGACAGATCCTCGACATCCGACGAGGTAGGTGTAGTGGAATGAGGACTAAGTAGATGAATCCAATCTCAAATACGGTAAAATCCTAATATTTCTCACTCTCAAATGGATAACTTCATGTATCATGTGTCAAACGACTAATATCCTCAACAGATTCTTATCCATTGTCTAAATGAAAATCATCATGTTTTGGTAACATACTTGACACCTCATATAGGACATCGATAAACTCCATCGACACCACAAATATAGTTGTTGGGGATGCAAGAGGCATATCCACATGATATGTTTGTTATACTAACACACCATTAGGGTACGACGTCACCCAATCCTAGGAATAATTTTGGGTAAGGGATGAAAATACATTTTTGGGAGGAAGGATAATCTCATCAATGGTGTATTCATATGATAAAATCATGTTGAATTGGGGGATAATCCAGGGATGTTGTTCCCCTTGGACACGGACCAAAGGAATGGGAGAAACACTCCGAATATAGACAAACATTCATGTGGATAAAATGGTGTCTGTAGATCATAGATGATCAGCTCGTCCACACTAGCTATGAGGAACCTATCCCGAAGGGAGAAATTATAAGGTCCTTCATCAAGGGAACAACTGCCATCATCTACAATCAGACAACTCAATGCATGGAAGGTAGTGAATTCAAAACTATTTTAATGGAACATCGCAAATCTGACATCAGTAGGGTTTAGGGGGAATAACACCAACCCTAGAGATATTTAGAAATTTGGGATGAGAAAGTGTGAATTGGATTATGGATGTGTTATAGTTCTCATAACAGTGGAAATACTCCCATATCAATCCAAATAAGAAAAGGACACGACCACTGATCCTTTTAGGAGTGTTACCCTAATGAATATGTATCATCATTTTATAGTGTCGTGTAGGGAATGATACTTCCATATTAATAGATATATCTTCCATGGGCCCTGATTCCATCACCAATTTGATGAAATAGACTCCTCAGTGAACATCCCTAGTTGGGAAAAGCCACCTGTTAAACAACCTATTATGAAAAATGGGCCACATAAGATCTAAATAATCCCTTAGGTTAACCTGATAACATCAGTAGGTGTAGTCCCCAGCTTATGGAATGTCCTAATATGATCTATCACTTTCATGGACAAGTTGGTAAGGTCATTGAAGAGGGTGAATAAGAGTTGTTCTATCCCCTCAACCATAAATGAAAATATTGATATAGTCGTTGAATTAAATAATCAAGTCCACTATCAGGTCACTCCCCTATTTTTCCTTCATAATGATAAGAATCATCCTCTCCAAAATTCACATCTCCAAAAGGTCATCCCAAACATCTCCAACAGGGAGGAATTCAACATACATTTTTCCAAGAGGAGGAACCTTGTCCAGCTGATGAATATCCCACTTGCTGATTCCCACCTCGATATAGGAAAGAAAAAATGTGTTACTTATAGGACACCAACATCTAATCTTCTTCTCTTGATGTTCATGATGGTATTAAATTATAAATTGAGAGATTTATATGTATTTATAATGGTGAACCAAATATAGGTCTTCACCAAACTTCAAACAATATTATCGAAACCAGAAACTCCACACCCACTCATTTGAGAAGTATATTCCCGGATGGATATCCCCCTTTGAATACCATATTATAAAAAATATGCCTAGATAAGGGGCTAATTTACTTGAATAAATATGAGAAATAGTTTTTTGGGAAATTTCATTGCCATCTGTACCTCTAGGGGTGTTGGACAAGACAACATCCAATCCTTGAGACTAGGCTATAACTAACCGAACATCCTCGATAATCATCACCAAAACGTAGCCAATAAGACCAGACATATAGTGATATGTAATTTTAAAATCTAGGCGCAGTATGGCGACATAATCTAGCATACATAACCCATATAGGGATAATCGACGAGGTAAGGGATAATCCAGGATGTCGGATGGAAGGAACCACTTTATAGCCTCATTATCCGTATATACATGGTATTAAGGATCAACATTTTTATTCTTAGCGATCATGGCTCATTAGTTGACTATGGATGAGGAATATCAATGATTACTAGAATCTATGTAAAATTAAGAAATTTGGATCATGTCAAACAGTGAAAACATAATGTCTGGTCGAAAATGGAGGCATGATATTTCATGTGACAGAATTCACCTCACATGATTTAGTGAGGGATTAACGGATTGTGTAAAGGGTTCGCGGATATCTTGGCCTCCAGAGGATTCATGGGTCACACAACCACCACAGGGCATCAAAAGAAACACATGACCCCTTGGAGACTCGAGATCGCATGTCCTCAACATGGTCACATGATTTGAAAATAATTGAAATATCATAAATGATAATATAACAATGACCTAGAAAAAACCATAGACAAAATATATGATCTCTAGGAAATTAATGTGTATTATTTTATGACCAGGTCGAATGGTTCCTGTGTAAGAAATTGCCTTTCCATAGAGATCTGATAAAGATGACTCATGTTGAAGGCTTGTGAACAGGGCTTGCAATCAAGGCTCGCGGTTGGGTATTGCGATGGTACAGAAAATGGGAGAAAATTAGAAAAAAGGTATCCAATGGATGGAATTTCTCTCCAAACCCTATATATACACTATTTTTTGGAATACCAAACGATTCATGAAAAAAGAAATGTCACCTGAAGCACTATTTCACGACCCCATCAAAGTCTTTTTAAGGAATTATATTTCATCATAATTTGGTCCTTTTCCCCACAGACATTTCTCCTAAGGGGGGATTGTTTTTAACCCTACCAAATAAGAATTGGTAAAATAAAAAACAAATGCAATACCTAAATAAAGGTATTATTTTCCCGAAAATAAAAATTAATATAAGGTTGGATGAGACCTAAGGATTTCATGGGTCTCCAAGAATTTCACCCTTTGATGAACCTTCTGGCTTTTGAGAAGGCTCTCTAGACAACTAATTTATTAATGGTGATATCCAACCATATTCCAAAATATCCACATGAAATCCTTTGTTAATAATGAGAAAAGATATATTAAGAGAGAAACACCCAGTGGTCATTGAACTCATGCTTCATATAATCATTTGGAGGAATAAGATCAATTGATAGTAGCCATCATATCTTGCATGATCCTAGATCCTTTGAAAAATTGAGTGATGAAAATAAATGGGAGGTGGTTAAAGGTAGACATGGTCATTGAAAGACATAGAAAACAAGCCGTAGGTATCCATGAGACAACACAAGACCTTAGTGTCATGTCATCCTCCCTGTATGGAAGCCCACATTCTTGTCATCTTCACTACACAAAAGTCCATGGGTGTGCCAAAAAAACTCATTAGTGCGCTAAGGGAAGAGAAATAAACTTGTCCACTAAATTCATTCACATTCTCTTTATGACCCATATTTTCTATGCAAGACATCACAAGAATATTGACTAAAAATAATAGAAATTTCTCAAGAAAACTCGTATAATCCCAAACCATTGTTAAATAAAAAAGGGATTTAAATCGAGTAGGTGAGACATGTTTGTTATTGATGAAATTCATGAGACGCTCCTAAAACACCCATGGAACAATCCCGTGTGACCCCTAAACAAACCATCTTTATCTCGAATGACCCAATGATAATTCACCCATGGTATTACGGGTATAATACTGTAGGCACTAGGATCTTGAGAAGTCCCTTGGAGATGATATAATAATAGTGTTGAAGTCCTTTGATACATCTACATGATCAAACATGTCCACATTAATTGGATATAATATAATAAATTAATCGTTGATGGAGGAAACTCACGATCACTAAAAATTAGTTGACACTCTCAGAGAAGTCCATGGTAGAGACTCGAGGAGATGCATGGTGCCATACACCATTAGCAACTCCAGCCTGAACTCATTTTAGATACACCGAAAACAACAATAAACATGTGTGGGGAAGCCTATAAATTTCCCAATCCTACATGAAGAATGGGTTGGAATCTATGAACTTCTATTCCAGTCAGATACCCAAACACTGAAGTATTCAACTCACAGCATATCTGGAATTCCTAGAGTGGTAGATCACATGATTGAACAACTTTCCATTCGGTAACATCTCTATAGGAAGTTGTAGTACTCATGTTCTAGGCATACGATACTTCTCATGATCATTCATAGATCATGATAATTATCACTAGTAGGTAATGTGATGAACGTCCCCTAAGCCCACAAGTTCACATGACTGTCAAGATGAATTGCCACTTAATAAAACTTAGGAATTCTCAATGAAAGGGTTACAACCATGATCAATGGTGGAATGATTAAAAAAAGGGCATGATTTCTGATCCACATATTTTTTCTATATGTTTTTTAAAGACATGAAAAAGCACAATGGGATGTCACCTATGTCTTGAGAATCTCCTTCATCATTCTATATGGGACATGAAGAATACTTTTGGAATGATAGATAAAGTCACACAATCCCCCTATGAGCACCACTATAATCTTGTGACCCCTATGGGTCGACCACCCAGGATTTGTAACATCATTCAGATGCAACAATTAAATAATATAATGGTTCATTCATGTGTCATAAATGTCCTGCAAAAGCATCTGGATTTTAAAAATATGAACTTGAGACACTATATGGGTAAGAGAATTGAGACACACGACTCCATCCAAACCTGTCAGACAAGTCTTTCTATGTCTCCATGATGTGTCATACAATATATGTGACACACCTCAGGAAATTACAAACTAAATCTTGCAACACCCTACATATGTGTCAAGGAAGGTCATCTGATGGCTCCCCATACAATCCAATTTTTTTTGAGACACCATCCAAAAAAGAATGCCATATAAATAGGGAATATCACAACTTGATTATATATCCCATCCTCAGTGTGTAAGCCATGGTTTGGGGGTTGACTTAGTGAATAGGAATAGATCATAGGGAAACCTCAGTGTGAAATCCAAGACATAACTGGAACAACGATGACTTTGATTCCTTCCATAATGAGGATACATATGTTACCTATCTCTAAGGTTCATGATCTATATCAATCATTCAAGGAAAACATAAAATTTAACTCCCCTAATCAAAGATATTATAGTAAGTAATCGTCACCCCTTGTTTTTCACAATGATCATAAATCAAGGGTCCTTAGGTAATTTAAATAATAATAACATCTAGTCTCTGAATCCCTATAATGGAACATGCAATAATCAGTGCATTTTCCTCAGTATAAAACCGAACATCAATCACGCTTATTCTAGTCCCAACCAAGATACCTAGTATTCCTTCTTAAGGGTCGAGATCAAATAAATGTCCCTTTTCTATGTGTGTATTTTATCAAATACAACATTTCAACTAGTGGGACTCAATTTTTCAGAAGAGATGATCACCATTTCCCATCCATAAGTAGAATGAGTATCCCATTAAGATATGATGACTAAGATTCCTTCCATAACCATGATATGTAAGATGTATTTCTGACACCCGAGTCTAATAATAAAGCCTCTCAAGGAAGTCCTAGAGAAAAAGTACTTAATTATGAGGAATGAAAGGATCATTCACTATCCCATGTTTCATACACTGGGAATAGCTCATGTGATCATAGAGAGTTCCGATAATCATATCATCTTCACTATGAGTCTCTATAAAAACATGGGAACACCCAATATTGAAACAATACAATAATGAACTATGAAAACCCATTTTTTTGCTATATTTGGGATAACTAGGAAACAACCTTAGGGTTTGAGATCAAATATTTAGTGACTATGTAATAGAACATATATCATATTTACATGACATTAAATTGTATGGGACAAATACACTATGTGGGTTTAGATTCCAAAAATGAAAATGATATATAGGACACTCATAATGGCTCAATTTCTTACTCAAAATACTAATTGCCTCCTCACAATGAATAATATCCTGAAGCTCTTGGTTATATTTATTCAAAAATTAAGTAACCACCCATTAGTGATTTTTTTTAAGAACCATAGCTACACACATATTGATTTACAAAATAGATCCATGTCTTTTTCCTATGATAGAGAATTTATCAATGGTCATTTCGTTTGGGTAACAGGTCTAATATCGAGATTACATAGAGGATCAATAACATATCATAAATCAATAAGAGAGTCTCAGAGTAAGAAATAATTCTCCCAAAAAATGAAGCATTGAGCCTAACCTCCCATCCTATTGACCAATGAGAGTCCCAAAGAGTTGGTGCCCCTAAAAACCAAAATGACCTCCATCTGTTGGAATGTACGGCCGTATTTAGAAAGGGAAGAGGGAATTGTTGGTAGTTTCTAAGAAATATGAAATAGAAAGAAAAAAAGATACGTGCGATTGATCAAGGACTTAAAATACCCCTCAACCAAATAATCAAGGGGGACATACTCCTCATTAACATTGATACCCAGAGAAAACAATGTGGTTGTGCATATGTGGTAATGTTTTTTGTAGTGAAGATGATTTTAAGGATGATTTTTCGGAATGTGATTATATAAATTATAGATGATAATATAGCAGGATGAGGATTAATGATGTGTTGTTATAGAATATTTTTGTTTTATATTCTAGATAATTTTTGGAGGTGGATAATTCAGATATCTGGATACTGGTTCGATTTTTAATGATAATAATAGAAGGTGATGAAAATTAAAATATATAATATATAACACCGTAAGATTTTATGGCATAGGTTCTTTAATATCTTTGATGTCTTTTGTTTTATGATACACCAATATTATCTAGTGTTATACGTGACATCGTATTAGCTTGTTGAATACTCAATAAGATTCTTGGCTTGTGTTGCACACAATTTCAAGTTACATAGATAAAATTCATTTCACCCAACACTAATTATATATTTTGTAACACCCAAAGCTTCCATGGTATGTTTCCCTTTGAATAATGCAATGACGTGCATTGTACCCAACTTCGAGATTCTAACACACCACAACCAATCAAACTAGCCGTTATGAATAGTAATACCTACTTTTTAAAATTTTAGAAATTTTATCTCTCAAAATGAACTTCATTTTTTTATTTGAGGTATCGAATTTAGCTTAAGGTGAAATTTTGGTACTTTTTGGATAACTTTAATATTTTGATGAATAGTGAAAATTACTACATTTTAATTAAAAACATCTTTTTTAATCAAAATAATTAATAGTGATAAATTATGAATTTGAGTGGTTTTAAATTATATTTAGAATATATTTTTAACATATAATAAAATTTTGGTCATGGGACATAATTTTACAATTAAACCGGACATAAACAAGTATCAATATTTTGATAGTTATTATATCTTAAAAACACGCTTTTTGTTTTGACGGCGGGAATTAATTTTAATTTAATTTCTTCCACTTATGTGTTTTGAATTTGGAAAAATGGATTCCATATTTGGAATCAGGATTTCCAAATTGTGTAAATAGGTAACTTTTATTTTTATACATTTTGAATAATTACTTCGGTAAATATTATATTTACCATGTTTAAAGGGTAAATCCGGTAAATAAGAGTTAAGAAAAAAATATTATAATAATACTAAATTACCCTAAAACGTGTCCAAACCTTTTTGGTGGATACATGTCCGACCATGGGAATCTTTGGGTCGATTTTGGGACCCCATGGAGCCACTTGTAGGTGATAGGAACACATTATTTTAATTAAGATAAAATAAATACAAAAATGACATAAGCATATATATGTTTTCAAAACAATTTTTTAATAGGGATATATATGTTTTACTTTAGACTATAAATATTCATTGAAAAGATAAAACGATTTCCTACATTATAGTATTTTATTTATAATTTTTAGACATTATATAGTTTAATTTATGTATGACACAATGGTGATGCAGTAATTACATAATTATTGAAAAATTAGAATAATTGATTTTATAAATACCCAAATAAATGTAATTTGAGACTTTTTATAAATACCAATAATTTAAAAGGATAATATGACATGTTAGTATTGATTTAATTAACTTTGATCGAAGTAATCATTCTGTTATGACTTTTACAAAATTAAATTATTGAATAGTGTCAAAATTGACATAAAATAGTATTTAAAACAAATATTATATTATTAATTTATATTAAATCCATAAAAATTTAAGGCTCAGCCAATAGACATATATCATGATAGTTGTATCATTACTGGACCACTTGGGGGTCTCTTGGACGTATATAGTATGTTTATTAATCATATAATTTAAAAATACAAAGAGACATTCTAAAAGTGAAACTAATTAACTAAGAGTTAATACTAAAAGATAAGGTTAATATAGTAACCCAAACCTGTCTAAATCCTATTGGTTCCATGTTTTTGACCAATACCCACCTTAAACATTAAATAATCCACTTTTGAGCCATTAGAAACTGAATATGAATTTATTATAAAAAATTATTTCTAGCTTTTCCAAAGGTTCCCCTCACCCCTCCTATATAAGGGCACTCCTCCTTATAATTAATTCACACCTTAAAAGCCTTTTGGTTCGGTCAAACCTTACCACAATACTCTCCCAACTTCCATAACTACAACCTAGAGGCCTTATTTTGATCATAAAGCCAACCTAATGAGCTCTTTTGATCAAATCAAAAGGAAGAACCCGAAGAAGAGGTAATGTTTTCACCACCCTCTTTCAAGTTCCTTTCTTTTTCAACTTTTCTTTCTTTGTTATTTCTTTTCTAAAATAATATCTCCAGTATCTTCTATATACTTTGATGTTATTATAAATATGGTACAACCATATTCAGTATTCTATCCATCCTTTGAATGGAATGTCACCATATATGCGTACGTACGGCTTACCGTCTCCCCGTCGTGGTGTAATTGTCATTATATAAATTATTTTTTGGATGGGTATAATAATGATGTTTAATTCATGTAAATAATAAATATAACATGATAATTATTTTTTCTATATGATATAACATCCAATTATATATTATTTTAACATCAAAATAATGATATGGTTGCTTATGCGTATGTACGAACTAACGTCTCGACGGACGCGATGAGATTAATTCTCCATCGTATCCATTCCAGTATAATTCTCATTTGATGATTAAAAATAATGTTTAAGGAGTGTATATAATTCTGGATATGAATAAGATACAACCTATTCATAGCAAACATGTCTTACGTAACAAAGAATATAAAGTAAAATGAGTAAGTTAACACCCGAAATGACGATAATATTAAGATATTATTAACAAATCAATGTTAAAAGATCATATATGATATCATATTAATGTAAATTATTCTTGTATAATTCAATAACAATTATTTCACCATTATACAGGAGGTTAACCTACCGTCGACCAAGGAAAATGTACAAAGTAAGGGGTTTCTTATCTTACTTTTAATTCCGTGAGAATTCCATTGTTCACCACTTATTTATTACATGTGGTGTTTGTGCTTCCCATGTTTGTATTCATTGTGTAATATACTTTAATTCATGTATATTTACATCATCATTGTATGATCCTTATTTCATGGGTGTATGTTTTGTATGTTACCACTGTAACACTCCAAACCCTGTTACCCAGAGTCAGTGCATTATTACATAACATTGGCATGATTACAAGAAAGATCAAATCTCGAAAGACCAATTAGTTTAGTATCCTTGGAATAACTAGATACATTAATAAAGTTTACATTACTTCAATAAATGAAAACTACAACAATATAGTCTCCATCGTCCACACTCTTATCCCCTCATACTATCCCTGCAGGTCATTCAAAAATTACTTCTTCACATCCTGGGAAAAATAAAACATAGAAAGGGGGTGAGCTCAAATGCCCAGTAAGGATAACGATATAGCGAAAACATTCATAAATAAGAGTAAAAGTTTAAGGCAATGTACAACAAAAACAAAATGAATTTAAACATGAACATCAACATAGTATGGAAAAAATAAAATGAAATAATGCCATTTACTTATTCACATGGATATTCTACAAATAGAATAATCACATGCAATATAAATATCACTTTCATAATGATGGAAGTCATAATTCCAGACTATCATAACCACATATCCAAGGCCTCGTGCCAAGACTACAAATAATATTTTTCCAAGGCCTTGTGCCAAGACACTAATTTGTCTCATGAGACATACCGATGCATCAAGAAGCTATAGCGGGCTCCACCCGTCACTTATTAAGTCCAATGCATTCTTCATATAAACAGGTTTAAACATAACATAAACATTCGTATTAAAACTAGCATACAAAATGTCAATACTTTCTCCATAAAACATGAATGGTATAAAAATAACACTTCCACATTCAAAAAAATCACAAAACCTTCAATACAATATGGAAGTTTTGTATCATAATAAATCAACTTCAAATAAGCATAAAATCCACCAAAGGATGTTGACATAGATGAAATCAAAACTATTTGAGAGAAATGTCTTTTTTTTTGAAATCATTTAAAACTCACATAATTATAAACTAAAAAATTTACTTTGAAAATATTATTCTAATATTGTAAGGGAAGCTTCGAAGATTTTATAATGGCGGAAAAGAGCCGCACCCGCCGTATAAGTTAAAAAAGTCATTCTTACCTTAATTCTTTCGAAAAGGTTAAGAAAGGACCTTGTTTGGAAAAAGACAGAAAGATTAATTTATAAACCTCTTATAAAAAGTCAAAAAAGGGTATAAATGACTTTAACCCATATTCTAGTAAATAGTAAAAATGTTTTGAAATACATTTTTAAGAAACATGGATTTTGATGATAAAGAATTCCAAGTAGATTATTACGTATAAACAACCTCAGATAATGAAGAGATTGTGAAATAAACCCTTACCTTGTACTTTTACTTGGTTGGGGTAGGTTAACCACCTCTATAATGGTGAAATAATTTGTTGTTAAATTATACAATAATCATATTTATCAATATTATATCATATATGATCTTTTAACATTTCTTTGTTAATAATATTTTAGAATTATCGTCGTTTCGGGTGTTGACTTACTAATTTTATTTTATATGTTTTGTTATGTAAGACATGCTTGTTATGCATAGATTGTATATTATTCATATCCAGAATTATATTAAGGCCTTAAAAATTATTATTAATCTTCAAATGATAATTATACTTGAATGGATACGATGGAGAATGAATCTCATCGCGTTCGAGGAGACGGTAGTTCGTACGTACGCACGAGTGACAATATCATTATTTTGATATTAAAATAATATTTAATTGGATTTTATATCATATATAAAGAATAATTATCATGTTATATTTATTATTTACATGAAATACACATCATTATTATAACCATCCAAATAATAATGTTTTGAATAACAATTACACCACGACGTGGTGACGGTAAGTCGTACGTACGCACGTATAGTGACATGTCTATCAAAGGATGGATAGAATACTGAAATATGGTTGTACCATGTTTATAATAACATAAATGTTTATATAATATAATGGAGTTATTATTTTAGAATGGAAATAACAAAGATAGAAGAAGTGGAAGAAGAAAGGAACTTGAAAAGGGGTGGTGAAATCATTACCTCTTCTTCGGGTTCTTCTTTTTGATTTTGATCAAAATGGCTCTTTAGGATGGCTTTATGACTAAAGAAAGGCCTCTAGGATGAAGTGAGGGAAGTTGAGAGAGTGTTTGGGAAGGGTTTTTCCGATCCAAAAGGCTTTGAAAGTGTGAATTAATGAGAGGGGGAGCACCATTTTATAAGAGGGGTGAGGGGCTCTTTAGGAAAATCTATAAATATTATTTTATAATAAATTTATATTCGGTTTCTAATGGCACAAAAGTGGATTATTTAAAGTTTAAGGTGAGGATATGTCTAAAACCACTCATCCAATAGGATTTATACAGTTTTTCTTACTATATTAACCTTATATTTAAGTATTAACTCTTAGTTCATTAGTTTCACTTTTACAATGTCTCTTTTTATTTTTATATTATATGGTTAATAAACATAATATATACATCCACGAGACCTCATAGTTGTCCATTAATGATACACCTATCATGATATAAGTCTCGTGGCCAAACCTTATATTTTTAGGAATTTAATATAAATTAATAATATAATATTTGTTTTAAAAACTCTTTTTTGTCAATTTTGACACTATTCAAAACATGATTTTTGTAAAAATAATAACAAATTTATTAGTTCTAAAAATATTAATTATATCAATCCTAACATGTCATATTAACCTATAAAATTATTTTTATTTATAATAAGTCTCAATTTTCTTTTATTTGGGTATTTATAATATCAATTATTCTAATTGTTCATTAATTAGGTAATTACTACATCCCCATTGTGTCATAACTAAATTAAATTATATAATTTCTAAAAATTATAAATAAAATACAATTATGTAGGAAATCTTTTTATCTTTCTAATTATTATTTATAGTCGAAAATAAAACATATATAACCCTATGTAAAAATTGTTTTTCTAATAGATATATGCTTGTGTCATTTTTGTATTTATTTTAACTTAATTAAAATAAAGTGTCCCTATCACCTACAAGTGGCTCCATGGGGTCCCAAAATCGACCAAAAGATGACCACGGTCGGAAATGTATCCACCAATAAGGTTAGGACACGTTTTAGGATAATTTAGTATTATTATAATAATATTTTTTAACCCTTATTTACCAGATTTACCCTTTAACCTTGGTAAATAAAATATTTACCGAAATAATTATTTAAAATGTCTAAAAATAAAAGTTATCTATTTACACAATTTGTAAATCCTGATTCCAAATATTGAATACATTTTTCCAAATTAAAAACTCAGAAGTGGAAGAAATTAATTTAATATTAATTCCCGTTGTGAAAACAAAAAGCATGTTTTTGAGATATAATAACTATCAAAAGATTGATACTTGTTTATATCCTGTTTAATTGTGAAATTATGTCCAATGACAGAAATTGTATTAAATGGTAAAAATATATTCTAAATATATTTTTAAACCACTCAAATTCATAATTTATCACTTTTAATTATTTTGATTAAAAAAGTTGGTTTTAATTAAAATTGAGTAATTTTCACTATTCATAAAAAAATTAAAGTTATCCAAAAAGTACAAAAATTTTACCTTAAGCTAAATTTGATAGTTCGAATCCAAAAATGAAGTCCATTTTGAGGGGTAAAATTTATAAAATTTCAAAAAGTAGGTATTACTATTAATAACGGCTAGTTTGATTGGTTGTAGTGTGTGTCAGAACTCGAAGTTGCTTACAACACATGCTACAGTATTATTCAAGGAGAGGCATACCATGGAAGCTTGGGGTGTTACATTTTAAATTTTTTATGTCCCCATTCTAAAGAATAAATTTATTTAGTCAAATTTAATATATAAAAGTTTAAAATATTGGATAAAAAAGGGTTTCACTATTAAAAGTTGGTAAAAGTGCATTTTTTTAAAAATACTAATTTTATCTGAAAAAAAGAATTTGTTCTTAAATTATGTCTAAGTAACTCATAATATGGATTATAAAATTATAAGGATTATATAAAGTTCAAAATTTAGTTAACACTATTCATAACCTCTTTTGAAGGGCTTTTTTGGTAAGTCATGGTGTGCTTGAACTCGGTGTTGTGTGTAGTGAAATTTATTGAATTATTTTGAAAAAATAACACACTATATAATCTTGGGGTGTTACATTATCCCCTCCTTCAATAAATTGTTTCCTTGCAATTTGAAATTGTTCTTAGAAAATAAAAGTTTGAATATAGAAAATATCTTTGTGGGAAAACCCACATCATAAATTGGGTTAAAAAATTTAGTCTTAATAAGAGGAAAAGGGAAATGAAAGGGTCACCACCAAATTATGATATCTATTCAGAGAACATTGGTGGAAATTAGAGACATATAATTGTAAAAAAACGCAAATATTTATAGGTAGTTATTGATGTCATCAATCACAAACAAGTGTAAAATTGGGGTCCTTAAATTCATCAATCTATGATGATTTGAAATACCATCAGTTAAACAAAACATAGGGTATTAGGATAACAGATTTTTGGTTTTAGGATTCCTTAAATAAAGTATAAGAATTAATTTCTTCATAGAATAAGAGAAGAAGAAAACTATTTTCTTGAAAAGTAGAGTTCCATTCCTTAACTAATTTCTACCACAAACTCATATTTCACTCTAAAAGATATTAGAACGTAAAAAAATATATTCTATTTATCCTATTCATATAGGTTTCCAAAAAATGAATTTATAATTCATCTACCAGATCTTTTAAAACTACATTATTTAATCCAGGACATCATGTGGGCGAGTGGTAGGCGATACACCCCTGTCGCCCTTCAGTTGTGGGTTCAAGTCTCGTGGCCTTGCCGGACGTGACGGGTTGTCGCTCGACCTCCGGGTTGTCCTTTTACAAAAATCCAAAAATAATCCAAACTAGAACTATCAAAAATACTTCAGTCAAAATTTTATAAGGAAGGTAAAAAAAAAGAAAATCCATTTTTTTTGCGTAATAACATGTGAACACCTTCACCATGTATTCTTTTAAAACCCTACAACATTATGAATTACTATAAAACCTTATTGATTACATTCATGATCCCTTATTCCTTAAATAATAATGGATGTACTCCTTCAATCCAAAAAATTTGTAAACCCCAAAAATGATGGAATATACAAAACATTAATCAGTTTCATGGTAGTTAAAAAAATCCAATATAATTTATCCAAATCAATCATGTATTATTCTAAAATCAATACCTCAGTATCAGAACCATATTATGGTTTATTGTTCTCTCAACCATATATTTTCAAAAAAAAAATTAACCTGCTATTGAGTCACTTTTCATTGTTCCACACAATGTCATGTCCTTGATGAAATAGTACTACAGTATAATCCTTATATACTCCACAATTATTATAACAAGTACATTGTTGATACAACACTCAAATGACATAATCAACATAAGAATTCTAATCATTCCTCTTCATCTGTGGTAGTATCATAACATGATTATTTTCCAATAGCATCCTTTGTGGCATTGTCTGATGTCTGGGACATAGGTTCATTTAGTGTCGAAACTCCTTGAAAATAAAGCATTGTACATTTGAAACCATTTTCTTACCCTTGTAGTCCTGTAATTTGTGTCATTTTTCTCCACAATTATAACATACTCCCATTACCTTCATTCATTTTCCAAGGTGAATCTTTCCACATTTATCACATATGGGAAAATCCTTCTTTACCTTCTTCCTTTTATCTGTCCTTATCTCTACCATCCTTTCCTTCTCTAGCCTCCCTTCAATGTCATAGGACTCCAAGAATTCTTTACTTATCTTATCAACAAATGATACTATTTATTCATATGATGATAATATGTGGGAGACTATTTCCCTTCTAAATTCGTGATTAAGACCATGAAATATATGATCCTCTTTACTCTTTGGATCATGCGTATTGTTGGAGTTCTCATTCCATCTATTGGGAACCATTTCTAAACAATGTCATAAACTAGATCAGTTTATGAATCAAAATAAATAATTCTATACTTGTAAAACACTTAACATAAATTGAACTATTTATGGATATAATCCATAATTATAAAAATGTTTTCTTTGAGGAAGTATACACTCAGAAGCCCTTCATAATGGTTTGTAAAGAAAATGAGAATTATCCTAAGCATGTCCCCCGGGAGTGTCGTAACCAAGAGTGAAACAAGGCCCGTTTTCATGCACCAGTTCTTGTTTGAGTCTATCTCAAAGCAGTGTTTTCGGGTTTTACCCCTAGGTACATTTGTGCTAGAGCCGCCTCTACCTGCTCGTATCCAGACGAGATGTATTGATTGAAAAACTCACAAAATTTATTCAATACCAAATTCTAGAAAGTTCTTCTATACTAATCCTCAATGTCCATTTTAGATCTATGTGCCCTAATCAGAGTTTATCTAAATCTATCTTCCAAGGTTTGTACTAAATTTCTTCTAATACCAACTGTAACGCCCGACCCCAGTTACCCAGAGTCGGTGCATTATTTTAATAAATTGGAATGATTACAAAGAATCAAGTCCCGAAGGACCGATTAGTTTAATAGTCTTGGAAAATAGATTACATACATTGGTATGATTACAAAGAATCAAGTCTCAAAATGTCAATATCCTTCATCATTCTCGATTGAGGTTATTATGATACAATACAATCTTCCATATCATATCGAATGATTTCTGTTTGACTGTGGATGTGCTATTTTTATACCATTTATGGTTTGTGGAAAATGTATTGACATTTCATATTCTAGTTTTAATACGAATGTTTATGTTATTTTTAAAACTTTTCATATGAGGAATGCATTGGACATAGTAAGTGACGGGTGGAGCCCGCTATAGCTCCTCGATGCATCGGTAGGTCTCATAAGACAAACTAGTGTTTTGGCATGAGGCCATGACAAAATCTTATTTATAGTCTTGGCACAAGGCCTTGGATACGTGGTTATGATAGTCTGGCATTATGAATTCCATCATTATGAAAGTGGTTATTAATATTTTCATGTGATTATTCGACTAGTAGAATACTCATGTGAATAAGTAAATGGAATTATTTCATTTTATCCTTTCCATATTATTCTGAAGTTCATGTTTAAAAGGAATTTGTTTTATTTATACATTGCCTTAAATTTTTATGTTTATTTATGAAAGTTTATGCTATATAGTTAACCTTATTGAGCATTTGAGCTCACCCATTTCAATGTTTTATTTTTCTCAGGATGTGAAGAAGTATTTTATGAATGACCTGTAGGGATAGTATGAGGGGATATGAAGACAATATGTTGTGGTAGTTTTTCACTTATTGATGTAAAGTAATATTTATGAATATATTTAGTGTTTACAAGGCTACTAAACTAATCGGTCTTTCGAGACTTGATATTTCATGTGATCATGCCAATGCTATGTAATAATGCACCGATTATGGGTATCTAGGGTCGCGACATTAAAGTTGGTATCCGAGGATGTTTAGTACAAACCTTGGAAGCTAGATGTAGATAAACTCTGATTAGAGCACGTAGACCTAAGATGAACTTTGAGGATTAGTGTAGAAGAACTTCCTAGAATTTTTGTATTGTAGAGATTTTGTGAGTTTTCTGTGAAATACAACCCTGTCTGGATACGAGCAGGTAGAGGTGGCTCTGGCACAGATGTACCTAGGGGTAAAACCTGAAAACACCACTTTGAGCTAGACTCGAACAGGAACTGGTGCACGACAACGGGCCTTGCTGCAGTTTTGGTTACGACACTCCCAGGGGATATGCTTAGAATAATTTACATTTTCTTTACAAATTGATTTGATGTATTATATATATATATGATGAGAGTAAATGATCTTGGATAATCCTAATGTGTTTCAAATTTAGAATATGGTGACATGTTAATCTCTAAATGATTTTATAACTACTGTTACTCATACAATGATTTTTGGTTTTAGTCAATGGCTAGATTCCAAGGAAGTCATAGTGACTTTTAGAATTATGTACATGGTGGGAACGGTGGTGGAAATGAGCAACAAAATGGAATGTTGATAGGCATAAAAGATATCGTCTTTATGCCAAATCAATTTACCAAAAATATGATCAACAATATATATATATTAACCAATTCCCAGACTCAACAAAGAAGAGAAAGTTGATGAATTATAAGAGCTACAACAGTAAAGACCATGAAGAAAGGAATCCTCAATTTTCATCATGCAGGAAATGTGGAAGGAGACACCCAAGAAAGTGTCTCAATGGGACAAAGAAATGCTTTACGTGCGGGAAGTAAGGACATAAAGTGAATAATTTCCGAAGAAAAATGATGAGTACTATGGAAGAAGATAAAATGGTCCTAATAATCCATTTATAGTCATTTTTCATAAATGTAGGGGACCTGGCCATTACCCGAGTGAATTCCCTATTCAATAGGATATTTTCTTGGTCAAAGAAGAAGATACGTGGGAATAAATGGTTGGAGAAATGTTTAAAAAGTATTAGTGCTCCTTGTTGATGGGTTTACTTTGGAATAATTTTCTCTTGTATTTTTAACCCTGCTCATTTCCATGTGAGAATAATATTTGAGGAAGAATTATCTTTTCTCTTATAGATATAGTTATAAACAACCATTTGGTTTTATATGATCATTGGGTTTGAGGCAACTATAAGTTATTATAATTTGGGATGAAAATGCAAGGTATGAGATAATATTTGTGGTTAAATTATGTTATGGTTATTTTGAGGAATTTATCTCATTTTGTTAATGTTATAAAATATAGTTTTTGAAAAAGGACAACACGCAGACCGTGTGACAACCCGTCGCGTCGGACAAAGCTATGGGAATCGAACCCACAACCAAAGTGCGATTGGGATTTATCACCTACCACTGGACTACGTGAAGTCCCTGGTTAGTGTGACTATTATTTTTAGTTAAATGAATTTATTGATCAATAATAATTTTATTTGGGATCTTATGTCTTATCAAATGAATACCCTTAGTATAGGAAAATGATTTGGTGATTAAGTGATAAATTTTATTTTGGAAGTTGTTCGCTTTGTTGTGAACACTATATGCCAAAGGAAAATAGAATAGTATGTGATTTCATTTGAGGAGTAATGGTGGATTTTTATCTATGTTTTTATTGTGGATTTATAGTGATTTGGGTTATTTATGGAAATGATTAGGTTAATTAATTTTAAGTATGTGACTTTATGAGTAATTAGTGTAATTTGGAGATACAATTTAACATGGAAGACTACATTCTTATAAGTTTTGGGTTTCAATATTATTTTGGATTATAATAAAGGATTTTAAGGATAATTGATTATTTAATGGTATTTATTTAACTATGGGGTATTGATGGTTTAATTTTAGAAATTAAGATTAGTGTTTTTTTCTAATGAAATATCCTTTTGGAGGATCATCAGATATTATACTAACCATTTTGGTTTTGATTAATCTCTAAAGACAAGGTAAATATACAGTTTATCCTACTGGGATCATGTATTTCTACAGAAGTTTATTCTAGATCTTCCATTGTGACCAAGTCTTCTTGAATACTCATTGTTAAAAAAATGAGTTAGTGGTAAAAATTTATTAAAGAATGAAACTCTACTTAAAAAGTAAGTATATCACTTTATTTTCTTAGTCAACATCCTAAATTAATTCCTCTTCCTTATGTAATGTAACTTAAAACAAAAAAATTTTGTTCGTTTACTTTTCATACTGGGAGACTAATGACTGTTTGTCCCAACACAAGTTTGTGATTTTCTAATTGTTAACTTCCTCCTGATCATGTTATCTATCCCTCTCCATCAAAACTTAACACTTAGTTTATCATCCATATCCATGTTTTCCAACATGGAATCCTAGTATGGGTTATCTTGGGTGACCTTTACACCTATTTTCCTTTCTGTTAAAGTGATAGTTTTATTTACTCCTTTTCTGATGTGGGACATTCCATTATAATCTCATGCCCAATTTTAAAAAAATTGTGAGGAAAAAATTTATGGAAGGTGGGGAGAATGTAACACCCCAAGCATCCACGGTACGTTTCCCTTTGAATAATGCAATGGCGTGTATTGTATGAAACTTCGAGATTCTAACACACTACAACCAATCAAACTAGCCGCTATGAATAGTAATACCTACTTTTTAAAATTATAGAAATTTTATCTCTCAAAATGAACTTCATTTTTGTATTCGGGGTATCAAATTTAGCCTAAGATGAATATTTTGTACTTTTCGGATAACTTTACTATTTTTATGAATAGTGTAAATTACTAAATTTTAATTAAAAAAAATTTTAATCAAAATAATTAATAGTGATAAATTATGAATTTTAGTGGTTTTAAAATATAATTAGAATATAGTTTTACCATTTAATACAATTTTTGTCATTGGACATAATTTCACAATTAAACCAGACATAAACAAATATCAATCATTTGATAGTTATTATATCATAAAAACACGCTTTTTGTTTTGACAGCGGATATTAATTTTAAATAAATTTCTACCACATCTGTGTTTTGAATTTGAAAAAATGGATTCCATATTTGAAATCAGGATTTCCAAATTTTTTAAATACATAAATTTTATTTTTAGATATTTTGATTAATTATTTCGGTAAATATTTTATTTACCATGGTTAAAGGGTAATTCCGGTAAATTAGGGTTAAACAAATAATATTATAATAATACTAAATTACCCTAAAACAAGTCCTACCCTTATTGGTGGATACATTTCCGACCATGGGAATATTTGGGTCGAATTTTGGACCCCATGGAGCCACTTGTAGGTGATAGGGACACTTTATTTTAATTAAGTTAAAATAAATTGAAAAATGACAAAAGCATATATTTTTTAGAAAAACAATTTTTACATAGGGTTATATATGTTTTATTTTCGACTATAAATATTAATTATAAATATAAAAATATTTCCTAAATAATGGTATTTCATTTATAATTTTTAGAAATTATATAATTTAATTTAGTTATGACACAATGGTGATGGAGTAATTACATAATTAATGAAAAATTAGAATAATTGATTTTATAAATACCCAAATAAATGTAATTTGAGACTTTTTATAAATAAAATTAATTTTATAGGATAATATGACATATTAGGATTTATTTAATTAATTTTTATCGAAGTAATCATTATGTTATGATTTTTACAAAAATCAATTATTGAATAGTGTCAAAATTGACATAAAATAGTTTTTAAAACAAGTATTATATTATTAATTGATATTAAATCCCTAAAAATCTATGGTTCGACCAAGAGACTTATATCATGATAGGTGTATCATTAATGGACCACTTGGGGTTCGTTTGGATGTATATAGTATGATTATTAATCATATAATATAAACATACAAAGAGACATTGTAAAAGTGAAACTAATTAACAAAGAGTTAATACTTAAAGATAAGATTAATATAGTAAACCAAAACTATATAAATCCTATTGGTTGAGTGGTTTTGAGACCTATCCCCACCTCAACCTTTAAATAATCCACTTATGAACCATTAGAAACCGAATATGATTTTAATATAAAATAATATTTCTTGCTTTTCCAAAGGTGCCCCTCACCCCTCTTATAAAAGGGCACTCCTCCTTGTCATTAATTCACTCCATCAAAGCCTTTTTGATCTCCCAAACCCTGCCCAAATACTCTCTTAACTTCCATCACTACAACCTAGTGGCCTTAGTTTGATCAGAAAGCCAACCTATGGATCGCTTTTGATCAAATCAAAAGGAAGAACCCAAAGAAGAGGCAATGTTTTCAACACCCTATTTCATGTTCCTTTATTCTTCAACTTCTTATTTCATTGTTATTTATATTCTAAAATAATAACTCTAGATTCTTATATATACTATGATGTTATTATAAATATGGTACATCCATATTCATTATTTTATCCATCCTTTTAATGTCATGTCACCATAGGTGCGTACGTATGGCTTACCGTCTCCAGGTCGTGGTGTAATTGTCATTCAATAAATTATTATTTGGATGGGTGTAATAAATATGTGAAATTCATGTAAATAATAAATATAACATGATAAATATTCTTTCTATATGATATACCATCCTATTATATATTATTTTAACATCAAAATAATGATATTGTCCCTCGTGCGTACGTACGGACTACCGTCTCCACGAACGCGATGAGATTCATTTTCCATCATATCCATTCAAGTATAATTCTCATTTGATGATTAAAAATAATGTTTAAGGAATTGATATAATTCTGGATATGAATAAGATACAACATATCCATAACAAACACGGCTTAAGTAACAAAGAATATAAAGGAAAAAGAGTAAGTTAACAGTCGAAATGACTATAATACTAAGATAATATTGACAAATCAATGTTAAAAGATCATATATGATATCATATTAATGTAAATGATTATTGTATAATTCAATAACAGTTATTTCACCATTATAAAGTAGTTTAACCTACCTTCGACCAAGGGAAAAGTACAAAGTAAGGGTTTTCTTATCTCACTTTTAATTCCGTGAGAATTACATTGTTCACCACTTATTTATTACATGTGGTGTGTGTACTGCCCATGTTTGTATTCATTGTGTAATAAAATTTAATTCATATATATTTACATCATCATTGTATGATCCTTATTTAATGGTTGTATGTTTTTTATGTTACCAAATCAATAATGGAATTTGAAATTTCAATTTCAACTCATTCGACTTTACGCACACTTCATTGATTATTTTACTCCAAGATTATATGTAGAATCACTATTCATTTGATTATGTCAGAAATTCCACTCTCCTTTCCATGGATATACTTTTGATACACATAATCACTCCATTGATAAATTATCAGGTCATCGATATGAACTTGATAAGAGTAATTTTTACTCAATCTCGATTTGTTGAGTTAAACATCCAATTCATTGGTGTTGTTTTTACAAGAATATGTGTGAATTTCCTTTGATTTTTTTACACTGAATATCCAATCATATTGAGTGTATTTCTATTTTTCACTCATAATTATGTCATTGATTTATCCTTAACCTAATTATACGGCCTTTATGAGAGATTTCATCTCAATTTACATTCCATTGAGACTCTTTTATTGTTATACACCAAATAACATTTATATGGTGTATATAATGTACTTTGACATAATATACCATGAATCCCTTTATTCTCATGATATTATAATGTTATTATTTCCTCAATTATTTTTATTCAAGTGTCTCTCTTTTGGTTAGGAACTCTAACTAAAATGACATTTTAAAATGTTTTAAAGAATGACTATTCTAAATATTTCTCATTAATGTCCATGTTTTAAAAATGCTTTTAAGGATTTAATTATATGGACATTAAAGTTTTCAAATAAAAAATCCTTTTAAATGTTTCAAAGTGGTATGGGAAACTTTGACTATAAAATCTATTTTAAATTGATTCTTGAAAAATAGTGTGACTTTTAAATGATTTCAAGAAAAATGGGGATATTTCACTCTAATTGTTTTGATGATTATTTTCATCTATGTAAATATCCTTCATCATTCTCAATTGAGGTTATTATGATATAATAAAATCTTCCATATTGTATCGAATTAGTTATGTTTGACTGTGGATGTTCTATTTTTATACCATTTCATGGTTTGTGGATAAAGTATTGACATTTCATATGCATGTTTTAATATGAATGTTTATGTTATGTTTAAAACTTTTCATATGAGGAATGCATTGGACATAGTAAGTGACAGGTGGAGCCTGCTATAGCTCCTCGATGCATCGGTTGGTCTCATGAGAAAAACTAGTGTCTTGGAACAAGGCCTTGACAAAATCTTATTTTTAGTCTTGGCACGAGGACTTGGATACGTGGTTATTATAGTCTGGCATTATGAATTTCGTCATTATGAATGTGGTTATTAATAATTTCATGTGATTATTCGACTAGTAGAATATCGATGTGAATTATTAAATGGAATTATTTCATTTTATCCTTGCCATATTATGATGAAGTTCAAGTTTAAAATGATTTTTTTAGTTATACATTGCCTTAAATTTTTATGTTTATTTATGAAAGTTTCGCCTATATTGTTATCCTTACTGAGCATCTGAGCTCACCCCTTTCAATGTTTTATTTTTCCCAGGATGTGAAGAAGTATTTTAAGAACGACCTGCAATGATAGTATGAGGGGATATGAAGACAATATGTTGTTGTAGTTTTTCACTCATTGATGTAATGTAAACTTTATGAATATATCTAGTGTTTCCAAGGCTACTAAACTAATCGGTCTTTCGAGACTTGATATTTCTTGTGATCATGCCAATGTTATGTAATAATGCACTGAATCTGTGTATCTAGGGTCGGGGCGTTACATATTTTGTTCAATGCATAAATGAAATAATATTGGATTCTAATATACACAACACCAAATGAAGATTTCACTACACTCAACACTGAATTGGCTTATGTTACATGCAAGAGCGACCTTCCTTGATAACATGCATTGTAGGAAAATATTGGGTTTCTCTAAACAACAGTATATTATTATAATGTTATATAACTAGCCTCTATGAATGGTATTAACCAAATTTTAAATTTTATATAACATTAGAATTTATCTTAAATATTTTATTGAAAATGATATGAGAACAAAATATATTTTTTTGTATAAAAGAATTATTTTTTAAAAAATGCAGTTTTACCACCATGTGATTGCACACCTATTTTAAATATATTATTAACACTTTTAAGAGATAAATTTGAAAAAATAAACTTATTATTTGGAATAGGGAAAACAAGTTACATTTTTTGAATTTCTTGAATTTTTTCTAATAAAATTAAAATTTTAACGAATAGTGAAAAATATTGCATTTTATCTCAAAACTACCTTTTTATCTACTTTACTTATATAGTTATATTATCTTTATAATTGGTTTTAAAGTAATATTGGATCTTATTTATATAATTTAATCCTATGTAGGTAATTTTATGTAATTTCAATTTTAAATTGGACATAAACACATGCCAATCTTTTGATAGTTATTATTTAATAAATACACACTTTTTGGTTTTGAAAATGGTTATTAATTTTATGTTAATTGTTTAAACTTCTATGTTTTGAATTGGGAATAATGGATTCCATATTATTAATTATAGGGTTCAAATTGTGTTAATAGGTACCTTTTATTTTTGGACATTATGAATAGTAACATCAGTTATTATTTTATTTACCGTGGTTAGAGGGTCAATATGGTATATAAATGTACAAAATACTATTATAATAATATTAAAATACCCTAAAAAATTTCCTATTCCTATTGGATGAGATAATTCAAACTATTTAAATCCTTTTGTCAATTTTGGGACCCCATGGAATCACATTAATATGAAAATGAAATTTTATAATAAATAATTTAAAGTTAAGATAATTATAACCTAAGCATATATATTTTACTAAATAAATTTTAATAAAGGATAATTTAACCGATCTATATATCTATAGATAGACCTTATAATCATGAAATTATTTTATAAATCATGGTATTTTATATATAATTTTTAGACATTACATAAATATATTTATTTATGAAACCATTATGATGTATTTAATTCCCCATTAATGAGAGATTGAAATAAATTAATTTATGAGTATTAAAATAAATTTAATTTGAAAATTTTGATATGATACACGAATTGTATAGATGAAATTGACATATTAGGGATGTGTTACTACAATTGTATTGAAGGAATCATGTTGTTATGAATTTCTTTAAAAGTCAAGTATACATAGTGTCCAAAATTAACATAATTCAAAACCTAAAACATAAAATAGTTTATAAAATGATATTAAATTCCTAAAATTCTAATATTCCACAAAATGATAAATATATGTCCAAATATTTCATAAGTAATAATTTTTGTGTCATTTAACATGATATGGTATTACATTAACCCACAATGTGTAAAAAACCTGATCATAGGTTAAGATTAAAAAAAGTAAAATAAGTGTTAAACAAAAAAGATAAGGTTAAAAAATTATACAAAACTTGTCTAAAAATTATTGGATAACAAGTATATGAATCCAAATCATCATATCTTCGAATAAAATATTTTTGGACCATTTTTTCTAGAATATTTTTTATAATAAATTAATAATTTGACTGTTTCCTAAAGTGCCTCTCTCTTCTCTAATAAAAGGGAACCTCCTCCTTCTCATCTTTACACCATTTTAAGAATTCATGATCTACCAAAAAATGATAATGTATATTATAAATTTCACAAGGAAAATTCTATATGTTCTTTTTTTTGAAAAGACCACCTCTACTGCCCGAATATGAAATTGAAAGGAGGCATATCGAGGAAGTGGTAATCTCTTCTACCGATTCTTTCAAATGTCTTTGTTTTTCTACTTTCTATGCATTAGTTGATTAATAATAAATTAATAACATCTGTATCAATCAAATAATTATATGTCATTATAAATATTAAACATCCATATTTTACTTTCAATCCATCATACAAAAAACAAAATCACCACGTGTGCGTATGTAACGCTTTCCATCTCCATGTCGTGGTGTAATTTATTTTTCACTACCACCTTAATTCGGTGGCTTTATGGGTGGAAATAATAACTGTTTATTATTATTATAACATGATACTAATTATGAAATATTCTACACCATACACTTCAATACAATTCAATAAAAATTGGAACGATATAAGCCCTAATGCATATGAACGGCTTATCGTCTCTACAAAGCGATAAGATTAATTCTCCATTTTAACTGTTGAAGAATAATTTTCAAGTATATATAATAAATAATCATGAAATATATGTAATAAAAATTCTACTATTTTTATGTGTATATATATTTCATTTACATACATATCATTTAATTTCAGAAGGAAACAAAAACATCATTCATGTGTACGTACAGCCTATCGTTTCCATGAACTGTGTATTCCATTTTATCTATATATCTTATATATATATATATACATACTAAATATATAGGATATATATATCTTGTTTTACAATATCAAAGTAATTAAATAATTATATATGTAATAATATCAATAATAACAATTCAAAACTTGTACGGTAAAAAAACGATTAATACTGAAAATGTTGTTTTATCATGGAATTGAAAAATGAACGTGTAATATAAAGTCCAATGTGAATAATATAAGACATCATCAATGTTATTATGGTTCTGTTACAAGTTAATAATATTTTCAAACTCACTATATAATAGTTTTTTACACATACTGATGATATCAAGCCAAAGGATTGGGACAATTTTGCAATCTAACTTTTTATCTGAGATTGTTTATACGTATGAATTTAATATGGTTATATTTAACATCCATGTCCATGCATTCTGAAACTGTTTTCATAAAATGTTTATTATTCTTTTATGTAGTTTTAATTTCATTTTATCCATTTTTTACTTTAACTATATGGTATGGAACAAAATTTTCTTTTGTTTACCATATGAGGTACTTTTTACTTTTCTGAAAAATGTAAGACGAAAATATATTTATAACATATACAACATGAAGCGATTTTTACAGTACCATGACACCTTATTTCCACGAAGCATCCTACACTCATTTAAAATTTTATTTTTATCTAAATTCATTTATTTAAACATTTCATGGCATTTTGTAAAAAAATGTATTTTTATAAGGAAAGGATATTTTCCTCAAAAACTATGTTCAACTATTTTACCAAAATTATTTTCCCTATATGATGATGTAGGGGTTTGTATTTATCAATATAATTACATTCATTTTATTTTTTTATTATGGAATTATTTTTATAATGTTCATTTATCTTATATGGATTATGTTATGATGAAATGACGTTTATGAATCCCATTTTATTTCATGGGTAATTTTGTGATGAATTATTTATGTTTTGTGGAACATGTAAGAATGAATTATTTTTGAGATGGGTGGGACCTATATCTACTTCTGATGCACTGTATAATGATTTTTATCTCATGAGATATACCTTCCTGGAATAGAAAGTAAATCTGGTTCAGTAATATAGGGGTGGAACTGAAAGTAAATCTGGTTCAATAATATATGGCTGGAACGACAAGAAAACTGAGTTCAGTAATATATGATGCCCATGATGACGGTCTTGGAATCAAAGAGTTGGATAATATGGAAATAAATATGTTTAATATTTTTTTTCGACAATTACATGTCTTAATCCCATGCTATTCTGCCATGGTTAATGTCCCTATATGATACATGCCTTACATCCTGCCAATAATTATTTCATGACTCATGAATTTAATGTTTAAACATTATGTTCATGTTTTTATATTCAAAATTTTTATGGTTGGTATTATGTTCAACATGTTTACCCTTGCTGATCATTTGAGCTCACCCTTTCTATATTTTCTTTTCCCTGTGATATAATGAAATGTTTTATATAGGAATACAAAAGGGGAAGATCATTATGAGAGATATTATGCCTTGGGCCTACGGGTCATGTACGGGTTCCCCTTCAACCCTTAAAAGTGGGAATATCTATAATAAAATAAAAAGGAGGCATTTAGGCCATTCCGGTATATATTATGAGAGGTATTGAATATATTTCAACATGATTAGAAGATTTTTTAATGAGTTTTTAGATATACTAAACTAAAATTATCACTGGGAATCTGTTTTGTGTCATGTATTAAGTATTCCACAAAATAAAAGTAATTTCTATGTATGTATATCTTGGGTCTCTACAGTTGGTATCAACACAAAGGATTAGTCAACATTTGGAAACATAGATGTGAAAACCTTCGTGATATCCCTAGATATATTTCTAATGAAATTTCTATAGATTTTCTAAGGACAATTCAAGTATAAGTTATAATCCAAGAATCTTTGTGATAGTCATGAATAACCTAGGAAAAAACCTAAGATATCATAGATTGAAATATTATATGAAATTTACCTTACTTATGTGTTTTATCTCTGATATGTATTTACAACACTTTTCCTTGCAGTCTTATTTGATAGCCAAAACTACATAGACCATGTCTAACCATCGAATGTTTTAGATGTGGAAATTATGGGAATAATGAAGACCGATTTCCTATGTGTAAATATAATGAAGTGAATCAAGATGATGGTACGAGTACTCGACGTACTACTAAGGTTAAAGAGATTGAAAATGACATTTGAATGGTATGTGATTTTATTCCAGTATTTTTCACATTAAACCTATGAGTATTGAGGTTTGTAGACCATAAGACATGATTAATATATTCATAAAGTCAAAGATGATGGATCATGAGTAATGTTTTAGGAATAAAGTTGAATAATTTAGGTGTATCTATGTCAGAATTAAATGACTATGTTATATGAATCATGAAATAAATGAGTGTTTTTGGTATATGTTTTTCATGAAGGATTAGAAAGGATATATTGAATAGTTCTATGGAGCCAAAAAGTGATTTAAGGGTAAGGTGATATATTTGGAGAACATATGATTAAGAGAAAGATAATGATTAATATGTCTCTTATATTAATATAATTATATTATAATAGTTATATTTTGAATTCAAATAAGGAAATTGGATGATTTTAGTTTCATGGGAACTAATTATAGTGTTTTGGACAAGAGGGTTCTGATATCAGGGTTGATGTATACAACTTTTCGAGACATAAGGAAAATATCCAGTAAGCGTTGGAATAAGGAAACATGCCTGTTTTCAACAATGATATATGGTAAATTATATTATTACCGTGAATCAATAGAATTAATGATGAAGTCATTCAAATGTTTTTAATGTGACCAACATGATATATCTTATTATTTATGGGGGATAAATGATGTTATTCAAATGCTTGTTATATGACCTTTCATCTAATTGTTTTGTTTGAACTTTGAGTTTGGATAGAAGTATTTTGGATGAGCATAATGGTATAAATGGTTTATGTTGGACATCGAATTTTATTGTTTAAGGATAAGAGGTTTTTTAAATTGTATTCCAAGAATGTCCAAAAATTATAATTTCAGAAAAAGGACATCCCACAGGATGGTCAACAACACATTGCATCGGACAAGGCTACCGGAATAGAACCCACAACTGAAGTGGTACAAGACATTATTTCCTACCACTAGCCTACATGAAGTCCGTAGTTAGTATTTTATTTAAGTTGTATTATCAATCATGTATAAGTCCATTTTGGAAACCATATACAACTAATCTCACCATAGATGGACTTATGCATATTTGATAACATGTTCTAACATTTTTGTTAAGATAGATGGAATGATCTATCATTCTATCACATGATCTACTAACACTTCACGAATGAAAAATTCATCAACATTTATTTGAAAAGAGATGATGGAGGAATTTTTTAGGGAACGATAAATGGAGAGATAGTACCAAAATAATGAAAGAATTTATTCTCATACAAATGTATTCGACATTAGGAAAAAAGATATTGAAAAAATGTTTTCTATATACCTTATTATCCGATTAATCAGATGATCCCTTAAATCATCACATATTTATGGCTTTGTTGTAGTTACCTTTCTCCAAACCTTATTACCTATCACTATCGATCAGAACATGATGGTTAGATTTCTCTTCCATATACATGTTTTCACTTACCACCTATGTTCTCCTCTGTGGAAACATAGTTATGAGTTAATTTGGGTAACTTGTATGTTTCTAAATTTCCTTTTAAAATGATGGTTTAGTATCACTTTTTATTATGTGGGTCTACAGGAATGAAACATTCATGTAGAAACCCATTCATAACCTCGATAAATTTCGAGGGCTAAATTCATTTTAAGGGGGTAAATGTAACACCACGCGATTTTTTGATATAGATTATTTTAATGTCTTTGGGGAATCATTTTGTATGATACCCAAATATTGTCTTGTGCTATACACAACACCTTATTAACTTGCAGTACACGCAACATTATTCTTGGCTTGTGTTGCACACAATTTCATGTTCCTTTGATAGAATTAATTTCTTGAAACAATGACTATGCATTTTTTTCAATTTATAAATTAAATATGTTTGGATTATGTTATATGAAAAACCAACAGAAACATCCACTACATGAATCATTGAATGTTCTTTCATTACACAAAAGAGAAACCTTCCTCGATATCTTACATTGTACGCAATAAAAAGCTTCAGTAAACAACAATATATTTTTCAAATATTATATAAATTACTGTTTTGAATATTATTGAACAAATTTTTATTTTTATATAACATTAGAATTCATCTTATACATTTACTAGAATATGACATCAGAACAAAGTCATTTTTTTGATAAAGGATGTATTTTTGAAAAATAATGTTTACAGCTTTTTGATAGGGCACCCATTTTAAATTTAAGTTTTTGACACTTTGATAAATTAAATTTGATAAAATAAACATTTTCCTTGGAAACGAGACATAAAATTAAATTTATTTTGAAATTTTAAAATTTTTCTAATAAAAAAAATTGTTCATGAATAGTGAAAAATATTACATTTTAACACAAAACTGCATTTTTATCTAAATTTTTTATATTGTTAGATTATCTTTTTAATTGTGTTTAAAGATGATTTAGATTATATTTTTATCATTTAATCCAATTTTGTTCATTTTTATAAATTTAACTTTTAAATTGGACATAAACACATGTCAATATTTTGATATTTATTACATAATAAAACCCCCCTTTTGGTTTTGATAACAAGAATTAATTTTATATATATTACAACAACTTATGTTTTTTAAATATTGAATTATGGATTCAATATTTGGAATCATAAAGATCAAATTTTGTAAATAGTTAACTTTTATTTTTTGGAAATTAGGAATAGTAACTTCAGAAATTATTTTATTTACCATTGATAAAGGGTAAATCTGGTAAATAAGGGTAAAAATTATAATTATAATAATATTAAACTACCATAAAACATGTTCTAATCCTATTGGATGAGATATTTTCTACCATGGGAATCCATGGGTCTATTTTTTACCCCTTAGATTCAATTGGATATGAAAATGAAATTTTATAAGAATAAATTTAAAGAGAAGATAATTATACCCTAAACATATATCTTTTACTAAATAGATTTTAATATAGGGGTTTTAACTGATATTCATGTCTATATATAGTCATTAAAAATATAACAATGTTTCCTACATCATTGTAATTTATTTATAATTTATATATATTACATAATTTTTTATGACACAATTTTGATATATTGATTACCTCATTAATGAACAATTCAAATAAATGAATTTATAAATATTATAATAAATTTAATATGAAACTTATGATGCCATAAATGAATTTTATGGACACCATTGACATATTAGGGATGAAATTAGGCCTTTGGTTTGAAGGAATCAGGTATTTTTTAATTTTTTAAAAGGTCGAGTATGAATGGTGTCCAAAATTGACCTAATTCAAAACATAAAACTTAAAATAGTTTATTAAATGATATTAAATTTATAAAAATATAATAGTTGAAAAAATGATAAATATAAGTCCAAATATGTCAAAAATATCTGTATGTGAGGTTATTTACATGATATGGTACTTACATTAACACAAAATGTGTAAATAACAATATCTCACAATAAGATTAAAAAGTGTAAAAAAAGTGTCAAACCAAAATGATAAGGAAACACCAACATAAAAACATTGTCTAAAAATAATTTTATTATTTGTATTTGAACCCAAATATTATTATATTTTAATTAAATAAGTTTTGGACAATTTTTATTGAAATTTAGTTTATAACAAATTAATATTTTGAGATTTTCTTAAAGTGCCCCTCCCCTCTATTGTAAAAGGGAACCTCTTCCCTATCCTCTTCACTCCATTTTGAGAATTCATGCTCAGAAAATCTCTACCCATTTCACATCTAGACTTCCCTAGTTACATTCTATAGGTTCATGTATTCTCAAAAGTCCAACTCTAGTGCCCTAAAATTAAATTTAAAGGAAGCATTTCGAGGAAGAGGTAATATTTTCCACCAATTCATTCAAATTTCATTATTTTTTTACTTATTCTAAATTAGTTTTATCATTATAAAGTAATAAAATTAGAAACAATCATATAATGATACATTATTATTAAAATAAAACAACCCAATCTCACTATCTATCCATCCTATGAATCATGAAATCACCACACGAGCATACATATGACATACCGTCTCCACGCTATTGTGTAGTATGTTTTTCCCCACCACCTTAATTGGATGGGTATAATGGTTGAAATAATAACTATATATGATTTTTATAATTTATTATAATTATGAGATATTTTAAACCATCCAATTCAGTACCATTCAATAACTAGTGGAACGATATCGTCTCTCATACGTACAAATGACTTATCATCTCCATGGCGCGTTGGGATTCATTCTCCACGATTGAAATTAAAAAATGATTATAAAGTAAATAAAATAAATAATAATTAAATATATGACATTGTAATTCTACTATATTTATATATATATAATTCATTTACTTACATCCATTCAATTCAATAAGTAAACGAAAACATCATTCATGTCTACGTACGGCCTACCGTCTCCATGAACGGTGTATTGCATTTCATTTATAAATCTATTATATATATATACATATATATTTATATAATGAATATAAATGATATATAAATCATGTTTTAAATACTTCAAATTATTAAATCATGATATAAGTAATAATATCGAGAATAAAAATTCAAAACACGTACGAGAAATAAAACAATTATTATCCAAAACATTTCATTAATAGGGTATTGGCAATTGAACGGGAAATATAAATTCGTATGTGAATAATATATGATAACATAAATATTATTATGGTTCTGTTACAAGTTAATAATATGTTTAAACCCACTATACAGAAGTTTCAGGCACATATGGATGATATCTGACTTATGGTAAGGGTTAATTTTGCAATCTCAGTTTTTTAACCGAGATTGTTTATACATAAGTATTTACTGGGGTTATATTTATCATCCTTGTCCATTTTTAAAAAAAATGATTTCATAAAACATTTAATATTTATATATTTATTTTTAAACCCATTTTAACCATTTTTCATTTTTCTACATCCTATGCAAGGAATCATTTTTAGTTTACACTACGGGGTACTTTTTGAATTTTCCAGAAAAAGTACGAGGAGAATGTATTTTTAAATTATACCAGATAAAGAGATATTTACAGTTTCATGACTCTTTATTTCTATGAATCTTTATCAACACTATTTCAAGTTAATTTTAAACTAAATTCTTTTATTTTTAAATTATGCTACAATTCGATAAAACAAAACCTTTATGAAGAAGAAATGATATTTTTTTAAATAAATATGTTGAACTATTTTATAAAAATTATTTTCCATCTAAAATTACTTAGAATTATATATCTATCCCTATTATTACTTTGATTTGATTTCTTCTTGGATGGAATTATTTTTATGATTTCCTTTTATCTTATATTGATTATGATATGAGGAAATGATGTTTAATAATCCCATTTAATTTCATTGGTTGTTCTGTGATAAATGATTTATGTTTTTGGCACATATAAGAATGATTTTATTATGTGATGGGTGGGACCTATATCTCCATCAAATTCATTTGGGTGAAGATTTATATCTCATGAGGTAGACATGAATGGAAGGGAATGTGAATATTTTTCAGTAATGTAGGGTTGGAGCCACAAGTAAATCCCATTCAATAAAACATGGATGGAACAACAAGTAAACCCGATTGAGTAATGGACGATGTCCAATATGATGGTTTAATAAGTAATACCATGTATTGTACGGAAATCATATTATGTGTTTATCATTTTTTGAAAATTACATGTTTTAATTCAATTATATTCTATCATAATTAATTTTCCTTTGTGATCCATGCTTTACGTACTATGATGATTTATTTCCTGACTCAATATTCAGATGTTTAAACATTATGTTCAGATATTTATTGTCAAATTATTATGGTTTGTTTTATGTTCTCCATGTTTACCCTTACTGAGTATTTTATATCACACTTTCAATGTTTTCTATTCTCAAGATTATGAAGAAAGGTTTTAGGTTAGAATCACAATGGGGAGGATCATTATGGGAGAAGATGAAGATCTTTCACCATGATTAGATGATTTTGTTACGATTTTACAAAGACACTAAACTAATATGATCTTTGGGAATATGTTTGTGTCATGTATTAAGTAATCTGAAAAAAAATCTAATGTCAGATATGTCAAGGTTGGGTCTCTACATAGTCCCATTATTTGTGATTATTGATTTTGGTAAGGGGATTGATTTAATTTTTTGGTTATGTATAATAAAAATTGATTGAATTTCATGGGTGAGAGAGGAAACGATGTTATATTATGTTTTATGTGGATATTATTGTGTTTAATAACAATTTATGTTTATATATTCATTTATGAAATATTTGGTGTATATAACTCTTCCTACATTAAAATATTAATTTCACAAAGGCGATGCTTTTATTAAAATGATGATCACATATAGTACTAACAAGTCCTCACCCCGTGTTATTTTCTTAATTGTTTATATAATTTATTTATAAAGATTAATATATTCTATTCTGGAATAATAGATGTATTTGGTAGACAATATGGTGTTTTAGATCATGTTAATGAAATTATTTTATTAGTGTTCAGTATTTAACATATATGTACCATTTCATTTGTGTGTGTTTATTGCTTGGAATTTATTTTTTTGGTTTTTATTAGTTATTATGTTATTTTTCATGGAATTTATTATGTTTAATTCCCCATTTATGTAGATTTTATAAACATGGTTCTCATATCAAACCCAAGGATTAATATAAGTTTGACACTGGAGTAACACTTTTCTTTTTTATAGGACCATGGTCTCTTCCAGTTGGGTTGGAATTTTATAATAGTTTACTATAGATTAAATTGATATTTAGAGAGAGAGAAAATAGAAAACTATTTGAGTGGAATGTGAAACTGAAATATATATATATTTTATAGAATAAGAAAAATATATAGATAGATATTGATATTTAAATTTGTAAAACAACAAAGGTAGAAAATATTATAAATTCCATAGAAATCATTCTCTAAATACAAGACCATTATCATATCATGGATTATTTGACAAATATTGTGAGTGAGGGTAATAAATTCTTTAAAGAAGACCATTTATAGCTTTACATTATTAGATTAAAATATTTGAGGTGTTGAGAGTTGATTGGAGGGTGAAGGGTGTTGTGGGATATGGAATCGCAGCTACTAGATGGAGATAAAAGTTGGAGCATTTACATAATTTTATAATAGGGATACGAATAATTGGTGTGTGGTTATAAATTAATTTATCAATGTGGGAGGATGTGTGTCTAAGAATGAGGAATTCAAAGGAAGAATTTGAAAAGAGAAAATATGGTATATAAGCGAGGTATTTTATGGAGATTTTATTTTTTACCATATATGATAATATTACGAAATTCATGGAAACCATGTGATAGATGAGTTCATCATGTAATATTTTCATAACTGTATTTGTGATATTTTATATTAAGTGAGACTCATAGAGAGACCAAATTTCATATTTCATAGACGTGGATGATTGAATTTGGTGTTACTATTTTTTGAAATATTAGAGCACGTTGATTAAGTTCATGAAATGACTATCATTTATCACATTAAATTTTGAAAAATTATTTAATCATGAATGAGGGAGATATATTGGGATTGATTCATTATTTTAACGGGGTAGTTTTACTAAATAATTCTCATTCCAAAAAAGGTATATCATGCCCCACATATATATTTTCCGTCTTTGTCTAAATTGAATGTTTGATTGAGTTTTCAATATTTTAAACTAAATTTGCATCAACTCATAGTAAAAAAATTATATATTTTTTAAACCATGTACCCCATTTAGCATTATATAATATCATTATTAAACGAATAAGAAATATTCTATATAAGATTAGTTCATTATCTTTTCCACTTGGTTTCCTCTTTTCCCTTCATTTAAAGATGTGTGTGGTGGTGGTTTTGGTTGACATGGGTCATGACATAAATTGGTTTTCTTAATATAGGTTAGTTTTATTCTTCAATTATGTAGTGATGTTTATATAGTCATCTCTTCCATCGATACTTTCTAAATTTTGGTGGTATGTGTGGATTGAAGTAGGGGATTTTGGAACTTTATATATTTGGTAATATAATGCAGAATCAACATTCTATTACTTATGTTTTGTGGTTATTAATGATTTCATTAATGATGATAGTCACCCAAAATAAATATAATAATAGGAATCAAGAGAATCCCAATATCTAATTTCCTAATGTGATATTCCTCTTGATATGGTTGTCCTTTCATAAATATTTCTTAAAATATATATTTATAATTAGTTCATATTCTTTTTTTTGTGATTATGATTCCAGATTTCGACCATATAAAATGATAAATGATTTTATTTAATTAATGAAAGAATTTAAATGATGAAAATATTTCATAGAAAATCATGTTTGGAATGAGGAAGAATGAATAATTGTCTGCCTGTAAAATCAACTATCGTCGGTGGATGATATTCATGTTGTTGTGATTATGATTAGGTTGTCAATGGGTCTGAGTGTATTATGTGATATTTTCTATATATGAGTTATTATATGATTCATTCCGGGTTTTGGGGCTTTGTTTTTTGTCATGTTTTGGTAGGTTGAGTATTATTTCATGGCATGTTTTGGGAAGCAATGATACATTGGTTGGCTTATGGCGGTCGATGGGACTGGACTGGTTGGAATGTACTAGGTAGTGGGGATATGATGGTTGGATGGTCTTGTATGTGATTAGATAATTCTGAATCATGATGTTCATTATGGGAGTGTTCTATGGTGACTAGTGTATTACAGATTGAAAATTATGGTTCTTCAATGTAGGTGATTCATGTGGTTGGTTGTAGGGGACATTTTTGTTACATGGGTGGTACATTTTTGTTTATTAGTAGCTATATAATGATTCAAATAATTAATATCAGGGAACTTATGCAGCAGAAACTCATTTAATCATGGATTTAATTTCCATTTTTTACAATTATAATTAATGGATAAATGGTGAGGAAAATATGGTTGATTATAAAGAATGGGAATTCCTCAAATATGGAGTAGAGTTGTATAGTTAATCTGAATTGATTGGTAAACTTTATATATAAAAATGGATAAATAAATGAATTAAAAAACATTGGGATTGTTTATGATTATTTTTTTTCTATTTTTTTGTGGTAGAGATCCATGTGGTGGTAGTGTACGTCAATTGAATTGAACTAGTTTTTTTGGGATGTGTTGGTGTTATATGGTTTTGAAACAATAGGTTGGACTTGTGAATCAATATATATACTTATAGCTAGTTTTAATGATGACATATTTTCATGGTTATATATATTATATATCATTGTGTAGGGAAATTTTGGGGTTGACATATAAAATGAGGTGGGTATGTGGTAGATGTAAATATTTTTTTAATGATACCATATTGTGATGGATATTGATATATTGGCATTACTATTTTCTGATGAAAACATGAGATTCGTGGCCTTGAGGGAGGATGGGTTATGTAGGGTTTCAAAAAAAACCATGCCGAATGTATTTATATTGATGTAATCAAATTATATGTCTTTCACCCTAGATAGTGGGATAAAAAAATCTATATTGTTGTAGTGGTGGAGTGATTTTGATTATTTCAATGCATGATACTATTTTATTATATTGGATATAGGATCATGTTACTACGCCTTGTTGAGTTTGGGGCTATTTGACATTTATTGGAACAATGTTGTTCTATTGTTTACTAACTAATTAAGTGTTATTATACTTCCACATTTATATAAGATGTCTTAACTATAAAAAAATTCTTATACCTATTACGCTCTCTTATATATATATATATATGAACTATTTTAATGGGTTCTCACCTATGTGTGGAGATCAAACTACAAAATAATAGTTATGATCATGGATTTATTACTATAGTTGATGCATAATAGTTTCTATGGTATTTGTATATAGATACACGTAGTTTTTGGATGTTCATTTTTAATGGGGTTTTTTAGATCATGGGATTTTTAAAAAAATGTTTTTATTGTTTGTTTTATGATGAATATCTTGGATATGTGACACGAACGAACCCCACTTTCATGTTTAATACCCTCAGTCCAAGTCTCTAACCAAGGGACCATTAGAGGCTGGCCCTAATGATCACTATTATATATACTGAAGGGATGTAAAAGGTTCCCAAAAGAGAAATGTCCTGAAAAAAGTTTTATAAGATATTTTCTTTAAGTTTCATAGTTGTGACTAGAGTCAGGAATTTATGAGTATTACCAGATTGGTAGAGAAACCATACTAGATAAACATAGTGTATAACATTTGAAAAAGAGGAGGGGTAGAAAATAGCTGTTTATAGCCACAAATATTTTTCTCATGTATCACGTGATTTATGAATTACCTAGTAAAATGGTTCAAATTACAGTATAGATTGAATGGAATGGTACATTTGGAATTCCTTTTTTTCATTCATGATTGTTACGTGATTGATTTTGTAAATTTATATAAGCTTAGTAAAATTAAATTGATTTATAAAATTTTATGATACTAGCATTTCATTGATTTATTAATGTTCATTAGGAGACATGGTTTCATTCCTTTACATTTTTTTTAATATTGGTGGGGATCCATTGCATACCCTAGTTAACTAACATAGGATTGATCTGGTTAAAGATCTTGGGGTTTATAAGAAGATGTTTTGTGGGTTTTAATACCATTTATCATAATGTAATGAGTGTAGAATCATTGATCTAGACATAGATTACTAAATATTGAAGATATTATATTTATTAGTTTAATATAATATTGGGATTACAATAATGTGTTACAAACCTATAATAAAATTTGGGGAGTAATGAGACATCAATTGATATTGTATCTTGGAGAGCTAAATGAGTTAATTGTTTAACAAGATGATTTTTAGTGAAAATTTGCGGACTACATATCATTGGTGATTAGGGAGGGAATGAGGTATCATATACTATTTTTTTTTCATAAAATGAGAATTAGTATATGGTGCCTCATTATTATATAAAAAATAATCATTTCATCTCTTATAGTATATTTTCATATAACGAGTATGAATATCATCAATTGGAGTAGGTTTTATGTCTCAGGATTGGACCTAAAATCACCTAATTTATGTTGAAAATATATTAGCATGTTTAGAAAAAAGATAATGTGAATGATATGATGTATTCACATTTAGGATCATCATGATTTAGGTGTGGGGGTCTGATATTTCTAGATAGCATGTGTCTAGGCAATTGAGTTTTGAACTGGTGTGGAGTCAACCTCAACAATCAGTTCATCTTGTTTCTCATTGGTTTTAAATTCCAACCCCACAATTTCGATGTTTTACCTAGTTTTATGTTCACAATATGTCCATTATTATTAGTTATATCATTTTTCACTATTCAAAGGGCCTAATTTAGAACCATCAACATGATTCTTTATCATCCCCTATAGTAGCAGTTTCCTTATAGGTCTTCTCAGTAGTAGGGATGAACTGATATTATTATTTAGGGAGGATATGTAGTCAATATAGTTTATTCCTTTGATGTTCCCTATAATTCGAGGCATAAGGATAAGGGTATTAATAGTGATTCTATTCAGAGTCAAGGAATTGGATCAGGAAGACGAGAACTTCATGATATATCATGGATATATCTATATATACTATGTATTTTTCCATGAATCATATGTTTACAATCCACCAAGGATTACGATTTATTTCACTATATGGTTTCATACTATTTTATTTCACCTACGTTGGTCTATTCTTCAAAATGCATAGTGGACAACCCTCTAGTGATATTTTGGTTGACTACTTAATTTACAGTATAGGAGAATAAAATTAATGTGGACCAAGGTTACATGATGATGATAAGGATACATCATTAATCTAGGGTGTTTATTAATACATATATAATTTTATAATATCATTGATTAAAGAATATGGTTATATTCTATATGTGTGGTTATGGATCACATTTATTGGAGAGTTAAGCTTTATAGTCATGAGGGGTAGTAGTATGTTCTCCTTGTTACGAGTGATAATATAATATAGAATAAATATTTTGATCCCTTGATTTATTTTCTCTGAACCATTTCATTAAATTTTACGAAGAATGTATTCTGTATTACAATAATTTTGTGGAGGAGTTCATAGAATTTTTCCATATAGCATGTTTCCCTACTCTCATGATGAGGTATCATGTTTGAGAGAGTGTTATAATAAGGTTATTCTTCAATTTTATGGATCACTTGAATATTGAACAATCCAATCTATATGTGATTTAGATTTAGATTAATTATCAGATGAATATGGGTTCTATCCAGCATAGTGATTTAATTGTGGTGATTTATTTTCATTCACCAAAAAGGAAGTTAGTGGTAAATGTTTTTTTAATAAAGGAGAACAATGAGGTGAAAATCATAAACAATAACCCTCTCGAATAGTATATGATTAATTAAACTAGTTCAAATGATCTAGTAGGTTTTCTATGATTGAACTATTTCCACGATATCAAAAAATTAGCGTAATATATATAGTTATTCTCAAGACAACATTTAGATGATTATACGAGCATGTTTCGTTTGTTATTATTCCATTTAATTAAGTGAAGACCCATTCCTTTTTTTTATAGTAATGATGTTCTCTATTTTCCCTGAGTTTAATGATCATTTTATGGTCTTGTTAGAATATATCACACTCATATAAATAAGGTTACAAGGGAAATATGTCCTGAACTATGGGGATTCTTTGGAATTACTTCAGCTCCACAATCTATTCATTTAATATCCCCATTGTATGTTCTTGATATGATTGGTTCATTTTTTCCTAATTGTGGTGTCCATGAAAGGATTATTGCTCAATACCCGAAAGGCAATGAAAAATATTTCTAAGTAAGAACTTAATAATGATCTAGAGGTATTCAGTTTCCATTTGATTAGTAGACAATTATCAAAGGTTCATGTCAGACTTAATCTTGGTCAAGGCTTAATTAACATCGGGGACTAAGTGGTTTAGGATTTTGTATGAACTATTATATTTTAATAAACCATTGACTACGTGAAGAAAAGGTGATCAATACTCCACATTAGTTGACATCTCATGTAAGGGGTTATTATTGATGTGTTCTATAATATTACATGTGTATGTTTTTATTTCATCATGATACAAAATTAGATAGTGATATCTTATGTGAAATTAAATTTACTTATTGACTAAATTAATTATACCACCCAAGAACATGATATACGTGTGGTAGTTTTTAATTTGTTGGCATGACAGAATTACCCCATCAGTGAGTCATTTTTTTCTTTGGAGATCATAATAGGGTGATGTATATTTTTTCTCAGTAGAATATAAATTTATGATTGTAAAAGAGTAATAGATTATCTTAAAATATAAATTAATGGATCCCTACATGCCAAGGAAGGTCAATGTAGTTACTGATGTACTAAGTATTAATCCATGATGATATATTTTTTAATAGTCTATTGATGATTGGGGTTTTTGGTGGAGCCTACATTGATGCATTATGATATAGATTGTAATTGTGATATATGATTCACTTAATTGATGATTGGAAAACTACCATTGATGCCTTGTGTTTTAGATTCTCACTAGGGAGACTCATTGATAGAGGTGATAAGAGACTATATCATCCATGGTGAGACATCAATGGTATTATTAGTGGACTAAAATTATAAAATTCTATTTTAGGGGTTTCTATTTGTCCCATCAATGGAACGTAAGTTGGTTATTCGAGAGTTCCATATCTCATTGATGGAAGTCCATCTTGGGGTACCTGCAATATACCATGGTCTTAGACATCAAATTTTCTAGTTTTAGATGAAGTGGTAAAAAGTGGAGTTCATATTATGGTGGCTATAAAACCAATAGGTGAAGGTATACAATAATGTTCTATAATCTTATTAATAACCATTATATCCACCCAAGTGGAAATAAGATGCAAATTGGATGAATTTTATCAATGTTATTCTTTAGGTTCTTAGAGGATATGTTTCTATTTGGTTGATAATAGATCATTTAACTATTTTTATTTGCTTCATAGAAATTGGGGAGTCGATTAATAGGAAAGTTTCAATGAGATGGTATATAGATGAGGTAGTGCATCATTATAGGGAACTCCAGACTATCACCTCTTGTAATGATCTGTGTCCTAAATCATGATATTGGTGAGGTGTCCCAAAATATTTCACTTCATAGCAATATTTTATTATATCATTCCATCCCCAGATATATTGGTCGACATAGTAGACTATTCAGAAATTTGAGTATATTCTATTCTCCAATGTCATAGATATTAATAAATCATCGGTGAATCATTTGGTCATATTTGAGTTTTCTTAAATCAATAGTTTATAATATTTAATTGGTTTGATAATATTTGTGGTTCATTTTGAGCATCCATTTTCATGTCTGTTTTGATGGACTATGGTCAGGGATTGAATATTCCATGGTCTAGATGATGTGAAAATTATGACTGAAATGATTAATATGGTTCACAAGTGGAAGCAGGTGAAATAAGACTATATGAAGTGCTATATTTATTTATTTAAGAAACCTATATAGATTTAGGTTACATCCTTGTGAACATGAGGGATTCCCCTCAATATGGGAAACATATATTTTTCTAGAGAAGTATACTCCCACCATAGTTCATCAATCTTTTATAGGTGTTATAGTGTGTTATTTATGTGGGGTATCAGTTGTAACTCACTCCACAACTATATTTGGTTTTATTTGTGTTCCACATTAATAAAGAATATTAAGTTCATTACAATTTATCCAAATATATTTATTAGGGAAAGATAGAAGTCAAGGATTTTGTGACATTTTTTGGGAGACTCGTTGAGATTCATGAAATCCATGAGACAAGTTTTTAAGGATTTGTAATCCCATTAGTTGGGGTTCTATAAAGGGATATTTGAATAGGGGAGTGTACCTATATTTATAGATGTAAAACCAACATCTGAGTCTATATTAATATCTAATTTACTTATTTGGTGAGATAATTTATTTTTTGTTGAATTGTGTTGGAATATGGATAGTAATGTTATGATGTGTAATTTATACTAATATTGATTTTTTCTTGGTGGTCAAAATTTTTATAATGATAGATATGTGATCAAACTGGGTGATTGTCAATTTTTATGGTTTTATTCCATTTTGGATAAATTTTTAGTGTCACAAAAGTGTTTTTTCAGAGGGGAATACAATTTATCATTATTAACCACTATGACAAGATCCTATATGATTTTCTTTTATAGAAAGTTTTTAAGGATTTTTGATATTTAAAGAATAATGGTTTATTTGAAAATTTTAATCAGGAATGATCAGTTGTTATGAACTCATGATGCATAATTGTTGTTATAAGAAGATTAATAGTTACAGTGTTCTTTTTCATGAGATGTTTGTAGGAACCCAGGACACCCTGAGAGGGGAGGGGTAAATCAGGGTATCAACGTTTTGTTTTAAAGCGATGGATCTTGATCCCACATTGGTAGGAACTTTTTAAAACTGTATGATGGATATGAATAGAAAGAAAACATTCACATGTAGAGAGATGACACATAACTTTTGACTTGGTTCACCTCTATGGGATACATCCAAAGAGCATACGGCGACATGTTGTCATTCATACCAAATTCTAGTAATCTTCACTAGCATTGGATTACAAAGGATCGGCCACAATCACTCTGTCCCAGGCTCACTGCCTTTACAAAGATTCAGGGAAAGCTCACTACTTCCCTCGGGTCATTCTCATTGACTCCCCCAGCTCACTACCCTTGGTGAAGTCACACCATGTTTATAGATGTGAAGGTCTCTTCTTCATCTCTAAATAATACATCCTCTATTGCGTGTAGATGCTCTGTTGAATTCCAACTATCACATGTAGTCAAATCTCACTTTCCTTCAAGGGTACCGGGCAATCTCCCAACATTCACGTAGATCAAAAACACTGGAGCGCTTCTTTATTGCTTGGCGCGAAGGTCTCCTGCGCGGAACAAATTCAGCACGCATGTTCAAACTTGTTCATAGGTATCAACCAACCACCTGTGCGATACCACCTACTTTAACTTCAAACCTGCGCGACTCAATTCTGTTCTCACCCAAATCTCCTTGGGCGCGCAGCCAACAACCGGTGAACACCCTCTATTTGTGCATCCCAACTACCACTTGTGTGACTCAAATACTTGCATGACGGGAGCTCGAAAAATCTCAAAGTATTGATCTTTCTTATAAATTAAGGGGGTGGTCCTCTATTTATAGGAAAACTGGACCCCCTGCGTGGTGGCACGCAAGTATCCCCACGACGCGTAGGTCTCGGTGCGCAGCTGCAACCGCCCTAGCCTATGTCGCGTAACTCACTTTCATGACCAGAACAATACTTGCATGACCCTCTTTCCTTTTCCATATTTTGATGTTCTGATCATGAAGAACAATAGGCGCACAAGATTCCAAACCTCCTAGGAACCGGTGCGCAAGTCCCTTCTCTACGCACAGGTTACTTGCGTGACCCAACCAATAATTGTGCGACCCTTATCAATTTTCCATTTTACTATGTTCTAATCTTGAAAATTACTAGGTGCGCAAGTTCTCTCTCCTTAAGGTACACGGTGTGCAAGACTCTTGGCCAAAATCACTTTTTCTCCATTTGTCTATTTTCAGGCTCAAAAAATTTGGCAATCATTGGAAAATGGTGCCACATTCAATACTGTAATATACTTGACCTGTATGAGCACTTTGCTGGCAGAAATTTTGAACATCCTCTGAGGATTGACAACAAACACAATCCATAATCCAATTCATGCATAGATGACCATGGTTCCAACAATATCCCCATTTGGGTTTGTTGGCAATCAGAAAATAAATTTGATAGATCCCCATCCATATGAAAACCAAAAAACACAAGAATCAACTCAGCCAACACTCTATGTCTACGTGATCAATGCTCGATGTAGAAAACAAGAGAGGAAGCTTGAATTGGGTTCCAGTGTTTTGGAATTCTCAAGGACGCCAAAGAATCATTACATGACCTATGTATTCCTTCTCATCCTTCTCATCCTATCAATGACATAAATTCGCATCGTTTCATAGGAGAATTACATGCCTAAACATGACTAAATTTATTCTTTTCTCCCCCATTCACAATAAACCCAAAGACCGATAATGTTTTCAATGTTCATCTCAAACCATACTCCCCCTGGATAGTATCTACTCCACAAACCTACATAACATCCATATATAGATAAAAATAGTTATCATAATCGGGGAGAAGGGTATTGTGAAACTTTTTTATGCACTGGGTGGTGGCTAAACATCGAGGTTCAGCCGATGCTTCTCAAACATAGCCACTGACAGTTCCTTGGTTAGGATATCAGCCACTTGCTCATCAGTTCACACATGATCCATTCGAATCACCCCTTGCTCAAATTTTTCTTTGATAAAGTGATACCTAATTTCAATGTGTTTTGTACGTGAATGATGAACAAGATTATTTGTGAGAACAATTTCACTCTTGTTATCAGAGTAAATTACCATTGGTTGATTCACCTCATCACCAATATCTGTTAGTTTTTTCTTCATCCATAGCAGTTGAGTGCATGCCTTTGTGGAGGATATGTACTCAGCTTCAGCAGTACTAAGAGAAGTCCTTTCTTGTTTCTTGATCAACCAGCCAACACATTTCTTCCCAATATAGAAGGCCCCACCACTGGTGGAATTGCTGTCTACTACATCACCCGCCCAGTCCGCATCAAAAAACGCTGATAATTCACTGTTCCCGCCTGCAGCAAAAAAATAACCCAAAGATGTGTACCTTGAATGTACCTCATGATTCTTTTTACTGCCTCCATATGTTCCTCCTTTGGATTACTCTAAATGCGGGCCACAAGACATATGGAAAAGACAATATCTAGTTCTGTTGTGGTAAGGTACAGCAGGCTCCCATTGATCCTCATGTACATGGTGGGATCAACAGAGGCCCCCTCCTCATGATTTCCGTGTTTAGTTCCAACTGCAATCAGAGTTGAAATTGGTTTGGAGTCTTGCATATTAAACTTCTTCAACAACTCTCTTGCACACTTTTCCTGAGAAATGAAAGTGTAATACTTATTTTGAATCACCTGTATCCCCAAGAAACATGTGAGCTCCCCAATCATGGACATTTCAAATTCTGATTTCATATGATTGGTATATTAATCCACTGATTTATGCCTGCTTCCACCAAATATGATATCATCAACATAGACTAGAACCATGAATTGATCATTTGGAGAATTCTTCACATATAGATAGTGATCCACTCATCATATTTTGAACTCCATATTCTTGAGATAGGAGTCCAGGAGTGAATACCATGCTCATGGTGCCTGCTTCAAACCATATAGGGAATTCTTCAGTTTGTAGAACATTGTCTCATCAGTACCAAAGACAAAACCCAATGGTTGTTCAATGCATACTTCTTCTTCGAGTACACCATTAAAGAATGTTGTCTTGACATCCATTTGGTATACTTTATATCCTCATTGGAGTGCCATGGCAAGGAAAAGTCTGATTGACTCCAGTCTAGCCACTGGAGCGAAGGTTTATTCAACATCAACACCTTCAATCTGGGAATACCCCTTACATACCAGTTGACCCTTGTTTCTTATAACACTTCCATGGTTATCAAAATTGTTCTTGGAGAACCATTTTTTACCAATCACATTGTGACCTTCGGGTCTCTGGACAAGATCCCATGTCTGATTCTTGTCAATTTTATATAGCTCTTCCTTCATTGCCTTCTCCCAAGATTCATCCTTTGTAGATTCTTCAAATGAGGATGGCTCCATAACAGACAAAAATTAAGATTTCATGTTATTCCTCATCCTCCTTGTTTGTGTGGGTGCACTCCTATCCCCAATTATGTTAGATTGATCAATCTTTGCTCTATAATTTCTCCTGTGCGGTTCAGTTGCATTCTCTCCATCCATAGTATCTTCTTCATATTCTCCTTATGAATCAACATAATGATGTGACTAATGATTGTTTTGTACAACTTCCTCAATTTCTGTATTTGTGTTTTCTCTATTTTCACTTTCTTCCTCACTTTTGATCACATTAGAATATGATTTCCTTGAACCATTTGTGGTTTTTTATTCAATTATCTTAACATCACTGCTTACTACAATCCTTCCTAATCACTTGTTCAAACACTTGTAGGATTTGCTGTTCATTGGATACCCAAGAAGAATTCCTTCATCAGCATTGTCCCCAAACTTTTCTTGATTTCCTTCTTCCTCACTTTCGATCACATTAGCATATGATTCCTCCGTTTAAGGGATGTACCATTTCAACTATGTTTTGTGAATTAGTCCCCATTAGGGAATATAAATGTTATTTATCAGTTGATCTCGTCATCTTACCCCCGATTGAATTTGATATAATTCTTGGTATGGATTGGATTTCGGACAATGATGAAAAACTTTATTGTAAGAATAAAGAGGTTACGATTTTCGATGAAAATAAGGAGTACATTATATTTAGAGATGAAACATCACCAACTGATTCTATTCTAGATCTACCCCAGTAGCGCAACTGAATTCATTTATAGGGGATCAAGAGAATGAAATAACTATGGGTGAGTAATATAATGTTCAAATAGAGGATGTACTTATTGTGAAAGAATATATTGATGTGTTTCAAGAGGATTTACCTGGACATCCTCTATAATGATAAATTGAGTTTTCCATTGATTTAATTCTTAGTTAAAGGCCCATATAAAATACTGCTTATAAAACCACCACTATGGAAGTAGTGGAATGAAATAAACAACTAGAGGAATTGAGGAATAAAGGATTTATTCACCCTAGTGTTTATCCATGGGGTGCCCCTATTCTTTTTATTAATAAGAATGATGGATCTATGGGTTGTACATTGACTATAGGGAGATCAATTCTATAAATAAAGAAATAGTATCACCTACCTTGTGTTCATGATTTATTCAATCAACTTAATGGAGCTCAATATTTATCAATGATTGAACTTTTCTCTTGAAATCATCAGTCGTGTGTGAAGAATAAAGACATTCTGAAAAGAGTATTTTGAACAAGGTATGGGCATTACGAGTTTATAATAATGAATTTTGGATTGAATAATGCACCCTCTATTTTCATAGAACCAAGGAATAGAGTTTTCAAGGATTATCATGATGAATTTTTGTTGGTATTTATAGATTATATCTGGGCTTACTCCAAAATATATGAAGACCATGAAAATCACTTGCGCGCTATTCTGAAAATCCTCAGAAGAAATGAATTAAATGGGAAGTTTAGCATGTGTGTATTTTGGCTTTAAGAAATATCTTTTTTGGTCATATTATCTCTATGTATAGAATATTTTTTGATACTTATAAGATAAGATCAATACAATAATGGCTAGCACCGACGGGTATAACTGAGTTATGCAATTTTATTGGTCTAGAAGGTTATTGTCGGTGTTTTTTCTAGAATTTATCCTGATTGGCTAACCCATTATCCAAGAACACACAGAAAGGGGTTAAATTTTTTTGGGTAAAAGAGTGTAATAAATGTTTTGAAGAAATGAAGAGAATATTAGTCAATGCTCCTATCTTGACTCTACCATTAGGGAATGATGGGTTTTTTTATTTATAGTAATGCTTCAATGAAAGGACTTGGTTGTGTCCTTATGAAAAATGATAGGGTTATTGAAAATGCATCACGATAATTAATAAATCATGAAAAAAACCATCCCACTCATGATATTGAGTTAGCTGTTATAATCATGGACTTGAATACACAAAGACACTATCTATATAGTGAAAAATTTGAGATATATACTGATCACAAGAGATTGAAGAATATTTTCTCACAAAAAGAACTCAAAATGAGGAAAAGATGATGGATTGAACTACTCAAGGATTATGATTTCACAATACCCTACCACTTGGGGAAGGAAAATAAGGTGGAAGATGCTTTGAGAAGAAAGGATCATGGATTTATGAACAAGATGAGAGTTTAAAGGGATCCTATGTTCATGGATCTAGTAATGATTGATATGGGAATAATCATGGAAGGTGAAAAATCAATACTTTTTCAAATAGTAGATAAACCATATTTACTTGAGAGGATAACATGTTATCAGACTGATGATGGAGATTTTAAAAAGAAAATTAATACTATAAACGATGGTAGATTGATCGACATCATATATTAAGATGTGTTTCTTAATTTTGGGAAGAGGCATTGTGTTCCTGACATACCTGATCTAAATTTTTTTTTTGATGATGATCATAACTACAATTTCTCTATACACCCTGGTAGCACTATGATGTATATATAATTGAAGGAACATTTTTGGTGGGACAACATGAATAGAAAGATTGTGGATTATGTGTCAAGATGTATGGTTTGTCACCAGGTGAATGGTGGAAGACAACATCATAGAGGAGTCATGCAACTTATTCCAATATCTGATTGGAAAAGGGATGATAATACGATAGGCTTTTTCATGAGAATTCCAAATACTCCTAGAAGGAATGATGCAATATAAGTCATTGTTGATCGTCTTACCAAGTCAACAAATTTTCTTGCTATAAGAGAAGATTTTCCACTTGAACATTTAGCATGAAAATATATTAATGATGTTTTAAGAATTCATGAAGTAATCCTATTGATTATTTCTGATCATGATCCCCATTTTACATCAAGATTCTGGAAGAGTCATCAGAAGGCCTTGGATACTGAACTTCATTTGAGCACTGCCTACCACCCTCAAACTGATTGACAATCGGAACAAACAATTCAAACCATTGAAGACATATTGAGATCATTCTCACTTGACATTCAAGGTATGTGGAATCATTATTTAGAAATTATAGAATTTTCCTATAACAACATCCTCAATTAAAGTATTCAGATGGCCCATATGAAGCATCATATGGAAAGAGATGTCAGACACTATCTTTATGGGATGATGTTGGCGAATGAAAACTCGTAGGGCCAGAACATGTTGAGGAAAAAATGGAAATGGTGATGATTATCCAAACCCAAATCAATGAAGCTCAAAGTATGCATAAAAGCTATGTCAATAATTGAAGGAAGGATTTGGAATTTCAAGTAGAAGATCATGTGTTCTTGAAGGTATCTTAATGGAAGGGTGTTATAAATTTCATCAAGAAGAGTAAATTAAGTAATGGGTACATCATACCTTTCTAAATTCTAGAAAAAATTAGTGTTATATCTTATCGTTTGGCAATGCCGACATGTCTCTCCAATGTTCATGATGTGTACCACATATCATTATTGAGAGAATACATGCCAGACCCAATGAATGTACTCACATATGAGGAAATTGAACTATAACCTGATCTATCTTATTGTGAAGAGCATTTCCTGCATCTTGATACTAGAGAACATGTGTTGAAAAACTGGACTATTTCTTCGGTAAATGTTCTATAGAGAATTCATAAGATGGATAAGGCAACATGGGGACCCGAGGAAGTTATGATGAAGAACCAACTAAATATATTTATGTAGTAATATTATTGAAATTTAAAGGATTAAATTATTTGAAGTTGTGGAGAATGTAACACCCCAATTTCCATAGTACGCTTCTCTTTGAATAATACAACAGCTTGCGTTGTAGGCAACTTCAAGTTATAGCACACCACGACCAATCAAACAAACCATTATGAATAGTAATACCCCCCCTTTTGACATTTTATCAATTTTATTTTTCAAAATTGACCTCATTTTAGGATTCATAATATCAAAATTTAGTTAGGGGGTTGTTTTGGTAGTTTTCCGAAAACTTTCAATTTTTGATGAATAGTGAAAAACATTATGTTATTGTTTAAAACCGAATTTTTTATTTATATAATTAGTTATTTTATTTAAATTTATTTTAGGTAAAAATAGATACATAATACCTATATATGTTCAATGTAATTCATTGGTGTCATTTTATAATAACATCATATATATACAACTTTATTTAACTTTTTATCGTCTTTTACCCACCTTTAGGCAGATTTTCAAATTTGCATAAAATGTAAATTTACCACATCTATGAATTAAATTTCAAAAATTTGGGAGACACAATTTACATCAGTAAGTAAAACGTGGTTCAATATGATGAAAATAATTTTTGTTGAATAGTAACATTTGACTTTTATTTACCACAGTTATATGTAAATAGGGTAATTAAACATATAAAATGATATATTATTTAACCCAACACATTAATAATTCTATTTGATAATTTTATTTATATGGAAATAAACTTTAGGAATAATATACAATCCTTTTGGTCAAAATGGATTAGATTAGAACATTTATTATTAATTTATTTAAGGAAGAGTTAAAAGTGTTTATTTCAATGTTTAATAACTAAACAATTTTTAATAAAAGGTAATACAGAAAATAAATTCAACTATAAATATTATTTAGAAGCCTAAAACAATTTCATACATAATCGTATTTTATTTTTAAATTTTAGACATTAAATGAATAAATTTATTAATGACACAATGATGATGTAGTTATTACCTTATTATTCAATGATTAAAAAATTGATATTATAAATATTAATATAATTGTAAATTGAGACTTTTGTTGAATTAAAATGATTTTCAAATTTAATATTACATTTTAGGTTTGATTAAATAAACATTATTCGAAGTGATAAAGTTGTTGTGATTTTCACAAAAATGAAATAACAAATAGTTTCAAACTAGACATAAATCAGTTTTTTCAAAAAACAATACTATATTATTAATTGTTATAATGTTCCTAAAAATATAATTTTCATAAAATAAACTTATATAAGGTTATATATATCAATAATGTACCACTTTTGGTTCACTTTTCTTTTTATAGTATGTTTATTAACAATTTATTATAATAATACAAGAATACATGGGAAAAGTTACACTATTTGACTTTGAGTTAAATCTAAAATATAAAGTTAATATGGTGATATAAACTTATATAAAACCTTTTGGTTGAGATGTTTTCGACCAAGCCCCACCATAGTCATGAACTAATTTTTTTGGAAACATTATAAACTGAATATGATTGTATAATAAAATAATATTTCATGTTTTTCCTAAAGTGACCCTCACCTCTCTTATAAAACGGTACATTCCCTTATCTCAAAATAACACCACCAACGCCATTTGGATCAGCTAAACCATGCTCAAATACCCTCCCAACCACCCTCACGTTGACCTAGAGTCCTTACATTGAACGTAAATCCAACCTATGGAGCCCTTTTGATAAACTCAAAAGGAAACACCAGAAGATGTGGTAATAGTTCCCCCAGCTCTTTCAATGTTCTTTTCTTCTTCCACATCCTCTTTCTTTTTTATTTCCATACCAAAATAATAACACCATTACCCTATACATTTTGTGATGTTATTATAAATATGGTACACCCATATTCATTATTCTATTCATCCTATGAATCATAAGTAACTATACGTGCGTATGTACGGTTTACCATCTCCACATTATGTTGTAGTTTGTTATTCAAAAGATTCATTATTTGGATGAGTTTAATAATAAGTATAAATGATGTCAATTATAAATATAATATGTTAAGGATTATTTATATAAGATATTCCATCCAATTACGCATGATTTCACAATCAATAGAATGATATTGCCGCTCGTGCGTACATACAGATTACCCCCTCCACAATCTTTATGAAATTCATTCCCCATCATAACCATTCAAGAATAATTTCCATGTTATGATTAAAAATAATCTTTATGAACATAATATAATTCTGTATATTAATCCAATACAACATATCCACAAGAAGCATTGATTACATGACCAATCATATAAAGATAAATGAATCAGTTAACACCCCAAATGATGATACTACTAAAATATTATTAACAAATCAATATTAGAAGATCATATATGATATAATATTTATGTATTTGGTTATTTTATAATTCAATAACAATGATTTAACTATTATAGTTTATGTTAATGTACTTTCGATCAAGGAATTTTACAAGGTAAGGGTTAATTCTACAATCTCATCATTATATAAGGTTGTTTAAACATGATTATCTACTAGGTCTTCTTAATCATCCACAAATGTCTTTCTTATAAATGTATATCAAAACATTTTTTCTATTTATTAAACTTGTGTTAAAAAAATTTATACCCTTTTTTTAACTTTAATAATTTTTTCAAATGAATCCTTCCGTTGTTTTCCAAACAAGTTTCTTTACGGCCTTTTAGACAAAATTATGGAAAGCATGATTTTTTACTTATAAAGCGAGTGAAATTATTTTCCACCGTTATAACATCTTTGAAGAATTCCATACAAGATTATAAGCATACTTTCAAAATAAATATTTTCTTTTGTAATTATTTGACTTTTAAATTATTTCAAAATAGAATGCATTATTTATCTCAAATGGATTTGATTTCATTTATGTCAATATACTTTGGTGGATTTTACACTTATTTAAAGTAGATTTTTTATGATACAAACCATCCATATTTTATTGAAGGTTTTGTGATATTTTCTACTGTGGATGTTTTATTTTTATATCCTTCATGGTTTATGTATAATGTATTGAAATTTCGTATGATAGTTTTAATATGAATGTGTATTTTATGTTTCATCCTTTTAATATGAGGAATGCATTGAACTTAGTAAGTGATGGGTGGAGCCCGATAAAGCTCCTCGATTCTTCTATAGGACTCATGAGACGGACTTGTGTCTTGGCATAAGTCCTTTTCAAAATCTTATTTGTAGTCTTGGCATGATTCCTTGACGATGTGGTTATGAATTTCGACATTATGAATTTCCATTAATATGAAATTCACTATTGATATTGCATGTGATTATTTGACTAATAGAATATCCATATGAATAGATAAATATAATTATATGATTTATATTTTCAATATTATAATAAACTTTAAGATTAAAAGGCTTCTTTTTTAGTCTTATACACTGCCTTAAATGTTTATTCTTATTTATGAATGTTTCTGCTATATTTTTATCCTTACTAAGCATCTAAGCTCACTCAATTCTATGTTTTTTCATTGGATGTGAAGATGTGTATTTTGACTGACCTAATGGGATAGTATAAGGGATATGAATGTGATCAAAGGAGACACAATGTTGTTGATTTTCATTTCATAATGTAAAGTAAAACTTATGTGTGTATCTAGTTCTTACAAGGTTACTAAACAGATTGGTATATCGAGATTTGATGCCTTGTGATCATGACAATGTTATGTAATATTGCACTGACTATAGGTAACTAGGGTTGGGGCCTTAAAACCGATAGAGATCAAGGATCAGTAGGAAAGAATATTTTGTGGGTGGTTGACTCCTCGGATGATAATTTAGTGGCTACATGAGAATCTTCAAGAGAGAATATGGTTGAGTGAGGATCATATTCGGGCTTAGTTCCATCGTCTATTTGAGTATCCCATGTTTTGGATTTTAGAGGTTGTAAAGATCAAAGGTGGGGAGAATGTCACATCTTTTATTTTTTTCAGTATTATTTTTAAATATTATATGGAATGGTTTTGAGACCAGGTGATGAGACGATGTGTGATTCCAATGCCCATTTTCCCAACATAAATGTTTCAAAAATATTAATATTTTATTATCATGTGCATATAGTTTTCATAATAAAAGAGGAATATTTCATAACGGATTTTCCAGATCAAAAATTCGGGGGGAAAATTGAGTTCAAGATAAAGATTTACCCTATGGCATGATGAAACCTTAGTCAGAACGGGTTGTTTGTGGAAAAATATTTGTATGATATATGTGAAATCAAAAATAATTTAAAAAAATAATTTTTTTGATGTACTGGATGATAATATTTATGAATATTATTATGGAGTATTTCGACGGATAGCCACATAACCTTAAAAATCATGAAGAAAAATTATAGAGGTCATTGAAGATTCCCTATCAAGAGATGGTGAAGGATTATGGATAAAAGAATGATGCACCATAGATGGAATAACCATGCCTTCTGTGAGGACAGATTGACCATTTTTAATTATAGAGAAATATGAATCAAGGTAGGGATTTTGATTCAATATTTTCATCCCAGTTTTGGATTCTTACGATGTATGTGGACCCATCCATGAATAGATAATCCCATTGATCGATCATATTTTCATGTGGAGATTTTTTGGGGATGTTATGGATTTATTTTTTGTCATTTTCTTGCCCAGATCCTTCAATTGAGATCATTGGATAAGAAAAGTTGTCAAAAAATTATAAACCTTTATTATTGAAATTTTTCCACCACTTCGTTTAATTCTTCAATGTTGGAACCATGAGGTTCCCAACTCATCATTTTTGGGTGGCTCCAAACATGATCAGACCCACTAAATTATAGAGAACTGATAAATGAGTATGTATCTCAATAGATGTTGACCCAAGGAGCTGAGATATGTGATCGTTCAATTTTTCATGAATCATAAGAGGTTCAGTGGCCCGTGGAAGGGGCCATCAATGTAGAATCGGTGACCAGAGGGTGAAACTGACAACCAGTGGTGGATCCACATGTGGGGGTGTGGCAAGAAGATGTTTTAACGACATTCATGCGAGAAGATGGTGGAGATGGTGACCTAGTTGCAGTGATAGTCTAGTAGAGGTAGATGTCATGATGGAAGGCCTTGGTTTCAGGCTGAGAGGATTAGGCCTTGTAGAGTGGTTCCAAGAAGAGTGAGATGAGTGTAAAGGGCCCATATAGAGTGGGTCTGGCCATGGGGGGCTGGCCCATATGGGATGGGTTGGGCCATGTGGGTTGTTATAAGAACTGGGTTGGAACCTAGTCAGACCTGAGGTTACATAGATGAAGGAAGCCACGGTCATCTACCATAGTCGACCGTGAGCCCCAACAACTTATGGTGTCGTGAGGTGCATGGACCATGTAATCGCCGTGATGATCGACCGTGTGTGCAATGACCATGCTGTCAGTCGATAATCTATGATAGTATTTTGGACCTACCATAGTGGTAGGTCCACAAGCCGGGTAGTCTTGAAGGATGTTTCTATCAAACTAGCATATCTAAAAAATAGAGCACCCAAACGATGAGCCATCTAGGACATTGAGACCTTGAAATTGATATTTTTATTTTGGGACAAGTGGTGAGATTTTAGTGTAGGCCCATAAAAGTTGAGAGAATTACCTTTGTCCTCCCATAGTGGGTTTAGTAATATATTATGTCCACATCATAAAATTATAATCCCCTCTATATATCATGTCTTATATAGTGTTTGGTATCCCTACCAGAAACCAGAGTGTCATCCTGTATCACCCCTAGAGGAGTTTGTGGAATCGTATAGCCTCCTTGAGCAGTGAGCCAAACCTCCATCTGGAGGATATATTTAGTAGGTTTATTGGTATCCATGAGTGTGTTTGGGTATGATCCAATATGTAGTGGGTTGATACAGATTGTGTATGTGGTTGCACCAAATGAGTATGGGTGCGATATGGGGTGTCCCCTAGTAAGTTCTATGAATAACATATTTTATGTCTATCATAGTCTTCATTGACCAATATGTCCTCCTTTGGAGTGACCAAATGTGTGAGACCTCTCTGTGAGTGTCTCTCATGATATCATGACTCGATGAGTGAGTTCTCCTAGAATCTGGGTTCTTCGATCAGAAACATGTGGCTGGAAGTTGGTGATGACCTCATGATGGAATAATATTTCTCATGAGTATATCTAGATATTATTCTTATATATATTGTATAAATATACTAGTGTATAGTGGATTGTATGTTCATTTGTCGTATTACATTGTGGTATTCTTTTTTGGTATTCCATTGTCCCATTATTTTGTGGTATTTTTTTGTGGTATTCCTTTGATATATTGATTCTCAATTTTGCGGTGTCCTACTGAGAATTGATATACTCACCCCTGCATTGTATTTTCCCATAGATGTCATGTCTTTTGAATACGATCGACCGTTTGATGACGTCCAAGGTAGACCATGATAGAACGTTGCTTAGTGAGATGAGATAGACCGAGGTGTGTTCCTATGGATTTCATAAATTAGTCCCAGAACTATTATTTCCAGGTTATATTTGTTTTACCACACCTTTGAAGTGGGATTGTATTTGGAAATGTTTACATTCTAGTAATTTGACTTTTTACCCTATTATGATATATTAGTGTTACACATGCACTTTTTAGTTAGTGGTTTTGACATTTCATCATTTTATGGGCTTGAAGATGTGTACGTGCATACACGTACATAGGAAATTCCTCCCATGAAAGTGATATACCCACTTAGTGCAAGTCTGTTTTCCCTAGCCAGTTGGAGGTGGGCATGGGGAGTCACAGAACAGGCCCCACTAGGGCCAGTCTTCATATACCTTATTAGCCATTATTCTTTAAAACATAATAACATAACATATCCTTACATGTGAACTACCATATCCACCAGGATATATGAATCATCTTTCATATAAGCATTTAAAAGATGATTATATATATATATAAAGAATATATATAAATTTATATCATTATAGAAATTCTATAGATGATTGAATCATGATAAATATGCTTGGATAAAAACTATAAATTGAATCTTACATCTATAATGAAATATTTTATACTCAAAAATAGAAATTTTAATAATTTAATATTATTAAATAGGTGTTTACATGTTCTAAATAGATCATGTATTATTTTATAATTCTATATATAGATCATTTATTTAGGTATAATAAACTTTTATTTTTTAAACAAGAGGCTTTTTGTAATAACAATGACATTGATACATGTTGTAAGGGTTTAATTCTTACTTTCTTCATTATTCAATATTTCATATGTTTATGTTTCCATTAGGGGAATTATATGATATTTATATCTTAAAATTTTTATTTTATTCTCCAATAGTTATTTATAGACATAAATATAGTTCTTATCATTTTCATATCTCTATGATTTTAAAATTATGTAAGAATTATTTGTACGGGAAATCCACATTATTTTGATTTTGGCAGAGAATAGTTTTCTTCTAGATACTTATTTTACTTAAATAATTTTCATTATTTTTTTAATATTCACTAATTATTTATTAAATTCATTTATACCTGTGATTTAAATTTTTAATATTTTTTTCAAAATAAACATTCTTTTCATTTTGTGAATGATAAACTTCTTAAAAATTGTTTGAACAAAATATTTATTCTAACATAACCGAAAAAATTGATTTTTCATCCATCATGAATACTCTTTTGATAAAGTTAGCCATTATGAGTTTCCAGTGTTAATTTCTATCAATGTGTTTTTTATAAAATTTTATTTTATTTTTAATTTCATATAATATATTTCAAATTAAATGCATATATTCTTCGTGAAATCATCCAGGTTTATTATAAATTCATTGTCTTTAATGTCAACATATATTGATGAAACATATTCTTCATCGAGGGTATACTCTAAATATACCAATTAAAATATTTCTCTTGATTTATTATGATTTAATTCATGTTTAAAAATATTTGATAATCATATTTTATTAATTTCAGTAAGGATTTTTTTGATTGTTATGAAATATTTATTTATTTAATTATTTAGTAATATAATGAATGTTTTGGAATTAAAAATTGATAGATGGTGATGAAAATTAAATATATCCTTGTTTAATTGGTTAGTCAATTGTGAAAAAGGTGTGGTATTTTGAAAAATTATTACCCATTTATGTAATAATTCTTATCTTGATTCCTTGATAGTAAGATGAAGAAGTTTGTACACCTTATAGAACAATGAATATGTAATCACGTGTTCATTTTGTTTTGGTTCCCTAATACATCAAAAAGTATTATATGACATATATGAATGTATATTATAGAGAGAAAAATAATGTTCTCAAATAAAATACATTGTATTTTATGATCACATATTTAATGTGATCTTCGATAATATATCAACGTTTTGAAGGAAATTAAAAAATTTTGTCCATCGGTATGTGATCAACTACATATTGTTCCTATGTAATCATGTATTTACAATATTTAGGATACTATGTTTGGGGATGTTATATTTTTTAATTATAGAAGATAAGTGGGACCCTTAAAAACTTTGGTTAAAAATACTTAAAATTGAGAATGTAACAATATGACAGATATTAGGGATATATCTATGTATTATAATATCATTAATCATTCTTAAAGTAGAAATTTTGTGGATTTCCTAAAAAAATATATATCGGGATACTAGAATTTAGATACACCTATGATAGAGCTACACCTAGGGTTAACAACTGAAAATGTTTGGTATTTTTTATTAACTTGATCATCATAGGTGCATAATGAGTGGGCCTAAGACTAAACACCTTGCTAGTCACACTTAGGAGATATTCTTTGGTTTATTCATAATTTCATAATAATTTAATTATAAGTGTTGAAAAATATTTTTATGGTCTGAATATATTACCATGGATAAAATTCTTATGGTTTTGATATTATCTATGAATAAAATTTGAATTTATGTTAACCATCCCACCTATTATATAATTATAAATTATTATTTGGAATGTTATGATATAATATAATGTCTGAAATTATTTATATGTTTAGAATATCATATAGAATATATAACATATCAATGAATGCATTATATGTAGATATTTCCCTCTTGGTAATGATGATGAATATGGAGATGGAGGTATAGAATGAGATGATCAAATTATTACTATATCGGGTAATATGAATCATATTAGGACTGATTATCTTAATTATATGGGGTAACATAAACATCCACAATATGGGTTAACCCTGTTAGATTGTTTCATGTTATAATAATGTCTTTCAGTAAATTTATCCATAAATCCCATAGTACATGAGTAATAAATAAGTTTAATAGATAAAATATTTTTTTCCTTGGAATGTAATCCAAATGAACATGATGTTATAAACGTTTATAATCTCACATGGGATGTAGTTTTTTTTAAGAAGGCATATGACATTAATGACAAATATCAGCAGAAGTACACATGCTAAGCCAAGAAGGGAAATTGTCCAACCAGAGTGGGTTAGAATCAAAAGGTCCTGAGGACACAAGTTGATGGGCCATGTTGTTTCCTTCCCTTTTGGTGAAGGAGAAGGTACGATATGAGAAGCATTGGAAAAGTGAGAGAATTCTATTGATGATGATGCCAAAAGACTAGAGGTCATTGTCATTGTGATTAATAGAAACGATCACGGTGAGGCAATCAGACTCAATGATGATATTGTCCCATCCACATTCAAAAGTGAGCATCAAACCAGCAAGGATGGTTGTGGCCTCAACAACTTCCGGTTCCCAGAATGCCTGATGTGGTTCATATTTAGCAGCAATAATACGCCCCATATGATTTCGGGCAAGGAGGCCATGGGAAACAATCCCATCCTTCGGAAGAGACCTATCCACATTAAACATGTGGATCCCTTCCGTTGGGGGATTCCAGTGGGCGGGATGGGAGGGGTGGACACCCAGTAATGAAAATCCATTGTGGCCTTTCCAGCTCTCAATCCATGAAGTGGCCTGGTCAATCCAGAATTTGGTCAGTATGTGAGCTTGATTAAAAACAGCATTCTTACACCAGACCCAAATAATCCAATCCATGGTGTAAAGTGAGCCCACATCCGCCGAAGAGAGAGAGGTGCACCAACGTGTCAGCAGATCGGGAAGGTCAGAGGCCAATGCCAGCAAAGCAACTGAACTCGGACCCAATGATTCCAAATATCCTTCGCTCCCAGGCAGTAAATAATAGCATGTAGAGGAGTTTCTGGAGAGTTCGGGTAGAAATGGAAAAAACGGTACTGGCCATATGTCGGTAAACAATAAGGCTTGTTGTTGGGAGAATCCCGAAGAAGCCTGCCACAAAAATTGGCGAATTTTTTGGGGGACGTTGAGCTTCCAAATCTATTTCCATGGTCCCCCATCTCGGATGACTGAGTGGATTCCAATAGCATGTCTGTAGCCAGATCTCACTGTGTGTTCACCCGAGATGTCATTGATCCAAAAAGGATGGTCAGGGCCTGCGTCTGGTACCCAGGGAACGCTAAGGATAATTCTTTGATCTCTTTCATTGAACCAATCATGGATCTTTTCCACATCATAGCCCTGTCCCTGGTCGGAAAGTAGGCAGCTGACAGTGGTGTCTTCAAGACCTGGTTGGGTAGGGGATGTAGCCCGCAGACCATCCTTATCAATGTGCTAGGGGACAGTCTAGATTTTGACAGATGAGCCATTCCCAATACTCCAGCGCAATCCTTTATCCAAGATCTTTTTATCCCCCCAAATACTTCTATAGAGGAAGCTAGGGAGGGGACCAAGAGAGGAGGCATGAATTTCCATGTGGGGAAAGTACATATCTCGTAGAACTCGCGCACATAGAGATGATGGGAGGTTAAAAAGGTTCCATCCTTGCTTGGCCAAAAGCGCGTCGTTGAAGAGAGGAAGATTCCGAAACCCCATCCCACCCTCTGATTTGGGCTTGCATAGGCTCCCCTAGGCCATCCAATGAGGTAGATTCCTGCCATCGTTCTTCCCCCACCATAAATTAGCAGTACGTGTGTGGATCTAGTCAATGATGGTCGTCAATATTTTAAAAAGGGACATAAAGTAGCTAGGGACAGATTGGATGACAGCTCTGATGAGGGTCTCTTTTCTAGCTTTAGAAATTCATTTTGGGGTCCAGCCGTGAATTTTTGCCTCAATCATGTCCACAATGGATGCGATGATTTTTTTTGGATTGGCCAATCACTGTGGAAAGCCTGAGATACTTTTAATTTTTATCAACCATATGGATGCCAACTGATGCGAAAAGTTCATCCCTCTTAGCAAGAGGCCCCCCTACGTTAAAGGAGATTTTTGATTTTCCATGGTTGATTGTTTGGCCAGACGCCCTCTCATACTGATGAATCGCTTGACAGATATCCTGACATTCATTAATTTTAGCTCTAGAAAAAAGGAGACAGTCGTCAACGAAGAAGAGATGCGACACTAGAGGGCTAGATCAGTAGACATTTTCCCCATGAATAGACATAGAAGAAACAACCATGGAAATAAGATTAAAAAACACACCAGCCACCCGGATGAAGAGAAAAGGGGAGAGGGGGTCTCACTGACAAAGGCCTCAAGATGGGGAAGACTCTCTTGTAAGATCCCCATTGACCTTGATTTTGAAAGAGACGGTCGAGAAACAGTGCATTACCATATCTGTCCATTTTGCACAGAGACACATTTTCTTCAAAAAGACTCTTTAGAAGTGCCATTCCACTCTATCGTAGGCCTTGGTAATATCCAATTTCCAGGCCATGGTTCCTCTTTTCGTAGTGGAGTGTGATTTCATAGAATTAAACACTTCATGAGCCACAATCTCATTATTAGTGATTAGTCTCTTCACCACAAAGGTTCTTTGATTTTTAGAGACAATATCAAGAAGCCAAGGTCGCAGATGATTGACAAGAAGCATAGAAAATATATTTTTAGAGACATTGAAGAGGTTGATAGGTCTAAAGTCAGGGAATTACAAAGGTTTCTTAATTTTGGGAATGAGGATGATGAATTTTTTAATGATGACCTTAATACTGGTATTATTAGCCCAGATATTTTTAATCATGTTGCAGATGTCCAGACCGATTATGTGCCAGTATTGCAGGAAGGAAAGGGTGTGGAACCCATCCGGTCTCGGAGCCTTAGTGGGATGAAGATGTGTTAGAGCCAGGAAAATCTCGTCATTTGTCACATCATTGGTGAGCTTCCTATTAATCTCTTCAGTGATCATCTGTCTGATGCATTCTTCCACCTCAGAAGACATGAAAGGGGTTCCTGTAGAGAAGATATTGTGGAAAAATCCTATCAAGGCCTTGTGGACACCATTGGTGTCAGAAACTTTGCTTCGGTCGGGTTTAGAGATGCAAGTAATAGAGTTTTTCCAGCATTTGGTTGAAGCTTTCTGGTGAAAATACCCGGTGTTAGCATCCCCTTCTTTAATATGGTTGTCGTGCGCACGTATAGACTAGAAACATTCCTTAACACGCAGAGCAGAATCCATCTCTCTTTGTGTGGCCCCAATCATAATTAGATTGTAATAGGAAGAGGGTTGTCTAAGGAGATTTCTCAATCTCTTTTCAAGGACTCCACAATCTCGGTCGGGGTTTCGGAATTTCTTATTTCTACATGACCTCAGATCGGATGTGACCTGTTGGAGGTTGAGCCAAACATCCTCGTCAGAACTCTTCCAGCTTGACCTAACCACCTCTTCACATTTCTAATCTTTTTATGAGAAGCACTCAAATCTGAAGGGTCTGCTGAATTGTATATTTCGTTCTCCTTGAGTATAGTCAATGATAATTGGATAGTGGTATGAGCAGTTGAGGGCCATGTGGTTGATATGATACATGCAAAAAATATTAATCCAATTGGTAGAGCCCATAAATCTATCAAGACACTCAGCGATACTGGTGCCTTATGAATTGCCTCGGAACCAAGTATATGAATTACCATAGTACCCCAGGTCTACCAGGTCTTCTCTAGAGACTGCTTCCCTGAAGTAAGAGATCGAAGCTGAAGGCTGGGGGGTTCCGCCCCTCTTTTCCTTAAGGAACATAATCTCCTTGAAGGCTGGGTTGTTCCGCCCCTCTTTTCCTTATGATGTTGATATTCTTGAGTATAAGACTACTGGAATAGGAAAATATTTCTTTGTATGAAGCTAGATATAAAATTTTTTCTAGGATTTATTTAGAATAAGAAAATTATCTAAAGAGTAATGTTGAATGGTTTTTGTTGGAATAAATCCAAACATTTCTTACGAAATGGTCTCCCCGATAATTTCAACATATAAGAATATAATATCATGTTATATAAAGAAATATAAATAATTATATAACTCTTATTACATCAAAGGAATGTAAGAGAAGAAGAGTATGACTGAGTACTTCATGAAGAAATCCTTTATGAAAGGGTGGAAATAGGAGAACATTATAACATGTGACATGTTTTGAAAGAATTAACCAAGAATATTCTTTAAGGGAAAATGAGTTTTATTAATGTGTGGAGAGAAAGACTTCCATGATCATGAATACAATGGTAAGTGATAAAACATGAATTTATAGTTATTTAATTATAATAAAATGGGGAACTATTCCAACCAATTCCCCAAATTTCTAGTCGTATTAACATACCAAAGGCCAAGGGGAGAAACATAATCTTATGAAGTTACTGATACTATAGATGATGTTTCATGTGATTTGTTGAACCATATATAAATCATAGATTCAGGGTTATATAAATATTTTTTTGTTTATGGATATATATATTATTTCTAATATTCAATGTTTTCTTATAAAATTAATTTTTTTTAAATCAAACTATGAAGGGATTCATCAATTAATAAACGTGGAGGATATATCATTGCAAAAAATACATGTCATTTAATCAATATTATAATTCAGGGGTGTTCCCTATTCAAAAGTTTTATTTTTATAACTATAGTCAAAATATAATGGAATCCATTATATGGATTGGCCTACAACATTAAATGTAAAAAAAATTTCTTAGAGAATGAGACATTGTTTTTTGATGAAGATTCAAAATTGAATATCTTTAAAAAGAACATCAATTTTTTGAATCATGTCTGGAGCCACATGTTGTAGCTCTATTTAATGAATTGCATAGAGAAATAGAGAAAATATAATCTATTCCTAGGAATGGTACCCTATTATAGAAGATGATCTGATTGTGAATGTATACTCTGAGGTTGTCTGTGATGAACTACCCTTAAATACACAAGAGATTGATGGTGAGGATTCTACTGAACACACCACTAATGTGAAACCTATATCTAAGAGTTACTATAGAATTGCCCAAATGTATCTATTTGAGTTATAGAAACTACTATATGATTTTTTTGATATGGATTTTATATTCCCAATTATTTTTTAATGGGGAGATATTATTATATTTTTGAAATACAACGAGGAGACCACAAAGTTTTGTATTTTTAATTGGAAAATTGATGCCATTATCAGGGAGAATAATTACCATATACCTTGTATTGATGTCTTGTTTGATCAATTTCATAAGGATCAATATTTTTAAAATATATACATTCATTCTACTTATAAGGAATTACGAATATGAACAAAATATATTCCAAAAAAAAGTTAAAGGGTAACAACTATATGATTTAGTAGTAATGCACATTGGTTTCACTAATTCTATTTCTAATTTAATGGATTTTATAATCAAACTTTTTAAAGAATAAATTGATTTTTTCTGTAATTTATTGATAAAATACTATTATAATCTATATGTTTTGAAGTGAATAATAGAAATTATTCAATATATTATAGAGGAGGAGTTATATAGGAAAGTTACAAACTCTGAACTATGTCGTTGGAATATTCCTGTTGTTTTATATATGATCCATAAATATAGAATATTAGTTAATTTTTCAATGAAAAAGAAGTTAAAGAATATCCTACTTAAAAATTACCCTATGTATGTATTTTTATTGGGATAAATGGTTAATATTAGTGTTTTTTACAACATCCCTAATTTGAAAACCACATAAAAAAGATCACATGCTATAAGAAGAGTTTATTATGAAAAGAAGAACACAAATAATGTTTTGAATGATTAAATTGGAGGTTGATCAAAATGTAGAAATGGAAATTACAATGGCGAATGGAATGTTTGTGATATATAGTAAAACATAAAAATAATTCTCATGGATGAGTCCATATGAATAATAATATTTTTTAGAAATGCATCATTGAAGCTAATTATCCATGGAAATAACTATAAAACCCATGTCATGAGTTAGTGGCCATAATTTTGTCCATGAAAATATAGGGGCATTATCTCTAGGGTGAAAAATATTATATATATATATATATATATATAATGTTATTGAATATTTAATTTCATTTATTTAGATTATCTTGGGGAATATAAAATTTCTAGAACTACTTAATTATTATGATTTCCCAATACACTACCACACAAGTAGGAAAATAATATCGATGATTCATTGAGTATGAACGATCATGGAGTTTTGACTAAGATGAGAACATTAAATGATTACTTTATTAGGGAATTAGTGATGTTTTATATGATATTTTTTATGTAAAGGTTAACATAACTACTATTTAAATTAATTTCAAAATATTCCCTAATGTAAATTTTCCATAGATTGATGAAATTATTTTACAAAATAAAATTAATCTGTTAGATGATAAGAAATTATAATATTTTATTTATTAAGATGGTGTGATAAATTTTTGGAAATTTGTCATATGTTCCATCCATAAAATTGAAAAAGACATAATTAGTATATAAAGATGATAACTAAAATTTATATCTTTATCCACCATCCATAAAAATTTAGACCATTTATTAATGAAATAAGGAGAAAATCACAATTATAATGGATTAAAGAAATGATGACAGAGGAAATACACATGAAAAATATCAACATATTCATGAGGAGGTATCCTATAATAAAACTATTATACAAGGGTTTTCCTATATACCCTATAGAGATAGATACTTTGAAACACTATTATCACCACAACTAGTGTACATCATATATTTTTGATTAATGTGACACATTTACCCTAATATGTGGACGATGATGGACTAGGTTTTGATAATATTTTCATAGAGAGAGTTGCATATGAATTAGGAGAATTTTTTGATCATAGATAGTTTTATATTTAAAAAAGTGATAATCTCCAAAAATAGTTAACCGTGTAATGGACTTTGTAATAAGGAAATCACTATGTCCATAAAATATACTGAATGTGATACATACAATCTCATTTTATTTTATACAATCCCCCTAAATGTGTTCCAGAATATAGGAAACATCATAATTAATATTTATCCCACTAAATAGAGGGTTCCAATGAACCCATAAAATAATGGTTGGAATCCTCATCATTAAAGGTAAGGGATCCCTCCCAACCATAACCATCCTTGTTGAAGAATCATGATCCCATGCTCGACATGATCTAGAGTATCCTCCTAATAAGGCATTTTAATTAGCACTCTAAATGAACCATAAACTAGTAGATATGAATATCACATGGTCCTTACATTCTTGAAAATTGTTCCCCGTGAAATGGAACCATGACTTTAAAAAATATAACTATAGATCACCATATATGATAGACTATGATGTTTCCATACCAATTCAACATTGTTCACCCCCACTCTACTTTAAAAAAATTATCATGGATATCTAAAAAAATTCAATGAAATATTAACCATCTACCTTATGATGATATCATCCATAGAGAAATACTATTTACAGATATCCAAAGCATAAAAATTATATTTTTGTGTAATTTTATTTAACCTGAGAGGCCCACCCCAACTCATCTTGATGTCCATTTTTCTAGAATGAATTCTGAAACACATTTTCAATGAAGCCTACAAATAAGGCTCCAATGAAAAAAATATTTCAATTTTAATGAACATTTTTAAAGATATAACATTATTGATTATCCATAATGGACTCAATGGACTTCATATGCTTAGATTAACGTGAGAATATTATTTTTTAGGTTGGGTATCTTAGGAATCTCAGATGCACCTCCAAACAATTTGAAATAGGATGATGATATTCTTGTTCCCATTGATCCACCTAGATTGGTGTTAATGATGTAGTAAATAAACATGTATCTTTTACCAACCCTTTAGTATTATCTATTTCAACACCCTTATGTCATCCCCACACATCCCACAATGAGTATTTCTTAGGGATACATACCTTCAAAAAACATCCATGGACAACATGGTATATAGGTATATCATGGTATCCACTACATTATTGATGTCGATTCACCATGATTGAATAGTTTTTCCATACTAGTCCAATAGGCCTTGTGGAACAACCCTTCAAAATGTGAATCCCAAGGGATGTTTATAAAAATCACAAAATTATAATTATAAAGTCTCCAATATGAACTAATTCCATATAGGTTATTGTTTAACAGATTTCAAAGTACCCACATTTCCTCTCTGTAATAGAATTTATATCTCTTTAGTACAATGTGGGGATCAATATTAATGAATATTACAGAAATTAGGTTAAAATATTTTCAATTATATCCAACCATGATCCATGTATTATATCAAAATTCTGGATGATTCTTTAAATGGATGTGGACATCGAGTTATAATTTATAACCATATATCACCTTGAAACTAATTTTTATACCACAATTATTATTCCAAAATTATAATATGTATTTTGTCCATGGTTGATTAAAATTCAATGTTATTGGGAATATTATTTACCTATATTGTAATAAGAATATATATAGATCCCATTCTGTTATTTAAATAGTACTTTTTGAAGCTTTATATGGAATGATTTTTCATATTCCATCTTTTTGGGAAGATATTGGTGATAATAATCTTATAATAAATGATCTTAGGGTGGTGATAACAATATGAAAAATGAATATTAAGAATCATATAATGAAATATCAATGGAAAAATAGATATGGTGAATAAAGAATGAAGGATTTGTAATTTCAAGTTTCAAATAATGTTTTATTCGGTGTATCGCTGTTGAAAGGTGTTATATGGCGTTATAGTAATGGAAAAAATAGTCCAAGGTATCTCTAGAATTTTAAAATTATAGAAATAATTGGATTTATAGCTTACCAATGGAGATTCCACACAACATCTCTAAATTTTATAATGGTTTACATATCTATTTTTTGACAAAATAAATCACATACACCTTCATATTATCACCTCTAAATAAATATAATTGGAACATGATTAATGTTAGAGTGAAGTTCTTATATAGAATATTGAAACTATTTAACATGTTGTGTTGGATCAAATAACTCAGTTTGTGAAAGTAATTTGGAGAAATCATAATATATAAGCGATGTTGTCGAAACCGAAAGACATTATGATGATGAAAAAACATATATTTATACTATTTTATTTTGGAAATTTAAAGGATGAAAATTTTGAAGAATGGAAGAATGTGATACCCATGATTAAATTATAAAATGATTTTCTATTTCGATAATCAATAGAAAAACCCATAAAAATTTATTCCTGAATTATATTAATACATAAATTATGAATTTTTATAAATTTAATTTCCTTAATTTAATCACATTTTTTAAATTATCATGTCAAAATTATTTTTAGGTGTATTTTCGAGATTTTTTCAAAATAGAATATTTTTTGGTGGATAGTTAAAATGGATTATTATACCAAAACTATCAATTTAATGATGTTATAATGATATAAGAATCACATCAATGTACCTGAAACATTTTATTTATTCGACACATATATATTAATGATGCTATATAATTCCTTTAAAAATAAATTTTGAAGTTTGAAATATTTTCTCTCCAATTAATATATCTATGTAATGTTTTTTCTATATAAAATATATTTTTCATTAATAAAAAAAGTAGGGTATTTAATATTGTAATATTTTTACATACATCTATAATTATTTTTTAAATTAATGTACACATTATTTAAAAAATCTATAACTATATTATCTATTTATATTATATTGTTTTTATAGAATAAATATCTTATATATGATTGAGGGAATTTTGGTGCACAAATTTTAAAATGATTTAAATATTCCATCAAATTTTAATGAACTAAATTTTTACTAAAACAATGATTTTTTATATAAATGTAATATTTAGTTCATATAAAAACGTTTCTATAGATGATGGTGCAATAGATCCCAAGTTTTTTAAAATTTGACCATTGTATTTTGTTACAATATTGTCTATAACGATAAAACAATTTGGTTTAATATTAGTATAAAAGATAGTTTTTAAAAAATATACTTTATATGAGTATTTAGTTTTCATAGAAATACTTCAGTTTTTGTTTCTAGACATACATTTTGTTGTTTTATGAATTTTTGTTTTTATAACTCTCTTAGTTTTAATGTTTAATTTTTAAACGCATGTTTCACTAGTTTAAAATACTATTCAATTTATTTATTCTATACAAACTATATATCAATACAAAAACTATTCGTCATACCATGATGTTTTATCTATTTGATAATTCGAATAAATAATCAAACAATGCATTATTTTGGAATAGTTAAATCCAAATTTCTTAAAGCATAATTATTATAAAAATTATATGTTTTTGTGAGAATACATTTCACCCAAGTTTTATTAGTAAACCATCAATCTTATGAACAATTTCAATCAAGTTTATTTCTAAAATGATGTTGAATTTTATTTTTTAATTTTTTTTCAAGATTATATTTAGTTTCCTTATGAAAATGTTTTTGACGGAGGAATGTTATTTTATAATGGTGTGAGTGCTACTTATAAAACATAGAAATTTTAATCCGACCAGACCAATTATTTTTTATGGATCTAGTTATGATTATTTAAATAATAATATTAAATCTTATATTATTAATACTATAGTTTAAAACATTACCATGCTGACAGGAAATAAATATGTTCCTAAGAATGATGTAGTTTAATATTTTCATGTAAAAAACAATAATAGATAGTAAACCATAATGTTAAAAATACAATTTGTTGATAAATGTACAAGAAAATCAACAACTATATATCCTCATTTCAAGTAAAAAATTGAAATTAGAAAAATATAGAGATAAATTTATTTGGAACATACATTTTTTTGTAAACTCATATGTCAATGCTTAGATATGACTATAAAGATTTCTATTTTATTCGTAGTGATGTTATAACATAGTTACCTCAATAATTTATGAAATTAAAAAATAGTTCAAAGTCCTTAGGGGAAAATAGTAATCCTAATATCATATCATTAAACATTTTATCGATATTATTCTAAAATAATGGGGGTAAAGAGTATAGTTTTTTTACAAAATAAGGAATTTGAAATTTTTTATGAATTATATTATATGAACTCTAATGTAGTATAAGAGAAGAATGAAACTAGATTCTAAAACTGAAAAAATGAAATATTTTGTAGTTTTTTCTTATAACTGTGGTATTAAAAATTCTAATAATGTTATTAGTTATAGTAATAATTATAAATATATTTTATCAATGTGAAAATGCTTGTATTAAATTTCTAATGATTTATAATATAATAACAGTGATGATATTCTAAATTAATGAAGAATTAATAAACTTGTTATATAAAAAAAATTCATTTACTTTTATTTTAAATAAAGGAATTACAATTTAGGTAAAAAATAGGGTTTCTTCAAATGATTTGTATTATGAATGTAAGAGGTAATGTTATATAAGATATTATTAATATTAAAATAAATATAAAAAAATATATATAAAAGGAATTCAAAATGAAATGGGAAGAATATCATGAAAGATTTAGATACATATAGAACAATTTAAGGTGATACATCTTTAGATAGTTCATTTGAATAAATTTGTATATAATATCCAATGATAGTAGGATTATATTAAAGCATTATAAGGGATAAAAAATTCTTCATTAGAAGGGTAACTATATAATGCCAGATAATTTTCTCTTATTTAAAAATTTTCTTATAATTCTAGCGATTATTATTCAACTTCATTACAATTGAAAAAAGATGATGCATATGAAGTTAAAAATGTTGATTTGTTGAATTATTAGTATATTTTACTGTATATTGTAGAAATAGATTTAGGTGTTACAATTATGAATGAATAAAATAATAATAACAATTAAATATAAATTTATGGAAGAAAATATTATTAAATATAATAAAAAAAATATGGACATTTATATTTGTAAATTTCAATAAATTTTACTGAAATATATTCAGATCTTAATTCAATATGCATGGAATTATTAAAACAAAATGTTGGTGATAAAAAATTTGATTATAGAAATTCATTTGAGCATAATAATATTTAGAATAATCTATTTGATGAAAAATATGAGGTTGAAAATAACAATTTCATTCAATATAAATATGTGTTTTCTTTAAAGAAACCTTTAAATTACTTTAAGGTATTAAATGAATATTTAAAAATTTATAGAAAATATTAGAAAATTTATAGGTAAAATCATTAGACCCATTGATGTTTAGTATATTTAAAAATATGATATTTAAAATTATTTATATGTTTTAGGTCATAAATATAACCCTATCATCATAAGTCATCTACATGATGAGGGATATATAGTGATATTTATTAATAAATAATTTACTCTTACAAATTGGGATAATATTTTCAATTTTTTTGCAGATAAGAATGAATATGATTACACTCTAGACAAAAAAAAACTATGTAATCAAAATTATACTTGTCTAATATAATGTTAAGACATATCCTGGCTAAAGAATTAGTGTATACGACACTATAACATCTATACTGTATCTAATGTTTTAGAAATGAAATGTTAAGGATCGACCAGATTGTATGATTAATTCATCTAGAGTGTCCAATATTAAAAATATTGAATTAATCATATTTAAATAGTAAAATATCCATGTTATTCCTATGGTATTAGTGATTTATAGTTATATAAAAGTGATATTTTATTCATATATGAATTGAATCTATTAGAGGAAAAATAAAATGTAAATTTCCTAGAAAAAAATTCCAACTCATTTAAATGAGTTTATTTTATCACTAGAAAATCTGAAATATTTAAACATTTAAATAAATTTTATCAATTTATTGAACTTTATAAAAATCTAAATTTCGTTACTAGATAGAGTGATCATGAAATTGGTTTTTTTATTTTGATGTTGAAATATTTTGTAGTAACAATATTTACACTTAAAAATTTTATACACTAGGAATACAATAGAATTATTGTGCAATTTAATGAATAAATATAATTCTTTATGAAATTTAAAAAAATTATATGTGACTACCTTTTTGAATATATTTTTGGGATGAGACAATTAAAACAGGTTGTTGGACTATAAATCGATTTTTATTATGACCATTTCTTAAAAATCATCTTCTTAGTTATGGAATATAAAGAAAAAAAATGATAAATAATTTTGATGGATTTTCAATATATGGAAGGTTTTTTAATGGAATATATAAATAAAATAATAAAATATAATCATACCACAGTATCCAACATTTAGTCGATCTAATGGAATCATTACTCTTATTATATAGTTTGAGAAGTAATTTAACTTCATAAAACTAGAGTATCGTTGTAGAATCGATCATGGGAGTAGCATATCCTTTCAAAATTTGATCATAAAATAAAAGATAATTCTTTAGGTGATGAAAGTTGGATAATATTCAAAAAATAATAAATCAAAAAGTTTCAATAGAATCATATTTTGACCAGAGTAAAAAATATTCTGTATCGCCCGATAATTAGAGTAAAATGTGTATTTAGAAAAATGTGCAATGAAAATGGTATCAATAATAAAAAAAATTAATGACTTATAGTGGAATATTATTATCATGTATATTCTATGGATTATGGTTAATTATATGTTAGAGTATCTAGATTTGAATATATTATAATTATATTAACCATTACAGTACATCAATTTTTTATGTTTTTCAAATATTTGAGAAATGTTATTTCATTGTTGGAAATATTTAATGGGATGATTCTACTAAAAAGCCACTTTTTTTAAATGGAAAACTTACACAGAAATTATATAAACTTACAAAATCACTCTATTGACATAAGTATTCCATAAGAGCCTTTTATTAAATAGTTTTAATATATATAAATTAATAGAATTTTATTAGAGGGATTGCTAATATGAACATTTTCATAATTAAAATCATAGAAAACATCACAATAAAACAAATTATATATTATAATATTTTTGTTAAACACCAAAATTTATTAAAAATAGATTAATGATTATATAAAAAATTTGATAAATAATGCAGATTATAAATGTTAATTTTTTTACTTGGATTTGAAATTTATCAGATATATAAAGGAAAAATTCTAACTCATCATTAATATATTAATGATCTATATTAACATTATGGTTTTTACAATGAATATTATATTAGTTATTGAATTGATATTCTTTCATATTTGATATTGATGAAATAAGTGAATTGGTAGGTAAAAACATTATATAGGAATGATAAGAAATTTTCAATATAAGATTCTAGGCAAACATAAATAATATTTTCAAAATATTTATGAGTGATATTTTATTCTAATGAATAATATACTAATCTAAAAGTGGGAAAATGTATTTTTATACTCATTAATGGTTCACTAGAACATTGATTTTTCTATTCCTCTAAAAATTTGATTGATAAAAAATGTTAATTAAAAGAATCATTAAGAGGTTATATATTAGATAATACATATTCTTATGGGGCATGTAATCTCTTCATAGAATAATTAGTCTGTTGTTCTAGTATGAAATAATATTCAATAGTACATTTTATTGCTGGTGCAAAATATGTGTTCGCCATAGGTTTTTATATTAAATTAATGTGGAAGTAACACACACTCATGGTTATGGGATTGATTTTTACTCAAAATTAAAAGAAAATACAATACAATAGTGAAATTTACTTATATATGATACATAAAAATCATTCAATAGCTATGAATATATATGTAAAAAACTACTTCCTTCAAGAAATCATGGAAAACAGATATCTGTCTTATAATATTAGAACCTAAAATATGATTTTTGATATTTTTACCAAAATTTTAATATAAAATATAGTCAAATTTATTTAATAGATTTTGGGAAGGATCAAATACCTCTAGTAATTAATTCACATCACATTCCATCCATCTTTTTATATTAAAAACTTGTTTTGTAAAAAAGAACTTTTTTTATAAATTTTATCTTTCAATTATTTATTTATTATAAAATCGAATATTTATTTCATATTAAAACATTTATTATCTTGAAAATTTTATTCTGAATATAAATATTATTTATATATTTAAAACATTATATAATTTCAAATTATTTCATATTTTATAATGTTTTATTAATATCAAAGCCTATTTAATTCTTAAAATATCTATATTTTAAACATAAATGATTTTACATTAATTTTTTTTAACATTATATTTTTTGTAAAAGATGTAAATTATTATTATTAATGTATTCTTGGTCATTATTTAAATGATAGAGAGAATATTTTTCCTATTGAAAATAATTTAATGAAAGTTTAATCTCTTTAAATATTTATTTTTCATTTTTGATTCAATATTTTTTTTATTTAGTTGGGGTTATTTTTCATACATTAAAATATTATATAATATTATATTACTTAAAAAACGGTAAACCGTTGATCCCTAGAAATATTTAGTCCCTCATAGATAATTTTTATGATTTTTTTATCATCAAATTTTTTGGAATATAGTGAACCACTCATACAATAAGGACGATTAATGTAATGATAGTAGTCCTGAATACATATATAAGGACATCATTCTCAATAGTTTTTATTAGAAATATATTTCTACATTTTTAATGATTACCACCTAATTTATCTTCGTGGATATGATCAGAGGACAGTCCATGAATCCTAAATTCATTATTGTTATGGTAAGATTAATAGATGAATATGAACCAAATTATTTCCTTATTTGTTAGGATGGTGATGGTAAAATTGTGACAACACCAATTCATATGCTAAATTATATAGAGATTCATGATCATATATTCATGTCTTTGGATAATGTAAAGTTCAACAAAAACTAATTTTATAATAAAATATTTTTTGATAGGAAACATTAGATTAAAAAAATTAATGTACCCAAATTTTATTATATAAACAATGTAAAAGGGTATTTTCCAAAATATATGAAGAACAATAGATTTTAAAAATTCATCAAAAACATATTATTAGAAAAATTTAAATAATTAAATAGATCTAAAATTTAAAACATTCTTTTTATTTATTTTGGATAATCATGAAGGCGATAATTTGATGATGATTTATTAAAAAAATGTTTTGTTTTTTGTTGGATTATCTACTATGTTTATGTTGAAAACTTCAACACATTTTCTTCCAAAATATGAAATAGTATTTTTTTTATCTTATGGTCATTTAATATTTTACTCAATAACAGTCTAATTATTAATTATATACTATTTAGATATATTATTGGTCTATATTATCCGTTTGAAATCATGTTTTTTAGTCTTTATTTCTAAAAAATTTGGTAAAAATGAAAAAAAAATCAACATTATTAACAAATCTTAGATGATTATACCAAAGTAATATTTAGTCATTCAATGGTTCTTGTATTTCATGGTTTTTAACAAAATTGGGAGATTTTTAGGCTATTTTATTATTAAATTTCATTATTTTGAAGATTACAATACAATTCTTACATAAGTGAGCTAAGTGTAGTTTCTATTTACAATCTAATATTTTTACGTTAACAATTTTTTTTAATAAATTGATTAGATTCCAAAAATAAAAAATATTAATGAAAAAAATGTATCTAATATTAAAATGAAATATCTCTATAATTATTTGTTGACGTACTATAGTATATTTGAACCAACTCATCAGTACATAAAGATAATATAGATTTTGATGAAATGTTTTATAAAAAATCTATTTAAACTGTTACTATGATTTATTTAATCAAGATATTCTATTTTTTTAAAATTTTATATATAATTACAGACATATATTTATAAATATATGAAATAACATATTAAAAATCAAATGTGAATTCCGAATGATGATATTCATTTTAAGGGATTTCAATTTCTTTGTATTATTCCTTTTTGATTCATGTAATTTAATTTATGATTTTATTCTAAAATATGTTAAATAGTGTGAGGTGAGACATGTAAATATAATAGGGTTTACATAGTTATAATTTTCTTTCAAATTCCATGTTATCATTGTATTTTTTGGTTAGGAATACTAAAGAGTATATGATCATCTAATCGAGGGATTCCTGGGATATGAATATGGATATCATGAACATGTGTTACTTTTAGGCCAATTTAGGAGCTTCTATGAAGATTTATTGTAAATGGATCCCATGGATATGAAGAAATACCTTTCAAAATATATAAAATCAACGATACATTAATGTAGGATGATGGTATTGAATAAAAGATATCATCTATAATGATCTACCATTAACATTGGTAGAAGTTTATTATTATAATAAATATCCATTATATGATTATTTCTATTTGTAACTAATATTACATTAAAAAACAATGGTATTTTTTATTAATGTTATCTTTTATAATTCTGTTATTTTAATATTAATCTTTTTTAATTCATTAATTAATAATTTAAACTAATGATTCATTTATATTTTATGTTCTTATTTTATTTCAAAAGTGTACATATTTTATTTAGTGTGATTTTTATATAATAGGTAGTTACAAAAATAGATAAATTATTGATTTCATTGGTAATATGAAAGTGAAATTATATAAATTATTATCGATTATGAATTTTTTTAAATATAATTCCCTTCATTATTGTATTTGTTTCACAATCCCACAGAAAAAAATTTACACCTTTCTATTTTGTTATATTTTTAAATTAATGAAAAAATAAATATAAAATATTTTAAATTAATGAAATTAATTCTCTTGGTATTTTCATTATACTATATTTTTAAAAAAAACATATTTATGCTTGAATGGAGCATTTTTCTAAAAATGATTCACCAATTTTTTGAACACATACTATAAAATTAATATATTACAATTTAAAAAAATTATTATTTTTAAACGTGTAAAATATTATGAATCCTAATAAATAATATTAAAAAAATATTCTCAACCTAATTTTTCATAATAATGACCAAATTAACAAAAAATAATTACCATCGTTACGTTCAAACATGTTTACCAAGGGGGTAAAACTAAGAGACAATGGTAAAATGTCATCTAAAAATATATAAAACACATTGGTTGGTTCTATTTTTTCTATAAAGTTATATTATTATAATAATTTTTAAAAGGATAAACATTCACTTCAAAAATACTTTGCATTTTTAAAAATATTTTAAGAAATTTATATGGTTTCCATTACCCCACATTTAAAAGTGAACAACTTATCCCCATTTCCTAATGAATATTAAGCCATATAACATGATCCGAACCTAACAAAATACCTTAAAAACCATCTCCTACAGGTCCTCATTTCTCTGAAATCATCAAATTTACCATCCTCAAAGTAATAAGTTGTATGCAAAAGATGGTTTTGGAGAATACATTTAACGTTTAATAATGTTTTTTCATTTTTTTACACCTTCATAATCATTAATATATTTTATAACCATGATGATATAACTATATAATTATATACCAAATTTAAAAATGTTATTTATTCATCTATAATAAAACATTTTCATCTCGTATCCACCATATTATATTAAAACACATCTCTCATTCATACATACATCTTATTATCTCCATATTGCGGTATAATTATTTTATCATCAACATGTTTCATGGATGATTAAAAATATTTAAATAATAATATACATGATGTTTTTTAAAATAATTTATTTTATAATTATAATATATCAATTACATTATTACCCGTACCCTCATTAAAAAATTATAATGTATCTCTTGCGTGCATGTGGACAACCACCTCCACAAAGTGATGTGAATAATTTTTAATGCCCAAATTTCTAGGATGATTATAAATATGAGAATAAGAAATATTTATTTATATTTAATTTATTAAAATCTTATTGATTATGTTACCATTAAAAATATGCAACAATAAAAACTATCTAACTAAAATATACGTGAAGAATGAAACTCCTAACTCTCAAAAACAACAAATTTAAGTAAAAAAATTAATTAAATGGTTGTAGAAATGTATTTAGTGGCTTATATATGATATTTTGAGTATTTATATTGTTTTTATAATGAAATGTAATCAATTTAAATATTTTCTACATGAGGTTAATGAAAATATAAAAAAACTCATATAAGAGGTAAGAGTTTATTTCATAATATTATCATTGTTATAGATTATTTATGTTTCTTATTTTATCGAGGGAATGATATGAAATTTATATGTTACGAAATATATTTTATTCTACAACAGTTATATATGGATGTTACATGTTCTCCTTTCATGTTACACTCTATAATTACCCAAAATTTATAATGAATTTTTTAGTAAAAATTAATATATTTCGTTTGGTAAATAATTTTTTTTCACCATGTCCATATTTTCTATAAAATGTTTATAGAATATCATTAATTTTCCATAGTTATTTATTAATGAAATTTTTTAACATGATTAAATTTTTATTAATGTTTTTAAAAATAAATATTCTTCATTTTTTGAATGAGGAATTTTTTCTAAAGGATTTAAGGGTAATATTTTCTTAACATAAAGCACACAAATTTCTTTTAGTACTATCATGAGTACAATTCACATTGATGAATGGTTTAGTTGATAAAATACTGATTAAAAAAAATTATTTTCCTAAAAGTTGATACATATTTATATTTTAAATTAGTTATTTTAAAATGATAAGAGTTATTTCCTCTATAATTCTTCCAATGATATTATAAATGTTTATTAATCTACGTCAGTATACTTCTAAAAATATAATTATTTACTTAGGATATAATCTAATGATACCCACCAGAACATATTTGTAGATATATTATGATAATTTTACTAGTTAATTTATTTATATTTAATGTTATTGTTTTTAAAATATGGATTGTTTTTGTTTAATAAGGATTTTTAATTCTGTTATATTGTTTATTTATATAGTGAATGTATATGAAATATTAATTAATAAAACATGACTTGAAAAATATAGGCCCCTAATTAATCCATAAGTGTAATGTATGAAAATATGATTGGTATTTATGATATTTATTACCTATTTAAATAATATTTCATAGAATGAGGACTTTATGGCATGTTTATGGTAATTTTCATTATGTATTAAATCATTATGAAATCAATTATTAATACCCATGGGATTATTAAAACAAATTTTTATTGATTGAATAGTTTCGATATCTAATAATAATTTACATGGAATTATTTGAATAACATTTGTTCATGAAATATTATTCATTACATGTTAATTATATGATAAATTCCATTGTGCACATTCCCATACAGTCTATGTGATCTCACTATTTAGTTGGTTTTATTTCCAAAGGATGTCAGGAAGATTACAATTACTGATATGCAAAGATATCCTCTTAGGAATAATAATTTTCTAAACAAATAATATATATTTTATTTTATATTTTAAAATATAATGTGAGAATACACAATTCATATGATTTTCCAATAGTAATAAACTATTTTATCTCTTATGATATTACCACTTGTATCAAACTATCAATGTAATAATTTAACCACCAATTCAAGGCTACTTGGGTCTATGTTTTTATAATAAAATAATTATATAAATTGTTATAAAAGTGTATATAGGGAAAAAAATATGAATATTATTACACAAAAAATATTTAGGATAAGTTTCATGGATGAAAAAGGGATATGGATAAGAAATAACAAATAATAATATGTAAATAAAAATGAACAGTTTTCATGTAAATGTTAATTTTAATGATGTTTTGTTTATAAGATGAAAATTACATATCATATAGGAATGATACATTGTATTATATGTATTAAAATAATCCTTGAATATTTGAATAATAAATTTAATTTTATTATAAAATGATTCGAATAGGTACAATGAAACATGAGACTCCTGGTAAATGTTTATGTCACAATTTCATTTCTGTATGTGTTTTGTTCTTAAATTTTAATTAAGGAAAATCACGTAATAAATATCCTTTAAACCCTATATATACAAATCTAATCATTCTATTCTTGTAATTTTTTATTTTTTTCCTCTTTTTTAGTTAAAATATTTTATAAAATGTCTTTATAAAAACACCAATATTTACTCATTGATCAATGTAGATTTTTTTCCAGATCAATGTTATTCAAACTATTTTGCATAATGTTATTTTCATAAATCAAATTATTAATTAATTTTATTTTAAACCACATTTTTTCCTTTCAGTATTATAAAAATTAATATTTAGACTGTTATTGAAGGAGTAATAAATTAATTTTTATAAAAAGGTTAAAATAAGATTTTTATTTTCATTTATCACTCAATGACGTCTCCTTCCTCCATGAATATTATTTTCAATGACTATTACCTTAGATATATACATTTTTATATTCATTGAACATAGTTTTCTCAATATTATATGAATTTATAATGTTTAATGATATTGACAGAAATGGTTATTTTCAATTATTTCAATAATATGTTCAAATACTCTTATAAAGGTTGTTTTTATCAATGAATCTATAGAATATTGATTTTTGTACTTATATGTGGATATGATATTATGATACCATTTAATTCACTAATCTGTATGAAATATGATATTGATATTTTAATAATGTTTCTATGAAATCCATTACATTCAAATGATTTAATTATAAAATGATGAAATAAATAACTTATTTATGATCCATTACACTTCCTTTAAAAATATTGATATTTTTATAATAAGGAAATTGTTTATAAATCTTCATTATTTTACATATGTTATGCGATGACAAAGATATAAATATTTTTATAATTTTATAAAAAATATATGTATAACTTTCTTTATGTGTTGTGTTAGTATGAATTTATACATCCCAATAATTTAATTGATGAAGATTGATATCTCAAGAGATAATACTATATACAATGGGTAACGAAAATAAATAAGTATGAGAATATTTCCATTAGTATATTCATTGGAGTTATTTTTGACATATGATATTATGTAATATAGAGTGGAAACAACCTTGTATGATAGTTATGGTAGATATCCCTTAATAGTGAACAAGTTTTCAAGTCTTATATTTATTCCCAAACCTATATTTGGGACTTATTCAATGTTATCATGGCACATTGTTGATAAATAAACATATCAAACACTTATGGAATATGAATTTATTAATGATAAAAACTTATTATATAATTCATGATTTAGTATATATGAATGATTGGGCATGAATTTCACAAGTTATGATTGTGTTATCATACAAACATATTTATTGTATTATGCCATTTTATCATTCATTATACCTATTATATAATAACATGCTAAACATCTGAGAGAACATTTTCTAATGTTTCAATTACCCATTTTATGAAGAGTAATTATTATTAGGGAATGTATAAGAAGTCTAGTATGTGATAAAAACATTATGAGAGATGTTGAGGATATTTCGTGAAATAAACTGATTATTTATCTAGTCACCAATGATATTATAACATAAAAGTTTTTGGAAATTTATTTTCATGATATATATTAATTATTTATATAAATTTATATATTATTTATGTATATAATACTTTGGACTCCTCAGTTGGTATCATATCATCAAAAAGTTATTTTTATATATTAGTATTGAAATCATTACTAAAATCCATTGTGATATGTCTAAGTATATTATATAAACATGATGATTTTGTAAATAGATAATTTTAGGTTTTCAATAAATAACATCCCTGTTTGGATACAATGACGAGGATGTGGATGTGTATATATGTTTGAAGGTGATAACACCCGAAAAATGTATGGTGGCGTATCAACTTGTTCTTCACTCAATGCATGATGAGTGTTTATATGACTATGAACCAATGTAAATACATATGATTGGTATGATTTTCTTAGTAAACACTGAAATTGTGAATTATTATTAATAATTAAAGAAAATAATTCATTTAAACAGATTATAATCCAATCTAATATAACATAAAACTAATGTTTCAGAGGTTGAATGATTTTTTTTATTATTTTGTATATCATATGATTGATTTTTAAAATCATATAATTATTAAATATTTTTTTATTTATGTATAATAATATCAATGAGTTTTTTGATTTAGAATATGGATTGTATAAGGGGGATACATGTGATAAAAATTAGATTAGTAATTTAGAAACTGAACTCATAAGATACTAAATGTAATGGCAGTTGAAATGTGAAACAACATTTATATAAATTATTATTTATCTTGATATATGTTTAAAAATTTAAATTTAGATTAATATTTTATGCACAAAGTAAGACTTATATGGAATTGTGGTAGGTTCATGTGATAAATAACAAGGATGTAATAAGGTTCCACTTCATTAATATAAAACACGTGGGATAAAAAAGCTAGGTAAATTTATCAAAAAATGGGAGGTGGTCTTCTATATTGGAATGAATATCGTAACGAGACTATTTACTGAGGGAAAATATTGATTTTTATGTTGGTATATGATTTGTATTCTATGTTACGAGTACCATTTCAATGTATTATATGTGTTTTAATTGGGTGTTATCTTAGAAAATGTAGTAATAGATGGTCTATAACCTAGACCGAGGAATTTAAACATATATTTCAACAAATGAAGTGGAACATGATGGTAAAAACACTTATAATTTATTATATATTCAGCGATGTCATGTAATATTTTATAATAATTTTCCCCTTATATGTATTATTTTCCATCTGTTAGTGTAATTGGATGTAATTATTTCACATTGTTACTATTTCTCTGTAAAGATCCTAATAAAATATCAAAAATATGGAAATAAAATTGACATATCAAATCAACCTATCACAATATTATGGTGAAATGATGATTTTTAAATTATAATGGAAATTTATTCCTTTTTATGGGTTTTAATACATATTCATGTGGGTTATTTATGTCAAATTCTTAAGGAGAAACTCAAAAATAAAGATATTTTCCAATTTTTATTGAATATATAGATATATTTCTAGATGTATTCCCTCTTTTTAATCATAACTATGATGGTGTGTTTTCAATAGTACTAAGATATAGTGATATACCTATTTTAATGTCTCTATACATAATTATCTCAACTGAGAAGAAGAAATTAAAGAATAATCTCTAGTATAATATAAAAATAAGTTCATTTTACCACGTGTGTTTCCATGGATTTAAATTTTCTTTAAGATAGGAATAATGATGGGTCCATGAATCTTCTCATTGACTATCAAAACATTAAATTATCACTATCATAAGAATGTTTCCACTAAACTGTAATGATGATTTATCTGATCAATTCTATGGATATTAACACCATTCAATTATTGATCATAAATATGTATATAATGTTATAACGGTGAAGTAAAATATACCCAATACCACCATCCATGTGAGGATTTCTCATAAGTAATTTATTATGATATAATTTTTCCACACTGATTCCCCTGGAATCATCATAGATTTAATGATTTCATTCTATATATAATTCAAGGATTATTTTTTCTAATTAATTTTATATTACATTCTTATATATCATAAGATAATTGAAGGGAATAATGTTTATTTATGTACCATGTTGAATCACTAAATTATTGACATGTTCTATTTCAAATTTCAAAAGTGTATATTTTTTCACCAAAAGTTTCACTATTGAGAAATATAATCTCAATAGAGAGTTTATAGGTGGAACATTTAATGAATAATGTTATTTAGTGAAGGAAGATACCAACCATTGTGTCCAATTTCTATTTTTCCATTGCTTTTATAGATACTACAAATAAATTATGAGATTCTTTAGAATACTATATAATCTAATAACGTAATATACAAGGAATAGAGAAATGATACATTAGACAAATGAATGTAAGGAATATTACATGTTGTGGAAAAATTATGGACCCGGGTTCCTTTCCACAATTTTCCTTTTTCTGATATCAGATGCCTAATTGTAATTGAAAATCAATGAAAAAAACTTTCGAACAAATTATTTCAATTGTAAATAGTATTTTCTTAATTTAAAATATGGTGTAATTATATTTTCAGTGGATTACATGATATATATATCAATAATAATATATTTAATTATATATAAAAATAAAAATATTTTAAAATACACATATGTATATTGATGTAGTTGATTAACAATTATGACTACTCAACAAATTACCACCATGGGTAGGAGATAAATTTGACTGATGATCCGAACCATAAAGACCGTGATATTATTCCATAATGAGGATCGAAAGAGATATAATAATTATATATTTATAGAATATGTACCTTAAAATATCAAGGAGTGGTTTAAGATATTATCTCTTTCAGATAAATATCAAACCATCCATCCACATGCAGATTAAAGAGTTATACATCGCTGATGTTAAAATAAAGAATAAAGCGTAGAATGTTACTAGGTTCAACTATGATGTTGAAGGAATGATTCAATTTAGAGAATATTTTTTTCTCGTTTAAATACTATATCTTAATAATGAAGTATTAGTGTTGGATCAAATTTCATCATTCTCTATTTATACATGAATTTAAAACCTTTATAGGGAAAATTAAATGTTTTCATCATAGGAAAAATATGAAAACTGATAATATCATGTATGTAACCTTATTCCTAGTATGTATATAAGTAAAAACACATTTAAATTTGTTTATTAAAAGTATAGAAAAATAAGACCTACCAGAATAGAAATGATATAGTATCATGATGGGTTACACCATAGGACTCCATAAAACATCTACATGAGTTATGAATATTGGTGTTTTCTTGTCACCTAATAAAGTGTTCACATTTCCATTAAATTAATGAATAATAATTTCTTTATTAACTATACATTATATGGATTAAGGTACTAGTATTTCCAAATATAATTCCATATTTTATAATAACTGATTTGGATATGATAATAACCATAATGTTAAAGATAATACTTTTAGAAGAATTGAATATAAAGATAAAATTTCCAACAACCTAACAATCACAGAAAATAATTACATTAATAGTATTATTAAACCTCTAAATTATATGTTTAGATCATGTTTCTATAGATTTCAAAAGTGTTTGGGATTGAAAATTTTCTGCTTTTCATGTTTTAATGCAAAAATATTGTTCTCTATATCATTTATATAGAACATAATGAAGTCAAATATGGTTATATGTATAGAAATCCAATGTTATTTCATGATGTAATAGACCAACATATTTTTATACTTATTCAACTTAAGGAAATTGATGAATCTTAATGATATATTCAATATAAAATCAGACTAAGACATTGTCAATGAAAAAGTTACACTGAAAATAATCTACGAGATGTATAGTTTGAAATTATTGATAAAGTATTCATTTGAATATTTTGTTTTTAAAGTTATGATATTTTGAAGAAAGGCGATATTCAGAATAAGAAATATAAGTTGCTTTAATATTTTTGATCATATAATGAAATCACAAAATTAATTGGTGTTTCCACAACATATCCCTCATGTTCATGATTTGTTTCCTACAACTCTCTTATAGAAGTACAAGTTTAATCGATCACATGTAGATAACAACGCTTTCACACCACTGGATATTGGTCTCTATTTTTATTAATGGAATATAGATATTATATATAGAAGAGAGATAGTTCTATGAAATAAGGGAACATAAATGGTCATTGTTTTGTGAGAAAACCATAAATTTGAGGAAACTATATTGTATCCGGAGGATGTAATGAGATATAAGTATATAATGTTTTTATATTACAATGATGTATTTTATGGTAAAATTATTATAAGTGGGTAGAATATTATATTTTAATATTTTTTGATACATTTTATTTTATATAATTTTGATGTATTTTTATCATTATTAATATAAAATACCACATTTGAATGAGCCACTCTATGGATCTAAAATATTATTATTAAATTTGATATTTATATATTAATAATATTAATGGTTTTTATAAATATAAATATATAAATTAGGATAATTTATTTTTTATACAGGAAAAAATGAATTAATTGTTTATAAATTTAATAGAGAATAAAATAAATGGCATTGAATGTAAAAAGGGATATGTTTTTTTTTCTGAAATGTATTTTATAAATTAAATTAATCATATATTATTTGAATTACTGTATATAGATTACTTATATTTAGTTTTTTGTAATCATGAATGGTTTATACTTGTCAATGAAATTTAAAAAATATTTGTTTATGAAAAAAATTAATTTTTATAAATTCAATTTTTGTTGCTTCTTTCACACTTATTTGAAAATTTATTTCTGATAGTTATATAAATTTATTCTAATAAAACGGTATTCATATTTTTAATCATCACATATAAATTTATCAATGAGTCCAATTTCAATTATTTTCATTACAAAATCAATGAGTGAGAAAATTTATTACTATGATAATTGTTTCAGTGGATAATATCATGTTAAATTATTGAGATAGGGGTTCAAATAATGGAAAAATTACTTTTAATAATATTAGATATTTATATTTTCACAAAAAAAATATTTTAATTGAGTTTAGGTTCATTTGGATAAACATTGACATTAGTATGAATTTATTTTTATTTAATGTTTGAAGTATTAATAAGAATTGCATTTCCCTAACAATGAAATAGATCCCATTATTATTACATTCACACACTAAAATATAAATTTATATCAAAAAAATATATTTCTAAATACTACCCCTACATTTTTATCAATTTCACACATGTTTTGATAGTCTCAAAAGTACCATCAAATAACCATTAAGGTTTTTCTTGAATTATGATTTTGAAAGAAGATGTATATCCTCTTTATCATATTTTACATTTTTATTTTTTCTTCAACCTATTTAAAATTTTCTATAACCATATTAAAATGATAAAATTATTACATTTACTCCACCAATTTTTTTTACATATATATTAGTTTTATATCATATTCAAATCCATTAGAAAATGATAACGTCGCTTATGCTTAGATATGGACTACCACCTTCATGAAGTAATGTGATTTGATTTTAACATCCACTTAACATGGATGATTATCATGATATATTGAATGAATATATACGATATTTTGGATGTAATTATGAATAAATAAATGTGTATTATTATTATCCATTATTTTGATCTGTCTATTAATATCTAGAAATATAACTCGTGCACATGTGGGGACTTCCATCTCAAAGAAGTGATGTAAGTCATTTTCATCATCACATTACATTAATGGTCATAAAAGGGTATTGAATGATTAAATATTATAATTAACAAATTATCATGAGTCTAGATATGGTGAAACCTTGAACAATGTATAGGGAATAAAACCATGGAACCGATAAATGCATAGATAATTGACCCAATTTCACTCAATTATTCATTTTAATGATGAATTGTTAAGAAAAAGGATAATTGGATGTAATATAGAAGTGATAAATTATTTTTTATATAATAATATGGTTATTTAATATATTCATAATAATTATATATTAATTATATAATATTTTTAACACATATGAATAAAGATGAGACTTGGGTTTAGGGATTCTGTCGCCATCTATTTTTTTTAGGATTGATTATGTTAAATTTCCATAGTTGTAAATTAAATTTTCCTTATCTTCTAAACCGCATTTATTATTAAATGTTTTTTTATTCAAATAATTTTGATATATTAGTACCATTTCCTCTATTTTTATCTTAAAAACATGATGAAAATTATTTTAAAAAATTCAACTTTATATTATGTTTGGTCAATAAATATTCTCTTCCATATCCATTTTTTTATATGATTTAAAAATTCCATTATCTTTGATGAAATGATTATTTAAATTAATTTTCATCCATATTTGTTTTTGATTTCCATTTTTACAAAAAAAAAATCAATGAATTTTGAAGTTGTTATATATGAATTTTTACAAAAAAAGTGAACAGAATATTTGTTTTAATGTCCATTGCGGGAATGCCTTTTACCACCATGAACACAATTATTTTATCAATATCTTACTTTAAATTAATTCAATGTTATTTTCAGTGAAATTATTATGAAAAATATTCTCACGACCCGTCCCCCGGGGCAGGGGTCGTGAAAAATTTGTTTTATAGGGGTTGGTTTTATATTAGAACATATGACTCTAATATTTTTAACGGAAATATTGTTATGTGTAGTGAGTGTGGTTATTAGTTTAGGGAATCCAATGTTGGTGTGGTGGCCTACATATCCATACACCAGGACACTGACTACTGATTTGAGACTCAGTGCACAGAAACACTATTTGCGTGTGCGTTTTGAAGAGTTTTCATTGTGATCTCATTGAGTCAGCTCACAAGTTATAACTTATTGGCCATGTAACACATATTTATTTTCAGGATGTCTCCATGCAAACATCCAGCTAAGGTTCCAGATATAGTATGCACTGATGGCCCACTGAGCAACGAGACCTCGGTGCTAGGCCCTCTTCTAGTAGAATCACTAGCAGAGGCACCAGTGGTACCATTACGAGGTGTTCCAATGATTCCACCATCCCAAACAGTAGTGGTTGTATGCCACATGAGTGCGTTTCATGAGTTTCAGCACCAGAGGCCACCTAGGTTCATGGGAGAGAAAGACCCACAGGCGGTTGAGGATTGGCTGGAGGCCATTGTGAGAGTCTTCTGATAGGTAGGGACACCAGCCGATCTCATGGTGATCCTTTCCGCAAGAATTATATTGGAAGTAGAAAGAATATGGTGGAGCTTGAAGCTCCATGTTTACGACAAGGTGACACTTTTCTCGGCAGACTTCGAGATCCTATTTTGGGAAGGGTTTGTTCCAGTGACTCTTCACGCTGTGCGCATACATTATCTTCTTCATCTATAGCAGGGAAACATAAATGAAGATCAGTACTCAGTGAAGTTCACTAACCTCTCAATATACTCCACTAATATGGTGTACGACCCATTTTTCAGTGCCTAGACCTTCAAGTAGGGTCTCAGGCGATAGATCAGGGCTTCGATGATTTCACTCAGAATCCTGAGGTATGTGGGGGTGTTAGAGCGATCCCTCTTAGTGGAGAGTTTTCTTAATGAGCAGTCACTAGAAGTGAGACCCAACACTGGATGAAACAGAGTAGAGTCTTCTCCAGTAGGTAGCTGATAGATGTCATAGAGGTCCAAGAGGACTAGACCTATAGGTGGACAACTGCATGATTCAGGGTCGGGTGTGTGGGGAACCTGAAACAGAGCCAATCATGTGAGGTGCGGGCAGTGTTATGCATGCGGCAGGTAGGGTCACAAGGCTCGTGACTATCCGACCTACTGTATGGATGATCAGTAGATAGTAGAAGGACCACCCAGGTAGAGACAGAGGTTCGACCAAGGAGATTTTTTGGGAGCTGGTGGATGTGGTAGAGGAGCTTGCCATGCAGCTAGTGGTGGTCATCGATTTGAGAAGTTACTACCACCAACACTAGGTGGTCCACCCCAACCGTAGGTAGTAGGAGTGTAAGGGAGATCTTAACTCAAGGCAGCTGAGGCCTATGATCATGACACTCCAAAGATGATACAAGGTATGATTTGTGTCTACTCCACAACAGTTGTAGTACATATAGACCTAGGTTCTAGTCATACATTTATTACCACTACACTCGTTCGGATCTCGGAGATTCTGACAGAGCAGTTTGCTCGATCCCTATGTCTAAAGACTCATAAGGGAGCGGATTTGATGAATATGCACTGGTGCATGCAGTGTAAGCTTACTCTAGTAGGTGATAGCTACAGCTGGGGTCTCCTAGTAGTAGTGGCAGGGCCTTACGATGTCATATTGGGTATGGAACCTTTATCTACACTCAATGATCAGATTGGCTATATTATGCACTAAGTGCGGTGTGTCTACATAGATAGAACTAGGTTACCTTCATCGGTGTGAAGGGAGCCTTTTTATAACAATATGATCATACCCGGAAGAGAGTGCAACCAATCATTCATCAGTTGTCAAGCCTTACCCTCGGAGCGGTTGATGTGGAGAGTCCAAGTTATCTTGTAGTGGTGTACTAGTACACATAGATAGGTGGACTTTTACATTGACTTGTATCATGGGACAGCCTCGATATCTACCGTAGTGTATTGGATGACTCCCACAGAGCCTCATGAGTCGCGGGTGAAGATAGATTACTTTTAGGGGATGGGATTCATTCGGCCTAGTGTTTCTTCTTAGTCATCCTCAATTCTATTCACCAATAAGTGGGATGGGGTCTTGGGGCATTATGTTGACTATCAGCACCTGAACCAGCTGACCGTGAAGAATAAGTACCCACTCATTAGGATTGATGAACTCCTTGATCAGCTGAAAGGATCACGATGGTTCTCAAAGATAGATGTTAGATCAGGCTATCACCAGCTTGGAGTACAAGATGAGGATGTAAGGAAGACGACTTTCCGATGTTGGTACAACCGTGACGAGTTCTTGGTTATTCCATTCGGCAAAACGAAAGCTCCAGTAGTGTTCATGGGACTCAGGAACTAGATCTTTTAGACATACCTTGATCGCTTTGTAGTAGTCTTCATCAATGACATTCTGATCTACACAACCACTAAAGAGGGTCATGCTTATCATTTTCAGGTAGTACAATACACAATATGAGAGCACCGGCATTATGGTAAGCTCTCGAAGTTCCAGTTCTAGATCTGAGAGGTTCACTATCTAGGACATGTCATATAAAAATCTTGAGATGTAGTAGATCCAGTGACGATTGAGGTGGTACTTTATTAGAAGACACACAAGAGTGTGATGGAGGTAGGACGTTTCATGGGTTTGAATGGATACTATTGGAGATTTGTGCCATATTTCTCCAGATTTGCAGCACCTCTATCAGCGTTGACAAAGAAGGGGAAACCATTCGTGTGGTTGGAGAGAGGCCAGTAGAGTTTTCAGAAGCTGAGGCTGAGTCTGAATAGTGCCCCCATTTTGAGGCTTCCATAGGAGGGCGTAGGGTACGTAGTCTACTAAGATGTGTCAGAGAATGGGCTCGGATGTTTCCTGATGCAGGAATGAGTAGTGATCACACATGGTTCTCGATATCTGAGACAACATGAGAAAAAAAATGCTACCCATGAACTATAGATTGTAGTAGTTGTCTTCTCCTTAATGATGTGGTGACGTTACTTGATGGGAAATCATTTTACAGTGTATACTGATCACAAGACTTTCAGTTATATCTTCTCTTGGAAGATGTTGAACCCGAGACAATGGCATTGGATTGAGTTCCTCCAGGATTATTACATCTAGATAGTCTATATTCCTGGGAAGGAGAACATTGTAGAAGATGCACTCAGTAGGAGGTCTGGTATACAGCTGCTCGATGGTGTGACAGAGTAGTTGGACACTTTAGATATCTTCTGTGGATCGATATGGAGTAGGTTTCCTTCAATCTCTTACAATCACTCTCCCACTTTTTCAGTGATTCAGTGAGGTGCAACGTGGGAACACTAACTGCGAGACATGATGTGCTTAGATATCCACAGGACTGGCACCTTATGGAATTTTTTATGGTGGGGAGCACATCATCCTCTTTAGAGGACCTACCATGTTACCAGTATCACTTCAGGAGTAATTGTTGAGGGAGTTCCACACATCCCCTATAGCGGTACAAATAGGAGTGGCAATGATTTACCAGGATCTCCGAGGATAGCACTGGTGTCCGGGAATGAAGAAAGTAGTAGTAGAGCTTGTCTCTCGGTGCCTCAAATTTCATCAAGTGAAGGTGGATAATCAGGTACCATTTGGATTGTTTCAACCTTTGGAGGTGCCAGAGTGGATGTGGGATGGGATATACAGGGACTTCGTGACATGACTTCCACGTAAATCTAGATGTCATGATTCTATTTGGGTGATCGTCCATCGACTCACCAAGTCGGCCCACTTCCTACCGATCAGAGACCAAGGTTAATTAGAAAGAATGGGACACCTCTATGTTCAAGATATAGTGATGATACATGGAGTACCCTAGATGATTTTCTATAACGTGATACATGGTGTAGTTCTCATATAACCATAACTATCACTCCACCATTGGGATGTCACATTTTGAGGCGTTGTACGGGAGTGTTTGCAAATCACCATGGTGCTGGATTGACCCAGGGGAGTCAGAACTAGTAGGAATGGTGATGGTTCTGGATACCATAGAGAAGGTGTAGATCATCCAGGAGTGGATGAAGACTAAAAAGGGAAGTAAAAAGTATTATGTTGACAGGAGATGGAGACCTCTGGAGTTTGAGGATAGCGACCACATCTTTCTAAGGGTCTCACCTTGATGAGGTTTGTTGATATTTTGCCGAGATGGAAAGTTATCTCCAAGGTTTATTGAACCTTTTTAGGTCCTTAGTATAGTTGGAGAGGTTGCGTACCACTTACCTCTTCAAACTTAGTTGCACCGGGTGCACGAAGTCCTCCATGTATCCCAGCTAAGGAGATACGTGCATGACCCTTCTCACATCATTTTCCACAACAAGATGGATGTCGACGATGGGGAAACATTTATAGAGGTTCTAGTATAGATTGAGGATTGATAAGAGAAGGTCCTTGGTGGGTGTTTGATACCTCTAGTGTGTGTTCACTGGCAGCACGGGAACCTCCAAGAGAGCACATGGGAGCAAGAGGCGCAGATGCATGATCAGTACCCCAACTTGTTTTTCTAGTTTAATGTTTTGGCATACGGGGATGCAAAGCCCTAAGTTTGGGATAATGTAATGACCCGTAAATTGCATTTTTTTAATATATTGGAATTTTATGAGTTCGTGAAAACTGACAGCGCGTGATTCCAATGCTAGGTGTGCCCAGAATGAATTTCTTTACTTTTTTTAGGTATGTTTAGTTAACGTACAATTGGTTTTTTTTATATTTTGAACCGGTGCTCAGAATTGAAATCTGAGGACACTGTTAAACTAGCAACACCGTTATTCTCTTAAAGAGTTCATGACCTCGTCAACAGTAGGTTGAGGGTTAAATATATAATTTTGTCTTTTTCATAGAAATAGATATACAATAAAATAATTTTTTATTTTTTTTATTTTTGTTGAAACATCCCATGTGGAAGGTTTAAGAGGTGGGGACCACAAGAACTAAAAATCCCATGAGAGGATATGGAGGAGGAGACCACATGAACTATAAAATCTCATAGGTTATGGTGGTGGGGCTAACTCGAGGAAAAACCACCATGAACTCCCTCTGAAATGTGGGGAAGCCTCTTAAACTCCCCCACATTAATGGTGACACCCCCTTTAATAAATTATACCAACTCAATTAATTAATTAAACCAATTTGATATTATTCCAACATATTCTATATGTTGGATAATTCAGTTTTGGGTTGATTGGGGGATGGTTTTTGGCGATTGAGAAGGAGAGAGCGCTTTTGGAAGAATTACACTTCTATAATGAAGTAATTCTTCCACAAAGAACTCTCCTCCAACAAAGAACACTGATGCACGACTTTGACTTTTTCATGGTGACATCCTCCAACATGGGATTCCTTCAATTGATGACTGATCCTCCGTCCTCATCAACGTCAACCAAAGAATGATGTAGGGGTGTGTGTTTTAATTTGATCAATGTTAAATTCCATCCCATATTGAATCATATTTCTTGAGCCGTATTCAACCGCCCTAATGCATAGGGTACATGGAAAAAAACAAGGGCCGATGCCTCAACAAATATTGTGGATCATTTGTCTAGTCTTCACGGTGGTGAATGTGATCGGTGCCGGCGGTTGGCACAAGTGGCACTTGAGAACCCTGACAACAGTGAAGAATGAAGGGCCACCGGTCAAGCCAGCCACCGATGAGGGAATGACACCCCAACACCGGCGGTGCTCCATTGCTCCGCGGCCTTGGCGCCTCGTGGCGCTTCGCCGCCCTTGGCCTCCCCCCTCGCGGCCTCGCACCACCTGCAGACTCCTACGACCACACCGTGTCGCCCTGTAGCCTCGCCACACCACCACGGGGCCTCCTGACCCTCTGCGGCCCACAGCTGCCCACAACTTCTACCGCACGGTGGAACCCACGGCCACGTGCTGCCATGCGGCACTCGCGGACTGATGTCGCTCCTTGGCCACTACCACCCCACTGCAACCGCGGCCACCTACAGCCTTTACAAACCATGCGGGCTCTATGACACCCTAGGCCACCCACCGTGGTCTAGGCTAGACCAAGCGGGCTGAGCCACAACATGGTCGGACCTGGACCCACTACAACCCATTTACACTCTATTGGCCATAACTTTGGCACCAGACATCCATTTGATGAACCGTCAGCTGCACTGAAAACAGTGGAGTGAGATGGTCCCTTTGAGTATATCCCACTAGAGATTTGGATAAAGTTCGAGTATGATTAGGTTATATTGATCAAGAATCCAACTGGGTGCTTGGGATAAAAAGGCTAAGAACTTACAATCCAGGTGTCTGATTAACACATCATCTATTGAGTTGAGACCCCTATGGCGTGGAAGTCCTTTGAGAAACTTCTTCATGAAACTTTGGGGTAGTTGGAGTATGGAATAGTTGTTTGTTGAAAGGATCCTCCCAGAGACAGGCGAGCATAGTGAGGGAACCGTATAGTAGGCTATGACGTGAAGAATGAATAGAAATCATGTGTGGGTCAGTACCTAGCGATCCTATGTGGGTCAACACCGAGCGATCCCTTATGAGTCTGCACCGATAAATCCTATGTGGGTCAGCACCTAGAGATCTTGTGCGGGTCTGCACATAGTGATCTATTGTGGGTCAGCATCGAGCGATCCTAAATGGGTGAGCACCGAGAGATCCTGTGTGGGTCAGTACTGAGTGATCTAGTGTGGGTCCGCACTGAGGGATCCTGTGTGGGTCTGTAGTAGAGCCTCTTAACATTGTAAGATGATTCCGAAGATACCTATAATCATCTCTACTATTGTACTTAAGTTATACCTAGTGTAAGCTAAGTCTGTACCTTTTGGTACATTCCATCATGGTAATACCTTGGTGGTATTCTTCTATGTGGAGTACCTATGTGGTACTTATCTTTGTTGTATTCATTCCTTTGTGGAACCGTTGAGCTTAGGGTTTTTGGTTTGGATCCTGTGTTTCCTCACGATTCAGATGAGTATACAAGATAAATTTGGTATATGTATGGGAATATACAAAAGCAGGGTTGATAGTTGACTTCATTCTTTGTGGTTTAACCATTGAGAATTTTGTGAGACCATGAGGGTCTCGGGGTCCCTAATGAGTATCGTTTTACTCACCCCTTCACAGGATATGCCTGCACCTTGTTGTGTTTTGTGCCAAATACATATAGAACTGACTGAGGATGAGAGTACCAGGAGCAGTGGTAGCTTAGAGGTGGACGTTAGATTAGGAAAACCATAGAGAAGGCCATTCGAGATCTGTAACTAACTTTCAGGCAGGATTCGTGGTGAATTATCCATGAGCTGCTTTTCACCTATCAGTCATCTCGTACTTCCCAGTTTTCCTTTTACTTTACTTTCCAGTTGGGCTTGTATTTTGGCCCCTTTTACATACGACACTCACTATGTTTACTATTCAGTTCACATGATTTTGTATCTTACTGTGAGATTGGTTGCGTGTGCTTATAGGTTATAAAGGGAATTCATTTCCGGTTTTAGGGAATACGCCTTTGGTTCTAGTCCCCAGCCCTTAACCTATGGACGGCGGGCTTGGGGTAGTCACAGCATGAGCCCTAGGGTCTGGTTTGTGATAAATATTCTATTAGTTCTATGATTATAATGAAAATGGTATATAGGTGTATCCTTTCTATTTTAAATGAAATGTTTAAAACCCATTCTATGGGATTTTTTCATCTATATCAATATAATTTTTGGATTGTTATGCTAAAATATGGATATGATCTTATGACACAATATCATTTTCTTACAATATTTCATATGATGTTGACATATATGTATAAGTTTTGAAAACATAATACAATCCCACATGTAAATTATGAAATTCCAAAAGGGTGTTTTTATAATACCATCCACTTCCTTAATCAAATAGGATATTAATATTTGATGATTAAGTGTTTATGAAATATGTTTTTCATGTATATGTTATTATATTACGAAATGAATAAAAAAACTATGATATTTTGAAAAACTTTATGTCTCTCTTTATGTTATAGGTGAGAATATAATAGTAATGCCCCAAAATGTAATGGGTTAAGATTTATATCTCTGGAGAAAATTTAAATTAGAATGGGGAGTGAACCTATTTCTGTAATGGAAAATATCTATTATATAATTCATATAATTGATCCTCGTATATATAAATTATTGAATATAGATATATTTCAATTCACTAGTATTATCTTGATAGTGATCCCTGACGAAGTAAATGATTATCTATACTTGTGTATATGTAAAACATCTATGTATTATACATATTCTAATTTTTTATTGATCATTAATGATCATTGATGATTATTTAATCATTTTAAATATGTTTTTTTATGATAAATCAATTTTCAATGATAAACTTATTAATGATCATTGAATTATTTTGTATAGATTTTTTCAATTTTGAACATGTTATCATACCCTTATACTTATGTCCTGACCAATTTTGATCATTGATTGATATCTCAAATATTTTTCTTGAATGATAATATAATCTCACACTTTCCTATGATTTATTTTTCATTAGTTTTAATTAATGGTTTTATATAGGAACGGTTTAATAAGTTTTCTATTTGAAAATAAATTTATAGGAGATATTGAATCTCATTTAGAAAATATGATTATTTTGTATATTTTATTCAATAAAAAACAAATCCTTTATAGTTATAGAATGTGTTTTTATGATATATATTGAATTTTAATACAAAATAATGTACTATTATGTTTGGAATAGTAATGAATCCTTAGTAAGATATATGTTTATAGAGATATGGTTTTTATTAAATAAAACATGAGATATTTGGCCCTGTGTAAACTTGTCTGTGTAGGGTTGTGATCCGACCTAAATCATATATATATATATATATGACATATCGAATCTTATAAATTTGATATTGGAGAAGGTGAGTAGTATATTAATCGGAGAATTTTGGTGTAAAACCTATGAACATATATTTTAGTTATAATAATTTTTTATATTGGATGCATGATAGGGTGAATGTCCCTTGGTAAGGTTAGATTTAGTTGATCAATGTATATAAGGATTAATTTTTCTATTTATTCATTAGATCATTTGTATACTCCTTCCACATTTTAATGATGTATTTTTAGTATGATCATATTAACTATACTATTATTCTCACCCATATATATATATATATTTATATAACTTTTTATAGGGTTATATAAGTCTTTGTTGATTGGGCACTATATCACAAAATTATAACATAGAGTTATGGTCATAGTAACCACCAAGGGATTTCCATTGTATTTTTAGTTAAAGGATTCTATTTTTATTTAAAATTAGAGATTTATAGGATTATAATTGAATATTTATTATTTATATCTAGGTTTATATTTTTTAAATAATACCCTATGATAAATTAGTATTCTGCATCTGATTTAATGTTTTACATTGTCATTATTATTCATGATCCTTATGATTATTAGGGAAGGACCCCAGTGGTCACTCTTCCCTCTAGTGAAATCCAAGTATGGATTTATCCTGGGGTTGGGCCATGATATAAAATGAGTTGAGGATATTATAAGATAATTCTTCGAATTTATGTGAAATATTTAGATTCAATAATAATCTCTAACAAACTGGATTAAATTATGAAGATAGATCATAAGATATGTTGTGAAATCAAATGATAATTATGCAGGCAGAAAACTATTACATGGTGACTATTTAATTTTCCTTTTAAAACCCTTTAATATTTCAAATGATATTTATGGGGTATGTTAATTTTTTTTGTATTTTTAAATCATATCATATTTATAATTACATAATACAAAAAATATATATTTTTTCGAGTAAAAATATGAAAAAATTATAAATATCAAAAAAATGACATGAAATTAAAAAAATTGGCACTATAGTAATAACAGTAGCAGTGTTATTACATTAAAGTCAATAAAAATGTGTTTTAATTTTCAATTATCATTTAATTACACCCTCTAATGTGTTTTTAAATAAATTCTAAAAGTTTTGGTTATCCTTATTTAGTTCCATTTATGATCAATGAACAATTATTTTATGATAAGAAAAATTTAAAGGACATGAGTTAATTTGAGATATATATTGATGGTAAATATGTTTTTAGAAAGAATGACATCTGTGACTTGTGGGAATGTGAACACGAGAAAAAATTGATAATAATTTGTTGCAAGGTTCATTGATTTCTATAACAATATGATAATCATATATAATTTTTTTGTGGATCAATTTCTTGAATCAAAATCTTTATTTTAAATATCAATACAATGTAAATAAATATTTAATCAATATTCATTTATATTTTTTGATAATGGAATTAAATTGAGAGATACAATAATAATGAACCAAGGTTGCTGGTGGCCTAGATATGTGAACTTCTATTCATCCCCCTAATTGGATTATATTTATTTCTAGTGGAATTGCTTTAGGTGTACGGTATTGTTCCATTGTGTCCTATATAATAGTTGGATGTCTCACCACCAACCATGTCCCCCCTGTGATTTTCAAATTTTTTACAAATGGAGACTACTTGAAACATGTGAAATGTGGTTTAGGAATACACGACTATGATGATGTTTCTCCGAGCATGTTCAAGAGAATAAATCAATGGTTGGTTTGTTTTAATAGAGTGGTGGTGACATCACAAGGAATTTTGGGTGAAAATTTCATTATAATATAATTCTAAAAACTTAAATTCTATATTTATATTGTGGAAGTGCCCAATCAAACGTTTTTATAGTGTTCAGTTATAGTGTGAATAGAGGTTATAAGAAACCATTTTGAACTACATTATCATCCTTCATTAAATGAAATATCATATTCCATGGGGAAATATTTTCTGGAAAAGGCAAATAGACATCCTCTCTAGCCCACCAATCATGCCTTTCCACTAGGAGGGATGATCACTATTAAAAAAAAATCTTGTCCATGCAAGTGAAATTTATAGTTTTTTTATAGTATATATAGTCTAACATGTTTTTTAAAAGATAATTGTCACTTAGTCATGAAGACATAACCCATGTGGCTGTGAGAAAAAATTCTCGCTATCGTATATGGTATATTTTGGGTAATTTACAACTATAATAAATTTTGTGAGGGGGAAAAATTGAAATGCTCTAATAAGGTTAGTGATTCCTCTTCCTAAAATTCATCACAGAATGAATTGGGTTCAAAATATGGTACGTATTAACAAGTGTGGTGGGTTTTTTTGGGAACAATAACATAAATATATTTTGGAAAATAAATAGTCAATATTGATATTATATATATATATCACATTATTGTATAAAATTTGGATATATTATGTAAATTATTTATGGAATATGGGAAACATTATAATTGAGTTCAATAATGTTGATATTGGTGTTCGTGAATGGTCAGCATAGAATAAGTTGGGATTTTATTCTCCCTTGGATATGAGTTGATGATATGATAATGGTATCCCATTGGTTTATAATGTTTTTAAATCCACTACTTATGTGGTAAGTATTTAATTTATAATTTAGTAATCGGATCATAACTTCCATGTTGTCAACAAAGCTTGGGTACCCAAATGGTTATTTGTCATTGGCATACCATCAATAAGTGTGAAATGATTTTTCACTTTGTGGGACCAGTATAAATAGTGTATAGTAATCTATTATTTAATTTTCTTATCAAATATGGATTTTTTCTTTAACCATTTGTTTAGACATTTTTTATAGACACATATCATTTTTAGGTTTTAGTCCTTAACTACAATTAGTGAAAACAATTGTTTGGATTTATTCAGTAGTTCTTATCTAGGGTTTCAAATTTTGTAGTCCAATGTTATTTCAAGGGAATTAATATTTTTAATTAATGTCTCATTTTTTCTACCAAGTGTGTGTTTTTTGGTTTATATGTATTCTATATTCCTATAATGGTTTTTTGAAAACTTTTTGGATGTCTTCATGCTTTTCATTTACTCATTTAATTGTCATTTTCTCGGAATACTACTAGGAATATATATACTCATATTAACTATAGAAATTTTTATTTATGTATAATATATTACAAAAAATTTATTATTTATGATAGTGAAATGAGAGAAAATTATGTTATAATTGATGTAGTTTAGATGCTAATGATGGCGATAGTTCCCAATAATTTTTCTCAAAGGACGGATCATTTAGAGACATCATTATTTTCTCATAATTTGGATGTTTGTTTATCCTTATATTATTGAGATTCTTTTATCTAAATTCATTTTTATTTATCTACTAGTTCACCTTTTGGGATTATTGTATAATATTTCAATAATTTATATATTATAATTACCTTTTTGATTTATCTTGATTAAATTATTATATAAAATTTGAGGATAAATGTTATTGTACTAGTGTATTAGGTTATGTCATTGTGTAATGTATGATATTACAACATTATTATAGTCATTTTAAATTGATCTTCTTATGGGTGGTTGGAGTTGGAACACTCATCTCACTAATACCATTGATGGTGTTCCGAGTTGGTCACATCATGATAGTGTGGTATAAGAGTTTCACTATAATAGTGATTGAGTTATTGAGTTACTTGTTTTGCGATATTGATTTGGGAACATCCAGAAATAATGTAAAAGGGTAAAAATAGAGTTTCTTATGATATGCAATATTGTGGTAGTGTAGTGGTTAAGGTAACCATTCACCAAGACTCTAAGATCATTCTTTTCACCATATGGATTTAAGGCACAAATTTTTTGATATAGTTAAATGACCTATGAATCACATTGAAGCCGGTCATTTGTTTTGGTGTCATTGTTGGATAATTTTATAGATATTATTTAATAACAAAATTTAATTTTGTGATCTTTATGTTTCAACCCAAATCATTACCACCTAAGAACCTATGCAAGTTTCATAGTGCTACAATGTTGGTGATTGAGCCTCTTAATGAAAACAAAATAATAGTTGATGGCTATATTATGGTTCAAGACCATGATATTTCACAACCTAGAATGATATAAATAATTCCTCAACTTATAAATGATAAGTTAATCATAATACCCATAGTCCATACTAGTTTAATTTATCTTTTTCATTTTATGATTATTCTAGTTTGATAAAATGATAATGGGTGTAGGGTGAGTGATATTTATGAGATCCCATATTAATAACCACCTACATTTTCATGTGATCATAATAAATTAATCGTTTTTTCATAACCTAGGAAAATCTTTTCAAAAAAAGGGATGACATATTATGGAAAAGGTAAACATAAATAACAATAATAAAAAATGAAAAGTGGGAATACTATGATAATACATGTATAACCCAGATATGTAGTAATAATTTAAGAAAATAAAACCCCAAAAAGAATATATATAGAAATTCATTTTTCATGGAATAAAAAAGGTTTTACTCCTTGGAAAAATTCAAAAGAGGGTAGAAAAATTTGTATATAAACAGGGTCTATGAGAGCATAAATGCATTATAAATTCAAAATGTGTCAAAACATTTGAAAAAAAAATTACTTACCTTAATTACTACTATACATTCACCCACACATGTGAGAAAACTATATTATACCATTGAACACTTTAATTTCACACGTTACACATTTTCACCCATGATTTTTGGATAACATAATTGTTCCCACATATACACATCTCATTAGATAAAAACATTAATCCAATGGATTAAAGGTAAATATAGGGACCCACCCATAATTTATCCAAATATATGTGTTCCACTAAAAATGAATCATTCATTGTGTCACAATGATCCCATGAAATGAAGATGATTTATTTATCCTTTCCAAAATGAATTAAATTATGAAATCATTTTTGGTTCCAACAATAATCATAACCTAATATATCCTCAATAAATAAATAGTTATCCATATATATTATGTATCTTTCTAGGTAAATAAATTAAAATTATGATTATGAGGTATATATTATTTACTAAATGTGGAAAAAATTTATATAGTTTTGTTAATAATTTCAAAAATTAATCAATTTTTGAAATAAATTTAGCCTCTCTACAGTAAAAAGAATAAAATATAGTTTTTAAATAAGGAAATAAATTAGAATAGGAACAATATTTATATGTACAAGATGATTAAAAAAGTTGGAACTAGTAATGTATTACACAAGACTGATTAAAAAAATTACTAGAATTTATGATAAATAAATTTGAAATATATAAATAAATTTTTTTATGAAAATGAAAATTTTTGTGATCCGTAAAAGTTTATATTAATTATATACATTATTTTAAAACAAGATGTTACAAGTGAATTTAAAAAAACATTTTTTAAAATTCTCAAATTAAAATTTTTTAAATATATTTAATTTTTGAAATAAATAAATATTTCAGACTTGAGAAAAGACACAATGTTTATCACAATGAAAATAAAGGGTGCAAGATAAATAAAATAATCATAGATGGAAAAAAATTTAAATATTTTAATATATTTTATTTTAAAACCATATAATAAATTTGGATACTAAGAAATCATTTTGAATAAGGGAAAATGAAATTATTAAATAATCAATAGATAACACCTAATTGGGTTCTACATATTATTGAGAAATTAGGAAATAAGGGATAATATTTTAAAAAATGGGAATCTATTATGAATGTGGATGGGATTTATTCTAAATAATGATATAACGTTTTGATAAAGATGTTAATCAACATAAAATATTTGAATAAAAAATATTTTTAGCCATAGAGGATGAAAAAATAAAATAAAATAAAATATTATTCTATATAAATCCAATTATAGAAAATATATATTTAGAATGAGTTATTTTGACTAGATAATGGTATATGAATTAAGATAACACATACAAATTTGAGATATTTTGAATCAGAATCCAATTAAAGAAATTCCATTATATATCACTTAATACCCCATGAAATACATGAATATAGTAAAATTAATTAATTAGGTTTCAATAACTCATTATTAAATATTTAATTTTTTTAAAAAAATATTTACATTCTAATAAATTATACTTTAGAAAAATAACCCATTATTATGATTCTAAAATCAAATAATGATTTTGAATCATTTATTTACCAAAAATAATTATCTTAATACCATATTTTAGAATACTAATCATATATATGACCATTATTTAACTAATTTCATAATTATTCTCTATATTAATATTAAAAAATTGTTCTATATTTTCAATATCATTTTCCAATAGTCTTTATAGTTTTAATGATGTTTCATAATATCGATTTTCATATTCCTTATTATTACAATTTTCATCATTATAAGATCATAAATTATAATCATATTGATGATTTATAACTACAGATAATGTAATAATTTATTTTTATAGTTGTTTTGGTAATGGTACTTAAATATAAATTCTTTAATTGCCTTGTTTCCTTAATTTGTAATGAATTTGTGTTTCTATATTAATTAATGGGTTTAAAAATACTACTACTATTTCAGAAAAGAATCATATTTTTAATATTTATTTATATTATATATATTTAGTAATTATGTTCTCATAGTCAAACATAAAATATTATTATATCATTCAACAATTAGTTAGTCAGATGTTATGAGATGATAATATACTATAATCAATTTTTTAGTATGGTTATTCATTTTTTTTATTTTCGAACAATGTAATTATTATATCAGAGTTATTTTTATTATTTTTATATTTTTATTCTAGTTTATTATTGATTAATCTTTTTCAAAAAATATGATTGAAAACAGTCGAAAAATGAGATTCACTAGTTTATAGAAGAAGTACTCTTCACACTCACGTCAATGTCACTTTCGTTTTCATTAAGGGAAAAGGAGAAAAAAGGATAATTATTATATCCACAATATAATTGCATTCAGTATACTATAAATTATTATGTCTTCATATATAATTTGACAAAATTGATATAAAATGGTATTATTTATGAGGAAAAAAGTGAGGAAAATGTTAATACACACATTAATGAAATGGAGTTTCAATTAGAGGACTACATTATAGGGGAATAATTAGGAGAACATACATATACATAAGATGAATAAATTATAAAAGGATATTAAAATAATTAAATAGGGATTAATGATTAGAGTAAATCAAAATTTAGATGTGATTTAGAAGAGATGGCGAGAGGCCTTTTTTTAATCAATGAATATAATTTTTTTTAAAGATTTCATATTTTGGAAAAGAGATATATGTATCACATTCCATGAAAGATAAATACTGAAAAATAGAAGATTCTATCAAAATTTTTTTTGAGAAACACCTCAAACATTCTTAATTAAAAAATAATAATTTGATCATTTTAGAACCTTTATGCCATTAGAAAACAATTTGTACTCTTTTTACTTTTACTAAGATAATAAGTCTTTACTAAAGTAATTCACTTTTTAAACTAAATATAGTCTTAATAATATATTATATACCCAATAATTCCAAATTTAAAAATAATTTTATTTAATTTATTTTATATAAGTAACAATTAATGTTAATAAAATAATAAATGTATTTTGAATTAAAAACTATTCAATATAATAAAATAATATATGTTCTAAAATGACGAAGAATGGTTTATAAGTCAAAAATATATTTTTAATATTATATTTATCTTATATAATAATTATTTTTAAAAGGTTTTAATATATTATTAATTCATTTTTATATTGTAATTATCTCATAAAAGTCGGAATATTATAAAAAAAATATTATCCACAATGAAATCAATCATTTATGAAAAATCATAAAAATTTATATAAACATAAAATTATTTCAATGAATCTATAAATGATGTGTTTTTTAATTTCAAATTTTAAAATATACAAGTGTAACACTTAAAAATTCATCAATTTTAATGAATATTTAACCAACAAAATAACATATTAAAATAATAAATTTACTTTTCTTAATTTCTATATAAAAATAAGAAAATAATATTTAATAAATAATAATTATACTAGATTTACATTATCATTTGAAAATATTAATTTTAGTTCTTAATAATAAATTTAATATTTCATCAAAATATAGATTCTAGTAATATATATAATTAATCCAAAAATGTAATATGAATATTTTTATAATATTACTTATATATATTTAATTATTTAGTGATTCTTATTCAAACCCATTAATTATATGAATACGTATTCATATTTATATTTCATTTTAAGATATCTTTGATTTATGTTAGTTTATTTCCTCAAGTTGTTAAATATTGTAAAACAATACATATTAAACGGAAAGAAATAATTAAATTTTGGTTCATTTAATTCTACCCCTTAAATAATTTTTTCCTGTCAAATTTAATTATTGAAAATTATTGTATTTCCTAAGCGTGTTTATAAGATATATATGACACTATATTAAATTTGTAATAAGGTTTGAACCTCACTATTTGTGGTATAAATAATGATCTTATATGTTCCCTTTTTGCAGGAAAACAACTAATGTTGATATTTTCTATCTTCCATTTTTAAGATATATCCCAATATATTTGGATTAATTCTTTATAGGTATTTTATAGTCGTAATATTATTAATATGGGTATAGGGGTAACTTTTTTATTTTTTATTTATTTATATTGGAAATTATCATGTCCAATATGTCAATAGATCCATCTTATTCTAAATATCACATAAAATTTGACTAAAGGATGTAGAATATGGTTTTTGAGGAATCACATTCCTATATTCAACTATTAATGTCATGTAAACGTTTTTGTGTAAAATAATCTTACGATAATAATTTTTAATAATGAATCAATATTTAGTCATAAAGGATGAATTTTTATGTTCTTGGGTATATAAGAGTTGGTTAATCAATATACAATTACCGAATTCATAGTTCATGAGAGGGAGATCAGTGTTCATATTTCAATGTTATTTTCTGAACCTTCTTCAATATTTGTGATTGTATATTATTCCCATTCTCATGGATGTTTTTGTATCTTATCATCATTATCATCCCTTATATTATGCTATTAAATTGGATAATTATCAAGTTCACTATATATAGGAAATTCAAATATTAGTGGCATAATTGGGAGAAATATATCCCATCCCAACCTGTATAATAGGTTATAAACAATTTCTCTATAATTAGTGGAACAATAAATGATATTTCCACAATAAAAACCTTCCCTATTCCAATAGTATAATTTCCTTGGTGATTATTCCTAGAATTTTAACATGTAATAAGTTAAATCATTTTTCCTACATCATCTCCACCACCTGAACATTGATGAGATTCAATCATTCAATCATTTTTTATTTCATTAAATGGAAATATGAACACATTTTTAATTGTATTTCATTATATTCAGTATAGTATAATCACATGACTTATACCTCTTTTTATATTGTTACATTTATAATTGGTATATTCTTTGAATTTTCTATGAATACATTATTAAATTAGATTCTTTGGTATTCAGATATTAATAAATATTATAAGAGTAAATCATGTCTGAATAAAAAATAGACACACTATGTGAATAATTGAATGTGTAATTTATCCCATAAATAGAGGAATCACTGAAATTATAGCATTAGTAATTAATAAAACAAAAATAACTATAAGTTAAATCTAGAATTTTTTAGGTCGGTTCCTCATATATTCCTTATCATAATTTATTAAAATAATAACTTCTTCATAACATAATGTAAATAAAATGGGATTGGATAGATCATATCATCCAATATTGTCTATAATGTTTAGGAGTATTATTCTTACACCTCATTCACTAGAGTGAGGATTCAATTGATACTCAATCAACCATTTTCTAGGTTATTACACTAAGGTTCATTTTAAAAAACAAATGAATCCACTATCTATTATCTATACATAATTGTAATTACTAGTGGATATACTTTCTAGATCAACATGTTGTAAACATATAAATTTAAATTTCCCAATGTGTTTTCACTATGTTTATTGTATCATAATACTGAAAAATATTCAATATTACCACCACAGACATCAAGGGTTATCTATATCTTTAAAATTATGATCAATATTAACCAATAAACTCCTAAATTTTCCTCAACATATTTTTAACTACAAATTTTATCTAAATTTTTTTTAATAAAAAATATTATAACCCAAACAATACTATATCATAATTCCATGAATTAATGAATATATTTCATTATAATACAATCCCATGAAAATTTTCATTTAGTGTTTTATAGAATTAGGGAAACAAATTACATATTAAAGCCATTTATATTACGACTAAGGGAAATATATTCCCACTATATACTAATCTACATAATAACTAAAATGTGTTTAATATTTCCTTAATTTTATTCACTAAATATTAAACATTAGAAAATAATTTGTCTAAAATTTCTTCCAATACAAGGGAAATGAAAATATATGAATGGGGAAAGATAAGATGATCCATATGGGTAAACATTAGAAATAATAATCAATGATCATGAGTGATCGTAATATGATCATATGAGTATATCCATGTAAATGAAAATAATATTAGGTAATCATGCCAAGTAGAGAGATGATCAATAATCTTGTGTCATGTCAAAAATATCAGAATAACATAATACAGAAATAAAAAAACTAGGGAAACATTAGTAGAAAAACTTGATCAATTAGATAATAACATCAAGACACCATATAACTGTTACACTACTATTATAGTAAGGAAATATTACCTTTTCTTTTTACAAACTGCACCCATTTTTCTGAGACTACCAAATTTGAACTACATATACCTCGAATTCACGATTCACACAATTTCACCCACAATTGTTAGATAACACAATTGTTCTATTGTATATAGAACTCTTTCTATTTAAAAATTAAGCCAATAAATTGTAACTAGATATATGACCAACCCCTAATTAATCCATATATATGTGTTTAACATGAAATTTATCATTCATATTATCATAATGAAAAATAAAAATTTAACAGGATTCACATTATTTTATAATAAAAAAAATAATAAATAATAAAATATTATATCAATTATAAAATTAATATTTAATATAAATCGTTTTATAGTGATATTATTTAATTTTATTATTAAATACCCTTCATTTAATATTATGAGGTATATTATAATTACATCATATAGTCAAATTTTATACAGTTTAGTAAATTTATTTCATAATAAACCAATATATTGAATATAGATGAATACAATACAATAAAATTGAGTCATTATAAAGTGATTATAAATGAATGAAATTGTAAGAAGATCGATGAATATACATAGTAAATAATTTGGAAATCCATTTGTAAAATTGATTCTATATGTTTTCCCCCAAAATAGGATATGTTTAATTTGAGATTAATTTAATAACTATTTTTTATAGAAAAAAAACTTATTTATATTAATCATAATAATATAAGTGAATTTAAAATAATTTTGTGAATTTTTTTAGACATTATTATGTATGAATAAATTATAATTAATTTCTTAATGATTTCCTTTAAGAATTTTTTTTTGATTTTTTTAAATTACTTTTAAATGGAATCCTCAATAACGCATCCTTGGAAAAATGAATTAATGTTTTCATTAAAAATGTGAAGTGAATTATAAATAAATTGAATATTAAGGGAAAACCAATTTAATATTTTCTAATATCCTTATGAAACCCTACATCCTATAGATATATAATAATCATCAATTTGAAAATAAGAAATGTTAATTGTGGTTTTTATATGAGATAACACATAATTGGGAGTCATCATATAGAAGAAAATATTTGAGAAAATGGGAAATGTATACAAGGTGGGGGGAAGCATTATTATAGTGTATGATATTTATTGAAAATAATGATATATGTTTTCCAGAAATAATTTCATCATGGTTGATGCATTGATTGAAAAGTTATTTTCCCTCTCCTGGGAATGTAAGGCTCATTAAATAAATTCATTTAGTGGAAGAAACTAATATTTAGTGAAATAATATTATAAAGATCCACTTTAATTCAACGAAATAATTTGAGATATTTAAATCACATACTCATTAGATTATTTATATCAAATTCCATTTAAATTAAAACCATGATATTAATCAATAAGCACCATTAATTATATGGGTTTGGAAAAAAATCTAATATTGTAAGAAAACCATATTAATGACAAAATTATGCACAAAAATAATCATTTATCAAGAAATTAATTTTGATATATTGAACCAATTTCAGTAATTCAAGACATAGAAGGACAAAATTGAATCTCCAATATAAACAATTATCCATGTTACTAAATTATTTAAAAGAAATATTTGTATATATAAATATTTATAATTATTAATTTAATATTTTTTAGACATTTATAATAGTTATCATATATTTTCTATACTTTTTGTTGAAAATATTGATCATATTGATATAGTTATCCAAATATGTGTCATTCATTTTTCCTCCCTAACAACACATCATTCACAAATCATAATTTTTTTTGGAATTAATACAATTAAATTATTTATATTTCTATATCATCATTCCAAAGTGATTTTGTTTTTATCCATAATGATTAAACCAATGATGAGCATGTTGTAATGATTTATAACGAATAAAAAATTTTATTTAAATTAATGGGTTAAATATTAATGATACCATTATAGAGATAAAATAAACAAATTATGAAATTATTTATATTATATACTATCAATTATTATGTTCTTATAGTCGATCATGATATTAATTTATATAAATTTTCACATATGGGGTTCGACTGACACAAATAAGAACATACTATAAATCATGGGTCGGTATGGTTATGAGATTTATTTCATTTAGAATTATTACCATATTATATAATAATACAAATATTATATTGAAATTTATTACATTCCAGATTCCTATTTTGGGATATATTAATAAATAATAATGAAACTATTGAAAGAGGAGATACATTTCTTCATAGAGGCAGTAATGTCTACACCCACAAAAAATTGTGTTATCATTTTCATTATAGGAAAATGACAAAGAAAGTTAATGTTTATTACATGAACATAAAGACATTACCTATAATATAAACAAATAATTAATAGTATTTTATTAAAAAATATATATCTAAAAGGTAATGATTCAAAATAAACCATGGTATAGGAAAATTAGTACTCAACATGCTAACATTAAGAATCAAGAAATATGTTTCCTTATAAAAAAGGAAAAAGGAAAGAATATTATGTTTAAAATCATAAATATGATAAATTAGAATATTGATCAATTAATTTGTGCATTTTTTTGTGATAAAATTAATTTTCCCAATTGGTAATGATGAAGTGGAATGTGTCCCCTTTTATGAATATTTATAATTAAATTTTAATGAACATTTCATCATTATATAAAATCACAACATGAATCTCACATCACAAAGACCTAAAACTAGATAGTAATGAAATAGAAATTCATTTTGGTTAATAAAAACACCACCCAAAAAATTTAATATATTTTTTAAACATTCTATAATTGTTATCCCATTGGTTGACCATTTTTAATGTATTATATTTCAATACACTAACTAGTTTATAACTAATTAATTCATTTTAGGCAAACAAATGATCATTATTACATAATATAGACTTCCTAAAAGTAAATTTGAATGAAATTTTATAATAGTTTTTTGAATGTTATATTAGTTATAAAATTATTTTTTTTATTGTATTGTACAATTTATGTATAATTATATAACATAATTTATTAAATATCAAACATAGGGTTGTAAAACAACATCAATATTTTAAAATTAACCATTCCTCTTAATTTTTGCATGGAATGGGTCTGAAAATTTTTAAAATCAAATATATATACTAATAATGTTTTTGATATCATGGTTTTTCCGCAAAAAATTAAATATTTTCATAAAAAAAATCAAATGTATCATAAGATTAAATTTTAATTATCAACCAATGAATAATTTCCATTCAACTCAAATTTTTTTATATCAAGTGTTAATTTAATCTTTAAATAAAATTATAACATACTATGAAACACTATTTTTAGAGGAATACATTGAGCCTCCAAAACAACCGATTTTCTCATAACCTATAGTAACCCATGCCTTATAAGAAGACGAATATGATCCAAGTAATGATCTTGAATACCAAGTTTCCAATAATGTTATGGATGAATTGAGTAATCTAGTTAATTATTGGATGGATTAATATGATGTAATTACATTCCAAAAATACAACAATGGTGAAATTTTATTGGAGTTGTATCTTCAAACAAAAAAATATTATGTTCATCAGAATGATTTACACGTAAAAATGGGATCATGATTGTATGTTAATAGAAATCCTATAGGAATAGTTTATGGACTTAATGTTTTTCATAATGGAGATCATTATGTTTTCTTTTTTATCCTTGTTGTAAATTTTATTTTCCTACGTTTGGAGTTATCTAATTTTTGGCCTCTTATATTGGATACCTACCATGCCTTTAGGGTGGGATGATTCTTTCAACATCATATATCAATCATATTTTGGTTTTTATTTTGTGGGTTATGGATTGTTAAATTTTCATTATGATTATTCATAAGTACAGAACATATATTCTTATAAAATAGTTCATCATATGATCCAAGATGAATATTATCCTCAGAAGGGATGACTTCTTGTATGGGTTAATGGAAATTCAAATTCAGTTATGGGATGAAATTTTTGATAGAATTTACAATAGTTTGAATCACTGATGAACTTTTTTGTGATTTTTACCATGCATAACATCATATATATTTATGAAAGTGTTAATATCTCACATGGAAGATAGTACATTATTAGATGACAATGATTTTTTTTAGAAATTATTTTTAGACCAGTTCAAATAGATTTGTAACTATGGATTTAAAAATCTTTAGGAATATAATGAGAGGATACAGAAAGCATATCCCAGTCATATGGTGATCATGGTATAACTATCAAAGTGAATTTTTTGTTTTCTGGATTATACAATAAAGAATTAAAACAGAGAAGACTAAAATTAAACAGCACAACGGATATGAAACAAGTTGTTCAGTCTTAAGATGAGACCTAATCCACTCCAATTGGTGATCACCTTCCACCAAACAGTTTATATAAATAAAGTTCGTTCCACACCCTGGATCAGTGTTAACAATAGTACAATGACTGTCCAGGTCATACAGGGACCTCTTCCATAATTTTTGTGGGTAAACAGAAGTATAAATAGTTTGGTTTAAGGATTTAGAAATCATCTAGTTTAGCACACGAGTCAGTGTGTGTATGGAATATACACAGTACACACACCCATCAAAGGTATGTAAATTAATCAATAAGAGAGAGTAGATATGAGTTTGATTATCTAGTGATTTGAAGTGTATCTCTGGACTACTTTGATTGAACAGAAATGCTTCTAAGTCCTTCTCTGGGTTTTGTCTTGAAAAAAAGAGTTCCATGCTTCGTCTTGTGTTCTTCACGAGTTTTGACAATGTGAAGATGTAATCTAGATTCCAATGCACTTCATATGTTCTAAAGCAGAGTCGGATTGCATGCATGTGACCATGCTTTCTTTAAAAATCTTGCAATGTGTTCTTCTCGGTCGTGATCACAGGCTTGTTTTTTGTTCAGCAACGCGCTGTATTATTGTTGGGAACTCTTCACTCATTATATTCAAATTCACGAGTTTTATCCAAAAGGTTCAATGTATTTCATACCTCGTACCTTGTACTATGTCTACAAAGAAACATTTATTATTTCAGTGCATTAAAGGCATCAAATATGACCATTAAAAAATAAATTGATAGATGAAAAAATATTTTAAGAAACGGTGTCACAGTATGATATGTAAATGGTGTCGCATTCACACGGTGTATGAGTGTCCCAGTCTGAGTGTCACGGTGTCTGAGTGTCACGGTGTCTTTTTCACAGTGTCTGAGTGTCACAGTGTTTGAGTTTCAAGGTGTCTTAGTGTCACAGTGTCTTGATTCATGAGGTATTTCTTCACAGTGTCTTTCTTATGATGTACTTCTTCACGGTGTCTTTCTTACGGTGTCTTTCTTCACAGTGTCTTTATTATGCTGTCTTGCTTACGGTGTCTGGCTTACTATGTCTGGATTCACGGTGTCTTGTACATAGGCAAATAACTTTATTCATACATAAACAGTAATATGCATGAAATGGATTGAGCATAACCATTACAAATCATGAGAGAACATGAAACATAAATACACACGATTTCATATAATTTAAGAGTTAACTAGGTTGAATAATATTTGTGATCATTAATGTGATTTGGGTTCATTAGTATGATTTTTTATCATTAAAACATGATTAATACATGGGGATTCCAAAAATCTACCCCTTTTGATGATCAAAAATCATGTTACAATAAAAGTGTAAATTGGATGCAACTACAGGGAAAATAAAAGATAGAATCTTTTTTCAAAAACATCTCCTCCTTTTGGGATTATCAAAAAGTGAACATTCCATTAAGAGTAAATAGTTCAGTACAAAATAATGGAGAAATACAAAAACAATAATAACATCCCCATCAAAAAAGGAGTAATCACTGGTCTTCTTCAAGGAATGGCCTTCTCTTTTCCTTTATCAAAAGTAGAAGAGGAAGCCATAGAGGCAGTGGTTGATGTAGAAGAAGTTAGAGATATGGTGGATAGAGAGGGTAAAGGGATACCTTATAGACTGAGGGAGCCAAGGTTGGAGCAGTAGAAGATCATCATAGTTGCTGATCAAGAATCATATGCCTGATCTGAATGAGAGCTTGGCCAACAGACATGGTAGTTGAGGCTAAGGTAGAGGTAGATGTAGGCTAACTAAGTCTGAGAGGTGCAGCTACTGGATAAAAAATTGATGTACTTTGGACATGAAGATAAGGTCTCAAGTGTTTTATGATGTCTGTAATAATTTCTCCACCATACTGAATGGCTTTTATAAAGTCATCTTGGTTTTCCATGAACTTGTCTAACAATCGGGTAAACTCGGTTAGCTTTTGGACATATGTTTTGAATGCTTGAGTCACAGGAGGAATTCACATATTCATTATAAGGTATTTGAAGTGGATAGTCATATTAGTCTTGGAGAAAATTCAGTTGAAATAGAAATCAACTTTCTTAGAAATCTCATGCTGGGTATCATTTGAAATCTTAGAGTGAATTTCAACAAGGTCAAGAACTCTTTCACTGTTCTTGACAACATCGGAGAAAGAAGCCACATTAAATCCACTGAAAGAATTCAGAAGTACTTCTTTGAATATAGATATGAGCAATGTACTATCCAAGGAAGGAGTAGAGGATTGACCATAGGTGTTAGAATCTTTGACGGCTGTAGTCATAGATTTGAGCAGATTTAGTACCTTTTAATACAACTAGTGTACTCATCAGTGAGTTTATTAAGGTTCACCATAAGATCTCTCATGTACTTGAACATCTGTGTGTGCCTTTCTGCAATCTTTTCATCGAAGGATTACAGATAAGGGTGAATCTTAGAAACAAAATCATGGGAGATTTAAGAAACAATGGGTTCTAGAGAAGAAGTAGAGTGGTCTGATCTCAAATGCATATCTTTTTGCATGTCTTCAACCATGATTTTATGGTTCTGACTTCAGTACAGAGCAACATATTTTCAACTCAAACTTCCTGAATTTGAATCAGCATCTTAGGTTGGATTTTCCAGATAATTTTCTCCAAAAGTAGTGAGGCATCTCTCTCACTCAAATTTGCCACATGATGAGGTTGGGATTTCATAATCTTCTCAACACCAGATAGGATAGTATCGCCAAATACCTTCAAATCATCCTTACTGAGAAAGGACAACTATTCAGGTAAAGGTTCAGGTGTAGGAATTGGTAGAAGTTCAGGTTCAGGTTCCTTCTCAGGGGAAAAGGTTGTGAAAGATTTCAACTGAAACAGGGAAGAGAGATCAAGCCCAGCTGCAGTAACCTGCTGAGAATCATTTACATCATAGAAACTAAGAAATTTGTACAGAGTGTCCACATGAAATTACTCAGTTGGATGAGAGGCATCATCAGACTCAATATTTTGGGTTTTCTCCCCCTCAATAGGTGCCTCCTTCTCAGGACTGAGAGGCTCAGGACCTTGGTCTAAATCCACAGTTTCATCTATATGTTCCTCATTCATCTCTTGTCTAGCCCGCTGAAAGGATATCTCCACCATCACTTTTGATGAGGGTATTATTGCATTATCAAATTGTTCCACAGGGTGTTCTTCCCAATTTTCTTCTTGAATAACATGGAGTTCTTCCAGATTTGTTTCTTGAATAGCAGGGAGTACTTCCATATTTTCTTCATGCACAGTAGGGAGTTCTTCAAAAATAGGCTCTTCTATGACTTCTGCTCAGATTATACAACCATTGATTCTTTTTCAGCATCGGGTTGGATTTCTAGATTGGCATCATCTCTAGAGGTAGGAGATTCTTCTTCAAGAACAACATGAGGAACAACCATCAATTCTTCCTCTACAACAACCGCTTCCCTATGTGGTACTTCATCCTCTTCTTCCACTTCTTCTGAATACTCAACAAGTTCATCTGGTTCCAAACCAGGATCAAAAATGTCTTTCGGCCTTGATGGATAATCCACAGGATTAGACTTCTCATAAACATTATTTTTTTCTTCCACACATCCCTTTTTTCATAGATTCCAGTTTATCTTCATTATCCTGATGATGTATTTATAGAGACACTACTCACTGTCCACACGCACTTCTTAATTAGGTCTAACTACGCCTTTTGCAATAAGCATGGCTAATATCACCCAAAAGTAGAACATAGAGGTGGATTTGGATGTAACCTTGATCAACTCACACATATGGTGAAAGATGTACATTCATAGGTTGATCTTCGTCCATTCTTCATAAGATGAATAAAAAAACATCTCGATATTTTAACATAGAAAAATCACATATTCTTGGACTAAATAGATTTTGAATAAACTTAAACAACATCCTTGTTTCTCTTTCAAGTTCACCAGCGATGGCCCTTATCTTGGTTCCATTCCCGGTTATGGTTTTTCGGGCATATGAATGTTCAAAGAAATCAGTTGTAGGTGGAGGATCTCTCTAATAATCATCACAAATTCCTTCGTGAGGTATCCTAAGGAATGATACCCATAACCTCAAAGAGAAGGAGAATCATTGGCTATTAACTTATCCCCTCACAACATAACTTTCACCAGAATCGGAGGATAATTGTACATACAGGTAGAACTGAGCTACTAACCTCGGATAGATGGGTCTATTCTCCCATAAGAACCATTCTAACCAGCCTTGTTCTTTTAACACTTTCAAGACCAAAGATTTTCTAGATAGAATCCATTTGGGGAAAATTTAATTCTCGCGTACAACACTAAAATTTACCAGCCTCAGATTTAATGGTCCTTCGAGCATCATCATAGGTGAAATATTCTTCTTCTTTGATCTGCGCTTCGCAGGTGTGGATGAAGGTGGTAGTTTCATTCTAGGCATCCACTGAACGTTCAAGAGAGAGATAGAGGGTTTCAAGGTTGAAAGGGTTCGAGACAAGTTAATATGAGAAAGTCTGGGTGAAAGCCCAAGTGAAACAATTTCATTTATAATTTAGGAATGCCAAACGTCACCAAAATAAAAACTCGGGAAAGTAAAAGAGGTGAAATAATAATTACGGCTATACGGGTTTTAAGAAAATCATAATGCATTTTCACGGTGAGATAGTAAGTGGATTTCATGGTGAGACAATGAGTGATCATCATGGTGAGACAATGAGTGATCATCATAGTGGGATAATGAGTGGGCATCACGGTGAGACAGTGAGTGGTCGTCACGGTGAGACAGTGAGTGAAATTTTCAGTGCGCGTTACAATGAGATAGTAAATGTCAAACCGTATGTACAAGGTGCTAATGGTGAGACCATAAACATGAGAGAAAATATCTGAGAAACCAAAATCATGAAATAGTAAAATAAAACATAGTAAAATATTGAACAGTAAGACAAGTAAGATGTCTATTTGAGATTTATCATGACAATATAATGTACGATGTAGTATATTCTCTTAGAATTTAATTGTTTAGTGCATATATCAGCATGTTGATATTCAGTACCAATAAATTTCAAGGTGATATCACCTTTTTGATAATGATATCTCAAAAACAGATGTCTTACATCAGTATGTATTGTCCTAGAATGTGATGCAAAATTTTTTTAGATGTTAATAGCACTTGTGTTTTCACAGTTTGTTGGTACATGTCTGAATTGATATCCATAATCTAGTAATGTGTGATTCATCCACAAAATTTGTGCACAAAAAGTTTTTGTAGCTATGTATTCAGCTTATGCAGTAGATAATGCAACAAAATTTTGTTCTTAATATACCATGATAGTAGTGACTGGCCTAATAAGTGACATGTTCTAGAGGTGCTCTTTCTATCTAACTTACATCAACTGAAGTTAGCATCAGAATAACTAACTAGTTCAAATGATTTTCCTTTAGGATAGAATAGTCCAAGATTGGGTGTATGCTTGAGGTATTTGAAAATTTTCTTTACAACATTAAAATGAGATTCATTAGGATTTTCATGAAAACAAGAACACATACACACACTAAAAATAATGTCCACACGACTAGCAGTTAAGTAGAGTAAACTTCCAATCATTTTTCTATATGTGGTTTAATCAACAGATTATCCATCTTCATCAAGATCCAACTTATAGGTGTTACTCATGGGAGTGTCACTACTTTTAGTGCTATCTAATCCAAAATGTTTTAAAAGATATCTATTTTATTTACTTGAGTTAAAACAATTCCATCATTATTTTGAAATATTTGAAATCCAAGGAAGAATTTTAATTCACCCATTCAACTCATTCCAAATTCATTTTTCATTATTTTAGAGAAATCAATACATAATGAATTTTTTTAAGATCCAAAAATAATATCATCTACATAGATTTGAACAACTAATACATAATTAGAAATTCGTTTTAAAAAGAGGTTAGGATCAGCTATTCCTTTTGTAAAATCATTGGAATTGAGAAAAGGAAAAAATCTGTCATACCAAGCTCTTGGAGCTTGCTTTAAACCATATAAAGATTTTGATAGTTTGAAAATATTATTGGGAAAATGAGGATTTTTAAAACCAAAGGGTTGTTCAACAAAGACATCCTCAGCTATATACCCATTTAATAATGCACTCTTAACATCCATTTGATATAGTTTTAAATCCAGGTATGTAGCATAAACATGTAGGATTCTGATGGCTTCAGGACTAGCTACTGGAGAAAAGGTCTCCTAATAGTAAATTAGTTATTCTTGACTATAGCCTTGTACAAATAATATATCCTTATTCCTAACTATATATCTAGCTTCATCTACCTTACTTATAAACACCCATTTAGTACCTATGATGAATGTGTCCTTGGTTCATTCAAAAAGTTTCCAAACTTTTTTTTCTGTTAAGATGATTATGTTCTTCTTGCATATCCATTACCCAAAATTCATCACTGATGGAATCCTCAATGTTTTTAGGTTCATGTTGTGACAAGAAGGCTTGATGTTTAACCTGATTTCGAATGGAAGCTCTAGTTTGTGTTGGTTTCTCTAAGTCTCCTACAACAGCATCTGTGGGATGGTTTTTAAGGGTTCTAACGTTTCAAGATAAATAGGGACTTGAGATTTATGGTTCATCAACAGATTCAGGTTCGTTATGACTTGATTGACGGGAATTTTCAAAATTAGATGTTTTCACAGATTCTTTCACAGAGGTTTTTGAGGATTTTGAGTTCATCTCCATATTTGATACATCATCCTCCATATTTTCCATGATGGTTCTAGGATCATGGGGATCTGTTTCATCAAACTTGATATGAACAAATTCATCCACACATTTAGTCCCTTTATTGAATACTCTATAAGATTTACATAATACTGAGTAACCTAGGAAAACTATTTCATCACTTGTGGATGAAAATTTGTTAAGAATATCCTTAGTGTTGAGAATAAAGACTTTATAACCAAAAAAACTAAAGTAATAAACCATAGGCTTCATATTGTTCCAGAGTTCATACATGTTCTTTTTGAGAATTGGTCTAATCAAGACTCTACTGATTATGTATCATGCTTTATTAGTAGCTTCATCCCAAAAGTAAATAGTCAAGTCCTATTTACTAAGAATTGTTCTAACAATTTCTTGCAGGGTTCTATTTCTTCATTCTACAACACCATTCTATTGAGGTGTTCTAGGGGCAGAGAAATTGTGACTATAACTATTCTATGAGCAAAAGGATTAAAACTCTTGATTTTCAAACTCACGACCACGATCACTTCTTAACAATTTAATTTTAAGCCCACTATGAATTTCTAAAGACTTGGAATACATAGTAAAATAAGAGTAGGCTTCACTTTTGTGAGCCATGAATAAGGTCCTTGTATATATAGAAAAATCATCTACCAGAACATAAACATAGTGATTCACATTTAAACTAGAAACTCTAGATGGTCCAAACATTTCCATGTGAACCAATTCTATAGGATGATAAGTAGAAACTTATTTCATTGTTTTGAATGATATTTTGTGTTGTTTTCCCTTTTGACAAGGATTAAAAACTTTGTCATGTGGAAACTCAAGTCTGGGTATGTCTTTAACTAGGCCGTTTCTAGTTAGCTTTCTAAGGGAGGGAACATTACAGTGTCCTAGTCTCCTATTCCAGATCCAAGATTCTTTATGAAATACACTTCAGCATAAAACATTTTGAGAATCTAAGGAATCTAAATTAACAAAATAAATGTTCTCATTTCTTAATGGAGAAAATACTAATTCATCTTTAGAATTAAAGACATTACATGCATCATTTTCAAATATAACTTGATATCCATCATCACATAATTGTGAGATACTAAGCATATTATATTTTAATCCATTAAAAAATAGTACTTTAGAAATTAAAATCAAATCAGAGTTACAAATTTGGCCTAAGATAATGATATTCTCATTGGAATTGTCACCAAATGTGGCATGTCCTCCATCTACTTTTATGAGGTTCTTGAAGCATGATTAATCTCTTTTCATGTTCCATGAACATCCACTGTCCATGTACCTTATATTTTTTCAGGAGCTCTATAAGAAATTTTCTTATAAAATGATCAAGAAAAGACAAATTATGGTACCCATACTTGTTTGGGTCTAGTAACATTAGTAATGAGTGATTTAAGTACCCATATTTGTCTCATAGGTTTCTTATAAGCATTATGTAATGTGTTTGAAAAATAAACTGAATTTGTTCTAGAAAAACATGAAACAGTAGAATATGTATCATGACTTGAGCTATTTTAGTTGTTTCTAGAACTAGGAACAAAACTATATGTCATAGACATGGAAACAAACTTCGTTCTAACAAGGTTTCTTTTACCAGGTTGATAACCAATGCTAGTATTGTATTTAAGGGAAATTTGTTTTCCTAGAATTAGGGAAAGATTATTTTTCCCATTAGTAAACGTTTCTAAGTCACTTTTTAATTTCTCATTAGACATTTTTAATTCATTGTTTTCTTTGAAAAGTTGATCATTTTCTTTGTTTTTAGTAGTATGTTCAGATTTAACATTGACAGTGAGAGCATGTTGTTTTTTCGATGATTTATATTTATCTTTAATTCATTTCATGTCTCTTCAAGCATGTTGCAATGTTAAAACATTCCTTCATTACTCATATTTTTAGAGTCAATTTCTACTTCAGAATAGTATTAATTTTTTACAGAAGTGTTAAATGATACCTCAGATGTGTTTGTCATAAAACACATATTGGCTTTGTTAGCCTATTCATCATGTGATGTCTCTGAGTTTCATGAACTATACTTAGAGGCACTCCATGTTGCCTTCATTGTATTTTTTTACTTCTTATCTTTGTCCTAATACTTCTTCTTATACTTGATCTTTAGACAGTAAGCCTTTATATGTCTTGAACTTACATTCATAACATATAATCTCATCAGTTTTGTCACTTCTTTTCCAGTCCTTTTTCCAGTTTCCTTTTAGGTTATACTTTTCCTTGAAGTTAGGCTTTTTGAAAAAATTCTTCTTTTTGTAGAATCATTTTAATCTTCTGGCTAGTTGAGCCATCTCCTCATCACTATTAGGCGATGATTGTTCAGTGGTGTAACTTTCTACAGAAGCCTCTAGTTTCCCTTTGTTGTTGTGCTTTGAGAAGGTTGTATTGAATGCTAAAAATTTACTCTTCAGTTCATTCTCCTCTTCTTTGTTGACTTTCATCTCTTCCACATACATCATCAGTTTCTCAATGAGTTCGTTTACATCCATCTTGGTGATGTCACACGATTCTCTAATTGAGATAGAGGTTCCCCTCCATCTTTCAGGTAGACATCTAAGGATTCTCATGATCTGTTCTTTAGAAATGACTTCTCTTCCAAGAGAAATCATTATATTTAAAATCTTATTGAACCTACGATACATGTAAAAAATAGGCTCATCGGGATTCATTTTAAAATTATTATATTTTAAAGTATAAGTATTAAGTATCATTTCCTTCACACTAGATGTGCCTTCATGTGAGACAGACAAGGTATCCCAAATTTCATGGGTAGTTTTACAAGCAGAAATCCTATTAAATTCTTCATCTCCTAAGGAACAGTATAGAGAATTCATGGCTTTTCAATAGTTATTGTAAGAAAGTTTTGTAGTTTCATCCCATGTAATTCTATCAGTCACAGGAAGATTGTATTCATCTATAATGGATGACCAAATTTCAAAGCTCATTCTCTCTAGATGCATTTTCATTTTAATTTTCCATTGAGCATAGTTGGTTCCATTAATAACGGTGGTCTGTTGGATGCATCACCTTCCAATAAATTATCCATACTAAAAAATTAATTTAAAATATCTAGAAATTAAAATTAACAGAAATTTACAGATCCTTAATGTACAACTATAATCACAGATGAGTAAGACTACACAAAGTTGTAATAAAGCAACCTCTGATACCAAATCTTGGTTGCAGTAGTTTACTCAATAGGGGAGGGGTGTATTGATTAATTATAAAAATTTCTGTTACAAAAAATATTATTTTAAAAGGAAATTTTTCCCCAAAAATAGATACAACCCAGTTAATCATGGTCATACTATTATAAGAGTGTGACTTTTTAAATAACTTCATAGAAGATTAATTAATTCTTCGTAATATTAATTTGTTTTATTAATATTAAATTGGAAGGTATGCAACTAAGACAAATCAGTTATAACTTCTTTCCAAGACTAACTATCAAAGTTAAATTAGTGTATTTTAGATTATTCAATGAAGCAGTAAAATAAAGAAGACTAAAATTAAACTACACATCAGATATGAATGAAGTGGTTCAGTCACAAGACAAGGCCTAATCCACTCCACTTGGTGATCTCCAGCCACCAAGAAGTTTATATAAATAAACATTGATACACACCATGGATCGGGGTTAACAAAAGTACACATACTATCCATGTCACACATAGACCTCTTTCAAAGTTTTACGTGGGTAAAAAGAAGTATAAAGAGTTTGGTGTATGGATTTAGAAATCTTCCAGTTTAGTACATGAGTCAGTGTGTGTATGGAATATATAGAGTACACACACTACTCAAAAGTAAGTAAAAGAATCAATAAGATAGAGTAGATATGAGTTTAGAATGGTCTCGTGATTTGAAGTGTTGCTCTGGACCCCTTTGATTGAACAAAAATGATTTTGAGTCCTTCTCTAGTTTTTTTCTTGAAAAATAGAGTGTCATGCTTCAGCTTGTGTTCTTGATGAGTTTTGACAATGTGAATATGTTCTCTGGATTTTAGTGTACTTCGTATGTTCTTCCGAAGAGTCGGATTGCATGCATGTGACATTGATTTCTTTGAAAATCATGCAATGTGTTCTTCGTGGTCATGCTCATAGGCTTGTTTTTCATTCAGTGTCGCGCTATATTGTTGTTGGGAACTCTTCACTCTGTATCTTCGAATGCATGAGTTTGAGCAGATATATTCCATGTATTTCATACCTCGTACCTCGTACAATGTATACAAAGAAAAATTAATTATTCCAGTGCAATAAAGGCATCAAATATGACCGTTAAAAATTAAATTGAAAGATGAAAAATAGTTTAAGAGATGGTGTCATAGTATGTTATGAAAACTGTGTCTCATTCACATGGTGTCTGAGTGTCATGGTGTTTGAGTTTCATGGTGTCTAAGTGTCACGATGTCTTAGTTTCACGGTGTCTTGCTTCACGGTGCATTGATTATAGTGTCTGGCTTCATGGTGTCTTACTTACAGTGTCTTGCTTATGTTTTTTTGGCTTAATGTGTCTGGATTCATAGTGTCTGGCTTTACGATGTCTTATACTAAGGCAAATAACTATATTCAGACATAAACAGTAATATGCATGAAATGTATTAAGCTTAACCATTATAAAGCATGAGAGAACTTGAAACATAAAGACACACACTTGGATATAATTTAAGAGTTAACTAGGATGAATGAGATTTGTGATCATTAATGAGATTTGGGATCATTTATGAAATTTTTGATCATTAAAACATGATTAATATATGAGGAGTCCAACACTATTCATGATGGGTTTCACGAGGGAAGGAATTTAAGGAATAAAATTCACATAATGATTATAGAATTCATTATTTTCCATTAAAAACCCACAAATGACATGGTTCTGTAGAGATTCCCAATGATCAGTATACTTTTAGTAGTAGAACAATTATTTATTAGATATGGGGTGGTTTTAATGGTAGAAATTCAACAAATGTTGCTGAATATATCTAGAAATTAATTTCTCAGCACTAGTGGGAAACTCATGTGATTTCTTAAAACTGTGGATCCTTAAATGAAATATCAAAATAATTATCCATCAATATATGAGAAACAATATGGAATTTCTATTGAGAATAAGTTGAAATGGATTCTCAGTTCATAATCTAATTTCTTTCATATAGATATTGGTTGGTAAATAGACCATTACGTCAATGAAAACTTGGAGATTAGCTACTTATCCATGGAAGGGATAATGGTTTTCAAGGAGGAGACTATGATAGAGATGTTGGATATGAAATTGAATGAGGATCCACTGGTGGATGTTTCTATGATCGATCTATTCCACGAAACCCCAAACATATTCCCTGAAAGTTACAAGTAGATATTGGGTAAAGATGTAAACATTTTCAAGAAATTGATGGATTAAACCAAGAAAAAGATGATGTAATTTGATCTTTTTTCATTTTATTTTATACATTGAAACACTTAAACCTTGATATTTGTGAGACATAATCATCTATGGATCAAGAAATATTTATGGTTCCCCTAGACCATTGAGCTATATAATCCAATTTTTATTGTTGAAATGGTCACCAAAATCTATCAAAGATGTCAGATAAAACTAGGCGGGGAGATATATTCATGTGACATCATATTAGTTGTAATTAATACCTATGAAATCATCCTATAATTGGACTAACTATCCTCGTATCATGAATAGATTGAATGCTACCTTTAGAGTGTGGTGTGTTTTCAAGAATATTGACAACAAGTTTCCTTAATTAGAGAGGATGACCATTACATGATTCAAGTGAATTGTAATTATGGGATACTACTTATAATATCCAAATAGTTGGTGAGTGTTGCACTATATCACATAGATTTATGATATGATATGATTTTTTCTATCAATATTGAGTATATAGTGTTATTTTTAGTGGATGTCACTATATTTACCCTATATATTCGGAATAAATCATTCAGACACCTATACCCAATGAACAATTTTATATCTTTTACTTTTTATTAGATGGCCCAATCAAATACTCAAAATAATAACGTTTATTCATAGGACATTACTGTAATGGGCATTTCATCCCAATTTTGTGAAAGTACGCAAATCCAGTCTTAATAATTATTAAGTAAAACATGAGTTTGAGTTTTCTTTTGTAACATTTTTTGCCAATATTATGTCATAATAAAAATGTAACTCACTCTATTGAGTAATAACAAACCCTTCACTTAGATGGATGGATAATGTAAAGACCCTCAAATTTCAAGGAAATGTTTTTCTTAATTTTCTTTGGGATTTTACAAGAGCACAGCTTCAGACGACACCTGATTCCGAGGCCCGGTGTGCCTGGAATCAATTTCCGAAGTTTGGCTCGGGTACGTTCAGTGAACGGACGAGCGGGTTTTTCTATCTTTTGAACCGGTGCCCGGAATCAAATTCTGAGGGCACCGATGAAATCGCAGCGCCGGTATTTGCTTAGAAACTCCTCTTTTGGAGTTGCGTTTGCTCAGATGTGGTTTTTAAATTTTGCGGCTTTAAGTCAAAAATAAAATAAAGTTTGTGCGACAACTTTATTCTATTTCACTTAAGCTGCTTGGAAGCCACTTGAAGCCACTTAAAGACGGCTTGAACTGAGTTGAACTGGATAGGATGCTATCCAGAAATATCCTACCCCCTTGGTAGGATATTTGTGAGGTGGGGCCCGCACGAGCCCCGCCGTTTCTTTCGCTAAGTAACGCACCCGCGAAAACCCGTCAAAGTAACTGAAAAGTCAACCGACGCGTTTTCTTTAATTCTTAACAGACCATTTAATTGGGCGGTTTATTTCGTGAATTAAATGGGCTGTTTCATTCGTTGAATTAATTCAACGAATTTAATGGGTCGTTACTTACGCGTTTGCGTTCGTTGGCAAAATAATAAAATAAGACCAACTCTTTCCTTTAGAGGATTACTCGTTGTGCGAGATTCTCTGGGCCTCCACCCTCCCCGCGAAGAACGCGAAGAACGCGAAGAATGCGAAGAACGCGAAGAACGCCGGCGACCGAAATTCGACGACGCACACCGAGATCTGCGACGTCGACGAGCTTTACCCGCGACGTTCTTCGGCGATGCCTCTTCTTCCGCGGCTGATCCTCGTTCGGCAACTAAGGTGAGAATCAGATCGTTTAAATTCTCCTTTTTTATTATATTCATGGCAACGGATTTAATTAATTAAATCCGTTTGTTCTTGATCCGGAGATTGGCGACGCGACGCCGGATACCGCGACGACGCAACGATCCCCCTTCTTCCGCGACGAGCGATCCCGCGACGACCTCTCGTCCGACGACGACGACAAGGTATGGGTTTATTTTCTTGATGATTCATTCCCGTGTTCTTATTTCTTTTGAATAAAGAACCGGCATGAATAATTTCAATTAATTAAAAATTGAAATGCCGTTTAAAAGAAAAGGGGTGAACAATTTTTATCTTTGATTAAAAATTGTTGTAGCCTTTCCTCCCGTTGATTATGACTAACGCGGAGGGTGCGGGTCTAACGAACAAGACCCGGCAACCCTCCGCCGATCTCTTTTGTTGTGCGGATATGGTGGACGACGACGAACCGCGTGGCAGGGGTGATCTGTTGATCCCGCAGTGAAGATCGGCCCCCGGGAGGAGCATCGGTGCAGACGGGAGGCAAAACGGGCCACCGGAACAACTCCGGCGGCCCGCGGAAGGGGGCGGCGGCGCGGGTCGCCGGCGCGGCGGCGCCGGCGACCGGAGGCGGCGGCGCCCGGCGCGCCGCCGGAGGAGTCCGCCGCGGCCGAGCCGCGGCGGCGGCAAACCGTCGGACCGCGTCCGCGGTCCGGCCACCCAGCACGCGGCCCGCGCGGGCCGCGTTTCTCCAAAGCCGCGGGTCAAACCCGCGGCGGCTCACTCGGCCGCTCGGCTGAAGCCGAGCCGGCCGGTCCGGTCGGCCGGGCCGCGCCCAGGCTGGGTCGGGTCGACCCGATTCGGGCCGACCCGGTTCGGCCAACCCAAGTGGGGGTTCGGGCCGGGTCGCCCCGGGCCCAGAACCCCCGTTTCGGGCCCTCTTCGGTCTTTCGCCCATATCTTGGGCCTGGGACCTCCGATTGACGAACCGTCAGCGGCTACACGATCCTTGGATCGATACGGTCGTTTCGGTATATTATACTCAAGGTTTCGGAAGACTTTGGGTTCGGCCGGGTTGGTTCGTACACGAAACCAACCGGGCCCTCGGAGCGGAAACGCTCATAACTTGAGCTACGGACGTCCGATCGACGTACCGTCAGCTGTGGTAGTTTCCTCTAAGTGAGAAGGAACTTTTTTCATACTCCTCCCGAGGATCGGATACAGGCGGAGTACGGTCGGGTTGGTTTTGCCCTAAAAAAACCAACCGGGCCCCTGGGACGGAAATGCCAATAACTCTCAGACCGGGCGTCCGATTGACGCGCCGTCTGTTGCGTTGAGATCCTGTTGTCGATACGGAACTTTTGGATACATCAACTTCGGACTACGTGTCAGTTGATGTATCAGCCTCTCGGCTCGTGGAGCGGACCCTCCTAAACGAGCTCGCTATGTGCGGGAACCCTAGCGCTGGCTGTGACTTCGACGACAGAGCAGAGATCCTCCGTGGACTGCGACGACGGCAGAGCAGAGATCCTTCGTGGACTGCGGCGACGACTGTGCAGAGATCCTCAGTGGACTGCGTCGACTACTGCACTCAGCGATCCTACGTGGATCAGTGCTACAGGTTCTGTGTGAGCCCGATCCTATGTGGGTCCTTACTACCGGTTCTGTGTGAGCCACTGCCTACAGGTTCTGTGTGAGCCCGATCCTACGTGGGTCTTTTGCGGGGGTTAGTACCTATCGATCCTTCGTGGGTCCGACGACTTAGATGAATCAGTGATCATCTTTGACGTCATCTGAAAAAGTATACCTGGTTGAGCTGAATCTTATGTTACTCTCCTTTGTGGATTGTGTTGAACTATCCTATGTGGATTTACTGTTTACTCTCCCTTGTGGATTTGAGTCTTGCTTTCCTTTGTGGATTGAGATGTTCTTGAGCTCGTGAGCAGAGCTAGAATTGGGGACTTAGGTATATGTATGGGCATATACCTAAGTCGAGTCAGATGTTACTTCGTGATTGAATCTTTCTTTGTGCTATATCCTTTGTGGATTTCGGGAGACCTTCGGGGGTCTCGGGGTCCTTACTGAGTAGCTTATACTCACCCCTGCACGGGCTATGCCCGCACCTTGTTGTGTTGGATGCAGACGACGGACAGCGCTGATCACGGTTGGGGCGTGGAGCAGGACTGTACCTGGAGGTGGACCACTGGGCGGGACGTGCTCGGAGCGGACGTGGGACCCGAGGAGCCTGGAGGCTATCTGTACCCACCCTTCAGGTGGGATTGCCAGTGGACGACACGAGGCCGCCGTCTTTTCTTCAGTTGTTTTACTTTACTTTTCAGTTGTACTTTACAGTTGGGCTTGTATTTCCGGCCCCCTTTACTTTTCTGCACTTTACTTTCCGCTTGCTGACTCTGTGTGGTTGTTACTTATAAAGGCAATGCCTTCCCTGTTTACTGGGATTTTACGCCTTGGTGCTAGTCGCCAGCCCCTGGCCTATGGAAGGCGGGCTTGGGGTAGTCATGGCACGGGCCCCGAGGACGGGTCGTGACAAATTGGTATCAGAGGCGGTCGGTTCTACCGCAGACTCTGATCGTCCTTTCTTTCTATATGAAGCAATAATGTTTAGTGTATTGAGTGTGGTTATCAGTTCAGGGAGCCCAGTGTTGGTGCGGCGGCCGACGTATCCGTACACCAGGACCCTGACTCCTGATTTCCGACTTAATGCATGAAAACATTGATTGCGTGTGTGTTTCAAGTCTTCTTGTGGTTACTTGTGTCAGCTCACCGGGTATACTGATCTGCTTTATGAAAGTCTCAAGTTTTCCTTGTGATTACTTGTGCCAACTCACCAGGTATAGTGTTCTGACTGTGGTGCTCTTGTTCTCCTTTTCAGGATGGCCCTGCGATGACAGCCAGCTAGGGTTCCGAGTGTAGGGCGTGACGGCAGCCCACCGAGCGACGAGGCCTCGGTGCAGGGCCCTTTGCCAGCGGTGGCACCGGCGGTAGCCTTACCCGCTGAGCCACCGATGCTACCAGTACCAGACGCTGACGATGCACGTCGCCTCAGGGCACTGCATGAGTTTCAAAGCCAGCGACCGCCCAGGTTTCGCGGTGAGGCGGACCCCCAGGCCTCCGAGGACTGTCTAGCGGCGGTGGTACGGATCTTTAGGCTAGTGAGGACACCAGCGGATCTCATGGTGATTCTCGCAGCGAGCCTCCTGCAGGCGGCGGCAGGACGATGGTGGAGCCTGATGCTCCAGGTTCACGATGAGGCATCCTTGCTCTGGGCGGACTTCGAGAGCCTCTTCCGCTCTGAGTTCGTCCCGGCCACCCTCCGAGCGGTGCGCATCCAGGAGCTTCTCCAGCTGCGCCAGGGCAGCATGACGGTCGCTCAGTACGCGGCGAGGTTCACTGACCTATCTCGCTACTCGACCGACATGGTACGGGACCCCTTCTTCCGGGCCCGGACCTTCGAGCAGGGCTTGCGACAGGAGATTCGGGCGTCGCTGATCTCCCTCAGTATTCCGACCCAGGCGGGAGTGCTGGTGCGAGCCCTCCTGATCGAGAGCTTCCTGGCAGAGCCTTCTTCAGTGGCGAGACCTAGCGCAGGGCGGCAGGTAGCTGAGTCTTCGGCAGCAGGTAGCCGACTGATGACTCTCGGGTCCAGGCAGACCATACCCCCACGCAGACGGCCTCAGGGCACCAGCTCAGCAGTGCAGGGCACACAGCGGAGTGCCAGCCTTCCGAGAGGCAGGCTGTGCTACTCCTGCGGCGGGCAGGGTCACATGGCTCGTGACTGCCCGACTCGCCGACCAGAGGAGCAGCAGACGGTGGAGGGGCCACCCAGGCAGAGGCAGAGGGTCGACCGTGGCGGTCCACAGGGAGGAGGCGGACGAGGCAGAGGAGCTGGCCAAGCAGCGGGTGGTGGGCGACGCTTCCAGGCTCTACCCCCACCACCACCAGGAGGGCCACCTCGACCACATGGTGCTGGCGGGCAGGGACAGGCCCAGCTCCATGCAGTGGAGGCCTACGACCCCGACTTGCCAGAGATGATTCGAGGTACGATCTGTGTCTATTCCACCCTTGCTGCAGTACTTATAGACACAGGAGCGAGTCACTCTTTCATAGCCTCTGCCCTTGTTCGGAGCTCGGAGATTCCGACTGAGCCGTTGGCTCGATCCTTACGGCTAGAGACTCCTACGGGAGCAGACTCGACGATTACGCACTGGTGCCGGCAGTGTGAGCTTACTCTAGGAGGCGAGAGCTTCGGCTGGGATCTCCTTGTAGCGGCGACGAGGCCTTACGACGTCATCTTGGGTATGGATTGGCTATCCAAGGTTCATGCCCAGATCGACTGTATTAGGCGCAAGGTGCGATGTGTTCGCACCAACGGGAGTAGGTTTACCTTCACTGGCGAGAAGGGAACCTTTGCAGCACAGGATGGACTTCCGCGGAGGAGAGTGCAGCCCATCTCTCATCAGTTGGCTAGCCTCATCCTAGGAGCAGTGGACGTGCGGAGTCCAGCTTTTCCTGCAGTGGTGGACCAGTACGTGGACGTCTTTCCCGACGACGTTCTAGGGCTACCTCCTCGTAGAGAGGTAGACTTTTACATCGACTTGTACCCCGGGACAGCCCCGATATCTACTCCAGCATATCGGATGGCCCCCGCCGAGCTTCGGGAGCTGCGGGTACAGTTGGAGGACTTGCAGAGCAAGGGGTTTATCCGACCCAGTGTTTCACCCTGGGCTTCCCCGATTTTGTTCGCCAAGAAGGCGGACGGGAGCTTGCGACTATGTGTCGACTATCATCGCCTGAACCAGGTGACAGTGAGGAACAAGTATCCGCTACCACGGATTGATGACCTCTTCGATCAGCTCAAGGGAGCGCGGTGGTTCTCGAAGATAGACCTCCGGTCAGGCTATCATCAGCTCAGAGTTCGAGACGAGGACGTGCAGAAGACGGCCTTCAGGTGTCGGTATGGCCATTATGAGTTCTTGGTTATGCCATTCGGCGTAACCAATGCTCCAGCAGTGTTCATGAGCCTCATGAACAGGATCTTCCAGCCATACCTCGACCGATTTGTCGATGTCTTCATTGACGACATTTTGGTATACTCGACGACTGAGGAGGAGCATGCCTACCACCTGCGAGTTGTGCTAGACACACTCCGAGATCACCATCTTTATGGAAAGCTCTCAAAATGCCAGTTCTGGTTACGTGAGGTCCATTTCTTGGGGCATGTCATCTCTGAGGCGGGAGTTGCAGTGGATCCCGCGAAGATCGAGGCAGTGCTAGCTTGGGAGCCACCCAGGAACGTGACAGAGGTGCGGAGCTTCTTGGGCCTAGCCGGATACTATCGGAGATTCGTTCCAGACTTCTCCAGAGTTGCGGCACCACTCTCAGCGTTGACGAAGAAAGGGAAACCCTTCGTGTGGTCAGACAGATGTCAGCAGAGCTTCGAGGAGCTGAGGCAGAGGTTGACCAGCGCACCTATCTTGAGGTTGCCTGAGGAGGGAGTTGGATACGTAGTTTACTGCGACGCATCAGGGACTGGACTCGGGTGCGTCCTGATGCAGGAGCGGGCCGTGATCGCCTACGGATCACGTCAGTTGAGGCCGCATGAGAAGAACTACGCCACTCATGACCTGGAGTTAGCAGCAGTGGTCTTCGCTCTGAAGACTTGGCGGCACTATCTGATGGGCGAGCGCTTCACAGTCTTTTCTGACCACCAGAGTCTCAGGTATATCTTCTCTCAGAAGGACCTGAACCTGAGACAGCGGAGATGTCTTGAGTTCCTCCAGGACTATGACTTTGAGATAGTCTATACTCCTGGGAAGGGGAACGTGGTAGCCGATGCCCTCAGCAGGAGGACGGGCATTCAGCTACTTGAGGAGGCGACGGAGCAGCTAGCCTCCTTACAGATATCCTTTGTGGATAGAGACGGAGCAGCCTTTCTTCAGTCTCTCACAGTCTCTCCTCCACATCTACAGCGGGTCAGAGAGGCTCAGCATGAGGACGCTGACTGTGAGACCCGGCGTGCACTGATATCCTCAGGTCAGGCGCCTGATGGATTCTCCCTTGGAGCAGAGCACGACATCCTTTTCAGAGGGCGTACCTTCGTACCAGTCGCTTTTCGAGAGGAGGTGTTGAGAGAGTTTCACACTTCTCCCTTGGCGGTGCATCCCGGAGTGGCGAAGATGTACCAGGATCTCAGACGACAGCACTGGTGGCCGGGCATGAAGAAAGCTGTGGCAGAGTTCGTTTCACGATGCCTCACCTGCCAGCAGGTGAAGGCAGAGCATCAGGTACCAGCAGGCTTGGTACAGCCCTTGGAGGTCCCGGAGTGGAAGTGGGATGGCATATCTATGGACTTCGTGACTGGACTTCCACGCACTTCCAGAGGTCACGACTCCATTTGGGTGATTGTCGACCGACTTACCAAGTCGGCACACTTCTTACCCATCAGGGAGCAGGGCTCAGTGGAGAGCTTGGGACGTCTTTACGTCCAGGAGATCGTACGGCTTCATGGTGTGCCATCGTCTATCGTCTCCGATCGAGATGCTCGTTTCACTTCCCGGCTTTGGAAGGGGTTGTAGGAGGCGTTCGGGACGCGGCTCCATCTGAGCACAGCCTTCCACCCTCAGACGGATGGTCAGACGGAGAGGACCATACAGACACTCGAGGACATGCTCCGTGCATGTGTTCTCGACTTTGGTCGTAGCTGGGAGGACCACCTACCCTTGGTGGAGTTCGCGTACAACAACATCTACCACTCCACCATCGGGATGGCACCATACGAGGCGTTGTACGGCAGACCCTGCAGATCACCGTTGTGCTGGACAGACCCTGGGGAGTCAGCACTCGTGGGACCAGAGATGGTCCGAGCCACAACAGAGAAGGTCCAGATCATCCAGGAGAGGATGAGGACAGCTCAGAGCCGGCAGAAGTCATATGCTGACAGGAGGCGGAGGCCACTAGAGTTCGAGGATGGCGACCATGTCTTTTTGCGTGTCTCACCTCGACGTGGTTTACGGAGATTTGGCCGAGGCGGCAAGTTCTCTCCACGATTCATCGGGCCATTCCAGGTCCTCAGCAGGATAGGAGAGGTGGCTTATCGCCTGGCTCTACCACCTCAGTTGCACCGGGTGCACGACGTCTTCCACGTGTCTCAGCTGAGGAGATAGTGCACGACCCGACGCACATCATCGACTTTGGGGAGCTGGACGTGGACGATGGGGCGACTTTTGCGAAGGTCCCAGTGGAGATCGAGGATCGACAGGAGCGGGCCCTACGTGGGCGGTCGATTCCTCTTGTGCGCGTCAGATGGCAGCACGGGAACCTCCAGGAGAGCACTTGGGAGCGGGAGGCTCAGATGCGTGCTCAGTACCCCCATTTGTTCCCCTAGTATTTGATGTATCTTTACGGGGACGTAAAGCCCTGAGGTGGGAGTAATGTAAAGACCCGCAAATTTCAAGGAAATTTTTTTCTTAATTTTCTTTGGAATTTTACAAGAGCGCAGCTTCAGACGACACCTGATTCCGAGGCCCGGTGTGCCTGGAATCAATTTCCGAAGTTTGGCTCGGGTACGTTCAGTGAACGGACGAGCGGGTTTTTCTATCTTTTGAACCGGTGCCCGGAATCAAATTCTGAGGGCACCGATGAAATCGCAGCGCCGGTATTTGCTTAGAAACGCCTCTTCCGGAGTTGCGTTTGCTCAGACGTGGTTTTTAAATTTTGCGGCTTTAAGTGAGAAATAAAATAAAGTTTGTGCGACAACTTTATTCTATTTCACTTAAGCTGCTTGGAAGCCACTTGAAGCCACTTAAAGACGGCTTGAACTGAGTTGAACTGAATAGGATGCTATCCAGAAATATCCTACCCCCTTGGTAGGATATTTGTGAGGTGGGGCCCGCACGAGCCCCGCCGTTTCTTTCGCTAAGTAACGCACCCGCGAAAACCTGTCAAAGTAACTGAAAAGTCAACCGACGTGTTTTCTTTAATTCTTAACAGACCATTTAATTGGGCGGTTTATTTCGTGAATTAAATGGGCTGTTTCATTCGTTGAATTAATTCAACGAATTTAATGGGTCGTTACTTACGCGTTTGCGTTCATTGGCAAAATAATAAAATAAGACCAACTCTTTCTTTTGGAGGATTACTCGTTGTGCGAGATTCTCTGGGCCTCCACCCTCCCCGCGAAGAACGCGAAGAACGCGAAGAACGCGAAGAACGCGAAGAACGCGAAGAACGCCGGCGACCGAAATTCGACGACGGACACCGAGATCTGTGACGTCGACGAGCTTTACCCGCGACGTTCTTCGGCGACGCCTCTTCTTCCGCGGCCGATCCTCGTTCGGCAACTAAGGTGAGAATCAGATCGTTTAAATTCTCCTTTTTTTTTAAAATTCATGGCAACGGATTTAATTAATTAAATCCGTTTGTTCTTGATCCGGAGATTGGCGACGCGACGCCGGATACCGCGACGACGCAACGATCCCCCTTCTTCCGCGACGAGCGATCCCGCGACGACCTCTCGTCCGACGACGACGACAAGGTAGGGGTTTATTTTCTTGATGATTCATTCCCGTGTTCTTATTTCTTTTGAATAAAGAACCGGCATGAATAATTTCAATTAATTAAAAATTGAAATGCCGTTTAAAAGAAAAGGGGTGAACAGTTTTTATCTTTGATTAAAAATTGTTGTAGCCTTTCCTCCCGTTGATTATGACTAACGCGGAGGGTGCGGGTCTAACGAACAAGACCCGGCAACCCTCCGCCGATCTCTTTTGTTGTGTGGATATGGCGGACGACGACGAACCGCGCGGCAGGGGCGATCTGTTGATCCCGCAGTGAAGATCAGCCCCCGGGAGGAGCATCGGCGCAAACGGGAGGCAAAACGGGCCACCGGAGCAACTCCGGCGGCCCGCGGAAGGTGGCGGTGGCGCGGGTCGACGGCGCGGCGGCTCCGGCGACCGGAGGCGGCGGCGCCCGGCGTGCAGCCGGAGGAGTCCGCCGCGGCCGAGCCGCGGCGGCGGCGAACCGCCGGACCGCGTCCGCGGTCCGGCCACCCAGCACGCGGCCCATGCGGGCCGCGTTTCTCCAAAGCCGCGGGTCAAACCCGCGGCGGCTCACTCGGCCGCTCGGCCGAAGCCGTGCCGGCCGGTCCGGTCGGCCGGGCCGCGCCCAGGCCGGACCGGACCCGGCCTAGCCGGGTCGGGCCGGGTCGGGTCGACCCGGTTCGGGCCGACCCGGTGCGGCCAACCCAAGGGGGGGTTCGGGCCGGGTCGCCCCGGGCCCAGAACCCCCGTTTCGAGCCCTCTTCGGTCTTTCGCCCATATCTTGGGCCTGGGACCTCCGATTGACGAACCGTCAGCGGCTACGCGATCCTTGGATCGATACGGTCGTTTCGGTATATTATACTCAAGGTTTCAGAAGACTTTGGGTTCGTCCGGGTTGGTTCGTACACGAAACCAACCGGGCCCTCAGAGCGGAAACGCTAATAACTTGAGCTACGGACGTCCGATCGACGTACCGTCAGCTGTGGTAGATTCCTTTAAGTGAGACGGAACTTTTGGCATACTCCTCCCGAGGATCGGATACAGGCGGAGTACAGTCGGGTTGGTTTTTCCCTAAAAAAACCAACCGGGCCCCTGGGACGGAAATGCCAATAACTCTCAGACCGGGCGTCCGATTGACGCGCCGTCTGTTGCGTTGAGATCCTGTTGTCGATTCGGAACTTTTGGATACATCAACTTCGGACTACGTGTCAGTTGATGTATCAGCCTCTCGGCTCGTGGAGCGGACCCTCCTAAACGAGCTCGCTATGTGCGGGAACCCTAGCGCTGGCTGTGACTTCGACGATAGAGCAGAGATCCTCCGTGGACTGCGACGACGGCAGAGCAGAGATCCTCCGTGGACTGCGACGACGGCAGAGCAGAGATCCTTCGTGGACTGCGGAGACGACTGTGCAGAGATCCTCAGTGGACTGCGTCGACTACTGCACTCAACGATCCTACGTGGATCAGTGCTACAGGTTCTGTGTGAGCCCGATCCTATGTGGGTCCTTACTACCGGTTCTGTGTGAGCCACTGCCTACAGGTTCTGTGTGAGCCCGATCCTACGTGGGTCTTTTGCGGGGGTTAGTACCTATCGATCCTTCGTGGGTCCGACGACTTAGATGGATCAGTGATCATCTTTGACGTCATCTGAAAAAGTATACCTGGTTGAGCTGAATCTTATGTTACTCTCCTTTGTGGATTGTGTTGAACTATCCTATGTGGATTTACTGTTTACACTCCCTTGTGGATTTGAGTCTTGCTTTCCTTTGTGGATTGAGATGTTCTTGAGCTCGTGAGCAGAGCTAGAATTGGGGACTTAGGTATATGTATGGGCATATACCTAAGTCGAGTCAGATGTTACTTCATGATTGCATCTTTCTTTGTGCTATATCCTTTGTGGATTTCGGGAGACCTTCGGGGGTCTCGGGGTCCTTACTGAGTAGCTTATACTCACCCCTGCACGGGCTATGCCCGCACCTTGTTGTGTTGGATGCAGATGACGGACAGCGCTGATCACGGTTGGGGCGTGGAGCAGGACTGTACCTGGAGGTGGACCACTGGGCGGGACGTGCTCGGAGCGGACGTGGGACCCGAGGAGCCTGGAGGCTATCTGTACCCACCCTTCAGGTGGGATTGCCAGTGGACGACACGAGGCCGCCGTCTTTTCTTCAGTTGCTGTACATTACTTTTCAGTTGTACTTTACAGTTGGGCTTGTATTTCCGGCCCCCTTTACTTTTCTGCACTTTACTTTCCGCTTGCTGACTCTGTGTGGTTGTTACTTATAAAGGCAATGCCTTCCCTGTTTACTGGGATTTTACGCCTTGGTGCTAGTCGCCAGCCCCTGGCCTATGGAAGGCGGGCTTGGGGTAGTCACGGCACGTGGCCCGAGGACGGGTCGTGACAGATAAATTTTGTACATGAAGATCAATCTCCATAACAATTATTAATATATTTATTTCTATTAAGAGGATAATCCAATTTTTCATTCTAATTACAATATATTCATTTAGAGTTTTTAGTGATTCAATTCAGTGTGATTAATGTATTGATCATTATTAATAAACATATGAACCAATTCATCTAGCCATGCATGAACTAGTTCATTGTTATCTTCACTATTGGCATCCTAAATTATTAATCATTATAATATGAGTACACCATGTATTCATTATTTTCAAAGAATTTTATTTATATTAATAACCCTGTGGTGAGATATGAATGTTTTAATTCTATAATATCATGTTTTTATTCAAAGGGACTGTTATCTAAAATGGTGGTATTCCTATTACTCGGTGAAGATATATTCAATGAATTCATGGGGAAAATATTCGATCATGTTTTAGGTGTCGATCATGATGTCTTGAGAAGGAAAATACTTGAGGCCTTCTATATATTTTTATTTGTCTGTGGATATCAAGGACACACTTACCTAAATTGGATAAAATTAGTTTTGACTAGTTGTTTCTAGATATCTTACAAAGAAACTAATAGTATATAACACATTAATATTTTGAAAGAAGAATATTATTTTCGATAACATGTGTGACATGAAACAAAAATATTAGAAGACAATATATCACCCTTATATATTATGATATATATATTTAATTAAATTCAGTATAATTAATTATATTGGACACTAAGTTCATCTTGTTTTACATGGAACAATGATATTTTTCGATAGATTTCATTACACACATGACTGGGATTCAATAGACAACAATATAATAAATTTTTTTAATATAATACTTATAACATAGCCAATAAATCTGGTGGATTGGAATTAGAATAGAAAATTTCGGAAAATTATATAGTTTAATCATGTTTACTATCTATCCTTTGATTAAAATAAAATGAGAATCATTAAAATATTTTTTTTTATTTTCGTTTTCCAAATGAATGTTTAATCAATATTAGGGAACATAGTTAAAAAATAATTTTTAACACATTTATAAAATTTATATGAAAAAATATTCACTATATATCAGATACTGAAATCAAACATAAGATATTTTTAATTTTCAGAATTTTTATGATTGGTTTTTTTTATGAATAGTGAAAAACATTAAATTTTATTTAAAATTATTTTTTTGTTTAAATAATTCATAATTCAAAATTAAATTTAATATTAGTTTTAAGGGAAAATTAGTCATATATATTATATATTAATACAATTTAGTTTATTATAATCAATTTAATATTTATTTTTTATATAAAAAAATATTTTAAAAAAATCTATTTAAAACCCCAAATTCTTATCACAACTACAAGATAAATTTTAAATTAAATTTTTACACTTATTTTTTCTTTAATTTTGGAATAGGGATTCCATATTTTTAATCCGAATAATTTTTATAACATTATTCTATAAGAATAGTTAGGTGTCAAAATTTTTGGTGGAAACAATTATATTTTGTTGTCATGAATAATGATAAATCAATGTTTTCCACATTACATGCGTTTGTATTAAAATTTATTTTACCCTAAAAAATATTTTTATATAATAAATTGTTATGAATATTTGGAATCAGTATGTATAGGTAAAATTATAAAACAATTTTAAATTTAAATACAAAAGGGTAAATTTTCTAGGTTAATAAAATGATACAAGTTACCATCATAAAATCTGAAATGCTAAAATCGAGTAAACTAAAAGACTAAGGAATAAAATGCTGAAAAATATTTGATTATTTATTTTTATTTGAGGTTTTTATCAAAAATTATGCCACTAAATACATTATTTTTCAATTTATAAGGCACATTATTCATGGGAGACCTTCCAATAGTAAATAATTTTTGATATTTGCAAGAATTCCAGTCCTCCACCATTATAAAAGGGAATTCACTCCCTTCACTTATTCACACATATCAATCAAGTTTTTTCATCCAAAACCTACCCAAATAACAAATTATGTAACCTAAAAACATCATCAAAATATTATTTTGGACATAGATCCATCCAAGGAAGGGTTTTGGTGAAAACAAAATGGGGTTACTTGAAGAAGAAACAATGTTGATTAATGAGATTTTTTTATTTCATTATCCACCCCATAAATTATTCTTATAATAATTTGAATTATAACCATAATAAAATAAATATTTTGAGTTTTTTTCATGTTAAGGGTACTACCTACAAAAGAACACAATTCAATCAAATATGTTTCAAAATCATCGATCAGCTATACCTTGGAGTACGACCTCATGGAATTATGTTTTCAACATTCCAAAAAAGCCTCTCATAGTTGGGTGTGATTATGGATGTAACGTTTAATGAATATATTTTTATTATCATTATTCCATTAATTTAATTATAGTATACATAAATTTTTACATTCCACTCCAAAGGATTTATGATGAAATCACTCATGTACAGTTGACTCCCTCCTCATGAAATGATATGATTTATTTTTCACTAATGTGTTGTGTGTAAGGTAATGAGTGTAGTGATAATAAATATATGTGATATAAATGAAATATTTTTTATATTATTTAAAACATTATCATTCATGAAATATAATTTATCATTTTTATTATTTTATTAGCTGCAAAAATGATAACGTCTTTTGTGGATGTTGGGAGTGCCACCTACTCGAAGGGATGTGGTCCCATTTTCCGACAACATCATAATAATGAGATATATAAGTATATATTACAAAATTATATGATATTTATGGTATTATTATAATTCTTGGATGGTAAAGGTGACTTACATTCTTTTCATAATGATCACTGAAAAATAGAAACATTACTTATTTTACGTATTACCTACCCTCTCTATGATCATTACATTAGTTTATTTTTCATAACAATATTTTTGGAATAATTTTAAAATTATATTTTATATATAAATAAGAAAATTATTTAATGATTATTATTATGTATATGATTAATAAATATCTTATTTGACCATTGTCAATACATCAAAATCAATTTTTTGACACATAATCCTTTATGGTTTAAATATCTCACTTAAACATAATCGATTCCGTAATTATATATTATGTAAAATAAAATAAATAATGATGTTAAATATTTTTACAAATAAAATTAATAATAAATTTTTTATTATTATTAGTGAATATGAATACACACATGAAAATTTAGACATGAGGTAAGGGTTTTCTTTTTTCACTCACATTTCTAGGAGATATACATTAACTATTTATTTTTACATGGTGGTTTATATAATTACTAGGTATATATTTTATTATTCAGATAAGTTAATGTATAAGGACATAAATATCCAATTTTAGATGTCTCTTTCATGGAGTTTAATGTTTTATTGCTAAAAATGTGGTAAAGGGGTTTGTTCTTAATATTTTCTCTTTGTGACTTATATAATGTTATACAAATGTATTATTTTATGAAATGTATATATTATTAATTGACATGTAATAACATGAGTATCATTATTTTAATGATATTATATATTTCATTTAAAATTTCACTTCACCAAAATTATTATTCAATGTCACCAAAGTGGTAATTTTCATTTTTATCAATCTCATTGTTTATTTGAATTGCATATGCTTATGTCTCCAATATCGAAACATAAAATTATTAATGAATTATTTTATCCTTTTGTTATTTATGATATGTTCATGTAATATTACAAATTTTTTACCCTTTTTTACAAATAATAATTTAGTAAATGATTTTGTAAATATTTTTCCTTATTTATGTCTTCAATCAAAAATTTATTTTCTCTAAGGACCATGATTTAAAAAAATGAAAATTGTTTTTGAAACTTTTAAATATGGTTAATTGATGAAATATTTTACAATTTTCCTAATAATAAATTAAAAGGAAAATTATTTTTTACATTATACTCATGTTATATTTATAAACATTTTTTACTAAAAATTTAATATTCATTTATTTTAAGGGAATGTACAATTTAACTACCATCATTACCAACACTTATTTGAAGAATAAATTTCAAGTTTCCATTGTGTTTTAAATAATTTATTATAAATATTCATGAATTTAAAAGTTTTAGATGTATTTTTCAAATAAATTTATCTTCAAATAGTTTTATGTTTCAAAATTTAATTTTCAAAAGTATAAAGATATTTTTCTCATGAATAATTTTAATTATTTTTAATGGAATTTAAATTCATCAACATCAATATCTGTTTTGTTATTTATCATCTATTAAGAATTTTTTTGATACCATACCCATATTTTTCTACATGGATTATTATTTTTTCAAAGATATTTTAATAGAACACGTTTATTTTTTTATGGTTAATAATTTCTCAAACAAATTTTGATAGAACACATTTCACTTCAAAATTTTTATTATGGTAAAAATAGAATGTTACGAATAAAACTTATTTTGTATGAGTTGAAATTTTTTGGAAAAAAATAATTTTTTTAAATTAGTTATGATGAAATAGTTATGCATGTTATTTATTAATTATTTTGTTCTTGGTAATTATAAATGTTGGGTTTTCTCATATGACATTTGGTGATTATGTTATAGCATATATGATTGGGGTGAACAAATAGCACTTGGATGCATTGGGAAATGAATATGTTTTACAAGTAATTATATTGGAAATCTTCTATATGGTTATAAATTTTTAGGGGTTTTGTAATGTTTATGTAAGGTTATTATGAAATTATATTCGACGAAAATGAATATTTATTTTGATGTATTGATGTAGTTTTATGATTTTTTATTTGATCAATATTGATATCACATGGCACATGATTATTGTGTCTTTTGACCATTTCCTTTGATATTGTATTATTTTAATGTTTTTATATTTGATGATCTATGTATAGAAGGGTATGAGTATTCTTATTTAATACCCATGCACTTTGATTATGGACTCATATAGTTTTTTTCTTCTAATTTTCACTATTAACATTATGTTGTTATATTTTTATGTTTTCCCATAAAGTGTATTTGAGATCACCAATATGTTGTTCCAAATTACCTGAGATTATAAATAATTTGGTTTCATGAATTATGTCTTTAAGGGTAATCATATTGATGATGTTGATATCATAATTTGAAAAAAAAAATAATGGTTAAGTGGCAAAAATGATCCTTTAAAATTTATTTCAATAGTTTAAATAATATATTTTTAAATTATCTAAAAATATAAACCTAAATGGTCCACAAGTATGAATGTGACCAATATTTTAATTTTGATATTTTTAGTTTTCGAAAGAAAAAAATGAAACACATTTATCGGCATTAATGCCTAATATTTAATGTCTAATATTTTAACATAGAACCTAGTAGTTCAGGGTTAGGGTTATTATAGTTAGTATCAATGGTATGTATAACTAACAATAGAAATTACGATGTTTTAATTTGGGGTTATCTTAAGATTTGTGAATACCATAATCAGTCTATAATATTAACAGTGATCATATATTAAATGACTTAGAAAGAAATTTGTGGTTTTTGTGATGATAACATAATGTTATTAATGACATTTTAGGATACATTTTAATAATTTTAACTATTTTTAATTAAATATTTTAACATAAAGTATCAATTTAAATGTTTTACAAATGATGTTAAAGTTATTGAAAAATCTTATTGGCTATATGATATTGGCTATTAAAAACTCATTATTTATCTTATAGATAACCGTATGATTGATATCTTTTTGTTGAAAAATTAAATAATGTTAATATAAAAGAATATTTCCTAACTTTTTCTTGAAATATTAAAGGTATGAGATAACTATTGTGTTTAAAAAATTATTTAATTTTCAGGTTATTGAGGTTATTAGATATATCGGTTTATCGAATGATTTAGTTTCAAACCTTGGGTATTACTGTTGAATTTTTAATGTTATTATATCATACAAGGCTTCAATAGTGTTGAGAAATGTCTAACCAAGTGATAAATATATCTTTTTTGGTTAATTTTTTAAGAAATGAAGATTATGTTTATATGATTTAAGGGATATTTTGTAAATAAAAAAAATATATTTTACTTCTTCAATCATTAATAATTTATTTATAATACAAATCATTTTGAAAAAAATTGATATTTTGATATATGTTTATTAGAGTGTTATATTTTATTCATCATGTAGGTATACTTTAATATTATCTTACTCTATATGTTACGATAATTCCATAACTCTAGGAAAAGGATACGGAAACAAAAGCATTATCTTAGTACATTTAATTTTGATTTACTGATGGTATTTATGATATTCACTGATTTTAGGTTTGATTCCCTTAACATTCCATTCATAATTCACATTATTTTTATCAACTACCACAATAATTATCTATTATTATTTATAATTTTCCATTATTACCACGTATGTTCACTTATTCACTGTATTTGTTAGGGGTTATAACATATGACCCTTGAATATTCAATTTTCTCTTATAATGGTGATTTTTTTATCCCTTTTATTTTTTTGGTTTATAATGATGTCTATTAAATTATTCAATATTTTATTAACATAATAATGATCACATTAAGAGGATTCAATTTATTAAGATGGGGGATGTAATACCATGATATTTAAATAGATGGAAATTATATTTGATAGAATATGTGTCTTGAAACACCTAGAATAGATTATAATATAACAACCCAATAAATTATGATATATTTATTTAAATATGTTAAATACAATACATTACTTGAATAACTGATGTTATCTTGCTTTATATGCCTCAATTTGTTTTTTTGAATGCTTGGGGTAAAAAAAATACTTGGTTTTAATAGTCAACAATATAATATTATTATTTAATATAAGGATGGTTACGTAGCTATTAAATGTTTGGGTAAGAAAAAGAATAAATAAATTATAAAAATATATTTTTTAAATTTTTTTTATTATCTATATTTTTGATTGTAAATAAAACTATAATAATTTAAAATAAAAAAATACTTCCTAAATAAATAGTTCTTTCTTAAAGATGATTTAATCATACATGGAACATAATATTTAATATAAATAACTAACTTGTATATAAATTTTATATTAAAAAATTTAAAATAATTATTAAAAAATTACCTTAGGGTGAATTTTTAATATTTTTTAGTGTTCTTATTTTTGAATGAATATTAAAAACATGACAACCCTTCTAGTTATTTCACACTTAAAAATAATATATTATATAAAATAATCACTAGAGACAACATAGATGATTGAGAGGTCTAGGGTATTTGGGGATTAGGATCATTACACAACAACTAAAATCATGAGAAACACATCTTTATTGGAAACTGCTTTTACTTGACCACACACATTCCTTCGTGCTTAGTATTGCATGGGATAACTTGAGGAAATTTATATGAAAAGCGTGAGCTATATAGCCCATTAAGGTCGTAAAAAAAGGCATAACATGAATAATTCTGTACATGTATCATTATAGGCATATCAATGTACATAAGATAAACATGAACATAAAATCATGATATAGCATGATTATCTTAATGTAGATATGTGGAAAAAAAATTAACATGATATTAGCTTGATCCAAATATCATTACACATGGATTGGGAGTAAACCATAATTTTAATTGGATTATTATGAGAAAAAACTCATTTCACTTGATGTATCATGATAAAAATCATTTCCCAATGCATTGGAGTGCTATAAGGGCCCACCATTCTTAATCATATCTTTTCATGCAAAAGTGTTCCACATGGATCATATAAGTTGTATTCATTAATAAAAAACATTTATTCCATGATAAATGATGAAAATTTTATACATGAAACTCTATAATAAATATTTAAATGTGCATAAAGGTGAATACCCTTGATAGAGAAAGGATCATAGTATTCACTACACAATGACTTTGGCTTGGAAAACCGCAGTGCAATTCGGGCAGCATAACGACATGACCTAAGAAAACATAAAAAAATTTTATGAGAGAGAAAGGGGTATCCCAGGATATTTAAATGAAATTAATATTTATGGGTTATTATAGATATAAGTCCCAGCATAGGTAATGGAATATATATGCACAATATTAAAGAATTTCCTGAATTCAAGTGAAAAGATTTAATTATCTTACCGAATTGTGTCATGGAAATGAGTGTACAAGGGAAGAATTAATTAGAGATAAATAGGTATATAATCATTAAAACTTAAGGAAATAAGTATGGTTGAGGTTTGAAATCATACCCCGAGATTTTCAATTGAATATAAAAGATTCTAAAAACATAAAACAATTTCGACAAAATAAGAAAGCAAGAAATCCCTTTCGAAATTTTGGCACGGTAACATATGTACATGGGAGGCATTAATTAGAGGGAAAGGCGTCTGTCATCATTAAATCATAAAAAGGGATGTATAGGTTTGGTTAGAAATCATACCCGAAAATTTTTAATTGAAAATATAAGGGTATATAAACATAATGAAAAATGGAAAAAATGAAATCTGAAGAAACCCCTTACATGGAAATATGATCACAAAGGCACGGGGGATTATTTAGAGAGGATTAATCATATAATAGGGTTCTTTAAGAGGATAATAGTGAGATTCATATAGAGGGGGGACTTTCTCCAAGGGTTTTGAGTGAAGATAAGTGGGATCTTTGGTGGGTTTATATGTGATAAGAGAGGGAATTGCTTATTATTTAGGTTTTGGACACCACATATTAAACTAATAAAAACCACAAGAAAACCCATGGTTTTTGCTCATGTTTTTTTAAAAAGGGTAATATAAAACATTATTTTATAAGCCTTATGTACTAACTTAATATAATATTAGTATTTCTCATGTAGAGGTGAGGTATATTCTTGAAGAAATCATTTTAAAGGTAAAAATGTTTTACAAGTCATGGAGGGTCCACTAAAGCATGGTAAAATAACTAAAACATACCTAAAATCACATTATATTAAGGTTAAAACATATATTGGCTTATAATACCTTTTAAATTATTTTATTACATCACTATTTTGTCATTATGATGTCATAAAATACATTATATAATTAATGGTATTTAATTTTTCCCAAAATATTAGACTATCTCAGAAAATTATGAAAAATTCACCATTGGATAATTTTGATGTCCTAATTCCAAAAATAATATCCATTTTATATAAATAATTTTATAAATATGTTAATTGTAACTATTAAAACAAACACCAAAAATTATTTAAAATTTATCGGTTTTTGACCAAAACAGTTTTCAAACATTAGTAAAACTACATTTATATTCATAAAACTTATGTGATCATTTATATAGAATAAAAATTAATTTAGTAATAATAATATTTTACAAAAATAATATTTACTTCCAAAAATATTTTAATTCATCAAAATATATTTATAAATTGAGTCTAAATTAGAAATACTATTTGTGCTTTAAAAACTATTTACCAAGTAAGAATAATGAAATGAATTTATAATATTTATAAAAAATAAGGCACATAATCATATTGTTAGGTTCTTGTTACATAACCCTTTAAAACACCTCCATATGACCTAAGGGTAAGGTTTGTGGTGGTGAAAAACTCTTGGGGTGGCATGGATAACATCGCACAAGTGGTAATCTCTCTTAACTTTCACTTATCCCATAAGTGGTTCCATTCAAGAATAACATGTTGAATCTTGGCTTGGGAATGGTCCAGAGCAAATCCCATTGAAGCTACACCCTTTCCAAGAAATGACAAATGAGATTTATATAACGAAATTATACTGGATGAGGCCATCAGAACCTTTTTATTAGTAAATTGGATTTGTTAAAGCCATATATTTATATTAATCATCTGATCAATGTTCAACAGCTATATTAGAAATTATAGAAATTATTAACGGTATTTTGAAATCAAAAATCATAAAAATGAGGAAATTCATATGTTATATATAACAATTTAACATAATAAGACACTTAAATAGTTCAAGTGTAATTTTCATTAATAAAATTTTGGGTCGTTACAATCTTCCCTCTTAGGAAATTTCACCCTCAAAATTTCATTTTCCCTCACTAATAGAGAAGAGGGAAACTATACTTTGTCACTTCTTGTAATTACCATATTACTGATTCAATGTTGTGGTTTCTCCAAAACACTTAGATGAGTGTATTTGTCTTACTTCATAGAAATGTTTCCCTACGATATAATATTTTCAATGAATTATCTTCATGTGAGAGTTTATTTTCCAACAGTAACCCCTCTGGATTGAGTAAATTTGATGGGTTACGAATGTACTTTCTCCAGAGTTAAACATGGAATACATTATGTAATAGAGATAGGTTCGGTGGGAGTGCTAGTAGATAGGCCAACGATCCAATGTGATCAAGGATCTCAAAAGGGGTGATGTACCTGGGACTAATATTTACCTTCTTCCCAAATCTCATAACTCTAATACATGATGATATGTAGAGAAATAACATGTCTCCAATATCAATATCTGGGCCTCATCAAAAATAATAAACATATCTCTTTTTCCGACTCGGAGAAACATTATTATGTTGCTGGATGGTCTTAACCTTTAGTACCATTTCATCGAAAATTTCAGGTCCTAGGAGTTTTCACTCTCCAATTTCATCCCATCATGCCAGTGTTCTGCACCTCTTCCCATAAAGGGCTTCATAAAGAGCCACATGGATTCTGGAGTGACAGTTGTTATTATAAGAGAACTGAACTGGAGAAAGATGTTGATCCCATCCTAATTTGAATTATATTGATCATGATCTAAAAATTTCTTCATGTTTTTTGATAGTCTTCTTAGATTGGCCATCAGTATGAGGTTAATAAGAAATATTGATGTTCAACTCAGTATTAAGAGCATTTTGAGGACTCTTCTAGAACATAGAGGTAAATCATGTATCTCGATCTGATATAATCTATAGTGGTACTCCATGTATCCATACCACGTCTCATATATATACCCATTCTAGTTGATCCAATAAGAAATACTCTAAAATTTCAATGAAGTGTTTAGTCATTGTATGACGGTCCACAACAACCCAAGTAGCATTGTTTCTATTGGATGTCTTTAGATGTCTAGTGACTATGTCTATGGTTAAGTTCTATAACTTTCATTCTGGTAAGGGTAATGGTTTCATCATCCCCTTAGGCTTGTTCCTCTCAAACTCCACTTTATAACATACCAAGAAATTTGATTTATACTCTGCGATCTTCTTCTTCTTCAGGTTATCTCCCCAATAAATATTTTAGAGATCTCGATACATCTCTGTGTTTCTAATGGTAATGGAAAAATTCGAACTATATGCATTATCCAAGAGTTATTTATTGTCTTTATTTTGATAGAACACATAGGCTTGACCCAAAAACTCACAATTCCTTCTTCATTAACATTGACATTTGACAATTTCTCTTTTCAGATAGTTGTGAATTTATTTTGAACTTCCACATCATCCTTTTGAGAATACGTTATTCTTTTCAAAAAAGAAAGTTGGAAAATAATTTGTGAAAGGATTGCTAATTTCTCCTTTTTTATGATTCCCATGTCCATCTTCATAAAAAAGAAGAAGCTTGGATCCTTTTCAATTCTCTTAAATGATTGAATCGTTGGGTGCTTTTTACATGGAGCATCTTCCACCCTATTCATTTTCCTAGGTTTGTAATGGATTGAGAAATCATAATCATTGGGGATCTCTAACCATATTCATGGGAAAATATAAAACACGTTCATTGTGAATATATACTTGAGGATTTTGTGATCCTTATATATTGCATACATCTTTCCAAAGAGGTAATGTTGCCAAATTTTCAAAGCAAAGATTACTGCAGCTAACTACATATCCTGTGTTGGATTGTTTTTCTCATGAACATTCAATTTCTTTGAGGCATAGGAAATTACTTTGTCATTTTTCATCAACACACAAGACATTCAATTCTTTAAAGAATCACTAAATAACCCAAAAAGTTCTGTACTTGTGGGTAGGGTGAGAACGGTCAAAGTGATAAGCCTCATTTTCAACTCATTAAAGCTCCATACACATTCATCACTCCGATTAAATATTAATCCCTTCTATGTTAGCATGGAAAAATGTTTTGAAAATCATGAGAAATTTCTCATAAATCAGAGATAATATCGAGCTGACATCCAGAAGATATCGATATCTGTTACCTATGTTTGCCTTGGCCATCCCCCAATTGAAGTTATCTTGAAGGGATCCACAAATATCTCATTTCTTGTGATGATATGGCTTAATAATGTGACCTCCTTTAACTATAACCCACACTTGATGTATATTTCATAGAGCTTCTCCTTTCGTAAGGTCTCTAGAATGATTCTTAGATGCACATCATGCTCCTCCTTGGTTTTGGAGTATATTAGAATATCGTCTATAAAGACTACCACTAGTTTTTTGATAATCAGTAAATATAGTATTAATAATGCATAAGAAGATTGATGGAGCACTATTGAGTTCAAAATGCACTACTATGAATTCATAGTAACCGTAATTTTCATGAAAAGCAGTCTTGGGGAGATCCTCCATCTTCAACCTTAAATGGTAATACCACGACTGTAAATCCACCAAGGAGAAGTATCTTTTCCCACATAGTTGATCGAAATAGTCACCATTTCATGTCAGAGGATACTTTTTATTTATTTTTATTTTCTGATCTCACAACAATCAATGCAAAGGCGCATTGACCCATCCTTATTTTTGATGAAGATGACTAGTGCACCCCATGGTGAATCACTTGGGCATATAAACCCTTTATCTGATTATCCTGTAGTTTTTTTATCTACTCAATCTCTAAAACATCCATTCTAAATGGAGAATTGGATATTGGAAATGCCCTTGGTATAATATAAATAATGAATTTAACATATATTCTTGGAGGAAGAACAAGAAATATCTCAGGAAACACTTCAACAAATTCCCTCAAAATAGGCATGTCTTCATGGATGACTACATCCATAGACGTAGTCATCTGATAAAGATACACATTCTAATAGGGAAGTAATATACATGCTTGAGATGATGGTTTTAAAGAAGATTCATCATCCTCCTTGCACTTGTACAGAATCCGGGGTCGATTCTCCATATGAGTATAGATTTACCTCTCATGGAAATTTACATTTCCTCAATATAGGTAAATCCAGTCCCTACCAAATATTACATCAAATTCCACTAGAGGTAGTGTTAAGAGGTTCACCGAGATGTTGAAATCCTAAATTATTATAGTAAAGGAGTTATATTCATGTGATGAAATGATTTCTTCATTTTCCATTTTCACTCACATCTTTACATCCATGATTTTTGGTGGTTTTTGGATTGTTCTAATAAACATTTAGGATATAAAATAATGTGTATAACTAGAATCAAAAAGTAAATTCACTATTCATAAATAAATAATTGGTGTACCAATCACCACTTAATTTTTTGGGTTCACTTCGGTGGTAGTGATGGCAGAATATCTCCCTTGCATCCTTGGAGGTTTTTGGTTACCTTCTCAAACCCATGGATTAGGACATTGGTATGATATGTACATTGGTTCATTAATGATGAATCAAGGAACAATGTGTTGATGTTCGAATAGAGAATTCCTCACCTCTGTCACAGCCATAGATCTTTATTTTTGGCAGTTAATGGACAGGTTCCCTTCTCTTCCACAGCTAAATCATTTCCTCATCCCCTTCAGAAAATTTTTGTAGTGCTTCTTCCCACACTTTTGGCAAGTGCAGTTTTGTATTTTTCTAGCACTATTGGATTTATCCATCAGAGTGCCAGAATTAACGTCCACCTTAGGCTTATTATCCCCATGATACCCCTGGTATTTTCAGATATCCATTTCTATCTTGAGGCAACATTAGAAAATATCCTCATAGCTCTCGATGTCTCAGATCTCTATGGCTTTCGGTAGGCTCATTTTTATCCCACTAAAGATGCAGGCAACCTTGAATTCAGGGGTAATGCCAAATCCAGAGGAATATTGTAAATTCTTCCTGATGATTTCCTTTTATTCTCTGATTGATTAATCGTAATTTTTTTGAAGTCATGGATCTCCATTTTCATCTTACGTAGGAGGGTGCGGGGAAAATATGTATCAAAAAATATTTTCCATAAATCCTTTCATTCCAATGCCTCTATCTCCTCCATAGTCTTTATGTTTTTGATCAATTCCCACCATTGATCAACTTCACCATCTATAAGATAAGAATCCAATTGTACCTTATATTGTCTAGAGCATTGAAAGATGGAGAAGATCATCTCAGTGGAGTTGATCCATTGTATGGTGATTAAGGGATTGAATGATCCATTAAAAGTTAGAGACCTTTGTCTTAAGAAGCTATCTATTGTGACATGTTATTTCTAGGGGTGATAATTTCTCTTGACTAATAATTCTATTCAAAACAAGAGTTAACTGAAATTGTATTGTGACAATGTTTTCAATTCCCTCACCACCAGATTGGGCATCTCATTAGAACATTCATCACATTGATCTTCAAGTAAATTGTTAGCCTGAGAGCTCATATTAAATGCAATTATATGGAATAAAATGAATGTTTGGGGTAACATATAAAGGTTAATCCAATGAAAAAACAAATCACATATAAATTACTTTTATTTCCTTAACTTATGAATTTATAGGCCTCAATCTATGTTATCGATGATATGAAACTCAACATATATTCTTAGGGGAATTTTTTTTATTCCATTGAAAATGGTTCATAATAATCTTGTGAATTTACCAAATCATATCCCCTCGGAGTGTCGTAACTAAGAGTGCAGTAAGGCTAGATATCGTGCACCATTTCCCATTCGAGTCTAGCTCCAAGCGGGGTTTTCAGGTTTAACCCCTAGATATATCTGTGCAGAGCCCCCACAACCTAATCATATCTATATAGGGATGTATATTCTTGATAAACCACTTAATCTATACTCACCAAAATTTTGGGATGTTTTTAATATACTTAGTCTTATCCATAAGTCTTTCACGGGGGGTTTTATAATCCTAATCCCAAAAATAACTAAACCTATCATCTAATACCAACTATAAAATCCCTCCTATTTATTTCAAAATGAAACATAATTTCTTAAATAATAAATTCACTTGTTACAACATATATTATTGAGAGGTATATTGTATTTTGGGATTAAGAACACTATAAAACAACTTAAAAAATTAGAGGCACAACTTTATTCAAAACATCTTTTACATGACTGAACACATTCCTGTGTACATACATTAAATGGGATAACCTGAGGACATGCATAAGAAAAGGGAGAGAAATAAATCTCAATAGGGGATTAAACAAGTAATAACGTGAATAATATAGTACATGTTAAGAAATAGGAATATCAATGTATAATAAGATAAACATGAACATAAATGCATGATATATCATTATTATCATACCATGGAAATGTGGCAACAACAATTAACATTATATTAGCATGAGCCACGGCTCATTTCACTTGGATAATGAGTAAACCCTCATTGAATTTGAATTATAATGAGTAAAACCTAATTCACTTAATGTATCATGATACTAATAATTACACAATGCATTGGAGCACTAGAAGGGTGCACCCTTATTAATCATTTCATTCCATGAATAAGTGTGGCACATAGATCATATAACATTGATTCATTAAAAATAATAATGTATTACATGATAAAGGAATGTGTAATTCATTAATGATACTCTATAATATAAAATTAAATTTGATTAAATATTAATACCCTTGATAGAGAAATGAGCATGATATTCACTACACAATGTTGTTTCCTTGGAAATTTTTTGTGCAATTTCGGTAGGATAATGATGTGACATAATTATTAAAAAAAAGTTCAATAATAGGGAAAGGGGTATATTGTGATATGTAAAAGAAATTAAAATTAAGTGGTCTATATAGATACATTTCTCAAAATAGGTATTGGAATTTAGATGCATAATATAAAATAATTTACTGAATGAAAATGAGAAGAGAGAAATTTCTTACCGAATTTCTACATGGTAATGTGTGTTCATGGGAGGCATTTTTGAGAGGGAAATAAGTCTATCATTATTAAAAAAATACATAGTAATGTATGTGGGAGGTGATAAATCATACCCTAAAATTTTAAATAGAAAATAAAAGGGTATAACATAACAATAATATTTGGACAAAAATAAGAAAGAAAGAATCCCCTTACAGAATTTGGGCACCGTAACAGGTATACATGGGAGGAACTAATGAGAGAGAAAGTGTAATATAATTATTCAAAAAATGTATGATATTATAGGGGAGGATTGATATCATACTAGAACATATTTTATTTAAAATAAAAGGTATAGAAACATAATGAAACTTGGACAAAAAATGAGGGAGGAAGAAATCCCTTATTTTGAAGTGTGATCCTAATGGCTTGGAAGAGGCTTGAGAAAGACTTCATAGGAGATTGGGGTGACTTGGGAGTATAATAGGTAGAGGAGTAAAGAGTAAGTATTTAATCTAACGATTGGAAGTGAATAGATGTGTGAGATTTTGTGGGTTTATATAGGAAAAGAGAGGGGGTTCTTTATTATTTTGGTTTTGGACATCACTTATTATACTAATCCAAACCAAAAACCAACCAATGGTTTTTGACCATGTGTTTTTCCAATGCGTAGTGGAAAACATTTTATTATAATTACAGTGTCCTAACAAAAAAATATATTAGGATTTCTTATGTGTAGGTGGGTCACACTCTCAATTAAATCATTTTAAAAGTAAAAATGTTTTATATGACTTGGAGGGTCCACTAATGCTTTTCAAAATAAATCAAACAAAACTAAAATCAAATTATTTTTAATTTAAAACATATATTGGCCGAAAATATCATTTATATTATTTTATTACTATACAATTGGTTCATTATGATGTCACGAAATGTATTATATATTTAACTGTATTTAATTTTTACCAAAAAATTCAATTGTCCCAATAAATTATGAAAAATACACTTTTTGATAATTTTTATGTACTGATTCCAAAAATAAAATTCATTTTATCTAAATATTTTTCAAAATATGTGAATTTTCACTTTTAATATAAAAAGAGGCATTTATTGAAAATTAATGGTTTTTGACAACAATAGTTCTCAAACCTTAATAAAAATTACAATTTTATTCATAAAAATTATACAATCATTATATTTAATAAAAATTAATTTATTGATAATAAAATTTTATTATAATAATATTTAATTCTAAAAATTCATTAATACATTAAAATATATTTCTTAATTGAATTTTAACTGAAAATACTATTTTTGCATTAACAACAATTTATAAAGTAACAATAATGTAATGAATTTATATTCTCTACAAAAAATAAAGAACATAATCATAGTTCTAGGGTATTGTAACATAACCCCTTATGAAACCCACATAATAACAATGTGTAAGTTTTGCGATGATAAAAGACTATTGGTGTGGCTCAGATAACATCGTTCGCATGATAATCTCTACTGACTTTCACATATCCCATAGGCAGTTCTGTTCATGATTAATGTGTTAAAGCTCAGCTTGGGATTGGTCAAGAACAAAGCCCAATGATGTTATCCACATTACATGTTAGGGAAAATGGTATTAGTATAGGGAAACTAAACTAGATTGGGCATCGATTCCATTGTCTGAGTAAATTTGATTTGTTAAATCCCTATATTTTTACTAATCATGTGATCACAATTCAAAGACTATATTAACAATAGTAAAAATTATTAACAGAATTTTAAAATAAAAAACATTAAACAAAGGAATTTAATATGTTTTATATAACCATTTTATGTAATATGAAATTTAAATAGATTAATTAAAATTTTTATTAATAAAAGTTAGGTTTGTTACAAAAAAATACTAAATTTTAATTGAAAACATCATTATCTTCAAAATAATTGATATTGTGAAATTATATATTCAATTGGTTTTAAAGTAAAACTAGAAAAATATCATAATAATTAATTCAGTTTATGTAATTTTAACATTTATAATAATTATTTTTGATTGAAAAATAGTCAATACATTTTAACATTTTCTTCTTAAAATCATGGGTTCTCATCACTTCTGTGAGATTAATTTTAAATTACATTATGCCACTTATGTGAGTTGAATTTGTAAAAATGGATTCCATAATTTTAATTGAAAATCTTTATTCTATATAAAAAGTAAAAATTAATTTTTTATCAGACTTATTGTTGAATTTAATTAAATTTAATCATAGTGATTATGGTAAAAACATGGTTCTGCGCATTACATACTTTTGTATTAAAATTAATTTTACAGATACATAAAATTTTATTTTATAAATAGTATTACATATATGGAAATAATTTTTATTTATTATCTGATAAAAATTATATTAATTTTAGTCATAAATTGGTAATTACATCGGAATATAAAAGCATACAGTAGTCATGGATAAATCTAATAAGGAAAAATTTAGTAAAATTAAAGAATATAAATCAAAATGAAAATTTTTTGTTAATTTTTGAATAGTGGTGGTGTTTTTAAACCAAATAAACTCTAAAATCCATTATTTTTCAATTTTTGAGGCACATTAGATATGATAGGACTCCCAATGGTGAATACTTTTGAGTATTTACAAGAATTACAATACTCTATATTAAAATACAATTCAATACACTCACTTATTCACACCTATCAAGACATTTAATTCACCCAAATAATTTATTAATTACCTATTACATTACCTATTATCATACTAAACTCCTTTAGTTTTAAATATAGCCAATCAAGGAAAGAATTTAGTAAAATATAGAAGGATTTACCCAAAGGATATGTGACTTTAATGAACTAGATTTTTTGTTTTGTTTTTTATATAGATATTAAATTATTCTTATAAAGTTATGATATTAAAACCATAGAATATTCCATATTTTAATATGTGTTCATGTTATTAATATTACATAAAACCACACAATCTTCCAAAAAAAGTTGTTATGAAATCATCATTTGTGTGTATAACAAACTACTACCTCATGAAACAAAGTCATTCAATATTCCATTAACACGTCTCACAGTTTGTTAAGATGATGGATATAAATTTATATATGATTTTTATAAAATAATTATACCTATGGAGTGATTTTAAAATATTTTAAATTTTATATTCTCTTCTGATGGGGAAACGATATCATAGCACATGTGTACGACAAACTACCACCTCAAAAAGTGATGTGAACCTTTTTTAGCTAATGCATTCTATGGAAGTTAATAAGGGTAATTATAATCAATATATAAAATATAAATTACATATTTAAGATATTGGATAAATATTTATAATTATTTAAATATAATATATCATTTTCTTTTTACCATTTCACACACTGATAAAAATGATAACATTGTCCATTGATGTCTGGATTGCAACCTCATTGATGCAATGTGATTCAGTTTTTCACCACTAAATCATAATAATTGTATATATAAGTATATGTAATTAGATAATATGTTATTTTCATTATTCAATAATATATTTTACGTACATTTTATCATAATGATCATATAAAAGTGGAAACATTACTCATGGTTACGTACAACCGACCATATCTAGGATCATAATGCTATTTAATTTTTCAAAACAATATTTTATTAATATATTTAAAAGTATATTTATATTATATATATGATAACTATTTCATTGTTGTTTTTCATTATTTTTGTAAATAATGACCTCTTTTTCCATCAACAATCTAATGAATTCATTTTTGACACATAAGACAAATAAGGTCAAAACATCTGACGTAATCATAACCGATTATGTAATTGTATATTACATGTTAATAAGTTACATAAATTTAATAATATTTTTTGAAAAATATTTCAAATAGATAATTATAATAATAATATAATGTGTGTAGATAAATAGACACATGAGAAGTCGGACTCATGGTTAGGGTTTATTCTCTCGATTTTATATTTGTGAGATATATTCTACATTCAAAACATAATATTTTTGTGTCAAATATAAAATCACCATTATTGTATTATATGATTATTATAAATATATTTATATGGATTTAAATATACATTTGAGGATATATCTTTCTTGGGTTTAGTATTTTAAATGTTACCAATGTAATAGTGTATGTTTTTTCAATATTCCATTATTAAGGTATTTATTTTGTTATACATCTATATTATTTTATAAGGTGTATATAATACTCCAATTAATTTTTATATCAGTAATATAATTATTTTCATGATATTATAACATTAATTTAATTTTATTCTTTAATTTGGATTAAAAGAAATTTTTACCAAAGTAGTAAGCATCTTTTATTACAATCTCATTGCTTATCGGGATTACGTATGATTAATTGTGTGATGTTGAAATCATATAATTATAAAAAATTATTTTATTATATAGTTATTAAATACTTATTCATGACATAGTACCATTTTCCACTCTTTGGATGTTATAATAATTGAGAAATTCTTCTTATGAAAATAATATATTGTTTAACTTTTTGGGTAAAAATTAATTTTTTGATAAACCATATTTTCTAAAATCTTATCAATAGTGGATTTATAATTTTCAAAATGATATATTAAATAATTTTTTAAACATATTTTTAGTTTTTTTTCTAATTATACTTCATTTTACTTAAGGATCATATTACTTTTCTAACATTTTACCGAGAAAAATGATTGTTCTTTTAATATTTATAGTTTTTATAGATTTAACTATCATCATGGCTATATTTTCATTCTATAATTAATATATTATTTGAAAATAAAATGTTTTCATAATATTTTAAAATTTTTGTTATAAAGAAAAGTATTTTTAAACAAAAAAATCTTTTTTAAAAAAATCTTTTTTTAATTAAAATCTTATTTTACTCAAGAATGTTATTATGGATATTTTCATGGAATTTAAATTCACCAATGTTAGTAACTGTTGTTGTTAGATGTCTTAAAATTGCAATATTTAGTATTTATAACATAATAATACTTTCGATGAATGGTGTATTATATCATAAAATAGATTGCTAAGTAAAATATTTATTTTCCACTGGTTCACCATGTCTCTAAGACATTGTAATAGAACCCATTTCTTTTCCCTGGTTTAATAATGTTTCAATGTGAATTTTATTTAACCCAATTATATTCCAGGTGTTAATCGTGTTATAAAAATATTAAAAAAAATTGACGCATTATGGTGAAATTATTTTTTCTGTTCATTATTCATTATTTGGATATAGGACATTATAAGTGGTGGGTGCGATAAGATAGTGACAGGTGATCCTATTATCTATTATATCAAGGTGAGACTTGATAGAGCTCTAATTACAAGGGTAATAAATCTTTTCTCTATATAATTATATTATAATTTGGTCATATGGTTATTCAATATTTTAATGTATTCGTAGTAGTACTATGAGTTGATGTTCTAATATAAGAACATGTTTAATCTATACTTGATATGGTTTTATGATGTTTTATTATATAAGGATGGTATCAAATGGATCTAGATTATTGATTCATGGGAATAATTACTTTTTTAATGACATCAACACTGTTCTTATTGTTTGATGATTTGGTATTTATGGGTATGAATCTTCTTATGTTATACTCAATCACTTTGATTATATAGTCATACATATATTATCTTATTATGATCACTAGTGAAATCCATTAGTTGATTCTTACATTTTACGGTACAATGTAGTTAATATCACCCTAATTATGTTTCCTATTTTCCCAGTTATAATGAATGATGTTGATTGAGTTATATCATCAAGTAACTTTATATATATGACCGAGATAAATTAATAAGGAAAATATTATTAGGGTTATATGGGAGAAATGATCATTTTTAATTCATCTGAAATGATTAAATAGATTTTTTTCTTAATTATCTAAAACTATATACCTAAAATACCATTAAATATTTAATATATTCGATTTATCCTTTTTATGTTTTCTGAATTGGCTAGAAAATATTTTCAAAAAATTATTTTATTAAATATAAAAATGTATAGTTTTTGATTTCAGAACATAATTTTGGAGTACTAGTTAAGGTGTTTTATATAGTAGGTCAATGCGTCCTCTAGTTTTAATGTGTACATAGGAGGTCATTGAGTACACATTTTTCTATTAAGTTTCATGAATTAGGATATTTTGATATTGATATAAGGGACTATAGTGATTACTTATGTTCCTAGACATTTGGGGACTCACAATAAAAATTATGTTCCCTATATTTCAGAGATGAAAGTGGTAGTGATCTCCATGATATCATAGAGAAATTAACTTCTAATATTGTTTTTCAATTTAAAAATAATCCATATGAGTCCCAAGTATTTATTCCCTCACATTTATATGACCATGAGGTACATGAATTGGTTAATGTTCTAATATAAACTTATCATTATTATATTTTATACTATAGCAATGAATAATGTGGTTTCTAATATCCTTATTAAAAATTGAACCACTCAATTCATATTGGATGTGTATGAGAAATTGATGGTTAAATAGTATTGCTTTTTTGATGATAGATAAGTGAATTTTATTTGATTTATGGTGGTGGAATATAATGATTCTAGTATTTTATATTTCAAAACATATAAGGTTTTTTTATAATATTTATGTGATTTTTTGGTTGAGACAATGGGGAGTTATATGTGTTTTAGATCATTGATAGTGATATAATAATTATAATATATTAATTTATTTTTGTTCACACATATTCTTATGAATCAGGATATTCCATCTATGATAAGTTATAAATGAAAAATAGAAGATAGTGGTTGCATATGGGATAATAATTTTAACCATGGATAATTGTAATTTGATTCCACGTGAGAATATTTCAGAATAAACCCTTGTGATAGTCATTTCATAAGATATTAATTTCAATAAAATACTGAGAAGACTATTGTGTTCTAATTTAATAGTAATTTTCATTCATTATATATCCCAATCACCACATACTATATTATTAAAAAAAATTGATTTAGTGAGATATTGGTTTATATCTATATTTTTGAGATATAAATAATTTTATATATTTAATAATGTAATTAGTCAATGGAAATCATTATCAAAATCATTGTGACTACTAATTTGAATTTTATCATCATCATTCAGCCACAAAAACATGATTTAGGGATTTTATATTTAATTTCCATATATTATTGATAAATTAAATTCTAGATTATTGTGGTTATATTACTACTATCTTTATCAAATGTAGGTGTATTATTTTATAAATTTTATATAAACACTTCTATGGTTTACTATGTCTTTATTATTTTATTATAAATCCATGTAAAATACAATTTTTATGTTTCAAAATCATTCCCCAAAAATTAAAATAGTTTTTTCATAGATCCACATGAATATTGAGGGTGAATCTGTGGATGATTTACCCTCCCTTCATTTCTCAATTCCTCCATTGGATGTCCCCTATGAATCCATCTCTGTATTTTTCTGTGGGGTAAATTATGGGTTTCCGTAGATAATTTTAGCTGGTATCCATGATGTGTGCAGGCATAATTGTACAACTGGTGTCTTGATGATGCGGTGGATATGGTAGATGTTTTTTAGGTAAGGATATTCAAGTGGGAGTCAGACACCCTTAATATAGAGGCATTATATGATGATGGATTGTGTAAGAGAAGGTGATGGTAATGGTATAATATCGATCAATTCCTATTGTAATGTAAGGTATATAGGGATGTATATGGAGAAAAATAATGGACACAATGGTTTATAGTATTTTAGAAATTAAATTTCCATATAACCCTCCAAGATGTTTACTAAAGGGGAAGGGGTCTAGGTAATTATAAAGACCAAGTGATATTAGGAAGGTGTTGAGAATTCAATGAGATTGTTTATTTGAATGCGATATTTGATGAAGTGTTTTATTAGATATAGTTATTGGGTCATAATGTATTTTTAATGAGTATATATTATCCCAACACAGATGATATAAGTTTTATTCATGAGATTTCATGTTTTTTTTGATGTGTATAGATCTAAAAATAATTATTGAAGTGTTTCAAAGTATAATATGAATAATTTTGTTAGTTTTTCGATTTAAAAAAATTGGTTAATCTCAGATGTGAATACTGACAATTTATGTAATGGGATATGAAAAAATGGGAATTTTGATTAGCTACATAATGAAACATACACTTTCTTAAAGATAAATACTCTATTTGTATGTATTTTTCTATCTCTATAAATATGATTTATAGATTCATAAACATCAAATGAATCCATTTAAGAATGAATTTTACTCAATGTAATTAATAAAATCTATGTAATAATCATTTTACTAAATAAAATAACCATTAAAATTAATTAATGTATCATTCATATTTGTAAAATAATGACTAAAATAACAATTAAGACAATCATAACTATTAATATATAATTTATATGGGTGGGGACTAGCTCTATAAAGATCTTGGGATTTTGTTTAACTGTGATACCATATTCTTCCTAAGGATCAATTATTTTATAAATTTCTAAAAGTAAACATAATTAAAATAAACTGCCTGGAAAAGTTGTTATTCCCAAGAAGTTTAATATGTTCAATCCATTATAACGCATCTCAAATATTTATTTTTATTCATGAAAAAGATGAATTATACATTGACTATGGTTAAGGTTTTTTTTCAATGTATAAAAAGTAGTTCCTAATTTAATCAGTTTTTCATGCTATATATATTCTCTATGTTATAGTGAACTAAAGAAGAGTTAAATAAGATAATGAAAATAATTGAAATATATATAAAATGATTGAAAAATAGTTTGTGGGTGTTTTTATTGAATTTTAATTTCAAATTAAAATCAATTTTTTTATTTTAAAATGGTATCTATTGAATGTTTACAAATTATTTATGATAATAAGTAATGTTATAAAATAAACAACTATTATTATCTGGAATATTTTTTAGTGAAACAATAAGAAGAATAAGTTGTACAATTCCTATAGTGAGAAGTATTGAATCCTATGATAGTACACACTAATTAAATGTAATAAGAAACCAATGTAAAATAAATATTTTGAAGTCTTATTATGTTGATGTGTTTATTATTACTGAATGAAAACATATTTAATCATTTCTGTAGTGAGGGAATAACTATCAAATTTTGGAGAATTATTATAACATGAGTGTAAGTATTACATACTTTTTTTACCTACATAATTATGTTAGTAGGATGTATGGTATTGGTGACATCTAAACCACGAATTGCATTGATCTTTTCATTTTTATATATCCACCCTGCTCTTTATTACACAATTTATGAAAATTTATTACAAAAACATGCACCTAAGATAACTCTATGGAATAATAGGTCTTGTTTCTTGGGAAATTAGTTACATTAAATGAAAATTTAAGACATAAAAATTACAACATATTTATTGAAAACATCATTTACATGGCTACAACATTCAATAATAATTAACAATGTCTAGGATAACTTGAGGACATACATGTGAAAAGGGTGAGCTATAAATAATAGTATGGAATAAAAAAGGAATAACCTGAAGAATACAATACATGTGAGGAAATAGAAATATCAATGGATCATAAGAAAAACATGAACATAAATGCATGATATAGAATGATTATCATAACATGGAAATTTAGCAACAATATTTAACATGCTATTATCACGATCCAATGCTCATTGCACATACAGCATGAGTAAACCCTTATTGAACCTAAATTATAATGAGAGACCCCTCATTTTACCTGAAATATCTTGATACCAATATTTATCCAATTCATAGAGCACTATCAGGGCACACCCTTCTTAGTAATTTCATTTCATGCATAAGTGTGCCACATGGATCATCCGACATGGAATCATAAAATGTAGTCATTTGTCTGATGATAAAGGAATGTTTAATACATATATGAAACTCAATTATCAATATGTAAATGTGTATAAAGGTGAATACATGCGATAGGTAAATCTGAATTGTATTTACTACACAATGAATGTTTCTTGGAAAACTGCGGTTCAATTTTGGCAACATAACAGGGTGACATAAGAATTATTAAATGTGGTTGATGAGAGATAATGGGATATATCATCATATTTACATGAAATAGAAATTAATTGGGCCATATATAAAATGTACCAACTTATGTAATGGAATTTAGACTCACAATAAAGGAAAATTGATTGAATGTAAATGAAGAGACAAATATCCCTTATGGAATTTCGGCAACGCAACATGTGTACGTGGGAAGAATTAATGTGAGAGAGAGGGGTATATCATCACTAAGTAATAAGGAGGTAAGTATTGGGAAATTGAAAAATAATACACCATCCTTTTTAATTAAATACATTAGGGTATACAAATATAAAAAAAATGGACAAAAACTAGAAAGGAAGAAATCTCTTACTTAGAATGGTGATCCCAATGTATTGGGTGAGGCTTGAGAGAGGATTCATGGGAGCTTCAGGAACCTTATGTAGATTATAGAGAGTATAGTTCAGAGTTTGGTTGATCTCCTATAATTTATTGTGTTGGGAAGTTGGATCATGTGTTGGTTTATATAGGAAAGAAGATGGAATTATTTATTATTTAGTATTTGGACAATACACATTAAACTAATCAAAACCGCAAACTATAACATGTTTTTATCCCATTTATTTTGCGAAATGGGAGTAGAAAAGATTATTTTATAACTTAAATGTCAGAAATTATTAAAAATATTTAGCTTTCGTATGTGGTGGTGAGTCACACCCTCAAGAAAATCATTTTAAAATGTTAAATTGTTTTATTAGTCTTGGAGGGTCCACTAAGGCTTTATAAAATAAATATATCTAATCTAAAAACACATTATTTTGAAGTTAAAACATATATCATCTAAAATAACCTTTTATAACATTTTATTACATCACTATTGGGTCATTATGATGTCAAGAATCACACTATATATTTATACGATATTTAATTTCTAGCCAAAAATTCGATTATCTCAGAAAACTATGAAAAATTCATTGTTGGATAATTTCAACTTCCTAATTATAAAAATAATAGTCATTTTATATAAATAATATTCTAAATTTTTGAATATTTACTTGTAAAATAAAAACTGACCTTTACAAAAAAATCATGGGTTTTGACAAAAACAACTTTCAGACCTTAAAAAAATCAACAATTTTATTCCAAAAATTTCTACAATCATTTACATTTAATAAAAATCTATTTAGTAATAATATTTTAATAAAATAATATTTAATTTAAAAAATCCTTAATTGATGAATATATATATCTTAATTAAAATATAAAATAAATGTCTATTTGTGCTTCAATAAGTATTTACAAGGAAACAATGATAAAATCAATGTCTATTCTTCATATGAAAACACTGTAAATAATAACAATGATGGGATGTTTTTAAAAAATCTCTTATAACACCCACATAATACCGATGGGTAAGGTGTGTGATGGTGATAGTCTAATGGGTTGGATCAGATAACATCACTCGAGTGATAATATCTACTATCTTCCTTTTATCCCATAGGTGTTTTTGTTAATGCTTATTATGTTGAATCTCAGCTTGGGCTTGGTCAAGAGCGATTCCTAGGGATTCCACCTCCATTCCTAAATCCATTAAATCGGCTTCATATGGGGAACTTTTATTTGATTAAGTCGTCACGTCCTTTTTCTGAGTTAATTTGATTTGTTTAATCACTTTATTTATACTAATCATCTTATCACTATTCGAAGAATATTTTAATAAAAGTAACAATTCATAACTGTATTTTTAAATCCAAAAACCTATAACCAAGGAAGTACATATTTTTAATATAATAGGAAATTTAATCAGATCAAGAGTAATTTTCATTAATAAATGTTTTGGTCATTACAATATTCCCACTTAATCAATTTTTCCCTTGAAATTTTCTTTTCCCACACTAAAATAGATTAGGGTAATTCTACTTCATCACTTACTTAGATATGAACATTTATTGTTAACACTTTTGGTTCACCACAATAGTTTGACAAGGAGAATTGTCTTATTTGGTAGAACCTTTACTCTATGATATAAGATCTTCACCATTTTCTATTCATAAGAGAGGTCATTCTCTAATGGCACCACCTCTAGGTTGAATACATGTGATGAGTGAGGTATGCAATTCCTCAAGAGTGATACATGTAATTAATCATGTACATCAGAGAGGTTTGGTGGGAGTTCTAGTTGATAGGACACTACTGTAATGCAATCAGGGATCTCATCCGGGATGATGTACCTTGGACTAATCTTTCCTATCTTCACATAAATCATAACACTCTTCCATTGTGATATATGGAGTAATACCATATCTCCAACATGAAACTATAGGCCTCATCAGCAATTATCAAAATTTCTCTTTTTTCAACTCTGAGTAGCATTAATGTTCCGGTAGATAGTTGTAACCTTCAACACCATTTATTTGACTATTTATTGACCTAGGAGTTTCGTTCCCCAACTTCATCCCAAAATTCCAGTGTTATATACATCTTACCATAAATGGCTTCATAAAGAGCCATTTTGATGCTTGATTGTAAACTATTACTGTAAGACAACTCGACCAGAGGATGATTTTTATCCCATCATCCTTTGAATTAAATTTAGCATGCTCTCAATGTGTCATCATGTGTTTTGATAGTCCACTCAGATTAGCAATAAGTATGAGGATGATAATCCATACTAAAGTTTTTCTCATTATTCAGAGCATGTTGAAGAGTCTTCAAAAACATAGAGGTGAACCTTGGATCTCGATCGAATAGAAAATATTGTGGTACTCCACGAATCCTTACCACTTCTATGAAATTTATTTGTGCCAGTTGATCCAATGATAAATCCTCATAAATTTGCAATGAATTTTGTAGTCTTTGTTAGAAGATCCACAACAACCCAAATATAATTGTTTCCATTGGATGTGTTCGGATGTCTTGTGACAAAGTCATGGTGATGATAACATTTACATGTTGGTATGGGTAATGTTTTCATCACCCCCTTAGACATATACCTCTCTACCTTCACCTGCTGACATAACAGACACTTTTATGTATACTCAGTGATCTCCTTCTTCATGTTATCCCACCAATAATGATCTCTGATATCTCATTACAACATTGTGTTTACTGGGTGAATAGATAAATTTGAACTATTTGCATAATCCAAAAGTTCATTCTTTAACTTTGGATTTAATGGAACCCATTTTATTGTCTCAAATCTCAAAATTCCTTCTTCATTAACATTGAAATCTGAGGATTTCCATTTTTTGATAGTTTCTACTTTCTTTTGAATCCATACATCATATGTTTGAGCATCCTTTACCCTTTCCAAAAGTGACCGTTGAGCAATCATTTTTGTAAGGATTTATTATTTTAACTTATTTATTATTCCAATGTCCAAGTTCATAAAATTTAATAATATTGGATCATTTTCAACTCTCATCAATGATAAAATCAATAGTTCCTTTCTATATAAAGCATCTTTTACCATGTTTTCTTTCCCAGGGTGGTAATGGATTGAGCTGTCATAGTCTTTGATCCACTTTAACCATATTTGTTGGTGGATGATCAACTCTTTCTGTGTTAATATATATTTTATTGTTTTTTGATCCATATATATTTCACACTTCTCCACAAAGAGGTAATGTCACCAAATTTTTATTGAGAATATTGTTCTATCCAACTACAGATCCTATGTTGGATAGTTTTTCACATAAACATTCACATACCTTGAATAATAGGCAATGAATTTGTAAATTTTCATCAACACAAATCCCAATCCCTTTAATCAAATCATCACTTAATACAACCAAAATTTCTCCACAAGTTGGTAGTATGAGCATGAGCATAGTGATAAGACTCCATTTCAACTCCTTGAAGCTATCTTTGCATTCATCAATCTAGGAAGACATGACTCCCTTTCCAGTTATCTTGGTAAGAGGGTTAGAAAATTGTGAACAATTTATCAAAAATCAACAATAATATCCAACAATCCCTATGATTTTATGGATATATGTTACCTATGTTGGCCTCGGCCATCCCTAAATTGGAGCTACCTTGATGTGATCCATAGATATCCTATTGTTTATGATGATATGTACCATGAATGAGATCTCCTTCAACTAGAACTCATAGTTTCTATAATTTTCATAGAGCTTCTCATTTCGCAAGGTCTCTAATATAATGCTTAGACGCTCCTCATTCTCCTCTATGGTATTGGAGTATATTAGAATATAATCTATTAATACTACCAAGAATTTGTTGAGGTACTATATAAAGACTCTATATATTAATACCAATATGATATATAGTTCCTTGGTTAGTCCAAAAGGAATTACTATGAATTCATAGTGCATGTATCTTGTACGAAGAGAAGTCTTGGTCATATCCTCCCTCTTCATCCTTACATGGTAATATCCTGACTGCAAATCCACCTTGGATAAGTGATGAGGTACGCGTAACTGATCAAACAAGTCACTAAATCATGGTTATGGATACAAGTTCTTTAGTGTTATTTTTTTAAACTCACGATAATCAATGAAAATTCACATAGACCCATCCTTCTTCTTGACGAAGAGGACTGGTGCACCCCATGTTGAAGCACCTGGGTGTATATCACTTTATCCAGATTATATTATAGTACTTTTTCTGCTCCACATTCTTCACAACATCCATTCTATATGGAATCATGGATATTGGAAATGCCCAGGTATAAGATCAGTCGAGAATTCAACATCTCTTATAGGAGGAAGAGTGGGAAATTCTTCATGAAAGAATTCAGTGAACTCCCTCACAATAGGCATGTCTTCAATGATGGTTGCTTCCTTAGACTCAATCATATAAGAAAAATACACATTCTCATAGGTTAGTAATACCAATGCTTGAGATGATGGTGCTAAAGAAGATTCATCCTCTTCATTGAACTTGTACAGAATCGGGGGTAGATTCTCCATATGAAGAGTGATTTGACTCTTATAGAAATTTATGTTGGCTCTATATAAAGAAAGCCAATCTATGACAATAATTTCCTTCAACTTTAGGGATAATTATGATGTTATACAAGATGTGACATATAGAAATTATGAAAGGGGAGGAGTTATATTCATGGGATGAAAATATTTCTCCATTTCCCATTCTCACCGACATCTTTACTTCTATGATTTGAGGCGGTGTTGGGATTTCTATACTAAACAGTAGGGATATAAAATAATGTTTTGAACCAAAATAGAAAATAATATTATCAATATTTAATGAATTACTAGCGTACCTGTCACCACTTTGTGTTCAGGGTTCTCTTCAGCAATTGTGATGGAAAAAGATCACCCTTGTTGCATTAGAGGTTGATGGTTTCCTCTGAAAACCCTTGTCTTATAGAATTTTTTTACAAATGTAACTTATTCCTTGTAGTTGACACAATGAACAACATGTTGAGGGATGAATGAAAGTTCTGCTTCTTTGCTGCAGCCACATATATTCCTTGTTGGTAATTAATGGCCAGGTACCTTTCTCTCCCAAAACTAAAGAATTTCCTCATCTCCTTCTTGAAATTTATGGGGTGCTTCTTTCCACACATTTATCAATTGGGGTAACAGATTTTCATAGAACCATTGGATTTATACATCGGATTACTTGAATTAACATCCACCATATGATTCTTATCCCCATGATACCCATGATATTTGTCGTTCTCCATTTCGACCATGAAGGAACATCATACAATTTCATCATAGATCTTGATGTCACTGAATGCTAAGGATTTCCATAGGCTAGGAATTATCACACCAAAGAAGTAGTCAACCTTGAATTTGGGAGAAATGAAAAAGCTATAGGCATATCGAGCAAGCCTTGTGAGGTTTTCCTCATACAGTTTAACAGATTCATTTTCTTGTTTCCCTGAGGGAAAGGAAGTTACTTTTCATATTTGGTTAGAGGGTGCAAGGAAATATTTATCAAAAAATGTTTTCCTGAAATCCTTCCATTACAATGCCTCAATCTCCTTCTCAGGCTTTGTATTTTTGATCAATGTCCTCTATTTATCAGCTTCACCCTCCATATGATAAGTAGCTTGATGTACCTTCTCTAGTTATGAAAATATAAGAATAGAGTAGTTCTTTATAATGGATTTGGTCCATTGTTCTACGATTGAGGGATCAGATGATCCATTAAAAGTATGAGGCATTTGTCTCATGAATCTCTCAATTATGGATTCTTCATTATTTGGGGGGGGGGGGGTTGAACATTCCTCTTGGCCCATGTTTCTATTAAAAACAAGAGTTTACTAAGAGAGTATTGTGACAATTTTTGTGATTCCCGCTCTAATAGAACTGTGTATCTCATTAGTACAGTCTTCAGGTTGATCTTTGCAATAGTTTTTATCCCAAATACTCCAATTACTTTCCATTGGATGGAATAAAAGGATAGTTAGGAGTAACACAAAAAAGGGAATCCAATGAAAAAAGGGATAACTTATATATCACATATATTTTGTAAATTTTTTATGTTACCCATCATCTATTTACTCACATATATTATTTGGGTCATTTATTTAATTCACATAATAATTGTTCATTCTAATCTTATAAATTTACCAAAGAATATCTCATGGGAGTGTTGTAAACAAGAGGGCAGCAAGGCCCATTGTTGTGCCCTAGTTCCCATTCAAGTCTTACTCAAATCAGTGTTTTTCAGTTATACCCCTAGATGCATCTGTAATATGGCTGTATTATTTTTATAAACCATTTACTCCATAGTCACCAAATTTTAGGGATGATTTTATTATACTTAGTCTTAACCCTAAGAATTTAACTAGGGTTTTCTAATCCTAACCCCAAAAAACTAAATCTATCTTTTAATACCAACTATAACAACACTTCTCTTTTTATATTTTTAATGATATTTATTATATAATCTATCACCTAAGGAAACTCTGAGGATCAACTGGTCTACTGTATTGGGAAATTAGTGAAATTAAATGAAAACCTAAGACGTGAAATTTAAAACATCTTTATTTAATACATCATATAAAAGTCCACGACATTACATCGTACTAATCATTGCATCGGATAACCTGAGGACATACATATTAAAATGGTGAGATATATATCCAAGTAAGGGAGTAATAAAATTCATAAAATGAATAATATAATAAATTATAGGTAATAGTAATATCAAATTAGAATTTTAGAAACATGATCATAAAGGCATGATATAACATGATTAACATAACATGGAAATACAACAATAATATTTAACATGATATTAGCATGACCCAAGGCTCATTTTAGTTGGAGCATGAGTAAACCCTTATAGCACTTGAATTAGCATGAGTAAACCAAAATTTCACTTGATGTATCATGATACTAATCTTAACCCAATTCATTGTAGTGCTAGCAAGGTGAAACATTCTTAATCATTTCATTTCATGAATAGATGTGCCACATGGATCATACAACATAGAGTCATTCAACATCATTATTTATTCCACGACAAAGGAATGTGTAATAAATAAATAAATATCTATAATAAATATGTAAAATTTCATAATGTTTAATACCGTTTATAGAGAAATTGGTGTGATACTCACTACACATAGATTTTGGATTTTAAAAAATCGATGGGCAATTTCGGAAGCATAACAGTGTGACATAAGAGTTCATAAAAATTGATTAGGATAGAGAAAATGGTTTCTCATAATATTTACATGAAATAGAAATTATAGGTGTCATATATATATTTCCAAACGTATTTAATATAATTTAGATGCATAATATAAAAAAATTTCTTCAATGTAAATGAGGAGAGTGAAATCCCTTGTGAAATTTCAACATGGTAATATGTGTACGTATGAGGAATTAATGAGAGAGAAAGGGTTATATCATCCTTCAATAATAAGGAGGGATGTATTTTGATAGTGATAAGTCATACCACAACATTTTTAATTGAAAATAGTGGGGTATAACAATATAAGGACATTTGGACAAAATTGAGAAAGAAAGAAATCCCTTACTTTGATGTGTGACCCCAAAGGATTGAGAGAGGACTGAAAGATGCTTCCTGAGAGATTTTAAAACCTTGGGAGGATAATCGGGGGATTAGGGAAGCGTTTTGTTGAGCACTAGTAGTTTTTAGGGAAGATAAGTGGGATCTTTGGTTGGGTAATATTGGAAAATTGAGGGATTTCTTTATTATTTGGGTTTTAAACACTACATATTAAACTAATCTAAACGAAAAACCATCCCATGATTTTTCCCATCGTTTTTTACAAAGGGTATTGGAAAACCTAATTTTACTTGGACAATGACTAAAATTATTTAAATATTAGGCATCTATATCTGGAGGTGAGTCACACTATCTAAAAATCATTTTAAATTGTTTAAATGTTTTATAAGTCTTGGAGAGTCCACTAAGGCTTTTTAAAATATGTCAAACATATCCAAAATAAAATTATTTTTAATTTAATAAATATATTAGAAGAAAAAGAAATTTAGAGTATATTATTACATCAATATTGGTTCATTATGATGTCATAAAACACATTAAATGGTTAAACGGTATATAATTTTTACCCACAAATTCGACTATCTCAGTAAGTTATGAAAAAAACACCATTGGATAATTTGTATGTACTAATTTAGAAAATAAATGTAATTTTATATTAATAATTTTCTAAATATTCGAATTTTCACTTTTAAAATAAAAACTGACCATTATAGAAAATATGTGGGTTTTGACAAAAACAGCCTTCAGTCCTTAATATTGATTTCCATTGTATTCATAAAATTAATAAAAAAATTTAAATATAATAAAAATTAATTTAGTAATAATGTTTTATTAAAATATTATTGAATTAAAAAATTCACTAAATTATCAAAACATATATCTTAATTGAATATTAACAAAAATACTATTTTTCATCCAAAACTATTTACAATATAACAATGATAAAATGAATATATATTATTTATAAAAAAATATTGTACATAATCATAGTGTTAGGATCTTGTTACATAATCCATTGTAAAATCTACATAAGACCTAAGGGTAACCTGTATGATGGTGACTGACTCTTGGGGTGGCTCGGATTACATCGCTTGGGTGGTAACCTCTATTAACATCCACATCCCCAATAGGTGGTTCCATTTAATGTTAATGTGTTCAAGATCAGCTTGGTATTGGTTAGGAGAGAAGTCTAGTGATGCCACAACCTTTCTAGATTAGACAAATGGGATTTATATAGAAAAATTCTACTTGATGTGGCCATAAAATCATTTGTATGATTAAATTAGATTTATTAGAGGCTTATATTTATACTTATCAAGGTTCACCATTCAATGACTATATTATTAATGGTGAAAATTCATAATAGTATTTTGAAATCAATAAACATAAAACCAAGTATGTTTATATGTTTAATATAATAAGACATTTAATCAGATCACGAGGAATTTTCAATCATGAAATTTTGGGTCATTACATTTTTGTTGACCCATGTAAATACATTATTCCTTATTTTTAAATTATTTTCAATATGAGACAACTTGTAGATCAACACATAATTATAAGAGGTGATAGTTTCTTAATGAATAAATAAACAAATTTAATCTCTAAATCACCCTCCGTGGAGATTTAACTGATAATTCCTTTACATTCTAGTTGAAAAATATCTATGATCCCTAATGTTAGGGTATTTTATTAAATATTTTTTGATATAGATTTTTTTTCTAGTTGAAATTACATTAAGTGATTTTTTTCAATAATTGATAATCCAAATTCAGTTATTAATAAGTGGATATCAATGTTTTATGTGAAGGGTTGTCTAATATTTACGGAATGATTGTTTTCTTTCATGTTATCAGTTAATTTGGAATTCTTGGAAGATAAAAATGATCAATTTATTACATATATTAAATATTATACCATAATAGTGGAGTAAAGTAAGAATCTTGAAAATAATTGATGTCTTGAGAATATAATACTATTTTCCCCTTTAGTGAGTCAATTTACTAAAATTAAAGGATTAAAATGGAAAAGGGAATATAATGAAATATTGTGAGCATCTTCGAAGTTAATTCTTCAATGAAGTGGGAAAATATATATTTTTTGAGACTAAAAAAAAAATATATATAAATATAATATGAATAAATACATATAGATTTATCACTAGGCTATGTAAATTTTTTATCATATTTAGGAGATTCCATGATAATTTAGATGACATTATAGTGTGTTAGACGATAACTTTTATACTAAAAATAGGTTAGATGTTAAATAATTCAAATTGGAGGATAAATATCATAGTTCACTACCACTAGATGAATTAAATATCACATTAATTACATATTTGTATGGATTTGATAATGATATCATGAAGACTGTAAAGGATTAAATGGAAAATTCATTTAGTTTCATAAAAATTAGAAGTAAAATAAAAATATTTGTGAAGAGGTTGTCAGTTGATCAGATTCATATAAATTCATAGATATTTATTTTAATAAATTTAAATCTATTATATTTAAAAATATAATAAGTGGTAAGGTAAATTCCAATTGAAAAGTTTCTACTTAATTTTTTATATTATGATTGAATTCAAATTTTACTATAAATTATAACCAATTAAAATAAGAATAATCCCATAGTGATGGATAAAAACTACCATGAATTACTTTCAGGAAGAAGGAATTAAAAACTGATAGGTCATGATTTTATTATAAATATAATTGAATGATTTTCTACAAATATAAAAAATAATATTCTAAAAAAAATTGAAGTTAGGGAATGTAGTGATTGGGATAAATCCTTAGAGAGTTATAGGGATGTTGATGAGAAGATGCTTGTATCTAATATAATAGAGGATTAATTAAATTGTTATAAAAGAAGTAATTATAGAGTTTGATGAATTTTAAATTAATATGAAGTATATATAAAAGTTATTATTGAGATAATTTCACGGAAATATATCAATATATCTATTGGAAAAAAAATTTAAAAAACCCATTCATTTTGTATTTTTTAATTTTTTAATATAGAGGTGTAATAAAAGCAAGTAAAATAAATTAAATATATAATGGAGATTAGTTTTTATGGAAAACTACCAAAATATATAAAAATTTAATAGAGAAAGATATGTATCTTGTTAGAATCTAATTTATTTTTTTATGGTAGAAGAATAAATGAAAATTTCTAAATATATCTTGTTGAATTTTATTTCAGGTCGAAGAAAGTGAACAATTAATTATTAGGTTTGTGCAGACCATATAAGTTATTCTCTATGGATGAGAACAATATAAAATAAGTTAGTAAGAATTATGAGAAAGATAAGAACACGGTGAAGACCGAACATGTGAAAATTAAATATCCAAAATATTAAAATTAGGATTAATCAATCTAAAAATCAAAATCCATTATATTTGGTTAATAAAAAAACTGTGATAATGATAAAATATTGAAAATAAAAATATTCAATGTCTAAAATAAATTTTTTCTAAAATATACTATACTAATGAATCAAATAAGGAATGGAAAAAATTATTATTAATTATAAAAATGAATTTTCAAAAGGAATATATGAATTATATGGGCATTTTGGGACTATGAACGTTTAAATAATTGGACAAAGAATTTTAGTTTCATTATTAAAACAGTTATTTTCCCTGATTTGTTTGATGTAAAATCATTAGCAAGAGTCATCCCTCTTAAAAGTAAAAATATAATAGGAAAATTAGAAATTAGGGATAGATATCAAATAAAGAGTCTGATGTACATAAATAATTACTTGGAATATTTGGGGAGCATAGTAACTATGAAAATGGTTTTCCAACACTTATACCGGCCTAGAAAAATATGAGTTACAATACTCAAAAGATAAAAAATAATTTGTGAAAATTTATGGGGAAATATTTTTATAAATATGTGGTAAATAAAACAATATAATGAAATATTCCTAGATTATATATTGATAATTAATCTTTTATATCATAGTGGGCTAGAAGAATCTAAAATATTTCAAAATTTTCAATTAATAATCAATGAACATTGGAAATGGTGGGTCACAAAAAATAAATGGTCTCAAACCAGTTCTTATTCATAATTTAAAAATCAAATCCAATAACACATTATTTATTTATGGAGATATGCATTATATAATTATTGTATCTCAATTATGTGAAAATTTAAGAAATTTCCAAAGGTGTATTTTTCTTGGGTGATCATTATTAATAGATGTTTTTTTATAATATTAAAGAAGAGAATGTGTGAACTTACCATGGTTAGTGATTATAGAAATTCATTTTATTAATTTATAAAATAACAAATCAATAATGGCATAATATATGTGGTTAAATATTCAAAAACATGTAAAATAGTACATGGGGTGATTTTTTTGGTCATATTAATGTGATTAAAAGAAAAAATAATCAGATTATCTCAAAAATATTGCATGGAAATGTTATTAATTATCCAAAATATAAGGTAAACCACCACTATAAAGATACATTACAGAATATTAATTAATACATTGATTATCCAATGGGGAATAAATCAGAAAGTGTAGAAAAAAAGTATTTCCATTATTGATGGATTTACATAGATTATATGCATTATGTTTATAAAACATTAATTATATCCACTATGATTCCTCTAATAATTTTATAATATGAACATAGAAAGAGTGTGTTTCTTATTTGATTAACATATAAATAGGCAATAGTGATGAATAAAAAATTTTCCGATTCAATTCATATCCTTAAAATCATGGTATTCCCCATCAAATTTGTGAACAATGTGAAACATGAAAAAATGTATCTACTACAAAAATGAATAATTTTTAGTATGGACATAAAAAATAATACGGATAGAGCATAATACGTCTTATTATTTTATAGAGATAAATTTTCTGTAATAGTTCAAATTAGAAATATTTTTCCATTATATTCTAAAATAGATATTTCCATTTAAGAGATGTAATACAATAGGACTCCATGATTGATGTAGATATGAAGATTTTTTATACGTTGGGTGACTATTGTAATAGGAGATAATCATGATATGATTGAGAAATGAATAATTTATATATATAATCACATTTTTAATTCCTCGAGATGTGATGATTTTATTTGTATTACTGATAATTCAACGAGGTATTAAAGTGAATTGAAAAATGTTGTAGAAAAATTATAACACATTATAAATTATAATTAAAGGCTAGAAATGGAAATTCACTTTCTTTATTTATAACCAAAATAGGATTAGTGAAATGATTAAATGGGAGGATAATTAATTAGTTAATTTGTTTTCTATTATACCTTGGACATTACTATTCTTCGGATCTGATGACCATATTTGGATAGCAAAGTCATTTTTACTCCATATATCCTTCTTATTTGGATTCCCTAGACGTTTATACTACTTGGATAATATATAACTAACATGTTAGGATTACTTGTACATTTCAACTCCCTATTCTAGATTAAAAAGACTTCATAGGATGCCTCATAAATTTCTAATCATATGATACAGTGATCATATTTGGGTGTATTTTAAATTTCAAATACATGGATCCAACTTACATGGCTTATTAGATGTCCGTGATATTTATATTCTATTGTATCAATTTTACTAGTTCACCGGACATGATAGGATTCCTTGAAAATTTCAACTCCTTGGATCTAACTCATTAGGATATTTGTATCATTTCAACTCCTTACATAATATTAATTTTTTTAATTAGATTAATATATTGCCTTGGATAATTATACTCCTTGGACCCTAGACCATGTATAACTCACACATAATTACATGGAATAAGACATTATTTTTTATGTTTTCTATTATTTACATGTAGCATTATGATTTAGTTGTGTGATAATAGTGATACATGATAAACCAGATAGTGTCACTTTTACTATTTATACTTGTACATCTATTATATATGTACAACAATATAACATATGTGATTGAAGAGAATGTGTTACAGAAACCATTGGTGGTGGCCAACTATCAGTAATCTGAAACCCTATTTATGCTACATTTGGATACTCAAACAATCATTATGGATATAGGATTGTATAGAGTCAAGCACCCTGTCAATAAGTCTTGCTTGATTGTTCATAAGAGCATGGGAGCATAGGACTAAGCTATGTATCGTAATCCTATCAGGTGTGGTTTATTTTTGGCCTTTTATAATTTTGATTCACGTATTATGCATCATTTATATTCCCTTTTGTTATATTTATTATTATATCATGACATGATAACAATATTTATATTACAATAATTGATGATGCTAATTTGTTACTTATTTTATGGTTGTTTAATTTTATACTACACATTTATTTAATATTCTTCTTCTATTTCTTATATGGTTATATTAATATTCTATACTCTGGTCATGATTGTGTAGTATCCCAAATATTCCACCATAATCCTTAACTCATATTTGAAACCCTATAGTATATAAGGATGTGTTCATAAGGCCATGTGGACTACCATACTCGGTTATTGTTGAGTGAACCGAGTCTACGATGACACATAAAACCACTAATAGAATATTTTCAATGTTATTATAATGAATATAATGTTTATGTCCGGGTGGTATATTAATCAATTTCTAATGATAATTAATTTAATATCCCTTTATTATAAAATATATTTTACATTAAAAAATTTATGATTTCAATAGATTTATTAAAACATAATAATAATTATTATTTGAATTGATAAATAATATGAAAAAAATTATTATCTAAATCTGGAAACCTTTTAGTTGAATTGGTGGGCAAGAATATAAGTTAACACATTATAAAATATTAGTATAATTCTAATTGTTAATAAATATTTACTAATGACTTACTAGGAAATAATCTTCTAAATTTGTGAAATCATTTTATACATTAAAAATGCTTTTTCTTAAAAATGATTTTATTGAATTTTATGTGTGGAAGATATAATTCCATTAGAATTTTTTTTGAAATTTAATTTTATTAAATTAATATCATTTTTTGAATAATCATTTCCAAATTAACCTAGGGTTAAATTTTGAGATTCTTCTATAATGATTGATACTTGAGAAAATAACGAAAAATATTTATTTTTCAAATATACTCATTTATTAAATCGGTTAATTTAGAATTATAATTACAATCCAGATTTAATTAAAAATATACATGTGACCCATGTAACAAATAAAAACCTAGTTGATTAAATTTTAAAAAATAATCTTTGATTTTAATATAGGTTAATTTTTAGGTTTAAAATTACATATTTTTTAAAAACAAATATTCGTTGAAATTTACACTTTTATATTAAAAAATTTTCAACCACATATTGAAATTTAAAATTAAATGACTGGTTCCAGATATAGAATCGGGTTTATCCCATTTGGTTAATGTTTCTCACTTAATTTCAGTCATTATGAAAAATATATTTGGTTAATATATTTCACCACAATAATGATAAAATGAGTAAAATATCGTTAAATATTTGGATAATGATTTACAAAATCTATATCTCTTAAACAAAACATATTTTATTATTTTATTTCATAAATGTGAATCTATTATTGAAAATATGGTATCTTTGTGTCCTTTTTATTTGATTCGGAAATTGATATTATATTAAAAATGAATAAATACAAAAGGTCACTTTGTTGAAATTTTTATATATAAAATTATTATATAAGGAAAAATAGAAGATAATTTGAATTTGAATTTTTTTTCATAGAAAAGAAATTTTTTTAATTAAATTTTATTTTTAATATTCTAATATTTTTTAATTTCTTTAATTGTTTATACAACACTGACACAATATGCATTCAATTAATTGACACAAATATCAGAATTTAAAAAATTTCAACTATCGTTATTTTGATACATTAGTAGGATAAAAATGTTTTATAGATATATATAACCTATAAGTTTTTCTTCAATGTTTCAGACTCTATTTCTGTACATTTCTTTATATCATTAAATTCAATGAATAGTGTCAAAAATCTAATGAATGATTTTTTTGAAAAAAAAATCATTGTATTAAATAATTTAATAATCATAAAAAATAAACTGAGGAATGGGGATAAAATATTTGTGGGGATTTAAATATCAATTTTTTAGATAATTTTATTCTTATATGAATAATTACAACTCATTTATATTTAATGGGTTTTTATTGTAGTTAAGGTTAATAATTCTAACAGATGGGTTAAAATAAAACATAAGTATTAAAATTAAATAAAATGTTTAATTTTCATTTGGAGATGATATTTCATCCAAATCCTCTTTTAATTCGAGTTAATTTCTCTTTAGAAGCATTTTATATGAGAAATACAGTAATTATATTTTAAAATTTAAAAATTCCATGTGCGTCTTCTTCTTTCATTATAAAAGGACACCCCATTCCTCTCTTATATACACCACCATGAAAATCAGATAATGATCAATAACAAAAAAATTATATTTTAAAATTCCCTATCTGATAATTAATGATTTTCTTCTTCTTAAAATACAATTATTATGATCCTTTTAATTGGATCTAAAGGAAGACTTATTAATAATAGATAATTGTATTTACTAAATCATTTAAAATTATTTATTCTTATACTTTATATAAATATATCACACCATTAATAAATTAACAAATATAGAATAACAAATATATTTTTATGTTATAATTATTATGTTAAAATTAGTTTCTTCTTCTTTTCCATCATTTGAAAAGTGAAAATGTTGCTTATGCATAAGTACGACTTGACTTCTCCATATGGCGATGCAATTAGTTTTTCAGCACGATTTTAAATTTATGGATATACATAAGGAACAAATGAATATATATTATATTTTTGTAATAATTATTATTCTATAATTATAATATTATATATACTTTTTACCTTTAAATTAATTTGAAAATGATTAAGTTGCTTCTGCGTATGTGTGGACTACTACCTTCATGAAGTGATATGTATTTTTTCGAAGGTCATATTTACATGGATGATCAAACGAATAGATTTAATTAATATATATGATATATTTGATATAAAAATCATTATATATTGTTATTTATTATATTCCATTCTTTCATTAAATCATTCAAAAAGTGAATGAAACATCTATGACATCATATGGCCAACCATCTTCATGAATGTTGTAATTAATTTATATACATATAATTATTATGGACTAATATAAATATAATTATACATAATATGAATATATATGATATTTATATCATGAATAAAATTATGGAGATGATGGATCCATGATCAATGTATAAGGACATGTCACACCCCGACATGCGTGTTTATTTTATTTCATGATTTCTTTGACCTTGAATTATTTTGCTGGGGTTCGTGTCCAGCCTCGAATTAGATTTTTCAGTTTTTGATAAAAAGTGCGCTTTTTGACGCGACGTCGTGGGGCGCGTGAGCGGAGACTGTTCAGGAAGCCCCGCGCGTCCCTGCCCGGTGTTTTTTTGCATCCCGTTGTCTTTGGAAAATTTTAAATAGAGTCTTTATTTTTAAAACGCGCGTTAATTGTTGCGTCGTTAGAATTTTTAGTGCGTTAAGAATTAATTATCAATAAAATGATGCGAACACCGTTATTGTTTTTATTTTATTTTATTTTATTATTTTATCTCTATGATGTTTATTAATTGTTGTTGTTATTATTATTATTTTAATTTATTATTATTATTATTCTGATTTGTTTTGTTTAATTGTATTTTATTATTTTATTATCATTTTTTTTCTATCTTTTTCTTTTATCATTTCATTTTTTTTTCATTCCTCTAACCCTAGCCCCCACTCTTTATATATCTATTTTTTTTTCTGTTTCCTCCCCGCGGGAGCCGCCCCCCCCCCCCCCCCACTCTTTTTTCTCTCTTTCTCTCCCCCTCTCGGTCTTCTTGTTGCACCACCAGCAGCGGCCTCCGCCTCCCTCCCAGCCTTGCTGCGCATCCCTCCGGAGCTCCCCCCTTTCCCGAACCTGGTGCAGCGCACGACCCCCCGACCTGCTCTCCCTCTGTCCGCCGTCGCGCCCAGTCCGGCGCCTCTTCGCCGCACCCCCATCCGGCTCCCCGGCTCTGCCCCGCCCTCTTCACACGACACCCCCGCTCGCCTCCTCAGCAGCCCAGCGCACCACCGCACTCCCTCTGTCTGCAGCCTCTGGCGACCACCGGTTCCGGCCCCGGCCACCTCGTCACTGTCCACCCCGCCCTCCAGCGGCCTTCTGGCGCCCCTGCAGCGCCTCTTTTCTCCGAAGCCGCCCGACTCCCTCTGCCTCGTGTTTTTTTCCTTTCTTTCTTCTTCTTTTCTTTCTTCTTCTTCTCATAGCCCGTGTGATTCCCCTGTTGCCCGCTCTTCCCCGGCTGCCTTCTCCCCTGAAGTAACCCCCACGCGGCAGCCCAGCATCCCGGCCGGCGCACCTGCCTCCAGACTCGCCCCCCCCCCTCCTTCTTCCTTTTCTTCCTCTTCTTCTTCCTCTCCTCTTCTTCCTCTCCTCTTCCTTCTTCCTCTTCTTCTTCCTCTTCTTTTTCTTCCTCCTCTCCTCCCCTGTTCAGCGCGCCCAGCCGGCGTCCCGGCCTCCCCGCTTGCTCCCTGCTCAAGTGTGCAGCCCCCGGCCAGGTCTTTTTTTATTTATTTTGTTTTGTTTTATCTTATTAATATTATGAATATTAGTGTTAATATTATTATAATTATAATTATTATTGTTTTTCATACTATTCTTATTATTAATAATACTATTATTATTATTATTGATATTATTATTAAATTTATTATTATTATTTTCCATATTATTATTATTCTTATTATTATTCCTATTATCAATAATGTTAATATTATTAATATTATTATTATTATTATTACTAATTTTATTACTATTACTATTATTAATATTATTATTATTAATTTTATTATCATTATTATTATTATTATTATTATTATTATTAATTTTATTATTATTATTATTATTATTCTTATTATTGTTGTTACTATTATTAATATTATTTTTATTATTTTTGTTATTAATATTATTATTATTATTAATAGTTTTGTTGTTGTTGTTATTATTATTATTATTACTATTATCAATTTATGTTTCTTTTGGTAGGATTATTGTTTGAGGACCCACGCAGGGCGTTTCCAAGTGAGCGCCACCGCCGCGCCATGTTTTTGGGGTTCCGTCGTCGCCGCGCTTCAGTTTCGAGGTGAGCGTTCCTCCCCGCCGCTTGGTTTCGCGTACTCTAGTGAGTTTTTGTATGTGTCGGAGTCCTTGGTACTGACTATGCAGAGTGTTAGACCTTGTCACGTGGTTTCGGACACACGTCGTGTCGTCGCGCCTTGGATCCGAGGTTGTTGTGTCGACGCGCTCGGTTTTGAGGTAGGTCCCCTTTGCACTGCTTTTAAAATTTAAGTTATATTATTTCATGCTGTTTGCGCACCCTAATTGTTCAAAATCAACATTTTATTAATTGTAATAAATATGAGATAATATACGATAATTAAATTTTAATATAAGATGGTTAATTATTAAATGGTTATTTAATGTTAAAAGGAGCCGTTTATTTTATACACGACACATGGAACATCCTTTTGACGAGCGGACACCCAATAATGAAAGAATGCCCGTTTGTATTTTAAACATAATTCACGGAATATAAAATAGAGTTCTGGTTTAATGAGAAATGATTTCTTTTGAAGCGTGAACAAATACTTTAGTTCGTTTGAGAAATTGCCCGGTTGGCTGTTAAAGTTTATTTGGAAAAGAAAATGGTTTGGTTTGGTTTATAAAAATACTGGCAACCTGTGAAGTAGTGTTTTGTGGATTCTTCAAATAGTTTTAAACTGGTTTTGGTAGTAATTGTGAAATGTATTAAATGCCCGTTTGGCACTTTATGGAAAGCGATAAAGATGTTTTGATAAAAACCCCCTTAGGACGACTCTCATGCCTTGGTTGTAATTGATTGTTTGGGAGGCCGCGCTTAGAGGCTCCCGGGTACTTGAGTAGTTAAAGGCAAGAGGTTGTCCCATGGAGTGGCTCGGGGAATGCCTGTTGTTCCTTATATATAGATATATCTGATTGGATGCTTGGTTGGCATCGGTTGGCTTCCCCCTTTTTCTTAAACACTTGAGACATGGGAATCTGGCATATTGAGAGAATATTCTAAGAACGATTGCTGCACTGGTAGGTTATGGTACTGACCAGTGGCCCATAGTAGGTGGATATATTGGGATTATTGCTATGGGATTTGCCCTCGACCTGCCTGTGAGTGGATGGTCGAGCGTGTTGTGCGTTTTGATTTCATCGTGACATGTCAATAAGGATGATTTCTCATGTATTGGTGTCTTCTGGTTTATTCTCGATCTCCTAGGTTCACCCATGTCTATTCAGCTTTTGTAGCTTGCAGTAATGATTATGATGCTCACGTGTATACTTACATTGCCCTTGCTGTATGTTTTACTTTGTGCATTCTGGCATATTGTTTTCCTTGGAAACTGATAAATTGCTTTTTAATGGATTTCTAAAAATTGTTTTCAAATGGAAATGTTTAATCCCTTTTGTAAAAATTTGAAAATTTAAACATCACTTTCCCATTTTCCTGAAATGTCATTGGCACTAATGAAATGAACACGAATTTGAAAATGGCTAAGGGCAATGGTTCGTACTTTGTTTTTCAGTAGAATATTATTAAAAACATACCTTTATATATTGTAGTTCAAACTTGAAATGATGTTTCTTTTATTTTAAAGGTAGTGCATTGGGAATAGATATCGGGCTACCCTACTGAGTTTTAATACTCACGCCTATAGTTGTTTTCTGTTTTTAGTGTTTGTGCAGGCTATAGCTTGAGTGCGCTCGCCTAGGGCGACGCTTGATCGTTGAGTCGGAGAGCGACCCACGAGGTCGCACGGAGTTTGTTCGCACGTCGTGTTTGGTTAGTTTGTTTCCTGTTTGTTTCTGTTTAGTCACTTTGTTTAGTTTACCTTTTTCTGCGCTTCTCTGTTTTATCTTTGCATTCTTATTTATTTATATTGGGCGAAATCGTTCCCACAGTCTCTAATGATGCCCTGGCGCTTGTCGCCAGCCCGGGAGGATCGGGAACGCCTCTCGGGCCATGTCGCGGATCGGCTCGGGTGACCGGTTCAGGGTCGACCCGGGTTGGTTCGTGACAAAATGGTATCAGAGCAGGTTTTCTCTTAGCAGACCTCACTTTTCAGAGCGCCCTTTGTTATTTGGGATATCAAGGTAGATGGAGTAGGATTGTCGGGACTTGAGGGGTAGGTACGAGAAGAGCGTCGCGAACTCTTGCCCGTACCGATCCTCAGGTTTCCATGGGAAGTCCAGTTTAATTGGTTTGTTTGGGTTTTTATGGAAATGTTTTGCGATTGGGGTACGAGAAATGGAGTTGGGCTAATAGTCCTAAGCTTCATGGCCTGGCAAGCCATGTGGAGCTGGGGGCATGGTCCAAGAAGGCTCTCTGTGTCAGTGGCGTGTTTGGCATATGGCCGCCAACCATATGGTCAAGTCACCCACTGACACTAGTCCCCTGTTTGATTTGTTTTGGGTTTCCGTTGATTTATGAAAGTGGTTTGAATCAGAAAAGTTGGTTTTGGAAAAAAAAATGGTTGTTTGAAATAAAATGTTTGATTTGCAGAGTGTTTTAAAAAGAAGTGGTACGAATAAATTGTTTTTGGAAAATGAAGTTGCTTTGTTTTGACCTTGGTGTTCCGATGAGTACTCACATGCATTTTGGTGTGTTGGAAATGTGGATGGATGTCTGGTATGGTGGATGGATGCCCTGGGTGGCACAGATACATGCATGTGAGTGAGACTCTAAGGGATACCAATGGCGAGGGTTTAAGTTACCAAGATTGTTTTAAATTGAAGATGTTTTCAAAGAAAAAAAGTTTTGATGTTATGATAACTTGTTTTCTCGGATTTTGGGCTTGTCACCTATGCAGTGTTTGATTTTTGCGGTTTTTATTCATTCGTTGAGTTGGCGTTGATTTGGTTTTTGACCTTTCCTTGTCCAGCGGTTATCCCTTTGAAGCTTCGATGAGTGATTGTAGTGCGGTTGATCAACCTAAGGATTTTATGTTTGAGTTTCGGAAGTTGGATCCACCTCTCTTCTATGGTCAAGTAGAAACTTCCGTGGCAGAGGAGTGGATGCGGAAGATTGAAAGGGACTTTAGCCTCATTGAGTTGCCCGATTCGTTGAAGGTCAAGTTTGCGACCTTCATGCTTGAAGGTTCACCGTGGATGTGGTGGAAGTCAGTGTCTCGGAACAAGCCTCGTCAATAGATTACTTGGGAGTTTTTCAAGGCCTCGTTCATTCGTCAGTATTTCTCTGAGGAAGATAGGGTGAGAAAGGGGATGGAAATGTGTTGTCTTCAGCAGGGCGACGGATCCGTGTTGGAATATTTCCATCGCTTTGTGGAACTAGTACCTTATGATTCAGAGTATGCCACAAATGACCCCGTGAAGGCTCGACGCTTCGAGGCGGGTCTCTGCACTGATCTACAATCGAAAGTTTCAGAGTCCAACCTGACTTCTTTTGTCGACGTGGCAAGACAAGCTTTTCGTATCGAAGCCGCGATGGTAGGAGTGCTCGAAGTAGTTCTCCCTCCTTCGATCCCTATGAGCACTGGCGAAGGTTCTGGAAAGGAGATGAGTAAGCAAATGGAAGTGGATGGATCAGGTCGTGGAATCAAGAGGCCTCGAGATCTTTCATCAACCTCTTCGGAGTAAGAGATTATTGTGTGTTATCAGTGTGGCAAGCGGGGTCACAAGAAGTCATCGTGCCCAAGTGCTCTGAAGCCCTGCCAGGCGTGTGGACGTCTGGGTCACTTGCGACGATTTTTTCGGAGCGTAGCAAGGAAGCGTCGCAGAGGAAGCTCTCAGAAGTAATGTGTTGTAGGGTCCTTGTTCAAAGTTTCCAGTGTAAGTTTCCTTTCTGTGTAAGTGATCTATTATCGTGGCCTATGTATGGGTGTTGTTTTGGGTTTGAAATGTATGGGAACTTCATGGGTCTTTTGACGAACCTCGGCTTTCAATGCTGGTGTGTTTTTAATTTTAAAATCGTGTCCTTCAATCTGTCAGATCAAAAGATGTATGTATCTCGTTGGGATTATCAGAACCTGACTGCGAGGCAGGAGATGCATCATCCATCAGAGCTCCAGCCAAAAGGTCTCGGAGTGAAGCCAGCGCGTAGTCAGGAACCCCCGGGGAAATTTTAAAGAGTCCGGTTAAAACCGCGCCTCTATCGTCGTGGTGAGATAGTTTTGGTGTTGTTGCTCTGGTTTCTTTGTCGTTGTAGTTTTCCTCTTGTCGCAAAGTGCGCGACGGACTTATCCCTCGTGTAACGTCGGGAATTGTGCCTATTGGATGTAAGTTGCTGACCAGTGACCTTGCGTGGGCCACTGATGTAAATCAGTTGCGGCCCTGGTTTGTGTCCATCCTGAAGTGATGGGTCGTGAGTAGTCGTACATCGTAGTTTTAGTGATTTGATCCTTGGGCCCACCCTCCCCGCCCATGGGGTTAGGGTTTTAGTTGCACAAAGTATCCATTTAAGCTTCTATCCCTTTTGGACAGGAGTGAGTGGTTTAAATGTTTATGCTGTGCTTTTATAGCTTGGGTAAGGCCCGGTTCTGGCCTAAGTTGGATTTCTGGTTGGTCGCTAGGAGGACAGTCCTTTTATGGTGGGGAGAGCCACCATGAGTCTCTTTGGGTTTTCTCTTAAATCGTTATTGAATGCTAGTTGAGTTCTTATGGTGGGGAGACCGTTCAGGCCTCCCCTCTGTTGGTGATTTACTTTGGGCAATGAGGTTCAGTCCCGCTGGTAGTCGTTGTGACATCCTTGAGATAAGAGGTTGGATCGTGTTCTGTGAAATCCTTAGGTGTTGATCGATCGACTGGTTGGTGTGGTGGCTTTCCGGGGGCGGAAAGCGTTATGGTGGGGAGAATTGTCACACCCCGACATGCGTGTTTATTTTATTTCATGATTTCTTTGACCTTGAATTATTTTGCTGGGGTTCGTGTCCATCCTCGAATTAGATTTTTCAGTTTTTGTTAAAAAGTGCGCTTTTTGATGCGACGTCGTGGGGCGCGTGAGCGGAGACTGTTCAGGAAGCCCCGCGCGTCCCTGCCCGGTGTTTTTTTGCATCCCGTTGTCTTTGGAAAATTTTAAATAGAGTATTTATTTTTAAAACCCGCGTTAATTGTTGCGTCGTTAGAATTTTTAGTGCGTTAAGAATTAATTATCAATAAAATGATGCGAACACCATTATTGTTTTTATTTTATTTTATTTTATTATTTTATCTCTATGATGTTTATTAATTGTTGTTGTTATTATTATTATTTTAATTTATTATTATTATTATTCTGATTTGTTTTTTTTAATTGTATTTTATTATTTTATTATCATTTTTTCATTCTTTCTTTTTCTTTTATCATTTCTTTTTTTTTTCATTCCTCTAACCCTAGCCCCCCCTCTTTATATATCTATTTTTTTTCTGCTTCCTCCCCGCGGGAGCCGCCACCCCCCCCACTCTTTTTTCTCTCTTTCTCTCCCCCTCTCGGTCTTCTTGTTGCACCACCAGCAGCGGCCTCCGCCTCCCTCCCAGCCTTGCTGCGCATCCCTCCGGAGCTCCCCCCTTTCCCGAACCTGGTGCAGCACACGACCCCCCGACCTGCTCTCCCTCTGTCTGCCGTCGCGCCCAGTCCGGCGCCTCTTCGCCGCACCCCCATCCGGCTCCCCGCCTCTGCCCGCCCTCTTCACACGACACCCCCGCTCGCCTCCTTAGCAGCCCAGCGCACCACCGCACTCCCTCTGTCCGCAGCCTCCGGCGACCACCGGTTCCAGCCCCGGCCACCTCGTCACTGTCCCCCCCGCCCTCCAGCGGCCTTCCGGCGCCCCTGCAGCGCCTCCTTTCGCCGAAGCCGCCCGACTCCCTCTGCCTCGTGTTTTTTTTCCTTTCTTTCTTCTTCTTTTCTTTCTTCTTCTTCTCATAGCCCGTGTGATTCCCCTGTTGCCCGCTCTTCCCCGGCTGCCTTCTCCCCTGAAGCAACCCCCACGCGGCAGCCCAGCATCCCGGCCGGCGCACCTGCCTCCAGACCCGCGCCCCCCCTCCTTCTTCCTTTTCTTCCTCTTCTTCTTCCTCTCCTCTTCTTCCTCTCCTCTTCCTTCTTCCTCTTCTTCTTCCTCTTCTTTTTCTTCCTCCTCTCCTCCCCTGTTCAGCGCGCCCAGCCAGCGTCCCGGCCTCCCCGCTTGCTCCCTGCTCAAGTGTGCATCCCCCGGCCAGGTCTTTTTTTATTTATTTTGTTTTGTCTTATCTTATTAATATTATGAATATTAGTGTTAATATTATTATAATTATAATTATTATTGTTTTTCATACTATTCTTATTATTACTAATACTATTATTATTATTATTGATATTATTATTAAATTTATTATTATTATTTTCCATATTATTAATATTCTTATTATTATTCTTATTATCAATAATGTTAATATTATTAATATTATTAATATTATTATTACTAATTTTATTACTATTACTATTATTAATATTATTATTATTAATTTTATTATCATTATTATTATTATTATTATTATTATTAATTTTTTTATTATTATTATTATTATTCTTATTATTGTTGTTACTATTATTAATATTATTAATATTATTTTTGTTATTAATATTATTATTATTATTAATAGTTTTGTTGTTGTTATTATTATTATTATTATTACTATTATCAATTTATGTTTCTTTTGGTAGGATTATTGTTTGAGGACCCGCGCAGGGCGTTTCCAAGTGAGCGCCACCGCCGCGCCATGTTTTTGGGGTTCCGTCGTCGCCGCGCTTCAGTTTCGAGGTGAGCGTTCCTCCCCGCCGCTTGGTTTCGCGTACTCTAGTGAGTTTTTGTATGTGTCTGAGTCCTTGGTACTGACTATGCAGAGTGTTAGACCTTGTCACGTGGTTTCGGACACACGTCGTGTCGTCGCGCCTTGGATCCGAGGTTGTTGTGTCGACGCGCTCAGTTTTGAGGTAGGTCCCCTTTGCACTGCTTTTAAAATTTAAGTTATATTATTTCATGCTGTTTGCGCACCCTAATTGTTCAAAATCAACATTTTATTAATTGTAATAAATATGAGATAATATACGATGATTAAATTTTAATATAAGATGGTTAATTTTTAAATGGTTATTTAATGTTAAAAGGAGCCGTTTATTTTATACACGACACATGGAACATCCTTTTGACGAGCGGACACCCAATAATGAAAGAATGCCCGTTGGGATTTTAAACATAATTCACGGAATATAAAATAGAGTTCTGGTTTAATGAGAAATGATTTCTTTTGAAGCGTGAACAAATACTTTAGTTCGTTTGAGAAATTGTCCGGTTGGCTCTTAAAGTTTATTTGGAAAAGAAAATGGTTTGGTTTGGTTTATAAAAATACTGGCAACCTGTGAAGTAGTGTTTTGTGGATTCTTCAAATAGTTTTAAACTGGTTTTGGTAGTAATTGTGAAATGTATTAAATGCCCGTTTGGCACTTTATGGAAAGCGATAAAGATGTTTTGATAAAAACCCCCTTAGGACGACTCTCATGCCTTGGTTGTAATTGATTGTTTGGGAGGCCGCGCTTAGAGGCTCCCGGGTACTTGAGTAGTTAAAGGCAAGAGATTGTCCCATGGAGTGGCTCAGGGAATGCCTGTTGTTCCTTATATATAGATATATCGGATTGGATGCTCGGTTGGCATCGGTTGGCTTCCCCCTTTTTCTTAAACACTTGAGACATGGGAATCTGGCATATTGAGAGAATATTCTAAGAACGATTGCTGCACTGGTAGGTTATGGTACTGACCAGTGGCCCATAGTAGGTGGATATATTGGGTTTATTACTATGGGATTTGCCCTCGACCTGCCTGTGAGTGGATGGTCGAGCGTGTTGTGCGTTTTGATTTCATCGTGACATGTCAATAAGGATGATTTCTCATGTATTGGTGTCTTCTGGTTTATTCTCGATCTCCTAGGTTCACCCATGTCTATTCAGCTTTTGAAGCTTGCAGTAATGATTATGATGCTCACGTGTATACTTACATTTCCTTTGCTGTATGTTTTACTTTGTGCATTCTGGCATATTGTTTTCCTTGGAAACTGATAAATTGCTTTTTAATGGATTTCTAAAAATTGTTTTCAAATGGAAATGTTTAATCCCTTTTGTACAAATTTGAAAATTTAAACATCACTTTCCCATTTTCCTGAAATGTCATTGGCACTAATGAAATGAACACGAATTTGAAAATGGCTAAGGGCAATGGTTCGTACTTTGTTTTTCAGTATAATATTATTAAAAACATACCTTTATAGATTGTAGTTCAAACTTGAAATGATGTTTCTTTTATTTTAAAGGTAGTGCATTGGGAATAGATATCGGGCTACCCTACTGAGTTTTAATACTCACGCCTATAGTTGTTTTCTGTTTTTAGTGTTTGTGCAGGCTATAGCTTGAGTGCGCTCGCCTAGGGCGACGCTTGATCGTTGAGTCGGAGAGCGACCCACGAGGTCGCACGGAGTTTGTTCGCACGTCGTGTTTGGTTAGTTTGTTTCCTGTTTGTTTCTGTTTAGTCACTTTGTTTAGTTTACCTTTTTCTGCGCTGCTCTGTTTTATCTTTGCATTCTTATTTATTTATATTGGGCGAAATCGTTCCCACAGTCTCTAATGATGCCCTGGCGCTTGTCGCCAGCCCGGGAGGATCGGGAACGCCTCTCGGGCCATGTCGCGGATCGGCTCGGGTGACCGGTTCAGGGTCGACCCGGGTTGGTTCGTGACAGGACAAGTACTAATGAAAAAAAAATCTCAATAATAAATGACACAATTATAACCAATAAATAATGATTTTAAAAATAGAAATTTTATATTTCTGTGATTAAATGTACTAAGTTGACCATATATGATAACATAACTATGGATATGGTTTTGATTATGATTTAATATAAATTAAAAATTATTAAACATGATGCTAAAAGAACATAAAAATCATGTCTAATATGAGTTAGGTATTTTCTAAACTCCCTTTTGTTTCCATGAGACATATGCCTTATTATCAACTTGTTTCGGGAATGTATTTTAAAAACTATCACTTTGATTTTTTATATCATTATTCCATTTATGTTTATCATGTTTAAAATTTAATTCAACTTATTTATTTCATGGTGTTAAAAATTAAAATGAATCAAAATAATTATGTGAATTGTCTTATAGTCTCATATTATTTTGGGATTATTTATGTTGACGAATCTTATTGAAAAATATAGTATAAAAACATCTTAAAAAATTATTTTCTTCTTCTCACATTGTTATGTTTCTACTTTTATATTTTATTATCCATTTAATTTGTTTTTATAAACAATCTACAAGTAATATTCATGTAATGTGAAATCATTTAAAAATATTTTATTGATGATTTAATTCAAATAATTATTCTTCCATGACTATATTTTCCATAAAATGGTTTCATGGATGTTTTTTATATTCTAATATTATGTTTTAATGTATATATTTCTCTATTTATATTATCGGTAAAAAAATTTCATTTTCATATTCTTTCAGTGATTTAAATTATGTAATTTTTATACAAAAGTGTGAACAAAATCATTATTTTTTGAAATAATGAATGAATTAAATTCCCCACCACCATGACTAACATTTACATTCAATTCTAATTTTCATATTTCCATTGTAATTTTAATAGAATTTTTTTATAGTATTATGCAATATGTTCAGTTTTTATATAATTTCTTTTAAAATTAGTAAGATATTTTCTTTAGTAAATGTTCTAGTAAACATTTGAAGTTAGTTTCAACAATGAAAACACTAATTTATTTTATTTGGAATAATATCCAATGCTACCCTATTTATTATAAATATGTAAAATTTATGGTAATATTAATTTATGTATGACATTTTCTATTAAAAATTGATAGTTGATGGATTATATAGGATTTTTAGAATGAATTTAATTTATCATTTTATATACGATTAATATATTGGATATGAAATGGACAAGTATGGAAAAATTTTAGATATCTATTTGATGCATTAAAATGTTACCTAAACGAAAATGGGGTGGCATGATATATATGTTGAGGATGTATTATCACGTCATAACAGTTGGGTTTTTGGTGTATGAAAACTCTTAGAATGATAATTTCCTTTTTAGGTGCCTTGAAAGAATGGTAACGTATTTGTTGAGAGTCCATAAAATTAGGACACATTAATTCTTGGGTAATATTCCTCGTTCATAAATTTATAGAATTATTCATTTATTTAAATATGAATAAGTATTTCATTATACATGTTTTTTCTATGTTAGTATTTCATTTTATTCTCATTAAACTCATGTTTTTATTTGAATTCTAGGTGTTTCAATATCATCTATACCATGTTATGTATTCAATTTTTACTAGTTATAACATCCTTTACCCATAACTCTTACCAAGAATTAGAGAACACATTTTTATTCTCTCATGATATAAGGAAGGATATTATGAATCATATCATAGATAAATGAATTTTTCTTTTTCTATGTTTTTTATATTTGCAATGTAATATATAAATCATGTTTTTAGATACTTTAAAAGTAATACTAAACGATTTGGTCATTTGGATGTGATCACTTGTATATAGTTCAATTTTCATTAGGAAATACTCTCATCATGGACACTAGGGTTCTGTTATTTATAGTTCGTATCAAAATAAGTTTAGTATAAACCTTGGGGACCGGATTTTTTCTAAATACAGGTAATATATATATTATGATAATCACATATAGTCATTAAGAACATTAACCATATAAGTAATTATAATTCACTGTTCAATATTCATCTAACATATTATCTAACTCAGTGTGTTAAATTATTTAGTGAGGGTTCCTAATAGATTAAATGGAATAATCAGTTTCAGTCTATATAATAAATTTACTTCTATTAACGTTAACAAAAATTATGTTGTAATGAACAATATCATAGAAATAGTGGTGTACTTAACTATAGATTTCATAAATCATCGCGTCGATAAAGAACAACCAATCATTTCCCAACTTGATTATCTTTTTTGGAATACATTATCGACCTAATTATCTAACTTTTTATAAAATTAATAATCCATTTGTAGTAAAAAAATGGCTTAATTCACACAAAAATTATTCCTAATATTTGTAAGAAATAAATTTTTTCTGTTTATTCTAGTAGTTTATTGTTTAAAAATGATTTTGATTAGGGAATTTCATAGACCCGAATTACAAAATTGGTCTATGAAATATTAAGTGTGTATTAGATAACATTAAATGTGATAATCCTTGAGAAATGTTATTATTGTGAGGAATGAGTTGATATGGAAAGGTAACTACACAATCCATCATACAAGGAAGAGTTTGTTGTTTCTGAGTGGGAGGAAAACATTATAATATTATCATGGAATGTTATAGACTTCGTAAAAAATCCATAATTTAATATTTAATATTTATTTTATGGTATTTTACATGATTATGAAGGGATGTAGTATCACAATCATTTTCATCATATGATGATATTGTACTTAGGTAAATTTGCACAGAGATAGAATTATCAATGTCTTGCATTTTAATTAAAAGTAAATAGGATTAGAGGATGATTATGGGCAAAGAAAAAATAAATGAGGGGAAAGGAATATAATTTAGTGATGTAATTTTCTATATGAGATAATTGTGGAATGAGACACTGATGTATTTTTTTAAATGAGAACATGTTTTTGTTTAATATTAAGAAAAAGGGTTCAGTAGGATATTTGATAAAGCACAATGAAATAAAACACTACTATATAATCCTTTAATTGAAAATATATGAAACAATATTCAATGTAATGTAAAAAGTGTAAAGGTAACATACCACTGAAAGAAGATAAGGAGAGAACTCAAAGATTATGAAATTACTACAAAATTATTTTTAATCATTATAGATTAATAATATGCATCACAAAATATTACATTATTTGATTCTATATGTAGAAATAATTTTCAGGGATATGATGTCATCATTTTACACTCTCAGAAAATAATTATTAATCAAGAAACATAGTAGGAATATGGTTATTGATCAGTTAATTTTATGATTAGTATTTATTTTGTAGTTGAAAATAGGTTTTATAATTATTTTTTTCATTCAAATAATCATTATTTTTTATATTTGTTTTGTTTTGGGATTTATTAATTAGTATATGATTTAGAAAGTAGTATGGTAATAGGATAATGAAGAAACATTTTATTATTTTGCATTAATTTATGTTAAATTTGTTAAATTTTATCCCCTTACCAATTTATGTTTTTGTTTTCATTAAATTTATGATATTTGTACCAACTAATAATTAACATTTTAATCCATCAATATTTAAAAAATTGTAACTATAGTCAAGGGTTAAAATAGCTAACTAATGGGTTAAACAAAATAACAGGGTTTAAAATGGCACCCAAACATATCTAAATATAAATATATGATTATATATTTAAAATATTATATTTTTATATGTATTAAAATATATTTTTAATAATTATAGATGTAAAATAAATAAATTATATTGTTATCTTTTTTGATATCTCAAGTGAGTTATTTCCCTCCCTTCTAAATGGACAGTGCTTTTCTATCTTCATTACACCATATTGAGCACATAATTTCAACCAAAACCCTACAAAATAAAATTATAAATATCTTTACAAATTAATTATTGGGTTATTTATTCTTAAAATACTACTTCAGTGTTCTTTATGGGGTTCTGTAATGTAGGTGTATCGAAGAATAGGTATCAATCATTTCAGACTCTTTAAAACTCCATTATAATTCTTCCTCAACTAAATATATTTTTCCCATTCAAAAATAATATAAATACAAAAAAATAAATATACTAATATTATATTATTATTATTATAAATATATATTCCATCCTTTTTATATCCAATAAAATTTGGAAACATATCAATTTTATATTTATGGATTTCCGACTCCAGAGAGTATTAAAGTAAATTTTTTTATCTTGACATTACATTGATCTTTTTAATAATGAAAATAATGAATATATATGGCATTAATGATATATTTCTTCTTCTAGAATTATAATATAAATTATAACTTATAACATTTCCATCAATTAAATAACCAAAATGACACTACTACGAACCTGTGGATTACAACTTCCAGGAAGTAGTGTGCTCCATTTCACATTTATAATTTATATGGACATAAATTTTGATATATTTAATGAATATATATGATGTAAATGATAAAATAATGATTCTATATTTGTGAATTTATTATTATCATCATTTCATTGTATCCATTAAAAATTGCATACAACGTTTATGCATACATATGCCCTACCATATCCATGGAAAATGTAATTATTTTTTTATATGTGCATTTTATATATGAAATTAAATATTTACATAATGAATATATATGATATTTAAAACCAGAATAAAATTATGGATATGATGAATCTAGGAAGAAGTTGAGATAACTATATATACACAACAAAAAATATAATTAATAAATAAACATTTAAAACTAAGAATCGTTAATTTTTATAAACAATTATTAATAAATTAGTGCTGATATATTATAATTAGAACATATATGATAATATAAGTATGTATATGGTTCTATTATATAATTATAATTAATTTTAGCATATTATAAAGGACCATTATACCATTTATGTAGTACGATAATTATAATGTATGGTTTTCTCCTCTCATGTTGGTCTCTATGAGACACATATAATATCACCAAATTTTTTATTCCATTTAGTGTTTACATGTCCCCTTTGAATTGTATTATAAAAAATCACATCAAATTACTATAATTTAAAATCTCTTTTGAGCTTATTTTTTTATGTGGGTAATTATTTGAAATATACTGAACCGATAATGGATTTATTTTTACAGTATAATTTTATTTGTAGATTGTTTATATTTTGATATTATTTCGGTAAATTACCTAAAAATAAAATATGAAACACAATATATTTTTTATCTTGTAGTTTTCCATTTTTTAATATATATTTTTTCCATTTCATCACTAATTAGATCAAGATTAAAAATTTATGTTACATAAGATGTTAATAATTTAATAATATTATATTTATGATTTCTCTCTAACCATTTTTTTTCAAATTATATATTTTATTAATTTTTTTTCATTGATTTTAATGTGATCCTAAAATTTATATATTTTTATTTTTACTCATATTTTGAATTATATAAAAAAATTAAAATGAATCATTATTTTAATTTCTAAAGGAGGTACTTTTTACCTAATGTGAAAATGGAATCACTGTTTTATCAAACAATACATGAATAACTTTCCCCTCATTTATGATTACTATTATTAATGATCCATTTTTATATGATTTGATTAATATTTTATAATAATTAATAACTAATATTATAGGTATATTTTTTATTATAAATAATATTTTTAAAAATTTATGGTGTATTTTCTTCATGATTTTTTTCTAGTGGGTTTTTAATGTATTTTCATCTATGAACACACCCATTGAAATTACTAAGAATATAATAAAATTATACCATCTTAATTATTTATCTTCATTAATTATGACTATAATGTATTTATGTTATGTATTATTTATGCAATATGGATAATTTTTTATACTCAAAATAATTTAAGTATTAACTATATTGATTATTACATATATTAGGACTACATTGGATGTGGATGTGAATGATGGGGCCCGATTACAGACATATCCATGATTCAGTAATGGGTCTCATACCAAAAAAATAGTATTGAATGATATAGAGGATGAGGATATAATATCATGTCAAAATGTTTTGGTTTTTTTTGAATGATTACCATACAATGTGAATGTATTTTTTAAGATTCCATGACAGAATGATAATATATTGGTCGAAAGGCCTTTGTTATAAGAATCATGGATTCTCAATTGTGATTCCTAGATCAATATTGTCTGGAATTATGAATTTTATTTATTTATAATTTATTTCCCCATACCTGATATTTTCTATGATTTTATTAACTATGGAATCTCATTAAACTCTTGTTTTTGATTGAATGGAATGAGTATTGATTATTAACTCTACCATATTAATCATTCTTTATCTACTCATGACATATTCCTCTTTAGTTAAATCTATATAAGCAGATATGGTTATTCTTTTTTTATTAACATTTTCCAGGACATGAGGATGAATATTATAAATGAAATTAATGATACATGAATTTTTTAAAATCAAATTTTTATATTTCTGATGTAATATGACAATAACATATGTGTCAATTTTAAAAAGGGTACTAAAAAATTTGGATCTTTGTATTTGATATCTTGTATGTAGTTTATATGTAATAATTTATTCACCATATTTGGGATAATAGGTTCATATACTATACACATAACAACCATATTCATCTCATCCATGTTTGAGAATAAAAATGGAGTTTTAAAATATCATTCCATATATATGAAAAAAGATCAAAAAAAGAGAACCAATACTATAGGAATTCCCATGTCATTAATTTTATAATTTGAAATAGTGATATCTTCATGAATGATAGATTATTCTGATTTTTTATAGATTAACTTGAATTTGGTGTTGATACACAATAGAGAAAAATAAAATTATTGGTAATAAAAAAGTATTTTGGTACAAGTAAAATGGAAATGTACATATATGGAAACTTAATTATGGAAATATTTGTGGGGTATAATCATAGTTTGAATTAGTATCATTTTATGAAACCTTTTCTCTTGTCTCAAGACATAAAAATTTATAATATTAATAACCATTGAATATCAGATGAAATAAATGAATTTAGAAATTGATTTCATGTCATACTTCATTAATGATGAGTTAGAAATGAACATAAACATTTTGTTGAGATGTGTATTAATTCATATATAATATGATAAATATATTTATTGGTTCAAGTAATATTTATATAATGGACACATTACAAATGATTTTGGTATTCTAAGAGAGAATCCTATTTGATGAAGTTAAAATTAAAAAATGAAAGAGTGGATATTTATCAAAACACTAATGAATATATTTGATATTTAAAACATGAATAAAATAATGGATATTATGAAACCACAATGAATGTATATGAACTATAACTATTGAAAAATAAATATCATTAAAAAATAAACAATTAACACTCAGAATCAGCGAACTATCTAAAGAAATATTAATCAATTAGTGCAAAAAAGTTATAATTGGATCATATAAGATAGTATAATTATATATATAGTTACATTAAATATTTAAATTTGATTTTAACTTATTATAAATGAGGTTAAAATCACTTATGAATCACATTCATATATATGGTAAGGTTTTTCTCTTCTTACGTTTTTCTCTATGATATATATATATAATATTCAAAACCTTTGTATTTCATTTATTGTTTGTACACCCACATTATTATGTTATATCATAAATCACATTCAATTTATGGTATTTAAAATGTAATTTTTTATTTCACTCATATTTGTAATAATTCTAAATATACAAAAGTGGTAAGGTATTTCATTTACTATCAATTTTTTTTTGAGATTTTTTATGTTCAAATCACTTTTGGGTAAATTACATTGCACTAAAATAATAAACCCATTATATTTTCTTATACTTTGTTGATTATTTGTTTTTACATGATTATTTTCCACTTATTCTATAACTGGATCAATATTCAACATGTATGATTAATTTAATGATAATGTAATAATAGTATTGATTTGATGATTTCTTGCAAAAAATTCTTCTTCAAACTCAATATTCTGTATCTTTTTTATATTAATTTTACTAAGATCCTACAAATAATTAAATTTTGTTTTAACTAAAATTTAATTTGTATAAAAATAATTATGTAGATTCTCTATTTCATTTCCAAAATGAGGTAATTTTTACCTAATGTTGGAATGGAATCATAGTTTTATCCAACACTTCCTGAATAGATTTCCACTCTTTCATGACTAATATTTTTGATGAGGTATTTTTTATATGATTTCATTGCTATTTTCAATTAATGTATTACTAATATTATAGGTATATTTTTAATTTTAAATATTATTTTTAAAAAGAATAATGAGTAGTTTACCTAGGAATGTATCCAGTGATATTTTAAACATATCTGCAACTATGAAAAAACCCCATTACAATTACTGAGAATATGATCCAATGATACCATATTAATTATTTTTCGGGATTTTTTATGATGATAATGTATTTATTTTCTATAATGTTGATGAAATATTCATAATATTTTATATACAAAATAATTTCAGAATTTTCTATATTGATCAATATAAATATAAGGAATATATTAGATGTGAATATAATGGTAGGGGTCAGATTATAGATTAACCCTTGATGTATATATTGGACTCATAATAAAAAATGAAATGGGATGATGTACATGGAGAGTATATAATTTTATGTCATAATTGTTTTTGTAGGATATATATAGAATGAGAATGTATTTTTTGATATTCCCTTAAAAATGATAACATATAGGTTGAATGTCCTTTATTATAGTAATAATGGTTTCTAGGCTTTGATTCCATGATAACTAATGTCCTGAATAATGAATTTAATTTATTTATAAATTAGTTTTTAATACACTATGTTTTTATGATTTTATTAAGCATGGATTTTAATTGAACTCATGTTTTGGATAGAATGGAGCATGAATTGATTATCAAATATACCATCATAATCATTCCTTATTTTCCCATTAGAGCTTCATATTAAGGTAACTCTTATTAATCATATACGTTCATACTTTTTTTGTTTACCTTTCCCCAGGATATGAAGGTGGATATTATAAATCAAATCAAAGATACATGAATGCTTCAAATTCCTTGTTTTTTGGCTTTCCAATGTAATATGAAAGTCACAAATGTGTATATTTTTATAGGTATACTAAACCATTTGGCTGTTTGGATTTGATGTAAAATATGTAGTTCTTAATGGTAGAATTTAATAACCAAATTTGGGATACATGGTTTATATAATATATAATTTTCAACCGCATTCATCTAATCCAATGTTTAGAATAAAAAATGAGTTCTAAAATATCATTTTGATTAATGAAAAAAATATCAAACAAAGATAACTATTACTATAGGAACACAATATTCATTAATTTAACAATGTGATCTATGTTATATCTTCATGACTGATAGATATTTGGTACCTTATAGAGATTAATGCAAATTGGGGTTTGATACCAAAGATAGAAAAAAAATATTATTGGTAATTAATAGTTGTTTCGGAACACGTTGAATGAAAATATACTTGTTTTTAAAATTAATTAATTAATTTTGATTATGGGATATTCATAAGATGATGTAAAATCCTTTTATAAGACATTCTCACTGGTTTCAAGGAAAAAAATATATATAATATTTAAAAAAATTAATATCAAAGCAAATAAATGAATTTAGAAATTGATTCCATTTCTTCTTTCATTATGATGAGTTGGAAAAAGAGTTAAAAATTGGTTATAGATTTGTATTAATTCATATATAATAATATAAATATGTTTATTGGTTGAAGAAAAAATAATATGATGGAAATGTTTCCCAGGATTCTGGTATTCTAATAGAAAAACTTATTTGATGAAGGTGCTATAAAAAATGGAATAAAGTAAAATGTTGATAACAAAAAACTGAAAGGATTTATCTCTCATTTTTAATATTTATATTGGAGAATGTACATATTCTATTAATTATTAATGTGATTGTGATGTTTCTTTCAAAAAATAATGAATATGTCATTTGAAATGTCTACTATTTGTGAGATGATAAAAAATCTTGTCTTAGACATATCAATAAAGAGAATACATAATTATCTTTCCTAATAAAATTATTCTAGGGATATTTAAAAATATTTTTCATAGATATTTCAATGCTAGTTTCCACCCTAATTTAATTAGTAAACATTTTATGTAATGATGAAAAAATAATGGAATTAAATAGAATAGAATTAAATAATCTAATTATATATATTTTATACATAACATCTGTAGAGAAATATATATCTTATTACATTAAAAAATGTACTAGTTATCAAACATCACCAAATGAGACAATTTTTAATAATAAAAAACTACAAGGCATTTTAAAGGAATAATTAAATTCAATTTGAAATATTATGGAAATAATAATCTTGTTATATTATGTTAAATTGATTTTAATTGTGTTGGTTATGTTGATGGTAAAAGGTAAACAAATCATGGAGTTTTCTTATGTAGAAAATTATGTTTTTATAAAGAAATAATTAAAAAAATTTAAAATGAGAACTGGATATGTAGGGTTTGGGTCTACCATTCAAACCAATTTCCAATTTATGTGAATAAGAAATAGTTATAAGATCTCAAGGTAGAGGTTAAGTAAACACTAAGTAATGACTACGATAGTAAAACACCTATCAATACTTCAATAAATCATAGTCAACATTAGATATCATATAAAATGGATATTAAATAATACATTATCATTATTCATATTAAATAATAAATTATCTATATTCTTATAAAATATTATTTTGTTAAGATGATATTTCATCATCTATTATGGAATGTGGATTATATTTTCACTAGACCATTTTTGATGGATTATTTACATAGTTAGATGTTGATCATTAGAGTGTATCCCTATTCTAATTAGAGAAAATTTAAAGAGATAATATACCCTATCTCATACTATTCTTTATAAAAATTATCTAAAAGGGGTATAAAATAAATTTAAAACATAAATAAGTTTATTTCATAAAATGATATATTTGTAGAGGGTCAGTGAAATGATTTTATAATAAATCCTTTCCAATGTGTTCTCCAAATGTGGAAGAGATCAGTTATATATGGGGAGAATATATTTTCATAGGGTTTCTAAAAAGGGTAATTTTGTGAGTGAGAATACGTTTATGACTCCTTTTCAATGTTTTCAAGACATAATAATATATAATATAAATCAACATTGTATCTCAATGGAAATAACTGAAATAAGAAATTTATTTCTTGTCATATTTTCTTAATGATGAGTTGGAAAATGTTGAATCAATTGAGTAGATATGTGTATTAATTCATATATATGATGATACATATGTTTATTAGTTGAAGGAAAAATTATATGATGGAATCATTTCCCATGGTTTTGGTATTATAAACATGAATCCTATTTGAGATAGCTAAATTTAAAAAAATAAGAGTGGAAAATGGTCATAACAATAATATTTTTTAATATTTATCTCTCATTAATAATATTTAAATAGATCACATTATATATTTTACTAATTATTCACGTGACTCTGATGTTTTTTATAAAAATTAATATGTTATTTAAAATGACTATTATTGGTGATATGAGATACTTTATTGAATTAGAAATATCCATAATAATAGGACACATTTTCATTTCCCTATATACCTTTTCTAGGGATTTTATATGATATTTTTCAAAGATATTTTAATAATTTTTTAAACCATAATTTCTTCAAGATACATGTTTTCTAATGATTAAAAATAAATGGAATTAAATATAATAGAATTTAATAATCTAATTACATTTCTTTTATAATTAAAATATATAATAAATTATATATCTTCTTGTGTTACTGTAAGTCATAGGTATAAAACATCACCAAATCAGTCCCATTTAAATGGTTAAAAGAAACTATAAGGTATTTTTGAGGTATAATAGGATTCTATATGAAATATGATGGAAAAGGGAATCATGGTCTCTTTAGTAACATAGATAATGATTTTTATTCTTATATTGATGGTTGGAGGTAAACATCTCATGTAGTTTTACTCCAAAAAGAATTGTGAATTTATAAATAAATAAATAATTCATTTTTTGAAAATTAGAACTGCATATGTATAGTATGTGTCTACCATTCAAACAAATTTCCCATTGATGTGAATATGACATAGTAAAATGACCTCAAGGTAGAGATGACTTAACCACTATGTTATGACTATTATAATAAAAGATCTATTAATCCATAAATAAATTGTAGTCATCATCAATATCATTCAAAAAAATATAATAAATATTACGTTATCAATATTCTGGTTAAATAATATTTTTTAAGATTCAATTATTTTAATATAATGGATCAAGTAGATTATATTTTAAGTATACCATTTTTGACATATTATTTTCATAGTTCTATGTTGATCATTAGAGTGTATCCCCATTCTACTGGGAAATATTATAGTTATTATAAACCATATCTCATTTTGTTTATTGTATACATGATCTCAATGGGGTATAAAATAAAATTATAACATAAATAAGTTTATTTCATTTGAAATTTTATTTATATAGGGTTGAACTATTTTTAATATGAATCCTTTAAAAAAATTTATCCAAATGTGGAAGAGATCACCTATATATGGGGAGAATATATTTTGATAGGGGATTTAAAATGGGAATTTTGTGAGTGAAAATATCTGGGTTGATGAGTTATTGTGAACTATTTTAATATTTTTAGGGAATTTTTACATGAATTATGTCATATATGTTTTAAATTGATTTTATGAATTTAATATGTTTTTATTCACTATGAATTTAATAAGATCTATCATGGGGTATAAACTAATGAATAATATAATTGCATTAAAATATGTGATTGAATATAGTTTTTAAAAGTGTTTTTAACATATTAATGTATTATAATGTTATAAATATAAATCAATATTTTTTAAAAGTTCAATATTTTTAATTTTATTATTTAATACATAGATTTCACTCTTCTATGATTGAATTTTTATAGGTGACTAGTTTCTAACTAATCTTATTTTAAATTTGAGTAATGATCTTGTTTTTTCAAAAAAAAAAATTAAATGGTAGAGAATTTGGATCCCATGATGTATTCATAATGTTTTGGTATTTAGGGATATGTTTTGAGAATAATTCATGAAGTGAATAAGTGTCATGATTGATATGGTTATTGTTTTTGATTTTAATATCATTACATAAAAATATTAAAACTCATATGATATATGTTTTGTTTAAATGAGGTATTTTTTTTATGTTTGAGATGTATGAATTAGGTATGGATATTTTTATAATAGAACTGTAATAATTATTTGATATGATGGATTAGATGATATTGGCCAACTTTTTGTGTGTGTAAAGATAATTTTTTAACTAAGATATAATAAAAAGGAAAATTATTGAGCTTCCCAACAATGAATCCAATTATTATATGTATAAATCCCATCTTTTTATTCAAATTTTATATATTTGTAATGTTGATTTATTTATGTTTGGACATCATTAAAATATTTAAAAGAATAATCCAGGTTAATTATATTGTGGAAATTCTAAAAAATAATCATTTGAATATCTCTAAACATCATTCATGTATATATAAGGATCATTCATATCTATTTCATATTGACATGTGACGTTATGAGTTCCATTTTATGGATAATTTTAGGTTATATAAGGATGATAATTAACTTTTTAGGTATCATTATATACTGTATAAGAATCATTCTTGGTGCTGGAGAGGGATTAATAGTCTGTTTAATTTTATGAATTATATATAATTAATATGGGATGTATTAGAAATAAATTATTATGAATAAATAACTATTTTATTTAATGTAGAAGTTTTTCAACAATTTATAAGATATCAAAAAATGGTATTTATGATTCCTAAATTTAGAGATTTTTTTACACAGAGAATATAGTAGTTATATTGATGTGGAGAAATTACATACTATTATAACCACTTAGTCTTTCTTTAACCATTTTTACTAAATTTTATACAATAAAAGATAAATAAAAAATAAAAAAATTGAGGAATTTGGATAAGTGGCTAGATATTTTTTAAAGTACGTTAATTATTTTTATTAATTTTTTAAATTCCATTTATATCAAATTTTCTCTAGTATTTCACGATGACATAATGTTTCATTAATTAAAATATATATTTTAGTGGAGGAAATATATATCTAAGTCTTATAAATACTATTTTTGATTTAAATAATTAAAAAATAGGCTGTGAAATTCACATAGTGGAAATGGGTGAAAACTACATCATTATTAGTTGAATAAAATAAGCAATTTTTTTTTGAAACAACTTATTGTATGTATTTTTTCGACAATCTTTATATTTATTGAAATAAAAATTATATTATCATTCTATCTGTGTGGAATGAACTATAGTAGTTACTAAACAGTTGGTGACATGCATAAATTGATAGTCCCTAAGTGTTATACAAACTTGTTGATATTTTTCAAACATATTGTCTTGGATAAATATATATCATCATGAATAGACAAAAAAATATGAGAGGAAAACCATGTAAATATATTATTACATTATTTTTACTCTTTTCCATGGGTAAAAATATTCGTATCAATAGATAATTTTATCTAGTGGGTTTTATTTTATGATGAAATGTAAGAAAAATAATCACTAAATCACCCCTTCATAGTGATTTAATAGGTATTTATTTTTTTAGTGAAAATATTACATTTAAATAATATAATGATTTTATAAAAATTGGAATTCTACATTAATTATGGTAGGTCACGGTTAGTCAAGCCCTGCTAGGTCAGGCTTCATGCGGTCTTCTTCCCTGCTAAGAAAGTTTGACCATGTGGTTGAGTAGGTGGAGGAAGAAAGTCAATACCACACAACCCAACATAAGGATGAAGTATGGTTCAATGACGAATAATTTTACAACTGGATCAAACCATACTCCACGCATAGTCCACCAGGTTCCTAGATGGGTTCACCAGCATTCTCTCAACATTCCATGTGTTTCACCTAATGTCTTCCACATTACTCAGTTTCACCATTTGGGTTTCTTTATTAGATTCACCAATGTGTTTATATTTTGGAAATATAAATACCATATAAATAAAATTATTACAATTTAATTGAAATGGAAAGGCTTATTTTGGAATTTGTGTCCATTTTTCTGGTTTTATAGACATCTTAAGGTGTTAATTATGTATGGATGATGTTGTAGTTAGTGGTTCTTTAATAAAATATTATGTGTTATGTTAAATTAAATTCAATATTAATTGTATATTAATATAATATAAAATAACATAATATCAAATAACTTTTTTTAGAAGGATAGTGTATGTTATAATATCTGAAGAATAATTTCTGCATCAAATATACAAAAAAGATTCATGATGTGATTGGATACTTTAGATTCAATGAGAATATTCATTAATCCAATTTTCTATGGGTAGATGATATTGGCATGTAGGGTACATGATATAATATATATAATGTTTATCAGGATTATATGATATCATATCATCATGTCATGTAGTGAACCATTATAAATCTCTTAGAAGGGAGAATATGAGATTGTAAATGTAATTAGAATTCATCTCGATTCATGTGTTATTGGATTGTAATATTTTTTGAAATGTTAAATGATCATTTGATTGTAAAATAATTATTAATTATTTTCAATTATATATTTCAATGAAACACTATATGAAACCTTTTTGAGGAAAAATAAAAATAGAATGTGATTACATTACATTTTAAGGGTTCATAGGATGTTTAATTTTAATTCCATAATCACAAAACCATAAAAATTACAATGGATTGTATCTCTATACTCTAATCAATATTTAATAATTCCTAAATATTTTTTAGGTTATGATTTTTTGGGAAATATGAAATAAATTATACATTAAAATCCCATAAATTATAAGTCGACACTTCAACTTAGAATCCATTTAATCACAATTTAAATCAATTAATAAAAATTCATGAATTAAATTATTGAAACAAATCATTACCTTTAATATGAACTATTATAGTTTTCATAAAAATTATTAAAATCACATGAAAAAAATTTAGTAACATGTGGTTAGAATAAAATTCATAATAAGGGACATAAAAAGATGTCTTTAATTGTCAAGTGAGAAACATGATAACCTATGTAATGATTAAATTTACCTCAAAGATCTTTTAGAAAATTAGAAAAATTTATTTCATGTGGAAAAAACATTTTGTAATGAACCCCATTAAAAATGTAATAGTAAAAAAAATCATTTTCAGAAACATAGAGAATCACATTAATAACAAATTTTACTCTCTTTTCAAAAATCACTGGTACCTAGTAAAATCAATAAGATAAAAACATTAGTGTCTCCTTATTTCATTCCATAATTGACAAGGTACCATACCCAATTCATTTGAGAGATATACGGGAACATGTAATTATATAATGGTATATTCCATATCTATCTAAGAGTAACCAATTTTTTATGTTGTATTTGTCTCACCCATGAGAAATAATTTGGAAATATGCATCATATAATTTATATTTGTGAGAAACCTGTTTTTGGATTATGTGTGGATACATTAATGTTGGGTGTAAATATTTATTTTTGGCCTATTTCAAATACCTAATGAGTTCATGAAGTTCTATGAGTTTTAAAAGGCATGTTTAGATCCTGAAAGAGCCCATTTTGGGAGACTATGGTTTAAATCATAGGTAGTGTAAACAACACAGGTATGGAACATTGTTAGATCTATCCATGTGGATGGTCCTCTCTCTAGAGAAGATCCATTCCTCATAGTCGGTGTGTGGTTTCTTATCCAATTTGGCTTAACCTTGAAAGTACCCCTCATCTTCCCATCACCCATTAATGGTTATTTAATGGGTGGAAAAACTGTGTGGCCGAACCATGCACATACTAATTTTTTGGGTGAATTTACAGTTTTACCCATATTAGTCTATTTATTTAAACCCTTCTTCTAATATATGATTCACGTAGAAAAAACATCATTTTCTCCCATTTTACACCATCTTTAAACCTAATCAATGAATTTATAGAACTGAATTTCTTATAATACGGTATGAATTTTTTTTATTTCACATTGAATGTGTATCAGTGATTAATTGATTCTTTTTTTTCATTGTTTCTCTTCTTCTTGATTAAGTTATCAAGGTGTATGAATATATTTATTTTTCCATATCTATACCAAACCAAGAAACAATAGTGGCCAATAATGGGAAAGGGTAGTTGTATGAGTATGTGGTAGGATGTATATAGCTCAGTCCTCAATTTATGTTATTTTATAAATTGTTGTTTCATCACACTGATTTTATTGGTTGTCATTTGTTGAATTTATATTCCTTTATTCAAGTACTTTGATATATATTCAAATACTCTATCCATATATTTTATTTTTTGTTCGTGTTTATGTCCACAGCATTGACCACCCATGTAGGTTGTTAATCCATAATTGGGTTTTTGTGTTTTGACACCTTAGAGCCACTATTTGGGTGTGTTTGAAATTTACCATTTTAATGGCAATCCTTGTCATATCCAATTTGTAAGAATCTGGATCTCCTATTCATGTATGTTTTTGTCTTTTCAGGTGTTTTTGAGAAAAATAGGTTTTTTGTAAATATTTGAAGTTCACATAGTGTACATATAAATACACGATGCATCCTTATTTTCCATAAGTAACCATGTGCTGGCTATGTATCGGCTGAGCACACAGATGTGTGTGGTGACCAAGAGGCTACCTAAAATCAAGGCCCGATAAGGGAAAGTACACGCTATGTACTTATAATGTACACACCATGTACGTTTTTTCATTAAATGTGATGGAGTAGAGATTAATTTGCAGAAGTATCTTGTTCTTCATCTTCTTCGATAGGGAGCGTTCATACGGAGATGATCCTTTACTGTGCCACCTATCAAGCATCAGTTTTCTGATTTGACCGCCATTGATTGCATTGGGATCACCACGGTAATCTCTTCCTTCTTCTATAGCTTCGTCTCTTGATTTCTCCTCTTTCTCAAGTCATCATTTGTTGAACATTTTACATGTTTTTGTAGATCTACTGCATTCTAGGTCGATTCAAGGGCCGACACCGAGGTATATAGATCTCATGACACTGAGGTAGGTGGTTTTTTCTTTTCCTTAGATAGTCATTGAATTTTAAGTGAAAATGTTCCCAATACCCTACAATGGGATATTTCGTGTTTACAATTTTAACCCTGTGATTGCCTACTATGATTGATATTCTTGAGTAGAGGCCAATTTAATGTGAATATAATTTATTTCAATGATATATATGTCTTGACGATGCTTGTATTGTTTACGATTGTTTGGTCTTTCTTATCATGTTAGGCTGTTGGATTTCCATTCGTAGTGCTGATTGGATAGAGTAATATTATTTATTTGACATGTTGTTATGTTGTATGCTATTCTGCCAAGTAGTTACTGAGGTATACTCGGGTTTTTATATATCTATGTGCTCGATTGACTTACACATGGGCGTGAGAACCTGGTGTAGTAGACAATATGGCGAATGGACATTGAGGGATTCTCCAGAGTGTCTATTTACTGTTACAATGTTGGAATATAGAGGGAATGTATGTATGTGATTCCATAGAGTGTCTATAGTTCCTCGATGTGGGTCACAGGGGGAATTTGACGTTGAGTTATTTCCCAGAGTGCCTTTTACTTACTGATACAATATTATAGGGGAAATTTATGGTGAGTTCTTCTTCATAGAGTATGTGAAAAAGTTGAACCAGAGGGGTTAGACTGTCTGTACTTCCTAGGTTGTTGACTGTGTTTGTTTTGGTTGGACCAGAAGGGTTAGTCTGTGAGTAATTCCCATAGGGTTCCATTATTATGATTATAATCTTACATGTTATTTTTTTGTTTGATTACATTTGAAACTGTACTATTGTTTACTTTTGAGTACTTCCTTGTTTACTGCATCTCTTTGCCTATTGCCTACCAGATTTATTCAGTGACTGTTAGGAACAGATCTTTGGGTTGTTGCCTTTTAGGATTAGTCTCACACCCTATTTGGGTCTTTCTTTTGGGGCATAATAGATTATATTAACGCGTCTATAGAAAAGGACAAGTTCTCTACTACTTCTAGTACTTGATTGTTGAGGAGATGGAGAGCATGTGACCATGCAGAGGCGTGTGATGCTGTTGGAGTTTATCTATTTTCTTTTGTAAACTGGTTATTTCTGCATTTTAGTCTTGTGACTTATCTGTCTTCTTTCCTAGACAGTTTTATCACGTATCATTTAAATATATGGGCTCCAGTTGTTTATTAACTCAATCATCCATTCATTACTATTGTATGGTACTATACTACTTCCACTCTTTATTTTTGTTCACTTCTTCTGTGTTACTCTACCAGTGAGGGGGTATTTTCCCCACCATCACACCCAAGAACCTCACTGCTAGTTAGAAACCTCTACTATATGGGGAAATATGATTGATTCCATGTGACCAACCAGGTACGAGGCACCTCTGGGAAACTCCCAGAACTGGGACATTACAATGTGGTAAAAAATAGTTTTTTTCTTCTTGACTTACTATTTGGAGCCTATAACTTGGGATAAGAAGGAATCAGTACATGGTAATAATCTATACCCAAGAGTAGCTAACCCGTGTATAGGGAAAATCCAATCTACCTCATTTATTGAAATCTATTTTCTGGTTATTTAATTTTATAGTTGATTTGATTTTTACAATTGGGTGATTCACATGTTTTTTGTTGTTATTGTTGAAGTTACTAAGGTTCTATTTCTGTTTCAACCCTATTATATAAGGTTATTCCATCTTATTCAATATATACACACGTGTTAGATATCACATGTCATCTATACTTTCAATGCCATTTTGAGTGCATTAGTGATTTCATGATATTGTGTTTGGTGTTGTGCTAAATATTAATTCTGTTGTGATAGATGATTTGATAAGAATACATGTTGTTTGATAGGGTATTAAATTTTGAAAGGTATTGTTTGAATGAACACCAAACATCGGTTCTTGAGGTGTTATGGGCCCTCATGGATAGAAATTTGGTGGATCGTTGCCTTGTATTCCGTGTACATGATAGGTATAAGAAGGCATTCTTTGATTAGCAGGGAGTATGGGACATCAATGATATAAATTTGTCACTTTATTCTTCATTTCAATGTTTTCTATGACTCTGGAGATGTTCTAAGGCTTAATCTCTGAAAAATCCTAGGATACACGGCGTGTAATGATGAATACATGCCCTGTGTTGATCTGTTTAAGAGGAAACTGTTTTTCTTAAGTACACACTGTGTAATGTATTTACACACCGAGTAGTTTTTAACCGAGTTATGGACTATGTTGGCAGAAACACAGGGTTGGGAAATCTTGGTAGAACACACTGTGTTCCAGATATACATTCCATGTAGTGTAGATCGTGTGTTCACCCATGTGACTAACGACACAAATGAATGAAAGCATAAGTTATAAACATTATGTCATGTTTGAACACATCGTGTAGTTTAAACCATGTATCCGACTGTATAGCGAACAATATAGGTTGGAGAAACCTTTTTGTATATTCCTTGTATGGAACAAAAACACCGTGTAAATTGAATTGTGTAACTGGCCTTGGAAATAACAACACGAGTTGGTGATGTTCTTCTTGTATATGTCATGTCTGGCACTAATGCGCCATGTAGTCTTGTTATAGGAGAACCGTGTGGCATAGCCATGTAAAAGAACTTGGGCAGGGAAAAATTATTCATGTACATGTCATGTGTTAGGACAACACGTCGTGTGTATAGGGTTTTCCACGACCTAGGTTGGTAGATGTACACCCCACATGAAGGCTTATGGGACCACACCATGTAATAATTATACACGCCATGTATCAATGTTTTGAAAAACATGAATGCTTTATTTGTCATATTCTGTAATTACACTTGTAGTTATCAGTCCATGATAATCTTGATCTAAGGTGTTTTCTTGACCTTGGAGACTCATTCCACTGACATGACCTCAGATTTTATGCCAGTTATAGGGTTGTGATCAGACACTGTAAATAGATGATCAAGGGCTGCCATCAGATCCTCGAGTTGTGCTAGTCTTGGCACCAACCATCATTCCGGACACAGGTGCTGACACATAGTTCTGAGAGGGATTTATATAGTTCATGAAAACCTTCTGAGGAGTATTGCATCTTTCCCCTTTTATGGTAGAGTTGATGTGGGTTATCCAGCAGTAGTATCCTTCCACCTTTAAAGGGTAAGGTGGACCTCCAGCTATAGATTCATGGTTAAAAGCCATGATTTCTATCTACAAGCATCTAGAGACGCATCCTGAGAGGAGGGTGAAGCTCGGTACAGACATGCTCCGCGATTCCACCAAGAGGTGGAGGGATGTGATCTCACAGGAGGGACGCTAGCACGTTATGGCATGGGATCAGTTCCAGCATGCCTTCTATGACTACTTCTTCCCGGAGACATTGAGGGCTAATCGAGCCCTAGATTTCATGAGTCTAGAGAAGGGTTACCTTTTTGTTATGGAGTATTCTTCTCTCTTAATAGAGCTCCAGGTCTTCATACATATTCCAGGAGGTGATGAGTTATTCTTGGAAGGGAAGTTTGAGGATGGTCTCAGGAATGACATCTTATCATAGGTGAACATATTCATGTTGACTTCCATCAATTTTATAGTCAAGAAGGTTCTAATAATAGAGTGAAACCTGAGGGATTATGGAGTAGTGAGCTAGGGCTGGTTAACATCTGGAATTGGTACCCCTCTTACACACAGCATGAAGCACCATATGGAGTCAACCTATGGGGATCTGAGGATGCGAGACACTTATTTTCGTATCAAAGTGGTGTACTACTAGTGTGGAAAGATCGGGTATACGAGGCCACATTTTACAAGAGACCCATTAGAGTGTTGATCATGCGGAAAATGGGCCATCTTCAACATATCTGTCATTTTTTCTCATGGGTGACTGGTGACAGGGGTTATTCTATGACTCTTCATTCGGTAGTAGCACCACCAGTTTCTCACCAGTCTTATAACTGGAGTTGTTCCTTCTTTTTAGGTTGAGGTGGATGGTGGGGTCGTGGTAGGCAGTCACCAGGAATTCAGCGACAATAGGGTGGATCATCTCAGAGTGGTCAATAAGAGTCTTAGGGCCACAATACAGGACATACTTTTGTAGTGGAGCAGACCCATCAAGAGAAGGATCCCGGACCCTCTACCGTTTGGGGTATGATCCTATTTGCTTTAGTTTTAACTTATTATCATTTCAATATGGGGGATTCCTATAGCTTTATATATGTTGTTTTTGTGGAGAGCCTTGGGCTCTGTATCTTTTTCTTTTCTGGAAATCTTGACACTAGACACACAATTGGGAACTAGAACGTCTAGTGTACGATAGTGAAAGAAGTTCACTTTAGAGGTTGGTGGGTGTCACTTCATATGGTACCTTTATGTCCTAGAGATGACAGGTCGTGTTTTCGTTCTTGGAATAGATTGTTTAGTTCCCTTCAAGGAATTTTATGATTTCTATCTCCATAGCGTGAGTTTCACATTACCAGAGGGTGGATTGTTTTTTATTATGGCAACTGGGATGTCCAAGTGACAAGAGAAGAACCCGAGCATCATGGATTGGGAGGATTTATAACCTAGTTTGCTAGCATATATCTGAATGACCAGGGGACGTACCAAAAGGACTTTCCTCGAGTAGTGGATCATTTCAGGGATGTCTTTCTAGATGAATTTTTAGGTTTTCCTCTAGAGAGAGAGGTGGATGTTTTTACCATGCTTGTTCTATGAGTGGCACTTCTGTCCATTTCTCCTTATAGTATGGATAGACTAGAGTAATAGGATCTCAAGAATCAGTTGGAGGAGTTGTAGAAAAAGGGTTTTATCCAACCCAGTACTTCTCCTTTGGGATTTCCAGTCCTATTTTCGATGAAGGTAGACTATAACTTCAGACTTTGAGTAGATTATCAAAAGTTGAACTAGTTGATGGTCATGAAATGATATCCCTTGTTGAGGATTGATGATATCGTTGATAAACATTAAGGATTCTAGGAGTTCTATAATATTGACATGAGATCCAATTACCATATATTACATGTTAGACAATCAGATTTACTTCTTACAGCCTTTCAGAGTAGGTGTGGTCTATATGAGTATGTGGTTTTTCCATTTGGTCTCACGAGCGCACATGTAGTTTTCATAGAACTGATGAACTCAGTGTTTCATCCATACATGGGTTCTTTCATGGTAGTCTTCAATGAAGATATCTTTGTGTACCCTCACACTATACCCAACAATGCCACACATCTTGAGATCATTTTGAGTACACTGAGAGAGCATTCGTTATATTCTATGCCCATGAAATTCCACCTTTGGATAGACCAAATTCACTTCATGGGTCTCTTTATGTCATAGGACGGAGTATCTTTAGACCTAGAGAGAGTGAGAGCAGTAGTTTCCTAGGATCAGATGAAGAATGTCTTTGAGGTATGATTTTTTCTTGGGAAGGATGGTTATTACAGATGACTTATAACATACTTTTCACGCTTAGTAGTTCCATTGATGGGACTAACTAAGAAGGGTTCGAAGAACCTGTGGTCAGTTTCGTGTGAGTCAAACTTTTAGGAGCTAAAAGGGATGTTGACTTCGGCACTGATAGTAGTTTTTCCAAAGCTAGGAAAGAGCTATACTATTTACTGTGATGCATCAGGTATTGGTATGGTAGCAGTGCTTATACTAGGAGAAAGAGTATTTGCATACGAGTCTCAACAGTTGAGGCCACAGAAGAGGAACAACCAGACGCACAATCTCGAGATAGCTGTAGTTGTTCATGTCTTGAACTGTTAGAGACATTATCTTCTCGAAGAGCGTTTTTTGGTTTTCACCAACCACAAAAGCCTGAAGAATATATTTACTCACCATTACCTAAATTTCAAACATCAAAGGTCTATTGAAAACCTTCAGTCCTTTGACTTTGGGCTTGACCACATTCCTAGGAAATGCAACGCTGTGGCTGGTGTGTTGAACATGACGAATCAGGTACAAGAAGTTAAAGAGGCTACCTATCAGTGGTAGCTTATGGATTGGTTCCCTAATATGAATTTGAAGTTGCACGATATTCAGGGGCATACATTTCTATCATCTGTAGCTGTTACCTCTACTCTTCTTGATCGAGTGTGAATGGGGCAACTTTCTGTACTGGTCATATGGGAGAGTGTTGGGGTAGATTACAATATCTTGGATGGACAATAGGCTAGGATTAGATCTTTCATTTTCAGGGGCGCATATCGGTGCCACAGACATATGAAAGGAGTTAATGTGGGACTTTCATTTCTCAGTTTGGGTAGTACATCCAAGTGTCGTGAAGATGTATCGTGATCAACATCATCAGTTTTGGTGTCTATGTATGAAGATAGATGTTGGTGGTTTTTTCATTAGATGTTCCACCTATCAGCAGGTGAAGTCAGAGCATTAGCAACCCGTAGTGGTTTCCAGTAGTTACCCATTCCCGAGTGGAAATGGAATGATGTTGTGTTGGACTTCGTATTGGGTTTACTGTGGCCGCCTTGAGGGAATGATGTAGTTTGGGTTTTCATTGACAAACTCACAATGGTTGATCACTTCATTCCGATTAAGGTGACCTTTAGTGTTGACGAGCTTGGTATGTTGTACATCCAAGAGATTGTAAGTCTACATGGGGTTCCACACTCCATTGTTTCAGACAGGGATGCGTGTTTTACTTCTCGGGTCTGGAGGGGACTTTAGAGGGATTTGGGTACACAGGTAATTCTGAGTACAACATACCATCCTTAGACAGATGGCCAATCTGATCGTATGATTCAGGTTCTTGAGAACATGATTCAAGAATTCATCCTAGATTTTGGATGTTCTTGGGATATGCACTCTCCTCTTATAGATTTTTCCTACAATAATAGTTTTCAAGAAACTATTCAGATGATACAATATGACGATTTGTATGGTAGGACATGACAATCACCCTTATGTTGGCTGGAGGCAGGAGAGCAAGTTAATCTAGGAAATTGACTTGTCCAGGAGACCAGAGAGCAGATAGAGTTGATTCAGAAGAGGATGACTACTGCACAGTCCCAATTGAGGTCTTATACTGATCGATGGTGATATCCTTTGGACTTTGAGGTTAGAGAACATGTTTTACTACGTGTCACACCGAGGTTGGGAAATATAAGGATTTGGAGGTAGGGTAAGCTTTCACTGAGGTACGTCGGGCCATTTGAGGTGTTGGAGAGAGTTGGGTCAGTTGCTTATCGGTTGCATTCACCTCAGAGGTACTAGGCTCTACAAGATTTCATCCATGTTTCATAGATTTGACATTACTTCTCAGAATCATATCATGTTTTTCATCTCGAAGAGGTTGAGATAGTGTTCGACGCCTCATTCGAGGATCATCCTACCCATATTTCTGATCAAAGTTCAAAGGTTCTCCATGGTCGGTCTGTTCCTCTGGTATGAGTGCTATGGAAGCATGGGAAAGTACATGACGAGACTTGGGAGAGGGAGGTCGATGTACAATAACAGTGGTAAGAGATTTTTGAGGATTCTTCCTCTCTGACACCTTTCTAGGGAAATTCAGGGATGAATTTCTTTAAGTGGGATGTTTGTTAGAAGCTGGATCTTATTTTCAAGTATATTTTTCCTTTTTTCTGGTGTTTTTGAGAAAAATAGGAGTTTCCAAAAATTTTGAAGTACACACTGTGTACATATATATACACGCTGTTTACTTAGTTTCCACATGTAGTCGTGTGTGGGGACCGGGAGGCCGAAAAACATGGGGCTCAGTAAGGACAAGTATATGCCATGTACATATAAAGAACATGTTGTGTACATTCATTTTTTCATTAAATGGAGCAGGGTCACGTTTAATTGGAAGAAGTATAATCTTCTACACCTTCATCGATAGAGAGTGTCCGTACGGAGAAAATCGTTCCCTAATCCACCAATTGAGCATCAGTTCTCTAATTCAACCGTTGTTGATTTCATTGGGATCACCACAATATGCTCTTCATTCATCTAGTGTTTTGTCTATTGATTTTTCATCTTTTTCATGTTATCCTCAGTTGAACATTTTAGACAATTTTGTCGATATACCACATTCTAGGTTTATCCAAGGGATGATGACAAGGTATATCGATCTCAATACACCGAGGTTGGTATCTTGGTCCTTTCCATAGATAGTCTTTGAATATTATGTGGAAAAGTTCCCAATACCCTAGAAAAAGGGAATTCTGTGTTTACGGTTTTAACCCTGTAATTTCATGCTATGATTTATATGCTTGAGTAGAGTTAAATTAAATTTGAATATGATTAATTACAATGCTATGGATTTCCTTCCCTTGCTTTTATTTTTTATGACCATTTGGCCATGGTTAACCTACTAGGAAGCTTACTATCCATTCCTAGTGCTGATTGGATGAAGTAATATTATTTATCTAACATATTGTTATGCGGTAGAATGTTTATACAAGTAGATCGTGAGGTAAAAATTGACCGTTATATATTTCTGTACTCAATTGACTTACATAGGGCCGTAAGAACCTAGTGTAGTAGACCATATGGAGAATGGACATTGAGGGCTTCTAAGAGTGTCTGTTTACTGTTACAATGGAAGATTATATGGGGAATGGACAAAATTGCTTTCTCAGAGTATCTATAGTTCCTCGATGCATGCCATAGGGTGAATTGGACATTGACTGCTTCCCCAGAGCACCTTTCACTTACTGATTTGAGACTATAGGGGGAATTTATGGCGAGTTCTTTTTCAGAGAGTATGTGCAATAGCTGAGCCAGAGGGGTTAGACTGTATGTACTTCCTAGGGGGTTGCTTGTGTTTATTTTGGTTGTACCAGAGGGGTTAGGCTGTGAGAATTCCTAGAGTTTTCCCTAATTATGATTAGCCAGTTACATGATATCTATTGTTTTAATGCATTTTAAACTGTAGGATTGTTATCTTTTTAGTACTTCCTTGTTTACTGCTTCTCATTTCTTATTTCCTTCATTATATATTCACTGACTATTAGGCACAATTCATTGGGAGGTTGCCTTTTGGGATTATTCTCACACCCTGTTTGGGTTATGCTTTTGGGCCCAAACATATTATATTTGTTGCAGGTATATATAAGGGAAAGCACCCTCCAACTTCAGGTACTTGATTGATGAGGAGCTGGAGAGCATGAGACCTAGCTGAGGCCTGCGATGCTGTTGGAGTTTATCTATTTTCTTTTTTACATTGGTTATTTATGCCTTCCAGCATTGAAACTTGTTTGGATTCTTTCCTCAACATTTCTATCATACATCATTTATATATATTTTCTCCGGTTGTTTATTACCACATTCTTCTGATGTTTACTATTGTATGCTATTATAATTCGTCCACTATTTCTATCAGTTTACTTCTACTGTTATACTCTTCCAATGAGGGCATTATTTACCCACCATCACACTCAAGGCCCTCGCTTTTAGTCGGAAGACTTTGGAATTTGGGGAAATACGCTTGAGGTCATGTGACCAACCGGGTACAGGGCACCTCTGGGTGGCTCTCGGAACCAAGACATTTCACAATTTATGTTGAATTATAAATTGATCAATGGCAAGTTCCGTGACACATTTAAACATGAAATTCTAAAGGTAGCAGACTCTATTTGTTTTTCCAATTGTAAATGTAAACGGAATTTATATTCTATATATATGAATTTACATTCTTTAAAGAAAAAACAATTTATTCATTCCATATCACCCCCTTCCAATCACATTAGAAGGTAGTGGATTGAAACATGTGAATGAATATGACATATATGGAATAATAAAATGTTTAAATTCTCAATTGTATTTTTCATGCTAATGAAAAGAAATGGATTGGACCTTCTGACTTGATTAATGAAATAATTATAATATAACATAATTAATTAAAAAAATTAAATTTATTCTTACAAATTGTATGTGGAATTTGACATAATTTCTATTGGAATGGTTAGACTCTATTTGTGATTTGGATTCCGAAGGGAATTCCTTGAGCACTCATTGACTCTATTCGGATTCAAGGATATTAATTTCCTTGGTTGAGACTCACCTTATATACCGATCCCCATCTATTAATGGATGTCTGGTTTGACACTATAGGATCATTTATATATAATTTTAGGATTCCATGGATATGCTCTTTGGATATAGCATGGACTTTATGGACATGAGTTACCATGGATACATATTTCATCCTAGAGAAAGCTTTTTGTATATTACCTTGGATTTATTACTTGGACTCTATACGATTATAGTATTCTAGATTGACTTGGTTGGCACTCCATGGATTACACTCTTAAACCATATACAACTAGTAGTTATTACTATGTTGGTGATACTAGTTGTCTAGGTTTCCTTGGATTCTACATTAGAAACCATTTATATTATAATCATCATAATTCCCTTGGTTGATATCTTGGAAACATTTTGTAAAAAACTACAGCAGATGATTCCTTATAAAATCAGGGTATATTCTGAATTTTTATCAAAAGGTGATTTTTAGAGCTAGATATCCCTTGCGTAGATTATGTATATGTACAAGAACGTAATTATGTCTTTAACATGTTACAAGACTAGACACCAGAAGTGGGATTACAAATGTACATGGGTATTTATGTTGTTTTACTAATGTAATCAAATATATTCATTCTCCCAAACCATTTAGTTTATATTACATGGAAAATATTTTATTGACACAGATGTTTGTGGACCACTAAGATTTATCACACAACCTATTTGGACCTCCAGTTGATACTTTGGACGACAATATGTCTAAAGGTGACGAATAAGGAAAGTGTAAGGCATCATATACATGATTGATTATAGATTTCTGATGGAGTTAGAATAAGATGATAGATATGGAGTGTAGGATTCTGAGGATAGATTTTAACTTCCCTTTTCTATTTTATATAGCTTGGATTTATTAACATTGTGTATATGATTATTTATATTTCTAGTGTCATTACATATATCATCATATTTTTTAGTATGTTATTCAAGTTATTTCTATTATTATTGATCATTATCCTTATGTTTGGCATTATATTTATTTATCACACTTATTATGATTATTTATTTAAAAAATATTATATGTTATTAGCTTCAGTCCACCCCGGTAATGAGTGAATAATTTCCCCAAGGACACACCACATGACCTCGCTAGTATTCAAAAACCTCGGGCTTTTAGGGAGATGATCTTGAGGCCATGTACCTCACCTAGGTCGGGGTACCTTCCATGTGGCATTCATGTCCAGGATGTTAGAAAGTGGTTTTAGAGCTGTTTCCTTTGTTAAATTACTATTTGGAGACAATGTACTAGTGATTACGAATGCTTTGAACATGGTCAGTCATTGTTCCTGGTCAACCCAAACACATGTTCAAGAAAAAATAACAATTATAAGAATTATATGTATTGTTCTTCTTTTTCCTATTACAGCAGATATCGTTGAACAATTCGGTGACTCACATGTTATGTGGTGTTATTGATTCTTATTATGATTTAGATTCCATTTTATCCTTGTCATGATCATATGAGGGAAAAGTGCATTATTACATACATCATATAGACATCTAAGATTTCCTTTTAATTTATATTTTCATGCCATATAGGTGAATTTCACTACATTTCATTGATTGATATGCAAGTGAATGTTGAGTTAGACATTCTTTGTATCAATTATAGCGCTCATTTTGAAGCTGTGATTGTGTGATTGCTTGTTTCAATTCATGAGGTTTTATGGTTCCCCAAGGGCTGGGGTAAATAGTTTACTAAATCAACCCTTTAATTATAAAATCAAATGGGTGTTAATATTAGTGATATGGAATGTGGTCCGTGATTTACTCAGATGAAAGAATAATTTTAAATGAATCCTTTTATATAAAAATAGGAAAATGAAACATTAATGTGAAACATAAATTTTAAAAAGAAATTGTTACACGTCCTTGTGAAACCTTGTCATGTTTATGAAAGGTAGTGGATTGAAAATTGAAATTATATTTGAAATTAATGAAATGATTCATATAAATTATAATGAAAGGTATTATTTACACTTTATCTACAAAAAGAACTATAATTAATACTTGATAACATAATAATATCAATCCATCTAAGATGGTAGTTTTAAATGTGTACAATGGGTAGTAGACCCTTTTATTACATTGATATTCCATTAGCTTTATTATCTTTCAGCTTATATCTTCATGTGAGGAATGTTCTTGGAATTTATAGACCAATGCCACCACAACATCCTTATGTAGTGCATCAGGATAGTGGAGATGACCATGCTCTAGATGTGGTGGGACCTTATCTTCATGTCTTGCCTATGAGAGTTCAACATAAGGAACTACAAACTATAAATTATTTGTGATCTGATGATTAATTTCATGATAGTTCCAAAATATGATGCAGTCAATTCATGATGCTCTAAGAGCTATTTCTACAATAGTTGATCAGATCAGTGAATAATAAAAGTAGAATCCTCCAACCTTCTAATAGGATGGTAGTCCACAGGATGATGTGTCTGGGAAGAAGTCCACATTTTCTATTATTTACTATCAAGAGACTCCTCTAGAGTATTGGGTCAGGTTTTCTATATACATGCTACTTGATTTTCCAAAGAATTGGTGGGTTGTGATTACAAAATATTTTTATCATTTTGAAATGGAATGGGATGATTTTCAGGCAGCATTCAATGAATATTTCGTTCCTCAAATGATGAGAGTGCATTGAGCCAGCAGGTTTGTGCATCACGAGTAGAGTTCTATTTTCATTATGGAGTATTCAGTGTGTTTCACTTAGTTATATTATGATACATTGTCTCTAGCCAGTGATGATATTTCACATGCTAGATGCTTCAAGGATGGGATCATATATGAAATCTGTACTCATGAGAACATTTTTCTCCTTCCAGCTTTCTAAAAAATAGTAAATCAGGATATTATCACTATGAAAAACATAATGGATGACAACATTTCCTAGAATTGAGGACTAGTACAACAACATTACAGTAGATATTTTGATATCAGGAATTGTTATCATGATTATTTTTTTCAGTGTAATTCCAACAAGAGTAGATTTGCTGGTAGCCTAATGGTGTGTCACCAATGTTGACTGCAGGGGAATATGAAGCCTCAGTGTGATTGAGACCCTCTAGAGTATCAGGATTATGATAATATTGGGAATAAGTAGATATTTTCTCAAACCATTTCAGTAGCATCCATTGGATAAGGATCCACCCCACATCCACCTTCTAGAATGTGGTCTTTCACTGCATGTCATACATAGAGTTAGACTGAATCTTGGAAGACTGACTGAGGAGGACGTCATGGACATGGTAGCCAGAACAGATATCATCATAATCAACTATATAAATGTTATTAATGTGGTTGTCTATATTTTTCACATGGTCCAATATATGGACAGTTGCATGCATTATATCTGATACGTAAGGATTATGATAAGGATCTATCTATAGAAGGAGGTACTATTCTAGTAGCCTCTTCTATAGTATCTGATTTATTCGATACAGGTTATTCCAACTATTTTAACTCATTATCTATCATGGAAATCCCTATCATGTAAATGTAGTATTAATATGTTTTAATGACCCTATATAAACTATTGGAAGTATATTTAAAGGGAAAATCAGGTGTAGGGATTATCCACTTCACCTAAGAAGTTTCCATTCTCATAGGGCCTCTTTGTTCCATGATAATGAGAATTTTTTTCATTCTTAGGATTGATTTGTTAGTTCTGTATCATGAATTTATAGACTGCTATCACCATAGGGTGCTGTTTACATCACTATAATGCATCAGTTATCTACAGAAGTGTGAGTTGGATGTCTAGGCTAACAAATGTGGACAATAGCATCATGGTACAGGTGTAGTTACTACCCTGAATCCCAATATATTCATATAGTATGTATGTTAAACTAAGATTAATTCCATTTAGTAGTAGATTGATTTAGGGGCATTTTTACCAATGATTTGCATGTATTACCTCAGGATAGAGAGGTAGAGTTTACAATGGATATTTTACAAGGACAATCACTCGTGTCTATTAGTCCGTAAAAGATGGAAGCTACTAAGTTCCATGGGATCAAGAGACAATTAGATTACTAGGATGACAATGGGTTTTTATGGACAAGTACATCATCATTAGGATCACCCATGATTTACACTAAAAATATGTATGATACAATTTATCTTTTCATTTATTACAGGTAGTTTAACCAGTTTAATGTTAAAAATAATTATCCCATTCCACAAATAGATGATCTCTTTTACAAGCTCTGAGGAGATAGGGTCTTCTCTAAGAATGACCATCAATCGAGATACTATTAGGTCCATCTCATGCGATCAGATATATCTAATTTTGGATTTTTTTAGTAGTTATTTTCTTTACGAGTAACACGTTATGTCGTTTAGTCTAATGAATGTGCCATCCACATTCATGTCACTGATTAATAGTGTGTTCCACCACTATATGTGTTCTATTTTTAAAATATGATTATGACATATAAGTATATTTTTATACAAGTAGAGACCAGGATAAACAGCTAGAGATCATTCTGAATAGACTAAGAGAGAATCAACATAATGTTTGGCTGCTTAAGTGCCACTTCTAGATAAAAAAATTTCCCTTCATGGGTCCCATTATCTTAGAATGTGGAGTCTTTTTTTACCTCAACAAATTGTAGTGTTATAGTTTCATAGGAGAATCCCTAGAATGTGTTTTATATATGGAGTTTTTTAGTGATGGATCGATATTATAGGAGGCTCATCCATGAATGATAATGTATTAAATCACATCATATTGGTCTTACAAAGATGGTTTTTCTGTTTGGGTTGTACGAAGCATGTGATAAAGGCTTTATATATCTGAATGGTTGGCATACCTCAACACCGATACTGATTCCTCAAGTGCCTTGTAGATGTTATATTATTTTCTACGATTCATCAAGAATCCTACTAGGATTATTACAGATATAAGATACTGATTCATTGAATATAGATCACAGATGATGAGGCATCATGAGATAAATTACATGACACATTCTATTAATCTTTTAGTAGTTATCCATGAATTCTGTAATTTGAGACACCATCTATTGGGTGGGTGGTTTGTGGTGTATATACACGACAAGATCCTAAAATAAATTGTCTCATGGTGTGAATTGAATCTAATATAGTGAGAATGGGTCAAATATCTTCATTCCATCAATTCCATTCATTTCAATATGCCTGAAAAGGGAAATATGGTCACTGATGTGCTCAACCAATAAAAGAGTCACATTCCATACATGAAACAAGTGATGAATGGAAATTGATGGGCCTCTTTTTAGAGCTACATCTAACTTTTCATTACCATAAAATGTATTATTACCTCTTGAAATTTATAGTTACATCATCCCTCCTTGAGAAGGTGATGATTAATAAAATTTATACCCTTAGGGTTTGGTTCATTATGAGAGTATCTTTGTAGATGAACATCCTCTGAAATTTTTTTCTAGATTGAGACAATATACTATGTGTACATGGAAATGTCTGGTTTACTATATATATGAGATGGGATTTTATGGGGGAGTCCCACAATTCACATAGGTAATTTCATCAAAGAATATTCAAAATGTATTAAGACATGTGACACCATTATTAGTTTTTTAGGATGAAACATCAAAGAACATGCTTTTTCACTAGGTGTACCACCACTTAGAAGGTGAAGGTAGTGCACCACAGACCTAAATGATTGTTACAGAAACATACAGTTCTAGAATTTAATGATAATATATTTCTATTGATTTCATAGTTTTCTTACCAAGGTCACCGAGCGGTAACGATGTTGTATTGGTAGTAATTGAACGAGAGACGAAAGTATCCCATTTCTTCTTGTAACGCCCCAACCCCAGTTACCGAGAGTTGGTGCATTATTACCTAACATTGGCATGATACAAGGAAATCAAGTCCCAAAAGGCCGATCAGTTTAGTAGCCTTGGAAATACTAGATATATTCATAAGGTCTACATTACAACATGAGAAGAAAAAATACACTAAATTATTTTGTTGGAAACATCCAAGCTTCCTAGATTATGCCTGAAAGTCACTCATAACTAACTTCTTCATATCCTGGAAAAAATAAAACCTAGAAAGGGGTGAGATAAAATTCTTAATAAGGATAAAAATATAGAGGAAGAATTCATAAGTAAGAATAAACATTTATGTCAATGCATAACTAAAACAAAAGCCTTTAAAACTTGAACTTCAGCATAATATGGCAAAAAAATGAAATAATGCCATTACTTATTCACATGGATATTTTACAAGTAGAATAATCACATTCAATATAAATAACCACTTTCATAATAATGGAATGAATAATTCCAGACTATCATAACCACGTAGCCAAGGCCTCAGGCCAAGACTACATATAAGATTTTGTAAAGGCCTCGTGCCAAGACACTAGTTTGTCTCATAAGACCTACTGATCCATCGAGGAGCTATAGAGGGCTCCACTCGTCACTTACTAAGTCCAATGCATTCCTAAAATGAAAATATTTAAACATAACATAAAAAATCCTATTAAAACTATAATACGAAATGTCCATATATTATCCACAAACCATGAAAGGTATAAAAATAGCACATCCAGAGTCAAACATAACTCATTCAATAGAAAATGGAAGATTGTGTTGTAACATATTAACCTCAATCAATAATATTGAAGGATATTTACATAGATGAAAATATTCATCAAGACTATTTGAGATAAATACCCTCCTTTTTCTTGAAAACATTTAAAAGTCACACTATTTGTCAAGAAGCTGTTTAAAAATAGATTTTTGAATAAAAGTGTCACACACCACTTTGAAAAATTTAAAATGAATTTTAATTTTAAAACATTAATGTCTATATAAATAAACCCTTAAAACCATTTTTAAAACATGGACATTAATAAGAATGATTTATAATAATAAATATTTAAAACATTTAAAATGATATTTTAGTTAGAGTTCTTAACCAAAGGAGAGACACATGAATTCAAATAATTGAGATAATAATAACATTATAATATCATGATAATAAATTGATTTCATGATATAATATGTCAATGTAAAATATATACACCATAAAAAAGTGATTTGGTGTATAACAACAAAAAAGTCTCAATGGAATGTAAATTGAGATGAAATCTCTTATAAAGACCGTATCCTTATGATAAGGATAAATCAATGACATAATTATGTGTGACAAATATAAATACACCCAATATGATTGGATATTATGTTTAAATCAATCAGAGTACATTCACATATATTCTTGTAAAAACAACACCAAGGAATTGGATATTTAACTCAACAAATGCAGATTGAGTTAATATTACTCTTATCAAGTTCATATCGATGACATGAGAATTTATCAATGAAGTGATTATGTGTATAAAAAGTATATCCACAAAAAGGGGAGTTGAAATTATGACATAAGCAAATGAATAGTGATTCTAAACATAAACTTGGAGTAAAATAATTGATGAAGTATGTGTAAAACTGAATGAGTGGAAATTGAAATTTCAAATTCCCTTATCGATTTGGTAACATACGAAACATACACCCATGATATAAGGATCATGAAATGATGATTTAAATATCCATAAATTAATTTATATTACCCAATGAACACAATAATTGTAATTACACACACCACATGCAATAAATAAGTGTTGAACAATGGAAATCTCATAGAGTTACAAGTGAGAGAAGAAACCCATTACCCCAAGTCCAAATTGACTTGTGTGTTTCTTGTTCTTCCTGAATAATAAACGTAAATTAATTTATACTTTATTAAGAAAAATTTTAAATTATATTATTCCTTTTATTCCACTTATTACCTTTCTATAATAATTAGTTAATTATTTGAGTTCGTATTGGATATTTTATTGATGTTCGGAACATGAGTCAAAAATGAACTTGTTATAACTACAACTTGTCCATGTGGTCAAAATTCCATTATCTCTAGAGTGATATAAATGATTTAGATATCATATAAATATTATATATCTAGTATATATATGTATTTATAATAGTACATAACATTTGGTGATAATAAATTAAATGCATCTTTCATGGAGACGTTAAGTCGTACATACGCATGAATGCAACTTTCATTTCTATTTTTTTCTTTTAATGGAATTAGAACATAATGATACATAGGTATATTATAATTCCAGTATAATATCATATGATATATTTTTTACATAATTCAATTAACTCTATTCTTTATACATTCCATGAATGTCATGAACGAATCATATCACCTTAAGGGGGCGGTAGTCCGCACTTCCTCAAATGAAATTATCATGGTCACACATATTGGAATGTATATTGGTGTGAATTTAAATGAAAATTACAGAAGAATATAGAAATCATAAAAATAATATACATAATATATAATTACAGTTCCATCATAATGGACACCATAAGAGGCGGTAGGAGATAATCGAACAATCATTGTTTCTTGATGCGTTATTTTTCCATCCAAATAAACATTATGTTCATCACCCATTAGATGGACGTGTGTGTAAGTGTAGCTGAAATCCTTATTACAACAACATATTAGTATATTTAAGTTACTGGTGTTGTTATAAAATAACGGAATAAAAATATTTCATGGGGTTGGAGAAGTAAAATAAAACAATTGAATTTAAGAGAAATTGTTACCTTTAATTTGAGTAACTCCCTTTGGTTTGAACCAAAAAAACTTCTTGAAGTGCCTTCTTCCTAAGTTAAGGGTTCTAGGTGGAGGAGAGGGATATAGGGAGATTAATGGGTCAGAGGTTGGATGATCCAAAAGGCTTGAGAGGTGTCAATAATTGGTTATAAGTGGTGTTCTTTTATAACGGGGGGCTCTTTAGAATAAACTTAAATCATTATTTTATAATAAATTAATATTCGTTTTCAAATGGCTCCAAAGAGGATTATTCAAATTATAAGGTGGGTATGGGTGTAAATAAATTAATTCAATAGATTTTAGACAGGTTTTTGTCACTGTATTAACCTTATCCTTTTTAATTAACTCTTAATTAAATAGTTTGACATTTACCATGTCTCTTTGTATTTTTATATAATATAGTTAATTAACTTACTATATACTTCCCAGAGACCCTCAAGTGGTCCATTGATGATAACAATATCCTTATATAAGTCATTTGGCCGATTCTTATCTTTTTTAGGAATAGAATATGAAATAAGAATATAATATTTGTTTTAAACACTCTATTATGTCAATTTTGACACTATTTAATAATTGATTTTTGTTAAAGTCTTAAAAACAATATTAATTCGAACCAAATTCATTAAAGAAATTAAAACATGACATATTATTCAATAAAATTAGTGGATGGCATCAAAAAATTCACATTATATTTGTTTTAATATTTATAATACCAATTATTTAATTCTTTCATTAATAAGGAAAATACTACATCATTATTGTGTCATAAATTTTTTTAATTATTCAATATCAAAAAAATATAAATAAAATACCATTATGTAGGAAATATTTTTATCTTTATAATTAATATTTATAGTTGCAAATATAACATATATAATGTTATGTAAAAATTGTTTTTCTAAAAGATATATGCTTATGTCATTTTTGTTTTTACTTTAACTTAATTAATATAAAGTGTCATTATCACTTACATGTAGATCCATGGGGTCCCAAAATCGACCCATAGATGCCAATGGTCAGCCATGACTCATCCAATATAGTTAGGACAAGTTTTAGGGTAGTTTATTATTATTATAATATTATTATTTTTACCCTTATTTACCAGATTTACCTTTTAACCATGGTAAATAAAACTTTTACCGAAGTAATTATTCAAAATGTCTAAAATAATATTTACCTATTTACATAATTTGGACCTCTTGATTCTAAATATGGATTCCGTTATTCTAAATTAGAAACACATAAGTGGCAGAAATCAATTTAAAATTAATTCTCACAGTCAAAACAAAAAACGTGTTTTTAAGAAATAATAAATATAAAAATATTGAGACTTGTTTATGTTTGGTTTAAATGTTAAATTAAATACAATGACAAAAATTGTATTTAATGGTAAAAATATATTCTAAATATACTTTAAAACCACTCAAATTCATAATTTACCAATATTAATTATTTCGATTAAAAAAGTTGTTTTTAATTTAAATTTTGTAATTTTCAATATTTATCAAAATATGAAAGTTATTAGAAAGGTACCAAAATTTCACCCTGTGCTAATTTTGATATTATGAATCCAAAAATGAAGTCCATTTTTAATGATAAAATGTATAAAATTTCAAAAAGTGGGTACTATTATTCATAATGGCTAGTTTGATTGGTTGTGGTGTGTGTTAGAACTCGAAGTTGCGTACAACACACGCTGCTGTATTGTTCAAAGAGAAGCATACCATGGAAGCTTGTGGTGTTACATTCTCCCCTCGTTTAATAAATTTGTTCCTCTAAATTTTTAAAATTGGGCTTGGGAATATAATGGAAAGTCCCAAATCGGAAAAAGAGTCAATAAAACTATCACTTTAAAAGAATGAAAGAGAATTACAAAGGTCACATGAGATAACCTATACTAGGATTCCATGTAGGAAAACATGGATATGGATGATAAACTAAGTGTCATGTTATGATTTATAGGGATAGAAAACATGATCAGGAGAAAGTTAACAACAATAAAAGCACAAACTTGTGATGGGACAAACGATCATTTGTCTCCCTGTAAGAAAAGTAAACTGAAAACATTTTTTTAAGTTACATTACATAAAGACGAGGAATTAATTTATGAGATTCACTAAAAACATAAAGAGATACACTTTCTTTTTAAGTAGAGTTTCATTCGTTAATAAATGTCTAGAACTAAATCATTTTTTAAATGATGATTATTCAAGAAGATATGGTCACACTAGAATAGCTTGAATAAACTTCTAGAGAATAAAATGATCCACAAAGGATAAACTATATATTTAAATTGTATTTAGAGATTAATAAAAACCAAAAAGGTTAGAAAAAGATCTAATGGTCCCCCAAAAGGACAATCCATTAGAGAAATAAACACTAATATTAATTTGTAAAATTAAAAAAACAATACTCCAAAGACAAATAAATACCATTCAATAAACTATTTTCCTTAAAGTCCTTCAATATAATCCAAACTAACATTGAAACCCAAAACTTATAGGAATTTGGATATGTAGTCTTCCACATTAAATTGTATCTCCAAATGACATCAACTACTCTTAAAGTCACATACTTAAAAGTAATTAAAAATAACATATTCTCTATTATAGGTTCATCAATTCCATAAAAAACCCAAATCACTTGAAATCCACAACAAAAACATATATATAAATCCACCATTAATCATCAAATGAAATTCCATAGTATTCTAATTTCCTTGGGCATATAGTGTTCCTAACAAAGAGAACATCTTCGAAAATAAAATTTATCACTTAGTCACAGAATCATTTTACTATACTAAGGGTATTCATTTGATAATACATAAGTTCCCAAATGAACGTATTATTGATCAATAAAATAATTTTACTAAAAATAATTAGTAACACTAACCAGGTACTTCATATAGTACAGTGGTAGGTGATAAATCCCAATCGCACTTTGGTTTTGGGTTCGATTCCCACAGCTTTGTCCGACACGACGGGTTGTCACATAATCTACTTGTTGCCCTTTTTCAAAAACAATATTTTATATAATTACCAAAATTAGATAAATTTTTAAAAATAACCATAACATTATTTAACCACAAATGTTATCTCATACCTTGAATTTTCATCCCAAAATATAATAACGTGTAATTGCCTCAATCCCAATGATCATATAAAACCAAATGGTTATCCAAAAAAGAAAAGATAAGTCTTCCTCAAATATCATTTTCATATGACAAACTGTAGGGTTACAAATACAAGAGGAAATTATTCCAAAGTAATCCCATCAACATGGAGCACTAGTACATTTAAAAATTTCTCCATCCATTTATTTCCAATAGGTTTTTCTTTGACCAAGAAAATATCATATAGAATAGGGAACTCACTCAGGTAATGGCCATGTCACCTTAAATTACGACAAATGACTATAAATGGATTCTTGGGACCATTATTAGTTTCTTCAATAGTACTCCTCATTTTTTCACTGCAATTCTTCACTTTATGTCCTTCTTTCCCACACGTAAAGCATTTCTCTATTCCATTTAGACAATTTCCTGGGTGTCTTATTCCACATTTTTGTCATGATGGAAATTTATCTTTCTTCTCTCCCTGGTCTCCATAGCTGGAGCTTTTATCATTCACTTCCTTTCTATTCTTTTTTTAGTCAGGGAGTTGGTTAATATATATTTTGTTGATCATATTTTTGGAAAACTGATTTGGCATGAACATGATATCTTTTACGCCTATCAACATTCCATTTTGTTGCTCATTTACACAACCATTCCAACCTTGTACATCTTTCTCAAAGTTACAATGACTTCCTTGGAATCCATCCATTGACTAAATCCAGAACGCATTGTGTGAGTAACAATAGTCATAAAATCATTTAGAGAATATCATGACACTATATTTTAAATTTTTAAACACCTTAAGATTATCCAAGGTCATTTATTCTCATCTTATATTAAAATCCTTCAAATAAGTTTGTAAATAAAATGTAAATTATCCAAAGAATATCTCCTAGGAGTGTCGTAACCAAGAGTGCATGAAGGCCCATTGTCGTGCACCAATTCCCATTATAGTATAGCTCAAAGCGGTGTTTTCGGGTTATACCCCTAGGTACATCTGTGCCAAAGCCACCTCTACCTGCTCGTATCCAGACATGGATATATTTCTCGGATAACTCACAAAATCTATACTATACAAAATTCTAGGAAGTTCTTCTATTGTAATCCCCAATGTTTATCTTAGGGCTATGTTCTCTAATCAGATTTTATCTAAATCTAGTTTCAAGGTTTGTAATAAACTTCCTCTGATACCAACTGTAACGCCCTAACACCAGTTTCCCAGAGTCAGTGAATTATTACATAACATTGGCATGATACCAGGAAATCATGTCCTGAAAGACCGATCAGTTTAGTAGCCTTGGAAATAATAGATACATTCATAAGGTCCACATTACAACTTGAAAAGAAAAACGACACTAAATTATTCCATTGGAAACATCCAAACTTCCTAGATTATGCATGAAACTCACTCATAACTAACTTATTGACATCCTGGGAAAAATAAAACATAGAAAGGGGTGAGCTCAAATGATCATAAAGGATAACAATATAGTGGACACTTTCATAAATAAGGTTAAATATTTAATTCAATGCATAACTAAAACAAAAGCCATTAAAACATGAACTTCAGCATAATATGGAAAAAATGAAATAATTCCATTTACTTATTAACATGGATATTCTACAAGTCGAATAATCACATGAAATATCAATAACCACTTTCATAATGATGGAATGCATAATTTCAGACTGTCATAACCACATAGCCAAGGCCTAGTTCCAAGACTGCAAGTAAGATTTTGTCAAGACCTCGTGCCAAGACACTAGTTTGTCTCAAGAGACATAACTATTTGTCGAGAAGCTATAGAGGGCTCCACCCGTCATTTACTAAGTCCAATGCATTCCTCAAATGAAAAGTTTGAGACATAACATAAACAATCGTATTAAAACTAGCATACGAAATGTCAATACTTTATCCAAAACCCATGAATGCTATAAAAATAGCACATCCACAGTCAAACATAACTCATTCAACACAATATGGAAGATTGTATTGTAACATTTTAACCGCAATCAATAATAATGAAGGATATTTACATAGATGAAAATATTCATCAAAACTATTTGAGAGAAATACCCCCCCTTTTTCTTGAAAACATTTAAAAGTCACACTATTTTTCAAGAATCTATTTAAAAATATATTCTTGAATCAAAGTGTCCCATACAACTTTGAAACATTTAAAAGAATTTTTTAAAAAAAAAATTAATGTCAATATAAATAAATCCTTAAAACCGTTTTTAAAACATTGTCATTAATTGGAATGATTTAGAATAATAAATATTTAAATCATTTAAAATTATATTTTAGTTAGAGTTCATAACCAAAAAAGAGACACATGAATACAAATAATTTTGGTATTCAAAACATTATTGTATCATGAGAATAAAGGTATTTCATGATATACTATGTCAGAGTTCATTATATACACTATATAAATGTGATTTGGTGTATAACAACAAAGAAGTCTCTATTGAATTTAAATTGAGATGAAATCTCTTATAAAGAATCTATCCTTATGTTAAGGATAAATCATCGACTTAATTATGAGTCAAAAATAAAAATACACCCAATCTGATTTGATATTCAGTATAAATAAATCATAGGACATTCACACATATTCTTGTAAAAATAACACCAATGAATTGGATATTTAACTCAACAAATGGAGATTGAGTTAAAATTACTCTTATCAAGTTCATATTGATGACTTGAGAATTTATCAATGGAGTGATTATGTGTATAAAAAGTATATCCACATAAAGGGTAGTGGAAATTATGACATAAGAAAATTAATGGTGATTCCACACATAATCTTGGAGTAAAATAATTGATGAAGAATGCGTAAAACTGAATGAGTGGAAATTAAAATTTCAAATTCCCTTATCGATTTGGTAACTTACGAAACATACTCACATGAAATAAGGATCATGAAATGATGATGTAAATATATATAAATTAATGCATAATACACAATTAATACAATCAGGGTTAGTACACAAACCACATTCCATAAATAAGTGGTGAACAATGGAAATCTCACGGAATTAAAAGTGAGATAAGAAACCTCTTACCTCAAGTCCAAATTGTCTTGTGTATTCCTTGTTCTTCCTGAATAATAAACATAAGTTAATTTCAACTTGATTAAGAACACTTTTAAATTTTATTATTCCTTTTATATCACTTATTACCTTTCTATAATAATTAGTTAATTATTTGAGTTCATATTGGATATTTTATTGATGTTCGGAACTTGAGTCAAAAATGAACATGTTATAATTACAATTTGTCCATGTGGTCAAAATTCCATTATCTACAGAATGATATAAATTATTAAGATATCATATAAATATTATATATCCAGTATATATATGTATTTATAATAGTACATAACATTTGGAGATAAGAAATGAAGTGCACCGTTCATGGAGATGGTAAGCCGTACGTACGCATGAACGCTACTTTCACTTCTATTTTTTATTTTAATGAAATTAAAACATAATGATCTATAGGTATATTATAATTATAGTATAATATAATATGATATATTTTTTAAATAATTCAATTAACTCCATCCTTTATACATTCCATGAATGTCATGAATGAATCATATCACTTTGAGTGGGCGGTAGTCCGCACTTCCTCAACTGAAATTATCATGGTCCCACATATTGGAAAGTATATTGGTGGGTTTTTAAATGAAAATTACAGAAGAATAGAGATAACATAAACATAATATACATAATATATAAATACAGTTCCATCATAATGGCCACCATAAGAAGTGGTAGTATATATTCGAACAATCATCGTTCCGTGAGGCGTTAGTTTGTCATCCACAGAAACATTATGTTCTTCACCCATTAGATGGAGGTGTGTGTATGTGTAGATAAAATAATTATTATACCAACAACATAGTATATTTAAGATTCTGGTGTTGTTACAAAAGAAATGAATAAAAATAGTTCATGTGTTTGGAGAATTAAATAAATGAAATGATTTTTAGAGAAATTGTTATCTTTAATTTGAGAATCTCCATTTGGTTTGAACCAAAAGGACTTCTTGAAATGACTTCTTCCTAAGTTAAGTCTTATAGGTGGAGGATATGGATATAGGGAGCTTAATTGGGCAGAGTTTGGATGACCCAAAAGGCCTTATAGGAGTGAATAATTGATTAGAAGTGTTGTCTTTTTATAAGGGGGAGGAGGGGCTCTTTACGAAAAACTTAAAGTATAATTTTATAATAAATTCATATTCGGTTTCTAACAACTTCAAAGTAGATTATTAAAATTATAAGGTGGGTATTGGTCGAAAGACTTTCATAATATAGATTTTAGACAGATTTGGGTCACTATATTAACCTTATCTTTTTTATTTAACTCTTAGTTAAATAGTTTGACATTTACCATGTCTCTTTGTATTTTTGTATTATATAGTTAATAAACTCACTATATACTTATAAGAGACCTCCAAGTGGTACATTAATGATAGAAATATCCTTATATAAGTCCTTTGGATGAACTGCATATTTTTAGGAATAGAATATGAATTAATAATATAACATTTGTTTTAAAAACTCTTTTATGTCAATTTTGACACTAATAAATGATTTTTGTTAAAGTCTTAACAACGTTATTAATTCAAAACAAATTAATTTATGCAATACTGACATGACATATTAATAAATAAAATTCATGTATGGAATCAAAACTTTCACATTATATTTATTTTAATATTTATAAAACCAATTATTTGATTCTTTTATTAATAAGGAAAATACTGCATCATTATTGTGTCATAAATAAATTTTATTATTCAATGTCTCAAAATTATAAATAAAATACCATTATGTAGGAAATATCTTTATATTTCCAATTAATATTTATATTCAAGAATATAACATATAAAACCCTATGTAAATTTTTTTTTAAAAGATATATGCTTATGTCATTTTTGTTTTTACATTAAATTAATTAATATAAAGTGTCATTATCACTGACAAGTGGATCCATGAGGTCCCATAATCTATGAAAAGATGCCCATGGTCGTCCATGACACATCCAATATCGTTAGGAATCGTTTTAGGGTAATTTAGTATTATTATAAAATTATTTTGTTTACCCTTATTTACAGGATTTACCTTTTAACCATGGTAAATAAAATATTTACCGAAGTAATTTTTCAAAATGTATAAAAATAAAAGTTACCTATTTACATAAATTAGACCTCCTGATTCTAAATATGAAATCCATTTTTCAAAATTCAAAGCACAGAAGTGGTATAAATTAATTTAAAATTAATTCTCGCTGTCAAAACAAAAAGCGTGTTTTAAAAAAATAATAGCTATCAAAAGATTGACACTTATTTATGTCTGGTTTAAATGTGAAATTATGTCCAATGACCAAAATTGTATTAAATGGTAAAAATATATTCTATATATACTTTAGAACCAACCAATTCATAATTTATCACTATTAATTATATTGATTAAAAAAGTTGTTTTTAATTAAAATTTAGTAATTTGCATTGTTCATCAAAATATGAAAGTTATCAAAAAAGTACCAAAATTTCACCCAGATCTAATTTTGATATTATGAAACCAATAATGAAGTCCCTATGGAATGATAAAATGTATAAAATTTCAAAAAGTGGGTATTATTATTCATAATGGCTAGTTTGATTAGTTGTGGTGTGAGTTAGAACTCGAAGTTGCGTACAACACATGCTACTGTATTATTCAAAGAGAAGTGTACTGTGGAAGCATGGGGTGTTACACTTCTTATCTCGAATACATTTTAAATTGATGAGATGATATGAATATATGATTTTTAGCTAAAATTAATAATTGGGTCCCACATACTATTGATTCATATAGGGATTCTCATTTTACATCACGGTTCATGAAGGGGTTGTTGAAATCTATGTGTACCCAGGTGATTGTAAATAGAATCTTTCCCCCTCATATTTATGGATATTAATAACCTATGATGCAGATTCTCAAGGAAATTATTTCTATATAACCACTTAATTTGTAGATTCATGGGAGAATCATATCCCTATTATTGATTTTTCATATAATAATATCAATTAAGGGACATTTCAAATGTCTCTTTTTGAGGCCTTTAATGTTAGGTTGTTCCATTCACCATTGTGTTGGATAGAGGGAGGAGAGGAAACCCAACTAGGTCATCATATAATATAGGGTACTCCATAGTAAATTTATCATATTAGGAAGAATACATATTATGATCATTCTAGATTGAAATCTTATGTCAATTTCCATTAATGACCTATAGGGTTTGATGTTGGTGGCCATGTTTTACTAAATATATTTCCCAGGATGCTGAATAAATGGTTAAAAAGTCAAGGGAATATGTCTCCTAATTATGTAGGGCCATTTGAAATTCTATAAAGAGTTGGTCTAGCAGACTATCAGTTGTTACTACCTTATATACATTGTTCAATGCATGACCTCTTTCATGTTACACACCTTTTCTATTATCATGATGACTCATCTCATACTCTTTATCCATAGTATATTGAATGTGATTTCAATGCTTCTTTTGAGGAGTAACCTATATTAATTGTTGACCCTAGCAAAAAGTATCTCAGAGGGGAGACTGTTCCTATAATATGGGTTCTATGGAAGCGTACATGTGTTTATTATTAGACATGGGAGCAGGATACGGACACACAAGCTTATTGGTCAGAGTTATCCTCTGATAGAGTTTTGCTCACATAGAAACTGAACTTAGTGATGAGTTATTTTAATGAGTGTGGGGATTGTTAGATCCCAATTTTCTTCTTAGGTGTGGATCCTCTAAAATTTTATCTAACAATTTATTTTGGACCAACTTCGGATTCCTAATGAGTTCACGAAGGTCTCAGGGGTGTTTAAGGCTAGTTTGATGCCTAAAATCCATATTTTGGAGATAATTTGGCATGTCAAATAGTTAGTGTAAACCATTATTATTGTTAAAAAATATTAGTTCTAACCATTCAAAAGGTCTAAACAATTGAGAAGATCCATTTTTCATGGTTTGGGTACGATTTCTCAAATAGTGTAGCCTAAACATTTTATTTCCCCTCTTATTCTAGGTACCTATGCATGGTTGGTGTACAGTTTAGAAAAATATGTGGCCAATTCATTAATATGATAATTTTTTTTGGTGAATATTCCTTTTTACCCATGATTGTATAATTAAAAAAAATAGTCATTAACATATATGATTACAATAGAGAAAATCTACATCTCTCCCATTTTTATCCCTCTTCATGAATAATCTAGGGATTGAGATATCGATTTCAACCTAGGACGGATCAAGCATCTATTTTCTTATTTTATGTGCTTCACTAAGTACTCGATTCATTTTTTTCTATTCATTATTTATCTTCCACTGGATTATGTTATTGATGTTTTGGATTATATGACTTTTTTCATATCAACTATGATAAAGGTAAAATTTGTGGTGGATACTCGTTGAGGACATTCATATGAGTATGATGTATGTGGTCTATAACTCACCCCTCAATTACCATCATTTTATAAAAAAATTTCGGTCAGGATGATTTCATCTGGGGTCGTTTGTTGAATTTATAAGATTTTTTTATAGATGAACCCATATTTTATGATCATTTCCATATATTTTATACATTACTGGTGGTTACATCCACAATGATGACTACCCATGTAGGGTGTTATGCCATATTTCGGTTTTGGTTTTTTGACACATTTGAGCCACCATTTGGGTGTGTTTGAACTTACCCATTCTACTTGTAAGACTTATCAAATAAAATGAATATTATAGTTCAGTTACACATGAACCACCTACTATTAGTTATTCAATTTGATTAAAAATTATAAATTTAAATAATAAGTATATTATATATATTTATATCACATGGAATGCTTAAATGAAGTTTTTGTTGGTTTCATGTTGTAGCACCCCTTTCTCCTCATGGTGGATGTTAGTGGATTGAACTATGTAAATGGATATGACATATATGGAATTATCAAAAGGTTTCAAGTTTAGTTGGCTATGTCATACTAATGAGAGCCCATGGATTGATCATTTTGACTTGTTAAATGTAATAATTATAATGTGATATTATTTTCTAAATGAATTAAATTTCAGTTTTCTAGTTTGTTGGGAATCTTGAAATAAATATTATAAGAATGGATTGAATCGAGTTAGATTTGGGATTCCTGAGGGAATTCCCTGAGCACTCGTTTATGCTATTCTGATTCATGGATCTCTGCTTCCATGGTGGAGTCCCAACATGGAACCCAATCCAATTCTACTAGTGGATACCCACTATGACACCACATGACCCAATATATATCATTTTAGGATTCCTTGGACACACTAAATGGATCCATCATGGCTTCTACAGAAATGAGGCTTCTTAGTTACATCCTTGGTTCTAGTCATATATTATCTCATTTTACCTTGGATATATTCTGTGGACTCAGTTACAAAATAATATTGTTGAATTCCATTAATGATGATCCATGGATTAAAAACATACCCCTTAACCAATCAAAAGTTGTTACTAAGTTGGAACCCTTGTGGTCTTTGTTTCCGTAGTTATTACATTGGAAACCATATATATTATAATCATCACAGTTTCATTGCTTGACTCCTTGGAAACAATTTAATAATAATGATATTACACGAGTCCTTAAAACATGATAAAATCATCACTATTTATTTTACAGTGTGATATTAGTGCTGGATATGTTACTTATTTATATAAAATGAATCCTAATTAATTCATAAAGTGGATAAATGTTCACACACCAACTGATCAGATAATTTGGAATGTGGGTATTTATGTTACTCTACAGATTTAATTTTATATATGCATACATTCACAACTTTCTATTTATATTGCATAGTGTAAGAACCTAGTTTATTTTATGGTATGGATCCTTTAATTTTCATTAATGTTATTTATTTTGGACCTAATTTTGATCTTTAGGGATTTAATGAAGGTCCTAATGGTGTATAGGGGTTTTTTGGGGCACATGAAAAATATTTTGGGGAAAATTGGGCGTATCACATGGTTATAGTAAATTGTGCTTACGTCGTATAGTTAGCTCTAACAAAGTGAATGGATACATTTTTAGGAAGATCCATCTAGCATGGTTAGTACACATTTTACCTAACTATATGGCCTAACCTTATTTTATGCCACATCCTATAGGTACCCCTACATGGTTGGTGCATGGGTTAGCAATCCATGTGACCAAAATTTGAAAATGCAAAATTATTGCTAATTTTACAATTTTAACCTTAATGAACTAATTAGACTTTCATTCTTCCCTATTACCAATTATTTCAAACAGAACATCAAGTTTATCCTATATTGGAACTTCAAAAAGAATAATCTATATATCAATATATTTCCTCCAAAAACGATTTGTTATGCTTTCGTTCATCCGGTAGGATGTGCAAAAATATTTAATCATGTCCATTTGATCTATAATTCTTGTCTGTTGTTATCGACCTATTTAACAAGGTGTGAGAGGTTTTACATTTTTCTAAGGTCTATTCACGTCCATGTAGAATTAGATGATAATATTGTATGAAGAGAGTCATACGAGCCTGATGTGGGTGGTATATAACTCATCCCTCAGGTTCTTTGATATCAGAATTGTAATGTGGGGCCCAATGATGTCATCATGTACCATTTAAAGAATATGTACATGGTTATTATAATAATTATAATTGTATGATCATGATTTTATCAAATATGAGATTTGTTTTCAGTTTTCACATCCAAAACTACATCCATAACTTGTAGGATGTTTTCCATAATTGACATGTTAGTGTTTTCACATGTTTGATCATCTATTTGGGTGGGAATATGATTGAAATTTCTAAAGGTATGCAGTTATTTATTAAATGGATTGTTTTAAATTTTGAATTTCATAATGGAAATATAATTGTTTTTCCACCACATGACCCTCCTAAGGTAAGTTCCAAAAACTAATAAATTAATATTAAATGAAAAATGGAAAGTATACTAAGTATATGTCATGGACTTATTATATGTAATTGAATAACAGGTTGAATTTCCATATCACCCATTACCATGGTAGTGTAATAAATCAGAGTGAACCTTGATTATTGAAAATTTATTAAATGGAGTATATGAATAGTTTCATGCTACATGGAATAGTATCATGAATGAAACGAAAGGCTTGAAACATATGGAATTATTGGTTAATGTGTACTCAATTAAATGGGTGCATTCTTAGTTATCCATCTCAGACTAATGAAAGGTAATATATTGAAACATAAAAATTGTATTTGACTTGATTGTCAATATAAGAGTGTCCTGGCATAAACATGCATTGTATTCCTGAAAGTATGTTTTATGAACTCGATCACCACATTCCAAATTCAAGGATATAGATCACTTAGTCTGAGAACCACCAAGAACCAGATCCTTGTCTAATTTTGGATTTATGGTATGAAACCATATGATCCCTCGTATAGTACTATAGTATTCCCTGGATACACTCCTTCAATCCAACATTGTTAAGTAGGTTACATGGTTATAGAAAATTAGAACCATTAATTGAATAGCAATGTTTTACCTTGAGTGAACAATTTTAACTATTTTTGTGTCTTATTGTTGAATTACATAGAATATAAACCTTCTATTACACTCTTTCCCTTAGCCATGATACAATCATTACTGAGTTGGAAACCCTTGAGGTCTATGATTCCTTGTTTACTACCTTCGAACATCATTATTAAATATCATTTTATGGAGAATTGTTACATCATGTGACCATCACAATGGACATCATGTCCCTAACTATAAACAAGTATTAATAAAATAATTAACTTGTTACATGTTCTGATTCTTGGGAGTTTAGTTATATGGTACTGATTTATTTTATATATACATTCTTGCACACTGTTTCATTTCCATTACACAGGTTTGATGTTATAAAAATGGTTGGAAGTGGCCCATTTAGATTAACATCACACCCTCTTTAGGCACTATTTATTACCCACGGTTGATTATATGTATGCAAGTGTTGATAAAGGAAATAATATAGCTTCAAACACTTGATTTCATGCTATTTTGGATGGATATTGATTTCAGATGACTAAGCCATAACACCAGATGCTTAATAAAGTGTAATTATTTCCTTTATGATTTTATGGAACATGTTAATCCTGTTTCATTGTATCCATCATTTCTAGAATACTAGATACATGACATATCATTATCAGTTCTGCCAATTGATCCAGTTATTGTTTTTGTTGTTTCTATTTCCACTTTGTCATATGTTTTCTTATATTTCTTTGTCTGTATACCTTTATTTATATTCTTAAATTGTGATACACTCTTGTAATGAGTGAATATTCTTCCCAAAGACACACCATAGGCCCTCACTAGTATTCAAATTCCTCTAGAAATTGGTGAGATTCGGTTGAGGGCATGTGTCCCACTGAGATCATGGAACCTATTAAGTTCCCTCTGGGTCCAGGATGTCCAAAAGTAGTATCAAGTGGTTTAAATTTATTCATGACTATTTAGAGACTATATATTAGATATTATGAACACTATGTGACTTTTTAACATTCTGTTCTTCGGTGTCACAAACCTAGGTTCGTGGTAAAATCTAATTGACGAAAAATGTAATTATTTTTCTTTTTTCCAATTTCAATTGACATTATTTCACCATTGGGAGAGAGAAAATTTCTGTGTTTTTATTGATTATTGTTATTATTGAAATTATATTTTGACATTGGCCCGCTGAGATAATGGAAAGGATCATTTTGACAGGCATAATATATGAATCTATAATTCACATTTCTTTCATTTTTCTATAAAATACAGGTTAATTTCACTATTTAAATTGATTGATTATCCTATGATTTTTGGGTGATATTGTGATTGTTAGCTTATGGTTATATTACTCTTGGATGTGATTGAGATGTTTCGTGTCTCAATTCATGAGGTGGATGGGGCCCTATGGGTTGGGATGAGTAATTGAACATGTTAATCCATTATGCTATAATTAAATTGGTGTCAATTTCCAAGATAAGGTTTATGGGAAAAGATGAAATGGGACTTAATATACACTATGAAATGTTACATGACATCTAAAATTAAATGGTTTCACATCTGTATCCCTTCATGGTCATGTTAGTGAATGGTAAAGGAGTGGACATGGTAAATATTTTTAAAATTAAATTAATCATATACTTGAGTACTTACCAGTACCTAGACATCTAAGAGGGTAGTTGGAGTAGTATACATTGGGAGGTTCTCTTACATGTTTAGCATACATAAGAGTGTCTATTTATCTACATAAATCTTGTTCTAATGCGCGTTCTTTGAATTTTTAGTGCAATGCCACATTTACATCCCCATATCGTACTCTAGAATGGTTGTGATGACCATTCTCCATACATGCTTGGAGTTGATCGACCAGTATTACCTATAAGAGTACAACATGAGGCACCAAATTATATACCTAATCAGAGAACTAATTTCCATGTTCATGTATGTTTCTTTTTTTTATGTAGTCCATGAATGGTTCTCGAATATTTGTAGCTATGATGCATGATATGACTCACAGGTTCTAGTAAGAGTATCCTTGTACTTTATTAGGGGATGGGGGTCCATAGGTTAATGAGTTTTAGCTAGAGGACACCATGTCTATCTTTGTTCATATAGAGATGCCTCCAGAGAGGAGGGAAAAGACATCCACATACATGCTTTTGGATTCAGACAAGAGTGGGTGGGATGTGGTTACCCAGGCTGATTGGCATCAAGGAATGTTATGGGATGACTTCCAGATTGTTTTCTATGAACAATTCATTGCTTATATGTTGAGAGATATCTGATCTAGAGAGTTCATACATCTACAAAAGTGTTTTATGTAAATTTTGGATTATTCATCATGTTTCACAGAGTTATAGAGTTTTGTACTACTACAAGTTGGTGATCAACTTTTGAATTATATATACATCATGGATGGGATTCTGTACTGTAATTTTATGTGGGTGAGTGTCTTTCACCTTCCTAATATTTTTAAACAATCAATTAGGATCACATCACTGATCATAATCCGATGGATGTAAATAACTTCACGCATAATGTATTAGTTTCATGGCCATCTAGTTGTTCTCATGGTGGCATGAAATGTTCATTTGAGGTTTCTTTTCATTAAAATGAAAACTAGGTTATATTTATTAATATCTCCATAGTGTGTGCTCAGTTTGGATTATGGGGGCATGTGAACCATTATAATGATATAGACCAAATAGAGTGTAGGTCTTGTAGATGTTTGAGGCATCTTTAGAGGTTCTAACTGACATTTCCACCTTCATCAATTAGAATAGAAACCACAACATTTCCACCTTTATGACTAGGATCTTTTGCACCATGTTAGGTTGGGAGCCAAAAAAACACATGTATGAATGGATGAGGAGGATTTTGTGGCCGTAGTAGTAAGACACCTGATCACCAGTAGTGCCAGTAGAGCGGTAATGATCTTGGTAGACCATTTGTTTCCCATGGTTGTCAATCTAGCAAGTTTTATGAACTACATATGATACCCAATGATCATGCTTCTATACTATCTGTGATAGTAGGTACTATTCATATGGAATCTACCATAGTATCTACATTAATTAATAAATATAACTCAAACTCTTTTATCTCTGTATCTATCATTGAATGTCTCGTTATAGAGAAAAAAATATAATTGTGTTGTTATGACCCAAGACACACTATTAATAGTGTTGTTAGATGACATATACCAATGTAGGTACTATCATGTTGAGGTTGGAAATTACCCTTTTTTATAGAACCTTATAATTTTATAGATTTTAGGCTTTGATGTCATTCTAAGGATGGACTGGTCAATTCATTATAATGCTTTTTAGGCATATATCACTACAGGGTATCTTTTACACAACGAGAGGGAAATGGTTATATATATAATGGTTAGTGCAATATCCTAGTTGGTAGAGAAGGGATCAAGCATCATGGGATTACAGAGGTGAATTCATAGATTTTAAATCTCTCCTGGGAGGATTAGGGATTATATCTAGATTATTTCCTTCTTGTAGTGGTTCGTTTCAGAAATGGATTTCCTAAAAAAATTCTAGATTACGTACTATGAGATAGGTAGATTTTACCATCTTTATTTTTTAAGGAACATCTCCAGTGTCCTTTCCTCGGTATAGGATGGCACCTAGAGTGATCTAGGTCCTCAACTGGTAGTTATCTAATTTAGAGGCCAATGGGTTGATACGGCCCAATACATCATCTTGGGGATTCCCATGATTTTCACTACAAAGTTGGATGAAATATTGCATCTATGTGAGGATTACAAGTAGTTTAACTAGATTAAAATCATGAAATAGTATCCACATCTTCGAATAGATGATCACTTCAACAAGCTCCAAGGTTATAAGATCTTCTCAATGATCTACACAAGATCAGGTAATCATAATGTGTGATTACAACTATCATAAATACCTCAAACAACTTTCTGTCACAAGTATTGTCTTTATGAGAACCTTGTCATTTAATTTGGTCTTACACCCTCTATTTTCATGTCTTTAATAAATTGGGGTTTCATCCCCATATCCATTTATTTCTCATTGTCTTTGTGCACGATATCTTGGTGGATTCTCTTAATCATAAGGACCATTCCAATATTCTTGAGATCGTTATGAGTATAATGAGATAGAAGTAGCATTATTTTAATCTAGTAAGGTTCAACTTTTAGAATGATAAAGTTCACATATTGGGTTATATCATATCAAAATTAGGTGTATACGTTGATACAATGAAGGTCATTTTTGTAGCTTCATAGGAATATCTCAGGAACGTTTTTGATATATGTAGTTTATAGGGGTTGGAAGGATACTAAAAAAATTCCATACAAGTCACTTCCTACCTTTATTCACCTATTTTTTGACTTAAAAAGAAGATTTTAAAGTTCATGTGGGTAGAAATGTGTGATAAAGCCTTTACAGAAATGAAAGGGAATCTTGTTTGAATACCTATTCTGTTTATATTAGATCTTGGAAGAGGTTAAATAAACTTTTTTGATTCATCAGGCAAGAGGTATGGATTAGTACTGATATAAGAATATATTTTTATTTCTTAAGGATCTCAATAGTTGATGTTGCCAATGAGAAATTACATAGTGCATGGCCATGACCTAGGATCTATTTTCCATGCCTCATGTTGCTGAAGACAGTATCTGTTAGGTGACCACTATGTGGTGTACACGGATAACAAGTTAGTCAAATATCTCTTTATTCAGCAAGACATAAAACATAGACATCTAATATTTGTCGAATATCTTCAATCCTTTGATTTTGATCTTTCCTTTATTCCTTGGAATTGAAGTGTATATATAAATTAAACATTACAAAAAACATAGGTAGATGCCGTAGAAGAATCAAATGATTAATGGTTTTTAATGTACCTATATTCTAAGCTGCATCTAGAGATTCATGGTAGTCATGAGTAATCATTCGATTCATAACTAATAGTTTCATCTTCCCTTCCTAATAAAGTGAAGTGTATAAAATTTTTATATCAAGATGGATTGGATCTCTATGAGATTTTATTAGAATATTAATCACCTACATATTGTTTTATGGAAAAGATGAAATCCTATGTATTCGTTGACATTTCTAGGTTCCTAGGAATATGAGAGAGGAGTTTATTTATGAGTCACATAATTATTAGTGGGTATTTCATCGAGGTATCTCCAAAATGTATTGATAATAGTGACACCAGTATTGGGGGCCTGGGAAAAACGTCAGATAACATGCTTTATAAGTAGGTTTTCCACCCGTATGATGGTGAATGTGAAGAATCAGAGACCATCAGACTTCCTATAAGCACATCCTCTCTCAGAATAAAAATGGGTAGATGATACCGTAGAAATTGTAGTTTTTTTACCTATGATGCCTAGAGGATTTTACACTATATGGGTTATAATTGAAAGAATGTAAAAACTATCTCAAATTATACCTATTCTAGAAACATTATTAGTTGATGATATGGAAAGATTGTGTTTCTGTGAGATCATAAGACTACATGGGCTCTAATGTACTATCTTTTTAGATCATATCTTTGTTTCACATCAATGTTCTGGTAAGAAATAACAAAATATAAGGGTATATAGGTTCTTCTAAACACATATTTTCTCCCTTTGATTGATGGGCTCTGAGAACAGATGACAATGGTTTTAGATTATATGATCATAGCGTGTGTCATTGATTTTAGTGGATCTTGGGAGAATCATATCCCTCTCATGGAGTTCATCTATAATAACAGCTTTAATATGATAATTCTAATAGATCCTTTTTGGACCTATCTACTAGGACATGTCTTTCACCCATATACTGTTTACAGATAGGTGAGGAATCCAAACATGATCCATTTCTCATTTAGGTGACTTTAGAGTAGGTTCGGATGATCAGAATCTTTATCACTACTTCTCAGCCTAGAACGATATCTTATACTTATTGCTGCAAATGGCCTCTATAGATCCTGGTTACAGATTTTTTTATTCTCCGCGTAATGACCATGTATGTGAATAGAAGATTAGAGAACAAAGGTATGTTTTCACCATGTTATGTTGGACCATTTGAGATTTTGGATCGGGTCTTGCTGGTTGCCTATCAGTTTCTATTACCTAGGAGTTGTCGTGTCTTGCAGGATTTCTTCTATGTTTCACAACATCTCTAGTTTCATGATGACATGTATAATAACTTTTATGTTGAAAATGATTAATTATATAATGATGGTTCCATCAAGGATTATGTCTTATGCATCGTTTATTGAGGCATGAAGTCTCTGCAAGGATTTTCATTACCTCTAATGTGGGTGATGTGTAATCACATCTGTGTGAAGGATGATACATTGGAGCAGGATGATGACATATGTTCCTAGTGCCCATAGTTTTTTTCAGAAAATTTTTCTCCACAATTGGAAGGTGAACTCAGCGACGAGTTCCTTTATGGGAGGAAGATTTTAAAAATTAGTTTTTTCACACAATTATGAATCGTTTCAACTAAAGTCTAATTATTTATTTTGGAACTAATATAGATTTATATAGAGTTATTGAGAGGTCGTGCTCAGAATCAACGTTGCATTTGTTTTTTCAGGGGCGATGGGCTACGTTCCTTTGGTCTCGGTTATCTCAATACAAGCTTCCATATGGGGAGTGTCTTTCGGTTTGGAATAATCTTATGACATGGTTCTCTGGTTTTGGTAACAGAACAGGGGAGCATACAGCAGGAATTATCATTCTGATATCTATATGCTGGACAATTTGGGAAGCATGAAACTAGGTGTGGTTAAGTGGCAGGAGATCTCTGTTAGCTCTACAGGTCCGGATGAGATCTTTCATCGTAGAACTATCTTCCATTTTCAAGAATGGAGTGCATGCAGGTATACTGGGAAACCTCGTTGAAAGGCAGTGTACACAGATCTCGGAGATAGAGACATGGGTAAGGTGGCAGCCTCCGGCTAATGGGTTGAAACTGAATGTGGATGGCTCATGTTTGGGAGGAATCATGAGGGGTGGTGGTGTCCTTCGGGATTGTTGGGGTTTAGATCATATTTCTTTCAGTGCATATTATGGACCAGGAACTTCTATGGCTGCGGAGTTTAGAGCCCTTCTCTCAGGTGTGACTCTTTGCAGGAGGAGAGGACTCCTGGTGATGGAGGTTGAATCTGATTCGGAGGTTCTGGTCAGATCTCTTCAGGGAAAATGTGACATCTCTAGGGATCTGGTGTATATTTATCGAAGGTGAAAAGTGGAGACTAACCAGGGAAGGATGGTCCACCATAGTGTGAGGGAACCAAGTTTGCGGCTGATGCGATGGCTCGTGGGGGCTGGCCAGAGGAGACTTTGATAGTTTATGATAGTCTTAACTCTCTTTCATTCGAGTGTGTTAATGTGATCTAGAAGGACTCACTTGGCCTTCATTATTTCCGTCCTCCGTGACGTGTATCCCCGGTTTTAAGGTTCTCATAATAAAAAATAACTTTCAGACCAGAAGGTCACAAGGGTTTCTAAGGATTGTTTATATCTTGGAAGCCATCTTTTTGGGATGATTAGGCCTATTGAATGGTTTTAGTAAACTGTGATTATAGGCAACTTAGTAAGATATAACCATGAAGATGGTTTTATTTTTTGGCAGAGCCAGCTCACATGGTTGGCCCACAGATACCTAACCATGTGGCCCAATCACGTGGTACATCCCTTCCAACAGGTTTCCATCCTTGGTTGGCTCCCGGTATTGAATACCATGCAGAAAAACCATGAACATGGAAAATTTAGTTTAATTTTTCTATTTTACCCATAACGATCTAATTAAACATTCTATCTTACCTAATCAGATTCCCCACAGGAAAACCACCATTTTTCCCATTTTGGATCATTTCATGTCCGAATATAGGGATCGAGATATATCCTTCATCTAGGATGTTTTTGAGCTTCCATTCACCATGTTGGATGTGTAATGATAAGTACTTACATTAGTCTGAGTTGTTCTTAGGATCTCTTTCTCTTCACTTAGTTATCAAGGTGTCAGTGTTTTTACCTTTTTCTAAAACCTATTCTATTCCATGTTGAATTAAATTATAATATTGGAATACTATAGTTAATCAAGCCTTTTTTGGGAGTTCTATAACTCATAACTCATGTTAGTTGTTTTTTTGAATTGCTATGTTGGGACCACCAATTGAATTGGGTGTCATTTATTGAATTTATATTCCACGATTGTAATAATTAAAACTATATGATCATTATATTTCAAAATATTTTATTAGTTGTTAGTGGTAAAATCCCCAGCTTCATCTATCCCATGTATGGTGTTTTCCATAATTTTTGTTTTGGTGTTTTGATGCATTGGAGCAGTTTTTCAGTTGTTCCTATAATTGACCTATCTAAGGGGTTGATTTCATATAATTAATGGCTTTTTTTAAATATTGAATTGCATAATGGTATGTACCATGTTTTATCAACACATGACCCACATATGGTAAGTGATTAAAATTGATAAATTTATGTTAAATGGATGTTGACATGTATAATGTGTATATGACTTGGCCTTATTTTATATAATTAAATAATAGGTTTCATGTTTATGACACCCCTTACCATGTTAATAGAATGTATCTTGGTGAAAACATATTTTTTAAAATTCCATAAACGGATTTAATGAATAGTTTCATGTTACTTGTCCTTGTCCCACTAAAGAAATTAAATTATTGAACCAAATGGACTTATTTACCAATCATGACAAGATTAAAGGGTTCCATGATCAATTAGCCTTGTAAAACAAATAAATTATAATGGATTGAAACTTATAAACTATATATTAATTCATTATCAATATAGGACTTTCCTAAATTGAGTTTGATTTAGATTCTAGAGGGGATTATTTAAGAACATAAGGACCCCATTTTGAATTCAGTGATACATCTTTCATCGGTTGAGAACCACCTAAAATAGATCCTTGTCTACCATTGGATGCCTGGTATAACACCCTGGGATCCCTCATGTAGTGCTATAGGATGATTTGAATACACTCCTTTGATACAACAATGAAATGTCCATTGCATGGTTAGAACCCATCAGACCGAGTCATTTCATAACCCTATTTTACTTTGGATAAACTACATGGACTCGATAGGCATGTTATTGTGGAATTCATTAGACTATGATCCTAGGATAACTTTTTTACCCATATATAGGATATAATCATTACTAATATGGTGACCCTTGAGGTTTATGTTTCCTTGAATACTACCTTAAAATTTAATTATTAAATATCATTATAAGATTCCTTGTTACATCTCATAACCATCACTATGGCTACCATGTGACACACTATAAATTGCTAAGAATCAAATAATCATCTGGTTACACGTTCAAACAAGAGACTAGGGATGAAGTAGGTCCATGGGTATTTAGTTACATTTTAATTATTATTTTTATATATACATTCTTTTACACTATTACATTTACATTACACACGATGGATGTTATAGACACCATTGGTGGTGGACTTTTGAGATTTATGTCACACCCTGTCTAGGTGATTTCTGGTACATGGGGTAGATAACCTAAATACAACAATTGATAAAGAAAAAAATGGTTAAAAATTTTGATTTCTTAGTATTTATTATTGATCTTGAGATGATTCAAATTTTTTTTTGATTTCATGTATGCTTTTGTGGAACATGTTATGCATGTTGTCTTGTGTCCATGTTTTCTACATTACTAGATACATGGAATATTATCATCATTTGTTTTTGTTCATTTAGTTAATGTTATTTTAGTCACTATTTATGACATGCAATCTGTTTACATATATTTTATCCACTATTTCCCTATGTATATATTCATCCTCTTAGCTATACTCTGGAAATGAGGGAATTGTATCCCCACGAACATACCCTCAACACTCGTTGCTAGTTGAAAGCCTTTGAATTTGGGAATATGAACTTGAGGTCATGTTTCCCACCAAGATCGAGGAACCTATTATATTTCATTTGGGTTTGAGACATCACACATAGATATGACATTATTTACACCATTGGTGGTGTCCTTCTAAGATTTATCTCACACCCTATCTAAGATTCTGTTTGGAACCAAAGGAAACACTATGCATGTAGTTCTTCCAATGGGGCAGATAAGTCTTCTAGAACCTTATTTCATGATGTTTTAGAATGGATCTAGTAGCAGCTGGCTGATATAGAACTTCAAATGATTGGATAGATTTTAAAATATATTTTTTCTATTGTATAGAGCTTGTTTGTATGTTGGTTATGTACCTGGTTTACAATATTTATTACAAAATAATACAAATAATCATCATTTTCAGTATATTATTCCAATTGTTTTAGTTATTATTTATCTTTTATTCCTCTAATATGCATTATATTTATTTACATTACATCATCTATATATTTATTTTTTCATATATTATATGTTATCTTCTAAGGTTTGCACTATTAATGTGGGAATAATATCCCAAAAAACACCCTAGGCCCTCACTACTAGATGGAAGCCTCTGGAATTCAGGGAGGCTCGCATGAGCCCTTGTGTCTCAATAGGCCAAGGGAACCTCCTATATAGAATTCTGGCGTAGGACTTCATAATATCAGGATCCGCTGTTTCCAATATAATTTCCATGTACTATATAAATTTTTTTCTTCATTCTTTTAATCATAAACACATTCTTAATGTATTCTTATCCCTATATAATAAATATATATAGATATATATATATTCCAATTCAACATAAAAATATCATTTTGATTACATTAGTTCATAGAAAATTGGAATGATGGGTTTCCAATGAAGAAAAGATCATTTGAGAAATCCTTTATGAAAATAACCCTTTCACTTTACTTAACAACACAGGATTACCTCTTATAGGTAAAATTATTTGGGAAATTTTACATGGAACATTTCTTAAAGAATATAAACTTTCCATTTTGAAGTAGCATTTTTGTATTAAAAATATTACATTTATAAAAGAAATCATTATAATGGAATTGAACCGTGAAATATTCTAAAGGTGCTTCAAAGAAAATATTATTCATTTTAGTGGGGAAATCATCTCATTCTGTATAAGTCTAAAAGATTTATTTTATACTTTCATTAAATGTTAAATAGTACCTCATTCTAAAATATATAAAAAATATCCTCTCAAACAAATTTTTTTAAAAATAAAACATTTTTTAAAAAGTCTTTATATAATAATTGGAGAATTGTAAAATCCATTTGAAAATTGATTTATAAAATATTACAATGGAAGAAAAAGAATATTTAATGTGAATCATTAAAAGGGGATTTTTATATGAAATTTCATTAACTTGATTCTTAAACGTCACATATGTAATTTGTATTCTAGAATAGCAAGATAATTTTATTTTTATTTTTTATAAAAAAAAATTTCAGGTTCATTATACCATTTATTTTATTTATTGAATTTATAATTATATTTACTTAATCAATTTAAATCACATGAGGTGATTTTGATGATATTTTAGTTTTACATATAAATTGTCCTTTGTATTTTGAAAACGGTCAAATTTATCATTACTCCACCATCACCAGAATAATAGTAATTTCATTAAATCACGTTATACAACATTTATATATCAAATTCCAAACAAAAAATTGGGTCACATAAAATATATTACGTTACAATAATGGAGACAACATGTCAAACATACACATAAGAAATGTTTACATTTTTCAAGACAATTATGGAAATAAGGTAAGTACTATTTATTCATTATATAATTATTATAATATCATAAATATTATATTAATTTCATAAAAAGACTTATATATTTTATCCAAGTCATATGGTGATGATAAATAAATCACATTGCTTTATAGAGGTGGTAGTCCTCGCTTACACACCAATAACGTTATCATTATTCAATGATGTAGTAGTATTCCCTAAAAAATTATGAATTACTCTCCCATTTAATGGAGGTTGGTGTAACTGCCTAGGAATTTGTGATTTTTATTCAAATTATTCTCATATTTTTATATTCTACATTAAAAACGTTCTAAGGCTTATATAATATGAAATTACTATATATGGATTGTATTTCATAAAAAACCATGGTATTGTTTTGTTAAACATATTACATAGAATAACATGTGTATGAAGACCCTACTTTTCTAACATTACTATTTTATTATTTTAAATATAAACAATAAAATCTAATATTAAATCCTTGATAAAAAGGGTTAGTATATTGGGGAAATTTATAGAAAATATAACCTTTACATAATAAAAAATATTTATTTCCTTCTCCTCTAGCTTCCTAGTGATACTTTTTTCCTTTTAGTATAAGTAATAACAAGAGGATATATATCAAAGAAAGGGGTGAGATAAAATCATAACATGAGGATACATAATAACATGAATTACCATACAATAAGGTGAGAATAATCATAATTATACTAAAATAAGAATAATGTAATCATTATAATCCTGAATGAAAACATTTGATAATTGAATGGATTATGGAAATTCATAAAAATGAAACATAATGTATTGTAGGTCAACAACAACACATTGTTTTTAACAATGCTAGCATAATCTTCTTGCATAACATATGTGCCCCGTCATAACATCATCATTGCAAAGAATTCATTCATCATGTTCATGCATCTTCCACATTGTATAGTGAGATACATCACATTACCCATTGCATTGTATTTCAATATAATTCTTATTGCATCAATAAAATCATAATATTTACATAATTATTCTTCCCTATAAGTAATATATCAATCATGTTCATAAAATAACCCCCGGAATGGAATGGGAATCATGATAATTTTATAACATATATAATGTTAAATAAAATATTATTTTATAATTAAAAATGTAATAACATACATTCTATAAGAATCTTAAATCTTTATTGATTAAGAATCAATCTCAAGAAAAGTAAAACATGTCTTTTTAGAAAGAGGGGTTCTTTTGTAAAAAATATTTGAAATTTTCATTAAATAATATTGGAAACCTGTATATCATAAAATTTTAAGGGTAAAAAAAATGAAATTATATTTGAGGCATATTAAGGGTCATCCAAAATGAATTTTTTCATGAATGATGTTAATCCAATGAATGCAAATTAGGTTCAATAATCCACTTTTCTTATGGAAGAATGATTTCAACACATTAAAATTATAGAAAATAAAATTATATTAATTAATTAATAAATCAATAAAAAATTATTAATGTATTTAATTTCTTATAATTTTATAAATTTAATTTTTTTCCATTTGGATGAGTAATAATGTTTAATTTCATCGCTCGTTAATGTACGTCTTCTTGGTTTACACGTTCAGATATATTTTATATGTGAATAGAAGTAAATATAAAATGGGGATAATAATACATATTTGATATTATATATTAATAATGAAATGAATTTATTTTATTTGTCTTATATATCATTTTTATGGTACGAGGATAAAACATTAGATAATATGTTAAAGATAATTATTTAACATTATTTGGATTTTTTCAACCCAATGAACTCGTTTTGTTATATTATTTAGTATAATGAATATAATTTGGTTATAGAACATTTTATTTAATAAAATAGATTTTGAAATGTGTTTCTACCATTATATTGTTTTTTAGCTTCTGTTAAGGTGGTAGTGAAAAATGAAATCACATCTTCCATGATGGTTGTAACTCAAAACATCGGGATAGATATTCTCATTATTATAATATAATGAAAAATAATGGGATTTAATGAAGAATTATTCCACTAAAATAATAAAACTCATGTATATAAAAGATATTGGAGTTGTAATTCGACATGAAATAGTGGAGGTATGTATAGAATTTGAAAGTAAATGAAATTTCAATGAAATTAAAAAACCAAAGAAAGGGAATTTTACCCCATGATTTTATTCCCCCTGAGAACCCCCATTGGGACAAGGGTTTGGTATGTTTATGAGACCACAATATCTAAGATGTGGGATAGAGTATACAAAAATGTACTGTTCATAAATTGGAAAATATTCATGGCTTGTATGGTGTTATTAGAAGTGGTGGTTAACAGTGGTATTTATACTAGAGGATAGGGGTGATTTCTCAATATTAGATTAATTAGTTAATTATTTTTTCTCATGAATATGAATAATTTTATCCTCATTAAAAATTATAAAAAAATAATGAATTATATTTTAGGATTTTGGGCTTACATCAGTATTATATAAACTATGACAAAAAATACATGTATTTTTCTTTTTTTGTAAATGATTGTATTTTACTACTAATCAAAAATGCATGTATTTTATAAAAATATATAAAACATACACTATTTTTTTTAATTATAGAATTAAAAAGGAACACAATCTTATGAAAATAATTTTATAAATATGATAAATTTAATTTTTAATTTTAATCATCATTTACTTAATAAATAATAAATTTAAATTTATAACTACGTTTATAACACATTGAAAATTTAATTAAGGCTCATAAATTTATATTATAATAATTATGAAAAAAAAATTATTTTTGAATATTGTTTATGAAAATAAATATTCTATAAAATAATTATATGTTTTAAAAAATTATACATTAAAAATTTATGTTTTATAAAAACATTTATCACTTAATTAATAATTTTCCAATTTTTTATTTACATATACTATTTTATAATAATATCATATAAGAATTAATAAGAATCATAAATTTTCATTATACTATCATAGATGTGGTTACTACATTATTGTCCAAATTACAATTCCTAATGATGAAGACATTCTTCCAAGGGTCTAGTCACTATTCCATCAAGACAAGCTTCTTAATTTATAGAAATACCTATTGTTTAATTCATTATTAATTTATAACGTTTTAATTGGGTTCTCAATGTTATTTTATGTTTTTTTATACAATATAAAATAATTATATGATGGGAATTTCCATTTTTACAATTTTTTTTTCATTATGCCCCCTTATGAAATTTCACCCTTAAAATTTCATTTCACCTAAATGGTGAAGACAAGTGAGTGTGCGTATCCTTTATCAGTTCCTCCAATTTCCTTGTTGCCTCTATTTACTTATGGTTTTTACACATTACATTGATCATGAGATTAGTCTTGTTGCATAGAAAATTATCTATATGGTCCATGACCATCAGTATATTCTCCCTGTAAGAGAAATCGCATTCCAACTTTACCACCTTTGGATTTAATACTTTTGCGGGATCTAGTAAGTACTTATGAAATCAGGATACATAGTATACATCATTTACTTGAGGAATAATAGATGAATATCCAATCAATAAGACACAAATCATACACAATGAAGAATCCCGAGGGGTCTGATTTACCTAGGTTATAACTATCTGTTATTCCCAAATCTCATGACCCTCTTCTATGGAGATATGATAAAAAATACCATGTCTCCAGCCTTAAACTCTTTGGTTTCATTAAAGATGATCTACATAGATATTCGGTCGACAATTGAATGCCTAGATGTTATAATGAATTGGATTCACCCTTTATGCTATTTCATCGACCATTTTCTAACATGGCATCTTACATTCACTAAATTCAACATAATAAATAATATTTTTCATCTTTTCCCATAAATAGATTCCTATTGAGTCATTTGGAATCCTAAGTAGAAATTATTTTTGTAAGAGAAGCCAACCTAAGGATGATGTTGGTCTTATCATCCTTTAATGATCATAGAATATATAATCACCATGTCTCCAAATTTATAAATTTTTTACATAGATTTGATGGAAGATTGAGGATGATAAGGCGTACTAATGTTCAGATCTGTGTTTAGAGAATTATGTAGACATTTTTAGAACATAGAGGTGAATATCATATCTCAATTAGATGATAGTGACACTCCATGAACCCTTGACACTTCTATAATATATATATGTGAAACGATATCTAGTGATAAGTAATCTATAATTTATAAAAAGTGATCTATATTTGTATGATGATACACAAAAATCCATTAAAAATTATTTCAAATAAAATTCATCGTATTTCCAGTGACAAAGTCCTAAGAGATGTTTTTTCATTTTCATGTTGATACAGGTAGGTGTTAGATCACCCCCTTTGAAGTATTTCTTTCATCCTTTACTTAATAACAAACTAGGAACATTTTTGAAAACTTACCGATCTCCATCATCATATTGTTCCACTACTAGTTCTCTCTGATATCTCAATATATCTTTGTGCTATGTGGATAAAGATATAAGTTTGATATATGTGTTTAATTTAAAAGAACGTTCTTTTTCTCTATATAATATGGTACACAATTATATTAAGAAAATCCTAAAATTATTTCTCATAAATTTTAAACTCTATGAATTTCCCCATTCTCATTGCTTCCACCATCTTATGAATTTCATCATCATATCATTGATCTATATTCAGTTTTTCTATTAGGTATGGTTGAGTAAGAAATTTTAAAGGATTGGTGATATCCCTTCTATAATTATTCTTAATTCCATAATTTAAAAATGTAATATGATTGGGTCCTTCTCAATTCTCAACATTGATAATGTTGTAGGATCCATTCTACAAAGAGCATCCACCACATTAATTTATTTTCTAGAATGGTAGTGGTTTGATAATTCATAATTCATGATGAGCTCAAACCACTATAACTAGAACATAATATGATCCTTCCATGTAAATATTTATTTGGGACTCTTATGATTATCATATATTTCGAACTTCTTCCCATAGAGATAAGGCCACCAAATTCTGAATTAAAAGATCATTGATGCCAACTAAATATCCTATGTGGGATAGTTATTAGCATACATTTTAAACTACCTTTTAGTTTAGGCAATAAATTTATACTTTTTAATCACCACAAACAATTTTTCCTTTTAGGAAGAATAGTTGTATACCAAAAACATTTCCCCACTTTTAGGAAATATGAGTTTTGTCACAGTGATAAGCCTCATTCTCAAGTCCTTAAAGCAGTTTTATCTATTCACTAGTATAGTCATACTTATATCCATTTAAAGCCATTTTGTTATTAGGTTTGATAATTGGGAAAAATTTTAAATAACTCAAGTAATATCCTACTAGCCCAATGAAACTACAGATCTCCATTATAGATATTTTCCTTTTCCACAATTTGATTTCCTTTTTCATAGAACGATCAACATATATTTCATTATATGTGATATCATTCCTTATGAATGATATATACTCCATATATAAATTAAACATACAATATATTTCATAAGTTTTATCCCTTCATAATATTCATAGAACAATATTAAAATTCATCAATATCTTCATTTCTCTTGGAGTACATCAGAATATCATCAATAACTACTACAAAAAAAATTCAGGTAATCTCTAAAGACATTATTAATTAATTACATGAAAATTTATGTAGAATTATCATGTTTTAAGAGAATCAATATGTAATCATTTTTTACATACCTCATTCTAATGATAGTGATGGTAATATATTCATTTCTCACCATTAATTGGTGATACCTTGATTGAAGGTCCTCCTTAATGAAATAATTTTCACCATGTAGTTGATCTAACAATTCATATATCCATGGAATGGTATAATTTTTCATTATAATGATTTTTTTGAGATCATGATAATCAATGTAGAGGTTCATTGATCAATAACTATTCTTGATGAAGATGACTAGTTCACCCCATGATAACGCACTCCGATATGTAAAACTAGTTTATATATTATCTTGTAACTACGTCATATATTAATCTAACTAAACAGTATCCATTATATAACTTCTCTTTGATATCAATATATATCTATGAATAAGTCCAATTGAGATATCAAAATGTTTTTCATGATGAAGTCCCTTCAATTCATTTGGGAACAGATTAGTGTAGTCCCCCAGAATGGTCATGTATTTGAGAAAGATTCTCTCCTTTGTCACAGTCATTTGACAGAGACAATCATAATAATAAGATAACTATATCCACACATGAGATGATTTCTCTAAATAATTTTTATCCCCCCTAATAGTTTTACAAAACTGGGGGATTCCATGGGACATGATGAGTGTTCTACCTTTCCCAACAGCAGATATTGGATTAGTATAAATATTTCCATTCTATGCCTAATATAACAACATACTCTATAGACATATATAATTCCAAATTTTATAGAATATTTTTCCAATAGAATTTAACTAGGGTAGGGTTATAAAAAATGGATGAGATATGATCCATGTTTTCATTCCTAACCCATAACTCAACCTTAATATTTTGAGGTGTTGTTTGAATAGTTCTACTAATCAATCGAAATATAAATTAATGAATAGAGAAAGAATGAATTATTACATTCTCTATTTTTTAATAAAAACTAGTAAAACAATTATGGCATTATTTAAGTGATACACTTCAGTTGTAGCAATAGAAAAATATTTACCTATCTCATTTGGATTTGGTGGCTGCTGACACTGATTACCCTTGAAGACTCAAGGTTTAGTGTACTGTCTTTAATAGTTCCCTTACTACCTATAGTTAAATAATTGTACCATGGTTGGTTTTATCATTCCCCCACCACATTGTACAAATTCATCATTTTTATTCTACATTCTTGATCTAGGTGGCTTTCTCTCCCACACATGAATCATTTCCCTATCCCTTTGAAACAATTCCTATAAATCATATTCCTTAATTTTTGGCATTATTGTGGTTGGGTTTTCATTCCACCATATCCATTATATCCACAAACATGAAAATCTATCTTTCATTTCTTATCACCAAATACATGAAACCACTCTCCACACTCCATCTCTAATTTGAGATAACATATAACAACTCCTTCATTACTCCTAATGTCTATAATTTATGGACCCTTTATAAGGTGTGGTTTTAAACCACTGTATATTATTGATATTCTTATGTTATTATTTATAAGAAAACAAGAGTTGTAACTTTCAATCCAGGAGAACATTTTTTCACATGAAGTGACATATTCACATTCTTTTTTATTCATTTCTATGAGTAATCAATCCATATTTTCATAATTATTTAGAGGTAAATAATTATTAAAAAATATCTTCTTACTGTATTTCAAATTCATCTCTTCAATTTCATCCAACAACATGTTGTTATTCATTTATACCCACCATTGGTTGAACTCTCTAACAAAATAATAAATGGATAGAAACATCTTTTCTATCATAGAATAGTAAAGAACAAACACGATCATATCCATATAGTTGACCCATTATTCCATTACTATTGAATTTCAATATCTAATAAATATATGTGTTCATTGGAGAAAAAACTCAATATCTATTTTCCCCCTCTTAGGTGAATGAGGATGTTACCCATTATTCATGTTATTGGTCATGACCTAATTGGACTAGGTAGTAATCACCATGAAAATTTTAATCCCACCCCCAAGGAATTGGGGATGTCATTCAAGAAATCCTTACATTGTAATTCACATGGTTTGTTATAATTGTTTCTCCTCTTTCCTGCCATATTCGAAAATAGAAAAGGATTTAAAATATATATGGTAACAAGTAATGAATAAATAATTTAATCATTTGTGTAGTTAACTTTAAACACATATATATCATGTGGAATCTTTTTGTTTATCATTTTTTCAAACAATGATTCAGGGGTCATTATATATAACTAGTCTAATAAAAATTTGTTTCACTAATGGTGTTTTAACTAATTTTTTAAATTAACTAATGTGTGTTGTGATACCATGTATAATGACCATACTTTCCATACATTACAATTACATCGTTTTAATGATAAATCATACAATCACATTAAGAAACCTAGATATAATGGTATATTATATTTGGAAAATAAGGAAAACCATAAAAATAACATATTGAAACATAATATTTATTTAATGTTTTATCCTCTATCTTCTATGTAGACTTAGTTTTCTCCTTAGTACAAGTAACTACCTGAGGATATACTACAAAGAAAGGGGTGATCCAAATTCCCATCAAGATGATATATAAGAACATGAATCAATATAGGATGAGGTGAGAATGATAATCATCATCATAAAATAATATTATCATCATCATAATCATAATAAAAGTCATTATATCATGTCGTGTTATATATAAATGTATAAAAATGAAACATCATGTCTTAATGGTAAACTTCCACACATAGTTGTGAAAAAATGTATCATCATGTTCACATAAACCAATTGATAATCATCACATCATCACCATTGTATAAAATATAGGATATGGTTCACTCAACTTTCACATTATATCATGAGATAAATTACATTAACCATTGAATTTGAGTGATATATAATCCTAGGAGCACCTGTCACATAATAACATTAACTTCGTCATGGTTTCCCTTTAGAATGTATATCATCCATAGTTATAAGGAATGGGTTACATGATAATTAAATAATTATTACATTTATGAATAGACCTTGTGGTTCTAAAAAAGGAAAATGTAATATAATTTTTTTATAATAATCATTAATCTTGAGTGACGAAGAATCAATCTCCAGAGAAGTAAAACAAGTGATTTTTTAGAGTAGAGTCCTTTTGGAAAAAATATTTGATTCCTTAATAAAATAATTCTATAAACTTTTATATCTAATAAATGAAAAGTTATGAACAGTGAAATTATTTTTTTGGAATATCAAATATCATCCACATTTAAATTTTTCATGATAGAGGACTAACCTGAAGAGTTGAAATTTGTTTTGAGAATCACTATACCTTATGTCTGAATGTATTATTCACATTAATATACTAGATAATCATATGAAATTATTTAATATTAATAAATAAAGAGAATATAATTTTTTTTTATTATAATTCTAAATTTTTTGATTTATAATTATATTAGTTATAATGATCAATTTCATCATTTATGGACATTGATTTTCTTCTTTTTCAAGATAAGTTTGTTTGTATACAAGAATGCGAGTTCACATAAAATGGGTATAATTATCCAGAATTGATATTTTATATTATTAATGAACTTATATAATTTTAATTGGTCTTATATATTATTTGGATATATGTTTTGGATATGAAGCATTGGATAAAATCTACATTAAAATATTTTAGATTTATTTGTCAGGTTTTTTTCACAACGAACTCATTTTGTTTTACTAATAAATATTTGTTAAGAAATTTATAGAAAATAAAAACTAATAATAACCTACATTATAGAATTTTTTTAAACAATTATAATTGTTTAATGAACATCCTAGAATTCTATACAGAATTATTGAAATACATCATCCATAAAATTTGTAGATAACATATAAATGTTTTATTTTTAGAATAAAAGGAAAATGCAATCGATTTTAATAAGAATTGTTAAATAAATATAATAAAATTACAGTATTTAAAATATAATTTTGTTATCATTACACATGGATATGTAGATGTGATGATAGGATAATAAAATAGATTTAATTGGAATGAAATTAAAATAAAATGAAATAGGTTTCTACCTCATGATTTTATCCTCTTTGCAAACCACTAAAGGGAACATTGTTCACTATATTGATGAGACCAGTGGCTCCTTTTCATGGAGGATGGTCTTGGGAAGAGTATTGTGTATAATTTTTCGATATTCAAGGATTATAATGTGTGATTATAAGATGTGGTGAGAGGTAGTATTTATATAGGAGGAGAGGGGTGTTTCCTCATAATTTTATTTAATTGTTTATTATTTGAGATCTTTATTAGGAATACTTTTTACCTTATCATGAAATATATTTATATAATGAAGGAAAATTTATATTTTGGGAACGAATCATCCTTACATAAATAATGATAAAAATTCATATATTTAGATTTTTTGTAAATTACCATGTTTAACTATTAAAAAAATTAATGTATTTTAGAAAAATGGAAGAAAAATTCACCCAAAACATTTTCTATCATGGATAATTTAAAAGTGAAAATATTTTATGAAACTAATTTTGTAAGTAAGAGTAATTCAATTTTTAATTAAAATCCCATTTACATGAAAAATACCAACATTAAAAATTTATGTAATTTTATAACACTTTGAAGAATTAATTGAGATCTCCAAATATTATCTTATAATAATATAAAAATAAAATTTTAAATAATGAATGTAATTTATTAAAATAATTTTTTTATATATTGTTATTAATTATAATATAATAAATATAATTTTTTATTTTATAATAATAACACAACTTAATTAATTAATTTTATAATGATTATTTACATATACAGTGAAATAATTATGTCATATTATCATTTATAAGATGTCCAAATTTTATTTATACATTCATATATGATGTTAGTATTCTAATGGCCCAATTACAATTCCTAATGGTAATGTTAATATTTATAGGGATATGTTAGTATTCAATTGGCATAATTTACTTAATATCTAGGAATACCTATTATTTCATTAATTCTTAATTTATAATGTTTATATTGCATTATCAGGGTCATTTTATGTTCATTTAACTGTATTCCATAATTTGAAGACGGTAATTTCCTTTCATAATAGTTTTGGATATTTTGTTGTGGTACATGAAACACTTTAATTTTCTTGTGACACACACACAATTTAGTTTTCCAATAGCTTATATTACATTCAAGGTTGTGTTTTACGTAAACTATTTACACTATAAACATTGTTATTATAATATTATTATTGTAACCTCTTATCCATTGTAAAGGAAATAATCAATAATATTATCTAATGTGTGAAAATTTTATTTACACATGTATATAAAATTTTTCCTTTGGTTATTAATTTGTTAGAAATGAAGGAAACAAATATTTTAAATTAAGGAAATTCTTTTTCTGGGAAAAATATTCATCTTTATAATGATAAATTAAAAATATATATTCATGAATTTTTTTAATGAAATTTATGTTTCAAATTTGACTGTTCTATGATAGAAATGGAATATGGTTTGAGTGTTTTGTCAATCATATTTAGATGTTCATTAATTTTTTCATATCATGCGCACATGTAGAGTTATTGTGTGCAAGTGTAGTGTTATGCTTCCGAAAGGCTTTTGAATATCTGATTTGTGTGATTATTGCATAAAGTTCATCAATTTAGGACCTCGAAGCATGTAGTGTCTCATAAATAATACAGACAAAGAATATAATGAAAATATATTGAAGCAATCTCCAAGTCAATAAAGTCAGATAGACGTCTCCGAAGGCATTGGGCTTGTGGCAGTCGATGGAAGTGATCCGAGAGATGTAACAAGATATCTCTAAAACATTGTAAAGGCAGTGTTCCAATAATAGATTGAATGTGGCCAAACCTTGTAATCCACAAACTAGTTAATATTAGTTGAATTGGTTCGACCGACACACTTCCGGCTTATGTTCTTTGGATGTATCCCTTTGCTGTTAACAAAGTAAATTTTTTTGTCTTCTTCTTTTTTTAATATTTATGATAAATTAAACATTTTTTAAAAAAACATTGAAAAAAACCATAATTATAAAAAGAAAAAGTTGACATCCTGATTCACCCCTCCCCTCTCAGGGTGTTCTAGGGTCCTACAAGTTGTATCAGAGGCTGGTTACTGGTGTTTGATCTCTCTTATTCCGACATAGAGAATTCAACAAATGTTAGGGGAGTCCCCTTCTTTGATGGAATTAATTTTTAGATCTAAAATAATAGAATGATATCTCATCTAATATCTCAAGAAATAAAAGTCCTATTTTCTACTTTTCAAGGAATACAAGTCACTGATCCAACAAGGATGGCTGTAACTGATAGAGACATGCAAATTCTTGATGTAGATGAGAAAATGTATAATACTCTCACCACAACCCTTTCTGATTAGATCTACCTACATTTGATGAGTTTCACCTTAATAAATTATATTCTGGAAGAAATTGAAATTATTTACGGATGAAATATAAAAGTTATGAAGGTGAAACTAAATGTCCTGCACTATATGTTTGCCGATCTAAAGATGCATCCTAATAAGAATTAAACTCATTCTTTATTTGAATTATTGATGTGGTTAGAGTAATTTGATGTATAGGAGAAGAAATAAAATACATTTATATTTTCAATACAATATGGAGAAGACATACACACCAATAAAATTCAAAGGTGTCAGCCCTTTAGAAAATATATATATCCAAACATTCTCTTGATGATCTACTGAAGAGTCAGGTGGCATATGAAATGAGAGTAAAGTCAGAATATGTTATGAATATAGACCACCTAGAAATTAAATTCAAAGCCCTGAAATAACAAAAATTTCTAAATATTGAAGTTGTGATTTCACGAAAAAAAAATTCACTCATTTCCAAGACGTTCTAGAAAGTAAAAGGGAAATTCAAAGGGAAGTTACCTCTAGCTTGCTTTCCTTGTGGTAATGTTGGGAACTATAAGACCCTGAGATTTTATGAGAAATATTATTTTTAATTTATTTTATTTGTCGTGTTGTATGGTACACAAATATTATCATGCGCTATATGTAACCCCGCATTATCTTGTAGTATATGAAAGCACTATTTTTGGCTTATGTTGCACACAAAAGAGACCTTCCTCGATAGCGTGTGTTGTACGCAATACCGAGTATCACTAAACAATGATATGTTATTATAATATTATGAACTAGACATTATGAAGAGTATTAACAAAATATTTAATTTTATAACATTATAATTCATCTTACACATTTTATAGAATTAAATATAAAAACAAAATCAATTTTTTCGATAAAATAAATATTTTTTCAAGAAATGCAGTTTTATCGACTTTTGATGGAGCATCCATTTTAAATATAATTTCTGACAAGTTTATAAGTTCATTTTTACAAAATAAACTTTTTTTTTATGAATTAGGGTATAAAATGTTACATTCGGTAAATTTTTGATACTTTCCTGATAACCTTCATATTTTGATGAATATTAAAAATACGCTAAAATTTAATTAAAAACAACTTTTTTCATTGAAATAAGTTATATGGTTAAATTATAATATTGAATTGTCTTACAGTATAAATAGAATATATATTTACCATTTAATATAATTTAAGTCATTATCATTAATTTTACATGAAATTCATAGATAAAAACATTTCAATCTTTTTCTACGTTTTAACTTTTAAAACCCATTTTCTTAATAATATGATTAATTTTAAATTAATTACTACAACTTCCATGTTTTCAATTCTGAAAAATGAAATCCATATTTGGAATCCGTAGATCTAAATTATATTAATAGGATATTTTTTATTTGTAGACATTATGAATAGTAACTACGGTAAATTTTATTTACTACAGTTAAAGGTAAATCGGGTAATCATGGGTAAAAATAAGATTATAAAATTACTCTAACACATTCTAAAACTCTATTGGATGAATAAAAATCGACCCTTATCACCTGAAGGTCACACTAGATTCATTTCATGATCTTTTTACCATTAAAATGATGTAATTATTATTAAATTCAAAGAAAGTGACAACATGTCACTCTCTTATATCTAATAAGTGTAATAATTTTAATTTAGTGATAAAATCATAAATCCTCGAATATAAATTATCTCCAAAAATCTAATAAAATTATCTACATCATGAGAATTTATTTATAATTTTTAGGGATTAAATAATAGTCATTAATAGTGACACAATAGTGATGCAGAAATTGTTTATTTAGTGAAAAATCAATAATATAGTTTTTACTCAACTAATAGTGACCATAAAAGGAACAACAACCTGACCAAAAGTTATTGGTCATGAACATGTAAACCATAATAATCCAATGGTTGAATATTTGACCATTTAAATCCTTATAAAAGATATTATGACACTTATATTATTTTATTTTAAATGATGTCAAATTTGTCTCCTTCATAATTTAATATAACCATTTAAATGTTTTGATTTTAATATGATAAATTCGAGTAAAAGTATTATAATGAAATTTAATAGATTTATCTTTACATAGGATTTTATTTTGAATTTTTATGCAACATATAGATATATTAAATAATTATACAACAATGTTGAAGTAATTATTTTATTAAGAGAAATATCAAATATATGGTTTAAAAAATATTAATATAAATAATATATGGACTATTTAATGTTCTACACTATTTTTATAGATGAATATAACATTTTAGGAATCTATTAAAATATTTGGATTGAATATATCTTCTCTGTGTATTCTATTTAAATTAAAATAATTGAATACTATCAAAATTGACAGTATTGATTTTTTTATAAAAATACCATATTATTAAATTGTTTAAAAATCAAAAATATTATTAAAAATCAAAAAATAAAAATTATATGGTCTAAAATGTAATAATTTATCTAATTACGGAAAATTCACAACACATAAGTTAGTATTTATAACAATTTAAAAATTAGAATTTTATGACCACAAATAAATTTAAACAGATTAAATAAGGATAAATCATATTGATAAGGTTTAAAATAAACTCCAAACATTCCTAAATTTTATTTTTTGTTGCTCTTACAACTCTATCTCATCTCATATTCGAATGTGACTCATTTTGGTTGTTTTTATGTGGGTTTTGAATTTATTATAAATTAATATTTCTTATGTTTCCAAAGGTGCCCCTCTCCTCCATTATAAAAGGGCACCTCCTACCTCTCCTTCCAACACAACATTGAGCCTTCAAACTCGGCCAAAATATTCCAATTTATCTTTTAAACTTCACTGAAAACATACTAGAGGTCCTGGTCTTCTTCAATTTCAATATTTAGTTCCCTAAGAGGAAGTTTAAAGGAGGCACTTCAATGAATATATAATACATTCTACCGATTCTTCCATGTTTATTTCTTCTTTTACTTCCACTTCTATAGTTATTTAATTATAAAGTAATAACATTAGTATTACTTATATACTGATATGTTATTATAAATATGAAACCACCCCATTTCACCTTATATCCATCCTACGGAAAACGAAATTACAGTGCATGCATATGTACGGAATACTGTCTCCACACCGTGGCGTAATCTATTTTTCCACCACCACCATACTTGGATGGGTATAAGGGTTTAAAGAATAACAATATTTGATTATTATAACATTATACTAATTTTGACATATTATATCATCCACTCTAATTCAATTCAATAATTATGGTAACGATATCATCGCTCGTGCGTACATACGGACTACCGTCTCCACGATGCGATGAGATTCATTCTCCATGTTAACCATCCAAGAATGATTATAAAGTATATATAATAAGTAATAATGAAACATATGTCATAATAAATATATTGTATTTATGTATATAAATATAATTCCTTTACTTCAATTCAATTTAATAAGGAAACAAAAATATCGTTCATGTGTACGTACGGTCAACCGCCTCCATGAATGGTGTATTTCGATCCATTTATCAATATATTATATATATTTATAGTATTAATATATATTATATATAAATCATGTTTTACATTATGGAATTAAGTAATCATGATTTAATTAATTATATGAATAATTACAAGTCAAAACACATATGACAAATGAAATGATTTTACCCAAAATGATGCATTAACATGGAATTGACAAATGAACGGGTAATATAAAGTTGTAGGTGAATAATATATGATATTATAAATATTATTATTGTTCTTTTACAAGTTAATAATATGTCTAAACCCACTATACAAGAGTCTCAGAAACATACGGACGAAATTGGACATAAGGTAATGGATAATTATTTCAATCTCGTTCTTAAAAGAGATTGTTTATTTAAAAGTATTTACTGGGGTTATATTTTTTCATCCAAGTCCTTAAAAATGTTTTTCATAAACTTTTTAATATTCATACAGGTATTTTTTAAGTCATTTTACCTCTCTTTGACTTTTACATTGTGTTATGGAAAGAATCATTCTTTTTTTTACCATACGAGGAACATTTTGACTTTTCTGGCAAAAGTACGAGGAGATTGTTTTTTAACATATACTGTATGAATGGATTTTTATGGATTCATAAAAACTTATTCCCATGAAGATTCCTCTATACGATTTCATGATTATTTTCAGAAAAAATACCTTTTTTTAAATTTCATTGCATTTTGTGAAAATAAACTGATTTTGAAGAAGAAAGGATATTTTCCTCAAGAATTAATTTCAACTGTTTTATCAAAACTACTTTCCATATAAGATGAAATTATTTAGTATGTTTATGTTTCAAGTATAATGTATCTATTATTTACATGGTTAGATTTTTCTAGTGATGAAATTATATCCATTTGTTATATATGGATTATGTTATAATGGGATGATGTTTATGAAACCCATTTTATTCTCTGGGTTATAATGAATTATTTATGTTTATTTTGTGGGGCAAGTAAGAATGATTTCATTATGAGATAGGTGGGACATATATCTCCCTCCAATGCATTGGGTAAAGATTTATATCTAATGAGATAGATATGGCTGGAATGACAAGTTAATCCGGTTCAGTGATACAGGACTGGAACAAGTACTGAACTCGATTCAGTTAGGGACTTTGTCAACTAAGATGGACTTGGCAGCAATGCCTTTTCTACAATGGAAATCATATCATGTGATTAATAGTTTTCCACAATTACATGTTTTATTACCATGCTATTTAATCATGATTAATGTTCCTTTATGATATATGCCTTATGTACTCCCATGATTTATTTCTCAAGATTTTGATGTTTAAACATTATGTTCATGTTCTTTTAAGTTCAAATGTATATGATTTGTTTTATTTTCTCCATGCTTACCCATACTGAGCATTTGAGCTCTCCCTTTATATGTTTTCTTTTCCCTAGGATTTATAGAAAGGTTTTAGGTAAGAAAACAAAAGGGGAAGATCTTGATGGGAGATGTTGAAGATCTTTCACCATGATTAGATGATTATGTTTCAAGTTTCCAAAGACACTAAACTATTACAGTCCTTGAGTGTTGGTTCTTGTTTTTTATTAATTATTCCGTAAAAGTAATGTAATGTCCATGTACGTCGTGCTTTGGTCCCTATAGTTGGTATCATAGGAAAGGATTAGTTAACCTTTAGAAACTAGGATGTGAAAACATTAGTGAGATCCCTAGATGATATTTCTAAGGAATGTCTAAGGATATCCCCAAGGATATGTATAAGTATAGGTTATAGTCCTAGAATTACGGTAACAATATTAGAATAAGACCTATGATGTTATATATTGAAGGTACTCCCCCTTTATTATGTTTTTTCCCTAGCATGATATTTTCCTCTCACGGTATTCTTTTTGGGGTTTAGACGATGGCTAAACCTATAGGAACCATGTTGATCAATATAATGGACAATGCAATGATTTTCCTCTTGAACCAACCAATGTAATGGGATATGGAGTGAAAAGTATTATTGTTATACTTACACAAGATATGAATCATTTTGTATTACCAAATGAGCAGAGAAGGGAACAATATTCTATTTAGTCCTTCATAAGGCAACTCCCACCTTCTTTCAGTGGGTCTTCTAATCCACTTGTTGCTGAATAATGGAGCAGTACCATTGAAAAGATATTTTCCATACTTTGTTTTTTAGAACATGAAGAATTCATTTTTGCTGTTTACTGTTTAGAAGGTGAAGTAGACCAGTGGTGGGCTCTATTTAAGAATACAAGTCCCCAAGATGAAATTTAACCAATGAGTTGGGACAAGTTCAAGAACTTGTTTTTTAAGTACTTCCCTCATATTCTTCAAAAAAGGATGGAAGATGAATTCCTCGAGCTTAAGAAAAAGTATGAATAATTGGTTGGTACATACAAGACCAATTTTACAAGGCTTGCAAGGTATGTATTTGGCTTTATCATCCTACCTGAATGTAAAGTTGATTGATTCTTCATTGGCTTAAAACCAAGTCTTCAAAGGGAATTAGCTATAAGAGACTTCAGTACCTGTGAAGAAATTGTGCGTTGTGATATCAAGGTAGAACTGTAAGTTGGTGTTACATATCCATCTCATGGTTTTGACAAAAAATGAAAGATGGAGTACAAGGAAAAATATCAGAACAATGGTGAAAAGAAGGTGAATGTTTCTTTATGCTCAAAGTGTGGAAAGAAGCGTGGTGGAGATTGTCTAAAAGGTACTAAAAATGTTTCAAGTGTGGAAAATAAGGTCATCAAGTAGTAGAGTTCCTATGTAATGGGAAAAAATATTCTAATGACGTGAATATAGAAAATACTACAGATAACGCTCCACCAACACTTCAATGCGTCAAGTGCAATGAAATGGGGCATTATGCTAATCAATTCCATAATCGAATGGTTAATGAAGATCAATTTGAGCAACCTCTTAAGGAAAAGAAAAAAAGTGAAGTCACATGCGATCATTATTTTTGATGTTCAGTATGACAATGACTTTTTGGAATGATTAAGTGTTTATGTAACGGGATTTCAAAATAGTATAATGGAAACTCGTTTATAGTGTTGTGGAATTTTGGAATATCTATGTATTGGTTTTCAAAAATTGTATGGTATTAATAACAATGAAAAGTGATTGAAATATTTTTGGAAAGAAGATGATATGCGCATAATGAATGAATGAGGAGAAAATAATGTTTTTGATAGTATTCATAAGCTCATGACTGATATAAGGACAAACTAATATCACGGTTTGAGTATATAGAATTTTGGGATTTTGGTATGTGGAAAGAGTTACCTTTTGACAACATTCATGTTTTCACTAAGGTTTTATGGTAATTTATGTTTCAAGATAATACATGATTAAGTAATTCACATATTTGGAATGTGAACAACAAGATATATCGTATGATAAATGATGGTATTCCCATGCTTGGTAGATGACATATCTATTAATCATTTACTTTATACTATGAGATTGGATAGAAGTATTTTGGATAAGCCTAAAGAATGGAATGGATTATGTTGGACATGAGATATTATTGTTTAAGGCTAGAACATTTTTTTCGATATAATTTATAGAATGTTATAATGGTGAAGTTTTAGAAAAAGGAAAACCTGCAGGATGGACGACAACTCGTCGCATAGGACAAGGTTTTGGGAATCGAACCCACAACCAAAGTGAAATAGGCCTTTATCACCTACCACTGTCATATAGAAGTCCCTAGTTATTATAAACTAGTTTTATTTTATTAATCCATATGATAGATTAAGTATAAGTCCATTTTTTGAACCATATATGAATAATCTCACCATAGATGGACTTTTGTATATAACTTTTGCTAACCTTATATTTGATACAGATTGAATGACCTATAATTCTATCGTATGATCTGCTAACACTTCATGAAAGACAAAATCAACATTATTTCTTTAATAGATGAAGTGGAAATTGTTCAAGGCACGACCAACGGTGAGGTTGTACCAAAATAAAGTAAGTAATTATTTTAAAAATTCTTCAACATTTGGGAAATAATCTTGAAAACAAAACATGTTGTCCTAATGACCTCATATTTGATGAATCAGATGGTACCTTAGATCATAAAAAATTTATGGCTTTGTGATTTTTTGCTTTTTCATAGCCATGTCCTCTAACACTCTTCATCAGAGGTTGATGGTTATATTTCTCTTCCATATCCATATTTTCACCTATATTCTCTTATGTGGAAACCCAGTGATTAGTTACTTCGGGTTTCCGTTATGTTTCTAATGTTCCTTTTTAAAATTATGTTTTAGTATTCCTTTAATGAGGTGTATTTCTATGAAAGAAACTTTCAAGTAGAAAACCATTTATAACCCCGACGAATTTTGAGGGAGAAATTCATTTTAAGGGGGGTAGAATGTAACACCCTGAGATTTTATGAGAAATATTATTTTTAATTTCTTTGATGCCCTGTGTTGTAAGTTACAACTAGAATAGATTTTTCTATACACAACACCATATTAGCTTGTACTATACGCAAACACTATTCTTGGCTTGTGTGGCATCCATGAGCGACCTTCCTCGATAGCGTGTGTTGTACGCAATAACGATTTTCACCAAAAAATGATATATTATTATAAGATTATGAACTATAAATTATGAATAGTATTAACTGAGTTTTTTAATTTTATAACATTATAATTCATCTTACACAATTTCTAGAATTAGATAAGAAAAGAAAATCAATTTTTTCGATAAAAGAAGTATTTTTTCAAGAAATAATGTTTTATCGCATTTTAATGGCACACCGATTTAAAATATAATTTTTGATAAGTTTATAAGTTCAATTTTAAAAAATAAAATTCTTCTTTTGAATCAGGATATAAAAATTTACATTGGAGAAATTTTTGATACTTTTTTGATAACCTTTATATTTTGATGAATAGAAAAAATACGCTAAATTTTAATTAAAAACAACTTTTTTCATTCAAATAAATTATATGGTTAAATTATAATATTGAATCGTTTTAAAGTATAAAAAGAATATATTTTTACCATTTAATATAATGTAAGTCATTTGTATTAATTTAACATTGAATTCATAGGTAAAAACATTTCAATATTTTGCTACAATTTAACTTTTAAAACCCATTTTTCTTAATAAAGGGATTATTTTTAAATTAAATACTGCAACTTCTGTGTTTTGAATATTGAAAAATGGATTCCATATTGGGTATAAGTAGGTCCTAATTATGTTAATAAGCTTCTTTTTATATTTAGACATTATGAATAGTAACTACGGTAATTTTTATTTACTATAGTTAAAGGTAAATCTGGTTATTAAGGGTAAAAATTAGATTATAAAATTCTTCTAACACCTGAAAAAAATTATATTGGATGAATACAAGTCGACCCATATCACCTAAGGGTCTAAATAGATTCATTTCAAGGACTTTTACCATGAAAATGATGTAATTGTTATTAAAACCAAAGAATGTGACAACATGTCACTCTCTTAAATCATATAAGTGTAATAATTTTAATTCAGTGATAAACTTCATAAAACCTCAAATATAAATAATCTCAATAAATCTAATAAAATTATCTACATCATGAAAATTTATTTATATTTTTAGGGGTTAAATAATTGTCATTAATGGTGACACAATTGTGGTGCAGAAATTGATTATTTAGTGAAAATTCAATAATATATTTTTTATTAAACTAATAGTGACCATAAAAGGCACAGAAACCTGACAAAAACTTATTGGTCATGTACATTAAAACCATAAGAATCCATTGGTCAAATATTTTTCCATTTGAAGCCTTATAAAATCGATTATGACACTTATATTATTTTAGTTTAAATGATGTCAAAGTTCTCACCTTCATAATTTAATATTACAATTTAAATTTTGTGATTTAAAGTCGATAAATTCAAGTAATAGTATTATTATGAAAGTTAATAGATTTATATTAATCATAAGATTTAATTTTGAATTTTTCTGAAACAAAAAGATATATTAAATAATTATACAAAAATGTTGTAATAATTATTTTATTAAGAGAAATATCAAATAAATGGACTTAAAAAATATTAAAATAAATATTATATGAACTATTTAATGTTATCCACTATTTTTATAGATTAATATAACATGTTAGAAATCTATTAAATATTTTTGATCGAATATATCTTCTCTGTGTACTTTATTTATATTCAAATAATTGAGTAGTGTCCAAATTGACACTACTGATATTTTATAAAAATAACATATTATTAAATTGTTTAAAAATCACAAAAATAATTAAAAATTAAAAATTGAAAATTATATGGTCTTAAATGTAATAATTTATCTACTTATTAAAAATTCCCAACAGAGATGTATGTACTTATAACAATTTAAAAGTTAGAATTGTATTACCACAAATAAATTTAAATATATTAAATAAGGATAAATCAAATTGATATGGTTTAAAATAAACTCCAAACATGTCTAAATTTTAGTGTTTGACGATATGACAACCCTATCTCATCTCATATCATAATGTGATTCATTTTGGATGTTTTTAAGTGGGTTTTGAATATATTATAAATTAATATTTCTTATTTTTCCAAATGTACCCCTCTCATCCCTTAAAAAAGGGCACCTCCTCCCTCTCCTCCTCACACAACTTTGAGCCTTCATGTTTGGCCAAACTCTGCCTATTTAACTTATCCACTTCCCTAGAAACATACTAGAGTTCCTGGTATTCTTCAAAGACCATATTTTGTGCCCTAAGAGAATGTTTAAAGGATGCACTTCGAGGAAGAGGTAATACCTTCTACCGATTCATTCAAGTTTATTTCTTCTTTTACTTCCTCTTCTTTAGTTGTTTCATTATAAAGTAATAACATCAGTGTTAATTATATAATTATATTTTATTATAAATATGAAACAATCCTTTTTCACCTTCTATCCATCCTACATAAAATGAAATCACCGCACGTGCGTACGTACGGAATACCGTCTCCACGCCGTGATGTTATCTGTATTTCCACCACCACCTTAATTGGATGGGTATAAGGGTGTAAAGAATAACTATATATGATTATTATAACATTATAAAAATTATGAGATATTATATCATCCACTGTAATTCCATTCAATAATTATGGGAATGTTATCACCGCTCGGGCGTACGTACGGACTACCGTCTCCACAATGCGATGAGATTCACTCTCCATCTTAACAATCCAAGAATGATTATAAAGTATATATATAAAGTAATAATTAAACATATGACATAATAATTCTACTGTATTTATGTGTGTGTGTGTATATATATATATGTCATTTACTTCCATTAAATTTAATAAAGAAACAAAAATACCGTTCATGCGTACGTACGGTCTACCGTCTCCATGAACCGTGTATTTCAATCCATTTATTGATCTTTTATATATATTTATATTATGAAAATATATTATATATAAATCATGTTTTGCATTATGGATGTAAGTAATCATGATATAATTAATCATATGAATCATTACAAATCAAAACATGTATGAAAAATCAAATGATTTTACCCAAAACGATGCATTAACATGGAATTGACAAATGAACGGGTAATATAAAGTAATAAGTGAATCATATATCATAAAATAAATATTATTATGGTTATTTTAAAGGTTAATAATATGTCTAAACCCACTATACATGAGTCTCAGACACATACAGAATAAATTGGACATAAGTTAATGGATAATTATTCCAATCTCATTCTTAACTGAGATTGTTTATTTATAAGTAATTACTTGGGTTATATTTTTTCATCCATGTCTATAAAAATGTTTTTAATAAAGTGTTTAACATTATTCGATGTATATTTAAAGTCATTTTTACCCCACATTTACTTTTACATTGTGTTATGGAAAGAATCTTTCATTTGTTCACCATACGAAGAGCTTTTTGACTTTTCCGGCAAAAGAGTGGGGAAAATGTTTTTTTAACATTTACGGCATGAATGGATTTTTAGGGTTTCATAAAAACTTATTTACATGAAGCTTCCTCTACACGATTTCATGATTATTTTCAGAAAAAATACGTTTCTTTTAAAATTACATGGCATTTTGTGAAAAGAAAATGATTTTGAAGAAAAACGGATATTTTCCTCAAGAATTAATTTCAAGTGTTTTGTCAAAAATATTTTCCATATAATATGACATTACATAGTATGCTTCTGTTTCAAGACTAATGTCTCAATTATTTATATGGTTTGATTTTTATTATGATGACATGATATCCATTTGTTATATATAGATTATCTTATGATGTGATGATGTTTATGAAAGTAATTTTATTCTTTGGGTTATGATGAAGGATTTATGTTTATTTTGTGGCAAAAGTAAGAATGATTTCATTATGAGATTGGTGGGAACTATATCTCCCTCCAATGGATTGGGTAAATATTTATATCTCATGAGATATACATGGCTGGAATGGAAAGTTAATCTGGTTCAGTGATATGGGACTTGAACGAGGAGTGAACTCAATTCAGTAAGAGACTTTGTCCACTATGATGGTCTTGGAAACAATGCATTGGCTACTATATATGTCATATCTTATGCTTAATGGTTTTCCACAATTACATGTTTTATTCCTATGCTATTATATCATGATTAATTTTCCTTTATGATCTATGCCTTATGTACTGCCAGGATTTATTTCTCAAGATTTTGATGTTTATACAATATGTTAATTTTTTTTAAGTTCATATGAGTATGATTTGTTTTATTTTCTCCATGCTTACCCTTACTGAGCATTTGATATCACCCATTATATGTTTTATTTTCCCCAGGATCTAAGGAACAGTTTTAGGTAAGAAAACAAAATGGGAAGGACTTTATGGGAGATGTTGAAGATCTTTCACCATGATTAGAAGATTTTGTTATAAGTTTCAAAAGACACTAAACTATTAAGGTCCTTGAGTGTTGGTTCTTGTTATTTATTAATTATTCCTAAAAAGTAATGTAATGTCTAGGTACATCATTCTTGGGTCTCTATAGGAACATTCCCTTGCAGTTCTCATGAATGTTCAAAAATGAAGAAGGAGAAGGTGAACACATAGTGAATTCTTAGAAACAGTTTTTCAAAAATGGAGAATTCAAATATAGAATGATATTACAGAATAAGGATGTTTTCTATGAAGATGAATATAATGATAATGAATTGTGTGTAGAAGGAGAACAAGAATTTAAAACTAGAAACCATGATTACATTACGGTAGCCATTGAAAAGTCAGACCCATAAACAGATAAACCTAGAGATATATAGACAAAAACTAATGGTGTTCCCATGTTACAACTTAAGGAATATTTTGGTAATCTTCAAAATAAGTACAATATATGCAATAATAAGAATGAAATGGTAAGTGAATCATAAGAATATGTTGATCATCTTGATGCTGAAATTAAATGACCGGAAGAACTGGTGAAAGTACTGTCATCAATCCTCGAATGGACAGTTGATGTCGTGGAACAAAATCTCAGGTTCAATGAACAAGAATAGTTCATAAATTCATATCCCTATAGAATGGAAGAGAAATCCAAAACTATTAAGGAGATATAATGAGAAGTTGTTACTCTTAATAGAATGATCAAAATTGAATCACGTTCAAAAGAAGAAAGAAGGAAATAAAATTTGGTAGGATCATGGATGATAAACTTCAAGAAGGAGAAAACATAGGTCCTTATGGTGTTGAAAATATTTTGTGTGATAAAATACATGCATTCTTGGGAAGAAGTGAAATTGGTTGTCATGAAGTAACATAAAAATTTGTAAATAACTTAGACCAAAATAAAGGAAATATAAAATTTTTCCATGTTGTAAAATAACTAGAAGTGCTGAAAAATGTACCCATAAATCAAAATGAAAGTAAAACAGATACTATCATCGAGTTTCCAAGATTAGAAAGCTGTCAAATATTTTTCACAATCTATAAGGCATGAGTAAAAATAGATGTGAGAAGAAATTTCCTCTCATGAACTAACAGTTCTATGTATATATGGGTCCTACTATGTCATATTGTGAAGAGGCTAAAAATATATCTAAATAGGGGAGATCTAGGTGTTCAATAGAGGAAGAAAAATTCATATCATACATACTAGAGTAGAAAAAATTTCTATTCATATTGTTTTTGTTGTTCTAACTTCTCTATAAATCCATTTATTGCAGGTAGAAGAGTGACATGGACACCTCATTCTGATGTTTGAGACAATTTAATACTCATCAACAATAGAATATTTCTTTATCAAATAGTATTGATCCACTATAAAAATATTTGGACTATGAAGAACCCATGTACATCAAATAGATAATTTAACGTCCATCAGTGTCATACACTTAATTGAATATCTCATGGAATGAAAAGAAAAAAATTGAGAAATCCATCCTTGTAGTGGTTTCCCTCAAAGATAAAAAAATCAAGAGCACCAAGATTCTTGATAGTGGTTATTCATATCATATGATAGGCAATATAGATTTACTAATGAGTGTCAAGAGGAGGGTCTATGGAATAGTATAGTATGGTATTGATGGAGCTATTAAAATCAAAGGAAGTGGAAGTAATAAACTAGATAATAGAGCGCTAAAAACTGAAGTCCTTTATGTAGATGGCCTGCATCATAATATCCCCAGCATGAGTCAACTCTATGACTCCAGACATATAGTTACATTCAATCAGAAATGATTCCCTATTAAGGGAAAGATAGTAAATTCACATATGAAAGGATGTCGTATAGAAGGAAACACGTATCAGATTGATATTAAAGAAAAAAAAATTATACATGATTTTTGTAGATGAAAATAACCTATAGAATCAAAAAATGGGGAACATCTATAAAAAATCATGTATAAGATATAAAATCTGAATATTTTTATAGATATTACCACCTTGAAGCGTGAACATGAAAATTCTTATGATGCATGAATTCGGGGGATGTTGGTCTGCATTTCATATCGTCAAAAGAAGAAAATTGCATATCATCTTCTTCATCTCATTCATATAGGGATATGTGGCCTGATAAATGTTTTTGAAACTCATGGATAAAGGTACTTTGTCCTATTAATTGATGATTGCAATAGAATGAAATGTGTAATAGTTAAACACCAGAAACAAGAAGTTATTGACTACATGGAATCATATCTTCAAATTGATGAGGATAATACCAAATAATCAATCAAAATGATGTGATCTGAAAATAGAGGGTAATGAACATCAATTGAATTTGAAAATTAATTTGAGAATAATTGGATACAACATGAGGTAGCTTCTGTGAGAATGCCATAGAAAAATGGAGTTGGTGAGCATATGAATTGGAAGGTGAAAAACATGGAAATAAATATGATGATTGAGAATTGTATTCCTTGATATTACTGGAAAGAGGTCATTCAATATATAGTGCATATTCAGAATCAAGTAGGGCTTTATATAAGTGAGACTAAGACATTATATGAATTTGGGAATGGATAGAATCCCTCTTATAAATAATTTTTTGTTGTGGGAAGTAAATGTTACAATAGAAACAAAGAAGAAAATAATGCGAATTTATGGTGACAATGCAGAAGAATGAATTTTCCTTGGATACTCAATGAAGAATAAATCCATATAGTGTTTCAACAATCACATGGGAAGGATTGTGGGAAGCAGCGATGTTATGATCATTGAATAGAAAACTATAAATTATTTTAGGCCTTTATATGATTATGTGATAGATGATGAGGAAGAAAGTGAACCTGGGGAAAATGAAAATATTTAAATACAGGAAGGTGTAAAAAATTATCAAGATCCTCATCCGGATGTTTACTCAAAATAATAAACTGAAGAAGAAACCATGGTTAGAGAGAATTTGGATGAATCTGAAAGGAGGAATCGAAGAAAAGAAATTGATTAATCCATCATTTTTTAGGATTGGACTACACCCACATAGAAGAGGAGAATGAGGAATAATAAAGAATCTTTATTTCTATCAGTTGTGGAACCATCCTCATTTGACAAAGCCATGGAGGATGAATTATGGGTGAGAGACATGAATGAAGAGTTATATCAGATTGACAAGAATCAAACATGGGACCTAGTGAAGAGACCTAAAGGTCACAATGTGATTGGAATGAAAGGGATATGCAAGAAAACATTTGACGAGCATGGAAATGTTATTATAAACAAGGAGCAACTGGAATGTAAATGATATTCGAATATTGAAGGAGTTAATGATAATGAATCATTTTATGTAGTGGTTAGAATGGAGTAAACATATATTTTCCATGGAATGGGAATCCAAAGAAGATATAATGTATATCAAATGGATGTCAAGACAAAATTCTAGAATGGGGTTATCGAAGTGGAAGTATAAATAAAAAAACCAGTGGGGTTTCATATTAGCATTGATGAAACAAATGTATTCAAATTAAATAAGGACATTTATTGTTTGATGAAAGAACCATGATCATGGAATTTCGGGCTAATTTAAATCTCATGAAGCAGGAATTCAAAATAGGAGGATTAGATCAAAACACTTATGTGAAGAATTCTCTAAAAGATCAGTTCCTGGTTCTATATTACGTTGATTACATTATATTATGTGGAATTCAGAAGATATTAGTGGATGAATTTTCCAATCACATGAAATAAAAATTAGTAATTTCTATGATTGTGGTGCTCAGAAATTTATTAGGGCTGTAGGTGATTCAAAATAATTACTACACATTCATTTAACAAGAATCTTATGCAAGAGAGGTGCTGTAGAAACTTAATATGCATTGCTCCAAAACAATTTCAACATTGATTGAGTTGGAACCTAACATGGAAGAGGATGTGACCTCTATAGATCCCATGATGTAAAATAGGATTATTGGAAGCTCATTTTACATAACAGAGAAACGATATGATGTTATCCTTTCAACATTCTTAGCGGCCCAATTTCGGAGTAATCTGAAGGAAGAACATATGACATAAATAAAAATAATCATGACCTACATTTAGAGAACTCATAATTTTGGTTTATAGTTCTCTCTAAAATTTTTATGTGAATTATCATCATTTTATAATGTGGATTGGGCTGGGGATGTAGTGTACCAAAATTCCACCGATAGTGGAGCATTCTATATTGAGATGAAATGTGTGGGTTGGTTAAGAAATAAATAGCAAAGTACTTCTCTTATTACTACCAAAGTAGAATATATATCCAGTACCAAGGCATATACTCAAATAATTTGGATAAAGCAGTAACATGCTGATATGGGTGACATGGTGAAACAACCAATAGTGGGTTACTGTGAAAACAAGAGCGAAGTTGATCTTAAGAATAATCATTTTCAGAATTATAGTACAAAACATATTGAAATAAGATATCAATTCATCAAGGAAATTGTTGAAGATGGTGTGATCAACATGGAACATGTGGGAATAGATGAGAATGTGGCTGATATAATGACAAGGCCACTATTAATAGTGGTGTTTGAGAAAAATATGTTGATCCTCAGTGTTTATCCACCTCCTAGTGTATAATAAGGTTAAAATTCCCACTCTCCCCATTTATGTTAATGTGTTTTAATTTGTTTGTGGAAGTGATAAATGTTTATTGGGGAGATATTATCCAGGGGGAGTGTGTTTTGAGATGAAAAACAAACCAAAACTAGACATTGGGTTTATTTACAATGGGGGAGAAGGAATAGATTTAGGGCACATAATTATTATGTTAAAACATAAGAATTAAATTCTATGAGGAGAAGGAATTAATACAACACATGAAATGCTTCTACTACTCAATGATAATATATTGTTATGAGGTGAAGGATTAAATTTAGGACATGTAATGCTTATGTGACACAGTAAGATAATATCTTGGACATATTTATGAATTATGAAACATGAGAATCCATTTCAATATTCCCGTCTTATTTTCTAAACCAATAATTTCTCACGTAGACATAGAGTGTTGGATGAGTTCATTCATACGCATTAGGTTTTGATAGGGGCTTTAGATGGTGCTCTATTGAAATTATCTGGAGATTTACAACAAAAAAACAGGGGGATATTGTTGGAACCACGACCATTATTTTTGAGAAATAGTGTATGTTTTATGTTTGTTTCCAATTCTATTTAGATGTTCATGAATTTTTCAATGTAAGGGGTCATACAGTTCAGACAAGCAACAATATTGAAGGGTGTTTAGAAACATGTTTACAAGGATTGTTTGGGGATCATTGCATCAATATATGCCAAAAGAAGAAGTGTGCGTAAGACATAAATGTGCGTGAAATATGGTGTTGCGGGGAGGAATCTTACACACCCAATGAGATGTCAAAAGGGGATTTTCTCACACCGGATGAATATTGTCGACCCCAATAAAGACATGTCAGAAACTTTTTAGTAGGTTCATGAAAGTCTATAAAAAGGTAGAAACCCAAATGGAAGACTAGAAAACTTTCCAATGATTATGAAATTTCTCTTCTGTGTGAGTGATTTGTGCGTGAAAGAATTTCAGAAAGTTAATCTTTCACATGAGCTGTTCCTTTAGACTGAAAAGACAAAGTGAACACTTCCGTGTAGTTGTGTGAAAGATAATGATTGTATAGAAATTAGGGGTTTCCCCAAATTCATCTTTCACGAAATTTTTTGAAATATTGTGTTCATGTTGATGAATTATATGCAAGTGTAGTGTTATGATTCTGAAAGGATTTGTAATATCCGATTTTTCTGATTTGTGCTTTCAAGTCCACCAATTCAGAACAACGATGCAAGTAGTGTATCATGATGAATAGAGAAAATGAGGGAAATGAAAATCTATTGAAGCGACCTCCATGTAGATAAACTGAGTTAGAATTCATCCAAATAAGGAGGATTGTGGGAGTTAACTGAAGCGATCTGATGGACACAGTTAGTGTTCCCTACACCATTGTATAGGAAGTGTTCATGGAATAGAGTAAATGTGACCAAACCATGTAATCAAGAAACCAGTGAAGATTAGCGGAGTTACGTATGACTATCACACTATCAGTGTATTCCCCATCAATATATCCCATTTCTATGAACCAAGAAAAATTGATGTGTCATCTTCTTACTTTCATTTTTCAAATAGATTTAACAAGTATCTACCAATGCGAGATCAGATTCTAAAACTTAAAAAAGAAGAAGTTGACATCCTCATTCACCCCACACCCTCAGGGTGTTTGGGGTTATTCAATTTAAATATAAACTATTATATCATGTTTTAGACACTGATTGTTGTGGGGGATTGTCTTAGTGGTAAGCATAACATAATTTTACATGAAAACTGGGGGTTAAACACCCATTGAGCACAGGTTTAGGGCATACTGTAGCAGTGACACAATATCTGCGACACTATAGTTAGAGAGGGAATTGTAGCGATGGCAGTGTATTGTTTGTCACTGTAGTAGTGGGTACTATAGTGGTACTATTCATAGAATGGGCTTTGGGTAAACAATTTGGGCCTACGGGCCATGTAATGTGTTAAATTCCCACTGGGCCTACAAGCTATGTAATGTGTCTCTCTCTACCCAGATAAAAGAGGTCTTTTCTTTTATTTAATAATAAATGAGGCTTCATCCCCAAAATGAAAAAAATTCTTTTAGATGCTAATCCAATATATTTGTTCAACATATGACAAAAAATTCCAATATTATAAATAAAAAGAAATATTTTCTAAAAAACATTTTTAACAGGTTTTAGTGGATGATCTATCTAAAATAAAATAATTAACACTTTTTTATTTTATGAAATAAATATTATATTTTATATCACAATAAAAAAATTTAATATTGGTGAATGGTTTATATTTTAATGTGATGTTTTGTGTTTTAAATGAATTATCAAATATATTGAATTTTATTGAAAAACATAATTTTGCCTAATTTTAATATATATTAAAATTATATTTTTAATTGATTCTAAAATTAATTTAGATTAATTTCATATAAATGAATCTAATTTAGGTTATTTAAATCAATTTAAAATCGATATTTTATATTAAAACAATTGAACATTTTGAATATTTTCACTAAAAAATACATTGTTTGATATAGTTTATATAGGAATTTGAAATTAATTTCTTCAAATTATGTTATAATAGTTTTGTAAACAAGATTCCATATATGGAATAATTTATATATATATTTTCTATCAATATGAACATATTTTTTGACCAAATTTTTTTAGTGAAAGTAATTAAAATTAATTAAAGTTATTTAGTTAAAAAATAGATTACATAGTAGAAAAATATTAATTTAAGATGGAAAATAACGTATAAAAATTTATAATAGAAATAAGATATTCATGTTTAGATCATGTATCATATTTTCAACAAAATGGGAATTTTTTTGTCACATTATGTAAGGGATACCTCCCAGTAGTGTTCACATTTTTATCTTTACAAGAATACCACTCTTCCCCAATCAAAGGTACCTCACCCCCAATCTTCTTGATACATATCATGCCCTTAGGATCATACATTACGTACCAATACATGCTTCCAAATTCCAAAATCTCACCCTAAAATAAAGAATTTTCACAGAAAGAAAACCAATTTAGTCTTTGTTGAAAACCAAAATTATTTATTCAAATAAATGGTAGGATTCATTAAGAATCATATTTTTTTTAAATCTCTATCACCATAAATTATTATTTTCTCATGCTTACTGAATATCCTCTAAAAAATAAATATACAGACATGTTGTTATTCTATAAGTTTTACCTACACCCACACACACTTCAAACAAATGGAATATGCAATAAATGTTTATATGTATGGAGTTCTACCACATCACCAACTAATATCAAACATTTATATATTACCATCTAAAAAAGTTGGAAATAAAAATTTAAAATATATTTTTATATTATAAATATTTTATTTCTTATGTATTTATTATTATTTATTTATTATATAATACATTATTTCTTTTTTTTGTTGATTTTAGTAACATCATCTATGTATGTGTGGACAACAGCATGCTCGATGTAATGTGATGTGTTCAAAATATACATGGAATTTATTAATTATGGGTTTAGAAACATATATGATATAATATAAATTTTTACTATATCGCACATAATAATTTCGTAATATTGAAAATATAATGAATGTATAACCTTATGAATGGTTATTTTGTTAATAAAAACCTACAATCATGCCTAAATTTTTCTTCAACATCCATGAGATTCTGGTATAATAATATTACAGATAATGTTTTTATTTTCTAAAAATTTTACATTTTTTACCATATCATATAGAAAAATATTTAATTATTAATATTTACATATTTAATTATATGATCAGTTAATCCCATGTTGGTTGTTTCAAACATGTTTTGATCGTAATTAGAAAATAACTTCGATGACTTGATTATTTTTACATGGTTAATTGTTCATTAATCACAGAAACAATACTAATGAAATAATTAATATTTTTTCAAATAAATATCAATCTTAGAATAACCATTTTAATTATATATATGAAAAATAAATCACATCATTTCATGGAGGAGGTATTCCATACATACGCATGAGTGATATTATCATCTCTTAACATGTGGAATTGTATGAATGTATGTAATATTATATATTTACATAAAAATAATTATTCCATGAATATAATATATTATCTAACCCCCTCATAATAAAATTCCATGAGATTTATTTTTAAAATTCAAACCACATTACGACATGGTGGTTATAGTCCATCATTACACATCAACAATGATTTCAATCCATATTGGATGGAAACGTATATGAATAATGATGAAATATTAACATAGATAAAGGAATATATATGGTAAAAATTGATTTTATTATATTTTTAGGGTTAGGGAAAAACATTGAAGTTATAGGGGAAAATTACCTAAAAAATTGTCTAAAATGGTTACCTCTTCATTAAGAGACGTCCATTTAGATTTATTCATAAGAACCATAGGTTTGGTCTCCTTAAGAGGAAATAAAAAATATATCATTTAAATGGATTTCTATAATATTTATATCCTAGTTTGTTTAATAAAATTTTTTTATAGTTATGTTAATAATATATGACTGGTTAATCCATTTTATAGTGAAGGACATGACACACTTAGAATAATTTAAAATATAAAAATATTATATTTATTCATGTTTAAGGTGATTTTTCGAAATAATATTCTAATATACGTTAATATAAAAATATTTTATGAAATTAAAATTTCGATTGATTTATTTGTAATTTTATACCATTTATCAATGTTTAACAACCTCATTAAATAATTTCTTCCATAACTGTTACCACTTAAATTTCTCAACTAAATTGAGAGTGATTTTACTCTATCATAAAAATTTGATAAAAAATGATCAATATAGAAAATATTTGTCCATATCACATTCCCATTATCATCATTAAATATTACTATGGTTTTAAAATCAATTTAAAAAATATTATTTTTCGTTAAATATACATGAAATAATTTTTTATTTCTTTTATGTTATCGGTACATTAAAAATGTCATAAAATCTAACAATAATAAATATAATAACTTATAAATTCAACTATAATTCATAAAAATATATTAAATTCATGAAATATCTAGTGTCATTCAAATGATATCATTTATAGAATTGTATATTCCTTTACCAAATTTTTCAATATTTTCTAAAAAACAGGCCATCGAGGCGTATATATTTTAAATAATTATTCCAATTTAAATAATTAATAAACAATATCTAGCATATTTAAAGATTATTTTCATATCTAGTAAGATTTTTGTTTCATTAAAATATAATATTTACTCACACAATTGTTATGATAATTTATTTAATATTTTATTTTGATTACTCTTGTCATCTGTAAGCATTCCTCCACAAGATGATATTTTATTGGTTATATTGATCAAAATATTTAAATATTAATTCATAACATCAATTACACAATTTGTTAATTAATTTATTATATAAAATAAAACATATAACTTAAATATTATCATTTGGACACTAAATTTTACATTTACATTGTTGTGTAAGCACTACATAAAGACAAGAAATGGTTTCAGAATTTATCAAGAAATAAATTAAAATCCATTTGTTTTTTTGTAAGAAATGTGTAGTTTATTATCATAAATCCCTTTCTTAAATAAGTTTAATCATTTTTATTTCTAATGTATTTCTTGGTGATACCATAAATCATACTACATTTCATAGAATGTATTTTAATAATATTCACAAAAAATTTAACATCATAATAAAAAAAATGAAAAATTCATCGTAAAATATTTTTTTTATAATTTTTAAAATTAATATCATTTCATAAAATTCAATTCCTATTAGTTACAAATTTTAATTTTAATATAAATTTGTAAAATGAAACAAAAATTAGTTTCTAGAAAAATGTGTTTTTATGCCAAAAAATGAGCTTATATAAATCTTATGTTGAAATCTTGTTATTATGTAATTTGAAATATAATTGTATCATCTAAAGTAGGTTAATAGTTATTTATGATTGAATTAAATTTATAATTGGTCATTTCAATGTATATAAATCAAAATTTTTGGAAATTCTTCTTTTTTGTTATTGATTAAAAAGTCCATATTTATATAAATTCCAAATAATAACACTAGAAGATAATTTTGAGATGATGATTTAAAATATTATATTAATTTTATAATATAAATTTATATAATGTTTATAAAATAATTTTAATATCCACTCATAAAAATTTTAAAAACATTATTAATGAATACATAATTTTCATGCATAACATGAGTTTTCTAAAAATAGAGTGATCATTTCCTAAGAATTAATGAATATTTTTTAGGACCATTATATGTATATATATTATCATTCATTAGGTCATATTCAAATCCATTAATTCAAATTATATGATATATTGGAAATCTTTAAAAAATAATATGTTTTAGTTCGTTTATATTCGTTGTTTCCTGCTGTATATGTTATCAATAATAATGCCATTTTAATATACAAGAGATATACACCCTTTAATAAATACTTTTGAGGAAATACTATGAGTAATAAATGTTATTTTACCAATCTGTTAAATATATTCAATTACCTTAGTGATTGAGTTCTAATTTTCATATTCATTAAGTCTTTATCTGCAACTTGTTATTTCTCATGTGTGTCATATCTAAAAAAAATATGTTGAAGTCTGAATCTTACACGTATAAAATTATCCATCCAAAATCATCTAAAGTGAAAAATATTCTCAAAACAGAAGCTTTTCATTTATACGTTGATGATATCCGAATGATAGTGATAATTTTAATCATTATTAAGTCATCTATAGACACTTCATTATTTTATACTTGTTCCTCCCATTCATTTATATTGAATTTTTTTTTGATTATTTTGTTCTGTAAAAAATAAATCTTGTCTTTCATTATATAGATGGTTTTGTCTCATGGGAGTAAAAAACCGTGGGGTTTTTTATGACCCTTATGTTCCTTCTTGATCCCTTATGTTGAGTCATTTTTGGATTGTATGGTACTCGATATAGATCCCATTTAAATATTAATTGGGGAGATTGGTTTTTTTCTAATCCACTTGATAATGATTCTTATCATCGGTATTTATCCTTTTCTATCTTCAATGGGATCTCCCAAATGTTTTATAGTGAATGGTATTAGATTCATTATTGAATAAGGCATCCTTATCTGGAAATAAGAAATTTCATATCCAATTTTGTAATTGATTTTGGGAATGCATCCTCATGATTGGATATATTTGTTATGGTTAGGGATTTTCCTAATGTATTCCCTGACGAATTCTCCAATATTCTTCCAAAAAATGATGTGAATATTTCTATTGATCAAGTTTCTTGAATATTCTTAAACTCAATTCTTTCATATTTTATAAAACTAAATGATATAAAAGGCCTATTTATTTAAGTGGATGATTTAATAGTGAAAGTATTTATTTATCCTAGTGGATCTCTTTTCAATTTCAGTTCTTTATTCCAAGAAGGATAATGAAACTCTTTATATTTATGTAAATTATCAATTGATTAATCCGGAGAAATATTAATAATAAATATCATTTTCAATGTATTTATGATTTTTTTATTTTTCAATGGTATAAATTAATTCTATAAAATAGTCCTCTGGTTTGGTCATCGTCAGAATAGAGAGATTGAGTCTGATACCTTAAAGAAAACATTAATGAGAATATATGGCTATACTGAATATCTGGCCATTCCATTTGTCCAAAATTTCTCACTTATTTTTTTAAATCAATGAAAAATATATTCCACAAGGACCTTCCCGACCTTATTATTATATTTATGGGTGATATCTATGTAAATTAAAAACCTAAAATGGATCCTGAACAAGATTTGGGGTTAGTTTTGTTGATCTATATTAATAATAATATCTATGCTATATTATAAAATTTTTTCTTATGTATTTGGGTAAAAAAATTATTATGGAATGCAGTTTTGTAACCAAGAATTGAAACAAAATTAAAGAATGATATGAATGTACTATATTATGATGATACATGTAACGTCATATAGATAGAAATATTCTTGGGTTTAGCAAGTAATTATAAGATATTTCAGAAATAATTATCAATTCATGTATCATAATTATCATATCATTCCTAAAAATAGAATAATTATTAAGGGATGTAAAATTATATAATTCAATTTAGAAATTGACAAATAATGTGACAACGTATCATATATGTGTTTTATGAGATGATGATCCAGGATATATGGTGTATTATAATGTTTTATGTTTATCTATATTTTTTGTACATGTTTATGAGATTATATAGTGGGTTATTTTCCTGGTTACCTTTAAATATTAAAGAAGAACTATCCCACTAATGATATTGAGCTTACCAAATATATGAATGATCTTTTTTATTTGAATAACTATATTTTGGGGAGAGATTCAATATCTAATTTCATCATAAGTGTTTTGGATACATATTCTCATTTTATTAATTGATCCATTATAAAAGGAAATGCATGGATGAACATCATATATTTGGATTTTATATATTTTAAATCCCTATGTTTTGGAATGATGTTAAATATTTTCATAAAAAGAAATTTCATTTCCAAGTCATATTGGAATCTAATGATTAATGAAACATAATGGGATTCGTTAGTGATATGAACTAGTTTGGACATGATTGATATTATTTTGGTTAATTCATACATGGGAACATATTTATTGATCCAATTAATCATTCTTGTCAAAAAGATAAGTATTTTTGTTAATATATAGAATACATAAATATATTAGATTCTATTATTTTTTGGTCTCCTTATTCAAAATAGATTCAATTATTCCAAGTTAAGGTTACCATCTAGTATCTATTATTAATACTATGTTTCATGTATTTCAAATTTTTGAATAGTTTTTTAAAATTGACACTTAAAATGTATTATAAATTTCAGTGTAATGTTTTATTTATATGAATTGATAAATAAATAGATTACATTTTGTCATGTTTTTATACCTATAATTAGATTAAGTTTGACCACCAATTTCTTTCTAATCATCATTAGAATCATTATTTACTGGTATAAATATTATATAAACAATCAATTTATTACATCATGGGATAAACCCAAACTCTCTATGGGGGTAATAATATTAGGGTGGTGATTTATCTGTTGAACAAATCAGTAAACAACATTTTTATTCAGGATACTTCTATCATTTAAGATTTCGATAATCTGTATATAATATTGATTTTTTAGTTCAACCGTGTTTCATCTTCAAATTTCCAAAATGGTTATCACATTTATACTCTCCAATTTTTTAATAAATTCAAGGGGTGATGAGGAATAATTTCATATTGTGTATGGATTTCCATCATTATAATGATCTATAAATAGAGAGTGATATTTATATCCTATATGATATGATTTGTGATTGCATTCAAGTATTTATAAGATAATATGATTTCCATCTAGGATATGTTGAGTATTTAATAAAAATAGTTAGCAATAATATATGAAGGTGAATCCGTTAAATTCATGATATGATTATATTCATAAATATCATCTTTGTTTACTAGAAGCGGGATATATTTCTCTTGTGGATCCTAGAATAATCAAAGATAATTATTAGAGGATTTAGGTCTAACATTGATTTTTTTGATTAAATATAGATGAAGTATATCTTATGAAGAAAATCCATACATTCCATTTTAAATATTATTTGGCAACCATTTTTAAATAAATGTATCAGTATAATTATGTCACCATGGTATATGGATATAGTGTAAACTGGGTCTGATGTAAGCTTGACTATTTCAAATTGTTGTGTAATTTTTGTCATGGAAGAAATATGTTAATTAATATTTTTTTAACTTATATATCAAAATTATTCTATATATCTCAACATAAAAATTATAAGACAGATTATTTTCATGTGTTGAATTTTTAATAGATTTCTATAGATGAAAATGTGAATGTTGTTGAGAAACAAGAAAAAATATTTTTATTTATTGGAAAAGACCATTGTAGAGTTTATGTCTAATTAGTTTCAGTGTTATGGAATATCAAAATAAATTCTCATGAGACATAGGGGTGGGAATATATGATTATTGTGCGTGGTAATAACATATTTTCGTTGATCAACCTTATAAAACATGTATTTATTTATATGAATAAAGTGATATGGTTGGGAGAATCATCACATACTGAAATCACTTTTATATATAAATATACCTTTTTCTAAACTACTGTTAGTTCAAAATTTTCATGTGTTTTTGTTGTATAAATTATTCACCCATTATAGTTTTTTAATCATACTCACTATTAGAACATAGTTCAGGAATTTTATGAGAGTCATCTAAGGAATCTATTAAAATTTCATTCGACTTCTTGGGGAGGTTGAATGGTTAGTAAATTATTGTAACAGACAATTAATATTTCTCCTCAAACAACCAGTTATGGAAAAAACGGATTAATTCATTTAGTGGATTGTTTATAAAAATATTCATTCAAACCATTTTTGTTTATCTAGTAGTCCACTATGGTGCTCACTATTGGCATATGTATTTTCAAAATAGTGAGGCCACATTCTAAGATGGTAATTAATTTTTCCATTTTTTTATTTTATGAAACAATAAAAGTATAATTTGATGAATTATTATTATTATCTTTTCCCGTCATAGGAGAATCCTTTGGGATATTTTTAATATTCATTTCCAACTGATGATCAATTTTGATAAATTCATGGGTGAATAATATAAATTATTCAGAGGATTGTCTTAATTATACATCATAATAATAAATCATCCTTATTCACCTTATTTTAAACCTTATATTAGAATTTTTGAGGATCTATCTAAATATAGAAAAATTTATATTCTTATTGCTTAAGCATGTAATTGGAAATTGTTATTAGAATATTTTATTATTTATTTTCCTCCGTTTCAAATCGATGTTGTAATTGGTATCCATCATTTATGTTTTTTCTTAAACTTATTTATACAGTGGATATTAATTAGTGATTAATGGTTTATATCTCTCAATAATTTCTTGTATCCCCTAATTCATTGTTATAGTTTATTAACAATATATTTTAATGAATATCAACTGTTTTTGGTTCGTTGTTTTATATAATGTTTTTATCTTATGAATTATGTATTCTCAATGGATTTTAATATTATTTTTTACAATTAATATCAATGGAATTGATTTATTTACGTTTGTTTTTGGTGGGTCTTGAAATATAATTCATTTCCTATTTGTATTTAAAAAATAATTGTTGATTTTAAAACATAGATGGCTTGTTTATGAAAATTAGACATCAAATAATGGTGGGGATTTGGAAAAGCAATTTTTTTTTTATTGAAATAGTACATACCAATTGGATATGATATGATATATTCAGATCCTATAATCCTATGGTACACTAGAGTGTATTAGGAAGGTACTTTTTCTATGATTCATATTGGGGACTACACAACATGATAATCCTTTGCTCCATGGGCCATCATGTTTGGGATGGAGTTATGTGACAACATAGGATGGAATTACAAATTGTGTTATTTTGATAAACATGTGGTTGTATTAATGGTGATATTTTTAGAGTGGACAAGTTAGGATTAATCATTTTAGAATAAACAATGCTCTCTCGAACCTATTTATTTCTTTTGATATTTCAATATTCATTTTCATTTTCATCGGTTAATGATACATTTATAAAAAATGATAAATGGATTATTATAATTTTATTTCTAAACTATTTTATAAGAAATTAATTATATTCTATTAAGATAGTGAATATCAATGTTTTATATTAAATTGTGTAAAATTTTATATCATACCATTTCACCTTTTAATGGATCATTTTTTTCAATATCTTAAAAATTATTTTTATGGAACCCCGGTTGTATCCCACTGGTCCTATTTTGATCTCACCCAATAAATATATTATTTGGTCCATGTTTTTTCAAATTCATAAAATTGAAATGTATATCTTTTTAGGTGGATGTGATTTCAGTTTTTTGGGTTTAATAATCTAACGACTAGGTCGTGGGATGTTTCTAACATGACCCGCAGAGATGATAGTTATTATCATTTGTAATGTATTGATTTTGGATCAGGTAATTGGGTTTTAGACTTATTTTAATGTTATGTATTGTTTATCAATTGTTTGAATCTGATATGAAATATAAAAAAATTGATTTCTATTATTTCATGCAATTTGTGTTATCATATCTAGTGAGATCATTCCTAAATGCTATATTTTTATACTCGGTTTCTTATGGACAACCCTTGAGGAATGGGAAATCCTTTCGTGTTTTACTATGAATAAATTTGGAACCAATATTAATAGGTGTCATGGGACAATTCATGATAACAAAAAAATTCATTCTTAATATCAGCATGGATGTTCTAGGAATATAACACCATGTTTTTCGATGTTCCACATGAATTATCATGAATATTAGACCGTATTTCAATGTTTTTGTTTTATTAAACAGCTCCTCTAAATGTTTAATAGGGTCTTAATCCCATATGGTATCCAATATTTAATTAAATTCTCCGAATTAATGGTGTAGAAACTATATTGGAATATAAGCATGGGATGTTCTCAATGACAGGTCATCATTAAGTGTAACATTAACTTAGTGTGATGGAATCAAAAAAACCTGAGACTACATTTAGAAAAAAATATTACATTTTTTGTATCTCTTAATTACTTTTAACCATTTAAATTATCATTAATCATTCGTTTAAATTTTTAATAACATATTTGATAGACACTATAAATCTTTCGTCGTGATATTTTTATTAAAAATACAATTTTCAAAATCCTATGTGGAGCACAAGTATAACATGATTGTTTCTATGGAAACAATTCATGATAATCCCCTATAAAAATCAATATGTATTATTTTTTGGAAGGAATCCATGTTCTTTATAAATGTGGTTTCATAAAGAAGAATGATAATCCATCCTAGGAATGTGAAGGCTGTTATGGATTGTGAGGAACCAAAAAAATAATTGAAGATACATCACATTGGGGGTCTTCTAAAACAACACTATATATTTCTCAAGGATTTCCCCATAATTATAACTATGTGACAACACTCACGAAGAATAATATAAAATATAAATGGATTCAATTGTATCTTTACTTTCATAATGATTTCATTTTTTTGGAATCAAATATTATTATTTTTTACCTTGGTAAGGGATATTCTAGGAGGTTTATTATTATGTAACATATAAGAGTTTAGTTTGTGTGACTATATAGGGTAATCTAACGGTTGTGTAAAATTTTCAATTAATCCATCCATATGAAAGGAATTAATGGTACCTAATCATTATCTATAAAATTCATATATTCACTCACATATTTCAATCCCAACCATTTCAGTGAGAATGAACATTGTATATCACTAATTAAATCAACATCTATAATTTTTTTTGAAAATGAATTGATTACCAAGAAAAGGTTATAGGTGATTCACCTTTAAACATGTAATTTTTACCTATCATATTCAACATGAAATAGAAATGAGGTTTTTATTTCTATTAATATGACATTCCAAAATAATATTGAATGAATTATGCGATGACTGGATCTAAAGGTATACTTTTATTATGATTCACATATTGGTTAATGAAATCAGGGATAACATATTTCCCACTGGTAGTTATTAAATTCAATATCACCTTGATCATATTTATAATTCCAAACCAAGATATATGGAGTTTTAGTGTATTATAATGATTATATATATTGGGGATGCCACCAAAAACTGTCTTGAGGCTTTCGAGGGAGTTATCTATTGAAATAACTATTATGTGAATTATAAATCCATGAGGAGTGTACTGATGAATAATTATATTCACTCTATTGTTGAGTTCACCTTGGATATTCAAATTTTTATTTTGATATATGACATGAATATCCTATTCATGACAATTATCTTGTAGTTTTATACATGACTTAAATATGTTATTATCCACTTTCATAAATACTTTGAAATGAGACATAATAACCTTGAATTTACCTATATAGATACATATTACCATTAAAGGAAATAATTTAATATATCGTTTCATGGATATGTTAACGAATACTAATCCTTTTTTATGAACAACTATGAATCCAATTTGGTGGTTCTTAAGATGTTGACATATATTTGATTGAGAGGCTGACCAGTATACCGTGAAAAATAATTTCTTATATAAATCATGAATTCGACTATTTTTCATGGAAATGAATTTACAGGTGATGAGTACTTGTTTGAATTTATGCATGACTTATCATCTATAGATGAATTGATAGATAGAGCATAGAATCCAAATGATTGTGCATATTATCATGTTTTGGGTCATTACTATCATAAGTTCTGGGGTATAAAGTTATGAATTAGATGAGTTATATTATAATAATATATATTATTACACTATTTTATTGTATATTTTTATTAGGGTATATTTTTTCCTTTTTATATATCCATTGCTGGACCAAGGTTCAAGAGACATCTCTAGTAGGACATATCATTATTAGGGAGACCACTGAAAGGATTCATTTTATTTGGAAAATACCAGTGATGGATCAATGTATACCAAAATAAAATATTGATAATCACCCATATCATTTGTATTTATCAATTACATACTATTTGTTTAAAATTATGTCATATAAATTAGGTAATTTATGACTTTGTATGAAATAGAAGCTAACATTGAGGTACTTAAGCCCCATTGATATTATAGAAATGATCCGAAAATATTATCAATTTCCATTTCAAAACTGGGACATGATCCATTCATGACATATTCCATATCTCATTGATAAATAAGATGTATTAGAATTCCATAGATATGTTAATTGAAGGAGATATATAATTTCACCTAGATATTTCAATTACTTGTCCATCAATAATTATTATTGAATATAGGATATAATTTTTTATTTGGGATATTTTTTAAGTCTGTTCAATGAAATCCTGAAAACAGTATACCTAGATCTAATGGTAATATAAAAAATAAAAATATTTTTTACATTGATAAAAATATACATAGACCATATTTAGACATCCAAAACATAAAATAGCAAAATAGAAAATTCGAATCACATACATATCCAAAAACATTTTAGGATTAAAATTTTAGTGAAATAAATAATATAATAAAATAACATTACCCATTTCAATATATGGGTGTTTTTTATACTATATCTAGTTATTATTATTCAAAATTAACTCTTAATCATCTCCCAAATTAATCTACTCTAGACATGTCATACATAAAAAAAATTATTATAACTTTCGGAAAAGAAACTAGTGAAAAATGAACTCAATCTCCCAGTAATTTCACTCAAAAGATTTAAAAATTTAAAATCATCAATGATAAGAATATGATAATATGGTTTTCAAAACAAAGTAAAATTTCATAACAATTACACAATAGAATTCATATATATATATATATATAAACATCGGTCATTATAATGGATAATATGAGTACATATTTAACAAAGGAAAGTGTCATTGTATTCAATAATGATGAGGCATGTGATGTAAATATTGACCAAAAGAACCACTAAAACTATTTTTATGAATAGTGAGAACATTATAGTTTCTAGGAACATTTTATGCACCAACCAGGTTTACTTATCTCAAAAATAACTAGATCTCAATTGAATCATTTGGATAAACCTCCCATGTTAACACATTTTTTGACTTTAAGGAAAATTAAAATTATCTGAGTAATTATAGAAAAATATAAATGTGAATCATTACAGAAATTGTATCAATATTAACCCTCATAAAATGTCAGGGAAAAACTCTGAATTATGAGATATGTTTGGATCACCCATCATTATAAATAATTTCTATGTACTGTATATGAATATAAATCATAAAATATTAAATTATCATCATAAACATTTTATAAACAACATTCATTACATTGTATATTGATTTATCATTGGAAAAGATACTATTTTCAAGATACTTTATTAAAATAACATGAAAGACATCTGAAATATGATGATTTTAGATATCATAACAACATATAATTAGTAAAATAGTGGAATAATTAATGTATTTATTTGCATGAAAATTCACTTCAATGAATATTTAAAACATATCATTGAAAATAAGTGAAATATGTATTTGTATTATAAAAATGGAAAAACAAAACAATTATGAAATATTAAGAAAGAGATTTTTTTTAAAAATAACATATTTAAAATATAAAGCAAACATAATTTAATATAATTGTTTTATAGGTTTAAAAGAAATTCATCTATATTTGAAAAAACATTATTTCATTCAACAAAATGGTAATCATTATCTTGTTTGGAAACTGATTTCAAGAGTAATTTGTATCCATTTTATGTAATGTAAAACTTTGGTAAAATTGATATAAAAAATCAGAATAATAAAAACATTTTTAAAAACCACTTAACGAAAATATTTACACAGAAATTAATTTTGTTCACTAAATAAGAAATAAGGACAGTTTTATTAAAAACATCTTTTCTATATAAGTATATGATAATGAATTTAAACTATTAATTAAACCTGTAACCATAAGTCCAAAATTTCATTTTACATCTATAAAATTATATGTAATAAACATATATAAATGGTTTTAATTGTCTATGAATGATTTTTAGTCTTTTTACCTTTTCATTAACCAATTTATTTTAATGATATATTTAAATATCTAGTGGGATATGTCCACCTATGTAATTTTTTGGATTTTTGGTTTATAATTTAAAAAATATATAAGAAGGTTGGCTGTGGTTGTGAAATCATATTAACCTCTATTAGAATCCTTCGAGCTTCATTTTCCATAGAGATTTTTGAATGATGTTTTCAATGGTTTTTGGGGAAATCATTACACTTTTGGATTTTTCAGGTATATGCATGGTTAAGGAATGGTTAGAGAAAATAATGCATTTTTATAGGAAATATGGTAACATATTACTTTTTTTTTCGGTGACACAAGTTTGGTGAACATTTAGTCCAAACCATGTGACCTCCCCTCTAAATAGTGAGACCATGCGGTGTTGGTGAGATCAATAGTTTCTTAACAATTAGTCTAACCATGCATCATTGCATACAACCATCCCAAAATTCGTATGAAGGTGCATGGATGGGTGAACACATAGTATTAACTCTGTGAGCAAGCCAATTAAACCATAAGAACGATTATTAATCCCAACGATTTTTTAATTAAAATCCTAAAAATAATGTTGTTAATCATAAACACATCTCATTATACCATAATCAAACCCTTTATATTTTTTTGAAGCTCCAATGTTTTGAATTTTTCCCTTAAAAAAATTTTAATCTAGGATATAAGTGAAAACTAATGAATTCAACTATTCTACAGAAAGTGATTTCTCTATGATTTTGAATTCATGAAACACCAAAGTTCATTAAGAATTGATTTTTTAATAAATGATATTTATTTTATAATTTTTTTTGATAATATCGAATGTTATGATTGTGTCATTTGGAACAATAAGTTAATCTTATGTGATCCATAACACTATTTTAGAATCAATTACATGCAATAATGAATTTTAACAAACAATTATATATAATTAGCAGGACAATTATAACCTAGCCGTAAAAATTTATTATAAAAATATTAGAAAATAATTTTATATAATATAGATAATCCATTTAAAAAAATTAACTATATTGATAGTGAAATAAATAATTTTATAAAAAAATATTTCTATGTTTGAAAATAATATCTTCTCAAAAAAAATATTTTTATTTTTTATTGAGAACAATAATTTGTAAAAAAAATTATAAGGTGGAATACCAAAAAGAAAGATTATTTTTTAGTTAATAATTTAAAAATATTCTTTGAGTGAATTCTCATTATTTTTTTCAAAAGATACATTATATAATGAATTGTAAAAAATAATGAGTTTTAATTAAAAGATTATTTTTTAGTTTATTTGTAATGATAAATTACATTTTAATTTTGTTTAAATGTTTTATTAGAGGAATAATACATATATAAATAGATTATATATCAATTTAATTAATTTCATATTGATGTCTAAAATAAAATCATTGTAAACTTTTGATCAATATCTTATTATAAACCTCTTTTCTCGTCATGTCTGCAAGATAAAATTTAAATTAAAATTTTGTACTTCTTTGATAAGAATATGGAAACATTGTTTACATATTAGGAATTATAATAATATATAATGTATTTTATGTTCAACATAATTTTTTTTCCAATTTCGATTGGGAATAAATATAAAAATAACTACAATAATTAAAGTAAAAACATGTTTACTTAGTATTTAAATGAGATTAAATGTATAAAAATGACACAAAAAATTTATAAATATAATTTATGGAAATATCATAAAATTTTCCATTCTAGTATTGACAATGGACCATTGTGGAGGCCTGGTGACTGGACATAAATGTTAGTTGAGTTCACTCTTTTAAAAAATTATAAGTATTCCACTCAGTTCCCTTATAAATTCCACCCACTATCCACCTCTATTCTCAGCTAAAATAAAATTTCATGTCCATTTCCTAGCAATATAAGTGTTTAAATTCCATTATTTTATATTATAATACTTATTTAAGTTTGAAATCCAACCACGAAATGATTTGAGGAAAACAAAAGAGGATACCCAATGAATATGTAACTTTCAACAACAAACATATCATTTTTTATTTATTCCAAAAACCACTTTAGAAATTTTATATAATTATTATTTTATAAAATAATTGTTCTAAATATAATATAATTTTTAATTCATAGTTATGTTATGAATGCAAAAAATATATATTTAATGGGTTATGAAATCATTGTTTATTTGTACGAATGACCAACACCACCTTAATTGATGTCGTTCATTTTGACCTTATTTTATTTTTTAGTTGTGAATAATCAAATTTTTAGGGTTCATAAATAATATTCATCATATTTATAATATTATTAATGTTTTATCATTTTTATATAACATATACCATCTTACTTCAGATTTTTCAGTGTTACAATAATGTCATTCATGTGTAGGGTAGGATAATGCATCACGATGTAATGTGAATTGTCCACGATTTACATAGAATGTATTAAGAATAGATTTAGTACAAAATATTCCAAATTGATGACATAAAAATTAAACATTAATCATAATATATCTTCTTATTTTCATTTATTCAATCTAAAAGTAAAATGGAAATGGTATTAATGTGTTCGTAGGGCATATCTTTTCATTGAACAGTCTAATTCATTTCCTATAACTAATATTTTTTAATTACTATATATATATATACTGAATAGAGATTATATTTATATCATGGAAATAATTATATAGATTATCGAACCATAAAAAATGTAATAGTACAAAACATATAAAAATAATAATCATATATAGAAAAAAAGTGGTTATTATCCAAAACATACCTGTAATAAAAAATTATTATGAAATGGGTAATAAAATTTTACAAGAAAATAATATCTGGTATGGTATATATGAACATGTTTCAATAATATATTTATGACCAAATTATATTTATTATAAATTTTGTTATAATGAGTGCAACAAAATTCTTGACACAAGGTAATGGATTTCTATCTCGATATGCCTTCTTTGATATATACATAATATTATGCCCAAATAATCATTCACAAGGAATATATATAGACTCATTGACATGTAATATCATTAATTTATTCCTATAAATGATATTTTATGTCTAATTTTATTATATTACTCCATATTTCTTAGTAATCAATGTTTCCAAACTGGTAAGGAATTTATGCCATAATTTAATCATTTTCAGGATTATTAATTATTAAGCCACAAATGTTGACGTATCATGATGATATTATGAATTATTATAATTAAATTTCTTATATTCTGTTTATAATTTGTATCTTTATGTAGAAATTCTATATTCCCACTTATTTTTACAAGAATTATTAAGAAAAGGATTTTATCGAAATCTGATACTGTTTATCTCCTCGGTAAGAACTTTATTTTATTCTAAAAAACATGTCATATAAATATTTCTGAAAAAATATATTATCATGCAATTTTTATATTGTTGAAATTAATTTGTACGTATGTTTTCATTTATAAAATATTTTTCAATTCAGTCATTATTTTGTTTCCAAAACAATATTCATATATCTTTTACAAAAAATGTGAATGGAATCCTTATCTTAACATGTACAATATGAACACAATTTTATGATTTCATGACCAATAATTTTATTACAGCATAATTTAAATTTTCACTAGCAATACCCTAACCCTAGTATCCTACAGTCGATTCATTACTTTATTACATTGGAATATATATAATTTTCAAATCCCAAAGGACTTACTATTTTATTAGTCTTGAAAATGAGATACTTACATCATACCCATATAAAATTGGTAATCAAATATAAAGTATAAAAAAGATATATAATTGAATCCTGAACTCATTCAATCATTTCTGCTTCATATCATGGGGAAAAGAAAAAAAATAAAAGGGTGAGATCAGATGCTCAGTAAGGGTTAAATATAATGGAAGCCTTCATGGATAAATAATAAATGAAACATAATTAATATACAAAGGTATATATAAATGATATAAATTAAATTATTCCAATTAAATTTTAATAAGGATAGGATAAGGCATTATAATAATGGAAATATAATATATTTTAAAAATATATTTTATCAATAACATAATCACAACCTGAATCTATATATAATATCATGGTTAAATAATCATGGATAATAATTAATGACACATTAATGGAAGAAAATTATTAATATTTTGGATGCCATGATCTCCTGAATCATGGTACCTCTACCATCATGACCTTTTAACTCCCATAAAATTGGTCGATATTATCATCTCAAAAGATTATTGATACATCTAGGGTTTATCTATAGTTAGGCACCACCTATTTCTGTATATCAAAAGAATTGCTAAAATATTTTATTGATGTATTTTCTTAATAAAATAAATATGATTTTTCCAAAATATATATGTTGAAAAAAAATACGGGTTTAACATTATTTCCAATTTTAATTAGTTACCCTTGTAAGTAAACAACATATAAAATATTGGGGTGTAACATTGCCACTAATCATATAAATGAATCAAGAAATACGAATATTTTAGAAAATAATTAATGAATAACTATCATAATTAAAATAATAATTATAGATGGTATATAAAATAAAATAACTGCATAACATCAAAAATATGCATCATCTATTGAAAAATTAGATGATTTTGTTTAAAAAGATCACATCCTTAATGAATTTAATAAATTAGAGGTATTAACTATAAATACACATATAGAAAAGAAAATAAAGCACTATATAATCAGATTTATTTATATATATTACTGTATAATGACTTAATAAATGAAAATATAAGTTCAACCCAATAAACAAACACTCAGTTAATAAATTTATTAAAACATAGAAATCGATCAAATTATTTGAGAAATAAAATAAATAATTTTCAAATTAAATAGTTAATACCATGAAGAGAATAAAATTCATGATATTATATATTAAATGGTATTATTTTCACCACATATAAGATAAAATGCTTTAATAATGAATGTATATCACATATGTAAAACAGAGACGAGAAAAACCAATAAAACGATCATGAATTAAAGTAAGCATTAGTCAAATGAATAGAACATGTTCATCCATTTTAAATACACATAAAACAAGTTTAAATATATTTTAAGTTTATAAAAAGTAATTTTACATGTAACCAATCCTAATATATTAAATGAAAATAGATTTTTTACCCAATGAATTCAAATTGAGTAATAAATTACCTTACCACTTTGTACAGAGTCACATTGTATACACCATAAAAGTAATATTCATCATCCAAGACATTAGATACCATTAAGATAATGATATTAATGATATGATATATCAATGGGATGTATATACTATACACACAACGAATAAGGTTTGAATAGGAGTGTATAACATAGAAGTAAAAGTTAAATGATAAAAACCTACAACTTATATCATAAAGCATTCTAAACAATTACTAAATTTCATAGATAGTAAAATTAGATTCCTTAATAACTTTATAAGGAACCTATTAAAAATATTTTGACTTTATTATATTTTTATGATGCACATTTATTTATTTAGTTTGAGTTACAATGTTTAATTTTGATGTTCTTAGAGAATCCATTTCATGGTTTTACGGTCGATTCCTTTGAAAATAATTATTGGTGTTCCTGAAAAATCAAATAAATAATGCCTGAATTTGAATAAAATGATTTTAATAAGATTTAATAATTTAAATGTTCACATATATCATTTTTTTTCGTACATGAAGATGATTCATTAGATAAAACGTTAATGATAAATGTTTGGTCTGTTTTTTGCTGTTTTTTCTGACCACGACAAACAAGTTTCATTTTATTTAACAATATTTCAATAAATTGGTTAGTTAATTTTTTAAAAGTTACAATATATATATATAAATATTATTTATCTATAATAATGGTTTTATGACCAGCCTTTAATGTAGTTATGGAAAAAACTCGATGTCCACGAAGGCGTTGAATGGACACAACACAAGTAATGTTTTCATTTTTTAAATTAAAGGAGAAGAATGAGATTTGATGACTAATATTACATTTAAAAATCACATTCTAGTAGTTGGTTTATAATGGAGTTATTATAACATATTGTATTGGGTAGGTGTGGAGAGTATATGAAAATATAATGAATTAAAAGGGAAAGATTGTGGATTTTACCTCTTCAATATTGACTCCTTGAGAACATTCTAAAGGTACATTGATTTTGAATTTTGGTAAGACAAGAATGTCAGGGAGGTGGGAAATCTAATTGGTAATGTAATTGGTAATAATTTATATATGAAACAATGATTTAGATGAGGGTGGAAAAGTTGATATGATGGCAGTATTTAAAGGGGTGAATATTGGTGTTTTTGAGTATCTTAATCACTTGATTATTATTTTGGATCAATAATATCAAAAATATTGATTCATGTGACTATTTAAAGTAACTAGTTCATTTTTGTTCTAAATAATGATTTATTACCTCATCTATTGATCATCCATGACTCAAAAATTCATTAATTTTATTATTATTTTACTTATAGTAAAATAACATATTTCACTATTCACAAAACATTAAATTGTTTTAAAGAAATCCTAAAAAATAACCATAAGTAATTTTCAATGAATAATTTTAAAAAATTGAATCCATTTTATGAATATAATTTTCTAAATATGTGAAATTTAATTTTTAAAGAAAATTAAAAATTATTCGAAATATGAAAATTTTGATATTATAATAGAATTTACGATGCATTGAAAAATTAATTTTTGTCTCAAAAACATTTCTTCAAATTATAATAAAAAAAATTATTTAAAATTATGTTTTATGAAAACGAAATTTAGATCTATTCATTATAATAATTAGGAAATTTTAAATCAACATGTACGTTTCAAAAAGAAAATTAATTTATCATTCTAGAATCATTTATTTACGAATAATATGATATAAATATATCCTATTTTCATTTATGAGATAACTAAATTTTATATATACTTTTATATATGAGGATATTTTTATAATATCCATATTAATATTCCAAATTTTCAAATTACTATTACAATGGTCATGTAAAAAAATAATATTATTTATTTGAATATCATGATTTGTTTAAACATGGCGATGCATGCAACGTAAGATATAGAACAGAAAACTTATTTAAGAAGATACATAGAAAAATATATTTGGGTGTTATATTATTACCTGAAAATAAAATTTCTTCTTGAAAATGGTTCGTGGCTATTGCCTTTTAAATATATGAGGGTGGTTATTCTTCAGAACATGCACTGGTTCCCACATTACTTCAGCCATTTTTTCCTCCAAATAACCATTATAAATAGCATCATAAAATTTCTCAAATTTTTTTTTCTAGTGTCAAATATATCAAAATACTCTTCACAATAAGAAAAATGATGTTCCGGTTATATTTATTCATATGTAAGTATATGCTTTGGGTATGTATGTATTTACATATCAATTATATGTTAAGAAAAACCTGATCTTTGGAGAGATAAGGTGGAATTTATAATTAGTATGTTACAAAACCAATTCTTTCTAGAATTCCAAATGGTCTTATGTACCTATGTATAAATTTCCATTTCTTATCAAAACATATGAGACCCATATATGGGGATACATTCAAAAAGTCCTGATATACATCAGGGAATTGTAAATTATTGTCACATTTTTCTCCATAACTATTTCACATACTTTGAACTACATTAGTATGATCCTGAATAGCCTTTACCTTAAATTTGTTTTCTTCAGAATGTTATTGGCCTATATTCTCCATTAACTTAATTTACCCCAAAAATACGGAGTATGATATACCTTTATATATAACTATTCATATTGAATAATTTAATATGTAAATGGAAACTATTAATTGAGGAAAACAATACTAAATGTAAATAATGATCCCACTCGCCAAGAATGTTATGTGATAATGATCTCAAGGTGTCATTTATTGTTTTAATATTACATTTATACGCTCCATAAATTTGAGGATGGTAGGTTGTGTTAAAGTGAAGATCACTATCCAAAGATTTCTTAAAACTCTTAAGGAATTTTTTTGTAAAATGGGGATCTCTATCAGATAAATTTATATAGGTTCACAATTAAGTATTACAAGTACATTAATACCGAGTCTTTCTAGGATCGTTAGTGGATAATATTCTATTATATAAATAAAATATGATTTTTTCATAAGGAAATAGAAGATAAACCATATGGTCAACTTATTATAAGGGGAGTTTGGTAATCTATTGATGATGTCCATAGTAATGTCATACCACTTCCACGTAGGAATTAGTAGAAGTTTCGTGAATCATGTTAGATGATTTATCTCAATGTTCACATGTTGAAAAACTATACATATTGACACAGTCATAAATTAAATGCTTTATATTATCCCACTAAATATTTGTTTTTAGATCTCTACACATCATCGACTTACCATGGTGTATATAAAATTTTTTACTATGAGAAAAATAAAATAGTTCTTTTTTTAGGTCAGGTACTGATGGAACACATAATATCATTACAAATTTTAGAATCTCATCCTCATACATGATGCCTACTTATTTTCTATAATTTGAAGCACTAGTTTTAATAAAAAAATTAATCATCATTTGAATGCTTTATTTTTATCTTTTCCAATATATAAGGATTTGCAATTATTTCAAAAAGTGGGGATGTTTCCCCTTTAATAAAAATTGCCGTATCCATCTTTACTAAATCCATGAACATAGGATCTCTCTCAATGCTCATTTGTGTCACAACTCTATGACATTTTTTACATATTATGTATGTTAAATTATTCTCTTTTCTGGGGTAATAGCGTATTTAGGAATCATAATATTTCAGTAACTTGAGATGTGACCATTACCTCATATTCAGATATTTTCATGTGAATATGTTTTCCGAACTATTTTGATTTTTATATATCTATCATATTTCACTATAGAGATACTGTAACCATTTATTCAAAGTGAATATTTGGGATTTTAAAATAATATCAGGAGTTGGGAAATTTACTTCATGAATATTGAAATTCTGTGATGTGTGTGTAATAAAATAATCAATTTTCATAAGGATGCAACCCTATCATTTATTTGATGCAACACTCTATATCAGAAACCCATTATGTCTAGATAGTAAAGTCAAAATTGGAGCACTAACCAATATTCTCTTATATTTTTTAAAAAATTCTACACATTATTTTGTTTATTATACCATAACCCTTTTCCAATTTCTCTTGTTTCATGTGTTATCCAATAATGAAAAATTATGAGAAATAACATATAATAACATTCTAAACAAATGAAACTATGTACCTTTATTATGTTCATTATGGTAAAAAATTCATGTAATATATTATTCATAAAAAGAGTGAATATTATTCGATTAATTAGAACAATATTTTAATGAAAAAAATTAAGATGCTATAATTCAGACTTCCTCAATTCACCGTATAACTCTTTAATTATGAATGTTTTAATGGTGAAAAATAATTTAATTTCCTCATCTTCATTGGTTTTAGAATATTAAAAAATATAATTAATGAATAGAACAATAAAATCATAAAAATATACCATAAATATTATACTCATCATATCCATAACAAAAGAGGTTCTGTAGTAAATCTAAATGGAATTATTATAAAGTTGTAATGTTCATAAATCATCTCAAATTTTGTTTTAGAATGTATTTCTTATATAATCACAATTTTTTTTTGTCTATAATGAATTTAAATATTAAAGAAATATTGAGATCCATGAAGTTGATAAAAAATAATAATTTTAATCAAGATGATAGTTCTTCATTATCGTAATTCCTTCGATTTTATATAATCACTGCACATCCTCATGGATCCATATTTCTTATTAAAAAAGGGATCATATTCTCTCAATGGAGAAAAAATAAGGTGAATAAATACCTTATTACTCAACACATTTAGTTGTTTCCTCCCCTATACAAGTTCTATAATGGCCATTATATAGGTTGTATTGGATATTGGTCTTTCATCAAGGATTAAATTAATGGAAATATCATTTCATGTTCTAGAGGTTATCCATTTAATTACATAGGAAATATATCAATGTATTCTTGTATAATAGGTAAATACTTAATATTAATCATACCTTATATATCTCTATATATTTTTTAAACATCATTCATATGAATTTCATTAAGTAGAGCTACTGAGGGTGAATCAAGATAATAATTATATGACTATGATTCTTCTCAAAAGACAATGAATTCAAAATATTCATCATAAATAATAATCTCATTCCTCTCAAAATAAATGTTTATATCATATTTTGAAAGCCAGCCTATAACAATGATGATCTCAAAATAAACTATACATATTATGATAAGGTAAATATATAAATTATGTTCATGTTTCATAATGGGGACTTCCATACACATATTTATTAAAATGACAATTACCTTGAGAATATTGGATGACAACTCCCTTATTAAATCCAGATGAAAATATATATTTTTTTTGGATAATTGGGAAGATATAAAATTTTTCAATGATCCATAATTAAATAATTCATTGGAAAATATTTATGTTATGATTAATATACCATTAATCACATTGTTTGGTACATCTACCTCAGTTGTAGTGATCAGAAAATCTTTCCCATTTCCCAATAGCCTATTCTGTAGAATATTTCCTTGTCCCTTGGATCATTTTATTGAATAATGAACCATTTATTTTCAATTGAATCAATGGATTTCATTAGTTTGTTTCCCCTTTCACTCATGAGATATATGACACATGTCTCCATACTTGTAACACACTCCAATAACCTTTTAACATATTCCTAGATGTTTCTTCAAAAATTATTCAAAAGAATGAAAATAATAAATTCCAATATCCTTTATTGGTTCATTACCTTTCCCATATTTCTCAACTGACCTATTAACCTCTTGGAACCCATCGAATCTACATGATCTAAAAATATATTCATTATTTTTATGGACATAATAAAATTTTATCATATGATTAATATTTGTGGGAAACCAATTCCATTCAAGGAATCAGATTAAACAATTCAAAGGAGTGATCAATATTTGTCTCTTAATTTAATATGCAATATATAGCATATCTAGATTATCATGTAAATGAATCCTCATAATATGAAACACTTTATACTATTTTATGATTTAAGGAAAATAATTTTCTCTTCGTTTCATTTCATTGATCATGGGGTAAATATTTTTTAGTAATATATTTTAATTTTTTCCATTCCTTGTGATCTATTTTTTCTTTCTCCATTTAATCCTTGAACAAAAATCACAATTGATGAGAACCTCCCATGATAAAATATACTAAATATCTTACATTTTCATTTTAATTTCATCCTATTAAAAGATATATATTTTCCAGGTGCATGATCCATTTCTCGGCTCCTATTGCATATGTAGTCACACTAAATAATGTGGGATTTTGTCACATGAAATGGTCTAAAATAGTTGTATAATTCCATAAAGCATAATGTTACTATATTCATGTATGTTTATTCCTCATATCCTCAGTGTCCTATCCTAATATAGTCATGATCTTCTCATCTCAATACTTATTGTTTTAGCTTTCATAGTGTGGAAATACTTACATTTTTTGGGGGTTATAATTACCTTCCTCTTATTGGGATCCATCACTAAATAATGTCACACACAAAGTTACATCATAATATTCATGTGTATTGAGAGAAAAAAAGTTTTCTATGAAGAATTATTATTATAATGTTAGTTATCTTTATTTAACATCTGGTTAGCAAGCATTCTACTAAAATTTCTTAGATACTAACTATGATGAAATAGAACTCAGTACCCCAAATATGGTCCCATACATTATTACATTAGAATATAATCAAGATTAAAATCCCAAAGGACAAATAATTTTAGTTGTCATGAAGAACTAGGTACATACCTTGTACCCTTATTACAGTGGTGGTCAAATATAAGACATTGAAAAGGAATGTAATTTCATTGTTGAAATCATTCCTTCAGATCATCTTCATAAAATGAAGAAAATTTGAAAAATAAAACGATGATCGTAGATTCTTAGTCCGAATTAAATATAATAGATGATTCCATATATCAATAAAAATGACTCATAATCAGTATGGGAAGGTATATATATATTAAATACATGACACTTAGTTAATAAATTTTCAACCAGTAGAAGATTAGATGAAATCATTTTGGAAATGTAAATGATTGAATTTTTTTTACATAATCAATAAAATAAGGAAAATATGATTCCATGTATAATATCATTACAAATGACTCATGGATAATAATATATTAAATCTTAATGAAGTAAATTCTTAATACTTTAAACAATATGATATCTGACATCAAGGAATATCTACGATGAAAACCTTTCACAAGACCTTTTAATCATTGTGTGCAAAAATGCATTTATATTTAGAAGATAATTCCAAAAATATTTAAATGATTTTCTTAATTTATAAATCAATATTCATGAAAAAATATCCATTTTTAGTAAAAGTTAAATGTTTAACATTATTTCCCCAGATAATCACATCCCCATCCAAGTAAACATTATATGAATAAACATATTTCATAGGAAACATTCATATACATTAAATAGAAAAATATAGATATTTAATGAAATATCCGATGATTAATAATCATATATTAAATTTTCATTATATGAACAATATAATTTAACACAAGAACATAACATAAAAATTAATCCTTAATGAATGAGAATTTAATCCAATTCCATTTCAAAAATATTATCACTAAAAAAATACATATATTATGTGTATTCACTATAAATACTCATTAATGTGGAAATATAAAATAATATATTCAGTTGTTATTTTAGACATATACTTATGATTACATAATCAATGAAAATAGATATCTTACCATATGATTGAAAATTTAGTTATGAATTCCCTTACTACATTGTAATCAATCGAGTTGTATAAACCATATAAGTGGTATTTATACAATGAATCATTGAATAAAATGAATATAATTAAATTCATGATATGGATTGTCTAAGGAATTTATTCACACTACACATAATAAATAATTTTTTAATAATAAATATATCTCATAGAAGTAAAATTGTGATGAAAAAATCCATTATGATGATCGTAAATTGACAGGATCATTAATCAAATGAATGAATTATATGTATCTATTATAAATGAACATAAAAAGTGTTAATAAATCATATGTTATTCAAAAGAAAATTTACTAACTACCATAAAATGAACTAATCTGTGAAAGTATATATTCAACACAATGAATGAAAATTGAGTAAATAAATCTCTTGAGGGGTCGTAATGAGTAGAATTAAATATCCCATAAAACTTATAATTATCAAATAAAACATTGAATAATGTGAAGAAAATAAATTTTTTATATTTTATATAATATTTTATTATTTATGGCACAAAAAATAAATAATGGTTGAATAATTAATATATCTCATATAATTAAAAGTGAGATGAAAAAACATAACAATTTGTCTAATAGAGTTCAACTCTTGTATATAATGTAGTTTATAATAAAATTACATTCATTAATAACTTTATTGTTAATATAGTTTATAATAAAATTACATTCATTAATAAAATTACATTCATTAATAAAATTACATTCATTACTATAATTATATTAGTTTTATTGTTTTCAAATTTTATGACATATAATGTTTACTTTTTTTAATATGGTGGTGTCTGTTTCATGGTTTTATGGTAGGTTTCATTATGTATACTTATGGCATGTCTTTTCAATGGAAGAAAAATATACTCGTGCATAAAAAAGGTATTAATATACTTTCTCTGTTTTAAATTATCCCATATATCATTTTGTTTTTTAATTTAGGATGACTCAATAGATAAAACATTAATGATAAATGTTTGGTTTATTTTTGGGGTTTTTTACAACAATCATAAAATGGTTTTGTTTTTTAATATTATATCTATTAATTGGATAAATCATATGATAAATGTACAAATATTTATATCAAAATATTATTTAACCATAATAATGTTTTTATGAGCATCCTTACTATTGTAATGGAAAATTAAAACTCGTTATCTACGAAGCCGGTGAATCGACATATCATGGAAGATGTTTACATTTTAAAAATAAAATGAAATGAAAAGAGAATTTATAATGGATATTCCAATAAAAAAATAATATTCCAGATAATTAATGATAATTTTATTATATGGACACTTTTTATTATGGAGGATAATACATTATAAGTAAAAAAATAATTAAAATTAGAAGAGGGATGATTTTATCTCTTGAATATTATCTCCTTGATAACCATCTAAAGGTAAATAAAATTGGTATTTTGGTACGAAAAAAGGACTTGTATATAAGGAATATTATTATAACGGGAATTAGTATAAATTTTTAAAATATAATAGAATTTTTATTTCTCAGAAAAAGGGTGGTGTGGGGTGGTATTTATAGGAGAGGAGAGGGGTGTTTTTTTCTATTTTATTAATTTGATTTTTATTTTTGCTAAAGAATATTAATAGTATGGATTCCAATGAAAAATTTCATTTTATTTTAATGTAAAGTTTGAAATAATGTGTTATTATTTCATACATACACTATCCATGACTCAAATTTTTTTTTATTTATTTATAATTCTTATATACCATAAATTATCATATTAATATTTTCAAAATAAATTCATAAATTTTTGAAAAAAACCAAAAAGTATCCCTATCAAATTTTTATATGTGTGGACTACAAAAATGGAATCCATTATATGAAAATAAAATTATATAAATGTGATATATAATATTTAGTTAAAACAATTATTTATTCTAAATAGATTTATCTTTATATTATAACCAATTTCATGAAACATTGAAACATTAATTATATTATGATAAAGATATCTTCTAATTATATTAATAAAAAACATTCATTTATTAAAATAATAAAAAAAATCTATTCTAAATAAGTTTTTAATTAAGAAATTATAAATAAAAATATACGCGTCACAAAAATAATAACAAATAATTTATCTTCTAATTTTTTTTGTACAAATTCCATGATATAAATATATCATTGTTTCATTTATCAGATGAAAAAAATTTATTTATATATTAATTTATGACTTTATTAATATAATAGTAAGATTAATACTCATAAAAGTAACATTTCTATTCCAACGATAGTGTTAATATATTAATATTTAAATGTACATCACAATATATATAAGATTTCTATTATTTACAATGTAAACTATCAAAAAGGTTGAATTTATATAATAATATACATACCATAAAAACATGGGGGTTTTATTTTCAAAGATATTTTCAATTAAAATTAAAATTATTTATTTTTTTATGTTTTAAAAAAAATTAATAGGGGAAATTGTATGTTCCCCATGAAATAGTTTAAATAATTTTCCACAACTATTATCCATCTATGATGACATCTGTTGGTGTTTCCATTGATGTACTAGAGATATTATCCAAGTATAACACGCATATTCCTTCTATAAATGTTTTATTATATGAAGTCATTATTTTTATGAAATTATTTTCACATCATTGAGATATACTATACATAAATTATTGTGAAATATTTTTTTTTTCATGAGGTATTCTTTGTGGAAATTATTATGAGACCCCAATTATTTACATAGTTTATGATATGATGAATTTTTTATGACATCCAATTCATTTCATTGTTTATGACGTGAGAGATATTTATGATATTTAGGAACATAAAAAAATTAATTTTTGTTATGAGATGTGGAGGACGTAAATCAAACTCCAATGCATTAGTTAACAATTTATATATCTCATTAGGAAGAGATGGCTGTAATAGGAAGTGAGCCTAGTATAACATGATACAGCTAGAATAGGGAGTATACATAGTTCATTAATACATGGACGGAACAATGAGTGAACTCATTAAATTAATGGACTTTTCCAGCTATAATGTCATTGGTAATGATCCTTAACCTATTTTAAAATTACATTCTATTATATTGTGTATATGAAAAATCCATTCCATAGGATAATTATTTTCTCTTATGGCTCATGTTATTTTATTATCTTATGATTCTTGTCTTATTAACTACTAGTATTTATTCCATTATTATGTATTATAATATTTACGATGTAGGTTATACATTTAAAATGTTGGGGTCATGTTTTTGAGCACCTATGTGAATGTTATGTTTATATATCTTTCTTGTTTACACATACTAAGAATCCATGCTCACCCATTCTTATGTGTCATTTCCCATGGTTATGAAGAAATTTTTTACGTATTATATTTTTCAGGTCTCAAGTAGAGATGAATATGGTTGGAAGTTAAGTATCTCAATTTTGGAAAAATTATTATGTTTTAACAATTCCAATATCACTAAACTATTTTATTCCATAGACATTCTGTTATGTAATGTAATTAATATTCATCAGAACAAATGTAATCTCTATGAATGTTAATAATGGGTCACTATATTTGGTATGAAAGGGTAGATTTATTAAAACATTGGATACAATGATGATAAAACCATAGTCAGAAAGCTATATAAAATTCTAAGAATATGATGGATTTAAGTTGATTATGCCTATTAATAATCTATGATAATCCTAATGTTACATAAACTAAATATGGTTTCCTCATTTGCCTATCCTATAAGTAATTTTCATGACTATTTGGTTCAAAATCAATATTTTTTATTTCTCACACTTTTATTTTTGGTTATAGTCAAGGGGTGATACTCGAAGGAAGCCTTTTAATGATGAGTGTGATGAAAGATGTGATAGTTTTACACTTAAAACTAAAAAAGTTATTGAATTTGGAATAAAATAACTCATTTATATGCTTTCAAAATTTTCTAATTCTATTATTCATTCTGAACATACAATTGAGGAATGTGTGGAACAATGTTATGTTGAATAATTAATCTTTCATGGTCTACCATCCATTAGTATAACCACTGATACAATAGATGCTAAAAAGTTGATAGGTACAACTGAAAAAATACATTCCATTAAATAGTTATTAGATAATGAAATATTTATTTTCTTTTTCAACTATATGGAATTTGAAATATTCCAATGGTGGTATCTTGTAAATAATATGAGGAAAGTGGAAAAACATTAATATGTGGATTGGGCTGTGTTTAATGTCTTATGTATAAATAATTATATCCCTCGTGTTCTTCGCATGATGATTGAGAAATACTTCATAGACTTAAAGAAAAATAATGATGAGTTTGTTGGTACCTATGAGGTTAATTATACAAGAAAAACATGGTAATATACATTTATTTTCATTCAACTATAGTTTAAGGTTGATTGACTCATTTTTTTCTTAAAAAAAATTCTCTAAAGGGTGTTATGCATAAGATACATAGATAGATATTATTAAATTTTTTGATGTTCTATCAAGATGGAAATGAAGGTTGGAGTTTTTTATCAATCTCACGGCATTAATAAGAAAATAAGGATGGGGTTAAATGGAAAATTAAAAAACATTGATAGAAGAGGATCAAATTTCCATTCTTTTTAATGTGTTGGAAGAATCACATTAGAAATTTCCATAAGGGAAAAAATAAATTTTTTATGTGTGTAATAGAATTTCATTTAGAAAAGGGTTTCCAAATATACGGGAAGAAGATATCTTAAAATGATAAGAGATATAATGATACACAAAATGATACTCCCCAAATTTGTTTTTTCATGTGTAAGTAGAATGGGAATTATGAAATCCAATATTGAAACCCAAGTGTTAATTATGATGATCTATGTTAGTAACCTATTAGAATTTTAATCTAGGGTAAATCATAAGTGATCAATATTTATGATGAGGGTTTTGATAATGACATGGTGGATGGTAAAATTAAAATCCACTCAAGAACTACTAATATCTTATTTAACTCTAGATATACCAGTTCATTAATCCCAAAATCATTTTCTAATGGTACCGTAATACCACCCATGAAATTATATATATAATTATAAGAAAAAAGACCAATATGGTATGATGATTTTGTCTAAGGTCTATGATTCGGGAAAATCTTATCAATCATCATTTGGTTGAATTTTATGTCATCAAAGGCATCGTTTGACTTTCTATAAAAAAAATCCCACATTAATTATTGAGTAAGGAAAGTCTTGTTTGATATTAGAAACCAAACAATGATCACATATAAATATTCTATTTGTACAATATTATAATTGTGGTCACATCTCTTTTATTGTTAATAATTCCCATTACGAAGGGGTATTTATATCAAAAGGGTAAGGAGAAACACAAAATCATTGATATAACTATTGTGTGGTAGTTTATTTACGTATTTATATAAAAAATCACTAATATTCCACAAAAAATAATAATTTGTGTTTTTAATGCAATCCATTCATGATAACACACTAATTTTAAATAATCCTTACTGAATGGACCCAATTGATGTATGGGAATTGGGGAAGAAATTGTAGGAAAACTATGACAACAGATTCATTCAGCCAAGTGTGTCACCATGGTGATAACACATTATATTTCATAAAAATAAATATATATATATGGGTATCTTCCATAGATAAAGGAATATTAAATATATCATGATCCAGAATAAGTATCTTAATCCTTATATTAATGACTATAATGATTAGTTGTGTATAGTTCAATACTTTTCTATGATTGGACATAATTATGGATATCATCACTTGAGGTATAAAAGGAAGATATACCTAGGAATACAATTTTTACATGTTATATACACAATTAAAATACAGTAATAGATTTCATTATATCTAATTCCCCTTTTATCTTCATGGATTTACTGAATATATCCTTTAGAAATCACATTTAATAGATTGTGTTATCCTTTATATATGACACTTATGTAAATTAAAAAAGAACCTATGAACATGAAGATCCAATTAGAGTCTTACTAATGACCATAAATTAGGATAAAATATAAATATTTTCTTTAATTCGTTCATTTTTGATGAAAAAGGAATCATTATTGGGTTATATAATTTCAAGACAGGGTATATCAGTAAATCAGTCAAAGATGGAGGATAATGAGTATTGGGCCAGACCATCCGAGATGACTGATATATATAGTTTTCCTATATTATTTACAGATTGTGGAAAATATATCATGAATATATAATCCCATATCATAGTTAACATAGAAGGGATCCATGTTTCACAGGACCTATAAATGTGCGGAAAAGTTCAATGAATTAATGGAAGACTATTCAATCCACATGTGATTCAATTTCCTTGTATTAAATATGTGTTTATAATACTTATTGATGCATATATAAAAGGTATTATTAAATTTCCAAATGAATAATGACATGGTAAGTGTTTCTTCCTCATGGAAATTTACAATTTATTAGTAATAATTTCTAACTCACAGTTTGGAGTTAGTTGTGGTGTTTTTTTCATTAAAGATACAGTGCAATTATATCGATGGAAAAAAGTCATTATCAATATACTTATAATAACTTTTTTAACTAGATATTCATGCCGAATGAGTTTAATTTGTTTTAGATAATATTTTTAATGATTGTTAATGATTATTATATCGCAATACATTACCAAACTATGGATTAGAACAAGTCGGTTGATGCTTTTAGTTGAAATAATCATGCTAGCTTATCCATTGTGAGGATTAAAAATGATAATATAATCTTATATACGAAAAGGATAAATCTAGAAATCCTAAAAGTGGGGAATAATATTATCTTTCCCAATTAAATGTTTTGACATCAATCTATGTGATGATTAAATAGATACATAAAGAATATTTATAGCTACAATAGATGGTTATAAATATTCTAGAGTTTAACTTTAGTCAAAATGGATTGATAAGGTTCAAGAACTGTGCGTGTGTTGCATACATAAAATATTTCAAAAAAGAGTTTCTAGATGATGATTAGAAGGACTTAATTTGTATTCATCTGTGATGTATGAATATTTATAGATATTTGAATGAATACTTATTATTGGATTGGATATATGAAGATATCACATAGTTTGTATATTGGTTCATGGTATGTCACTAAAATAAGGTTTAAATTCAAAAGTCTAAGGCAGTGTTGCATCTATTACACCAAGTGTAATGTTAATGGGAAATCATCACCATTCATTTTGTTGTCGGAATTCCCAAAAAATTTAAAGAGAATTATGATATGTGGGTTTTATTTGGTGGACCTACTAAGTCATCTACCTTTATCATCATTAGAGAATCCTTCTCCATGGATCAGAATGCTATGTATACATTAATGTAGTTGTTAGTATATATGGTGTAGAATATTACATTGTTTTTTATTGAGATCTATGGTTCACCTCAATGTTCTTGAGAAGTCTTTAGCAGTCACATCATAAAATGTTGAGTTTCATAACTATTTGTTTTCATCAAATAGAGGGTCAGTCTTAATGAAATATTCAAACAATAGATAATATGTTGACATATTGTTGTTTTTATTTAAATGGTTGTTGATATTTACAAATTCCTCTTATTGATATTTCATAAAGAGATATAATTAAATGAAACATTTAGATGGATTCTTATAAATCCCTATACAGAATGAAATGTAGTTTTATAATTTCTTTGATGATGTTATAGAATGAAAAATAACGAGACCTGAGATAAGTAATGAATTGGGAAGGAATGTTATAAACATTCAAAAGTGCAACAATATTGATCATAGTCGGCATAAAATTTATGTTGATAATCATGGATGTGATATTGAATATTAAATTGGTGACAAGGTATTTCTATGAATTTCTCCCTATAAAATATTTATGAGATTCAAGAAGAAAGAGAAATATAAGTCCAAGTTATATTAGTTCCAATCAAAATATTGAACATATCATGACTATAAAATATCTCTTGGTTCGTTTAAATAACCAATCTTATGTATATGACGTTTTACATGTATCACTCGTATGGAATTACATACTTGATCCTTGACATGTGTTTAACTAAGAGGTCATACCTCTAGAGAAAGATTGTTCTTATGAAAAACAATCGGTATTGATTATACGTCATGTATAGAATGTTATATGAAACATGAAATCTCACATGATATTTGTTTTTGGAAAACCCCAGTTTTTGGAAATTACATGGGAACATGAATATATGATAAGGCAGAATTATCGTAATTAATTTCTATCAGAGTGATGAATATCAAAGGAGGAATTCATTTTAAGAAGGATAGAATGTATCTCTCTTTATTTTATGAATTTTGTTTTGAAATATATTATATTTCATTAATAGATTACATAACATGATACACCTTGTTATTTTTGAGTTATATGAAAACACATGTAAGGGTGTCATTATATGAAACAATGCATTACCATGCATTACATGCAACATTGATTATTAACCAAATGATGTTATATTATTAATGTGTCAATAATAACCTAGTTGGAAAACATAGTGATATAAATAGTAATAAATATGTTTTAAATAATAATTAAAAAAATTTATATGTAGTAATTATATTGATAGTAAAATATACAATTTTTTTTGTAAATTCAATTTATGTTAGAAAATATTATCTTCTTGAAAATTCTATTAATTTATTTTGAGAAAATTTAATAAGTTAATTTTTTAATATTTTCAAAATAAATTAATAGAATAAAATTAATTTTTTAATTCATAAAGATAAAATTATATTTCGGCGGATTTAATTTTTTTTTAAAATGTTTTAATTTTTAATTAATAGCGAAAAATACTCAGTTTATATTTGAAAATACATTTTATTTTGGTTTATTTATATTTATTAATTAAATATTATATTATTTTAATCTTTTATTAGTTAATATAAAATCTATTAATCCAATTTATGACATTTTAATAAATTTTATGTTGAACATAAATAGAAAACATTTGATTCTTTTGATCATTGTTTCTTTAAAACCCCACATTCTCACCAAGTCTTCCATATTAATTTTAAATTTATTTTTTTCACATCTACAATTGGAATATGGAATAAATTAATCCATATTAAAAAATTCATATTTTATAATATTTAATTAGGTTAAAATAATTTTTTACTAAACTGATTACTCAAGAGAAATAAACTTATTTATAATGATAAATGAAAAAACAAATTGACATAGTGGTTAAACCTATAATATAAGGTTTAAAAATGTCACAAAAAAATTTCGAAAATGATTTTCATTCAATATTCAGTTATTATAAGTTATAGGGTCTAAAATTTAATATTATTAGGGAAAAGTGATATGAGTAAAAACTGGTTGTACTTCAGTCTTTCACACAATTAAAAGTATGTAATTTTCTTCGGTTATATATGCTCACCCCAATATGCCTCTCCTCACACAAAAAATCAAATTTTCATATATGAAAATTCTAAATAACTTATCAAATTAGATTATATTAGGAGAAATATTTTTCAAATAAATCCAAATAAGGAGGGCCTGTAGTGAATACCTAAAGACGATACATAAAAAGTGGTTATATTTGTCAATAAATGTTTTTCATTTCTTCCTCAAACCACTTCAATTATTTTTCGATATTAATTATATAGTAACCACAATATATTCTATATAATAAAATGTTCTAATGTTAAATGTACCATATACAAAAATAAAAACTTCTACCAGATAGATTACTAAATCATCATTTTGCGTATGAAGGACTCACACCTTCTGAATAGATGTCCTTTACATTCTGATTAACACCTATCAATGTTATTCATAATGATATATTATTGATATCTAACATATGAGCATTAAAAATCCAGCATTTATGAAATTCATGAATATGGGTAGAATTTATTCCATAGAAAAAATGAATAAGAATGTGGAAAAGATCATGGGGATCGCCAGTTCCTCCCGAAGATACGTGATCATATAACCATTAAAAGTCCATGAAGTGGGTTAAACATAGTGTGTAAATTATGGGATATCTCATATACCTTATAGAATGAGTGTGTCCACTCTTTATAAAGAATCTAAGAAACTCCCTCATTATATTAGGTCATCCAGATAATCCCCCCAAGTCACATGGATCGTCATCCGGTAGGAACATGATGAACAATCCAAAAAACACATTAAAATTAGGAGGAAAATGCCCAAATGATGGGATAATATCGATTTAAATATATTGATGTGACATAAACCTTGTGGTTTTCTTGTAACTGTGGATTCCTTGTTGTCATTTTCACAAGTCGTGCAAGATCCTATTAAAAAAACCTCATCTAGTGAAGGGTTTTAGACATGTATAGGTAGTCGTTTTCCTGATCCCAACATCTTGAATGATAATCATATGGAATTATCCATGAAAATACTATCACATCAATAGATGACCCAATATTGGTCACATGATCCATCACTGATCAGTAGAATTTTTTTGACAATACTCATATAACTTTGCATGATCCCCATCAATTAGAAAATAAATATTGAAATAATATAGGCAAATGATTGTAGGTTATTATAATGGGAGGAAACATTAATATCCCATGAAAGAAGTTGATAATCTTATCTGATCACCATTTATCTAATTAAAACCCTTATACATGTTAATATGATCGCACTGAATCACTTATTATTGGTCTGCTTGATCTCATAGAGACCCCTTGAAAATCAACCATTTACTCGCTATAGGTCTCAAAAAATCATCTTATATAACACGAATACCTCTGAGAAGGAATTTTGATCTTATAATGGTCCATATAAATGTCTAACTGAAATTACATAAACCCCTCAATAGGTCCACATGATTAAGAATAGCCCCATTAATTGGATATATTCAAATAAATGGGTTATTGATAGGATTGTCCCTCTTTCACAGATAATCATGTGATTTACTTTGAATTAACTGTTGGTGGATCTAATGAAATGTGTATCATCAAATATTTCCACTTACTAATACCTATATTTTTTCAAAATATGAGACACTAAGTGGTGTATAAATTGGTTGGGGTTTTATATAAATACCATACCACGAAAAGAAAAAAATACCAATGGATCCTTACACTGGCGCACCCATCCACCAGATGGGATTTCTAGGAGTGAACTTATCAAAATTTTAAAAGCTTTACATCAGGTGAATCCTATTGAACAACAGCACGTATCATGAAAAAATGAAATTCACTTTGTGTTATCACTCATAGATCACATGAAAGGCTTCTAAAATCTTTATCCAGGGACATCCAACATATATGTTGAATAATGTGAGATTAATCAAGATAAATGTAAAATAATCTAAGGTACATATGTAATAAATGGATGGAATATGATTAAAAATATGAGAGAATTATACAAATAACATCTATGATAATATTATGTGTATTTCCTGAACAACCAAATCCTTACGAAGGCACAAGGACTTGTGTCCCAAATCACACACTGCTCAATTGGTATACTATTTTTATCATGTGAAGTCCCATGGACATGTTAGAAAAAGTAACATGCACCCCTAGGCATGAAATATGAGTATCATGAAACACTCTAGGAACTCTATGCAAATATTTTTATGTCATCTAAAATAGATTCCAAAATCATTGTGTGGGACCAATGCATATCATCTTGGTATTGAGATGGCACTAGAACATCCCAATATGGTTTTGTGATGTATTCTAGAGAATTCATCCATGATCTTTTGATGGAATTTGTAAATTCCATTCATGTCAGGTGATGTCCTTTGAGCAATCCATCTAGGATATTCATTACCCACCACACATGTCAAAATGACTCTTGTGACACCCTCAAAGCATGCCAGCTGTCATTCACGATGTCACTGAGACAAGTTAGGTGTATCATGATATTCCCTCCTAGCTTGTCAGTAGATATCATGTGATGGACTAAATGAAAGGTAATACATGTATTAAATTTTCCATTAGAAAAGTGATCCATGATCATGTGATATCCTTTAGATATTCCATTCATATTATTCTCCATCACTCGAACAAGACAACTAGATCATGCAATTTTATTTGGAAATTTTTGAAATATAACTAGGAATGTTCATACATCATTCAACATATTATGATGGAAATCATCACATTTAAGGAATACATGTAGGCCAGGTGAACCAAGAATCCATGTACAAGGTAAACATATCCAAAGTCCATAACAGAAAATCATTAGTGTGTAATCCCCAATCAAACTGAACTACGAGGAATCTAATATCAATAATAACTAGAATATATATAACACTTACAAAGGCCCTTTCTCCATATAAATAATCCTAATGGTTGTCCTGAATAATATTTCTAAAATCCATAATTAATGAAATTGATTACTTTTTATCCCTTATTTCACATACCAAGAATGGATCATGTGGGTTTAGGGAGTCATAATGACCATATCATTCACATAGAAAAATTCACCATGTAATCCCCAATCATCGACCTAAATTGAAATATCTACCATACTAGGTAAACCTCAGTGTGTTACCCCCAATTATGAAAACTATCAGAACTTGGGTTACTTCAATTACAAGTATATATATGATTCCTTCATAAGGCACGCGATCAAATAAGAGTACAATTCATTGTATGTCACCCCATTTCTCTGAAATTTAGACCATTGGTTCCCAATAATTCATATGTGATTATCATTAGAGATTATCCATTTCTATAATGAGAAGTAAATTGAACTACAAGAGCTCTTATAACTATAATAAATATGATATGTAGGATTCCTTCATATGTCCCATGATCCATATTAAACATCCCACGATCTATCCTTGTACACAACCTCCACATCCATATGAAATGTGACCAATTACTTATTTTCTCTAATTTCTCAAAACAATAAAGAATTACTTGGTTGTAGGGAGTAACAATGGTCATATAAATTATATCATGAATCTCAAGAAGCCAGGGAAAACTCAATGTTTAAGCGCCAATGAGAGTAAAGATATGGCTGCTCCCATATGTTGGAATCTATATATGGATAGCCCCAATGACATTATTGATCAATGATAAATCTAATTCCTAACCTAAATATGATATGTATTATGAATCCCTATAGATTATGATTGAGTAATATGTTTCGAAGATATTGCATCCATATGTCATCTTTGCATGATGTAAAAATGAATAGGTTTAATGGACTATGTGGTTTTGTATTTCTAGTATATTAAGGATATGCTAGATGCCTCATAATTGATCAATAACATCCTCGTCATAGTGAAAACCTCACTTCATGGTGTAAAATAATCATTTTTTGTGATACACCTAAAACATATAAGAAGAATCCCATCCGGAGAAATACATGGAGAATCTCATATGCATGACAATAAAATCACCAAAATCATTCCCCTTAAAAAATAAAATATATTTAACTTATGGTCAAATTTCTAGGTTAATCAGTATCGCATAAAGATTATGAAGATATTCAGAATCATTTCTTAAATCTATTAGTGTCACAGATAACGTAACAATTTTCTCTCAAATGGGTGTGTCGTGTCTAAAATCACATCCTCTCGACCAATGTAAGTTCCTAAGATCCATTGGTTATAAAACAATAACGGTTCTCATTCTATTAGAAATTAGTTCCATACCATGTTATTGAAGTTGGATGCATGGGTATTTCCATTAATGTACAAAACAATAAAACATAACATAAAGATTTGGGTGTCATATTAAAACCCCCTCATAGTCAAGAACTAGTCAAACTAGCATCTTATATTTTATCAAAAATAAAAATGAATTAACTAATGTGAGTTTCTTGAATATAAAAAATATCATTTGACCATACATCAAGCCATTTTGTTTCCAAATTACTATGAAAACCAAACTGGCAGACCATACATGAATGTGTCAAATAACATAATGATATATTAGCCATATGTTAAGTTATGTTTTTGAATATCCTACATGAGCATAGACACCATGGAATAAATCTTACGATTGATCATCTATAGATGAGGGTCTTATAAAATAAATACAATTTCACTATGGAAATTCCTCTTGAGAAGAAATGATAGATGATGATTAAATGGAAGGTTGTGTTACCCATGAACATTTGTATTAGCACATGTGGTGACTAAGGTGATGAGATGATCAGTGATGTTGTTCATTATTCTATTTGTGACTATAGATACTTCACCCCTAAAAAACACACTGATATGGCATGTAATCATATATTGATAATCCTAGAAAAAATGCTATAACAATAACACCCATAGTCCTCAATATAACATGTGTCAACTGAAATCTTTTGTATAGGGTGGTGAACACAATAGTTCAATAAAACCATTAACATTGTATGATCTCAATCATTGAGGCTTCTCATAATAGTCTCCATTTAGTGAAACTGGTGATTCCATATCATCCTATGAATGATAATGTAAATAATATTGGACTAGTCACCCCACCCAACCAATTCATGAAGTTATCCCTAGAGTGTGATAGTCACGCCCTTCTGTATCATATAACAATGGATTATGGAGTAAAATATGGATTAATTCTTGACTAGGGGATGATTAGGAGGTATCCAATAAACCTCCATTCCAAGAACCATTTTGATGACACCCTTTAGTCTCTTTCTGAATATCCATACCAACACACTTAAAAAGTTGATACACATGCAAGAGAAACAAGGAAAACACATTAGGTGGTAGAGGATGTAGAAAATCATGGGTGGGATCATTTTCCCACTCTCAATGATGATGAATACATGTATATTCTGTCAGAAAATATATAGTCAACTAATATCCCCAGTCAAATAGATAATGTCTACCTGAATATTCCAATAGTAGCAATGAAGAATGATCATATACCTATTCCAATGTCTGAAGTCCATTTACATATTTTTGTGGAATAATGAGGAGAAAAGAGGTCTTATATTCTAGTAACAATTTAGTATATCATCTTGCATATAGTGAAGAAAAAACTGTATGCATACATTATTACACACACTTTGATAAAATATCAATACAGTATAGAAATAATTGATGAACTCCATGGATAAAATTCTAACATTGGTAGAGATACATAGATATGCCCATATTTTTATACCCATATAGGGAAGAAAATATTTTTTATAGAGTTGATTAAGTGGATTCTATGGAGAAACCAAACAATTTTTCTCCCATATATGAGGATTATTGTAATATTTTTATAAAGGGTGTGCCACCGGATCGAGCACAAATTCCCCATCCAATCATGTATCACCATGTGATAGAGTCACATGGCTTGGGGAATGGTGAAATTCAATTAGAATATGTTTAGTGATATATTCCAATGAATCGGGATCTGGATCATTTCCCCTATTTAGTCAAGGGTCACAAAGCGAGAGGGGAACATGCCTGGGGATAGGTTCATATAACTTTCAATGAAAAAAATGGAATAATTCAAATCCCATGATCAAGATCAAATCCTTTATCTATATATAAATCACCATACGAGAGTGGAACATTCCAATGGATATTCTCAGATATTGGTTAGTGAATCTTCAATGCATATTCCAATATATCATAGAATCAGGCTCATATCCCTACCTCCACCAAGGAATTACAGTATTAGTATCCTTCAGTGGATATATAAGAGGAGGCACATATTCTTTCTCCCTTTATGGCGTCCCATCGACACATTATGAGATGGAATTAATATTAAAACTAGTATAATATTAATGGTACAATAGTGGATGACATTGTGATAGTGTAAATGCATTAATATATAATAATATTACTATCATGAAAAAGCCAAAGTATACCCCAAAGGATCAGGATCATGCACATATCCCCATTCTTACCAAGATTCACCATGTAAGACAGACACATGAATCAGTTGAGGCTTATATTCCTACTAATAATAAAGAATATCATTGTCACATTTAAACATCTTCTCTAATGTGGGCACATATTTTTGTGGCAATAGACAGTTATCGACATATTCTGGTAGCCATCATGTAGTAGGCTCATATTCCTGAACAATTTAAAAATCCGGGTTGAAATATTCATCCCATGAGGAAGAAAAGTTCTCATATCCCTAATCAAATCAATTATACTGTCCTTTCAGTGGTTCTAGAATCCTTCTCAACACCCCAAGGATCTGTAACTCTTCATACAATGAAAATGGTTACAATTTTAATGATAGTTTAAATATTGGTAATGAAGAGATTTATCATATAGACTCTTCTCTTGATATCATCTATCTTCAATGTCCCCTCGTTGATATCTCCCATGGACAAGGGAATCCTACCATTTCATAAGAAAATAATTATAGAGAGGTTCTAAAAACATAGGTTCTTTTATTTGCATAGATGCATGAAACATTGAGGTCAACTGTATATCTTTTTCCATGAACATCAAGTAATAATCCAGTTTGGTTGGCAAGTGACCCCAAGAGGAATCTTCTGTATTCATATATATATATGCATGTAAGTCTAATTAAGAGGAGGCCAATATTGACATATGGAGAAATTTAACTAGAATAACTTCCAAACCAGGTTTTATCCCATATCCACATATGATTATGAGACCCCAGATGGCCTAAAAATATTCAAATATATTATATACACCAAAATAAGTGGGAAATGAATCTATTACTGAAGACTACACACCACACTTATCTAGTATATGAGGGTCACCTTCATACTATCAATAAACACTATTATTAGAAAATCACACATATATTTTCATGGACGAAGAACCAAAATTGGAAATGAAAAGTGAAAATCTACAGTATGTTTTCTATCCTTGAATCACAACTATTTGGAATATAAACACAAGATACATGATGCATATGTATTGGGAGATAGGAAATATAGAGTGTTTCACTTCACCATACCCCTAGAATATTTTAGGATATTTAATATGACATCCTTTAATTTCATAGAATTTGAAAAATTATGGGGACCATGTAACACATGAGGTAGTTGGTAACTAAAATGAAATACCCCATACTCACTGAAGCCAAAACATCTTGAATAGTGAATTAAGATAGTGAACTGAAATTCATAACGGGCACATTTAAACAATGGGAACACAAAACAGACATAGAAGCTAAAGTTGAAATCATCAATATAACTTCATGTCAAATTTGACTCCCATCACGGGCTTCCATTTCTCCCAAATCCTACATGATAATATTTTTTTCATAATAAAAATGGCCCAATATAAGTATACATATAGTCCGTTTAGGAGAGAACCCCTTTCATATGACTAGGGAAATATCTACCACCACCACCATCCCTATGATCATCAAATCCAGAGATGATTTAGGATATTCTTGATGTGTCTAAAAACATTTCCTAGAAAACTGGGGTAGAGTAATTTTTTTCTCAATCCCAATGACAAGTTCATCATCCCCAACCGTGTCTTGGAGAATTAAATGGTTATTATATATCATCCCTATCCTACTTGGATGGTGGCCTTTATATCTCAATATTTTTTTTGGAATAATGAAATCCTTAACATGAATCATTGGATCCCAAAAAATGTGATCATACAATTTTAGTTGTGGCCCAGGATAGTCCCCAACTAGTACGGATAAGGAAATTTCATCCACATCATCACAGAAGAAGGAATTAGTCATATTCATGTTTGGAGGTAAATACCAATTGTCATTATTACATCCCTTATACCCAAAAAAATAAGAACCAGTTCTATTTGGGGTCAAATTAGAAAATTTGATGGAAAAATATCTCGCGGTCACTAATAATTGGTCAATATAGGAGGAACATATGGAAATTGAAATCAATCCCTTATAGGTCCACAAGCCAAAATGAACAAATATAGACAAGGGTTTGAGAATTAACATTGATTAATGCGGTGAATAATCAACATGTGCCATTGAATGTATTGGAACAACCACCATTTCCGTATACACATATGTAAATTTCTTCACTATCAACAATATAATGAATGTGGATCAAGATGAAAATGAAGAGGTTCACAAGTAAAAAATTTTCCCTTATTAGATTATCATAATAACCAACCAAGGATATATTCACAATGAACTAGAGTAGGATCAAAATTATAGGGCTACCCAATTCAATGTTACCACCTCTATAGAAGAACACTCTTAAATATAGTGGGAATGGTGTGGAAACATCCTAATCACTTCCCTAGAGAACTATAAATCCTTCCTTTAAGGAATAATTGTCATGATAAGAGAGTGATATAGACATTTTATGACGACTTATTGAGGATATACATAGCGAAAACATTCCCACTACATAAAATCATTAGGATGATATTAATATCATCTCTCCCATATAAGATCTTATAGTAAGAGATGTATCTTAGAATTAGACTAGATCTAGATCCAGGTAGTCAGTACATATAAATGAGGATGTTTAAAGTGAATGTGACTTCCCTACATTATAGAAACTACATATCCTTATATAGGGAAATCATTTAGTCTTAGTAAAGATATAAAAACATTTGGAGATTCAAAAAGTCCCACATCATCATATAAAATCTTCTACCTTTTGATGAGATTTGACTCATACAATAGTACCTAGAGAACTATTGAACATCATCGTGTTCAGGGATAATCAAATTGATGTCATGGATGGTTGAATTGGAATTGTGAATCTTCTGAAAAATCGATATCATGAATGGGTGAATGACACTTTACTCAACCCAATATTGTGAATCATCCATTATCCTCATTTGAAGGTGTGGTAGTGCCTAGAATAATACTCACAAAAATCATGTGCCAATGTGGTTCATTTATTCTCCCTCATGGTAATAAAAAGGTAACCAATATTAGTTGTTCTATAGAGACTCTAGTAGGGTCGACCTTCCTTTCATACAACATCCTTTTATGAGGGTCAATTATTTTTTGGTAAACCTTTCATCATTTTTTACCTATACCATTTTAGATCCACACCAAGCAAAATAAAATTTTTTATCCTGCGGAACAAAAATGAATTCAAAAAATGAGGGAGTATAAATTCCGAGATAGATGGAATAATTTAGCATATTCATTATGTATCCCCATCTCATAGGTGAAATTTCTATAAATATATATTGTAAACCATTATGTTTATTTACATAAACATATCTTCTAAATGAATTATCTAGGGGGGTTCCATGATTTTAGAGAAATGACACAATATTTTGAAGATTTCTATTCAGTGAACCAGATATAAATCTCAACTCCTATCCTCAACCTTAGACAAAATTCTTGGTAGATATGGAACTACCTCTATTACCCTAAAACCAAAAAAAAATTCCCATTAAAGTTCCTAGGTAGGTTCTGAATATCCCACCACTTATTTTCAAGAATCACAAATAACAAAATCATCCTTGATCATATGAAAAAAAGACTAGGGTATCATTGGAATTAATGAATTATAAAATAAGACACACTCCTGAAAAAACATGTACATTTTTATTTTTTTACATCCATATAAAATAAAATACTCCATCTTTCACCTCCTACAAGACCCAATGAGTTCAACCTCATCGATCTTCAAGAATAATACCATTTCAGTAGAAGGTTGGGTAACAACATCTGTGATTTATTTATCTTTAAAGACATCTAACAAGGATCTTTTATTTTTAAATTGTGAAGTTGGATAACTCCCCAGAGTAGTTGAACTATATAACTATCACCTAGTTAGTAGAACAATGTAAATGGAATGTAGCTCTAGCCATGCTTGGACAAATGTTCAACAACTGGATGAATGAAATGTAATTTGATCAAGATCATGATTCCCTGATAGAACAATATATATCTCCCATTAATACACTAAAACCTATGGGTGATATTATATATTCCATCAATATGTGAATGTATCTATCCAAATTAGGAATAACTAGGGTAGGAAGAGTCATTTTACTAACAATGAAAGTTATAAATCTTGAACATTTCATCAATATATTGTACGAAGCACAAGATTTGTATCACAATGTAAAACCCTCAATGTAATAAGATCTCACATATGGATATGTTAATGTAATAGACTTGGATTATCCCTTCTCTAATGATGAATTCAAAAGTGGGTAGTAGTTCCCCACAACGAACTGGGTAACATGAGTCCGAATGCATTGGAACATAGGATGCATGGGATATTAAGGGAATGAGAGGACACTATAGTTTTTTAAATCCCCTACATTGAACATGTATATATTGAGGAACTATAGTCACAATCCCTAGTAATTTCAATGGATACTTAGAGGTATACCAAATCCCTCTATCATTTTCTTGATATGGTTCATAGTAAAGGACCTCCTAATACAGTTGTTGTTAAATAATAATTCTAGAAAATATGGAAGGATGTCGTGAACCATGCCCCATTTATAATATTATTCCTGAGTCTTTCCACAAACACTGATACCATTCCCCATGAATACCTCATCCACTGATCATCATAATAAGGAGAAAACTCACCTTAGGAAGTTTCAACCACTAGAACAAATCTATGACATTCTGAAAATATTAGGGGTTATCCCATCAAGGATATCAATCATTAATGCTATCCAAATTTAAAAATAACTGATTGAGTCACTCGTTGAATCCCTCCAGGTCCCACTATTCATCAATATAGTATTTTCCACAATCGAGGTCTATTGATTGGAGATCATTGCAACAGGATTCCATTTCACCTTATCATTCACAAAGTTGGATCTAGAAGAAATCATACATGGACTCATGAGGGCTCCAAATGTTTTATAATGAATCAATAATGATGGTTTTTGAAGGGATATGATTAAAAATAATTTTAGGATCCTCCTCAACCCGATTCGGACCCCATTGCAATTGGGATATAGAAAAGGGGAATTATCACCCACAAATCTAACCATTTAGTGGTATTATAACTATGTGCAATGTCTTCTTGGTGAGATCATATTCAACGACCAGTTTGGGGGACTCTCATATAATGATGAGTTTTTGGTTACCCAACAAGAAATAACATACAATTTTCCCACATGAATTCCCTATATTTACATCAATCTAGTGCTACCTTCCACATTTAACCAATATTAAAAGTATATCATTGATGGAATGATCAGAGTAATAGATGGAGATAAATTCCCAATCAATTATTTCAATTCCACAAATTCTAAATTAGGTTTTGAAAAAATGTAAGGGAAAACCCAATGTTTTATGATGATATAGAGGTTACATCCACAAATGTATTGGGGACCACCATGAAAAATCCTTGGAATATGATCGACAATGACAATTAGCTCCCATAAATCCAGATGAGGTAATAGAGTCAATTCCATTTTTCTATGCTATATATTTACTTAGTGATATTTTACAATATATCTATATTTGGATTCAATATAAATTAATTAGGCATTAGTGGATGGTAATGAATGTTCTTATATACTCATTTAATAGAGGAGTCAATGATATTCCCCAAGATTGGAAAATTCATCTAATAATTCATTTATAGACTCAAAGGTTTAATAAGTTGATCAAGAACTCATGAAATTACATACTTCAATTGAGGAAGGGTTCACTGCCACTTTGACCATATCAGACATGTGAATCTAGGAATAAAATAGTATTTTCGGTTTACACTAGGTAGAGCTACCATGAAACTCAATGATTAAGTGATATTTATTTTATTTTTTAAGAAGCAGTGATCTGTGTTCTATTGTAATTATCTTGAATTTCTAGTACTGATGCATTAATTGGATAAACCCCATTATATATTACCTTATGATCATTAAGGCTTCAATTAAGTATTGTATATAATGATCCCCTCTCATGCTACCATTGTAGATGCAGATGATGAAAAAAATTTCAATTCCAAATTTGATCAAGATGTGAAATACCCAAGATGCATCACCCACATTATCACTATCAAGAAGAAGAACTAGAAAATTTGTGTCTGGATCGATATCAATAACCATAATTTACACCACCTAAATGGATATTTCCAATTTCTAATCATATAAATTTTTATCAATTAAGCAACTAGATTCTATGTCGTCTCCTTCCGGAATGAGTAATCATGGTACAATCAGATTAAAATGGTCATTGAAGATGGGAAATCCACTTATTTTTTATCACCTCAGAGGTACTTTCTATGTTAGTTAATACTCATTTTCTTAAGTAATGATGGATCCAACATCAAAACAACAAGAATCGAATCCTATATACATTATTTGGTAGAAGAGATTAATTTTATGTTGATGACCTGGTGGTGAAATGCTGACAGTGATGTTGTCACTTCACAAATTTTTAAATAGTATTCAATATGATTTAGTACCACAATCTGAATATTAATATACTGAAATATGCTTTTGGGTATCCCTATAATTGTTCATTGGCTTTATGGTTCACCACATTGTCATTGAGGTTGTCAAAATAATGACTAGTACAATTTTTGAAATGTCACCCCCTTAGAGTCTCAAAGATGTGGGGCCTTCATGAGAACCTCACCTACATTAAGAATTTCATATCCAACATGTTTTCAAATATATCTACATTTACAAGGTGATGAATATTTGGATCACCTATAAATGGAAAATTCCTACCAAGAAGCATTTGAAATTATTTAGAAGTACCCACTGCATCCACTATACGTGATTCCACTAGTGGAAGGAAGGTCAATAATAATACATGATTCCATAGTGGAATGATCTATGAGAACAGTACCAAAATAGAATAATGATGAATTGAATGAGAAAATCCACTACTAACTCATCCAAATGATGCCTAGTCATAAGACCATATACATGAATATGTAGAATAACTGCCACACACTCAGCTTTGTAGTGAAGGGGATTGTGTATTAATTGTAGCACCAAAAAATACCCCTACTCTCTTATGATGATCATCTCAAGTACATCCTTGGTAGTCCCATACTAATTGGTCACTTGTAAAATTTCAAGATCATTTTAAAATAACATAACATCTATTTCATAATATTGATGTCTGTGAAAATGGAAATCATGAGATAATTTTCTCAAATCACACCCCACCCTAAAACATATACTAGTAGACATCGTGCTTCTGGATGAGGTGTTTTCCTAAGACCACGACACCCCTCATACATGGGATAATTATTTTTATACATCCTCATGGTTTTTTAAAGGTATGATATTGGAAACCCCGAGACTCAATAAAAATAACTTCTGGATAATATTGTTTATCTAGAAAAAGCATTTTCCCTAAAATTTCCACTATCTGAAGGAAAAATAAATAATTATTCTAATTACCAATACCTAATCACTGGATTAGAAATATCATTATGACATGAAAATACAATTCTATAAATTAAATGGATTTTACATCTACTGATATGTTATATCCATAGGTATTATTACTTTTAAAGAATGAACTATACCCTCTCACTAGATTCATCATAGGATAATGGAATGGTTAAATTTTGATACTGAAGTTGAACATGTTTAATGAGAATAGAATTATCATGCTGAAATTTGGTTTAATGCAGCAATAATATAGGTTCACCCTAATCAGGATAGAATAAATCTTCCAAATCATGCAAAGAATGATGGTATCATCCATCACAATCTAATATATTTTAGAAATAAAATATTAATACAATTACTTGAGCATGATGAAAAAATATCCACCCCTTGATGGATAGAACCCATAATCTATTATCTCCAAAATCAAATCCACCAGAAATTCCAAGACGAAAGGAAACACATTCCACATCATTAAATGAAAATTATCCTTGAAGATTGTCCATATGTGAATAAATACCTATACAAGAGAGGATTGCATCAGATCTTCCAAAGAATAATATCAAAGGGAAGACTTCTTGCATCATAGAAGTAGTCCATATAGGGTCTGGATGTGCCCCTCAGTATGGGACCCATCTCTCCCTCTAAATCAATTGGTTATATTACAACTAAAAAAACCATGATACAAGACTATGTGGAATTTATTAGGAAATTTAATTTGTATTATATACAAGAAAACAACATCCACCAATCCCAATAATTTATACATACATATAAATATTCATATACATTTTATGTATGGGGAATGGATAATGGTGGGCCATATCCCCATCCACATCAAAGAATCTCATCTTAATACTTACTGAAACCAAATTCTTCACCAAATTGGAATAGGAAATAACCCTTAAATAATTTAGGATGAATGAAATCATCTTATTTTAAATTTAATATATCATCATGAGGTTCAGATTCCCTCTTGTAATGTTGACTGACATTATATTCAACATCTATTGTTAGTGGTGAAAGAAAATATACAAAGATTACAACATTGAGTCTGATCATTAATCTTTCTATCATGTAGTGTAAAATGAAAATATAAAGGCCTTCAATAGTACACTTTTAAAATATACTCTTGATGGTAGTTAATAATTATAAGAAGTCTTTGATGGAAGATATCCTCCATGATTTATGTGCCCAATGAAAACCCATGCATATTCTTAAAAATGAAATGTAATATTATATAGTTTGAGGAACTGAGGTAGTGTTACACATATAATTCCAGCTTCCTTTACTCTAAATAACCATTTATTGAAAACCGGTTCATTAACAGAGATCACCAAAAATGATGGATCTATTGGATCGACCTGATGAGAACATGTCACACAGATTTTCCATCCTAAAATTTCAACAGAATTTTATTTCATTTTCCTAAAAGAATAAGGTTATCCTATATTAATTTCTATAATAAGAACTAGTTTTTCTCTCAGAACCCTAGTGATACCAAAAATTAATCCTCTTATGATGTAAACCAAATGGTATGACCCCTACATTATATAATATTCTATAACAACAAAAACTATTCACTTGAAACAACGGAAAATGACATTTTCACTCACCCACCAATGTGATCTTTCATGGTAAATAAATTATAGTGATTCATTTACATTTCGCTCATCCATGCTTAAAGATGATACACTAAAAAACTCCAATACTAGTTTTATGACATTAAACTGATCATATTTTTCCTAGTTACATGATGTTAAACTGCCCATGACTCATCCTAGTAGTAAGACATTAATCTGTGTAGCGTGTAACAACCAGGATTCGGGAAATTAAACTACCCAAATTCATCATAATCACATGATGTTACGAATTACTAAAATCATCTATGTATGAATATGATAAACTGTTTGAAGTCTATCATCATGGTTGGATGATGTTAAACTACACGAATTTATATCGATCATATTTCATTAAACTGAACAATACCAATCCAGGAAGTAGAACATTAAATTAAAAGGTTTCTCCCATCTAGATTGTACACTTTTAATTCATCAAGGAATATGTCCTCAATGCATGGTGTTATTCTACATAGAAATCATCATCTAACTGAAAATTCATCCCAAATGAGATTTATCTCTATGAAATAACGATGAAATTCCCGTGTCACACTGTGAGATTTAAATCTATATAGACAATATCCTCATCAAAGAACATTGTGTGGGATGATTCAATACATAAAAAGTTGTGTAGTGATGCCAAGACCACTATTACAAGGCTAAACAATAATATTTATCTTCTTCTACATTGGGGGACCCACTTCCTTACCACAAGACAATAAACTACATGGTTGATTTCTCTCCACATGAAACTTAATTCAATAGTCTCCATGTACATTATTTGGATTCATTCGTTCCATCATAGGATAAGTATTGGTGCCAAAAACTCCATTCATGGGACTATTAACAAAATACATCTCTTATTATGATGATTCACCCACGTCCTTATTGAATGATGTTGAACTACATGGTTGATTTTCATGCCGCATGAAACTAAACTACACGGGTTTTTAGAACTATATATGACTTTATTATCAGTCTAATAAGATACATAGCGATGTGGTGGATCTAGGTATTGAAAAATCCAACACATGGTATAATATATCCCTACATATCAAAAGCATTCCCCATTATTTGAGAATAATTTTCAATTCCACGTATCTAAAAAATGAATATAGATCCTGTGAGCTTATAAAAATTATTACAAGCTCCCCCAAAAACTCATACATATCATTTCATGACATGGTGGCCATGGTCTGGAATGAAATAACATAAATCAAACAACATGAGCCCTCTACACATGATGTTAAACTATACAATTGATGATCTTTATTTATGATACCATGATTCACTGGTTTCCAAAAATATATGTGTCTTGATTCCTATCAGGAAATGTTATGTAGTGATGACCGATATCTCTAATCATAGGACCATACACAAAAAATTGACATAAAAATGTCCCCACTGTATTTACATAATAGAACCACACATGATAATTTCATTCAAATAACGTTGTTTGGCTTGATTTATATCATCAAATTATATGTAGTGATGACCATATCAAATGTCTAGGGTCCAGCCATAATATTCCCTTTTCAAGTTAGGGAAACCATGACTTCTCGAAATGACATTAATCTAAAGGGTTCCATACAAAATATGATTGTACTGCTTCAGGACATCACATGATATGTTTTGATTCATAGATATTAAATCTCGGGTCCAACTATTATAATATATAGGATCAATTCTTCCCTTCCCATGTGCATATGGGTTAGACCTGTGTATATTTTTTTCAATTAAAGAAATAGATGTTGCCTAATTAATGTATTCATAGGATATGTATTGATTCCCAGATCATGGATTCATGGGACTATTTGGGATAAGAAAAAATATCCCCCATCCTTGTGTATAGGTTAAACCTACACAAGGGACTCCCACATTCTATATAGGGGTTGAGTCATGTAGGATCATTCTTCCAATGTATGAGTAAGATATATATCAGGATTTCTTCTACATGTAATACATATTTTCCAATTTCTCATGCCATTTTGTAAAACCTTACTAATAAATTCAAATTGAAAACAACATATATTCCCATACTAGATGACGTTAAACCATAAAGGGAATCAATAAGTCCTCACCGTATGATATTAAACTAAATGGATACTGTCTGGGCTACATGAAATTTAAATAGCATGACTGATATATCTCCACATCATGATGTTGAAATTTATGGGCGATCAACCTTTATCATCCCTTATCAATGGACTACATGAGACTTACCCCGATCAAGTATAGTACGTTGTACTTCAGTCATATTTTTATCACCTAAATTCATAAATAATACCTAATTTCATGATTTCCATGGGTTACTAAAAACATTTCATGGATCATTGAAAGGAAACATGAAAACACCTTTTGACCCTAATTTCGATGAGTAGTGTCTCATAGTAGTCAAATAGAAACATATTTTCTAGGTACAAAGATATTTTTGATACCTATGATATTGACGTCATAGTGGCGGAACCTTGGGGATGTTCTAGGACATCCATGTATGATTTTTCCATCTCATTAATCATGGCCTGATAACCTTGATCCATGAATTGAAACAATTTTTCCCCACTCATAAAAATGTATGGGTACTATTGATCATGTGTATCATAATTAAGATCTTTTGGATCATTCCCCTCATTATTTTTACATGTTAATTATGATAATAATCTTCGTACACTATTGTTCAAAGATGTATGACCTTAAAATGTATACATTTATAATCAAAATCACAATATTGTAATCTTCTAGAGAATGAGGCATAAAATTGTTTTGGTTGAAAATCCATAAAGGGTTTCATAAGAAAATGTCAAGTATTTTCTCAGAAAATTATTTTCTCCATTTTTTAGAAAATAACTTGGGTGTAAACACGTAAGGCACATACCACATTCTATATAAATTGGGGCCCTAATAAAATATTATTCTTCCTTTCAAGACCCCATAGTTCTAGAAAATGTTATAGTAATGGTTTGTCACATCTATTCAATATGATAACTTGTTCATTAGGAAGAGACAAAACATTAAGGGTACTAGAAATGTTACGGAATATTAATCATTCCACAAATAAAACATCATGTCATGAGTGACATGGGTTAACAAAAATATTCAATGGTCGTTTTAATGGAAAATATATCTGTCAGTTTGACCATTCAATCAATTCTTAATTGCTCCAAGTAGTCAACCTAATATATCATCTCTCCATATATTTATTTTTATAATTATTTTTATCAATATGTCACTATGGATCCTGAGGGTGTTTTGGTCCCTCCATGGAATAATTTTCTATATCACCCTCATGACCTAAGGACTTTGTACCATGATTTAAAAACCCCATAACATGACTATTCAATTGTATTTGACATCCATGATTATACATCACCTTGTTTTTGACACTTTTTCAATATTTCAAAGTGACACTCAATTCCCAAACCTTTTGATGAAAAATATCTCATTACTCTAAATCACATGGATTTGGGTCGGTGATTCCCAATTAAAGAGATAAGGTACTATAGTGTTATAGAAACCTTCTTAAATGAAATCGTATCCATACACAACATCTTCATTCAGATATATATAAGTCTTCAAAAACCTTTCTCTATCATTATAACATGGTGGGGAAACCTTTGTTTAATCTTGATTCTAAAAAATAATGGTATTTGACCTACTAATCATAGGTGTCTCAACCATGCCAGAATGGAACCTCAATCCTTGTGGTCCTTGTTCAGACCATTTGAAAACCCAACACCCCAAGGTATTATGGGTCATCCCTGGCATGTATGACCCATCCCATATTCATTGGATCATACTTTTGGGTTATAAACTACATCACCCACATTCTGACTATACAAGTGGACTTGAAATCCCTAATATTTCATCCTCTACCAATATTAGTGCCCGAAATCTTCCATGGACCTTGTAGAACTATGGATAAAAATATTTTTGACCAGGTTACAAATGTATAATGAATTTTACCTACTAGTCAACGGAATATTATCCTTTAATGTTAGGAGATATATTCTTCATTATCTATAAACCCATTTTAGAACTCACAACCCCTGAGTGTTTTTGGTAATCGCTAGTATGTATGCCTCATATTTTGTATTCAGTTATAGGTAGAAAGACATTAAACTGCATATCATCTAAAGGTACAACATAATTATATGTATATGAAAATAAAAGGGGGCCCTTGTGGAAATAAATCAATCTAAATTACAACAATAGGAATTAGTAAAATTACCCTAAACTATAATAATATAAGGCCCTTGAGGTAATCAATTAAACATCACTGAATCTGATGTTCTGAGCTAAAATAACTGAAACAAAAATTATGAAATGTATAATCCAAATGTCCCTAAACCAAGGAGATATAATTTAAAATATTAAAAACAAAAAAAATAACAATAAAAGGACTGATCTAAAGGAACTTAAACTACAGAAATAGAAGGATTTGGAAGAAATACATTGTAGTACAACAATATAATGTCTAAGATAAATGACACAAAAATAAATGTGATAGTTGGTCTTTGTTAAAATAACTAAAACTAACAATTATAGAAGTTCCTAGATACAAAGACCTAAACTAAAAACCCAATAATTATTTAGTATTCCATAGTGGATATTGTGTAGATAATGTAAGGTTGGGAATCCATAATATGGCTACTGAAGCTAATGCTATGTCTATGCATGCTATGTTTTTCCCTATTAGATGCATAGGAAAAACATTAAAATCATATGGGGAACCTGATAAAGACTCAATGATAATAGTTAAGTGATCTATAAGGCTACTTAATTCATTGAAAATACTATGTATCTCAAATAATTCCAATTTTATATAATTCCAATGATTTATAATGGCATTTACTTTCCACTGAACTGAGTACTTATCACTATATTTGTCACTCCTCATGGAGAAATAATTTCTATGTACTCATTATAATAATAATATAGTCAAAATGTATCAAATATCTAAATATGTTTATTATTTTCACCATAAAGAAAATAATGAAGAAGTTTTATAGGATCACACACATCACATGAGCCTCCAAATGAAACATGATCCCATTCCCTTGAAAATGTCATGTGAATGGTCTTGCATAGTTCATAAACTATAGTAGATCTCATAGTGAAACATTGATGAGTTCTTACACTCTCTGAAATTTCACTAAATTAGTCATTGATCATATGATGATGGAAAGATAATCTCACCTAATTAAAGAAAACTCCAGCCAGCAAGTGCTTGAGAAACCACAAAAAATTATTGTAAAATTAAATAGAAATATCTAAATTATGATTGCATCTTATTGTTGTAACAATCATAAGACATTCCCCATGAAGTTATAAATACATTATGGAATAACTGAAAATAGGCCTTCCTTGTTGTGAAAGAACTAACTAGAATGTCATCATTGTCACGTGAACAGTTTTATACAAGTCCACATGGTATTTCTCTCTCCCTCCATATCCAAAGACAAAGTGATGGAATTTTACATGGGAATTCTCGTGCATCACCACATAAACATTTATTTTCATGAAAATCATCACTTATGGGTATAGATATTGTATTCTATGACACTCATACAAACATGTGGGATCCCCAAAATATGTAAAATAAATAATGGAAATAATAATGGAAATGAAGGGAGTTTCTTCAAGGAATGATATTTTGATATGATGCGAAATAGGTTGTGCATCCTAGATTATTTCCATTGATCCCCTAGAACACCATTGAAATATCCATGTGATCCCATGGAATCCATATTGACATATAAACTAGATTTGGTGAAGACCCATGGAAAATCCACATTTGTCTCATGAATGGTCCTTAACAAAGAATTTTATATCTCATGAAAGACCATCAAGAGGAATCATGATCTCGTGATGAATTCTATGCAAGTTTTAAATAAATTGTATGACCCCATAGAACGTACACATGATTAAAAAAAACGCCATTAATTTTCTAGAATATAATAAATGGGGTGTTTTTTATATAGTATCACAATCACTAAAAATATTATGACACCCCTGAAATGACCTATGTTCTATTATCATAAAAAACATAACATAAAATCCCTCCACTGACATAATCCTTAATTTTTTAAATACATTATACATAAAGAAGAGAATATTTGGTCATCTTGTGCATGTTTACTTATTCTTCTTATCCTAAGATGAGTCAATTGGGAATATATTCATGTCATGTGATTTCTCTTCACATATTTGGATATACATGAAGTCAATATATTGAGTTATATTAAGGATTAGATGTTTTGAAGATACTATACTGGATATATGTAGTTTGAACTACAGCACACAGATACAGGGGTTGTTGTACATTGCAACAGCTTCCATTGTTGCCTATGTTTTGAGGGAAAGAAATGATCTTTTCTTTTACAATCGAAGAATATCATGGAAAGATGTATTAAATTCCATTCATAGGGTTGTTGTAGGTTCCTAAAAGATCAAACAGGTACAATGAATAATGATTTATCTTACCTAGTTATTCTTGGAACCGCTGGTGTTGCTGAGAGGATAAAAAAATGTGGATACTAAAGTTAATTATTTGGATTCTCCAAATTCAAACTCGTTAATGGTGAATGTGGGTGGGGTAACATCAAGTTCACTGGGCCCATCGAGTTGTGGTGGTGACTTCCACACATATCACATCTTTTATAAAGGTTTCTTATTAAATTATATTGTGAATGGTTTGGCTAATGAGGCCGAATTGGGGGAAATCATTAATGTTATTAAATATGTAGTTCAACACAACGTGAGGCATAGTTTGTAGAATATGACTCAACCACTACTGTGCACTTTTTAATGATTTGATCTTAGTCTATTCCACGGTGAGTTCTACCACATTGGATTTAATGCCTACATCTTGTTTAAAAAGTTTAGTTGGATGTAAACCATGTGAATAGGGATGCCGATCAAGTTAGGGATTTCATGTATGAAGGATAAATCATAGAGTCTAGATTGATCTTGTCATTCATAACCCATGATATTTATTATAAATTGGATGACATTGATATGTGGTGTGTCTTTCATTCTTGTTTATTCTAACCCTCTTGTAATGCTAATTTCTCTTTGTTTTAATTTTTTTTGTTAGGAATGGCCTCTGACAGGATCTTGAACATTCTTGTTTAAGAAATCAACATGGGTGAAGAGGCCTAAAACCCCCCACCCTAGCATTGAAAAATTCACCCTTTGATCCTTAAAACATCATACCTAAGTATCAGAGAGGATTTCCCATAGAATAAAATATTTCAATTGGAAAAGTTTTCAATCGGTAAATGTTTTGAAAAAAACCTATGTTGGCATACTAAATGTATAATCAATTTGTGTTATATATAAGTGAGAAAATTATTGAGTTATTCTGGGTTTTTCAAGGGACATCCATTATCTATACATATTCACATGAGTTTTAAACAATATTAAACTAGATAAATATAATGAAAAATGACGTAAAAGAATGGAATATGAAATAAAAATATTTTATACTTATGTAATGAACATATAAATATATCCCCATGTACTTCCCATGAACCTTAAAGGTCATGTTACAACACAAGGACACGTATACCAGATCATATGACTCCCAATTTTTATACTATTTAGACCATTCAATGTCCCCAAGATATGTCAAATCAAGTCACGTGGTGCTGCATCAGACATGCCACCCAAGTCTCACAAAACCCTTTGGAATCTTGATCCAAACCTTGTGATTTCCTCAAGATATGTCTCTCGAAATCTTACAGTAGTACCAGTTAATATCATATGGGTTATTAATGGAACTAGAGAATTTATTCTAGATTTCACAAAATAATATATAAAAGTCATCCTTTTTCATGAAATTTCATTGATACGTGAAATTTAGGTCATTTTAAAACATCCAGACCCTACATTCATGACATGATGTACCCTCAAGATATATCAAACTAACTCTCACAACCACATCGAAGTGTGTCATATTGCTTTCAAAATGACATTTGGGAATGTCAATAAAATCTTGTTACACCATCAAACAATGTTAGCCGAGATAATATGATGGAATCTATGAAAATACATCCTTTTCTTATGATATCCTTCAAAAAATTTATCCATGATCATGTAATGGAAATCAGTAATTCATTTATGATTGTGTGATGTCCCTAAGAAAATATAACTAGATCATGTGATTTTCTTTGGAAATGAAGGACACAAATACATGATTTTCCATCCATTCTTCAATAGGCCATTCAATAAATAACTCATGTCAGACAGACAATATGGCCAAGTCAAGAACGCATCTTAGGATAAGACAACATTTTCCAACCCCAATAATAGGGATCCCTATTTGTTTAATCCAAAATCAAATTGGACTATGAGGAATATAATTACTGTAATAAATAGGATATGTAAGATGTCATCCTAATTCATGTTCTTTATATTAATCATGAAGTGGTATTTCTAATCATTTAAGTATCAAATCCATAAGTAATTTGACTTATTTCTTGGTGTCCCTTTATTTCATAGTGATCATAACTCACATGGGCATATAAATTCATAATGATCAAATCATTCAAAAAGAGTAACCTTGGTGTATATACCCAATAAGTATAATAATATGGAATGCACCACATACATGGGAATCCTTAGTGTGTAATTTATGATCATCCTAACTACGAGAACATTGATTCATACAATAACTAAGATAAGTAGGATGCCTTCCTATGACTTGAGCACAAATAATAACCCACTTCGGTGTGTATACCCCCCATGTGTCCTACATTTCAGACTAAAGACCCAATAATTAACATGGACTAATCATTCTACCTAATCCATCAATATAATATGGAGTCAACTGAACTAAGATAACCCTGATTCCTTCAATAATCATGATATGTCAGATTCCATCTATATTTTGGAGATCCATATTAAACATAAAAAGGGATATACTAGTATATAAGATCTGTATCCATATGAAGTGAGTCTGATTACATATTCTCCATTTTTTCAAACTAATCAATAATCACCTATGATTAAGGAGTGGAAATATTCATATCATTCTAATCATGAATCTAAACCATCTAAGGAAGCCTCAATAAATAATTCATGATGAGTCACATTATATAACTTCCCTTTTATAAGGGAATCAACATGGAGATTTTACCAATGTAATTATTTAACTATGAGTACTCCGATTACTTCTATAACCAAGAAATTTATTATCCCTCCTTGAGAACTATGATTAAGTACGCAGTTCCTATGTTCCTACATACATATTTTCTTTGTAAATGATGTCAAACTGCATTGGATTAACAAACTATGTGGGTTTTGATTCCTTCAAAATTTAGGATATTTAGTGTAACATCCCAGGTAAATAAATAATATTACATTCTAATGATAATCAATATTTGTGAATAAAATGTTAATATTACTTTAAAGGTAATGATATGCTCGATGGCATACCCAATACGCAACAACAGGTTTCTTTAAAATCTTACGTTGAACACTAATAATATAAAAATATTATAATAGTTAATGCCTAGATGTTGTAATGGAGGGAATGAACATAAATAACTAAAAAATTATTACATATGTTCGTCAAATATTTTTACATTTATCAAATAAATGTTAGAGGCTTAAAATCCAAATGAATCCAATTTTAAGAATAAATACTCTAATATTTTTAAAAGATTGTTTTACTGCCTTTTGATGGGGAACCATTATTAAATGTAACTTTTGGATATTTTATAAGATCTATTTGTAAAAATAAACTTATTATTTATGATTGGGACATTGAAATTTACTTTTATTAAATTTTTGGTATTTTTTTGACAATGTTCATTTTTTTAATGAATAGTGAAAAATACTGCTTTTTACATCCAAACTTCTTTTTAATGTAATTTAAATATATGGATAGATTATATTTTTAATTAGTTTTAATGTGTAATTAGAATATATTTTTACCATTTAATTCATAGGTGGTCCTTATAATTAATTTCACTTTTAAAATGTACATAAACATGTGCCACTCTTTTCATAGATATTGCTTCAAAAAACCCGCTATTTGTTTTGACAACAGGAACTATTTTTAAATTAATTATTGAAATTTATGTGTTTGGAATTTGGTAAAATGGATTCCATATTTGGAATCAGAAGGTCCAAATTATGTAATTAAGACTCTTTTGTTTTTGGACATTATGAATAATAGCGATGATAATTATCTTTAATTATCGTGATTAATTAGTAATCGGGTAGTTAAGGATAATAAAATAATATCATAATAATAACAAATGACCCCAACATGTGTTCTAATTCCATGGTGTGTGTCATGGCCGACCATGGCATGCTTGTTTCCAAACATTGGGACACCATGTAATTACTTTTGTGTGATAGTGACACTTTATAATTTTATTTTTAAAGATAAGAAAATATAACAAAAGTATGTATCACCCAAGTAAAACAATTTTAGTTTTGTCTATGTAAATAATCTCATAGAATATAAATATTCTTTGGAAATCTAAAAATATTTAATACATCATAGTATTTTTTTTATAATTTATATACATTAAATAAATTAATTTATTTATGACACCATGATGATGCAGCGATTACCTCATTAATGAACTATATAAATAAAATGAAAATATAATGTAAAATTTAAGTCATACACTTGGAAAAAACCACTTATATGAGTATATAACGTACCATTTTCAAGTTATCCTATAATTATATCAATGTGGGACCAGTAAAATCCTAAAATCATTTTAAAATAAAGTAACATTTCTTGACTTTCCATGAGTGCCCCTCCTCCCTATTATAAAAGGCCCCCACCTCTACCACCTTACCCACACCTCTCAAGCCATTAGCTCTGCCAAGATCTGCCCATTTCATCTCTCCAAATCCATCTCTTCATCATTGAATACTTCCCTTAGGCATAAATCTCTTCAAGAAACCCTTTTGGTTCAAACCAAGGGGAGTTATCTGATTTAAAGGTAAAGTCTTTCCTAATGTTCTTTTGTTTTATTTTGCTTCTCCAACCCCCTAAACTATTTTTATTCCTTTATTTTGTAACAACACCAGTATCTTAAATATACTATGATGTTTTTATGATATGTTTTCGTGCTACACTTACACACACCTCTGTCTAATGGTTAATGAACATACTGTTTCCGTGGATAGCGAATTACTGCCTCATGAAACGATGATTGTTATATCTTCTGCTACCAACTCTCATGGTGAACATTATGATGGCACTATATTTATTTATGATATATATTATATTTATTTCCTCTATATTCTTCTGTATTTTACATTTAAAACATACCATTATGCTTTTCATGTTGTGCAAATGCGATAATTTCATTTGTGGAAGTGTGGACTACTACCCCCTAAAGTGATGTGACTCGTTCATGCAATACATGGAATGTATAAAGAATGAAATTAATGAACATATGTGACCTATATAACATATATATTATACTGTAATTAATATATATATATATATATATCTCATTCATTTGTAATTCCATTAATATGACCAAGAAATGAATGTAGTGTTAATGCGTACGTACGGCCTACCGTCTCCATGAATGGTGAATTTCATTACTTTTTATCTAAAAATGTTATGGAATAGTATAAAATGAATATGTACTGGATATATATGATATTTAAATCATTAATACTATTCTGGAGATGATTTACTTTTATCTACATGGACAATCATTTTCAAACAAGTTCATTTTTTACTCATGTACCAAACATCGACAAAAACGTCTGATATGAACTCAGATTATGAACCAATTATTATAAAATTATAATATGTGATATGAAAATAATAATAATATTTAAGGGACGTACTTAAGAAATTATAAATGGACAGAATTTTATTATTCAGGAATATAAACAAACGAACATGACGCGTCGGACTTGAGGTAAGGGATCCTACCTATCTCTTTCATTATAAGTACTCTCCTTTATGTCGTTTCTTTTAAGCTTCTCTTTCTTATGTTGGGGGATGTTATTTTATATTCATATTACTTTAATTTCTATTTCTTATGATAAGACACCCTATTTGATTTCAACAATCCATTTTTTGGATATTTTAAGTGGCGTCGTTAGGCTGCTGCGATTTCATAAGGGATTTTTCATCTCACTTTTATTCTCGTGATATTTATGAAACATTTTCTACTATTTTTTTTGATTGGAATATATACTGACCACTATTCTAATATTTGTGTAATATAAATTTATTTATGAGTATTTACATCAATGTTTTACAGTCTTTCATTCATGGGATGTATATTTCTAAAGTTACCCAAGTCGGTAAGGGAACCTTTCACCCTCCTATTTTTAAAAGAAATATTTTGTTAGGTCTTTTAATCTATATCTTATTATGTAGGGATATGTTCTTCTATATCCTTATTTATGTAAAATTTATTTCCAAGTGATGGGATACCCTTTTTTTCTCATCAACTCGTTTTCTAAATTTTAAAGTGGCGCCTTTAGCCAGTAGAATTTTTACAAGGGAACTTCTTAACCCAATTTCAATTTCTTTGGGTTCAACTTGTAGTTATTGAATATTTCATCCTATGAATATTTGTGAATGAACTCTGGTTGTTTTACACTTAATATCCACTTATATTGGGTGTATTTATATTTGTCACGCATAATTATGAGATTGATTTATCCTTAATTTAAGGATACTTTGTTTATAAGGGATTTCATCTCATTTTACATTTCTATTGAGACTTCATTGTTGTTATTCACCAATTCACTCTTATATGGTGTATATAATATCCATTGGAATATTATATCATGAATCCCTTTATTCACGTGAAATTATAATGTTCTGATTAAATGTTATTCTTCAATTATTGTATTCAAGTGTCTCTCATTTTGTTAAGAACCCTTTAACTAAAATATCATTTTATATGTTTTAATGATTTATTCTTATAAATATTTCTCATTAATATCCATGTTTTAAAAATGGTTTTCAGGATTTATTTATATGGGTGTTAATGGTTTAAAATGTTAAAAGCTTCAAAGTGGTATAAGACACTTTGATTCAAAAATCTATTTAAATGTTTTAAATGGTTTTGAAAATGGTTTTTAGAATGGATTCATTATTTTAATATCTTAAAATGTTATATTTCAATGTGTGAATGTTATGTTTCCTTTATGCATGTTTTATGTGTTAAGATTATGTTATGGTTCATTGGCATTGTTTATGAAGACGGTTGGTTCCATGATAAACTAAGGGTGGGTGAGCCCGATATAGATCTCTAATGCATTGGGAAACGTGAAGGAGTTAAACGATATGGTTTATCCAAAGAGATTTAGGGAATATATTGTGATGGGTATTCCAAACATAACCATGAGTGTTACTCCCTACGTAAGAATGTTATGAATGCCTCATGTTACCTTTATGTCGTATGATTTCTATTGAGTTATGCATAAATCGTATGATTTCATGAGGTATGTTAAATTGATTATGTTTTATGAGTAAAGTATGATTTCATTGATTCTTATGTATACATGGACTAATGTTTTCTTTCTGTATTGTTAATACCCTTACTGAGCTTTTTTATGCTCATCCATTGTTTTTTTGAAATGTTTTTTAAAGGACATAAAGTGGAATAGGGTCAAGGATGGGATCAAGGAAATGTCATGCTGTATAAACCAAGAACTAGACATGACTATTTTGTTCAAGAGTTTTTATTTTGTGAAAAAAATTGAAACTGAGTAGATGTGTCTACATTGTAATCTTTCATATGTAATAGTTATGTCCAAATTCTCTTAAACTCTAAACCAGAAAAGATCCTATATGTGAATTATTCAATTTAATTCAAGATTAAGTAATGATATAAGGCTGGGTCTTTATAGTTGGTATCAAAGGGAGGTTTAGATAACTTTAGAGGTTAGAGTTTTGTTTATGTAGAATTGAAAAGTTGTGTATAACCACAATGGTTATTATATTAGATTGAGTCATTGTTATTTATGAACGTTGGAATGAGATTTAGATAACTTGGATAACTATATCTTAGTGTTTATCTTCCTCTTTAGTACATGATGATTTTGTTGATATACTCACATTGAACTTTTTGCTTTTAGTAAATTGATGGATCTAGCACGCACCAAAGTAACAGTGGATTTGAAGAAAACTATGACGGTTTTATTAAAGAACAACTGAATTATATGGGAGCTGCAATGATAACTCTTGTGGTCATCCTCAACCAACTATCTAGAGTCATGATTGACCACCTGAACCTTAGTGATTTTTATAAGGCATCATATATGTGAGAATCAAATCCCTATGGAAGTTCAGGTAATGATCATAAAGGTAAGTATGTTCAATAAACTATGTATCAAAGATGTCGAAAGAAACACATAGGAAAATGTTTCAGTGTGACAGAAAGATGATATTGATGTGGAAATAATGGTCATAAAGTAAAAACATTCCATGGAGAAAGGAAGCATCTAGTTGACTCTAGGAAAGGGAAAGAAATTCTTTCTAAAGGATCAATTGAATGTTTTAAATGTGGTGTGCATGGTCATTATGAAAACACATGTCATATGAAGAAGTTTCGGGAATGGGGTCACCCAGATCGTACAAATATTCATTTACCAATACCTAATGCCATTCCAATTGAGGATAAAAAAACTGACAATGACCAATGAAAGTTATGGATTATTTCTTCCCATATGTTTTCCTATTATTGGGATCTTAGGATATGATTCATGATTTTGTTTGTAAGAAAGAGGTATTTCAGAACCATTTGAAAAGGAATGGATAATAAATCATGAAGAATGTTGAATGAGTAAGAAGTCAACATATAAGGGATCCAAGAGTTATGGTAGATTTTATGATGGTGAAATTCTTAAATGTATTAAGTCTATTTTGATGATGGGGTTACATTAGAAGACTATTTCTAGTATATGTAACCCTGATGTTTGATATATGAAAATTTTATTCGAGGAATAATTATCCTTTCTTTGGTGGATATAGTTATAAAGAACCATTTGGGTTTATATTATCCTTGAATTTGAGGTAATTACTGGTTAATACATTTTGGGTTGAAAAATGAAAGTTATTAGATAAAAATTGTGTTTAAAATATGTTCTGGTTATTTTTGAAGATTTTATCTCTTTTTGGGGAATGTTTTATGAATTATATAGTTTTTGAATAAGGACAACATGCAGACCATGTGACATCCCATCGTGTCGGACGAAGTTGTGGGAATCGAACCCACGACCAAAGTGAAACTGGTATTTATCGCCTACCACTGGACTACATGAAGTCCCTGGTTAGTTTGAATGATTATTTATAGTTAAATGATTTTATGGATTAATAGTATGTTGATTTTGGGTTATCTATGGAAATGATTAGCCTATCATAGAAGATATGTGATGAGGTTAATTACTTTGCAGTATGAAACATTAAGAGTAACTGATGTTATTTTGGTGAAAAATGTTAAGATTTATCTTAGGATACTATGAGATTAAATCCTTCAGAGATTTGGGCTTCAATAGTAGTTTGGTTTAGTTCGAATAATTTTATGGATAAATGTTTATTAAATGTTCTTTTTTGAACTTTGGGTTTTGATTGACAAATTTTGGAGATTAGGAGTAGTTTTTCTTTTTGTAAAAAAATTATCCTTTTTGTGTATTATCTGATCTCGTAATAAAATTTTTGGTTTGGTTTTGGTTAAGTACTAAAGATAACTGAAATATATAGTTCTCTTTTGTGGATTAAGTGATTATCAAGAAGATGATTATAGTACTCTTAATGCGAACAAGTCTTCCTAAATACTCATCTTTTGGAGAAAATATGAGTTTGAGTAAGAAATCTTGTAAAAGTTGAAAGTCTACATGGCAAGTAAGTCTCTTTCCTTATGATTTAGTTAAGCTCAAAAATAAACTCCTGAATGAAATGTAACTTAAAACAAAAATGTTGTATGTTAACTTTTCCTACTGGGGAATTGAATACCGTTTAACCCATCACAAGTTTGTGATTTCCTTGTGGTTAAATTTCTCCTAGAAATGTATACTATCACTCTCCATCAGCACATGACCCATTGTTTTCTCTTCCATATCCATATTTTCCTACTTGGAATCCTAGTATTTTTTAACTCAGGTGACCTTTTTACTCCACTCCCTTTCTTTTAAAGTGATAGTTTTACTGACTCTTGTTCCGATGTGGGATTTTCAATGAAGTTTCAAAGCCCAGTTTTGAAATTGCGAGGACACAATTCCCAAAAGGGGGGGAAGGATGTAACATCCCAAGTAAATAAAAAATATTACATTCTAATGTTTATCAATATTTGTGAATAAAATGTTAATATTTCTTTAAAGGAAATGCTATGCCCGATGGCGTACCCAATATGTAACAAAGAGTTTCTTTGAAATCTTACGTTCCATAGTAATAATATAATAACATTATTATAGATAACGCCTAGCCGTTGTAATAGAAGGAATGAACAGAAATAACTTCAAAATGATTACATATGTTCGTTAAATATTTTTAAATTTATCCAATAAATGATAGAGGCTTAAAATCCAAATGAATCCAATTTTAAGAATAAATACTCTAATATGTTTAAAAGATTGTTTTACCGCCTTTTGATGGAGAACCTTTTTTGAATCTTACATTTGATAATTTTATAATATCTATTTTTAAAAATATACTTATTCTTTATGATTTGGACATTGAAATTTACTTTGGATAAATTTTTGTTATTTTTCTGACAATGTTCATTTTTTAATGAATAGTGAAAAATACTGTATTTTACATCAAAACAGCTTTTTCATATAATTTAAATATATGGTTAGATTATATTTTTATTTGGTTTTAAAGTTTAATTAGAATATATATTTACCATTTATTTCAATGGTGGTCATTGGAACTAATTTTACTTTTAAAATGGACATAAACAAGTGCCAAACTTTTCATAGATATTGCTTCAAAAAAACCCGCTATTTGTTTTGACAACGAGAATTATTTTTAAATTAATTATTCAATTTTTGTGTTTGTAATTTGGTAAAATGGATTCCATATTTGTAATCACAAGGTTTAAATTATCTAGTTAATAATCTTTTGTTTTTGGACATTATGAATAGTAATGATGGAAATTAACTTTCATTATCGTGATTAATTAGTAATCAGGTAGTTAAGGATAATAAAATAAGAACCTAATAATAATAAATGACCCCAAAATGTGTCCTAATGCTACTGGTTTTGTCATGTCCGACCATGGGATTCCTTGTGCGAAACTTTGGGACCCCATGGAATCACTTTTGTGTGATAGTGAAACATTATCATTTTATTTTTAAAGAAAGGAAAATATAACAAAACTATGTATCACCCAAGTAAAAAACACTTAGTTTTGTTTGTTTAAATAATCACTTAGACTATAAATATTCATTGGAAAGAAAAAAATTATTTACTACATCATAGTATTTTTTTATAATTTTTAGACATTAAATAAATTAATTTAATTATGACACCATGATGATGCAGTGATTACCTCATTAATGAAGGATTCAAATAAAATGAAAAGGTAATGTGAAATCTAAGACATACAATTGGAAAAAACCTATTTTATGAGTATATATCGAACCATTATAACCTTATCCTAGAAATATATCAATGTGGGTCCTTCAAAATCCGAAAATCATTTTAAAATAAAGTAACATTTCTTGACTTTCCATGGGTGCCCCTCCTCCCTCTTATAAAAGTCCCCCACCTCTACCACCTTACCCACACCTCTCAAACCATTGGATCGGCCATGATTTGCTCATTTCATCTCTCCTCATCCATATCTTCATCATTGAATCCTTCCCTTAGGAAGAAAGCTCTTCAAGAAACCCTTTTGGTTCAAACCAAGGGGAGTTACCTGATTTAAAGGTAAAGTCTTCCCTAATGTTCTTTTGTTTTATTTTGCTTCTCCAAACCCCTAAACTATTTTTATTATGTTATTTTGTAACAAAAAAAGTATCTAAAATATACTAGTATGTTTTTATGAGAATATTTCTAGCTACACTTACACACACCACTGTATAATGGTTAAAGAACATACTGTTTCTGTGGATGGCGAATTACTGCCTCACGAAACGATGATTGTTCAATCTTCTCCTACCACCTCTAATGGTGGAAATTATGATGGAACTATATTTATTTAGGATATATATTATATTTATTTCCTATATATGCTTCTGTATTTTACATTTAAAACATACATTATGATTTGCATGTTATGCAAATGCGATAATTTCAATTGGGGAAGTTTTGACTATCGCCCCCTCAAGTGATGTGACTCGTTCATGCAATACATGGAATGTATAAAGAATGAAATTAATGAACATATGTGACCTATATAACCTATATATTATAATGGAATTATAATATATATAGATATACATATATCCCTCATTTTTTAATTCCATTAATATGACAAAGAAATGAATGTAGCGTTCATGCGTACGTACGGCCTACCGTCTCCATGAACGGTGAATTTCATTTATTTTTATCTCCAAATGTTATGGAATAGTATAAACTGAATATTTACTGGATATATATGATATTTAAATCATTAATACTATTCTAGAGATGATTTACTTCTAACTACATGGACAATCATTTTCAAACACGCTCATTTTTTACTCATTTACCAAACATCGACAAAAACGACTCCTATGAACTCACATTATTAACCAATTATTATAAAATTATAATATGTGATATGAACTGAATAATAATATTTAAAGAAGGTCCTTACAAAATTATAAATTGACCAAATTTATTATTCAGGAATATAAAGAAATGAACAAGACGAGGCAGACTTGAGGTAAGGGATCCTACCTATCTCTTTCTTTTTAAGTACTCACTTTTATGTCCTTTATTTTAAGCTTCTCTTTATTATGTTGGGGGATGTTATTTTATATTCCTATTACTATAAATTATATTTCATATGATTAGAGACCCTATTTTATTTCATCAATCCATTTTTTAGAAATTTTATGTCGTGTCGTTAGGCTGCCGAGATTTCGTAAGGGATTTTTCATCTCACTTTTATTCCCGTGATATTTATGTAACATTTTCCACTATTTATTTTCAGTGGTTTATATACTTCCCACTATTATACTATATGTGTAATATAATTTCGTTTATGAGTATTTACATCAATTTTGTATAGTCCTTATTTCATGGAGTGTACGTTTCGAAAGTTACCCAAGTTGGTAAGGGAACATTTCACCCTCCTCTTTTTAAAATACTTCTTTTGTTAGGTCTTTTAATTTACATCTTTTTATGTTGGGATATGTTCTTCTATATCATTATTGTTGTAAAATTTATTTCCAAGTGATGAGATACCCTTTTTGTCTCATCAACTTGTTTTCTAAATTTTAAAGTGACGCAGTTCGGTTGTCAAATTTTTACAAGGGAACATCTTAACCCAATTTCGATTTCATTGGGTTCAACTTGTAGTTATTGAATATGTAATCCTATGAATATGTGGGAATGACCTATGGTTGTTTTACACTTAATATCCACTTATATAGGGTGTATTTATATTTTTCACACATAATTATGAGATTGATTTATCCTTAATTTAAGGATACCTTGTTTTTAAGGGATTTCATCTCATTTTACATTTCTATTGAGACTTCATTGTTGTTATGCACCAATTAACTCTTATATGGTGTATATACTATACTTTGAAATATTATATCATGAATCCCTTTATTCTAATGATATTATAAAGTTATTATTAAATGTTATTCCACAATTATTATATTCATGTGTCTCTTATTTTGTTAAAAACCGTTTAACTAAAATATCATTTTAAATGTTTTAATGATTTATTCTTATAAATATTTCTCATCAATATCCATGTTTTCAACATGGTTTTAAGGATTTATTTATATGGATATTAATGGTTTAAAATGTTAAAAGCTTCAAAGTGGTATGTTACACTTTGGTTCAAAAATCTCTTTATTAAATGTTTTAAATGGTTTTTCAATTGGTTTTTAGAATACATTCATTATTTCAATATCATAAAAAGTTATATTAAAATGTGGTAATGTTGTGTTTCCTTTATTCATGTTTTATTTGATAAGATTATGTTATGGTTCTTGGGAATTTTCTATGAAGACGGGTGGTTTCGTGATAAACTAAGGGCGGGTGAGCCCGATATAACTCTCTAATGCATTGGGTAACGCGAAGGAGTTAAACGCTAAGGTTTCGCTGAAGAGATTTAGGGAATATAATGTGATGGGTATTCCAAACGTAACCATGAGTGTTACTCTCTACGTAAGAATGTTATGAATGCCTCAAGTTACCTTTATGTCTTATGATTTCTATTGAGTTATGTATAAATCTTATTATTTAATGAGGTATGTTAAATTGCTTATGTTAAATTGCTTATGTTTAATGAGTAAAGAATGATTTCGTTGATTATTATGTATACATGGACTACTGTATTCTTTCTATATTTTTATAACCCTTACTGAGATTTTTTATGCTCATCTCAGGTTTTTTAAAATGTTTTTCACGGGACATAAAGTTGAATAGGGTCAATGATGGGATCAAGGAAATGTCATGCTGTCTAAAAAAAGAACTAGACTAGACTCTTTTGTTCAACAGTTTTTATTTTGTGAAAAAAATGGAAACTGAGTAGATGTGTCTACTTTGTAATCTTTGAGATGTAATAGTTTTGTCCTAATTCTCTAAAACTCTAAACCTGAAAAGATTCTCAATGTTAATTATTCAATTTAATTCAAGATTAAGTAATTTTTTAAGGCTGGTTCTATGTATTTAGAATGTATTATAATGGATTAATCCCATATTAAGAATAGTGAATACCTCCCAACATGGATGCATATTCCCATGTGATCGACGATATGACTTCATCATTAAAGAATCAACCCATCAAGGGAAATTGATGTAGAACATCAGGTACATAGAGAAAAACATAAAAAAATATTACCATGATCAAATAAACGATATTTCACATATTGTAAATTTTTTTAGGGAAAAAATTTCCATATTTGTACTAGGAATAGAATAAATGACATATATTAAATCTATAAGAGAGTCTTGAAGTAGGAAACAAATTTTCTCCAAAATGGGTGTGATAATCCTGACATCCCACCACCTCGTCCAATGGGAGTTTTTAATCGTCATTGGGTATGAAAACCAAAAGAAACACATTTATTTTGAAATAGGTTCCATACCCATTTTTGAATATTGTAACCATTAGGATTTTACATTAAAAGAAAACATAATAAAAAATGATGTGAAGAGTTCTTTAGAACATTCAACTCTCCTCACAACATTGTCTAATGTGAATGACCATCCCAATTCTTTTTTGGAAACATGGATTTATAGTTTTTATTTGTTATAATATGAATCTATGATTTTAGTATTGTTTTTTAATTTCCCTTTCACACATATATTCATGCTTTCCATTTTGTGGTAATACTATATCATTGTTAGTGTTTACGATATACTACAACATCATAATGAAATTTTCTTCTTTCACACTTCACATGGAATATATTATGGATGGAATAAATAAAAATATGCTATATGTATCAAATAGAAATTACTGTTAAATCATAAAATATCATATAATTTTATTTCTTTCAATATGACAAGGAAATTGAAATACTGTTCATGACTATGTATGACCTACAATCTCAATGAAAATTGAATTTCATTTCCTATCACAATATTATATGGATTACTATAAGTATATATATACTGAATATATGTTCTATTTATATAATGGGTATCATTCGAGAGATTATTTATCAATCAAAAATTTAATAAGAACACACATACAACAAATCATAACATATAGAAAATATCATTTATTATTTGAAATAGAACATTAATATAATACTATTAATAAACGTGTAATAAAAGGTCATAATTAATTAATACACTGTATGATTTATATTAATATAGTTTTAATGTATATATAATAAACATATATTTATTATATATGAGTTCTCAAATAGAAATACATAAGTGAAGACTAAATTTGAGAGATTTTTTCAACATTTTTCCATTATTGAGTCATACGTTATGTTGCACATTAATATACATTCAAAATAGGTATATAAAAACTCAATGATATTTAATATCATGAAATTTATTCATCATAAAAATATTTTATATTAAATAGTATGTTACTCTTTCATTGGGCTTCTGAATTTGTTTTACCAATGTGGTAAAGATTTTATGTTATGATCTCATCAATTTTCATAATTGTTTATGATTAAGTATACAATGTTGAAATTTCTTGATATACCTCTCAATAATTCTGAGAAATATATTTCATGTTTTCCAATTAATTATATCTTAAAATACTGGTACAATTATTCAATTCTTTGGGGTTTTAAATTATTAAGAAAATGTCCTTACAAAAATGAGAGTTTATATAAATCTTCGATCAGAACTCGGTTTTCATCCAAAAAATGTTTCATTAATTTTTTTTTGAAATAGTTTGTTACTCAATTATTATTTTAGATGAATTTTTTACCCATGATTTAATTTTTTTTAATTATTTCAAGTGAACCATGTTGTAGATTTACAAATAAAACGAATGTTTGGCTTTTACCCAATATTTAAATGGAATTAACTTTTTGATGTTTATTATATGAATGTAATTTTACTGTATCATGATAAATCAAATATTTTAATCTTGTTTTATAGTATATAAAAGTTATATTGAAATAAAAATGATTAATATTTTTAAAAAAAAAATTCAAAGAGGAAATTATATTTTACTCAGGAAATGATTTAAATTATTCATCAAAATCATAATCCATATAATATTACATCTATCGGTGTTACCTTTTTTTTACTGGGCATATAATCCATGGATTCCATTCTTATTTTTTTCTCTAAATGGAATATGTTTTGCGGGAAATATGTTTATGAAACCCATTTCTTTATCATGCCTTATAATATGTGGAAATTCTTATGATACCCACATCTATTAACGATTTATTCTTTAATTTAATGATTATGAATCGTATCTATTTTCTGAGGGTTATGATATGATGAGGTGATTATGATATCCATTTCATTTTTTGGGTTATGATGTGATGAATAAAATTTGATCATGTGGGGAAAATAAATAATGTTTTCATTATGAGATGGGTGAGTTTTATATATCCATCCATTGTACTGTGTAATGAATTATATATCTCATGAGATAGACATTTCATTAATGGGGTGTTAAATATTTTCATTAAGACAGTGATAGAAGGAAGAAATAACATGGTTTAGTAAGACATTGATGGAATTAAGAGTAAAATTCATACAATGAATTGCTATGACCCTAATGATGTCCTTTACAGTGATAATTTTCCAATATGGAAATGATTTTATATCCTTAATTGTATTCAAAAAATAAATGACATGTTCCAATGTTATCCTTATATGGATCATGATAATTTATTATCTTCAGATTCTTGTCATATGATCTTCAAATAATAATCTCATTATTCAATATGTGGATCATTGGTATGAAGGGTATTCTTTTAGAATGTTATGAACATGTTAATATACACTTATGTTCAGGTAATGTTTATATGTATCCCATAGTTAACCATACATATCATCTAAGCTCACTCATTCTTATTTTTATTTTTCCCATATCCTAAAGAAATTTATTATAAATGATATTTCTAGGAAGGGTTCTAGTTGTGAAGAAGATATTGGAAAATTACCTAGCTCACATATGGACCATCTTTTATGTATTAGTGTTTTGAATTATACTAAATAATTATGGTCCTCATGTGATTCTTCATGTAACGTAATGAATATTCATTAAAAATAATGTTATATCTAGTATTTTAATCCTAGATATCTATTATTTCTATTTACCCTCTTTAATGATCCTTTTTTAGAAATTAATACTATTTTTTTTGATGGATATAAAAAATAGTTTGATGGATTTTGATTCAAAGGGTTACCCCTAAATCATATTAGAAATTGATACACCAGTAGTGATTTCTATTTGATGTTACTGATTTAGTTATTCTTGATAATTTTATTAATGGTATGTTCTATTGAAATAATTTTCCCTATAATTGATATATATTTTTTACTTCCAATGAAATTTAATTTTATTTTCTTGATGTGAAGAAAATTGATATTTTATTTTGTGGGATAAAATCAAATTTTAATTTATTTGATAATTTGAATGAATTCTGAGGATGATGGAAATGAATTATACATTATTTAATGTGATAACTTAATGTATATTTTTTATAATAACTAATTAAAGGAATGATGATTTCAAAAGGTATGATATTTGTAGAAACCTCTAATTAGTTTTGTAAATAGATAGTTCATTTAGAAATCTGAATTGGAAATTTAAACATTGTCTTAATTTGAAATTAATTAATTTCATGTTATTGACGGATTGAATGGTGGCGCATTTTAGATTGGGTATTTATCGGGAGACAAGAACAATAACTAAAGTAATATAACTCCTTGGAATTTGAATTTATCGTGAAAACTCTAATAAAATCAAAATTTTCATGATTTCCCTGATGGGATATTGATTAGTTATCCTAATGTCCTAATCCATAGGTGCATGTGTACACACATAAAACGTTGTTGAATAACTGACTAGTGAGGTTATACTATAGATATAATGTGACTAATTTAATGGATTATTAACATTTTATTTTTTAGAATTTATTATTTAATTATAGTGGTTATATATCTATTTTATTCATTCCGTCTCTTGTGTTCTTCAATTTTTTTGTATTTTTATTAATAATAATTTATAATTTTCAGTCAGTATTCATTAAATCATATTTATTGTAAATGGTAACACTTTATTGATACATATACAGTATATGATTATTTTTGAATCATAATTTTTTGAAATTATTAATTAATCTTACCAAGACATACAATGGGTTTATTTAAATTTAATCTTAAAATCGATTATTAGTATTGGAATTTTTTATGTAACAATAGGTGATTCCCAAATTGGTAATTGTATCTCAGACAATCTGTTTTCCTCTGGTATTTTCTATATTTTTTTATGATAGATCTTGGAAAAGTAAATCATCCACATATAGGTGGAATATTTTCCTGGGAATGGGACCTTGGGTAACTATTTTTCCTGGTGGAGATCAGACCCAGTTATTTCATGTATATTTTTAGTTTCAAACATTTATGATTTTTTTAATATTTTTGAAAATTGTTTACCTTGGGATGTTTTCTGTATACTTTTGGTAGATTTATTATTGAAAAACACTACAAATACCCAGTTATTATTATTATTTATTCTTATTTATTATAGTATTGATTCGTCTTTTTTGGAAACGGTTTCTCATGGTCGTTTAAATGATGATAGGTGAATATTGTAAATATATAGATACCAGGGATGTGCTTTGGGTAATGTCAAGACTGTATCATGAAGCAGTATAACTGGTTACTTTATCCGGGTTCCTAAGAAATTCATTCCAATTGAGGATTTTCAGTATCCATTCATGAAGTTGGTATGATGTCTGGGATGTCCTTGTTGATAGCTATTACAATTTTCAGGTCATATGGGGTTGTTACAATTGAGTGTATAGATAGGTCTCTTTTTAGTGACCCTGAAGACAAAAAATGTGTTTATGAAAGGATTCATTGATGAAAAAGTTGATTTGATTCTAGTCTTCTTCGAGAAACGGTCTGTGTATTTTGAAATCATATAAAATTGAACTCTTTATAATTTAATGGATATTTTTGTTTTTATTGATTATGTTTGATGTATATGTATCCTTGCTAATGGATTTTAATATTGATTTTTTATTTCCATTTACAAAAGAACTAATTTAAACATACAAAAAGTGGTATTTTATAATTAATAAAGAAAATTAAACTATCTGGTTAGTCAGAATCGCATTGAGATTGTGTTATTTGTTTTCCGTGCTTTGTGACTGGTACTGGTACTAGTTATCAGTCAGGAAAAGGTAATAGAACATAAATGGGATTAAAAATAAATATTTTCTATGATATTATTGTCTACAAAACACCATCATTACATGGCTCAAATGATCCTCAATGGGTAGCATATTGTTAGAAGAAATAATGAGTTTTTTTTACTTCATATAAATTCCAATCACAATAAATGTGAAATGTGTTACCTTAATAATAGTTATTAAGATTTGATGGTTTTTGTGAAGAAAAATGAATTATTGTAGTTTAAAACATTATATCACTATTTATAAAACAATTTATGTTACAGTCGATGGTTTTGAAAAATTCAGTGGTGTTTAATGACCTCCAACAAGGGATCTTATTATTACTCAGTATGGAAACTGCAATACCAAATCTATTCGATTTTATGATGATGTATTTAATAATGAGAATCCATAAGAAAAATATGTTATATGGGTACTCAATATGGTTCACGACATATGTTTTCATTTTAAGTCACAATTCTTATACAGATGTGCAGTATAAATAATTGATGGATGGGCTTGACCTAGACGGTATGTTAGGGATTATGTGAGTTCCTCTTACATAGAATGGTATTTACATTAGTTCTTTAATGGGAATGTGTGAATGTGATAAGGATAAAGGAGTACCATTAAATGATGAATAACCTATAACATTCTTGGTTTTTTTTAATAATCCCATTCACTTTCTTTTAGTGGTAAATAATTGGACATTTAAAATTAGTTTATACGAAAGCAAGAGAGGGGTATATTTTTTAGTCACTAAAGAAACCTATAAAGGTAATGTCATTATTTGTTGACCAAATTTTTTTAATAGGTTGATAAATACATATATATATTTCATTTAATTCCAATTATTCAAGACTAATGGGTTTTAGCTAGAGTTTTTTTGGTCATAAATTTATTTCATGGTAGACCAATATAGAGAGAAAACTAATGTGGGTCAGCTAAAAGTGAATGTTACCATTATTATAGATTCATATATAGTCACTAAATTATTATATATGGGTTAATATGATTCTTATAGGTCTACTCATGTTGTAAATTTTTTAAACCTTCATATGGAGACTTTGTCTTATGTAATGGATATTTCTATGCCCCATGAAATGGAGATAGAACACTATTTTATTTTCTTATTGTTATTTCTCATTTTAATATGTTGATTTCATCTAGAATTTATTAGTTCTCACACAAATCCATTAAATGGATTCATTCTATATGGATTCATTTATTTCACATAATTACTCGATTGACAGTTATCTTTGGGGGTATCTTTTACTACCTCTTGTAGGGAGTTATGTATTTTTATTGGAAAATGGGACTTGATATTGAATAGATAAATACTTTATCATATATAGTTTGAATGGATGATATATTTAGTTCATTTTAATAAAAATCATATATTTTTTTGATGATGTTCATATAGTGGTCTCCGAGTTTGTCGATGCTTTTCCTTATGATTTATTGAGAATTCCAATAGGAAAAATAGAATTTTTTTCTATTGAAATTGGTATAAGAAAAAAATTCAAATATAAATCACTAATTAACATATGGTGCATGGAAAAGAAAAGTAGTTAAAGAATAATTTAGAAGATTTTTTTGGTTAGATGATTCATATGTATGAGTGTGTCTCCTTGGGTGGTGCCGCTTCATTCTATAAAAAATGTTGATGGGAAAATTATCCACTTTGATAGTTATTTAATTCTCAACAATGTTATAATAATGAAAATGTGTCTATTTTATTGAATTACTGATATTATATACCACCCTCATATTTTACAGAATGTATATTCTTAAATAAATTAATTTTTCTTTTGACAACTTACATTTCAAGAATCACTATTCAAAGGTGAATGTATTTCATCTTACTACCATATCTAAAATAGAAAATAAGTTACATATCACAAAATGTAATCTCAGAGATATTGTTGTTGGGATCAATGGAGTTTTGGACCAATTTTTGGAACTATTTTGGCCAATATTAGGAATCATCATTTGGATATTCCTTACGGTTATATTAGAAGATATTTTACATAATTAGGAAGCCATGTGACGCTCCATTGGTGTAGTAGATTGGGACATATGAGACCTTAGTGTACGGAGTACCAATTTGAGTGACAATATCAAGATGGATAATCTTTGTAATTTTTTTAGATATTTCCACTATGTATCAGGTTGGGATATGGAGTGCAGTTATCTGATTAGTATAGGGAGGTGGTCATGGTTGACGTATCTAGAAACAAAACATAAAAAGACATTATAGTAGACTTGTTTTAGATTTCCTAGATATATACTAGGGATGCAGATCTTCCCAGATGTATGTAGTGCAACTGATATAAGAGGAGATGAGTTATGAATCTTCTCTTATCAATATTTATTATTATTGTTCCATCATATATTTTTTTGTTGTGGATATACATAGGCTCAATGTTTAGTTTTCTCTATGGAATGATGACAATTGATACTCCATTGGGGATACGATCAAAGAGTACAAACCAATACAGGGAGTCCTCACGAGATACATGTGTGTCTCATAATATGGTACCTTTTTATACTTTATATTACATTGTTTTACATCATTACCATGATGGAATGGTTGGATTCCGATCATTCATAGGATAAATGGTGTCACTGAATGGTGACCTTCACATCACCATAAAGCAGGGTTTTTGTTCACAAGGGTTAATGGAATATCCATGTGTGTCGATCAAGCCTTGATAAACATGGTAAAGGTAAGGTGATATCCTATATTGAGAGATTGTTTTGGGATAATCATGGAAAATATTAGGAGCATTTACCTCTATTTGTAGACAGTTTCAGGGATGTTTTCTATGTGGAATTTTAAAGAGTATCACCCTATAGGTAGCTATAGTATTCCATTGATCAAGAATTTAGATATGCAATGATATCCATTATTCCTTATATGATAGATATTGGGGATTTATATGATATCAATTTGAAACAGTTTTCATTGGAAGCAATGTGTTTTATACAACACAACTCTTCACTCTGGGGTTCAACAGTCCTTTCACCTAGAAGAAGGATGGTACGATCAGGATATGTGTAACTCACTATTGATAAAACCTAAATATGATTAAAAAATATCATCCACGTTATTTTATGTACTATATTTTTAAATATCTTTTAGGAGGAGTATTTTTCACTTTAATTAATATGAGTTCAGGTTATCCTCTAGTGAGTGTTGGACCCTTAGATATACAACATACACCACTCTACATTATATATGAACTGTATGAGTATTCAGTCATGATTCTTAGTCTCATGAATGTTCCAACAATATTAATGTATTTGATTAAATGTGTGCTCTATATATATTTAAATTCAGTTTGGTTGGTATTCGTGGACAATATCTTGTTGTCTTCTCGCACTAAACTGGAACATGGGAAAAATATTGAGATATGATTAAATAAACTATCAGACCATTATTTATATTAAATGATCACATTGTTACACTATAAAATGGATATGATTTCCTTCATATGGAATATTATATAAGTTAAAATAGTATCAGTTGAACCAAAAAAGGAGAGAGTGGTACTTTCCTAGTATCAGCCCATGAATGTCATTGATATATGGAGTTTCATGGGGCATGATGTTTATTGTATTTACATTATACATGAATAATAATGCATTGAAAATCCGCTTATAGGATTGAATAAGAAGGATGTGATGTTTATATTTTCACAATCATAGAATAAAACCATTCTATATCTAAAATAGATTATCACATTAGAGTCAGTCCAGATTAATCAAGAATGGAACAACCAAAATATTTCGTATAATGATTCATTACATATTTGTCTTGGAGAAATCATGATAAAGGTGGAGGTATTTATGATGTATGTATCTCTTGAGTTGATTCCACACTAGGGTAACTACCTGACACATGATGTTATTTAGATATAATTGTTAATCCCTTATGTTGTTGCAATAATTATTTACTAGTAGTGTGATTTCTATTACATACATGACACATAAGCTTCATGAACATCATTATATAGTATATCATGCATATCAAAAAATAATTATGGGAATAATATATATGATATTTTCAATTTGAGGTTGATTATATTATCATAATGGGAAATACTATTGTAAATGTTTCAAGCCTGAGGACTTAGAGCAACGAATTTTAGGAGGCCAACCCTGAGTGGTAAATATAGCCCTAATTTAGGATATAAATATTGAGGTTCATAACCATAAAGGATTCTCTGTACATATATCATTATCAATTATCTCTTCACTTATCGATATATTGATAATATGAAAGCTAAAATATTCAGAGGGCATGATCATACAGTGGAGTATTAGTGTTGTTGACCCATCACCTAGTTGGATCATTCCTGGTGATGTGATATTCTGAATTCATGGGAATATCTATGTCCTTGCAGACATTGTAGATGTGTTTATTTGAAAATATCTTTCCTTGATATAGGATGTTTTTCATGGTATTACCTAGATTTATTATTACATACAACATAAATAATGGTTGTTGGTGTTGAAGAAAAAAATATCTGAGTTTGTTACTTAGTGTTCCACTAAACATTATGTAATGGAAGAACAAAAATGAATACCTATGATTATAAATATTTTACTTGTACCTGAGTGGAAATGGTATAAATTCACCATGGATTTTTAGATAGAAATTCCAATACAAAATTATGTTACTAATGACATATAGCTAATCATTTAAACATTAACCATGGTCAGCCTTTTTATTCCTATTTGGGAGGAATTTTCGGTGGATTTAGTAAGAATGATCTATATTCATGAGATCATAGGTCTCGATGTGATTACTAATTATATCATATCAGAAATAAATTATTATTTTACTTTACTATTTTGGAAGGGGTTATAGAATCCACTGGGTTTATATGTACTGATGAATTCAACCAAACACCCTTATCCCGATAGTTATTCTAATCATACAAAACATGTTTGGAGGACAGTATCCGATTATTAATCCTTGATTTCATGGTCTATTTAACGAAAAAATACATATTTTTGAATTTATGTATAATTATAGCATCTAGTAGACCATAAAAATTGATGCTTATTTTCACATATATGGTAGGCCATGTAACTCACTCATGTACTAGTTAGAGGAAGGATAGGCATCACTATTAGTTACTCATCCCATTCAAGATTTTTTAGAGTATTACGATATTATTAGGAAGAGAATGTATATAGATTAGTATATATAGAAATTATATTATGAACATTTTCATCGACCACTAGTGTATTATTTTCCATGTCGAGTATTTTTATTAGTTTATCCAAGACAATGTTATGGACAGATTAATAGAAAATAGATTTTATCAATTGAGTATATCAAGAACTTAGATATTCTAGAGAGATTTTGGATGGAGGAATATCGGTTGTAGTTACATAAGAGGTAATTTTACATGAATATAACCTTTAATGTATGTCAAAATAATTGATATCATTATGGAATGTAGTATATTCATCAGGATAAGAATATTATGTTGGAAGGTTATGATTCCTTTGGGGAGAATGATATTTATTTAATTTACCTTGGCATGATGGTTATATGAGGTCAAATAGTTCATGTTGTTTGCTTTATGTGTATATAAAACCATGTAGAGTATATGATAAGTATATTGAGATCAAAATACATTCCTAGTGGCTACATTTATTCCCAATTCATACTTTACCACCATTAGAAGTGAAATGTGGGGTGAAATGCTATATGGAAGGAATATTTAATGAAACTAATTTATATATTATGTTTTTATATTTCAAATTGTATCTTAAAGTACTAACTTTATCCTAATAAATGAACCCTACCAATTAGTTTATGGTTCATGGGATTATGGGGATTTCTCAAAGCCTGGAGATTCACCTTTTGGAGGAAATAGGATAATATCATAGTTACCATAAAATTAGAGTAGACTATGCTAATCAATCAATGAAGTGTAATGAGGGTGGAAGTTGATTTGAAAAAACCATGAAAGGGGGTTCCAACCATGTGGGTATATGAAGGAGGGTGTGCATGGGATGTATACACTATCTCTAAATAGGTGTAGTAGGTTGTGCGAGGTGTACATTCTTGATAGTGGGTTGACCATGGTCGTCAAGTGCTTTGAACTAATGCTTTGTTAAACAATGTGACCACTTAAAAATTGTTGGCCAATCGGTTTCCTTCATTTGATATTCAATTTATCCGATCATTTGTTTTATCCTACATCACATAACAACTTCTTCTCTTTCTACAAATCTTTTCTAAACATATAATTAGGATTTGGGATATATCCACCATCTATAATCCAATAAAGACAATTTTAGTGTCATTTTCTATCAACCATAAATTTATTTAAACTTATTTCACCTTTCATAATTTATCTTACTATAAAAAATGTTATTTTTATTGAATATTTTAAGACAAATTTTCATTTTGTTGTCTATTTAATAAGGATCCGACTATATTACACTACAAAATCTTGATTTTAGAAAACAAATCATTTCATTTTACATTGAGTATCTTTTCAAGATTAGATATTTACAGAATTGGAACATAATACATTCATAACCTTACACATTTTTACAAGGTGGATACCATAAGAATAGTATCAATTTTTTTCAAAATATAAAACATTAAAGAATAAAAGAGGATTTTTTTGAAAATTATTAAAAGTTTTAACATTGATTACTTCTTTAAGCTAAGGATACTAATAAACTGTGAAAATAATTTAAAAAAAACATGTTATGAGCACAAAATGCTCATTAAGGGATGAAAAATACGGAAATAGTGCATTAACCCATGAATAGTTGTAAAGTATGAAAACATTTTCAAAATACATTCTTCTCATCCATATATACTTACTTAGGGAAATATGATAACTACACTAGATCCAAAAAAACCTTAGAACATTAACATGATCATAATGGTATCTTGGGGAATTACATACATATTCATGATACCCTCTTGGCCACCTTATAAATTGTAACACTCACGGCTACCTTACATTTTTTGTAACCATCGTAGTAAAACATAGAGTAACCATACGGACAACCTCCAAAGTACACATAACCAATGCTTTGGAGGGATATATAGATCCCAAACATTATCATAAACAATTTCAAAGAGCCAGAAAATAATCATACAACATGAATAATAGCATAAAAAAATTTCTTTTGAATTTTGTAAAATAGAATTTTAAAAGAAAATCCCCTTACATATATCATATAATTGAAGCGAGACTTAATAGAGTGGATGGAATACGTATATACAATATAATTAGACATAATTAAAAATAATATAAACAAAAACCATCACACAATCAATTTTAATTCCATATAAATAACAAAGTAGAATGTTAACCCAAAAGATGGAAATCGGGTTAAGAATTCCCTTACCTCAGGTGTGTCTTACTTACAATTCATTTAAAACATTAGTATAATAGTTAAAAGTGTGTTATTAATATATTAAATAATCGTATAAATATTTATAAAAACTTATATGATCATTTCATTACATCATTTCACTCTATAATAGTTAGTATTTTGTCCCTAGAATGGTTTTGGGTGAGTTCTTCACCTGATTTTCATGATCAGTTCGTGATGAATTCCTCTTGTCAATTGGAAGTGAAAATATAGAATCTGACAGGAAAGGTATTTAAATATTTACTGTACCATTATTTATATCATTTACCATTTTTAATTTTTATATGTAGATGATTCATAAGTTAAAACATTAATGATGTTTGTTTAGATCATTTTAGTTGTTTTTGATAATAACGACCTCATTTTGTCTTATAAATTAAAACCATGAGTAAAAATGAATTATAGAAACATGGATGATACAAGAAACTTATATTATATTCTGGATCAACCATAAAAATTGTTTAATTTCCTAACGTTAAAATAATTAATGTAAATTGAAATCACATCGTCCACGATGTCGGTAATTTGACACATCATAGACAATGTTTTTATTCCTTGAATAAGTGGGTGAGGAGAAAAAGAATATTGATGAATTTTACATGAATAGAAGGAAATACAGATTAAATATTATTTCAGGATCTTTCATGCCTCTTGAGTATGTGGATATTAAGAAAGAATAACTAAATAAATGAACTCAAAGAAAAGAAAAATGGAGAAATCCCTTACAAAAATTCGGCAGCCAAATGGCTATGCAACCTGGTTTTAGAAAATATTAAAAATATAGGCGAAAAGGGTAACCCATCCAGAAATGAATCTTAATATATAATAGATCATGAATAATAAGGAATTAATATCATGGTATGGAATCTAGAAATTTATACGACATAAATGATTACTTGAAAGGAAAAAAGAAAAAATTGAGAATTTTATTACCAAGTATAGTAACTTCTAGAACATGAAGGTTCTGACCTTGGGGGCTTGAGGAAACCTTGGGAGGACTACTAGAGAGGATAGGAGGCTAGAGATTCATTAATGCGGAATTTTGAATGAATTTAATGAAGGAATGGATAGATATTTATAGAAAAAGTGAGGGAATATTTTAATAATTTCCAAGGGGCACCTCATTAGTGGTATTTGCAAAACTATGGGCTTTCGTAAGGTATTTCCTCATGGTATAAACCACATGGGACACCACATAACTTATTTATTGTAGAAAAGTTGACCAGATTGTTTACATTATTAATGATTCCATTAACACAACAAAAACTCCAAATCGTATTTGTTTACTATTCACTGAAAAATCAACTATTTGAGAAAAATACCAAAAATTTACCCATACCGTTTTTCAACATGTAGAATTAAAAAAATCCAATTTTTAAAAATAATTCCCAATATATTATTAATTTAAATCATAATTAGAATCATAATGAATTCAAAAATTAATAATTTTTATTATATAACTGGTTTTAAATCACATTGAAAAATTAACATAAAAGTAAATATCATAATGCCTTTTGAAAATAAAATAATTACACAATTTACTATTTATTTTGGTCATATTACTATTCATATTATTATTCTTAAGGGTATGTTACTATTCACCGAAAAGCATGTTGGTTTCATTAGACTCCAAATGTCTTTTTGAACACAATTTTAGATGACCGTTTTCAAATACAAAACATAGAAGTAGTTAAATTATGTTTAATGTATATTAATAATTATCAACCTATAACATTTTTTTATGAATTAAAATTATTTTTAGAAAACCTTGTGGTGTTACATTATCCCAGCCTTCTAGAAATTGCATCCTCACAATTTTATTGTCTTATTATACAATTGAGTGTATTTTTCCCTCATATCATTTAGAGACTCTCATGTTTCTTCTTCAACCATGTGGTTTCGTCAAAAAAACATTTACCTAGTGGATTACCTTATTTTTCAATACTAATTCCCATCGATCAAGAATCTGAATTGGTTTCTCTTTATTAGAAATTTTTTTCTCCCAGCTAAACTACTTCTGTGCTTAAGACATGTGACTAATTTGGAACATACTTTCTCAACATCCATACATCAAAAACATTGTGTACCGAATACAAACATAGAGGTAGAGAAACTCAGTATGCAACTGGTCCAACCTTTTCCAAGATTTCAAAAGGACCAATGAATCATAGACATAGCTTTCCATTATTTTCAAAATACATCAAGATTTTCCAAGGAGGGATTTTAAGGAAAACATGGTCAGTTACCTCGGAAGAGAAGTATTTAATTATATTATTTACATAACTTTTCTGCCTACTCTAAGCTAACCTCATGTTCTGCTAGATCATATTCACTTTCTCTGCCACTCTTTTACTAATTCTGGCCCCATCAACATTCTTTCACTGACTTCATCCAAAGAAAATGGACTCTGACACTGTTTCCCATACCAAGCCTCAAAAGGTTCCATCTGAATAGTATAATAAAAACTGTTAATATAAGAAAACACAACTAAAATATTATTTTGATCCCAACTTCCATGGTAGTCTATTGAACATTCTCGAAGCATATCCTCCAACCTATATAACATTTTCTCTAATTTCCCATATTATTGAGGATGAAAAGATGTATTGAAATTTAATTCTGGGCCCAACGACTTCTAATATCCCTACCAAATGATAAAAGTGAACATGGGATCTTGTTCATAAATAATGGAAAGAGAAAATCCATGTATCCGGAAAATCTCTTTAAGGTAAAATCGTGAATTCTAATCTAAATACATTATATCTCGAATAGAAATAAAATGTGCATATTTTTTCAGCCGATCAACAATAACCCAAATCGAATTGTTACCACTAAAATTCTTTGGTAGTCCCACAACAAAGTCCATGGATACATTCTCCCATTTCCACTATGGTATTGGAAAAGGATAAAGCATCACCTTAGGTAATTTCCACTATTCTTTAACCTATTGACATGTTAAACATTTCATAGTTAAATTAGTAATATCTCTTTCCATTCCATCCCACCAATAATTCCCCTGAAGGTCTCTATACACCTGGGTATGATCAGGTTGAACTGAAAATGGAGAACTATGAGCTCCACACAATAAGCCTTTCTTCAATTGGAAATCAAAAGGCACACAAAAATATTTACCAAATCATAAAATACAATCATTGTCATGGTAAAATTCTAGAAACATACCCATCTTTAACCAATTCTACATTTTTTTGTAGCTCATGGACATCCCTCTGTGCTTGCTTAATTATATCTAATAATGAAAACTGCACTTAAACCTGGGACAAAATAGATGTATTCCCTGCACCAAAAACATCTATGCCAAAATTCAACAAATCATTAATCAAGGGATCATGTTACAAACGTAAGATGGTTAATGATGCTTGATATTTTCGACTCAAGGAATATTCGACTTTGTTTTTTACTAGATGGTAATTGATCGTGCAATATTAATCCCATATAAGTTATACCAATCTTTTCTGCGTCATGTTTAATTCCCCTTTAGTGAATATATATTGCATAATTTTATGCTCAGTATATATTTTTCATTTGGATCTGTATAAATGAAACTTAAAAACTTTCAAAGAATAAACCACAGGTTCCAACTCCAAATCATGTGTGGGATAATTTAACTCATCTAGTTTATGTTGTATTATAAAATAAGAAATTACGCAATCATTATCCATCAAAACACAACAATGTCCCCTCCAAAAATCACCATTTTAGATGAAAAACTCACCATTTTTGGAAGGAAATGCCAAAACTGACACAGTAACCAATCACTTCTTATATTCCTCAAAACAAACATAACATTATTCTATCAAAAAAAATTTAACCCATTTCCTTATTAACTTAGTTATCGAGATAGATAACTATGAAAATTTCTTAACAAGACTTAATAAATAACCATCCAATCCATGAAAACTATGAATCTCTATAACATTTGTAAGTATTGGCCATTCATTAAATACTTTTTTTGGAATGATAAACTATTATTCTATCCTAATTTAGAATGTGCCCAATAAAAGAAATATGTTGCAACCAGAAATCACACTTTAGGAATTTTCGATACAATTTCTTTTCTTTTATGTTTTGTAGAATAACCCTTAGATATTTTTCATTCTCCTTTTTATTTTTATAAAATACCAGAATGTCATCAATAAACACAACCACAAACGTATCCAAGAACTCATGAAATTCTCTATTCGTAAGATTCATGAATACAATAGGAGGATTAGTTAAATGAAATGGAATAAAAACAAATTCATAATTACCATATCTAGTACAAAAGGCTATTTTTTAGATGTAATCCTTTTTCACCTTCAGTTGATGGTATCCAGATATCAAGTCAATCTTAGAAAAGTTTTGAGATCTCGGGAGCTGATCAAAAAATTCATCGATGTTAGGAAAAGGATACTTGTTTTTAATAGTGATGTTATTCAAGTCTCCATAATCAATCCAAAGACTCATGCAACCATCTTTATTTTTTAAGAACAAAATAGGATCTCCCCAGGGTAAAGTGTTAGGATGAATGAATCCTTCATCAAGTAAATCCTGTAACTGATTTTTCAATTCAAGAAGTTCTATGTGAGCCTTACAATAAGGGGGTATTGAAATTGGATTAGCATGAGGAACTAAGTCAATTGTGAATTTGACATAAAGGTCAGTTATAACACTAGGTAACTCATCAAGGAACACAAAAATTTATTCATTTACCACTAGCACAGCATTAATCTGAACATTTCCCTTTTTTTCAACAACATGAGCAAGATAACATTCATTTCCATATTTTAATATTTTCTCATCTTCCTGATATGTTATCAATTTTATGGGTTATTTAATGTATAGAAACTGAAACTCTTTATGAAAACAACTTCTTTAATAATATAGTCAATAGTTTGAGGATAAAAAAATTCCAATACATTCCCAGAATAACAAAAAACTCAACTAAGGGTTAAACAATAAATTTTGCAGGAAACGTATTTACAAAAATCATAATAGAAAAATTATTATAACTCCACATTGCTATAATATTTCTCCTAGTGTTTTAAAAACATGTTAGGGTATCATTTCTTGAAGTGGTTTTTCAAATTTACACAAAAATTACCAAGAGATGATGGAATGTGTAGACATTGTTTCAAAAAAACATTAGAAAACATTGAGTGAACAAGAAAAGTACCTGATACAACATCATTGGATGGCCCGAAATCTATAGACCTAGTCTAAATTGATCACACTACACCATTCTACTTATATTCTAGATTCTTTGTATCATTTGGATATCTCTTTGGCTAGGCATTTCCATATTGACCCATCTCACCTAATTTAAAACGCTTTATAGTTTTTTTTATCTAGATTAGTCTTAGGATCATTTTAATTATAATCTCAGGCCATATGTCCAATCTTACCACATTTAAAACACATCCCAGTTTTATAATACATTCCCCATGGTGCTTTTTTCCACACTTTTCGCAAATTAGAAAATGGATTTTTATACCATCAGATTTATTTTGTTTACTATTACCCATCGATTACAATCTAGAAATCTTCCTGTCGTTGTTTCCTAAATGCACGTGATCATCAGAACACTCCTTCTTTACCCTCTCAGCACTTCAGACATGTTTCTCGTAACTTTTTAAATTTACCAGAGGCCAACACCCTTCGATCCCTTAGCTTTAATCATGAGTAAAAGCGGTTGATTTTGCTATCAAGATTCAGAATAATATTTGGAGAATACCACGCCAGTTTGGTGAAGATCGCTTCATATAGAACCACTGAATATTTTTCCATTTTCTTCAATTCATGGAATTTATTCTCTATCCTTAGTCGCACCATCTTAGGCAAATATTTTTCAAGGAAAATACATTTAAACTAAACCCACTAAAAGGCATCAATATTCTCTCAATCCCTGATATTATTTACCATTTACCACTACTGATGAGCTTCACCTTCAAAATGATAAAAGGAAAGACATAAATTTTGATTATATGAACAACCCATTGCATCAAATATCATTTCAAGGGCTTTAATCCATCCTTCAGCCGCTACTAGGTCAGAATATCCATTGAATGCTGAAGGGTGTTGTCTACTAAAATGTTACACTACTGTCATGGTCTACTGTTATACCTCTAGTGGTTCTCTTTCATGGATGGATCTTCCATTTATTGATGGCGTTAGCTGAGCCATTTCTATAAAAAAAACTTCTCAGTTCCAAAGCCTACTATTCTAGGTAGTAGATTCAGAAGGATATCGTTCTATCAATTCCTCTCCTCTTCAGACTCCCTTTTTATTATGCAGAAAACCATTCTAAAAAAACATACCTTAGATAAAAAAACATTTTAATCTTAAAATGCTATAACATTTAAAATTAATCATATAGTAAAACTCATTTAAGGTATTCGTTTAGCATCCTCCAAACCCCGAAAGTTATCTAAACCACACACTGATACCAACTATAAGGATCTAACCTTATTACATTACATAATCATGATTTTAGACAAGAAATAATTTACATTAACATTGTGGATATTTTAATGATTATAGCTTTAGATAATTGGTACATAATACCACCATATCATTACAAATTGTTATATAGTGGATACCATAAAAACAGTTTCCATTTTTTTCAAAATATAAAACATGATAACTTAAGAAATGATTTCTTCTAGAATTCATCAAACATTTAAACTATCTTACTTATTTGTATTAAAAATATTTATGATCTATGAAACTCATTTAAAAAAACTTGGGATGAGCACAAAAAGATCAGTATGGGATGTAATAGAAGTAAAGAGCACATTAGTCCATAAATACTTGCAACGTTTGATAACATTTTCAAAACACATGCTTGTCACCCATATAGAGTTACTTTATGAAACATGATATTTAAAAAAGAACGACACAAAACATGAGAAAATAATCAAAATCATAATGGTTTCTTGGGGGATTACTTACATAATCTTGCAACCCTCTTATCCAACTTATGATTTGTAACCCTCGTGACTACCTTACAATTTGTGTAACCATCAAAGTTATACTTGGAGTAACTATACAACCGACCTCCAAAATACACACAACCAATGAATTTCAGAGAGTTATAGGTCATTCTAATCATCATAAAAAATTCCCAAGAACCATAACATAATAATACAACATGAATAAAAGCATAAAAACATTTCTTTTGAATTTTATAAAATAGAATTTTAAAAGAACATTTAAAAAGAAAAATCCCCTTACATAAATCATATAATTGAAGTGAGACTTAATAGAGTGGATGGAATATTTAAATACAATATAATTTTACATAATACCTAATATAAACATAACCCATTAAAAAAATTAATTTTACTACCATATAAATAATGAATTAGAAGGTTAACCCAAAGGATGGAAATCAGGTTAATAATTCCCTTTGCTTGGGTTTTTCTTTCTCCCAACTCATTTAAAACACCTATATAAGAGTTAAAAGAGTGTTAGTAATATATTATAGAATCATATAAATCGTTATAATACCTCATATGATCTTTTAATTGCATCATTTTACCCTTTAATTTTTAGTATTTTGTTCCTTGCGCTGTTTTGGGTGAGTTCTTTAAATGATTTTCATGATCGGTTCATGATGTATTGTTCTCGTCAATTGGAAATGAATATCCAGAATTGGAATGAAAATATATTTAAATAATTCCGGTACCATTATATATATCATTTATCATTATGATTATTTATCTGAGGAATAATAATAAGTTAAAACATTAATGATGTTTGTTTAGATCATTTTAGTTGTTCTTTGATAATAACGACCTCATTTTGTTTTTTAAATTAAAGATATTAGTACAAAAGAATCCCAGAACCAGAGATACGACATTAAACATATATTATAACATTATTAAACAAAAAAAATGGTTTCATGACAAGCCGTAAAAGTATTAATGTAAATTTAAATCACAACGTCCACAATGTCGGTAATTTGACACATCACGGACTATGTTTTTATTCCATGAATAAATGGGAGAGGATAAGAAGAATGATGATGAATTTTACATAAACATGATGACATCCATAATATACATTATTTATAGAGCTTTCATGCCTTTCTGGGTAAGTGGGGATTATTAATGAATAAGAAAATAAAGGTACTCAAAACAAAAGAATAATTGAGAAATCCCTAAAAAAATTCGAAAACTAACATATATGCAACATGGTTTTAAAAAATATTAAAAAGAGATGGTACTAGGGTCAACCATCTAGAAATGAAAATTAATACTGAATAGATCAAGAATAATATGTAAATAAAAATATGTTATGGAAGTATGAATGTTATACCACATAAAAGAAAACTTGATTGGAAAAAAGAAACAAATTTAGAATTATCTTACCTTAAAGAGTAACTCATAGAACATGAATGTTGGGGCCTTGGAGGCTTTAAAAAACCTTATGAGGAATACTAGGGAGGTTAGGAGTTCATATATTCGTTTTTGGGGAATTTTTAATGTAGTTAATGGAGGAATGAGTTTGTATTTATAACAAAAGTGATGTAATATTCTAATAATTTCCCAGGGACACACCATTAATGTTATTTGAAAAACCATGGGCTTGCCCAGGGTATTTTCCCATGGTATAAACCACTTTGGTCATATCATAAATTATTTATCATTAAACAAGTTGACTAGATTTATTACATCATTATTAAATCATTAATGATGTCTTTAGGACACCTAAACTCAAAACTATATTTTTTACTATTCACTGAAAAATCATTAGTTTCTGAACAATACAAAAAGTTTACCCTAAAAAATATTCGACATGTAGAATTAAAAAATGAACAGAATTTTTTAAAAATAATTTTATAAATATTATTAAATTATTTCTTAAATAAATCATACTAAATTCAAAAATTAACAATTTAAATTCTATAAATTCTTTAAAATCACATTGAAAATTTACCAAAAAGTAATTATCTTATATCCTTAATAAAATAAAATAGTTACACAATTTACTATTTATTATAGTCATATTACTATTCATATTATTATTCATGTGTTTATGTTACTATTCACCACAAAAACAAGTTGGATTCTATTAGAATCCAAATAACATACTGAACACAATTGTAGATGACCGTTTTTAAAAATTCAAAACATAGATGTAGTAAAATTATGTTTAAATACTATTTATAATTAACAGATTAAAACAATGTTTCATGCATTCAATTTAATTTTAGAAAACCTTTGGGTGTTACAAATTAGGACAATTTCTTTTGTTCAATAACATATTGCCATTCAACAATGGGTGAAGATTACAATAGATAATAGATGTAGGTGTTCTAATTCTTTTCCATCCATTTCTCATTATTTATAAATATATATATATATATATATTGTTGTCTTATGAACCATAATTTACATTTTATTAATATTAAATTAATTTATTAATAAATTATATGGTATTTCTTGAGCTATATCACCAATGTGACAAATTTAATAATAATTTGAGGTTCAGCACCTTTAATTCACCCATTACTTATAGTATGTTTCTCCAATAGATTAAACCCCCAGCGGTGGCCTGTGATTTGATTTGACTTTAAAGGTTGGTTTTGATACCCTTGGAATATGTAATATTAATTTAGATGAATGTTATGTAAAATTAATTAAATAATAGAGGCAATGGAAGACCATTCCCCTTTTCTATTTTTCCTTTGTTTTTCTCACATAAGAATGACACATTCTTTATATCCAAATTCCTAATTAATAGAAATTATAAGATTAATGTAATGATAGGAATTATAATCATATTATTTATATTTATTAAAATTATGAGGTGGGTTTAATTATTTAAATAATTATTATGTACATTTGAACAATGTGAACTAAAATAGTATGTTTAGTCTTTGGGCCCATGGCCATTCTTATTGACATGATGAAAGTGAAAGGTGGTTTTAAAAATAGAGCTTTCATAAGAGGACTGTTAGAAAGTTATTAAAGAAACTATTGTAAGGAAATTATTATTCTATGCCATGGTGACACATGGGATCCCATATGAGCACGAGGAATAGACACACCTAGATAGCGAATTTTATACGCTCGGTGATACATGGAATCCTTTGTGAACTATTAAGGATGGGCTTAGAGGGTAGATTGTTTTATGCTATGTGTGATACCCAGAATCCCTATGATGAAATATTATAAATGAATTAGAGTGATGATCATTATGAATTACATGACTAAGACTTGGGATCCCATTATAGACAACCAAGGATATCCCCATAGGGTGGTGACATTGTACAACATGATGGGGGAAAACAAGGTTCATATAAGGGGTTCCTGGGATGAGATTTTTTTCAAAAGGCATTCATATATACCTGGAGAAAAAATAGGGTTCCAAAATAGGTTCACCATGGATAGGATCATAATTTTTCAAAATATTAAATATTTTAACTAATATATGAAACGTCAATAAATCCAACGAAAAAAATTGGAATATGCTAGAGATATACCATTTACCGATGCCCTTATTATAGATATAATATTGATTATGATACAATGGGGAGTCTTGGGAAATCATATAGGTCCCAAGAAATTAGTTTAAATAATTCATGCCTCAATGATTATTCTATGATATTTTAAATTTTTCAAAAAGAAGTTATTATAGGAAGGGTGTTTCACGTGATCCCAAACCTATGCTGATTAATTATATCTCGTACAACATTTATAAACATTATTTATACATGTACACTATTATTTAAATATTAATTGCGTATTTGTAATTAGAATCAATTTATGGTGGCCTAATGATTTCATCCCACACACTTCTCATGATGTATTTTGGTACCTAGAAAAACATCATGGATGTTCATGATTAAAGTGGAAAGATACTGATTTACGATGATTGGTTTATTGTTTCATGTTAAGGGGCACATGAACGGTATATGGATCATGATGGAATATAGAGATAGTATATTTTATTTTCGTTTCTATTCAATATAACTAAATATATTTTTACATTCCCCTATATATGCATGTATTCCTCTTTATATATAATTCCCTGATCATTATTTTGTATATGAAATTGAATGATGTGAATGCATGGTTATTTATATATGTAATTTCTAATCATATAATGTTTAGTTTTATTTCCTGGTATTCCTCTAATTTATATGATTATAATATTATACCACACACTGATCATAAGGATACAGTCTCCCCACTCTTCCGCAAAGGACCCTCATTGCTAGTCTGCAGCCTCTAGCATATGAGGAGTAGCGCTTCAGGTCATCTGGAAAAAAAGAGATTCATTACTGTTGATTGAACTCGGTCGGGGATGAAATAGGTGGGTTTATGAGTGTTATGAGGTATGTTTTTGAAATCATTATATTTTCATGTGTTATGGAATTATGAAATTATGAATGAATTATTAATATTTTTATTCATATAAATGGATTATGAATATGTGATGGGTGAAACCAATGCATTCCATTACGAAGGGTTTGAGACTTATATCCCTCCAACAAATTGGGTGATGATGAAATGTTTCAGACACTCATAATATGTGATGATATTAATAAACTCATAATAAATAAATTAGAAAACAATATGGAATTTGTCCTATGAAAATCTCAGAAATGACCATGTTGGATAATCCATTGTAGTAATTATTCCACAATGAAAATATTAGGGACAAACTGTGAAAGAGGAAGTTATTTTATAAGATTATTATTTTTACAATAAATATATTTATATTGATTATGATATGGTCTCAGGGCCCTATTATTGATTATTAATAATTTCACACACATATTATTTAAGTCTATTTTTATGAAAATTAATTATTCTATGGTTTATGATTAATGATTTTTGAGTGGATGTATAAGACTATTATAATTTATAGGTCTGTTCTCATTCCATTATTCTTATATTATGACCATTTTTTGAAAATAAAATGATTTTTATTTTTTTACTCTTAGTAAGTATCGACGCTAACCCTTTAATATGATTTATTTCCCTTATTTCTAATAAAAAATTTAAGTATGATATATCAAAAAAGTTTGATAGTTGTGAATAATATAAAGGAAAGTATAGTTTATAAATGATATATATAATTTTTACCTATCCATTTTTCTATTGGAATATATAATTTATGATTACATTCTAGATCATATTGAAATATACTTAATATTTATATAAAATGATGTAATATTTATGTATATAATGTATGAATAGCTTCAATACTAAATTATATTAAAAACATTTCTTGTTTAAGAAATAAATATTGTTTTAGTACCTTATCTATATCAAATTATTTTTACTTATATCAATGAAATATAAAATTACATAATTTTTTAGAACCAAATCAGAGTTTTTTGGATATATCTCTCATAATTGAACAACAAAATGGTAAAATGGTTATAGCTAGAGATTTCATTGTTCCAAAATACACAAAATGTAAATCATGATATTATTATTAGATTTAAACATTAAATACAATTTCTTAATCATCCATAAATGGAATCTATATAAAATGAATCCCAAATCTTCATGGTGGTTGTATTATACATTTACTAAAGAAAGTTGTTATAGTTTTCTATCAAATGATAGGATAAAGAATCATATTATATATTTTCATTCTAGAATGACTATTTCATCACAAATATAATTAATATAAATTAAATCCATAATTATAAACTATCATTATAGGTGAGGATGGATAATGAAACACATCTCTTCTTAGAGGTGGTAGTTGACATGTATGAGAAAACAATGTTTTCATTACCTATATTATGGAAAATGTTAGGTAAAAGTGTTTTCCACCATCATAATAACATTTTAGTATAGTGGATTGATTAATGTTACTATATAATTTAGTTTTATGAACATTTTATAGAGGTATAATTCAATGTAAAATAAAAACACTCGGTGATGATGAATAAGACCAATTTCAAAGACCACAATTGACCTACACCAAATGATTTATAGGGAAGTATTTTGGTGAAACCATGACCTAAAAGAAATGGGATGAGTTTTTTGAAATTATTTGGTATTCATTTTGTTGATCTACAAGTATAATTATGTGTGATGATGAGAGTATTTGTTGTGTCCCTTTGTATATGATGGGAGGAGAACCATTGAAATTACATAATTTAATAAATTAAAATTAATGTTTTCTATTATTAATAAGGACCACGATTAATATATTTATAAAATATGAACTATATAAGATCAAATTTTCACTCTCAATAAAATTTATTATTTTTTTTTGGAAATATTGTATACATTATCTCTTAGTTTTATGCTCCCAATAACCATTTAATTGATTACGAATATAATAATTTTATTACTCTTTTGGGGTAACATATGTTGAAATAAAAGAGTAAGTGATCCATTATATTATTATGTTTTAAGTTATTAATATCATTTCATTGTTATTGATGATTATAAGATGAATATGAATCTTAAACCTATCAATAAAATATTATTTATCATAAAAAAAGTAAAGTATATTAAGAGACTATTGAAATAATTTTAAATTAAACAATATAAAAATATTAATATTTTCTGAATATAAATATTTAACACCACAAAAAAATTTATAAATTTCTAAAAAAACATAGAATACCATAAATAAAAAATAATTACAATGTATCATTTTAAAAATCATTTAATTGATTTTACTACTTTTTTCAGAAGCACAATGTTAGTTTTGTTTAAGAATTTAAAATAATAATTTCATCAGTAAAAATGTAAAATTACAAAAATGTAAAATTAGTAATATTTAAAATAACCATTTATAACTATCCATACCTTGTATTTATCGTTTCACAAAATATATTATGTATATATTATATTCAAGAAAGAGATGTTTTGGAATTATATTGTTATTAAAACTTTTTAATGATGTTTAACAATGAAAAATGAATAAAATGATATTTTTTAAGATATAAGATGGAGTGGAAAAACATAACTCATAAAAAAATTTAAATAAAGTATAATTTTCCTTTTAATAATTTTCACATTTGTATAATGAATTTTTAACACAATATACCCTTCTCTTCTGTGATAAATTTCACCATGGAAATAATTAATTATGAAAAAAATATAGTTGATCTATTTTACACATATAAATAGATTTATTACAAATATTTGATCTATATTATTAAATCAAATTCAAATATGTGGAATATAATATACTAAAAAAATCAAGGAAATTTGATTAAAAACAGTTTTCCATAAAAAATAATTTAGTACAATTTATATTTGTTTCAAAATTAATCATAATATAAATTCGAATAAGAACAATTTTATTATGAAATGTTAATATGATATAATTTAATTTTAAAACAATTTGAATCCAATATGGTACATTTAAATACTAGGAAGGGAAATGTTGTTTTCTATGAAATTTGTATCTTTTACTATTCACAAAAAAAATCTTTACTAAAAAATAAAATAAATGTTTACCATATATATGTTATATATAATGAAATCATAAATGGTGTCATTTTTTTCCAAAAATATTTTTTAATGTTGTACGTAACTATATGTAATGTTCTCACTTGAAAATATATAAAAACCCTAAAAGCATATTTTTTATGTGTAAAATGACTTTAATAAAATTATAGTTCCTATTTCCAAAGAATTTATTATCACATTGTGATTGAGTATGAAAATTATGTAAATATTTCATAATGTGGTAACTTATATTAATATCCTTATTTTAAATGTAATGGTTACAAAGTTCATATATGAATTATAATATCTTGTTTTTGTTAAAGATCAGCATTGATTCTTGTATTTAATATCAAACATGATGTTCTTTCAAAATATATAATTACTATATGTGTAGGTGAAATAGTATTACTATAGTGACTCTAAAGGTACATGAGATGGAAAATTATGTATTACAATGATGTTATATCAATTATTTTGAACTTATCAATCATGAAATTGACATTCTAGATGAAAAAAGTGATAGGATGGGTGTGATGTTCTAATCCCATGGTGTCAAGTTCAAATAATAAATATTTATATATTTTTTCATCATTATTTATATTTTTTAGGTAAAAGTGTTTGAAATAATTTATGGAGGTAGTTGATATAGGGTCTTTATGGTTTGTAAAAGGTTTGTGCTAACATTTTTGTGTAATAATACATAAGTTGATACCTTGTAGATGATATCTATGTGTGTAATAACCCAGATCATCGTTTCAGGTACGCCTTTCCTTTTTCTGAAGTTATTGAGAAAAATAAAGTTTCTGGAAATTTTTGAAGTACACGACGTGTACATTCGGAGTACACGCTGTGTACTCTTTTCCCACTCGAAGCCGTCTACTGGCCGTGTTTGCGCCACACACACGGTGTGTAGGGGTGACGTGGAGGACAATTTAGTCAGAGTATGGAAAGACCTACTACATGTCGTGTACTCTAAAAGTACACGCTATGTACTTTCTTTTATTTCATTAAATGGACCGGGGTCGCGCCTGATGCACAGAAACGTCTTCTTCTAGGTCATGTTCGTCTGATAGAATCGAGGATCCTTGAATCTTCGATGAGCTCCCACCTCTCCATCCGTTCTCTAATTCGAGCACGGTCGATTGCATTGGAATTGCTGCGGTGATTTCGTCCTTATGCTTGAGCCTTTTTTCCCAATTCCTCCTCTTTCTCAAGTTATCGTGGTTTATGTGTCTCTGACATTATCTCAGATCTACGATGTCCTAAGGATAATCTTTCATCGTAGTTCACATAAATCGATCTCCTAGGATCGAGGTAGGTGGTTTGTGCCTTTTTTTAGAATGTGTTTTAGTATTTTTTTCAATTTCTCCAATTCCCTTGAATGGGGAATTGTTCATTTCCCTGTTTTCCCCTGATTGATTCCATGCTTGCTTGATTGCTATAGTAGAGGTTTACCTTTGTGAATATAGTAGTTTTTGTTGTACTCTAGATGTTTTCCATGATTTTTTTTGTTTTTTTTGGCATTTTCCAGTTTCCATGCCTAATTTTAGGATAATGGAACTATTTCTTTGTTATGTAGTTGAGCATTAGAATTATATCCAAGTAGTTTTGAGGTTTACGTGGACAATACATGTGTGCTGAGAATGTTTATTTTCACACAGGGCTGTGAGAAAATAGTGTAGTAGACCATAGGGAGAATGGACGTAAGGGCTTCTCGAGAGTATCTTTTAACACAATGCGAAACCACAGGGGGTATTGACGATGAGTGCTTCCTTAGAGAGTATGTAGTTCCTCGACGTGGGCCACATGGGGAATGAGACATTGAGTGCTTCCCCAGAGAGCCTTTAGTACTATATGAGACTATAGGGGGAATTGATGGTGATTGCTTCCTCAGAAAGTCTACTCTTAGCTGACAAGAGGGGTGAGACTGTGTGTGCCTCCTAGAGGGTTGCTAGTACTTGTAGGTTGAACCATATGGGTTAGGATATGAGAGCTACCCAGAGGGTTACCAATTTTATACTTGTTGTTCGTTGTTTACTTGTGTACTTTATATTCTAGAACTGTGGATTGTAGTTGTTTTGTGACTTTCTGTTTACTGCTTCCTGCAATTTTACTTTCCTTGTATTCATTGACTATTAGGCACAAATCTTTGGGTGACTTCCGACTGGGATTGTATCTCACACCCTATTTGGGGCATGCTTTTGGGCCCAAGAAGACTTTGTTGTTGCAGGTATAGATAAGGGAAAGCACCCTTCGACTTCCGGTACATGATTGGTTGGAGTTGGGGAGCAAGGGACCAAGAATAGGCTTGCGATGTTGCATGGGTTGCTATTATTTTAGAAATTTGTTTTACTTGTATTTCAGTACATTGTTATGTTTTCTGCATTCCTTAGAAACTTGTACTAGATGCATCATTATCATCATTACTATATATTCATTGCTTTCGCTGTTTGGTTTCAGTTGTTGCGTATTGTTTACTGCTTCTGCTATTTTTTGTTGCTTTCCTTAACTTGTATACCTCATCGAATGGGGGAATAGTTTCCCCAATAAATTATCAAGGCCCTCGCTGCTAGTCGAAAGCCTCTGGCATTTAGGGAAATGTGCTTGTGGTCATGTGGTGAACCGGGTACGGGGCACCAGTGGAGGGGCTCCAGATTCGAGTCGTTACAAAGTGGTATCAGAGGAGTTTATTTTCTCTTGATTTGCGGTTTGGATCCTTTAGCCAGGGGTAGGACAGATTCGATACTTGGTATTATGCTATGATCGGGATTAGCTAACCCGTGTACATTGAAAAGCTATACTACCTCGTTAATTGCAGTTTATTGCTTTTGAGTTTTTACGGTTGATATGATTTCAACTAGAGTGATTCACATGCTTTGAGTTGTGATTGTCTTGAATATTTCGGTTCTATTTCTGTTGCAACCCAATGAGTTGAGGGTATTCCATTTCATGCATCATATAGGAACTTGTAGAATCACATTCCATGCATTCTTGTCATGCCATCTAGGGTGCATTAGTGATTGCTTGCTGTTGTGATAGACTTTTTGTAGATTATGTATGTTGTTGTGATAGATGATTGATAGAATCTTTGTTTCCTTGTTAGCAGACTGTTTTTATTCAACCATGCTTAAATAAACACCATTTTTTGATTCGCGGGGAGTATGGGCCCTCACGAATTGGAATTTGGCACCTCTTTGCCTTGTTTTCTGTGTTTTCTGGGATTCTGTGCATTTCTGAGCTACTGCCCAGAAAAACCCAGAATACACGGCATGTATATTTTGACCACACGCCGTGTAGTTTTTAGACCGTGTCACTGACTATGTGAGCATGGACATGCTCTTGTAGAAATAACTTCAAGAACACACAGTGTACGGTTGGTACATGCTGTGTAGTTCAGAGCTGTGTACCTGGTCGTGTCACTAACAACACGGGTCAGGGAAGCTCGAGTATAACACACAGTTTTATAAAGGAACACGCCATGTAGTCCTGTCCAGGTACCCGAAAATGTCACGAACAACACGAGTCGGAGTTACCTTCACGTAGACATGTCGTGTTGTTTTCATAACACGTCGTGTAGTCTTTTTAAGGTACCCGGCTGTGTCACGAACAACACGGGACGGTTTCACCTCCACCTATACACGTCGTGTTTGTTTGGAACATGATGTGTAAAGTCCAACCATGTAGATGGTCGTGTATCTAAGAACAGGGGCCGCTGAAGCCTTGTCTAGTACACGCCGTGTTTTTCCATAAGATGTTGTGTAGTCTCGGGTTAAGATGGACCGTGTGGTTAGCCGTGTAGAGAGACTCTGGCAAGGGAATAGTTTTCAAGTACACGCCGTGTGTGGGTTCCACACACCATGTAGTTTGATGTATTACACGACCTGTAGGGAAGGGGTACACGCCCATGTTAGTGGTGTAAGAAGACAAGCCGTGTAGTTTTTATACATGCCGTGTAGTCGTGTTATGTAAACATGTGTGTTTTCCTTCCCCTGTTCCCATTTTGTACTCTTGTGTTCTCTGTCTTTGTTAATTCTGATTTAAGGTGTGCTTTTAATCCTTCAGAGCTATGCCTCCGAGACGTCCTCCGTTTGTACGTCAGTCGTCAAGCAGTGATTAGACACCAGATATGGCTGATCAGGGATTTCGTACTGATCCTCTAGTTGGGCCAGCCTTGGTACCATCTGTCATACCAGTTCCAGGCACTGATACGCAGTTCAGAGAAGGCTTAATGAGAATGATGCAGACCTTTTAGGGAGCACTGCCTCCTGCCACGTCTATGGAAGACTTGACGCGGGTTTTCCAGCAGAAAAATCCTCATACTTTCTCATGGAAAGGAGGACCACAGGCTGTAGAGTCATGGATGGAAGCCATGCAGACTATCTTCGAGCATCTAGAGATGCCACAGGAGAGATGGTTCACGATCACTACCTACATGCTCCGGGACTTTTCCAAGAGGTGGTGGGACGTGATCTCATAAGTGGGTCATCAGCATGTTATGCATTTGGAGGAGTTCAAGCGCGTGTTCTATGACTTTTTCTACTCGGAGACCCTGAGGGCCGATAGAGCATGGGAGTTCATGAGTCTAGAGGAGGGTACTCTATCTGTTATGGAGTATTCCTCTCGTGTTACAGAGCTGCAGCGTTTCACATCCCTTCGGGATGTGAGTGGGGTGTTCTTAGAAAGTATGTTTGAGGATGGTCTCAGGCAGGAGGTCCGTTCGCAGGTGAATCTCTTCCAGTTGACTTCCATCACTTCCATCCTTAACTAGGCACTGATTGCGGAGTGCAATCTGAGTGACTCTATAGCTACGATCCAGTGTGGTTCTACTTCAAGAGCTAGTATTCCTCCAAATAACAGAAAGAGGTGTCATAGGGAGTCTACGCGTGGTGATCCGAGGAAGTGAGATGCATCTTCAGGCAGCCAGGTGATATGATACCAGTGTGGACGGTCAGGGAACACGAGGCCACAGTGCCAGAGAGACCCTGTGGAGTGCTGATCTTGCGGAAATATGGGTCACCTTCAGTGTTTCTGCCAGGTTTTCTCACCAGTAGCTGGTGACCGGGGTTCTTCCATGACTCCTCATTCAGGAGTAGCTCCATCAGTTTCACACCAGTGATGGAACTGGAGTTCTTTCGGCTATTCAGGCCGAGGTGGAGGTCGAGGCAGTGGCAGTCAGCTGCCAGTCCCTCAACACCAGCAAGGTGGATCAACTCAGAGTGGTCAGCCAGGGGTGCAGGGACGTGGTGCAGGCCAGTATTTCTCCGTAGAGAAGACCTATTCGGAGCAGAATCCCGACCCTTCTACAGTTCGAGGTACGATTTTAGTAGCCTCAGTTTTATCTTCAGCTCTTTTCGTTAATGGTTCTACGCATAGATTTATCTCTGTTGCTGTTGTGGAGAGACTTGGGCTCTCCATCTTTTCTTCTACCGACTCGTTGACACTAGACACACCTTTGGGGACAAAGACATCTACTTTACGCCAGTGTAGAGAGTTCCCTCTCGAGGTTTCAGTGGATCATTTCTTATGGGATCTCTATGTCCTAGAGATGATAGGATATGATTTCATCCTCGTGATAGACTGGTTGGTTCCATTTTATTCAATCATCGATTGCTATCATCGCAGGGTGAGTTTTGTCTCACCAGAGGGTGAGTCTTTTATTCATAGAGGTGAATGGGATGTCTGGGCGAGTCGAGAAGGACACGAGCATCATGGGCTAGGAAGGGTGACAGCCTAGACGGTACCCTTCGGATTTGTGAGGATTATCGGAATCTGAACCAGTTGACGGTCAAGAACCGATATCCCTTACCGAGGATCGATGACATCTTTGATCAGCTTCGAGGAGCCCTGGTGTTTTCGATGATCGACTTGAGGTCCGGTTATCATCAGTTGCGCATTACACCATCACATATACCTCTGACAGCCTTTAAGAGCAAATATGGTCTATTTGAGTATACAGTCATGTCGTTCGGTCTCACGAACGCGCCTGCAGTTTTCAAGGCACTGATGAACCGAGTGTTCCATTCTTACATGGAGTCCTTTTTCTTGGTCTTCGTGGAAGATATCTTTGTGTACTCTCACACTTGAAATGACCATGCCACACATCTTGAAGTCATTCTGAGTACACTGAGAGAGCATCATCATTATGCTAAACTCTCGAAGTTCCACTTTTGGATGGAACAAATTCACTTCTTGGGTCACATCATCTCAGAGGAAAGAGTATCTGTGGACCCAGAGAAAGTGAGAGTTATAGTCTCTTGGGAGCTTCTGAAGAATGTTTTAGAGGTACGGAGTTTCCTAGGGATGGATGGATACTACAGACACTTCATTCAGGACTTCTCACACCTAGCATCACCATTGACAGGTCTGACCAAGAAGGGGGACAAAGTTCTTATGGTCAGATTCTTGTGAGTCATCCTTTCAAGAGATGAAGGGATGATTGACTTCGGCACCAATACTAGTCAATCCAGAGCCAGGCATGGGCTATACTGTCTATTTTTATGCTTCAGGTATCGGACTAGGCACTGTGTTTATGCAAGGAGATGGAGTCGTTGTGTACGGGTCTCGGTAGTTGAGGCCACATGAGAGAACTACCCTACGCAAGATCTGGAGTTGGCAGATATTGTTCATGAATTACGTATTAGGAGACACTATCTTCTGGGAGAGAACTTTGTGGACTTCACTGACCACAATAGTCTCAAGTAAATCTTCACTCAGTGTGATCTGAATCTGAGACAGCGCAGGTGGGTCAAGTATCTTCAGTCTTTTGATTTCAAGCATGCATATACACCGGGAAAGGGAAACACAGTGGAAGATGTGTTGAGTAGGAGAACTCAGATTCAGATAGTTTAGGAGGCCAGTAGTGAGTGGAAGCTTATAGCTCTGTTCTCTGAGATGCATCTGGAGGTGCACGATAGACGGGGACAGACCTTCCTATCTTCTGTAGTTATTACCTCTACACTACTTGATCAAGTACGGGTGAGGCATCTATCAGACTCAGAAGGCTTAGTCTTGTGGGAGAGTGTGTTAGGAGAGGACCCTCTTCTTGGATGGGCAGTGGTCGAGGATGAGATCTTGTGTTTCCAGGGACGTGTATGCGTGCCAGCAGACATACGCGTGGTGCTGATGTGGTATTTTCATTCCTCAGTTTGGGCAGTTCATCTTGGCATCACCAAGATGTATCGGGATCTACACCGCCAGTACTAGTGGCCAGGTATGAAGAAAGATGTTGCTGGCTTTGTCATGGGATGCCCTACCTGTCAGCAGGTGAAGGCGGAGCATTAGCGACCAACATGCCTTCTATAATAGTTACCCATTCTGGATTGGAAGTGGAACGATGTTGCGATGGACTTTGTGGCTGGGTTACCGAGGTCACCTCGGGGGAGTGATGTTTTTTGTGTTGTCATCGACAGGCTTATGAAGGTTTTACATTTCTTACTGATCAAGGAGACCTTCTGTGTTGATGATCTGGGATGACTGTACATCAGAGAGATCATTCGTCTGCTTGGAGTTCCACACTCTATTGTTTCATACAGGAATGCGTGTTTTACCTCTCGGTTCCAGCAAGGACTTCATAAGACCTTGGGTACACAGGTACTTTTGAGTACATCATACCATCCCCAGACTGATGGCATGTCCGAGCGCACGATCCAAGTGCATGAGGATATTCTCTGAGCTTGCATCCTAGAATTTGGTGGTTCTTGGGAGAATCATATCCCTCTGGTGGAGTTCACCTACAACAATAGTTTCTAGGAAACCATTCAAATGGAACCATATGAGGAATTGAAATTTAGGCCATGATGATCACCCTTATGCTAGCTGGAGGTAGGGGAGGCATCCTTGTTGGGACATCATCTCGTTCAGGAGACATCAGAGCTAATAGAGCTGATTCGGAAGAGGATGGATACATCACAGTCTCGGCAGAAGTCTTATGCTGATCAGCGGAGATGACCTATGGAGTTCGAGGTCATGGATTAGGTTTTTCTATATGTCGCACTGAGGTTGGGACACAAGATGATTTGGAGGTAGGGTAAGCTTTCACCGTGGTACGTCAAGCCGTTTTAGGTTTTTGAGAGAGTTGGGTTGGTCGCCTATCAGTTGCAGGTACCCGAGAGGTATCGGGCCATGCACAACGTCTTCCATGTCTCTCAGCTCCGATGTTACTTTTTAGACCCATATCATGTCTTTCAGCCTGAGGAGGTTGAGCTCTAAGCGGATGCATCATTTGAGGAGAATCTCATCCGGATTGTCGATCGCAGTACGCAGGTTCTCCATGGTCGGTCTGTCCCTCTTATACGGGTGTTATGGTATCATGGGCGAGTATAGGACGAGACCTGGAATAGAGAGGCCGATGTACGATCACAGTGGCCGAAGAAGTTCGAGGTTTCTTCTTCTATGCCTCGCTAGGGAAATTTGGGGAAGAATTTCCTTAAGGGGGAATTTTGTAAGAACTCGGATCTTCGTTTCAGGTACGCCATTCCTTTTTCTAAAGTTTTTGTGAAAAATAAAGTTTCTGGAAATTTTTGAAGTGCACACCGTGTACTTTCTGAGTACACGTTGTGTACTCATTTCCCACTCAAAGCCATGTATTGCCCATGCCCGAGCCACACACACAGTGTGTAGGGGTGAGGTGGAGGCTGATTTTGGATGAGTACAGAAAGACATAGTACATGTTGTGTACTCTAAAAGTACACACTGTGTACTCTATTTTTTTCATTAAACAGACCAGGGTCACACTTGATGCACAAAAACGTCTTCTTCTTGGTCCCGTTCATCCAAGATCACCTAGGATCCGCGAATCCTCGACAAGCTCCCGCCTCTCCGTCCATTCTCCGATTTGAGCACGGTCGATTCCATTGGAATCACAGCGGTGAGTTCTTCCTTATACTTGATCCTTGTTTCCCAATTGCTCCTATTTTTCATGTTATCGTGGTTTATGTTTCTTGGACATTTTCTCAGATCTACGACGTCCTAAAAAGAATCTGTAATCGGTGTTCACGTATATCAATCTCCTAGGATCGAGGTAGGTGGTTTGTGCCTTTCTGTAGAATGTCTTTGAGTATTTTGTGCAATTTCTCCAATTCCCTTGAACGAGGAATTGTGTGTTTCCGTGTTTTCCCCGGATTGATTGTCTGCTTGCTTGATTGCTATAATAGATGTTTACCTTTTTGGATAGAGTATTTTTTTTCTGTACTCTTGATGTTTTACATGCTTGTTTTCCTTTTTTGTAATTTTCTAGTTTCCTTCCTAGATGTAGGATAATGGAACTGTTGCATTGTTATTCTGTTGAGCCTTAGAATGATAGCCAAGTAGTTTTGAGGTTAACTTGGAAAATACACGTGCACTGAGCATGTTTATTTTCACACAGGTTTGTGAGAACCTAGTGTAGTAGACCATAAGGAGAATGGACGTAAGGGCTTCTCCAGAGTGTCTTTTAACACGCTGTGAGACCATAGGGGGAATTGAAGATTAGTTCTTAGAGAGTCTATAGTTCCTCGTCGCGTGCCACAGGGGGAATGAGACGTTGAGTGTTTCCCCAGAGAGCCTTTAGTACGATAAGATACTATAGGGGGAATTGATGGGGAGTGCTTCCTCATAATGTATACTATTAGCTGACCAGAGGGGTGAGATTGTGTGTGCCTCCTATAGGGTTTATAGTACTTGTAGGTTGAACCATAGGGGTTAGGCTATGAGAGCTACCCAGAGGGTTACCTATTTTCTACTTTTTTTTGGTTGTTTACTTGTGTAATTTATATGCTAGAACTGTAGATTGTGGCTTCTTTGTTCCTTTCTATTTACTGGTTCTTGTAATTTTACTTTCCTTGTATTCATTGACTGTTAGGCACAAATCATTGGGTGATTTCCGACTGGGATTGTATCTCACACCCCGTTTGGGCCATGATTTTTGGCCCAAGCAGACTTTGTTGTTGCAGGTATAGATAAGGTAACGTGCTCTTCGACTTCTGGTATGTGATTTCTTGGAGTTGGGGAGAAAGGGACCAAGAATAGGCTTGCGATGCTGTAGGAGTTGTTGTTATTTTAGCACTTTGTTTTACTTGTTTTTCAGCACATTTTTATTTTTTTCGCTTTCCTTAGAAACTTGTACCTGCTGCATAATTATCATCATCACTATATATTCATTACATCCACTATTTGGTTTCAGTTGTTGTGTATTGTTTACTTCTTCTGCTATTTACTATTGTTTTCCTTACCTTGTATACCTTACTAAATGAGGGCATAGTTTCCCCAATACCTTACCATGGCCCTCACTGCTAGTCGGCAGCCTCTGGTGTTTCGGAAAATGTGCTTGAGGTCATGTCGCGAACCAGGTACGGGGCACCAGTGGAGGGGATCCGGATTTGGGTTGTTATTGTGTTGATGGAAAATAGAAATGGAATCCATGAAACATAATCACACTTATTTTAGTAAAAAAAATTTGTTTTAATCCCACATAGGGAAATGGTTAAAATTATTGTACATTTTTAAGTGGATCCATTATGGTAAATTATATATATCTTGGGAATTTATGAAATCAAGGGAAATGTCTTTGAGAAACATCCCCATATGTAGAGCAGGATTCATAAAATATTATTGCAAAATTGTGTGATGCGACTAATTATTCGTTAGCTTAAAATTAATCATCTTTTAGAAAACATTTTTGGATCTGATAGATATGTTTATTCTCACACCCAATATAATACCCTTATGTGTGTGTAATCTATTAGTGACTAATATAGTTCATGGTATGTAAACACTAGGTGTTGGTCGATATTAATTCTAGATAAGTTCATGTACAATAGAGGTGGAATGTTTGTATCTATACATTATAACCTATAGAAATGGTTAATAATATCTTTTTCATTACTTATTTAATTAATATTAATATAGAACAACATTTTTTAATGCCTAGTTAGTTAAAAAAGTGGATTCTCTTTCTGTTTCCTGAAGATATTTATTAAAATATATTTATGACCACTCCTTATGTAATGATGTTATGGATAATTATCTTTCAATATTTATTGTTATTTCATTATGTGATTTATTTTATTTTAACATGTTTTGTTATTTTTCTATTATTTTCAATCTTAAATATTTATTCATGGATTAAAAAACATAATTTGTTAATGTTACATTCCTAGGATGGACCCTTTATTTCATGTTTTATTAGTTGAATAATTTCCCAATGTTATATTATTCATTAATAAGAACTACATTATAAAACAGGGCAACCAAAAATTCCCTATGATACTTATTATAGGCCTAATTTAAATCTTGGATGGGTGTATCCTCTAGTGGTTTGTTAGAAGTCATTAATATATATAAAGGAAAGAATAAATAAAACCATCATTTCTACTCATTGTTGAATTTGTTCTTTCATTATAGTGATCAAACACACACATATATAAGTAATTTTGTTTTTAAAATAACATACATAAATACATTATTTTATAATCCATTTTCTATTACATTATGTGACCAATATACATTTAACACCCCAATCCTACAAAAAAAATTCTTATATTTAAGATTCACTAGAGTGGAATAATGATTTTAATAAATGTATCATATTCCAATCATCTATTTATTATATCATATCACATGAAAAACCAATAGTCATGTAACATCATAATTATTTTTAAGAAAGAAAATTCATATTTGATAATTATTTACAGTTATTTTTATATAAAAAATTAGTTTTCCAAAAATATCATATTGATTATAAAGGGATATTCATGTTGTTAAAATATATATTAAAACCATGGAATTTTCTATAAGATATTTTTCAATGAATATTTTATGTCATTATGAGACATCGAGGCCCATAGAAATTTGGTGAAGATGGAGAAAAAATATTAATTATATTATACAGCATGAATGTGTTTTTTAAACTACCTTAATATCTTTCTAATAATGCATTATATGAGAAATTTAATCCACTATTAGTTCATGGATAATGGGTTTACCATTTGTGAGACATAATTTTTTTGGGTCGAGAGTTTGTTATGATTATACATGAGGATAAATTATATATTATTTTCATTATATTATTTTTTAAATATAATTGATTATATCTCATGTGGTGTGTTGTATGGGAATCTTGAGACAACCATTAGGGATAAAATTCCAGGTTTACCCTTCGAGCGATATAATATTTTTTCACACTGGGTGTTTCATAACATCACATGTGAGGATAACATATATATTATTTTTAGTATACTTATTTCTAAAAAAAAATTAAATATCCTACAAATGCTATGATATATTAGACATATGAGACAACTATTAGGTCAGGGATAAATGGTTTACCATAGGAATAACACAAATTCTCTGTGTAATGGTTATCTGTTTAGATGGCTCATTAAGGATATATTATTAATTGTTTTATATTTTTTTGTTTAATATAATTAAATTAAAATCTAATTTTTAAACTTCATCTTCCATGTATGCATGGAACTGCATTTTTAATACATGGTTACACAAGGAATCATGTAAATAAAAAAAATTAATATATGTTATTTTTAACACTATAATGATAAAAAATTAATGAATCTACGTTGAATTCTCTATTCAAATAGGGATTGAATTGGGTTTTTAGTTTGAGGATTTAATTTATTCGAGTTTTCAGTCCTATAAATTGATGAATGATTTCTGAATCAATACTAGTTAATTATATTGAGTCCATTTTATCCCAAAACAACGCCAAAATAGATTTTTGAAACTTCATTGATCCAAACCAGGTTTCTATGATTCCATGAATGATGCCTCCCTCCCCAACCCCCTATGCAAAACACAATTCCAGATAGTTTGTTAATATTTATATTTTTTCATTACCCATACAACATGTGGGACAAAAGTAATCTTTCTAATAATTTTAAAATCCAACATATTTAAAGATGTATTTATTTAGAAAATAAAAAAATATAGTTTTTCTAAATGGAAATGAAATCAAATTATCATGTGAAATAACATAAAATTTTAAAATTATGTTTTTCCATAAAATCATAAAGATATAATTCCATAAATTATCAAGAGTTATTTCGAAACAATTACATAGATAATTTATATAAAAAATATCAAATGGATAATCAATTATAAATTATCATATAATAATTATAAATATTTATAAAAAGGTAAATATTATGTTAAATGATAATTTATAATAAATTATTATATGTTTATGGAAAATGATCAATGTATATTCTATTATAAAAATAAAATTTTGTAAATTATTATATATTGTTGAATGAAATTACCAAAATAAATATTTTAACTATGAAAGAACATAGTCATTGAGTAAGGTAGGTATCTCTTAAATAACTATTAAATTAATTTTTTTGGACATAATAAAGATTCAAAATGGTTTTGAAAAGGACTCATGGGTGGTAGGAGATAATTTAAAGCCCATAAAAAATTATTTTTTGTAAAAATGGTCATGTCACATTATTAGATTAAACCATGTAGGGAGGATGCATTGTTAGACTAAACTTTTCTAGATCCCTGCATTTTGGGAAGTGCCATATCACATGGTCGGTGCATGGTTTCTCAAACTATGCGGCCTAACTACATGGGTTCCCCCTTTCTTCTAGGAACTCATGCATGGTTTTCACATAGTATGGAATGTCATGTGGCCAGCCAGTGCACATTATCTTTTTATGTAATTTTAAATTTATTCCATTAGTGATTTAATTTACCCATCAATTCGTCCTTAATCCGATTTCTACTGGGATGAACCTCAATTTCGTAAATTTTATAGATTTTTTAAATCCAAATATAGTAATAGAAATATCCCTTACATCTGTGATGTGTTCGAGCATCAGTTCATTGCATTGGATGCACAATGTTATGAACTCAGGTCTATTTGAGTCGATCTTCATATCTCATTCTCTCATCCTAGTTTTCGAGGTGTAATCATTGACATAATATTATTAGATATAATCTAATCCAAGACAAATTAGAGGAGTATATTGTAGGAGAAGTGTCGTATGAATATTAGGTGTGTGGTCTATAACTCCTCCCTTAGGTTCATTTACATTGGAATAGAGGTGTGGGGCCCAATGATTCCATTTGGCATGTTTAGTGAATATAAATGTTATGCTTATATTCATTAGAAATTTATGGTTATGATCATTCCATAAATATGATTTGGTGTTTGTGGTTAATTCCATAACATAAAACACCCAATGTAGGCTAATGTTCCCTAATTGTTTTATTAGTGTTTTGAAAATTTTGAGCCATCATTTGGGTGTGATTGAGATTGCCCACGGCAATGGTAGGACAATTTATCTTAATTTTATATTTTATCATGAAATTTTGAATATATTGAACCTTATCACTTCCTCTTGATCCACCTAATTTAAGGGCTGAAATGTATGTAATTAATTCAAATACTATTATGGAAGGAATATGTAACTATATTAGTTTGCCTTGTTAAATGTAAATGAATATTGGTTTGACATCCATATAACACCATTCCATGTTTATGGATGGATGAAAAGAGAACATTATTAATTAAACTTAATTTAAATGGTTTTAATTAAAATTATTCATTCTACATGTACTTATTAAACTATTAAATGTGTAGGATTCAACTAAGTAAATTTTTAATTTCATAGTCCCCATATGAGAAAATTAATTGTACTAAATTAAATGTAATGGGAATATTTACACACATGGGACATGAAATCTTTATAGGAATGATTGACTCATGTTAGCTCTTGGATTCCCCATTGAATTCCTTGGGTAATTTAGGAAGTCATTCCAATTAAAGGGTGTTGATTTATTTGGGTGATACGTACCCAAGATCCCAATACTTTTCTACATTTGGATGCCCAGTATGAAACCGCCGGATCCCATCATTATTATTAAAAGATGTATGGGATACACTCCTTAGATCACGGGTGACATAAAGATCCTTGGGCATATCCTTCATCGTAGACATTACTTATCTCTTGTTTTACCTTTGATAAATATCTTGGACTCTGTTAGAAAAATTATTGGGGGAATTATTTGGACGATTCTCCTTGTATTACACTCTTACCACATTTCTAGACAGAGGTACTACTGAGTTGTTGACCCTTATGGCCTGATTTTTTTAGTGAATGGCTTGTAACCACATCATAATAATTATCAATTATGGTTTTTGTTTTAAAACTTGGAACTGTAACTATTAATACTATCATGAGTATATTTTAGTTCTACATATACCTATTGTGTTTTTTTATAAAAACCAATAATGAATTAATATATTCTGGGGTTGATAAATGAATTATTTTACACTATGAAATTTCATTTACCCAGCCTGGATATTATAGACTCCATTAGTAGTGGCCCATAGAGATTTATCACACACCCTTTCAAGGTGTTGTTTGTTACCAGGTAAGATTACATGTATGCCGGTGTTGATAAATATAAATATTATTCTTAAAAAACATGATTGACTACTTTGTTATGATGGATTGGTTATTAGATGATCGAGGTGTAGCTCGAGAGGCTTGGGGTATTTTATGAATTTTGTTTCCATATTGGGGTTTTTTATGTATGCATGCTACATTGTATCAATGTTTTCTATATTTTTAGTGACCTGAAATTTATCATCATTAGTTATTGTGTGTTATTATAGTTATTTTAGTTATTATTTTCCCTGCCTCTTTCGACTATGCATTTTCTTTAGATATATATTCCACTATTTACCTCTATTTATAATTTCCAGCTATGATACATTTTTTTAATGAAGTCATAGTCTCCCCACATACAAACCCTTGGACCACACCAATAGTCATCAACCTCTGGTGTTTAGGGAGATACTCTTATGTTCATGTGGCACACCGGGCATATGGAACCTCCTAAGTGGCATTGGGGTCTGATACATCACGAAGTGGTACTATAGGATTTTCATTAATTCATAACTATTGGAGATATTAGTAATGAGATTAAGAATTCATGGTACATGGTAATATTCTATTAATGGACATCATAAATCCATGTTCACTGTAAAGGTCTAGTTTCCATGATTATAATAGTTGTTTTTCTTTTTTCATATTACAGTTTATATCATTTATCTATTGGGTGTCACGCATTTCACGTTGTGTTTTTTATTATTATTCTAATTGAAATGTTCATTTCACTCTTATCTCGATGATATGTGAGAAAATGGTTTGTTACATGCATCATTACTGACCCATATAATTCCAATATCATGCATATTTCTAGGCCATATATAATAATTTCACAACATTGCATTTCCTTGTATGCCACTGATTTATGAGTGATTCAATGTTAGTTATAAAATGATTTTGTTTCTTTTGGGGGATCAATTGTGTTATTTCATGATTCAATTCATGGGGTGTTATGGTCCCTATAGGGTTACAATGAGTAATTTACCAAATAAGTCCTCTAATAAGAAATTCTTATGGGTGTCATATTATTTGATAACGATTGTGGGACCCAATTCACATGGAATGAAATTAAAATTAAATGTACATTGATACATGTTATAATAAAATGCAACCATAAAAGTTGAATGGTTACATGTCCCAATCCCACCTTTTCATGCTAATGAAAATTAACAGATTGAACCTAGTAAATAAATATAAAATTAATTTAAATGGTTTCTGATAAATGATGAGGCAAGTTATTATTGAACATTCATCTATTGGAACCCATAAAACCTAAAACTATGAACATACCGATACACATCCTTCTATATGGGTAGTTGTGGTAGTATTCCTTAGATATTGGGTTTTCATACAGTCATCATTCACTAGTAATTCTATCCTTAGTCTTATATGTTTTTTCTAAGGCATGTGTTTTGAATTTATAGACCAATACCACTAGAACATCCTCATGTCGTATGCTTGGAAGGTGGAGACGATGACGCTCCAAATGAGGTGGCCTGTAAGCTTCTATTCTTACTGCCTAATCTTCCACAAGAGGAACCACTTGTTGTACCTGATGCAGAAGCATATTCCATGTAAGTGATTGTTTTATACATCTAATAGAATATATGAATGGAACTATAGGAGCTTCGCCTATAATGGATGATCTATCTCATGAGTTTTATTAGCAACAACCTCCCACCATATTGAGGGGTGGAAGTCTATAGGTTCCAATATATTTTCTAGAGGTAATCATCTCTATATTTGATCATATGGAGGTTCCTATAGAGAATATGGTCGAAATTTCTATTTACATGATCTGTTATTTCACCAAGAGCTAGTGGATTAAGATTACCCAGGCTGGTCATCATCTTGGAAAGTTATGGAATGATTTATTGACAACCTTCTATGATTAGTCATATACCAAGACAGTAAGTGTAGACAATGCTAGATAGTTCATGCATCTCAATCTGGGTTTTAGTCTAGTTGTAGAGTATTCAACATTTTTCATGAATTGGAAGTGCTTTAAATCGATTCTAACCAGCGATTAGAGTTCACATGATAGACACTTCAATTATAGGATCCCTTATTCCATCCATAATTAGATTAATGTTTTTGACCTACCTAAATTTTATGAGATAGTAAATCAGGAACTTATCACTGAGAAAACCCTGAGAGGCTGTAATAGTACTGTGCTTTGTGGACCATTACCACATAAGGAAAGTTATTCTTATGGTGGAAAGAAGTGTTCCTATACATTTATCAAAATTGTAGTTGAAAATAGGATAACCATTTAGGTAACTCTATAGTGTGTCACCTGTGTAAACATATGAGACATCTAAAGACTTAGTTTGATAGAGACCCACTTTTAAGTTAGTCATGTCCGTATTGGGAATAATCATAAAAAAGAAGACTTTTCCATCATCTTCTAGTGGAATAGGATCAATATCAACTCTAATTTCAAGAGAAGGTTCTATTATGATGCATCAGGCATGGATTTAGATTTTTACTGATAGTATTAGCTTAGGAGGAGGTTGGGGATATGAAATCTAAACCCTTAATAACCACCTGCTCTAGAAAATTAGTTTTTATCACAGTAGTCCAGCTGATTCTGAAGGTCTTTGATCAGTCCAGATGCATGATTTATATTCAATACCCAAGAATAAAAATATTCTCATATCTATGGATTGAGGTACTGTTCTATTAGACTCCACTAAAGTATTTTCTTTAATTTACAGATGTACTTTATAGTAATTTATCTCTTTATTTATGTTGAAAAAACATGGGATGAAAATATAATGTTACTCTAGTGTAAATCCCATAGTTAAAATATTAGGGGTATGATCATAGGTAATACACCAATGTTGGTAATTTCCCCTTGAAGAAGGTATTTATAATTTCTTGTGTCCCCTCTGTTCATAAGATGATAGGCTTCAATGTCATTCTTGAGAAGGATTGGTTGGTTTTGTATGACACCTTTGTTGTATTTTATCATAGAGGGTATCTTTTATATCACCAAAGGGAAGCAGTTATCTTTGTAATGGATAATGGGATGTCTAAAATAGCATATTCAGAACTGAGCATCATGGGATATTGGTTCTAACCACCCAAATTTCCAATCGTTTCATGGAGGATCAGGGATTAGGCCATGATGAAATTCTATTTAGTTGTAGATTGTTTTTGAGAAGTGTTTCCTAATAACAGTTTCGTCTTACCTCCGAAGATAAAGGTATATTTTTTGATCAAGATTTCTTCTATGAGAAGATCTAGTTTCCAATCCCCCATATAAGATGGAACCCACTGATTTCCAAGATCTCATGCTATAGTTAGAGGATATATTGTCCAAATGTTTTATAAGGCCCATCATATCCTATATGGGTTTGCCCATAATTCTCTCTAAGAAGGCATATGGGAACCTTCATCTATGTGAGGCTTATAAATGAATGAACCATCTAATGGATAATAATTGGTATCAATTGCCTTGAACAGATGACCAAATTGACCAATATAGTGGATCTTGGGTCTTCTGTACGATCGACATGACATCAAGATCTCATCAATCTCTAGTTAGACCATCAAAAATACCCCATACAACATTCCATATAAGGTATGGAATGTATGGGTACCTCATTATGTTGTTTAGTCTTAAAAACACACCTGTTATTTTTATGGATTTGATGAATAGATTGGTCTACCTCTCTTTGGACTCTTTTTTCAATATCATTTTGGTCAACATCTTGGTATAGTCTCACACTCATAGAGACTGTGAAAATAACATTGATATCATTCAGAGTACAAAGAGAGGGAATCCCCTTTATGCTAGGCTTGATAAGATCCACTAATGGATCAACTATGTTCAATTCATGTTTAATATTATCTCATAATTAGGTGTCTCTATTGACACAAATAAAGTGTGTATTGTGGGTTTCTAGGAGAAACCCAAGAACATGTTTGATATAAAATGTTTCTTATATAAGGATGAATAATACATGTATTTCATATATTAATTCACATGAATTTATTTACCTCTTACTGGCCTTACAATGAAAGGTCTTTTGTTTCACTGGTTTATATTGTGTGAGAAAGCCTTTGAGGATCTTACAGGAAAGCTGATATCAAAACCTATCCTTACACAACCAAAGTGGGGAAAATGATTGAAATTATTTTTTGATTCATCAGAAATAGATATAGGAGAAATTCAAATGAAGGAGGCTATAGTCGATGATTGTAGATTTCAACAGTTAAGGCCACATGAAATAAATTTCCCAACGCACAACCATGAGCTAGAAGTTATTGTAAATGCCTTATGTTGCTTGAGAAAATATCGTTTGGGTGAGAGATTTTTTGTGTACACAGACCAGAAGAGATTCAAATATATCTTTTCACAGTGTGACTTGAATCATATAAATTGATTTGTGGTCGAATATATTAAGTCCATCGATTTTGTGCTTTCTTATATGCATGGAATGGTAAATGTAGTCCCTGATGGTTTGAGTCAGAAAACTCAGGAACACGTTGTACAAGAAGCCTGTGATGAATAGAATTTAATGGCCCTGTTTTTTGGGATGCATCAATTTTTCCATGATATTCATGATTAGTTTTACCTATCTGCCCTAAATTTTATCTCTCCCCTCATTGAGAAGGTGAAGAAGACTATTTTTTCAGATAAAGTGCACATGGTTTTCCTTGAGGGTAAATAATAAATGGACTCAACACCAAATTGGCCTATGGATTGAGACGACATTCTGTTTTTTAATGCGTGTGTAAGGGTTCTTATAGTAATGAAAGAACTATTGATGCAAGATTACCACACATCTCAATGGGTATTTAATCTAGGAATCTACAATATGTATCAATATAAGCAGCTCTAGTATTTGTGGCCCTGTCTGAAATGTTAGATTTCATGATTTATATCTATGTATTCCATGTTTCAGTACGTGAAGGCAGAGAAACATACACCTAAAAGCTTGTAAGAGACGCTTACAGTCTGATAAAGAAAATGGATATATATTTATATATATTTCATATTCATCATACCAAGGTCGCTAAGGGGAAGCATTATTATATGGTTAATTATTGACTAAATAACAAAACCATCCAACTTAATTCCTATTATGTAGAATTTCTCTATTGATGAGATGGGATGACCATATGTATGTGATATCATAAAAATACACGGTTTACATTATACTAGAATTTTAGATACAGACGTTCATTTCATATAGTATTTCTGACAAGGCTTACATAAAGCTATGGGTACATAGGTCATTCTAAGAAAAAAATTTCATCCATGGATGAATCGACAATTAAAACTGAAGATATATGTTCTTGAAGACATTATCTCAGGATGTGTCCTTAATTTAGGCTATTATTGGGGGAACCATATCCCTCTTTTCGAGTTCTCCTATAATAATATCTATCAAGTGAAAATACAGATGGATCTTTTTGAGACCTTATATGGTAGGGCATTCTATTCCCCACTATGCTGGATAGATGTAAATGATGTATCCCATCTAGGTCCTCATCTCATACTGGAGACTTTAAAGAATGTTCAACTAAACAGTAAGTTTATTAATACTACACCGTCTAGACTGAAATCTTATTTTGATCATTGTTGATGATATCTATAGTTCGAGGTTAGGTAATTTGTTTTTAAGGGTTTTATCCAGGTTAGGCCATAGATTGTTATAGAATAATGTGGTGTTTTCACCTCAATATTTGGGGATGTTTGAGATCTTGGAAAGACATTGGATGATAATCTATTTGTTTTTATTACCACATAGGTACTATTCTTTGCACAATGTTTTCTAAATTTTTCAACTTCACCATTATCATGCCAACCCATCTCTTAATGTTGATCCCAAGGATGTGTATCTTCATTTCAATTATTCCATTGAAGAGTATCCAGTTCAAATCATTGACCGAAGAACAAAGTCCCACTGATGTTCTTTTCCCTCATGTAAGGGTGATATAAAGCAAAACTGTATTATGGAAGAGACGTGGGAGTGGTAGGCCGAATCAAATTTTGAGTGGTGAGTGGTTTTCTCAGACAGTGATAAACATCCCATGGAAGGTGAATATGGGGATGAGTTAATTTACGGGCGGGAGACCATAACAACTCAGTTGTTGAATTAGGTATGGGTCCTTTAAATTTATGTATAATACATTTTTTGACATAATATAGATTCCTAATGGGTTAGGGAATATCTTTAGCATTTCTAGGGATCTTTTGGATGTTAGATCCCAAATGTTTTGAAAAAAATGTCAATGTTGCACATTTAGAGTAAATTGTGCAGGGAGGACGCAAGACAACTCTAAACCATGTGAATGGAATGAATTTTTTTCTATATCTATACTAAATTATTTTCACATGGTTTCCCAAATAATTTTTCCTAAATGTGTATGTTCCCGATATCCCCTGGTACCAGTTCATGGTTTTTGAATGGGTTGGAAAACTGTGAGGCCAAACCATGAATAAGATAATTATTGGGTACTTGTAAATTCTTCCACTTAATGTTCTAATTCTTCCTAAACTTGTAACGCCCCGACACCAATTACCCAGATTTAGTTCATTATTATATAACATTGGAATGATCACAAAAGATACAGTCTTGAATGATCGATTAGTTTTATAGAATTGGAATCACTAGATACATTCATAAGGGTTACATTACATCATAAAGTGAAATCTACAAGAACATATTGTCTCCACACTCATATCCCCTTATACTATCCCTACTGGACATTAATAAAATTCTTCTTCACATCCTGGGACAAATAAAACATAGAAATGGGTGAGCTCAGATTCCCAGTAAGGATAACAATATAGTGGAAACTTTCATAAATAGGCATAAACATTTAAGGAAATGTATAACTAAAACAATATCCTTTAAACTTGAACTTCATCATAATATGGTAGAAATAAAATGGAATAATTCCATTTACATATTCACATGGATATTATTCTAATTTAATAATCACATGAAATATCAATAACCACGTTCATAAGGATGGAATGAAAATGCCATAATATCATAACCACATAGTCATAACCTTGTGCCAAGACTACAAATAATATTTTTTCAACACCTTGTTCCAGGACACTAGTTTGTCTCATGAGACCTACAGATGCATCAGGTGGCTATAGCGGGCTCCACTTGTCACTTAATAAGTCCAATGCATTCCTCGCATGAATAATTTTAAACATAACATAAACATTCATATGAAAACTAGCGTAAAAAATGTCAATTCTTTCTCCATAACCCATGAATGCTGTAAAAATAACACATCCATAGTCAAAATATCACAAAACCTTCAATAAAATTTAGAAGTTCTGTATCATAATAAATCAAAATAAAATAAGATTAAAATCCATCAAAATATGTTTTCATAGATGGAATAAAAACTATTTGAGAGAAATGTCTCTTTTTTTTAAATCATTAAAAAGTCACACATTTATAAAAGAAGTAATTTAAAAGAGATTTTTGAATCAAAGTGTCCCATACCAATTTGAAAATTTTAAAAGGAGTTCTAATTTAAAAACATTAATTTCCATATAAATAAATCCTTAAAATCATTTGGAAAACATGTACATTAATTAATAAGTATTAGAATGATAAATCTTTAAAACACTTAAAATTCGGATCTTGATAAAGAGTACCTTTCATAAATTCTTACAATATTCATTTTGAAATCATTAAAAAGTCACATAATTATAAAATAAAACATTTAATTTCAAAATGTTCTTATAATATTTTAAGGGAAGCTTCAAAAATTTTATAACGGCAGAAAAGAGTCGCACCCACCGTATAAGTTAGAAAAAGACAATCTTACTATAATTCTATGAAAAAGGTTAAAAAGGACCATGTTTGGAAAACAACAAAAATATTCCTTTATAAAATTATTATAAAAACTCATACAAGGGTATAAATGACTTTAAACCATATTATGTAAAATAGTATGAATGTTTTCAAATACAATTTTAATAATCATGGATGTTGTTGATAAAGAGGTCCTAGTAGATAATTAGGTATAAACAACATCAGATAATGAAGAGATTGTGAAATAAACCCTTACCTTGTAGTTTTCCTTATTTGAGGGTAGTTTAAACTCTTTTATAATCGTGAAATAGTTGTTATTAAATTATACAACAATCATATACATTTATATGATATCATATATGATCTTTTAACATTGCTTTGTTAATAATATCTTATTATTATCATCGTTTTGGGTGTCATCTTACTCATTTTCTTTTATATGTTTTGTTGCATAAGTCAGGTTTTTTATGTATAGGATGTATCTTATTCATATACAGAATGATATCAAGTCCTTAAACATTATTTTTAATCATCAAATGAGAATTAGACTTGCATGGATACGATGAGGAATGAATCTCATCACGTTCGTGGAGACGGTAGTCCGTACGTACGCACGAGGGACAATATTATTATTTTGATAGTAAAATAATATATAATTGGATGGTATATTATATATACAGATTCATTATCATGTTATATTTATTATTTCATCAATTACACATTATTATCATACCCATCAAAATAATAATGTTTTGAATAACAATTACACCACGACGTGGAGACGGTAAGCCGTGCGTACGCACGTATGGTGACATGTAATTCAAAGGATTGATAGAATACTAAATATTGTTGTACCATATTTATAATAACCTCACAGTATATATATGTTACTGGATTTATTATTTTATAATGGAAATAACAATGAATGAAGAATATGAAGAAGAAAGGAACTTGAAAGATGGGTGGTGAAAAAATTACCTCTTCTTCAGGTTCTTCCTTTTGATTTGATCAAAAGGGATCCTTAGGCTGGAATTATGATCAAAATAAGGAATCTATGGTGAATTTAGGGATGTTTATAGAATATTTGGGCTGGGTTTGGCCGATCCAAAAGGCTATGAAGGTTTCAATTAGAGAAAAGGGGGAGTTCCTTTTTATAAGAGGGGTGAGGGGAACCTTAGGAAAAACATAAAATATTATTTTATAATAAATTCATATTCGGTTTATAATGAATGAAAATTGATATATTTCGAGGCTAAGGTGGGTATGGGTCGAAATAAACTCAACCATTTGGTTTTACATAGGCTTGGGTCACTTCAGTAATCTTATCTTTTAGTTTTAACTCTTAGTTAATTAGTATGACATTTACCATGTCTCTTTGTATTTTTATATTATATGGTTCATAAACCTATTATAAACTTCCAAAAGACCCCCCAGGGATCCATTAATGATACAACTATCATGATATAAGTCCTTTTTCTGAACCGTATATTTTTAGGGATAGAATATCAATTAATCATATAATATTTGTTTTAAAAACACTTTTATGCCAATTTTGACGCTATTGGGATTTTGTTTTGGATAAATTCATAATTGCATTATTACTTAGAAAAATATATATATAACCAATTCTAATATGTAATATTAACCTAGAAAAATATTTTAATTCATAAAAATTCTCAAATTACATTTATTTGGGTATTTATAATATCAATTATTTAAATATTTCATAATTTGGTAATTACTCCATCATAATTGTGTCATAAATAAATTAAATTATTTAATGTCTAGAAATTATAAATAAAATACCATTATGCAGAAAGGATTTTTATATTTCTAATTAATATTTATAATCCAATTTATCTTATGTATAACCCAATATTAAATATGTTCTAGTTATTAAACATTCAATTTATCTCTTTTAACTCTTCTTTGAATTAAATAATAAAAAATGTTCTAATCTAATCCAAGTGGACCTAAATAATACTATTTTATTCCTAAGGTTGTTTTTGGTCGAGATACACTTGTACAATAGACTTATGACATGTGTTAGGGTAATATTAATATCATTTTTACCCTTAATTACCCTATTTACATTTAACTATGGTAAATAAAAGTAAAAATTACTATTCACCAAAAATTATTTTTATCATATTGAACCACATTTTACTCCTTGATATTAACAATTACTCTCATATTTTTGAAATTCCACTCACCAAAGCAGTAAAATTATGTTTTATGTTAATTTCTATATTCTCATAAGAGGTGGGTAAAAGAGGGTAAATAGTTCAATAAAATTTTTATATATCTAAAATTATTATAAAAATACTCCAATGAATTAAATTGAACATATATAAGTATTATTTATCTATTTTGACCTTAATTAAATTTATATTAAATATATAATTATTTAAATAAAAATTCTGTTTTAAACTATAACTCGGTGTTTTTCACTATTCATCAAAAATTGAAACTTTTCATAAAAATAAAAAGAATTCACCATAGGATAATTTTGATATTCAGAACCAAAAATAATGTATGTTTTACCAAATTCAAAACATATTAGTTTCATTTATTTATTTAAAATTAATTCCCATTGTCAAAACCAAAAGGCGTATTTTTAAGAAATAATAACTATCAAAAGATTGACACTTTTTTATGTCCAATTTCAAAGTGAAATTACTTACAATGACCATCATTGGATAAAATGTTAAAAATATAATCTATTTTTACTTATAACCCATTGAAATTTATAATCTAACACTATAAATTATTTTGAATAAAAAAGTTATTTTCAGTTTAAATATAGTATTTTTCACTATTCACCCAAATATGAAAGTTATCAGAAAAACACCAAAAAATTATCTAAACTAAATTATTATGTCCTGATGCTAAAGAAGGAGTTTATTTTGTAAAATTGAATATATAAATTTTTTAAATATTGGACTCAAAAAGGGATGACCATTAAAAGACGGTAAAAGTGCATTTTTTTGAAAAATACGTCTTTTATCTGAAAAAAATGAATTAGTTCTTACATTATGTCTAAGAAACTCATTATATGGATTCTAAAATTATAAGGATTATATAATGTTCAATATTCAGTTAATACTATTCATAACCTCTTTTGAACGGCTAGTTTGGTAATCTTATGGTGCGCTTGAACTCAGTGTTGTGTGTAGTGCAAGTTATTGAATTACTTTGAAAAAATAACGTACTATGAAATATTGGGGTGTTACAACACTTGTTAAAAAATACAATTTCTAGTGGTTTAAACCTCTATTAATCCAATTTTGGTTCTCTTGATGGCCATATCTAGGAATCATGGGATCTCTTTCATTAAATATATGTTCGAGTTTTCGTTCATCATGATGGATGATTAATAGTATGTTTTAAAGTATGTTTGATCCATTCACCATCTATATTGTTATTGACGTAGTTATTGATGTGTAATTTTTTTACTCCTTTATCATATCTACTCTAATATAATACAAATCAGAGGCCCACAGTGGAGGATGTGAGTCATACAAGATTTATGTGGGTGGTTATAATGAATACCTCGTGTTCGTTGATTTTGGAATGATGAGGGGGGCTCACAAATTATATCAGGTGATATTTATCAAATCGATATTCCATTATTAATTTCATTATAACAATATTTTTATTTTATTTCCATTAATATTACATGTTTTTGGTGGTTAAATTCACAACTCCTAACACCCCATGTAGGGAAATATTCTACAATTGGGGTTTTAGTGTTTTGACATTATTGAGCATCGTTTGACTGTGTCCAATATTGACCGAACTAATGGAAATCCTCATTTTATTAATTTCTAATTTAACCATGAAATTTTAAATATCTTGAACATTGTCATATCCACTTGACCTGCCTATGGAAAATGCCTAAATGTATGTAATTCGTCCAAATGAGAGTATAGAAATAATACATATATATTTGAATTAGATTTATAAAATGTAAAATGATTGGTTAGTTGTACATTTTTAGAACATATTTAAATTATTATGGATGGTGATGGAGTGATCCTTATTAATTGAACATGATTTAAATGGCATTAATTAAAATGTATCAAACAACTTGGACTTTTTAAAGTAATTAATGTAATGGCTTGAACTTATTAAATAATTAATTAAATAATTTACATATTATCAAATTAATTTTTGTAAATTAATTTTATGGTGAAACATTACTCAAATGGATATTAACATATTTATAGGAAGGCTGGAATCATGTTAGATCATTGATTCCTATGGTACTTCCTTGGGTACTCAAGGAAGCCAATGAAAATCAAGGGAGTTGGTTGCCTTGGTTGAGAACTACTCGAGAACCCAATCCATGTCTACCTTTGTATGCCTTGTATGACACCATATGATCCCTTCATTATTATTATAGGGTGTCTCAAATACACTCCTTGGATCTAGTGTGACATAAGATTCCTTGGTTACATACCTTACCCTTTCCACTACTTATCTCACATGCATCCTTGGATGAATTCCTTGGACTGTGTTAGAAACATTTTTTATGGAATTAATTAGAATATACTCCTTATATTAAACTCTTACCCCTTATATAGACTCAGTTCTAATAAGTTATCAAACCATGAGGTCTAGGTTGACTTGGTGAATACCATGAAACAAATACATAATAATAATCAATTATAGTTACCATGAAAAATCATGGAAACATCACTATTTATAGTATCATGTGGTTTTGTAAGTGCTGGATATGCCTAACCTAACCTATTTATATAATCTTCTAATCAATTAATTAATTAACATGTTACAAGTTTAACCCCCATTTAAAGGATGATGCAGGTACTTGTGTATTTAGTTACATTTTACTAATTTACTTTATACATGAATTATTGAACACAATTAAATTTCTACTAAATAGGTTGATATTACAGACAACATTGGTAGTTTCCCACTATTATTTATTTAGAACCTTCTATGGGAAATCCTTGGATGTGAGTGAAAATTACATGTATGAAGGTGTTGATAAATGGACGTATAATGCTTCGAAGGCTTGTTGTATTGATGTGCAAGGTTGGATTTAGTAGCAGATTACCATGCTGTATCAAATAATTCTTGGGGTATTTTATTTATTTTATTTTCTAAATTGGGTTTTTCATGTATTATTGATAATTTAAATCCATGTTAAACTTCATTCATGTGACATTAAATTTAACATTAACAACATTGTATGGTATTTATGTTCCATTTATTTTTATCCATCTCTCTTTCCACTGTGCATTCTGTTTAATTACTCCATCTTCTATTTACCTATGATTATAATTATCATTTGTGAAACACTTTGATAATGTTGAAATAATCTCCAAATAGACACACCCTAGGCATTCATTTCTAGTCTGAAGCCTCTGTCATTCGTGGAGATGTGCAGGATGCAATAGGGCACAATGGGCTCGGTGCATCTCCTAAGTAGAATTTGGGCCTAGGGCATCCAAAATTATTATCAAGGGATTTCCATTCATGCATTTCTATTTTGAGAAAATATTCATGAGTTTAGGAACAATTGGGACTTGTTTATAAGTCATTCATGGGTGTCAGAAACCCATATTTGAGGTAAAGGCAGAGTTTCAACAATTATAATTATTTTGTTTTTGAATTTTCATATTACAGTTGATATCATTTCAACATTGGACGATGCACATGCAATGTGGTGTATTTAATTATTTTCTGATTGAAAATGTAATTTCATCCATGGCCCAATGATATGAGGTAAATGAGGATTGTTACTTGCATCATTATATTCACATAGAATATTAATGTCATGTATATTTCCATGACATGTAGATAAATTTAACTACATTAAATTTCATGACATACCTATGATTTTTGTGGGATTTTGTAGTACTTATAAGAAAATTGTGCTTCTTTTGGGCGTACGATTGATTGAGTGATTGAATATTTAAATTCTAGAGGAGAAATGGGACCTCATGGATTGGGATGAGTAATTTATCTAATCATCTATTTAATTAAAAATTATAATGTGTGTCATTTTAAATGATATAGCCTATGGGCCTTGATTTACTAGGAATGATAGTACATTATTAAGGAACATTGATACATGTTATAATCAAATGAAAATAGAAATGTGGAATTCATTCGAATCCTTATCAATCCATTATATGCTTTAGAATGTAAAATGAGTGAAATAGGTAATTACATAACTGATGAAATGAAATGGTTCCTAATAAATTAATTGAAATGGTATTATTGGAACTTAATCAATTGGAACTCTTGAATCTTATAAATGATCAATTATCAATACATATTCTTCTATATTGGTATTTATGTTAGTATACCTTGGATCGTGAGTTTATTACATTCATATTCTGTTAGTGATGCTATCATTATGCTATTATGTATGTTCTAGGTAATGTTCATGGAATTTGAAGACCAATTCTACCCTGATTTCCTTATGTCTTACTTGAGGAAGGTGGAGACAACCATGCTCTAGATTTGGTGGACCCTGAGCCACTAGTATTATCTCCATGAGTTCCATATGAGGGATTGTACATTGTACATAATCTGGGAACTGATTTACAAGTTAATGAATTTTTTGTAAGTCTAATGTAGTCTATGAATGGTTCTTTATGAGCTGAACCTATGATGAATGATCTGACTCATATGTTTTAGTTCCAAAATCCTCCCACATTCATTGGGGATGGTTTTCCACAGGCAGCTAAGTCATGGAAAGAGGACACAATTTCTATCATTGATCATCTAGATATACCACTAGGGTAGAGGGTAAAACAGTCTGTTGGCATGTTGTGGGATTCCTCCAAGTGTTGGTGAGATGTGATTACCTAGGATGGTCTTCAATCGGGAATGTGATGGGTTTATTTATATACATCCTTATATGATCAGTTCTACCCATAGAAGCTTATAAATAAGAGATCCATAAAACTCATGCATCTCTTGTAAGTTCCTATGTCAGTAGTAGAGTATTCATCATTTCTCATGGAGTTGCACTACTTTTCACCACTTCTAGACAGTGATGAGATTTCATTTGATAGATGTATCATGGATGGTATCCCATATTCCATCTGTACTCAATTGATTTTTTTTCAACTACCTACCTTCATTGATATAGTAAATCATTCTTTTATCATAAAGTAAAACCTGAGAGAAGGTGATAGTACAAAGACTAAAATACAACTTCCATGTCAGGCGAGTATTTCTTCTAGTTGTAGAAGTGTTCCCTCAATGTTTCTGATCAATGTATTTATTGGAAGGGTACCCATGTAGGTAGCTTTATAGTGTGTCACTAGTTCCTACATTCATTACATATAAATCCTCCTTGCATTATAAACCCACTAGAGTGTCGATATTGTGGGGAATGGGGAATCTTTAGAGTTTGTGTGAGACTTTTTAGTCATCTTATATTGGAAGTGGATCCACGCCAGCTCAACCTTCTGGTATAGGATCTTTTACACCATGTCAAGTGGGGAGTTAGAGTATAATTGGCTGGACAGACCTAGAAGGAGGTCATGGTCAAGGAAGCTAGAACCTTGATCAAAAGAATCACCAAAAAATTGTTTTGATCATGGTAGTCTATATGCCTTTATGGGCCATGGATCATGCATGATACTTTATTTGTATCCAATAAATTAGAATCATGCTACATGACTATCTATTAAACATCATTATAGTATGTACTATATTTGGAATTGGTCCCCCACTATCATTTATCTAATTATCTATAGTGTAGTACTTGTATAATAAATATAGTGTTATGGTGGGGTAATAAACATAGATACACCATTAGGGGTACTATCAGAGATCATATTCTAGTGTATGGACAATCACCTACCAGTAGGAAAATACGCTTTATTATGTGGCCTCTTTTCACTCGAGATAACATACTTCAATGTCATTCTCAGGATGGATTTGTTCATTATGTATCATACATTTGTAGGCTACTATCACCGAAGGATATTGATTACATATCCAGAGGGATACAATTATCATCAAAAGTGTGAGTAGGATATCATGGCTAATAGATCTAGACCTAAGCATCATGGGATAGGTGTGGTAACACCCCAGTTTTCCAATCTATTTATAGAGTATCATGTTTTAGGCTATGATGAATTACCTCTCGTATTTGATCATTCTATGGATGTTTTTCCTGATGACATTGTTAGATTACCTCATGATAGGGTGGTAAAGATTAAAATAGACCATTTTATGAGATCATCTCTTTTCTCCATTTCTCTATATTAGATGGATCCTACAGATCTTCCAGAGCTCCATAATAGGTTATAGGATCTCGAGGTCAATGTTTTTATAAGACCCTGCACATCCCCTTGGGATTAATCTATAATTTTCACTATGATGGTTGATATGTCACTTCTTCTGTGCATGGATTACATATGGTTGAACCATCAAGTGGTCTAGAAATTGAAATTCATTTTCATGAATATATGATTTCGTCAACCAGCATAGAAGTGCTATAGTTTTCTTTATGATCGATCGTAGATCATTCTATAATGAGGTGAGAGTCATGATATCAATAATACATCATGTAATATACAATAGTATGTATATTATTAATAAGTACCTCATTATGTCATTTTTCCTTATAAATTAAATCCCAAATTTCATGGATTTGATGAATATGGGGTTCCACCTCTAGTGGGATTCTTTTATTGTGGTATTTTTGGATGAATTATTGGTGTCTTTTCACAGTTGTAGAAATGATGAAATGAACCTTAAGATAATTTTTATTATAATAAGACATCATCATTTTTATTCTGAGCATTCTATGTTCCACTTATGGGTCTACAAGGTTCACTTAATGGGTCATATTATACAAGAATCATTGGTCTATGTTGACCCAGACTAGGTGATTGTGGTGGTTTTTAGGGAGAAACTCTAGAACGAGTTTGATATAAAAAGATTCTTATGGATGGTAGATATTAAAAACAAATAATACATGACTTCTGACTCCTTTATTAAACTCTTACTAGACATTCAATGAATGGAGTTATGATCTTATGGTCTGAAGAAATTGAGAAATACTTTTATAGGATAAAAGTGATTCTTGTCTCGACACATATTCTGGCTCAACTAGATCTAGGCATAGGTTATATAGGCATTTTGATGCATTAGGAATCATCCTAGTAGCCATGACTATGTATGATGAAAGATTCATTGCATATGAATCTTGACTGTTGAATACTCTTGAGGGAAATTGGCTGATTCATGACCTTAAATTAGTAGTATTTATCCATGCCTTACGATTCCATAGAAACTATATTTTGTGGGGGATGTTTGTGGTGTAAACAGAACACATGCGCCCCAAATATATCTATTCATATAGTGACATGAATCCTAGACAATCAATATTTTTTGAGTATATTTATTTTCTAAATTCAGATATTTCATATAATACTAGAAAGAAAAACATGGTCACTAATGCGATGAGTTGGAAAACTAAAGAATCAGCCAGACATGATGCTTGTGAATAATGGATGCTAACGACCATCTTTCCTAAGAATTATATAGAGTTTAATGATAGTCATGAGATGTATTACATCTATTCTTTAAAATTTACATCTTCACTTTTTAATAAGTAGAAGGGAAGAGAAATTTATGACCATTATGTCATGGTTCTCCATGATAGTATATTAAGAGTGGACCAACCTATGGATTGGTTTGTTGACATAGACTATATCTTGTATTTTCATTAGCTTGTTTGGATTCCTAATGATACGAGAGTTGAGTTGATGCAAGATTGTGATTCATCCTAATGGTATTTTAATGTAGGAATATACAAAATTTCTTGAGATATGAGACACTAGTATTAGTGTTCTAGGAAGTAAGATCAGATAGTAGGCTTTTTCACTAGGGGTTCCACCTAACAGGAGGTGAAGGGTGGAGCACCTGATAACTATTGGCATGTAACATTCACTTCAAGACATAGAATAGAAATGTCATGATACATATATAGATTTTATATTCAGCATACCTAGGTCACAAAGAGGTATTGACACTGTATGTGTAGTTATTGGCTGACTAATGAATGTTTCCCACATTATTCCTATTCTCGAGAATTTCTCAGTTGAGGAGATAGGAATAAAGTATTCCAATGATATAATATAACAAAAAGGGGTCCCTCGTACTATAACATCAAATATGTAGAGACCCGAAGCTTGACATACATTGACATTACATTACATTTGCGGAATACTTAGTACATAACAAAAACACACACACAAGGATCGTAATAGTTTAGTGTCTTTGGAAACATGGAATATAATATTCTAATCCTGGTGAATGATCTTCAACATCTCCCATAAAGATCTTCTTTTTTTATACCTAAAACCTTTCTTTATTTCCTGGGGAAAAGTAAACATAAAAGGGTGAGCTCAAATTCTCAGTAAGGGTAAACAAAAAAAATATATCAATCACATCGTATACACAAGCACATAACTTTTGGAAATCTTAACCTGCAAAAGAGATCATAATTTCATAATATGGGATAAATCATGGCATTGAAATGTAATCACAATAATCATAACTTAAAATAAGAAACATTGTGTAATACACACATAATCATAGAGAATCATTTCTTGTTAGTCAAGACTCATTTCCATGACTATCTTAGTGGACAAAGTCCCTTTCTGAACCGAGTCACACTCGTTTCAGTCCTGTTTCACTGAATCGGTATAACCTACCATTCCAGCCATGTCTATCTCATGAGATATAAAATATTTACCCAATGCATGGGAGGGAGATATATGTCCCACCCATCTTACAATGAATCCTTTCTTATGTGTGCCACATAATCATAAATCATACATCATCGCATAACACATCTAATAAAAATGGGATTCTTGAAACATCATGACATCATAAAACAAATCATATAAGGTAAATGACTTCATAAAAATAATTCCCTCAAAACATAATCAAATCAATTTAATAATAGGGATAAAAATAGAACCCTATATTATCCTAGATGGAAAATAATTTTGATAAAACATTTGAACTCCATTCTTGAGGAAAATATCCTTTCTACTTCAAAACCATTTTTCCTTTCTTAACATTTCATACCAATTTAAACTAAAAGAAGATGATTAAAAATAAACATGAAAACTTGTAAAGGAAGCTTCTTGGAAATAATGTTTTAAAAATCCATTCTTGCCGTATAAGTTAAAAAAACATTCTTCGTACTTTTGTCGAAAAAGTCAAAAAGTACCTTGTACGAAAAACGACAAAAGATTCCTTTCATATCTTTTACTAAAAACTCACCAAAAGGGAAAAATTGGATTTAAAAAATTGTAGGTGGATGGAAATAATATTACATACTGAGGAAACATGGATGTGGATGATAAGATACACCCTAATAAATACCAAAGTTGAAACAATCTCGGATAAAAATGAGATTGTGATATTTCCCTTACGTTAGGTCCGATTTGCTTCGTAAGTGTCCGAACCTCCTGTATAATGATTTAAATAATGTCATTGACTTATTACAGAATCATATTCATTGTTATTATATCATATATGGTTCACTTATGACTTTATATTACCCGTTCTTTTGTAAATTCATGTTAAAGTAGCGTTTTGGGTAAAATCGTCTCATTTGTCGTTCGGGTTTTAACATGTAATTATTCATATGATTACTTAGATTGTTATTACTTATTTATAGAATATAAAACATGATATATATATATATATATTCAGAATATACATATATATAATGGATCGATAAATGGAAAGAAATACACCGTTCATGGAGACGGTAAGCCGTACGTACGCATGAACGCTGTTTTCGTTTCCTTATTGAATTGAGTGGAATTATGTAGATGACATACATATATATAAAAAAAAATCTAGTAGCTTTATAATGTCATATATTTCATTATTATTTCTTATATGTACTTTATAATCATTCTTAAATGGTTAACATGGAGAATAAATCTCATCGCGTCGTGGAGACGGTAGTCCGTACGTACACACGAGCGATGATATCATTTACATAATTATTGAATTGAATTGTAGTGGATGATACAATATATCAGAATAATTATTATGTTATAATATCTATGTGTAGTTATTTTTTACACCATAACACACATCCATGTAAGGTGTTGGTGGAAAAGCAGATTACACCACGGCGTGGAGACGGTATTCCGTACGTACGCACGCGCAGTGATTTCCTTTTTCCATAGGATGGATAGAAGGTTAATTAGAGTTGTTTCATATTTATAATAACATATCAGTATATGAATGATACTGATGTTATTACTTCATAATGAAACAACCTTAGAAGAAGAAGTGGAAGAAGAAATAAAGGTGAAAGAATTGGTAACAGAAATTACCTCTTCTTTGAAGCACCTCTTTGAGACCTCCTCTTAGGGTACCAAAATTGGTCTTTGAGGAAGACCAGAACCTCTAGGATGTTTCTAGGGAAGTGGAGAGGAGAATTTTACAGGGTTTGGCCGAGATTTAAGTCTCAAAGTTGTGTGAGGAAGAGAGGGAGGAGGTGTCCTTTTATAAGGGAGGAGAGGGGCACCTTTGGAATAACTAAAAATATTATTTTATTATAAAGTCATGTTCGGTTCTAAATAGCTCCAAATTGATTTATTTCGAGGCTAAGGTGGGGATGGGTCTAAATCCTCTCATCCAATAGAATTTAGACAACTTTAGGTTCCTATTTTAACCTTATCATTTAGATTTAACATTAAGTTAAATAATTTTACTTTTACCCTGTCTTCTTGTGTTCTAATACTATAAGGTTAATAAACTTACTATAAGAAGCCAAAGGAACCCCAAATTGTTTATTATTAATATATATAACCTTATCTAAGTCATTTGGCCGAACCTTAGATTTTTAGGAATAAAATAACAATTAATAATATAATATTTGTTTTAAAAACTATTTTATGTCAATTTTGACACTATTTAGTAATTGATTTTTGTGAAACTCATAACAGAATTATAAGTTCGAAAAAGGTTAATTAAATCAATACTAACATGTCATATTAACCTATAAAATTATTGTAATTCATAAAAAGTCTTAAATTACATTTATTTTGGTATTTATAACATCAATTATGTCAATATTTCATTAATAATATAATTACTACATCATCTTTGTGTCATAAATAAATTAAATTATATGATGTCTAAAAATTACAAATAAAACAAAATTATATAGGAAATCGTTTTATCTTTCTAATGAATATTTACAATCGAATTTATCTTATGTATAACCCTATATTAAAAATATTTTAGTAAATAATCTTTGATTTTAACTCTTTTAACCCTTCTTTAAATAAATTAATAATAAATGTCCTAATCTAATGCAAGTGGGCCTAAATGGTCAAATTTTATTCCTAAGTTTGTTTTTGGTCGAATTAAACTTGTCCAATAGAATTAGGACATGTGTTAGGGTAATAATAATATCATTTCTACCCTTAATTACCCTATTTACTTTTAACCGTGGTAAATAAAAGTAAAAAGTTACTATTCACCAAAAATTATTTTCATCTCATGGAACCACATTTTACTTACTGACATCAACCGTGTCTCTCGTATTTTTGAAATTCTACTCACAGAAGCGGTAAAATTATCTTTTATGAAAAATTCAGTTTTTTTAACTACCATTAGTGGTTTCACTGTTCATCAAAAATTGAAAGTTTTCAGAAAAATACCAAAAATTAGGCCTAAGCTATATTTGATATTATGAACTCAAAAAAGATTTCTATTTTACCAAATTCAAAACATATCAGTTGCATTAATTAATTTAAAAATTAATTCCCGTCGTCAAAATAAAAGGCGTGTTTTTAAGAGATAATAACTATCAAAAGATTGACACTTGTTTATAACTGGTTTAAATGTGAAATTACATCCAATGACCACCATTGTATTAAATTGTAAAAATATATTCTAAATATAATTTAAAACCACTCAAATTAATAATTTATCACTATTAATTATTTCGATTTAAAAAGTTGTTTTTAATTAAAATTTAGTAATTTTCACTATTCATCAAAATATGAAAGTTATCCGAAAATCACCAAAATTTCACCCCAATCTAATTTCGATATTCTGAATCCAAAAATGAAGTCCATTTTGAAAAATAAAAATTACAAAATTTCAAAAAGTGGTTATTACTATTCATAATGGCTAGTTTTAATAATATCTTAATAGCATATCGTTGTTTAGCGAAACTTGGTGTTGCGTACAACACACGCTATCGTGGAAGGTCGCGATTGCGTGTAATTCAAGCCAGGTCAGTGATGTGTGTTGTGAAAGCTCCTTTTGGTGTAGCGTATAACACAATACATTAATGAAATTAAAAAGAATATTTTTCATAAAATCTCGGGGTGTTACATTCTACCCCCCTTAAAATGAATTTTGCCCTTGAAATTCGTTGGGGTCATTAATGGTTTACTACTCGAAAGTTTCTTTAATAGAAACCCACATCGTAAAAAGGAATACCAAAACCATTCTTTAAAAACAAAAGTATGAAATGTAACGGTTACCCAAATAAACTAATCACTGGGTTTCCACATAGGTGAAAATATGGATATGGAAGAAAAATCTAACCATCATGTTCTGATGGAGAGTGGTAGAGAACATGGCTATGGAAAACCTAGAAATCACAAATCCATAAATTTGTGACGATCTAAGGTACTATCTGATTAATCAGATATAAGAGCACTAGGACAACATTTTTGGTTTTCAAGATCGTTTCCCTAAAGTTGAAGAATTTGAATTACAATAAATACTTACTTTATTTTGGTGCAATCTCACTGTTGTTCGTGCCTTGAACAATTTCCACTTCATCTCTTAAATAAATGAAGTTGAATTTGTTATTCGTGAAGTGTTAGTATGACAGGTCATTCCATCTGTCTCAAACTAAAGGTTAGAAAAAGTTATTAAATATACATAAGTCATTCTTTAGTGAGATTAATCATACATGGTTCCTAAAATGGACTTATACTTCATATATCATACTGCTTAATATAATAAAACTAGTTTCTACTAAACAAGGACTTCCTGTAGGCCAGTGGTAGGCGATAAAGGCCAGTCGCACTTCAGTTGTGGGTTCGATTGCCACAGCCTTGTCCGACGCGATGGGTTGTCGCCCGTCCTGCAGGTTGCCCTTTTTCTAAAACTATATTACTATAACATCCCATCAATAAAAAAAGTTCTATCCTTAAACAATACTAACTTATGTCCAACATAATCCATTCCAATCTTTAGGCTTATCTAAAATACTTCGGTCCACTCTCATAACATAGTGAAAATGATTACTAGAGATATAATACCATTGTTGATCCCCATATATCGTAATACTGCATTCCTATCTTGTTGGTCACATTCCAATCATTCGAAGGCCTTAATCATGTATTCCATTTAACCTTAGTGAAAACACTAATGCAGTTAAAAGTTAACACTTTCGACAAACCAAAATCCTAAAAATTCTTTATAATCAAACCATGATATCACTTAGTCCTTATATCAATCATGAACTGATGAATACTGTTAAACATTTCATTTTCTCATTTTCCCTTCATTATGCGCATATCATCTTATTTCCAAAAATATCTCAATCAATTAGAATAACACATTAGACCAATACATAAATATTCCAATACTCCATGATACAACATTATTTTTGGAATCCCATTACATAAACACTTAATCATTCCACCACATCGTTATCATATTCAACATCGCCAATAGAGATCTCATGTGACTTCCCTTTGTCCTTTTCCTAAAGCGGTTGCTCATGTCGATCATCACTAACCCTTGGATTAGGGCATTTATTAGCATAATACCCCATTTCCTTGCACATGAAGCATTGAAGTGTTGGTGGTGTCTTCTCTGCAGTGTTTTCTTTATTCACATAATTGGAAACCCTTTTTCCATTACTTCGACACTCAGATGCTCGATGACCTTCTTTTCCACACTTAAAACATTTTCTAGTCCCTTTAAGACAATCTCCACCATGCTTCTTTCCGCACTTTGTGCATAAGGAAACATTCATATTCTTTTCACCATTATTCTAAGATTTCTCCTTGAACTCCATCTTTCGTTTCTTGTCAAAACCATGAGATGGATATGTAACACCAACATCCATTTCTACCTTGATAGCACAACACACAATTTCTTCATAGCTACTGAAGTCTCTTATAGCTAATTCCCTTCTAAGACTTGGTTTTAAGCCACTGAAAAATCGATCAACTTTACTTTCAGGTTGGATGATAATGTTAGATGCATACCTTGCAAGTCTTGTAAAATTCGCTTCGTATATACCAACAGATTCATCATCCTTCTACATCAGCTCAATAAACTCTTTTTCCATCTTTTTCGAAGAATACGAGGTCGGTACTTACTGAAAAACAAGTTCTTGAACTCGTCCCATTCCATGGACTCAATTTCATCTCTTGGACTCGTTTTCTTGATAAGATTCCACCACTGATTAGCTTCACCTTCCAAACGATATACTGCTAAGATGACTTTATCATGTTCAGAACATTGAAGAACTGAAAAGATCTTTTCAGTGGTACTGATCCATTGTCCAGCAACAAGTGGATCAGAAGTCCCACTGAAAGAAGGTGGACGTTGCCTCATGAAGGACTCAATAGAATATTGTTCCCTTCTCTGCTCATTTGGAAGTCCAGAATGATTCATAGCTTGTGTAAGTATAGAAATAATATTTTTCACTCCATCTCCCATAAAATTTGTTTGTTCAGGAGGGCAATCATTTCATTGTCCATTGCATTGATCAACACGGTTCCTTCGGGTTCCATCCATCATCTAAAACCCAAAAAGAATAGTGTGAGATGCAGAAATCATGCTAGGGAAAATAACATAATAAAGGGGGAGTACCTTCAATATCTAACATCTTAGGTTTAATTCTATTATCGTTAACATAATTCTAGTACAATAACCTATACGTATACTTAACCTTAGGGACATCCCTAGACATACCTTAGATATATCTCTAGGGATCTCACTAACGTTTTCGCATCCTAGTTTCCAAAGGTTGACTAAACCTTTCCTCTGATACCAACTGTAGAGACCCAAAACTTGGCGTACATTGACATTACATTACATTTGCGGAATACTTAGTACATAACAAAAACACACACACAAGGATCGTAATAGTCTAGTGTTTTTGGAAACTTGGAATATAATCTTCTAATCCTGGTGAATGATCTTCAACATCTCCCATAAAGATCTTCTTTTTTTATACCTAAAACCTTTCTTTATATCCTGAGGAAAAGTAAACATAAAAGGGTGAGCTCAAATGCTCATTAAGGGTAAACAAACAAAAAAATATCAATCACATCCTATACACAAGCACATAACTTTTGGAAATCTTAACCTGCAAAAGATATCATAATTTCATAACATGGGATAAATCATGGCAGTGAAATTTAATCACAATAATCATAACTTAAAACATGAAACTTTGTGGCATACACACATAATCATAGAGAATCATTTCTTGTTAGTCAAGACTCATTGCCAAGACTATCTTAGTGGACAAATTCCCTTTCTGAACCGAGTCACCCTCATTTCAGTACTGTTTCACTGAACCGGTATAACCTACCATTCCAGCCATGTCTATCTCATGAGATATAAAATCTTTACCCAATGAATTGGAGGGAGATATAGGTCACACCCATCTTACAATGAATCCTTTCTTATGTGTGCCACATAATCATAAATCATACATCATCCAATAACACATGTAACAAAAATGGGATTCTTGAAACATCATGACATCATAAAACAAATCATATAAGGTAAATGACTTCATAAAAATAATTCCCTCAAAACATAATCAAATCAATGTAATAATAGGGATAAAAACAGAACCCTACATTATCCTAGATGGAAAATAATTTTGATAAAACATTTGAACTCCATTCTTGAGGAAAATATCCTTTCTACTTCAAAAAAAAATTCCTTTATTAACATGTCATTCAAATTTAGACTAAAAGAAGTTGATTAAAAATAAACTTGAAAACTTGTAAAGGAATCTTCTTGGAAATAATGTTTTAAAAAACCATTCTTGTCGTATAAGTTAAGAAAAACATTCTTCGTACTTTTGTCGAAAAAGTCAAAAAGTACCTCGTACGAAAAACGGAAAAAGATTCCTTTCATATCTTTTACTAAAAACTCACCAAAGGGTAAAATTGGATTTAAAAAATTGTAGGTGGATGGAAATAATATTACATACTGAGGAAACATGGATGTGGATGATAAGATACACCCCAGTAAATACCAAAGTAGAAACAATCTCGGATAAAAATGAGATTGTGATATTTCCCTTACCTTAGGTCCGATTTGCTTCGTAAGTGTCCGAACCTCCTGTATAATGATTTAAATAATGGCATTGACTTATTACAGAATAATATTCATTGTTATTATATCATATATGGTTCACTTATGACTTTATATTACTCGTTCTTTTGTAAATTCATGTTAAAGTAGCGTTTTGGGTAAAATCGTCCCATTTGTCGTTTGTGTTTTAACTTGTAATTATTCATATGATTACTTAGATTATTATTACTTAATTATAGAATATAAAACATTATATATATAATATATATTCAGAATATACATATATATAATGGATCGATAAATGCAAAGAAATACACCATTCATGGAGACGGTAGGCCGTACGTACGCATGAACGCTGTTTTCGTTTCCTTATTGAATTGAGTGGAATTAAGTAGATGACATACATATATATACACATAAATCCAGTAGCTTTATAATTTCATATATTTCATTATTATTTCTTATATATACTTTATAATCATTCTTAAATGGTTAACATGGAGAATAAATCTCATCACGTCGTGGAGACGGTAGTCCGTACGTACGCACGAGCGATGATATCATTTCCATAATTATTGAATTGAATTGGAGTGGATGATACAATATATCAGAATCATTATTATGTTATAATAACTATGTATAGTTATTTTTAACACCATAATACCCATCCATGTAAGGTGTTGGTGGAAAAGCAGATTACACCACGGCGTGGAGACGGTATTCCGTACGTACGCACGCGCGGTGATTTCCTTTTTCCGTAGGATGGATAGAAGGTTAATTAGAGTTGTTTCAAATTTATAATAACATATCAGTATATGAGTGATACTAATGTTATTACTTCATAATGAAAAAACCTTAGAAGAAGAAGTGGAAGAAGAAATAAAGGTGAAAGAATTGGTAACGGAAATTACCTCTTCTTTGAAGCGCCTCTTTGAGACCTCCTCTTAGGGTACCAAAATTGGTGTTTGAGGAAGACCAGAACCTCTAGGATGTTTCTAGGGAAGTGGAGAGGAGAATTTGACAGGGTTTGGCCAAGCTTTAAGGCTCAAAGTTCTGTGAGGAAGAGAGGGAGGAGGTGTCCTTTTATAAGGGAGCAGAGGGGCACCTTTGGAATAACTAAAAATATTATTTTATTATAAAGTCAAGTTCGGTTTTAAATAGCTCCAAATTGATTTATTTATAGGATAAGGTGGGGATGGGTCGAAATACTCTCATCCAATAGAATTTAGACAAGTTTAGGTTCCTATTTTATCCTTATCATTTAGATTTAACATTAAGTTAAATAATTTTACTTTTACCCTGTCTTCTTGTGTTCTTATACTATAAGGTTAATAAACATACTATAAGAAGCCAAAAGAACCCCAAATTGTTTATTATTAATATATATAACCTTATCTAAGTCATTTAGCCGAACCTTAGATTTTTTTGAATAAAATAACAATTGATAATATAATATTTATTTTAAAAACTATTTTATGTCAATTTTGACACTATTTAGTAATTGATTTTTTTGAAACTCATAACAGAATGATAAGTTTGAAAACAGTTAATTAAATCAATAATAACATGTCATATTAACCTAGAAAATTAGTGGAATTCATAAAAAGTCTTAAATTACATTTATTTAGGTATTTATAACATCAATTATGTCAATATTCCATTAATAAGATAAATATTGCATCATCTTTGTGTCATAAATAAATTAAATTATTTGATGTCTAAAAATTACAAATAAAATACCATTATGTAGGAAATCTTTTTATCTTTCTAATTAATATTTACAATCGAATTTATCTTATGTATAACTCTATATTAAAAATGTTTTAGTAAATAAACATTGATTATAACTCTTTTAACCCTTCTTTAAATAAATTAATAATTAATGTCTTTATCTAATCCAAGTGAGTCTAAATGGTCATATTTTATTCCTAAGTTTGTTTTTGGTCGAATTACACTTGTCCAATAGAATTAGTACATGTGTTAGGGTAATAATAATATCATTTCTACCCTTAATTACCCTATTTACTTTTAACCGTGGTAAATAAAAGTAAAAAGTTACTGTTCACCAAAAAATTATTTTCATCTCATTAAACCACATTTTACTTACGGACATCAACCGTGTCTCTCAGATTTTTGAAATTCCACTCACAGAAGCTGTAAAATTTAGTTTTATGAAAAAATCAGTTTTTTTAACTACCACTTAGTGGTTTCACTATTCATCAAAAATTGAAAGTTTTCAGAAAAATACCAAAAATTAGGCCTAATATATATTTGATATTTTGAACTCAAAAATGATTTCTATTTTACCAAATTCAAAACATATTAGTTGCATTAATTAATTTAAAAATTAATTCCCGTCGTCAAAACAAAAGGCGTATTTTTAAGAGATAATAACTATCAAAATAATGACAGTTGTTTATAACTGGTTTAAATGTGAAATTACATCCAATGACCAACATTGTATTAAATTGTAAAAATATATTCTAAATATACTTTACAACCACTAAAATTAATAATTTATCACTATTAATTATTTCGATTGAAAAGGTTGTTTATAATTAAAATTTAGTAATTTTCACTATTCATCAAAATATGAAAGTTATCCAAAAACCACCAAAACTTCACCCTAGGCTAATTTCGATATTCCGAATCCAAAAATGAAGTCCATTTTGAAAAATAGAAATTACAAAATTTCAAAAAGTGGTTATTACTATTCATTACGTCTAGTTTTAATAATATCTTAATAGCATATCGTTGTTTAGCGAAACTTGGTGTTGCATACAACACACGCTATCGTGGAAGGTCGCGATTGCATGTAATTCAAGCCAGGTCAGTGATGTGTGTTGTGAAAGCTCCTTTTGATGTAGCGTATAACACAAGACATTAATGAAATTAAAAAGAATATTTTTTATAAAATCTAGGGGTGTTACAAAATAGGTGTACTTGTTTCATTTCATGGTTTTTGAAGGGCTTACAGAAATGCATTGGTACACTGATGCTACTAATAACATATTTCGACCTAGAGACTGATGGATAGGTGGAATAGACAATATAGGTTCTAGAGGACATGCTCAGAGAAAGAGTTCTTGATTTCTGTCATTCTTGGTATAATCACACACCTCTCATAGAGTTATCCTATAACAACAACATTCAGGAAACAATTCAAATTTATCCTATTGAATCCTTATATGGTAAGTCACACTGTTCACATCTGTGCTTCCTAGAGACTGGTTAGGTAGCCCAACTAGGTCATCATCTTCTACAACAGACATATGTGAATTTTCAGTTGATTAGTAATTGTATGACTACAAATTAATCTAGAGAGAAATCCTATGAAGATCATCATCAAATACCTCATGAGTTCTAGGTCTAGGATCATGGTTTCCTATGGGTATCACCCTGGTTAGGGAATGTAAGGTTACATAAGCTAGGGAATGTATCAACTTATTATGTGGGGTCATTTGTGATATTTGGAAGAGTCATCCTTGTATAATATTTGTGTTTATTACCTCATAGTTACCATTATATGCATAAAATATTCTAGGTTTCACAGCTTCACCCATATTAATCATAGACATCTAATATTTTTTTTCATGAGGATTTAGAGCTCGATGATGATGCTTACGTTGAGGAGTATCTAGTATGCATTCTTTACTAGAGTATGATGTCTCTCCAAGGCTAGACTTTCTACCTAGTACATATCCAAAGGAAGTACAATCATATATTGGATGACACATTGGAGAATGATGCCAGTGTACACGCTTAGTGGCCAATGATATTCTTCGGTAGTGTTTCAAAACCTTTGGAAGGTGAACTCGGGGAGAAGTTCATTTAAGGGACAAGACTATAAGAGACCTATTTTTGAATTAGGTAGTGATCCTTTAAAATTTAGTTTATTTATTTATTTTGGACCTATAATGGATTCTTAGTGTGTTATAGAAACTCTTATGGGTGTTCGAGGCTCGTTAGGATCCCAAAACCCATCTTTTTGGGAAAAATGTCCATGTCACATGGTTAGAGTTAACTCTGTGGGGAGGACACAATATTATTCGAATCCATGTTGATGGACTACATTTTTTCGAAAATAATAATCAGTGAGTTGGCACATATTTTCTCATACCATGCATCTAAATTGTGTGAGTGTTCCCTTTTATCTAGGTACCCATGGTTGGATTCTGCATGGTTTGGAAACTCATGACGCCAAAGACTAAAAATTATAATTTTGGAGTAATTTCAATTTTTCCCTTAATGATCTAATTATCCCAAACCATCTTACATGATCAGATTTCATGTCAGATGAACCTCTATTTTTCCCAGTTTAGAGCTTTTGAATTCCAAATGTTGGAATCAAGATATATCCTTCATCCGGGGTCCGTTATAGAATCTATTCAACATGGTGGATACCCAATTGTATGTACTCATGTTTCTGTAAGAAATTATCCATCTATCTTTATCTCAAACTATTTACTAAGGTGCAATAATTAATAATATTTTCTCAGATCTACTTCAATCAAATACAAATGTGCGGTCGATTCTAGATGAGGAGAGCTATTCATGTACTAGGTGGGTTGTATATTACTCATCCCTCATGTTTGTTGATTATGTCATTGATGTTTGGGGATCGGTGATTTCATCGGGTAATTTTTATTGGATTTATATGACATTTTTATATTCATTGGAATGATATGGTTGTACTGATTCAATAATTGTGATTGGTTGTTAGTGGTTATGTCCATGAATCCTAACTCACCATATAGGGTAACATTACACAATTGGGTGTTTAGAGTTTTGAAAATTTTGATCCAGTGTTTGGTTGTGTTCGAGCTTCTCTATTGTAATGGTATACCTCTATCTATTAATTTCATATTGAATCATTATATTTTATTTAGCTTGAACCTTATCACTTTAACTTGACCCTCACATGGTATGTTTCAATATTTATGTAATTAATTCAAATGAAATAATATAAAGAATACTTAAGTGTAAGACATAGCCTTATTAATTATAAATAAATGTTTGTTTTCACCTTCATAAAACACTTTAACATGTTTATGGATGGTAGTATATATAATCATATTAATTAAGATTTATTTACATGGGTTTAATTGAATCATTGCACGCTACATGACCGTTTCAAAATAATTAATGGAAAAGCATGAACTATGTGAATTGTTAATGGAACAATTATCTTATGAAAAAATTAATTATAGTAAATAGAATATATGGTGTGTCTTTTTTCACATGGACATTGACTTGTTTATAAGAATTTTTGATACATGATATCTCTTTGATTCTTGAGAGAAGTTCTTTGGTACTTGAGGGGGTCATTGCATTTCAAAGGTGTTGGTTTCCTTGGGTGAGACCTACACAAGAATTCAATCAATGTATATTCTTGTATGCGTTGCATGCCACTATATGATCCATTAATCAAGATTACAAGAATAAACTCCTTACATAAAATATTATATAATTTTCATTGGTTACCTCCAGGGTCCTAGGAACATTTTATCTCCAATTTTACCTTGGATGAATTCCTTGGATTTTGTTATAATAATTAATGTGGGAAATCCTTCGATGATTCTCCTTGGATGATTCTCCTTGGATTAAACTCTTTACACATAGTGAGATTAATTTACTACATTATCAGTGATCCCTAATGATTATGATTCCATGGTGAACACAATGGAATAACTTCAAAATATTTCTCAATTATGGTTTCCTTATTACATATTGGATCCTTACCTATTTATACTATTTTGAGATGATGAAAGTGTTGGAAGTGCCTCACGTGAATTGTTTATAAAAAAGAAAAATAAATTAGTTAATGAAATATTAACATGTTTAGACACCATCCAAGGGATGAATCAGGTAATTGGGTATTTAGTTACATTTTACTACATTACATTATATATTCATTCTTTCACACCATTGCATTTAAATTACAGAAGTTGAATATAATAGACACCATTGGTAGTGGACCACTAAGATTTCTCTCACACACTCTCAGAGTGTTTTTCGGTACTCGGGGAAGACTATATGTATGTTGGTGTGGATAATGTAATGTGTAATGATTTAGAAAGTCGATTTATTGTTGTCATGGGTTAGATTATGTATGAAATTACTGAGTTTTAGCTCAAAATGTGTAGGATAGTTTATATATTTATTTTTCTACATTAGATTTTTCATTTATTTCTTATACTTTGTATCCATTAATTCTAGATTTCTTGTGAAATTATATTTATCCTCATAAGTTATTGAATGTTATTCTAGTTATTTTTGTTATTTTTATCATTCTTTCATTCCAATGTTCATTTTGTTTACATATTGATTTTCTATTTACCTCTCCTTATAAATATATTTTGTTTTATAGTTTTTTAATGAGGAAATTTCCTTACTTAAGACACACTATAGGTGGTCACTAGATTTCTACGGCCTCTGGCATTTGATGAGATGCACTTGAGGCCTGAGGCCCACTAGGCATGGGTAACCTTATAAGTGGCATCTAGGTCTTTGAATTCACAAATTGTATAATGATAATATGATCATAATACACAAAAATGAATATAAAATAGGACATTTGTAGGAAAAAAGTTAAAATTTATCATGGGATAATTTATAAAATTATCAAGATAAAATAATTCAGAGTCTATGAAATATGATTTTGTGGAATTATCATGAGATTATAAAATCTATTTATAAAATGATAAATTTTTAATAATTAATCAGTATATATTCATAAAATAATACATTATGACAAATTATGAAAATATAATTATTAATGATAATTAATAATAATTATAGAAAAGATAATTACAAATGGTTATTTTGGATAAATTATTAAAAATAGTTATATATGGATAGTTTTTGATTAGGTGATAATTATAATAGGATAAATTATGAGAAATTTCACAAATATTTATTTTCTTATGAAGAATATTGAAACATCATGTTCTAAACTAGAATGTTAATTCAATAAATTTTCCATGAGATATAATGTATCATTATACGTGATGATTTATTTATTGTATAAACAAAATAAATGTTTTAGTTAAAATAACCATTGATGGAACTTCACATTAATTGGTCTTTATTTAAAATAATATGTCCAGGAATAGGTGATCATTATTGGTGAGGTTTCCCCTGGAGACTGGAAACCAAAGATAGTGGTTTTTCAATGCCTTTGATGTAAACGACTTTTGAGGTAGTAGATTCTTTACATTTATTGGAATTTTATATTTTTATTGTTATCATGATGTCATGTTACGGTAGAATATCCCATTCATTTTATAAGACACATGAGGTTGTTTGAGTATCAATGGGTGTACATGTTTATGTGTGATTATCCAGACATTGATCTTGGAGTGGCTTAATTGTCCCTGATGTTATACTATTTTTTTGGGGTGTACAACTTGTTTATGTCTACTATAGGTACCACAATACTCTGGTGGATCCTTGAGGAATGGTATACATGGTTATATAATGTGATGAAGTGCTGATGTCCTTCATGTCCAGTGGGGATACCCATATAAAGAGGAAATCATAGTGACTCTCTATGAGTTATTGATATATTTATGTGGATCCTTAATAACAAGTTTATGCCAATACACACTCTGAGGTGGTCCTAATGTACTCAGTGGTGTCCATTGAAGCCCATGTAAATGGTATAGTATAGTGGATATATGGAAGATATTGATATTAGAGGAGGATTCTTGAGTTTTGGAATTATGCAGTCATGTGTCCATTTATTCATCCTCACGTAGAACTAATGACCTTAAGGGAAGACGTGGATAACCCGATAGAATGGAAAACATAGTTTCTGGACAAAAGATATAATTCATGGATTACTATAAACATCAAGTTTGGGTGATTGAATGTATAATTGTACCAAGAATATACCTAATGAAAATTGAAATGTTCCTATAAAAAACACCCATATCAGAAGAAGGTGGGGTTGGGGTTCATAGTGTCTTGTTTAGTGAATGAGGGCCCAAACCAATAATTTTTATTGGTGATTGACTTATTTCATTATATAAATTATTTTATATATTTTCACTTATTTTAAAGAAGAATTAGTGGTTCCCTAATGAATCTAGTACTCAAACCATACATGGGATCTTTGATGAACTTTTATATTTCATGAAAAGTGATAAAATGAAGGGAAATGGCTCTATGGTCGATGATTGATCGAAGGATCATATATTTGGAGTGGACCATGATTGAAATCATATTACACCACAAATGATTGTATTTTTTATTTTCATATATTTACCTACTTATGATACTATGGACAACCTTTCAACATTGGCATCTATGTTTTATATTTATGTACCATTTTTATTTTTCAAATTTTTTACCATAATTAAGAATTAATTGTTTTATTAAATTTTATTTATTACCAAATCTATCACATGATAATATGGTTGTTCTGTCCCCACTATCGAATTTATACCCTTACTATTATTCATCGACCTCTAGCCTGTTGGAAGGTTCCCATGAGTTGATGTGGTATTCCACATCAGACATGCTAGTTTAAGACGAGATGTTAAAAATGGAATCAGAGGAACCATGAATCACAATCATGTTTCTTCTCTTTAATATGATTTGGTAAATGGTATACAAGATTTAGGATAGTTGGTACTCATGTCCAATAACCATGTAATTATACAACTGATACTATATATTATACTTCCAAGTTTCATTAAATGGGAAATTAATTTTTTTGGTTACTATTAATTGAATGCATGTTGGGTGATTCACATTATGTTAATAATTGGGTTTGAGTTTTTATATTCATCATGTAAAGGAAAATAGGTTCACATTACATATATGCCTATTTTTTGTTACATAGTAGTTCCTTAATGAAATTCCTTAATTAATGATATTTGTTAGAGAAAATTTCTATTCATATGATATATACAAATATTTAATTTTTTATGAGATAACATTATTTTATATAATTAGTTCAACTATGAATGTTTTGTTTTAGTATAGCTATGACGATTTTTACTAATATATAAGGAGGAAGATAAGGTTTAATGTTAAGAGAGGTATGTCATGGGTTGTGGGTAGACTCCAAGAAATGACCTTGTGATATCTTATTGTCTTTATAATAACATCTATTTTCATAATATTCGTTCATGATACAGAATATGTCACCTTGGTATGGATTTATGGAACTGCATGGGAATTAGTCTTGATGAATTCTACATTGGATGAGGTTTCAGAATAACTAATAGACATGTAGGAAAATGTAGTTGAGATTTATCCATATCCTACTATGTGGTTAGGGTAGTAGGGCCTCTTCAGCCATAAGTATTTATTTTTTTGTCTGGTCTAGGAATGGGATTCTATAGATACGATAAAACATGCCATTTCATTCAATTGTAGAATCATATCTCCTAACAGTGAACTATTGGACTTCAATATACCTAGGAATTGATTGAAATCATTATGAGTCTATGAAATAGTAGAGACTCTAAAGAATTGAAAATTCAAGATGAGATAAATCTCAATATGAGTGTATAGATTGTTTGATGCCCCATGTAATATAGTGTAACCAAATGTGAAGGATCACTGTGAATATTTTGAAGACATGGAGATGGTAATTTTGGTTCACACTCTGAATTACTAGTGACATTAAATCATTAGTGAGGGATTTGTTTATTAAGGTCCATAAGATCCACTGTTATTTATTCACATTTAATTAAATTAATACTATTAAAATCAGATGGATCAAATATATATGGATTATCAAAATTTATAGGGAATATGAAATATGTAATGGTAAAAACATTCAATAATATCATAGTCATAAGATGCATGATGAGTTTGAACTTCGTTAGATTCATTTTGATGAGTGGTGGAACTTGATAATCCTATTTTATGGTCGAAGGACAAATTAATATAAATAAGATGGATCAATGATTTGTTAAGCATTAGTGACATTTCATGAATTGTAGACTATGTGGGGGATGGTCAATAGTAAGACTCATAGTTTGTTGTGATGTGTGAACAACTAGATGGATGTGACTTGACATCTATACGGTTGTTGTAAAATTGTGTTGTGATCATGGTACAATGGAGAGTGGTAGTCATTTCTTCTATTAGAGATGATCTCATAAAAAACCTCCATTCATTGAGAAGTGTGGTATATACTATTTGGAAGACGATTCATTATGAGATCCGGAGGATGTTTTTGTGTTCAGTAACAAAGTGATAGATTGTTGGTTTTGTCTTCTAAGGCCATGACATTTAAAGGTTTAATGATAAGAACACGCATGCTTGTGGGTTTTTATAGAATCATGCGATACCTATGTGTATAGGGTAATACTTAATGTATTATCTTTTTATGGCGTTACCTTCGACTTAAAGGTGTCACGACGTAGTCTGGGTTAATTTTGATAAGAAAATGATGTCTTATAAATTCATATCAATCAAAGATATTATCTTAGTATAGGAGATATGATATATATTTTTCTAGGATATAATATTACTCCATGGTTTTCCTAGGGGTATTTTATTATAGGGACACATTATTTAAATAAATTTTTATGAAATAATTTCTAATGTCCTTATGGGACAACTGAGATTGAGTATGGTGTACCACATGGAAACTGACAGATCATCTAAGTAAACTATAAACATATTGTAGGATATTATTTGGACATATGTGTTATAAATTAGTGGATCATGGAATGATCACCTAGTTTTGATCAAGTTAACATTAAATAACGGTTACAAGTAATTAATTTAGACAAGACTTTTGGACGCTATTTATAAGAGAACATGTTGATCACTACTTGTTAGAATGAATAAGGTAAGGGACTGGTTGTGGGCCATGTTGGGTCTATCAGGCCTCTGAGTGAGTGAATTTATTTTTAATAGGATTATCGCATATCATATCTGACAGATATATTATCAATAATGATATATGATACCCTTGGAGTACTATATGGGTGATCATGTTTTTTTATTGTGAGTGACACCCTAGTTGGTTCAGCTGTGTATAATGATGCGTGTAAAGCTAACAAGATGTTTTGTTTGAGAACCTTTTATATAATTTAATGTGATTGGATATATTAATTAAATTTGGACTATAATCCTTGTAATTGAGGCATGCATGATGTGTCCAACCATTATTAGCTTTGGAAAAACAGGTCTGATCCTGCTCACGTTGTACATTTTGTGGACGTTGAGATGGATCATGATGCATATTATGGGGAGTGTATAGTGTGGATTATAGACTTCATTGTGAATTTACTCAAAGTGAATAAATAAATCATTAATATGAATTTGTTGACTGCATGGTCAGATACATTAGGATACATGGGAGTGCCGGTGTGATGTTTGATCTCATTGGCATGAGTTGTTTGATAGATGCTTCATAAATTCTTATAGAGGAAGAGAGGTGGCCATCACGGGGGAGAGTAAAATATTAATATTATAATGATAATAAAATCCTCATTGACAATATATTTTTGAAAAGTTTATATAAAATGTGATAATTTACATTAATCACCTAATATATGATTTAAATTCTTTTCATATGGGTAAATTACCCATTTAACAGCAAGGAAACTCATATTTTGTCAATGGAGTTAGGAGATGGAAAAATGTAAGATTTTGATGGCCATAGAGCCTATATTCCATTGGAACAAAAATATTACATATATTATATTATGTACTTGAGAGTTTTCTAAAATAAATTTATATCTCCAACATCATGATTCATATGATAAATAGAATATCTTTATAAGGTTTCATATGGAAGTTTATATTATGCATGATACAACATTTGTGTTTGTTTTGTATTTGGTGCGATCACACATTTGGATCAATTATTTATTATATATATTATATTATTTGAAAAAATGTAATTTATCCCAAACATTTCATCATATTATAATTAAAATACCACTGTTATGTCATGTATATTGAGTTGACCCTATGCATGATATAATATTGTTCCACATCATACATTTTGTTAATTTTCTCAAAAGAATAACTCATTATATATTAATATTATATTAATTTTTTTACAAAAAATAATTACATATTTTCAAAACGTTGAATCATGTGATTATTCAAAGACCACTTTTTGGTCTAGGATGTGGGGATTACCCCATGTAGGAAAAAGTATTTATGTGTTTTAGTGTTTAAGATGGATCACTCTTTAATTTAATTTTATTAATATTTTTGTTGTATTAATTTGAATGAAATTAGTAATTATAACTTATTTTTTACTACTTCCACTTTCACAAACTTGTGAAAAATCATATATAAGGGACTAGTACATTTGAAAACATCTTCAGTCCTCACCATTTTAATCCATTTTAGATTAAAATCAGAAATTACTGAATATTAATAACATGACAATGAATTTTTGGTTGACTTACAGTTTAAATGTTTTTTTCATTTATATATTAAATTGATGTAATTTTTATGTTCTTTAAATAGTTTAATGGTTTCAACATTACTATTGGTCTATTACATTTAGTCTAGGATGTCCCAAAACACCTTGTCATGAGTTTGGAGAAACTCTATTGATCTAATTTGAGATTGATATTTGGTTTCAGGATTGTAACCTACCATCTAAAACAACCTATGGGTTGCACCCTTCAAGATGGTTTTATATTATTTATTTAATAATTATTTTTCCTACTATCATTTGTATGATGGAATTATAGTTTATAATAAATTGAGAAAACATATAATATACAAGTATAATTTCAAATAAATGACCAATAGATAGTTTTTTTGTAGATAAGGGTAATAAAAATCAAGGAAAAATACACAATAAAATCATGGGATAATAATTTTAAAATTTAAATTTTAATTCAATCAATTATCATGCAATAATACAAATAATATCCCCAGATAATTTATAAAACAATTATACAGGTGTCATTTTATTTCAATTATAAGAATATAAATATAAATAATTATTAAATAATAAATAATAATTGATATTATCATAATATAATGATGTAGATATAAAATATGGAATCTTATATGAAATTATTATAAGATGATTGCAAATGGGTAATTTATGAGAATGATCAAAGGATAATTTAGTACCAATGGATAATTGTATGAATTATTCTTATATAATTCCAAAAAAAATATAAACATAATTATATGAATTATAAAATGATAATTTCTTTAAAATATTCAAAATTGATTATAAAAGGCTCACAATTGCAAAAAATAATCATTGGATAATATAAAATATTCTTAAAATATAATAACTGTGACATAATCAATGATAATTGTAAATAATTATAAATATGTTGTTATAATGATTAATAAAATTATAAATTATAATAAAAATTCAATAAATAATTATAAAAGGATAGTTTAGGATAAATTATAGAAATATTCTTATAAATGATAATTTATAATAAATTATCATAAGATAATTATAAAGTAAAATTTAGTATAAATTAACAGAGATAAATACAAATTTATATTCAAAAGTGTATTTTATTTCATTTTGAAATTAATTAACATATTTTGGTTCTAGGAACCCATTATGATCCTCAATCATTGAAGTGGAATCCTTTTCGATAATAAGTTCACTAATTTGTTTCGTAACTTTTGATGTTTACACTCTTTTAAGATAACCACACATGGTGGATTATACTTTCATTTTATGATGATAACTTTTGAAGTATCCGGTTCCTTAAATTTATAGGAAATTTTTATTTTTAATGTTATTATGTTGTGATGTTATGATTGACTATCCAATTCATGATCTGAGTCACATCTGGGTGTGTTAGTGTCTTTGGATAGTGTTGTTTTTGTGTGCTTATCCTGTCATTGATCTTTGTGTTTTTTATCATTTTATTATATTAAATATAAGGCCCTAGCCTTAAAAATTACGTAATCTTGCAATATTTCAAGAATACACATCGAGGATCTTGTCAGGTATACAGTATTAAAGAATTAGATCATAAATCATGCATTACATTCCACATTTAAACATAGTGGATACATAAAAGATAATATTCATTTTTTCCATCAACGGAAAACATATTTAAAACAAAACATGGATTCTTTATTGACACTTCCTTGACACTATCATAATATCATGTACCATTCCCTTGACCTCTAAAAAACATTTCAAAAACATGGGATGAGCATAAAAATCTCAGTAAGGGATATAAAAATACGGAAAGGAAACATTAGTACATGTATACATAAGAATCAATGAAATCATACGTTACTCATAAAACATAAGCACGTTAACATAACTCATTAAATCATAAGATTTATGAATAAATCATAGAAAACATAAGACATAAAGGTAACTTGAGGAATTTATAACATTCTTACTTAGGGAGTAACCCTCAGGGTTACGTTTGGAATACTAATCACAGTATATTCCCTAAATCTCTTCAGAGAAACCATAGAGTTTAACTCCTTCATGTTACCCAATGCATTGGAGAGATATATCGGTCTCACTCACCCTTAGTTTATCACATAACCACCCGTCTTCATAAAAAATGACCAAGAACCATAACATAATTGTATTCCATAAAACATGCATAAAGGAAACATAACATTTCCAAATTTCAATAACAAGATATAAATAAAAAATTGATAAAATAAAAACATTATCAAAACCATTTCAATACCAGAATAAAATTAAATTAAAACATGGTATTTATTTTTCATTTAAAAATGTTATGGCTTGTAGAGGAAGCCAAAACTCAAATAATGGTCACGGCAGCAGAGAAGTCGTTTTTGCCGCATATGTAAGGCAAAAAAACATTCCCTTTCTTAGTTTAGAAAAATGCTTCGTATAAATAATATTCATTTTCAATAAATTTAAAATTCAAAGAGGTTTATGCACCATATAAAATAAAGTTGTGTATAAAACAAAATATGCCTCAATGAAAGGATATTGAGACGAAGTCCCTTACCTCGTGTCCGACTTGACTCGATCATTCTTTAACCTCGTGAACAATAAATATGAGTTAATTTATACTTTCTTAAGAACCTTTTTCAAGTTCATTATTCCTTTTACATCACTTATTACCTTGTCATGAACATTATTTAATTATTTTAGTTAACAATGGCCGTTTTGTCAACCCAGGGCACTTGAGTCAAAAATAAACTTCTTGTAATTACAAGTTGTTCATGTGGTAAAATATTCATTATATACAGAACTATGTTCATGATGTAGATATCATATATATCATATATATCCAGTATATACATGAATTTATAATATTAAATAACATTTAGAGGTAAGAAATGAAATGCACCATTCATGGAGACAATAAGTCGTACGTACGCATGAACGCTACTTCCATTTATATTTCCTATTTAATGGAATGAAATCATAATGATATAATGGTATATAATACTTCCAGTATAATATCATACAAAATATAATTAACTCTATCCTTTATATGTCCCACATATGGCATTAGCGAATCAAATCATTTTGAGGGGGCGGTAGTCTGCACTTCCTAAAATGAATATATCACGGTTAACCATAATGGAAACTGTAATGGTATAACGTAAATGAAAAATACAGAAGCTTAAGGAAAAATAAACATATTATATATCATATATAAATATAGTGACATCTTAATGGCCACCTTTTAAGGTTTTGGAAAAATATTGAACAATCATCGTTTCGTGAGGCAAAAATTCGACATCCACAAAAACCGTATGTTCTTTAACAAATATATATATGTGTGTGTAAGTGTAGCTCGAATAACTCTTATAAAAAAATCCTAGTATATTTAAGATACTAGTTTGGTTAAAAAATAAATTAATAAAAAGAGTTTAGGGGGTTGGAGAATCAAAATAAAATAATAGAACATTAGAGAAGTCTTTACATTTAATTCGGGTAACTCCTCTTGGTTTGAACCAAATGGGTTTCATGAAGATCTTTATGCCTAAAGTAAGGCTTATAGAATGAAGAGAGGAATGTGGAGAGATTAAATGAAAAGATTTTGGCTGATCCAAATGCTTGAGATGTGTGGGTAAGGAGGTAGAAGTGGGGGCCTTTTATAAGAGGAGAGGAGGGGCACTCTTGGAAAGTTATAAAATGTTACTTTATATTAAAATGAGATTCAGATTTTAAAGGTACCACAATTATATATTTCGAGGATAAAGTGATAAGGGTTTGAAATATACACATCCAATAGGACTTTGAAAAGTTTATGTCTTAGATTTTACATTATCTTTTCATTTTATTTAAATCGTTCATTAATGAACTAATCGTTGCATCACCATGTTGTCATAAAAAATTAAATTTATTTAATGTCTAAAAATTATAAAAAAATACTATGATGTATGAAATATTTTTAGCTTTATAACGAATATTTATAGTCGAAGATATCATTTACACAAACAAAACTAAAAATTTTTTACTCAGGTGATACAATCTATAGTGATATTCTCCTTTCTTTAAAAATAAAATGATAAAGTGTCACTTTCACCCAATAGTGATTCCATGGGGCCCAAAGTTTGGCACAAGTCATACCATGGTCAGACATGACATAACCAGTAGCATTAGGACACATTTTGGGGTAATTTTTTATTATTATGATATTATTTTATTATCCTTAACAACCCAATTACTAATTAATCATGATAATTAAAGATAATTATCGTCGTTACTATTCATAATGTCCAAAAATAGAAGAGTCTTAATTAAATAATTTGGACCTTATAATTAAAAATAGGGAAACAATTTTACCAATTTCCAAACACATAAATTTAAATAATTAATTTACAAAATAATTCTCGTTGTCAAATCAAATAGCGGGGTTTTTTAAAGAATATCTATGAAATGTTTGGCACTTTTTTATGCCCAATTCCAAAGTAAAATTACTTATAAAGACCAGAATTGGATTAAATGGTAAAAAGATATTATAATTACACATTAATACCAATTAAAAAGATAATCTAACCATATAATTAAATTATATGAAAAAGTAGTTTTGATGTAAAATGCAGTAATTTTCACTATTCATTAAAAATTGATCATTGTCAGAAAAATACCAAAAATTTATCCAAAGTAAATTTCAATTTCCCAATAATAAAGCATAATCTTATTTTGACAAATAAAGATTATAAAATTGTCAAAATATAGATTTAAAAATGGTTCGCCATCAAAAGGAATTAAAACATTCTTTTAACAATATTAGATAATTATATGCTTAAGATTTGATTTATTCTCATTTTAAGCCTCTTAAAACACTATCTAATTCATAAATAGACATAGATATGAAAACATATTTTTCATTACTTACTTGGGATGTTACATCCTTCCCCCTTTAAAAAATTGTGTCCCCACAATTTATTTACTTATTGAATAAGTTTGGGTATTTATCCCTCATTGCATTTTCAGATTCCCATGTTCCCTCTTCAATCATGTGGTTTTTTTACAAAGCCATTACTTGATGAATCACCTTATTCTGAAATACTTACTCTATGTGGTCAAGAATCTGGATAGGTTCTTCCTTATAAGATAGATTCACTTCAAGCTGAACTACCTATGGACTCAAAAAAATTATATGGATCTGGCATGTACTTCCTTAGCATTGAAACATGAAAAACATTGTTTACCTGAGATAAACTAGGAGGTAAATCCACTCGGTATGCAACTGATCCAACTCTCTACAGAATTTCATATGGTCCAATGAACAGTGGACTCAGCTTTCCTTTCTTACCAAATCGCATCACACTTTTCGATGGTCAAACTTTGAGAAAAACATGATCACCTACCTCAAAAGAGAGATCCTTCCTCATATTGTATGTATAACTTTTCTGCCTTCTCTGAGATGTTCTCATGTGTTTCTGTATTAGATGAACTTTTTCTTCCAACTCTTCTACCAATTTTGGTCCCATCAATGTCCTTTCACCCACTTCATCCCAAAAAGCTGGAGTTCGACACTGCTTCCCATATAATGCCTCAAATGGTGCCATCTGTATACTAGAATAAAAACTGTTATTATAAGAAAACTCAACCAAATAAAGATGTTGGTCCCAAATTCCTTGATAATCCATCGAAAAAGAACGGAGCATATCCTCTAATGTATGAATCATTTGTTCTGACTGCCCATCTTACTGAGGATGAAAAGCTGTACTAAAATTTAATTCAGTACCCAATGACTTCTAAAGGCCTTTCCGAAGGTTAGAAGTGAACCTGGGATCACGATCAGATTAAATGGAGAGAGGAACTCCATGTAACCTGAATATCTCTTTATGATAAAATTGGGAAAGTGAATCTAGGGAATACGTATCTTGTATAGTAAGGAAGTGAGCAGATTTAGTCGAGCGATCAACAATAACCCAGATTGCATTATTTCCTCGAGGTGTCTTCAGTAATCCCACAACGAAGTCCATGGATTTATTCTCCCTTTTGCACTCTAGCACTGGTAAAGGTTGAAGCATCCCTTTCGATAACTGCCACTCTGCTTTAACATGTTGACAAGTCAAACACTTCATAGTAAAATTAGCAATATCTCTTTTCATTCCATCCCAATAGTAATACTCCTGAAGATCTCTATACATCTTAGTACTGTCTGGATGAACTGAAAATGGAAAACTATGAGCATCACATAACATCTCTCTATTCAAGTGTGAATCACAAGGCACACATGATATCTTCCCAAATCTCAAAACACAATCATTATCAAAGTTTAATTTAGGAAACTTAAACTTCTAAACCAGCTCTAACTTTTTCTACAACTCACTGTCTTGCTTCTGTTCTTGCTTAATTCTGTCTCATAGAGAATCTTTCACTGATACCTGAAACAAAACAGAATAACATCCTACACCAACAACTTCAATTCCAAATTTCATCAAATCCTTAACCAATTGATCACGTTCCAAACTCAAAATTGTTAATGAAGCATTACTTTTTTGACTCAAAGCATCAGCCACTTTATTTTCTTTTCCCAGATGGTAATGAATTGTACAATCATAATTCCTGATTAATTCCAGCCATCTCCTTTGTCTCATGTTCAATTATTTCTGAGTGAATATATACTTTTAACTTTTGTGATCAGTATATATTTCACACTTTACACCATACAAATTATGCCTCCAAATTTTCAAAGAAAAAACAACAGTAGCTAATTCCAAATCATGTGTAGGGTAAATTACCTCATGATTATTCAACTGACGTGAAGCATAAGCAATTACCTAATCATTCTACATTAGGATGTAACCATGTCCTTTCAAGGAAGAATCAATGTAGATAACAAACTCACCATTCATGGAAGGTAGTGCTAAAACTGGAGCATTCGCCAATCTTCATTTCAATTTCTGAAACCAATCATCACATTGTTTTGTCCAGATAAGCATAAAATGATTCCGAGTTAGCTTAGTCATTGGACTAGATAACCGTGAAAAATTTCTAACAAACCTTCAGCAATAGCCTGCCAAACCAAGAAATCTACGAATCTCAGTTACATTTGTGAGTCTTGGACATTCTTCGACAGCCATTGTTTTTGCAGGATCAAAAGTTATTCCATCTTTAGAAAAAATATGACCACGGAAAGAAATTTGTTGAAACCAAAACTCACACTTCCTGAATTTCCCATACAATTTCTTTTCTTTTAAGGTTGAAAAAATAACCCTTAAATGAATTTCATGCTCCTCTTTACTTTTAGAAAACACCAAAATATCATCGATGAAAAAAACCACAAAATTATCCAAGAACTCATGGAAAATTATATTCATAAGGTCCATGAATACAGCAGGTGCATTGGTTAGCCCAAAAGGAATAACTAAAAATTCATAATGGCCATATCTTTTATGAAAAGAGGACTTCGGAATATCTGCTTCCTTTACCTTCAACTGATAGTACCCCGATCTCAGGTCAATCTTTGAAAAATACTGAGCTCCCTGGAGCTAATAAAAAAATCATCAATATGAGGCAAAGAATATTTGTTTTTAATGGTGATGGTATTCAAGGCTCTATAATCAATTCAAATTCTCATAGAACCACATTTCTTTTTAACAAATAAGACAAGAGCACCCCATGGTGATGTGCTAGGTCGAATGAAACCTTTCTCCAATAAATCATGCAATTGCTCCTTCAAATATAAAAGTTCAATTTAAGCTATTCGATAAGGAGGTTTTGAAATTGGCTTAGCATCAAGAACTAAGTCAACAGTAAATTCAACTTCCCAATCTGGTATTATTCCATGCAACTCATCAAGAAAAACATCAGGATACTCATTTACCACTGGCACATCATTAATCTGAACGGTTCCCTTGTTTTCTACAATATGTTCAAGGTAACTTTCATTTCCATATTTTACAAGTTTCTCAGCCTCTTGATATGTTATCAACAGTAAGGGCTCATTCTTGTACACAAACTGAAAGTCTATCTGAAAAGAAACTTCTTTAGCTATACAATAAATCTTAGCATGGTAAATAGAGAGCCAATCCATACCCAGGATAACATCAAACTCTACTAGTGGTAAAACAATAAGGTTTTCAAGTAGGTTATTTCCATGGATAATGATAGGATAATTCTTATAAATTCTTTTTGCCCCAACAATTCCCCCAGGTGTTTTTACCAAAATTTCAGGAGTCATTTCTTGATATGGTATTCCCAATTTTCTGGAAAAGGTTTCAGAGATGAAATAATGTGTAGACCCCAAATCAAACAACACATTATCATAATCTGAGATAACAAACAAAGAACCTGATACCACTTCATTTGATAGCCCAACATCTGCTGAAGTAGTTCCAAAGGATTTCACCACACCTTTCTACTTGTAGTCTGACTGCTTCCCATAATTTGAGATCTTTTTCAAACACTCATTTGCATAATGACCCATCTCATTTCACTTTAAACAATTCACTAACTATAAATAAAATTTGGTCTTACCATCACCCTGATCTTTTTTAGTGCAATCACGAGCCTTATGTCACATCTTACCACATTAGTAGAACTTTCTAGAATTCGGAAGACATTCCCCAGCATGCCTTTTACCACATTTATCACAAACTAAAAACATAGTTTTCATACCATTAGACCTTTTTGAAGAATTTTTCCCTTTCTCCTGCCACCTCAGTCTCTTCTTCTGTTGGTTGTTATAGAACACTTGATCATCAAAAAACTCTTTTTCCACCTTCTCAGCACATCGAACAATCTTTTAATAACTCTTCAACTTGCTAGAAACTAAATCCCTTCGATATTTTGGCTTTAATCTTGAGTAAAAACGATTGATTTTACTATCAAGGTCTAGAATAAAATTTCGATCATACCTTGCCAATTGAGTGAAACTCTCTTCATAAGCAGCCCCTAAGTCATCCTCTTGCCTCAATTCCAAGAATTGTTTTTCCATGCTAAGTCAAACAACCTTAGGAAAATACTTCTCTTGAAACATACCATTGAATTTATCCCAGTCAAGAGCATCAATCTCATCAGCGCCCCTGATATTTTTAACCATCGACCACCATTGATCTGGTTCTCCCTCTAAACGATAAATAGAATGACTAACCTTTTGATTATATAAACACCCCATGACATCAAAAATCCTCTCCAGTGCTTTAATCCACCCTTCAGCTAGCACAGGGTCAGATGATCCTCTGAATGATGGGGGATGTTGCCTCATGAAATGTTCCACCACTAACAAGTTCCTTTGTGGTTGATCTGGCTAATCTCGTGCATGGATACCGCCACCACATATCTCTTGAGTCAACTAACCCATTACTGGAACAAACATTTCAGTTCCAATTCCGAGCATCTCCATATGCTGATTCGGAAGGTCATTTCCTTCTATAGGCCTTCCTAGCACTGCTTCCATATTTCCTCTGTGGAAAACCATTCTGAACAAACATGTCTTAGATGAAGCAACATGTTAATCTTAAAATTCTATATCATTTCAATTTGAGAATTAAAAAATATTTTTGGATAATCATTTATTATAATTCTAACCCCTAAAGTTATCTAAACCGACCTTTGATACCAACTATAGGGCCCCAACCTTAAAAATCACTTAATCATGAGATATTTCAAGAATACACATTGAGGATCTTTTCAGGTTTAGAGTTTTAGAGAATTAGATCATAAATCATGCATTACATTCCACATTTAAACAAAGTGGTTACATGAAAGATAGTATTCATTTTTCCCATCAACGGAAAACATATTTAAAATAAAACATGGATTCTTTCTTGACAATTCCTTGACACTATCATCATATCATGTACCTTTCCCTTGAACTATAAAAAACATTTCAAAAAATTTGGATGAGCATAAAAAGCTTAGTAAGGGATATAAAAATAAGGAATGGAAACATTAGTACATGTATACATAAGAATCAATGAAATAATACATTACTCATAAAACATAAGCACGTTAACATACCTTATGAAATCATAAGATTTATTAATTACACATAGAAAACATATGACATAAAGGTAACTTGAGGTATTTATAACATTCTTACGTAGGGAGTAACCCTCATGGTTATGTTTGGAATACCCATCACAGTATATTCCCAAATATCTTCAGAGAAACCTTAGTGTTTAACTCCTTCGCGATACCCAATGCATTGGAGAGCTATATCAGGCTCAACCATGCTTAGTTTATCACGAAATCACCCGTCTTCATAAACAATGCCCAAGAACTATAACATAATCGTATCACATAAAACATGCATAAAGGAAACATAACATTTACACATTTCTATCACAACATATCAATATCACATTGATATAATAAAAAATTATCAAAACCATATTCAATACCTGAATAAAAGAAAAGTAAAACATGGTATTTATTTTTTATTTAAAAATGTTATGGCTTGTAGTGTAAGCCAAAACTCAAATAATGGTCACAGTGGCAGAGAAGTTGTTGTCGCCGCATATGTACGACAAAACAACATTCCCTTTTATAGTTTAGTAAAATGCTTGATATAAAAAAGATTCTTTTTGAATAAACATAAATGACAATGGGGTTTATACACCGTATTAAAGAAATTTGTGTATATAACAAAATATGCCTCAATGAAAGGAGATTGAGACGAAGTCCCTTACCTCGTGTCCGACTTGACTCGATCGTTCTTTAACCTCATGAATAATAAACTTGAGTTAATTTATACTTGATTAAGAACCTTTTTCATGTTCATTGTTCCTTTTATATCACTTATTACCATGTCATGAACATTATGTAATTATTTATGTTAATAATGGTCGTTTTGTCGACCCTGGGCACTTGAGTCAAAAATAAACATCTTGTAATAACAAGTTGTTCATGTGGTAAAATATCCATTATATTGAGAACTATATTCATGATGTAGATATCATAGTTATCATATTTCTCCATTATATACATTCATTTATAATATTAAATAACATTTAGAGGTAAGAAATGAAATGAACCGTTTATGGAGATGGTAAGCTCTACGTACGCGTGAATGCTACTTCCATTTATATTTCCTATTTAATGGAATGGAATCATAATGATATAAAGGAATATTATAATTCCAGTATAATATCATATATAATACCATTAACTCTATCCTTTATATGTCCCACATATGGCATTAATAAATCAAATCACTTTGAGGGGGCGGTAGTCCACACTTCCTAAAATGAAGATATCGCGTTTACCCATAATGGGAACCATAATGGTATAACGTAAATGAGAAATACAGAAGATTAAGGAAAACATAAACATATTATATATCATATATAAATATAGTGTCATCTTAATGGCCACCTTTGAAGGTTTTTGAAGAATATTGAACAATCATCGTTTCGTGAGGCAGAAATTCGACATCCACAGAAACAGTATGTTTTTTATCCATTAGATATAGGTGTGTGTAAGTGTAGCTCAAATAACTCTTATAACAAAATCCTAGTATATTAAAGATAATGATGTTGTTAAAAAATAAATGAATAAAAAGGGTTTATGGGGTTTGATAAGCATAATAAAACAATAGAACATTAGATTAATCTTTACCTTTAAATCAGGTAACTCCTCTTGGTTTGAACCAAAAGGGTTTCTTGAAGATCTTTCTACCTAAGGTAATGATTCTAGGATGAAGAGAGGGATGTGGAGAGATTAAATGAGTAGACTTTGGCTGAGAAAAATGCTTGAGATGTGTGGGTAAGGAGGTAGAGGTGGGGGCCTTTTATAAGAGGAGAGGAGGGGCACTCTTGGAATGTTATAAAATGTTACTTTATATTAAAATGAGATTCGGATTTTAAAGGTCCCACATTGATATATTTCGAGGATAAAGTGATAAGGGTTCGAAATATACCCATTAAATGGGTCTTTTACAAATTTATGTCTTAGATTTTACATTATCTTTTTATTTCATTTAAATCGTTCATTAATGAGGTAATCGCTGCATCATCATGGTGTCAGAAAAAATTTAATTTATTTAATGTATAAAAATGATAAAAAAAATTACTATGATTTAGGAAATATTTTTAGATTTATAATGAATATTTTTAGTCTAATATATCATTTACACAGACAAAACATAAAATGGTTTACTCGGGTGATACATTCTTTAGTAATATTCTCCTTTCTTTAAAAATAAATTGATATAGTGTCACTTTCACCCAAAAGTGATTCCATGGGGCCCAAATTTTGGCAAAAGTCATACCATGGTCGTCCATGACACAACCAGTAGCATTAGGACACATTTTGGGGTCATTTTTTATTATTATTTTATTATTTTATTATCCTTAACTACCTGATTACTAATTAATCAAGATAATTAAAGACAATTACCGTCGTTACTATTCATAATGTCCAAAAAGAAAAGAGTCTTAATCAAATAATTTGGACCATCTGATTCCAAATGTGGAATCAATTTTACCAAATTACAAACACAGAAATTGCAATAATTGATTTAAAAAATAATTCTCATTGTCAAAACAAATAGCGGGTTTTTTTGAAACAGTATCTATGAAAAGTTTGGCACCTGTTTATGCTTAATTCCAAAGTGAAATTACTTCTAAAGACCACAATTGGATTAAATGTTAAAAATATATTCTAATTACACTTTAATTCCAATTAAAAAGATAATATAACCATATAATTAAATTATATGAAAAAGTAGTATTGATGTAAAATGCAGTATTTTCACTATTTATTAAAAAATGAACATTGTCATAAAAATACCAAAACATTATCCAAAGTAAATTTCAATGTCCCAATAATATAAAATAAGTTTATTTTGAAAAATATATCTTATAAAATTGTCAACATATATATTTAAAAATGGTTCTCCATCAAAAGGCGGTAAAATATTCTTTTAAAAATAATAAATAATTCTATTCTTAAGATTTGATTAATTCTCATTTTAATCCTCTTAAAACACTATCGAATTCATAAATAGACATAGATATGATGACATATTATTCATTACTTACTTGGGATGTTACATCCTTCCCCCCTTTAGAAAATTATTCCCTCACAATTTATTTACTTATTAAATAAGTTGGGGTATTTATCCCTTATTGCATTTTCAGATTCTCATGTTGCATCTTCAATCATGTGTTTTTTCCATAAAAACATTACTTGATGAATAACCTTTTCCTGAAATACTTTCTCCCTGTGGTCAAGAATCTGGACTGGTTGTTCCTCATAAGATAGATTCTCTTCCAACTTAACTACCTCTGGACTAAAAACATTAGATGGATCTGGCATGTACTTCCATAGCCTTGAATGATGAAAAACATTATGTACCTGAGATAAACTAGGAGGTAAAGCCACTTGGTATGCAACTGATTCAACTATCTCTAGAATTTCATATGTTCTAATGAACCTTGGACTCAGCTTTCCTTTCTTACCAAATGTCATCACACATTTCCATGGTGAAACTTTGAGAAAAACCTGATCATCCACATCAAAAGAGAGATCCTTCCTCCTATTGTCTGCATAACTTTTCTGCCTGCTCTGAGCTGTTCTCATGTGTTTCTGTATTAGCTGAACTTTTTCTACCAACTCTTCTACCAATTCTGGTCCCATCAAAAAACTTTCACCCACTTCATCCCAAAAAGCTGGAGTTCGACACCGATTCCCATATAATGACTCAAGTAGTGCCATCTGTATACTAGAATGAAAACTGTTATTATAAGAAAGCTCAACCAATGAAAGATGTTGGTCCAAAATTCCCTGATAATCCATCGAACAAGTACGCATCATATCCTCCAAAGTCTTAATCGTTCGTTCAGACTGCCCATCTGATTGAGGATGAAAAGTTGTACTAAAATTTAATTCAGTACCCAATGACTTCTTAAGGCCTTTCCAAAAGTTAGAAGTGAACCTAGGATCACAATCAGATTCAATGGAGATAATAACTCCATGTTACCAGACTATCTCTTTAGGATACAAATGGGAAATTTGATCTAGGGAAAAAGTATTTTGTATAGAAAGTATGTGAGCACATATAGTCGAGCGATCAACAATAACCCAGATTGTATTATTACCTCGAGGTGTCTTCAACAATCCCACAATGAAGTCCTTGGATATATACTCCCATTTCCACTCTAGCACTGGTAAAGGTTGAAACATCCATTTCGGTAACTTCCGCTCTGCTTTAACCTATTGGCAAGTCAAACACTTCACAGAAAAATCACCAATATCCCTTTTCATTCCATCCAACCAGTAATACTCCTGAAGATCTCTATACATCTTAGTACTGCCTGGATGAACTAAAAACAGAGAACTATAAGCTTCACATAACAACTCTCTCTTCAAGTTGGAATCACAAGGCACACACAATCTCTTCCCAAATCTCAAAACACATTCATTATCAATGTTGAATTTAGGAAACATACACTTCTAAATTAGCTCTACCTTTTTCTACAACTCACTGTCTTGCTTCTGTGCTTGCTTAATTCTGTCTGATAGAGAAGATTTCACATATACTTGAAACAAAATAGAAGAACATCCTGCACCAACAACATCATTGCCAAATTTCATCAAATCCATAACCAAAGGATCATGTTCCAAATGAAACATTGTTAATGAAGCATTACTTTTTTTACTCAAATCATCAGCCACTTTATTTGCTTTTCCCATATAGTAATAAATTGTACAATCATAATCCTTGATTAATTCCATCCATCTCCTCTGTCTCATGTTCAATTATTTCTGAGTGAATATATACTTTATAATTTTGTGATCAGTTTATATTTCACACTTTACACCATAAAAATGATGCCTCTAAATTTTCAAAGCGAAAACAACAGTAGCTAATTCCAAATCTTGTTTAGTGTAATTTACCTCATGAGTTTTTAACTGACGTGAAGCATAAGTAATTACCTGATCATTTTGCATTAGGATGCAACCAAGTCCTTTCAATGAAGCATCACTATAGATAACAAACTCACCATTCCTAGAATGTAGTGCCAAAACTGGATCATTCACCAATCTTCTTTTCAATTCCTAAAAACAATCATCACATTCTTTTGCCCATATGAACGTAACAACCTTCCGAGTTAGCATAGTCATTGGACTAGATAACCGTGAAAAATTTCTAAGAAACCTTCAGTAATAGCCTACCAAACCAAGAAAACTACGCATCTCAGTTACATTTTTGGGTCTTGTATATTCTTCAACAACCTTTGTTTTTGCAGGATCAATAGTAATTCCATCATTAGAAACAATATGTCCAAGGAAAGATATTTGTTGCAACCAAAACTCACACTTTCTGAATTTCCCATACAATTTCTTTTCATTTATGGTTTGCAAAAAAAACCCTTAAATGAATTTCATGCACCTCTTTACTTTTAGAAAACACCAAAATATCATCAATGATAAAAACCCAAACTTATCCATGAACTCATGGAAAATTCTATTCATAAGGTCCATGAATACAGCAGGTGCATTGATTAGCCCAAAAGTCATAACTACAAATTCATAATGGTCATATCTTGTATGAAACACGGTCTTCGGAATATATGCTTCTTTACCTTCAACTGATGGTACCCCAAACTCAGGTCATTCTTTGAAAAATACTAAGCTCCCTGGAGATAATCAAACAAATCATCGATATGAGGCAAATGATATTTGTTCTTAATAGTGATGTTATTCAAGGATCTATAATCAATGCAAAGTCTCATAGAACCATTTTCTTTTTAACATATAAGACAGGAGAACCCCATAGTGATGTGCTAGGTCAAATGAAACCTTTCTCTAATAAATCTTGAAATTTCTCCTTCAACTCTAAAAGTTCAATTTGATCCATTCGATAAGGGGGTTTTGAAATTGGATTAGCATCAGTAACTAAGTAAACAGTAAATTCAACTTCTCGATCTGGTATTATTCCATGCAACTCATCAAGAAAAACATCAAGATACTCATTTTCCACTGGCACATCATTAATCTGAACAATTCCCTTGTTTTCAACTATATGTGCAAGGTAACATTCATTTCCAACTTTTACAAGTTTCTCAGCCTCTCAATATGTTATCAACAGTAAGGGTTCATTCTTGTACACAAACTGAAATTCTTTCTGAAAAGAATCTTCTTTAACTATACAATAAATCATAGCATGGTAAATAGAGAGCTAATCAATACCCAGGATAACATCAAACTATACTAGAGGTAAAAAAAATAAGGTTTGCAAGTAGTTTCTTTCCATGGATAAGGATAGGAAGATTCTTAAAATTCTTTTTTCCTCAACATTTCCCCTATGTGTTTTTACCAAAAGTTCAAGAGTCATTTCTTGAGATGGTATTCCCAATTTTCTAGAAATGTTTTCAGAGAAAAAATAATGTGTAGACCCCGAATCAAACAACACATTAGCATAATCTGTGAAAACAAACAAAGTACCTGATACCACTTCATTTGATGGCCCAACATCTGCTGAATTAGTTGAAAAGGATTTCACCACACCTTTCTACTTGTATTTTGACTACATCTCATCATTTGAGCTCTTTGTCGAACACTCGTTTGCCTAATGACCCATATCATTGCACATGAAACATTTCCCGAACTGTAAATCAAATTTGGTCTTACTATCATCCTGATCTTTTTTAGTGCAATCACGAGCCTTATGTCCCATCTTACCACATCAGTAGAACTTTTTAGAATTCAGAAGATATTCCCCAGCATGCCTTTTACCACATTTATCACAGAGTGAAAACTTATTTTTCTTACCATTTGACCTTTTTGAAGAATTATTCCCTTTCTCCTGCCACCTCAGTCTATTCTTCTGTTGGTTTTTATAGAACACTTGATCATTGAAAAACTCCTTTTCCAACTTTTCATCACATCGAACAATCTTTTCATAACTCTTGACTCACTAGAAGCTAAAGCCCTTTGATATTTTGGCTTTAATCCTGAGTAAAAACGATTGCTTTTACTATCATGGTCTTGAATAAAATTTGGAGAATACCTTGCCAATTGAGTGAAAATATCTTCATAAGCATCCACTGAGTCTTCCTCTTGCTTCAATTCCACGAATTGCTTTTCCATCCTAAGTCGAACAACCTCAGGAAAATACTTCTCATGAAACATACCTTTGAATTCATCCCAGTCAAGAGCATCAATCTCAAGAGAATCCCTGATATTTTTAACCATCGACCACCACTGATCTGCTTCACCCTCCCAACGATGAATAGAAAGACTAACCTTTTTATTTTATGAACACCCCATGTCATCGAAAATATTCTCCAGTGCTTTAATCCACCCTTCAACTAGCACAGGGTCAGATGATCCTCTGAATTATGGGGGATGTTTCCTCATGAAATGTTCCACCACTGATATGTTCCTATGCAGTTGATCTGGCTGATCTCGTCCATGGATAGCACCACCATTTATCACTTGAGTCAACTGTGCCATTACTGCATCAAACTATTCAGTTCCAATTCCGACCATCTCTAGGTGCTGATTCGGAAGGTCATTTCCTTCTGTATTCCTTCCTAACATTGCTTCCCTGTTTCCTCTGTAGAAAACCATTGTGAACAAACATGCCTTAGATGAAGCAACATGGTAATATTCAAATTCTATATCAACTCATTTTTAGAATTAAAAAAAATATATTTGGATAATCATTTATTATAATTCTAACTTCTAATGTTATCTAAACCGACCTTTGATACCAACTATAAGTCCCCAGCCTTAAAAATTACTTAATCTTGAGATATTTCAAGAATACACATTGAGGATCTTTTCAGGTTTAGTGTTTTAGAGAATTAGATGATAAATCATGCATTACATTCCACATTTAAACAAAGTTGTTATATAAAAGATTGTATTTATTTTTTCATTAAACAGAAAAAATATTTAAAATATAACATAGATTCTTTCTTGACACTTCCTTGACACTATCATCATATCATATACCTTTCCCATGACCTGTGAAAAACATTTCAAAAACATGGGATGAGCATAAAATTCTCAGTAAGGGATATAAAAATAAAGAAAGGAAACATTAGTACATGTATACATAAGAATCAATGAAATCATACATTACTCATAAAACATAATCACGTTAACATACCTCATGAAATCATAAGATTTATGAATAAATCATAGAAAACATAAGACATAAAGGTAACATGAGGCATTCATAACATTTTTACATAGGTAGTAACTCTCATAGTTGCGTTTGGAATACCCATCACAGTATATTCCCTAAATCTCTTCGGAGAAACCTTAGAATTTAACTCCTTCAAATTACCCAATGCATTGGTGAGCTATATCAGGCTCACCCGCCCTTAGTTTATCATGGAACCACCCGTCTTAATAAAAAATTCCCAATAACCATAACATAATCATATCACATAAAACATGCATAAAGGAAACATAACATTTTCACATTTCAATCACAAGATATCAATAACACATTGATATAATAAAAACATTATCAAAACCATTTTCAATACCAGAATAAAAGAAAAGTAAAACATGGTATTTATTTTTCATTTAAAAATGTAATGGCTTGTAAGGGAATCCAATACTCAAATAATGGTCATGGTGGTGGAGAAGTCATTGTCGCCGCATATGTACGACAAAACAACATTCCCTTTTGTCATTTAGTAAAACACTTCGTATAAAAAAGATTCCTTTTGAATAAATGTAAAGTCAAATAGTTTTATAAACCATATAAAAAAAAGTTCTGTATAAAACAAAATATGCCTCAATGAAAGGAGATGGAGACGAAGTGCCTTACCTCGTGTCCGACTTGACTCGATCGTTATTTAACCTCCGGAATAATAAACATGAGTTAATTTCTAATTGATTAAGAACCTTTTTCAAGTTAATTATTCTTTTTATATCACTTATTACCTTTTCATGAACATTATGTAATTATTTAAGTTAATAATGGTCGTTTTGTCGACCCTGGGCACTTGAGTCAAAAATAAACTTCTTGTAATCACAATTTGTTCATGTGGTAAAATATTCGTTATATCCAGAACTATCTTCATGATTTAGATATCATATATATCATATATATCCATTATATACATTCATTATATAATAATACATAACATTCAGAGGTATGAAATGAAATGCACAGTTCATGGAGATGGTAAGCCGTACGTACGAATGAACGCTACTTCCATTTCTATTTCCTATTTAATGGAATGAAATCATAATGATATAAATGTATATTATAATTCTAGTATAACATCAAATATAATATCATCAACTCCATCCTTTATATGTCCCACATACTTCATTAACGAATCAAATCACTTTGAGGGGGTGGTAGTCCGCACTTCCTAAAATGAAGATATCACGTTTACCCATAACGGAAACCATAATGGTTTGACATAATTGAAAAATAAAGATGATTAAGGAAAACATAAACATATTATATATCATATATAAATATAGTTAAATCTTAATGCCCACCTTTAAAGGTGTTAGAAGAATATTGAACAATCATCTTTTCGTGAGGCAGAAATTCACCATCCAGAGAAACAGTATGTCCTTTAACCATTAGATATAGGTGTGTGTATGTGTAGCTCGAATAAATCTTATAAAAACATCCTATTATATTGAAAATAATGGTGTTTTTACATAATAAATTAATAAAAAGAGTTTAGGGGTTTGGATAAGAAAAATAAAACAATTTAACATTAGAGAAGTCTTTACCTTTAAATCAGGTAACTCCACTTGGTTTGAACCAAAAGGGTTTCTTGAAGATCTTTCTGCCTAAGGTAAGGATACTAGGATGAAGATACATATGTGGAGATATGAAATAAACATATTTTGGCCGAGCCAAAGGATTGAGATGTGTGGGTAAGGAGGTAGAGGTGGGGCCCTTTTATAAGAGGAGAGGAGGGGCACTCTTGGAAAGTTATAAAATGTTAATTTATATTAAAAAGAGTCTCGAGATTTTAAAGGTCCCACATTGATATATTTCTATGTTAAGGTGATAAGGGTTAGAAATATGCTCATCCTATAGGTCTTTTACAAGTGTAAGTATTATATTTTACATTATCTTTTTCATTTTATTTAAATCGTTCATTAATGAGGTAATCAATGCATCATCATGGTCTCATAAAAATTTTAATTTATTTAATTTCTAAAAACTATAAAAAAATACTATGATGTAGGAAATTTTTTTATATTTCCAATGAATATTTATAGTTTAATATATCATTTACACAGACAAAACTAAAAATGTTTTACTTGGGTGATACATTCTTTAGTGATATTCTCCATTATTTAATAAAATGATAAAGTGTCACTTTCCCCCAAAAGTGATTCAATGGGGACCAAAGTTTGGGACAAGGCATCCCATGGTCGGCCATGACACAAAAAGTAGAATTAGGACACATTTTGGGGTCATTTGTTATTATTATGATATTATTTTATTGTCCTTAACTACCCGATTACCAACTAATCAAGATAATTAAAGATAATTACCGACGTTACTATTCATAATGTCCAAAAACAAGTCTTAATTACATAATTTAGACCTTATGATTCAAAATATGGAATCAATTTTACCAAATTCCAAACACATAAATTGAAATAATTAATTTAAAAAATAATTTCTGTTGCCAAATCAAATAGCGGGTTTTTTTAAACAATATCTGTGAAAAGTATGGAACTTGTTTTTGCCCAATTCCAAAGTAAAATTACTTATAAAGACCAAAATTGGATTAAATGGTAAAAATATATTCTAATTAAACTTTAAGACAAATTAAAAAAAGCGTATAACCATATAATTAAATTAGATGAAAAAGCAGTTTTGATGTAAAATGCAGTATTTTTCACTATTCATTAAAAAAATGAACATTGTCAATAAAATACAAAAAATATATCCAAAGTAAATTTCAATGTCCCAATCATAAATAATAAGTTTATTTTTACAAATTTATCTTATAATATTGTCGAAATATATATTTATAAATGGTTCGACATCAAAAGGCGGTAAAACATTCTTTTAAAAATATTAGATAATTCAATGCTTAAGATTTGATTTAATCTCATTTTATGCCTCTTAAAACACTATATAATTCATAAAAAGACATAGATATAAATACATATTATTCATTACTTACTTGGGATGTTACATCCTTCCCCCTTTAGAAAATTATTTCCCTGCAATTTATTTACTTATTGAATAAGTTGGGGTATTTATCCCTCATTACATTTTCAGATTCCCATGTCGCATTTTCAATCATGTGGGTTTTCCACAAAACCATTACTTGATGAATCACCTTATTCCGAAATAATTTCTCCCTGTGGTCAAGAATCTGAACTGGTTGTTCCTCATAAGATAGATTCTCTTTCAACTGAACTACCTCTGGACTCAAAACATTAGATGGATCTGGAATGTACTTCCTTAGCATTGAAACTTGAAAAAAAAATTGTGTACCTGAGATAAACTAGGAGGTAAAGCCACTAGGTATGAAACTGATCAAACTCTCTCTAGAATTTCATATGGTCCAATGAACCTTGGAATCAACTTTCCTTTTTTACCAAATCGCATCACACTTATCCATGGTGAAAATTTTAGAAAAACATGATCACCTACCTCAAAAGAAAGATCCTTCCTCCTGTTGTCTGCATAAATTTTCTGCCTTCTCTGAGCTGTTATCATGTGTTTCTATATTAGCAAATATTTTTCTACGAACTCTTCTACCAATTCTGGTCCCATCAACTTTCTTTCACCCACTTCATCCCAAAAAACTGGAGTTCGACACAGCTTCCCATATAATGCCTCAAATGGTGCCATCTGTATACTAGATTGAAAACTGTTATTATAAAAAAAACTCATCCAAAGAAAGATGTTGGTCCTAAATTTCCAGATACTCCATCGAATAAGCACGTAACATATCCTCCAAAGTCTGAATCGTTCATTCTGACTGCCCATCTGATTGAAGATGAAAAGATGTACAAAAATTTAATTCAGTACCCAATTAATTCTGAAGGCCTTTCCAAAAGTTGGATGTGAACCTGGGATCACGATCAGATTCAATGGAGAGAGGAACTCCATGTAACCTGACTATCTCTTTAAGAAACAAACGGGAAATTTGATCTAGGGAAACAGTATCTCGTATAGCAAGGAAGTGAGCAGATTTAGTCGAGCGATCAACAATAACCCAGATTGCATTATTGCTACGAGGTGTCTTTGGCAATCCCACAACGATGTCCATGGATATATTCTCCCATTTCCACTCTAGCACTGGTAACGGTTGAAGCATCCCTTTCGGTAACTTTCACTCTCCTTTTAACATGTTGACAGGTCAAACACTTCACAGTAAAATCAGCAATATCTCATTTCATTCCATCCCACCAGTAATACTCCCAAAGATCTCTATACATCTTAGTACATCCTGGATGAACTGAAAACGGAGAACTATGAGATTCACATAAAAACTCTCTCATCAAGTGTGAATCACAAGGCACACACAATCTCTTACCAAATCTCAAAATATAATCATTATCAATGTTGAATTCAGGCAACATACCCTTCTAAAACAGCTCTACCTTTTTCCACAACTCACTGTATTTCTTCTGTGCTTGCTTAATTCTTTCTAATAGAGAAAATTTCACTGATACCTGAAACAAAATACAAGAACATTTTGCACCAACAACTTTAATTCCAATGTTCATCAAATCCTTAACCAAAGGATAACGTTACAAACTCATCATTGTTAATGAAGCATTACTTTTTCGACTCAAAGTATCAACCACATTATTTGAATTTCCCAGATGGTAATGAATTGTACAATCATAATCCTTGATTAATTCCAGCCATCTCCTCTGTCTCACGTTCATTTCGTTCTTAGTGAATATATACTTTAAACTTTTCTGATCAATATATATTTCACACTTTACACCATAAAAATGATACCTCCAAATTTTCATAGCAAAAACAACAGCATCTAAATCCAAATCATGTGTAGGGTAATTTACCTCATGAGTTTTCAACTGGCGTGAAGTATAAGAAATTACCCGATCATTCTGCATTAGGAAGCAACCATGTCCTTTCAATGAAGCATCACTGTAGATAACAAACTCACTATTCCTGGAAGGTAGTGCCAAAACTGGAGCATTCACCAATCTTCTTTTCAATTCCTAAAAACAATCATCACATTCTTTTGTCCAGATAGACTTAACACCCTTCCGAGTTAGCTTAGTCATTGGACTAGATAACCCTGAAAAAACTATAACAAACCTTCAGTAATTGCCTTCCAAACCATGAAAACTACGAATCTCAGTTACATTTCTGGGTCTTGGCCATTCTTCAACAACCTTTTTTATTGCAGGATCAACAGTTATTCCATCTTCAGAAACAATATTACCAAGGAAAGAATTTTGTTACAACCAAAACTCACACTTGCTGAATTTCCCATACAATTTATTTTCTTTTAAGGTTTTCAAAATTACCCTTAAATGAATTTCCTTTTCCTCATTACTTTTAGAAAACACCAAAATATCATCAACGAAAACAACCACAAACTTATCCCAGAACTCATTAAAAATTCTATTCATATGTTCCATGAATACAGCAGATGCATTGGTTAGCCCAAAAGGCATAACTACAAATTCATAATGGCCATATCTTGTATGAGATGCGGTATTTGGAATATCTGCTTCCTTTACCTTAAAATGATGGTACCCTGATCTCATGTCAATCTTTGAAAAATACTGAGCTCTTTGGAGATAAACAAATAAATCATTGATATGAGGAAAAGGATATTTGTTATTAATAGTGATGTTATTCAAGGCTCTATAATCAATGAAAAGTCTCATAGAACCATCTTTCTTTTTATCAAATAAGACAGGATCACCCCATGGTGATGTGCTAGGTCAAATGAAACCTTTCTCTAATAAATGTTGTAATTGCTCCTTCAACTCTAAAAGTTCAATTTGATCCATTCAAAAAGGGGGTTTTGAAATTGTCATAACATCAGGAACTAAGTCAACAGTAAATTCAACTTCCTTATCTGGTATTATTCCATGCAACTCATCTGGAAAAACATCAGGATACTCATTTACCACTGGAACATAATGAATCTAAACAGTTTCTTTGTTTTCAACAATATGGTCAAGTTAACATTCATTTCCATATTTTACAAGATTCGTAGCCTCTAGATATGTTATCAATAGTAAGGGTTCATTCTTGTACAAAAACTAAAAGTCATTCTGAAAAGAAACTTCTTTAGCACTACAATAAATCATAGCATGGTAAATAGAGAGCCAATCCATACCCAGGATAACATCAAACTCTACTAGAGGTAAAATAATAAGTTTTTCAAGTAGGTTCTTTCCATGGATAAGGATAAAAAGATTCTAATAAATTCTTTTTGCCTCAACATTTCCCCCATGTGTTTTTACCAAAAGATCAAGAGTAATTTCTTAAGATGGTATTCCCAATTAATTAGAAATGTTTTTAGAGATGAAATAATGTGTCAACCCCAAATCAAACAACACATTAGCATAATCTGAGAAAACAAACAAAGTACCTGATACCACTTCATTTGATGGCCCAACATCTGCTGAAGTAGTTCCAAAGTATTTCACCACACCTTTCTGATTGTAGTCTAACTACTTCCCATCATTTGAGCTCTTTGTCGAACACTCATTTTCATAATGACCGATCTCATTACACATGAAACATTTCACTAACTGTAAATCAAATTTGGTCTTACCAACACCCTGATCATTTTTAGTGCAATCACGAGACTTATGTCCCATCTTACCACATCGGTAGCACTTTCTAGAATTCAGAAGACATTCTCCAGCATGCCTTTTACCACATTTATCACAAACTGAAAAAATAGTTTTCTTACCATTAAACCTTTTTGAAGAATTCTTCCCTTTCTCTTGTCACCTCGGTATCTTCTTCTGTTGGTTGTTATAGAACACTTGATCATCAGAAAACTCCTTTTCCACCTTCACATCACATCGAAAAATCTTTTCATAACTCTTAAAATCACTATAATCTAAAGCCCTTAGATATTTTGGATATAATCCTGAGTAAAAACGATTGATTTTACTATCAAGGTTTGAATAAAATTTGGAGCATACCTTGCCAATCAATTGAACCACTATTTATAAGCATCCAATGAGTAGTCCTCTTCCCCCAATTCCAAGAATTGTTTTCCATCATAAGTCGAACAGCCTTAGGAAAATACTTCTCATGAAACAAACCTTTGAATTCATTCCAGTCAAGAGCATCAATCTCAACAGCGTCCCTGATATTTTTAACCATCGACCACCACTGATCTGATTCACCCTCCAAACGATAAATAGAAAGACTAACCTTTTGATTGTCTAAACACCCCATGACATCGAAAATCTTTTCCATTGCTTTAATCCACCCTTTAGCTAGCACAGGGTCAGATGATCATCTGAATGATGGGGGATGTTGCCTCATGAAATGTTCCACCACTGACATGTTCCTCTACGGTTGATCTGGCTGATCTTGCGCATGGATACCACCACCATTTATCGCTTGAGTCAACTGCGCCATTACGGCAACAAATTGTTCTGTTCCAATTCCGACCATCTCCAGATGCTGATTCGGAAGGTCATTTCCTTCTATATTCCTTCCTAGCAATGCTTCATTGTTTCCTCTGTGAAAAACCATTCTGAACAAACATTTCTTAGATGAAGCAACATGGTAATATTCAAATGCTATATCATTTCAGTTTGAGCATAAAAAAATATTTTTGGATAATCATTTATTATAATTCTAACTCCTAAAGATATCTAAACCAACCTTTGATACCAACTATAAGGCCCCAGCCTTAAAAATTACATAATCTAGAGATATTTCAATAATGCACATTGAGGATCTTTTCAGGTTTAGAGTTTTAGAGAATTATATCATAAATCATGCATTACATTCCACATTTAAACAAAGTGGTTATATAAAAGATAGTATTCATTTTTTCCATCAACAGAAAAAATATTTAAAATAACACGTGCATTCTTTCTTGACACTTACCTGACACTATCATCATATCATGTACCTTTCCCTTGAACTGTGAGGAACATTTAAAAAACATGGGATGAGCATAAAAAGCTCAGTAAGGGATATAAAAATACGGAAATGAAACATTAGTACATGTATAAATAAGAATCAATGAAATCATACATTACTCATAAAACATAAGAACGTTAACATACCTCATGAAATAATAAGATTTATGAATAACTCATAGAAAACATAAGACATAAAGGTAACTTGTGGCATTCATAACATTCTTACATAGGGAGTAACCCTCATGGTTACGTTTTGAATACCCATCACAGTATATTCCTTAAATATCTTCGGAGAAACCATAGCTTTTAACTCCTTCGTGTTACCCAATGCATTGGAGAGCTGTATCGGACTCACAAGATATTAGTTTATCATGGAACCACCTGTCTTCATAAACAATTCCCAAGAACCATAACATAATTGTATCAAATAAAACATGCATAAATGAAACATAACATTTCCATATTTCAATCACAAGATATCAATAACACATTGATATAATAAAAACATTATCAAAACAATTTTCAATACCAGAATAAAAGAAAAGTAAAACATGGTATTTATTTTTCATTTAAAAATGTTATGGCTTGTAGAGGAAGCCAAAACTCAAATAATGGCCACGGTGGCATAGAAGTCGTTGTCGCCGCATATGTACGACAAAACAACATTCCCTTTTGTCCTTTAGTAAAACGCATCATATAAAATAGATTCATTTTGAATAAATGTAAATGTAAAAGGGGTTTATACACCATATAAAAGAAAGTTGTGTATAAAACAAAATATGCCTCAATGAAAGGATATTGAGATGAATTCCCTTACCTTGTGTCCGACTTGACTCGATCGTTCTTTAACCTCCTGAATAATAAACATGAGTTAATTTCTAATTTCTTAAGAACCATTTTCATCTCATTATTCCTTTTTTATCACTTATTACAATGTCATGAACATTACTTAATTATTTATGTTAATAATGGTCGTTTTGTCGACCATGGGCACTTGAGTCAAAAATAAACTTCTTATAATCACAAGTTGTTCATGTGGTAAAATATCTATTATATCCAGAACTATCTTCATGATTTAGATATCATATGTATCATATATGTCCAGTATATACATGCATTTATAATATTACATAACATTTAGAGATAAGAAATGAACTGCACCGTTCATGGAGACGGTAAGCCGTACGTATGCATGAACGCTACTTCCATTTCTATTTCCTATTTAATGGAATGGAATCATAATGATATAAACGGTTATTATAATTCTAGTATAATATCATATATAATATCATTAACTTCATCCTTTATATGTCCCACATATGGCATTAACGAATCAATTCACTTTGTGGGGGCGGTAGTCTGCACTTCCTAAAATGAAGATATCACGTTTACCCATAATGGAAACAATAATGGTACGATGTAAATGAAAAATAAAGAAGATTAAGGAAAACATAAACATATTATATATCATAAATAAATATAGATTCATCTTAATGGCCACCTTTGAAGGTGTTAGAAGAATATTAAACAATCATCGTTTCATGAGGCAGAAATTCGTCATCCACAGAAACAGTATGTCCTTTAACCATTAGATATGGGTGTGTGTATGTGTAGATCGAATAACTCTTATAACAACATCCTAGTATATTGAACATAATTTTGTTGTTACAAATGAAATTAATAAAAATATTATAGCGGGTTGGAGAAGCAAAATAAAACAATAGAACATTAGAGAAGTCTTTACCTTTAAATCGGTTAACTCTTCTTGGTTTGACCCAAAAGGGTTTTTTGAAGACCTTTCTGCCTTAGGATAGTCATCTAGGATGAAGATAGGGATGTGGAGAGATGAAATGAGCAGATTTTGGCCGATCCAAAGGCTTGAGATGTGTGGTTAAGGTGGTAGAGGTTGGGGCCTTTTATAAGAGGAGAGGAGGGGCACTCTTGGAAAGTTATAAAATGTTACTTTGTATTAAAAAGAGGTTCGGATTTTAAAGGTCCCACATTGATATATTTCTAGGTTAAGGTGATAAGGGTTCGAAATGTACTCATCAAATAGGTGTTTGAAAAGTTTATGTCTTAGATTTTATATTATCTTTTTCATTTTATTTAAGTCGTTCATTAATGAGGTAATTGATGCATCATCATGGTGTCATAAAAATTTTAATTTATTTAATTTATAAAAATTATAAAACATATACTATGATATAGGAAATTTCTTTTGCTTTCCAATGAATATTTATAGTTTAGGATTTCATTTACACAGACAAAACTACAAATGTGTTACTCGGGTGACATATTCTTTAGTGATATTCTCCTTTCTTTAAAAATAAAATGAAAAAGTGTCAGTTTCCCCCAAAAGTGATTCCATGGGGCCCAAAGTTTGGCACAAGGCATCCCATGGTCGGCCATGACACAAAAAATGGCAATAGGACACATGTTGGGGTCATTTGTTATTATTATGATATTATTTTATTATCATTAACTACCTGATTACTAATGAATCAAGATAATTAAAGATAATTACCGTCATTAGTATTCATAATGTCCAAAAACAAAAGCGTATTAATTACATAATGTGGAGCTTATGATTACAGACATGGAATAAATTTTACCAAATTACAAACACAAAAATTCCTATAATTAATTTAAAAAACAATTTTTGTTGTCATAACCAATACCGGGTTTTTTTAAACTATATCTATGAAAAGTTTGGCACTTGTTTATGCCCAATTCCAAAGTGAAATTACTTCTAAAGGCCAAAATTGGACTAAATGGTAAAAATATAATCTAATTACACTTTAAGACCAATTAAAAAGGTAATCTATACATAAAATTAAATGAGATGAAAAAGCAGTTTTGATGTAAACTGCAGTATTTTTCACTATTCATTAAAAAATGAACAATGTCAGAAAAATTCCAAAATTTATCAAAAGTAAATTTCAATGTCCCAAAAATAAATAAAAAGTTTATTTTCACTAATAGATCTTATAAAATTTTCAAAATATAGATTTAAAAATGGTTCTCCATCAAAAGGCGGTAAAACCTTCTTTTAAAAATATTAGATAATTCTATGCTTAAGATTTGATTTTTTTCTCATTTTAAGCCTCTTAAAACACTATCTAATTCATAAATAGACATAGATATGAAACAAATATTATTCATTACTTACTTGGGATGTTACACTACGTGTATTTGTTTTGTGTTCCATTGCATATGGAATTGTGATTTAGATTGAATAATACTCAAGTTGATCCTAAAAGTTGGGTGTATGAGGTTTCACAACCCGACACAATCCTAATTCCCTTAATGATGGGTTTGGAAACCCCTATAATGGGGAATTTATAGTGTCTAAAATATTTTACAAAATTCCATGGTGGTGCATTGAGGATGGATGTTTGAGGTTAGAAAAACAGAAATAGCCCTAGAATCCTTAAGGGTGGGTTTTGAATCCCCTGTAGAGGATAAATAATAGTTTCTAGATAGAAAATAATGACATACACATGTCGATCATTGTGGGTGGGAGTAACATGTTCTGGTGGCTGGTTACCCATGTTAACGAAGTCCTACAATATATAAATAAGGATTTGGATAACCCTATATTATGGAAAGACTATCGGTATACTCATAGATACGGGTAATGGATTCATACTAACATGGTCATGGTTGATTAAAAGGGTATGTTGAACGAGCATTAACCAGGTGGGTAATTTGTACATAATTAAATAACTCTATTAGTGTTGGGTGATCTATGAGGCCTTGATGGAGATACATTGGTTTCAGAAATACTTTTACTCAATGATTCGATCCATGTGGTCTAAGGTTCAAGAAGGATTGGACAACCTATGATGATTGTACACATGTATTTATATTGTGAATCTATTTTTGTTATGATTTACACTCTTATATGTATTGTGCAAATTTGGTAAGGTCGCATTAATGGTGTCCTCTTGAGCCTTGTACTCACACCAAACTCAAGAAATTTTGTTTTCATGAATATTTCATTACCAAATATATAATGGATGGAAATGGACTAATGGTGGATGGTTGTCAGATGGAACAAGGAACTAGGGAAGATCGAGTAAGAAACTAGAGTACACCACATATGTTTGATTTATTATTTTTCTAGTACATTCCCTCTATATTTAATCTTTATGGGATATAATGTATGAGTATTTTTCATGATATTATTTATGTATCATAGAAACCCATAATACACATTGATGATCATCGCTGATGGAAATGTAAATTTATTTAATTTTTTGGGTTTTTATATTATAAATCTTCTAGATAATATTTTTAAAAAACATGAATTAATTATAATTAATTTTACCTCTATTATAAAACAACAATGTATTCCTATTATGAATGATTATTATATTCAATATAGGAATTTTTAAATTATAAGGTACATTACATGATATTAACAATTATTCTATGTTTATTCCTTTATCAATAAATTTAATATATTATCATATATTGGAACCCAACATATCATTAAATTTCCCCTCTATATGATCTCTTAAATGAGATGAAGTATTCATAGATCATATTTAGAATGTTATTAATACTGGGGATTCCATACATGAGTATTGGCTCTATTATATCAATAATAAAAGCATTTTCACCTTCATATAAATGAACCAAGACAACTATTCTAATTTAATTAATTATAAAATGATTTAATTTTAATTCATTTGATATTTTGATGTCTGTTTCCTGAAATGTTTACCCCTATAATATGGAAAATTTCTATATTTTCCAATTGATTTTTCAATATTAGAGAGAAAATTCAAAATAAGTTTTATAGATCATTTCATAATTGCTGGTATAGATTATCTCATTAATAAAATCCCTAACATTGAGCTTATAATCACATATAATGTCCTAAAAATCGTTACATTATCTCACATATTTAAGAATATTATTCATATCAATTAATTGAATCTTAGTTTCATTAGATTGATATCTTATTATTATTCTCAAAGGATAAGTTCCATCTAGTTAACAGTTTGAATATATATATATATATATTCTATATCCTGTAGTGTATGAACATGGATAATTACTCATCATTACTATCAATTTATATTAATATTTAATTCCTTTAGGGATTATTTCATACAACCATATTGAAAAAAATCATTGAGTTATCACATCAAATCCAAATATTCATTTTATAAATTGATATATTTTGAACTGATGTAAAAAATCAATTTGATATATTGTTATATATCTCAATACCTACTATAGTGTCTAAATCAATTATATTTTATTATCAAGAATAATATTCCCAGGAAAACCATAAAAATATAACGATCAGGAATAATATTCAATTGATAGGATGTGGTTGGAAAACAAAACCATAAATATCCCACAACAACCATTAAAATAGGTATATAAAACAAATTTTTGAATATATATGTGAATCCAAACTTGTGGATTTCATAATATAACTAGATATACCTACACTAAGATGAAATCATAATTCAATAAATGGTTTATTGTAACTCCATGATTATTACAAAGTCCATTGGTATAAAAAAATATTCATGTTTTATAATATCAATCCAAAAAAATATATATAAAATAAAATTTTCATAAACTAATTTGATATATATAATAAAAGAAGATTAAAATTAGAGAATATAATATTCTAATGGATTTTATAATAAAAAAATTATGAAAATTTATATTCATATTAAATGAAAATAATTTTTATTCTCTTTTATGTGTGTTGGATTTGTATGTGTGCACACTATAATTCATGTAAATTTTATTATAATTTTTTAACATTATCATTCTAACACATCTCGTGTATCATCTAATTAAAAAAACTATATATATATATATATATTCCACAATAGATCTCTTGGATTCTAACCATTTTTCAGAAATTGTACCCTCTATAAACACTTATTTTGCATGACTTTATAATCTATAACTATATAATAATCACTGGTTTGCATTGAAAATTATTATATATAAGGCTCTTTATGATTCCAACTATACCATTGAAGTTCTTTTGAAACAATATTTTTTCATTCATTCACAAAAATACTATTATACATGATTACATTTGATCGTAGAAAAATTCATTTTTTATCCTGGACATCGTTTTAAATTATTATCTTTAATCTAAAACCTTATTTCATATTTTCATTCACTAGGAAGTAATTATATCATAACTTAAAAAGAATATTCTATATAGGGTACTAGAAATATACCACTGTGTTTATTAGGATAATAAAAAATAATATTTTGAAATAAAATATAATATTCGATAGAATATAGATATTACATATATTATTCAAAGGCCCAAAGTTTATTCAAATTAAAACTGGGACATATATGATTCTGTATCTTACTGAGACTACTTTTTACTGAATTATATAATTTTTTTTATCTAATTATATAATTGTTTCAAAATCATATGTGAAGAATGATATAATAAGTTACCATGGATTCATTACAGATTGAATTATATACCAAAATTTATGATTTCTCCTCTTATCCCAATATTATATTTTAGTATTTATAGAGGAGTGACATATGAATAACTTCCACAATCATTCATATTGTCAATATATTACAAGATAACATATTAAAACCCATTATTTATATGATGAGTCATAAAATGTTTCCCTATGATTATGAACATAAATTTTAGACACATATTAATTATCAAATTTTTAATACTCACGTGTCATCATAAACACATACCTATAAAGATTTAAATTAATAGTAATGATTATTTATTACCAATACTAACATGATTCATGTATATTTTTTGGTTTATATTAATCAATATGGATAATATTATGTTGTAAAATATAATAATAATCATTTATACTAAATGTTAATGAAGTTATTGTTCATAAGAAAAATGATTCACAAGTGATAACTAATTAATAAAGAAATGATTTATAAAATACAACTACATAAAGAACATAAGTATAGTTGTTGTTTTTTTACCAAATCATAAAATACCATATATTGTTTTATTACAATAAACTATAAACTATTTATGTTGAAATTTTTAGCGAGAAATATTCATGTCTACACTATGCACCATTTTTTATATAGTCATTGAAAAAAATCATTTCATTCATGTCCATTTAATAACAATATTCTTATTTTTTAAAAAAATTAACTTTTATAGATAAATATATATTGATACAAAATTTCCATTTATTAGTGAAAATAGTAATATTTATTTATTATAGAACATATAAATATTGTAGTCAAATATCCTCAATGTGATCCTTTTTTATAGTTACCCCATTTCTACTAGATAGTACTATATTTCGTATTATTAAATTCATTTACATTTTTATGTAGCTTTTTATTTAAAAAATTATTGATGGAGTCATGGAATCAAAGACTCATGTGTCATGATTATTCAATTCTATTTATATAAAACCACAAGGTATAATCTAAAAAGGAGTCTATTATTAAAAATATCTAAACATTAAATACATATCTAGAATAATTTTATAGCTCATACCGATAAATGACCTAAATTTGATATTCCTGATCAATGATATGAAAAAAATGCTGAAATATTAATGGGCTTCTATGGTTGTTCAAAATTTTTCATTTGGGGGGTTTAATTAATTTACACTTGCCAATTTTTTGACATCATATATCATTTTAATTAGTAATCTAATATATATTTTTTACTATATAATTCATAAAATATAATGTTCTTCTCAAAGTGTATTTATACATGTACCTCATTATTAAAAAATTTAACACATGATTTGGTGATACTTGAGTATAAATCTATTTCCCAAAATAAATCTCATAGAAAAACAAAATAAAATTTATTTATAATTATATGTCATATTTTTTCGACTATTTTAAATGAAAATATCTTTATGAAATTTGGTGACATAGCTATTAGGTTTAACCATACCCACTATTCCTTATAAATATATATGCATATGTCCCTTGATTTAGAATAAAACTAACATATTAGATTATTATGGTATAAAAAATGATTCATTTTAAATTATATCATGTAATGAGCCTTTATGAGATTTCCATGTTCACACCTTTTAATATTCATCCTTATGATTTTAAATTATGTACTATTGAATCTGATTCACACTTAATTATATTATTTTTTCTTCATATATGCATTCATGTGTGTGGTGATTTTATTTATGAATATAAATCAATATATTAAACATATTTCCAAAAACCCTATTAACATATAACTCAATAAAAAATTGGTATGTCATAATATTAAAAAATCCTAGAATGTTTTATATCAATGGAGATAAAAATTGATTTTTATTGATAATGAGCATGAAACCACTTCATATGAAATGATTGAATCATTTGATCCTTGATTTCATCAAGGTTATTCATGTTGCGACAAGTATAAAAATATCATAATGGTGTGACCCAATATCTCCTTACTCATAGATCAATACCATATAAATTTTAAATTGTAATTGAATTCAATAAAACAATATATATGTATTCTACAATAACATATAAATTTAATCCCATAAGTGATGAAATTTTTTAAAATGATGTAAATGGAATATTAGTATTTTTTTCAATCTTGTATTTAATAATATAACAATTTTATAAGAATAACCATATCTAATAAATTAAATCATGTATATTAATCACATCAGATAAAGAATTGGTAGATATGACTAATTAAGTTGGAAACCAAATAAATAAGATAAAAATTACATTATTTTCCAAAGTAACATACATTGAGTTAAATATTTCATGCTATGTATATAAATAATAATACTTCATTTCTAATACCTAATATTTATATAACAAAAAAATGTTATAAAGAATAAATATTTCACATAAAATAATATAATTTATCATTTTTCAATAATACTATTTATGATATATATCATACCATTTTTCATGATTCAACACACCAAGTATGATAGGAATTATAGTTATTTCCTATCATATAATGTGATTGAGACAATTTTTTAGTAACATCATATGAATGAACTATATCACAACAAATAATTTTTCTTATAAATCTTTTACTATATGAAAGTACATTTTTCAGACATATTAAAGACCTTCAAAAAAGGATAACTCATATTCTAGATTTGAAAATTATGTGAAATATTTTTTTTGATGAATAATATTTAATGAGTCATTTATCTACTCCATAAAACATATAAAAAAATTGTGTCATTTAATATTTTATTTGAAATTATATATAATGTTATAGATATTAATGAGTAATACTGTAAAACATTATATCCTAAATAATAAAATTGTAAATTACATATTTGAAAAAAAATTCATTAAAAATTAATGTTAATAATGTTTCAATCAATTGATTAATTTTTCTATAATAAAATTTTTCATTTTTTTAGTCAACTACATACTCATAAATGGTTGATGAAATAATACTAACATAAAATAAATCATTATAGAACAAATATACATTATAAATAATAGAAAATTAACCTATACACTTAATTTACTATGATATTGATTTTCATGGGATATGTACAATAATGATTACCAAGAGACAACACTTAGGTAATTACCTCCATATGTAGCACATGATATGCTATAATCCCTAAATGATATGTGAGGATCCATTATTACCAAAAACAATTTCCAATTTCATCTATATAAAGATGGATAATATAAAAGGAATAATAATACCTTAGAAAATCATAATATTATAAACCTATAGAAAAATGGGAATTATTGAAACCATAATAAGATACTTCATTATTCAATAAAGATTATTAATTTCCACTACCGATTCTTTGTATCTTCTATACCAAACTCACAACATATAATCTTTTGAAATTTATGAATATTGAATCTTTACTCTATCATCATATAATAATCAATATAAAAATGAATCATCACATTAACTTATAACTAAATAGGAAACATTTGAGACATTGAATGCATCACAATTTTATAATTCTTTTGAACTATCCCTGTTGTATTATACTATATAGGATATATAAAATTATTTCCAAAAATGGTCATCTGATACAATTATTATCATATGTATATTAGATGATGTAAAATAATGGTGAATTAATATATAAAAATCACCAAATTTTGTGCATTTCAATACTAATAAACATTAACAAATTCTATTTCACACCTACTTGATAACTTTTTAATTTATATAAATGTATTTAAATATTTTACATAGTTATTTATTTATTGACATATGAACCATGAAAAATTGTATCATTGAAAATTATAGGTGCCTCATGTCCAGAAATTAAAATATCATTTTTGAAATATTATAATACCAAATTCCTCAAATCTATTTTTTATTTTAATACCCAGGAAACATTTTATAATCAAAACAATCTGTCACGATAATTTTTGTTTAAAATAACCACTGGTAAATTAATTTTTCTTGATAATGACTATAACCATGAACTCCAAGTGCTTATTTTAATCTCATAAACATGTATGATTTCCATGAACCATTATTAATTTATTCTTAATTGATTAATTTATTATTATTTTTATTAATAAATTTATTCAATTTAAATGAATACCCCCATTTTAAAAAAAATTATACATATGGAACTTTTTAAATCAATCTTGGAAAAATGATAAAACTTATATAATTTATTTTAATAAATTCAGAATAAAAATATATTTCTTCATATTAAATAAAATCCATTGGATATATCCTTAAAATCATGTCATACTATACTACTGAAAAAGTCTTAATTTTTAATTATAATGTCTTGAAAATAACGTTTTTCAAAATTAATGACAGCAAATTGAATGTCTGTAAATAATACCAGATTTTATATTTATATGTCAAATAATATTCATAAATAATTTATTTTCCCAAGGATGAATAAATAATTATATTTTTAAAAATATTAACATAAAATTATATAACATTTTTTATTTTTTAAAATTTCGGATTTTTATTTATTTACAGAAGGTACTTTCTATATATCATCTAATAGTTATCATATTTATTTATAATATTACTAAGAGAATATAAATTACCCGGGGAGGAATTATTTTATTTTTTCCTTTTCCATCACAAAAAATAATGTAATAATTATTTCCATATTTTATATAATAATACATATACCTCAATATATCATCAAATTTAGTTAGTCATTCAAATCTAATTTATATAATTATTATTTATACTTCTAAAAACCTGTCACCACATATCAATAACATAATTAGAATAATTTTAAATTATATTTATATTATTATAAATTAATGTATCATATAAAATCCAATATTATGATAACATAAATAATTCATAATTTTTATATATTTTTATGTAATATAAATATTACTATAATAAACATTCTGATATTTTAGTTTTGGTTATTCTAAAATCATATATCCATGGGAATAAAATATTCTTCAATGATTAATAATTTATTATTTGGAATATGTTTAATTTTTTAATAATATATTACAAAGTTTTACAAATATATATGATTATTTCATCGATAAATGTTATTCTATTTCTTATATAATATGATTTATTTTATTTTTCTATTTTTTCCCATTTTGTTTCTCAAATGCCTCATTTTTACAAACAATTATCAACATTATGATTGGTATAAATAGCTATTTCTATGAAAAAATGACCTTAATATTATGTTTATAATATTTTTCATGTGTATTTCAATAATTTGTAATGTTGTATAAAACATCAGTGATGTCATATAATTTAATTACTGAACCCTATATACAAAATTCATTAAAAAAAATATTATAGTTTAAAATATAAATATAAATGGATAGAGAAAAAAATAATAAAAATAATAATATTGTGAACATGTTACAAATAATACTACTAGAGTAAAAAATTAAATGGATAGTTTGACATCAAGAAACATCTAACATGTTTATATCCTAAAATAATATACCAATCTCAATTAAATTGTTTAGAATATTGATTTTAAAAAGGGGAGTGGAAATAAAATTATACAATAAAGTAAAAAACCTATGATAAATTTATTCCATAAATTAGTGAAATTGAAAATTTTTATATAATATATTTTCATAAAACTTTTTTTTTCGGAAATATTACAAATACAAATGATAAAAATTTAGTAGATCCCTACAGTGAACAGAATATTAGTTTTCTAAATTTGATTATACAATATTATATTTCATAAAATCATTATGTTTCATAGTAATATAAAAGAAGTAATTTGAAATAAGAACATATACCATTAAATAATGAAACATTCATGATAACCTTAATATTATCATCATACAAATTTTTATTTTTGGTCTCATGTCTTATCAATTCCCATTCATATTCTATTATTCCATGATTGATTAATATAACAATATTTTAGTGTAATTGATCATTACAGAAGATTTTACCTCAAGATATATAAAATACATAAATATTTAGGATAAAATAAAATAAATCATGTTTATTATATAATAAAAATCAACAAAAATAAAATATATTTTCGCAAAAATTATGAAAAACAATAAACATTCCATAATTATGTCATGTTGAGTGTAAGTTTCCAAAAATTACTAGCCTCACCATACCATTTCAAAAACATATCATATTTATGTTACCAAACTACATAATAAAATAATGATTATTCATTATGGTGTAAATAAAGCTTCTATAAAAAATCATTAAATTTAATCTCCTTAGGTTCCCTTGATCATTGCATAAGAGAATGAGTAGCGGTGCGAAGGTTAATCTCTTTCACATTGGAAAAAAACTGGTTGATAATAACAAAACCACTCATAAAATGATGTATATAATATATAATCCTTTTATTATTATTATGTAGAATACAATATAATGTGTGTGTATTATATAACTCCATTTATTTTAACTTCTCTACGTTGGATAAAAACTTCCAATTACATCATGAAGGGAAGCGTCTTAGAAAATAATATTCTCATCATTCTCTAACTTTTTCATATGTATGGACATTTTTCTTTTATTCACCTAATAAATTTTAATTAAAAAACATCACCTATTCATGTTCATATTTTATATATTTAATATAAAATGTAGGCAACTATTTGAAAAATGATTTTTCATAGAGTTATCCATGTATAAATCCATAATTCCATAGTGGTGATAGTTATAACATCAAGGGTTTAGTATTTATTAAAAATCATCATGAGCTTCCATAAATTCATAAATCATTTATTTATGAAACATTTATATTAAACCATAACCTATTTTTTATTATTTTAGGAATTATAAATTTAAAAATATATGAATTTTTTTTTTCTAATTATGATATCAAATTTATCTACACATGAACTTTGTTAATCACATGGAAAAATTTATTGACATCAATCCAAATAGAATATATAATCATAAATGGAAAAAATCCCATTTATAAGGATTATAATAATTGATTCTTAAATTATATTTTGAAAATGATTAATATCAACCATTTTTAGTAAATGAGAATTCATCATTTATTTCCCAAATAAAAAATAATTTTCCACTTCCACATACAACATTTAATCATTTAGTAATATCCAATAAAATAATTATCTAACAATTAACTCAAGATATTTTGATATGAGATATGTAAAATATCTTATATATACTCAATATTCAAAAGAATTTTGGAAACAAAAATCTAAAAATAATAATAATACCATCATAATCACATAGAATTTTCTTACTGATTATATGTATTTTTAGTTTAACACTAGTAGATTATATATTAAAAACATGTAATAATTGTTATAAAATAGTGTTTGAGTTATTATATTAAAATATAGGATATTAAATATAGTTTATTGAGAAAACAATAACCCTTTTCACCCTTGAAAACACATTATCCACTACTTCTTTTTCCCATATGATTAAAATATAAGCATTAAAAACATGGATAATATTTAATATTTTTCTAATAATTTTTCATTACACTATATTAGTCATTTAATATTTATAATTAATAAATTAATCATTTAAAAAAATAAATATATACATTGAATATTATTTTTAGTAACCAATAAATATATTATCCATTTTTTCATTCTATTTTAGAAGATAGTAACAAGATTCAATACACACCAAATTTAAATATAAAAAAAATTATTTAAATAATATTGAAGAATCAAGGGAATGTAGGGTCAAATGTATTATAAATTAGATAAATTATATTTATTTTTTAAAATCAACAATTTTTAGAAAATATCAAATTCATGATATCATAAAATATGAAACTAGTTCAAAATATAAAATTGAAGGACCAAACCATCATAATATTGTTCAAAATCCCCTTTTTATAAAAATATTAGTAGGAATGTTCTAGTTGTGACTCATGGATTGGTAATTGATCAAATTATATAATATTTTAAATAATAAATAAAAAATTTAGATTACATCTTTAGAATATGAATAATATCATTTTACAAATTTTTTTATATAAATATTTCAAAAAAATGAAAGATAATGATGTTTCAACTAAGGATTCCTCCAATATTTTTATTGGATGCTCAATAAGAAATTTTGTATAAATAAACATATTAAAAATACATTGAAAAGACTAATTAATATTTATTACTAATTATATTAATCAATAATATTCATTTATAAAATATATAATATTTTTTTATATTCATTTATATTTTATGAATGTCGTGTCAATTTTTCAATGATAGTATTTTTCATTCATTTGTTATTAGTTACTAATCCATCCAATGAGCCATTACCCGAGTAGTAGAGGCTAATGATTGGATTCTGAGAGACCTAGTTTCAAATACGCATTGAGGTGAGTTTTTTTGGGTTTCTATAGCCGCACTATATAAAATAATCATTGGTAATGTAGAAGATGATACTATTCATATGATTTGGGACGTAGGGACGTAGGGTCATAGGGCTATAGGGCCTTCAATGAATAAGTAGACTTCAATCCATTGGGATATCGTTCTATTGAAAAGACTATGAAGTAATGTTCATAAAATATAAAAGCAGTCCATGATGAGGATTTAGAGAAAAAATAGAAACCACCTGAGCAGAGATAACTACATTGGAAGAATGAGAGGGTATTGCAACTTCCATCCGAACTAGGAACCATGCAACTCTATATGGGGAAATACTATCTAATCATTCAAGCTAGATGGGGAGTTGGAAGCATTAAGATGTCGATGCTGGGAAGGGGTTGTATCATGTGTGTCAGGACTTGGGCCTTTCAGGTCAGGTATTGGGTCATGCATGGGCCTTGTGCCTTGGTCCTACTTCTCATTCCATGGTTCCCCTTAAACTCTTTAAATGTCGATTACCAAAAAAAGATGCCATTTAAGACATTTAGGGTATTAGTTATCAATCATAACTCTAAATTAAGTGTCAAAAGGAAATAAATTTTATTCAAATTTTAATTTTTTTTAATTATGGTTAAATTCCCATGGCAATCTTATAGATTTTAAAAGTAATTTTTTTAAGTATTAAATTTCTTACCATACTTTTTTCATTAAAATTTCCAACAAAAATTAATTACATTAAAGTGAACTATCAATTTATTTTAATTAGTACCAATGATTAAAAATTAAATAATTAATAATTTCTTTCATATAATGATGTTATTTTATTGTTTGTTGACTCTGCACATGCGAAGTTTATTATATCATTATGATGATAATAATACAATATTAGTGTGGTAAAAAATACATATAATGATAAATTTTGTAATTATAAATGAAAAATATATGAAAGTATCATGATTACATAATATTTTTAAAAACCTTTATTTTCAAAATCATTCTAATTTTTATGAAGGATTTATTACTCAAAAATTCAGAATTTGAAACTAAACATGAATGTGTAAATTACAGGAATAAATTAATTAACATTTTTAGTGGAAAACGGAATATAATGTGTGATTTTTCATGAGTGGAAAATGTTACCTTTTATATATGTGTTTGAATGTTTTATTAGTAGTCAATTAATCATCAACTTCCATAGAAGTTCTGATTATGATTTATGGATTACCATATGTGGAAATAAATTATTAGTGTTTGTAATACCTCATTAATGTAATTTTATTCAATATTTTATGATGTGATTGTATCTTTTATACATAACACTTTATCGTTTTTTACTATTTCAACCCAAATTATCAACTAATCCAACAAAATTGTTCCATATATCTATATTTTTAGATTTCTCTTCAATAATGATTAATTTTTTTGATTCATAATGTTTCACTCATTGAAACTATTTTATAAATATATGAATTTTATCTTTTATATAAGAAAAAATTTTCATGTATAATTTTTTTAAATGAATGATAATATTCATGTCTTTATTATTTATCAGATGTATAGTTTATATAAAAATTTCAATGAAAATATTATATAAAAAATTCATAGAATAATTATTTATATAGAGGTATTATATTCCAAAATACAATGTTCAATAAACCCATTGAAAAAATTTGATTAAAAATTCATATATATATTTAAAAAAATATAGTAGTTGAAATTATATATTTAATTTCAATAATTATGCATATAAAATTCACTAAAACCGACGAACTATATATCACCAGCACTTTTTCAATAATTCTACTATATTTTAATGGTTTTATGTTATCCAAAGTTTAATAATCTATAATATGAGTTTTCTTTGAGTTTATGGGGATATATATTTCATGTTTGTAGTAACATTAATTTCATCCTGTTAAATGTCACTTATAAAATTAAAAAAATAATTGACATTTAGATTTCATATAATGATAATTTTAATTTAATATCATTTTTTCATTTCTAAAATAAATAATGTATTATTTATTTTTTCTTCTCATATTAGATTTATAATTTTTTATAAACATTTACGGATTATTCATTATATTGTGTATGGGCATACATTAAGTCCAATTAAAAATCATTTGCATCTAAAATTTCACTTTATTGTTGACCAAATGTGTTGGTACTTATACCTCATTATATGTTATGGTATCCATGTTAATTTCTCTTGCACTAGATATCTCTAGATTATATAACCCAATTATGTGGTTTAGTTTCATTGTTCATTGTCACTATAATTGAAGATCTCAACTAGATGATCCTCATAAGAGAGAACATTTTTTTCCAACCCTCAGGTGTAGAACATGTGATAGTTCTAATTTATATATATAAATAATATATACCTAAAATACATTATTCACATATGGATATTTTAGTATAAGTTCAATAAGATAATCTACGAACGTTTTTTGATCAATAATATAAATGGTGATTATGTATCTAGTGATCATCATTCCCTTCAACCTAGACCATGTAATAATATAATATAATCTAAAAAAAATTGATTTTTAATGGATAATAAATTATATGTCAGAATTTATTTTATCACTTTTTTAAATATTTTATTTTTTTAATTGTGCAAATTTGATGAAATGGAAATTGAATCTATTTTTGCATGATATTATCCAAAAACCTAATCCCTCTAACATAAGTCAATATTTTTAGAGGACAACAACTAATCCCATATATAAACTCATATTATTACATATGAATTCATGAGTGAAAACTGTTGTTATATGAGAACATGAATTATCTAAGGGGTTGATGGATACATCCATAGAAATTCATCACGTATGGTTTCAAAATATCCTCTACGGTTTGAATAACACTTTTTATATCTACTTATGTATAGATTATATATAGTTTTACTTGTTATCTCTATATTAAATTCCTAATTTAGAACCCTATAGAGAATTGAAAATATCATTTGATATATAAAAGATATAATTTAATGTGGTGACCTATTAATACATTCCGCATCATATGTAGATATATGTGATGTGATGTTAATTGTCATGGAAATCATTCTGAATGGTAATAAAATATTCTGTTTTTTTATGTTTGTAAAACATTAAAAATGGATTTTTTTTCCTTAATGGTATTGGGATATCCTATATAGAAATATATACATATTTTCTCCCCCCCTTTATATGGGTTGTGTTAATCATACAAAAATCCCCTTTTACTTTGGGTATTATTGGTCAATGTGCATCAAGATATATACACTGAAATCTCCCTCTCTGAATATTTAGATCATATATGATCCCTAATTTCTGTATACATATTTGTGATGCTATGATGAATATATAATGATATGATATTTGTATTATCATTAAATTAATTATAAAATTCTTAGAGTAATAGTAAACATTTTTTTTCAACAAATCAACCATTTGAAGCATCCTCAATGTTGAAAAAGGCAATATTTTATAGCATATTTTTATGTCCACATTTTTATTTTGTATCTCATTAATAATAATATTTATGAATGGTTGATAAATAATTTAATAAAGCTAGGTATTCATAACTCTACTTATTGTTTAAATGTTTATAATTTTTAAAACCATGAGTATTATATGTCATCTTATTATTTACATATGTAAGATAACATGATCCATTATACATAAAGAATCAACAACATTTTTGACCTTCTAATGGTGGATATATATTGAGAAATTATAATTTTTAATCTACACAGAAAATGTATTCTATTTAAGATAATATATTTATAATTCATATTTATTCATAATGAAATTTTGATTAATATATATGTCACACCACATTCTATAATGAAAATTCATAATAATTTTTAATATAAAAATTTTGTATGTAGATACAAAATATTTCTTCACTTATTTTTCTTTAAGTATATTTAATTTCAAATATGATTAAATGAAAAACATTTCATTTTACTATTAATAAAAAAACATGAAATTATTTGACTTTTCATTATATATTATAAACCCACTATCTACATTTCTCAAAACAATAATTATTTTTTTGGATTATATATTTTGGACACACTGGTAGAGAATGGAGAGGTTTCAGGGAAAACATAAGGAAATTATTCAATAATTATATTCTCAATAATGATTCTAAACCCATAGTTTTTAAGGGTTTCACTACAAAGAACTAGTTTGTGCTATAATGGGTGGTCATGGTGTTTTTTGCTATTATGTCTAAATGTAGGATTCTATAAAGTGGAATGGTATATGATTCCATAATGAGAAATTAATAAATATATTCCACATTGATCCACATAGTGACTATAATAATAACAATGGATATGTTTTTAAAAATAATAAATATGTAAATTAAATTTACAGACATATTAAAATATTTTTCTATGATTTATCATACATGTATTATAAAACACCATATATTCTATAATAATCTCCCATTAATCAAATAACATTTCTCAATAGGTTTTTATCAGATTCAACTATTATTTTCCCAAATGTATTTCTCAATGTAATGATAATTTTTATCATCTATATATTTTTTTTACCTAAATGATCTTATTATGTTATAATGTTTTAGAAAAATATATAATCTTATGTATTTTATTATATATTTTTATGTTTTTGAAATTTAATGTTGATTCATACAGATATCATTAGAGGGTGGTTCTATACATATACTATATAGAAGGTATTTGTAATTTCTAAATAGTTTATGGTTGTTTCTATTCTCATTATGCTATGGGTGTTTTGTGACATGATCCATATTTATATGGTATGATTTTTTTACATTCACAATGCCAATTTTTGTATAGTGATATTATTATATTAGACTATTTAGTTGGGGAACAAGGGTGGGATCTAATTTCATGAAAAATTATTAGGCTAATAAGTCTTCTAAAAGTGGATCATCACACTAAAAACCTTATGGGTTAAAATGTGAATATGATAACATGAATGGTTTCTAGGTAGTGATTAATGGAATATCACCATTAATGTTATTATGTGGGGGGTACCATCATGGTGTACTTGGATACACTAGGATTATGTGATTTGTTTTTTATCTATCCTAATGTAGGATTCCTGTTGGACCCACATGAAGACAATGCCCCATTTTGTTATAAATACAAGGTATTTTTTACAAATTTTGAACTATTATTTATTAAATACACAAGTGATGAGGAAGTGTGTGTATTTTCAATAACAATGTTTTAACAGTGGATTATTGTTTCATGTGGTGAACAATTCGTTGGATTTCATGTACACTAATAATTTTTAATGAATGTGGAGAAACATTCTATAGTGCTTTATTTGGGATTGATATTATAGATACTATTTAAAAAATAATGGATATGTGCTTTAGATGGAAGAATTTTCATTAAAATATCTATGAATTAAATAAATAATGATTTTAATTTTACTATTAATGTATAATCTTTTTTGATGTCATGAACTTGTAGGATTTTCTTGCGATATAAAATGACATTGGAAGCATTATGTAATCAATTTTATATTTTTCATTGAATCAATAGATTATTCTATGAATTATTTTAATTCATATTACATCAATCGATATTGATTATAAATTATTACATTTTTTATGAGTTTAAATGTTTAACTATTGGAATTAAAAATTCAACCAATGTAACAAGTTGGATAAAAAATAAAATTTCATGAAACCATTGGACTTTCAATGTATTTAAAAAATTAGGTCGGTTCATTTTATTATTTAAATATTTCATGAAAATTATTTTTTAGGTTATCCTATTATACTAAACAAAATCTAAAAATATTAATTAACGAATATTTTGATTATTTAAAAATAATGTCATGTCATAATTAGTAATGCAGAAAAATAAATAGCTCACTATAGTTGTGAGTGATTTATACAAGAGGTACACATGTTAGAAATGAAGAGGTGGACCATTCTGTGGATAAATTTTTATGATAATTTTTAAAATATCTCCACTGGAAAATGTATGATCTATATATTGAATATCACTATACCATAGAGAACACTAGGGTGTGACATATTTCATGCCTATATTATAATGTAAATGAAATTATACGTGAGGCATTTTTTGAGCAGTTTATGAGGATGTGAATAATCATTTCTAATATAGATAAATAACAATGTCATATAAAGATTTTAATGTGTATTTTATAATATATTGATGATATTGAATACCATGACTCCATGTGTTTTAAATGATATGTGAAATGGGAAAATTTTAAATTAAAATGTATTGTAAATATTAATAAATAAGAAAAATTGAATGAATTGTGTGTGAAGAAGTTTTTGTATTTATGGGAAAAATAATGTAACAGAATTTGTTTTTTTCTAAATTTGTTTTACATAATATGGTATTATCTGCATAGAACACCAAAATCAAAATCATTATAGATTGAAATATTTAAGATTTATAACTAGTAGGTGTAAATAGTGGTAACATAATTAATATATATATTTATATATATTAAAAATATCATTAAAAATAAAACTCAATTAGAGAATATAAAAAATTTATAAAATATATTTCTATTCATAAAATCAATTTTATAATATTTATATTTTTTTTGTTTGTTAGACTTATGATTAGTATTAATAATAGATGTTTAGTTTTTATTAAAAAATAATTACCTAAAAAAATTTCAGATGATATTTATTGATTATATTTTAATGTTATACATATAAACTTTAGAATGCTAATTCGATAAAATTAAAACATTTGGGATTTATCATGGTAATATTTTCTTAAGATTATATCCGTTGATATATTTAATACTTAATATGTTTTTTGTTTTCAGTGAAAAATAACATTTTTTAAAACATAATGGATTTTGTAACGTCTCTTTGATATAAGAATAATTTAAAATAAATAAAATAATTTTCATGAGAAGATATTTTCCTTTTGAGAAACATTAAATATTTTATGAAATCACATTTTAATTAGAACCCTATATTAGTATTTTGATACATAAATAATATCATCTATGAAAATACACTAAATATATTATATAATATTAATTTAAAATTAGTTTATATCATGTAAATCGAATGGAATGGGAATTAAATTTAGAATCTATAGGCCAAAATAATATAAAAAGGGAACATTAATTTTTGTAATATATATTACATTACCATTGGTAAATATTAGTTACCCTGGTAAAATAATTATTTTTCAATGATTAATACTTTTCCTAATATGGATTATTTTTTAAACTAAAAAATTTATTTAAAAAATAATTATATAATATGATGTATAATTATATATAAGAATGTATCCAATGTAATTTAATGGTAAATATATGCTAAATAACAAAAATAACAAATAATCATTAAAATGTAATTTCTCTTGAAAATGAAATTACTTTACATTATATTATTTGAATTAAAAGATGATATTATTCTATATTGAAATAAAATAAGGATAAATTGGTCAAAACATTTTACATCTCAAGTATTAATTGTCGTAATATGATTTTAAATTAATTTTTATTAATAAAATAATAGACATGATTGAAATATTACCCATTATAATAATAGTTTTCATGACTAATCTAATGTTGCTCAATGTTTCCCAAATTAACATCACCATTAAAAAAAATAGAAAAACATTTATTGGTTTTAATGTCTATCTTTCAGGTATAGTAAACATTACATTACCAAAATCACTTTAAGATCATTCAATTCCATTAACACACCTCATTTACAATTATTTATATTAGAAAAGTCTTTATTCCTATATTATAAACGATGCATCATGTGTAACCTTCCAATACAACTCTCAAATTTCAACATTCCCTTGATGAAAAACCCAAATATATTCTACATGAATAAATTTAAATTCACTAAATCCACAATCCCCACATATTATCTAATTTCCCTAATGTCTATTTCTTTCATTAAAAGGATGTTCAGGTTTTAAATACTATTATCATATCATTTTAAGAATTTTGTCCTTATTTTATATATTATAAAAAAATTAAATAGTGTAAAATTCAAACCTTTCATTCATTACTTTTTGAGATGTTATCATAAACAATTTTCATCCATTATAAAATATATTCACTCTCATATGAAAAACATGAATTTTCGTTGTTGTGTGTGAACAGATTATGACCACCATGGTTCTATGATTTTCTATTTTTTCAAATCCTCTCATGGATAGTCTTAATGATGATATTGTTAAATAAATATTAGTATATAATTTTTTTATTATTATAAATAAAATCAATTACAAAACATCGAAATCTATATAATTTTATTAGTAAATAAAATTACAATTCATCATTGTTTAAAATAAAACCTCCATGAAGAATAATTTTTTTTTATTTTCATCTAAATTATTATTATTTATTAAAACATATAAAAAATAGATCAATATCATAAAATAAACTAAAATAAATAATTATACATGAGATATAATTATTTTATTTATATATCTGAGCTTAAACATTACATATTATAACGAATTTATAAAATAATTCAAATAATTATATGCATAAGGATATTTTAGGTCTCCAGGTTTATTGATTTATGAAAAAAACATATATAGTAAAAACATACATTATAATTGGACACACCTACTAAAAAATACATTTTCACCCAGTTGTACCCTTTCAAATTAAACATGATTTCTATTTATGACAAATCATTACATTTTTCTTCTTGTCAAAATCTATATCCCAACTATTCCATAAAATAATCAAAAAAACATTTCAATATATGGGATGAGAAAAAATTCATTGTAATTTAAATTAAAGTATGAAATATGTTACTTTGATGAAAAAAATAAAAATTAATAATAAAATTCCTATTATAATATTATTAATTTTTTATAGAATAAATCATTTCTATATTAAAAATAAAGACTTTTCGCATAAAATTATTCTAAAAACAATTAAAACATAGATAAAATATGAATGAAACATGATTAATAGTTATCCTAAATAAAATTATTATTCATATAATAAATACCATATTCATACATAGCATAACCATCAAAATATATTGATATAATATCTTTTGACAAACTTAAATTTCTAACTCCATTTAATATTTGGAATAAGTAGCATTGTGTATTTTATAATGTGTTAGGATAATCTTAAATGATTAGCTATATACCCTTACTCCATGTTTTTGAGAGATATAACATCCTTACCCCCAATTATTTAACATAGAACCACCAATCACCATAATCAACCTGTATTAGTGAAAATAAAGTCCTTTTATATTTTTCTTAGAAAAGTCAAAATGTTCATAATTTGTAAATTGAAAATTATTCCTTTTAAAAACTTCTTAAAAAATTAAGAAATGTGTAAAAATGAACTTAAAAATTTTATTATAATAGTTATAAAATTATTATATTTTTATAAAATATATTAATGGAATAAATAATGTGTTTTAAAGGAATCTTTCAAAGTATAATTTTAAAAATAAATTCCCTTACTGTGAGGTGGATACATCACATTTATTCTTTCTCTTCAAGAATAATATGCTTATTTTAAATATATAAACTAATGGGTAATTTGGTAATTTTCATTACTCTTCTTATTTATCTTATTACCATGTTATTAAAATTGTTAAATTATTTACGTTCACATTAGAAGATTTGATGATATTTTGTTCAAAAGTCTAAAATGTCATGGTAAGTATACTATGGTAAAAAAATAACTTATTTGATCATAAAGATAATAAAATTTATTACTTTTCTAAAATCTATTATATTACAACTGAACATTGAAATAAAATAATGATATATGGTTATAAAAAACCACTATATAAAAAACCTGGATATAATAGGACGTACATATGCATGTGTAATGATTCAATTTTAATTGTTGATTATGAAGAGAAGGAAAATATAATTTAATTTATAAATATTTAGAATAATATCATAAATATATTATTGTTTCATTTAATTAAATTACATTTATCATCCTTTGTGTTTTATGAAAGAAATTGATCACATCACTTTGTGGAGGTGGTAGTCCACATGTACACAAAAATAGAATTATATCAATTAAGTGAATTGAAAGGTAAGATGATTAATGATATTTTGTCTTTTCATAATGATTAATATATAATGGGTTTTATATATAAAAATTAATTCAATCATTATAACATGTCCTAAATGATGATGATGGAAAATGAATTATGGCAGTTCGTGAGATGGTAATCATCTGTACACATGAATGATGATTTTATTTCCCCTTTTATAGAATATGATATGGATTTTGGTTATTCCAATAACAAAACTAAACCATAGTATATTTATGATATAGTATATTTTTTTAGTTATGTGGGGATATGTTTTGTGGGATTTGGAAGATTAATCAAAACTAAATTATACAGATAAAAGCTATACATATTACATGTAAACCCCTAGTTTCATAACACATTAATACCTCTACAATTGTTATTATTTCTATAAGAACTTATATAATTATATTATGGATTCTAGAATAAATTTTGGGAAGGTTTGGACTGAAAATATGGGTTTTTAATTGTAACTAACTGGGATGAAGAGGTTCCCTTTTTCAAGAGAGGAGAATTTCACCCTTGGTATTTCTAAAAATATTAAATTAATATGAAGTTTTTTATAAATAAAAATTTATCCAAAATGAGTGTATATAATATAATAGGAGGATTGTTTAATATAATTTTATCCCATAATAATAATATTGTTTTTTTGTTATTATTTAAGATATTTTATTATTCTAAACATTATAGGAATCAAAATAATCATATAATAATTGTTCAAAAAAACCCAAAAAAACAATTTTATTCTAAAAAGATAGAAAAGGTTATATTTTTATATTAATTATTTAATTATTTTTATATATTACAAATATATATGGCATAAATATTGATCATTCTAAAAACAATGTAGTTAATGAATTTCTATGACAGAAAATGGTAGCCATGTATTCTTTTTTATAAAGTTAAAATAAAATTATCATTGGTTTATTGAAAACATTGCACGGCTACCTAAACCAATGAAAAAGTTATCATAAAAAAGGATTATGATTATATGAAATTATTATTATAGTGAAGGTTTTATGCAATTCAAAATAATTTTATTTAATCACGTAGTTATTCCCTATCAACTAGATATTTTAACATCATTATCCACATCGATGCATAATTAAAAAGGTTGTATAATGTTTTCATTTAAAATGATCATAAAATTGAAAGTGATTCATCAAAATTAAACCCTAATGATCAAAATTAGCATAAATATAATATTCAACTAGAAAAGGTATTGTTTCATTAAAAATTTCTACACCTCAATTTTATGGAGTAAAAAGTGAAATATAATCTAATCATAAATGAGTGTATTACCAGTTCAAATAAAATGAAATAATTATTATATAAAATTTATATAAGAAATTGAAAAAGAAAATTATAGAACAATTTATTACCAGATTGGTAATGAAAATTTGTTTGTTGATTCATTGAGTTGTAATGACAATTCTACATAAAAAAATGCTACATCTTGAATATAATCCTCTCTTTAATTAATTTATGAAAGTTAGAAAAAAAATTATGTATGAAGAAAGATTTTATATATCAATTTATGTGATAGTGTAATCACATATTTTAGTTAGTATTTTTAAATTTCGTAAGGAATATAGTGAAATATAATATGAGGATGAATTTTTTAAGGCGGGTATGTTTCCTTAATTAATATTGATAAATATAGTGGTAAGTGATTCAGAAAAGAATATATGTTTCATGTGACTCCAATCAAAGAATGAACCATTGAGTATGTATTTTAGGTTTCAAGATTCATTTCTTCATTATAATAGTTAAATTTCTAGAGGGCTTCAGTTAAATTTTTATTCTCAAGGATTGATTAAATATATAATATATTTTACTCTGAAATTGTTGAATTTTCAATATGTTAAAAATTAATTAATATTATCAACGGTGGTGATTTATTATTTTCATGTTCTATAATGAAAATATTTGAATGTATATAAGGGTTTCAAAGGATGATTAAAAAATGCATCTTGATTTGAAATTGTGATTTGGGTAATTGATGATTTACAAACTAAATTAAATCATTTGATTCCCATTTGAGATAATATCTATTTTTTATAAAAATTATTCAATTTTGGTTAGAATGATAGTTATATACCATGGAGATCCACTTTCAACAATTTCTAAATGTGATAAAAGATTCACCTCAAAATTAAATATAAGACTTTAGAAGTCAATGGGTAAAAAATTAATTTTTTGTATTACTTTCCACCTCAATCTAATGAATGTTCATATCAAATAATTCATACATTGGATTATAAGAATCATGTAGGTTCAATGGATTATCATGTGTATTGAGGTAAAATTTTGTTTTTTATTTATTCTTTATTAAATTAAAATTTCCATTCCCATAAAAATAATTAAACATTGGAGTCTTTATATGGATAGAATTGTCTCACTCCAAGTTATTATGATATCATAAGATTGAAACCATAAATTTTGTTCCCAATAATCATTTTTAATAATGATTTTAACCTTTTTTGAAAATATTTTGGTTGGATATTTTCTTGGGTGAGTTTGGGTATGTTTTGGATGTTTAGGGTCATTTTGTTTAGTGATTGGTTTGAAACTGGTTTTCCCAAATAATTACTAACTTCAAAAAAACATGTGCCATCATATAGAGGGTATCTATAGAGTTGGAAACAAATTACTATACCCTTCCACAAATTATTAGATACCATTCTATAATATATTTAGGCTGTATTATTATTGAAAATGGTTTAAAACCCCATTTGGTCCCTTCCAGGAAACCATGAACATGGTTTTTTGGACCCTAAATAATTAGAAAAAAATTCACGAACGCCTCTTGTTTTCCCTTAATCACCCAAAACAAACTAAAATGATTTAAATCAGTCATGGTGGATCGAAATTGTATTCTCTGTCTCAAATAACCAATTTATTATCTAATAAAATATCAGATGGAAGGACCGAATCCTCTTTGTTATGTGATTTCTCCCTCATTTATGCTAGTTTTTCTCTCCCTTATTTATTCCACTTTGGAGTGGAAATGTTTTAATCCATTTGAAATTTGTTTAGTTAATGGTTTTTATGATTATGTTTTGTTGGAACATGGTCCAATGTTTTGATCCTAAATCCATTCCTATATTTTGATTTTAATTATTCCACATCAAATTGAGTGTGGTGATTTGGTGACCATTCATCACTGATCATGATGTATGTTGTATAATTACTAATTATCACGATATTGATTGATATTTTGTGTATGTAATTTTTCAATTTCATTTCTACATTAGGAAACATAATTTCAAATTTAATAATGAATTTATTACCTTATGATTATGATACCCTCGATTTATCTTGGTTGACAGGAGGGAGAATTGAAAGTATTCTTGATGGTAGGCCATGGGTGTTCCATTACATTTGAAATGTTGAGTTTTTCATGTGAAAAGGGAAATAACGGGTTATTAGAATTGAATTATATCCATTTATCATTTTAATGATTGGTATTAGAGGTTATTTGGGGTCAACCATAATGTATTAATTAGTTGTGATTAATTCATGATAAATGGTTTGATAACTTAATTGATTTTGATATTGATAGATAAATGAGGTGTGGTTCATGTACTGATGCTTCAAATTCCCATGTAGTTTTGGACTGATGCTCTAGGTCCTCGATTCGTGCTTGTGATCAATGAGTTGAGGGACATTGAAATATTTTTCCAAATACAAAAATGGTTCTATGATGATGTTATAGTCCTCAAATAGTTATTTTTATATGAATATGAATAATGATGTTAGGGTTAGGGAGTAATTCTCTAAATATACATTGGGTGTCAAACTACTCTTTGCCCATTGAATGAATGTGAAATATAAATTTAATGAATAATGAAAGACCATGAATGAATGAATTGTGGTAATTATCATGCTATATGGTTTCATTTTCTAGAATAGGCCGATGTAGGTATTATTGGATTCATTGTCATTTTGAAATAAAGAGACCGTATAGTTGATTAAAGAATATTAACTATTAAAACTATTTACATTAATATTGGTGATTTATTAAGTATAAAACTAAAAAACTATTTATGGAAAATATATTTCATTATATTCCATTGGTGGTGGATTTATATGTTCTAATGATAGCATAGTCTGGCTCCCGGATTGGTACCCAAATAGGATTTAGGTTTTCCAAATTGGATAACATCAGGAACCCTATGTTAGATCGATGGGTTGCGATTCAAGATGGAGCATGGATGAATGAATTATACATGATGTCGGAACAAACAATGGAATTATTATATTGAAATTATTTTGGGTGTTTATTTCAAACATTCCACTTATATTACATGACATATATACTTCTTTTGTTTATTCCCATTTTAACTATTTTGGAAATATCCATGCGATATTGGTTGATTATTGAATATGATATTATCATGGTAATTGTTTATTATTATTTGACTATTTATCATTTAATTATGAAATTATACTATATTGATTAATGTGGTACAATATCCCTACATTGAACATTTGAGCCCAATTCTAGTTGGCATCCTCTAGCGTATAGCAAGGTGCTCGAGAGGTCATGTGGCGAAACGTATTGGTGCACTGTTAAGTTGTGCCTTGGTCGGGACATTATAGATGAATTTATAGAAAGATATTTATTTATACTTAAATTGTTAGAATAAATGTTTGATAAAGGGATAATGATTCAATATCATGTGAATATAGCTTCTATTATCTATAATGTTTATGAAGATAAAAAATGAAAAATGATTTTCTATGTATGCAATCTTGTTTTTTGTATGTATTTTCTAGGGAAAGTGATATGTTTTCTAAAAAATGGAATAGAAAAGTAATTTTTAATTGAATAATATGAAATTATAGATAGTATGTTTTCATTTACCTAATTATTTTCATTGGATTTGAGTTTATCTCATTTATATGATCGATATCATTTTTTATTGAAAAAAATTATATCCACGGTGAATAACATTTTTCGATCCCAAATGTTGATCAGTTGAAAGAAAATATTTTTTATAAATAACAATCATGTTCATATTCATGAGAATTTAATGAAATTACTGAGTAATTGTTTAATTCAACATGTTTTTTATAGAGAAATAATAGGGTGATGAACTGAAATTGTAATAAAAAATGTAAAGCAGGAAAAATATCCCAAAGTAATTATGCAATGAATAAAATTTAGATGAAGAAATTTAGAGAATGGGTAAGTATGTAAGAAATATGTTAATGATAAAATAAATAATTTTAATTACTTATTATAATTTATTAATTAAAATATATTGATATGTGTTCATTATATGAATATTAGAAAATTATTAATTATAGAGAGAATAACATTATTTTAAACCAAATTCTGTTTTTTGCACTATATGGTTTTATTTAAAAGAATTATATCTAAATTTTAAAACATGTATATGGAAAAATAATATAATCAGAAAAAAAAAATTTAGATCATAATTTGGTTGATAAGATTTTTTTATTTCTTAAAAGAGTGATTTTTCTTAAAAATAGTCAAAAATAAATATTTCTATCAAAAACTATAATTTTAATTCATCAATGTACAAGTTAAAATTACATTTTTGAATTGATTGAAAATTTATATAGTAAACATAAAATATATTAAAATTTAATAAATATAATTATAATCATAATTAAAATATAATTTTCAATAATAAAATTTTTATACAGAAAATGAATTTTTTGGAAAACTACATTTCATCACATTTTTCACGATTAATTATAAATTTAATCCTATCACATGTATGGATTTAATTTTATAACACTAATATAATATTATAAATTAGAATATTTTATATAATTTAATAGTTCCAACTTAATATTTTGACATGAGGATTGATTAAATAGTAAAAAACTGTTAATATAATTAATGTTAAAAATGGTTTACCAAGGGCTTAAATAAATATGATAAGGGTAATAATTATAAAAACAAATCCCATTAAAAAACTTATTTATTTTTAGATATATTATCTTTATAATTTTTTAAATTATTTATTCTAGAACATTAGTCGGTTATTTTGAACCCATGCATAAATTTTGAGAAAAAAACTCTAATTAATTGAAATTATAAACTATTTATTCATCTTTACATTTACTGTAATGGAAACATTCTTCTGTTCAATTTTTTATTTTATCAAATATATTAAAAACATAATTTTATATATATATATATATATAATTATGGAATCAAATTAATTTTTTTTTATTTCATGGAAAATTATTTTTATACATAATTCAGAACATTTACAAGAATCTGTTTTCATATGTTTTGTGTTTTTATTTAAATATAATTTCATTACATCAATATAATTTGAACGTCATAAAATCAATTCAATATTTTATACTTCCATGACTATTTTTTGTGAAATATCCTTTTATTTTTGGTATTGTTATTAAGATATTATTTTGAAATTTTAGATATAATAGTTATTGTTAAAATGACTATATTGTTGTCTCACAAAAATATAAGGCCTAAAAATATCCAACACATGGTTGAATGTTATTTTTTATTAATTATTCCTATTGTAAAATTTCAATCTGATAATTGGTTCCCCGACCCAACTATACTTGAATTTGATAAATATATTATTAAATATTTGGATAAATTCCCTGAATTCCATTTTTATCAATTAAATTATAGAAAATCAACTCCTCTCTTCTTTAAGAATTATGAAAACTCTAGATCATAAAATTATTATCAAAGTACCTTCCATAAATAAATTCCCAAATTATATAGGCCTTGAAGTTATAATAAACTTATCTTAGTAATCATTAATGTATAAAACTAAAGAGATTTTCATAAAAATATTTATAATTAATAATATAGATTTTTTTTAATTTTATCTCCAATTCCAAAAAAATATTAGTAAACCATGCTAAAATAAATAACCATGTTCTTAAAAATACATATATTTTATTTTGTTAATGATAAAACCTATATCCATATCTTTTTCCCTGAAATGGGAAATGAAATAATGGTTAGTGTATATGATGAACTACAACCTCAAAAACTGATCCTTCATTTTCTCTCATGATTACTAAAAATAAAAAATTTAATTTATATATACATATTCATAAAACAGTCATCATTAATTATTTGTTTTATATAATCTAATTGTATACCATTCTATTAATTGAAAAATTATATCATTATTCCTTTTTACCTGTGGATTTCCACATCCATGACTTGATATAATTCGATTTTCTGAACTGAATCACATTGTTCATATATATAAGCATATTAAAATAAATAATATTTTATTATTATAAAACTATCATAAAAAATATAAATTTATACATACCATTTTTTCTTTATGTTCTTTGAAAAATTGAATCATTTCTCATGCATAAATACAACCCACCATATAAATGATTGTTATGTAGACCATTCTTTAGAACCATATTTCAATATTGGATTTAAATTAAAATTATTTTATAAAAATTATAAAAATTTGAGTATTTTTATTCTATATATTCTTTATAAATGGAATATTTTTCCATATTTAAACTACCCATTTAATTTTGGGTAGATGTGATGAATGTTGTCAAAACATATGATGTAAATTTAATTGATTAATTAATATTAAATAACATAGAAGTAATTAAAATTATATAAATAATAATCATTACAAATTATTCTTAATAATTTTAATAATCACAATTTTTTATTATTCAAAAATATTTGAAACATACTTGATGTGTCACCCTCGAGTTAAGAAGCAATTTATATTAAATAATCATTTCAACGTTTTTAAATGTTTTTTTGATACTTTTATCTTCTATGTCAAAATTCATCAAATTATTATATGAATTTATTTTTATGAATATATTTGAATTACTATGTCATCTTATATTTCATTTTGATTTTATAAAAAAAATTGAAAAAATTTATAAATTTTATATGGAAAATTTTAAAAAAAGTCAAAATAAATGTTCTATTTTATAATATATGATGTGACCATTTTTACCACCACTATAATGGTTATTAGATGATTAAATTAATCTACATGATTTTATTTTTTCATTAACTAAAATCAATAATTCACTTTTTTAATTTCAAATGTATTTTTCAAATGGATTGGATGTTTCATTATCATAAAACATTTCCTTATCAGTGAAAATAATATTTTTATGGTTACGATGATAGAAAACAATAATTTATATCTTTTTTTTTATTTTATTTGTGATGGGAATTGATTATGATTATAGGTTGTTCAATTATAAACCTATTCTGGGTTATTTCATTATAAACCAATGATGGGTTTATTTTATAAAAAAATGATAGGTGGTTCTGCTAGAAACCATGGATAGTTGGGTCTACAATACCCTGCTAATGCAGTGGGTAATTATTTGTTTCTCTGGATAATTATATTTTAAGTTTATTTTATATGTAATTATTTCTTTATGAGTGAAATTAAATAATGTTCCAGGCTATCGACATGATTTATCTATTTTTTTATGGGTAATGATGAAATATTATATATAGTTATGATTCAAGGAAGGTATTTGATGCTTCATAAGGTGAAATCCATATCATTTATTTAATGTTTTTATTTTTTATTCATGATTTAGAAAAATATTATAATTTTTAGTTATCATTTATGTTTTCTTTAAAACATTGGATGAAAATCCTAGGGAAGTTTATAGGATTTCATTGTTATGAAAAGATTATTTTGAGATTATAATTATTTTGAAAATAGAAAATTAATATGATTATTCATATAGTGGAGTGTTTCATTCTTTCACTTTTAAATAACCATTTCCATGAATTGTTTTCTCCTCACATGTTTTAATTATGTTGTATATAGTGTTTATTGTTTAGTAGGGTCACTGATGAGGTTAGGATAAAAACTGTGTAGATATGTCATGAAATAAAAAATTCTTATATCATAACTATTTTGAAATTTTTATCAAATTGATACTATGTTGATGTTTCCTACATGAGATGAAATACTTATTTATATAAAGATGATGACCTAGTTCTTAAAACACTACATCTTCATCATCATGAAATTTACTAGAATGAAATTTTTACGTAATACTCAAGGTTATGTAATATTTATTATTGAATCTTTATATAATAGGTAAAGTTGAGATAATCAAGAGTAAATTCAATTATTATATCATGGTTTTTGGGAAGGGTTTTTATAATATTGAGTGCTCATTTTTAAGAAAATCTATGGAGGTATATGCCTTTTTTTATGTGAGGGAAGGCAGATACCTTGAATTACCAAATATATTTAAATAATATAACTTCAATTTCTTGTAATAGTGGAACCAAATGGATATGATTTTTTTATATGATATGTCATTAATAACATAAATTAATAAATTTTTGGTCATGTTTATGTAGAATTTTTGTCATTATGTAGTCGTTTTACCCCTAGTAAACTAGTTTGAACCCTATCTATGGTAAAAAATTCTATTTTATAAATTTATTATGATGACGAAAATGGTGGAACAATTACCAAATGTTTATATTTTTAATCTAAACATAAAATTCATTGTATAAAAATTATATTTTTTTAATTAGAATAAATTTATTTTATAATTAGTGCACAATGCACAACAAAAATTGATTTTAGAAGAAAATAATCAGGCATAAAAAAGTATATATTCTTATTTTATTTTAGTTAAAAATGATTTCATGATTGTTAAATAATTTGATTGAATGTATAGTTAGTAAATTAAATGAATATTTTTCATTAATAGTGAACAACAAAATTTATTATGATAAAAAAAATACTTCGGAACACAAAATCTATTTATTATAATTACATATTTCTATGTTAAATTTATTAATAAATTTATTTCACGGTAATTGTGACAGAATGAATTAATTTAACTAATATAAAATATATGATTTTTCATAAATTTTTTAGTCTTATACATAGCCACTAATACACATTATATGTGATAATATTCATATTAGAAAATTACAATAGTATATTGTGATTCGTTTCAACATGGTGTTTTCTGTAAACAAAACTATTAGAGGAAAAAAATTATTTAAATATAAATATATCAAAACATATTTGCGTGTCACATTATACCTTATTATAATAATTTATCAATAAAAATTACACTTTTATGATACAAAACATACTCATACTTCTTCCTTATCACACCCTCTTGTTCCCACATAGCATTGTCAAATTTATGGATTCACCACAAAACATTTATTATGTGGGTGGTCTTGTTGCGTAAAATTATCACTATTTTATCCATAATCTCCACCACTTTTTCTCGTAATGAATTATCACTCTCTAGTGGAATAACCTATGGGATCAATACCTATGAATGATAAAGTATATAATTTGTAAAAACTGATATATAGATCACCTCAAGATTTTGAGATAGACTCTTAGGAAGTTCCATACGATACTTAATTATGCTAAACTGATCACAAAACTCTAAAAGGATGAGATATCTAGGTCTCAACTTCTGATTATTTGAAAATATAATAATCTCACACCACAAAGATGTCAATGATAAAACCATATCAAACTAATTGAACACTATAACTTGTTCATTTTGGTCAATATTACATTTTAAATTTACTTTAACACACACCGATGTATTTTTGAATAGATATAACATTATATAACATTTCCATATATTTATATGAAACTATATATTTTTTCACTATTATTCTATATGAAAAATGAATTATTTTTTCTTCCTTTTATATAGTTCATTACATGGAGCCTTCTAAATTATTTAGTCAATGCTATTGCTATATGAAAAAATTACATTTGAAAGGTAAGGATCTAGAATATATTCGAAATCTAAATAATATTATCCCAACATATATTATAGGATTTTACTTGTCCTCTCAATCTGAACATTTTTGCATGGATGATATGTAATGCTAATGAATAACTTGAAAGTAAATTCTTAATGAAGTCTTATCAAGAACATTGAGGTAAGAATAATTTCCTAATGAAATATAATATAATTAATAATTACAAAAAAACTACCTACTTTCTTAATTTATGAACTGTTAAGATGAAAATGATATAAATATTCTCTATTCTAAATGAAATGTGATTATTTTATAAGGAGGTCAAATACTATGCAAATGGTAATGTTGCTGTTAAATGTATTAATTATTTTAATGGTGAAATCTAATATTTGGGTTTATTATTTCAATTTTTGTTTGAGAAAATTTTTTACCTTCCAATTACCTATATTTCTTATAGAAATTATATATTTACAACTAATTTATAATTATATAGTTTCTTCATTATACGCCTTTATATTTTTCAAATTTAAATTATATTTTATATATCAATACATCTTCCAAAATGTAGGATGAATATCGAATATTGAATTATTAGATTCATCCAACATCCCCAACATTAAATATAAAATTTAACAGAAAAATATTTGGTTCGAGAAAATTACCATTATATGAAAATAATTATTTATTTCAAGAACATTCCACACCATCGTTTACACCTACACATACTCTATTGTTTTCACATTATTCTTCTCACAGAGGGATTGTTATACATTTACCATAGATTGTTATGATCTATCCATTTTCTTTATTATTTTAAGATATGCATGTAATAAATAAATAAATTTTGGATATTTTTCAAATTCAAATCCTTTATAAACCTACATGGTCTATCCAACATAGATCATCATCCATCATGTTTTCCTAACCATGGTGGCAGATTATTGAGTTTTCATAATATTTATCCATATATGACCATCATATTTCCCACATATAAAACTAATTTTTTGTAAATTTATACTTCAATAATTTATACTGTATATATATATATCACTCATTTCCCATAATTATAAATCATCTATATTCTTAATGGAATAATCCCTATTTAAATCCTTGATTCATGAGTAATGAAATTTTTCTAAAAAAATTAATTGGTATTCAGAATATTATATAACCATATAATTATAAAAGAGGTTTCATTACATTACCATTATCACTATATATTGATATATTAGAGATAACACTACACTCCAGGGTATTGTAACCAACTGTAGATTAATTGGATATTTTTTATAGGCTTGAATTACTCCCCAGATTCATCAGTCTATATGAATGTGGCTCCTTTCTCATCAACCTAGTTATGAGATAATTTAGAAGTGAAAAATATACCACCAATTATTAGTGAAATTAATTTATCAAAGGAAACCATTAGATCTCTATCATCATGGTTGGTTTAGGATGATGAGACATAACATTAATATATAGTAATAATAAATTGTTATTATAGTTATTGGACTCACTTGTTTTGATAATCCCAAATCATGTTTCATTTATTAATTATGTTTCTCTTACAGCATAATATTTTATGTGGAAATTATGTTTATATCAAAGTAATAGCTATGATATTTTAATATCAATGCTCTCCTTTTTATGCTCACAATGTAAAATTCCTCTAGATGCAAAGGTCACCGATGCAAAGTTCACCGATGAAAAGTTCGCTGATGTAAAGGTCACCGATGTAAAGGTCGCCGATGTAAAGGTCAGTGATGCAAAGGTCATCGATGCAAAGGTTAATGATGTAATGCATACTGACGCAAAGGTCACCGATGAAGGTTACCGTTGAGGGCTACCGATGAATGTTAAAGATGGAAGGTCACCGTTAAAGGTTTCCGGTGTGCACCTATTGTTGAAGCCTACTATTGTGAAATCTACAGTTACTAGTCTACTGATGCTTACACTTCTATACTTTGTCAAATTCATAAGACCACTCTATCGGTCATATTTGGTAAATTAAATGCTTCTCACATTGATTAATGCTAAATGTAGACATATCAAGAGACTGTATCTTGAAAATTTGAGGTACGTGAAAGATTTCACTTGATGTACTTATTCCTATTGTCGGAACTCAAAAATTTATGAGAAGACTGAGGAAGAAAAGTATATGAGGCAAGCATGGGGATGAACAAGAATTTGAGCCAAAGTCTAGCAGTTATAAAAGAAGAATGCATGAGAAAGTACCTACAAGTGAACAAGGAATAATCATTTGATAACCTTCGCTATGAACTGCAAGAACCTGAAGAAGATCATTTCGGGAAAACAAATTCTTGCCACCTTTTGTGTCTCATTAACTCTCAATCAACTTGAGAAGAAAATTCTCAATTTTCTGACAGCTAAAACCTATAGTTCTGAGATTCCATTTTGGAGACAACTTCCAGAGATAGACAATAACTTCACATTCATCACTTCATGGAGTCAGGAGCTGAACTAAAAACACATAGATCCTTGAAACTCAATATCATCATATTTTCTCTATTGTGTTTCTTTCTCTTACATTTCAAATATGTGTGTTTGTTTGATTTACACATTGTCTAATGTGCATGAACTAGAAGATATTTAAGATCCTTAAATCAAACTTCACATACAATTTTTTCCCACGTATAACTGTGGAACAGACCGTGTGTTGACTATTTTTACCACAATGAACTGTGGTAGAGGGTGTGAACCATGAAAAGTTTGTGAAAACTTTTGTAAATCCTGATACAGGATTTGTATCATGTTTATTGATAATGTAGAATGCATAGTGGTGGGTGATCATGTAGTGGAAAGGATTAAGTCTCTGCTTGAGTCTGAACCTCTTTTTTAACTCCACTATGCTAAGTATTTTTGTTTCACTCAATTTTCTCTATTTTCTTCTGCTTATAATTTCTAAAACATAAACCATTTTTTCATTCAATTGTTATTTTGGTTAGACTGGATATGTGTTTAATTCAGTAAACTAGTTTCAAAATTTGGAGAAGTGTTTTACACTTATTCTACGGAGGACTAATCACCCTTTGAGAGTATTTTTGATCAATGATACATCTATATCTCTACTTGAATAATTAACTGGGCCATTTCAAAATTTGGGTGATCTTTAAAAGAAATGTTTTAAAGAGAAATTTTAAGTAGGTACTCAATTCACCTCCTCTTCAAATTCCACTCCATCCAATATTTGGTATTAGAGGGCTTAGTTAAATTTTTAATTTGTTTTTCTACTATCTAAACTATTCTTCAAGTTTTCAAATTTGTTTCAACTATGATTTTAGTTTTATCTTAAAGATTGTAAAATTTCTATCATATCTAAATTTTCAGTTCTTTAAAGTCATAGTTAAATATGAATAATAGAGTTGAGGGTGCTGCTACTAATAGGCCACATTTCTTTAATGGTAATAACTATACTTAGTGGAAATAAAAAAAATGTATCTAGAGAGCATGGGACCTGAAATCTGGGACACAATTGAAGAACAACATGTATTTCCTGATACTACTAGGGACACATGGTATCAATTGAATAAATCCAACTATAAGAATAATTGGAAAGCAATGAATGATTTGTTCTGTTCTAATGGTGATGATGAATTCAATTGAATATCTTCTTGTAAAATTGCGTTTGAAATTTGGGATACATTAGATGTTTCTCATGAGGGAACAGTCATTGTAAAATAAATGAGATTAAATACCCATACTATTATATTTGATAATTTTAAAATGATGCCTGATGAAATTATTTATGAATGTATCTTAGGTTGAATGAAATAGTGAATTCCATGTGTCTGCTAGGAAAACCGGTGGACAACATGGATCAGATTATGAGATTGATTCGATGCCTACCTGATAGATGGAGAGGAACATCTGTTTTTATATGAGATTCTTGTGACATAGGCAAGCTATCTATGAAGGAAGTAATTATAAAGCTTATGATGTACAAACAAGAGATTAAGGTAAATCAAGAAGCAGATAAGGAACCAGGAAATAAATTTGTAGCAGTCCAGACTACATCCTCAAATAACAAAGATAAAGAATATCCTTAAGATCACATAGACACTTCGACTAGTGAAGACTCAGATCCTGACAGTGATGATGAGATGGCTCATCTTGCAAGGATATTCAAGATGTTATACTGCAAGAGGAAGTTCTTTAGAAATTCGAACTATAATGGAATATTTGAGAATAAAGTATAGTGAACAAAGGACAGAAAATAGAATGATTTCACAAATGAGATAGTCTGTTATGAGTGTAAATGAAAAGTTCATGTGAATGTTGATTGCATGATGCTGAAATTTAAGAATATGTATGAAGACAATAAAAAGGGATATGAAAAGGCTGTGAAAGAAACTTGGAATGCTTCAGAAGATAGCTCAAGTGGTTCTGATACTTCTAATATTGATAGGAACAAACATGCAAACCTGTGTTTCATGACAGAAACATCTGTGGTAACAACTAATTCTCCTGTACAAAATGATTATTATTCTGGGAAAGAAGTTGAAACCAAAAATGATTAATATGTGACTAAGGATGAACTATTTTAATATTTTGGAATTATTTAGGACACATTTAATGAACTCAAGGTTAAATATAAATTATTGAAAAGACAACATGATTTAAACTCTAATTACAAGTCTGCTTTTGATATTGAAAAATAAAATTGTGCTTAGTTGTTAAAATAAAATACTAAACCTAAATTATCAAATGCGAAATTAAAAAGAGATCTTGAGAAGTTTAATATAGGTAGAGATACCTAGACTCAGTTTCTATGAAAACAATTTCTCCAAAATACACAACTGGTATAGGATATCCACTAGGACATAGAAGAATTTGAAAAACTTAATTTGTTCCAAAATTATGACAGTTCTCTACTTGTTCATGTTTTGGACCATCTTCGGAAAACAAAATTATCTAAAAGACCTAACAAAATTTTCATGTCCCAAAATATATTTTTTTATTAAAGGAAACCTTTGAGACAATTACGGGTTCGGTAAGTTTTACAAGTTAACCACTCTGGACCTATGAAAATCTAGGTGCCAAAGTTACCCTACACTAAATCTATTTTTCAGGAAAATTGTTTAAATATCTCCAGTATTACTCTATGGTACCTGGAGAGTGGATGATCAAGACATATGACAGGAGACTACTCATGGTTCAGGAGACTAATTAGTGTTGATGGTGTACATTTTACATTTAGTGATAATGCTAAAGGGAAGATCGTCGACACATGCCAAATTGGTAACTCTAATAATATATTAATTTCAGGAGTACTTTTTTTATTGCTTAAAGAACAATTTTCTATGTATATATTAGTATGTGATGATGGTTTTAATGTTAAATTTGAAAATTTTGAATGCAATGTTTTTTATTCTAAAAATAATTTAATATTTACTGCCCTCAGAAATGAAAATATATATGTTGTTGATTTAAATTCTTTAAATAAGAAAAATGTTTCATGTTTAAATTCTTTTTATATGGAATCCTAGTTATGAAACATGAAGATTAGGATTCTAAAATGTACTCTCACTTAGGAAACTGACTATGAAATGAATAGTTAGAGACATACCGAAATTGGAATTCCCTGTTAATAAAGTTTGTAATCCTTGTAAAAAGAGAAAACAACACAATGTCTCTTTCATACCAATGAAATACATTTCTAATTTTCAACAGATTGAGTTAGTTCACATGGATTTTTTTGGACCATCAAGAGTCTTAGGGTTAAATGGGAAGCACTATGTTTATTTTCTTGTAGATGATTTATCTAGATATACATGGGTATACATTCTAGGTCAAAAAACCTAAGCATGTTGTTTCTCTGCTCCTAGAACACCTCAAAACAATGGATTCATAAAAAGAATAAATAAGAAACTTTATTAGATTTCTCATACTATTCTTAATGAGTATATTCTACCTATCTATTTTTGGAATGAAGCTTTTAATACAGCTTGTTACATTAATAATAGTGTCTTAATTATAAATGTTCTTAAGAAGACCCATTATGAGCTATTGAATAATAGGAAGCCTAAGGTTAATTAATTTAGAGTTTTTAGCTGTAATGTTTTTATCCTTAACACTAAGGACAATATTGATATGTTTTCTTCCAAAAGTGATGATGGAATATTTCTAGGTTACTCAATATCTAGTAAAGTCTATAGAGTATTCAATAAGAGAACCCAATGCGTGGATGAATCAGTTCATGTCAAATTTTATGAGACTGATCCACATGAACCCAAAACATTTATTGGACATCTTGAGGAAGATAGGTCAATTTTGGATCTTAATAATAAAGACAATGAACCCATAGTAAAAATAGTTAGTTCTGTAAATTTTAAAGAATTTGTTCATAGTGAATATGAACCTATAGAAAATCATGACGAATCTCTTTAAACATGTTATAGAGGTATTAGAACTCTCAAAAATCATCTTTTGGATGCTATAGTAATGATTAAAATAGAAGAACACAAACTAGATCTTTTCTGAGAAACCAAGTAGAACATGAAGTCTTTATTCCACAGCATGAACCAAAAAATATTGATGATGCAATCAATGATGAATTCTGGGTGTTAGCTATGCAAGAAGAATTTAATTATTTTGAAAGAAAAAATGTTTGGAAATTAGAAGAATGACTTAAAGACACTTTGACTATAGGGACTAAATTGGTGTTTAGAAATAAATTTGATGAATTTGGAAACATATTTAGAAAAAAGGCTAGATTAGTTTCATAAGGATATAGTCATGAAGAAGAAATATACTATGAGGAAAAATTTCACCCATAGCTAGAATAGAACCCATTAGGAGACTACTTACCTATGTAGCTCAACTGAATTTCAAACATTATCAAATAGATGTCAAAAGTGTATTCTTAAATGAGTACATCGTTGAGGATGTTTTTGTTGAACAACCCCCAGTTTAACAAATTCCCATTTTACAAATCATGTATTCAAACTTTCTAAAGAATTATATGGTCTAAAACAAGCTCCAAGAGCTTGGAATGACAGACATAGTTTTTTCATTATTTCATAAGGATTTACTAAAAGAATAACAGATCCTAATCATTTTATTAAAAATATTTCCAAAGATTAGTTAATAGTACAGATTTATTTTGATGACATTATTTATGGATCCTTTGAAAATTCATTATATTTTGGTTTTTCAAAAATGTTGCATGATGAATTTGAAATGAGTTTAATGGGGGAACATAAAAGTTTTCTTGGATTTAATATTTTTCAAAATAAAAATGGTATTGTTTTAAATCAGAGTAAATATACAAAATATATTTTGAAGTGTTTTGGTTTGGACAGCAATAAAGGTAGTGATACCCCTATGAGTACCACCTGTATGTTAGATGCTGATGAAACAGGTAAACTAGTGGATGGAACTAATTACATAAGAATGATTGGGAGTCTACTCTATCTTACTGCTAGCAGGCCGGATATTAGGTTCTTTGTATTCATGTGTGCTCGTTTTCAATACAATCCTAAAGAGTCACATTTAACTGATGTTAAGGAGATTTTTAAATATCTCATGTATACTAAAAACATAGGATTATTCGACCCAAGAATACAATCATTAGGTTTAATAAGTTAATCGGGCGCTGATTTTGATGGATTCAAGTTAAATATAAAGCGTACATCTGGAACATGTCACATTTTAGGCAAGTCACTAGTATCATGTTATTGTACGAAACACAATTCTGTTGCATTATCTACTACTAAAGAAGGGTATATAACTGCTGGTAGTTTTTATTCTCAATTTTTGTAGATGAAACACATATTACTAGACAATTGATATCAATTCAAACATGTATATATAAAGTGTGATAATACAACTGCAATTAACATCTCTAAAAATTCAGTATGACATGATAGGACAACGCACATTGATGTTGGACAAAACTTTTGAGATATCATTGTCAAAGAGGTTATATCACTCTTGATTTCATGGGTATTGAACACCAATTGGCTGATATTTTCATAATGGATTTGAATTTTGAGTGGTTAAATTTCATAAAACATGAGTTAGGATTGATTAACTATTAAGGGTTAGGGACCTCACCGATAGACCTCACTTTTAGACCTCACCAATAGACCACACCGTTGGACCTCACCGACAGACCTCACCGTTGAACCTCACTGATAGACCTCACCATTGGACCTCATCAATAGACATCACCATTGGACCTCACTGATAGACCTCTCTATTAGACTGTACCAATAGACCTCACTATTGGACCTCACCGATAGACCTCACTGTTGGACCTCACTAATAGACCACACCATTAGACCTCACCGATAAACCTCACCATCATTACCTTAAAAATAATCGATTTTTTCTGGGACATAGAATTTCCTTTATCGGAATCTGAAATGTTTTCTATTTTACATATTTCCTTTACTTAAATTGTATTGCAATTCCTAAATGATTAAATTAAATGATCATACCACATTTCAATCCACCTCAAACTCTCTCCTAAATCTCCTTCTCCCAAACCTCAGAATATATACATCTTCCAAAACCCCTGAACTGGTCCAGACTGGAAGGCAAGAGTGAAGAGAACATTGGTCAGCGATGAAGGAGACACACCAAATCCAAAGAGACCTCAAGGTCAGTCGAGCTGTGGAACCCAGGTTGTGGAAAAACTGATCAACCCTTATCTATCAAATAAGGAAATCATTGTTGAAAAACCCTCAGTTCTAAATGGATACTATCATGTAGATCATTAGTGCTGAAGGAACATGAAGCTCAAGGATGGGTTTAATTCTTTACTGACAACAATGGACCATATTCCTTGAAGTTAGTGAAAGAATTTTATTAGTGTTTGAAATTAAAATAGACCAAGGATGAAAATAGAATGTCTTCAAGATTGAATGGGAAAAATATAAGTTTTCCCTCTGTTGAATGGGATGATTGCCTGAGAGTACCACATGATGGTATTTATGATTACTATTTAAGATTTGTGCCTCACACTACGGAGTTCTTCTATTATAAAGAAGCCCTAGGTGTACTAATAGGGAGTCGGATCCCTAAGAATGTAATTTCTTCTGATATGGAAGGAGAAGACAAGCTACTATTTAGCTTTGTATAGCAATTCTTGAGTCCCAGGAGAGAATACTTTTTTACATTGAAATTTCACAATGTATTTCTTTTGTATCTATTGAAACATTGACAGAAGATAATTTTATGTATGTAGTTGATGATTCATTTGGAGGATATGACAAAGCCCAATTCAAAATCTAATGCATTATTTCATGCTAGATTGGCATCCTTAATGTTGAGGGTGAATGGAGTTTCCAAATATAAGGAGGAAAAAGTTGTTATAAAGGACAATTTCAGGATCATAAAGGAAATTTGCAAGTTGATTAAAATAAACTGGAACCCTTGGAAAAGAAGATGGGTACATGACGAGGCCACGATTTATGTGGAATTTAATCATGTCACTCATCATACCAGGCCTGTGGAAAAGATGGACCCTGGTCTAATGCCTAGTGTAGTAGAGCCTGCATATTTTGATGATGATGGGGAAGTTGTTGTTGTACCAGAAAGAGAGGATTCTCTTATAGATGACAGAAGTGATCCAGACCGACCCTCCAATTCTCATGATAATTCTGTATCCTTTGGGGTGCCTATCCCACCAAATAGATTTCCAAAAATGGATACTACTATAAGGGATAGTGATGATAAAGGGATCAGTGAATAAGACGGGAAAGAAAATGTCTTTTGAGACATTAGAGTGACCTCAGATGAGGGTGGGGATACTGAGTCTACTCATGCTGACTTTCAGACTACTTCTAATGGGAATAAAGAGGAATGTATTAGTCTCAGACCCATGATAAGGAATACAAAAATGATTGAATGTATAGATGATGCGGTTGCTGATTCAGTTGAAGCTGTAATTGTTTTATAGTTTGTGTAAGATTTAGTAGATGAAGTGGTAGAGGACCCTCCTATTGATGAGGTTCCTCAAGGAGGTCTAGTAGTGACAAATATTGTTAATCAGGAGAATGTAATAAGTGAGGGTGAGGAACCAATTGCCACTGGTTTAGTTGTGGCTACTGATGTAATAGTAGATTGGTCAGAAGTCCCTAGATTTGTGTTGTTGGGTTTAGATTATAGAGACTCTGATGATGACCATCCTATCAGAAGTCCTCCAAACCATTCAGTTATGGAGGCAACTATTGTGCAGCTAGTAGTACTTCTACCTCCAGACTTTTTGAAGTAGGAATATTTGGAATCTATAAAATTTGATCTAAATATGCACCTTGATGAGAGATGTGTTGGGTTAGAAAGGGCTATGACTCAAAATCAATAAGTTGTAACATTTAAAATGGAAATACTACTTTATACCTATCACTTTATCTTTCTAGAAGAATTAAAGGAATGGCAGAATCAGATCAGATCCTTGGAAGATTCTATGGAAACTGTGATATAGTGTATATCCAGATTAGACTCTTATATGGGTTCAAGGGTTCAGGTGGACAAAGATCTTCGATATGTTAAAAGTGTGGTTCAGTATATTATCAATGTGTAAGAAGAATTTAAGAATTCTATAGAGACACATGTGAGTGTCCATTATGATTATGTGAGGTGACTGATCAGTGGGTTGACTAAATCATTTAAGGTGATAGTATCTTTTACTATATAACCTCTGTGCGCATCTGCATTATCTTCATCCTCTCATCATGTTTATCTAGTAGCCTTTAGGTCAGTTGTTAAGGAAGAAGTTGAAAAGATTTCTAATACCAAAACCTCAGATCCTCAGTCTATTACTCGGGTTATTTCTACTACCATAGAAATTCAAAATCCTGTGAGAAATTATTTAATATAAGCTGCTCAATATCATAAGTCCATCAAAGAGAAAGTAAATTTCTACTACAAAATGTTATACAATAAGCATTATATGGATGGTCATTTCAATTTTTTGTTAGAGATCATGGGGATTCCACCTATCACTTAGTATTTTAAAGATCTTCTTAGCAAGCTTAGAGAGTTGACTCTTGCCAAGGAGAAATTTATAGAGAATAAGGACAATTTTATTTCAACCATGGAGATAGTGGGAATTATTATTATGAATTTATGAAATCTTCTTTTTCCCTTCCACCATGTGGACTGTAATCCGATCATTGTTCCTCTAGCCTTTCCTTCTACCTTGGTTGTTTTTAGATCCTCCAGTGTTACTCCAATGATGTCTCCTGCACATGACATCAGAATTTTTACCCATATGATTCTTCCGAAATCTATGCACTACAGGTCTACATATGCCTCTGTTGAAGCTCCTCCTACCCTATTTACTGCTATCCCCCAGCCTATACACCCATATTCAGATCTTTCTTTGTCAACATCCAAAGACAAATCTTCCATAGACATATCTAATGTAGATTAAAAGTGGGTTGTCTTCATTGATAGAGATCATTGCAACATTTGTTTTGTATATTTTAATATTTGTTAACTAATTGAAAATTATGTTTTTGTTTCCTTTTGTCCTCCAATATTTTTTTAATCATGAAGGGGGGTAGATATTTAATCATTAGGGAAGAAAAAGGTCATGTTACAAGTTCTGTTTATGATTTTAATCTGCCTAAAAGGAGGATAGGATTTTAAAACTTTTAAGTGGAAATTTCATATCTATTTTCTAAATTAATAATGGTCAAATATTCCTATTCACACCTCTAATGATATTAGAAAATAATCTTAACCGTGGTTCAGAAAATGATGACATTATTTGAGATTACCAAAAAGGGAGACATTGTTGGACTCACCTATTTTGATAATCCCAAATCACGATTCATTTATGAATTTTTTTTCCCTTACAGGATAATATTTTATGTGAAAATTTTGTTTTTATCAAAGTAATAACTATATACTTTTAATCTCATTTCTCTCCTATTTAAGCTCACAACACAAAATTTATCTAGATGCAAATGTCACCGATGAAAAGTTCACCGGTGAAAAGGTCACTGAAGCAAGGGTCACCAAGGAAAAGGTGACCGATGAAATGGTCAATGATGAAGGTTACAGTTGAGGGCTACCAATAAAGTTTACTGATGGAAGGTCACCATTGCAGGTTGTCAGTGTGCATCTATTGTTGAAGCCTACCATTTTGAATGCTACCATTACCAGTCTACCGATTCTTACCCTTCCACACTTTATAAAATTATGAAGACCACTCTAATAGTCATATTTGAAAACTCAAAAGATTCTGGCACTGATTAATGCTGATTTTAGACAAATCAGAATAAATTATGTTGATAAAATGAGGTATGAGAAATATTTCATGTTATTTACTTATTCCTATTATCAGACCTCAAAAATTAAAGAGAAGATCGAGGAAGAAATGTATATGAGGCATGAATTGGGATGAACAACAAGTTGATCGAATGTCCAGAAGTTAATAATGAAGAATGTGTGATAAAACCTATGGGAGAACAAGGAAGAATCATCTGATCACTTTCACTATGAACCCCATGAACATCAAGAAGATAATTTCGTGAAAAAAATTTCAGGCTACCTTATGTGTCTCACAAACTCTCAATCATATCGAGAAGCAGAACACTAATTCTTCAGAAAGCTAAACCCTGGAGTTGTGACACTCTATTTTGGTGAAAACTTCCCGAGAAAGACATTATCTTCATGTTATTTACGCCAAGGAGTAAATATCTGAACTGAAAACACATAGAGCCTTATAAAGTAAATCTTATCATATTTTAATTATTGGGTTTCTTTACTTTACATTTCTTAGATGTGTGTCTGTCTAAAACAAACACTTTCTCCTATAAATGAACTGAAGGATATTGAATATCCTTACATCAAACTTCACTTATAATTTGTTCCCACATATAACATTGGAAGAGGCCATGTGTGGTCTTTTTTCCCACGAAGAACTGTGGTAGAGGGTTTGAACCAGGTACAGTTTGTGAAAACTTTTGTAAATCCAGATAAAAGTTTTGAATCATGTTTATTGATAATATAGACTTCTTGGACGCGAGTGATCACAATGTGTAAGGGATTAAGTCTCAACTTGAGACTGAACCTCTTGTTTAACTCTACTATTCTCTATATTTTTGATTCACTCTATTTTATCTATTTTCTACTGCTTATAATTGAAAAATATAAACATGTTGTGCATTAACATTAATATTTAGTTTCAGTTACTATGTGTATATTTTTAATTCCGTAAACTTGTTTCAGAAGTTGGAGAAGTGTTTTATAGTAATTCAACTAAGTACTAATGACCCTCTGGGAAACATGTCGATCAATTAGATATATATATCTCTACATCCTTAAATAACAGGGTTGTTTCATAATTTGTGGGATATTTAAAAGAAATGTTTTAAACGGAAATATTAATTAGAATCTCAATTCAACCCCTCTTGAGGTTCCTCTCTAACCAAAAATAGTTTTTTTATTATATACCGAAATACTCTAACAACCCATTGAACAAAAGGGTTTCTATCATAGAAACTATATAAGTTAAAAAATTATTTTCATTGATGTCATAATTTTTTATTAATATAAATCCACAGATATGAATTCCATTATAAATAGTTCTCTTAAAATCATATAGAAGTCAAAACATTGGAAGATGTGAGAAGAAATAATTTGTAGGGGAGAAAAAAAATCCATTGTATTTATTTTTGAAATATTGGAAATCATGAATAAGAAGTAATGTATGAGTTAAGAGAACAAAAACCTTATGATTTAACCATAAGAATAAACCATAGATAGAAGACCTCAAATGATTAAACATTCATCACATAATTAGAAAGTATAACATGAAAAAAATATCATGGGATATGGAATGTAGAAATTAATGTCCCATAATAGTAAACATGGTATTTCTAATCTTAGTGAACCTGGATACTCTCCAGTCCATACACTCATAAAATTATGAGTGGAGAAAAAAAATGTCACACTAACCATTTTTTAACATCGACACATACTAAATAATTATTATTAAATATATTTCTCTGGATATATATGTGTTTTTAAATTCATTATATAGATATATATTCCACAATCATATTATACTTCATTTGTTTGTGTACAACCAAAAAATCATCACGTCCTAAAATAACCCATAGAAAAAAATGCATTTCATGAGAAATAAAAATCAATATATAAATATCCTAGTAAAATAGAATGGGTCTCATAGATCATCTAAATAGAAATCATTCCATTATAATATGTAACCGATGGGAATAATATGGTTTTTATAAAACATCAGTATAATTTCATGAATTAAATATATTGATACTTAAAACACAATAGAATGAATAATCATATAATAAAATAATATATTCATGGGTAACATGATTCCTAACTCTAACTGAGTAATATTCTCTTTAATCGAATGAAAAAATCATCACAAATTATTTTTAATGCATTTTGGATTCATCATGGTAAAATTTATAGTCACACGCCTCCTTTCAAAAACCCTACAATGTTTTTTGAAAAATGAAAATAATATATTTCATCAAAATAATATTAATTTTGATTTTATTTTTCACAATGATTAATAATATAACATAAATGAAATATTAAATTCCTATAATTATAAATTCACAATTTTGATGTTGTATAAATCTACAAAAAGAGTTTTTGTTACCAATTCACTTACTTTTAGCCTTGAGATCCAGAAATGTTACTTAAAAACATTTATCATCAATATAAACTATATAATTAACTATTTTAGATCTCTATTCCTTTATATATCCATTTTTATTTTTCATTAATAACAATCCTCTTGATTTATTATATTTGTTTACTCTCTTTTCAATATCATGTGTAAATAATATGGACCATTTTGAACTACGTTTGTAAAAGAGATGTCATTATTCATTTTTATACCCAATGTCATCATTTCCAAAAAAAATAAGGGTAAAATAAATTATTTATTACAAATAAATAAAATTATAAATTTCCATTACCTAGGGATTTTGGTTATGTTACATAAAATTATAAATCATAATTAAATATTTTATTTTCATTTGTCATTATTCTTAAAAGAGCCTATATTGACCATTAATTTAAATTTATTCCAAAAATGGGAAATATTAATGATATATTTTTCACTAATATATGTAATAAATAATCATCCACTATAAAAAACATCCATTTTTTGATGTGATGGAAAGAAAACATGTTTTTTCATGCAGGGAGTAGATTTCATAACAAACATTTATTGTTTCGCTTATTAGATGAATGATAGTGTTAGATTTAGATAGTATGTGGTCATTTCATAATTATATATTAAATATTTAAATTATTTTTACTCATAATGTGAATAATTATTATGATAAATTATTGGTGGTGGTGAAAAATTGATAGTTTCACTTCATGGATGCAGTAATCTGAAAAGACGCACTAATACAACTTCTTGTTTTTGATAATAGATGGAAGATAATATATAATGATTTTACCATAAATATATTGATATCAATATATATTTATATTGTAATATTATTATTAAACCATCGATATGGTTGGTTGAAAATGTAATTAATTGTTAATGAAGATGTGATACTGATTTTGAGACCATGACCATTCTCTTGATGAATGTATTTGATTTGATTGACATGGGTTTAATTGGGATGAATCGAGGGATTTTTTTCAATGGTAATTAATACTAAAAACTTCATTAGGGTATAAATGAAATATTAATATATTAGTGTATTATTTAATGGGATCATGTGATATCCAATTTATAATTGAAGAATATAGACTTTTCTTTTGAAATGAATGTGAAATAACGAAATGAATGGAATGGAATAATTGATAGGTGATTTTCATGAGTGAATGTCAGTAAGGCATGTAAGTAAGAAATTAAAACAAATAAAATTATTTATATATGTTCTAAATTTATTTTTTAAATTAAGAAAATACGAGCCAACTTACATTAGTCAATTTCATTAAAAATAGGCTTTATTAAATATATATCATGTCAACTATTTTATAGAAGAAAAATTAATATTTCCATATATCAAAATTTAAAAAACAAATTGGACAAAGGTTTATATTTAACCAAATTAATTTAACAATTACTAGAAAAAATAATTATAAATTTAACACCCATAACACATATATATTATTTTTTATTAAATAGTGTTTTGAAACAGTAATCTAATATATAATGTAAATTTTTTATTCTAACTGATTCTCAAGATAGTAAAAAATTTATAATTCAAAGGATAAATATTAAGTTGCATTAATATATTGTTAAAATCAAGTTTCACCATGAAATTAATTATTTTAAAAAAATTAATTTGTTTAGTAATTAATTAAAATGATTATAGAGTCATAAAATAGTAAAAATAGAATTTATATGTTCAAAATAATATAATAGATTTTATTATTATGCAAATAGAATTTTTATTTTTGATTAATTAAAAATTTTATAATCCATTATTCCTTCATCATATACGTATAATGAGATAAGAATCAAGGTTTTAGATAAAAACATGTATTTCACTATTCACCGCAAATATCAATTATTTTAGAAAAATTACTTAAATTCACCTCAAGATTAATTTTTTTATCCATAATCCAAAACTTATGCTCATTTTAAAATTTAAATATAATATTGAAAAATAAATTGTGATTTTATGAAAAAAAAATTAATTAAACAGAATATATATTTATATTTATAAATCAACCATTGTTTATACCCTATTATAAAATTTTTATAAACTAATTACTTTTTGTGACAACCGTTAAATTATAGTCTATATAAATATTATGGTTATTTCTATATTTAGTGTTTAGTGTCAAAAAATATACTCTTATGGTATAAATCATGAAAATGTAACTTAAAAAAACTTGGGTCTTTACATTGGTCGTTTCACAATTACATCAATCATTGAAATATCCAAAAATACACCCTATATTGGGATTATATAACCCATGAATTAATAACTTTTTACCCAAAATCCACAATTTTTTAATTTGGTATAAAAATTCTATTTACCTAAGGTTTTTGACCAAATCATCAAATGATCATCATGATCTTCTATACAGATATTATAGAAACATTATAACTTATATATAAAATGGAAAACTGATCAGTGTAATCTCTAAATACTCTATTGATGAGTTATATGAATATAGTGGGGAAAATGGTAATACAAATGGAATCATTTTAAATTAATATTGACCATACATTATACAAATGGGTTTTTTGTTATATTCTTCTTATTTTCCCATAATAAATGAAATGTCAAATTATTGTCATTATTAGAATGGTGTTGATCTTGGAATAGTTCTTAAAAATTCTATTCAATGTTGGGTATTTAATAATTATTATTGATATTGATATTATTATCTCTTTTATAATCAATAAAAATACACAATAGAATACCTCTATTATTTCAAAAAAAAATAGGGTCACCCCATGGTGACATATTTGGATGTATGATTCCATTATGAATATTATCCTCGATTTTCATCATTAATTGTTGAAACTACATCAAGGAAATTCTCTAAGGAGTCCTTTAAATAGGTGTAGTTCTAGGAATGAGTTCTGTTAAAAAATATACCTCATTAATTTTGATTCATATGAATCTTGTATTGGAAATTACATTAATATATATTATTAAAATAATTAATTAATCAAAGATTTGTTTCTCTCCAATCATTTGAGAAACATTTTACTCATTAATAGGAATTTAAACATATAATATGGTTGTAATCACCACTAGAATTTCATATCGATACTTTTAAAAAAATTGAGATTATAGTTTGATTCAAAATTATTATCCAGAATGTCATTCCCTACAAATTGGTATGGGATATATATATATATATATATATATATATATATTCAATGAATCACTAGAATTGCATCAATTTAAACATGGGGTAATAACTGTACATTAGTAATGGGAATATAAAAAATATTCTATCATAGTGGAGTTTAAGATGTGAGATATAAAGATCACACTATAAGGATTATTTATTGTTAACATGATTATCAAATCTCTAAGGTGGTGATGTGATAACATTTAAAAATTATGAAAATTTAAGAGTCTGTATATATAAAATTAGAGTAATCAAACTAAGTTATTCATTGGATTTTTAGTGTATGTTTCACCACTTTAGGCTTATGAACCATTTAAGTAGTTTTTATTTCATTATATTTCAGTTTTCGGTTATATTATGTTTTTATTGAAGATAGTTTTAAACATTAACCATTATATTTAAGCATTTATTGGCATGTTTTTGAACTCTTTGAAAGTATATAATATTATTTTCCATGGACCATTTAGACAATCATTCTCACCAATAATAATTGGCTACTCCAAATCACATTTTCATTCATTTTATTTAAAATAATATATTCCAAAAATAAAACATTATTCAAACCCCTTAATGAAATTTATTCAGGGTTTTCTTCCACACATCTAGTATATGGGAAGACTCTAAATCAGCCATAAATGACCATTATTTTTATATTTTCAGATTAATTCCATCTATATCTTATTACAAAAACATGGGAATTATTTATTCCCCTAATATCAATTTCTACCATGAGATCATATTTCAAGATTTATTCAGAGATACTACAATATCTTCTTCATAATTACTTAAACTTATTTTCTTTTAGGACACTAATAAATTGGTAAATTTTTCATTCATATTACATAATAATACCATAATATCACATACCATGTATTATAAAATATGACACAATTATATTAATTTATTCATTTTCATTCCTTTATAACACTTTTAATTCTTTCTAAATTCTCATTTGGTGAATATGATAAATGTACTTATTGAAAAATATCCTCTTATACTCATCCATGTTAAAAGTTTCATTTCCTTCAAGTTGTATCATGTAATTGATAATATTCATCCATTGGTATTCTTTTCCTTCCAAATGATAAACAACTAAAATGATTTTCCATGATATGTTCACTCAAAAATGAAATATAAATTTCAAAATGCATTGATACATTTTATTGAAATTAGTGGATAATTAAACCCACAAAAAGAAGGTGGATTTCCCCCATAAAGAAATAAATAGTATGTTGTTTCCTCCATTGTTTTTCAATAATCCCAACAATAGTCATGGCCTGAAAAACTAGTGTATAAATTAAAATAATCATTTTTATTTGATATGCCATCATTTCTAGTTTAATAGGAAGAAAATAATTTCATTGACCATAACATATATCATTATCAATATTTACTCGTGCTCAAACAAGCTAAAAACCTAATGTGATAAACAATAAGCATAACAGGAATGATATAATCATGACACATTCTTTTTAATATATCTCTAAATATTTTTATCATAACTGATCCATGATAATAATATTCTAAAATCATTTGAAATGTAACATAAAGAAAAAATTGAATCTAACTATTAAAATCCATCAAGAGTGATTTTTTGGGTGTTTATCTGAATCCCCAATATAATGCACTTATGATGATCAAGTTAATACCAAATCAACCTATTATAGAGTTCTTACACTTAGGTACACATATTCTATAACTATTTCAATTAAATATTTTTATGATATGCATATATTCTCAATGAAATCATCACATATTTTTTTATCATAACATACAATTTCCACCCATTCATAGGTCATTACAAAGGTTTTTAAGTTAAATTCTACAATTCTAATATAAAAAAATTAATCCTTTCTCAGATACAATATACGATGAGATAATCATAAATAACATAAATATTGTATCATTAAAATAATTTTTTAATATATTTTACACTAATATTTGTTGGAGGAAAATAAAGGATTATTATATTTTGGTATTAGATTTAAAATCAATGTAATTCATATTTGATCTTCAATATCTCCCAATGTGTTCCATTATCATATTACCATAAATATATAATTATCTATGAGTTTCTTTCTATTCAGTAATCAGATGATAGAATAAAAATTAATGGTGATCTTATATTCTAATTATGTGCAATCAAATTATATATAAATCAATGAACATATGTTAGGATACACACAGGGGTATGATAAAATGAACAAAACTCAATAGAGTAAACCCCAATTATTCAAAAAGAATTAATCATGAATCACAGAATATGGTTTTGTCATAAGAAAACAAAAAAGTAATAATATTTTGTAATCCTTGATAATAAATCCTGATCAATTTATTTATATCATAAGTAGAAGACATATGTCTATCGAATACATAGAAGAAAATAAAATCAATTCCTTAGCCATGGATCCCTACAAATACAATCATAATGGATTGGGGTCACTCCTCACTCTGTTATTTCTCTAGTCAATATTAGTTATGAAGACTATAATAGTGTTCTGATTCCCTTAATAAACTAGTGTGATGCCCCATTCAATTTTTTTAAATCTAATGAGATAACATTCTTCACATAATGCACTATAGTGCCATAAAATTCCCAGACCTTCCATAAAAAAATGGAAACCATATATATATATATATGATAAAATGTCATAAATCATTTCTCAAATCATTATGTCATAAATCATGAATATGAAATGGGGTTCACGAACATTCCATTATTAAATCATATTATAACCAATGGGAAATAAATATATTACATAATAAAATCATCATAACTAAATTATTCTGTTACGATGAAAAAAGATTAAGATAATAATTCATAAATCATCTTTATCATAATATATCTAGATAATGAATTTGGATGGTATCATAAAAAAGTAACCATAGTTATGTGTGACAATCCTTACAAGTTGATAACAAAAATAAAAAATACAATTATAATAGAATCTGGAAAATTAATTGAGTAATAGTAAAATAGAATTTTCCTTAATTAACTTTAAATAAAATATAATTGTATTAATATTGAGAAAATAATATTCTTACGTTATAAACTTTTATACTATTAAATAACCATTAATATAATTAATAACATATACTAGGGGAAAATCAGTTCGGGTTTTATGTGTTTAAACAATGATTCCTTTCCCACTATTTATAAAAGTTCATAAACAACTATATCAATTTTTATAAAATTTCATTATAAAATATTTAAAAAGATATTAATATATTTCTAAAAAGGATAATAATAAATATAGGTATATGAAATAACATTATAACATATTTTTTTATTGAACACAAACATGGAAGAAATAATTTCCACCAAAGATGAAACAAGCTATACATTACAAAAACCATTATCTTAATTATTTTAATTAATAATGTGAATAATATTTTACCTTTACATTAAAATTCCATGAACAGATAGATGAGAATAAAATATATTTCTTTTAAATGGCAAAATATTTATAATTTCCATAAATATAAATAAGGTGTGGAATCTCTGGTAATTAAATTCAATTTATATATGAAGAATTTCCTCAAGTCCAATTTTATTACAAATTATTTTAAAATCCTATATTATAAAATTTGATTCATTATATAAATTTATATTCCCAATTCGTATTCAAACATACCATACTATGTATATTTTTTTACAATTTCAATATTTTCTTATGACTATATCTTTATTGGAATGATTATTCATTTGGGTGCTGTTTGATTTTCTATTTATGCCATCATTTGATGGTTGAGGTACATACACCATTTTCTTGGTATCACCATATTTATAATTTTAATCACTAGATCTGTATCATTATTATTCATTATATAAAAATTTTATAACAATTTTTATTATATGGTGATGAAAATTGAATTATATCATGCAATGATCCGTAAAATTCATGGAATTTTGTTTCTTAATTTTCATGGGAATTTTATAAGAATTCAGTTTCCGACGGCACCTGATTCTGAGGCCCGGTGTGCCCAGAATCATTTTTCGAAGTTTAGCTCGGGTACGTTCAGTGACCGAACGAGCGGGTTTTTTTAACTTTTGAATCGGTGCTCGGAATCGAATTTCGGGGACACCGATGGAATCGCATTGCCGGTATTTTCTTAGAAACACCTTTTCCGGAGTTGCGTTTTCTCAGGTGTGGTTTTTTTTTTGGAATTAAGTTAACAAATAAAATAAAAGTGGTGCGACACTTTATTTTATTTCACTTAAAGCCACTTAAGCTAATTTAAGCGGATAAGGTTGGACCCACGATATCCTACCCACTTGGTAGGATATTTGTGAGGTGGGGCCCGCACGAGCCCCACCGTTTCTTCCCCTCTATGTAACACACCCTCTAAAACCTCTTTTAAATAATGTCAACCGGTGCGTTTACTTAAATTCTAAACGCCCCTATTATTTGGGCAGTTAAGTCGTTACAATTAATTCATCGAATTAATTGCTCGTTTCTTAACTTTGAATTTCTAATTATTGGCATGGGAATAAAATAAGACCAAAACTTGTTTTACTTGAGGGTGGCTTTTTGAAAGGATTTGGAGAAACCTTAAAGCTTGAAGATATTCATCCTCCTTCCCGAAGAACGCGAAGAACGCATCGTCGCCGACGAAGAATGCCGTCCTCCGACGAAGGGCGACGAAGAGTGGCGAACCCTCATAGATCGACGATGCGACGTCGTGTACCGCGACACCAACGATCCTCCTTCCACGACGCTTCTTCCACGACGTTCCTTCCCCGCGAAAATCTTCGATCAACAACCGATTGAGGTAGGGGGTTGCGGTTCTTTTAATTCTTTGTGAATTATATCCTCATCGTGGGTTTTAATGATGCAATTAAATCTGTGTGATTTTAAATCCTCGGAGTTTGACTGTGCAATGTCGTGTACCATGACGATAGCGACACCCCTTCCACGACGCGATGATCCTCTTCTTCTGTGATGGTTAATTCCGTGACGAACTCACGTTCGATGACAATGTTGAGGTAAGGGTTTTTGTTCATTTTAATCAATGTGATTATATACGCGGTTTGTTTAAATATTTGTCGGAAGAATTTTTAAAACCGCTAACACGGTGAGTGCGGACCAACGAACAAGTCCGAACCCACTGTCTCTTTGTTCATGGTGAGCGGGTTGGCGGGCGATGACAAAGCAGGCCGCACGGGCAGTGTGAGGTCTTCACAGTGATGGACGGGCCCCGGGAGGGACATTGGTGAAGATGGCACGCATTTCCGACCACCGGAACTCGTTCGGTGGTCTGCGGAGCGGCCCGACGGCGTGCCTCGCCGGCACGGCGGCGCCCGGTGTGCCGCCAGGAGGAGCCGCTGCTGCAGAAGCCGTGGCGGCAGGCCGCGGTTCCACGACTGCATGAGACCGGAAGGAACAGACGCGGCAGACAGCCGCCTCCGCTGGCAAGGGCGGCCCCACGCGGGGCCACGGTCTCTCCACGCGAGGGCAGAGCGCCCCCCACTTCGCTCGGCCATAACGGCCGAGCTGACCCGCTGGCCACCCAGCTAGCGCTAGCCGGGTCACGCCCGGCCGGGTCGGACCCGGACCCGTTTCAGGCCGACACATGGGGGGTTGGGCTGGGTCGGTCTGGGCCCAGACCCCCCGTTTTCGGACCACATTCAGTCTTTCGCCCATATCTTGGGCTACAGACCTCCGATCGACGCACTGTCAGCGGAAATGTGATCCTTGGATCGAGAAGGTCGTTTAGACATATTACACTCATGGGTTCGAAGAACTTTGGGTTCGGCCGGGTTGGTTCGTACACGAAGCCAACCGGGCCCTCGGAGCGGAAGTGCTCATAACATAAGTTCTGGACGTCTGATCGACGTGTCGTCGACTTTGATGGATTCCACTAAGTGAGACAGATCTTTTGGATTACTCCGCTCGAGGTTTGAATATAGGTGGAGAATGGTCGGGTTGGTTTCGACTTAAAAACCAACTGGGCCCCTGGAACGAAAAAGCCAATAACTCTCAGACCGGGCGTCCGATTGACGCGCCGTCTGTGGCGTTGAGTTCCTATTGACGAAACAGAACTTTTGGATACATAAAATTTGGACTATGTGTCAGTTGATGTATCAGCCTCTCGGCTCGTGGAGCAGACCCTCCCGAACGATCTTGCTGTGTGCGGGGAACCTAGAGCTGGCTGCGACTGCGACGACGACGACGATTGTACAGAGATCGTCAGTGGATTCGACAGCGACGACTACAACACTCAGCGATCCTACGTGGATCGGTGCTACCGGTCCAAGGTGGGTTAGCGCTCATCGGTCCTATGTGGGCCAGTGCCTACAGATCCTCTGTGGGTTTGATCCTGTGTGGGTCTTTGAGGGGGTTAGTTACCTATCGATCTCGTGTGGGTCTGATCTTTTGTGGGTCATTGCGGGGGTTAGTTACCTATCGATCCTGTGTGGGTCAGATCCTTTGTGGTTCATTGCTGGGCTTAGTAACTATCAATCCTTTTTGGGTCCGACGACATAGATGAATCAGTGGATATATCTGATCATCTCTATCATTATACGAAGAAGTATACCTACGTGAGCTGAATCTTGTTTTCTTTCCTATGTGGATTGTGTTGTACTATCTTGTGTGGATTTACGTTGTGTTTTCCTGTGTGGACTGGGTTGTAAATGGGCTTGGAAGTTGGAGCGTACTGGAATTGATGACTTAGGTATATGTATAGTCATATACCTAAGCAGTGTTGGATGTTACATCGTGATTGTATCTTTACATAGTGGTTTATCCTTTGTGGATTCTTGGAGACCTTCGGGGGTCTCAGGGTCCCTACTGAGTAGCTTATACTCACCCCTGCATGGGCTATGCCCGCACTACATTGTGTTGGTTGCAGACGACAGACAGCGCTGATCGTGGTTGAGGCTTGCGGAGCAGGTCGGTACCCTGAGGTGGACCACTGGGCGGGACATACTCGGAGTGGACGGCTGGACCGAGGAGCTGTGGAGGATATATGTACTCACCCTTCAGGTGGGACTTCTAGTGGATGGCTCGACAATGTGGCTTTACTTTTTATTTGTTGTTTTCCCTACCCAGTTGTACTTTACTTTCAGTTTGGGGTTTGTATACTGGCCCACTTACTTTTCTACACTTACTATTGCACCCTGTTTTTACTTAGTGTTACTACTACTTCTTGCTTTCTCTGTGGTGTTTGTTTACTTTACAAAGGCAATGCCTTCCCTTTTTACCGGGAATTACGCCTTGGTGCTAGTCTCCAGCCCCTGGCCTATGGAAGGCGGGCTTGGGGTAGTCACGGCACGGGCCCCGAGGACGGGTTGTGACAAATTGGTATCAGAGGAATTTGGTTCTACCGCAGAACTTGGGACTCTGATCTTTTTCTATGTGAAACAATAGTGTTAAGCGTATTGGGTGTGGTTATCAGTCCAGGGAGTTCGGTGTTGGTTCGGTGGCCGACGTATCCGTACACCAGGACCCTAACATCTGATTTCCGACTTAATGCACGAAAACATTGATTGCATGTGTGTTTCAAATTTTCTTTGTGATTACATTGTGTCTGCTCACCAGGTATACTTTTCTGACCGCGGCACACCTGTTTCTTTTCAGGATGTCCCCACGAGGGCAGCCAGCTAGGGTTCTGAGAGTTGTGTTTGATAACAACCCACCCAGCGACGAGGCCTCGGTACAGGGCCCTTTGACAGTTGAGGCACAGGCGGTACCTTTACCCGCCGAGACACCGATGCTTCCAGCCCTAGCCACTGACGATGCATGTCGCCTTAGTGCACTGCACGAGTTCCAGCGCCAGCGACCAACTATGTTTCCTGGGGAGACAGATCCCCAGGCAGCCGAGGATTGGCTGGAGGCAGTGGTACGAGTTTTCAGGTTAGTGAGGACACCAGCAGACCTCATGGTGATCCTCGCAGCAAGCCTACTACACGCGGCAGTGGGCCGATGGTGGAGCTTGATTCTCCAGGTGCACGATGAGGCATCTATTCTCTAGACGGACTTTGAGAGCCTCTTGCACTCAGAGTTCATCCCGTCCACCCTCTATGCGGTGTGCATATAGGAGCTTCTTCAGCTGCGGCAGGGCAGCTTGACAGTCGCCCAGTACTCAGTGAGAATTACCGACCTCTCGCGCTACTCGACAGACATGGCACGGGAACCATTCTTCCGGGCCCGGACCTTTGAGAAGGTATTAAGTCATGAGATCATGGCATCACTGATCTCCCTCAGCATTTCGACCCAGGCAGGAGTATTGGAGCGATCCCTTTTGATCGAGAGCTTCCTTACAGAGCCTTCTTCAGCAGCGAGACCTACCGCAAGGTGGCACGTAGCAGAGTCTTCTCTAGCAGGTAGTCGACAGATGACTCATGCATTCAGAAAGACTAAACCCTCAGGCAGACGACCTCAGGACACTGGCTCAGCAGTGCGGGGAACACAACGTGGAGCCAGTCATTCGAGAGGTAGGCAGTGCTACACATGCGGCGGGCAGGGCCACATGGCTCATGACTGCCTGACCCGTCGTGCTGAGGAGAAGAAGACGGTTGAGGGGCCACCCAGGAAGAGGCAGAGGGTCGACTGTGGTGGTCCGCAGGGAGCAGGAGGACAAGGCATAGGAGCTGGACGAGCAGCAGGTGGTGGGCGACGCTTTGAGGCTCTACCACCACCACCACCAGGAGGTCCACCCCGACCACAAGGAGCTGGCGGGCAGAGACAGGGACAGCTCCAAGCAGTGGAGACCTATGACCACGGAACGCCTAAGATGATTCGAGGTATTATCTGTGTCTATTCCACCCTTGCTGCAGTTCTTATAGACACAGGAGTGAGTTACTCTTACATAGTCGTTGCACTTGTTCGGAGCTCGGAGATTCCGACAGAGCCGTTGGCCTGATCCTTACGGCTAGAGACTCCTACGGGAGCAGACTCGATGATTACAGACTGGTGCCGGCAGTGTGAGCTTACTCTAGGAGGTGAGAGCATCGGCTGGGATCTTCTTGTAGCCGCATGGAGGTATTATGAAGTCATCTTGGGCATGGATTGGTTATCTACAGTCCATGCTCAGATCGACTATATTAGGTGCAAGGTGAGATGTGTACGCATCGACGGGAGCAGGTTCACCTTCACCGGCAAGAAGGGAGCCTTCGTAGAACAGTATGGACTCTCGTAGAGGAGAGGACAACCCATCACTAATCAGTTGGCTAGCCTCATCCTAGGAGCAGTTGACGTGCGGAGTCCTAGTTTTCTTGCAGTGGTGGATTAGTATGCGGATGTCTTCCCCGACGACGTTCCAGGACTACCTCCTCGCAGAGAGGTAGACTTTTATACTGATTTGTACCCCGGGACAGCCCCGATATCCACTCCAGCATATCGGATGGCCCCCACTGAGCTTCGAGAGCTACGGGTACAGTTGGAGGACTTGCAGGTTAAGGGATTCATCCGAACTAGTGTTTCACCCTGGGCTTCCCCAATATTTCTCGCCAAGAAGGCGGACGAGAGCTGTGACATTATGTCGACTATCGTTTCCTGAACCAGGTGACCATGAGGAATAAGTATCCGCTTCCGAGGATTTATGAACTCTTCGATCAGCTCAAGGGAGCACAATGGTTCTCAAAGATAGACCACAGGTCAGGCTATCATCAGCTCAGAGTTCGGGACGCCGACGTGCAGAAGACAGCCTTCAGATGTCGGTATGGCCACTATGAGTTCTTGGTTATGACTTTCGGCACGACCAACGCTCCAGTAGTGTTCATGGTCCTCATGAACATGATCTTTCAGCCATACCTCGATCGATTTGTCGTGGTCTTCATCGACGACATTTTGATATACTCTATGACTAAGGAGGACCACGCCTGCCACTTGTGGGTTGTACTGGACACACTCTGAGAGCACCAGCTTTATGGAAAGCTCTCGAAGTGTCAGTTCTGGATAAGTGAGGTCCAATTCTTGGGGCACATCATCTCGGAGGCGGGAGTTGCAGTGGATCCTGCGAAGATCGAGGCAATGCTAGCTTGGGAGCCACCCAGGAGCGTGACAGAGGTGCGGAGTTTCTTGGGACTAGCTGGATACTATCGGAGATTTGTGTCAGACTTCTCCAGAGTCGCGGAACCACTCTCAGCACTTACGAAGAAGGGGAAACCCTTTGGGTGTTTAGAAAGATGTCAGCAGAGCTTCCAGGAGCTGAGACAGAGATTGACCAGCGCCCCTATCTTGAGGCTTTCGGAGGAGGGAGTTGGGTACGTAGTCTACTGCGATGCATCAGGGACCGGACTCGGATGTGTCCTAATGTAGGAGAGGGCAGTGATCGCCTTTGGATCACGTTAGTTGAGGCCGCATGAGTGGAACTACGCTACTCATGACCTGGATTTAGCAGTAGGGGTATTCGCTCTGAAGATATGGCGACACTATCTGATTGGCGAGCACTTTACAGTCTATTCTGACCATCAGAGTCTCAGTTACATCTTCTCTCAAAAATACTTGAACATGAGACAGAGGCGATGGCTTGAGTTCCTCCAGGACTGTGACTTTGAGATAGTCTATACTCTTGGGAAGGGGAACGTAGTAGCAGATTCTCTCAGTAGGAGGACGGGAATTCAGCTACTTGAGGAGGCTACATATCAGCTGGCCACTTTGCAGATATCCTTCGTGGATAGAGATGGAGCAGCCTTCCTTCAGTCTCTCACAGTCACCCCTCTACTACTGCAGTAGGTCAGAGAGGCACAGCGTGGGGACGCTGACTATGAGATGCGGTGTGCGTTGATATCCTCAGGACAGGCACCTGATGGTTTCACCATTGGAGTAGAGCACGACATCCTTTTTAGAGGATGTACCTTGGTACCAGTTGCTTTATGGGAGGAGGTGCTGAGAGAGTTTGACACTCCTCCTTTGGCGGTACATCCTGGAGTGGCGAAGATGTACCAAGATCTCAGACGACAGCACTGGTGCCCAGACATGAAGAAGGCTATGGCAGAGTTCGTTTCTCAATGCCTCACCTGCCAGTAGTCGAAGGCAGAGCATCAGGTACCAGCAGGCATGGTGTAGCCCTTGGAGGTTCTGGAGTGGAAGTGGGACGGGATATCCATGGACTTCATGACTGGACTTCCATGCACTTCCAGAGGTCACGACTCCATTTGGGTGATTATCAGCCGACTCACCAAGTTGGCTCACTTCTTACCCATCAAGGAGTAGGGCTTAGTGGAGAGATTGGGACGTCTCTAAGTTCAGGAGATTGTATGACTTCATGGTGTTCCATCATCTATCATATCCGATCGAGATGCTCGCTTTACTTCCCGGCTTTGTAAGGGGTTTCAGGAGGCGTTCAGGACGCAGCTACGTCTGAGCACCGCCTTTCACCGTTAGATGGATGGTCAGATGGAGAGTACCATTCAGACTCTTGAGGACATGCTTCGTGCATGTGTCCTCGACTTTGGTTGCAGCTGGGAGGACCACCTACCCTTGGTAGAGTTCGCGTACAACAACAACTACCACTCCACCATCGGGATGGCACCATATGAGGCATTGTACGACCGACCATTCCAATCTCCTTTGTGCTGGACAGACCCTGGGGAGTCAGCACTTGTGGGACCGGAGATGGTCCAGGCCACGACAGAGAAGGTCCAGCTCATCCAGGAGCAGATGAGGACAGATCAGAGCCGGAAGAAGTCTTATGCTGACCGGAGGCGGAGGCCACTAGAGTTCGAGGATGGCAACCACGTCATCTTGTGGGTCTCACCTAGACATGGATTATAGAGATTTGGCCAAGGTGGAATGTTGTTTCCACGCTTCATCGGACCATTCCAGGTCCTCAGCAGGATTGGTGAGGTGGCTTATCGCCTGGCTCTACCACCTCAGTTGCACCGGGTGCACGACGTCTTCCACGTATCCCAGCTGAAGAGATACGTGCACGACCTGACACATATCATTGACCATGGGGAGATGGACATTGATGATGTGATGACTTTTGCGGAGGTCCCGGTGGAGATCGAGGATCGATAGGAGCGGGTCCAATGTGGACGGTCGATTCCTCTAGTGCACATCAGATGGTAGCACAAGAACCTCTAGGAGAGCACTTTGGAGTGGGAGACTAAGATACGTGCTCAGTACCCACATTTGTTTCCCGAGTTTATGATGCATCTTTATGGGGATGTAAAGCCCTAAGGTGGGAGTGATGTAAATACCCATAAAAATCAAGGAAATTTTTTTTCTTAATTTTCATAAAAATTTTACAAACGTAGTTTCTGACGGAACCTAATTCTGAGGCCCGGTGTGCCAGGAATCATTTTTCGAAGTGTAGCTCGGGTACGTTCATTGAACGAATAAGCGGGTTTTTCGAACTTTTGAACCGGTGCTCGGAATCGTATTCCGAGGACACCGATGGAATCACAGTGCCGATATTTTCTTAGAAACGCCTTTTCCGGAGTTACGTTTGCTTGGGTGTGGGTTTTAGTTTTTGGAATTAAGTTAAGAAATAAAATAAAATTGGTGCGACACTTTATTTTATTTCACTTAAAGCCACATAAGCTAAGTTAAGCGGATAAGGTGAGACCCACGATATCCTACCCACTTGGTAGGATATTTTTGAGGTCGGGCCCGCACGAGCCCCACTGTTTCTTCCCCTCTACATAACACACCCGCGAAAACCTCTTTTAAATAAAGTCAACCGGTGCATTTACTTAAATTCTAAACGCCCCTATTATTTGGGCAGTTAACTCGTTATAATTAATTCATTGAATTAATTGTTCATTTCTTAACTTTGAATTTATAATTGTTGGCATGGGAATAAAATAAGACCAACACTTGTTTTACTTGAGGGTGGATTGTTGAGAGGATTTGGAGAAACTCTAAAGCTTGAAGATCTTCATCCTCCTTCACGAAGAATGCGAAGAACGCATCGTCACCGACAAAGAACGCCAGCCTCCGACGAAGGGTGACGAAGAGAACCAAACCCTCGGAGATCGACGACGTGACGCCATGTACCGCGACACCGACGATCCTCCTTCCGCGACACTTCTTCCACGACGTTCCTTCCCCGCGAAAATCTTCGATCAAAAACTGAATGAGGTATGGGGTTGCGGTTCTTTTAATTCTTTGTGAATTATATCCTCAGTGTGGGTTTTAATGGTGCAAATAAATCTGTGTGATTTTAAATCCTCGGAGTTTGACTGTGGCACACCGTGTACCGTGACGACAGCGACGCCCCTTCCGGGACGCGACGATCCTCTTCTTCCATGACGGTTAATTCCGTGACGAACTCACGTTTGACGATAACTTTGAGGTAGGGGTTTTTGTTCATTTTTATCTATGTTATTATATCCGTGGTTTGTTTAAATATTTGTCGGAAGTCTTTTTAAAACTGCTAACATGGTGAGTGCGGACCAACAAAAAATCCGAACCCACCGTCTCTTCGTTCTGGGTGAGCGGATTGGCGGGCGCTGACAAAGCAGGCCGCATGGGCAGTGTGAGGTCCTCGCAGTGAAGGACGGGCCCTGGGAGGGCCATTGGGGAAGACGGAACACATTTCTGACCATCATAACTTGTCCGACAGTCCGCGGAGTGGCCCGCAGGTGCGCCTCGCCGGCACGGCGGCAAGGGGCAGCAGCGCCTGGCGCGCCGCCAGGAGGAGCCGCCGCGACTGAAGCTGCGGCGGCAGTCCTCGGTCCCGTGAACGTGCGGGACTGGAAGGAACGGACGCGGCAGGCGGCCACGGCGACTGGCAAAGGTGGCCCCACGCGGGGCCACGGTCTCTCCACACGGGGGCAGCGCGCCCCCCGCATCGCTCGGCCATAACGGCTGAGCCGACCCGCTGGCCACCCGGCCAGCGCCAGCCGGGTCGCGCCCAGGCCGGTCCGGGCCACCCAAGCCGGGCCGAGCTACGCCGGCCGGGCCAGGTCGGGCCCGTCCGGGTCCGACCCGGGTCGGGTCAACCCAGGGGGGGTTGGGCCAGGTCGGTCCGGGCTCATACCCCCGGTTTTCGGACCTCTTTCGGTCTTTTGCCCATATCTTGGGCTACAAACCTTCGATCGATGCACCGTCAGCGGCGATGTGATCCTTGGATCAAGACGGGAGTTTTGACATATTAAACTCATGGTTTCGAATAATGTTGGGTTCGTCCGGGTGGGTTCGTATACGAAACCAACCGGGCCCTCAAAGCGGAAACACTCATAACTTAAGGTCCGGATGTCCGATTGACGTGTCATCGACTTTGATGGATTCCTCTAAGTGAGATGGATCATTTTCCTTACTCCGCTCGAGGTTTGGACGCAGGTGTAGAACGGTCGATTTGGTTTCGCCTTAAAAACCAACCGGGCCCCTGGAACGAAAAAACCAATAACTCTCAGACTGGGCATCGAATTGACGCGCCGTCTGTGGCGTTGAGTTCCTATTGAAAATACAGAACATTTGGATACATCAACTCTGGACTATGTGTCAGTTGATGTAGCAGCCTCTCGACTCGTGGAGTAGACCCCCCCGAACGAGATTGCTGTGTGCAGGAACCCTAAATCTGGCAGCGACTGTGACGACGATGACGATTGAACATAGATCCTCAGTGGATTCAACGACGACAACTACATCACTCAGTGATCCTACGTGGATCAGTGCTACCGGTCCTGTTTGGGTCAGCGCTCAGCGGTCCTATGTGGGCCAGTGCCTACAAATCATGTGTGGGCCTTTGCGGGGGTTATATACCTATCGATCTTGTGTGGGTCAGATCCTTCGTGGGTCATTGCGGGGGTTAGTTACCTATCGATCCTTTGTGGGTCAGATCCTTTGTGGGTCATTGCGGGGGTTAGTACCTATCGATCCTTTGTGGGTCTGACGACATATATGAATAAGTGGATATATATGATCATCTCTATCAGCATACGAAAAATTATACCTGTGTGAGCTGAATCCAGTTTTCTTTCCTATGTGGATTGTGTTGTTCTATCCTGTGTGGATTTACGTTTTATTTTACTGTGTGGACTGGGTTGTACTTGGGCTCGGAAGTTGGAGCGTACTGGAATTGATGACTTAGGTATATGTATGGGCATATACCTAAGCAGTGTCAGACGTTACTTCGCGATTGTATCTTTATATTGTGGTTTATCCTTTGTGGATTCTGGGAGACCTTCGGGGGTCTCGGGGTCCCTACTGAGTAGCTTATACTCACCCCTGCATGGGATATACCTGCACTACGTTGTGTTGGTTGCAGACAACGGACAGCGCTGATTGCGGGTGAGGCTTGCGGAGCTGGTCGGTACCCGGAGGTGGACCACTGGGCGGGACGTACTCGGAGTGGACGGCTGGACCGAGGAGCTGTGGAGGCTATCTGTACTCACCCTTCAGGTGTGACTTCTAGTGGGCGGCTTGACGCTGCGAATTTACTTTTCAGTTGTTGTTTTTTCCTTTTCCAGTTGTACTTTACTTTCAGTTTCGGTGTGTATACTGGCCCACTTACTTTTCCACACTAACTATTGTACCCAGTTTTTACTTAGTGTTTACTACTACTGCTTGCTTTCCCTATGGTGTTTGTTTACTTTACCAAGGCAATGCCTTCCCTTTTTACCGGGAATTACGCCTTGGTGCTAGTCGCTAGCCCCTGGCCTATGGAAGGCGGGCTTGGGGTAGTCACGGCACAGGCCCCGAGGATGGGTCGTGACATATCACTTCTGGAAGATGGTTTTCAACACATATGAAATTGTGAAGTTTTCACTATTTTTTAGATGGAAGGAAAAAATAGAATATATTAAATCAAAATTCATGAATAATAATTATATCATAAATTTCATATATATTAATTAAATATATATTTATAATGTTTTGTATTAATTGTAAATGAAAAACGATTTACATCACATCATGGATGGGGTTTTCCACACGTATATAAGAGTGGCACCATAATTTTACAATGGTTGTAAAGGGGATATAAAATAGTTATAATGAAATGTGATTATATCTTGGTATATTGGTGATACTATTTTAATTATTTTTTTTCATACAATATATTTATAGTAAGTATAAATGAAATAAAAAATCTAATGAATAACGTAATATTATTACATATTCTTTGAGTGACCTCATTTGGATTACATCTAAATCCTACATAAGAAGGTCTCACTGTAAGATAATGATATTAATATTGATGATAATGAATATATAAATGTTTTAGGGTATCCATAAAATTATCTATAATGATGAACAAATTTGGGTAACTAAGTAGAATAGTTTCCCATTTATAAGTTAGAGGATGGACACCCATGGAACTACATAATTCATTTAAATATAATAAAGTTAATTTCATGATTCTATTTATCCATGTGGAATATTAATAAGATGTATGATATTATAATTAAGAAATATAATCATTCAATTCATTTTAGACAAGTTTATTTTGAATATTATGCCATTTCTTTTAGTTTACCCCTTGATAAACTCATTTTAATGCCAAACATATAAATTCATTTTTACAGTTTCTACTATTAATTAAGACAAAAAACAAACATGGATTTAATAAAAAAAATCAATTATGATTCATAATATAAAATATTAATTTCCATATTTTATTCACATAAATTAGAAAAGTTAATTAAAAAATATTAGTGAAAAAATAAAAAATGTTCTTTAAAAAAAATCATTTTTATTCAAAAAAAGGGATTTATTATAATTCATTTCCATGTAAAATACATTAAATTTTTATTAAAATAATCAATTTAATATATATTCTATAAATTAAATTAAAATTATTATTCATTATCAAATAAATATATTTATTAATAAGAAAACAAATATCCTGAGTTAAAATTACTTTTTAGAAAATAATATCTTTTTACAATAAAATGATTTTATTTTCAATTTTAAAAATATTTTAAAATGTTAATTTATTTAATTATTTTTTTAAAATTATTATTCATTATTTAATTACAACTATTCATCTCAACCATTCCAACAAGTACAAAACAACATTTACATAATAATATATTAATAGTGTATCATTATTCATTTAAACTCAATTTTATGTGTAAACAAAACTATAAAATTAATAAAATTAAAATAAATTTAATTAAATTAGTAATTCATGAGTATTTATAGTTTTATGTATTGGTTTGGGATTCCTTTAATGTTTTTCGCTTCTTAATCACCTATATCTTCTCATCCATATGATGCATTCATTGAGGAATTAGTTAAAATTTGGGACATAAAAATTTACATTATTTTGTTATGTGTTAATGTGATAGAGTAATTTCCTATGAATAGTATGAATTATCTAAATATGAAAATAAAAAATAAAAAATAAATATAAATAGGTTTTTTGGAATTGGATTTATATTTTCAATGATATTTATTATTTATTATATTTTTGATTGATTTTAGTTTTTTATCCAAATTTATAATTTATATAAAACATTTATCGGTAAGATATATGAAAATCCTTAACTTTTTTTCAGAGGTAGTGAAATAATATTTAATTACCCTGAATAAAGGGATTTTTGATGTTGTTATTTAATATTTATAACTATATTAAATATTATTCTATTGTGATATTACTTGATATGGTTTAAATAGTCATGGTTTGTTATTACAAATGATGTCATTAGGGTGGTGAAATATTGTTATTCTATTGGATGATACTTCAAAAAAAAATTTAAAGTGGTGAAATTTGAGGGATGTTTGATTTTTCAATAAGATGTCTTCTCGGATGATGTGTTAGAAATTTTTTGATTGTATTAGATGTTGGCCTTTCAAAGTGGTGATGTTCTTATAGTCCTCAGTATTTGTTGTGTTTTATCATATCAGAAGTAACACCCCAAGTTCATATGAGTTTATTTATTTTATAATAAATTAATCTTCATTAGTATATTTTGTTACACAAAACACAATGTCTAGAATTTCATCCACGTGACAAATAATTTTAATGAGCAGTGGAACAAATTTTATATTATAATTTAAATAATACCATTATAAGCTAGAGGATAAACATGGTGATATAAATAGTAATAATTCTTTTTATAATATTTAGTATATTTGTTTTCTATAATAAATATATATTGATAAAAAATAGATAATTTTTTATATAGTTTGTACAAGATTCAAAAACACTATTTATTTAAAAAGTGTGTTTTTATTTTATTTTGTGAACAAAAATAAAAATAAATTATAAAAATTTTAGAAGACTAATTTTATAAAATAAAAATAATTTATTAAATAATCATGTAAAACCTTTCTTTGGGTGATTTTTTTTATTTTTCTGAAAAAAAATAAGTTTTGAGTGTATAGTGAAATATTCATGTTTTTATTGAAAAATAATTTTTCATTAAAATATTATGTATTATTCCTTTCTGTTTTAAAATGGATATAAATGATAAATAATTTCAATAAAAAACTACTTATAATGTCACTAATTTTCAATACAATTATACTTCCAAAATTTTATATAATTAATATACCACTAAATATTTTATATATTCTCTATTATCTCATGAGATAGTTTGGGTCCCACAAATTTATGTTCTACTACTCTACCCCAACCTGATATTATTCTACCGCTAGTCCCATATAGAAACTAAATTATTTACATTTTAATTCCATAATAGAAAAATTTATATTTTTACGCATAATTTATGATATGTATAATTAATAGTAAAATTTTATAATTATTATGTTCTCTATAATTAATTTAAAAATTATCAATTTGGGGAAAATTATTATTTTTTCATTATCATAGTCTCCTTATATTCTTGATATTCAATACAGAGGTTCTTTAACCCTAATTATTCTAAAAAAAGAACATATTCTCCCCATGGTGAACCCTCTAGTGTATAAGTTCCTTATCTTGGTATTACTGCCACCGCGGAACCGCCGGGGTCCCGCTCTCCTGCTCCGGTGCCGGCGGCCGGAAGCCGGTCGCCGCTTCCTGCTCTGCTGCGCCCAAAGGCCGTGGCCTTGTTCCGACCGGCGCGGCGCGACGGTGCCACGCCCCTTCACCGCGGCCCTGCTCTGGCCGCGGCCTCTTCGACATTCTCCAGCGCGGCGTGACCGCGCCGCAGCTTATTCGATTTCAATGGCGCGGCGTGACGGCGCCGTTCTTCTTCTCCCTTTTTCATAGTTTCAGCGCGGTGCAACGGCACTGCGCCGCCTTACACGTGCCAGAACAATTTCAAACAAACAAGGGGGAGGAGGGTCGGCCGTGTTTGTGCAATCCGACCACCTCCCGTTATTGCAATAACATGATGCCCAATTTGAAATGAAGAATGGCGACAGAAGAGATCACGAACAACAATAAAATAAACCCCTACCTCGAGCGTAGTTGAACGAAGGCTCGTTGCGAAAGAAGGCATCATGGAAGGAAGTTCCACAAAAGTTGACGGAGATCATCCGAGGAGGAACGGTGTCTCCCTTCCTTTGACGTGGGAAGAAGGAAAAAACGAATATGTGTCAGTTCGTCGATCTCCGAGGAAGGCATCTCTCACTGTCGCCCGTCATCGGAGGTCGGCGTTCATCACATTCTTCATCGAGGAAGAGGAACTTCAAGACTTTGATCAAATTCTCCCAAGCCCTCACGCACAATGAACCCCTTAATAAAAATTAGACTTGTCTTATTTTATTAACACACAACCCAAACGTTTTTGAAATTCAAAATTGAATCAATATATTAATTGAATTAATTGAGAAGTTTAAACCACCCAATTAATGAGGCATTTAATAATTATATAAACGCATGAGTTGACTTTCATTTAAAGGGGGTGCAGGTGCGTTTCCTAATTAACTGTGGGGGGGGGGTTCGAGGAAGTTGAAAAGGTGGGGCACGTGTGGGCCCCACCCCACAAATATCCTACCTAGTGGAGTAAGATATAGTGGGTTCCACTTCAACCACATAGCTTAGGTTAAACAACCTTAATTAAAATAAAAAATGGCCGCACCATTTTTATTTTATTCCTTTACTTAACCCAAAAAAAATAATTTAAAACCCACACTTGAGCAAACAAAACTCTGGAAAAGGTGTTTTTTCGCAATTACTGGCGCTATGATTCCATCGATGTCCCTCGATTTCTATTCTGAGCATCGATTCAAAAGTTAGGAAAACCCACTCATTCGTTCACTAAACATACCCGAGCTAAACTTCATAAAATGATTCTGGGCACACTGGGCCTCGAAATCAGGTGCTGTCAGAAACTGCGTTCTTGTCAAATCCCAAAGAAAATTAAGAAAAAAAATTCCTTGAAAATTTTGGGTCTTTACATTACTCCCACCTGAGGGCTTTACGTCCCCGTAAAGTTTTAACACAACCTAGGGAAACAAAAGCTGTACTGAGCATGCATCTGAGCCTTTAGCTCCCATGTGCTCACCTGGAGGTTCTTGTGTTACTAACAAAAGAATACAAGAGTAATCGACCGTCCTCATAGGACCCTCTCCTGTCGATCCTCGATCTCCACTGGAATCTCCGCGTATGTCTCCCTGTCATCGACGTCCAACTCCCTGAGGTTGATGATGTATGAAGGATCATGCACGTATCTCCTCAGCCAAGTTACGTGGATGATTTCACGCACCCAATGCAATGGAGGTGGAAAGGTCAAGCGGTAAACCACCTCGCCTACCCTGCTGAGGACCTTGAAGGGTCCGATGAAGCGCGGAGATAACTTTCCGCCTCACCCAAATCTCTGTAATTCCACATTGAGGTGAGACCCATAAGAAAACGTGGTCACCATCCTCGAAATCTAATGGTCTCTACCTATTTTCAGCATAAGGATTATGTCAGCTATGAGCTATCCTCATCCGCTCATGGATGACCAGGACCTTCTCTGTCATGGATTGGACCATCTCTGGTCCCACAAGAGCTGATATGATTTCTTATTTTCCGATAAAAGAAATCTAGTCTCATCCCCTGGATGAACCACGTTTTTTTTCCTAATACAGTCAATACAAACATGAATGATGTATTCATGCCATGGATGACGTTGTAAGACCTCGACCTTACTACCAAGATATCCAACCGTCACTCTCGCCTCTAGGGGTCGAGTCACACTGTCGGAATCAGTGTGAGGTAACTGGGTATCCTCCAGTAGGAATCTCGAATGTGAGGCTCAAGTCAACAGTTTAAACAGGAACCTCTTAGTACACAAAAAGGAAGGAAGCAAATGTCACAAAGGTAAGTGTATTTTTATTATTGCAGCCCATAGTACAAAGACACAAATGTAACAACAACATGGAACTAGAAGTATGAAGAAATAAATGAAACCACTAGTTCTGCTCATGTCCACATTCTTCTGGAGCTCTGTAGTCGTATGCTTCTACTGCAGGAAGATGAGCTCTCCCATGTCCACATGTTCCCTGCGGTTGGGGAGGAACTCGTGGTGGTGGTGGTGGAAACACCTCGAAGCATCGTCCACCTCCAACTGCACGGCCAACTCCCCTCCCTCGGCCTTCTACTCCTAGCGGTCCGCCGTGGTCGAACCTCGGCCTCTTCCTGGGAGGTTCTTCATTTAACTGCTGGTCATCAGCATGGCGGGTCGAACAATCATGAGCCATGTGACCAACCCCACCGCAGGAGTAACACTATCCGTGCATGGTAATTCTTTCTCCACCTCGGGTGCCTCCCACACATGATCATGTGTCATGTGGTCGACCACCTGTAGGTCTGGTCCTCTTGGACCTCTGCGTCATCTGTCTACTGCCCGCTATAGTAGACTCTGCCGCATTCCGGCTAGTGGTGGATCCTGATGCTGGAGACTGCTCAGTAAGAAAACTCTCCACTAAGAGGGCTCGCTCCAACACCCCTGCCTGCATTGGGATGCTATGAGAAACAACAGAAGCTCTAATCTCTCATCTGATCCCCTGCTCGAAGGTTTGGGCCCTGAAGAACGGGTCCCGTACCATATTTATGGAGTAGCGTGAGAGGTCTGTGAACCTTGATGAGTACTGTGCCACCATCATGCTACCCTACTGTAGATTCATCAGCTCTTGTATACATACCGCTCGAAGGGTGGCAGCTATAAACTCTGCCCGGAACAGGCTCTCGAAGTCTGCCCACAAAAGTGTCGCTTCGTCATGCATTTGGAGCATCAGGCTCCACCATCTGCCTGCTGCTATTTGAAAGAGGCCGGCAGCAAGGATCACCATGAAGTCTGCTAGGGTCCCCACTAGCCTGAAGACTCTCACCACAGCCTCCAGCCAATCCTCAACCGCATGCGGGTCCATCTCTCCCCTGAATCTAGGTGTCCCCTGGCGCTAGAACTCGTGTAGTGCGCTCAAGCGACGTGCACCCTCTACTGCTGGGGCTGGTGGCATCAGTGGCCCAATGGGTAGTAGTACCGCTGGTGCCTCCGCTGGTGCCTCAACTTGGATAGGGCCCTGTACTGAGGCCACGTCGCTCGTCGGGCTGTCAGTACGTACAACTCTCGGGGCTCTAGCTGGTCGTCTACAGGGAGGCATCCTGAAAGAAACAAACATGACATGGTCAAACGATTTATACCTGGTGATCTGACCTCGTTTGAGCTGACTTTTAAAACTTTTCGAAACCCACACGCAATCAGTGTATTCATGCACAAAGTCGGAAATTAGAAGTCAAGGTCCTACTATACGGATACGTCGGCCGCCGCTCCAACACTGGACTCCCTGAACTGAATACCACACTCGATACCCTTAACACTATTGCTTCACAGAAAAGGAATATCAGAGTAATAAGTTTTGCGGTAGAACCGACTCCTCTGATACCAATTTGTCACGACCCGTCCTCGGGGCCCGTTTCGTGACTACCCCAAGCCCGCCTTCCATAGGCCAGGGGGTGGCGACTAGCACCAATGGCGTAATTCCTCATAACTGGGAAGGAATTTCCTTCATAAAAGTAAACAAAACACCACAGAGTACAAGAGGAAGTAATAAACTAAGTACAAAAGGAAGTGCTGGAAAGTAAATGGGCCAGAATACAAACCCAATCGAAAGTACAGCTACAACTGAACAATAGTACAACAGAAAAAGACAAATAGCTGGAAGAATGGAATCATCTATTGGTTCATCCCCCTCAGATCCTACCTGAAGGGTAGGTACAGATAGCACAGCTCCTGGATCATCCACCATGGATCCTACCTGAAGGGTAGGTAAAGATGCCCTCCTCAGCAATCCACGTCCGATCGTCTGTCCGTCTATCTCCTCCGGGTACCGAATTGTCCTGAGATCCACCTTCGGGTAATGTCCCGTCCTCGAATGCTCGGCCTCCGTCAGCGATGTACGTCATCTGCATCCAACACAATGAGGCACGGGCATAGCCAGTGTAGGGGTGAGTCTAACGATAATCAGTAGGTACCCTGAGACCCTCATGGTCTCTCTAAATCCAACAAGGATAACCACAAAGTAGAATCTCAATAGATAAATCTTACTTAGGTATAAGCCCATACTTATACGTATGTCATCAGTAACCCATCTCAATCATGATGAAACACAAAGGTTATGAAATCAATGGATAACCACTACCCAGGTATATGCCCATACATATACCTATGTTATCACGTGACCCATCTCAATCATGAGGTAAACGCAAAGGCCATAGACTCAGCTCAATCCAGGATTTTATTCACGATATCAAAACCACGGATGCTGGAGAACTCCTCCTCTGTCGAGTACATTGGGACTGCCGCTACAACCTAGCGTGTCCCACTAACCATGGACTACTAAAGTACTCCACCTGTCGAGTACTGTGGGCCTTCCGCTGCAACCAAGCGCATCCCACCACGGGTCAGCCACTACAACCAAGAGAAACCCCTCATAGCCTACAGAGGTACTCCTTCTGTCGAGTACTGCGGGTCTGCTGCTACAACCAAGTGCACCTCCACTGTGGGTCTGTCGCTACAACCAAGATCACCCCACTAGGCTATCCGAATCACTCTGAGTCGATCGATCAGTAGTCGTCAAGTCTCAGTCAGCTACTAGGTCTCTCCACTCTGTTAGCTCGTCTACGGGAGGGTCCGCTCCACGAGCTACTAGTCGATACTCCAAATATCTCAAGTCCCACGAAGAAGTATCTCAATGGACCGCCTCATCATAGGGGTCTCAACGCAATAGACGGCGCGTCAATCGGACGCCCGGTCTGTGAGTTAGTAGCCTTTTCGTCCCAAGGGCCCGGTTGGTTTCGTGTGCAAACCAACCCGGCCGTATCTCAAATGTACCCAGAACTCTCATAGGGAATACTCATAGGGACCGTTTCTCAATGAGATCACCAACGCCGCTGACGGTTCGTCAAACAGACGTACGGTCTAAAAGTTATAAGCTTTTCAATTCTAGGGGCCCGGTTGGATTTTGGGTTCAATCCAACCCGGACATTATCCAACTGCATCCAAAACTCAGGTGAATCATGCAAAAAGTTTCGTCTCATCAAGAGGAATCCAACAAAGTCAATGGCACGTCAATCGGGTGTCTAGAGCTCAAGATATAAGTGTTTCTGCTCCAAGGGCCCGGTTGGTTTCGGGTTCGAACCAACCCGACCAAACCCAAAGTTCTCCAAAACCTTGAGTGTAAAGAATCGAAATGGCTATCTCGATCCAAGGATCACATCGCAGCTGACGGTGCGTCGATCGGAGGTCCGTAGCCCAATATATGGGCAAAAGACCATAAGAGGTCCGCAAATAGGGGGTTCGGGCCCGGTCCTACCCGGCCCGATACCCCCTGGGTCGGCATGAACCGGGTCTGGGTCCGGCCCGGCCATGGCGCAGTGCGGCCTGGCGTGCTCGGCCTGGCCGATGTGGCCAGGCGGCTCGGCCGTAACGGCCGAGCGGAAGGGGGTGTGGGGTGCTGGGGGGACGCTGCCCCCCCCCCCCCCCGCCTGTGTGAAACCGCAGCCCCCATGAGGGGGGACGCTTCTACTGGCCAGCCGGGGGTTACGACCCCCGGCTCTTCTCGGAAGTTGGTCGGCCCGGTCCGGCCGGCCGGTTGCTACCGCCGCGGAACCGCCGGGGTCCCGCTCTCCTACTCCGGCGCCGGCGGCCGGATGCCGGCCCCCGCTTCCTCCTCCGACGCAGCCAAAGACCACGGCCTTGGTCCGACCGGCGCAGCGTGACGGCACCGCACCCCTCTGCCGTGACCTCGATTCGGCAGTGGCATCTACGATGTTCTCCGGCACGGAGCGACTGCGCTGCGGCTTGTTCGATTTCAATGGCGCGGCGTGATGGCACCGCGCTGCTTCGCCATTTTGCAAAGTTTCCGCGCGGTGCAACGACACCTCGCTGCCTTACACATGCCATAACAATTTCATACAAACAAGGAGGGAGGAGGGTTGGCCGTGTTCATGCGGTATGACCTCCTCCCATTATTGCGATAATAGGCGGCCCAATTTTAAACGACGAATGTTGATAGAAGAGATCATGAACAACAATAAAATAATCCCCTACCTCGAGCATAGTTCAACGAAGGCTCGTCGCAAAATTGAACGTCACGAAAGAAGGCGTCGCGGAAGAAAGTTCCGCACACGTTGACGGAGATCGTCTGAGGAGGAACGATGTCTCCCTTCCATTGACGCGGGAAGAAGGAATGAAGGAATGCGTGTCGGGTCGTCGATCTCAGAGGAAGGTGTCTCTCACCGTCGCCCGTCGTCGGAGGTCGGCGTTCTTCGTGTTCTTCGTCGAGGAAGAGGAACTTCAAGACTTTGAGAAAATTCTCCCAAGCCCTCACTCACAACGAACCCCTTAATAAAAAATAAGACTTGTCTTATTTTATTAACAAAGAAGCCAAACGTTTTTGAAATTCAAAATTGAGTCAATCATAAATTGAATTAATTGAGAAGTTTAAATAGCCCAATTAATGAGGCATTTAATAATTAGATAAATGCATGAGTTGACTTTCATTTAAAGGGGGTGAGGGTGTGTTACTTAATTAAAGGTGGGGGGGTTTCGAGGAAGTTGAAATTGTGGGGCTCGTGTGAGCCCCACCCCACAAATATCCTACCTAGTGGAGTAGGATATAGTGGGTTCCACTTCAACCACTTGGCTTAGGTTAAAAAATCATAAATAAAATAAAAATTGGTCACACCATTTTTATTTTATTCCTTTACTTAACCCAAAAAACTAATTTAAAAACCACACCCGAGCAAACGCAACTCCGGAAAAGGTGTTTCTACGCAATTACCGACGCTGCGATTCCATCGGTGTCCTTGGATTTCGATTCCGAGCACCGGTTCAGAAGTTAGGAAAACCTGCTCATTCGTTCACTGAACGTACCCGAGCTAAACTTCAAAAAATGATTTCGGGCACACCGGGTCTCGGAATTAGGTGCCGTCAGAAACTGCGTTCTTGTAAAATCCCAAACAAAGTTAAGAAAAAAATTCCCTTGAAATTTCTGGGACTTTAGATTAAATAAGTATAAGTTTTGTATAATCATTATTAAAATTGTGTTATATTTTCAAATTCATTACTTATTATAAAATTTAAATAATAATTATGATATATAGTGCAAATAACCATGAAATATAACCATTTCTCTTCATGAATAAGGATATTATATTATATGAACAAAAACAATTTCATTATATTTTGTTATGATCATTTTTTGTTTGTTTAACCACCTATATGGAAAGCAATATGAATTAATATTATTTCTGAATGTTGGGATTAAATTATTGTTGTAAAATAATATAAATTTTTAATTAATTAATTATTTTTTATTATGTATTTTATATAAATATTTTATTACCGTTCAATGAAAACACCTTTCAATCGCCAAAAGGCATGAAAGAATGTGGATTCTCGATTTCATCTTTAATCATAATTACTGAAACACTCATTAATGTAATTTCAAAATTCAAAAATAATTATGAAGAACACCTAAACTAGAATTTATTTTTTTATGATTATGAAATTTTAGATAATAATTAATATTCATTATAATAATATATAACCAGTACTAATGATTAAAACTATAAATATCTATTGTGTAAAATATGTTACATTCCTATATTGAATGAAATATAAGGAAGAGTATAAATTACAATGGGTATATAAATTTTTATTAATTTAATAATTAATATACAATTTTTTTGATACATGTGGTTTATATATATTTTTGTGAGGATAAGAGTTATAGGTTTTCAGTATCAAATTTCTCTCTTTGTGACATGTTTTTTATTATAAACTTAATTTCTATTATGTGGTTTAGATACTACCTATTTTCAATATAATATAATTATATTCCTTATTCATGGTATTTGTATATCAATTTTTGTCCATATTAGTCATGATATTTTGATGGAATTTTTACCCATTCCAAATGTGTGGTTTCGTAGTCCAAAATTTCATGCATTAGAACTCATGTTATATTCACCATCGATTTCATTTTCTGTAGTTATAAAAAAATTGTGAAATACTATTATTAGGTTACTTATTGAATATATTTAATTTAGAAGTAGGAATTTTAAGCATCCCATTTATTCTTTTTATTCAAATATTTTCATAGGCATTGTAAAACACAATAATTTCAATGGATGAAAACACATCCAATTATTTGGAAATGTAAATGTTTTTCTAATTTCATAAAAAAATCATTCCATTATGATTAATCTAAAATGGATATGGGGGGTGGTGGTGATTTAATTATAAGTAATCACCCTGAAAATTATTGGTACAACATTGACTGAATCATCACACATATGTGTGATGAATGTGATGATGAAAAAACATATTATATGAACTCCCAGGGGATGTGGTTTGAACTATTCATATTCCCTTTATGAACCATCATGAAGTTTTATTCCTACAATTTCAATGATCACCTAACAATGCATGAAAATGAAAAATCATTACTATATTAAATTAATAAAAAAATATAACAACTACCCCTTCACAACTATATTTCATTTATATTTTTTCTACATGTCACTTTGATGATACCGTATGAGTTAATATATGATTAAGGTAATTTTTACTACAAAACCATTCTATTCTATTTAACGGGTTGATTGTAATATTTTTTTATTTATCATTATTTCAATATCAATTTTTTATTTAGAAATATGTTCTTTATAAAATTTTATAAATGCTATTAATGAATCCTATTGTGATTGAAATATATAAAATTAAGATATCGGTGGGGGGATATAATAATATTTCCCTTAAATTCATCAATAGGTCTCATGTGATCAAAAATTTGTTTTTCGTTTATAAAACATCCCCAAATAATATAGTGACTTAGTTTGAGTCCATGACAACGTTTTTTAATTACCAAAATTATCAATCCTATCTATATGATATTATTAATTATTGATACCTGTTTACTTTAATAATTTTATGGATATAGAATGCCCCAAATTTTTATTGTTTATGGATATATATTGTTTCTTATTCCTATTATAACAGTAATGCAATGGTTATGTAATGAAATATTCCATTTTATATTAATAATATTTTTCATATGAGTTCACCATTATTTGTTTCTCATCCCCCAAGATACCTAGACGTGACATGTGTGTAATTTTAGATGATTTGATGGATGTGTGAATAAAATTAATTACATTTCTCACTTGTTTTATCATATATTTTAAAATATTTTTTTCTATGTATATGTTCTTCAAAGACTACTATTATACTGCAAACCTAGAGAAACTCTTATATTTTTTTACCAAAATTTTCATATAACATTCAAGTTTTGGTTTTTGTATTATATGATATTTTATAGGTTATCACCCCAGGTTTACTAGAAACTATAGTAGAATTTCTGGAACCAAGTCAGATAAAACAGGTTCTTAGAAAAATCAGTTGGGTTCAATGAAACACACAATATAATTTAAAAATAATTTTATTTTACAATTAAATATAATAAGGTAATTATTTATATTCCACTGTAGAAATATACTGAGTAACTAGTGGAATGTAATTTGTATCAACACATGTTGTAAAAATATGTATTTTCCCATTATAAGGTTAATGAATTAAGATATGATGTTTAAAATGTCACCACCACATTAAGAATGTTTACTCAGGTTATTAATAACAATCACATCCGCAATGATGAAATTATAAATTAATGACATGATGTATAAATGTTGAACCAATTCATGAAAAAAACATTATTTTTAAATTGAACTACTAATCCATCGGTATGTGATCAATTTATAATGTTCCTCAAGAATATATTTCTTTTTCTATGATATATACAATAGGGAAAATTCATTATTTTGGTATAATTAAAATATGATATTCAAATAAATCACATTCACAAATTCAAAAAAACTATAGTGGAAGGTGAGCTAAATTACAGGGAATCGGGATATTCTGAATAGGTATATAATAAAAAATACATCATTTTTGTGAAAAGAGTATAAATGGAAATGGATTTACCAAATATAATGGAAATATATGAGTAAAATATTACTGAGGATTATGATAAAATTTTAGGTTTAGAAAGTCATGATGAGAAAAATTTATGTAGACTACAAAGAAACGATGACTATTTTATAGAACCTATAATGTCAATTCATGGATGGGAACGTGTCCCCAAAACCATTTCATCACATGAAGATATTTTCTGTTATTCTATTAATATAGAAAATGATTACTATAAGATGCATTTGTAAAATGTAAACAAAGAGAAGATTTGGCCAGTTGTGTATCATGGTAAGATCAATTTGGAATAGAGGAGGAAATGAATGATGGGATTTTCCACATGGTATAACTATAGGAAAAAGAACCTTGGGTCTTGGTGGAAAGGGAAAGTAATTTTTTAAAAGTGGATATAAAATACCCATAGATCTCAGGAATTCAATATAAATGTCGATTATATTTTTTTCTAGTGATTTATTTTTAGGTAGAAGGGACATTATGTGATCCAATGTCCAAAACATCATAGAAATGTACCATAAAAATTTCCCAAAAATAATATCCATGTTTACATGATAACTATTGATGAAGATGATGTTCCTAATTAAAATTTAAAAAAAATTATGATATTTTCCTAAATGATATATATGTTTTTGGTTAATTATATTATAAATCATTTAACTCTTCCATGTTTAAAAAAAATAAAATATATTACCCTTGGACCCTAGTATTATATTTTTAAATTAATATTACTAGTGAGATTTTAATAAATAAGTTATGGAGGTAAGATGAAATTATTATTCATGGGTATATCCTTTTATAAATAATGGTTATTTAACTGATAGATTAATTTGATATGATCCATTTTATTGATTGTATTTCATGTTTTAATAAAATATTTCTAATACAATGAGATTATGATTCATGAATATGATGTGAAATCTACTATCATTAGAGGGGAAACATCATAAAATGAATCATATCTTGATCACCCCATATATGATCCCTAACTTAAATTATATAAAAATAGGATGGTAAATCCATATCGATGTATATAGAACAAATTCTTATAATATATTGTATACTAGTTAAATAATAATTCAATGATGTATTTCCAAATGACTTACTTAGTCATAAACTACAGTGTGATGTTTGTTTCTCCATTTAAGTAATCCCTAATGTAAATACTATATATAAAAATCCTTACAAAATGGAAGTTTTGGAGTGGAAAGAGTTAAATAAATTTCTATAATTTTTTTTAATAATTCATTTACATTCCATAGTTTAACATTATAGGGATATAATGATATTTTAGTAATTAAAAAAATATGGGTCTATGAAATTGTGAATTTATTATATGGATAACGATTTCAATACAAAAAGGAAAAATAATCCTTTACTGCCAAATCAATTCTTATTTAATTATCTTCATGAAGACCAATGAATTTTGTAAATTAATATGCACTCATGTAATCATATACTAAGGGTGATGTTGGATGATATTCAAATCATCGTATTTCGAATAAGGTGTGAAAAGTTTGATTTTATAGTAATAACTTTTGGACTAATAAATCAACATTATTTCTTTATTGATATGGTTATTAGTGTTTTAAAGTATTTTGTTGATGAAATTTTCATGGTGTTTATTTTTTATATCTTGTAATACTCAATCTGATATGATGAATATTAGATTTATATTCAAATAATTTTCAAAACCCTTATAAAAAGGATTTAAATGGGAATAGTAGTATGTGTGAATTTTAGATTCATGAATTTTCTTTTAATTCCCACATTTTATAAAATAATTGAATATCTATTAGCCCATAAAAAATAATGGTTTTCAAAGAGTGGAATACATCAATGAGCATAATTGAAATCATAGGATTCCAATTTATAACAGGTTAATATTAGAGGGGTTTTCAATATTATACCATGTATTCCAACCCATCATACAATTTAGAATTTATCATGGATAAATATACATTGTCATGAGAATGTGAGTAATAAATTTATTATTTAAATAGTAGACTATTTAATTTACCATTACTGAGTTTACCATCATGTATGTATTTTTTTAAATATATACCAAGTCATCGAAGAATGATCAATGTCTTGTCCTTATACAGGAAGATATAGTTATTTCCAATGCCTCGTGGTAATTGAGAATCCATGAATAGACCAATACTACTAATAGTCATTATATGGAATACATAATAGTTTATTTCATTTCATGGATAATGTATTTATAGGTTGTATGAGGGAATATATATATATATATAATGGCTATAGAAATTTGATATATTTCTTTTCATAGAATGAGTTCAACAAGGGGAATTGAATATGGTTGAATATAATCATAAACTATAATATATGCATACACTACGACCCAAGGAAGGAAACAAATATAAATGATGCATTAATTTGTATAGACCATGGAATTATGACCATGATGATGATTAATAAGGATAACATGAAGAGATACATAGTAAATATTGATATTCAAATTTTTTATGTAAGTTGATCCTTCATAACATTCTATATAAAATTTTAAACCCTTATTATAAGAAAATATAGATTAGCTAATCATCACGATGAGAACATGGAATAAAATATTTTACAAATAAATGATGTCAAATCTATTTGATTCATCAATAAATATGTATTAATGACATTATAGATGATGTTATATGCTATAGTAGAGATGAAAATGGAAAAAATTAATGAAACAGATAATTCAAATTTCCTTATACACCATGGTAGTAAAAATATCTATATGTATATAAACTAACATTTATGGTTGGATGGTATGAACATGAAATTTAAAACTACATGTATATTGGATCATTATGGAAGAATGTAAAGGATAAAGTAACACACCCTATAAGAGATATAAAACCACTAGATATAGCTTCATCGATTTTTAATAATACATTAATGGATATTTTAAATGGAATTATATTGTCTCCAATATAGAACAATGTTAGATGGGTATTCAATTATTATTTTACTATGTCTACTAATTTCATTGAAATAAGATAATATGCTACCATTTTATCACCTATTATGACACTATACCAATGAAATCAGAAGGATTAATGGGAACATCTATTTATTATAACTGATCATGACCATTTCCTCAGATAAAAATTTGAAATATTCAAAAATGGATCTCAACATATCGATACATTTATATATGTTATATCATCAAGAAACTAATAATATGTCTGAAAGTACTATCAAGAATTTTAAGACCTATCGAGATCATGTTCATATAACATACAAGGTATTTTTTATTATAATCTCCTTATGTTTCATTTTTTAACAACAATATATTCCATTAAAGAATTCATGTGGCTTGATATGAAACTACTAGTTGTAAGAGGTTTTATACTCCAACTAGTATGGATGAATTTTGATAAATAAAATACAGTTATATTAGTTATTATAGAGGGTAAAAATAATAAAAGATGAACTATTCATGATCATGTTAATTAAATCAAGATTATAACAATGTTATATTATTATAATAGGGTGAATGATGGTTATTTTAATATTATGGATCATATATTCTTAAAAGATTTCCCATTGATGGGATTTCAATGATATGGAAAAATGGGGATGTTAGGAGAAAGAAACACATAGTCATTTGAAATAAAATAAATAATTTGAGCGACATCTTCCTAATTGGGTTTTCCTCCCCACATTTCTTAAGTACAATAAATATTTAATGTTTAACTAAAATGGAAAGTCATTCCATATCCAATTCACTTTCTCACATATGATGGAATATATTTTGATAAAAACATGTCTTATAAAGAATACACATTCCAAATTATTGTCTATAGGATGTAGGTATAGAGTAATTGAATGACCTGATAGGTGAATGTCCTTTATAGAGTGAAAATAGAATCAAAAAATTGGTTTATTAATGTTTTTATGAGGATGGAATATCAAATTGTTTCCAATATCTTATCAATATCCCAATTTCTAGGATGAAATTATTGGGGGGGGGGGGGGCTGTAAAACTCGAGACCATACTATATTAGAAAAACACCATTTACAAAAATATCAAACCATGAATACATTATAGGTTATTTATTCATGATTATATGAAAAAGTATAATTTCTAATTATAATAATTTTTTTAATAAAATAAACATTATTTCTGAATACAACATGATCAAATTTGATAAGATTAATTTCATAAATTTAATGTAATTATTTTAGGTGTACATTGAAATATATTATTTTACAAATATTATAACATTTATAACATTAATATTATATAAATATGACTTTAAATGAGTAAACAATTTTTTTATAAATAAATTATATTCCATAATAAACGTCAAATTTATAAAATTATTCATGATTTTTTAAAAAACAGATGATTGATATTTTATTATTTATGTAATGCTTTTCTCCATTTTTTTATATATAATAATTTTATCATATTATATGTATTTCATTAAACATGATGACATTGAATTAAAAAATATAAATTCATGTTTTGAATCTTTTGGTATAAATTTTCTTGTAAGGATCACATTTTTTTATTCATGAATATTATGTTAAAAATGATAAAATATTTATAACATTGGAAAATATAAGGTGGTTAATGTGATAATTAAATGGGAAATATTCTTTATACATCATGAAGAAATAATATAATTTAGAAGATAAGGTTATAATAGATATTAAAAAATATTTTTTGAAATATTTCTCAAATTTGGATCTAGTTGACATGTTTAGAATGTGATACCTTTTTTTAGTTAAAAAATAAAAAAATCCACTATCACTAATTGTAAAAGGTGTCTCTCACAACCCATTCATGTCAGTCATTACATTTTGGTATCCTCGAAAATTAAAAATTCCATTATATTTATATGTAACGGTTCTATATAAATCAATAAATATTTTTGAATCCATGATCTAATGTGAAATTCATGTTCGAGGTTCTCCGTGCCTAGAATTAATTTTTAAAAAATAAGAAAAATAATTTATATTATTCCCATCTGGTTTCATAATGAAAATGTACTAATTGTAAATAGTTTATCAGATCTAAAATCTAGGAGAATGTTAAATCCATAATGTGAATCTTACTCTATGAGAAGTATAAAATTGGATGGTGCTGGGCATTCTGATATATAGAATTTTAGTGACCTGGTATAATAAAAATTAAAAACTATTTATTTTATTAAACACCATAACCTAAAGCTATCTATAAATATTCCATGATGGTAGGATTTATATGGTTAAACACAAACCCATTGGAACATTGATATTTATTCTCCAATCATCATGTTGGTTAATTAGAATCAATTGATGATGAGTCATAGCATCCTGATGAATCAAGGATCATTGAATTTTATTACTCATCATCCTTGTTGGAAAACATGTAATTTTCAAAAAAAAATAATGATCTAGTAGGACACATAGATTTGTTTATTATTCCTCTTTTTTTTAATATTTTTGAACAAAATTGTCTTTATTTGTTGATTTGTTTTAAAACAAGCCTTTTTATGTTCCCAATCATTAGTTTTTAACTGGTTTATTTAGTTTTCCTCACTCAAGGAATCTTGATTTCTATTCGTTTGACATGAAATTGTTTCCAAAAATCATTACAACTTATCTTATGGATATATATAAATAATTATTCATGTTTTTACTATCAATTAGACCATAGATCCTCAATTCAATATTTTCAGGTGGGATTGAGTCTAAGTTGGCCACTATATTTACTGTGCAATCGCCGTTGAAAAATGGATTGGGGAATTGGGGATGGATGTAAAGGGTTTGATAGTTGTTGGATACTTATTTTTTGGTTTGGAATCTGAATCAACAATTGAGTAACATAATATATGGGAAATGATGTTCGAGTTTGATGTAGGAGGATCAAAGCACAGATTTTTGTCCTTAAAAGGGAAAAAATTGCTTGACGGAGGTGAATACCATTAGAAACGGGTTGCTTATTGATGGATTCCGTGGTTAATGATATGGAGATGATATTTGATAAATTTTACTAGGATTCAAATAAAAAACCCAACATCACACCATGTAGTCTTAAGAAGACTTACCATGTAGTTTGGTTTTTATGGTAGTTAGTGTTTCACTTATAGATAAATATGACATGATGTGTGGAGGGACCACACATTGTGTAACCCCAGATGACCAGATGAGATTGAAAATATTGTACATCACTTAAATACCATGTTTCCTTGATAACCCTATATTAAGGGAGCCACATCGACTAATCTGAATAGTACCTTAGCCTGAGAAGTTGTCACACATCAAGTGTGAGATTATCCATATCATTATATTTTCTTGAATACATGGGGATATGATAAATTATAAATGGACACCAATGATAATGTAAAAGAATCATGGTTATAAAAGAATTCCATCTCTTCAACTTATAAACCATGCAGTTCTACCCAAGCAGTGAGCCATGTACCAGTAGGGACACAACCACATTTCATAAAGAGACCACCCATATTTTCATTTCCATTACATTCCATGTACCTATACATTCGTTTATATTAAATGTATTCCACTCGTACCTCTTTCTTTAGGTCTTTTATTTTTTTTCAAGAGTACCATATCCTATGTTTTCATCCATTTATAACCAGATGATTTCCATTGATTTGGATTTTGAGATACCATGTTAACGTTTACATGTGTGATGCTTCTTTCATAGATGCTCGATGATGGATATGATAAAGAAAGATTACCAATGATACTGATGTTTAAACCACTATTGGGTTATATAATGGGTGTTGTACCAATCTATAGAGTGGAACCCACCAAAGGGACAAGTCTTGGGTCCTTTATCTACTCTCATATGGGAACCCTCCTACTATGGGACGTCATTGGTCCTATACCTATACACTGAGTGGTACCCCCATGACGAGGTAATGTATAGGTCCTCGACTACAAGAGTGGAACCCTCCTACTAGTTATATAATGAATCCTCTTTCTTCAATCTTATGGGAACATTCCTAATAAGTAGAAAATGGGTCATTGGTCTACTATTAGAGTTGAATACTCAAACAAGGCTGGACGTGGGTTCTTTAAAAGCAATTATAGTGTCACCCTATATTGGAGCTATGCATGAGTAATATACTAATTAATAGAGTGTAAAATTCATATATGTAAATGCATGAGTACTCTATCTATCTACTATGTGGAATCCCCCTATAGATTCATGTTATGGGTCCTCTATCTACTTGTTAGTACCCTCCTATAGTTCTAGGGCATGGGTCAATTTTCTAGACATTATTCCCCTCAAATATAAAGCATAGTGGTGAGGTGTGGCATGACTTGGATTCATCTTTAGATCTATGTGTGATATGCTCTACATCGATGATGGACCATATGGTAAGGACGACACTCTGTACCTGGGATGAGTTGTGAGACGGATATCCCCTTTATATCTTGTTATGGATTCACTTTTTAGATAATAATATATATATATATATATCTTAATCCATGACATTATACTTTTTTCACTATTTATTTATGTTGAGATCTCTAATTTATATTCATATCATGCATCTTACTTCTCCCACATCAAATTTGTTGGGATATTATTAGGTATTTATATACTCAACCCTAGAGGGGCTTTACCCACATTTTTTGAGTCTTATGTTGACGACGAATTGGTCGACGATCACTATAGAAGGGCATAGAAATAACTTGGTATATTTGACCACATATAGTGGTAAAATAACAGATATTTAGATTTGGAATCTCCAATCATTTAAATTTACATATTTTCTCATGTTGGGAAATATTTCTCCTTGGGAATTCATTTTCAAATTTACATTTTAGTTTACACTATTGTACTATTTTACACCCCAGAGGATTTTACAATAATTTTTATTTTCTAGAAATTTTATTCTATTATTATTATTCCTCTTTACTTATAAACATATATGTTCTTGTGGTTTCATACTTTTAAAATTCTCAAAACCCTCTAAAATTAGTTGTCAATTTTAGTACTTGTCTCCACCCCTGGACTATTGTGGTTGACTAGGAGTTGTTGTGGCTTGAGCTCCATTTGGTTAGCTCATGATTGGTAGTCATTAGAAATGTTAATCTTTTTGTATGGTGTTTGTAGTAGTCTCTTTTTTATGATTTGTATTGCATATAAAGAAATATTTTCATTTTGTTTAAAGTGTGGCCTTCAAGCCATAAAATCCATTGTTGGATCCTCAAGCAACAAATCCCTTCACCAAGACCTTGAATACCTTCTTGTAAACTTATTATACCGATAAATTGTTGTTATGAATCATTGAAACCTGAATCATACATGATTTATACTTTTTAACAAACATCTTGATACATCTAACAATTATAAATATATGATATTCTGACTGTGGTATTTCATGATAAAATTTTATGGATGCCTTTGCGAGGTCATACATCCATGTTATGGGTTCTAGATCATGATGACGATATGATGTGTGGTGCGTCCTCATTTTAGGATCCAACACAAGTTGTTCATCCACTATATGGAAAGGTAGAATCTCCTACACCTCTGGATTATTAGATCATACCAGCAGGACATGATGGTTATGTGGGCAGTTTTAGCACACTCTGCGAGTTGTAGTGCTAGAGGAAGCTGATGTTCCATGATGATCAAGATCCCAAGGTTTCAAAGGATTGGATAGAGTATTTTATCCAAGTACTCAAGATTATTTGGACACTAGTATAATATGTTTTTTCACTTGCATCTATCCTTATTCAATGGAGTATTAGGGAACTGGAGGAGTCTTGTAAAATTGATACATGATGAGTAGACACTCTCATCAACTGACATACCTCAGTTGTTTCGTGAGTAGTAATTCCCATCCATGAAGTTATTTTGGATTAAAGGGTTTATAGAGAGAATTAAGGAAAAATTATAGTGGTTGAGTATTCTGTGATGTTCACAGATCATACACATGACTCTTTTATCATGATTTGTGATGGATAATTCTAGGAATAAAGCTTGAGTAGGGTCTCCAAACATATATTTGTGATAGTGTGTTAACAATTCCCTTTCCACCCATATTGAGGTGTTGGAGATAGAACCGGTGCTAGAAAAATTCAGGTTAGTGGAAATCCATATAAATAGAGATGGATTTGGGTATTATAAAGTTGAGTTGTCTATACCATCTAGTAGGAGCCATCCGATAAGATCTCATTGTAAGAGATCGTCAAAGGTTCAGACTCAGACACATGTTTAGGAAATTAATAGATGATCTAGTAATATTAGGCATAATAAGTTTTGTGAATTTTATAGGATTGGTTACTTGGAGTGTGATTTCATAACCCAACATGCTTAGAACCATAGGAAGATAGCAGTTGAAGAAATATTATAGAGGTAGTGTCATGATCATGGATCTCCTAGACAAGGGAATGGAGGTACCCAGTGAGGTAGATCTTGTTTATGAGTATTTAAAGGTTTGGGATGAGGTTATTTGTGTGGAAGATGATTCTACGAGATCCTTGTAACATCGCCACAAAGTGTCCCATGTCATGCCCAGGGATATTTTGGTCGGGGCTGCTAATAGCTAATGAAAATAGAGGTGTCTTACCCAATGAAACATGAGATATAGATGTACAATATGTGTTTATTCCACTCTTTCATTAGTATTAATATACATATACAAAATACATTCATTCATTAACATAATCCATTAGTGAAAGAATGTTATCCTTGAAGATTCTTTAGCCCATTACTTTTTTACTTAGGATCTAATGATGAATGCTTCTTCAATATGATTTATAAGTAAACAGTATGATCTAGAGCCTTAGGAATAGTAGTTATCATGTGTCTGTTGGGCTTCATGATGGAACCTAATGATTGAATATTTGGTATGGGTTGTTGTTAAAAGTTTTGGGACAAGTTTCACTATCACTATAGATGTTTCATATTCCATCATAGTGATGGGATGAGATTTATCTTTAATGAAATTAACAATTTTGTGATAGTGCAAGTGTGGTTTTCCAAGAGGATTTATCCCATCACACATCTCTTGACATGTGTATTCCATTTCACAATTTCTTCTTCACTCAAATAGATTAATTTATTCATGGAGTAGATTATTTATGTCTTTCCCAATGAACATTTGGGACTACATCTGCGGTGGAGGTGGATTTTATCATCGACTTGTTTCACAGGTCTACTATGATATATTTTATGGCAAATAATGTGGCCTCTTCTAAGATCTATGAGTTTTAGTTGGAGTTATAGGACCTTCAAGATAATGGTATTATCTGACCTAGTGTGTCGCCCTAGGTAGATCAAGATTTTTAGATAATGAGGAGGAAAAGAGCTTCAACATTGTATAGATTATCAATGACTAAACTAGGCCACAATAATGAAAAACTACAAAATTATAATGAAAAAGGACCACTTTGATCATTTATGAGGGCTTATAAGGTTCCTCAATATCTATCAATAGTTTCTCTTGAAGCGGTTGAGGGTTAATAATGATGAAATTTTAAAAGTATAATTTATATGTCACGATGGACACTATGAATTCTATGTTACTCTATTTTGTTTGACGAATTCTCATGATATATTAATGGATTTTATGGGGGTATATACTAGTTATATATAGAACAAGTTTTTTTTGTCCTCATTCAAGAAATACCCATATAATCCTCATTAGAGGGGGAGCATGAAGATCAATTGATAATGGTCCTCATTTTTCATTAGGAGAGCCACATATATATAAATATTTATATGTTCCACTTCTAGATTAACAATTTTCACTTTTTGGCCATGTCATTTCTAAGCACGGATTGGTTTTTGACCCTATGAAGATCGGTATAGTGATTTCATGGGAGCCCCCTATGATAGGGTAAAAGGTGTATAGTCTTTATTTCATAGTAGAGTACTACATGATTTTTTGGGAATACTTATCTTGGATTGCATCACCATTGATAGCCTGGATGTGGAAATAGAATCCATATACCAAGAATTAGTAGTGTCAAAGATCTTTCGAGGAGTTGAGGATGAAGGTGGTGAGTGATCATAATTTCAGACTACCTAATGATAGTGTGGATTATATATTGTAATGTGATTCCTCGAGAGGTATACATGTTTTTTGTGTTTATGTAACAAAATGTAGTTATCAAATCTGGGGTGAGGTAGTTGAGGCCCCACGAGTAGAACTATATGACTCATGACCCTGTGTTGGATGAAATATTTTTTTCTCTAAGTATGTGATGGAACAATCTTCTAGGAGATCACATTATTCTATACTAATATGATCATATTATCTTTTATAACTTCACAAATAGTTAGACTTGATATAATGACCCTATATTTATAACATGATTATTACATAATTTTAAATATATGAAAAAGTAAAATAGAACATAGATAAAAAAATTTAGTGTCTTAGGAAACTAAGGACCATACATAAAATTTAAATAATAAAGAATAAACATTATTTAATTTCCACTTCTTTATCTTTTTATGAACCCCCCATTTTTCTCCTTTGTGGACGTACTCACCTAAGGATATATATAAAAAAAGGCATGACCTAAAATCAAAATAACAGGGTAGATAAAAACATGAATTAATATAACTCGGGAGAGAACATTAACAATCATTATAACATATGCATGGGAAAATAAATATAATCATTATAGGAAGTTTTAGATAATGGCATGGAACGTGGAAATGCATAAAAATGAAACATCTTATATTATTGGTAAACTATAAGACATATTTGTTAAAAAAATATAGCATCATCATCACACATATTTTACCTTGTCTAATGTCATAAATTACATTCCCCAATGATTTTGACCAGTATATAATTCTAGGCGCACCCATAACATCATATAATTTACTTTCTTTATATAATTTTGATCTCATTTGTCATATCATAACATTTTCATAACCATTCAAGAAACATATGATGTATATCAATCATGGTCATTAAATAAACTATGTAATTGAATGTGTTTCATTTTATAATGCATAAATTCATGATTAATTTTTTTAGAAAATAATTAGGGAATACCATAATTGTAATTTGAATCAGTCATCATGAGTGAAGAAGAAACATACATAATATATGAAAATTTCATGTTTATAGAAAGAAGTATACTTTTAGAAAACATTTTTATTATCATAATCTCATTTAGAAATTGTATATATCCCCTAAAAGGAATTTTTATAATAAAGAAATGATATTTGATGATAATTAATTGAATATACAAACTGAAATTTGTGTGAAAGTGTGAAAACCAATTGAAATTGACTTGGGTTAGAGAATCACCATACCTTATGTTTCAATTTTCCATCTCTTAAATATAATAGAAAATGAATTTAAATTCATTAATTAAAAATTATAGATAATATTTTACATCTATTTGATTTAATATAGTTTTATTATGTCTATTTTTGTCCTTTTTTATGAGTTATATAGTTCAATTTCTTTGTTATGTAATGCTCATTTGCACGGATTTCATGATCGGTTCACTTGTTTTTATGTATGGAAGTTCTTGTAAAATGAAAATAATTCTTTAGAATTTAAATTTTATATTATTAATGAAGAAAATTAAGTCTAATTATTCTTATATTTCATTTTTTTATATGTTATTAGGATTATTTATTAACTAAAATGATAATGAAAATGATATAATTTATTTTGGTGATTTTTACTACCATTATGAGATTATGTCATTTTAATTAACATTTTGTATATATATATGTTAAAAAACAATATGTTACTTATAATATGTGTGATAAAATATTATTAAACAATTATAATTTATTTATGACCATACATTAATGTGGTAGTGGAAAATAACAACACATCGTCCATGGTGATAGTAAATCAACACATCAGAGACAATATTTTCATTTTTAGAAAGAATGGAATCAAAGAAGATATTTTAAGATGAATTAATCCATTAAAATAGTCAAATTATAGTATATAAATGATACTGTAGTAATCATAACTTGTAGAAAAGAATATTTGAGTAGATGATATTAAATGAAATTAAATTAAATAAAAATTAAAAGGAAAAGAATGCAAATATTAGCATTTTAATTTCTCCACCTTGAGAACCTAAATTGGGAAACGATTTTTCTCATTCTAAAAGACCAATGAATCATGGAGATGGTGTAGGGACTTGGTAAAAGTATTATGTTGATCTTGGACCTTATTCATGTCTGGAATTTGTGACAAGAAGAGGTGATGAGGGGTGCTATTTATAGGGATAAAGATGGGTGTTTTCTATTGATATATAAATTAGTTTACTATTTTGGATAAATACGTTGAATATTTTTATAATTATAAATAAATAAATACAAATAATGCATGGGGTTATATATTATAGAGATTATATTAAAAATGACACAATAAATTGTTTATTTTACATATACTGTATATATACTGTAAATTTCATAAATTTAATGTTAACAAAAAATTCATGTGTTTTAATAAATCCAAAAAATTTAACCTAATAATTTTTTGACATTTATAATTTAGAAAATAATTCCAGTTTTTGTAAATAATATTATAGTTATGAAAAATTTATTTTTCAATTAAAAATATAATTATTTGGAAAATACCAATTTAAAATTTATAACTGATTTTATGAAAAATATTAAAATTAATTATGGTCTCATAAAAATATCATATATTCAGGTGATAATCAAATATTTTTTATGAATATATTTTATATAAAGGATTTTTATTCTAAATCAATCTAATAATTATCAAATTGTATATAAAATTTTATGTTTTACAAAAATACCATCACAAAATTTATCATTTTTAAAACATTTATTTATTTATACTATGATATAATAATTTAAAATTTTATTTACAAGATTCCAAAAGTTAATTTATAATTTCATAGGTGTTTTTACTACTCTATTGTCTGTATTACTATTCCTAATAGTCATGTTACAATTCCAAGGGCCATGTTACTATTTTGTTGGTACATATTCCTTAATTTTTTTATATATCATATATTTCATTATTCATTTATGAGAATAATTTTGTTAATGGGATATATATATATATATATAATATAATTTATTTGTTTGGTATAATATGAATATAATAATGGCATTCATTCCATTGATAATAGTTTGGGATGTAAGATTCTTCCTGCATTTTCAAATTTTCCTTTCAAAATTAGGTTTTACATAAAAAGGTGGGGGTAATTATTCTTCATATCTTCCCTTGGATTTCAATTTACTTATTTATACATTTTGTTCCTCCTCTATAAATTAATTAATTAGGTTGTATTGTTTCACAGAACCTTATCTCTCTGGTCTATATTCTTTACTTAATGCTACTCATTAGAGATATCATCTTCATCCTATACCACCTTTATGTTTGGTTTATGTGAGGGATGTTGAAATTAGTTCATCAACAGATATACATGGAACACATCATAAACATTTTCTATTATTGGTTGAATTTCAATCCAATAATCTACTACCCCAATGAGATCAGGGTTCCAAAAGAGATCAATGTACCTTCATTCATGCTTCCCTTTAATTCTAAAGCACATAAGTCTCTTCCAATGTGGTATTAAAATAAATAATTTTTCTTAAGAATCTATCTCTAATTACATTTAACAATTCATAGTATTTATATTTAACTAAATATGACTAGATTTTAAATTTTTGGTGATGGATTGAAACTTATTTGTCTTAACTTTATCGAGATCATGTCAAAATATCTTTCATTAATTATATCTATCCCAAGAAGTTTGTGTCCTAAATAACTTTTCATACAGAGCATCAAATGGGGCCATATGATTACACAATTGGAAGATGTTGTAAAATAAAAACTCAATTTTTTTGATATGATGATCCCATCCTTTTTTAATTCCATTTAGCATGCTATTTAAATTTAATCAAGAATATAAAAAATTCATTCAAATTGCCCATCATTTAGGGGTTATTTTCCATGGTGAAATTCAATTCAGTATTCAATGAATGTGGGAGAGTTCTGCTGAATTTAGAGGTGAACAATGGATCATGATTAGATACTATCAAAAGTTTAACCCCATGAAACATAACCTCATACTTCACATATATCATGGAAAGTTATTCTAGAGAGATATCATCCAAAATAGGAAAAAATGGCCAGTCTTGGTTTGTCAATCCACCACAACTCATATCACATTGTTTTTTTATTTAATTTGGTGACCAATGATGAAGTCCATTGTTACAATCTCCAATTTCCACATGGTTAAAATAAATTGTTTCATCTTTCCATTGGATGTCTATTTTTTTAATTAACATTTTGTCATATCAACAACCATGTGACATGTTCTTAAATTTTATTCTTAATGGTGTCCCGCCATAAGTGATCTTTAGTATCACAATACATCCTGATAATTTGAAGATAAATAGATAATTTTGAGAAATGTGCATTATCCAATATCTCATTTTTTATCCATCGTAATGCATACACAACATTAATTCTTCCAAACTAAATCACACCATCATTATTGATATGAAACTCTAGAAACATCCTTCATTTATGATATAAAACTTCTTTTGATGCTCTAGATCATCCCTGTGTTCCTCCAAAATATTCTCCTTAATTAACGATTGGGAAATAATTTGGGAAAAGATGCATTCATTCCATGATGTTATCTATTCCGAATCCATCCATTGTATATCAATGAAGATAGGTTCTTTGTCAATCTAGATCATTGATATAATAGCATGTTAATTTCTATAGAGAGGATTACCTACCTCGTTTTCCTTCCATGTATGATAGCATATATACTAGTCATAATCTTTTGTTAACCCTAACCATATCCATTGGAAAATATTGAATTCCTTCTATATTAATATATACTTTAGACTTTAGTGATTGGTATATATGTAACACATATCACTATAGAGATAGTGTCACTATATATTTAAGGTTAAATTATAGTTTCTATATCCGGATCAGGCATCAGGTAGTTATTCCCATGGATATTAAACATCCATGAGTCATATTCTATCATATTATAATTAAAAATGAGTACACAACCCAATATTTTCATTGAAGCATTACTATAAATCACAAAACAGTCACCACATGTTGGAAATATGAGTACATGTTTAGTGATCAGCCTCCAATTTAACTCCATAATTTTTTCCTTAAATTCATTCATATAGAAAAATGTTACCCTTTTCTTTTCTAACATTATTATCAGGCTGGAAAAACATGATAAATTTCTCACAAAACATCGATTATACCTGGCTAATAAATTAAAACTGCCAATTTGTGTGACACTATAGGGTCTAAGAAATTACACAATTGTCGTTATTTTTTATGTTTACACATATATTCGCTCTACTGTTATAACATGTCCCATGAATGTGACATCCTACATTTACAAGTCTCACTTGTAGAAATTGTCATATAATTTTTCCTTCCTCGATACTGTTAGCTCAATAATTAGATGTTCTTTACGTTCCTATTTTATCTTGAAGAAAATTATACTCTCATTAATAAAAAAGACCAAAAAATTCTAAATAATTTATAAAGACTATATTTATCAAATCCAATAAGATTATAGCGGAATTATAAAGTCTGAAGAGCATCTCTAGAAACTCATTATTCCCATGAATTGTATGGAAGGAAGACTTCTTAATATCTTCCTTCTTCAACTAAAAGTGATGAGATCTAGAATGATGGCCCACTATGGATCTTGTTTAGTTCTCAATAATTGATACACAAACACATAGACCCATCCATTTTTATCACAAAGTGCACTAGTTCACCCCAAGGTGATACACTATGGCATATAAATCATTTGTCGAAATTATATTGATGATTATTCTTTTAACTACTCCAATCTGATGGGGGATATAATATAAGGACATATTTTAATATGATATGTTTTCTGTATATGTTATGTGATAATTATTACCTCACGATCTGGGGGATGTTAAGTTAGTTCTTTATAAAATACAACACTATATTCCCTTTTGATGGGAATTCCCCATGGATTAATACCTTCATCCGACTCACCCTTTAGTGAAAGGTATTCTTCCTCACTAGGAATAACAACAACCACATCATTATTATATCCCATATAAAGAGGTTCTTGGTCTTCCTGGAATTGTTTGAGGAGCATGGGATGGTCTGAATTTTATAATGATTGTTCCTTTTCTCGATTGGTGATGTGTGGTCTATATAATGAGAGATAATCAATACAGAGTGTAGTATAGAATTCCAGTAATGTATCATGATTTTTATTGGAAATATATTCCCACATATGAAAACATGAAATATTCTAACACTTGGTTTGGGATGACAGAATGACTATGTGTTTTAATGGATGTATCTACTACAAGGTTTTCGAGATTTGATTGAATAGTTCTAGAAATATTTTATGATATAAAGGAATTAATATAACCAAAGTCAAGAAATTTATGTTCATGATTTCGTAGAACGTGTACCCTATACAACATCGTTTTCATGATCCTCTTCAAATGTAGTAATGGCATAAGCTTTCCCTTTCTTCATTGGATTTGGTGGATGATGATTCTGATTAACCCTAAGGACTCAAGGTTTCGTGAAATAAATTTCATATATATATTCCCCCCTACATTTGAATTATTGATCCATGGGAGGTTATCTCTTTTAATACATCACATAAGATGAATTCATTATGTATCTATGATATTCATGGGCATAGTGGCCATCCATAACACACATATAACATTTTACCATCTTGTTGAGGTTATTCAAATGATACAACTTCCCACATTCTTTACATGTTATTAGTTTATATTTCTTTCCACATTTCCCATTAGATACCCTATCCTGAAACTCTGTATTTGGTTTCGTATCACCATAGCAATGAGATTAGTCTGTAAACTCCATCTCCACTTTGAGAGAACATCAAATATCTTCTTCATAACTCCCATAATGTATAATTTCTAGATCCTTTAAAATATGTCGTTTTAATACACTATTAAATATATAAATTTTTCCTCGTTATGGATATAAAACCCAAGACATACCTGGAAACCCTTGTGTAATTTTATTTGTAGTTCGTGATAGATTCACCTTACTTTTTTATCAGCTCCATGAATACTGTCTCAATATTTTATGAAGAGTTTGATGGAAATACATTCTAATAAAAAATATTTTAATGTCTTACCACACCATCTCTTCAATTACAAGCTCTATATTTTTGTTCATAATTATCACCGTTTACATTTATATGATAAATGGTTAGAGTCACATTCTCCATCTCTGAGTAGCGAAGAACAAAAAATATATTATCCAATGAGTTCACAATCTTTTCTAAAATGGTTGGATTATATGATACACCAAATGTTGGTTGTATTTGACACATAAAATAATTGATTTCCAGTTGTTAATTCATTGGTGAAGGTGGATATTCTACAATTTTCATGTTATTGTTCATATCCTAAGACATCTGGGTAATAATCACAATGATATTTTGAACCCCACATCCTATGGAATTTTGGATGTTGTTTGGGAAATCACTAAATATTTCATAACATTGGTTTTTTGAATTATTTCTCCATGTTAAAACAATTTTCTAAAATAGAATTTTTTAATAAAATATAATACAAAAATTCATGAGTAACTAATTTATTACATTTCAAAATTAACAAAAAATAATTATCTTGTGGGATCCATATATTTTTTATTTTTTAAAATAGATTTTTAGGTGTTTACTTATACTTATTCTCATTTTGGGGGTTTTCACTAAGGTGATGTATTCATAATTCTCATATTAAATAAACTTTTCTCTTTTACCAACTATAGAGACCCCAAATTTCATAAATTATTATTAAATGATTTTATGATAAAAAACATAAAAGCATTACAAAACTGGGTTACAAATGTTTAGTGTCTTGAGAGAATTATGACCACACATTAGATATATATAATAAATAACAAACATTTTTAATTCCTTGTTCTATAGTTTATTCATAAACCACCTTTTCTCCTGTGTATAAGTATTCACCTGATGATATACATCAAAATAACAGATGATCTAATATCATATTAACAAGATACATAATAACATGAATTAGTTTATCATGCATGAGAATAATAATAATAATAATAACATAATCATGTTATCATAAACCTTATAATTATAGTAATAATTATATAAAGGAATGGAATTTGGAAGTTCCTATAAATATAACATCATGGATTAGTGGCCAACTACCACACATATGTGTGTGAACAATTCTAGTATCATGTTAACACATATTTCAGATAATCTAACGAGATACATAAAATTACCCAATTAAATGGATGTATATGTAATTATACACTCACTTGTCACATCATAACATTTACATAAACTATATAATGCTGGTCACACCTGTCACATCATAATATTTACTTGATTATGCTTGCCATATAGAACGTATATCAATCTTCAATATAAAATAACCACTGGAATATAATCCTGTTAATTTCTAAAATCATTAAATAATGAAAAATCATTAGGGTTAGAAAAATAATGGCTGAATAAAATTATTGGTATGAGAATCATCACTTAGGAGTGAAGAGTAATAAATTTCAATTATTGTAAAAGTTAAGTTTTTAAAAACAATGGTTATTTTGGAAAACATATTGTTTTTCGTAAACTCATGTAGAAAACATTTATATCCATAAAATGAAAATAATAGAAAAAATAAATGAAAATCAAGGATCAATAAATGAATATGCATTTATAAATTGGAATGAATGGGGGAAACCCCAAGGAAATGGAGTTGGGTTCAAGAATCCTCTCACAATATGCTTCAACGCATTCTTAGACTTAATATAAGGTATTTTCAAACAAAATTCATTAATTAACAAATAAAGAACCTATTATACATATATTTTTACTATAGATTTATTATTTTCATTTATATTCTTTTAGGATCAGTTATGGTGATCAATTTCATCTTTTTTGTGCGATTTTTTCGGGGCTTTAATGATTTGTTTTCTTGTTTATAAGAATGGATGTCATTTTATTGTGAAAAAAATTCTCTAGAATCCAGATTATATGTCATTATTTAATATATAAAAGTTTATTTTATCTTAAATATCATTTATTATATTTTATGATGATGTTTTATTATATATAACATTAATGAAAATGATTTAATTTCTTTTTTCAATTTTTTGACCATTATGAGCTTATATCATTTTATTTTACATCATGTTTATATATATGTTCCTGATCATTATATAACATATAAAATGTGTAATAAAATATTATATAACCATATTAATGGCTTTATGTCTATCCTTGAAAGTGATCATGAAAAATGACAATTTATTGTCCATAGTGGTGATTAATCGACACACCACAGAAAATACTTTTTTTTATCGATTGTGAAAAAGAATAGAATTATAGATTAATTAGTTTATTAACAAAATAATATTCTATCATATAAACGATAATATATTTATAATGACACTTGTATAAGTAGAGGTTAAGAGAAGATATGAAAACAAAAGAAATTGGAATGAAATTAAACGAAAAAGAAAATGGATTTCATAACTTGAATTTATCTTACTTGATAACTTCTTAAGGGAAAAGGGTTTTGTATTTTGATGAGACCAAAGTCATGAGGATGAGGGGGAGGGACTTGGGAGTAGTATTGGAAGAATGTTGGACAATATTTATATCTTGGATGGTGTAGGAAGAAAAGGTGGAGAAGGATGATATTTTTAGGGGAGGAGATGTGTATTTTTTTAAATATTATATCCCATATTTTATTTTTTAGATCAAGACTATAAATAGTATTAGAATTTTCAGAAAATATTTCTAAATAAATAAGGTTATTCTTATATTTTACTGATTACCTAATCAATCACCCATGTAATATTTTATTTATCATGTAGAATATATATATATATATATAGAGTATATTAATTTAATTTATTGTTCATGAAACATTACATTATTTAAAAAAAATCACAAAATTTACCCTAGACATTGTTCTATGTGTAGAACTAAGAAATAAACTCCATTATATGAATTTTTTTACTATGATCAATTTAATTTTTATTTAAAAGCAGTATTTATTTGAAAATATTTATTTTAAATATTTGTACTAATTTTATGACTCTTTGAAAAACTAATTTAGATCTCATAAAATTATATTATTGTCATATGAAAATAAAATATTATTTCTTGAATCTATTTTACAGAATTTTTTCTAAACCATTATATTATTTAAAAAATTATAAAAAAACATTTATTTTTTTACCAAAAATAACATAACATAATTATCAATTTAAAAACATTGATCTACTTATAAAAACATGTAATAATATTTTATTTTTATTTATAAGTTAAATAAATTTTATTTATAATTTCAGAGGTGTGGTTAATTTTCTATTAGATGGATTACTATTCTTAATGTTTATGTTAATATTCAAAGCGTAATGTTACTATTATTTCGGTATAGGGTCCTAAATTTATTTAAATATAACGTATTTCATTATTCTTTTATGAGATTAATTTTTTTATTAGGATATCTATTGAATGGGTGAGTTTTATACCATATAAAAGGATTATATGAAGGGAAAAAATAAATTGAAATTTTTTTTGGTCTCTTCTCATTAATAGAAGATTGAGGTGTTGATTTGTGTTCTTTTTATGTCTTTGAATTTGAGATATTATTTTCACTAGGGAAGGAAATGTGGTTTCTTATTACCTTAAAAGGATGAAACTTTCTCATTTGGTACTAGAGGCATCTAATAAGTTGATTGTAAATAATCTGTCCCTTGATTATCATAAGGCTCGAAATTTTCTTCAGTTTATGGTGTTTACTCCTCTGCTCCTCAAATGTATGACAAGGTATTATTTGGGACTCATTGCCTATGAGTTCTTTTTGAAAAGATATCCCATGGAGATCCACTATATGAATATTTTATAGTGGTGAAAAATGTCATCCTATTGTAGGGGAAGATGGTTGTCTTAGTCAGAATACAGGTGTGGCGATGATAGAGATTCACACATATCATATGGTTGTATATCCCTGTGTTTGTAAGATAAATAGAAAAAATCACTAATAGTTGTGGTTGGTCGACATGAGACAATGAGTGGATGAGTTTATTTTATACTGCCTCGCCCAATAGCACGTGAAGGTTGATTACATGTTTCTAGAATGTTTAACAAAACCCCTTGAGATATCATCATAGAAGAGGGATGACATGTCCATAGAAATTTTTAAAGGGATTCTGCAGATAGTGAGATACCATGATTCCATATGGATGGTAGTTTACCAAGTCACAAATTAGGTTCACTTCCTTACTATCGGCAAAGAGAGTTTGGTGGAGAATATGGTTTAGTTCATTATACCATATATGGTTTGATTTTATGAGGTATCCTCATCAATTGTATCTCACCATGATTTTTGGTTCATTTAATGGTTGTGGAGAGTCTTGTAAGGTAATTTCGGGACCCAGCTGACAAAGGGTACGTCCTTCCACCTACTAAATGATGGTTAGGTAGAGAAAATTATCCATATTCTAGACGATATGATGAAGGATTTCATGTTGGAATTTGGAAAGAGGTGGGAGTTTCACATTAAATTTGTATTGTTTCTTTAGAATAATTGATATAATTGTACTCTCATCACGGAACCTCTTTAGGTCCTATATGAGAGAAGATAACGATAACCATTCTATTGGATGGAGATCAGTGATGAATCACTTATTGGGATATAGATTGTGAATGTTGCAATGTAGATGGTCCTAGTCATCCATAAGATGATGAGTACAGCCCAATGCTGGTAGAACTATGATGAATATCGACATCATAGGCCCTATGTTTTTGAGAGGAATGATTTTTTTCTTTGAGTACCCCCATGATGACGGTTGATGAGATTGAGTATGAGATGACTGATTTCCCAATGGTTTATCATCTTGTACGAGATCTTCTAGATTTGTAGATAGGTTTCTTAACACATATCCCTCACAAAATCGGATGAGTGGGATCATAAATAATTTCATGATTCACATCAGTGGTGATATGTGCTTTAACCCACAAGGGTTATTAACTTGTGTAAGCTAGAAATAAAGAATGAATCCCCTTTTTCATATTAACCAATGGAGATTGAGGATCTTTAGAGGATAAACCATTATGGAGAGATTATTCGAATGGATAGTGTGTTGTGTTAGGACAATATAATGTAAGAGGGATATAACGAGTTATATATCAAGATATGTATAAGGCCCCAGCCTTAAACCTTACTTAATCTTGAGTTATTACAAGATTACACATTGAGGATCTTTTCGGGTTTAGAGTTTTAGAGAATTAGATCATAAAACATTCATTACATCCCACATATAAACAAAGTGGTTACATAAAGATAGTATTCTTCATTCCCATAAATGTAAATACATTTAAAATAAAACATGGATTATTTCTTGACACTTCCTTGACACTATCATCATATCATGTGCCTTTCCCTTGACCTGTGAAAAACATTTCAAAAAAACTTGGGATGAGCATAAAAAGCTCAGTAAGGGATATAAAAATATGGAAAGGAAACATGGGTACATATGTACATAAGGATGAGATCATACTTTACCCATAAAACATAAGCACTTTAACATACCTCATCAAATCATGAATAAATCATATAAATCATAAGACATAAAGGTAACTTGAGGCATTCATAACATTCTTACGTAGGGAGTAACCCTCTTGGTTACATTTGGAATACCCATCACAGTATATTCCCTAAAATCTCTTCGGAGAAACCTTAACGATTCACTCCTTTGCGTTACCCAATGCATTGGAGAGCTATAACGGGCTCACCCGCCCTTAGTTTATCACGGAACCACCCGTCTTCATAATAATGCCCAAGAACCATAACATAATCATATCACATAGAACATGCATAAAGGAAACATAAAATTTCAACATTTCAATCATGAGATATCAATACAACAAATTGATATAAAAACATTATGAAAACCATTTTCAATACCAAAATAATAGAAAAGTAAAACATGGTATTTATTTTTCTTTTAAAAGAAGGTATGGCTTGTAGAGGAAGCAGAAACTCAAATAATGGTCACGACGGCGGAGAAGTCGTTGTCACCACATACGTACGACAAAAATATTCCATTTTGTCGTTTAGTAAACGCTTCGTATAAAAAAATATTCCTTTTGAATAAACGCAAAATTCAAAGTGGTTTATACATCGTATAAAAGAAAGTTGTGTATAAAATAAAATATGCCTCAACGAAAGGAGATTGAGACGAAGTCCCATACCTCGTATCCGACTTGACCCGACCGTTCTTTAATCTCCTGAATAATAGACTTGAGATAATCTATACTTTCTTATGAATCTTTTTCATGTTCATTATTCCTTTCATACCATGTTATGAACATCATGTAATCAGTTAAGTTAATAATGTTCATTTTGTCGGTATTTGGTTCTTAAGTCAAAAATAGACTTCTTACAATTACATGTTGTTAATTTGGTCAAAGGTTCATTATATCCAGAATGGTATTCATGATGTAGATATCATATATGTCATATATATCCAGTACATACATGCATTTATAATATTACATAATCATTTAGAGGTAAGAAATGAAATGCACCGTTCATGGAGACGGTAAGCCGTACGTACGCATGAACGCTACTTTCATTTCTATTTCGTATTTTATAGAATGGAATCATAATGAAATAAAGGTATATTATAATTCCAGTATAATATCATATATAATATCATAGTTCCATCCTTTATATGTCCCACATATGGTATTTAACGAATCAAATCACTTTGAGGGGGCGGTAGTCCGCACTTCCTAAAATGAAGATATCGTGTTTACCCATAATGGAAACCATAAAGGTATTCCAAAAATGAAAAAAACAGAAGCTTAAGGAAAACATAAACATATTATATATCATATATAAAAATAGGGACATCATAATGGCCACCTTTGAAGGTGTTAAATGAGTGTTGAACAATCATCGTTTCGGGAGGCAGAATTTCGCCATCCACGGAAACCGTATGTTCTTTAACCATTTGATGTAGTTGTGTGAGAGTGTAGCTCAAATAAATCTTATAACAACATCCTAGTATATTGAAGATACTGGTGTTGTTACAAGGGAAGTAAATAAAAAGAGTTTAGGGGGTTGGAGAAACAAAATAAAACAAATGAACATGAGAGAATGAATTACCTTTAAAAGTGTAACTCCTTTTGATTTGAGCCTAAAGGCTTTCTTTGAAAGGATTATGCCCAAAGGTAATCCTCTAGGATGAGGAGAGGGATGTGGAGAGAGTAAATGGATAGGGTTTGGCCGATCCAAAGGCTTGAGGAGTGTGTGAAATGAGGTAGAGGTGGGGGCCTTTTATAAGAGGAGAGGAGGGGAACTTTTGGAAAGTAATGAAATATTACTTTATTTGAAAATGTGTTTCGGTTTTAAAAGGTCCCACATTGATATAATTCATGGATAAGGTGATAAGGGTTCTAAATACACTCATCCAATAAGTTTTGGACATGTTTAGGTCATAGATTTTACATTATCTTTCCATTTTGTTTAAATCATCAAATAATGATGTCATCGCTGCATCATTATTATGTCATAAATAATTTAATTTATATAATGTCTAAAAATCATAATAAAAATACTATGATGTAGGAAATCTTTTTATATTTCCAATTATTATTTATAATCAAATATCTGATCTTTATAACCCCATGTAAAAATTGTTTTCGTGAAACATATTATGTTTGTGTCATTTTTACTTTTACATTAAATAAAAAGTTATTTATGTCATTTCCCAACCAAAGTGTCTCCATGGGGTCCCCAAGTTGACCCATGGCTTGTCTTGGTCGGCCATGACACAACCAATAAGGTTGTGACATGTGTCTAGGTCATTTCCTGTTATTAAAGCATTATTTATACCTTAAACTACCCTAATTACCACTAATCGCGATTAAAAACTTAATAAGTTACTATTCACCAAAAAATTATTTTAATCTCATTGAACCACATTTTACTTATTAATGACAACCATGTATGTCGGATTTTTGAAACTCACAACGAAAAAGTGGCAAAGTTTCATTTAAACGAAAAATCCGTTTCTTTAACTACCACTTAGTGGTTTCACTATTCATCAAAAATTGAAGTTTTTCAGAAAATTACCAAAAATTCACCCTAAGCTATATTTGATATTCCGAATTCAAAAATGAAGTCTATTTTACAAAATTCAATACATATAAGCCAAATTAATTAATTTAACAATTAATTCCCGCTGTCAGAGCAAATAGCGTGTTTTTATGAAACAATAAGTATCAAAAGATTGACACCAATTTAAGTCCAATTTCAAAGTGAAATTGATTCCAATGACCACCATTGGATTAAATGGTAAAAATATATTCTAATTTCACTTCAAAACCAATTCAAAAGATAATCTAATCATATAAATAAATTAGATTAAAAAGCAGTTTTGATGTAAAATGCAGTATTTTTCACTATTCATTAAAAAATGAACATTGTCAGAAAAATATCAAAAATTCACACAAAGTAAATTTTGATGTCCCAATCATAACGAATAAGTTTATTTTGACAAACGTAGTTTATAAAATTGTCAAAAGATATATTTAAAAAGGTTTTTCCATCATAAGGAAGTAAAACAATCTTTTATGAATATTAGTGTATTCCATGCATAAGATTGTATTTATTTTCATTTTAAGCCTCTAAAACACTATCTTAATCATTAATAGGCATAGATAAAAATATCTATTATTCATTACTTACTTGGGATGAAACATCCTTCCCCCCTTTAGAAAATTGTGTCCCCGCAATTTATTTACTTATCGAATAAATGGGGGTACTTATCCCTCATTGCATTTTCAGATTCCCATGTTGCCTCTTCAATCATGTGGTTTTGCCACAAAACCTTTACCTGGTGAATCACCTTATTCCGTAACACTTGCTCCCTGTGGTCAAGAATCTGGACCGGTTGTTTCTCATAAGATAGGTTCTCTTCCAGCTGAACTACCTATGGACTCAAAACATGAGATGGATCTGGCATATACTTTCTTAACATCGAAACGTGAAAAACATTGTGTATCTGAGATAAACTCGGAGGTAAAGCCACTCGGTATGCAACTGATCCAACTCTCTCTAGAATTTCGTATGGTCCAACTAACCTTGGACTCAACTTTCCTTTCTTACCAAATCTCATCACACTTTTCCAAGGAGAAACCTTGAGAAAAACATGATCACCTACCTCGAAAGATAGATCCTTCCTCCGGTTATCCGCATAACTCTTCTGCCTACTCTGAGCTGTTCTCAGGTGTTTCTGAATCAGTTGAACATTTTCTGCCATCTCTTCTACCAATTCTGGTCCCATCAACTTCCTTTCACCCACTTCATCCCAGAAAGCTGGAGTTCGACACCGCTTCCCATATAATGCCTGAAATGGTGCCATCTGTATACTGGAATGAAAACTGTTATTATATGAAAACTCAACCAAAGAAAGATGTTGGTCCCAACTTCCATGATAATCCATAGAACAAGCTCGTAGAATATCCTCCAATGTCTGAATTGTTCGTTCTGACTGCCCATCTGATTGAGGATGAAAAGCTGTACTAAAATTCAATTCAGTACCCAACGACTTCTGAAGGCCTTTCCAAAAGTTAGAAGTAAACCTGGGATCACGATCCGATACAATAGAGAGAGTAACTCCATGTAACCTGACTATCTCTTTAAGATACAAAAGGGAATGTTGATCAAGAGAGAAATTATCCCGTATAGCAAGGAAATGAGCAGATTTGGTCAAGCGATCAACAACAACCCAGATTGCATTATTACCTCGAGATGTCTTCGGTAATCCAACAACATAGTCCATGGATATATTCTCCCATTTCCACTCTGGCACTGGTAAAGGCTGAAGCATCCCTTTTGGTAACTTCCGCTCTGCTTTAACCTGTTGACATGTCAAACACTTCACAGTAAAATCAGCAATGTCTCTTTTCATCCATCCCACCAGTAATACTCCCGCAGATCTCTATACATCTTAGTACTGCCCGGATGAACTGAAAACGGAGAACTATGAGCTTCACATAACAGCTCTCTCTTCAACTGTGAAGCACAAGGCACACACAATCTCTTCCAAAATCTCAAAACACAATCAATATCAATGTTGAATTCAGGAAACTTACCTTTCTGAACCAGCTCTTCCTTTTTCTGCAACTCACTGTCTTGCTTCTGTGCTTGCTTGATTCTATCTGATAGAGAAGATCTCACTGATACCTGAAACAAAACAGAAGTGCTTCCTGCACCAACAACTTCTATGCCAAAGTTCATCAAATCGTTAACCAAAGTATCACGTTCCAAACACAACATTGTTAATGAAGCATTACTTTTTCGACTCAAAGCATCAGCCACTTTATTTGCTTTTCCCGGATGGTAATGAATTGTACAATCATAATACTTGATTAATTCTAGCCATCTCCTCTGTCTCATGTTTAACTCTTTCTGAGTGAATATATACTTTAAAATTTTGTGATCGGTATATATTTCACACTTTACTCCATACAAATGATGCCTCCAAATTTTTAAAGCAAAAACAACAGCAGCTAATTCCAAATCTTGTGTAGGGTAATTTACCTCATGAGTTTTCAACTGTCGTGAAGCATAAGAAATTACCTGATCATTCTGCATTAGGACTCAACCAAGTCCTTTCAATGAAGCATCACTGTATATAACAAACTCACCATTCCTGGAAGGTAGTGCCAAAACTGGAGCATTCACCAATCTTCTTTTCAATTCCTGAAAACAATCATCACATTCTTTTGTCCAGATAAACTTAACACCCTTCCGAGTTAGCTTAGTCATTGGACTAGATAACCGTGAAAAATTTCTAACAAACCTTTGGTAATAGCCCGCCAAACCAAGGAAGATACGAATCTCGGTTACATTTGTGGGTCTTGGCCATTCTTCCACAACTTTTGTTTTTGTAGGATCAACAGTTATTCCATCTTTAGAAACAATGTGACCAAGGACAGAAATTTGTTGCAACCAAAACTCGCACTTTCTGAATTTCCCATACAGTTTCTTTTCATTTAAGGTTTGCAAGATAACCCCTAAATGTCTTTCATGCTCCTCTTTAATTTTAGAAAACACCAAAATATCATCAATGAAAACCACCACAAACTTATCCAAGAACTCATGGAAAATTCTATTCATTAAATCCATGAATACAGCAGGTGCATTGGTTAGCCCAAAAGGCATTACTACAAATTCATAATGGCCATATCTCGTACGGAACGCGGTCTTCGGAATATCTGCCTCCTTTACCTTCAGCTGATGGTACCCCGATCTCAAGTCAATCTTTGAAAAAAACTGAGCTCCCTGGAGCTGATACAACTTCATTTGATGGCCCGGCATCTGCTGAAGTAGTTGCAAAGGATTTCACCACCCCTTTCTGCTTGTAGTCTAACTGCATCCCATCACTCAAGCTCTTTGCCGGACACTCGTTTGCATAGTGACCCATCTCATTGCACTTATAACATTTCACTAACTGTAAATCAAATTTGTTCTTACCTTCACCTTGATCCTTTTCAGTGCAATCACGAGCCTTATGTCCCATCATACCACATCGGTAACACTTTCCAGAATTCAGAAGACATTCCCCAGCATGCCTTTTGCCACATTTATCACAAACTGGAAACTTAGTTCTCTTACCATCAGACTTTTTTGAAGAATTCTTACCTTTCTCCTACCACCTCGGTCTCTTCTTCTGCTGGTTGTTATAGAACACTTGGTCATCGAAAAACTCCATTTCCACCTTCTCAGCACATCGAACAAGCTTTTCATAACTTTTAAACTCACGAGAAGCTAATGCCCTTCGATATTTTGGCTTTAATCCTGAGTAAAAATGATTGATTTTACTATCAAGGTCTTGGATAAAATTTGGAGCATACCTTTCCAAACGAGTGAACCTTTCTTCATAGGCAGCCACTGAGTCTTCCTCTTGCCTCAATTCCAAGAATTTCTTTTCCATCCTAAGTCGAACAGCCTTAGGAAAATACTTCTCAAGAAACATACATTTGAATTCATCCCAGTCAAGAGCATCAATCTCATCGGCGTCCCTGATATTTTTAACCATAGACCACCACTGATCTGCTTCACCCACCAAACGGTAAATATCAAGACTAACCTTTTGATTGTCTGAACACCCCATGACATCAAAATTATTCTCCAGTGCTTTAATCCACCCTTCAGCTAGCACAGGGTCAGATGATCCTCTGAATGATGGTGGATGTTGCCTCATGAAATGTTCCACCACTGACATATTCCTCTGCGGTTGATCTGGCTGATCTCGTGCATGGATACCACCACCATTTATCGCTTGAGTCAACTGCGCCATTACTGCAACAAACTGTTCAGTTCCAATTCCGACTATCTCAGGATGCTGATTCGGAAGTTTATTTCCTTCTGTATGCCTTCCTAGCACTGCTTCCCTGTTTCCTCTGCGGAAAACCATTCTGAACAAACATGTCTTAGATGAAGCAACATGGTAATATTTAAATGCTATATCATTTCAAAAAAAAATATATATTTTTGGATAATAATTTAATAGAATTCTAACTCCTAAAGTTATCTAAACCGACCTCTAATACCAACTATAAGGCCCCAGCCTTAAACCTTACTTAATCTTGAGTTATTACAAGATTACACATTGAGGATCTATTCAGGTTTATAGTTTTAGAGAATTAGATCATAAAACATTCATTACATCCCACATATAAACAAAGTGGTTACATAAAGAAAGTATTCTTCATTCCCATCAATGGAAATACATTTAAAATAAAACATGGATTATTTCTTGACACTTCCTTGACACTATCATCATATCATGTACCTTTCCCTTGACCTGTGAAAAACATTTCAAAAAAACTTGGGATGAGCATAAAAAGCTCAGTAACGGATATAAAAATATGGAAAGGAAACTTGGGTACATATGTACATAAGGATGAGATCATACTTTACCCATAAAACATAAGCACTTTAACATACCTCATCAAATCATGAATAAATCATATAAATCATAAGACATAAAGGTAACTTGAGGCATTCATAACATTCTTACGTAGGGAGTAACCCTCTTGGTTACATTTGGAATACCCATCACAGTATATTCCCTAAAATCTCTTCGGAGAAACCTTAACGTTTCACTCCTTCGCGTTACCCAATTCATTGGAGAGCTATAACGGGCTCACCCGCCCTTAGTTTATCACGGAACCACCCGTCTTCATAATAATTCCCAAGAACCATAACATAATCATATCACATAGAACATGCATAAAGGAAACATAAAATTTCCACATTTCAATCATGAGATATCAATACAACAAATTGATATAAAAACATTATGAAAACCATTTTCAATACCAAAATAAAATAAAAGTAAAACATGGTATTTATTTTTCTTTTAAAAGAAGGTATGGCTTGTAGAGGAAGCCGAAACTCTAATAATGGTCACGACGGCGGAGAAGTCGTTGTCACCGCATACGTACGACAAAAACATTCCCTTTTGTCGTTTAGTAAACGCTTCGTATAAAAAAAGATTCCTTTTGAATAAACTCAAAATTCAAAGTGGTTTATACATCGTATAAAAGAAAGTTGTGTATAAAATAAAATATGCCTCAACGAAAGGAGATTGAGACGAAGACCCATACCTCGTATCCGACTTGAACCGACCGTTCTTTAATATCATGAATAATAAAATTGAGTTAATCTATACTTGCTTATGAATCTTTTTCAAGTTAATTATTACTTTTATACCATGTTATGAACATCATGTAATCAGTTAAGTTAATAATGTTCATTTTGTCGGTATTTGGTTCTTAAGTCAAAAATTGACTTCTTACACTTACATGTTGTTAATTTGGTCAAAGGTTAATTATATCCAGAATGGTATTCATGATTTAGATATCATATATGTCATATATATCCAGTACATACATGCATTTATAATATTACATAATCATTTAGAGGTAAGAAATGAAATGCACCGTTCATGGAGACGGTAAGCCGTACATACGCATGAACGCTACTTTCATTTCTATTTCGTATATTATAGAATGGAATCATAATGATATAAAGGTATATTATAATTCCAGTATAATATCATATATAATATCATAGTTCCATCCTTTATATGTCCCACATATGGTATTTAACGAATCAAATCACTTTGAGGGGGCGGTAGTCTGCACTTCCTAAAAAGAAGATATCGTGTTTACCCATAATGGAAACCATAAAGGTATGCCCAAAATGAAAAAGACAGAAGTTTAAGGAAAACATAAACATATTATATATCATATATAGAAATAGTGACATCATAATGGCCACCTTTGAAGGTGTTAAATGAGTGTTGAACAATCATCGTTTCGGGAGGCAGAATTTCGCCATCCATGGAAACCGTATGTTCATTAACCATTTGATGTAGTTGTGTGAGAGTGTAGCTAAAATAATTCTTATAACAACATCCTAGTATATTGCAGATACTGGTGTTGTTACAAAGGAAGTAAATAAAAATAGTTAGGGGGTTGGAGAAACAAAATAAAACAAATGAACATGAGAGAATGAATTACCTTTAAAAGTGTAACTCCTTCTGATTTGAGCCTAAAGGCTTCCTTTGAAAGGATTATGCCCAAAGGGAATCCTCTAGGATGAGGAGAGGGATGTGGAGAGAGTAAATGGTCAGGGGTTGGCCGAGCCAAAGGCTTGAGGAGTGTGTGAAATGAGGTAGAGGTGGGGGCCTTTTATAAGAGGAGAGGAAGGGCACTTTTGGAAAGTAAAGAAATATTACTTTATTTGAAAATGTGTTTCGGTTTTAAAAGGTCCCACATTTATATAATTCTTGGATAAGGTGATAAGGGTTCGGAATCCACTCATCTAATAAGTTTTGGACATGTTTAGTTCATAGATTTTACATTATCTTTCCATTTTATTTAAATCGTCAAATAATGATGTCATCGCTGCATCATTATTATGTCATAAATAATTTAATTTATTTAATGTATAAAAATCATAAAAAAAATACTATGATGTAGGAAATCCTTGTAGATTTACAATGACTATTTATAATCAAATATCTGATCTTTATAACCCCATGTAAAAATTTTGTTCGTGAAACATATTATGTTTGTGTCATTTTTACTTTTACATTAAATAAAAACTTATTTATGTCATTTCCCAACCAAAGTGTCTCCATGGCGTCCCCAAGTTGACCGATGGATTTTATTGGTCGGCCATGACACAACCAATAAGGTTGGGACATGTGTCTAGGTCATTTCCTATTATTAATGCATTATTTATACCTTAAACTAACCTAATTACCACTAATCACGATTAAAAACTTAATAAGTTACTATTCACCAAAAATTTATTTTAATCTCATTGAACCACATTTTACTTCTTAATGACAACCATGTATGTCGGATTTTTGAAATTCACAACACAAAAGTGGCAAAGTTTCATTTAAACGAAAAATCAGTTTCTTTAACTACCACATAGTGGTTTCACTATTCGTCAAAAATTGAAGTTTTTTAGAAAATTACCAAAAATTCACCCTAAGCTATATTTGATATTCCGAATTCAAAAATGAAGTCTATTTTAAAAAATTCAATACATATAAGTCAAATTAATTAATTTAATAATTAATTCCCGCTGTCAGAGCAAATAGCGTGTTTTTATGAAACAATAAGTATCAAAAGATTGACACCAGTTTAAGTCCAATTTCAAAGTGAAATTGATTCCAATGACCACCATTGGATTAAATGGTAAAAATATATTCTAATTTCACTTAAAAACCAATTCAAAAGATAATATAATCATATAAATAAATTAGATTAAAATGTAGTTTTGATGTAAAATGCAGTATTTTTCACTATTCATTAAAAAATGAACATTGTCAGAAAAATACCAAAAATTCACACAAAGTAAATATTGATGTCCCAATCATAACGAATAAGTTTATTTTGACAAACATAGTTTATAAAATTATCAAAAGATAGATTTAAAAAGGGTTTTCCATCATAAGGAAGTAAAACAATCTTTTAAGAATATTAGTGTATTCCATGCATAAGATTGTATTTATTTTCATTTTAAGCCTCTAAAACACTATCTTAATCATTAATAGGCATAGATAAAAATATCTATTATTCATTACTTACTTGGGATGTTACAATATGGGTCTATTATCCCATGGGTTTTGGTTAGTTTTCACTTTTCCGCGATGAAAAAGTTGATGGATGGAATAAATTAGTGACTCATTTTTTCCTTTTATTATATTAAAATACAAGTTGAATATTTTCATGAGTTAGGCGGTGTGATGGATTGTGATTTCAAGGCATAGTGAGCCTGGAATTATTTTTAAAAAAATATTTTACTCATATATTATATTTCCTATGAATTGGAATAAGATGAAATAGAATATCAGGATCCGGAAAAATCGAAGGAGCATTGAACAAAACAAATCATATTCTTCATCTACAACCACATTATTTATTGATGATCAATCTAAATTTTGGCAGGGCTCGTCAATATATAGAGTCCTTACCAATTTATAAATCTTTTTTAGAATTATCAATTATGTTTCTTGATCTCTAATAAATAAAGGCTTTACATGTGCCCACTCATCAGTTTATAAATAGATTATTTTGTATTTATCACTCTTGGAATATAAATATTCATTCTTTGTCGAAGAACGATTGTAAAAAAATTATTTCCACCATCTAATCTTATCTATTTTTACAATAATTATTTTCTTTCATTGTTAATTGGTCCATGGAGACTCCGTTCGAGATTAGCATGTGATACTTTCATTGATTGAAACCATATATTCATGGTGTAATCTTGTGTGGGGAATGGATTAGAGAATATGGGATTTATTTGAAGGGTTTATAGGTTTTGGGTGATTGATGACTTTATTTAGAATGCAAATAAGTGATGGAATTTAAAGGGATATGTTATTAGAAGTTTGGGTTTGGTGAGGGAGGGTTAAACCACCAATTTTCTTCTATAGTATGGTCAGAATCACATGAATTATGGGAACTCAATTATAATTGGATTATCATTGGACTTATTCAACGGCGGATGAGATGAATCGGAGATGCAAGGTGTATATATATATATATGCTTATTTTAAATTCTAGACAATACACTGTGTTTTCCAAAGATCACAGAATGTGTAGTTCAGTTAACATGTGAAACTAGGGTTTCATATGGAGTTAAATACGACAAGCCACATGGATGGTCCAAACATCTTGTAACCCAAGATGAATGTCTTAGTGTGTATAGAGGGTACACACATAGGATCCATTTTTTCCTTACATGTCATTTATTCGGGGAGGCATGTCATATAATTGGAAGAGTATTCCAGGTTGATCAGGTGGAACACACTAAGTGTAGGCATAGACCATACACTCTATGTATCAGAGGACACGTGAATGGGAAATATTACATGGACAAGGCTAGGACCCCAGGCTGCTGATATAGACCATGTAGTTAGACTACACTCAACATAGTTCTTCATTATTTTTGAGTTGTGTATTTGTGAGGACTTGGCCAGGAAGAAAAACGATACCACATACCATGTGGGTCCCCTTACACGTCATATACCCATACATTACATTTGAATTAACCTCAACCTCTCTTATATTTTTTGTATTAACTAGGATTTTGGATCTCGAGGTTCCTATCCTGAGGATTTTTATATATATAATGTAATGGTAGACTCTGACATGGATTTTGAGATATGATGCTAGATATTCCATGTGTGATTCTTATTTATGAAATTCTCAATGATGGAATTGTCCTAGAATAGTATACAAAGACACTAGATTGTATCCCCTTAAATGGATAGGGATGGGTTATATACTAATCTATAGAATGGTACACTTATATTGGATAAAGTAGGGGTCCTCTATTTACTTTCAGGGTGGAGCCCTCCTGTTAGGGTAGTGCACAGGTCCTATACCTATCTACCAAGGGGTACCCTCCAAGAGTGTCAGGGTGTGATTCATTGACTATGATGTGGAAATACTACTATTTTTTAGGGAATGGTTCCTCTATATTTTATCAAAGTGTAACCCTCATGCAGGGAAGTTCGTGGGTACTCAATCAGATATTAGAGTGGAACTCTCCTTATAATATAGTCTTGGGTAATCCAATGGTTTTTAGAGTGGCACCCTCTAACTTGATTGGTCATGGGCGCAACATAGTTTACATGAGTAGAACCCACTTTCCAGGACATGGAAATGGTCCACTAGGTATATAATAAGTGGAACCAATTTTTAGATTTAGGGTATGGGTCCCATGTATATAATTTTTCACAATCCTATAGTACCAAGGCATGGGTCTCTTCCAAGATATTTTTCCCTCGAATTAGGTTCAAAGTTGAAAAGTGTTCCAGGACTTGTATTTCTCTTCATAATGATTCATGAGAGGGTTGAAATTGACACTGGACTTATTGGAAATATTGAATCTATTTTCCTAGGATAGTATATGATATTGAGACCCCCTTTCTTTATTTTTTAGATTATAATTATTGATATTATATATTAATGTATCTATAAAGTTTGATGTTCTTACTCTCTTATCTTGGGATGAGTTTTATATTTTTTATTCCTATAATGTCTCTTATATCTCTACCTTCAGCTATCAAGCCATCCTACTAGGTATTTATATACTCTCCCATACATGGGTTCCCCCTGGTGTCATGTCAAATGCTGGAAAACAATATTTTAGCAGTGACTATAGATGATCATAGGGATTGCCTTTTTCATTAAACCCAGAGCGGTAGTATGATCCTATAGATTTGTATATCAAATCTATCATGATTCATTTTTACTATTTTTTTTCTTTTTGGGACATTTTTTTGTTGATTGATTGTTTTCCCATTATATTTTCATTTTACACTAGTTTACTTCTTTAAGACCTTGTGTTTTTTACAGGAATGGTTACTCTCAAGATGTATCATCTTTTTTATTATTATTCATCTAAACTTCTTCATTGATAAGGTCTAGTGTGTGCATATAGGTGAATTAAAAAAATTCCTCCAATATTAGTTATTACCTTAGGCACTTTCTCCACCCCTGAACCATAGAGGCATACTTCGTGTAGGTGTTGATCGAACCCCATTGAGTTTAGAATTGAAAAATAACCATACACCAATTTTATATACTAGAATCCTATTTATGTTTCATCAGATGTAGTTGAAAATATATTAACAAAAACTGTTACACTTTGAGGAATCCTCATTGTGAGACATAATGAATAGAATAAATGTTCAATATTATTTCTAAAATATTTTCCTTTTATTCTTAAATTTCACATATCATCATTAAAAAAAATATATTTTTATATTAGTATTTATTTTATACACAATGTTATTATATTTTGGTTATTAACACACACAAACTTTCAAATTTTCGTTAGGAAAAATGAAACAATTTTTCATGAATTGTTCAGACTACGACCACTGTGACACATCACGTCTCATGTTCCTTAATTTCCATTCAATATATATCTATGGAAGGTATTGCATAATAAAATTAAATTTCTTGAGATAAATAATATTTTGGTAATAAAATTTGAGAACATATTAATGATATGATCAATAAATGATCATTTGTAATTCATTATAAAGTAATTTTTATTCAATGATGGGGAGATAGACAAAAAAATAGATAAAAATGAGAAACAATATAAGACGACCCACTCCTTGGGGGACCTGAAATAATGGAGGCCAAGGGCATCCCCTATAATTAAATTCACTCCTTCGGGCTTCAGGATGGTCCTAGAATGAACCCACACAATCTCTGAGCTAGTGATCTCCAGTGCTTCCAGATGATCCGCCATATTGTTCCCTTCCCTCCAAATGTGTGAAACCTTAGTGTTGTCATCGAGGATGATTTTACACATCATGCTGTTATATTCAATCTCCTAAGGTGGATTTCCAATATCTTTTCACTAGTAGTGAATAATCAATTAGTCTGTTTCCACCTCCATAATAACCAAGCCCTTATGTCAGCATAACCTCATCCCTGTAATAATTTCCATGGATTTTGCCGTCAACGAAGAGACATGTACAAGCCTGGCAGTAAACACTATGAAACCAGAACCGCTAGTGTCATGCACCACCCCACCACCACGTATATTTCCTAGAACACAAGAACCGTCCGTGTTGAGCTTCAGGTCGTTTTGCGGGGGTCGCCAGCGAACCAAATTGTTCCCTCTCTCACTGTGGGTGTAAACCCTATACCATGAGCAGAACCGGCTCATTCAAGGGGCTTCATTCTAGTTTTGCATCACCCTAACTAGATCAACTAACAGATTCCTTATCCACAATATGATCACCGTAGCCGATAGGTTTCCCCCTTCATGCCTCTTTCTTTTCCTCGCCCTCCAAAGACACCAGCAATTAGCCTATAGTATGGCTGTTTGGGCCAGCCTCTCTGGTCCAGCTCCCCGGATACATAGTACCATTTCTCCAGGAAGTGGTGATCATCCATACTACATCAGGAAAATTCCATGAATTCCCCAAAAATAAATCCATACCTCGTGTTCCCATTCTCTTTCAAAAAACAGATGGTTCAATGTCTCTTCACTGTGAGACTTAAATCACACTCATTTAGAGGCTAGATTAACACCACATCTCTTGATATTATCATATGTTGGCACCTCTCCATTCCTTATCCTCCAAGTGATAAAGTTGAATTTGGTAGGGATTATCTTAACTCGGGTGATCTCATTCCAATCGTTCGCATGGGCCTAAACAAATGAGGTGTGTTGATAATCTTTAGATGAGAAAATCATGATGGCGAAGGAGTGAACATACATCTTCTAATCAAATAAGTACACTAAAAGGATAATATATTATCAAAATATATGATATTATCGTATCTATTACATTATATTATATATCTATTATAATAATGATACATAATAATAAAAAAGTTATTAGTACGGTATGATTATATTAGAACAAACTCACCACATAATCAGTAATTAAATAAGTCTATGTTCATGTTTGGGTTAGTTTAACCACCCACTCGAACAATATTATGAAAATAAACCATGATTGGATATAGGAAAAAAATTATTATTATAAAATTATCTGATTTTTAAAATTTTTTATTCAGGAGTTATTATATATAAAAATTTATTACATTTTTGAAAAAGACATTGATCATCAAGAAACACAAAAAATGTTTTTATTGACTTCATATTCAAGGATAAATACTAATATACATATGGATTTACTTTTACAAAAATAATTATAAATATCCTATAATAGTAACATCATTGGCCTAGAAGTGATGATATCTGGTTGAGTAATTAATATAGAAACCACTTTTATGAATCTATTAAAAGAGGATGAAAATATTAAATATATGATGTGGAACATAGGTAACAATCCATTAGAAAATGACTATTTAATAATATTATAAGTGAATATGAAATTATTATTATTATTATTTATGTTATTAATGTAGCAATGATTTTGATACATGATGTAATAGTATTATTACTAATGTCCTGATGAGAGGTATGGTTTTTTCATTTTAACTTCCTCTATTTGTGACATGATTAGAATTACTGACCTCTATTAAATTAAATTTTTAATATACATCATATTTTGGATGTTATATGATTTACTACTATTATAATATGTATTTTAAGATCACTTTTATGCATTATCATTCAGGATGTTGTATATAAATTATTACCCCACTGAAAAGTTGATGTTTTCCATCAAAATTTTCCTTCTTTAGTATATCTGTTATATTCAAAGAATATTATCTTTATTTTTGTTACCTAATTTACAATGATTTAATTTAACACAATAATAATGGATGATAAGGAATTTTCAATTCTATCGATGTATCCCTCCCCCATAATCATTTAATTCAATAGTGGCCAAAACCATTGTAAAACATATCATTTTCCTCCATATTAAACACATCTTTTTTTTCAAGTAAATGTTTGTATAATTTCATAGTATATAAAACCATTTCTAGATTAATGAATGTGGATCCGAATATGATGTTGATAAAAATATGTGTAATTACCCCAAAAAGTGTTGGATGATCACTGACATAATCATTATTCTGATGCATGATGACTAGGAAAAAGACTAAAAAAATTTCTCAAAACTCATGAGGGGTATGTATTGAAATGTAGAAACACTCTTTTTGAAATAATAAATTTTTTCTTTCTATCAGTTAACTTCATAACCTAAAAAAATAGAATCTTTTTAAATCCTATTAATATCATCCATTGATAGATAAGAACAATTAAGGTACATTCTCAGCTATATTTCATCGACATGGGTACTAGAAGTTACCTTCATGACAACCCCTAACATTTATGTTTATAATTGGATTATTTCTATGTCATAAAAGTTATTCTTTTATATGAAGATATAAATGATTTATATTTTTCTAATTACAACGATATTCATGTTTTAATTCATTAAGGTTCTATAGGTATCATAATAAATGTTCAGAGTGAATCTAATTGTGAATAAATTATACATGGTATGGTGACGAATGGGGCCAATATTTATATATCCCTATGATGAACCAAGTGGTCTCATGAGATAAAACATCTTTGGTTTTGTGTTCTACATTTTTTTATAATAGGTTTGTTTCATTTAAATACCCCATGGAAAGAATTTTTCATGCCTAACAATATACATTCCAATATAATGGGTTTAGTGATTTCTATTAATTGTGTTTTAATATATTATCACAAATATTTCATGACCTATATTTTAGTTGATTATGGATTCATATTGTTCATTTATTCAATATTTATCTCTTATATAATTTTTATGCTCTAAATGATTCAAGTTTCTACTAATCCTTTCTTAGAGATGAGATCTACACTGTTTTTTCATTCCCAATGTATCAATGAGGCATACAATATTTACTATCGAAGTAATTTATTGAAAAAATCATTATTATTAACTTTTTCAAATGTAACATATTTTTTTATAAAATATTATATATGTTTCCATGTAGACTTATAATACTACAAAGTTCTTTCATCATGTGAAAACTAAGGTATTTTTTACCAGTAATGTAATATAACTACAAAGTCCAGGTTTCTAATGTCTTGGAAGTTATATGTATAGAATCAATATATAAAAATTAAACCCTAAAAAAATAAAAAAAATTGTGGAAATAATAAATCCCACAATATAAACTACATGGTACATGAAATATAATGCTATCTTTCATTACCTAGGGAATGGAAACCAAAGAAACGGTGAGCAGAAATGATTTCCAATTTTTAAAAAATAAGGATCACAAATGGGAAAAAATATTCATTTGGGAATTAAAATGTAATCAATTTCCAAGATCATATAATTAGGGTATCTCCCCTTGATAAATTTGAATCAAAAGACATTATAAATTTATCTATGCTCATTATATTACATAAGAAATATTAACAAGGGTACGATGAAAAAATGTAAATGTTTCATTAAGAGCATCATATAAAATTAAAACATATATAAGAAAAATCATATTCATGGTTCCAATAAATTATTTGATAATGAATCTTGTGTATAATTTCCATCATAAAGAGTTTCATGAATTACATATAAACTTATATGTTCATCAAATGTGATATCATACGTTACACAACTCGTTAGAAGGATATTTAATTCTAGGCCCACACATATCATAATTAAAACTATATATATTTTCCCTAATAACATGATGTCTTTCATATTCCATCATTTCCAAATTAAATCCTATTGAATAGAAATTATTCAAAAAAAATCTGGTAAATATCATAAATTTCATCCATGGATAAAAGGTGGAATATACAATATATAAATATAATCTTACTAATATAAGGAACATAAAAATATTTTTACATTGTTGAAAAGTATCATTAATTATATTATTGAGTAAATCAATTTTAAATGTCGAGTAACATAGTTTTTTTTTCAAACAATTAATAATGTAATTTTTTTGGAAGAAATAAATTTAAACATGAAAATGAAGCCTCGTAATTAACATTTTTTATAGCACAATTTCATAACATAGAAAAGAAAAAATTTAAATAATTCTCATGCTTCTAAAAATAGTACATTTCGATAACAATAAATTATTTTAAATAATAATAATAATGATACTTATAATTGTTAAAATTAATAATAAATTGTTCAATAATATACTAAAGATTGTAAAAAATCATCCAATTAATATGTTTAAACACGAAGATTATTTCATACTAAAAATAAGATGTGGGGATGGATTCTAGTATGAAAATTAAATAAGGTATATTATTTAAAAAATTTATTGAAATTTTAGGATTGATTTTTAAACCTCATGAATTACAAATTTAAAATAAAATAGAGTTGGTTTTATCGATAAATTTCATATAAATTTCACTTTGATGTAAATTCATTCATGATAATATATATTTTAAAATGATACTATAAAGAAACAATTATAACTTTGGTAATAATTGATTTAAAACCATATTGACTGGGGGAACATGATTTTGATTTCAGAATTATTTTAATTTAATTAATGGTTTGATTTATTTAATCCATAACATATTATATATATTGAAAAAAAAATGTGGAAAATGAAATGTGACTTAATGGAATAATATTGGGATGAGAAACCATAACATTATTAACTATAATTTCTCTTAATCATTCTTAATAAGAATTATAGTAGATTGAACCGCCATAATAACCTATATAATTATGTAATAAATTTAATTTTATTATCTATAATTTAATTATAACATTTTATTAAACATTCATCAACTATTTATGGTTTATTTTAATTATCAAATGTTGGTAATCTTGATTAATTAATAAATATATTATAATACAGACATATAAATTATAATTTGAGAATAATTTCCTCATTCCCATGTTATAATTAAAATAAATAGAATTATTTCAATGATATATGTATCCTAATTTTCATTAAATATTTACAAATGGAATAGTTGATAGAACAATAAGATTAATGTGCATATATTAAGAAATTTAAAAATATCAACTAATAACATAATAATGATTCTCACTATATATGTCATATTTTTGTTTCAATATTCAATATATATATATATTTATATCTTTTAGGTCTTATATATTTATAAAATATATTTTTAATGTTTCTATGTATGGTGGAGATGAAAAAGGGAACACATTTTCTATATAAGAGGTAGTTTACATTTACGCCCAAGTGGTATTTTTAATTCATGATATATGGGAGAGAAGGAATGAAGACAATTATCATTATTTAATGAATCCTAATTTTTTTTCATATTTTGAAATTTAATTCATCAACTACATTCTTATAACTATCCATGTGGTGTAGTGATGAAAAATTGAATAAATCGTTTATGGAGGGGGTAGTCCAAACATATATAGAAGTGGTGTTTCATATTTATAATGGATAAGAGGAAATTTTTGTTGATAATTCAACTAAAATAAATTAGTATTACTTTATATATAATAATAATTTAATTTTCTTATCATGGTTACAAAGTATTTGGAGGAGTTTGATGAAGAAAGTGTTAAATGTAAATAAAAATTTAATGATTATGAATATTATATTTAATATATGGATGGGTTCGAATGAACATAGTATTAATCCATTAAATGAATATACATTTATGAGATAAGGGAATTGTATATTTATTTAGAATAATTATTGAGGTATTTGTGTAATTTTTTTCAAACTAACGGGATAAAGTTGTGGGCTGATGTGGGGCGGTGAATGACTGTTTTTCTAAGTCAATAGAGTGACATATTTTTAATATGACGTTTACTATTAAATTTTAGTCACTCTTATGGTGATAGATAAGTAATGTGGGGTAATTTTTAGATGATAGATATCTCATAGAAAAATTATGGTATAAAGATTGAGATATTTATATCCCATTACACATAATTGTTTTATCATAATTTACTAATATCACTATAGAATATATTTCAAAATCATTATCATAATTTTTTATCTAAATAAAAAAATTATATTATTTTATTATTTTTAAATTATGATAAAAAAATATGAAAAATATTTAATAATATTAACTTTATAAATTTCATAAAAAACATTTTATTTTAAGAAAAATATAAAGTGTAATAATTTGTTTAGAAAACATATAATTCAAGTTCTAAAGTGTAAAATATATCTCTCTAATTAAATAATAATATGTATAATTTTACAAATTATATCATATTATTTTTTTATTAATGTTTTTTTAATTTTTGTTTTATGTATATTTTCACAAAATATCCTAAGAAATCAAGGTATTTGTAAATATGATAGTTTTCTATTATTCTCTTAAAAACACCAAAAATACAAATACAAATTTTTTTTAATATAATAATTTGATCATAAAACTAAAAATTTATTGGTCATTTATTAATATTATTATTTAAAAATTATTTTTGTTTGAAATTTTATGTGAAAATATAAAATATATTTGGAAACTATTAGTATATGAAAATGAATTTTTATAATCGTAGTTATTTTTAAAAATATCTCCAATAAATTACTAATTAAATTTAGTTATAATAAATTATTCATATTTAAAATATTACATTGCATCATTTCAACATTATATATTTATTTTAAAAAGATCATACTGAATAAAACTGAAAATTTTAGAAAAATACATTTTAAAACTAGTATAAAGTGTTTATTAATATGTTTATACTAATTGCATTTTTAAGTCAATTTTTATGAACAATGATGGTAATTTTATATTGGTTTTTATAATGTTATTTCATCTCTATATACTCATCTATTCATTGAATATGATATAAGGATTAACTTTAGTGTTTTAGTTTATATTAGTTTTGTGTTTCATTAGTGAAATGTAATAAAAAAATATTAATTAGAAAACACTTATAGGTATATTTTATGGTGTTATATTATATTCTCCATAAAATGATTTCACCACTGAAATTTTATTTCTATTATTGAAACAATGGATGATTTTTCCTGATCATATCCCCGTGTTCCTACATAGCATCCTCAATCATATGATTCATCCAATATGATAAATGAGATTTGTTGTGTCATGTTATAGAACATTATCAATATGGTAAAATATTTCTATTAATTATTCCTCATAAGAGGAGATGATGTTGTATTAATATATCCGTTTAGGTAATTATGATTGATAGATAAGGTATTTAATTCCATTGATGTTATATGTTTAATTAATAATGTAATATTGAGATATTTGATGGAAATGAACAATAATAAATTATGGTCCTGACATGACGTAGAATTTCATAATGTACCATATATCTAAGTTTGAACATACACTTATTTAAATGTATATTATGTTTATCATATGATTATATTTAAAGGGAAACCTTATCCAAAAATCCAAACTCCAAATACCATTGATTATTATCATCATATCTCATTTATCAGTCTTCCACATTATTGATTTTACACTAAATAGTTATGATCATCATTTCCTTATTTAGAAAAATATATAATGCCAAAAATTTAGATCTGCCTACATCCTCTTAAAATGATTTTGTTCTAATCCTTTTCAAAAAAGGACCCATAAAGACTTCCACTTGATATATTTAATGGTAGTAATATTTTAAGCGCACTCTAATTGGGGATGTTTTTTATTAAAAACTCCCTATAAATACATAAAATAATATATCATAATATCTACTAGAGTATGATAGGTTATTATAAATTTAATTTCAATATGAATATGATAATTGGTAAAAACACTCATTTTGGTTACAAATCATGTCGATGAATTTTCAGAAATGAAAGGATAATTGTAGGTCACAATCTGGTTCAATGAAATATTGTATGAAATGTTTCTTTACCACAAAACTTATATATATAATGGTGTGTTTTCCAAGTGAAAAAAAAATTCTCTTGTAAGAATTGGATATTCTTATTGTGTAAGGAAATTTTCTACAACCAAAAAATATTTTTTACCAATTGATTTTTTGGGGAGTCCTTAAAACATAATCCAAGGTGGTGATTCCCTTTTTCTAAAATAGAAGGAATAATGGTTTTTTCATCAATATAGAAATTAACCATTCATCCATATCTTGATAGAATATAATTCATTGAGATATATATATATATATTGTAATATCATTTTTTTCCATCTCACCATAAATTATTCATATGATTTCTATACATCACTATGATTAAGTTTAAATAGATAATTAGGATTAATGTGTTCCATCCAAAAAATACTTCAAAATTAGAGTTTATAAGGGATTCATATATGTTTCCCAAAAGTTATTACCCTATTATTTTTTATGTTGAACAAAATATTATTCCCCGCCATCTTATATTACTCTATATTATACTTATTTGATTTTATTAAATTTACTTGAATTGATGGGTGAGATATAATTTCCGAAATATAGTTTTTATCCCAATACAATTTGATTTAATTGTCCATCCATTGTTGACCAATGAGTATCCGGTCATCTAAAATCATTGTCATGGATAGTATAGCCTAATCCATCTAAATAATGGAATCAATCACCATGTTTTCTTTCTATGAGTCGTAATTCATTGATAAATAACATTTTTTTACTAGTACAACATATATACTTTCGTTCAATTTCAACTCCTTTTTTCCAATAATTTAAATATTCTCTTCTTGTTATTATATATTTATTTTTCTCACCATTGTGATTATTATTTTATTCTTTCATTGAAAATACTACTCCCTAAAACATAATATATTGTGTTAGAATAATATTCTAATGATTCATTATTTTATTTGAATCCAAATATATTACCTACTTATTTTTCTAAGAGGCGTATTATAAACCACAAAATTATGTATCATAATATATTAAAACACATTCTCTACTATAGGGTAAAATTATCTGAATCACAGCTAATGATCACTAGATATGTTACTAAGATGTTTATTAATATTCGTATAATTATAGTATCTTCACTCCCTTCAATGGTATCATATTTTAAAGATTTCATGACCATGATAAATTTCATAAAATAAATTTTATTATCAATATAATCTAGGAAAACATAGTAATTATATCATGAGTGGTGGTTCTTCACAATTCATTAATCAATTTTGTCTTTTATATATCCATAGTTATAACCTCTCTTATTGTTACATGACCCAGGATTTATACATTTTTCATCCAAAATTTGGACTTGTTTAACTTTGAATAAGATTTATCACTTTTATGGGTTTTTATCACTATCCCTAAATTATTTTCATTTTTGATTCATTCTCTTATAATATATGGTAATATCATTGATAAATATTACAATGAACTATCAAGGTACTCTTTAATGATTATATAAATGGAAACCAATAACATTATACGGTCATTTGTGTGTGTGTATCTAACTAACATGAATTATTAATTTCAATTCCTATAATGAAAGGTTTTCTTAGGTGTATATTAAAAAATTAACTATGATTGATTTTATCCTGATTGAATAGAAAAAATTGAGAACTATGTGGTCATAATAAATGTCTAGTGAAATATCCAAAATAGGGTAAATATTTTTTCTTTGTCATGATATTAAAATGTTCCTTATGTCAAGAATGATACTCATTAATAATTCCATTCTCCTAAAAAATAGAATTGATTAAACCCATGGGAATCACTCGGGGGAAAAATTATTAATAATTTTTGGGGTTACTTTTGAAATTTATTTCATTAAAATCGATATCGTTTTATTAGGTTTATTTGGTATATGAATAATATCATGCTTTGATTTCAAATGAAATCACAACATCATGGTTTTGTGGAAGACACATTATTTTATAGTGATATACAACATATTATTCTATAAAATAGGAACATCGAAACCACTTTTTTTATACTACAACAACATATTAATAAGTCTCATAATTCTCCATTAAAAAAATATAAAATAATTATTTTCTTCTAGCAGTTAATTATCAAAAGAACACATATAGAATAATAATTTTTGATTTAGAATATTAAAATTGACTTCAATATCTTGATAATAATTATACAATCTTTGTAATGGTACTTATCTTATTCCTACTATATAATCAAGTTCACCTTTTGGTGGTATTATGTTATTTATTAGATAAATATTCCCACATAATTTTACTGGAGAGGTTCTGTTGTCATAATAAGTAGTTAACACAATACCAAGAGTTTATATAGGAAATTAAATATATAATTACTATGGAGGTGGTTTTATGACCTTGGTAATTGTTATAGATATAAATAATTGGATAGAATTAAAATCAAATAAATCATTAAAAGTTATAATGATGATGATAATTATACATTTAGGTACTATTTTTTATGAAAAAAATATATATTTTTGATAACCTATGTTTTCCATTATTTTGTAGGATTTGAAGGTTGAATCCATTTATTGTATCCATTATACCATATATTTTTTACTAATGGTATTTTTTAACTGTCTATGTAAATAATTCACACAACATTGGGTGGTGAATTAGTCAACATATTCTTTTCCTCTTTTACAAAAAACATGTATAAAGAATACATTTCTGTAATCAAATTTGTTAGTGCCTAATTTTTTTATTGTAAAAAATATTCATGATATAGTGATAGAATATTCATTATTCCTATTTCAAATTTATTACATGTAAAAAAATTTATTATCCCCCTCACCATGTAATTTATCACTAATGATTTATTTAAAAATTAATTTTCATTTATAAAGAAATGACAATGAAAAGGATTGGATTCCTCTATCTCCATTTGATTTTTAGACTAAATCTGGAAATTTTATCTTAGATTCCAAATACTTCTATAGGTTAAAAATTTCAACGAATTTTTTTTAAACCACAAATAAGTTCATAAATCTTGTTTTGTGGGATAGTAATAAAATAGGGGGAATATAGTTTATGTTTCATGATGTTTTCTTCATAAATACACATTGAATCATCCTATATCTATCTAAACATAATGAATTTTTACTTAATTTATTTTTGAAGTATTAAAGAAAAATATTTGGAGATAAATATTTACATGATATCATAATATTCAATTGATTCAACTATATCATTTGGATTTTTATTTTTATTAAAAATTCACCACTGGTTATGGATGCCCTCATTAAGATAAAAATATGAAACAAGCTTCTCATGGGATGACCATAAGGGAATTCATATTTTATATCTATTTCTACAATCCACCACTCCCGAATTAGTTGGATATAATACCCACTAAGGTATAGTGTTTTTTGAATCATAAACTACTTCACATGATGTTTTTGTTTCCTAGGTGCATTCAATATAACCACAAAGATTTGGTTACTATTTAATGTTTGTGATAGTTGATTGTGAATGACCAATGTTTTTTCTATTCCTTATCAAATCCCATTTGGTTACACAATATACAATCAAGGAATTGACCATTACATCAATAATTAATAGGGTTTCTCCTTACCCCAACCACCAAATAGTTAATTAATAATTATGTTATGTGAAAACCTATAAATTCTTAAAATAAAATTATAAATATATAATAATTTAAAAATAATTGACCTTTACAGAATAATATGTGAATATATATGTTTCAATATATGTTTTCAATTTCCATTTAATATTTGGTTCATTAAAATAAATTTTATCAAATTTGTAACATTGTTTCATAAATAGAAGATGAATTAAAAAATAATATCCCTTGGGAATGTAAAACTAGTTCGGTGGATAAGACTCTTCCATTAATTGAATGAATAATTTGTTAATACCAAAAAACATATTATGGATATTACCCCAATATGAATCTATCCTGGAGACGATTTCTACTTTAATATATCTATATTTTGAATTTTTTAGGATACTTTTCAATTGATAATTTATTGATAAATGATGGTTTAATAAATATATTATCATTCATAAGAATTTCATTAAATTCTAAATCCCTAATCACAAAAACTAACAAAAGTAAAATCCTAAAATTAGAAACCCATTATATGATACAAATCGAGGTGAAAAAATATAATTATTCCTATAATGCATTTCTTTGAACACATTTATTCATTTCATTTTAAATTTATCACACCCTGAAACCCACTATATTAGTGTATTTGGAATCCTAATACATAATAAATTATTTATTCAATATTTTTACCATCTCCCATAATTATCCCACACACATGATACAAAATTTGGGAAATAAAATATATTATTTTTCTCCATATTTTATGGGATGGAAGCCTGCCTATTGTTGATCCTGTATGCTCAAAAGGGATAAAAACAAATAAAATAAGCGGGTATAAGATATAAATATATGTATGAAAATATAATAAATGTCAAAAAAACATAACATTTTGAGCTCTTGTTATAATAAAAATTGATCATAATACAAAAAAGAAGGACATAAAAATCATATTATAAATAATAAATCATTATATGCATGTGATAGAAAAACAAGATAATGTTGGAGAAACATAAGCACATAATATCACAACATATGGGACCATGATATGTTTCATACATCACATTAAATACTTAGTAAATATTTATGATCTTTTCTCTCACCACATTGTGGATTATAAATTACTTCCCTACCACACATTCTTAACTTATGTTAAATCATACATTTCTCAATTATTTAGTGGTATATACAGTTCTAGGATAACCAATTACATAATAATAACCACTGTTATATATTCTATAATAAGATCAAAGAACATATATTTCATAATCACATATTTAACCAATATAATGGAATATGGTCTGGTATTAATAAAATGAAAATATAATAATCTGTCTATTTATTTATGGTGAATTATTGTTTAAGATCATATCAAATTTATATCATAAGCATCATCAAAGGATGTAAAAAATGATGAAAAACATAGTTTTAAGATTAATGAATATATCACATTGATATATAAGATCAAATTTATTTTAAAAATCAACTTTTAATTAATATTAATTTGGAAACAATTTTGAGAAATTACAATTAAGCTTTATAAAGAACAATGGTATAAAAATTTGTTCACATTAGAATAGTTAAAAATATATTCTTTCCATAAATTTAGAAAAAAACCCGAAAATAAAATAATAAATAATTTCTCTAAATCAATTATAAATATAAAATATTTTACAAATAAACAATAATTAGTTATTTAATAAAAAATAATGGTGTAGGTAAAATCATCATATTAATATGGACATTGTGGGGGATGATTCCGAACAGAAATGTAGTGGTGCGTTTGGATTCTCTAAAAAATATCTAATTCGGTAAATTATTTACCAAGGAAAATTAAATTCAAATGGCACATTTTAAACCATGAGAATAACTATACGATACTAAAATATTTTTTTTCATTGATAAGGTATAAAGACATTTTTTCTAGATGTAAATTCATTCATAACTCTCTCTATTTTAATTTGAGATTCAATAAAAACACTAATTGAATGGATATTCATTTATTAAAAACCCCAATCAATATTATAAAATATTATCAATTTGAAATTGTCATAATTTCCATTTATGGTATTAAAAATGAATTCATTTAGCGTTATGTACACCGACGAAAACAAATTGGTGAACGTAGTGTTTGTCTCAAATGATGAATATTGATATGAGAAGTGAATATATTATTTATCCTAAATTTAAAATAATCACATTAAACTAATATATAATAGAAAATTTTAAAAAACTACATTAATGAAATATTAGTGTTAATAATTTTTCATTTTTAATTTACTGTAAGAATTCATTACATAGTCTTTTATTTGTTATCATTTATTCTCATTATTGGATGTTATTAATTTCAATTTTTTCACAGTAATTTCGTAATATAATAGAAATAAATATTAGTACGAATTCCATATTAAAAATATTATAATACTTATTACTGTCATTTTTTTCAATGATTACTTATCCCTCTGTTCATTTTATGGAATATTTGTACTGTATTCATTAGAATGAGATCCATAAGATTCATGCATCCTGTGATTTACTAAAATCATATGTTTACAATACAATATCATTCATTTTTTGGAATAAATTCAAAATATATATATATGATATGTATTTTTAATTAATTTCTAATAAATTCCTGAAATATATTTTATTACAATGAATGTGAGGTGTGTATGAAGACTAAACACATTGTCAATGGTGGAAAAAGTATAAACATTCACATGGTATTTTTATTCATTATAAAATGAATTTAAAGAAGAATATAAATTATAACTAATCATTTGAATATAAAATTTATTACATAAATATAATGTGTCATTTAAATACATTTTATTTCCATGAAATATATTTTGATGATTAGATATCAAATATTACATTAACTGAGATTGTATCTCATAAACACACATGAGTAAAAATTTCATTTTTTAATTGGTTGGGAGGAATACATTGAATGGTTATTACATTACCATAAAATTATTTAAGTATATTTATGATACTTTAATAGTTATTTTATAATGTGAATATAATATTTTAATAATATAGTATAAAAAACTAATGAATATAAAATAAAAATGGTTGATTACGAATTTTTTCCCTTCCCCTTTAAACATTTACATTAAAAAATATATTAATCAAAATAATAAAGGTTATTCATTCAAATAGAGGCCTATAATATTTTTATAGTAGTGTAGGGGGATGTATTTAGGTAAATTTTAATCTAATAGTGTTTATTGAAGGGCTAATAGTAGTGGTTTTGTAACTGTATAATTTGACCACTATGAGGAGTTAAATTTACAAAATATGATGTGTGTCCTTTATTGAATGTGTTTTCATGAGAAGAATACAATTAAAATTTGGTAATCGTGGGTCAATAAAATTATCTTATAAATAATCAAGTAAAATTATTGGAGATATTTTTTGTGCTTCCCCCTTAAATTTAACTATTTATCATAATATATTTTTTTCCATAATCAATCAATTATTATCCAATATAAATTATTGTATGAATAAAAATATATTTATAATTAATAAATTGGTTTGATTCTCTAATATAAATATTGATATAGTTTCAAAATATTAAATTTATACAGGTGATAAAAAATAATGATTTAATATATCTATAGTGTGTAGAAACGTTGTTTCCTAGGATTGATATTAGACATTAGTCCTATCACTTAAAAGAAGGGAAAGGCAATGTTACTCATATTACCTTTTAAAGTGATTATCACATGTATAATTTTTAATTAATAAATTTCATAATTAATTTTATACTTATAGTGTTTATATACCTTTCATATATAGTATTCAATGAATTTTTTAATTCACATGATCTTGTTAATTTTTATGATATTTTATTATACTCTTAGTGATTGGAATATAATACACGGAATCTAGATATAGTGGTACTCATGACGAGATGACATAATATATATATGAGGCACTCAATGTTTTGGTTATGGATTATATTATTTCCCCACTTATGTCATTTTATCACTGAGGCCAATGTATCTTGTGACCAAATTAATGGAAGGTACATATGTTCTTAGGAGGAATATAAAGCCACATAAAAATTAGTAGTTACTTGAGATTTCTAGTTTACATTATAATGTGTTCATAATGAATATACTAATTAAAAAAATAAGATTATATCCTTGTTAAATAATAGTTTTTAGTAAATTATTATGAATTTTTGGTACATATCCTTATAAATAATGTACGATATAAGGATGGTGATTCTACATTTTATATTAAATTGTCTAGGTCAGGAGTATATATATAATAATTATTCTTATTGAAATTCCCATAGAAATTTGTGATATTGGTTGACTATTTACTTATTTTTGGGTCATGGTAGCTTTAACTAAATGACAGGAATTACATTATGCATGGTATATTTCTTGTTATTATGGTGCATTCACTAATATTTTGATATCAAAAATTTTTATATGAGAGTTTCATGCACTATAGTAACCATATTTACCTTATAAATATCATTTAAATGGGATAAAAATACCATTTTATGTGAATGCTTATTGATTAATTCTAGTACATTGATATTGAAATGTAATATACCCTAAATTACATAATGTTCATATCAGACATAATACGATGGAAAACATGGGATTTATTTGTTTATGAGGTACGTATAATGTGGTACTTATTGAGCCTCTTTGTGGGAAACACCTTGAAATTACAGTGTATCATAGAATTTGTTATGTTTCATAATTGTATTATGTTTCCTCATTTGTCAATGTTTGAAACATATTTAGTTAATTGATTGACAAATCCTGGTGATATGGGTCAATATATATGGTAAGGATACAATATAATAATGCATCATGGATGATTATGAGAACCATTCTATGCAAGTAAATGTCATGTATGATAACCAAACTCATAAGGAGATGATGTTAGATTCACACCCCTCAATACGAGTCATTTAACTAACTATAAAAAACATGTATCATGAACATCACATGTAGTCTTTGGTGTATTATTTTATCAATGGAAATACATTATTCAGTCTATTTTTCATAATATAAATAATGATGAAATATGATAAATATATAACCATACACATTTTTTATCCATTACCCATTAATACGTTTATATGGGATGATTTGGAAATTTATTTAGTGACTGGATTTCCATGTTCATTCAATTATTGTAATGTAATATGGGTCATAGTGGTTCAATTCATTAATGGGAATTATAAAATATTGATAAGGGCGACCAAGATTGTTGATGACTTGGGGGGACTCCATGATTGGGAGATAGTGCACCCCTATAATGTTCCATAACATAACTAATTTTTGTATTATTCTAAATTATTATTATGAATATATAAGGGGTTATAAAATGTTAATGATACATAGGATTATTTGAGTACTAAAAAATTTAGTAGAAAAAATATTAGTTTAGCAGTACTATAAATGCATTAAAGAATATGTTATGAGAACACATCCTTGATTTTAATGGTCTATTAGATAATCATTATATGTATTCATTGTTCGTCAATAATAACAATTATTAGTGATAAATTAAAATTTTACATTTTGAGACTATATATTTGAGGTCATGTTTGTCCCTTTTACTATGGATATTTCTAGGGGAGTCATATTTTTTTTCAAAAACCAATCCAAAATGTGTTATTCAATATTTAGATATCTATAAAGATATGGGTAATCTCTCAAAAGATGAAATCATATTTTATAAAAAATTTAATCCATTACTTACAGTATGAGGTTGAAAATGGGAATTCATGAGAGTGTCACCTTGATGTTGGGACTTATATATTTAAAGACAAGAAAATTTGTTTAACAGGATTTTCATTCCATTTTTGATTTTTAATAGGATGTACATTAATAGATTATTGAAATTCATTTATTCAGACACACTAATGTTTTTGGGGGTTGTAGGTTTTAATGATTTCTAAGAGGATGTTTGATGGAAGATATGGGGAGGGTTTTTATTTATTTTTTTGCTATATTTCTGGGTCACACTATGAAAAATCATTGTTTTGGTGTGCTTAAATAGATTGAATATGAGATATAATGATGTATTTGTGTTTTTATATAAGGATTTGTTTTTGAAAAATAAATTTTTGTTGTTATGATGTTAAGAAACCATTTATAATAAGATTCTATATTATGATATAAATTTATTTTATGGATATGAGGATGAAGTTTTTTGTGTAATAAAAACTAAATTGATCCAAACTTGAAAAGACTGTGTTATTTATATGGGTGATTAACTATGTTTGTAAATGTTATCTGATATTATGGTTCTTCAATTTTTTATTATTGGGGCATATTATAGAATATTTTTCTAGGAAAAGCATTTGAGTTGTGTCAATTTTCAGTGAGGGATAGTGAATTATATGTTAATTATCAATGTATTTAATGATTTATCATAAAACTGAATGTTTCACCATGAGCATCATTATCTATATACAATTTTTTATGGTTTAACTCCATCTGATATAGTGAAATCTCACCATGAAATTATGAAGTGAACATTTATTTTGTAATGAAAACCATTTACATTTAATGATCTAATTATTCTATAATTGTTTTATAAATTCTTTTTTTCATTAGTTCCATCAAAAAAATTAATGAATTACTAAACCCTAGTCTATTTGATGCACATAATTACTAATCTATATTATCCATTTTTTTTGCACATTTATGACTACCATAATAATATAACGATATCTTTATCTATAAGTTTTTCCATTCTCCTTTTTCATGTATCTCAATTCCATTGCCACTTTCTTTTTTTAGTTACTATATAGATGTGAATATCTTTTTATTTTTTATGACCAATCATTTTATTGATGGTTTTTTGAGACCCATGTTATTGAGGCTTTCAATTTATTCTTCTCTTCTTAATCTCTTTTCTCACCTTGATCATGTGATGCATTCTATGAAGCAACAATTGATATTATGAATTCATAATTTTACATTGTTAACTTATATGTGAATGATGTTAGAAATTTATTTCTTTTATTCTTTCTTGATTTTAGTTTTTTTGAATTAAATTTTTACAATTATTGTAATTTTATATAAATCTTTATATAAAAATTCTAAATTAATGATGAATAATAATTAGTCTATTGACGTTATTTAAATAAATATATAAATATATAAATTTTATAGATTAATAATATAGAAATATGTTCAATAAGGGTTAACATCATATTTTTCTGTATTATTTGTGCAATTCAAAGTTACTATACCAATTAATTTTTTATTTTTATGGTTCATGTGGTTGTGGTTGTATATTAAAATGGTTTTTTATAATTTTTATTCTTGATGAGACTGTATTAAAGGTTGTTCAGTTCTTATTTTTTATTAATTTGATAGTGTGATTGATAGTTGATGATGTTTTTACGGTGTAGTTATTTTGGTTTTTATTTTCTTATTTCTTGGTATATTTTATATACATATGTAAAGGGATTATGTTATCAATTATATAATCATAGTGTAATTAAATATTGTTTCATTAATGAAATTTATAATGGTTAGTGGGTAATAATTTAATATCTACTATGTTAATTTATAATATAATAATAATACCGGGTCTAGAATTAAACATGTAATTATTGTACTAAATGATATAAATGAATGTATAACAGGAAATAAGTAAAGGTTCATTGATTAATGTTGTTCATAAATGGTAAATAATTAATATAATAATGATTTTAACATATTTCTCTTGATAGAATTTTGCACTAAAATGAATATATGATAATAATAATAAAAATTATTAAATTTAGTCATATTCATGTAGACATAAAATAGGTGAATATAAATATAAGTAAAAAAACATAATTTAATTTATGAGAAATAAAAAATGGCATTATGTTGCTAAAGTATTCCATATGAGGCTCATTTATCATATCATTGAATGGGGTAGCTGAACAAGGTTTTTTTCTAGGTTAATCCCATTATGATAATAAATAATAATGATAGGAGATAAAGAATATTCTAGAAATGATAAATATTATTTAAATTTCATTGAGAATAAAACTAATGAAATCACCACCTTCGATGATAGGAAGATCGTATCTTACAGCTTTTTCTTATATAGTAATCTTATAGAGTTATGGATGAAAAAATTATGTTGATATAAAAATTAAACTGTAAATGTATTTAATTTATTATATATCATAAGAATTCAATACATTTTATTTAATATATTTTAATGAAAAATTATGTTCATTTTTAATACAAATTCACTAATTAAATACAATTTACATTGAAAAATAGAAAATAAGACCATTATATACTAAAAACGTATCTGTATAAAATATTTTTTTATATTTATTTTTGTTAAGAACATGTTATATAATCATTAAATTATTGTGTTGAAATTAATAATATATATAATTATTAACTGATAGATAATAATAATAATAATAATAGCTAAAAAATTAAATAAATTACACTATCATGAAATCAATTTTCATTATTTTTTATTTTAAATTCATATGTTTCATATTTATTTTTTATTTCTAATTTAAAAAATATAACCACATTTTTATTTTTATAGTAACATTTTGATATTAGTAATATATTTTTTGATACATTTCTAAAATAACATATATTTATTTTAATAGTGAAAAGTAATGTTTTTACAGAAATAATAATATTTATGATATTATTATAATAAATATATTACTTGTATTTTTTAAACATTGTTTTTGTTAAAATATGTATTTAATCAGTAAAAAGTTATTTCTAATATAAAATGATAATAATAGAAAAAAAAATATTCATAATTTCAGAACATCAGTAACATTTCAGTAAAAAATTTAAATTTATTTTTTATATTTCATTTAAAAAAATTAATAGTTATATTATATTCTTGCATGATTTATATTAACAAAAAGTTCATTTTGATTATAATGAACCAGTTTATAGAATAAATTTTAGAATCATTGGTAAATTTATAATATATATTTTTATATTAAGTACACAAATACACTTTTTCTAAACAACATTTTATGTGTTATGTGTTATAATATTAAAAACAACTTTTCGATCCTTTTGAAATTTTATTTGATAAATGAAAATTAATATAAAATATTTATTTATCTTGTTTTTTATAATACTAACTTTAATTGTTGTGATTAAAATAACATAACACTGTTCAAGAATAAGTACCCTGAGTCAGTGTAAATGGGAGGAAAAGTAATAGTTATTGTAAAAGTCGTAATCAAATTAAGAAATGAGACTCCAGATTTTTGGACCGGATTTTATTTTTTAAAACAACAACACATCTTCATTTGTTTATAAGTTTAGATCATTTATTAATTCATTATTGACATACCATTATTGAAATATATTTAGAATTTTTAAAATATCCAATCACTTCACTTATAGAATGGAATCATTTCAACCACTTCGATATAAAAATATAACTAAAAAGTTTATCAAAAACTCTTTCAATTTCCTCAATAAATAATCCATCATCACATTAATGAAGCCCAAATATCATATTGTTATCATATTGACATTATTATAAAATACAATTAATAGAAAAATATCAATATCTCAACATTATTAATATAAAATCAATAGACACCAATTAATATTACCCATCAAAAAATATTCAATACATGAAATTATTATTAAATTATTATTATTAATGTATTAAAAAGTTGTTATATTAATTATGAAACCATGAATATATCATTTTTATCCTTTAACAATAAAAATAATCATCGATAATGCATAATTGGGGAGTACTATCTCTACAAAGAAATAAATTTTTGACACCACAACCTTTAATTGATTGTATGATGGATATAATTTATTAATGAATATTTTTAATATATCAAAATAATAAATTATCAAAAACTCCATTCCATCCCATTTTTTAGAAATGGAATCATTAACACTGTGTATATGTAGACAACCATCTATATGAATGAAGAATTTAACTTCTCATTCCACCACTTATGGATGGTTCATTGAATAATTTTTAAGATTATTAATGATTTTTTTGTGAATTTAATTACTCTATTAATTTTATATCAACATTAAATAAAATCATGTCCTAACTTATTATATCTTTATAATATCACATGGTTTGGGTATGTTTTGCCACATACATAAAAGTAGTATAATGTCTATATAGTGACTGAATAATAAATTTAATATAATTTTACAATTAACTAAATAATATTATCTAATGATTCTAGAAAAATTCTATTAATATTAAATATATTTATTATCATACCATGTTTTGGTTGATAAACACCCTAAACCATGTTCATCGTAATTTCATTTTCTAGAAGACATATCCCTGAAATTAACATTGTAAAATGAGACTTAATATATCAGTAAAAATTATTATTTAATCTTTAGTAATTTTTGAAAGATAAAATTTAAACTATTAATTGATAATTGACATTTCCGACATAATACTTATGTGTAAAAAACAATTGAAATATCATAACATAAAATGATATAAATAATCTATTTCCAGGTGACATATTAATAATATATATATGTATACACATTATGTTAATAAAAGTTAATTTATTTTAGTATTGTTCCAAAATTTATTATTATGATAACTTTGCCCATTATTGTAGAGATTCAAGAACTATCAGAAATTTCAAGAATGAAGGTAAGGTGTTTATTTTCTAAAATTTAATTTCTTAAAACATATTTCACATACTATAATGTGATATCATTGATATTGTTTTATTAAATACTAATGAATTAATTTATCTATATTAATTTAATTCATGTTTTTTAATATCCATATCATGTTAATTAATTAAATGGGTATTTATTCCAATGATATGATTGTTCTGAGGGTTATGTGTCTCTATTTTTGATTCCAGGAGGCCAATTTCATTTTTGACAATATATTTTATCTTATATGGTTAAATGAATTTCCCATTGATATAATATAAATTTAATATCCCTAATAATATTATTTTCTATTTTCCAACTTATAGTATCCCTCTTATGTAAGAATGATTCTTCTATTTCAATTTCCCTAAGTGTTTTTATTCAAATTTTTCTTCCTTGAGAAATGATATCAATTTTACACAAATTTCATATGTTTTTCATAAATTATGTACGTTGATTTCATTTTACTTAAATCTCAGTGATGTATAACATATTTAAAAACCCATATAATTTCCAACATTTTATGGGATTTCTATTCGAAATATAACAATTATATAATGGGGTTTTCATAACTCAACTCAAATCCATGAGTCATACTTATTCCACATTGACTTTGTTTCATTATATTTGGGTTTCATCAATTATATAATGGTGTTATAATTTATTCTGTCATAATTTTCAAATGACTTAGATTGATAAATATATTTCATCATAAATGTTGAGGATGTTATGAATAATTTTCACCATCTCTATATGATCACTTTCTCTTACATATCAATATTTTATTTATTCCCCTACCTTTTTTTTATTTTTATATAATAAAATATGTGATTTATCCTAATACATTTATACTTATCATCTCCACATTTCGGTACAATTATATTCTTACACTTTTTATACTACGTGTTCTAACGATGGTATTTAAAAATAATAAAAGTATTCTTAATACCCTAAAAATAAATTATATATCTTCTTTTACACACTATGTTTAGATAACCATTTTAAAGGCGTATTATAGTATATAGTATTTAAGATTAATCATTTTACAAATATTTCTCTTCAACATTACTAAAAAAGTTAATGTGATCAAAAACTTTTTCTTTAATGATAATGCTGAAAAATCATCTGACCTCCATTATAGTTTCAATACTATTTTACCCATTATATCAAACCCATTTATTTACTTATGAATTTTCTCTCCATAATTTTCTACTATATTTTTTTGTGATATAATATTGTTTTGTGATTTATTATTGTCTATATTCCTTTTAAATTCATGTGTTAAATTTTATTAATACCATCTTAAAAAGATTGTATGCCCAATTTTAATTACATGTGTTCTTTATGATGTGTCGAATTTTTTATTTAAAAAAGTATTCATATGTATGGATGGTAGTTAGATAGTTTCCTAAATATTCCTCTAATTAATTAGTTATGGTTTTATGTCTTATGAAATAATGAAACATGTATATTTATAGATTTATTCTAATCATATTGAAAAAACAATCTTATATTTTTTTCACAACATGAATGGTGGGTATGAATGAAATTGATCGAAATTTAGTTTTTGAACATACATGGATTCACTCCCAGAATTATATTTTTGAATAAATATTTTCGAAAATTAATTCCTCAATTTTAAATAATTATATAGAATTCCATGTTTTAATGTCAAATGAATATGATTATGCAGCATGTATCTTGTTTATTAACTAAATCATATATTTCATTTTACATATGTGTATATTTGATATTACAAAATAATATATTATGATTTATTTAAAAATGTTATTATTCCAATTATTTTTAATAAGTTATTTATTCTCTTCCCATGTTTTGTCAAATGCAAATGATCGTACCCTTGATGACATGATGAGATTTTATAAATATTTATTTAATGTTGACTATTTATGAAAATTCAATTATATATTTTATTTAGATGAATATAAAGTAAAAGAAGTATAGATAAGTTCCTAGTGATTCTAAATTATGGAAAAATAATAATAAGTAATGTAAACGAATTTAATTATAAAGATGATTGTCAATGAAAATAAATATTCAGTTCTTAAGCATGTGTGGTGATTGTATGAAGTGTATTTTAAATTTGTGAAATATATTTATGCGTAGCTTCGTTCAGATGAATTTTTATAAAGTAAAGTGTATAATGAATTACTTCTCCAGCATGGATCATGTAGAGTGTATATGGTTCACATTTTTTATCATATAAGATTTGAGACATTTTTTATGATTTGTCTAGTTTTTATAGAGATTGGGACCCATGGATAATTCTATTTGATGAGCCTTTTTATAATATAATATATTTATTATTTGTTAAATAGAGAGTTAAATTTCTTCCTTGACATAGAATACATGCCATGGAACATGAATGTGTATGTAGTTAAGGAAAAAATTCACCTTGGGTAATCACCATGGTAAAGGATTCATGAGTATCAATGCTATATACACTATATTGGATGATAATTGGACAAAGTCTATACAACAGGATATAAAATATTGTTATATATGATCATGTTAGTTAAATTATCTATAAAATCAATCATTAATGATATATTATGTTAAGGAATTTGTTTATAATAATTATATAACAATACTAAATAAATATATATTAAAAAATAGTTATATATGTGTAATTAAAATATACTGTAATAATTTCAAAGAGAAATAACTTTTGAGGATGTAAATTAATGTAAATATCCTATAATATTTCTATAATAATGTAGAATTTCCATAACCCATGTTAACAATATTATTATTTAGTAATGGATTATTATTTATGTAATTGTGTAATTGAACATTTACATGCATATTGTCGAGATTTTTTGAATGAATAACCAAAGGTGTCAGTAGATTGATTATGAAATAATTTTATTATGCAAGAATAAATATCCCAAATAATAATTACCAACATGAATTTATGTTAATTATAAAGACGGTGATAATTATGGATTCTCATGGAATATAAGGTTGCGAAGATGGTGAAGGAATGAATATTAAATTACAAAATGGTAAAAAATGTGAGAATATTCACCCATGTGAATACATAAAAGTTATAATAAAATGACTCTTTATTTGAAGGAATGTATATTGATCTATTATATTTTAATGACACTGAAACATGCTTCACAATATAATATATGGTATAAAATTATAAAAAACACCATTTATTCATCAATTTATAATATTTAAGGAGTTTTTAAATAATGATAGTTGATGTGATAACCATGGACTACCATGGGTGATATTAACTAACCATATATTAGATAAACATATTGAATTAAAAATAAAGTGATGACTAGCATTTTTGTAGAATATGACTATTATGGAACACATATCATCTAATCCATAGTTTTGGATGTATAGATTTAGTTTGATTCTAGGGACTCTAGTATATCTAAGATGATTCCAACGAGAAAATAATCACCACCTTTATAATTATATTATTAATTAAAGACATGTAATTGTATGATTATATCATAATAATTTAATTTTTAGAGGAATGTAACTTTTGAAAATTAAACTATTATTTATTTTAATAAATATATTATGTATCTAAAAATGGTCAGTTTTTATAATCTATTGGGAAAAATTATTTGGAATTTTGAGATCACATTCCACATGGATTTATGAAGGTCTATCTATTCAATAGAGATAATGGAGGATTATCTAATTAAAATTATGGTGTTAGAAAAAAATAATTTTTAGTGTAAAAAATAAATCAATATCAAACGTATTTTAAATATTTGACATCATAACACATATAGAGAAAAATTATACTTTTCAATACCAATGGACATAAAAAATTCTATTACTACCTCTAAATAAAAAATAGGAAAATTTAATACTAAATATTTATTTCTCTAAAAATGGATTTTTTTTTCTTTTTATTTTACAATACTATAGAATTATTAGGAACAATATATATTTATTATTAAAATTATATCTAATTGGTAATTTATCTTATATAAAAATAAAATCATTTGGAAATTTTAAAAATATAATCTCCTACATAAACATTATCTTTATATTTTCCTTTTAAAATTTAAAAGAAAAATTTTAATATTTTAAAATTTTAATTTTATTATAATAATATAATTTTTGGACTTAGAAAGAAACATCAGGCTTGTAAATTTTGGGCATCTTTTCTAAAATAATATATTTTATGTGAATAATGAATAATTATGTTTTTAACAACATTATAACATTCAAAAAAATTGAATTATATAAGTATGTCAAATATTTTTATAATTAACATAATTTATTAAAGATTTATTTTTGGAGAATATTATGTAATAAAAAATAATATGATAGTTCTAGTAAACTTATGTCCCAATTTTTAAAATATTTTTATCATTTAATTATTTTTTAAATGTTTTTTCTAATAATTTCATTTAGTTAAAAATTAAAATGACCCTATTATATTTTTTTATGATTTCAATTCTAGAAAAATTTAAACATTTTAATAATAAATTAATTAATTTATTGAATGTAAATTTTTTTAATTAATTATTACTACACACAAATTATTAGCTAAGAAAACCCTATTATTTTAAAAAAAATCGTTACGTTAGATTTTATAAAATTAACATTTATAATATTTAGAAATAAAATTTCAGATAATTATATAAATAAAATAAATAAGATTTTGAAAATAGTTTATCTTTTCAATAATAATTGTTCATATTACCTTTCTTCCTCATTTCCAAAAAAATTATATGATATAAGTAAAAAATGTTAAATGATTTTTTACTAATAATATATGATATATAATTTTAAAAAAACATTCCACCATATTTGGATGAGTGGTTTCTATAAATTTATTCTCTGAACAATATTTTAATGATTAAGATCCATTAACTCTTGAATAGTGACATTACATTTATGAAATATAATTTGTAATTCCAAAATTTCATTCCTCTTCAAATATTAATAGGGATCCCATAAAATGGTTAAATAAATTCGGATACCTTATACTCTTCACCAAATATATTATATTTTCTCTTCATTGAATCCGATATCATTTTCATTAGCCTCTATTCTTAATTAGTTCTCTCAATGCCTCAATTTCCATGGAAATTTTGAAGTGAAATATTATGTTTTCAATGCAATTATTAATTAATCCTTTGGCTTCACTTATTAACCCCCCCCCCCCATAAAAATTTCTTTGGACAAAATAGTATAATGAAATAAATATTATTAAAAAAATGTAGTAGTGATTTTTTAATAATTAGTCCATTAATAAATCCATTCTATCAACAAATAAAAACAAAACAACATCGATTGTGGAAATGTTGAGACTACCCTAACCTTTATGTAACATAATTGTTTTTAATTGATAAATTTTTGGATGTTAAGAAGGATGGATTTGGTTAATGAATATTATTAATACATCAAAAATTTATATTTTCAATGAGAAATTATTATTTGAATTCTTCCCATCCCATTCATTGAGAAATATAATCATTCCTCAGGCAAACATGTGAGAAAATTACACTATGAATGGTGAGCATCATTTTCCAATACTTCCTTATATTAATGGTTCAATTAATTAATTTAATTAAGGAAAATAATATTTATTAAAATCATAATATTATTTAGCTATTATATTAAAATTATATAAAAAGATTTATGTACTCATCTAATCCTAATAACAGGGTATTATTTTTGTTGGTTTTACAACCTATATAAATGATATTGTAATGAGTATATAATGAATGATTAAAGAATGATATATAATTCAATAATCATATAATTCTAATATATTTACATTTCATTAGATATTATATAATTATTTTTTCTTAAACAAATTCACTAATATACCACCTTTTAATTGTTTAACAATATAAAACTATTCCATAAAAATTTGTATCTTCTAAAATCATATCCATATATTTAAACTAATGAGAATTCGATTAAATAATCATTGAATAAAAATTATTATTCTATATAATATATTATAGTTTTGATAAAAAATTTTCCAATAATATTTATTGAAATCCATCTCCCTAAAACGTGTGAGAAATAATCATTCAAAATATCCTAATATCTATCGATAGATATAATCCATGAATGAGTAACATATTTAAAATATTTGTTTATGAATGATTTTTATAAAGGGAAAAATATATTAATTAGTTTATAAATTTTTTTTAATACATTCATTTTTATTATTGAATACATTCGTGCAAGATATTTGATATCTAGAATTATGATGATGTGTTTTTATATTATATAGAATTTCAACATACATTATTGATATTGTGAACCAATATATATTTGATATTATGTTATTAATTTATAATGAAGTTATTTTAAAAAATTACTGTAATTCATGGGATTTAATGAGAGAAATCATAATCATTATTCAAATGGATTTAGATTCAAATGATTCCACCAATACAGTATTTTTTTTACTATTTTAAATTCCTCGAGAAATGTATTATATTCCAAAATACCATTATATTTCAATGGTGTATTAAATTACCCATTTAATTTACATGTACTGTATATGTTCTTATTTATGATATTTTAATTTCTATATAATATTTTCTATATTATGTACTTTTGAATTGAATGTTTCCATTATGGTAACAGGAATTACATGTCAATTTTAATTTATTTAGATATGAATGTTTTTTTACCAATATTTCCATTTTCTAAAAGTATTTTTTATTTTGGATGATATTTTTTTCAAAATTATACATTTAGTACAATATAATTCAATAGAAATTATGTGTTATACATTATATGGTAATTATATTCTAAATTATAAAAATTGTGTAATTGATATTTCTTAACTCAACTTCTTCTCATGATTTATAAGGATTTTTCTTTGAGATTACATATACCTATTTTGTTCTTTTGTATTATTTGATTTTATTGTAATTTCATTAATCATTTATTTTTTTAATTACATTAATTTATTTATTTTATCTTATATGTATATGATAATCAGAATAATTATCATCCTTTCCAAATGATCTTGTTTTTCCTATATCTATGGTCATTATTCCAACCAATAATCACCATTTTTTCGAAACAAAATTCTTATTTTATTCATCTAGAATATATTATATTTACCTTATAGTTTATTAAAAATAATTTCTTTAATACATCATTAATAATTTACATTTTATATAATGATGTTAAAAAATATTTTAAAAGCGCTTCATGTTTTTATTATGTTTTTGTTTCTTCTTTGACTCCACGTTATTTTTTGTTCATTTTTTTCAATGATTATTTATTGTAAACTACATTTACTAATAAATTTATAAAAAAATTATTTTATGATTTTAAGGAATATATTTTGAATGTTATTCATAACATCTTCTATTATGACACTGAAAAAATATTTTATTTAATAAATAATTTTTTTGTTTAAATACCATTTTCTTAATAATTTATGCATTATCTATTTCCATTGAAATTTAATTTTAAATATTCATGAGATAAAAGATCATATCATATACAATTTTATGGTTCATTAATTTTGTGTATCTACCTTCATCATTTATTTTGTAAAGTTTCCTTATTCCATATGAATTTTTTTAAACTCCATTATTTTACCCATGGGATATTTATGATATTATGAATGAATTTTAAATATTGGAACATGTATATATATATATATGATTACATTATTGGTTATCATATCTCTCTATAACTTGTTAGTTGTAGTTATAAATATATTGGTATAACTAAGAGTAAACAGGGAGGGATTTGTTCATTACATAAAGTATAGAGATGGTCAGATTTATTCAAAAGATAAATGGTGGGAATTAATTGGATTATTCACAACATAATGGGTGAAAAAAATTGATTTTTTTAAAATATTATGTTTTCCCTTTTTATGTTTGTTCCAAATTTATTATAATGATATGATTTAAAGGAACATAATTTTTCTATATAAGATTCCAATTATTAAACTCAATGGATCATGTTTATTATCTCATACTATTTTGTCAATTTGGTTGTGTGTTAATTTGGAATTTTATATCTTTTATAATTACAAATTAGAAAATCATTTAAGTATATAATAATTTTATTTTGATACATCTCCCCCAATCTTGTTTTCTTGAATTCTTATGATATGACACTAGATGACAAGGCATGGTTTAATTTACTATGAATTTTAGAAGAAAAAAAATATATTTTTTAATTCGCAATGTTATGAAATTAAATATAATATAATGTAAGTAAATATGGAGGTTTATTATAGTTATATTTTTGGATTATTCGTACTAGTACTATAAAATATGTTTCAAATATAGGTGATCCTCACAAGAACTAACTCATTTGTTCATGTTATTGTGATATGAGTGTGTTATATAATTCATCATTTTTATAAATATATTTATATTTAAATGTTTTTTTATTACACTATATCTATTAAAATCTATAAAAATTTTGTTTGAGGCATTGGACCTATGAGTGTGCTCTGGGAGGGACTAAATGTTTTAAAAGGAAAAAGAATAATAAATGAAAGAAAAAAATTTATATGACTATTATGTTTTATTTGGTGTATTATTATATTATTTTTATCATATTATTTCATAGGAATTGTATTTAATTTTTATTAATGATAAAAACTTTAATATTAGAATTTGGGTTCAATATTTAGTTAACTACATACTTTCTATAGAGGGAAGAGTTGATAGTTTATCCCCTCTTCTCAGATAATCCTTAATATATAATATGAGTCATTGTGGATTGAGGATTTGTGTGTATATATATATATAGGTAATTTTTTTCATGAAAATATCTCATACATATAGTTCTAGAAATGGTTGTGTGGCATTGAAGTTTATAAATGGTGGTGGAGGTTCATGCTAAGAGGAAGACCCAATGTTGAGGTCCATATTTTTTGTGTTACAGAACTTTTAGTGGATATGATATGTGGTTATAACTGCGGTGTTGTATGTTGTTTTATCAATATTTTGTTATGACTATGATGTATTATTTGGTTATTTATATTTTTCATTCTAATATAATATAAATAAAGGGCGTAATTTGATAGGGCTGTTAGATTGACTATATATGTGGGAATTCTTATGTGTAGTGAGGAGGGGGACAATATTTTCATTATCTAATAGGAATCTTCTTCCCTCCCCCTCATATAGGATTCGTACGTATTATAATTTTTAAGTAGGGCGGTGTGTGTTATCGCATTCTCAGTTAATATTCCATTCCCCCAAAAATATCCTCTATAAGCATTGCATGTTTTCAAAATTATCTCATCTCACATAGAATCCAATGAAATCCCAGTTTATTTTATTTATCTTTATTGTTGGATTATTTATCATTATTTTTGTTCTTATTAACTATAATGTATTATGAGAACCCCTCCACTTTTTCGTTCCCCTAATCATGCAATATACATCCTCGATATGGTATGAACATTATTTATAAATATTTAGATGGATACGAGCCTTGTATTCTCAGAGTACTAGAGAATTAAGATAGCAGTATTATATGATTGTGTCTCTATAAAAAATTTATTGGTGTCTCTTGGTCTTTTATTTACACTTTTTTATTTGACATTTTGAAATTTGTTAACTCAATAAGTCTATATTAGGTATTGTTATTTAGTTTATAGATGAGGCATAATTGGTGTTTGAAGAGGTCAAACGTATAGTCTATTGATTGGGGCATCCTATTTTCTACCGAAAGAAAACTACTAGTAATTCTTCTCTCATTGATTTTATGATGGTTTTTTCATTCTCTGTAATGGCTCGGACCTCTCCGGCCCATTACTTTATCGAAAACTTAGTCATGAAGAGTTCTGAAGGGTAAAATGGACTTTTCCCACACTTTTCAGAATTTTGTAACTACACGCCGTGTAGTGAGAGTACATGTCCTGTACCACCTCACCGGGTATACCCCATGTTGAAGTCGTGTCCTTGCCATGGTAAATAAATGAGTACATGTCGTGTAGCCCATACTACACGCCCTTTAGTGTCTCCCTGCATACGCGTTACCTTCAAACCATGTGTTGACCAGTCACCGGCCATGTGCCGGGTTGAAGTTGTGTCCTTGCTTTGTGAAATAAATGAGTACCCGCCATGTAGCCCATACTACATGTTGTGTAGTTTCTCCCCATGTACGTGTTACCTTCAAACCGTGTGTTGACCAGTCAACGACCGTGTGCCGTGTTGAATGTCGTGTTGTAAGCCACATGGTGACCATGTGTAATGGCCGAGTACACATTGTGTACTATAAAGTACACACCATGTACTTTAGTTTTTCTCACGTATAATCGGAGGGGGCATCTCTTACTTTTGAATGCACCCCTCTCCTCCCCATTCCTTCGAGAAGAGCTCTCCCAAGAGACTCCAAGGATCTTTTCTTCTATAACATCTTCGTCCAAGCTCCGATTTATGATCTCTCAATGGCCACGAGATCATAACGATCAGGCGGAACTTCTGATCTTGGATCTGTTGCTTTCACTCGGACTTTCCTTCCCAGCTTCTACTCGAGGTGGTTTTTCTGGGTTTTTCCAGAAGCGACGGGCACTGACGGACATCTTCTAAAGTGGATCTGGGGGAGCTTTGGGATCCGAACCTATTGAGCTAGGGATCTTACCTTTGTCTCTCTAGATTGTGCATCATGTGTGGTGGGTGTCTTCTTGTTTATGTGAAACACATTTGAACCAGTTTAATAAAGATAATAACTGGCTTATATAACGGGGATGGGATGTTTGTGAATGTTGTTACATTATTTATATCTTGTGATATTATATTGTGAATTAAATAGGATTATGCCTACTGAAACTCACAGTCGTTGGGGGCCATTTCTTGCGCAATTAAATGCTGCCCTATCTTTCTAGACAGTTTATGGATGGAAACATTGTGAAATGTGGGAATTGGTTAATCACGGAGAGTTGGCTGATTAAATGAATAACTGGAACCCTTGTGTGATCACCCCGGTTGAACAAAACTGAAATAATAAACATGTGAGTGTTGTTTTGGGTTTATTTATGTGAAGGGGATGTTTTGTGGGTTGTTGTGAATCGGGTGAGAAGTGGGGCTGTGGTTGGCATGGTTGTGGGTTGGTGCGAATTCTATGTTGGTGATTGGCAGCGAGGATGCGATAAATGATATAAAGTGATGATGATGTATGGGTTTTGGTGTGTTTGTGGTTATGGTGGTTGGAAGCGGGGCTACAGGAATGGGTTTTAATGTGAACGAACAATGGGTTGTGAATAATAAATAAATGTGGAAGAGTTAATGAATGGTGGGAATGGTAATGGAACATGAATAATAATCAATGGGGTTGGTTGGTTAATAAGAAGGGACTTGTTTTTTTTCTTGTGTTTTACTAACTTGATTTGTGGATAGCAGGGATATGTTTTACGAACGATTGATATGGTTGGTTGTGGTTAATTGCCCAGTAGTTAAGGAACTAATAAACTTATACTATTGAAATGTGAAAACCTAAATGGGGTGGGGGGTTTTTGTTGTATGCATTCTTCGTAGTAGCAGTGCTGAGGCATGTGCTCAGTTTCTCTGTTAGAAGCCATAGGTTGGGCTGTGTGTTTGGTTTACATATATATATTTGTATCTGTGTGTTTTGTCGCACCCCACCCATGTTGAGCAATTAGTACCGAACACTCCCATTTCATGGGAGAGGGTGTTTTCCCCTTAGTTTCTAGCTCCTTCATGCTCCTTCTTCCATAGGCTACGTTGGATTGAGGCAACCTTACACATAAGACACTTCAGGTAGGTTTCGGTTGGGGTGGTTTTAGCCCAAGACTCTTCGGGCTGGTTTACTATTTCCAAAGAATCATTGAGATGAGGCCCAGGTGTGTGCGAGCCGGATATGTGGTTGTGAGGCCCAGGTGTGTGCGGGCGGGATATGTGGTTGTGAGGCCCAGGTGTGTATGGGCGGGAAGAGTGTGGTAGCATCAGGACGTTCTCCGTTAGGAAGAGAAGCTTACTAGTGCGAAATGGTGTGGGGGTACCCTATACTCTTGTTCTTATATACTACTACCTATTGTTTTTTGTTTTGGTGAGCATTGCTGGTGAGGTTGGGTGGATAGAATTCCTTGATAGGTTTTGGTTCTTTCTATTGTTCTAACGAGACATTTGGATGTCTCCCCACTTCTGCATGAGAGCTTTAGGTTTCCCTACTGAGTATACTTGTATGCTCACCCTACATTTACATTCATGTTTCCATGAAGACTACAAGGGTCGTGTCGTACCCTACAAGTCAGGACAGTTGGAGTTGTTGTAGTTTGATGTACTCTTGTTTCTTTGGTATTGTACTTTTGAGCTTTCTTTTACTTGTACTTTGTTTTAGAACTGTTTGGACATGCATGTGGGATTGGTTTGGGTTTATTTACTTGTTCCTTTTTTTGGTGTTTTACTCAACCTATTTCCCGATCTTAAATAATTAAAAGGGTAATGCCTCCCATATTTGTGATAATTCATACCCTTTGTGCTAGTCTCCACTCAGGGGCCTACTGGAGGCGGCACTCGGGGGTCATTATCTCCCTTTAACCATTGCCAGCTTAGGAGGGGCATCTTTAGTGGGAGGGGGTCGTGACAGAATGGTATCAAAGGTGATGGTTGAGAGAAAGGATGGAGTTTGGAGTTAGGCACTGTGGGGATTTCATGGGATGGTACAGCTACAGTGTTGGATGATCATGGTGTGTGACATAGGCCATGGAAGACTGGCTAGGACATGAGATTTTAGGGCCCCCCGTGATCCGATGCAAGGACTCTGAGCCTACCGAACGACCAATTAAGACTACATTGATTGCTGGGTAGAGGCCCTAGGGACGGTATATGCATCATCATGTTTTTGTTTTACCTGATTTGGGTGTTCTGGGGAAAGAAGTTGAAATAAAGTGATAAAATAAAACCCTGATATATTTTCCTTACTACTTGGGCTTAGGCTTTTTTTGTTTACCATACAGCTATGGAACCTGGATGTAATCCCTAGATGACTTAGATAGCCGAGGCCCAGCAGATTTAGGCAGTTGTTCGGTTGAGGATTGACCGAGAGGAGGACGATGGCCAGTGGCAGAAGACTCTCTGTTCTTTCTAGGAACAAACCCTCAAGAAGTAAGAGGGTATTACTTCGGATATGGAGACAGAGGGGTGGCTTGAGGAGCTAGGGATCACTTTTTCTTTGATCTGTGCTCCGAGGGAGTACTGGGTTCCCCTAGTAGTTAGTCAGCTGAGAGGTGCGGCGCTTCAGTGGTGGATGCTCTACCTCGGGGAGAGGTTAGAAGCAAAGGTTCCATGGGCTGACATTGAAATAGAATTATGAGAGGAATTCTTTTCTTCTATGATCAAGGCAGAGAAACGGCAGGAGTTACTCTCCCTCCAACAGGGGAGTATGTCAGTACGAGAATTGGGGATCATGTTCAAGGATCTCCTACGCTTTGCTCCGGATCTCTTTCCAGATGAGGAGCCTCGGGAGAGATGTTTGGAGGAAGCGCTTCATCCTTCGCTTTAGTATGTTTTTACCCCCTTCACTCTTCCAGCGTACTTGGAAGTACAGAAGAAGGAAGATGTTGTAGAGAGGTTGCACTCGCAGGGAGGTGCACCTCGCGAGGGGATCCAACCGGGTTCATCGACGGGGAAGGCAGTCAGTAGTAGGTCTCCTGCAATAGGACATTCCAGATTCAAGCAAGTAGGGAGCAGACCCTAGTAGTTCCAGTTCATATATTCGGGTCCTTATCCCTTTTTCACAAGCCCAGGACTGAAATGTTTCTCTTGTGGAGGTTTCGGGCACATTCAGAGTCAGTTTCCAGCCTGAGCTCAGTACGGTGGAGGTGGGAAGGTTCAGCACCCGCCTCAGCAGCACCAGTTGCCGGCGAGGCCCTTCCAGCAGCAGAAGGACTCTGCTCCTCCGAGCGCAGACTTTGTAGGTGGAGGCCAACCTCAGGGTGCTCCTCCGGAACCTCGACTAGGACATGGTCGGGGAGGTGGTCGACATCAGAGAGGCAGTGGAGCTGGGCATGGAAAGTTGCACGCAGCAGAGTTGACAGCTCCGATAGGACCAGAGGTGGTGCGAGGTACGATTTGTTTGTTCAGCACTCTCTTTCTGCTTTGTTCGATTCAAGAGCTTCTCACTCCTTTGTTGCACCCGGTCTAGCCCATGCTTTGGTTATAGACGTAGAGAGACTTTCTGTACCCCTAGTGATGAGTACACCATTTGGAGTCCAGACCAGCGTATCTTGTGTTTGTCGAGGATGTGGGCAGATTTTGGGACTGTATCAATCTAGTGGGGACCTCATTTTTTTACAGATATAGCCATACGATGTCATCCAAGGGATCGACTGGTTGTTTTTTGTTAGTGTCATTATCGAATACTTCCGAAGAAGGGTCGTGTTCTCCGATGGGGATGGGCGGAGTGTATCTTTTGTTGGAAAAAGGAGCTTTCAGGTGGGAAGCTGGCATGTGAAGCCTCTCCTTTCTTTATTAGGTAGTTTATCAGTGGTTTCAGCTGATACAGAGATGATGGATGTCCCAGAGTTTTTTGGGGAGTTCATCTTGTTTTTCAGGAAGAGGTTGTGACTCTACCCCCCTGACGTGATGTTGAGTTTGGGATAGACTTATAGCCGGGTTCCAGTCCGATTTAAATGGCCCCTTATCGGATGGAACCTTCAGAGTTGCGAGAGTTGCGGATTTAGATTAACAATCTGATGGAGAATGGTTTTGTTCAACCCAGCGTGTCACCATGGGGTGCTCCAGTTTTGTTCGTAAAGAAGGAAGATGGTGGACTCAGGTTATGAATAGACTACCGAAGGTTGAATCATGTAACATTCCAGAACTGTTACCCCCTTCCAAGGATAGATGATCTCTTCGACTAGCTGAGGGGAGCAGGTTGGTTTTCTAAGATTGATCAACGATCTGGATATCATCAGCTCAGGGTAAAGGACAGTGACATCTCGAATATGGTATTTAGGTGCAGGTATGGGCACTTCGAGTTTTTAATGATGCCTTTTGGAGTTACAAATGCACCAGATGTGCTCCTCGGACTTATGAACCTTGTCTTCTGAGAGTTTCTAGACCAGTTCATCATTGTGTTTATCGATGACATCTAGATCTACTCAAGATCAGAGGAGGATCACGATGAGCATCTCAGTGTAGTCGTGGAATTCCTTAGACACCACCAGCTTTATGGGAAATTGTCGAAGTTTATTTTCTTGACACAATAAGTAGACTTCATTGGGCACGTAGTGTCTCAGAATGGATTGTCAGTGGACCCGTCGAAGGTGGAGGCAGTTGTTTCTTTGGTGGAAGCCAAGAGCGTGGCAGAAGTTTGTAGTTTCCTGGGGTTGGCAGTTTATTATTAGAGGTTTGTTTTGGAATTATCTTGAGTTTCTTCTCCTTTGACGGCTTTGACTAGGAAGAACCAGATCTTCTTATAGAGTGAGCAGTGCCAGAAATCTTTCGACTACATGAAGGAGAAGTTTTTCAGTGCTCATGTACAGAGGATTCCAGAGGAAGGGTTGTTGTATGAGGTGTTTTGTGATTCTTCTGGCCTTGGTTTGTAGTGCGTACTGATGCAGAAGAATAGTGTGATCTGTTATGGGTCTAGGAAGTTGCGCCCCCACGAGCGTAACTAGGTCACCCATGACCTAGAGCTTGCAGTAGTAGTGTTCACAATAAAATTGTGGTGACATTACCTATTTGGGGAGCGCTCTGTGGTGTTCTCAGATCATAAGAGCTTACATTATATCTCCTCCCAGCGTGACCTAAACTTACGACAGCAGAGATGGGTTGAGTTTCTCCAAGACTGTGACTTTGTGATCTCTTACACTGAAGGTAAGGGCAACGTTGTGGCTGATGCCCTGATCCGGAAGTCGCATAAGGAAGTAGTTCGAGAATCTGCTGATTCTTGGAGTGCGATGAGAGAGTTGGCTACCTTTCACTTGGATGCAAGGGTAGACGGTGTTTGAGGCTGTTTGTTTCAGATGATGGTGCATTCCTCCTTGTTGCAGCAAGTGGAAGAGTCTCAATGGGGAGACTCCGAGGCAGAAATAATGTGGGATTGTATCGATCAAGGAAACGCTCCAGAAAGATGGTTAGAGGGCAGTCATCATTGGATGCTTTTTCTTGGAAAAATGTTTATTCCAGAGGAAATGTGTGATCGATTTCTCCATGAGTTCCATAGCTCAGCCTTGGCGGTACATACAGGGGTTTCAAAAATATACCGAGGCTTGAGGGAACAGTTTTGGTGGCCCGGGGTAAAACGGGAAGTTGCAGAGTTTGTGGCTAAGTTCCTAGTGTTTCATCAGGTGAAGGATGAACACCGTGTGCCCAGTGGTTTTTTGCATCCTTTATATGTCCCTGAGTGGAAATGGGATGACATCTCAATGGATTTTTTCAATGGACTGCCCAGAGCTCAGGGTGGTTATGATGCTATCTGGGTAGTGGTGGATTGACTGATGAAATCAGCTCACTTCTTAGCAATTAAGGAGTCAGGCCTGGTGAGTACCTTAGCACAGAGGTACGTAGACGAGGTGGTGAATTTTCATGGAGTTCTGAAGACTATTGTCTCAGATCGAGATACTCATTTTAACTCACGAGTCTGGAGGGGGTTACAACATTCTTTTGGCACCCAGCTACGCCTTAGCATTGCTTTCCACCCCCAGACCGATTGGCAGACAGAGCAGACTATCCAGAAATTGGAGGATATGCTGCGAGCATGCGTTCTGGATTTCGGAGGATCATGGGTGCAACACTTGCCTTTAGTAGAGTTTGTCTACAATAACAGATTCCACTCTACTATTGACATGCCACCGTTTGAGGATTTGTATGGGCGACCATGTCGTTCACCCGTTTTATGGGTAGAGGTTGGTGAGACAGGAGCTCTTGGGCCAGAGGTAGTACAGAGCACAACAGAGAAAGTCCAGCGTGTGGGTGAGAGGATGAAAGTGGCTCAGGACCGATAGAAGTCTTATGCTGATTGTCGGAGGAGGCCCTTGGAGTTCGAGGTGGTAGATCATGGGTTCATGAAGGTTTCCCCTCTACAGGGGTAACAGAGTTTTTGTAAAGGGATTAAGCTCTTCCCTAGGTTCATCGGACCTTTCGAGGTGCTGAGGCGAGTCAGCGAGGTGGCATATTATCTAGCCCTACCACCTCTGATGGAGAAGGTTCATGACATCTTCCACGTCTCCCATCCTTGTTGGTACTTACACGACGACTCTCACATTATCGACTAGGGAGAGTTAGATATGGGAGATGATGGGGCCTTTGAGGAAAAACTAGTCAGAATCGAGGATCATAAAGAGAAGGTGCTCACTGGACTAACCATCGCCTTGGTTCGTGTGTTGTGGAGGCATGGCGGCCTCGAGGAGAGCACTTGGGAGTGGGAGGCTTAGATGCACGCTCAGTACCTGGAGTTGTTTTGACTTGTGTTTTTATTTGTTCTTCTGATCTTTGTTTTGATGTTATACTATGTACCTTTGATATATGGAATTCTTGGCTTGACGGATGTGAGAATTTTTGTTTCCTTGTTCTCTGGAAGTGTGTAACATGGCCGGATGTGTGGGGAAATGGAAACACCTGATCCTTAATTTAGACGCATTAATGCGGATGTGATTGAACCCCTATAAGAGAGTCAGTGACACCTGAAGAAGATAATATCTTGACATAGGAGAAGGAATTTCCCCAAACCACATGTTCGGGAATTGTGTTGGTTGTCCGGTGGTGGGGGCAGTGCAAGTTGAAAAATCCCAATGTATGGAAGTGGGAAGACCCAATTCTTAATCGAGATGCATTAATTAGGATGTGATTAAACCCATGCAGGTGAGTCAGTGCCTCCTAAAGCAGATAATATCTCGACCTAGGAGAAGGAATTCCTGACACATATGATTAGGGTTGTTGGATGGGTTCCTGTTACAACGAGAGCCCTAAGAGGTATCTTGTTGGGTTCCTCTAGGTTGGCTGTTGAATTATCAGGGACTAGAATTTTTTTAGAGGTATCTGATGTAATGGCCCGGACCTCTCCGGCCCATTCCTTTTTCGAAAAGAAGGTCATGAAGAGTTCTGGAGGGTAAAATGGACTTTTCACACACTTTTCAGAATTTTGTAACTGCACACCGTGTAGTGAGAGTACACACCGTGTACCACCTTTCTGGGTAAACCCGGTGTTGATGTTATGTCATTTTCGTGTGAAATAAATGAGTACATGTTGTGTAGACCATACTACACGCCGTGTAGTGTCTCCCTGCATACGCGTTACCTTCAAACCGTGTGTTGACTAGTCAATGGTCGTGTGCTGTGTTGAAGCTGTGTCCTTGTCGTGTGAAATAAATGAGTACATGCATGTATCCCATACTACATGTCGTGTAGTGTCTCCCCGCATACGCATTACCTTCAAACCGTGTGTTGACTAGTCAACGACCATGTACCGCGTTGAATTCCATGTTGGAAGCCGCGTGGCGACCGTGTGAAATGGTCATGTACACGCTGTGTACTATAAAGTGCACGCCATGTACTTTCATTTTTCTTGCCTATAAAAGGAGGGGGCTTCTCCTCCTTTTCAAAGAATCCCTCTCCTCCCCATCCCTTCAAGGAGAGCTCTCCCAAGAGACTCCAAGGCACTTTTCTTCCAAAACTTCTTTATCCGAGCTTCGATTTATGATCCGTCAGCGGCCACGAGATGCTAACGACGAGTCAGAACATCTGAGATTGGATCTGTTGCTTCCCCATGGCCATTCATTCCCAACTTCAACCAAAGGAGGTTTGTCCAAGTATTTCCAAAAGCGACGGGTGCCAATGGACGTCTTCTAAAGTGGATCCGGGGGACCATTGTGATCAGAACCTATTGAGGTAGGGATCTTACCTTCGTCTTTGTAGATTCTGCATTATACGGGGTGGGTGTCCACTTGTTTATGTGAAACACATTTGAACCAGTTTAATAAAGATAATAACTGGCTTATATAACAGGGATGTCAAGTTTGTGAATGCAGTTACATTATTTATATTCTATGATATTAAATTGTGAATTGCATAGGCTTATTCCTACTGAAAATCAAGGTCATTGGGGGCCTTTTCTTGCGCAATTAAATGCTACCCTATCTTTCTAGACCGTTTTTGGATGGATGCTTTATGGAATGTGGGAATTGGTTAATCACGTAAAGTTGTCTGATTAAATGAATAACCAGAAACTTTGTGTGGTCACCCTGGTTGAACGAAACTGAAATAATAAACATGTGGGTGATGGTTAGGGTTTATTTATGTGAAGGGGGTGTTTTCTGGGTTGTTGTGAATCGACTGAGCATTGGGGCTACGGTTGGCTTGGTTGTGGGTTGGTACAAATTCTATGTTGGTGATGGGAAGTGGGGTTGCGATAAATGGAATCAAGGGATGATGATGTATGGGTTTCAGTGTGTTTGTGGTTATGGTGGTTGGAAGCGGGGATGCATGGATGGGTTTGAATGTGAACTAACTATGGGTTGTTTATAATAAACAAAATTGGAAGAGTTAATAAATGGTGGGGAATGGTAATGGAACAGTAATAATAATAAATGGGGTTGGTTGGTTAATAACAAGGGACTTGTGTGTGTTGCATATGTTTTTCTAACTTGATTTGTGGATGGCAGGGATATGTTTTAAGAACGATTGATATGGTTGGTTGTGGTTAATTTCCCAGTAGTTAAGGAACTAATAAACTAATACTATTGAAACGTGGAAACCTAAATGGGGTTGGGGTTGTTTGTTGTATGCATGATTCATAGTAGCAGTACCGAGGCTCATGCTCATTTTCTCTGTTAGAATCCATAGGTTGGGTTGTGTGTTTGGTATACGTATATATATCTGTATCTTTGTGTTTTTTTGCACCCCACCCATGTTGATCACATAGTGCTGAACACTCCCATTTCATGGGAGAGGGTGTTTCCCCTTAGTTTCTAGCTTTTTCCTACTCCTTATTCCATAGGCTGTAATGGCTTGGGGCATCCTAACACCTATGACTCTTCAGGTAGGTTTGGGTTGTGGTCGTTTTAGCCCAAGACTCTTCGGTCAGGTTTACTATTTCCCAAGAATCGTTGGGATGAGTCCCAGGTGTGTGTAGGCGGGATATGTGGTTGTGAGGCCCAGGTGTGTGTGGACGAGATATGTGGTTGTGGGGCCCAGGTGTGTGTGGGTGGGATATGTGGTTGTGAGGCTGATGTGTGTGCGAGCGGGTTATGTGGTTGTGAGGCCCTGGTGTGTACGTGCAGGAAGAGTGTGGTAGCGTCAAGACGTTCGTCGTTAGGAAGAGCAGCTAACTAGTGGGAAATGGAGTGGGGTACCCAATACTCTTGTTCTTATATACTACTACCTGTTGTTTTGTGTTTTGGTGAGCGTGGCTGGTGAGGTTGGTTGGATAGAATTCCTTGATAGGTTTTGGTTTCTTCTGTTGTTCTCATGGGACATTAGGATGTCTCCCCACTTGTGCATGAGAGCTTTAGGTTTCCCCACTGAGTATACATGTATGCTCGCCCTACGTTTACTTTCAGGATTCTAGGAGGACTACCAGGGCCGTGCGTGACCATACTAGTCGAGACAGTTGGAGTTTTTGCAGTTTGTTGTACTCTTGTTTCTTTGGTATTGTACTTTTGAGCTTTCTTGTACTTGTACTTTGTTTCAGAACTGTCTAGTCATGCATGTGGGATTGGTTTGGGTTTATTTACTTGTTCCTTTTTTTATTTTGGGGTTTGACTCATCCTATTTCCCGATCATAAATAACAAGAAGGGTAATACCTCCCATATTTGTCAAAACTCATACCCTAGGTGCTAGTCGCCACTCCGGGGCCTACTGGTGGCGCGACTCGGTGGGTCATTATCTCCCTTTCACCATTACCAGATCAAGAGGGACATCTTTGGTGGGAGGCGGTTGTGACATTCTCATGGGGATTTAAAATAAAGGATTTAAAGTTCATATGTTAATATGGGTCACGCCTTCTTGTAATAGTTATGGAATTCTATTAAGACCCTACAACACATTGGGTATTCTTAATATTCAATTTCAAAATAATTACTATAAGGTAATTCTTCTATATTTGTTCTAGGGAGGCTTCTGTAGGTTCAGTTGAAGTGGCCCATGGTTTTCCAAGATGTGTTTCATATGTAGGTTATATTGCTAAAAACTTGTTAATAACATGATCCACTATTATACACCAAAATAAATGGTCTTGATAATGACGAACAACCATTAATGCCCAATGGTTCATTTTTTCATTGTACCCATGATAAAAATATATAAAGAATTATGTGAAAAAATGTTTCTTCTAAACAGAATAAATCCTAGTAGGGTCTCATAATGTATTCTATATGAAATAAATAAATTGTTGTAAAAACATGATTAAACTAAAATAAAACATGAAATTGAAATATTTTCATAGTTTATATATTTTAAAACATTAAATATCTACATTAGAAAGAGTACAATAATACATTTTCATTAAAACAAGTGTGAATTAAAATTTCCATAAATATAAAACTGAGTAAAAAAATTATTAGGATTATCAGGTTTAAACAATTTCAATTATAAATTATAAATCATATATGAATAGTTAAAATAATTGGGGGATGTTTTTATAGTGATTATCAAACATCATAGTGAAGTAAATTTCCAAGTCTCCATAGACTACCATTTTCTAAGCCTTAGGGGCAAACGAAAAATCATAAACAATAAAAATAATACAACTATTTACTTTTAGTATCATTATCATCATTTAACCAATTCTGGTTAGAGATAACGCATTCCTACTATTTTTTATTATCATAAAGCTACATGGATCCTATATTTTTCAAGGATATCAATCATTCAAGGTATTTTCATTCATCTTTATATTTATCATATCATTTCTAAAAATCAACCATTTTGTTATCCCGATTATCATGTTTAAGAAATATATTACCACATTTCAAAGAACCATCATCTAATGGATTCTCATTACAACTAATTTATTTCAAACCAAATAATTTATTTTCAATTTTATTAATCCCATCATGTAAAAATTTCTTTATTGATTCAAAAAATCAATCATTTACCTCAATTCAATTATCTAAAAATCAATAGATTATTTTGAATTCGATACTACAAGGGATCAACACACATAGAAACACACATTATGTAGTTCGGAAATCATTATCAATAATATCAAATCCAGTATTATGAATAAATTAAAAATTCATTTTCATGTCAACATGAATTAGTGCCTATAATTTATATGAATTTCCTAACAAAAACCACTAATATATTATATGATAAAAATATTAAAAATATGGTATATAAAAATAGAGATTCAACGGATATAGAAATCTTGAGGTTAACCTAGAATCCCAATTAAAAAATAAAAACCCAAATCCAACAACATATGATGACATGAAATCCTATGGTGATGATTGATCATGGTGAAAAAGTGTATTGAGTATAAAAGTATTTATATTCAGAATTGTGGATTTTCCATAATGTTAGTAAATTTTATGATGATTTTATAATTATATAATTTATATTTAAATTATAGAATTCATATAATGTTAGGTAATTTATTAACGGTCTTATCATTAAATTTTATTTATGAATTGTTCATAAATGGTTATCTCATGTTTAAATATTTTTTATTTCAATTTATATAATGTCAATTCCATTATTTATTCATAGTTGAAAATTTTTTATATTATAAATTTCTATGGTTTAGTATAATTGTTAAATTGATTTTATATGATATACACATGAATTAAATTCTAGGATTAACTACATAAAATTTAGTTTTCATCTAACTTAGCCTCCATTATAATTGAACTAATTATATTGAATTTGGTTGTTAAGTATAATTCTTGTATATTAGGTGTTATAACTGAACATGCTCTAGAGTGATGTTTCATTGGGTAGAGGGAATTAGGGTTAGACCTCCTACCTACCTGTTGGGTATTCCTTGTTCTAAAATTCTGAATTGGGTTATCTATTTATCACTCTAGGATTAATTATGTATATATTTTCATTTTTTATATCTATATTCCCTTATCAAGAATGTTTATATACCTTATTCATAAGTTTCTTCCAAATATTTTTAAATTTGTTTAATTTCTATTTTTGGTTGATTAATACATATTGTGGGTTATTTAAAGAGTTAGACATTAATATGGTGTAAAACACTAATTTTGTTGTCAGAATACAGATTCTATAACTAAATCATTAGAAGTAAGCATTCACAGAAGGGAATAAAACCTAAGAATATAATTATTTTATAATATGGGGTAATTATTAATTTTATATGCATATGATATATATGTATATTAATAAGTATCTGGGAAATCCCTTCATTTTATTTTATTAATCTAGGAAAGACCTCTTTTTTCGGTAGAGGGATCCCATTACATTACTCATAGGCCCATTGGTCATTAAATCCCATTACATAATGACCTAAACTCCAATTGAACTGACCTAGAGGCCCATTAATTGATGTTATTTTATGATATGTGCTTGACCCACAATTGTAACCTATGCACCCAACCTCAACGCCGCTCGTTCACCCAACATTGTCTTCTCCACTAATGCTATCAGTTAGGAGACCTTCGAAGTGTCATCCCAACAGCACCACCAACTCCTCCATAGAAAGCATCATTGCTCTATCATCACTCCATGGTCCACCATCGCTTATTAACACCATTATTACTCCCACGAAATGCCTCTATTAGTGCCACTATTAGCACTAAACCCAAATAGTGGGTCTTCTATGACCCTCTTCTTATTGACACCATCGTCACACCTATGGTACATCATATCCAGTTCAACCATCATTATAAAACAGAAATTGTGAGAAATCTGTCCCCATTATAGAACATTGTGATACTACCTTGACATCCAACATCAACATCCATGCCCAAAAATATTCGAATATAGAGCATTCACGGTTTGATCCTTTATATGATGCATGATAACGGGGAGTGAGAACCACTCATCTACCATCCCAACTACCATATATAATATGCTTTAAATTTCCATGACATCAAAATTAATACCCTCGAATACTAAGTGTGATATTACATAACAAGAGAAGCTTTTTAATACCTTAATCATCAAACATGATTGTTCCATTCTTAAATTGGTACCCTGATTTTATATTGAATGAGGGATGCAAGTAATAAGTTACTCTATCTTTCCATGTTGTGTAGTATCGTGATTACCTAGATTCACATGTAATATTCAATGGTATATTATTTTGTTTGTTTGTTTTGGGTTTCAATTTATTGGAATTGCTAATAGTTGGGATACGAAATGAATATAGTTGTGAAAATTCATATGATAGATTTTTATATTGTTATATACTCAACAATTCAATAATCTCTACTATGGGATTGAATGAAGAGTATAACATACTAATTGATTAGTAAAAAATGGATAATGGCCCACTAAACTGTTTTGATAATTAGGGACATCAATTTTTGAGTTCGAACTATCCTTAATAAACCATAATAAAAAGATATATGATGTAATATTCATCTGAAAAAAAATTAATTTCAGATAAGATCACCATCATCGTAAAACCAAAAAATAAAATTAATCCATTAAATGAGAATATTAAAGTAGGAAACTGTTATTCCAGATATCTTATGAGATGTTCTTAAAAATTAGAAATAATATACGTTATAGGATACTTGCATTATAAGTAAAAAAATGTGGAATTTATCCAAAATTAAAATAAAGACTCTTATAGAAGAATGAAATGATTCACTTCATATTCTGAATGTTTCTAATTTTTATTGACATATGTAATTGGAGACTCATATATTTAATATTATTGGGTATGATAATAAAATTAAATATTATTAAATAATCATGGAGATACCGAAGAATTCATATAAGTCTTGTTATTGTTATGGAATAAAATAAATTTTTCATATACTTAAATGTTTTGAAAATATAATTAATCTCAATTAAACTTTTACGTGAGTTTGAATAACATATAATTTTGGAATATGGTGTTTCAGCTCTGGTACATTAATGATATTATAATGTGGTAAAATATTAATGTGGAAGAAGAATATTAGATAAAAATTACAATGATGTTTTTTCAATTATCTATCAAAGGCCATCGAAACCTGGGGTTTTCATAAGGAAAGAGTAATAATACCATATGATGGGATTATACAGAATAAATGGTAGAGTTTTAGGATACATCATGGAATTTACATGTTAAGGATTAATGTTATAGAAATTGATTCCTTGATTTTTAAAGTCGTATGATACTAAAATTATATTTGGCTACTATTTTAAATATAAAATAGTTCAATATAAATGGATTAATTAAGAGATCTTTTAATTTGCATCAAAAATATGAAGAAAAAATTATTATGTCATGGGCATGGATACAAAGAATTAGTCAATATAAGATGAATCAATGTAAAGGATGTGTATCTTCATCTAATTTATCTTATGTGATATAATATTATTTTCATAAATTAAGATTTAATATGAAAAATATAATAATATTTTGTTGGATACAAATGGTTTGTGATTTATTATATTCTATAACATATTTTGAGAATTAGAAATCAAAACAAAATCTCCAGGGTAAAGAGTTTTTCCAATTTAATAAAATATGAGGGAATGTGTTCTATCCACCCCTCAGTGGTATATTTTAATAACTCCTTATTTTATAAAAGAAAAAAAATCCAAACACATATAATACCATATATGATATGTATATGAAATATTATTTGTTAAATATTCTGACTAAGAGTGAAAAAAGAGTAATTTCAAAAGAATAAATTAGTTTTGGTATCTTATAATAATTGTTTCAAAACAGTTATTATAACTTATATATGTTTAATTTTTAAAAATATAATGTTATTCTAGTCTTCTCTTAAGTGATTATTTAAATGTTATCCTAAAGAGAAAATATATTTGATAGTAAAAAAATGTAAATATTTTCCTTTAGATATAATGAGAAAGTGAATATCACTATTATCTAATGGATTTTCCCAATGTAAGATAATATATTTTTCAATTAATATCCTAAAGATAAATGATATGTGAGTGTAAAGAAAAAAATAAATAGATAAATGTAATTAATATATAAAATTTAATATCACTATATTTAAAGAATATTGACAAATTTATATTTACTAAATGTCCTAAAATAGTTTAGGGGATGCTAGTAATGAAAAATATAAATGGATACAGGTGTTTACCATACTAAAATGAATTTCTATTTGTCATAAAAGTGTTTTGGATATGTTAGATAATACAATTGTAAATAGTTACATTTGTTTTAAACCACATTTTGAATAAATTTGTTTCGAAGGATAATTAACTTGAACTTATAAATAGTTATATGTTTGAAATAAATTATCACATCATTCCATTTGATACTATTAAGCTAAGGAGTTTCAATATAGGTTCAAAGAGTTAATCTTAAGGAATATAATTCTTATGTCTCAACATTATTCAATCTAGAGTGCTTTATAAATGATAAAAACTAATAGGTTAGTGGCAGTATTTTATCTTATGGTTATTGTAGATCCCCAATATTATAAAAATAATTTCACATAAAATAGTTTTATTTTTTCAATGGATTAGGCTATACGAAACATCTTGTTTAAATGGACCACGATACACTTTTAAAATATTATCATTTAATGTTTAGTTATACACTAGTTGTTAGTTTGGTGGGAATGAATATGATTAAATAAGGAAATATATATATTCCCTAATAAATATAATTTTTTTATTAATTATTATTAAATAATCAATCATGTTTTAGTAATGTCATTTTATTCATCAAAAATACGTTTTCTCCAAAATAAGCTTTCTTATGAGTCAATATTATAATTAATTTATGAATTTTTTAGAAAATATATTTGAAAAATTAATTTCATTTTTAAGTCAAAATTTCAGTATTTTATTAACATTAATTCCTGATAATATTTTGAAAAGAAGGATTTTTCAATGAATAGTGAAAAATATTGATTTTTATGGAAAATGTATTTTTACATTACAGAATTTAAGAATTAAAATTATATATTTTTCAGTTTTAAAATTTAATTAATTAATATTTATTTAAAATAATTTAATTATGGTTTTTATATGCATTATATACATGAATATTTTATAAAAACATTTTATATTTAAAAAGGGAAATTTTCTGAAAACCCATTTTTATTATGTTTTTCCTATCAAATTTTAAATTAAATTCTACCAAATTTTTGGATTTATTTTTTAAAAATGGATTCCATAATTTTTGTTATTGATTCCAAATTTATTAAAATTTTCTATTTTATTTATCATCAATATGAATAATAAACATAGTAATTTTATTAACCATTGGAATGGTAAATTGGGTAATTTTATCTAAAAATAATATGATTGGTCTTTTAAATGACCACAAAACTATCCAATATTTTATTAGGTGAGTTATGTTTTTCTATAATCATTTAACTTTCTATTATATGACCTTTAATGGAATTTTTATTATATTATGATCATTATATTAGTTTATTTCAAAAAAAGTCAAACATATCACACTCTTATTTTTAGTAACACTAATATTTTAATATGAGTTAATCCATACTATATGTTCAACTATGAAAATTATTTTTGATGGTAAAATATTTACAGTAATCATGGTAATTTTTTAAATTTTTATGTCAAAAATTATTACTTCACTTTGGTAAAAAAAATTATTCAATTAATGGAAAGATTAAATAAGTTATATTACAAATATTAAAAGTATTGTATATTGGGATAATTTATTTAATCCCAAAATTTTCAAGATGAAGAATACATGTGTGAATTTAATAAATGTTTTCTTTGATTTTATATTTTTTTGTGATGTTGTTAATTTCAAGGTAATGAATAGAGTTAGATTTCAATATAAAAATATTTTATAAAAATAATATTTTATTAAATTATTTAAAAATGTTAAAATTATAAAATATTTTAAAAGGGGTAATATATGGTCTAAAATTTCCTCTAATTTTATTGAATATTCAATTTGGAAGCATTTGACTGTAGAAAAGTATTATTATAAATTAATCTTTTGAAAAATTCCAAAAAAGTTACCCTAACATTTGTTATAAAAGGGCCCCTCCTACCTCACTTCTTTACACCACTTGGGTTCTTTTATCTCAACCATAACATAACAAATTCTCTTCTCAACTCCCTTATAAATAGTGACTATAATTCTTGTCTTCCCAACTCTTATTTCCCTCATTGAAATCTTTTATATTCATTGAAAAATTATAAATTGTGTATCTTAAATATTATTAAATATTAAATTGATTATTAAAACACCACGATACACCATATTTCTCATCAAGAAGATAAATTATCGCTCATGGGTACAAACGGTTTACCGTCTCCACATAGTGGTACAATTCATTTTTCATAAACATATTTTCTGGATAGGAATTACAATGGTATTAGTGTTTATATATAATATTGATGAAATTATTATACATCTATATTGATAATATAATATCAACCTCATTATAATCCAATTTGTTTGAAAATGATAATGTCTCTAGTGTGTATTTATGGACTACCATTTCCATGATGCATTGTGATTCATTTTTATTTATATTTAAAAAAATTATTGTAAAGGCGAATTTTATTAATTTATAATATATATATGATACAATATTAATTCTATTAATTTTAATTTTTATTGACCATTTTTTTATTCCATCAGTAAAAAAATGGAAACAACATTCAAGCATATGTACGACCTACTATATCCATAAAAGTGTGATTAATTTTTCTATCTCAAAATCATATGAAAGATTATAAATATGTATAAAACTAATATATTTTATTTTTATAATATTATTAACATCATGTAAATTATGGGTTTTTTTATTAAAGTATAAGGATCCATACATAGGAACCAAAACATGCTTGGAATACGAAGTAGTTATCACCTAGAACCGTGATTTTAATAATAAATTAGTGTTAAGAAGTTATAAATAAATCATACATAGTTTTATAGATATAAATTTATGTAATACATGTGTAGTATATCAATATTGATTATACATGTGGTTTGAATGTGAACAATGAAATGCAATACTTGAGGTCTGTGTTTTTCTTCTCACTTTTATGTCTGTTGGATACATGCACTATAAACTACTTGTTTTTAATTTGTGGTGTATATACTACCCATCAATTTATTTTATGATTATTATCATGAAAATAATGGTATAAACATATCTATAAAATTTTTAATCTTCCATGGGGATTCTTATTCAAATGATTCCAAAGTGGTAAGGGTTTATTTCCCAAACTCATCAATATTTGAGATCGTTTATGTTTAATTCTCCCCTTGGGAATATTTCTCTTCCATTTACATTTTTTATAAAAATTATTTTCAAAATGTTGTTTACTACTATGCTAAAATGGATTAAAATAATTCTTCCCAATTTTTTACTTCTTATAAAATGTTGTGAAAGGAATATGTTTGTATTTTTCTAAACAAAGTAATGTGTAAATATTACAAAGCAATCAAAAGAAATGTTTTATTAAAATTTTAAGACATTATTAGATTTTCATATCATCATAAAACATCAATTTTCTGAAAAACCATTTAATTTTTAAAAGATTATTTTCAATTTAAATGTTTTTATTTATGAGTGAATCGAATTTTAAATATAGAAGTAATTTAAAAATGGAAAAGTTATTTTCCTAAATAATTATTCCAAGTGATCTTTGAAAATAATTTTTCATCAAGATTGCAAACATTTTTGTCGCTTCACCTTTACTAGGTATATGATCAAATAATATCATCCATATTATTTTTCTATATGGTTTATATTCATTATTAAAATATGAATTTTTTATTATTTCTGTTTATTTACCAATGGGTTATCCTAGGTTACAATGTTATTGAAACTCGTTTATTTTCATGGGTTCTGATTTGATGAATGTTTTATGATCTTTTGGAACATGTATTTATAAGTTTATTTATGTGAATGTTTGGACCAATATATCCCTCAAATTAATTGGATAACGAATAATTTCTCATGATATGTCTTGGAATGTAATGGGGAATAAACCCATTTCAGTTAAGGTCCTTGTCTAGCATTATAGTCTAGGAAGTGAATGTCGACTACTATGATGGTTTGGGGAGTAAACGGATTATACTGTGATGGTTTCTAGAGTTATCCTTTCTAGCACACTATTCTGGATTCCACTAAAAACAATGATCTAAGCTGGTTGAAGTCTATGCCATAGTTGTGCCTCCCCATATACCAAAGGATTCCGACATGGGGTGGGGGTGAAAAGAGGTTATAGTAGAGAGATTATACTCTATTTTATAATAATAATAATGGTTTCTGTATATAAATCAGTGGAATAATGATCATAATATAGTGGAATCAATATGTAAACTTTAAAAATCGGTGGGATAAAATAACATTTAATAAGTATAATAAAAATCAGACCCCAACATAGAAATAATAAATTCACAAACCTAAAGTAAATAAGTACCATAATAAAAAAAAGCAGTCCTTAATAAGTCATGTAAAGAAATAATCAAATAGGTTCACCCATGGCTGATTGTGAGTAAATAAATATAACAATCCTACTAAAATATTGTAAACTCCCTCTACTACTGATACCTCTATGGTACCTTGTTATACATCCCATAAAAAAGGTACCACTTAATCAATATGGTTCTTCTCCTAAACTTGATACCTTAACTAATCATAGAGGCATAAATTATAAACAAATTTCGAATGGATCATGTATTCTGTGAGAATATACCACAACATTCCACTACAAGCATGTTCCACTCTTGCATCCCGATAAGCAAAATTTTCTAATACAAATAAAAAAGAATCACATGAACAATAAATAGAAACCTTCTTCTCTGGTTCTCAACAGCTATAGGGAAGCCGTCACCTACTTCATCTAATCCTATTAATGACAGAACTCATTCCCCCAGTCATATGTATGGAATATAACAAAATCCTACATATATATTACTACATTGGTGAGGATCTATGAAATAAATACGAATGAATCCTCAGATGAAAGTCAACCTATGTGAACCCTCTGGTTCCATCTCCAAAATAGAACCCAACACCTCCTACCATCAATCACGTATCCCTGTTTCCAATCACAATTTCCAAAAATGTTATCAATGTCTGATGGACCTCCACATAAAAAGTCCATTCTTCTTATATCCCCAAAATCTGAGGCACTTCAATATTTGTCCTCCAATCATAATGATCAGTATCTACTCAATGCTGGACATCCCAAGGAATGGTTATGTTTCTCCTCCCAATATATCGGCCCAACAAACTCGAGTATCTTATTAAACATCATCCCCAACTAATGGTTTCATCACCATAAATCGATGGGCCATCACTATCCACATGGTTTTCTATAGTGATCACCCCCATAGAAAACATATTTTCAACAACATCACCTAATCCATATATTCAATGGTACCTCCACCCACATTAGTAGTCCACCACACCTCGATCTATGTCCTATCTATGTACACATGACTCTAATGTCATGTCGGTCAGCAAATGGTTAGAGGAAATCACCTAAAGAATCTTAGCCACATCATCTAGGACCTCATTCCCCTATGACCATGTCATTAAATCATGATGGTTCACCCCATTTCAACTCACCCTGGTTGTTCCCCAGTCTTGAAACCTTTTTCATCTCAATCTGATGACCATGTCATCTAATCATGTCTCATAATCACCCCATGTATCTTGGGTCACTCCCAACCTATCAAACTATGTCACCTCAAACTAGGTTATCATCATTGCCACAATCATGATTCCAATACCATCATGTTCCCTAAGAAATAAGAACTCAAAATAAACAATTCTAATATATTGAACAACTCCCAGTATATCCTCCCAAAGTTGTAACAATCCCCTTATCGAGCTTGGAATATTATTCAGGTTTAGGAAATTCATAAGGGAATCCCCCAACACCATTTATTTTATCTAGAAGAAACAAAATTTAATTGGGGTCTCTCTCTAACAACCCCCAAGGGCGTATATGGAACACACCACCAAAACATGCAAAAAATAATCAATAAATATTAGCAGCACAAACCATATATTAGTAGACACTCACTCATCTTATATCAGCTTCTAAATATAGTAGAATCTAAATAAATAATGATTTTATACGAACAACATGAAAATAGTGTAAAACAGGTCACATATATTTATTTCACTGTGTTCATATTGAAAATAAATAAATAAGACAGCAGATCAAATGTATAACCAAGATGATTCCATAGACACCAATGGATCGAATATTGGAGCTTAGATATTGATGATATGAAGGTCTATAGGGAGACTGGAGAGTTTCACAAGCTCATACATTCATACTCTCTTTCATATGTAGGATAAATAATGTAATGGGGGTTGAGACCCCTGTGGATCTTTAAAAAACATGTCCCATAATTTAAAAAATGTGTAAATTATACACATCGTGTATTGGGGTCAGAATGTGTAACCTAGTTACATGTCATGAATTCCTCGAGTTGTACCCCCCCCCCCCACCATGTAACTGTTCCCTTCTACACATCATGTAAACTACATACATGGTATGTAATTTTCACACAATGTGTAATTTTGGATGGATCTTCTTTAAATAGACGTTGACATCATAACATCCTCCAGTGTTCACCTGAACACCTAGGTCATCCACTAAACATATTTCAAACCTAATAAAAAGGTATCGGGTCATGATTACTCATATAATGTGGTATATAAGATAAATAAATGGTTTTTTATATCCACTAACTCAAAAGATGAAATTTATCTGAAAATAACTCCCCTTTAAAATCTTTGGATTCTATAGTCTCCTACCTTAATATGTCTCACCCCTGAGCTATGAAGATTTACCCAAAGATAGTTCCAAAAATAACCATCGTAATAAAATAAACTGACTCTACCCTGGGTTTTCACATATTAGTTCCCCTCACGGTGCTCTAGTATTTAGGAATTTCCTACCTAGTCACTTCCAGAATTAAAAAAAATATTCTGATGGACCATCGACCATACTCGAAATCAAATTCCTCTCATGATTTATCTTTATACATTAACCTCATAAGGTTCTCAATTCATGCTCATGTCACGTATTTCACCCAAATAGTCCCATATTTCATTAGATGATCAAACGTACCCGCACCATAGTAGGTACCCATAATAAGTCATTGTGACACGAACCTCGTACATAACATGCATTGCAACAATTCCTTGATTCTTGCGCACATTAAAAAACCCCCACAAAAAATCAATTTTCATAAATAATATGAATTCCATACAATTAAGATATATATATCAAAAATAAAAATTGATATCATCCCAAAAACCATCACTATTTTGGTACAAAAATGTTCTTGCACACCTTGTGCTCCAATCCAACACAAATACAAAATAATAGAAACCTGGTCAAATCCATGGCATGCCTATAACTATTTTGACCTCCCCAGCCTGCTATGCGCATGAAAGATCAACTCTGTTCACATGGCATGAAGAATTACTACCTGAGGTCTAGCCTACTTTTTAAGATACACCAGATACAACCCACTAACCCCACAACTGGTTCCAAATTTCTCTAAAACGACCTTTGTGTGCAGCTAAAACCTAGCTATGAGCTCCTGGTACTACTCTTGGACTGAACATAGATCTGTGAGTATTCCCCAGTCCTTGGCTCCAAGGAATCCAAGAAGTATTCCAACCAAACCTCTATGTATTTGATCTAACCACATTCCGAGAACCCTTTTAATGGATGCTCACACTAAATCATTGCATGTCTTGCGTACACACATCAGAAGAAATAATATGAAGACCCATGCCACATTTATCTTCCTAAATCTCCAGATCAATTTCCTTACTGAGATTCCTCATATACCCACTCCCCTCTACCGAAAGAATCACTTCTAAATTCAATTTACACATCCACCAATCTTGAATTAGACCGGTGTGTCATCTTCCCATTGGCTATCATTTCTTAGTTGACCGCCTCTAAAAATTACTATAACCCGAAGATATTCACCTATAATTTTATGGCACACTGCAAGCCATACTCAAGTCGGAACACCCTAGAGAATCCATCTCCCACCTTAGTAGGTTGTAAAGTTCCTAACCGAGAATCCACTAAACTGATGCCTCGAGCCGATTAGTTAGATGACCTCAAGCGCACCTCCCCTTACGCTAGAGGTTTCTGACTAGAATCGATGTTCTAATGAGTCATGTGGGGATACTATAACCTATTTACAAGAGTAATCCAAAATATAACAAAATATAAATAGTGGTAACTATATGAATATACAATAAACATGCATAACCATTCATTTCCCAAATGGGATATAAACACTAATCAAATACAATAATGTTATGTCATACTAGTAGTACAACATGAAAGAAACTCAAAATCAAAAAAAAAGTCCAAACACTCCAAATGGGTCCTGACTCTAAGCATGGATCCATCCCCCTATACATTCCGATCACATGTCAACATCACAGAGTAGGGCCTATGTCCATGTCCTGACCTAAAACCAAGAGATATTTCCATGTACCCAACGGCAGGCTGAGCAGGGTGTGAGTACAAAACTAAGAAGGCCACTACCAATGGTGACTAAAAAATATCCATTCTAACGGATAGTGAATGAAATTAATAAATAAATGGTAAAAAACAAAGGAAATCCTGGGTTCCATTAGATATCCATCAATTTAATTTCTTATACCATCTTCAGTACATAAACCATTTTAATCACATGTTCCATGGGTTAGGCATAATTATCATATACACATGGGTTTGAGGCAATCAATCACAATTAATATGGGAGATAAATTAATTCCCTATCTCACTAGGGATCTACATATCACATTTCTGCATTATCCTTGCCTCGAAACCACTGTCTGGGTGGAATGCAACTATTAGGGGAATAGAGCCTACGTCCCCTTCCCTAACCCATGAATTTATGGGGTGGAGTTTAGAGCCTGAGTCTAACTTGACTCATGGGTGTAGAACATTAAGTTAATACCCAACTCGAACAAGATATGTTCACATGATTAATTGTCATCTCACCACAACTACCCCATAACACAATGTAACATAACCAATACAATTGATAATCACAATGCATAACAAATAACATGGGAATTAATACTATTCCATAACCTATTAACACATTTACCAATTACAAGTCAAATTCATTTAGAAAAATTCCCATTCTCATGTCTTAACCCATTACTTGTGCTAAACAATCCCCATAATTAACCGATATTCATCATTTACTATATGCTAACCCACATAGCCAATTAACCATCTCACAACCATTTACCCTTATGCAATTCAGTTTTGACTCTTATAATACAAAGCACAATCACTTTATCACAATCAACACATTAGGTTTTCCCCATGATTTCCCATGTATTAACTCATTCCATATTCATCAATTCCCTTATATAAAACTTGTCATGTTTTTAATTCACAATCCATTTCCAATTTATATGCTCAACATTTCATATGTTCTAGTCCTTTTTAGCATTTACACATAATTCATATAACATTGGACACAATCTCTTGTAACCCAATTATCCCACATTAATTCATGAAAAAAAAAACAATTATGTAATTACCCAAAAATCTAGGCACAAACATCGATATTCCATTTGTAACTAAATCATCTATTTTGGAATGTTCTACATGGGCTTCACATTATCACTTGACAACACTTCATTTAACCCTACTGTTTCCTAGGTCCGTAAATGCGGACGCAACCCATGGGTGGCCCTAAAAGGGTCAATTCATCCTCTGTGCATCCTATGGGGATCATGAGGTTGTATATTGGTCACTTATTCACAAATTTTTATCATACGCTTTAACAGAACCAACAACACAAAAAGGGCAAAACATGAACCCAAACTTCCATGCACAAATTAAAAATAAAACTATGGGATAATACATATAGACCATCTACCTCGAATCTAATGATGAAAACACACCCAATAGAAGACATAGATCTAGATTCAACCACCATTTTAGGACTCAACCTAAATATCTCCAAAAATGAATGGTTTTATGGATTTGGATAGAGAGAAGTAAGATTTACAATCCCTAAACCAAAAAGAGAAGAAAGAGTGGGGGTAATCCTACACTGATTTTCAAACAACAACTAATGGAACTCCAATGGACCCTTAAATGAAGGATATTAATCATTGGGAGATTTTGGAGGTCTTCGTTCGTCACTAGGATTGAGAGGGGACGAATAGAGGAAAATCCCGAGATAGGGTTTAAAAACCCAGAGTGGCTATTTTTTAAAAATTTCTAACTTTTTGGGGTCATATGGTTTACCCGCTCGGTTTTCCAAACCGTTCTAAAACCTAACGAAAGATACTGCACGAAAATCTCCCCCTCCATACATTTTCCTATGAATTACACATGGTTTCCTCAACCAAGAACCAACTATTTGTAAGATTTTGTCCATAGCAGCACAGTTACATGGGATTATCCATACAGTTTGAAAAAATCATGCACAAACCGTGAAACATGACCAAATATTCATTTTTCTTACTATTTTGCATTCTAAATCCATAGAACACCCATGAGTCTTCACATGAACATTGGTAAATAGTTATTTATCCAAAAAAATGGGTCCAACCCAAAAATTAAACAAAAATGTTCCTTAAAAAAATTTAGGACCTTATAACCTCCCCGCTTTATAATGGCTCGTCCTCGAGCCACCCTTCCAAGAATCACTACAATTTCATAACTATAGGCCATTACAATAAGTCTACATATACATTCCCATACTACATGTTTCTAGTTTCACAGTACAATTCCCACCAAACATAGATCAATAACACAGATTTTCTCTGCCTGCCTTCCACACGACAACCACAACATTTGGTGAAAACTCTTCAAGGATGAATTGACTTCAACCATTCCCTACAAGTAGAACATTGGAGTGGAAAAATTGAAGCATTTCCCAAATCACAACACTTGGAATGTTTACACACATAATCCTCTTATTATAGAGAAACCAACTTGAACCCCATCAGTCTTATCCTCCTAACACTCATGACCCAAATCACTTGGCGTCATTTCCTCTATTTTAAAAACTCCAACTGGGAAAAACCCGATACCACCCAGAGGAAAATGTATGATCCCTCCCACCACATTTTTTGACAATTCCATTCCACAAATACACATCCAAATTAAATCCAAAATCTCACACACTTCACTATACAAACCAATGCCAATACTCATTACTAGGGCCTACTCACTCGAATGCTGACTAGTCGAGTCCTTCCAAATCGAATCTCTGATTACTTCATCAAACAACCATTTATCTGGTATTTTCATTTGCAAACTTTTTGGTTACATGGTACATCCACTTTCAACGAAAGACCACCCGAACCTCAGCCCGAATATCACCTCACCTGGCATGTTCCAACCAACTGTGCTAGAAAATCTATAGGGAATTTCCATGCATTGGCATCCAGTCACACCTTTGAAATCATTCGTGTGGACATTCCCACGCTTTCCATTCATGGAATAAGATAATATTCCCTCAATCGGGTATAGAATCATCTAAAAATACACTTTCTGATACAACTTGTACAAAGGGGTGGGTCACTCTCACCACACCCATTCACATTTTAAATCTCAGATTGGAGCACACTCGAATAGCTTGTCCCAGAACATCCACCATCCACAGATGGCATGCTACCTCCTCCACAACTTCTCAAGGTTCTTACTAACTTGAATACTAACATTGTCATCCAAAACACCCATTGAGTATTCTCCTTGAATTATAGTATAATTACATCATCGTGAAATTACCTCCCTCTAGACCATCATTGGCCATATCCCTTGGCATGAAACCACATCACAGGACAATAGTTACCTAAACATAAAGATTTATTAAAATCACCAAATGAGACTTTACCCGAGTCTAATCCAAATCCTTATTGGGGTTATAGAACCTACCATATCGTTCCATAACCTATTGTGCTATCTAACCACGCCCTTCTAAGACTTCAACACTTACATCTCAAGATTCACATAGAACAATCCTACGCTTGATGATAACACATGGCTCATCATACACCACATACATGTCCCATATTTACACTCTAAGGGACATAACATACACCTTAAAAGTTCTTCATTGGAACCCTGTGCCACAATGTCGGCTAGATGTTCTCTTCTCCACATCTAGGAATGACTTGTCACTCCTCACCATAGTAGTGTTGTTTCCAAAGCGGGATTCCATCCATCGTATCTTACACATGATGACAAGCTGAACCCCAAAACATATACATGGATATCTTGGTTTACCCCAAAACTAGAAAAAGAACATCACCCAGTACCCATTCCTGGATCCTGTGAATGGAACCTTAACATTTTTCGATATCATGTCCATCCTAAGGTCCTCACCCGAAGCCATTTATGGTGTACATTTCATCATCAGCCATCAAACTTACCTCTCCCACGCCCATAAACTCTGTTATGTCACTCATCCAACCAAACACCTTCATGTATCTTGGTGTTATCTAGATCATCTCGATGTACCTAGAATGATATCAAGATATTGGGCATGCTCATCACTAGTTGAGGTACACTAAGAAGTTATCGAAGGACTCCTGTTTCGGTGCGGATGTGCGTCGGGTTACGCTGTTCCGCCAGGACGCGTTCGCGCGTGCACCCGTCAACCCGAGGGGATGGGCGCGCGGCTTGTGGTCCCGCAGTCCCGCTTTCCAAGGGCGGGCGGCATCCGTCCCTTATTCAGGGGCGTCTGCTCCTTGATCGAAACCGGGATGATGGGATGTCGGCTTCTCCTTCCTTGGACGTCTCCTCGGAACTTGTCGCCTAATCCGGGTCTCCCTCATAGACTTAAGAATGTTCGTGAATCTCGTTCCCGGCGCCATATCTTCATGGACACCGGTTAATTACGCTGCTTCCGCCCGGACGTTCCAAGGAGTCTGGGCGGGGCAGCAACCTGCAGTGAGAAGGCCGTGTGGCTCTGGGTGCTGGGGGCGTGTCGTAACACTGCGGCTCTGCACATCTGTCTTCCGTCCCTAATAGGGCTTCTCGAAGGCATGATGGCCTGAGGCATCCCGTACTAGGTGCGGGGAACTGTGTCACCTGAGGTTTTCCTCAGCTTCCCGTGTTTAACACGGGGTATGCCGCGAGTTTAACGTCCAGCGGGGACGGCATCGGACCGATCAACACGAAAAGTGGATCAGATGACAGAACCCCTTGCGGGGAACCTCCAACGCTGGGGCCAGCACATGGGCGGCTTCCCAAGTAACGTGGAGTGGAGTGAAGTGGCATGACCCCACCGGGATGTGGCGGCCCGGGTAAGGATCAGGATGGATGATGGAGTGAAGAGCTTGGACCCCAGAGGGGCTTCCTACGTACCGCGCGTTAACACGGATCAAAGTCAACGTAGTTCGGGCATACAGTTTAACGTCATGCTGGACGTCGGCAAGCCGACTCACGAAGAGGTCTAGGCCGCCGGGCGGAGGATTGAACCGAACCACCTCGCACAGAGGGGGATGGAACGGCCGGGTGGATCACAGTTTCACGTCATGCTGGACGATAAAAGGGGAAATGGAAAAGGGGGGCTGTGGGGAGGCACCGCGGAGATACACACGGGCAGTCTCCCACAGGGGCGGATTCATAGGTGAATCGACGCAAGCGTGAACCCTGGAGGGGTCCACTGATGGACGAACCGACGTAAATACGACCGGGACGACCAGGTGGTGGGCTTGAACCTCGGGGAGGCTTCCTACGTACCCTGTATAGAAGACAGGGATCAAAGTCCACGTAGTTCATTCTGTCAGGACTTACGCACTTGGGGCAGCCCGGTTGCGGAAAAACTCAGTTGGAAGGGACTTGGACCAAAAGCAGAAGACACCTCGATCCCAGTCATACCCTCTACTGGCTTCGGCCGTGGGGAGGCGCAATGGAGATACACATGTGCAGCCTCCCACGAGGAACTAGGGGTTTGTAATACCCCGCCCCCGTAGGGAAAAGCCACTCCCATTAAATCGTCCCAAAAGGGGGACAATCCCGACATCCCTGCAGAGACGAGCGGGTGGGGGCCACGTCCAAACCGGGGGAGACCCTGCGTGCGGAGCACGGGATCAGGTTGCGGACGGTTTAGCGTCTTGCCAGACGAAGTACAGTTTAACGTCATGTGTTGAGGACGAAGCGGACGGTTTAACGTCTTGCCGGACGAAGTACAGTTTAACGTCATGTGTTGAGGACGAAGCGGACGGTTTAACGTCTTGCCGGACGAAGTACAGTTTAACGTCATGTGTTGAGGACGAAGCACTTGGCAGTTTAACGTCTTGCAGCGCGGACGATGGAGGCTAGGCAGTTTAGCGTCGTACAGCTTGGACGTATGCTGAACAGTCTAACGTCTTGTAGCTCGGACGAGGTACAGTTTAACGTCGTGCAGGACGTAGAAGCTGCTGATAGGCCCGTGTCACTTCGCGCGAGCCTGGAGGGCCGCACGGGAAGACAACGCACGGTGCGGGCACCCGGGATGAGAATCATCGGGTGCCACACAGGCGGGTACCCTTAGAAGGTCAACGGGGACGACCCTGGCAGATTGCGCGCAAAAAGGAAGCTTTGCGCGCAATACTGCGGGCCGGCGCGCAATCGGGGCGGCTGGCGCGCAATTGGGCCAGCGCCTTGCGCGCGGATGCTTGAGATTGCTCACACCGGGCTTCGGATAGCGCGCGGGGGCAACGGCTCATTCTCTAATGAATGGCCACTTGAAAGAAGGGGGGGTGCGCGCAATCAGGCCGGATTGCGCGCACCCCGGGGGCAATTGCGCGCAAGCGGGTTCTTTTGCGCGCAAAGGCCTTAGGGTGAGTGTTTATTCAAATGAAATGAGCCAGCGGGGATTGCGCGCGAAGGCGGACCCCGAGGCTTTCTTGCGCGAAAGAAAGGAGGTTACCTGAAGTTCGTCATTGCGCGCGGAAGGGGTTGAATTGCGCGCACGGGAGACGTTTCGACTTCCAGCAACCTTTGAAACGTTGGGGGACGCCTTGTATTTATAGGCAACCCCGGGCGCAGAATCCAGGGTGCGAGCGCGAAATTCCCCCCGCGGGCGCGGAATCGGGCGCGGCGCGCAAGGGAGTCGCGCGGACCCGCGGCGCGCAAAATTGCGCGCCGGACCGGCGCATTGCGCGCATCCCGGGGGGTTTGCGCGCGGAACATCACCTTTGCGCGCGGGCCTCTGAAATTCCGCGCAAGGCCTCCGGGCCCTCCGAAACATTCTTCCGACTCCAAATATGACCTCGCTTTCCGCATCCGGAGCTTCGTTTGGGAACAACGGACTTTTCCGGCGTCTACAAAAGCCCCCCCTCGGAATCTGATCGGCGAGAGGTCGCAACGATCGGGTTCCGAGGGAGACGCCGGAATGCCGAAGTCCTGGGCGGCGCGGGACTTAGGCGCGCAAAAAGGGGCGCCGGTCGCGAAATTCGCCGCTGCGGTCGCCCAAAGCGCTTTCCGCGCAGCGCGGGCCCGGCCTCGCCTATAAATAGGGGCGCTGGGTCCCGCGTTCCGTACTCTGGCCTTCCGCGCGATAAGCTCCAAAGCTCTCGTGCGCGAAATTGCCTCTTCCGGTCGCGAAATTCGCCCGATCAGCGCGCAAAACCGTCCGGATTTCACCTGTTTTTGCGCGAAAACCCGGAACATTGCGCGACAGTCTTCCCAATTGTGCGCCGTCCACTTGGATTGCGCGCCGCCTCTCAAACTTTTCCACCAGCCTCGTCCGATCCCGCACGCTTCATCCCTTAACCCGCACGACTCCCGAATCTTCCGAGATGGCCACGCACAGAGGAAATGAAGGGGATGTCGCCACCCGCAGAGCCGAGATGGCGACGAACGAGGAGGTTTACGGAGCCAAGGAGATTGTTTCTAACAATCAATCCTTGTTCGACTTACTAACGCCGGCCCAGAAGACATATCCACTGTCGGACAACCTGCCGCTCTGGAACTTCGGCATCCTCGATGAGGTTCCGGTGCCAGGCTTCGAGGTTGATGCGCCGCGAACCTGGGTGACTCGGGAGGACGAGCTTCACCGCTATAACATCACCAACAATGGGCATCCTGCCAGGGAAACCAGGCACTTGGATGTCTACGTCCTGAACCCGAGGACGCGAACCATTGATGGGGGTGAGCCTACAGCGGAGAATTCTCCAGCCCTCTACTCGAGCACATACCGTCAGAGTGTCACTGACGACACCAAGGGCTGGCTGAAGGACTGGGACTTGCGATCTGGGGGCAACTTTACCAGTGAATGGGCCTGGGCGTTCTAGGTACGCCACACTTGCGATCACTTCGCAGAGGAGCTGCGGTACATCGGCCTGTTCGAGGCGGTGTGGACGTCGCAGTTCCACTTCTACCAGCAGTCTGAGCTCGGGCCGGAGCTGTTCACTCGCTGGTCCCCGGATACCAACACCTTCCATCTTCACCATGGGGAGGTCGGCATCGGTCTCTGGGACATCCACTGCATCGGAGGTATCCCGCTGGAGGGCTACCAGTACGATGAGTTCCTGCCACCGAAAAACATCTGGGAGGACAGGTCACGGACTCCCATTCTGACCTGGCATCTGCTTGACCTGGCTACGCAGCGGCTCGGGATCCAGGACTTCCAGAAGGACATAGCCTACAAGGATTGGTTTGGCCAGTTCCTGGAGCATGACCCGGCGGTCAAGATGCCAGGCAGGGGGAAGCGGTGCCCGACCGCAGCTCAGAGGAGCCGGAACGGGTCGTACTGGCGGGTCCTGGAGACGGGCGATTACCGCTCATGGGGGTACCGCGTCATCGAGGCCCGGGACCCGAACGTCCGGTACGCGGCGTTCCTGGCCGCCTTTCTGAGCGGGTGGCTCCTGCCAGTGCGGGATGCGAGGATGGGCGTCCGCCCGGCGACGCTGGCGATGGCGGGCGCCATGGCTGCCAATAAGAGGTACAACCTCGGGGTCCCAGTACTGGCGAGGCTATATGCCATTCTGGGACGCATCGCACGAGGGGGGTCGCCACGAAGGATCTGTGGGCCCTTTCAGTTCTTCCACGGCTGGGTGGCTGCTCACCTTGGTGGGTATACGTTCCCAAATGCCATCAGTCCTCCGGGCAACGGCCTGCGACCCTCCCTGCTGAACATTGCGGGGGTCGCTCCGATGACCCTCAGTGAGGAGGGCGTGAGGGTTCGGATTGGCAATCATGCCAATTTCAACTTCAGCCCGTTCCCCACTCCCGTCGGCCAGATGATCGACAACGGACAGGGCCCGCTGGAGAAGCATGAATACTTCCTGAACATGCGGGGCGGGGTGCTCGTGGCTCGGATCGACGGGAAAGTGATCTGCGAGCCTTACGTGCCGACTCGGTTCGCCAGGCAGTTCGGGTGCCTTCAACGGATGCCGAAGAGGGTATTCACTGCTGTCAGGGAGGAGACGAACCCTTGCGTCCTTCGCCAGATGTGGCTGATGTTCGTCGCCTTCGGCTCTGGCGACGTCATCACTCTCCCTCCTACCGGGATCGACGCAGGCTTGGCAACCGAGTATGCCGAACACTGGGCCATCGCGTACCCCGAGGGGCTCTTGCGGAAGCTAGTTCGGTGGCTCGAGGCTACCCGTGCGGAGACCGGGCGTCAAGGAAGGAGGCGAGGCGCCGACACACGGGGGAGAACGGAGGCGCGCCAAGCAGCGGGGCCGGCGCGAGCAGGGACTTCGGCGGCGGGCGCATCGCAGGCTGCCGCCACGACCTCGGCGCCCAGAGAGGGGGCGCATGCGTCGGTCGGGGAGCGGCCCGGGAAGCAGGTGAGGCGTCTGCTCGAACCCTCCCACGATGCGGTCTTCCCGGCGCTGTGGTCGGCCTGGATGACCCTGCGGCAGTCACTGGGGACCGACGTCATCTGGCGAAAGATACTCAGAGAAGGAATCTATCTGCCAGAGGTCGGGCGCCTCCAGATCACCGACAGGGTGGACTTCAACCGGCAATATGCATATCTGACGGCCATGGAAGAGTACGCGCGCCAACGTGGTCAGCGTGCGGAGCCATCCCTTCTGGTGAAGGTGATGCTCGGTCTCGAGCCCGCTCCAGAACAGATGCCGCCGGAAGAAGATGACAGTAACGACTCCGATGAGGAGGAGGAGACGGGGGAGGATGAAGGCTCCGAGGGAAGGTCCCATCGGGGGAGCCCACGGGAGAGCGGCGAGGTGGCCGGCTCTGACAACGTTGATGTCACTGAGCTCCTCGAGGTCCGCTTCTATCCCTACTCAACTTGCTTCATCCATTCTCTTATGCAGCTTCTAACCCGTTTCTCCATCCTTCTCAGGAGCACACGGACGTCGGTCAGGCGTCCTCAACAGGAGTAGGAGAGGCGCCAGCAGGACAAGGCGGGGGCCAGGCACCCATTATCGAATTGACAAGCGCTAAGGGGTCCCCTGCTGCAACTGTTCCTGCGGCGACCGGGGGTAGCGGAAGATGACGCTCCGAACTCCCGTAAGTATCCCTACTTTACTGCTGGTGCTTGCCATTGACGATCCGTGACTAACCATGGCATGCCCCGCGCAGTGATCTCAACATTGGAGGCTCGTCGGGTTGCCGAACCCGGGCCATCTACGAGTGGACCAGTGGTGGACATGCCGCCTGCTCCGGAACAGGCTTCCCAAACCGAGCCGGCCCCACCAACTGCTGATCAAGGGGCTGCGGACGTCGGCGGTGCTGCCACCGGAGAGAGGTTGGGGGCTGACGAGGGTGTCAGCGCCGCTGGGGAGAGAGAAGAAGGTTGCCTGGATGTTGGGGAACCTATCCCTCATGAGGACCTCCCAGGGGCGGACCCTGCAGCAGACCTGCTGGCTGCCTTCCCTACTTACCGGCCTACCGACCCCGAGGAGATGGATGACTCGGACGCGGAGGCGGTCGAGGATAGCCGGGTAACGCGACGCAGGGGGTGGAAGTGCATCCAGCGCTTCCTCAAGCGAGACCCATCGGAATGGCTGGGGCGCATGGGATCACTTCAGACCTGGCTGCGCTTCCTGTGTGCCGGGGGAGCCGATGCTCAACGCCTCCATCTGACGGTCCGTGATTTCATGGCCGAGAAGATGCGCGAGAGCCGCCGGCGTGCCGACGTCGCACAAAGTCGGGACATGTCGGAGAGCACGCAGGCGCTCATCGCGGCAGAGCAGGAAGTCCGGCGCCTCGAAGGGCAGGCGGCAGAGAAGGAGGCCTTCGTCGCAGCATGTACCGAGCTCGTGGAGCAACTATCGGCACAACTGATCGACGCTCAGGTACAGCTGACGGAGGCGGGCCAACAGATGGTCACACTCCAAGTCGAGCGGGAGCGTGCACAGGCCAGAATCGACGAACTGCGCGCTGCGACCGCCGACGAAGAGAGAGCACGCAGAGAGCGAGAAGCAGCTCTGGAGGCCACCAGCCAAAGGGTAGCGGCATTAGAAAGACTCATTCAGCACGCTAATCCCTAAGGGCTGTTTTTTGCCATTCCCAGAACATTTGCTTCCGCTACTTAATATTTTGATCCACTTGTATGAATCGCCATATTTATCTGCGTCTTTTGGTTTAACATGCTCAACCACAAATTGTTGTCTTGCGGGAGTGTTAACCAAGCATCAGGCATCCATAATTGGGCCTGGGTTTCTGGAGAAAAGAGGGAGGTCATTCCTAGGAAAGGAGACCTCAGACCTAACCAATGTATCATCCCCCCAACCTGTTCCAACACACGAGCGGGACAATGCTAGGGGCGTTGAGATTTTATCCGAACATAGGGAAATGGGAAAAGGTGAATCGTGTGTCCCGAATCCAGACATCCACAACGGTCGGCCTTCCAGGAAATGCCCAAGACGGTAGGCGGACAGTGGATCGACCATAACAACTGCAATAGACGGACCGAAAAAGGCCATCATTCATATTGCAGGAGGCGGCTCACATGTCATCATGAATACCGCTTTGGGGTTCCTTCAGACACAAGGGTGGAAAATCCAGATCAACAGGGCATGCGAAGCGTGGGGCGAAGTGACGATTTGTTCGGACAGAATCCAACGCTCTCAAAATTGCGCCACCGTGGGGGAAGCGTATTAGGCGGATGCACTAATCTGGCCGTGAGTCACCTCAATTCTCAGACAGCACCTCTCTGACGAGGAAACCGTCGCTTCCCATCCTTGCGATGGGGCATCCCGAGCTGAATCGGGGAGAATATCACAACTGCACCACTCTACCCGAAGTCAGGCCAGACGGCCGGCGACGAGGAGGGGCGGGACTTATCGATCCCTGAGGCTGGACCCGAGTCGAAATGCCCGGGCGTTCCTACGTACTCCATCAGGCTGGAGATCAAGCCACACGTAGTTCTGTGAGTGCAGTTTAACGTCATGCAGGACGTAGGACCCCATTTGGGGTAGATCTTAGTTTAGGGTCTTAGAGCTCGGACCATAAGGGCTGGATCTTAGTTTAAGGTCTTAGAGCTCGGACCATAAAGGTGGAGGATCTTAGTTTAAGGTCTTAGAGCTCGGACCATAGGGCTAGAGGATCTTAGTTTAAGGTCTTAGAGCTCGGACCATAAGGGCTAGATCTTAGTTTAAGGTCTTAGAGCTCGGACCAGAAGGACTCAAAGTACGCCGCATCTGGTCATATCCCCTGGATATGCGAAGATGCACTGAGGGATAGTGTCAATGAGTGTCGAGGTTTCGCCTGGTCAGAATGGGAGGTGGAAAATGTGAATCATGCGGCCATTCACTCAAGGACTGGGGGCACCGGCGTAACGATATGGGAGTACTGCCGACCGTGGCGGAAAAGCAGCATCAATATCGCACTAACCGTTGGTGGAATGAGGCAGCAAACGAGCATCGACCGCTCAATCGCAGGATTCATATCGATTTGCTGCCCGAGGCCATTGGGGGTACCGGCCCGAGTCGGTGGGAGAGCACTGAGGCATTGTGTCCGAACCGTTCACGGGGGCTCCACCCAGGGCGTAGACGATGGGTCCGAATGAAAGGGAGCACGAAGCCTGAAAAGTGGAGGAAACCTGACCAAGCGGATCCTGACCCTCCTGGCAATAAACCAGAGTACTCTTGACACCGGTGGACCACTGCAAGGGGTCGGGTTACACGCCTTGAGGGTGACCTGAAGGCGGCGGATTCCCCAGAGAAGGGGGAATCTCTAAGAGGTGGGGGGCTGGACCCGAAGTTTCAAACATCCGGGCGTTCCTACGTATCCCATAAGGATGGGAATCAAGCCGCACGTAGTTCTTGAAGCGCGGTGCAACACAATCGGGCACCAGCGCGGGGAAGAGTGCGGGTCTGACCCTCGCACACAAAAGGAGCGGCATTTGATATTTCTTGTTTGTCCTTTAAAGATGAATGGTTTTTCTTTGTGCGGTGACATGCCCGTGATTGAGAAATCTCTGGCGTCGCCACAACAATCAAGCCACGGAAGGCATTGATGAATGGCGTGGTTATTAACCAGCGCCCAACATGAGTGTCCCCTGAGGAGGACATCACGATGCAGTGCCGTTTTTCGTCGGGCGGCCAAGACGATCACAGTTTACGGTCGTGTGGTAGGACCAGACAACACAGTTTAAGGTCGTGTGGTTCGGACCATGGAGGAATCCGCTTATTGCGGTACGGCGGACACGGCGGAGGTGGGAGCATACCCAGCCCTGCGGTCACGCACGATTCCAGGAGAAGAGTCTTGGGATGGGGGCCTGCGTATGTCCATCACCCGAGGGGCAGAGATGCTAGCCTCCAGATATACTGGGCCCAGAACGCAATTGTTCGGGCGACTCCCTCCTCCTTATGGGGACGAGGGTCCAGCTACGCATGGCCCTTGGGGAGAACATCCGCATATATCCTTGGCGCTCAGATCATGGGAGCCTCGAACGTCATCATTACCCTGGTTGGTCTGCCTAACGTGTAGAGGCGTACCGGAGGTCAGTATGAAGAGAGTGTCAAGATTCCACTACAACGCACAAAGGCGGAGTGTGATGAGGACTGCGCAACCAATGTTCAGAGCCTGAGAGAGCTGACATGGCGATCAAGGACGTTGCTGACGCATTCGCAACACAACATCCGATCGCGTCAGCCTAAGACGGGGCAAGCAAACGAGCATCAACCGCTCAATCGCAGGATTCATATCGATTTGCGGCCCAAGACCCGCCGGTAAATCGACCCGGAGCGGTGGGAGAGCACTGAGGCATCGTACCCAAACCGCTAACGAGGATCCCTTTGAGTGAAGGCTCGAACAAGAGGAAGCGCGAGGCCTGACAAGCAACACAGGACTTGTCGGGATTGAATCTGACACTACGAGTCATAGACCGAAGCACCCGAAACATGTTAACAGATCTCCGGAAAGGGTCGGAGGACTCACCCTGAGAGCAACCGAAGGGGGGCAGATCCCCGTGATCAACCAAGAGACGGGGCTGGACCCGAGACACAAGCGTCCAGGCGGTCCTACGTATCCCATAAGGATGGGAATCAAGCCATACGTAGTTCTGGAAAGGCAGTTTAACGTCATGCAGGACGATGAGGGGTGTGAGGTAGTCCCACACACGGGGGAGGCGTACGGCGCGGCCAGTAGACCGACGTGAATGAGGACATAATTCCCCGCTCACGCGATACGCCTCGCACAAAAAGGAGGGGAACTGGGGCCAGAGGCCCAACGCGGGATAGGGATTCCCGGGAAATGGGGCTGGGCCTGAAACATGATGTCCAGGCGGTCCTACGTATCCCATAAGGATGGGAATCAAGCCATACGTAGTTCTTGAAGTGCAGTTTAACGTCATGCAGGACGATGAGGAAAAAAGAAGGGGGGAGCAGAAGGCATCCCCAAACGTGGGGGGGGGGGGCGTACAGCGTGATGAGCAAACCGACGTGAATGAGGGCATAGCCCCGCACTCACACCATACGCCGCACACCCGGGGGCAACTGGGCCAAGGGCCCGAGATGGGATGAAAATTCCCGAAGGATGGGGCTGGGCCTGAAACACGAGGGTTCAGGCGGTCCTACGTATCCCATAAGGATGGGAATCAAGCCGCACGTAGTTCTTGAGTGGCAGTTTTACGTCATGCAGGACGAATGCTGAACAGTTTAACGTCTTGTAGCTCGGACGTAGTGCAGTTTAGCGTCATGCAGGACGAAGCACTTGGCAGTTTAACGTCTTGCAGCGCGGACGAATGCTGAACAGTTTAACGTCTTGTAGCCTGGACGAATGCAGTTTAACATCGTGCAGGACGTGGTGACACTCAGGCAAAGTATTGCTTGAGGAACCTAGCGTTGGTGGGAGGAGTGACACGCTCACCATCCATAGTCGCTAGGGAATACGCGCCATTGGGATAGACCTTGTGGACAACAAAAGGTCCCTCCCACTTGGGCTCCAACTTGGGCGGCTTCCTGCCGGGGATCATCGGTGCTCTTAGGGCTAGCACTAGATCACCCTGCAGGAAGGAGCGGAGGCGAACCTTCTTATTGAAAGCTCGAGCCATCCTGCTTTGATGCCTCTCCAAGTTGTGCAAAGCGCGAAGTCTATTCTCATCCAGTGCTTCCAACTCGACTAGACGGGCTTCAGCAACTCTGTCCGGCGCTTGCTGGTCGTAGACCGCAGTGCGCAAGGACGGTAACTGGATCTCGATGGGCAGGACGGCCTCAGCTCCATACACCAGGGAATAAGGGGTCATCTGGGTGGAATTGCGAGTCGTCGTCCGATAAGCCCAGAGGGCGTTGGGGAGCTTGTCCGGCCAACTCTTCTTGTTCTGACCAACCATCTTTTGCAGAATGTTAGAGAGGGTTTTGTTAAACGCCTCGATCTGTCCATTCGCCTGCGCATGATAGCGAGATGTATGGTTCGAGCGGATGTTATACTTGGCGTACAACTTCTTCAACTCGGCTGCTCGGAAATTGGTTCCGTTATCCGTGAGGATAGCGTGAGGCACTCCAAATCGATAGATGATGTTGGAGGTCACGAAGTCAGCGATCGAACAGGATTTGACCTCTCTGAGCGGAATCGCTTCTGCCCATTTGGAGAAGAAGTCCGTGGCGGTCAGAATGAACCGGCACTGGCGAGCTGTCGCCGGCGGGTAAGGTCCCACGACGTCCAGTCCCCAGACTGCAAAGGGCCAGGAATACCTTGTGGTATGGAGAGGCTCCGGCGGCCGATGCACAAAGTTCGCATGAACCTGGCACGCATGGCACCTCCTGGCGTACTCGATGCAGTCATGGATCATAGAGGGCCAGAAGTATCCCAACCTCCGAATCTGGTGGGACAGCTTCGGCCCAGTCTGGTGGGCGCCGCATGAACCAGCATGAACCTCTTGCATGACTCGTGGGATCTCAACTCCCTGAAGGCAACGGAGGAGAACACCATCAAACCCGCGTTTGTAGAGGATCTGTTCCAGACCGGGACTGCTCTGGAGGACAAACTGCGATGCGCGGCGTCGAACTCGCTCGCGCTCGGCCCGATCTGACGGAAGAATGCCATGTTGGAGGTACTCAACCAAAGGCGTCCTCCAATCAGGGGCTGATCCGACTGCTATATCTGGGGTACTCGGGGCTCCGGGCATAGGGGCAACCGTGGTGAGATTACTTACCAACGGGCCGCGATCTTCTTCCGGGATAACGGGAGCGATGAGCCTGCGGCGCGTCACGCGGACGATCAGGTTGTCCTGTTCAGGTTCCGCAAGTGACGCAGCCAGGCTGACCAAAGCATCTGCTCGACCGTTCTGCGACCGGGGAATATGGACAATTTCTGGCCGAGAAGGGAACCGGGCCATCAGAAGGAGGGTGCACTCCAACAATGGCACAAGTTCCGGCTTCCTGACAACATAGTCGCCATGGATCTGCTTAACGACCAGCTCGGAGTCCCCTTTCACGCACAGACGGGGCACGTCGATCTCGAGAGCTAACTCGAGGCCGGTGATGAGGGCATGGTATTCCGCCTCATTGTTGGTACAGCCCTCTGACAACAGGAAAGAGTATGGCAGCACGGCTCGCTCCGGGGTAATGAAGACGATGCCCAAGCCCACTCTATTGAGCTTAGGATTATCGAGTCTTCTACCGGTGGGGCTCCGGGAGGCACCGTCAAAGTGCATCTGCCAGCATGGATCGGCTCGATCAACCGAGAGAATGGTCTCATCAGGAAAGCCTAGATCCAGCGGCTGATCCGCGGAGGTCGGGTGAGCGGCCAGAAAGTCTGCCAACGCTTTCCCTTTGATGGCCTTCTGAGACACATACCTGATGTCGAACTGCTGGAGAATCACAGCCCACCGCGCTAGACGGCCAATCAACATAGGTCGGCTCAGGATATATTTCAATGGGTCTACCCGAGAAACCAACTGTACCTCATGGTGCTGCAAGTAGTGCCGTAATTTCTGTACGACAAATACGAGCGCCAGACAGCTCTTCTCGATGGGGGAATACCTAACCTCCGCATCGAGGAGCATGCGACTGAGGTAATAGAGGCTATTCTCTGTTCCCTCGTTGTTCTTCTGGGCGAGAAGGGCACCCAGGGACCGTTCCAGGGCGGTCACATAAAGGACCAGCGGCTTTCCGGATACGGGCGGCATCAGGACCGGAGGTTGAAGCAGGTACTGCTTGATTTCCTCGAAAGCGGTCTGACACTCTTTATCCCATACATAGGTGGCACCCTTCTTCATGAGCCGAGAAAAGGGCTTACACTTGCCGGCCAGATTCGCGATGAATCGGCGTATATAGGCTAAGTGGCCTTGGAACCCTTGCAGTTCCCGGACGGTACCCGGGGGTGGCATCTGGCTAATCGCCCTGATTTTCTCTGGGTCAATCTCAATACCCCGGTATCTTACCACAAATCCAAGGAACTTTCCGGAGGTGACCCCAAAGGCACACTTCAACGGGTTCATCTTCAGGCAGCGAGACCGGAGGAAGCTGAACACTTTCTCAAGATCTTTGAGATGGTCCTGACGCTGGCGCGATTTGACAACCAAGTCGTCGACGTAGCATTCCACCAGCATGCCGAGGATTGGCTTGAATATGCGGTGCATCGCCCGTTGATAGGTGGCACCTGCATTCTTCAGGCCGAAGGGCATGACCCGGTAGCAAAAGGTACCTTGGGGGGCCCTGAAGGCAGTGAACTCCTCATCCTCAGGGGCCATCCGAATTTGGTTGTATCCGGAGTATCCATCCATGAAGGAGAGGGCTTGGAACCCTGTTGTGGCATCAATCAACAGCTCTGTCACTGGAAGGGGAAAATCATCCTTCGGACAGTGGCGGTTGAGATCGCGGAAGTCGATGCAGACTCTAATCTGCCCGTTCTTCTTCCTGACCGGCACAATGTTGGCCAGCCATTTGGGGTACTGAACTTCCCTCACGAAGTTGGCTTTGATAAGCTTGTCAACTTCGGCCTCAACCATGGCACCATGGGATGGGTGCATCTTCCTGGGAGGCTGCTTGAACCCGCGATGGTTCGCCGGGAGACCTAGGCGGTGGACGGCTACCTGAGGATCTAGCCCCGGCATCTCGTCATAGCCCCAAGCGAACACATCACGGTGCTGCCTGAGAAAGTCCACGTACTGTTGCCGCTCCTCAGAGGGCATGGCGGCACTGACCAATGTGGGTCTTGGATCTGCCTCGGTTCCAAGGTTCACCTGTATTAACTCATCGACCGTGGCGGGGACGCCCTCCTCAAAGGCTGGGGGTGCATCTTCCACGTCCTCTCCACTCGGGGAGGGATCGTCCACGGGAGAGACTGCGTTGGCAACTGCATTGGGGCTACCAGGTCCTGCTGGGCCACTGGTGCTGGCACGGGCGGTTGCGGCCATCTCATCAGGAGACTCGCGGACCGTCGAGACCATGGCCACGTCCAACCGGTGAATTGGGAGGACGTAAGCGTCATCCAGACTTGCCCAGGGATCGCTTGCAACAGCGACAGGCTCAACCTCACCTGCCAGGATCTGCTTATCCTTGCTCTTGTAATAGTCCGCGTCCAGATAACGGGCTTCACATGAGGCAAAAGGAGAGGCATCTCCTTGAAGCACGCCTACTCGACCATTAAGGGAGTATTTGAGGCATTGGTGGTATGATGAGGGAACCGCCGCATGAAGGTGGAGCCATGGCCTGCCCATCAATGCGTTATACGCAGTGTCCTGAGAGACTACCATGAATTCGGTGTTGGCAACCAAGTCACCGAACTGGGTCTTCAAACGTATCTTGCCGACCGGGGTTTGCTCGGTGCGGTCGTACCCCTGGATCCTGAGGTCGGAGGGAATCAAGTCATCCTCAGACAACCCCAATCTCCGGAGCGTCCGAGTTGGAATCAGATTAATCCTGGACCCCGTGTCGACAAGACAACGCCGGACTTCAAGGCCATTGAACTGGCCAGTGACATACAGCGGACGGATGTGTCCCTGTATAGGAGGGTCCTCATCCTTACCAGAGAACGAGATAACTGCCTGACATTCGGCGTCCTCGATCGTTTCGGCGTGGAAGGCCTCTGCAGCCGCAACCTCTGTCTCGAACTGGAGGGGGCTCTTCAGGGCTTCAGCGAGTGCCTCGCGCATCTCAGATGACATGCGCAGAGCCTCAAGGATGGAGAGCCTTGCTGGGATGTCGGCCAAGTGCTTCAGGACATCATACTTTTTGGCCAAGCGCGAGCCCCTGGTTGCAGGAGGTTGCTCTTCGGTTGGTGGCATGACGGGCCTTACCGGTTGGATCGGCGGCCGACTGGTACTTGGCGCATCTCGCTGTTCACTGGTCGCAGTCCGGGAAATGGTCACCGTACTGGAGTCAGGAGGCCGGGATGGACTTGTGGCAGGGCGGAGCTGGTCGCGACGCGGCTGAGGCGGTTCTGCCCGGTCCCATACCACAAACAGTGGCGGAGGCGAATCCGTCATCCCCGGATGGGGAGCCTGCGCACGTTGAGCTCGATCTTGAGCCTGCCGCCTAGTCTCAGTGGCGTGCACGGCCTGGCCGGAGGTACCGACGGCTGTGCCCCGGCGACTCCTGCTGCTGCGGTTCATCCGACGGTGGCGACGACCGGGGACACTAGGGAGGTCCACCTGGTGTTCTTCAACGTCGGGAACCGAAAAGGGATTTACCAGCTCGACGGTGTTAACCGAAGCGTACCCAATACCGTCATCGGACGAATCATCCATCACCGGGCGGATCCGAGGAGGGACCCCCATCTCCGGGGGCATGAAATCGCCGAGAGTACGGGATAGTGGCGGAACTGGCGGGGCGCGCTCTTCCTTCTTGCGCTGCCGCCGTTTGCTCCTCTTGGAGGAGGCAGGCTGGGACGACGATGCCGAAGCAGCACCCGCAGGTTCTGGGGGCTCAGGCTGATTCAAGCGCGCACGGATGATTCCATGGGCGCGAATGGTCGTCTTGCGGGCCATCCAGTTATTGTACTTCTGGGACCCGCGGTCGGAGACCAGCTGCCATTCGTCCTCGTTGCCACTATCGTCATCTGATCCCACGAACACGCCCGCTACCTGTGCTGGAGCTGGGCCCAACCTGATTACATTGTTGTTAATCTGGTCTTGGAGCCAGTCCTTAAACACATAGCACCGCTGGATGGTGTGCCCCAGGGCCCGATGGTAGGGGCAGTAGCGGGGGTTATCCGTGAGATGTGCCTCCTCTGGCCTCCAGCACTCAGGCAATCGCACAATCCTCTGCTCCAGGGCGCTCCGGAAATAACCGGGGACCTGATCCTCATGGAATGAGTACGTCAGGTGTCGCGGGCCCCTGGGAGCGCGGTCTTGACGAGGGGATGGAGGGGCCTGCCGAGGAGGTGGACCCTGATTATCTCGCCTGGGTTGTGGCGGTACATTACGCGGAGGGGCCGGCCGGTTCTGAGGCTGCCGTTGCTGGGCCGGGAACTGAGCCCGTGGAGGCGGATTCCTGTGAGGCTGTGGAGCTGGCCTCACCGGCAGCAGCTCCAACGGCCTGGGAGCCTCTATCTGGGCCACAGCAGTGGGCTCAGCCCTGCTGACTCTCCTTGCAGGAATCATAGGAGGCAGCGGGTGTGCCTGGCTGGCCTGTTGCAGGGCTTCCTCAAGACGTTGAGCTTTGTCTGAGAAGTCCCTGAACCCTCCGGGGTAATTCTGAGTAATCAGGGAAGGGACCAGCTCGGTCTTGACGTTCCCGACGCACATTGTCAGCAACTGCTCCTGAGTCAATGGCATGTCAAGGGAATACGTGAGACCCTTCCATCGGGCGACGAAGTCCGCGACTCGCTCATCAGGCCTCTGCTTGCACTTGAAGAGGTCTGCGATACTCGTCTTCCGGGTCGTGGAACTGAACTGGTAGAGGAATTGTCTACGAAGGTCCTCCCAGCTAGTTATCGACCCGACGGGAAGCTGGCTGTACCAGACAAATGCTGGCCCTTCCAGTGTCTGGACAAAGCAGCGAAGCTTAGCGGCCTCTTGCTGCGCCGGAGTCCCCAACATAGGCCCGCACCTCGAGTTGAAATGGGCCAAATGCTGTGGCGGATCTCCGGTCCCGTTGAAGGGGGCGAAAGTGGGATTCCCGAATCCCGGAGGCGCCGGCATGTCATCCACCCATGCTGGGTATGGCTTGCCGTCCGGTGGGATCGCCACCTGCCGAGTCTCCAAGGCTTCCAAGCGGGCAATGAGTGCCGCCATCGGATCGTCCGGACATGGGTTCCAGTCCTGGCGAGGATCTCTAACCACGAGCGCATTGCATGGCCCTTCAATCGGGTCGTCGACCGGATCTTCGAACTCGGCAGCTCGTGGGATGGCTGGCGGAGCGGCCCTTGGGGCAGCGGGAGGAATCCAAGCGGGATCTCTCGGGTAGTCACGCCGCTCGGGAGGGTGTGGCGAAACATACCGCGCCCTCTTGCCGTAGGCAATGGCCTCTCTCCTGTCGGCGAACACGGCGTAATCACGGTTGCCCGGGAGAGTCTCATCGAGGGGTGGTTTTTCCGGTCCCTGCTGTCCTGGCCTGGGATCACCGTAGTCAGGCCGCCGTTCTGCAGCGCGCTCGGCGAGGAGCTGGTCAACCAGTCTCTTCTGTTCGGCGAGCTGCTGACGTAGCGTAGCCTTCTCGGGATCCTCCTCTGCCCTCCGCATGGAGGCAGATGGGTCGGCGGGCCTTATAGCCTTGCTGTGCTCTTTTCCTTTGCTGACGTTTCGGCTCAACGTCAGTGCTTCAGTGGGCGCGGGGAGCCCTAGGAGGTTTCTCTGATGACGAGTAACTCTCACTGATGGATCTGACGACGGCTTGTCTTCGGGGGGGAAGCCCCCGTCGAGAAGTTCCAAGTCGTTCCCCTCTCCCGACAGGTCAGCCATGTTGACCGTTCCTGTCCCTGGGGATATACCCTCAGGGCCACCCAGCGAATCGGGCTGTCGGCGGATCACACTGAAGCGTAGGGCAGCATACTGCCCCCATCCACGGATATACACGTGGGGAGTGGCTTCCTCGATAACTTTGCGGAGTACTTGAAAACACTCAACGCATCGTTGTTGGAGGGCCTCGTGGTGCCCAAATGACCCGGGGTGCCGAACCGCGGGGAGCATGGCCAGGTCAATTTGACGGCACTGCTCACCAATATCCTCCAGGTGTAGTTGACTCCCGGGGTATGGCATTTGTAGGCAGTGAAGACGGGAGTGAGTCTCCCGGAGAGTTCGGCGGAAGCACTCGAACTCATCCGGGGTGAGCGATTCGGGTGCATCAAAGCCCGGTCCTGCGACTGGCCAAAACTTCTCAGGGAAGTGGCCCTCTGCAAGGACGGTCCAGAAGCTCCACGACTCAAACTCGGGACCCAGATCTCCTTGGTCCTCTTCCATGGCTGGGAACGGGCGGGGAACTAGTAGTGGTGCCGAGGCGGGCCGTCGGGCCGACGGGCTGGCCGGCGGCGAATACGGCGAGCAGGCCGATTGGCCTCCATATCCCGGGCCTCCCCCTGAGGGTGGCGGTGCCCCAGCTACCACATCACGATAGGACGGGCCGGCGAGCGAACATCCTGCCGTAGCATCGGTGCTCGCCGAGGGTGCACCAGATCGTGGTTCGACCGTCGGTCCCCAGAAAAAGTCTCCGGCTTCTCTGATCGAGACGGAAGGCACTTCCGGAGGGGCCGGTACCAACCGCAAGCTTGATCCTTGGGGGTCTACCAGGCCCTCGTTACTCCGGATATACCTTCGGAGAGAAGCGGGGATCACATCGATCTCGCTCTCGGGGAGCACGAGGCTGACGTGCCGCATTCCTACCCCTGCCCTTGACTGGCGGGATTGGGGAAGGGGCTCTGTCGCCGAATCGTACTCCGCCTCTGAATCAGAGAAGCAAACCGGTCGGATCTCTGTCCGGAATTCCGTAACATTCTTCCCTCGGCGTCGACGCCTTGCCTTCCTGCCCCTGGGTGGTTCTTCGGGGCAGGGCTGATCTCTGTCCTGGCGTCCTCCGGCCGCACTGGTGCTGGGGCCAAGAGGACTGGGAACCAAGGTGCGAGGGGCACCGGGACAGATATCAAAGGGGACGCGGGGAGAGATGATTCCGGGCAGGCCTCCGGGCCAGGATCGGAAGGTGGGATGACCCACGCCTCCTGGATCGGCCACACAGAGTAGATCCTGCCGGTGAATAGCGCTACCGCGAGGTGGTCCGCGGTGGCTACTGTCAGTGCCAGCAACCGGGAGAGTCAACCCAACCTGCCTTTGGGGCGGTCGGGGCCTCGATCCGGGTCGGGCATAGGAGTTCCCCCGCTCAGGATGCACAGAGGCCTGGCGACTGGAGCCAGCAGTGGCTTGGGCCAATGCGGCCGCTGTTGCTAGAGCCCCAAGGTGGGCATCCTCTTCCGCTCGTGCCCGACGTTGGCGTCGGGACAGACGAGTCGGAATGAGCGTTGCGGGCAGGTGGAGAGCCTGTTCCTCGACTTGAGGGGCCTGGCGGCGATGTCGCCGTGGCCTGGCGGGAGCCCTTATCGTGGATCCCTGGAGCGGACCTCGGATAGGGTGATCCTGGGCATCTCCCACCTCATCCGCATAAGGAAGGGAACTGTCAGAGCGCTCCGGGGATAAACTCCCGAAGCGATTGGACGTTGAGGTAGGCAGCGGTGCCTCCCTGCGCGGCCCTCGGGGGCGGCGGTGGTGGCGAGGCGCAGCCTCCTCAAGGTCCAGGCGAGCCATTTCCCTAGTGGGGATGACTCCCTCTTCCTCGTATCTCCGCACCAGGGTGTTGATCACCCTTCTCTGGATGACCTCCGAGGGGGAGAGAGGGCGTGGTCGTCCCGCAATTGCGGCTGCTGGGACGGCTGCGGAACGGGCGGGACCGCGCGGAGCAGCCGCGTCGGTGTTTCCCCTGTCCCTGTGCCAGTGGGCGGGTGGCGTTCGGGCACTGGATCGGGCGACCTGATTTCTGAAAGCAGGGAGAATGACCCATTAACACTGACAGGAAAAAGGAATCGACAACCAACCATTAGCGCCACGACGCCTTCCGTGGGGGGAACCCAGGCCCTCGACGTTGCGAGACGGAGTGCCCGATTTCACTTCCCCAGCCCCTGGCGGGTAAGACTGAATGCTTGGCCGGGCAACATGCCGGTCTTCCAACACCTCTGAAAGCCATCGGTCTTCGTATCGAGGAGAAGAGATTCACGTCGGGTTCACCATTTTTCTGTTTCGGTGCGGATGTGCGTCGGGTTACGCTGTTCCGCCAGGACGCGTTCGCGCGTGCACCCGTCAACCCGAGGGGATGGGCGCGCGGCTTGTGGTCCCGCAGTCCCGCTTTCCAAGGGCGGGCGGCATCCGTCCCTTATTCAGGGGCGTCTGCTCCTTGATCGAAACCGGGATGATGGGATGTCGGCTTCTCCTTCCTTGGACGTCTCCTCGGAACTTGTCGCCTAATCCGGGTCTCCCTCATAGACTTAAGAATGTTCGTGAATCTCGTTCCCGGCGCCATATCTTCATGGACACCGGTTAATTACGCTGCTTCCGCCCGGACGTTCCAAGGAGTCTGGGCGGGGCAGCAACCTGCAGTGAGAAGGCCGGGTGGCTCTGGGTGCTGGGGGCGTGTCGTAACACTGCGGCTCTGCACATCTGTCTTCCGTCCCTAATAGGGCTTCTCGAAGGCATGATGGCCTGAGGCATCCCGTACTAGGTGCGGGGAACTGTGTCACCTGAGGTTTTCCTCAGCTTCCCGTGTTTAACACGGGGTATGCCGCGAGTTTAACGTCCAGCGGGGACGGCATCGGACCGATCAACACGAAAAGTGGATCAGATGACAGAACCCCTTGCGGGGAACCTCCAACGCTGGGGCCAGCACATGGGCGGCTTCCCAAGTAACGTGGAGTGGAGTGAAGTGGCATGACCCCATCGGGATGTGGCGGCCCGGGTAAGGATCAGGATGGATGATGGAGTGAAGAGCTTGGACCCCAGAGGGGCTTCCTACGTACCGCGCGTTAACACGGATCAAAGTCAACGTAGTTCGGGCATACAGTTTAACGTCATGCTGGACGTTGGCAAGCCGACTCACGAAGAGGTCTAGGCCGCCGGGCGGAGGATTGAACCGAACCACCTCGCACAGAGGGGGATGGAACGGCCGGGTGGATCACAGTTTCACGTCATGCTGGACGATAAAAGGGGAAATGGAAAAGGGGGGCTGTGGGGAGGCACCGCGGAGATACACACGGGCAGTCTCCCACAGGGGCGGATTCATAGGTGAATCGACGCAAGCGTGAACCCTGGAGGGGTCCACTGATGGACGAACCGACGTAAATACGACCGGGACGACCAGGTGGTGGGCTTGAACCTCGGGGAGGCTTCCTACGTACCCTGTATAGAAGACAGGGATCAAAGTCCACGTAGTTCATTCTGTCAGGACTTACGCACTTGGGGCAGCCCGGTTGCGGCAAAACTCAGTTGGAAGGGACTTGGACCAAAAGCAGAAGACACCTCGATCCCAGTCATACCCTCTACTGGCTTCGGCCGTGGGGAGGCGCAATGGAGATACACATGTGCAGCCTCCCACGAGGAACTAGGGGTTTGTAATACCCCGCCCCCGTAGGGAAAAGCCACTCCCATTAAATCGTCCCAAAAGGGGGACAATCCCGACATCCCTGCAGAGACGAGCGGGTGGGGGCCACGTCCAAACCGGGGGAGACCCTGCGTGCGGAGCACGGGATCAGGTTGCGGACGGTTTAGCGTCTTGCCAGACGAAGTACAGTTTAACGTCATGTGTTGAGGACGAAGCGGACGGTTTAACGTCTTGCCGGACGAAGTACAGTTTAACGTCATGTGTTGAGGACGAAGCGGACGGTTTAACGTCTTGCCGGACGAAGTACAGTTTAACGTCATGTGTTGAGGACGAAGCACTTGGCAGTTTAACATCTTGCAGCGCGGACGATGGAGGCTAGGCAGTTTAGCGTCGTACAGCTTGGACGTATGCTGAACAGTTTAACGTCTTGTAGCTCGGACGAGGTACAGTTTAACGTCGTGCAGGACGTAGAAGCTGCTGATAGGCCCGTGTCACTTCGCGCGAGCCTGGAGGGCCGCACGGGAAGACAACGCACGGTGCGGGCACCCGGGATGAGAATCATCGGGTGCCACACAGGCGGGTACCCTTAGAAGGTCAACGGGGACGACCCTGGCAGATTGCGCGCAAAAAGGAAGCTTTGCGCGCAATACTGCGGGCCGGCGCGCAATCGGGGCGGCTGGCGCGCAATTGGGCCAGCGCCTTGCGCGCGGATGCTTGAGATTGCTCACACCGGGCTACGGATAGCGCGCGGGGGCAACGGCTCATTCTCTAATGAATGGCCACTTGAAAGAAGGGGGGGTGCGCGCAATCAGGCCGGATTGCGCGCACCCCGGGGGCAATTGCGCGCAAGCGGGTTCTTTTGCGCGCAAAGGCCTTAGGGTGAGTGTTTATTCAAATGAAAGGAGTCAGCGGGGATTGCGCGCGAAGGCGGACCCCGAGGCTTTCTTGCGCGAAAGAAAGGAGGTTACCTGAAGTTCGTCATTGCGCGCGGAAGGGGTTGAATTGCGCGCACGGGAGATGTTTCGACTTCCAGCAACCTTTGAAACGTTGGGGGTCGCCTTGTATTTATAGGCAACCCCGGGCGCGGAATCCAGGGTGCGAGCGCGAAATTCCCCCCGCGGGCGCGGAATCGGGCGCGGCGCGCAAGGGAGTCGCGCGGACCCGCGGCGCGCAAAATTGCGCGCCGGACCGGCGCATTGCGCGCATCCCGGGGGGTTTGCACGCGGAACATCACCTTTGCGCGCGGGCCTCTGAAATTCCGCGCAAGGCCTCCGGGCCCTCCGAAACATTCTTCCGACTCCAAATATGACCTCGCTTTCCGCATCCGGAGCTTCGTTTGGGAACAACGGACTTTTCCGGCGTCTACAACTCCACCACCATCTTATATATTTTTGATGTTGAACTACATGACACCATGACCTGGAAAGGATCAAAATATACCCTACAGAACACATCTCCTCAACACTTTACCTTTATCACATATGAGTGATTTCCAAACCAGTCTAACCATCACTCTTTGAATTACTCACCAACCAACCATGAACCAACGATTCATGGGGCACTACTTCCACCACACCACTCGAGTTCTTCATATGTGTCCCAACCAGCTAAAAAATGAATCACAATAGTCTATCACACTAATAAAACCAATTGTCTCTCACAAACCAACCTTTACCCGTGTATTTCCCATTGCCCACTTACATACCAGACCATGTATGTTGGTTATTCAGTATCATCATCCTTGTGGTGGCCTCTCCATATTACCCAACAACCAAAAACATTCATACAACACGTTCATGCATATGACCACTCTCACCTAGAGTGTCACCATCGAGTGAAAGAAAATAACCACACTTCAGCCATCCTTGTCTCTTTCACTCAAAAATGAATTCGAGCCCTCCATTAATAATCATCCAACATGATATTCATGCATTTATATGATACAACTGTTCGAAACAACCTTACCTCATATCACAAACACTAGGGAAAACTTATTATTTTACTAGGAATAGTTATACCATTTACTAAATCGTGGCGGTAATTAGTATGCATTGACACCTCCTTTAAAGCTTTTCCCATGCTTCATATTCCATTGTACCAGCACTGCTGTCCTTACATCCCCTGAGGCCACCCTTGAATTTTTGAAACTGTCACCACATAACAACAACTCCAGTAGAAACACAGACCATCAACCATCTCACATGGCCCCCATGGATAAACATGCACCATGAAATACTTTGATTCCCATTATCAAAGTCTAAAACATCTACTTGTGCAACAAACACCCAAAAACACTAGAACCCTGTATAACATCTCTCATAGGTCACCATTAAGGATGAATGATACCAACTTCCTAGAATGGAGTATGAACTAGAAAAATCCATTGGTTACCTCTCCAAAACAGACATATCATGACACTAAAAAGGCAATACTTGGGAATGGTACTCTCACTCCTATTCTGATGCACACGTTTGGATAGCACACCAAACAACAATTTACCCTACGTTCCACACCAAATGTGTACACATTCAAATGCACTATGATCCAAACATCCCCTATGGGATTCCAATCGCAACTTTCAAGGTCTTTACTAACAATGTCACTATGAACCAGACACCATCCTTAAGGTCCAAGATGCACTCTAAACGGTTACAAACCATGATAGTTTCCACACTCACATTACCGAACAACTCCTCACAACCCAACATCCATAAACCCACTAAGGGTTATCTAACCACAACACCTTGGACTTATTATAACCAAAGAGGCCACACAATCCAAGTACAAATTCTCAAACTAGGGAACCCTCATGCCCCAAACAACACATAGAAGGGTCGAACTGAAAACACAAAGATGCCCACCATTTATCTCAATCATTCTCATTTTTAAACATACCATTCACCTCATGATTTGAAGAATGACCAACATGGTTTAACCATATATGGAAAATATCTACTCTATTAACCATAGAAACCCCATTATTTAAACTCTATCCCAATATTTATCTTCACACGTAGAACACTAACCTCTGTCGTACCTATTACAGGTCCTTGTGAACGTAGGGTAACCAATTTATTTAAGCCTAGGTCTATCATCAACACCTCTTTAAAACAATTATTCTTTTACAGCATGATCCCTTCCTCTTAAGAACATTTCAAATTTAAAAACATTTTATAATCATAATTTTAACTCGTTTAGAACTTTCACTAGGAAAATTTAGTAACAATTTTACCATCATTATACAGTCCTTTTTCTCTTAGAAACCAATCAACCTTATTATTTATCCCAACAAATAAATTTAACCCATTCATAAAATTTATTTATACATGATATTACATAACTATTCATTTGAATTAATTTCATTCACTCACTTACTTTACCATTATCAAGAATAATTTTCTTCAGATTTATCATGGATGTAAAATGCATTTTGTCCTCTAGGCCTCGCAAACCCATCCCGTGTGTGTGCCTGCAATGATGTATGCCACCTACATCCTTAGGTCCCTAAAATGATGCATGGATGCACAATCTCATGTCATTCTTTCCATGAGAAATATATCATAAACTAGTCAAATCATCTAACATGTGCCTCACCCAATAGTAAAATATCATGAAACTGTAACAACACATATCAAGAACAATTATTTCCACCAAGGGTGACTTGGGTTTTCCCTCGTACATGGGTTAGCTACTCCCAAGAATGAGCTCAATACCAAGGCCCAATACATCCTAATATTCATTCTACCTTACCCAAATAGTAATAAAGAGAAAATAACCTCCCTCTGATACCAATTTGTAATATCCCTGACCTAGATTCCAGTAAACTAGTTCCTTGATCTGAGTCGTCACATGACCTCAAGCGCGACTCCCCATACCCCATAGGGTTCCAAATAGTGGAAAGGGTCAAATGACTCACCTGGGGAGTCAATACCCTCTTTAATAGAGTAATCCAAAGTAGATCACAATATAAATAGTGAAAACAATATGAACAACCAATAAACATCCATAATCAAATGTTTTATAAATGGGATATAAACACCAAACAAATACAACAATGTCATGTTTCACCAGTAGTGAAATGTGAAAGACACAAAAAATCAAAAAAATGGACAAAAATCAAAACAGGTCCCAAATCTATGTTTGGATACTTCCACCTGTACACCCCAAGCCCAAATCAACATCTTAGTGTACGACCTCTTCCCTTATCCTGACCAGCAACTAAGAGATATGCTCATGTGCCCAATGTTGGTCCGATCAGCATGTGAGTACAAAACTCAGTAGGCCACCACTAACGGTGTCTAAAAAATATCCATTCTAATAGATACCGCATGCAAGTACAAAATAAATAGTAAATAAACAAATTAAAATTAAAGTTTCATTAGATATCCATGATTCACATAATTAATTCCAAGCATTAATAACAATTTCATTTCATATTCCATCTTCATTACATAAATAATTTTGATCACATGTTCCATGGGTTAGCCATAACTATCATCTACACATGGTTTTAAGGAAATCAATCACAATTTATAAGGGAGATAAATCAAGTCCCTATATTATAAGGGATACCCATATCACATTAACATGATATCCTCACCTCGAATCCTTAGTCTTGGTGGAATGAAACCATTAGGGGAATAAGGCCTTCATCCCCTTCCCTGACCACTTCGTTTCTTGGGTGGAGTTTAGAGCATCAATCTAACTCGACCTGTGGGAGTAGAACTGAAAGTCAGTACTCAACTCTAAAAATATAAGGGAACATGCATATTTATCAATTCAACCAAACCATACCATAACACAACATAACATATCAACTTCCACTTAGAATAACTATTCATAAAAATTAACATCGGAATTAATACTATTCCATAAACCATTAACACATTTACCAATTACATGTCAAATCTATTTACCAAATTCCAATTCTCGTGACTTAACCCATTAAGTGTGTACAAAAACACCCATAATTTGCTAATATTCATCAATTATTGTATACTAAACCACTTATCCTATTCATCATCTCCTAATAATTTAACCCTTCTGCATTTCAAGTTTGATTCTTATAATACACATCCAATCACATTATCACATTCAACCCATTAGGGTTTCCCCATGATTTACCATGTATTAAATAATTCCACATTCCTCAATTCCCTTATACAACCATTTACATGTTCTTAATTCACAAGCCATTTATAATTTAATATGCTCAACATTTCATATGTACTAGTCTTATTTTTCATTTCAACGTAATTCATATACCGTTAGACACAATCTCATTTAACCCAATTAACCCACTTTAAATTCATGCCAAACAACCCTTTATCAAATTACCAAAAAACCTAGTCACAAACATCCATATTAAATTTACAACAATATCAACTATTTAGAAATATTCTACACCGTCTTCACATTATCACTCGATAACCCTCTTTTAACCCAACCATTTCCTAGGTTCGGAAATGCCGGCGCACCCCATGGGTGGCCCTAAAAGGGTCAAATCATCCTATGTGCATCACATGGGGATCATGAGGGTTCCTATTGGCCACTAAGACACATATTTTTATCAAACACTTCAACATTACCATGAAAACAAAAAGGGTAAAACAAGAACACCAACTTCCATGGACAAATCCTAAATAAATCTATTGGATAATACTTGTAGGCCACCTACCTAGAATTAGATGATGAATGCACTCACAATCAAATCCATAGATCTTATTAAACCACCATTTGAAGCCTCAACCAAAATCTCTCCAAAAAATAATGGTTTTAGAGATTTGGATAAAGAGAAAGAAGATGTACAATCCCGATACCAAAAAGAGAGGAAATATTGGGATTAGCCATACCCGAATCTTTGATCCATAACAGAAGGCACTCCAAACAACCAAGAAATGAGGGAGATTAATCATTGGGAGTTATTGGATTCCATGGTTTTTTACTAGGGTTAAGAGGGTTAAAATGGATGAAAATATTGAGTTGGGGTTTAAAACAAACAGTGTCAGTTTTGAAAATGTTTCCTACATTTTTGGGTTGCACTGTTTAACAGCACGGTTTTCCAAACTGTGCACAAACTGTGTGGAAGATACTACCAAAAAATCACCCTATCTGCATGGTTTCCTGGGAATTTCGCATAGTTTTCTTAACCAGGTGCTAACTATGTGTAAGCATCTATCTATAGTTGCATGGTTACCTGGGATGATCTGCACGGTTTGTAATAACCGTGCACAAACCATGCAACATGCCCAAAAAATCCTTTTTCTTCTTATTTGGTTTCCCAAACCCCTAAAACACACCCGAGTATTCACATGATAATTCGAAAACACTTATTTTTCCAAAAATAATTGACCCAATCCAAAAATTAAACAAAACCATAGCTTAATAATATCTGAGACCTTATAGAGGTGAAAATCACAAAAAGAATATGAAAATTACTACGTATTCCATGACTAGAGTATCCCCCTACTAGAGATTCATGATCATGGGAGATATTTCCTACCTTATTTTCTCTATAAAAAAAAGTTCTTGAAAAACGTGCCCTCAAAATCCTTTCATGTAAGCCCCTCATGTTTTACTTCCAACACATGTATGCCCCACCAATGCTTTGTCAATCCTCTGAGCATGTATATTACCAGTTTAACACTCTAACCTTGGGGTACCTTTAGTTGTTTTAATATGTCCTAGGAAGACTTGATGCAATTTTTAGCTAGTTTTTTTCTATACTCACTCAGAAATAATAGGGTATTCTTTGACTGTAACTCAGGAGTTAGGCATTCCATTGATGGATCAGCTCACTAGGATCCCCTATTGATGCCTTGTATAACCCGAACAAGGCTCCCCAAGATCACTTCTCCAAGACATGACCCAAAATCTACAATATCTTGATGGTTTCCCACCTATACCTAAGCATAAACTTGTGACTCATGATCATATCGACCCTCTTAGTCCTCATCCAATGAACACTCATGTAGAAGCATATCACGCCCTCCTAAAACTCCACTAAAATCAATCTAGGTTGAATATTTTTTGAATAAAAATACCATAGTCATAAAGTCATTACTATATACATATATAATGACATAGATTGGGTAACCTGTAATAGGAATTGAAATCTCACCACCCTTACACTACCCTACTTCACCAAGTCACTCGAAATCTGTCCTCAAGTCCCCTCACCTACCAAGATTAGAGTTAGGTGTATGTGTAACATTTAGCCTCATGGCCTCCTCCATACCAACATTGGAGTCAATAAACACATGTAACCCAACTATAATTCCCATATCTACCTACATCAGTTTCATACATTAAACACAGTCTAGACTCATGGCCCCATGCTACCCTTTTACTCTACAGTAACTACAATGTGATCACCCACTTCGGTCATCAAAGGTAATGTTTGAACACCTGACCCCAATTTTATATATGTTATATTACATATTCCTGTATATATGTATATAAAGTGGAATGGATACATAGAATACATCCCAAGGCATACACCGATGAATGTCATCATAGGTGAACCCTCAGGTTCCACCACCAAAACACCACATGACACCTCATTTCATCAATCAAGTAGTCGATCATTGAAATGGTACACCCAATCAATGTGATAAATGTCAAATTGACCTCCACTCAAATATTCCTGATAAATAATAATGTAGATATAAGAGGAAAGGTAATATCTACCCTCCATTAATAATAATCACAATTAACTCAATGCCTGATGCCCTGAGGCACAATAATGCATACCCTCCCAATATCTTGACCTAATACCCTTGAGTATACCGATGAGCCTTTGCCCCCAAACGATATTTTCTTCACTGTCAACCGATAGTGAATCAATATAAACTTGTATTTCTATGGTGATCACCCCCAAAACAATCTATGGTCAACACCATCACCTATGTCTGCATTGTCTATAGGGGCATACACCCACATGAGTAGAAAACCCCACCTCGATCTGAGTCCTATCTGTGTTACACGACTCCAAAGGCATGTCGACCAATATATTATGATAAAAATCGCCAAAAAACCTGATCCACATATTCTAAAAGCATGTTCCCCTAATAACATGCCTCTAAATCATTATGGTCCACACAATTGCAAACCACCCAAGTCATTCCCAAATCATGACGACTTTTTCGCCTTAATACGTCAATGATACCACACAACCTAGTGATCAACATCACCCAGAGAATCATGGGACATGCCTAAACTTATCAACTACTTAACATAAAACCATGTGATCATCATTACATCATTCCTCGGGGTTATCAATTCACATTACCTCAAACCAAGCTGTTAATATAAATTATTATAATATTTCAAACAATACTCAACACATCCTTCCCATATTGTCACAATCCCTTTACCATTATTATAATCATAATAAAAGTTATGTAATGTATAAAGGCATCCATAAATACCATTTCTTTAAAAAAAGGTATAAAATCGTTTAACTAGGGTCTCTCTCAGACAAACCTCATAGGCATATATAGAATGCACCCCTAAAATAGAAGAAAAATCACGGAGAAAGTTAATAATCTTATACTATAAGGACTAGACATAAAAAATATATATAATCTTGAGTTAATTAATTTATATTAATTACATTGACATTCAGTATAGTTTTATGTTTAGAGTTTTAGAGAATTATTCCATAACACATACATTAAAATCCATTAAAATCCAATGAAGACACATCCAAATAGTATACATTTTTTACATAATCTAAATTTTTTAAAATAAATCATTTTCACTTTTATAAAAACACATCATTTAATTAAACATGAAATATCCAAATCCTTAGTCATCCTTGAGTCCTGTGAAAAATATGAAAAAATCTTGGTGAGCATAAAAGGATCAGTAAAGGGATATACAATGAAAGAAATTATTTTTACATTGATAAACATAAGACCCCATTAAAACTATATCATAATTTAATAAACTTCTCCCTAAATATGTAGTAAATGTATTACTTTAAAAATAATATCATTTAGTCCCATAGTCACAAGATTACTATAAAGACCATAACAATAATAGAAAATACCTAATGGTACCCTAGGAAATAATTATACTAGTCACTCTTATAAATTTAATAACCATGTGATTTACTCCCATACATATCACTATTACAAATTGAATAACCAGATAGCTGACTTCCATAACCGATGAATTAGAGGTTATAATGTGACCACCCATCCTTGGTTTCTCAAGGAAACACCCTTCCTTGGTCAATAACATAACAAACGATCAAATGTCTATGTACCATTATATAATCATAACATATAAAATCATGCAAATTTAAACAAGTCACTTATAAAATTCAATTTTCACACATAATAAAACATATCATGTTATGGAAAATTTAATTCTATTTTAAAACATCATATTTGGTAAAAATAACTAAGAATTAAAATAGAGGATTATTTTTATTTGAAAAACTTGATTACTTATAGAGGAATCAAAATATAAAATAATGGTTAGTGTGGATGGAATTTTTTATCGCCGCATGCGTTACAAATAAATTTCCTTTAGTCGTTTGTAAATGAAGTCAAACGTTCCTTACAAAAAACCAAAAATGTTTCCTTTTTGAAAAAAAAAATTGAAAAAATTAAGAATATACATAAAATGTCACTTATTATCATTTTATATCTATATAAATGAACATATAATATAATATGATGAATATTGACATGGATAAAAATATCTAATAATTAAATCTTTAGGCATTCAATGTGTCCCGTACCACTTTGAAAAGATAAATAATATGACCCATAAAGTAATAAAATTTAATAAAACATTAAATTTCATTAAAATAAATTCATCATATAATATTAAAAAGGGTTTTTATATGATCTTCATAAAATAAGGTGGGTGTATAGCATTAAAATATTCCTCAATGAAATGATTCTGAGATAAAATCTCTTATTGTGAGTATAATTTGCCAGATATTTTCATTATATTCCTGAATAATAAACTTATGTTTATTACTTAAATTATTGTAAAAAAATTTCATGTTTCATATACGTTTTATATCACTTACTACCATGTTACAATAATTAATTAATAATTTAAGTTCACATTGGATGCTTTGATGATATTCAGTACTTAAGTCCAAAATTAATTTCTAATTATGTATATAGTCAAAGTGGTCAATAGTAAATCCTATAAAGAATAATATTAATAAAAGATTAATCATTTTTATACATCAACTATACTTTTAAATAAAACCATTTATGAATTGTTATGAAGAATGATAAATATTATATTCAGGGAGACGATAGGTCGTACACATGAATGAGTAATGTTTCCCTTTTTGAATGATCATGATAAAAAGAAGGTAAGTATTGTTTTATATTTTCAGAATGATATGAAATATAATTAATTTCATATTAATATTTAAAATATACTTATATATATATCATCTATGTGATGTGGTGATGAAAAATGAATCACATCCCATTGTGGAGGGGATAGTTCACACATACGCACAAACGACGTTATCATTTTTCCATTACTGGAAATATGATAAGTTAAACTATATATAATACTTTATTAAGGGTAAATATGTCATTAATATAATAAATAAACATTAATTAAATCATAATAACTAGTCTTGAGATACGTTGATGGAAGATGAATTATATTGGTTCATGAGGTTGTAGTCTGTCATACTCATGAATGAATAATTCATTTCTAATTAGATAAAATTGGAGATGGATTTATGTGATGATATTAACATAATAATATCTCATTTTATTTATTATAATTTATTTATTATTTCCACATGGTTTAATAATATTTTAAGTAAGTGGAAAATAAAATAAAACATAAATACTTAATTAAAATAATACCTCTTGTTTGGATTATCTCTTTTCCTAACACTATAACTCCTCTAAAGATGGTTTTTCATTCTAAAATAATGACTCTATAATGTGGGTAGGGATTCTAAGAATTAATTTGGGTAGATATTTTATTATCCAAATAGTTTTTTATGTGTGAATAATATAGAATAATGGGTTCTATTTATAGGAGAGGGAAAGGGCACCCTATGAAGTATTGAAATTATTAGATTAATATAAATTAATTTTTAATTTAAAATGGATAAAAATGATTTATTTAAAATATATTGTTATTATATTTCAAAATAAATTCATTAAATGAAATTTAGAGAGTCTTTTTTGTTTTATAAGTCATTTTCCTTTTGTATTGACCCATTTAACTCTGACTGTAATATCATTTAATTTAAACATTGAGGGTTATTATAATTACTATAAATTTAAAAACGACAAACAAATGAGTCATTAATTACATTATAAAACTTATAAAAATCATTTGGCCAAATTTTAGTTTTTTATTAATTTTACATCATTTAATAAAATAATATTTATGTTAAAATAACATTTATGTCAATTTTGACACTATTCATTACATTGCTTTTTAAAAATATCACAGAAACGTGAAAAATTCTAACCAACTATTTTACATATTCAATAAAACATAAATTAATTCTATAAAATTCAGGTTTGTCATTAATTATGTCAAATAATATTTATTTTAATATTTTTAATATCAATTATTTGATTCTTCCATTTATTAAACAATTACTACATCATCATTGTCTCCCTATTTGAGGTAGTCCTTTTATCACAAAAAAATATTTATAAATTACCTTGAATTAAATAAAAAATTTATACTAGAAAGTACTATTTATAGAAGAAAATATCCCTTATATAGCCACAAATTAAAAATATTTCACTCGTACAAAACAGAAGTGTGACAAAATTGACTTTTCGTTGAATGTCATTTTATAAATTTCATAATCTAATCCATATGGATTCCAATGGATATAATTTTATATTGATTATTATTTTAGTCAACACGCACTCATCCAATAAAATTACAACATATTTTGGTAAAACATTATAATATTTCTAATATTACTATTACCCTAAATTGTTCGATTTACCCTTAACTGTTGTTATAAAAAATAATAAAGCTACTTTTCATATTTTTCAAAAACAAAACGAAACTATTTACTAATTTTTTAAACTTATTATTCAAAATATGTAATCCATTTTTCAAAATTCAAAACATAGAAATTGCAGAAATTAGTTACGAATTAATCTCGTTGATAGAGTAAGAAAATAGGGTTTAAAAGTAAAAAACATTCAAAAGTTATCAATGTTATTATATCAATTATTGAAAATTAATATTATTAGTGTTAAAAAGTATACTGAATATATTTTATATAAATTTTATTAACAATATCCAATAAGAGTGGTTTTTTTATTATAATTATGAAAATTCAAATAGTTCCTCAAAAAAACATTTCCTTTTATTTTAAAAAGGGTTTTTTTCATTTATAATATATTATTAGAAGAATTATATATACATGAGTAAACCATATTTTTATAATTTATTTAATTGTGTTAATTCCCTCCATTATAACAAATAGGTTTAATGATTTCAAATAAAAAATAATATTTCTTTGTTCACTTATGATCAATGTGGTGTATCGTGTACCCTATCGAATATAGTATTTCTTTTTTAACATAAAATGCTACATTCTCCTCCATTTTAGAAATTTTGTTTTCAAAATTTTCAGTCTTATTTTGAAAACATGGGGCTTTACTTTTCAAAATACATTTATTTAAATCCAACTTTTATAAAAATATAAATGAAACATTCTCATTTAAATAATGAATGGGATATATGAAGGCCTCCAATGATAACACATACTATGATTACATATATGAAAAAATGGTCATGGAAGAGAAAATAAACATCATGTTCTGATGGAGAGTGGTATAGAACATGGTTGTGATAAAATTAACAATCACAAAACCAGAAATTCATGTTGGGTTAAAAGTTTATAGATATCTTAATAACAAAAGTAAACAGACAAATATTTTTTTAACATCATTTTCATCGAGTTGAGGAAATATTTTACTATATAATAATATACTTATATTATATAATTCCATTTAAAAATAATAATGTCATACACATATTATGAATATCCAAAAAACGTAAACATAATCATTAAAGATTACATAAACCGTAAAGTTTATTAGAACCATAAAAATCATGTCAAAAAGTAACGGCATATTATTATAAAACTAAAGAATTACATAAAAATAAACGTGACTAAAAATATCCCAAAAGATATTAATCACTTTCTGATTGAATCACTTCAAACATCAAAAGTAGTGTCTAAAACCTTGAACATTGATCTCACCATTAATATAACAATCTCTTTAGAGCCTCCATCACATCACCAAATGTCTCAATATCAACTACAATAGTAGAAAAATATTTCCTATCTCTGTTTTATAATCATCATAATTTCCTCCTTGATTGAGTAACATTGGAAACACATTTGAATAATGTCTTAAATAATTGCAACTAAAATGTCACAACCCATCCTTTAGGGAATGTACCATGACTACCCTAAGCCCACCTTCCACAGGGCATGGGATGGAGTCTGGCACCAAAAAAGCCTACCCAAAAAAATGAAGGCATTTCCTTTAAAATTGTAAACATACACACATCCCATACTATGGAAAGTAAAACTGAAACTGGGATACCAACCAGGTATGTCACACGAGGAAGCAACCGCACAAGTAAAGGTGATACTGAAAAGAAAAATGGTAAAGAATATATACCCAATTAAAAAGGAATGTATAGTAAAAAAGAAAGTATAAGGTCTGATGTTTTTCCGCCAAGGATCCTACATGAAGATTAGGTATAACTCACTATCAAATTTTGTTGATGTGTACTACCTCTGTAGATCCACCTCTGAGCTCCACCTGGCTCAGGCTATCCAGGATCCTAGTCAACGATGTTTGTTATCCACACCAGAAACAATAGGTGTGGGAAAATACATTGTAGGGATGAGCATATAAATACTCAGTAGGGGCCCAGATACCAACTCGGGTATCACAAAAATCCAAAAAGGAAATCACCAAAGAATGAAGAAATCATAGATTCACTTGTGTCATCTCGTCAGAGGCATAACGTAGAGTTTATATAGAAAAACCAACAATTCCAAAACCTGAACATCAATTACTGCAATGTCAATCATCTCTGATGAGTCCTTTCGGAAAGCTAGGTCACCATTAACTATTCAATTGCTGATTCACAAATTCTCACTAATAGTATAGTCACAAAGCCTCACTGGGTAGTTGAGTCATAGAGTCTCGCTGGTAACTGAGTCACGGAGTTTCGCAAGGATCCTGAGTAACATAGTATCACTGATATATAAGTCATAGAGTCTTTCTGGGTAGATGAGTCAATAATTCTCACATATTGCACAGCCACAGAGTCTTGCTGGGAAGATGTGTCACGACGTCTCGCAGATAGCTGAGTCATAGTGTTTCACTAGGTAGTCGAGTCATGAAACCCCAGTGAGTCATCTCCCATTAAAACTTACTTAGAGGATTTCATAAGGACTCCACCATATTGTGGGTCCCAACTCCATTGATGGTGCCTCAATCAGATGCACGGTCTCGAAGATACGTCGCTTTTTTTAAAAAATATTCGGTTGTGTTTGGGCCTGGTCTAACTGGTTCAGACTGACCTGACCAACCCACCCCATGGTCCTGTATGACCCTATCATCTATGTCTATCCCATTGGGTCTCACTGGACCTGGCCGAGGTTTGTCGTGGGTCCAGACCGCTTGGTCACCCGGTGACCTAAATTTATCAGGTTTGTTCCATACTTGCGGGTCGGACTCTTTTCCTAGCTTGGGCCTTCACGTAGCCGGGGTTTATCCCATCGGCCCAGTCCATTAAAGTAGACCATCTCAACTGGTCAGGTGGTGGCATGCATGGCCAGTGACTCCCCCCCCTTTCGCACACGGCCCACAAGAAGTGGGCCTCTCAACCTACGCGGTGCGAGGCTGGCCTAGTGTCCAGCTATCCGTCATCAGAAATGGGTCACAACCTCCTTTATTGGAGTGCGCACTGAGCGTGCCGCCTCTTCCAGCATTGCTGGCAGGATCCGGCCACTCGTACACATGCGGCACTACCTCTCCGGTGGTGTCTCACCTTTGGTCCCTTCCCAATTCCACCAGGGTTACTTTGGTGGTCTGTTTTCAATTCTGCATGTGCCCTTAGTCCTCTCGGGTTTCCGTCTTCCCAACGAGGGACCCAAAATTACCTTGCTTCCATTTGGAACATTCTTCATCCATGAATGCATAAGGAGGAGGTTGTTGAGCCTTGTTTTTATCGCCGTGCACCCTCCGCAATATAAGATTAATGAAGGGGAGCATGGGATCAGAGTTCTATAAATAATTATATAAACCCCAGATATAAAACATAAGAATGAATACCTCCCAAAAGAAAACATGATTCACATGACATCCTGATTAACTATTGATCCGCATTTGTCATTTTCAAAAAAATAATGGGAATATAAAAACAACATAAACCCCTACCTAGTTTTGGGATCAGTTGCAGATGAGGGATGAAACTTTGAGCCTTCATCGATCCTCACTCCATTAGTGTTCATTGTCATTATTTGTCTCCTGAATCTATCCCACTGGAATTCGTTGAAATAATTCTTTGTCCAAGAGAGAGGGAGATAGATTGTCCACATTTTTCAGTAAAAATTCCACCAAATGATTTCCTAACATGTTATTAAAATAAAACATGTTGCAATGTTTCTAATTCACAGTGACATCATGTTGGTATGCTATTTCATTTATTAAATAGAGTAGCTATTATTCTTGCAAAAAAATGAGCCATTTTGAATTTCTTTTAATGTGCCTCCTTGCCGCACCACAATTTCGTCGTCTTCTACTCAATTGTGATAAAATAAATTAATTAACATTTCTAAGTTATTTGTTTTATTTTCTGAAATGTCTAAAAATCAATATTTTCGTCTGAACCATTCTAGTCGATGTTAATTCTATTCAAGGAAAATCCTGGAATTCTATGTTTAATGGTACCCTTGGATTATTGATCAGAGCACTAGTTTAAAATTTAGAAAAAAACACTCACATGTTTACTTATGTGAACTTAATGAATGTTCAAAATTCCATTCTGGGCTCATCAGGCCTCAGAATCAAATGTTTTGAAAGTGTGTGTTCTTGAAATAATTCCATCAAATTTAAAACAAATACATGGAAATTATGGTTCATTTAAATCTCCCCACCACATGACTTTACATCCCCCAAATACAAAACAAAGGATAATCCAAAAAATGTGGGTACTGAGCATGAATCTGAGCCTCCCGCTCCCATGTGCTCTCGTGGTGGTTCTCATGCTGCCACCAAACGTGCACCTGAGGAATCAACAATACAGGAAGGACCCGATCCTATCGAAATTCTATATCCAATGGGAACTCCACAGTCATCACCCCATCATAAATTACCAGCATGCCCCAGTCAATGGCATGTGATGGATCATGCATGTACCTTCTCCACTAGGACACGTGAAAACAATAATCCCCCGATGCATTTGTAGGAGAAGGGTTATGTGGTACGCCACCTATCTAGCTCTTCTAAGGATATGGAAAGGTCTGATGAATGTCACATATAACTTTCCTCCTTAGACAAATCTCTACAATCCCTATCGGGGTGAGACCTGAAGGAAAAAATTGTCTCCCTCCTTGAACTTCGAGCGTCAATATCTCATATCTGCATTTGATTTTTGCCAACTCTGTGCAGTCCTCATTCACTCCTAGATGGTCTGCATCTTCATAGTGGTAGCCCATACCAACTCTGGTCTTATGATTGTTGGTTTACCAACGTCTTTCCAGCATAGTGGTGATCTATAAGGCCACTCGTACAAGGCCTCAAACAGTTTCATGTCAATGGTAGAGTTATATCTGTTGTTGTATGAAAAGTTTTCCAGGGGCATGTGGTCCTCCCAATTACGACCAAAATCAAGGACTCAAGCACGAATCATGTCATCCAGGGTATTTATGGTCTACTCCATCCGGCCATCTTTCTATGGGTGAAAGGTGGTGCTCAAGCGCATTTGAGTCCCGAACACCTCCTAAAATTTGTTACACCACCAGTTTTTAAAACGACCATCACAATTTAAGATGATCATCGAAGACACACCATGATGACTCCCTATCTCCTGTACATGGAGGCATCTCAATCCCTCTACTGATCCATACCCCTGGATGGGTAGGAAGTGGGCTAGAATGGTGAGTCAGTCAACAATCACCCAGATAGAATCATCACCCCTGGACGTGCATGGTAACCCTGTCACGATGTCCCTGGAGATACCATCCCACATCCATTATTGTACCTGAAGTGGTTGTGCCATGCCTATTGGGTCCTGATTCTTGTCATTCAATTACTTTCATGTGAGACATCATGAAATAAACTTTTCCACTGATTTCTTCATCATTGGACACCAGTACTGACATCGATGGTCCTAGTAAATCTTCATGACACCATGATGTAACACCAAAGGGGGATTATGGAACACCCTCATCACATCCTCCCGTAACATCATTGGTACTATGTTTCATCCTACGAAAAGCATGATGTGCTCCCTATCTATCAAAAATAAATAAGGAGCATGTCTTGAGGATATATGAGCACGTCGGGCCTCATAGTCCACATCAATAAGTTCTGCCTCCATAACTCACTATAAGAGTGTAGGAGTGAATTTCATCATCTAAAATAAAGTTGATCCATTGAAATCCACAATGTATATCTGCATCATGGCCAGCTTCTCGATCACCTCACTTAGAAAATGTAAACCAGACCTCCTACTGAGTGCATTTGTCACCACATTACCCTTCCTATGAGTGTCGACTATCACAAAGTCATAGTCCTGGAGTACCTCCATCCATCATTGTTGTCTCAAGTTTAGTTACCTTTATGAGAAGATAAACCTAAAACTCTTGTGGTCAGAGTAGACGGTAAACTGTTCACCCACTATGTAGTGTTGCCACATCTTCATGGAAAAGACCACTACTGCTAACTCTTGGTCATGAGTTGCATAGTTAGGATCATGCTGCCTCAACTTTTGTGAGCCATTGGTGATAACCACTTTCTGCTGCATCAGGACACAACCCAGTCCAGTCACTGATGTGTCTCAAGAGACAACGTACCCAGCACCATCTTCTGGTAGTCTCAAGATGGGGGGAAATCTTTAGTCTCGTCCTCAACTCATGGAAACTCTGCTGGTACTTCCCCATCCATGCGAATGGTTTTCTATTAGTTTTCAATGCTGAAAAGGGTTTATCTACTATGGATAAGTTGTGTACAAACCTTAGGTAGTATCCAGCCAACCCCAAGAAATATTGTACCTCCATCATGCTCCTAGGTGGCTCCCAGGAAAGCATTGCCTCTTTCTTCTCCAGATCCACTGCAACTCCAGCCTCTGAGATGATGTGTCCCCTAAAGTGGACCAACCAATCTAGAATTGGCACTTTGAGAGATTACCATAAAGATGGTAATCTCTGAGTGTATATAGAAATATTTTTTTGTGTGTATCATGATCCTCCTCCATTACTGAGTACAACAATATGTCATCAATGAAGACCACCAAAAACAATAAACAAAAGGCTGGAAGATCCTATTCTTGATCCCCATGAACACATCTGGGGAGTTGTCCAAGCCAAAGGGCATCACTAAAAACTCATATTGGCCATACCAGCATCTGAAGTCTATCTTTGGTACGTCATCATCCCGTACTCAAAACAAATGATAGCCATAGCTTTGGTCTATCTTTGCGAACTATATTGCTCCCTTCAACTGATTGAAGTGGTTATGAATCCACGGTAGTGGATACTGGTTCTTCTTGGTCACCTGGTTCAAGCACCGAAAGACCACACATAGCCTCAAACTCCCGTCATCCTTCTTGGAAAACAACATCAGGGCTGCACATGGTGAAATGTTGCGCCTTATGAACCCCTTAACCTACAAGTCCCTACATTTTTCCCTTAATTCCCAAAGTTATTCAGGATCCATCCGATATTACAGTGTGGTTATAAGTGTCGTCCCTGGGTATAGATCGATGCAGAAGTCTACCTCCCTACAAGGAGGTTTTCTCCGAACATCCTCATGAAATACATCTTCATTTTCATCCACCACTACCGAAAATCTTGGACTCCTATCATCCACCACACCGATGGTGAGGCCAGAAAAATGGTGAGTGGTCGAATGAACCCTCCTCTGAGAAATTATATCATATGATGTAGAATTTCCCTTCTCACTGGTGAAGGAAAATTTGGACCCATACTCACAGACAACCCGCACTTTGCGCCTAAAATAATCGATCTGATCATGGATTGTGGATAACCTGTCTATAACCAGGATGATGTTGTAAGGACTCAAATCCTCTACAAGGAGATCCCTACTGAAGATCTCACTGCCAAGAGTAAGCTCACACTACCGACACCAGGGTGTAATCATTGAATCCACTCTTGTATGAGTCTCTAATCATAAGGATCGAGCCAATGGCCCCACTAGAATCTATGAGCCTTGAACAAGGTATGTGGCATGGAAAGAGTGAATGGAACCTATGTCTATGAGCACTACATGTAATGTAGAGTATACACATATCGTACCTCTAATAATATCTTTAGCACCTTATTCATGGGACTCTATCTCTTGATAATTTCCAGGCCCCTATCCACATGCTCTTGGAGAAAGTGGTAGACCACCTGGGGGTGGTGGTGGAAGCACCTCATATCTTCTCCCACCATCTGCCACTATGCATTCTCCCCTTCCACATCCACCTCTTGAACACTACCTTATTGAACTCTCTATCTCTCCCTTGGTAGTCCCTCGACCACCAGATGATTGTTTGTACAACGGGTCGGGTAGTCTCGAGCAATGTGCCCTTACCCGCTGCACATGAAGCACAAACTATTACTCTGCTGGTTTCCACTACTTGTAGGGCTTCGCACTGTCGATCCTGTATCAAGTGGTCATCACCTAGTGGTTATGGTCCTCTTGGATCCCAAAGTCAGTTGTTGGATACTTACTATCGAGGACTCCACTACCTGCCACCTGGTGGTAGCTCTCACAGTCGGTGCAGGTTCTGCTAGAATGTTCTCCACTAGAATTGCAAGCTCTATCACCAAATCCTGCATAGGGATGTTGAGAGAGAACATAGATGCTCTAATCATCCATATGATCCCCTTATCAATGGTTGGTTCTATGATGAAAGGGTCTCGCACCATATTAGAATAGTATCGAGAAAGGTCTGTGAACCTTGCAAAGTAATCAACCATAGTCAGGCTGCCCGGACGTAAGTGGAGTAACTCTTTTATGTGTGCTGATCACAAGGTTTTGGGGAATAAGTCATCCTAGAAAAGCTACTCTAAGTCTACCTATGTGAGGGTTTCCTCCTCATGAGTTTTTAGTGCCAATATTCACCATCTCATAATCATGTGTTATAGAAGGATAGCGGCTAGAACCGCCATCTGGTATGAAGGTGTCCTCACCATGTGGAAAACTTGCATCACTACCTACATCCAATCCTCAGCTACATGAGGATTTATCATTACTCAAAACCTTAGATGCCTCTTCCTCTGGAACACATGCAATGTTCTCTGTTGGCACAAATCCTCTACTAGTAAGGCTAGTAGCAACTGCTACTCAGTGGGTTGTGGTGCCTCTAGTACACCACCCAGGGGTGCCATATCAAGAACTGGTCCATACAACGAAGCCTCATTGCTTAGTGTAACATCATCATGATCCTTTATCAGGATCCTGACTAGCTATCAACATGGAGGCAACCTAATAGAAATCAAGAAGAGCCACGATTAGTTAATTTAAACCTGGTGAGTGGACTCCGACTCAAGGAGATCATGATTAAAATTTTAAGGAAACAAGAAACCAATAATTTCATGCATCGAGTCAGAAAGCAGAATTCAAGTTCTTAGTGTATAGATACTTCAGTGACATCACCAACACTAGACTTCCAAAATCTGAAAGTCGAACACGAATCATTGAACATTGCTTCCAAAAAACAAAATAACCGACTCTCGGTATTTGAGGTAGAACTGACCACCTTCGATACCACTCTGTCCTGAAACATCCCCTGAGGCCCATGTTTTGACTACCCTAAGCCTGCCTTCCCTAGGCCAGGGGCTAGAAACTAGAACCCCAAAGGAATATCCTGAAAATGAAATGCATTGCCTTTAAACCAGTACACATACACACAACCCATACTGCAGAAACTAAAACTAAAACCAAGATACCAACCTAGTATGTCACATGAGGATGAAACCACATGTAAAGGTGAAACTGAGAGGAAAAAAGGTTCTATAATACAAACCCAACATAAAATGAAAGTATAGTAAAAAGGAAGAACAAACTATGGAGTTCATCCAATGAGGATCCCACCTGATGTGTAGGTATAACACATTGTCATATTTTGTAGTAGTGTACTACCTTTGTAGATCCACCTATGATCTCAACATGGCCCTTGGTCTCCCAGATCCTAGTTGAATATGTCTGTCATCTATAGAAGACACAATAGTTGTGGGAAAATACCGTGCAGGAGTGAGCATAACAATACTCATTAGTGACCCCAAGAGTAACTCTGGTCTCATAGAAATATAAAAATGAAATCAAAAAAGAATGCACAAATATTAGAGTCACTAGAGTCAACTCAACATAGGAATAAGTTTAATTGTTGATATAAAACCCAACAGTTTCAAACATTGAACATCAATTACTACAATGGAAATCATCTCGGATAAGTTCTTTATGCTATATAGGTCACCTATTCCTATACAGTAGCTGAGTCACAAATTATCACTCATAGCTGAGTCACAAATCCAAGCTGGGTAGCTGAGTCACGGAGTCTCTCTGGTAGAGGAGTCAAGGAGTCTCATTGGGTAACTAAGTTACAAACCCTTTCTAATATATGAGTAATGGATTATTTTTGGGTAGCTGATTCACGAAGTCTCACTGATATTTTAGTCACGGAGTCTTTCTAGGTAGTTGAGTCATGAAGCCTCACAGATAGCTGAGTCACAGAGTCTCACTAGGTAGTTGAGTCACGACACCTCCTTGGGTCAAATTCCATGAATTCTTAATTATAGAATTTAATATGGACAACCCTGTCATGTCGTTTCCAATTCTGTATACAGCACATCAATCAGACGCACGGTCTAGGAGATATGTCCCTTCATGTAAATAGTGGATGGATGCATCCAGGCCTCGTCTGACTAGTTCAGACTGACCCAACCAACCCGACCCAGGGTGCTGCACTACCTGATCCTGTCCATCTAGTCCATTGGGCCTAACTAGACATGAACGACTCTGGTCATGGTTTCAGTCTTCTTGGTCACTCGACGAACCTAATTTATCCAGTCTAACCCATACTTGCGGACCAGTTTCATTTCCTTGCCTGGGCCGCCACACGACCCAACATTATCTCGTTGGACCAGTCTCCTAAAGAGGGCCAGCTTGAAATTTTATTTAGGAAGCTCAAGTGGCCCGGGATGGCTAGTCCGATTCATCCCAGACTGGCTGGATCAATCCGGTTGGGGCATGGGTGTCTGTCCAGTCTCCCCCACCCCCCCCCCCCATCCGCACGTGGCCCGCAAGGAGTGGGATTCTCCTCCTATGATGCACGCTGCTGGTGTCATGTCTAACCATCTTTCATAGTTGATAGGTCACGGACTCCATCATCATGGTGACCACTGATTGCACAGCCTCCCACCTGCGGCCACCGTTGTGCCGGTGGTGATGCTCCGGTGGCCACCGCTACCCCGGTGGTGCCACTCCGGTGCACCTTCCTTGGGCTAGCGGGTCTGCTCTGGTGGTCTTATTTCAATTCCTCTTGAATCCTTGGCCATCTAGAATTGATTCCTTCTCTACAAATGCCTTTATATTTCATTACTACCATTTTGAACATTCGTCGACCAAGAACGCACAATTTGGAGGGGGTTGGGCCTTGTTCATGTAGACACACACCCTACATATTATATGTTTAAATCAAGGAATCTTGGGATCACATTTCTATCAATAATTAATTAAACCATATATATAAAACCCATGAACATAGAACTCCAACAAGAACTTATGATCCTCGAATGAACCTGTTCATGGAATGATCTCCATTCATCATTTTATAAAAAAACAAAGGGAAAAATCAAAACAACATAAATCCCAACATTGTTTGAGGATCCATTGCTGACAAGGGATGAAACATCGAGTAATTGTTGATCCTAACTTCATTAACATTCGTCACCGTTCATAATCTCTTGAATCCATCCCACTAGTGTTCATCTATAGAATTAATTTTTGGGGAGAGAGGGTGAGAGAGGTTCTTCATTCTTCAATGAAAATTCCACCAATTCATTTCCCTAATGTGTCACAACATTTTTGTTATGCTACGATGTCCTGTTACTATGTTGATTCATTTATGAAATAGTGTAGCTATTATACTTGCATAAAAACAAGCCATTATGATTTTCCTTTAATGTGCCTCATCATCGCACTGCATCACCGTCATCCTCCTCTCAACAATGAGAAAAGAAATAAAATAAATTTTATATGTTATTTTATTATTTTTAGAAAGGTATGAAAATTAGCTTTTCTGACCGACCTTTTCTGGTCAAATTTATGTCTATTCTAGGAAAATCATGGTGTTCTTAGTTGAATGGTGCCCTCATATTTTCGATCTAAGAACCTGTTCTAAATTTAGAAAACACCCAATAGCACGTTTGCTTAAGTGAACATGAAGAAAGTTCAAAATTCTACTCCAGGCTCACCTGGACTTGGAATCACGTGCCATCAAATCATGTTGTCTTGTAATAATTCCATATAATTTAAAAAAACTAGACGAAAATTCCGAGTCATTACATAAAACATATTACAATTGGCTTCTCCTTTCATTACTAATCATATCCCATGAATTAACAGTCCATATGACCCAAATTACCACATTATAATCACTTCCCTATCTCTGAAATATATTCTCCATTAATCTTTTAACCACACTTCTCACAACATGAGAATTTTGTTTCCCTAACATGAATATTATTTTATGAATTCTTCCCCATAACCTAAGAACCGACCCTTTATTTTTCTTTTTTTCATAGGATGCATGATAAAAAAACTCTATTTCCACCTTCTTAACTCATTGAATATGATTCTCACACACTATGAACTCATGAGAAGATAATTTCCATCGATATCATTAATTAAATCCTGAGTAAAACTGATATAACTTACAATTGAGAACCCATATTAAATTTAGAATGTAACATGCCAAACAGTTGATGTTTTTTCATATAAAACCACCTTTAGCTATAATGGGGTAAGATGATCCTCTATGTGATGGGATATAGTGCCTCCTAAATTTTTTTCTATAGACATTTTCCTTCATGGTACATCATGTTCCTCTCTATCATGGAAACCACCACTATTTATTGCTTATGTCTACTAATCCATTACTACAAAAAAAACTATACTGTTCTGATTCCATCCATCTCTAGTTGCTAATTTCGAAGGATGTTTTACTCTTGATGCCTTCCCACCATAGTTTCCTTGATTCATCTATAGGGAAAATATTTTCAATAGTTATATCTTAGACTAATCAACAAGGTAATGTTACAGTGCTACATAATTTAAGCTTAACAATAATGTAAACTATTCTATGGGAATACTATTAAAACTATATTGGCCTCTAAAATTGTCTAAACATTTCCTCTAATATCAACTATTTGGACCCTACATTAAAACAATACATAAGGTTCAACTATATCAATAATTCCCCTTTATTTCAGTTTCAGGGTTAGAGTTTTATATAATTAGTACATACCTTTTAAATAACAAAAACATAAAAATACAAACTGGACACTTCTGATCATTATTAATTTTTCCCATATTCTAAAACATTTAAAATAAAACATGATCTATTTTACAAAAAATATTTATGACATTCCACATGACATCTCTAAATCATTACTCATCCTTAATTCTTTTGAACAATATTAAAACATATAGGATGAGAATAAAAAGATTGGAAGGGGATATAAAAATAATGAAACTATCATTCAATCGATAAAAATAAAAACTTATGATAATTATTTCCTAAATTAATACTATTTACCTAAAATAAATAGTAAACACATTCCTATGAAAATAGATCATTTTTTACCACAATCACAAGATTACTATAAAAACCATAAAATGAATAGAAAATACATGATGTTTCCCTAGGTTATAATTATACTTTCACTCTTATAAATTGAATAACTATTTTTTCACCTTGCATACATGTCACTCTTACAAATGGAATATACATAAGATAGAATTCAATACCTAATGCATTTGTGGTTACAACATAACAACCCAACCTTATTTTATCATGGAACCATGCATCCTTGGGATATCACATAACCACCAATCAAATTTCGAATTACCATTATATAATTGAAACATAACAAAACCTTCAATTTTCCACATTTAACTATTAAAATTCCATTTTCATTCATAACAAAAAAAATTCATGACATAGAAATAATCATTCCATTTAAAAAAGATAAGTAATAAAATACCTATAAAATTATAAATGGGGAATATTATTCTCTTAAAAATCGGAATACTTATAGAGGATTTAAATTATCAAATCATGGTCACAACATCCTGAATTTGTTATTGCTGTATATGTTAAAAAGAACATTCCTTTAGTCATTTGTAATGGAGGTCAAACATTCTATATAGATAACCTAAAAATATTAATTTTTCAAAACCTTTGAATGAAATTAAAAATAGATATAAAATTTCCATTAGAATTATATTATATCCCTAATAATGAACATATAAAATAATATCAATATTTTTGATATGGTAAAAAAAATATCTCATAATGAAATCATTAAACATTCAATGTGTCACATACCACATTGAACATTTAAATCATAAGACCCCTGAAGTAATAAAGTTCAATGAAACATTCTATAATGTTAAAATAACATCGTTATATTATATGTAAAATGGTTTTTATGTACACCTCCTAAAATAAGGTGGGTTTATAACATCAAAATATACTTTAATGAAAGGAGATTGATACGAAGTCCCTTACCTTGAGTCTAATTCATAAAGTATTTGCTTTATCATACAGAATAATAAACTTATATTAATTATTTACTTTACTGAGACACTTTTTCATGTTAATTATTCCTTTGATATCACATATTACCGTGTTATAAAAATTACATAATAATTTAATTTCACATTGGATGTTTTGAGGATATTTAGTACATGAGTCCAAAATGACTTTGGTATGTTGACAATAGTCAATGTGGTATTTAGTATATAATATCTATAATAATATTCATGAAATAATGATAACATTCACATATAAATTATACTTTTAAATCAAGTCGTTTATGTACGTTTATGAAAAATGAACAATGTTGTATTCATGGAGATGGTAGGTCATATGTATCCGTGAGTAGTGTTTCCATTTTTTGATGATCATTATGGAAAAAATGTATGTATTATTTTATGATTAAAGATTCAGAATAATATCATTAATGTCATATTAATATCTTTAATATACTTATATTTATCATCCATGTTATGTGGTCACAAACAATGAATCACATCTTTTCTTTATGGTGATAGTTCACACGTACGCACGAACAATGTTATCATTTTTACATGAATGGAATGGAATAAAAATAATTGATATATTATCATACAATAATTACAAATATGTCGTCAATATGGTTTATAAACATTAATTCCAACATTATAACTATCCTTGAGAGGCATTTATGGAAAAAATTATATTTGTTCGTGAGGTGGTTTTCCACCATATAGATGAATGAATAATTCATTTCCCATTCCTTGAAATTGGAGATGGATTTAGGTGATGATATTTTAACTATAAAATATAATTATATACATAGTATTGGAGTTATTGTTTCATCATGGTTGAATAATACTTTAAGGAATTGGAAGAATAAAATATATATATATATATATATGATTAAATCAATAAATATTCTTCAAATGATCTCATTTTCATAACACCTCTAAGGAGGGTGTTCATCCAAAAATAATTTATATAGAATGTTTGGAGGGATTATAGGATTGGATTTTGATAGATATTGACCAAACCAAATCGGTTTTTAAGAGAAAATAAATAATAATAATGGGTTCCCTTTTATTGGAGAGGGGAGAGGTACTCTTAGAATTATTCAAATTATTTAATTAATATAAATGAATTTCATAATTCAAATTTATATAAATTGATTTATTTAGAATAAATATTTATTTTGGATCGAAATAAATTCATACAATAAAATTGATAAATGTTTTTATTATTGTTTTGCTCAATATTTTTTTAAGCTTTATTTATCTCTTTTAACACTACTCCTGATATTACGTCATTTACACTTTGAGAGATAATATAATTATAACAATATTCTAGGCAACAAAAAGATGGATAATTGGTGATATTTTAATACTTATAAAAATTATTTTCCATATTTAATATTATTATGATTTATTTATCATTCAATAAAATATTGATTACTTTTAAATGTCTTATAAGTCAATTTGGACTCTATTCATTACATGAAATTTCTGAAATATCATATCAACTTGGTAAATTATTACCCACTATTTTAAATCATCACTAACATTTCAATGTAATCTTGAAAATACCTGTATGCCATTAATTATATTTTTTTTATTTTTTTATTTTTTATATCATTTATTTGATTCATTCATTAATTAAACAATTGTTGTATCATCATTGTGTCCCCATTTAAGGTAATAATTTTATAACTAAAAATTCTAAATAAATTACCATGATGTAGATAAAAAATTTATTTTGTATAATACCATGTGTACTCGAACATATACATTATATAACCTCACATTAAAAATATTACGCTTGTTAAAAACCAAAAGTGTGAAAAAATTGGCTTTTCATTGAATATAATATTATAAATGTCATATTCTCCTCCAAGTGGCCTAAAATGGTTATAAATTTATCCGATTTATTGTTTTTGTTAACACAAACTCATAAAATGAAATTACTACAATTTTAAGGGAAATTTTGTAATACTTATAATATTATTTTTACCCTTAATTACCCAATATACTCTAAACCATGGTAACAAAAAAATAAAAAAATTTCTATTCCTAACTTCCAAAAATAAAAGGGACCTATTTAACAAATTTATACCTTCTTATTCAAAATAATGAATCCATATCTTAAAATGCCAAATATAGAGATTTAATAAATTAATTAAAAATTAATCATGTTGATGGAGTTAGAAAAAGAGTTTTCAAAGAACATTCAAAAGTTCACAAATATTTAATATCATGTCTTAAAAACACATAACATGAATTTTAAAAAATAAATTTATTAATATATATATATATATAATATCATCTAAAAATAAATATTTTTAATGCTAATTTTTCACATTTAATTTGTTTTTGAGAAAAAAATTTCTTTTTATTTTAAAAAGGGTTTCATTTTTATTTATAATTATTTGGTCAATGAGTTATATATACAAGTGTAAAACATATATTCATAATTTTGATAATAATATTTATTCCCTCCATTATAATTACTAGGTTATAATAGTATAATTTAAAAAATAATATGTTGTTGTTCTCTTAAGGTCGATGTGGCGTAACGTGTACGTTATTGAACATAATATTTATTTATGCTAAAACTCATGATTTTACACTTACCTAAAGTGGTAGTCACTGGATCATCCATCATCTACCAATAAATAAATCCAAATTGGATGAATTTTTTATTATAGATGAACACCTTCAAAATGGTGTCAAATAATTTGCAAGGCTTCAGTGCACTATATAGGGAGAAAAATGAAGAAAATAGGATTTAAGATCAAGGCCTTACCCAGAAAAATTAGTATCCACCAATGGATCTAATATTAGAGATCATTTGGTGGAGATGTAAACATCCCTATGGAGAGATAAGATAGGCGTAAAAGCTCTTTGGAACAACCTATTCTATATATAAAGGTGCAATAAAATAATGGGGTCGATCCACCTATAGATCCTTAAGAAAAACAATTTTTGAAATTTACAAGATATTTAAATTATACAAATCATGTATTGGGTTTATGATTTCTAACAAATTTACATATCATGATTTCCTTGGGTTGGAGCCCCAGGCCTTAGCACCCAATTACAAGTCTAGTAAATGTCTTAAATGTTGCGTAAGTGTTACTGGCTTGTACTTATGGCTGAAGTAGTATTCAATAGCCCAAGACATGAAATTTTCCTTTTGTGACATTTTGAACATTGGGTTCATCTAATAAAACATATCATACACCTGAAACAATATATTGGTTAAAAAAACTCCCAAAATGTTGTTATGAAGATCGAGAAAAGGGTTTATCTGACAACCAACTCCCAAGTTCAAGTTTGTTAAGAAAAATAACCCAATCAAAATACCATGAAATTACAACATTAACAATGAAAATGGTATTTAGAATGAACCTATTACACTATGATAGTATTGGGTGTGAACCTTAAATAATATGATGGTTTTGGTGTTGAATCCATTTCACTATGATAGTCTTGGAAAATATTCACCACTACCAAGGAAATTATTTTATATCCTTATGTGCATGTCACAATTCCATGTATTATACCTGTGTTATTATCTTATCGATCCTTTTTTCATGATTCATATCTTATTATCCTCCATGATTTATTCCATTACTCAATATTATGATCTTTTATATGCATGGTAATATTTTCCAATGTCTTGTTCATGTTTTTATGAGTTTATACTAATGTTATGCTTATAAAATAATTAATATCTCCCTTGTTTACCCTTACTAATAATATGATATCTCCCTTTTTTATTTGTTGAAGTCCAAGGGATATTAATAATGGTTTTAAGTAGGTTATGTTTATGAATTGTGATATACATGAAGAACTTTTGGGAGATGCTATTGATTTTTATAAATAGTGGTTTATTTTTCAAATACATTTAAGAGTTTGTCTGAGTTATCATAAAATATAAACCTGAAAGGTCCTACAGTATGAAATCTATCCCATATTTTCTATTTTTTTGATATTATATCATAATAATTGATATCAAACACATAAATATAATGTTTATTTTTTTAACATCTGATTTGATAGTGTGGGTATTAGGTTGCTAGTGTGGGAATTAGAGGCTGGTTTAGGTAACTTTGGATATTATGATGTTTTCAAGTGAAGTTATTTAAACAGTTATATATACCAAAATTGTTATGTAATTTTGATTTTGACTATATTTTTCGGGACATAGGTCCATTTTGGGTATTATGTCATGATATTTTAAGATGTCTAATGATATTTCGGGATATATTGACTTTTGAGGTATATGTAACCCTTAAGTTTATCATGTGAAAATGGTTATTTTAGGAATAATTCTACTTCAATTTGTGTGTAAATAAGTTTTAAGGTATGGATAAACTTTAGGATTTATATGATCTTTGACATCGAGTTAATTATGGGTTTTTAAATTTTCAGATGCAAAATGAAAGTTATGAGAAAACAGTTGAGGTTAAAAAAATACTTTAATCTTGAATGTATTAAATTTATTTTTATCTTTTTTCTCAATTTTTTTGAATATTATAAGGATTATATAAAAATAATTTTAGAAAAATGAGAACTCACGGGATGGGTGAGAACAAGTCACGTCCCGCAAGGTCCGGGGGACTAAACCCAAAACTGAAGCGAGACAAGGGTGAATGACCTACAACAAGCCTATGTGAGGCCCCAGTAAGTATTAAATTGTTTTTCATCATTTAATTTACCTCAGAGATTAATGTTATCTTCATTTTCAGAAAATTAGTTTTATTATATAGATAACCATCATATTGTAAATTGATTTATTGTTAGTAATTAATTTTATATTAGAAGACATCTACTATTTCAGGTTCCATATATGATTATGTTAAATAGAATTTCATAGAATTTTATTTTATGAATGAAGGTTGACTTATATATTGAATATATATTTATTTTAGTGTTTATTTGTGGTGGTTTAAGTAATTAATGACAATGGTAAATGTATCATCTAGATTACTTGTTTATGGTGTATACATTTTGGGAGATAAATACTAAATTTATCTAGGAAGACTATGTGATAAGATCGTTCTTATATTTATGTTTCAATATTAGTCTAGAATAATTTTGTGAAATTTTAATAATAGTTATTTGTTGAATTATCTATGATGAACTTCCATTATTATTGTTGAATTTTTTTAGATTTAAAGTTGTTTTCCCTATATTGTGGATTATATATTTTGGGGAATTATCTTATCATATGCTAACTATTTTGGTTTTTCTTAATACCAAAAAACAAGGGGAATATAATTGTATTATTTTTTGTATTATGAGATATATTATGATTTTATTTTAGTGCATTAGGGATGAAATTTAAATCTTGAAATATAATCATTCGGAATAAAAGTTGAGACTATAGTGGAAATTGATTATATGATGAAATTGTTCTTTAAATTTAAGTATATTTTCTTTTGTTATTATACTATGTAGAAAAGAAATTACTCAGCTCTCGAAAAAGGATATGGAAATAAAAAATTTATCAATTTACTTTTCTTCTTAACAAATCAATGGCCTTTTTACTAATCATAAATTTATAATTTTGAGATGTTTAACTTTCTCCTGATCATATTCTCTATCACTCTCTATATTTCCTTGGGAGTTATGTTTTTTATATATGTACATGTTTTAAATTACAAAATATATAATCCTATATTTAAACCTAATTATGTTTAATTTCAGATGACCTCTATAGATCTTTTTCTATCTTTTCAATATAATGTTTTATTAACCCTTTTTTAAAATGGGTTTCCACAAAGTAATTTTCAAATCTCAAACCATTTATTACATGAATAAATTAAAATTGATATGTTAATATTTATTAAATTTGGTAGAATGTAACACCTTGATATTTAAATAACATTTCTATTTAAATAAATTTATTTCTTAGATTTATTCTGTTAAATACAATACAATGTTCAAACGAGCACATATACACTATTAAAATATTATTATTTAATCTGATAATTATAATTTTGATCTTAACTTCGAAGGTATGAATATGATTATATAATTTATGATATATATATATATCCTAATAAATTTAAATTTATTGATAAATTATAAGTATATAATCGTTCAATTTTTAGTACAGACATTTAATTTTCAAAAATACATTTTCTCAAAAAATGGGTTTTTTCATGAGTAAATATTATAATTAATTACAAAAAGTATTAAAAAATTATTTGGAATAATAAATTTCAGTTTTTTAGTTCATCATGTTCAAATTTTCTTAAGATTAATTTTTTATAATTTTCTAAAATGGATGAATTTTTAATGAACAATTATAAATATGGATTGTTATTAAAAAAATAATTTGTCTTTTAAATAATTTAAAAATTAAATATATATTTTATTTCTATTAAAATTTAATTAGATAATTCTTTTATATAATTAAATTATGGTATTCAAATTTGATTTTATACATGAATTTAGTGTAAAAATATTTTATATTTAAAATCGTAATTTGTTGAAAAAGAGTTTTCGTAGTATTTTACATGATTAATTATAAATAAAATTCCTTCACTTTTTGTGTTGAATTTTGATAAATGGATTCCTTATTTTAAATAAATGACTCCAAATTTTATAGATATGGCCAATTTAGTTTTGTTCAATTTGAATAGTAAACATTGTAATGTTGTTTACCATAGTAATGAAAAATTGGGTAATTCAGGTTAAAGATAAAGTGATAAGGAATACTAAATTATCCAAACACTTACCTAAATTTTAATGGGTGAGTTAGTGTTTTCCATCGTTATCTAATATTTTTTATATGACCATTTTTAAAAATTTGGATGACATTATGACCTCTATAGTATTTTATTTCAATAAAAATAAAACATGTTACACTCTTGTTTTTCATAATAGAAATATTTTAATACAGGGTTATCAAGAAAATATATTCTCTTATAAGTAATTTATTTATTCTAAAATAATTTTATTTATCATGGAAATTTATTTTTATTTTTTGGGCAATAAATAATAACCTTAAATTCTTACACAATGCTGATGTTGTAATTATTTATTTAATAGAATTATCAAATAAATGATATTGAAAATATCATATTTATCATAATTTGAGATAATTTTTGTAATCCAAGAATTTTTGAATATTCAAATAAAATTTTATGGATGTATTAATTTTTTTATTTATATTTTATTTAGGTTTTTATTAAATTCAATGTAATGAATAGTGCCAAAATTGACGATGATAATATTTTATGAATATACAATTTAATTAAGTTATACAGAAATCTTGAAAATATAAAATAAAAAATAAATGGGATAATATATGGTATAAATATTTAAATAATTTTCATTTATAGTCCAATTTAAAGCATTTTTATATAGACTAGTATTATTATAGTTTAGTCTTTTGAGAATTTACAAAACTACTACTCACCTCAATTATAAAATTCCCTCTCCTCCCTTACATCTGTACACCACATAGATCTTTATATGTTGATCATACTTGAAAAAATTTTATTCTTAAATTACATAGAAACATTCTATAGGTTATGGTATTCTCAAAATACCAACTTTAGAGCCCTTAAGAGGAGATCTAAGGGAATCGACTCAAAGAAGTGGTAATCGCCAAACCATATCAATTTCTTTTTCTACACATGTTGACCTCCGAAAAATATATTATAATCAAATTAAAATAAAAATTCAAAATAAAAAATATATTTAATTTTTATTACAATATTGAAAACACCACTATACACCATCTTTCACTACAAACAAGCAGTGAATGTATCCCTTGTGCATATGTATGGTTTACCGTATCCATGTAGGGATACAATTCATTTTTTTATCACAATACATAATTGATGGTACTAATGATGGTTTTAAGGTTTATATATGATATTTATGACATTATTACATATCTTTTATGATAATATCATCTCTATCTTTTCATAATACAATCTTTTTGAAAAATAAAACGTCACTTGTGCATATATGTAGACTACTATCTCTGTGATGCAATGTGATTATTTTATCATTTATATTTCAAATAGATGGTAATAAGGATGAAATTGATTAATATATATGATATATATGATATAATAATATTTTTTACAATTTTAATAGTTATATACCTTCTATTTATTTCATTAGTCAAAAAATAGAAGCATCACTCATGTATACGTACGGTATGTCGTCTCCATGAAAGATGTAATTCATTTAATCATATATAATTTTTATTATTGATTTTAAATATCTATAAAATGAAAAAATTTATTTTTATAATCTTATTAACATCCTATAAATTATGGGACTATGATTGAAGTATTATGGTCGGGACTTTGGAACCAAAATATGCTTCGAAAACAAAGCAGTTATCACCTAGAATAATTATTTTAATAATAAATTATTATTAAATGAGAGATGAGATTTTATAAATTAATTAAACATTGTATGAAATAAATATGGTTATATAAAACAATTATAATAAAAATATATATATTATAAATGAGTTTTTAATGTGAATAGTTAAAGGATAGACATAAGGTTAGAGATTTTCATCTCACTTTTAGTTTTCTGGGAACAATCTCTATACACTAAATATTTATTTAATGAGGTGTATATGCTACTCATAAATTTATTTTATGATTATTATCATCAAAATTATTATATATATATATATATCAATATAAAGTTTTCTCTTTCATGGTGATTATGTTTTAAATGATACCAAAGCAGTAAGGGTTTATTTCATAATCTCATCAATCTTATGGATTGTTCATGTTTCAGTTTCTTATATGAAATATTTCACATCCATGTCCATGTTTTACAAAAAATAATAATTTTTTTAATATTATTATAAAATGGATTAAAATCATTTTTACGCATGTTTTACTTTTTAGAATATATTTTTAATGGAATATTTTTATGGTTTTTGAAATGAGTTATTGTGTAAATTTTATGACAAAAATATAGAAGGGATATATTTTAAAATAATACAGCATGAGGGAATTTTGCCATCAATATAAAAAAAATTCTTGAATGATCATTTAGTTTTTATAATTTTTTTCAAAGAACATGATTTCATTTATATGTGCGCATGTTTTTTTAAATAATTTATTTTAAAATGGAAAAGTTATTTTTCAAAATAGTTATTCGAATTCATCTTTCAAAATAATTTTCCATATAAAATTAAACCATTTTATGTTACTAAATATATACTATGGATATTTCAAATAATACCATTCTTGTTAGTTTTTCATTGTTTATATTCATTCCTAAAAGAATAAAAATTAATTTTTTTCAATAGGTTTTGATAAGTTGAAATATTTATGAACCCCGTATATTTTCATGGGTTCTGATTTGGTAAATTTTTTATAATATTTTGGAACATGTATTTATGTGTTTCCTTAAGTGTGTATGTTGGACCTATATCTCCTTTCAATTCATATTCTAAATAACTATTTCTCATGAGATGACCAAGAATGAAATGGGGAGTGGACCTGATTCACTAAGGGACCTTGTCCACCTTGATAGTCTGGGGAGTGGACTTGGACTACTAAGACAGTTTAGAGAGTGAACCAATTCCAATATGATTGTATTGTTGGAAAAACTTGACTACTATAATGGTTTAGGAAGTGAACTCATTCCATTATTGTAGTCTTGGTAGTGAACCTTGACTACTATGATGGTTTTAGTAGTGAACCCATTCCATGATAACAGTCTTGGAAATGAGTCTTTACTACTATGGAAATGATTTCTTATTCTTATGTGTATGCTGAAATTCAATGTCATATGGAAATTTTATTCTCCCATTGAATATGATCTGTTATACTTCATGTCTTATAAACTTCTGATATTTTTTCCATGACTTGATATTATAATCATTCATATGATGGGTAAAATTTTCAAATGTTATTTTCATGTTTTAATTATTTTTTTATTCTGTTATTCTTTTAGATTCATTGATATATCCCTTATTTTTCGTTATTGATCATTTTATCACACCCTTTCTTATGTTTTTTTATCCCCATGTTACGTAAAAAATTTTTATGTACTTTATGTTTAAGAATGGTGATATTTGTGAAGAGGTTTTGGGAGATGATAAAGATTTTTATAAACCATTTTCACTAACATATGTAAGAGTATGAAAAAACAATCTAAAACACTTAACCTAACACGTACATCAGTATAAATGTGATGCAATAATTATTTTTATTTGATATGTTTTTTATATTTCAAATTAACTCATTTTTATTAGTATCAAATATAAAAAAGTTATTTTTATGTTTCTATCATTAGATCTGGGAGTGTGGGTTTCGAACTGTTACAGTCACATAGTGATGGGATGGGAATTACATATAGATTAATGTTCCAAAAAGAGTATTGTTGTAAAAATATGAGTTTTATATATAATCTATGAATATTAATCATATATTGGTTTTAATGGTTGGAAAGATATCATGTAATAAAAATAAAATCAATATCTATCTGTCATCCATTTATTAGTGTTGTAACATCAAATTAATTTATATGTCAAATAATAAATATCCCATCAGTCTACAAACACTGAGTTGTCCTTAATCAAGGATCATGATATTGTTTTGTGGGTTGTGATAATATATTAATATTATATTAAATAGAATATTATACTCATTAAAAAGGTTTTTATATTAGATATGAATAATAGATTCATGACGTAATAAGTAGATCCTTATTACATGGACTATCTTGAAAGTTATATATCATGGAATATTATATAGTCATATTTATATATTTACGGGCATATGCTTATTATCAATCATTCTTACCATAATTTGGTTATAAAATTATCATGAGAACATGTATACATAGATAACATACTTATGTAATTTAAAATATTACCTTTGCTAATCCAGGGTGGTTGGGTCTATTACTAATCAATTAATTAGTTACAGTATAACCAATACAGGATTTTCCCATATATATGACAATTAAAGACATATTTTCCTTTAGAGAATAAGATTATGGAAATCAATGGCCATTATAAGTTGAGTAACATATGATGTGATTGGAAACTTTAATGAGGTTCGTGTATTGAGCTCATTTGTTAGATAAAAAGCATGAGATATATTCCCTGACATAGTCACTCTATTTATATAATCGAAAAAATGTTAGAGGAATATACTATATTTTCATGTTTTATGTCTAGTGGTCATTTGACTTCCTGAAAAAATGGATTATATATAATAGTCATGAACATTCACTCCTGTATCTGGTAAAAAAAAGAATAATCATTACATTTTTTGATTTGATACTAATAAATGTGACCCAATTTTATCTATCTAAAACATAAAACATAGAATATAAATATTGTATCAGTTATATACCCAGTGAATTTTTATGTATTTATTTTTTGGTAATTATAAAAAACTCTGACATAACACTACTCATGTCCTTAAGTGAAATTTTTTCCCTATAAACAAGTTCTTTATATGGAAAATCTTTCTTTATTCAAGTTAACTCATATATATGGATAAATTAATTTATTAATGTTTCTACACATCCTGAACCCCTATGAAAAATAAATTGAAAATATCATATGATAAAAAAAAATCTAATTATGGTAAATATACAAAAAACGTATTATTAAATTTTAAAACCACGAGATCATATAAGAGATATTTCCTTTAATATAATAATCTCTACGCTCATTTAATTGTTTACATACACATGAAATCAAATTTAATGAAAAAAATTCCATAGAATATTTATAATAAAACATAATGTAAAAATTCATAATCATGAGGGTTTCTTAGAAAACATGAGAATTTAGGAAAAAATGTTTTCTTAAAACATACCATTTACTCATAAAGGGAATAATCATTATTTTAAACAAAATATCAATTTCTTACCTTATTTAATCAAAACAAATATATGAAAGTAATTTTTTAAAAATAGAATTGTCATGTAGGTGTCTGGGGATATCATCTTTATAGAACCTTTAAGAAATATTACAAATCGAATAACCTACTCTGTTAATTCCAACATAATTCTATGAAAAACATAATCATTACCCAATGCATTCAGGAGATATATCAGGATCATCCATCATCATAAACAATTACAAAAGACTATAATGTAACTTAAATGGTAAAATTTAACATTTCCTTCATAAAACTCAAAAAAACTATACATTTTAACACATAAGTAAAAAATTTTCTAATAATGATATATGATTTTATTTAAAAACCCCATTTTCAAAACTATAATAATAAGAATAATGGTAAGACGTTTTGTATTTGAAGAAATAATGGAGTCCTATAAAGTAATCAAAATATGGAATAACGATGTTGGTGTTAGTAAACTCTGTTTTGATCATATATATAAAAACTATTTCATTTTATCATTGTAAATAAAGTCTTCAGTTATTTGTGAAATATAAAAAAATATTATTTTTAAGCACTATTGTAATAAAGTCAAAGTAGATGTAAAATTCTCTTTTTAATTAATTTTTATTAAAAAATTAAACATATATAACACAACATGTATATGGAGTAAAAATATTAAAAATAAATCATTAAAACATTTTAAAACTATATTTTAACATGAAATATCGCTTATGTTGTCTTATAACATGTCATATACATCCATTATAATAAAATTTTGTTAATAATGTACTTTTTTCGGAAACAATTTATATTATATGCCATTATAAGTAATCCATTTATTTAATTGATTTCTATGAAACCCCATTATTGTAAAGGAAGAACATTTTTTTGATAGTATATATTACTTAGAACACCAAAACTAAAAGAACTGTGAGATTCTATTTAAATGTGAATCTTATAACATAGTCATTGAGTTACTGAGTATGAATATGATCGATTGAATTATTAAATTTATATGGAGAGATAGGTCATGTTCTATACATATTTATTAAAAAAAATCAGTAAATAATTACTCAATTTTTTAGTAACATCATCACTCAAATTTTTAGTAACGTCGTTTTATGCTACAAAATATATATTCATAAAAAAGGGATTCATTTTGAATTTTATGATTGGAATTATAATACACTATTACCATATTTAGAAATTTTATTTCATAAAAATAATATTATTTTTAAAATTTTAATATCCATATTATATTAGGGTGGCATTTATTATTTTTATGAAAAGTGTTATTTTCAGTAAATAGTGAAAAATGCTGATTTCATAAATAATATTAAATGTATTCAATAAGTTAATAATTATTAAAGTCCAATTAGGTTATGAATTTTATATTAAATTAACAGAAATTATTTTTAAATATATTTTAAATAATTAATTACATTTCAATCATATTTATACCCTATTATTAAATATGTTTTTTAGGAATAAAAAACAAATTTGTTAAAAACTATTTCTACATGAAAAAAGCTCATAAATTTTAATTAATTAATTTAATATTTAATGATTAATTATTTAGATTTAATTTATAGATTATAGATCTATATATATTAATTTAAATACATATAAGGATAATTTGTAGTCAAATAGTTAATAAAAGAACATCTTATGCTTGGAAAATGCATTTTTTTAAATTTTTTGACATGTTTTACAGGTTTATCATTAAATTAATTTCTTCCAATTATCTGATATAAATTTGGTAAAATGGATTCATAATTTTAATAATCATAATTAATATTATATAATTTGTTCAAATTAATTTTCGGTTCTAATTAATTGGAATAATAGTAAAAAAAATTATTTATTGTGTTTAAGGTTAAAACAGGTTTACTCGGGGTTTAATCTAAGAATGTAAGGGTTTAAATGACCTAAAAGATTTTATAAATCATATTATATGGAAATATTTTTAAATTACCACATATATGGTTTGATGATTATTTATCTTTTATCTATTTGGAATTTGGAAAATATAGGTGTGATTTATTCATTTCAAGAATTCCTTGTGTTCTCTCCTCACTAATTACAAAAGTGAACTCCCTCCCCTGACATATTTACACCTCTCAAGAAATTTATATAAAAAAAATTCCTTGTTATATCTCTCCAAAATACTTTAATACACATTCTAGAGGTGTTTTTATTCCTAAAAGATCATCTTTAAGGTCCGTAATATGATATCCAAATGAGGTTCTTTTAAGAGAAGGTAATTGTCTTCACTAAGATATTTCTTTTTAATTCTTCTATTCCGCATTAAATTATGTGTTAAAATACCAATTTAATTACACAAGCATCTATCATCTAATAATATGTTATTATTTTTATGGGGTATAATCTATATGTATCCTCCTCCTTCAAATGGGAAAAAATTCCATCACTCGTTTGTAGAGAAGTCTATAGCCTCACAAAATAATATATTTTGTTTACCATCACTAACTCACATGAGAAGTCATAATTATATAAATAATGGATATATATAATAAATATTAAGTTATTTTATTTATTTAAAATTAATATACCATCCACATCATTTCCCTTTTACCCATTAAGAAAATGATATCATCACTCATGCGTACGTATGACCTACCATCTCCATGAAATGATGTGACTCAATTACCATGAAAACATTATATAATGGTTTTAATAATTCACCTATAAATTAAATATTATATATATAAAAAAATATACAATTATATATATGATTTAACAATATCATATACAAAATAACATTAACATTCATGACAAAACACGGATGAGAAAATAGGGAAATTATCACATGAGACAATAGTAATAATAATATATTGTTATTGAATGGATAATAATATGTTATAAGAGTATAATAAGTGATATAATTAAACATGATATGGTTCCTTTATAAATTTTTGAAAAATAAAATCATTATACATTAGTTTAAATTATGTTCAACAAAACTCAAGTATGAGGTAATTGATTTTGCATCAATTTTCTTTGATTGATGTGTACTGTAATATTATATGCCAAATTTATTCTATATGGTTTATATACCACTAATTTAGCTTATAATATCATTAATACTTCCTAATTAATGTTATTTTATGTTTTTATTTGAATTAGTACATACAAGGCGATTTAATATGAAAATTTCCATGTGATGAATAATTTCATAACTCAATTTCTTTTAATCGGGTTATATTATATCTTAACGGTCATTTATATTCAAAATTACATGTGTAATAAATTTTTTATATTTTATTATATTTAAACTTGTTTTATGTGAATTTAAATGGGATAGTATCAATTAATTCATTTATTAATTATCACATCAACATTATGATCATTATAAGGGTTGCTCGTCTCAAATTGTGCTCATTGGGACATGTGTTATGTTATACACCTATATACTTTTATGAGATGTATCTAAAACACATTTTATATCTTATATCATGAATATATTTTCATTCTGATTATTTAATGTCACATTTGAAGTTATTTCTTTCATGGGACTTATGATTCCAACAATATCAATGTAATAAGAGATTTATGCTTCAATCTCATTTTAGTTGGGATTGTTTACGCTTGAATTTCAATTAAAGGAAATAATTTGATAATTTTATAATAGAAACATTTTATTTATTTATAATATGTTTGTTCATTAATTTTTCATTTTATATTTATATTTTCTTCTCTTTGATGCTTAAAATTTTTGATAAAATATTTTTAATAAAACCAGACTTCATTTCTCTATTCTGTCAAAAATAATTTTCATTCAAAATCCATGACTTATAATGATTTTTTTAGAAAAATGGTTTACTATGATTTTATAAATTAATTTTTACCCATTATTGGATCTTTAAAAAAATTCAATTCTATATTCCTATCCTTTTCCTGACATGGTACTTTTGACTTCTCTTACAAAATTTCTAAAAGAATTTTTTTTTTTACAAAATTCCAATTAAGGGAAATTTTCTATTATCATAAACACTTATTTATTTGAACAATTAATTTTTTATAATTTTATTTTCAGTGAAATTATATTCATATTATTATATAGATTTATAGTTTTTAAAATTTATTTTCAAATTGAAAAGTGTATTTTCCCCCAATAATATTTTTAATGATATCTTCATGGTATTTCTATTTATCGTTGGAAAAAACATTATTTTAAATATACTATACTTGGGATATATCGAAGTAAAACCATCCTTATACTTTATTTGGATGGTTTATGTCTAGTTTTACTAGGGAGTGTATTGGAAAATAATTTCTTGATTAATTATTTATCCATTAACGTTCCATTGAAATATAAAATTTCTTATAATTGTTAGATATTTAATTTCCCATAAAATACATATTATTAAAAATGGGTGTTATTATTTATTAAAAATTATATAATTTCTATTAATAGTGCCTTAAATTGAAATTTATTTGATTAACTAGGGAAATATTGATATTTTTTATTTTTTATTCAATATGGACAATTATTTATTAGGAATGTTATTAATTCAATTAATATATAATTCTATAAATAAGTAATTTTTTATACATGCAGTAATGGGTGGGGACTGGAATTATAAATCCCCTCAATGCATTGATAGTATAATAATATTAATTTGTAAGCTAGCATTAAATGGGGTTTTATCCATATTTTTGAATCATCTTGTTAAAGGTATATAGGTTATAGATATCATGATTTGAGAGATAATGGTGTCCAAAATAATGAATATCCTTTATTATAAATACATTTATTATTATCCATGGTATTATTTCATTGATAATATCAATGGATGCGTTTTTTCTAATGTTATTCATTAAATGGCATGCATTTCTAGTTATTTACCTTTCCTTATTGATTATTCCTTGTTTAATAATGATAGTCAAGTTATTGATTAATTGTAATGTGAATTCATATAATTACCTTTACATATCTATTATTCCATATTGAATATACTTTATTTAATTATGATAGCTTCCACATTACATAATTATTACTAAAAATCTGAGCTCACCCTTATTTTGATTCGTTTCCCTATGATATGAAGATGGAATCATTGATTGAATTCATGGTTAAATAATTTTTACTTTCGTGATGTTTTATTTAATGTTTTCAAATGGATTAAAAGAATCAAGTATTTATATATTTTACCAATACTATTAAAATATTCAGTCCTTTGGGATGTGAATGCCTGTATCAAGAACCAATTTAATAATGTAACCATAAACTTTGGGCTAATGGTGATGAATTATTTGTCGTTCGTATTATATAGAGTTTAGTTAAAACCATGGGAATAAGATTTTGAAAAACATAGATATTGGGAAAAATATTATACTTTAATAAGAGTTATAATAGAACATCATAAAATTTTAGTGGGGATGAGATTTTATGGTTTTCTTATAAATAAATCCATTTCTGGATACTGAATGTTGACATGGTTTCAGCACAACTGTACCAAGGCGTAATAAATACAAAACGTGAAAATTTTGATTTGACTCGATCACAACATGGTGCATGACAATGGGCCTTACTAAAAATCTATTTGGAAACTCATGGGGGATATTCTTTGAATAATTCGGATTTTAATTAGAAACGATTATGAAAGATTCGAATAGGTGCTTATAATTAATTTACTAGGTTAGACCCAATTTTTCTTTAATTGAGAAGAAGGATTAATTATTTATACATACTATAAATGATTATATGGTTTTCCCACTATGACTATTGTTTCTCAAACTGTGATTTTTGGTTCTATCCCATTTCTAAAACCCAAAAGAATCTTGTTAACATTGAATGCGGTTGTAAATGTGGTGATTATGACCAAAAATATGGGATAATGACTATATTGAATGATATTTTGATTATTCCAAATAAATTATAATTATATAAGATTAATAATATATTATATAACCAGATCACAGACTCACCAAAGAATAGAAGGATGGATTACACTAAGAGAACAACTAGTGGATGCCATAATGAAAAAAGGGATTAATAACATCATATCGAAAATATTGAACGAGATTGTTAAGAGAATGTATGAAAGGAATTTGAATTTTTTGTGTGTTAAAGAAGGTCATAATGTGAAAATGTTCTAAGGAAAAGTGAGTAACTTTGTGAAGAGAAGTAAATTTCACCCGTGGAATCCATTTACAATTCTTTGTCTTGATTGTGGTGAAATTGCGTATTATATGAGTCAATGACCTATTTTAAAGGTTAACTACTAGACTATAGAAGGACCTATGATTAAGTGAATGTTTGGATTATTTATGTGTTGGGGTTTAAGAATTATATTATTGATGTATTTTTATGAATGTTATTTTGGTAATAATAATCATGAAACATATAAGGATTATGTTCATTTTTGGAAGCATGTATATATATTCATCCATTATTACCTCTACAATTAGGGATACTATCATGGTTCAAGTATTTTATGGTTGATCATTTTTTCAATGTATTAATTTCCCTTATTTAGGTTTTATGTGATTGGAGTGTATCATTATTAAGTAAAATTTCAATAACATTTAGGGAAATAAAACACAATGGATTAGTAGATGAAAAAGTTATTTTATTGAGAATTCCATTCTATTTTGTGGAAACAATTTTAAATGTATTGGTAACCATTAAGTTTAATATTATTTTTGATGTTATAATAATTGTGGTTCATCCAAATTTGGTAATTTTATATTAATTATATTAAAAAAATTTGTAAAAACGAAAACCTTCATGTCGAGTGACGACACGTCATATCGGACGAGGCAACAAGGCTTGAACTCACAACTGAAGGGAGATAAGGGTGAAATACCTACAACCAGCCTACATGATATATTGGTTGATATGATTGTGTTTTATTTAAACAATTAATGTGTAAATATTATGTTAAACTTTAGGTGTTACTATTTAGTTTTACATATTAATGTATTATATTGAATTATTCTAACCATTTTGGTTTTGGTATATATTTAGAGACATACAGAAAGAATTTTCACTAATTTATGGATTTTATGAAATGTTAAAAGAAATTTTTTCTATTCCATGTATAAAAACCCATTTTGGATATTTATTTCTTAGAGAATGTGATGAAGTATTAATTGATCAAATCATAAAAGGGATGAAATAGTGCTTATAAAATAGAATAATATTATATATTTATATTTCTTTATATTATTATATTTTAAAATAATTCCTAAAAATTGAGAAAACTTATCTTCAAACAAATATATTTATCCTATTACCTTCATATTGGATGAATCAATAGTCATTTAACTCATCATAGATTTATGTTCCTATGTTCATTAACATTTATATTGATCATTCACTTTATTTGAACAAATAATCTCTATGACTCTCCAAAATTATATATGAGGTCATTCCATATCCATGATTCGAATTCCCCCCAATGATATCCTACATGTAAACCTAGTTATGTGTTATACTAGGTAACCTTTATACTTCCCTTTCTCTCTTGTTAAGAGGATGTTTTTTAACTAATTTTATGATGAATGTTTTCAAAAAAGATATTTTCAAATATTAAACGTTTTATTTTTTTAATGAGTTCAAATTTTGTGAACAAAATTTATTGAAGGTGTTTATAATATTACAACATGATGTTTTCAAAATAAGAATAATGTTTACGATTTCCTATATCACATGCAACAACGAGTATAAATAAAAGTGAAATTCTATTTATATATGACTATTAATAATATAGTTGCTTAATTGAAGAGTATGAATAAGAATAACCAAATTTTTAAATATATTTAAATAGGTCCAAATCAACATAATATTATTATTAAATTCAATGTAAACAATCACTCAAATTTGTATTATAGTGAATTTATGCTTCTAAATAGATATTCATCAAAAATGATTAAATAATGATTTTTATGTTTGTAAGTATAATAAATTTATACTAATTATAGAATTTTTATTTTATAAAAATATTATCATTTTTTAAATCATCATATCCAAATTTTCTTAGGGTGTAATGTTTGGATTTTTCAAAAAAGTGTGATTCTCAAGTGTAGGTAATTGTCTCTCATTTTCTCATTCCTTTTATTTATTATTTTTCCACATAGAATTATTTCGTACAAAATCCAATATAATAACACCAATATATCCCATATGTGGAGATTTTATTATTTTAATGTAATAATTTCTATCCACCAACTCCTCCTTTAAATATGAAAATAATCCATCACCCTTGTGTATAGTGGACTACGGCCTCATGAACCAATTTATTTTTTTCCATAATCGACTCTCATGTGTAGTCAAAATGATGGAAATAATGAATATATAAATGAAATATAAAATTATATTAAATAGGTTGAATTAATATATCAACCACTTAACCATCCACCCATTAATGGAATGATATTTTCAATCATGCGTATATATGGCCTTCCATTTCAATGATGCGCTGCAACTCATTTTCAATCTCTAACATTCAAGAATGGTTTCATGAAAAAAATAAAACAATAAAACATGATATTTTTAACACTAATATAATTATGGATATGATTAAACAATATTCTATACTAATAACTAGAACATTCATGAAAAAACATGCATGAGAAAATAAGGAAATTAACACTTAAAAGGCATTTGGATGGACACCTTTTCATACAATGCTCTCTAAATCTATTGTTTCCATATAAATTTCATCTTCCTTACCTCTTGAGTCCCTCCTACTATCCTTATTCATTATGATCCATCATGGTGGTCAATTATCTTCGTTATCTTCTTCATCAACATATGTGACGCTTTTGATTTACCCTCTATTGTAGTCTTTCTCAGTGGTTTAACTATTATAACTTCTCTCACCCCATCTGATCATGACATCCTTATGTTACTCTTCATTTCTTTTTTTTTGATTCTCCTTAAATCCCTTCATTTCCTCTTCATTCGATTCCTGGTTTCTCGATCTTGAGTTTCCTTCTCAGATCAGACTCTCTCCTTATGTGACATATGTTTTCCCCTTTTCACCTCCTTCCTTTAATATTTCATTCTCTCGGTACTCTTATATGATTATTAGTTTCATGATATTCTCATTTATCCTTATTTTCACTTTTTCTCACACTAGTATCTATTTTCCCAGTGATGGTTTGAAGATGATTCTTTATGGGGGGTTGATAGTGCTTGCTCGGTTATAGCTTGTTGTGGATGTCCCATTCCATCTTTCGATGCTCTAGAGACTATTTCCCTTTCTACCTCCTAGGTCTATTAGGTGATATGTATCCTAAGGAGGTCGTGGGATTTTTTTTGGGATCCGATGGGGTGTTATGGGATGCACATCATGTAGTTTCATTTTCTGGTTCCTCCTTGGGTTCTATCAATGATGTTTATTCATTTGATTGATTATAAATATATTTCTATTTTTTGGTTTGATATTTTCATAAGTCAAAGGTTAATTTACTTGATCATGTTCCGAAAACAGTGGGACTTTGTATTTTTTTTTGTTTATGTGGTGACGACGACAATGGTCATCGATGGTGTGACAGTTATATTCCTCAGAAATAGATGGTTTGTGGTTTTCTGTGGTTCCAAAAATGGAATGGTTCCTAGTGATGTTCTGTGTGAGTTTTGTGTTTTTTCTTCCATGGAATGACAAAAAGTGGATTCTATATGGTGAGGTAAAAGGTTCCAATGTCAGGGTGCATGGATCAAGGTGGAACGCAGTTCGGGATCTCACTACTCAAGGAGGTTTTGTGGCGGTTTTATGTCTTTCAAATTAATGTTTGGATTTGAATTTTGTTAAGGGGATAATTTTTTTAGTCTAGGGTTTGAATTTTGAATGAGGTATTGGGAGATTGTTTTGATATTAGAAATGTCTACTTACAACTAAGCCTTAATGTAGTGTTTAGAAAATATTAAAAAAATGGATTTGGAGTAACACTAGAAACAATATTAATAATTAAAATTTGATAACTAATGACTGATAAAATTCTATAATTGTATCATATATGATATTATAAAAATTAATAAGTTTCATATATATATAAAATAAATCATTAAAATATTATACATGAGGATATAGGGTGTTCAACTGAAAAGAAGCGTGTGGTAAGGTATTTCGTCTCAATTTACTTTCATTGAAAAATAATGCAATTTTATGAAACTAATTTATTTTATATGGTGTATATGCTCCCCATTTTTCATGTAATAGTATGAATACTTCATTTTTATATGTATTTTATGTTTTTATTGTAATTATTTCATCCTTGTGGATTTGACCTGAAAATTACCAAGTAGTAAATAACTTAATAACATAATTTATTTTAATTGGGTTATATTACTTTTTTATTGTCTTCTATATTCTAATATTATGTTTTAATTAATTTTTAACATATTATATTGTATTTCTACTTTTTTTATGTGGATTTGTATTTGATAAACATAATCAATTCATTGATTAATTCTCACATCAACATTATAAGTATTATAAGGGTTGCTCATCTAAAATTGCCTTCTTTGGGATATATGTTATGTTATACTCCTATATCTTTTTATGAGGTGAATCTAATTACCCTTTTAAATATTATACATGAATATATTTATATTCATGGTATTAAATTTTCAATTGAATTTTTTATTTCATTGGTATTACGATTCAATTATTACTAAATTGGTAATTGATTTATGTTACAATATTATTTTAATTCGGATTGTTTATGATTTAATTTCCACTAAAAAAATTAATCAATAATTTTCTAATAAAATGATTTTATTTTCTTCTCCTCAATCCATTTTTGAATTATTCAATTAATAGATACTTTTTTCTATCTTTGGAAATTTAAATTATTTATAAAAAGTTTTAAATAAAATCTTACATTGTTTCTCTCTTCGGTCATACATAGTTTTTCTTACAAATCCATATTTTATAAATAAATTGAAAAAAACGTTTTACAATGATTTTATATATTTATTTTTACTCATAATTATATTTTTATAAAAAATTCAGTCATCCTATCATTTTCAAAACAATGTACTTTTTAATTCTCCTGTAAAAATTTTAAAAAAATATTTTTTTAATGTACTCATTATGAAAAGAACCTTTATGTCATCATAACCACTAAATACTTTGAATATTACTTTATAAGTCTCTATGGTTCTTTTCAATGAAATAATGACCCAAATATTTTATAAATGTATTATTTTTAAAAGTGATTTTCAAAGTGTTAATGGTATTTCCATTAAAAATTAATTTTATTTTATTTTCATGGTATTTATATTTACCAAAAAAATACATAAATTTTATATATACTATACATGGAATATGTTTTAATTGTACATAACTTATCTGTTCTCAGTATGGTTTATGGTTATTTTGATAAATAAACGTATTAAAATTCACCTCCTCAATTAGTTTTATATTTAATAAATTTCTATTAAAATATTAACTTACTATGATCATTACAGATTACATTTCCCATAAATTTCCATGTTATTTCTAATAGATATGATTATTTCTTAAACTGTATATAATTTCTTCATATAGTGTTTTAATTTGAAATTTATTTGATTAACATGGGTAATATTTATATTTCATATTCTTTATTCATTAAAGATATTTATTTATAAGGCTCATTGTTCATGAATTAAATCCTTTATTTTTTATAAGAGGAATGTGTTGGGCATGAAGTAATGACAGAGGTCCTTTATTATATATCCCCTCTATGAATATATCGACTCATAAGAAGAATAAGTAACTGTTACTGTTCATTCAGGTTCACTCTATTTTTTTAATTTCTCTAAGATATAAACAATGGTTCTTTGAATACGTTCAAGGATGCAAATTTTTTTCCTTCACTCTATTGTATTTTATTTTTTAAAATGTAATTCAAGGTTCAAGTATGAATCTAGTTTACCAAAACTTATAAACTATTATGTCATATGAGATATAATCACTTGAATGTATCACCAATTTAATAATATTACCCTAAACTCTATGATTTTTGGGATTGGGGTTTTTATAATTTTAATGACTTATTTAATTATTTAATCATTTAAGTCCACATTGGGTGTTTTGGCGATGTACGGTTCGTAATTGTAAAATGAAATTGGATTGTTTACTATAGTCAAAGGTTTTATTGTTCCACATTCTCCATAATAATAATAATAACATAATTTTAAAATTTATACATCATATACAATTTTATATCTATCTGTGAAGATATTTTCTAAAAAATTAATACATCGTCTCATGGGGTGGTAGTATGCATATACACATGGAAAATGTTTTTTATTCTATCTATATGGAAAATAAGGAAATTAAATAAATTAATAAAATTATATAATACCCTTAATGTTACAAAAATAAAATAACTTCATTTAATTTATCCCCCTGACAATCTCGGAGAGACGGTTTTTGAAAAATGAAGTGCATCACCAAAAGGAGATTATAGTTTGTGCAACATCACGTATGATGATTCTATTTTTAATAATTGGAATGGTATAAAGAATATGATATATTATATTTAAATAATAATAATTATATATTGATTAACAAAAATATATATATATCAATCATAATAGCCAACCATGAATGGTGATGATGAGAATCAAAATGTATCGGCTCACAAGGTTGTAGTTTGCGCATGTACACACAGATGATGGGTTTATTTCCCATATGATGGAAAATGAGATCAATAATTTTTTGCAATTAAAATAATAATATCTCATTACATGGTATATAATAATTCTACTATATTTTAATTTTAAGGTATAAATTAAGGAGGTATAATAAGAAGAAAAATGAAAATTCTTTGTTAGGATGATTACTTCCTCTATGAAGAACCACTTATAGATGATAATTTCAGACATATAGGTTAGTATTTTGGAATGACCAGGACCTCTATATAGTAGGGATTAATTTTTCTTGGTGATTTGGGTAGATTTTAGTATAGATATATGGATCATTAAGTGTGAGGAAGAGAGGAGGGGTGTGTATATATATATGGGGAAGAGGGGAACCCTTAGAATTATATAATGTTCTAGATTAATATAAATTTTTTTTCTTTTTTATGTTGGAAAAATAGATATATTTTGAACGAATTATGATTATTATTCATAATTTCTCATCCAAATATATTTATATAGTTTTAGAATATTTTTAACCCGTATCAATTATTTTTAACCTCATGCCATCCTGTTTAATTATTACTGTTATTAGAATTGTTTTAATCTTTTTTGGTTAAGAATGATAAAATAAAAGGAAAAGTGACCTAAAATTGGAAAATAATTTATATACTATATCATATTCAATTAAATTGGACTAAGATAATATTTTTATGAATTTTACATCATGTAATAAAATTTTATTTTACATAAAATACCATTAAAGTCATTTTCAAAAATATTCAAATAATTTACTTCATAAAAATATCAATATTGTAATGTAATTTGAACATAAACTTTTAAAGCATAACTAATAAATTTTAATTACGTAAAAAAATTGGACTCTATAACTCATTGAAAATATTACATTGTAACCTTTTAATATAATTCTCTCTTTTTTTCTAACTGCTTACATAGACATTGTATCAGCATTGCGTATAAATTTAAGGTAATTATTTTCTCACTAAAAAATAAGAATTAATTAACATAAAAAATTATTTATATTAAAAATACAAGTTTATATTCACTCATGAATTTGTTTTATCCTTGTGAAAACATATTTTAGATATTTGAATCTAGAAAAGGTTATTTTTGAATTATTCAGTACTAAAAATTATATAACTGTATATATCAAGGTAATATGGATCCAAAAGGACTTATTTTAAAATAATGAATGGTTTTGTTTAAAATATATTCATCTATAATATTAAATTCACGTTTTAGGTTGATTTTTATGCCTTATCAAAGTTTCTTTAACACTAATTAACACAATTTACCCATTACTATTATGAAACATATTTATTGTGGATGCTTTTCATTATTACCAAAAATAATGATAACATATTTACCAAATTTATAAATTCATATTCAGAATATAGAATCCATTTTACTAAGTCTATATCCTATAAGTGGTGTAAATTATTTAAAATAAGTCCTCAAAACATTATGAAGAAGAGATTTCCATAAAAATACATTTTTTCGTATAAAATTTTTTGTATATCAAAATTAAACATAATTTAAGGAGAAATGACAATAATTTTATTTGTTAACAAAATTATCTTATTAAAATTTAAAATAAAACTATTAAAAATTGGTCTTTTTAAATACTACAAAAGAAAGAACATTTTTCTATAAAATCAATATTTTTTTCTATTCACTACAAATTTGACCTTTTCAGGAAATCCCAATGTTTCTCCCCATGATTATTTAGTTACTATGATTTCAAAAATTATATAATTTATAAAATTTTTTCAATTAAAATGAATTAATTATGATATTTTCTTGCAAAAATAAATAATAAATTACTTTTGAAGAAAATGAACATTTAAATAATAAAGTAAAATTACCAAAATATTGAGTTCTTATTACTATGTATTGATCAATAAATTATTATTGACTATGAACGTTATAAATATATTGTTAATTTCTTTCCTTCTATTAATATACAATTGTTCAATAACTATGTTATAACTATCATATTTAAATAATAATATTTCACATTTTCTAAAGCTTGGTGTTTTATGTCATATATGATATTAAACATAGACTTATATTAAAATATTAGGGTGTCAAATTCATCCAAATTATTTGTTTAAATACTTTAATTTTGATCAAAATATTGGTAATTCAATGGTTTATTATTTAACAAAAACATTTATAAAAAACCCACATCATAAAAAGGGTTAATAAAACATTCTTTGGAAAAGAAGGAATGGGGAATATTAATTTCATATTGAATAACATTTAGCTAGGGTTATAAATAAGATAAATGTGGTGGGAAGTGAAAATATGCACATGGAGGATAAAATTAACCACAAAATAATTATGGACAACGATAGAGAAAATGGTCGGGACAAAGTTAATGACCATAAGATGATGAATTAATAAGAGAGAAACGCGAAAATCAACCTATCATAACTGATTGTAAAAAGATATCATTTTTTATTTATGAGGGATTATTTTAAAAACTAGACTAAGAAAATATTTAATTATACTTTCTTGATTTTCTTAAAATCCCTAAACACAATTTCATCATTTGGTTGCTTGTTTTTTCAAGTTTCCAACCCTATCTCATTTCCTATTCCCAATGTTGGGTATCCATAATGAATCTTTATATTTCCTAAAGAGTAAAATTTAAATATATCAATGGATCCATTCAAGGATTAAAACATAATCCTTATATATTTTCCAAATACAAAATTGTTATCATATGAAAAGATATTACCAAAAATGAATAAACATTCATGTAAAGAAAGAATAAATTTAACTATAAAATTTCAACAATAACTCCAAAGGTAAAACATCAATCATTACATAAATAAATAACCCAATTTTGAAACTAACAATAATAACCTAACCATTGAATAATTTTCTAACATCAAAGTTTGTCTCACACTATTCATCTTAAAACTTAAAAATTATAATATCATTCTTTAGAAATAATCATTCACATTAGACCAAACAGTTATATATACATCGACTAAATATAGCATATCCTAATGGCCATCCACATGGACTCTAGATATTCATGCTACAAAAACCACATGGTGAATACTCTTAATCACCTCTTTTTTTAAAGTGAGTGCTCTTGTGAAATTTAGATACACATCACAGACTGTACAGGTTTCTCTTCTCTGTATCTCATTGGTCGAAGTTGTTTTTGTTGGTTTCATGGAGCTAGTGATACAAGTTCTAAAGGGATATTAAGAGGTGTTTTGCTGATACTAGGCTACTAGTGTATTTTTAGGTAAAGAAACTATAACCATTTTGTGGAGGCCCAGTCCCAGGAATAAACACTAGTTATCTGAACACAATTTTTGTTATTTTACATGATAATGAGTATGATGAAATTGGTGAAAACATAACCCTTAGTCCGCTTAATGTATCTTTCTCGCTCTGTCATCTTTTCAACTATGGTTTCCAAGGTCATTGGGTTTTCTAGAACGACCACCCTTTGGGTCTTAAAAATATTACTTATTGATCTTACATATCATGTATAGCCAACGAAGGTGGTGTGGTAAGATACTCAAATGGATCTCTCATTCTATCATTCAATGTTTCCTTCATACAGGTTCACTCTCTATAAGAGGAAGCCTCGACACTCCTCACTGGACTTCAGGTTTTCCACCAAGAAAACATTATCTTGGTAATGGTAGAAATAGACTCACTTATCCTCTTCAAATAGCTAAAATATTATAGAATTTTTCCTTGGACTATCAAATATAACATTAGAGGGTGTATAAGGTTTATTAACTACTGGGTGAATGTACTATATCCCAATATGTACTGAAACACAATTGCAGATTTATTTTCTTCTCAAATGTCTCAAATGAAAAACCTGAATTTTTTCCATAGCTTTTAATCCCTTCCTGCAGTGGGGGTGATAATTATTAGGTGGGACACAATTGGATTACATTATTTTAGTCCCCTATAATTGGTACCTTCTCTTATTATTTTTTCCTTCAATAATAAAAAATTATTTATGTTGGTAATAAAACGTATCCCAAAATGTCATTTTTCAAAAGTAATATAAATAAATAATGGTTCTTAATTAATAGAGAGAATATCAGTGGATATCCAACATGACTAGAAGATCTTGAATCAGAGCCTATATGGCAGAGTTATCACAAAGACTAACTCTAGGCTTGAGGAGAGATCAAAAAGTAGATGAGGAGGAGCCCACTGTCCATTGAAAATAAAGGAATGAGGAGGGAGTTAATAATATTAAATATGGTTAAAATTGTAAAATCTACCATGAATTAAACATTTCATGGTTTGGATAAATGGTTTATTATAAGGCCCCAGCCTTCAGTAGGCCAGTGCCAGTGCTCTAGTTATGGTGTGTAATTTATTTCATACAAATGAAACAAAATTTTTACACATCATAACCCATCAGGAGGAACTTTCTGGTTTAGATCCTGGAGAATCAGATTCATCCACTTCACATCTTCCTTACAAAGCTAAGATCAAATTTCCAAACCATGGAAAGACTCTATCAACTGGTAAAAAATTCATCAAAAATGTATGGTGAGAATTGAAATACCCAGTAAGGGGTTTTGAAAGTACATAAACTTAGCTTTTGAAAACTACCTTTGAAAATAATTTTCCATTATGAAAATAATTTCTTAAAGCAAAAACACCAAGACAATTCAAAGGTTGAAATAACATAGTTAAAGGACTTCATACATATGCATTTAAACACTTAGCTGAAAACCACTTAGTAAACAAGGTAAGCATGCTAGTATCAAATGGCATGGGTTTTACTATATAAAGTGACATAACAAGAAAGGTGTGTAGAAAACATAGGTATAACCTTCATCAGAGTCGTACATAAACACATTCTCTACAACATATAAAAATGATCATCATGACAAGATAAATGCAATGCAAAATTTGTAATAAAATTATGGAAATGAAAACAGGTCATGCATCAACATTGCATCATCATATGCCATGCATATTTTAATTCGATACTCATAGGTAGTGTTTCCTTTGAAATTCACGAACATATCACCAATTTCCATCCCCAAGGTGTTGTAAAATTACCAAGGTTATATACCAAGGTATCATTTTAAATTAACAATGTTATTCACCAAGGTATCATTAAAATTGTAATCCCTAGAGATTACATCATTACGCAATGCATTAGAGCACTATCAGGGTGCACCCTTAAAAGGTCTTATTAGGTCTGATATTCAAGGTGTCCCATACCACTTTGAATATTAAAATTTTATTTCCTATTATACAAGGCGTCCCATACCACTTTGGATAATTATGTTTATTTTTCATTACCCATGGTGTCCAAAACCACATTGGATAATTATGTTCATTTTACATTACCCAAGGTGTCCCATACCACTTTGGGTAACTTGATTCTTGGTTATTTATTATGACGTGTCATATGCATGTAGGATGATCAAAGATATGGATAGGGAAACCATTATACAATTGGTCTACAAACACATGACATTATAAACATGGAATAACTAATCCAATGCAGGCATGGTTTAGTAAACATTCTATGTACACATGACAATTACTAAAACACATAAAATGGTAGATGAAAAGAGAATGTCACATAAAATGATAAAATGATTCTTATTAAAATTCATATTTCATGGAAATTAAGTATTTAGGTACTTGTAATTAAATATTCTGATAAACATAGCACTGAACATGAAAATAGGCTAAATCATAAACTTGATTAACTTATAGTAAACATTGTAGAAAATTAATTAGATGTTAAAATTTCAGTTGTGCATAACTTGATATACAAATAACTTCATTTCTTGATACATTTGGTTCAAGTCAGAGTTTATCCCTTTGACTTTCAATGTGGTTAATAATATTAAAATTAAGCAAGCTCATTAGTGTTCACGAAAATTAAAAATATCATAGAGAAACCCTAAAATCCCACGAGTGTTAAAATATTAACAACCATTAATTGAAAATATGGTTTCAGAAATTATTATTAGAAAAATATATTTACATAACCATATGTACACCTAGCGTATATATGGGTTTTTACCCAAAATAAACAAGGCCATTAATATTTCATGAGTTCTGAAAACCTCTAACTACTTATCAATTATTTAGTTAAAAATCAAAACTTGATAGGTTTAATATTCATGTAACTATAAATTCATAAACATATAAAAGCTATAGTTTTAAAACTATAACATAATTGCACTAAAACCAAATTCCTAGTTTGCATCAAAAATATCATTCATAGATAAGTATTCATCTCTAAAAAAACAAAACCGATTTGTATTGAAATACATAAACTTATAAATAAATATAGTTATATATATGGCTTACATAAAGATCATACATGTTAGGAATTGATTTTAAAAAGTCCCTTTTCAAATTTATAATTCTTAATATAAAATAATGAATTATGTGGAAATCTTAGAAATAGATTTGGATTGGTTACATATATATATATATATGTATACTTAAGCACTAGAAAAAACATATATATAAGATATGAAATGGTTTTGCTTAAGAGAAAAAACCCTCACAACTAATCTTATATAAATACTTGATTAAACAATAATCATAAACAACCTCCGTGGAATCCCTTATCCTGGGAGGGTTTTAAGCTGTATACTTAAACATATATAAAATTACATATACACATATTGTATCATATGGGTTATGTAAACAAAACTCATAGGAAACAAAAACCCTTAAAACATTTTAGGGAAATATAATTTCTTAAATCCACACACCCAGTTTTTTAAAGATGGGAGAAATGATGCCTATACTGAAAATATATATATTTATATACATACATATCATATATCTGAATACACACTTTGTATGTGTATCAGGTTTTCAATAATAAAAAGGGTGGGGGTATCCCCTTGTACTTTTAGATATGAAGTCCAACACCCCATGAAGCCCTATGTTTGAGGATAAATGTTTGCATGGCATGTAAAAACATGAAAAATATAAGCAGTGTATATATTCATGTATATAGAGATCGAGTTGTATGGGATGGTTTGGCAAAAACATGAAAATAAGACACACTTACATGGCTACGGGGGTCGCCCGGATCAGAGGAAGCTCACTGGTTTTTCTAGAGAGGTCAGGAGGAGTTCGGGTGCAAGAGGAAGTCTGTGAAGAGAGGGATTATGTAGAGGTTTCGGTTCACCTAAAGGAAATTCGATCCCAAAGTTATGCCAAGCTACAATGTCCTAGGAGGGAGGCGTGCACAAAGGTCAAAAGAAACAGTGGAGAAGGAGGTGATCGCGGCATCCTCGGGTGTACAAGCTCACTGGTGCGGGACCCAGTCATGAGGAAGAAGACAACGGAGGTCGTGGGTTTTAAAAGGAAATGATGTCCGAGATTTGACCTTGGTGATATTGAACGACTCAGGTAAAACGGGATGAAACAAGTGTTTTAAAAAAAGATCAATGGCTGAGATTAGTCCTGGCTTCGATCAGACGGATGAGGGTTGCACGGCGTCCGGATTAAAGGTGAGATGGCCTGGATTGTGCATCACCGATAGGTTTAAAAAATAAATAAATAAATATAATATAATATAATACTAAAAAATTAAATTTTCATAAACATACATAAATATTAATAACTTATAACCTTTATAAATATAAAATCCAATTTATATCATACTCCACTATTTAATTTAGAATTCTTAAAAGACAAATAGTTTTCCTACTTCAAAATAAATAATTTTAAAGATATAATAAAAATATATTATTCAATAATTATTTAATGGTATATGATTATAAGATACTATTTAGACACATCTTTTAAAACAGTTAGAAGGTGTTAAAATACTATGTTCTCAACCATGTAGGCAAACAATATTATTTTATAAAATCAATTAGGTTCTTTCATAAGAATATTCCGTTATTTTAAAATCATGATACTTGAAGATATATTTGATCATATTGAATTATTTGAAATACCATAAATTTATAAGAAAATTATAAAAGCCAAATTTTTATAAAAAGATAAACTTTATCAATTTAAACCCAACGGTCATAAATATAATGGTCATAATTCCTTAAAGGACCATTATAAAAACTGGGGGTTGGGTGTTTCGCATTTTCAAAACACTTGACCCTTGAAGGATGGCTCTTCTCATTCCATTGGTGCTGAGTACGTGTGCTATGATAATGGTTATTATGTTTTACATACTGACAGACCCAGAAGATGATTATTATCCAATTACTCAAGTTGTGGTTCTTAGCAGCCTTGTTGTGGCCATTTTAAGTCTTGTACATGGTGTTCTTGGTTAGTTTGGGTTTTTGATGTAATGTAACATTTTAATGTATACTAGTTCTTTTTATTCTCATTTTTTTCATATATTTAGTAAAAATTCCATTATTAGTACTAAAAACAAACCATTTAAAACAAGAAACATCATTATAAAACATATCACTGTTCACTTAGTCAAGTTCATAAATCCTAGGGTGTCACATTATCCCCCTATTAAAAGAATTGCGTCCTTGCAATTTGATTGGCGTAATTGCACTAACCCATTTACATGGCTTCCCTGTCACCCTTGGTGATGTCCCTCTACCTTCACTGCCTAAGGAAGAAGGTACTATTCCACTCTACTCCCAGGGTAGAACAATGCTCGCGGGTCTGATCTTCCCAAATACACTCTCAGAAATGTGGATCGTGGTTAAAACCAAGCTCTTGTTTGATACAGGTGGTCTACCAGATATATGCATGAGTGACATCAAGCTCCATAACATACACTTGGATTTGGTTCCTAAATATCTCTCAAACCATGTCATATTTGAAGGATTTGATGAAAGATTCAAAATTTCATAGGTCCCCAAGCATGCTAAAACACAGGATTTGGTGCATAAAGACTGCACGGAAGTCCAGCACCTTTACAGCTTCTCTGAATGTCGTGAAGTCCAACCATTTATTATTCAGGGTGAAACACAGGAAGAGTCCCTCGTAGTACTTCTCTTTCTTCTTCAACAGTGTGTTGGCCACTTGGTTATACAGAACATCTGATCCCTGGATGATTTGAAGGACATTCGAGCTTTTTGATAAGTCATAGAGAGTTTTTCACTTGATCCATAAGTTAACAAAAGTTTGGTAACTTTTTGAGAAGGATTTCTCTACAGTAGTCTCTATGAACTCCGTAGGGAGAGTAAAGAGTCTCGGTGTGGATATCTGTCTTGCCATCTAAGAATTTTAAGAATAAACCATACTTAGTAAAACATTATTAATGTTTTAGTGTTGTCCTAATTTTCTAGGGATTCCTAAATCATTCCTCTGATACCAACTATAAGGCCCCAAAATTTAGTAGCCCAGAGCTGGTACTCTAGTCATGGTGTGTAATTTAATTCATACATACAAAAAAACAATTTACACATCAAAACCCATCAGGATGAACTTTCTGGTTTAGATCCTGGAGAATCAGAGTCAACCGCTTCACTTCTTCCATACATAGCTAAGATAAAATTCCCAAAACCTTGAAAGACTCTATAAAACTGTAAAAATTTCATCAAAAATGTAGGGTGAGCATTGAAATACTCAGTAAGTGGTTTTTAAGGTACATAAATCCAACTTTTAAAAACTACTTTGAAAATACTTTTTCATACTTAAAATAATTTCTTAATTGAAAAAAACCAAGGCAATTCAAAGGTTGATATTATACAGTTAAAGCACTTCATATTTAATCATTATAACACTTAGCTGGAAACCACTTAGTAAACAAGGTAAGCATGCTAGTATCAAATGCCATGGGTTTTACTAAGTAAAGTGACATAACAAGAAATGTGTGGAGAACAATTAGGTATACCCATCATCAGAGTCGCGTATAAACATATTCTCTACAACTTATAAAAATTCACATCATGAAATGATAAATGCAACGCAAAATTTCTAATAAAATTCTGGAAAAGAAAACGGGTCATGCATCAACATTGCCTCATCATTTTCCTTGTGTATTTTAATCTGATACTCATAGTTAGTGTTTCCTTTGACATTCACAAACTTATCACCATGGTCCATCCCAAAGGTGTCGTAAAATTACCAAGGTTATATACTATGTTATCATTAAAAATAACCAAGGTTATTCACCAAGGTATTGTTAAAATTGTAATCCCTAGAGATTACATCATTACCCAATGCATTGGAGCGCTATGATGGCACACCCTTAGAAGTTCTTATTAGGTCTGATATTCAATGTGTCCCATAACACTTTGAATATTAATTTTTTTTCGTATTATCCAAGGCGTCTCATACCAATTTGGATAATTATGTTTATTTTTCATTACCCAAGGTGTCCCATACCACTTTAGATAATTAAGTTAATTTTACATTACCCAAGGTGTCCCATACCACTTTGGGTAACTTGATTCTTGGTTATTTATTATGATGTGTCATATGCATGTATGATGATCAAGGATATGGACAAGGAAAACCATTATACAATTGGTCTACAAACACATGACATTAAAAACATGGAATAACTAATCAAAAGCCTGCATGGTTTAGTAAACATTCTATATACACAGAACAATTACTAAAACCAATCAAATGGTAGATGAAAAGAGCCTATCACATAAAATGAAAAAATGATGCTAATTACAATTCATATTTTTTGGAAATGAAGTATTTAGATACTTGTCATTAAATATTCTGATAAACATAGCACTGAACATGCAAACATGCTAAATCATAAACTTGATTAACCTATAGTAAACATTGTAGAAAATTCATTAGGTGTCAAAATTTGAGGTGTACATAACATGATTTAAAAATCCATTCATTTCTTAATACATTTGGGTCAAGTCAGAGTATATCCCTTTGACTCTAAATGCGGTTAATAAAATAAAAAAATAAATCTCATTAGTGTTCAAGAAAATATAAAATATCTGAGATAACCCCTATAATCCCACGAGTGTTAAAATTTTAACAACCGTTAATTGAAATTAGGGTTTTAGAAATTATTCTCATAATAATATATTTACATAACTATATATACACCATGCATATATATGGGTTTTTACACAAAATAAACAATTCCATTAAAATTTATTGAGATTGGAAAACCTCTAACTACTTATCAATTATTTATTTATAAAACAAAACTTGATTGGTTTAATATTTTGTTACTATAAATTCATAAACATATAAAAGCTATTCTTTTAAAACTATAACATAATTGAACATAAACCAAATACCTAGTTCACATCAAAAATATCATTCATAGATAAGTATTCATCTCTAAAAAACAAAACAGATTTGTATTTAAATACATAAACATATAAATATATTTAGTTTTATATATATGGCTTACATAAAGATCATACATGTTCGGAATTTATTTTAAAAATACCCATTTCAAATGTATAATTCTTAATATAAAATACTGAATTATATGGAAATCATAGTAATATATTTGTATTGGTTATATATATATATATAAGAACCCAAAAATACATATATATATATATATATATATATAAGATATGTAATGGTTTTGCTTAAGAGAAAAACCACTCACAAATAATATTATATAAAAACTTGATTAAACAATTTTCATAAACAACCTCCTTGGAATCCCTTAACCTGGGAGAGTTTTAAGGTGTATACCTAAACATATATAAAATTATATATACACATATTTTATCATATGGGTTATATAAAAAACTAAAAGGAAACAAAAACCCTTTAATCTTTTTAGGGAAATAGCATTTCCTAAATCCATACACCATGTTTTTAAAAGAGGGGAGAAAGGATTCCAATAGTGAATATATAAATATATATATATATATATCATATAACTGAATACACACTATGTATGTGTATCAGGTTTTCAATAATAAAAAGGGTTGGGGTATCTCCTTGTACTTGTAGATAAGAAGGCCAACACCCCACGAAGCCCTCTGTTTGAAGAGAAAGGTTTTCATGGAATGTAAAAACCTATAAATACAAGATGTATATATATTCATGTATATATATATCGAGCTATATGGGATGATTTGGAAAAAACATGAAAAAAGACACCCTTACATGGCTGTAGAGGTCGCTTGGATCAGAGGAACCTCAGTGGATTTGCTGGAGAGGTCGGGAGGAGTTTAGGTGTAAGAGGAAGTCTATGAGGAGAGGGATTTTGTAGAGGTTTCAGTGCACCTAAATGAAATTTGAACCAGACGTTAGGCCAAGCTGTAATATCCTAGGAGGGTGGGGTGCGCAAAGGTCAAAAGAAATTGTGGAGAAGTAGGTGATCACCGCGTCCTCAGGTGTACAAGCTCGCTGGTGCGGGACCCCTTCATGAAGAAGAAGACGACGGAGGTCACCCATTTTAAAAGGAAATGATGACTGGGATCTAACCATGGTGAGATCGAATGGCTAATGTTAAATGGGACAAAATAAGAATTTAAAAAAAGATCAACTATTGAGATTAGTCCCACCTTTGATCATATAGACGAGGGTTGCGCGGGGTCAGGATTAAATGAGAGATGGCTTGGATTGCGCGTCACCGAAAGGTTTAAAAAAATAAATAAATAAAATAGTAAAAAAATTGAATTTTTATAAACATTCATAAATATTAAGAACTTATAACCATTATAAATCTAAAATCGAATTTATAACATACATCCCTATTTAAATTAGAATTCTTAAAAGGAAAATAGTTTTCCAACTTGTAAATTCATAATTTTAAATATCTAAAAAAAATATATTTTTCAATTATTATTTAAAGGTATATGATTATAAGATACAATTTAAACATGTCTTTTAAAACATTTAGAAGGTGTTAAAATACTAAGTTCTCACAAATGTAGGCAAACATTATGATTTTATAAAATGAATTAGTTTCTTTCATAAGAACATTCTTTTATTTTTAAAATCATGATACTTGAAGATATATTTAAACGTATTGAATTATTTAAAATACCATAATATTATAAGTGAATTTTAAAAACCAAATTTTTATAATATGATAAACATTATCAATTTAAACCCAACGGTCATAAATATAATGGTCATAATTTCATAAAGGACCATTATAAAAACTGGGGGGTAGGGTGTTTCACATTCTAAAAACACTTGACCCTTGGAGGATGGCTCTCCTCATTACATTGGTGCTAAGTATGTGTGTTGTGATTCTGGTTATTATGTTTTTCACACTAACAGACCTAGAAGATGATAACTATCCAATTACTTGAGTTTTAGTTCTTAGCAGCCTTGTTGTGGCCATGTTAAGTCTTGTACATGGTTTTCTCGGTTATTTTGGGTTTTTTTGTAAAGTAACGATTTAATGTATACCAGTTCTCTTTATTCTCCTTTTTTTCATCCATTTAGTTTCAAATCCTTTATTAGTACAAAAAAACATTTAAAACAAGAAACATCACTATAAAACATATCATCGTTCACTTAGTCAAGTTTATAAATCATGGGGCATCACATTTCCTAAACTGTGTGCCAACCGTGTTCACCCCACTACCTCGGTATACCCTCATGGACTATAGTGCCAGATTAGAAAAACATGTGCAACCCATGCCCATCTTTTATCTCAGTCCTACATGGTTAAAACCTACCATATATGGTTTATAAAAACCATGTGACACCATTACTAGGGCCCATGGTTTGAGGTTCATGGTTACCACAAATGGTGTGATTACTATAATCCTACGATACATTCTCTATAATAGTGAGATCTTGGGTCAGAACAAGCCTCAAACACTGCCAAAACCTTACCTAAACAATTTTGAATATTTATAATGTTAAAATAAATGATTAAACTAAAAACAAAAATGTTTTATACTTCATGAAAATTCAGGATCTTACTGGAATATTCATGTTTTAATCAAATGATCATAATCATAACTTATACAATCAGAATATTTCCATGAAAATACATTTTAAATTAGAGAAAAGTTATTTAGATTATTGGGGTTTCATCATTATATAAATATTATAATAACCCTTGTAAACTATATAACCTACATAGATAATTGAAATATAGTACTATGAAGAACATAATAGTATCCCAATGAGTTGAAGAGAAATATCAGTCTCACTGATCATATTAAAAAGTATCCATATCCCATAATATATCTGAAACTAAAAAAATAATTTCCATCATGAAGATCATAAAAATATACTCTTGAAATAATAAGTAAAACATTATGAGATATTAATATAGCCATTTATTTTGAAACATGATTTACGAAATTAAATACTCATAAAAAATTAAAGGTGGTCTCTTCTTGAAGAAAACATGGAATTTTGTTAAGGAATTTAAATATCAAACATGGTTTTTGGTGGATGTAAAATATTTTTACATCATATACATTAGAAAAGTTTTTTATACTTTGTAAATATTTTCAAAAATTCTATTTGAAATATTAAAAATAATTACCTCCAATGATCATTTTAATAATTTAAAATGGGATGTAAAATGACCTTTTCAATTAATTTATTTAAATATTAAGATATCCAATAAACAATATTAACATGAATTAAAAATATTAGAAATAAAATCTTCAAAACATTTTAAAACTATATTTTATGATAGAATATCTCTTACCTCATCTCTTAACATGCCATGAACATTCTTTAACTCCAATAATATGAAATTATATTAAATATTTAATTATCTAATAACCATTTACATGTTTATTATCATATCATGAAACAATTTATTTCAATTATATATTTATTTATTTAATCAATTAAGTCCATATTTGGTGGTTTGAGGATGTTTTTTTCATAATTTAATAATGATTTTGGTAGGATGATTGTAGTGAAAGGTTTCATCATTCCATTATATCAACAAAACTAATGCTAAAATAATTATCATTTTTATACATCAATTACAATTTCATAGAAATCCATGAAAAGAGGTAATGAAAAAGAAAATACACTAAATCATTAGATGGTAGTCCACATATAAACACATTTGATGTCATTACTTTATTTGGATGAAAAATAATGAATTAAAATAAATTATTATATTTAAAAAATAATTATTAGGTTGTAATCATGAAAAAAAAATCATTAAATCCATCACAATAACAATCTATGAGAGGAAGCTTATGTGAAAAAATGTATTTTCTTCAAAGAGATTGATTTCAGTATGGACGCTTGTGAAATGATAGCATTTTTGATGAATGAAATAGTATGAATATATATGATATATTAAATATCATGCAACAAAATTAAGTGATGAGTATAATATATATATATATATATATTAAATCCATCATAATTACAATCCATGAAAGGAGTTTATGAGAAATGAATTACATCGGTACGTGATAAGGTAGACTGTACGTATGTGTGAACGATGGTTTTGTAACCCATTTTATGGAAAATGATATGAATGAGGTTTTGAAAAAAAAACATTATAACATATAATTATATGGGAGACACTAATGTTTTTATATTTTAATGTTTACTATATAATTAAAAGCGGATTGAGAAGAAGTAAAATCAAAATACATGTTTAATACAATTACCTTCTCTTTAAATAGCATCATATATCTTAAACTTCAACTACTCTATGTTGCTCTTTTGGAGAGAATAGGACTTCTAGAATGTGGGGAGTTATTTTAAAATGTGGTTTCGGTTGATATTGTTTTATATTTGTTGTTCATGGGTTGTGAGGAAGATAGGATGTGTGGTGTTGTAAAGACCTCGACCCTAGTGTCCCAAAGACAGTGATTACATTATTACTTTTCAAGTAGATAAAAGTAATCACATTCCAAAGGTACTAATAGTTTAGATGTCTTGGAAAACTTGATACAGATTTTGATCCCATATTATAATAGAAAAATTAAAATAAAACATGTAAAAATCATTGAGAACATCATTATTCCATTTATTATATCCATGTATTTCAATCATAATACACTTCAAGGAATCATGGAGAATGGAAACCTAATAAAGGGATGTGGTTAGATATTCAATACGGGTATCTGAAAATCACAATAAATCATAAATAAATAAGTCATAATCAATATGGAAAGGTAAATATCTAAAAACATATTCCATTTAATCAATAACATGATCATCAAGAATAATATGGAATGAATAAATGATCATATTATAATTCCATATACATGATCATATAATCTTTAAAAATATCAACATATATCACAACTAATCAAATAATAACATGTAAATTAATAACTAATCTCATAATGAGGGAGTTCATAACTGTAGAAATCAAAAACATTCCTTCAATGCCTCATTCAAGACATATTACCTAAATAGATAAGGCATGATCCAAATACCGAAGCTATTTTTTCTCATGAGACATTCTGATGCATCGAGGGGCTATTGGAGGAATCTCTCATCACATACAATGTCCAATTCATTCTTTATATGAAAATGGTGAATCATAATCAACTAAGACATTTATATTGAAAATATAGTATATGAAATGTAAATAATTACCCTAATCAATAAATACAATCATAAGCACAATATAGAGCATTATGGTGAATGGTATAAAAATATTATATCCCTATTAATTCATAATATTCACCAAATAATATTCATATATATTAATATACTTTAAAAAGTTTTCAGGGAATTTGTTTTATTAAAATCACCATTTTCACTTTAAAATTGCTTAGTTAAAGTCTCAAATACTTCCCAAAGGTTATGTAAAACATTTTAATTGAAAATTACTTTTTTATTCTATAATGGAATATTCAAATCAATGAGTGTCCATTATGGAGGTATATTTTTTACATGTCATATAAGTAATGATTACATTCCTTTCATGTTTTTGTAAAAAAGTCAAAGAGTAACTCATTTAAAAATAACAAAAATGATCATTTTTTCAAATTCTTTAAAAAGATAATCAGGGGTAAAAATTTTTCCTATAATTCATTTTATTCTTTTAAAAACATCCTTTTCACAATTTAATGAAAATATATATATGGAAGAGAAATATTCTCGATTTAGTAGGAAAACAATGTTGGCTCTTCTTAAAATAATTATTTTGTTATCTAGAGTACATAAAGATAATAAATTTAACAGAAAACATATAATTTATAGGAAAAACTAGAGGAGAATAAAATATATTGATTTTAATATAGAAATATAAAATATATTCCCTTGGGGAGATATAAACATATACAATCCTGAATAATGATTGGAATTTGAAATAAACTCTCACCTCAGGTCCTATTTTCATTGTAAGTGATTTTATCCTCATATATAATAAATATATAAATTTTTTAAAATATATTACATAATAATAATCATATATATAATACCACCAATAATTAACATATTGACTTTTATAACTCATTTATTCATATCATTTATAAAAATCGATATTCTTGGTGAAAACTTCCTCATTTTTCATGTATGTCTTAGTTTGATAGATTAAGTGAATTTACATTAACCATGGTTCCATCATCACCAAAATTTTAATCATGTTTTAAATTTAATAAAAAAATAAATATATATATATATATATATATTAATTTTACACATATTAGGATTCATCCATAAAATTTATTTGTTTATAAATGATTTTCCCAGTTTATGGTGATGGAAGGCTATACGTACATATGAATGCATTTTTTATTATCTATAGGATAGGATAATAGATTGTAAAAAATTAATTAACCATTCCAAAAAATTAATAAATCATATATTTTCATAAAATCAATCCTTATTAACATCCATATAAATCATAAATGAATATTGAATCACATCGCTTGTGGATGCAGTAGTCTACATGTACCAATGTGTGACATTATTGTTTTAGAATGGATTGTATGGTAAGAAGGTAGATATGATATTACAATTAAAAAAATATATTTATTTCATAAATATAATTTATTTATATATATACATTACATCCATGATTATATCCACCCAAGATAGTTTGTGATGGAAAATGAAACATATCGGTTCATGAGGCGGTGATCCACTATACACACAATCAACCATTTTGTTTCTCATTTTCTAGAATTGAATATGGATATAAGTAATCCCAGAAAATTATAAAATATTATTATATTTTATATATATATTATTAGATTAGAATTATTAATAACTTAATTAATGTGGTAATATAAAGAAGTAAAAAAACCAAGATCTTAGTGAAGACATTTACCATCTCTTAGAAAAACAACCTTTAAGTATCTTATTACGGAACCTAAGGATTGTATTTTGAAAATAAAATTAAATATAGACTATTTATAGGAATGTTTTAAGAGATTTTAGATAGGTATGGTTGAGATAAATGTCTTAATATTTGTTAATATGTTATGGGAGGAGTTTTTGTATTATATATAAGTAACATTTTTGTAAATAACCAAAAGTATTCAATAATGTGAAATATCTATCAAAAAAAGTTCCAAAAAAATTGATAAATAGCATATTGAAAATAATTTAATGATGAGAAACACTTCAAAAAAATATACGTTTTAAAATTTAAATCCCTTATATTCTAAGTTTAATTACTTTTATAATTTTAGTTATCACGATGGTAACATTTTTTTAATTTACCTATTAAATTTATCATTTAACCTAAAAAATAAATGATCCTTATTTGAAAATTATAATCCAATAATTATATATGAAATAAAATTTTTAAAATAAAAGTATAATTTTTTAGGAAAATTAATTGTGACATCGACACATTTATTGCTCAAATCCTTATTTTAACCTTAACCGAGATAATTAGTTTTTACTATTTTTATTATTAGTTATGATCATAAATTAATATTAACCTATCAAATAATATTAGTTATAATTATTAATCCTATAAAAAAAATTTACCAGATGAAATTCATATTATTTGTAGAATTTAATTTAAAATTAAACAACCAAGCAAGGTAGAAATGTGGTTTTCAAAAGAAAACATTTTCTTCAATATAAAAGGTTTTTTTATCAAATTTCATTATAACATTGAATACAATGATATAAATTGGATTAAATACTTCTATAATTCAACTAATTTAAATTTTAACACAATTATAAACTAAAATTAAACTTTGTAATTGCATTAAATTACCAGGTATGTTTTTCAATAAAAAATTATTTTTCACTATTCATCAAAATAAATTATTCTTTTTGAAATATACTCAAAACATTACTCTAAAATAACATTTAAATTATGATTTATAAAATTAATTTAATTATTTCCAAAAAAAATTTTAAAAATGATAAAAATAAATTTTAAAATAAGTGTGAAAAACTTAATGATTCTTCTTATGAGAAAAAATACACAATTTTTATGTATAAAGAAATTTTTACTCTTATATAATGCCAAAAAAATTAGATGAAATTTTTTCTTGAATACATAATTTATAAATTACATTTAAATAATTCAACACTAAATAATAATTTCATTTATTAAGATAAAAAAACTTTCATGCATTAAAAAATTTCATCAAAATATTTATTTTACATTCAAATGATTTTTATTTTTACATCTAATAGATTTATAACAAATGGATTTATTTTATACATGTATGAAACATATATTTTTCATAATTTGTTTCTTACTATTCATTACCAACAATTTATTGGCTAGGTTAAAGTGGAATAAATTATTGTGGTTAATTTAATCGTGGGGTATCATGTATTGCATGCTATCAAAGAGGTTTACATTATTTAAATATAGATTTATAATTCATACATGAGGTGCTAAATTATTACATAAATACAAAAATTATTCTCATATTTTATTTAATATTACATCGTTAATATTTTTGGTTAGTTTTTCATCATAATTTCTTCTATTTCACATGTCACCTCTTCTATATTATGATTTCTCTGGAATATATTTATCAGTTATGTCGTCTGGTTCTTCCACACTTTTTATCTAGTTTATATTGTCTAGAGAGTATTTCAATAGTATGATAGTTTAGGTCAATATTTAATTTTTTTATAAGTGAGGAAATGTGTTGGGTTTATTATGTACTTTCTTAATAAGGAGATATGGAATGTTTCATGTACATTAGAGAGGTTAGGGGGAATTACCTATCAGAAGTCGTATATCCTATTATTTCAAGAATTTAAAATTGTAATATGTACCTGGGTATTAGTTTCCATTTCGTACCAAACCTTTTAGCACCCTTACTTAGAGATACATAAAAATAACATGATCTTCCCCTGGAAATTGAAAATCGTTCCTCTAAAAATCAGCATATATCTTTTAACTACATTAAGATTATTTGATATGAACATGAATAGTATTTACATTTCTTGTTGTCTCCTCGACAATTAATAGTAATATAAGATCCCTTTCACCAACTTCATCCCAATAAGTAAGAATATAACATCTCTTATCATATAATGCTTTAAATGACATGATTTCAATACTTGAATAAAAGCTATTGTTATAGTCGAATTCTAAAAAATGGAAATAGTAATCTCATATAAATAAAAATTCAAGATAAAATGTCCTAAAATTCCCTTCAATCCTTTCAATTGTAATTTCAGACTATATATTGGTATTAGGGTGTTAAGTGGTACTCAAACGAAGATCGGTATGAAGAGAATTCTAAAAACGTTTACAAAATTTTAATGTAAATCATGGATAATGGTGAAAACAATTGACTTTGGTTCACTATAAGGTCTTAATTAATCATTTAAAGGCCCATAAATTCCATTTAATTTTATTAAAATATATGGAATTTTTACGACTCTATGAAAATTGACGGCGAGTGATTCCAAGGCCCAGGGTTCCCGAAATGAATTTATGAACTCTATTTTCGGGTATGTTCAGAAAATGTGTGAGCGGTTTTTTGTAACTTTTGAACCCGTGCTTATAATTATAATTTGAGGACACCGTTGAACTCGTAGCATTAGTATTCACTTAAGAAGACCATTACCTCAACCACAGTAGGTCAAGGGTGAAAGATAGTTTTTCACTTTTTCACGGGAAAATAAAAAATAATATTATTTTTTAACATTTAATTTGTGATGAAACCTCCCATGTGATTGTTATGGAGGTGGGGACCACCAATCTTAAAACCACCCAATTCTAATTCTAGTGGTGGGGACTGCCAAACCCCCTTTTAATGGGAGAAAACCTCTCAACTACACTACTTCAATTATGCCAAGACAATTCATTTAATTGAGCCAATTAATTATTCCAACTCCATTTGTGCTAACAGAATTATATTTTTTTATTGGCACCTCTTATCTTGGAGAGGATTGGTTGGAAAAGGAGAAGGGGAGGACTTGTGGAAGATCCTCCACAACTAAGAACTTCTCCTCCAAATGAATAATTCCATCTCTATTAAATAATGTTCTTTGGATCCAAAAAAGAGGACAACGCACGAGCCCGACTTCAGAAGTGTGTTGCGGAGGCATTGATCATTGGAACCCTTTTTTCCATCACTGTTTTCATCTCGCGACACATCAACGAACCTTATAGGTTGTGTTTGTTGTTGTAAATATTCCCTTATCGTTCTTGATGTTCTTCTAGATTCGTGTTTTTTTAGCCTCTTGATATCTCCCTAATGCGGATGGTGTGGGCCAAATAAACATGTCCCGACCGCTCCACAAATCCTTGTGTTTGTTTTGGTGTGTTCATCACAACGAAGGTGACGACGCAACCACGCCGCCCGATAGAATAGAATCTTTTCATTATTTTGCAGTGATGATGGAAGGGTGGTTGGCTTGCTGCCGGATGATGGCGAAGGTGGGTCGTGTGATCCCACCCCGCAGAGAGGATGGCTGGCCATCCGGCCAGTCGCAGAAGACCTCTGCACTGCGGCCACCCCACCACCCTGCCGCCCTGCGGCTGCCCCACTACACCGCTACCACCCCGCTCCATGGGACGGGCTACCCAATGGGCCGGACCGGACTCAGCGGTTTGGGATAGGTTGACCCAAACCGGGTCGGCCAGGCCGGGTTGGGTCGGGTTGGTCCTACCGGTTCGGACTGGACCCGGACCAATTTCGACCCTATACGTCCTTTTAGTCGTAAATTTTACACCAGGCGCCCTTTTAACAAACTATCTATGGAATTGTAAATCATGGAGAGAGGCCGACCTATTGGTATACACCACTCGATATTTGGATAAATTTGGGGTATGGTCGGGTTGGATTGAACACAAATCCAACATGTCCCTCGGGACAAAAAGGCTAATAACATACAGACCGGGCGTCCATTTGATGCACTGTCTGTTGCATTGAGACCCCAATGACGTGGTGAACCTTAGAGATACTTCTTCGTGAGACTTTTTGGAAATTGGAGTATAGACCAGTGGCTTGAGGAGTAGACCCTTCCAGAGACAAGCGAGCTAAGTGTGGGAACCCTGTAGTTGGCTATGATGATGTACTAGGATCGAGTGTGGGTCTGAAGAAGTAATAACGATGTTCTAGGATCATGTGTGTGTCTGAAGAAGTACTGATGGTGTACTAGGATCCTATGTGGGTCTGACGACAAATTGACGGTGTACTAGGATTCTGTGTGGGTCTGACGACATACTAACGGTGTACTAGGATCATGTGTGGGTCTGACGACTTATTGATGGTGTACTTGGTTCATGTGTGGGATTGACGACATATTGATGGTGTACTAGGATCCTATGTGGGTATGAAAATGTACTGACAATGTACTAGGATCTTGTGTGGGTCTAACGACGTACTGACGGTGTACTAGAATCTTGTTTGGGTGTGATGACGTACTGATGGTGTACAAGGATCCTATGTCGGTCTAATGACGTACTGAAGATGTAATAGGATCCTGTGTGGGTTTGACGATGTATTGACGATGTACTAGGATCCTATGTGGGTCTGATGACGTACTAGGATCCTTTGTGGGTCTGACGAGGTACTTGGATCCTGTGTGGGTCTAACAATGTTCTACGATCCACTATGAGTCTGGTGATGATTTTGGATCCTTCGTGGGTCTGCCTCTTAACAGAGTAATATGAATTTGTACTTATATCTATTCATTTCTACTATTGTACAAAAGTTATACCTGCTGTGAGCTGAGTCTATACCTGTGTGGTACTTCCCTTTGTGGTAATACCTTTTTGGTATTATTTTGTGTGGCGTACATGTGTGGTACTTTCCTTCATGGTACTCCTTCCTTTGTGGAACATTTGAGCACGGGCTTTTGAGTTGGACTCTGTGTTTCCTCATGATTGATATGGGAATACTTGATAACATAGGTATATGTATGGGCATATACCTAAGTAGGGTTTTCAATTGATTTTATGCTTTTTGGTTTATCCATTGTGGTTTTTTTGAGACCTTGAGGGTCTCTAGGTCCATACTGAGTATCGTTATACTCACCCATGCACGGGTAATGCTCGCACCTTGTTGTTTTTGGTGCAGATGATGGACAACTCTAACTGAAGATGAGGGTACCGGGACTAGTGGTAGATCAGAGTTGGACATTAGATGAGGCATACCACAGAGATTCCCATTTGAGATTTGTACCTACTCTTTAGGTAGGATCCTTGGTGGGTGTTCATAGGAGATATTCCAATTTAATTTTATTTTTCATTTTTCCTATACTTTCCAATTGGGCTTGTATTTTGGCCCCTTTCTCTTACTATACTCACACTTTTACCATACATTTTACCCATGTTTTTATTTTTTATTTGTGCTTTGTTTCATGTGTTTACATGATAAAAAGGCAATGCCTTCCCAGTTTTAGGGTATACGCCTTCGGTGCTAGTTGCCAGCCCCTGGGCTATGGAAGGCGAGCTAGGGGTAGTCACGGCACGGGCCCCGGGGGACGGGTCCTGGCAAATTTGTATAAGAGGAGTCAGTTATACTGTAGAACATTGGACTCGGATCTTTTCATGGAAATAGTGTTTACTGTAGTGAGTGTGGTTATCAGTTTAGGAAATCCAGTGTTTGTGCGGCAGTTGACATATCCATACACTAGGACCCTGACATCTGATTTATCTCTTAATGCATGAAAATCAGGATTGCGTGAGTGTTTTCAAGAGTTTTATTTGTGATCTCTTTGAGTGAGCTCACCAGGTATAACTTATTGACTTTGGAGCACCTGTTTCTTTTCAGGATGCCTCCACATAGACAACCAGCAAGGGTTCCGGGTATTGAACCCATTGATAGCCCACCGAGCGAAAAGGCATCGGTGCAGGGTCCTCTTCCAGTAGAGGAACTAGCGGTACAATTTCCCATTGGGCCACCGATGCCACCAGCCCCTGAAGTAGAGGGTGCATGCCACTTGAACGCATTGCACAGGTTCCAGTGCCAAAGGCCACCCAGGTTCAGGGGAGAGACAGAGCAACACGCAGTTGAGGATTGGATGGAGGCCATGGTGAGAGTCTTCTGAATGGTAGGGACACAAGCTTATCTCATGGTGATACTTACCGCCATTCTTCTGCAGGCATTAGTAGGTAGATGGTGGATCTTGATGCTCTGGGTTCACTATGAGGGGACACTTCTCTGGGTAGATATTGAGAGTCTGTTTTGGGCAGATATTGTCCCAGCAACTATTTGTGCAGTGCGCATACAAGAGCTTATTCATCTGTAGTAGGGCAGCATGACAGTGGCTTAGTACTCATAGAGTTTCATTGGCCTCCCACGCTACTCCACCGATATGGTGCATGACCCATTATTCAGGGCTCAGACGTTCGAACAAGGACTTGGGCAGGAGATCAGGGTTTCGATGATTTCTATTAGCATTCCGACATAGGCATGGGTGTTAGATCAAGCCCTCTTGGTGTATAGTTTTCTTGCTGAGTTTTCACCAGCTGCGAGACCCACCACCAGTCGTCATGTAGCAGAGTCTTTTGAAGTTAGCAGTAAACTGATGTCACATAGGTCCCAGAGGACAGGACCTGTTGGTGGGTGACCGCATGATACAGGGTCAGTTGTGTGGGGAACAGGAGACAAAGTCATTCATGCGACGAACATGCAATTTTTCTAATGTGGTCGGAAGGGTCACATGGCTCATGACTATCTGACTCGTTGTACGGCTGATCAGAAGACGGTCGACGGACCGCCTAGGCAGAGACAGAGGTTCGACCGAGGCAGTCCACATGGAGCAGGCGGACGTGGTAGAGGAGCTGGTCATGCAGTAGGCGATGGGTGACGATTCATGATGATACCACCACCACCACCACCAGGTGGTCCACCCTGACCAAAGGGAGTAAGAGGATAGGGGCAAGCTCAGCTTCAGGTAGTTGAGGTCTTTGACCATGGAGATCCAGAGATGATACAAGGTACAATCTTTGTCTACTCCACCTTAGCTACAGTATTTATAGACACAAGTGCCAGTCCTTATTTTATGGACACTACCCTAATTTAGAGCTCATAGATTATGACCATGCTATTGGCTCTATCCTTACGGCTATAGACTCTTATGAGAGCGGATTTGGCGATTACCCACTCGTGCTGGCAGTGTGAGCTACCTCTAAGAGGCGAGAGCTTCAGCTGGGATCTCTTAGTAGTGGTGTCGAGTCCTGACGACTGCATCTTAGGTATGGATTGGTTATCAGAAGTCCATGATTAGATTGACTGTATTAGGCTCATATTGTGGTGTGTCTGCATGGGTGGGACCAGAATTAGGTTCACTGATGAGAAGGCTACCTTTGCAGCATAGGATGTACATACCCGGAGGAGAGTGCAGCCGATCACTCATCAGTTGGCTAGCCTTACCCTTAGAGTGGTTGATGTGGAGAGTCCGAGTTATCCTGTAGTGGTGGAACAGTACGTGGATGTCTTCCCTGATGATGTTCTAGGTCTACCTCCTCACAGAGAGGTGTAATATTACATTGACTTGTACCTCGGGATGAAACCGATATCTACACCAGCATATTGGATGGATCTCGTAGAGCTTCATGAGCAACGAGTACAGCTGGAGGACTTACAGGGGAAGGGATTCATTCAGCCCAGTGTTTCCCATTGGGTAGCCACGATTTTTTTTCCAAAAAGCGTATTGGATGTTGATACATTATTTTGATTGTCATCACCTGAACCAGGTGATCGTGAAGAACAAGTACCCGCTTACGAGGATTGACGGCCACTTTAATTAGTTGAAGGGAGCACGGTGGTTCTCAAAGATAGACCTTAGATCAGGTTATCACCAGCTCAGAGTGTGAGATGAGGGTGTGCAAAAGACGACTTTAATATATTGTTATGGCCATTATGAGTTCTTGATTTTTCCTTTTGGCATGACCAATTCCCAAGCAATGTTCATGGGACTCGTGAACATGATCTTTCAGCCATACCTTGATCGCTTTGTGGTGGTATTCATTGATGACATTATGATCTACTCGGCCACTGAGGAGGAGCATGCTTATCATTTTCAGGCAGTACTTGACACACTATGAGAGCACCAGCTTTATGCTAAGCTCTCAAAGTGCGAGTTTTGGATCCAATATGATCTCTTTCTGGGACATGACATATCAGAGGCTGGAGTTGTAGTGGATCCAGTGAAGATTGATAGGGTACTTTCTAGGGAGCCACCCAGGAGTGTGATGAAGGTATGGAGTTTTCTGGGTTTGGCCGGATACTACTGGAGGTTTGTTTCAGATTTTTCCAGAGATGCAGAACCTTTATCAACATTGATGAAGAAAGAGAAACCCTTTTTTGGTCGGAGAAAAGCCAGCGGAGTTTTCAGTAGCTGAGGTAGAGGCTGATTAGTGCACCCATCTTGAGGCTACCGGAGGAGGTAGTAGGGTACATAGTCTACTGTGACGCATCAGGTACTGGCCTCAGATGTTTCTTGATGTAGGAATGATCAGTGATCTCATATGGTTCTCAACGGGTGAGACATCATGAGCATAAGTATACATCCCATGACCTAGAGTTAGTAGCAGTGGTCTTCGCCTTGAAGATTTGGAAACATTACTTGATGGGTGAGCGTTTTACAGTCTACTTGGATCACAAGAGGCTCAGGTATATCTTCTCTCTGAAGGACCTGAACCTGAGAAAATGATGTTTCCTTGAGTTCTTCTAGGATTATGACTTTGAGATAGTATATACTCCAAGAAAGGAGAACGTAGTAGCAGATGCACTCAGAATGAGATCTTGTATACTGCTACTAGGTGAGGTGATAGATTACTTGGAAGCATGGAAGATATTCTTTGTGGATCGAGATGGAGCATCTTTTCTACATTCACACCCCACTCCTTGAGCGAGTCAGGGAGGTGCAACATGGGGACACTGACTGTGAGGCTCGATGCGCTCAGATATCTACAGGACAAGCACCTAAAAGATTTTCTGAAGGTCGGGAGTACATCATCCTCTTAAGAGGATGTACCGTATTACTAGTGTCACATTAGGAGGAAGTTATGAGGGAGTTCCACACATACCCTATAGTGGTACATCCAAGAGTAGAGAATATGTATGAGGACTTACGATGACAGTACTGGTGGCTGGGAATGAAGAAAGAAGTAGTAGAGTTTGTCTCTCCGTGCCTCACTTGTCAGTAAGTGAAGGCGGAGCATCAGGTACCGGCTGAATAAGTTCAGCCTTTAGAGGTCCTAGAGTGGAAGTGGGATGGGATATCCATGGACTTTGTGACAGGACTTCCATGTGCATCCAGATGTCATGATTATATTTGGGTTATATTCGACCGACTCACCAAGTCAGCCCACTTCCTACCGATCAGATAGAAGGGTTCAGTAGGGAATTTGGATGCCTATATGTGTAGAAGATTGTGTGGATACATGGAGTACCCTCACCAATTGTCTCTGGTAATGATACACATTTTACTTCCTGGATATGGAAGGGGTTTCATGAGGCTTTTGGAATGCAGATTTGTTTGAGCACTACCTTCCATCCTAAGACAGATAGACAGACTGAGTGAACCATTCAGACAATCGAGGACATGCTACGTGCTTGAATCCTCGACTTCAGTCATGGTTGGGAGGATCACTTGAATTTCGTGGAGTTTTCATACAATAATAGATATCACTCCACCATTGGGATGGCACTCTTTGAGGCATTTTATGGGCGACCTTACAGATCGCCTTTGGGTTGGAAAAACGCAGGGAAGTCTGCACTAGTGGGACTAGAGATGGTATGGGCTACCACGAAGAATATGCAGATCATCTAGGAGCAGATTAAGACTACACATAGAAGGAAGAAGACTTATAACAACAGGAAACGGTGACCTCTGGAGTTCGAGGATGGCGGCCACGTCTTTCTATGGGTCTCACCCCGATGAGGTTTATGGAGATTTGGTCGGGGTGGTAAGTTATCTTTGAGGGTAATTGGACCCTTAAAGGTCCTCAAAAGAGTTGGATATGTGGCTTACTGCCTAAAACATCCCCCTTAGTTGCCCCTGGTGCACGATGTCTTCCATGTATCCTAGTTGAGGAGATACATCCATGACCCTTCTCACATCATCGACCATGGGGAGTTGGACGTCGATGATGGAGTGACGCTTAAAGAGGTTCCAGTTGAGATTGAGGATTGATATGAGTGGGTCCTTCATGGGCGGTCGATATCTCTGGTGCGTGTTCGCTGGAAGAACGGGAACCTCTAGGAGAGCACATGGGAGCGGGAGGCTCAGATAGGTACTCAGTACCCCCACTTGTTTTCTTAGTTTTGTTTTGTGGCTTCCAGGGATGTAAATACCTGAGGGGAGAATGTAAAGAACCAGAAATTCCATGTAATTTTTTTAATTGTATGGGAATTTTATGAGTCCACGAAAATTGATGGCATGTGATTCTGAGGCTCGGTGTGCCCGGAATGAATTTTGGAACATTTTTTTTGGTACGTTCCGTAAACATGCGAGCCGGTTTTTGTAGCTTTTGAACCGGTTCATGGAATTGAAATATGAGGAGAAAATTGAACTCACAACGTCGGTATTCACTTAAGGTGACCTTTACCTCGACCGCAGTAGGTTGAGGGTGGAAGAAATATTTTCATTTCTTCATGGGAAAATAAAAAAAATAAAATTATTTAACATTTTATTTTTGTTGAAACCTCCCATGTGATGGTTATGGAGGTGGGGAACACATAGCATAATACCCCAAAATTTTAATTCTAGTGGTGGGGACCACCCTAATCACCCTTTAATGGGAGAAAACCTCTAAAATCCCCTACTTTAATTATACAAACATAGTTCTTTTAATTGAGCTAGTTAATTGAGCCAACTAATTATGACAACTCCATTTGTGCCAACAAAATTATTATTTTTTATTGTAACCTATTTTCTTTGAGAGGATTGGTTGGAAAAGAACAAGAGGAGAACTTGTAAAAGATCCCCTCCAATGAAGAACTTTTCTTCCAACAGAAGAACACCATCTCCATTAAAGAACATTTTTCCGAGCCAAGAAAGATGAAAACACATGATCCCGACATCGGAAGCGTGTTGCAGAGGTGATGATCGTTGGCACCCTCTTCGCCTTCACCTTTTTCATCTTTCGACACATCAACAACCTTAGAGGTAAGTTTTTTCATTTTAAATATTCCCTTACCATTCTTTATGTTCTTTGAGATTCAAGTTTTGTTGAGCCGCTTGCTACCGCTCTAACGTGGATGGTTTGGGCCAAACAAACATGGACCAACCACTCCACGAATCCTTGTGTTTGTTTTGGTGTGATTGTTACGATGAAGGTGAGGATGCGAACACACCGCCCGACAGAAGAGAACATCATCCTTGTGCCACGACGGCGAGGGAAGGGTGCCCGGCTCATTGGCGGCCACCGGCGAAGGCGGGGTGCGCGACAGCACTGCATGGAGAGGACGGCTGGCCATCCAGTCAGCGCGGGCCGGAACACCCAGTGCGGTTCGGGATGCACCGCAGGCCAGGCCGAACCCAGCGGGTCGGGCCGAGTCGTCCCAAACCGGGTCGATCAGACTGGGTCGGACTGGACCCGGACAAGTTTCAACCCTATACGTTTGTTTGGCTGTAACATTGGCATCGGGAATTCGTTTGATGAACCCTCAATGGTTCCAAAAACCTTTGAGTCAGATAGGCCTTTTGGTATACCCCACTGGATATTTGGATTAAGTTGTGGTATCGTTGGGTTGGATTGATCATGAATCCCATCAGGACCATGGGACAAAAAACCTAATAACTTACTAATTGGGAATTGGTTTGACGCGCCGTATATTGCGTCAAGACCCCTATGATGTGGAAGACCTTTGCGATACATCTTTCTGGGAATTCATGGTAGTTGGAGTATTGACCAATGTCTTGAGGAGAAGACCCTCACAGAGACAAGACAGCTTAGTGCGAGAACCATGTAGCTAGATGTGACGATGTACTAAGATCATGTGTGGGTCTGACAATTTACTGGCAATGTACTAGGATCCTATGTGGGTTTGATGACGTACCGACGATGTACTCGGATCCTGTGTGGGTTTGATGATGTACTAATGGTGTACTAGGATCATGTGTGGGTCTGATGATGTACTGACAGTGTACTATGATCCTGTGTGGGTCTGATGACGTACTGATGGTGTACTTGGATCCTGTGTGTGTCTGACGACGTACTGACAGTGTACTGGGATTCTGTTTTGGTATGAAGATGTACTGATGGTGTACTATGATCCTGTGTGGGCCTGACGATGTACTGATGGTGTACTAGGATCTAGTCCGGGTCTGACGATGTACTGACGGTGTACTAGGATCTTGTGTGGTTCTCACGACGTACTGACGTTGTACTCAGATATTGTGTGGGTCTGATGATGTACTGACAATGTACTAGGATCCTGTGTGGGTCTGATGACATATTAGGATCCTATGGGGGTCTGATGTGGTACTAGGATCATATGTGGGTCTGATGATGTACTACGATCTTTTGTGGGTCTGATGATTATTTAGGATCCTTCATGGGTCTGGCTTTTAACAGAGTAAGATGAATTAGTAGTTACATCTAATCATCTCTACTATTGTACCTATGTTATACCTACTATGAGCTGAGTCTGTACCTATGTGGTACTATCAATTGTGGTAATACCTTGGTGGTATTCTTCTGTGTGGTTTACCTATGTTGTACTTACCTTCCTGGTCCTCTTTCCTTTGTGGAACAGTTGAGCTTGGGCGTTGGAGTTGGACTCCGTGTTTCCTCATGATTGAGATGGGCATACTTAATAACTTAGATATATGTATGGTCATATACCTAAGTAAGTTTGTCAGTTGATTTAATGATTTTTGGTTTATCCTTTGTGGATTCTGTGAGACCTTGATGGTCTCGGGGTCCCTACTGATTATCGTTATACTCACCACGGAATGGGCTATGCCTGCACCTTGTTGTGTTTGGTGCAAACAATGGACAGCGCTGACTGAGGACGAGTGTACCTGGACTGTAGGAAGCACATAGGTGGACATTACACGAGGTGTACTGCAGAGACAACCGTTCGAGAGTTGTACTTACCCTTCAAGTAGGATCTTTGACAGGTGTTCATAGGAGATGTTCCAGTTTACTTGTACTTTTCAGTTTTCCTATAATTTCCAGTTGGGCTTGTATTTTTACCTCTTTTTATTACTATACTCACACTTTTACTATACAGTTTACTTGTGTTCTTATTTTTTGCTGTTCTTGGTTGCGTGTGTTTACAGGATACAAAGACAATATCGTACCAGTTTAAGGAATACGCATTCGGTGCTAGTCGCCAGCCTCTGGCCTATGGAAGGCAAGATTGGGGTAGTCATGGCATGGACCCATGGGGATTGGTCACGACAAATCACTAATATAGAGTCTTGAATTAATCATGAGAGCTAAATCTTCTCTTATATCGGTAAAATGGGAAGATTTTATGAGGTAATAAAAAATAACCCATATTACATCACTCATTGTAGGATTTTTTTGGGTAATATATAGAAAAAAGTGTTTATTAATTTCTTCCAATTTCATATAGTAATTTATAGGTATTTTATAACTACACTAGGAAGTTTTATCTCAGCCTTAAACTTTTGAAACACCAATCATTTTAACACATAATTAGAAATTTCCCACTTTATATTATCTCACTGAAAATATTACATTAAATATAAATACATCTTAGTGAAAGTAGTGTGTATAAAGAAATTATATCTTTTAGAATCATCCAGAAACCCCATTTTATGTTAGTTATATATGTAACACATAGTCTCTTTCCAAATTTTAGAATGATATCTTCACAGATGAATTGTTCAAATTTTCCATCAATCATTACTCTCATTTGCTTTTGAAAATTTTCGACATCCAGTTAAGAAATTTTTATATTTTCTAGGAAATGTGGTTAACAAATAATTTTAAATATGATTTAGGTCACCCCTTCCAAAATAATTTCAATATCCTTATTTTTTATATCTATAAATATAGAACCCCTTTTGATCCATATTTTGGTTAAATCTCCTTAATCCTTCCCACTCATTGAATCCTCAACCTTATTTTCCTTCCAGGGTTGGAAGTGTATTGATTTATCATAATCCTTGAGAATATCAAGTCAACAAATTTTCCTCATATTGAGAAATTTCTATGATATTATTTATTTTCGACACTTTTGATCTATGTATGTTTCATATCTTTACCTATAGAGATAATGTTTATATTTTGTTAATGAAAAGATTACAGATTCCAACTCAAGATCATGGGATATATATTTAATTCAGGAATCATTAACATCCTTGATGCATAAGAAATAAATTTATCATAATTAAAAATAAAATAACTATCGCTTACTTGTTGCATCACTAAATATAACAAATCCACAATTTCATAATGATATATCCAAAATAGAATCATTAACCAATCTATTTTTAAATTCCTAAAATCATTATTCTCATTCAATTTTTTATATAAACTTATCCACTTTAAGGGTAAGCATGGTTTATAGGTTATCTAATCATGTATTATTTGGGAAAAATTTCCAAAAGAACCCTTCCATTCAAATGAAACTATGAACATTAGTTAGGTCCACTCATGTAGGTCATTTTTGGAGATACATATTCTCTATAAGAGAAATGGAGATCTTATTATTAAAAAATATATCCAAGAAAAGAAACATTATGAATCCATAATTCAAAATTTATAAATTTCACATGTAGTTATTTTATTACAAGAGTCTAAAGAATAATCCCCAAGTGATTTTCATGTTCCATGTTGCCTTTAAATACACTAGTATGTTATAAATAAATACAAAAAAATTATCATGATATTCCTTGAATAATTTTTTCATTAAATCCATAAATAGGATTAATTATTCATTCCAAATTGAATTACTACAAACTCATATTGTCCATAAACCATTCAAAATGATATCTCTTGAATATATATTTTTTTAATTAAAATTATTGATCCCCAAAATGATGTTTAATTATTGAATATTATTATCCTCAGTGGTATTGATCAAACAAGTCACCAATGCAAGGTAGATGATACTTTTTCTTTATCATGATATCATTGGTTTTAATATAATCAGTGCACAAAAAATAAGATCATTATTTTCTCTTAATAAAAAAACTGGGGTTCCCCATAGAGAAACACTATTTCATATAAATTCTTTATAACACAACACATATAGTTGTTTCTTTAAATCCATTGATCCCAAAGTGGACATTCAATTTGGATTCCTTGATATAGGTCTGACATCAAGGGTTAAATCAATTGAAAACTCAACTTTATACTTTGTTGGATGTTAGGTAAATTCCATAGGAAACACATCAATGCATTCTTATATATTAGCTGCATCATTAATTTTATGATTAAATTTTCTATATATATTTTTTCTTCTCTTATTCCCTAATAATATCATTTAGAAGGACAACTATGGGTGGATTTAGACATGACATGTGTGATAAATTCTCTCTTTAGCAATAATAAATTCCACCTGTTCATCAAGAATCATAATTTCAATATCTTTTCAGAAAAACATTTAATCATATTTGGAAATCCAATACATACTAAGGATTATATCAAAATCATCCCTAATAATGAATTAATGAAATAGGGAAAATTTATATGTCTTAATCGTAATATACTGGCACATGCTTCTTATGGTGGGACTTCAACTAGGAGTCTTGACTGATAACTCTATTTAGAAATTGATATCAAAATAAAGATTTTTTTTAGCAAATAGAGATGATAAAATAGAGTGTGATGATCCAAAATCAAATGAATCATCACCTAAATTTTAGGATATAATGAAAATAACTTCAACCACATCGTTAGGAACTTAAACCCCAGCTTTTGTTATCACATTATATTAGCCTTACTCCCTTGTCCTTTTATATGGAATATTCCCTTTATTCATGGTAAAACCATTTCTATTGTGCCCCATCTCCATACAGATGACGTATTGAACATTGGAAGCTTCTTTATTTCCCTTGAAATCATTAACTTAATGAAATTTTTCTCCACATTTATAGTAAACTCTCATTCCTAGCAATCATGTTACATAGTATTTCTTTTCCAATTTATTAAAAGTTTTAATTTCTACCTTTTGTTTCATCCTTTTTGTCATATTTCATTTTCCAAAGTGTTTATACAACCTATTCTTATATTTAATTCACTCTAACTCATAAGACATATCGTATTATATATCTATATTAATATCACATGATACTATGTCCTTGTCTAATCATAAGGTTATGGAAACTTGTTCCCTTATAAGGATTGTATTTATCCCATAAAATAAATGGTGTATCTAACTCATTAGATTACATATGTAGTATGTAGAATACCTTCCTATCCTTCTAAAATTATTTTCATACCTAATAAGATTTTCCTCTTCATTTTGTCTGATACTCAAGAATTTTATCTCCACATCTACTCATTTATCTCGAGGATATTTTTTTCCATGAAAATTTTATTACATCCCATTCATATTGTTCTCGTTATTTCCTCTTCATCCTTGGTGTTTTGAACCAATAGACAATATTTATATACATCCCCTGATAGATATTATACATCCATGAAAACCTTTTAGTGACCCAAACTTCTCATATATAAATAATACAAATTTTAAGACGAATTTTAATTACATAACATAATTATCCATACCAAAATTGTATACCTATAATGGAATTGGAAATATAGCCCCATTAAAAATTGTCCCATAAGTGAGATAAGTCATATCCCACTAAGTTATTCATAACTTTCACCCTAAGTTCAAATATCATTCATAATACCATTCTTCATATCTAGGGTAAAGGAAACATAAGAAAAGGTGAGATTAGATTAACAGTAAGGGTAAATAAGGGACATATCAAAATAACATGAGAATATGGGTATGAGAACATGATAATAACATTCATAAACCATAACCTAATTATCATAGATCATAGATATAATTCATTAAATAAATCAATGTTGTTCCTAAGACATTAATCATAATTTAATTAGATAACATTAACCATGAGAGTATAACATTAGAATAAGACATAGATTTGTTCCATACATAAAATCAAAAAAAAAACTTTTTTCAAGGCTATACACTAAGATAATCATACCATGTATGGAATTGGATAATAACCCATGTATAAACTTCAGGAATCATATAACCTCTTGTGTACCATCTTTTCATTCCTGGGATAACCTATTGTGTACCCTCTAAGCTCAGGGAACATTTATAATTACCCAATGTATTGGAGTGATATATAGGTACCACCCATCCTATAATGAAAATCATATTTATCGTTTTAAAAAGAACATAAAAAATTAATCATATGATAACCGATAAAAATAAATGGTTTTCATAAAAATTTAATAATATCATCATAATATATCCCATGAAAAACGAACAATTTTCAAAAACACATTCTCAGCCTGAAGATTAACCATATAGAGAAATAATAATGGTATCCTTGGATAATATCCCCTATAAAAAATATGCTAAATCAAAGGATTTCATATTATATGGAAAATGATTTTCAATCAAAAATAAGTGGGAAATTTTCATGAAATACATTACATTACTTTGAAAATAACCTTTTTAAATCTAGAAATTCATTATATGTTTCAAAAAATACTTTTCAATGAAAATTACCTTGAAAACAAACAATGAATAATTTAAAAATAAAATATAATATTTATCATTGAAAAAATATTTTCCACTTCAAAAAAACATTTTCAAAATAAATTTCAGTGAAAATAAATACTGAGAATTATAAAGGAATCTTTACAAAATTGATTATTCCTGACAACGGGAAATATGTTACACATTAAAACAGATAATCATTTCACATTTTCATCAAAATAAAAATGGTCTATGTTTTTAAAATGACATGAAGATTCTTTTTAAGACATATTTAAAAAGTCAAACCTTAGAAAAAATTATTTTAAAAACCCCTATAAGAATATTACAAAAAAAGTTAAATAATTTTTAGAAAAATGGATATGGATGAGAAATGTTTTTTGATTTAAGAGGGAAATAAAATTGAGTTCCTCTAAAAACATTGGTTTGGAATAATGACTAAATAAAGAGAGTGAAATTAAGGGGATACATGTATTCTCACGAATTAACCAGAGTATTATAAAATTCACGAGTTTAATTAGACATGTATCAAAATATTTCACCATAAAAAACATAATCATAAGCAATCAAAAAGAATAATTGGATCGTAAAATCAAACCCTTACCACATTAATAACTTTTGAATCGTAATACTCAATTAGACAATAAAATAAAAAGAATATTTTAATTTAATTAACATAAGGATATTCATGATATAACATGTCAAAGGGTATTTATATACAACCCATAAAAAATATAGGTTCATAACATAACATATATCCCAAAGAAGACATTGAGACAAAAAACCTTACCTTATGACTAACTGATTGAAAATTAAATTTCTATTTCAAACACACATTTGTGGAAAATGTGTGAAACCCGGGATAACACCAAACAGGAAATAACCCACAAAAATACTTCCAGAAACTGCTCCTACCTAGAAACTACAATGTAATGTCAAGCCTCCACCTCACATGACCGCTCGGTAAGCTGTCTTGCGCAGAGTTTCACGGGCCTGGTGCCGATAGCAAATTCATACCCTCTCGTTCATTCAAATCCAAAGGGCCATGCACAAATGAAAACTTCCTTCTCTGAATCATCATTTGGAGCTAATCCTTGTTGATAACTAGTTGCTTAAACCATCAAATTTCAGAATAAAATCCAAATTCCAAATATTTTCTCAAATCCCACTCATTCTAGATTTCAAAACCACCACTGAGAAGTATCAAATTTCAAATCCATAAAATCACCACAAAGCCATCAAAATCATCGTCGATCTCCCTGAATTGGTCGCTCTAACTCACATCTCAATGGACCAAGAAGAGCACTGCACTCCTCCGCATCAGAGAGACTACAGGAATCCTAAAACCAGATCAGAGAACCATGCAAACAGATGCAAAACAAATAATTGGTGATACCTCGACTTGGCACCAACACGTCACTTTCGCCATCATCACATTATATTGAGCATCTCCATCATGAGATATAATCATCAAAACCTGTTCATGACAAAACCATCGGAGAAACTCAGAGTGCATCGCAGATGCAACTGGAGAAATCGAAATATGCATCACAGTGGCGACTGGAGAAGCTGAAAATCACATCACAGAGGAGACTTGAGCAACCAGTGATGTGCATCACAGAGGAAATGGAGCAGTGAAAGAGTGCATCATAAGGCCTAGAACCACACAACTAGAAACCACAAGAAACTTAAAAAAAATTCATCCCAAATCATCAAACTTCAGAAAAAAACCATTAATCAAACGAAAACACAAATGATCATTGAGAGGGAGAAGAAAATGGCACTACAGCAGCCCAGAGTGCATTGTAGAGGCATTCAGAGCAATTGAAACACACATCACAGTAGTAACTGGAGTAGCTGAAGAGAACATCACAGAAGCGACTAGAGAAACTTGAGACATGCATCACAAATGCCTCTAAAGCAGTGTAAGAGCACATCACAGGTTTGGGAACCACTACCACTAGGAACCAGAACCCCACAAAACATCACAAGTTTCACCATTTAAACTTTCATTCCAAATCAACAAGGTTCAATGTAACATTATATTCATCAAAACTGAATCCTCACCCAATTCAGGCAAAAGAGATCAGAAACCTCGCCTCCTCCACAAACACTAAGATCAAAACCTCCAAGAAAACCACCTACCAAGAAAGAACCCCATCAAACAACAACCCTTGAATTATCCTTTTCCCTCCCACAATTATCCATTTTTCTAAAAAAATAATCTATAGAATTGTCGATGAAATGGGAAAAGAAATTCAGAGATCGAAAGAAATGCTTCATGTTTCTGATTACCAATACCACGTCTATCTGTCACTAATCCTCCTCTATTTCCTCCACTGAGTCCAACTCCCTTTCACCATAGCACATGACCATAGGAGGCAACATGGTTTGATGACACCCAAATCACCACATGAGCACGAAATCTTCCCAGATCTGATCTTGGGCGACTGTTTGGGATCACCGATATTAGGATTTCCATCTTCGAGTTCAGAATCTGATACAAGGACAGAAAATTAGTTTCGAGAATCAGTTGACAGTGATGCCTAGGTGAGCTTGATGCGATTCTTCCTCATGCATGTGAAGGCTTCAACAATTCTTCCTCGGATATGGGTATAGTCTGAAACAATGGTCGGCTTCCTCAAATCGTGACAGAAGTCGATCAAATTTGCAGGCCTTAACGATGAGGTAGAGTTCACGATTCATATTTCTTCTCTGGAGCTTCCATCATCCGCATCTATCCATCTACACTGAGCCATCAGTTCGTTGCGCAGAACCCCACAACACTAGGGAGCTCTAATATAAGAAAATATGAGTTTATTATAAATATATTATTGAACCATTATTATATATATAATACCATATATTATTTTCTTATGACTTTTTGTTTATATTTATAAACTATTCCATGTTAACGTCATGTTTTAAGAAATAACTACTTTGTATTTTGGGTATGTTTTGATTTTTTGTGTTCCTTATACCTTTATCATGGGTCCATCATATCTATATTGTTTACCTTTATAAATATATCATATATATTCATTATTTATTAATTTATTTTATTCCATAAAGGTAAGAGATAGAAAATGAAATACATCATTCATAGACACAGACGGTCGTATGTACGCATAAAAGTCGTTTCCATTTTCTAGACAGATGAAATGAATGATATATAAATAGTATATTACCATTGTAGAATAATTTTTATTTCATATATATCGCATATATTTATTATATATAGCCTAATTACCTTACATATAAATTGTTAGTGTAAAACAAATCACATCTCCCTGCATGGTGGTGGTTCGTCGTGCACACGAATGACGTTATCGTGTCCCCCAGGAAATGGAATGTAAAAAAGGTATATGTGATATACTAATTATATTTTTATAATTATATTAAATATATAATATATATTTATTTAATCAATCCTTTTTATCATCAGTGTATAAAAATTAAAAATACATTGCATCTGTTTTTTGATGTGGTATTATTTCGTACAAACGAGTGGACTTATTGTTTTACAATATGTTGGAATATAAGAAGTTAGTTGTGATATTATAATTACATAAGTATAATTTAATGATAAATAAATTTTATAAAAATTAAATATATCACTATATCCATCCATGATAATGTATTATGGGAAAATGAACAACATCGATTCATGTGGTAGTGGACTGCCACACACACAAGAAACAGTTTTGTTTTCCATTTGAGGGAATTAGACCTATATATAGCTTAGTATTTTAATTTAATAAAATATAATTATATGAAAGATATATATTTTATTATATAATTATATTTTAATAATATTTTTATGGATTTAAGATGAAATGAAAAAACCCATTTTTAAAAAATTTACCTCTTATTTGGAGATCCTCTTTGAGATGATACGTAAATAATTATTTGGAGGGTTTAATAACAACATTATGTCTAATAAGAAGTATTTAGATAATTATTTAAGATATTTGGTCATGTATATTCTTATTTAAATTCTTTTGGAATTGGAAATAGGGGATGAGATGTGGTTAATTAGTGTGGGTGAGTAGAGACTTGGAATTTTTGAAATGAATAAATATTGGTCACGTTTTTCTTATGAAAAAATATCTATATTGGTCTATTAGAAACTATTTTATTTTATAAGGTTCAAATAGTTTTATAAAATTGGTTTTGTACAAAATTATACTTTATTTTACCCCTTATCTTTATTGTTTAACCTGTCGATAAACCTATTTTAATCTTATCTTCATTAATTAATTTGTTTTGTTTTTTACTATTAATTTGGACTAAAATTATGTTTATATTATTATAATATAAAAATTATTATTATTAAAAATATTTAATCAATTTTTCAAAATTACATTCTTATAATTGAAATTTTTAATTCAACTTTAAACCCACAGATGGAACGAGAAGGAATTTTTTCAAAGATAAAACGATATAAAGATTAAAATGTTTCTATATTGAACTTCTAAATGAAATTTATTCCAATGAACTAAAATGTATTATTAAATATATAATTTAAATAATTTAAATTTTAAAACCATTTTAAAATTAAAGGAACCATATACATTCTTTAAATAAAAAGAAATTTTTAATGAAAATATGAATTTTTATAATATTCATTGAATAAATAAACTTTTCTAAAAAATCACACTAAGATAAATTTGACAAGATGATTTAAAAAATAAATAATATATTTTGAAACCCATATTCTCAATGTTGCAAAAAATACTTTATTTATTTTTTTCATGGAAAATTGATGAAATCCATTTTTAGAAAATTGCATTTCAGAAACATGTAAATACTTTAACAAAAATAGTTTAATTTCGATCAATATGTTTTATTTACATAAAACTTGTATAATTATTGTTTAATATTTCAACAATTAATATTCTTTCATCCATTTTTAATGGTTTGGTTATAATATTCATGTTTAAATATTTATACAAATAGTTTTTTGTGGTTTGTTTAAACATGTTGTTGTGTGTAATGAAATCTATCGATGAAATTAATTATACTCAAAAAATATTTTTCATAAAATATTTTTTGGGTTAAAAACCTCATCCTTTTCATTACCTCATTAATTGAGAAAAATATCATCTCCAAGGAACTTATACTTATCTCACCTACAAATGGATTTGTATTCCCAATAAATGTTGGAGGTCTCTGATTCTTGAAGTGGTCTAACATTTTGACACCACATTTTGGATCATTAGAATAATTAATATAAGAAATGTTACTTGATATTTCCTTAGTCAGATACCCCCAATATATTTATATTTTTTCACCTTCATTTGCAACTCTAGTTCTAGCATTATTACCTTTCCTACGACGTAAATTCGTACATGGATCACTTGTAGTAGTACAATTTCCATTCATTCCACTATGTTTCATTTATAGACAACATAAGATCCTAAATTAGATCATAAAATTATTAATAATAATGTATAATTGTAAAACTAGGGAAATACTTATCAAAAAATTGAATCTTTTATGCATAGATAATATTAGAAACATAAATATGGTATCTTTTCTTAATTCTCTAGTCATAAAAATATACTAGAACCCTTTATAATAGTTTATAAATAAAATGTGACTCAAAGAAATCATATCCACTAACAGTGTCACATTGGTTATACAAAAAAGTTTTTTTGGACAAGGTGATGATCAAGTTAAAGCCTAGTGCTCCCTTTTAATAGTTAATAACCCTAAGTAAAACTATTCCAGAGCCACATCCAACTGCAGTATCTTGATAGAGATGTATTTCTAAAAAAAACATATAATATATAGCTTACCAAAACATTATGGTGTTATCTTATACATAGGCTTAAAATAAATTATTCATTGGGATGCATTCCCTAATATATGTTTTCCAAAATATTTTTTCCAAAGCATCTACTAAACTTCCTCTGATACCAAATATAAAAAAACTAATCCAAGAATCATATAACTAGTGGTTACTTTATTAAATTGTTACTAAATACAATAAATTTAATCCCAAGGGACCGAGTAGTTTTGTAGCCTTAGAAAATGAGATGCATACTTGAATCACATATTATAATTCATTACATAAGGTAAAATATATATTTTTTTAGAAAAACATTATTTCTCTTATCATATAAATCTTAAAAATTTTCATAGAATAACATGGAAAGGAAACATAATAAATGGTTAAGAGTAGATTCTCAATAAGGGTACAAATATAGTGGAATTTATCATAAATAAATAAGGCATAATCCTTATGGCAAGGTAAATATCTAAAAACACAATTTATTTTATAAATTACTTGAGCATAAAAAATAATATAAAAGGAAACAAAGATGATAAAAAATGTCATATAAATAATCACACAATATCAAAAAATGTCCATAGATATCATAACTAATAAATTAACAACATGGAAATCAATATCAAATCCCATAATTATGTAATGCATAATGTCGGACACCATGAAAATATTATGAAGTACTTGTACCATTAAATCATACATAAATGGATAAGGAATTGTCAAAATACCCAACCTAGTTTTTATTATGAGTCTTATTGATTCATAGAGGAAATATAGTGGTTCATTCCCATCACTTACAGTATTCAATGCATTTCTCATAAGAAATGGTTCAAACATAATAAACATAGACATTTATATTGAATATACAGAATTTGAAATGGTAATAATTTCCCCAATCAAAAAAATAACCATAAACCATATATATTATTATGGATAATGGTACCAAAATAGTATATCCCCAATAAATCATGATATTCACAAAATAAATTTAACATAGATGAATATAATTTAAAAATATCCCAAGAAACTTTCTTGAGGAAAATAAACTTTTATCTTTGAGATCACTTATTTAAAGATAATAGTACTTAAAAAATATTACTGAAATTTTTTTATGGAAAATAAAATGGTAAAATTGTAATTTTATCTTTCAATAAATCATTGTTCATGGAGGTGGGTAATTCAGTACATGTCATATAACATAAAAAAAATTCCTTTCGTATTATTGTAAAAATTGTCCAAGAGTACCTTGTTTGGAAAATGAAAAGAATATTCCTTTTTGAATAGTTTTTTAAAAGTAGAAATCAGGTAAATTTTTGTTTTTTATATCATTTATTAATGTTAAAAATATCCTTCATGATATTTTAATGAAAATATAGGCATATAAGAGAAATATTGAAGGCCAATTAGAAAAACCATATCAATTTCTCATTAATGAAATTTTTTTATCTTGATTACATAAAGAGAATAAATTGAAAGAAAAAAAATGAAATTGTTAGAATAATAATAGGATAATAAAATATAATTTTTAAATAAATAAAACATAATTTCCTTAGTAGATCCAAAAACATAAACAATCCCAAAAAATAAAGAAATTTTGAAATAAATTCTTGCCTCCAGTCCAACATGAGTTGTATGTTATTATATTATGTAGTATATAAATATATATTTAATATAAATATAATTTATAATTATATTTTTATACATATAAGTCCATTTATTATCTACTTATAAACTTGTATAACCCGTTTATTAACAATTATTTATTAAAATTAATATTCATGGTCTTTACTGTGTCATTTTTCATTTATGTTTTGTTTTAGTAGTTCTAGTATTTGAAAATTTTCCATTTTTAATTCATCCCTAAAATGTTATAAATTATATCAATATCATTTATATTCATTATATACATATTTATATTTATCAAAAAAAATTATAGATTAAAAAAGGAGTTAGACCATTTATAGAGATGGTGGGTCATACGTATGTATAGACATTATTTTCATTTTTTCAAAGAATATAATGAAGTAAAGGTAAATAATAATTAAACTTTCAATGAAAATTATTATTTCATATCTACCATATATTATCATAAAAAATCCTTATGACTATCATTATAAATAAAAAATAAAAAAGGAGCTTCATCACTTTGTACCGGCGGAAGTTCACACGTACACATGACTGACATTATCATCATTCAATGGATTAGAAGGTAATATAGTTTATATGACATTGTAATTATATAATTATAGTTATTTCATAAATTTCATATATATACATTAAATAAATCATTATATTGTTCTTTGAGAGGCATTGAAGGAAAATGAATTATATTTGTTCGCGAGGCGGTAGCCTGTCACACACAGAATTGGTTGTTTCATTTCCCATTTGATGGAAGAGGAGATGGATATAGGTTATTAGATAACCATAATGACATATTTTTATATGTTATATGATTTTTTCATATTTTGATTATTAATAAATTAATGAATGTGGAAAGATAATAAGTAAAAAAACTATTACTGAAGACATTTACCTTCCCTTGGAAAAACCTCTTTTAGATCTATTATTAAGGATCATATTGTTGGATTTTTGGGAGTATGATCAAATATATAATTTTTATAAGTTTTTTAGTAAGATATTTTTGTAGTAATGTTGATTAAAATGGCTTTAGTGGTGTAAATTAGTGATGGGAGAAGGTTCTCTTTAATAATTATCGATGAGTGGTAGTTTTTAAGTACCCAAAAATATTCAATAATGGGAAATCATCCTCAATAAAAGTGACTATTAAATTTATAAAATTGAATTAGAGGGAATTTGATTTCAATTCATAACTATATCATAATGAATTATCATTTTTTTTAAAATATTCTATTATCCTCTTGGATTGCTTTTACCATTTTTTTTATGAGGTAACTAGATTTTTACCTACGTAATTTATCGCTTAATAAAAAAATGAGCCTTATTAGATAATTTAGAACCATGGATTATAAATAATAATTTAAATTTATCAAATAAATTTCATATTTCTGTGTAAAATTAGTTTTACTGAAGTGCATGTAACGCGCAAATATAAAATATTTTTATATAAAATCAAAACATATAATTGATTGAAATCATCCAAATTATATTAATAATAATATAATTTTAATAATTTTAATTTTAAACCAATATTAAAACAAAATAAATCATTGTAAATTATTTAAATGAAACGGTAGTTTTCAATAAAAATCATTATTTTTCACTATTCATAAAAAATGACATTTTCAGAAAATTATCTAGAATTCATTCTAATTTAATTTGAAATTATTATTAAAAAATAAATTTAATTTATTCAAATAAATTTTATAAATGTTTTAAAAAAATCATTTTCTAAATAAGTGTGAAAAACGTTATGAAAGCACTTTTTAGAAAAAAACAGAGTTTTAAGAAAAAACATAGGCTTATTTTTATCTCATGACTAGAAAAAATAATTGATGAAATATTTCATTTAATATATAATATATATTTCATGAAAATAATTATCCGATATTGAAAAAAAATATTTCATTAAGGTAAAAGTACTCTTCATGAAAATAAATGTTTCTTATAAAAATACTTCTTTTAATTTCAAATGATTTTTTTATTTATATTGGATTGATAACCAATGTGTTTATTTTATACATTTTTAAAGAATATATTTTTCATAATTTCGTTAGTACTATTTATACCCACCAATGTAATTGTCGTGTTATAATGGTATACAATATTATAGTTCATTTAGACTCAAGGTTTCATGTATCACTTGCAATCGAAGAGGTTTAAATTTTATTAAAAAAATATATAATGTAATGTATTGAGGTGTCACATTATTCAATACATTAAGAAAAATTCAACTTTCTAATTTCCGTAATATCACAGCATCAACATATTTTTTTTGTTTTTCATTATAATTTCATTAGGTTCCCACACCATCTCTTCTTTCTTTTTATTTCTCCAAAGTACCATTACCTGCCGAGTTAAAGACTCATCAACACTTGTTCTCTAATATATATAGCCTGGATAGAATCTTTATAGTAATATAGATCAATTCCAATTATTTTTTTTTCATATGTGAGTACATGAATTTGGTTTGGAATGTACTTCATTAATTACAAGATATATAACAAGTCATGTTCTTTAGAGGTGATAGGTTGAATAAATTAATGGAATGATGAATATTCAATTATTTCTAGAATTTAAAAATCATTAATGTACATGTTTATCACATTACTTTTCTTAACAAAAACTTATAACACCCTCCCATGGAGATACTTTAAAATAAACAAATCTTTCACATGAAGATCCAAAACCTTATTTCTGTTATCATCATATCTCTTTTCCTTATTTAAAATTGTTTGTTATGGAATTGAATAGTATATTCCATTTCCAGTGCATCCTCCAAAAGTTATTGGACTACACGATTCTATTCACCAACTCCATCCCAACAATTTGGAGTAAAAAATCACATTCTATATAATTCTTTATATGATTTCATTTTAATGCTTGAATAATAGCTATAATAATATGTGAATTGTTACCAAGTTAAATAATAGTCCCATAAACCATGAAAGTCAAGATAGAATGACCTCAAATTGTATTATAATGTTTGAATTTTCCTTTTAGATTTTGCATCATTTTTAGGTACATAATAATTTCTCAAATGAATCATGATATCAAGGGCCTTCTAAATATATTTAAAAAAAATTATGTAAAATGAGGATCATGATCAAAAAAACTTTAAATAGGTGCAGAATAAATTCTTAAAAAAATCATTACTATAGAGTCATAAAAGGCACTCAAGTTGTAAATATTCTCATAAAGTGTGTAAATATGAAGATTCAGTGAGTAAATTATTAAAAAACAACATTGCATCATTATTTCAAGTATTCTTAGGTAATTTAGAGAAAAATTATATAGTAATGTTTTCACATTCCCACATAAAAATAGGTAAAGGTTACATGACTCTCATATGATATTGTATCTCAACCATAAGCTATTAAAAACTCATACATATTAACCCATTATAACAAATTTTCCACTTTATGTTATCCCATTAAAAAATTTCCTCCATATTTGCTTACATCTGGGGGAAACCATGGCATATATAGAAATTAAATATGCAAGAATCATCCAACAAGACCCTTTTTAGCTCAGGTATAGATGGAAGACATAGTAAATTTCTAAATTTCAAATTTCTATCTTCATTTATGAATTATTTTCTTTGTCCATTATTCGGGGATTTAATTTTATTCATAAAATTATCATCATAAGGTTTAGAAACTTTTACCCATACTAATAATGAGGCTTCAGAAATCATTTTAAAAGGGTTCGATGTTTCAGAAACCCAAATAATTCCCCTCTATTTATTTTCTATATTTATGAATATTGATTCCTTGATATCCTAATTTTGGTTATAAACCCATGATATATCCTTATAAATTGGTTTCCTAACTTATTTTCATTCGATTGATGGTGGGGTATTGAGAAATAATAATCCTTGATTATATCATGTCATAAATCTCACCACATGTTAAGATCATTCAATAAAAAATGTATTTCAGACTCTTATTATCTGTGTGTATTTCATATACATCACCACCTAGATAATGTCTTCAAATATTAAAACCAAAGATTATATATTCCAACTCATGATTATTGGTTTGATAGTTTTTTCCTTTAATATATAACTACCATGATTCATATTTAATGAATATTTCATTCGGTAAAAGGAAACAACCATGTTTTTTCTTTTATTAATTACTAAATGTCTCAAATCCAACATTTCATGATAGTTTAGTAAAAATTGAAGAATTATAAAAAATCTTATTCAATTTTTCTAAACATTAATAACATTCCATCATCTATAGGATCTTAACCCCTATAGAGGTATACTTGGTAAATTGGTTAGACTATCAAGATGAATTATGTACTAATCAGTAATAGTATCCTACCTATCCAATTAATCTATTAACCTAGATTATGTTTTTTGGTGTAAAAAATTCTTGTAATACCATTATCATCATAAGAACAACTCAGATTCCATCTATGAAAATATTATGATGAAGAGAAGAAACCGTCAGAAGATACATTTCACACCTTCCAAATTTAACATATAACACTTTTATTTTAAGAGACATAAGAATAGTCTCTGAGTGATAATAATGGCCCCATATAATTTAGAATACACAAGGATATCATAAATAAATAATAACAAAAAATAATCAGAATATTCCTAGAAAACGTTTTTCATTACATCAATAAAAATAGAGGGTGAATTAATCATTCAAAATTGAATTATTGTAGACTCGTGAAGTCTATATCTCATTATAAATTCTATCTCCATAATATATTCCTTCTTTAATTGTAATTTATGATACCCAAAATGATGCTCAATATTTTAAACATACTGAGCTCTAATAATTTGATCCAAAAATTAATCAATGTGAGGTAGAGGATACATGTTTTTTATTATGATATAATTGATTTACATAAAATCAAGGCACATCCTCAAAGATTTATCATTATTATTAATTAAATTTACAGGGGATCTCCATGGAAAAAATCTGTGGAATATAAATATCTTATCACACAACTACCCTAGTTTTTTCTATAACTACACTAGGTCCATAGTGTTAATTATTTATTGAGTCTTTGATATAGGTCTTTCATCAAATATTAAATCAATAGAAAAATCAACTTCACACTTTAGTGGATGTCTTTGTAATTCCCAATGAATGAATCAATGTATTCTTTTATAATAGGTGTATACAAAATTTTATGATTAACTTTTATATATGTAGATTGTGTATTCTCTTATTCCCCATGAATCAGATTAACAAGGGAAATAGGGTTGGATCTTGAAAACACTCAAACTATTAATTCACCCTTCAAAAATATTAGGAGTTTAACATCTTCATCATGAATTTTAATTTTCTTAAATTTTCAATATTTTTTTATACTATTTTATAATCCAATACATACCATGGATTATATCAAAAAAAAATTAGTATAATACTGAAGTATAGAAATTGGGAATTTTTATGTGTCATAATGGGAGAATACTAACACATATATGTTGTAGTGATACTTTCACTAGGAGGATTGATTGAAAACTCCCTTGTTTAGGTGCTTTAGAAATTTCAAATTTTATTGGAGAATTAGATAATATAAAAGAGTACACATATCTAGAATAAAATAAATCATTATATAAATTTGATTATATAATTAAAGTACCTTAAAAAATATGTTTATGAACTTCATCATCGGCTATTTTGATCACATAAACATGGCCTTACTCCCTTGGCCTTTTTGTGAGAAAATTCACTTGACACCAGGGACAATCATTTTCATAGTTCCCAATCTCTTTATAGTTGATGTATTGAACATTGTTATATTATTTCCTTGAATTTTAATAACAATATAGGTTCCCTTTATATCCACACTTTTTTAAAACTCTCATTCCTATCAAGCAGGTTCTGTGGTGTTTATTTCTATATTTATTATTAGTTGTAAATTCAAACCTTCCCTTATTTCCTTTTTTATTTCATTTTTCAAATTTTTCGTACACCCTCTTCTTATATTTACTTCTTTATAAGTCTTCAGACATGGATAATTATTTATATTTTTTAATATCACTACATATTATATCCTCATTTTATAAGATTATTTTAAAGACTAATTCCCTTCTAAGGATTGGATTTATCCCACAAAAGAAATAGTTTATCTTACTATGTAGATTACATAAATAGTATTCCACATTCATTTATAACCATGTAATGTTATATTCATAATTAATAAGAATTTCCTCTTAATTTTGTCTCATACACAATAGTTTTCTCCCCATATCTTCTTATTGTTCTAGAGGAAACTATTTTTCCAAGAAAAGTTTATTAAAATCTTTTCCTTCCATTATAAATATTTCTTCCTCTTCCATGGATTTCTGAATCAGTTCCCAATATTTATCATCTTCCTTTAAGAGATTAAAAACATCGATTATAATCTTTTCCCTTCAATTACTTCCGAAAGTGAAAAATATCTTCTCAAAAGATCTTATCTATTTCTCTTCTGTAAATGGATTTGTAGTATAATTAAATAATGGAGGTTTCTGATGCAAGATGTTTTCTAGAATTTTTACACTACATTTTAGATAAGTATGATACTCTCTATGTGCAAAGTAATTACATATAACCTAAGTCAGTTTCCCCAATAAAATTATATTTTTTTTAGCTCCAGCTACTGCTCCTTATCTATCATTATTATCTTTCTAAGGAGGCAAATACCTACATAGATTATGTGTTTTGGTATAGTTTCTATTCCTTACACTATTTTCCTATTCTAAATAATTTTTTACGCAAAAGTAGATCATTACATTATGAATCATAATGTATATTTATAAAGCTATAGAAATACATAACATAAATAGAAAATTTTAATCATATCTATTCTCAGTATCATAAAATTAGTATCTTTGAGAATATAATCTAGTAATAAGAATATATTAAAATCTTTTATATTTTTTTTAAAGAAAATTTTAATTAAACCAAGAATATCCCTCGATATTATCAAACTATTTGTGCTAAAAGGATATTTTTCATGCACCAAGTGATGATAGATTTTAACCCCAATACCCCCTTTTAAAATTAATTATCCCAATTTACAATTATTCTAGAAAAACATCCACTTTTAGTATCCAAACGGGATGTATTGATCGAAAAAACACCTAATTTATACTATACCCAAACTATTGTATGTTATCTCATACATAGACTCACCCTAAAATTCATTGATATGGCTATATTCCTTAATCAATATTTTACTAAAAAATCAAAAACATCCAACTATACATCCTATGATAACAATTGTAAGGACCCCAATAATATAAGCTCAGATTCGATGGTTACATTATTAAATTTTTACTAGATTGAAATAATAACATCCCAATGTAAATAATAGTTTATTCAGATTTGAAAACTAGATGCATAATTAAATACCATATTATTATAGAAAACATAAAATAAAACATAACATTTTTTTAGAACACCATTATTCCATTTAGCATATCTTGTTCTATCAATCATAAAACACTTCATTGAATACATGTTTATAGAAGTAGAATTAAGGTGTGTTCTCATATGCTTAGTATGGCTATGCATACATTGGAAGCTATCACGAATAAATAAAGAATAATCAATATGGAAAATTAAATATCTGAGAATATATATAATTTAATCAATTACATGAGCATAAAGAATAATATTTTTGGATTAAATGAAGATCAAATAATGATATATAAATAATTAAATAATCTTGGGACCTATCCATAGATATCATACATAATCAAATAATCACATGGACATCAAACACAAACCTCATAATGAACTGATTTATAATGTTGGATATCATAAAAATCTCATAAAGTATTTATTCCAAGACATTTTATATAAATAGATAAGGTATCCTCCAAATAAACAATCTATTTTGTCCCATGGGTTATACTGATGCATCGTGTAGCTTGAGTAGGGCCCATGTATTACTTACTAATTCAGATTGGTTTCTTATATGTACAGGTTGATATATAATCAACGTGGATATTCACATTGAAAATATACAATATGAAATATGAATAATTTTCCCAATCAGTAAACATAATCTAATCCATACTTATTAAAATATATATTGGTATCAAAATAAATAATCCCTAGTAAATATTAATACTCATGAAATAATGTTGACATGGATGAATATAATTTAAAAAAGATAGTTGGAATATTTATTAAAGAAAAATAAACTTTTAAATTTAAAATCAATTATTTAAAGTCTAAAATACATCTTAAATATTAAGGAAAAAATTATTTGAAAAATGTATTTTTAACATTTCAATCAAAGCATAAAATTTATGGGTGTTCGGGATTTCGGGTAATTCTATACATGTTGTATGAGTTAAAAAAAATTAATTCCATGCTTTTGTGGAAAGGAAAAATAGTACCCCATTAGGAAAATATAAATAATATTAATTTGATATAAAAAATTAAAGATTAAAACATGGATTTAAATTTATTTAATAAATTATTTTATAATGTTAAATACACACTTTTATATATTTCATTGAAAATATGGACATGTAAGGGAAAGGTTCTCGACCGAGAAGAAAAAAATATCAATTTTTTTTAAATACATTTTTTTGTAATCTTGAGTAATAAAAGAGTATAAATTAATGTAAATCACAAAAAGGAAATGGATAAATATAGGAGAAGAAAATATCCTGTGTTTATGATTTAAATATAAAATAATTTCCCCAGTCGAGACATAAATATTAACAATCTTGAATAATGATAAGATTGTCAAACAAACCCTTACCTCATGCATGAATTACGTTGTAAGTGCTTTTAGATTCCATTATGATAAATATATATTTATTATAAATATATTATATAACCATATTAAAATATATATCACCCAATAAATGATTTAATAATAAAATTTTATCACCTTTTTATTAATAATTCATTATTAATGTATTCTTGGAGATAACTGATTCAATGTTCAGGTATGTTTTGGTTTGGTAGGTTAATTAATTGTAATTTTATCTTGTTGAAATTATATAAATAATTTTAATAATGATATAAATATAAAATATGTTAATTATATAGATATTTAGAGTCATCTTTAAAAGTTATAGATTGAAAATGTGTTACACCGTTCATTGAGACGGTTGGTCGTACGTACAGATGAACACTATTTTCATTCATTAAAGGTTGGAATTAAATAAAATAATTAAAACATAAATAATATTATTATATATAATAAATCATATATTTTTATAAAACCCATCTGTATTACTATCTATGTGACAAGGAAATGGAAAATGAATCAAATTACTTCCTGGAGGTGGTAGTCCCCACATATGCATGAGCGAAGTTATTGTTTTGCAACGAATTAGAATGTAAGAAGTTATAAATGATATTATAATTATTGAAGTATATTTATTTAATAAATAATATATAGTTATATATTAAATCTATTATTATATCCATTCATGAGAGGTGGCAATGGAAAATGAATTTTATCGGTTCGTGATGTGATAGTCCGTTGTACACAAAATTGATAGTTTTGTTCCTCATTTGATAGAAGAGTAGATAGATTTAGGTTCTTAAATAAACATAATAATATCTAGGTATATGTTTGATATTTTTGTTATTATATTTTAATTCCTAAAACGTGATTGAATGTGGTAAGAGAAGTGTTAAAAAACAAATAACTTAGTAAACAGAATTACCTGTGATTGGAAAAAGCTCTTTTTGATCTATTATTAAGGATCATAGAGTTGTGATTTTGGGAATACAAAGGGGTTTAAAACATGGATAAAGATGTTAAGAATATATTTAGGTATGATTTAATTGAGATAAATTTCTTAATAGGTGTAAATAAGTGAGGGGCATTGGTTCCCTTTAATAATTGAGGAGGTGTGCCTTTTTGTAAATAACAAAAAGTATCAAATAATGCAAATTCACTCAAAATACTTTTACCAAAAAAAATTATAAATAATTTATGGAGGGAATTTAATTTATAAAAACAAATAAAATAGAAAAAATGGTACATTTTTTAAACTAGTTATTCCCTTATCATTTAGGGTCACTTACCTTTTAAAATTTTAGCTTTCATCACAATACTGGTTTTTTTATTTACCGAGATTGTTTGGCCTTTAAAACTAAAAATAAAAGAGACATATTTTATACTTTTCAACCAATTATTATAAATATGAAATCCCATTTTTCAAATTAAATTATTTTCTATGTGAAAAGTTTATTTTAACATATCCACATGTAATCCACAAAACCCCATTTTAACCTTAAATATAGAAATTAATTTTTATTATTTTTACTATACATTTTGACCAAAAATTATGTTGAACATATTTCCTAATTTTATTTATATTAATTTCAATTATTTAGTTCATTACCAAATTTAATTCACATATGAGATAGAATTTAGTTAAAAATTAAACTTGCATGTGTGGTGAAAATGAGGTTTCACAAAGAAAATGTTTTCATAAATATAAAAAACAAATATAACTTGTTTCAGAAAAAAATTGAATCTGATTATATATATAAAGTCAATAATAATATAATTGAACTAATTTTAATTTTAAAACAAATTAAAACAAAATTTTTCTTTGTAAATTCTCTAAAATAAAATACAATTTTTAGTAAAAAATAGTATTTTTAATGATTCATCAGAATAATTGATGTTTTCATAAAATAATTATAAATTAACTCTAAGGAAAATATGAAAATTTTAAATAAAAAATAATGTTCTTTTTTAATTTAACTTTTCTAAAAGTGTTAGAAATTATTTTTAAATTAATTTCCAAAACATAAATAAATTCATTTTTAGAAAAAAGACATTTTTTAAGCATAAAAACTGGTTAATTATTATTTCATGCCAAGAAAATATATTTTATGAAAAAATCTGATTTAATTTTAATATATAATTTCTATTAAGATAATTCACCAATATTAACTCATTTAATTTGTTAATATAAAAAAATTGTGCATAAAAACAATTTCTCAATAAAAATATTTATTTTACTTTCAAATAATATTTTTTTTATTTCTAATTGATTGATAAACAATTAATTTATTTCATAAATATATAAAATATATATTTTTCATAATTTAGTTATTATGTTTTTATAAATTGTGATTTAATTACTAGGTTATAATGGTATACAATATTAAAGACCATTTAGACATGGGGTTTCCTGTATCACAATTTATCAAAGAGGTTAAATTTATTCAAATAGATATATTACACAATGTTTCGGGGTGTTATAATACTACCACCTTAAAAATGTTAATCCTCAAAATTTCTATAAAGATAACCTCATGAACATAATTGGGTATTATTTCATCGTAATTTCTTTAGGTTCCCATATTGCCCCTTTTATCTTATAATTTATCTAATGTACATTTACGAGCTGAGTCGTCTGATTCCTCAACACTAACTCTCTAGTGTACATATCCTGATAGGATATTCATAGTAACATAACTATGTTCAAATTATAATTCATTATAGGTGATTTCATGTTTTTAGTCTACCATGGGAATCATTTATAATGATATTTTGAATACATCATGTACTTTTGAGAGGCTAGATGTCATATCCTAATGGTAATCCACGTCTCCAATTATTTCCAAATTTTTAAAAGTTTTTAAATATGTAGGGATTAGTTTCACTTTATTAAAAAACCTTATAACACCTTTCCATAGATATAAATTCAATAAAGGATGATCTCGTATATGAAATACCAAATATTTCCCCCATTTGTCAGCATATCTCTTTCCCTACATTCATCTTATTTTATATGGGTTTGAATAGTATTTACCATTTTATTGTCTCGTCCCCTAGTTCTATTCCAAAAAGAATCCTTTCAGAAACATCATCCCAAATATTTTGATTTGAACATCTATTGTCATATAACACTTCAGATATCCCCATTTGAAAGCATGAGTGGTTGTAACTGTTATATGTGAATTCTACCAATGGTAAATAGTGATCTGACATACCTTCAAATCCCATAGAACATGACTTCAACTTTTATTACAATGTATGAATAGTCCTTTCGTAATTTCTATTTGTTTGAGAGTGAAAATGGTGCTGAAACAAATCTTGATATCAAGAGACTTTTGAAGAATTTTTTATAACTTCAGCAAATATCATGGATCATGATCTGATAAAATTGAAATATGTGTCCCATGAAGTCATAAAAATCAATTATTATATAGTAATTCATGGAACTAAAGAGGTAAAATTTCTCTTATAGTGAGTGTAACACCCGACACTTTTATGTTATATAAATCATCAAAGGAATCTTTTTCTACACAACACTTTCTTGGCTTTCTTTACACGAAATCGCGACCTTCATCGATAGCTTGCGTCGTACGCAATACCGAGTTTCACTAAACAATGATATGCTATTAAAATATTATTAAAACTAGCCGTTATGAATAGTAATAACCAATTTTTGAAATTTTGTGAATTTTATTTTTCAAAATGGAATTGATTTTTGGATTCGGAATACCGAAATTAGCCTAGGGTGAAATTTTTGTATTTTTCTAAAAACTTTCAATTTTTGATGAATAGTGAAACCACTAAGTGGTAGGTTAAAAACTGAATTTTTCATAAAACATAAGTTTACTGCTTCTGTGAATGGAATTTCGAAAATCTGACATACACGGTTGATATCAGTAAGTAAAATTTTGTTCAATGAGATAAAAATATTTTTTTGGTGAATAGTAACTTTTTACTTTTTTTTCCCCGCGGTTAATAGTAAATAGAGTAACTAACGGTGAATATGATATTTCTATTACCCTAACACATGTCTTAATTCTATTGGATAAGTGTAATTCGACCAAAAAAACCTTATTAATATAATATGACCATTTAGGTCCACCTGGATTAGATTATGACATTTAATATTATTTTATTTAATGAATAGTTAAAATAGTTAAAATCAAAGTTTAATAACTAAAACATTTTTAATATGGGGTTACACATAAGATAATTCGTCTATAAATGTTCATTAGAAAGCTAAAAAGATTTCCTACATAATGGTATTTTATTTGTAATTTTTAAACATTAAATAAGTTAATTTATTTATGACACAATGATGATGCAGTAATTATCTAATTAATGAAATATTGACATAATTGATGTTATAAACAACAAAATAAACGTAATTTGAGACTTTTTATGAATACCACTAATTTTCTAGGTTAATATGACATTTTAGTATTGATTTAATTAACTTGTTTCGGACTAATAATTCTGTTATGAGTTTCACAAAAATCAATTACTAAATAGTGTCAAAATTGACATAAAATAGTTTTTAAAACAAATATTATATTATTAATTGTTATTTTATTCCTAAAAATCTAAGGTTCGGCCAAATGACTTAGATAGGGTTATATATATTAATAATAAACAACTTGTGGTTCTTTTGGCTGCTTATAGTAAGTTTATTAACATTATAGTATAAGAACACAAGAGGACATGGTAAAAGTAAAATTATTTAACTTAATGTTAAATCTAAATGATAAGGTTAAAATAGGAACCTAAACTTGTCTAAATTCTATTGGATAAGAGGATATCGACCCATCCCCACCTTAGCTTCTAAATATTTCAATTTTTAGCTATTTAAAACCGAACATGACTTTATAATAAAATAATAGTTTTAGTTATTCCAAAGGTTCCCCTCTCCTCCCTTATAAAAGGACACCTCCTCCCCCTCTTCCTCACACCACTTGGAGCCTTCCAGCTCGGCCAACCCCTGACACTTTATCCTCTCCACTTCCCTAGAGACATCCTAGAGGTTCGGGTCTTCTTCAAAGACCAATTTTAGTGCCCTAAAAGAAGGTCTCAAAGAAGCACTTCAAAGAAGAGGTAATGTCCGTTACCAATTCTTTCATCTTTATTTCTTCTTACACTTCTTCTTATTTAGTTGTTTCATTATGAATTAATAACATCAGTATCACTCATATACTGATATGTTATTATAAGTATGAAACAACCCTATTTCACCATCTATCCATCCTACGGAAAAAGAAATCACCGCGCGTGCGTACATACGGAATATTGTCTCCATGCCGTGGTGTAATCTATTTTCCACCACCACCTTACTTGGATGGGTATAATGGTGTAAATAATGACCATATATGACTATTATAAGGTGATATTGATTCTGAAATAGTATACATATAGTCCAATACAATTCCACGATCATAGGAACGATATCATCACTCGTGCGTACGTACGGAATACCGTCTCCACAATGTGATGCGACTCGTTCTACATGATCTTCATTTAATAATGATTATATAAATGAATTGAATGAATGAATATGATATATATTACACTAATACCATTCTGGAAATGAGGTATCTATAACCTAAATAAAAGAATAAGAATTTATTCGACAAAACACGCATAAGAACAAAAAGTTATAAACACCTGAATAACAAGTAGCAATGAAATATTACTACTAAGAAGCTAATAATATGAACATATATGATATCATAAAAATAAGTATGATTCTGGAATAAGTCAATAACATTATTTAAATCATTATATAGGAGGTTCGGACACTTACAAGTCCAGTCGGACCTAAGGTAAGGGAAATATCACAATCTCATTTTTTCTGAGATTGCTTATACTTTGGTATTTACTGGGGTGTATTTTATCATCCAAATCCATGTTACCTCAATATGTAACATTATTTAAATCCACCTAAAATTGATTAAAACCTATTTTACCCTTTGGCGAGTTTTTAGTAAAAGATATGAAAGGAATCTTTTGTTGTTTTTCGTACGAGGTACTTTTTGACTTTTCCGACAAAAGTACGAGAAGAATGTTTTTTTTACTTATACGGCATGAATGTATTTTTAAAACATTATTTTCAAGAAGCTTACTTTACAAGTTTTCAAGTTTATTTTTAATCAACTTCTTTTAGTTTATAATTGTATGACATGTTAAGAAAGTAAAAGTGTTTTTGAAGTAGAAAGGATATTTTCCTCAAGAATGGAGTTCAAGTGTTTTATCAAAATTATTTTCCATATAAGATAATAAAGGGTTATGTTTTTATACCTACTATTACATTGATTTGATTATGTTGTGATGGAATTATTTTATGAATTCCTTTATCTTATATGAATTGTTTTATGATGTCACAATGTTTAAGAATCCCATTTTTATTACATGGGTTATGCTATGATGTATGGTTTATGATTTTGTGGAACACATAAGAATGGTATCATTATGAGATGGGTGGGACCTATATCTCCCTCCAATGCATTTGGTAAAGATTTTAAATCTCTTGAGATAGACATGGCTGGAACGGTAGGTTATACCGGTTCAGTGAAACAGGACTGAAACGGGGGTGACTCGGTTCAGAAAGGGACTTTGTCCACTAAGATAGTCTTGGCAATGAGTCTTGGCTAACATGAAATGATTCTATATGATTATGTGTGAATGCCACAAAGTTTCATGTTTTATGTTATGATTATTTTGATTACATTTCACTGCCATGATTTACCCCATGTTATGAAATTATGATCTCTTTTGGAGGTTAAGATTTCCCAAAGTTATGTTCTTATGTGTATGATGTGATTGATATTTCTTTTGTTTACCCTTACTGAGCATTTGAGCTCACGCTTTTGTATGTTTTCTTTCCCCAGGTCAGGAATAAGGTTATTAAGTAAGATATGCCAAAAGGGACTATAGATATGATGAAATAAATGGGAGACAGTGTAGACGCTTTATGAACCAGTTGTTTATGTTTCCCAGTTTCTAAAGACATTATACCTATAAGGTCCTTTCGTGGTTTTGTTATATGTTGTAATACGTTTGCTTAAATTTTGAAGTATTAACAATGTATGTAAAGCATGGGTCGTTATATTTGGTATCAGAGGAAAGTTATAGTCATCCTTTGGAAACTAGGATGTGAAAGCCTTAGTAAGAACCCTAAGGATAAGTCTAAGCATAGAACACAATCTTAGTGTTTTAGAAATGTCCATGAATAACCTAGGATAATACCTTAAGTGTGAAATTTTATTCTTGATTATGTGGTTTTACTATTATAATTAGTGTTGCTCACACTATTCCTCTTGGTTTTAGTCAATGGATGGAACACGAAGGAACTGTGTTAATGCGGAATGCGACGGGAAATGCAATGATTGTCCCCCTGAGCAACCAAACGTTATGGGAGCTGGAATGAAAAATCTTGTAGCCATACTCACACAACTTTCTCAAGCTATGAATCATGCAGGACTTCCAAATGAGCAAAGGAAGGAGCAACATTCTGTTGAATCCTTCATGAGACAGGGTCCACCTTCTTTCAGCGGGTCTACTGATCCATTAGTTGCTGAACAATGGATTAGTACTACTGAAAAGATATTTTCAGTTCTTCAATGTTCTGAACATGATAAAGTCATCCTATCAGTGTATCGTTTGGAAGGAGATGCTGATCAATGGTGGAATCTTATTAAGAATACGAGGCAAAGGGATGAAATTGAGTCCATGGAATGGGACGAGTTAAAGAACTTATTTTTCAATAAGTACTTCCCTCTTATTCTCCGAACAAAGATGGAGAAAGAGTTTCTTGAACTAAAGAAAAAGGATGATGAATCTGTTGGTACCTATGAAGCAAATTTTACAAGACTTGCATGGTACGCTTCTGGTATTATTATCCAACCTGAGAGTAAGATCGATCGATTCTTTAGTGGCTTAAAACCAAGTCTTCAAAGGGCATTATCCATAAGGGACTTCAATAGCTACGAGGAAATCGTTCGATGTGCTCTCAAAATCGAGATGGAGATTGGAGTAACCCATCAGTCATATGGGTTTGATAAGAAGAGGAAAATGGAATTCAAAGGAAAATCTAAAGAGCACACTGAAAAGAAGATGAGCTTTCCCTTATGCTCAAAGTGTGGAAATAAACATGGAGGGAGTTGTCTTAAAGGGACAAGTAAATGTTTCAAATGTGGAAAGGAAGGTCATCGGGCATTTGAATGCCGCGATGATGGGAAGAAGATGTCTAATGATGCAAACAAAGGAAGGGATACACAGAATGAACCTACTACACTTCAATGTTTCAAGTGCAAGGAGATGGGGCATTGTGCCAATAAATGCCCTAATCTAAGGGTTGATGATGATGGTCTACGTCAACAAACTCTCAAGGATAAAGACAAAGGAAAGTCACATGCAATTTCTATCAGCGATGTGGAGTACGATAATGATGTGGTGAAAGGTACACTTACCATCCACTCTAAAGTAGCAAATGTTTTATTTGATTCTGGATCCACCCACTCTTTTATTTCTGAAGAATTTTCTAAGGGTATCACCATATTACCTCAACAATTAGATGTTGAGTTAGCTATGACAAAACCTAATGGCACAACAGTCGCATCAAAAGTTTTATAATTCTTCTCCGATCGAAGTTTGTGGGAACGTGCTTCCTGCAGATCTTGTGATCCTTCCTATAGTGGAATTTGATGTGATTCTTGGCATGGATTGGATTTCTTTATATGGAGCTCATATCAATTGCCGAAGAAGGGAAGTCACATTTCATATTCCAGATCAATCTATGATCGTCGATCAATGCAAGGATGAACATATCCTTCCAGTGGAAATTTCATCTATCTTATGGGTCTTGATTCCACTAAATGAAGGTTATTTATCTCAAATGGTTGGTGAGAAACTCACGATTATGAATATTCCCATTGTACGGGAGTTTGATGATGTCTTTCCGGAGGAATTACCGGGTCTTTCACCAAATCGTGAAGTTGAGTTTTCAATAGAACTCGTACCGGGTGCTTCGCCTATTTCAAAGACACCTTATAGAATGGCCCCAATTGAGTTGCAGGAATTGAAGAAGCAACTCCAAGAGAATCTTGATAAGGGATTCATATGCCCTAGTGCATCACCTTGGGGAGAACCAGTTCTATTTGTTAAGAAGAAAGATGGATCAATGAGACTCTGCATTGATTATCGAGAACTTAACAAGATCACTATCAAGAACAAATATCCTCTCCCACACATTGATGACCTATTTGACCAAATACGCGGAGCTCAATACTTTTCCAAGATTGATCTTTATTCAGGGTATCATCAATTAAGCGTCAAAATGGAGGATATACCAAAGACGGATTTCCGTACAAGGTATGGACACTATGAATTTATAGTGATTCCATTTGGTCTTACTAATGCCCCATCTATCTTCATGGATCTGATGAATAGAGTCTTTACAGACTATCTTGATCAATTTGTGGTAGTCTTTATAGACGATATTCTTGTCTATTCAAAGAGCAAGGAAGAACATGAAGATCACTTGAGAATTATATTGAAGACCCTGAGAAAGGAGAAGATTTATGCCAAATTTACCAAGTGTGAATTTTGGCTTCAAAAAGTTTCATTATTGGGTCACATAATCTCAAAAGAGGGGATATCTGTGGATCAAGCAAAAACAGAGGTTATCGAAAGATGGTCGAGACCAACAACAGTAACTGAGATCCGAAGTTTTCTTGGTTTGGCTGGATATTATCGAGGTTTTGTGAAAGATTTTTCACGATTATCTAATCCACTCACCAAGTTGACTCGAAAAGAAGTTAAGTTTGTCTGGACGGAAGAATGTGAATAGAATTTCAAGGAGTTGAAAAGAAGGTAATCCAGTGCACCTATGCTCGCACTGCCTTGTAGTGAAGAAAGGTTTGTGATCTACAGTGATGCATCCAAGAAGGGATTGGGGTGTGTTATTATGCAAAATGATATGGTGATAGCTTATTCCTCACGACAGTTGAAAATCCATGAGAAAAATTACCCAACACATGATTTGGAGTTAGCTGTAGTAATCTTTGCATTAAAGATTTGGAGGCATTACCTTTATGGTGAAAGGTGTGATATTTATACTGATCATAAAATTTTAAAGTATATTTTCACACAAAAGGAGCTGAATATGAGTCAAAGAAGATGGTTGGAGCTGATTTAGGATTACGACTGCTCAATCCATTACCACCCTGGGAAAGCAAACAAGGTGGCAGATGCATTAAGTCGACAAGACCATGCTAGTTTATCCATGATGAGGATCACAAAAGATCCAATATTTATGGATTTACAAAGGTTGGATCTTGGAATTATAATGGAAGGGGAAAAATCTTATCTTTCTCAAATGAATGTTCAACCATCTATACATGTGAAGATTAAAAAGGCATAGAAAGAAGATGTCGAGGTACAAAAGAAGGTGAGAAATGTTCCTAAGTTCAACCTTGATTGTGATGGGATAATAAAGTTCAGGAATCGGGTTTGTGTTCCTCCCATCCCCGAATTAAAGAAGGAGCTGCTGGATGAGGCTCATAGTTCATCATTCTCTATTCATCCTAGAAGCAAGAAGATGTATAAGGACCTGAAAGAGTAATTCTGGTGGGATGGCATGAAAAGAGATGTTGCTGAATATGTCTCTCGATGCTTGGTTTGTCAACAAGTTAAAGCTGAGAGACAGATGTCTAAGGGGATGTTACAACCATTACCCATACCTGAATGGAAATGGGAAAACATTACTATGGACTTTGTCACAGGACTTCCTAAAACATCCAAAGGAAATAATCCTATCTGGGTCATAGTTGATCGTCTTACAAAGTCTGCACACTTCATTGCTATTAGAGAGGATTTATCTCTAGATCAGCTTCCCAAGATATATGTAAAGGAAGTGGTAAGATTGCATGGAGTACCACTTTATATTATATCTGATCGGGATCCGAGATTTACCTCGAAGTTCTGCCGAAGTCTTCAGCATACTCTGGATACAGAGTTGAGTTTCAGCACTGCTTATCATCCTCAGATAGATGGTCAGTCTGAAAGAACAATTCAAACCCTAGAAGATATGTTGAGGGCTTGCTCTATGGATTTCAAAGGAGGTTGGGATAAACACCTACCTTTGGTAGAATTTTCTTATAATAATAGCTTTCACTCCAGTATTCAGATGGCTCCTTATGAAGCTCTCTATGGAAAGAAATGCAGGACTCCAACTTGCTGGGATGAAGTTGGGGAAAGAAATCTATTAGGACCTGATCTCGTTGATTAAATGGCAGAAAAGGTCAGATCTATTCAACAACAGATAAGACCAGCTCAGAGTCGACATAAAAGTTATGCCGAGAACCGAAGAAAAGACCTAGAGTTTGAAGTGGGTGATAAAGTGTTCTTACGAATATCTCCCTAGAAGAGGGTTATGAGATTTGGAAAGAAGGGGAAGTTGAGCCCTAGATATATCGGTCCTTTCGAAATACTGGATCGTGTTGGGAAGGAAGCTTACCGATTGGCGCTTCCACCGAATCTCTCTCAAGTTCACGATGTGTTCCATGTATCTCTCCTGAGAAAGTACATACCTGATCCTTCACATATACTCAGCTCAGAAGTTGTACCGCTGGAGCAAGATCTTTCTTATGAAGAACAACCGATAGAGATTCTGGACCGTAGTGAAAAAGTCCTACGAAACAAGACCACTCAATTGGTGAAAGTTTTATGGAGGAACCACCAATTAGAAGAAGCTACATGTGAGCTTGAGGATATGATGAGGGAGAGGTATCCTCATCTGTTTGTTACAAAGTGAAGAATTTCGAGGGCGAAATTTATTTTAAGGGGGGTAGAATGTAAAACCCAAGACTTTTATGTTATATAAATCATCAAAGGAATCTTTTTCTACACAACACTTTCTTGACTTTCTTTACACGAAATCGCGACCTTCCTCGATAGCTTGCGTCGTACGCAATTCCGAGTTTCACTAAACAACGATATGCTATTAAAATATTATTAGAACTAGCCGTTATGAATAGTAATAACCACTTTTTGAATTTTTTTGAATTTTATTTTTCAAAATGGAATTAATTTTTGGATTCGGAATACCAAAATTAGCCTAGGGTGAAATTTTGGTATTTTTCTGAAAACATTCAATTTTTGATGAATAGTGAAACCACTAAGTGGTAGGTTAAAAACTGAATTTTTCATGAAACTTAATTTTACCGCTTCTGTGAATGGAATTTAAAAAATCCGACAGACACGGTTGATATCATTAAGTAAAATTTGGTTCAATGAGATAAAAAAAATTTTGGTGAATAGTAACTTTTTACTTTTTTTTACCGCAGTTAATAGTAAATAGGGTAACTAAGGGTGAATATGATATTACTATTACCCTAACACATGTCCCAATTCTATTGGATAAGTGTAATTCGACCAAAACAACCTTATGAATATAATATGACCATTTAGGTCCACTTGGATTAGATTATGACATGTAATATTATTTTATTTAATGAATAGTTAAAATAGTTAAAATCAAAGTTTAATAACTAAAACATTTTTAATATGGGGTTACACATAAGATAAATTCGACTACAGATAATCATTAGAAAGCTAAAAATATTTCCTACATAATGGTATTTTATTTGTAATTTTTAAACATTAAATAAGTTGATTTATTTATGACACAATGATGATGTAGTAATTATCTTATTAATGAAATATTGACATAATTGATGTTATAAACACCACAATAAATGTAATTTGAGACTTTTTGTGAATCCCACTAATTTTCTAGGTTAATATGACATGTTATTATTGATTTAATTAACTTGGTTCGGACTAATAATTCTGTTATGAGTTTCAGAAAAATCAATTACTGAATAGTGTCAAAATTGACATAAAATAGTTTTTAAAACAAATATTATATTATTAATTGTTATTTTATTCCTAAAAATCTATGGTTCGGACAAATGACTTAGATAAGGTTATATATATTAATAATAAACAACTTGGGGTTATTTTTGCTGCTTATAGTAAGTTTATTAACATTATAGTATAAGAACACAAGAAGACATGGTAAGAGTAAAATTATTTAACTTAATGTTAAATCTAAATAATAAGGTTAAAATAGGAACCTAAACTTGTATAAATTATATTTGATGAGATTATTTCGACCCATCCCTACCTTAGCTTCTAAATATATCAATTTGGAGCTATTTAAAACCGAACTTGACTTTATAATAAAATAATAGTTTTAGTTATTCCAAAGGTGCCCCTCTCCTCCCTTATAAAAGGACACCTCCTCCCCCTCTTCCTCACACCACTTGGAGCCTTCAAGCTCGGACAACCCCTGGCACGTTCTCCTCTCCACTTCCCTAGAGACATCCTAGAGGTTCTGGTCTTCTTCAAAGACCAATTTTAGTGCCCTAAAAGAAGGTCTCAAAGAAGCACTTCAAAGAAGTGGTAATGTCTGTTACCAATTCTTTCATCTTTATTTCTTCTTCCACTTCTTCTTCTTTAGTTGTTTCATTGTGAAGTAATAACATCAGTATCACTCATATACTGATATGTTATTATAAGTATGAAACAACCCTATTTCACCATCTATCCATCCTACGGAAAAAGAAATCACCGCGCGTGCGTACGTACGGAATACCGTCTCCACGCCGTGGTGTAATCTATTTTCCACCACCACCTTACTTGGATGGGTATAATGGTGTAAATAATGACAATATATGACTATTATAAAGTGATATTGATTCTTGAATAGTATACATATACTCCAATACAATTCCACGATCATTGGAATGATATCATCACTCGTGCGTACGTACGGAATACCGTCTGCACGATGTGATGCGACTCGTTCTACATGATCTTCATTTCATAATGATTATATAAATGAATTGAATGAATGAATATGATATATATTACACTAATAACATTCTGGAAATGATTTATCTATAACCTAAAGAAAAGAATAAGAATTTATTTGACAAAACACGCATAAGAACAAAAAGTTATAAACACCCGAATAACAAGTAGCAATGAAATATTACTACTAAGAAGCTAAGAATATGACCATATATGATATCATAAAAATAAGTATGATTCTGGAATAAGTCAATAACATTATTTAAATCATTATACAGGAGGTTCGGACACTTACAAGTCAAGTCGGACTTAAGGTAAGGGAAATATCACAATCTCATTTTTATCCGAGATTGCTTATACTTTGGTATTTATTGGGGTGTATTTTATCATCCACATCCATGGTACCTCAATATGTAACATTATTTCCATCCACCTACAATTGTTTAAAACCTATTTTACCCTTTGGAGAGTTTTTAGTAAAAGATATGAAAGGAATCTTTTATCATTTTTCGTACGAGGTACTTTTTGACTTTTCCGACAAAAGTACGAGAAGAATGTTTTTTTAACTTATACGGAATGAATTGATTTTTAAAACATTATTTTCAAGAATCTTACATTACAAGTTTTCATGTTTATTTTTAATCGACTTCTTTTAGTTTATAATTGTATGACATTTTAAGAAAGGAAAAGTGTTTTTTAAGTAGAAAGGATATTTTCCTCAAGAATGGAGTTCAAGTGTTTTATCAAAATTATTTTCCATCTAAGATAATAAAGGGTTATGTTTTTATACCTATTATTACATTGATTTGATTATGTTGTGATGGAATTATTTTATGAATTCCTTTATCTTATATGAATTGTTTTATGATGTCACAATGTTTAAGAATCCCATTTTTATTACATGGGTTATGCTATGATGTATGGTTTATGATTTTGTGGAACACATAAGAATGGTATCATTATGAGATGGGTGGGACCTATATCTCCCTAAAATTCATTTGGTAAAGATTTTATATCTCATGAGATAGACATGGCTGGAATGGTAGGTTATACCGGTTCAGTGAAACAGGACTGAAACGAGGGTGACTCGGTTCAGAAAGGGACTTTGTCCACTAAGATAGTCTTGGAAATGAGTCTTGACTAACAAGAAATGATTCTATATGATTATGTGTGAATGCCACAAAGTTTCATGTTTTATGTTATGATTATTATGATTACATTTCACTGCCATGATTTACCCCATGTTATGAAATTATGATCTCTTTTGCAGGTTAAGATTTCCAAAAGTTATGTGCTTATGTGTATGATGTGATTGATATTTCTTTTGTTTACCCTTACTGAGCATTTGAGCTCACCCTTTTGTATGTTTTCTTTCCCCAGGTCAGGAATAAGGTTATTAAGTAAGATATGCCAAAAGGGACTATAGATATGATGAAATAAATGGGAGACAGTGTAGACGCTTTTTGAACCAGTTGTTTATGTTTCCTACTTTCTAAAGACACTATACCTATACGTTCCTTTCGTGGTTTTGTTATATGTTGTAATACGTTTAATTAAATTTTGAAGTATTAACAATGTATGTAAAGCATGGGTCGTTATAGTGAGAAAATTACCATATTTTGTGTGGTGATCAATAATAACCCATATTACATCTTTCCTTCTCAGAGTTGGTAATCTAGTAATAATGTATATATTAATGTCATCACATTTTCTAGTAGGGATATGTAGAGGTTTCATGAAACCCCTAGGATTGTATCTCTTAGTCTTCATCTATGGACAAACCAAACATCATAACAAATAATTAGTAATTCCCCAATTTATATTATCCCACTAAAAATGTTCCTTTAAATCTCTATACATCATGGTGATACCTGAGTACGTTGGGAAATTTAATTTGTGATCATCATTTTACAAAAACATTTTTAGATTTGGTATATATGGAACACATAGTATCTTTCTAAATTTCAAACCTCCATCTTCACTCATAATGTCTTCCAATATTCCATTATTCATTGTTTTAATTTTCTTTGGAAATTTTTTATTATCTGATTAGGAAATTTTATCTTTTATCGAAATGATGGTTTGGAAATCATTTCAAAAAGTAGTAATGTGTCCCCTTCCATTAGTATTTCCATATCCATATTTACTTGATCAATGAATATAGGATCCCTATCAATCCTCAATTTGGATATATCTCCATGATATTTCCTAACTAATGTCTCTACTACCTTATTTTCCATCCATGAGTGTTAGTGTATTGTGAAATAATAATAATTGAGTAGCTTAATCCATCCTATTTTCCTAATGTTGAACTCTTTCTGTGAAAAGATGTATTTTAGACTCTTATAACCTGTTTATATCTCACATATTTCACAACAGAGATAGTGTCTTCATATCATCAAATGAAAGATTATGGATTCCAAATCAATATCATGGGTTCAAAGTTTTGTTCATGAATATTGTAATATCTTGATATATATGTACTAATTGTTTCATTCTTCATAATGGAACAACTAATTACCTCCTTTTATGCCTCAATAAATATCACAAATCCCTCAGTTTTTTAATAGTAGATTCAAAATTATATCATTCAACAATATCATCTACATTTCTTAAAATCATTATTCACATTTCATTGTATATATGAACTTAACCCCTATATAGTTAAGTTTGGTTAATAGGTTAGCCAATTTTGAAAGAATTTGGAAAAATAATGGATAGTATACTACCAAACCAATGAAACTAGAAACCATGGATATGTTTTTTAGGGTATTCCATTCTTGTACTGCCTTTGTCTTCATTGAATAAACTAAGATTCCATCCATCATAATAGTATGGCCAAGAGAAGAAACTTTCAAAATCTATAATTCACTCTTACTAAATTTCCCATATAACTATTTTCTTCTTATTGTCTGAATAATTATTTTCATTTGATTCTCATGGTCCCCATAGATTTATAATAACCAAATTTATTATAAATAAATACCAAAATAAAATCGTTAAAATATCCCAGGAATACTTTTTTATATTAATAAATGTAGTTGGTGAATTAGTCATTCAAAATGTAATTACTATAAACATATAATTTAAAAAACTAATTTTATATTTAGTGTTCACGATATCTTCTTTATTTTCTCACAAATGATGATAACCAAACGAACTTCAATATTTGAAAAAATTGTTCCCTATTAAGTTTATCAAAGAATTTATAATTGTGTGGTAGAGTATATTTGTACATTATTTTGAAAGAATATTTTCCCCTATAATGAATTTAAAACCTCAAAGATCTTTCTTTCTTATTATTGAAAATAATATGGTCTCCCCAAGGTAAAAACTGGGGAATATAAATATCTCATCACACAACTCCTATATCTGTTTCATCAATAGAGCTAATTCCATAGTGTCTATTCTAGATATATTCTTTGAAACAGATCTTGCATCAAATATTAAATAAATGAAAAACTCAACTTTACACTCTGGTGGATGTCCAGGTAATTCCTTTGTAAATTCCTAAAAATATTACTATATAATAAGTATATCCCAAGTTTTAATATTATATTTTCCATATATAAATTATTTCCTATCCTCTTCCTCAATAATAATATTTAGAGGGGATACTAGGGGTGGATATAGATAATTCTATGATGATGAATTATCCCCACAAAAGATAAGTAATTTCATCTCTCTATAATGAATTTTAATTTCCTTCACTTTCCAATAAAATTTTTAATCATATTTTGATATCCACTCCATACTCCAGATTATATCAAAATCAACTATAGTTATAAAAATGAAATAGGAAAACACTGAAAATCTATGTGCCGTAATGGGTACAGAATAATGTATCCTTGTTATGATGAGACTACTAAGATGTGTATTGACTGATAACTCCCTTCTTAATTTTCTACTGAAATATTTAATTTTATTAGAAAACTCAATATTATAAAAAAGTGTGAAGATATTGAATCAAATAAAGAATTATATAAATTTGAATATATTATTAATGTAACTTCCAACACATCTTTAAAAACATCAACCTTAGCTGTTGTGAACTAATAATATTTGACATACTCCCATGTCATTTTCTTGGAGAAATTCCTTTCACACTGGGGAAAATAATTTTCACAGTTCCCCATCTACTTATATATGAAGCATTGGAAATGGAAAATGATTTTTCCACTGTAATCATAATCCCAATTGACTTTATCTCCACACATATAACAAACTTTCATTCTTAACAAGCATGTCCCATAGTGTTTCATTAAAAATTTAATATAACATAGATACTCTATCCATACTATCTTCCATTGTTTCATATTTCCTTTTACAGATTATTCAGATACCCACTTATTATCTTAATTTTCTTGGAAGACATAAGACTAAGATAATTATTTCTCTATCATAATAGCACAATATTCTATGTCCTTGTATTATGGGAAGGTTTTGGATATTAGTTCTATTCAAAGTATTGGAATTATTCTATAAAATGATTGGTTAATTTTTACTCTTCCTATTACATACATTATCCACAAAAAGCATTTATAACCTTGTAAATTTATCTTTATACTTTACAAAACTTTTCTCTTCCTTCTCTCTCATACTCAAAAATATTCTCTCAATATCGGCTCATTGTTTGAGAGGAAAATATTTTTCATAGAGAAGTTACTTAAAATACAACAATTGTATTACTTTTATTCACTTATCTTTCTTGATGTTTTGAATCAATGGCCACCATTGATCTTCATCCCTTGGGAGATGATAAAATACCAATAAAATATTCTCTTTTTCATTACTTCTTAATGCATGAAATATCTTCTCAAAGAAAATTATCCATTTTTGACTTGAAAATTGATTTTTATTCCCATTAAATGATGGAGGTTTTTGATGCATGAAGTATTATAAAATTATTAAAAGTAATTTTGGATCTGAAGGATACTCCATACAAGGAAGGTTATTGGATATAACCTGATTCAACTGTCATATTATTGTTATAATTTTTAAAGATATATTTTAAGCTCTATCTCCAAATTCATTATCCTTCCTATGAGAGAAATCCATACTTGGATTTTGTGTATTTCTAGAGTTTCAATTGCTTCCCCTGTTATCCATTTATAAAAAATGGAATACACTAAATTATATCGTAACATTATGAATCATAATGTATAATTTAAAACCTAGGTAAATAGTTAACATAATTTTAGAAAATTTAAATATATCTAGTCTCATAATCATAAACATGGTATCTTTGGGAATATTCTCTGGTCATAAGAATATATTCACATCCCTAAAAGTGGTTTAAAAACGAATTTGAAAATAGACCAAGAATATCCCATGGTGTGTTAGACTAGATTTGAAACAAGGATCATTTTATGCACCAGGTGATGATAGATTTAAACCCCAATGAACCCTTTCTAGAGTCATTACACTTAGGTACAAATATTCCACAGCTTCATCCACTTTGAGTATACAGATTGTGATATGTCTATTGTATAATAACAAAATCTATACCTTAACCAAACATTAAGATATTATCCCTTACTTATACATGCCATTAAATCCATTCATATGTCTATATTACCAAATCTATGTTTTAGTAAATATAGTTCTGAATGTATATATTAAAGTTCCTCTAATACAAACTATAATTACCCTGACCTTAAAATGATGGATTTGGACATTAATGTTTTACATTGGAACAAAATACAAGGAATTATATCCCAAATAATCTAATAGTTTAGTAGTATTGGAAAACTAGATACATATGTTAATCTCATATTAAAATTGAAAACCTAAAATCAATCATAAAATTTTCATTCTGAACACCATTATTCCCTTTTTCTCCTTGTATAAAAATCATAAATCACTTCCTAGAATCCTAGGTAATGTAAACATAAATACAGGTTGAGATCAGATTCTTAGTACGAGTATGCATACAGTGAAATATATCATGAATAACTAAGTCATATTCAATATATAAATGTAAATATATAAAAACACATTCCATTTAATCAATAAGTTATACATTAAGAATAATATAGAAGGAATAAATATTGAGAATATAATTTCAAATAAATAATCACATAATCATAAAACATACACGTGGATAATGTAACTAATCAAATAAAAATGTGGAAATAAATAATTAATCTCATAATGATAGAATTCATAATTTCAAACGTCATTAACATACCATCGAGGCCTCATTCTAATAGATATTACATAAAAGGGTAAGGCCTCAGCTAGATAACCAAGATAGTTTGTCTCATGAGGCATACTGATGAATCAAAGGGCAGTATAAGGACCCTCCCATAAATTACTAATTCTAATACATTTTCTATATTAAAGGGGTAAAAAATAATAAATGTAAACATTTATATTGAAAATATTTAATATAAAATGTCATTAATTTCCCCAATCAAAAAACATAATTGTAGAGTATTAATATTAATATAGAAAATGATATTAAAATCATACATCCCTTGTAAAGTGGAATATTCACCAATATTATTTTTCATTGATTAATATATTTTAAAAAATAACTGGAAATGTTCTTTTGAAAATACATTATTTACTTTGAAATCAATTATTTAATGTCAAAAAGGATTCCAAATTTTTGACATAGATAAACAATTATCTTAGGTATGGATTTTTAATATTGATAAAAATATCACATATCTTCAATATATACATATTTTTAGTAATCCTTAAAAGTTTATATTACAAAATGAGTTCCACTGTTCATTAAGATGGTAGGTTGTACGTATTCCTGAACATTGTTTTCATTCTTCGAAGGATAGAATGGGAGAATGTTAAATACTGATTTGCGTTTTCAGAATAATTATTATATCATATAAATTATATATATTTATAAAATATATTCTTATTACCATCCATGTAAATTAGGGATGAGAAGTAATTTATGTTACTTTGGGGAGGTATTTGTGTACCTTTGCGCATGAGTGACGTTCCCATTTTTCAATGGATTCGAAGATAAAAAGGTAGATATGTTATAATAAATAAATAATAATAATTACTTCATAAATTATATATATATATATATATATATTAAATACATCATTATATCCATATTTGATGTGATGGTAATTGAATTACATAGGTCCATGAGATGGTAGTCCACCGTACACACAATTGATGGTCTTTTCATCAAATTTGATGGAAGCGGAGATGGATATAGACTATACCATAAACAAATAAATATTGTATTATATTATAAACACTATTTTTTATATTTTAGTTATTAATATATGAATTAAGGTGGTATGAGGTAATGTAAAAAAGATAGAGCGTAGTGAACACAAATACCTTCTCTTAAAAAAATATCCTTTTGATCTCCTATTAAAGACCCTAGGGTTGGTATTTTTGGAAGAAAAGTAGCTAGAGAATGTGTATAATATTTTAATAATATATTTTTTTAGTTTCTAGTTGAGATAAATATTTTATGTGGTTTGAATATGTTGGGGGAGGAGGTTTCCTTTTATAACTGAGGAGTGTCATTTTTGTAAATACCTAAAACAATTCAACCATCGGATGTCACTCTCAATAAAATTGCTTCTAAAATTGATAAATAACGGATAAAAAGAAATATAATTCCTATAAAAACTCCACCACATATAAAATTTGATAAACATGTTATTCATGTATCCTCTTAGTTTACTTACTTTTTCCATTTTAGTTTTCAACATTGTAACATGTATATTTTTTATTTACCTAAGTAATTTATCTTTTAAGACTAAAAATAAATGATCCTTATTTGATAATTTATACCCACTTATTTTAAATATTAATTAAAATTTATAAAATAAAATTCATTTGCATATGGATTATTATTTTTAATATAAACGTATTTCATGCACAAAACATTTGATTAACCTTAACTACAGTAATTAATTTTTTCATATTTTACTATTAATTATGATGAAAAAATATGTTAAAATGTTACATAAATATAAATATTATATTTACAATTATTGAATCCATTTTACAAAATCTAATTCATATAAGTGATAAATTTTAATTTAAAATCAAATGTGTAAGCATGGTGAAAATGTGATTTCCAAAAAGAAAGGTTTTTCTTAAATATGAAACGTTTCAATATAAAATTGATTAAAATGTTATTAATTGTATTAATAATTATATAATTGAACAAATTCATCTTTTAAAACAATTTTAAATAAAAATATAACTTTTAAAATTCATTCAACAAAAAGGATCTTTTCAATTAAAGTTATTTTTATTTACTATTCAATGAAATAATTCCTTTTTTCATTAAATTATTAAAAAATAATTCTAATATACCATTGAAAATATGATTTCCAAATTTAATATCATTTTACCAAAAGTATTTACTAAAATTAGTAATAAATAATTTTAAAATAAGTCTGTAAAACTATAAGAAAATTCCCTTTAGAAAAAACATAGTTTTTAAGAAAAATATTAGGTTTATTATTTCTCATGCATAGAATTAAAAATTGATTAAAAAATTTATAAAATATATAATATATATAAATTTTATAAAAAAAATATTCAATAGTGAATGATTTAGTTTATTAATACAAAAACACAGTCTACATGCATAAAAGAGTTTTTCAGAAAAATATTTATTTTACATTCAAATGTTTATTATTTTTATTTCTATTGGATTGATCACCAATGAATTTATTTTATATATATTAAAAGAATATAATTTTTATAATTAATTAGTCTTATTCATAAATTCCAATCTAATGGAATGGTTAAAAAGTTGTTCTATATTATGGTTTATTTGGACTTAGGATTGTATGTATCAAAATCTATTGAAGTGGATAAATTTAATTATAAAGAAATATATTGTAAAGTCTCAAGGTATTACAGGTGTCCTTATATATGGGAAAAGAGGGGATCCTTGGGGATTACATAAATTATTAAATTAATATAAATTATTTTCATATTAAACTCCTGAAAATTGATATATTTCAAATATTGTGTGATTATAAATTTAAATTATCTAATCTAGTGAAATTCAGAAACGTTTAATAGATGTTTTACCCATTATCATTTATTTTTAAACTCTCTTTATCCCTTTTAATGATTACTATAATAATAATGTTTTTTACATATTATGAGCCAATAAAGGTTACAATAAAAAGAAGACAGACTCATAAATTGAAAATGGTTGATATTATAGACTATATCTTATTAACATGGCCAAAGATTATATTTTTTTAATTTTAAATCATTTAATAATTTATTATTTTAAATAAATATCATTAAGTTTATCATCAAGAGTATTCACATATTTGGATTTAAAATATTATCAAGGCAATTATTTTGTTTTAATATATACTTTAAAACATTTAAAATACATTATATTCCAATAAAAATACTATAACACCATAAATCACTAAAATATTTACATTATAAATTTTTAAATTTATTTTCTTCATTTTTCTACTACTTTCACAAGAATTGTGTCGGTGTTTCATGAGAATTTAAGTTAATTATTTCATTTCTAAAAAAATCATAAGCAATATTCATATTATAAATAACCATTTAAAACCATTCATGACTTGTATTTATCTTTGCAAAAAACATATTAAAGATATTCAATTCTTAAAAGTTCCATTTTGGTATTATTTATTTCATAAAATATTATGCAGATCTTTATCAAAAGAAAACGACACCAACATTCCCTATTTCAAAATATTCAATGTGAATGGTTAAGATCCACTCATACAGTAGATTAAAGGAAAATCTTAAGGGTATTTAAAAGCCTTTTCATAAACTTTTAAAACCTAGTTAACCTAATTTACCCTTTAATGTGGTGATAAATATTTAACATAGTAACAATTCATTATGAAAAAAAAATTAACCTATTTACCAAAATTTTAAATTATTATTAAAAATATTGAATCCATTTAAAAAAATTAGTTATTATTATTGGAAGAAAATTAATTTTAAAATAAATCTGCAAAATGAGATAAAATCTAATTTCTAAAAAAATGAAATTTTAATAATAAAAAAGTTTTTATATCACAATTAAGAGTGATTTTGATTCCAATTACAATAATTATATTATTTTAAATCAAAATAAACTAATGAAATTTAAAATCCCATTCAATATAAAATCATTATTTTCGAATACATTCAAATAAAGAGATAGTTTTCTATAAAATTTATTTTTTACTATTTACTAAAAAATTAATCATTATAGAAAAATATCATATTTTTAAACCCAATATATTTTTGATGTACATATTTAAAAAAATGATATATTTTTTAAAATTTATAAATATGGTAGAAATTAATTTTAATATCCACTCACAAAAAAATTAAAAATATTTTTAAGGATGATGTATTTTTTATGCATAAAATAACATTACCAAAAATTGAATACTTATTTCCTATGAATTATTCAATACTTTTGTATTGATTAGAACCATTATAAATATATTTTATAATGAAATTACTTCAATTCTTAATTTTCAATTTGACTGTTAGTTTATAACATTCATATTTAAATTACTATATTTTACTGTTGTTAAACCTCGTTGTTTTGTGTCATATTCACTATCGAACATAGTGTTATTTGAAAATCATAGGTTATTATATATATAGTTATATATATGATGTATATAATATATATATAGTGGTTTATATTTCTTTACAGTGATATGGTTATGTTTTATGGAGACCACACTAGAACCCTAAGTAGCTCGAGTAACATCGATGCTTTGCTAAAGGCCCTCTTTCATACATATTTTTAAGAGGGATTTTAAATTTTTGTCTGCAATACTAAGGCCTACAATGTTAAATGGTTAGGCCTCTTAATAATGATAATTTTTTCAAATATACATTATTCTAAAATGAAGACAGTGTGATAAAATTTTATTCAAAATGATCTCAGATGGATTCATAAAGATTTGTTACATTTTTCTCTTATTCCTTTTGGATTTTAGTGCGATTGAATTATTGTTGAATATAAACTAAAAATTTAAGTTAATATTTAAATTTATGTGAATATATCTTCCCCGTGGTTTTGCTGATAATAATTCAATATGAATGGATAAATTTTCATGAATATTCATGGATTTGGTTTAATGAATTAATCACATTGAGAATTAATGTATGTTGATACATTCAATATAAACAACATTTTTCATTAAATAAAAAAAATAAAGGATTGAAATTTAAAGGGATGATATCCCACCATTTATAGACATATGATTACTTATAATGCAATCCAAAATCTCCTCCTTCCCATTCATTTTTCATTACCTTTATTGAACATGTTATCACCTAGTCAACTGTATGGGAGTCCTTTGTCCAATAATGAGATTTATAGGTAAGTGTACAACTGTTGATGGTATGATGTTTTTTCTAAAACATCTATAACTTTACTAATTATACTCGATCAATGTTTTGGAGATGGATCTTATTGAAATTCATTTACACATTTTATGTTCTTTATCAACATTACACATTGATTCCATCAGAGATAGATCGTATTAATTTAGTTTTTTATTCTATTACCTTGTCGATGTGACTGCCATTAAAACCCCAATAACTAGTGTTCCGTGTTGTTTTTTTATGGCTACTTGGGGTTCATTATGATATTCTAGGTGATTATTGTTCATTATTGCATGTTAATTTTATTGTTTACACAACTTTGGAACTAATTTCAATGCACAATATGGTTGATTGATGTCTGTAGTGGAAGCTACATAAGATTGATCTACGATGATTGCTTCTTAATGTGTGTTCATTGGAATTTTTATATCATATCAACATGGTAAATAGACTAGATTTGAAATACATGGTAGACCAGAAATTTATGACGGGAATAAAGATAAATAAATAAACCACCTCAAGTATATCCTTATTCTAAAATAAAATTATTGTAATTAAAGCACTTCTTATCTAAATCTTTCCATCACTCATGATCCATCTATAGAATTTTCTTGAGGAAGAACTCTATCACACAAAGTGTTGCGATATAGTGAGGATTAGTCACTTTAAAACTATATCATAACTTCAATGATAGTGTGAAATAATTGATCTTAGATCCTAGTACTTTTCTAGAATATTGTGCAAGAATTATATTGGAATTGAAGAGGTGACCTCTAGGGGATGATTTGGTTATGAAAAACATTAACACTGAATAACCTAGATAACTTAGGGAGAATATTAGATTGGTTTATTTTTACATTTTATAAATTTTTATATTTTATTATCATTAAAATAAATTAGATTTAAATAGATAGGGGATCAACTTTTCAAGAATATGGGTTTTACAACTTTTCATGATGTTACATTACATTAAATTTCTTATTTAGATACTTTTTCATTTTTTTTACTGTGTATAAAGCAGATTTATTTATTTTGTTACTATATAAGTCTCTAATTATTTATTCATTCCAATTAATTCTACTTTTACCTAATTTTTTAATGTGATGATGTAAGCTTTCCTTTGAAAATACCTCTAGGGGTATTTATATGTGATGGGTTATCAAGTTTTATTACATCATCTTCATTTATATGTAATATATATTAAATTTAACTCTCATATATATATATATGTATATATATCTATGTTTTAAATTAAATCTTAATGCTCATTCATTTACTGAAAACTGAGGGTTAACAGCATCATGTTTTTTCAAGAATCAAAAATATTTTCTTCTTGAGAAATAATCAAATAAGTTGATCCAAGATCACTGGAAAATCAGACTTCATTATTTTATATAACAATATGAAATTTATTTTTCTGAATCAATTCCCATAAATAATCAGATATAGATATTAAAGAATCATGAAAAGGGGACAGGATATCTTCCAATATGTTGATAACTCTCAATATAGAGAATCAACATCTTGGAAATGGGTTTGATTATTATATAATCTAAAAATGCATAGATATAAAAACATTTTAATAAACCTGGATTTAATGAATCCACATTATCACTAGATCACTGATTTCAATTTGATTTTAATAAAAATTTTCACTTACTCACTATTTTAACTCTTACAGATATTGATATAAATTTTATTTTTCTTCTTACACCCACTGTTACATAAATTTTTAATTCTTTTCATTTTTTTTTATTTTTATCTATTCAATCACCACCATCACAATTTCACTCTAACATTCACATAATTTTACTAATATTTTACACCACTAAAATTTAACTTTCACCCCCAATAAATTTTTTAACAATCCACACACCGTTTTACACAAATAAAATCTGATAATAACCTACTTAATATTCATATAAAAGTAAAAAAAATTGAATTTTTTTCTCTATAGATACAAAAAACTTTAACACTATTATTTCTTTCAAGTGGTAGGGATTGGTAAAGAAATTATAAAATTATCACCCTTTTTTCTTCCCCTCAAAAATTGGTTGAAGATAAAAAAATTGGTAGTTAAGGAATAGAGAGAAAATATCTTTTATTTTTTTCATTTTCAAATAAAAAACATAGAAAGTTATATAATTTTTTTTTAAAAATATATATAAGAGTAAAAAATAATATCTTTATCGATAATTTTCTTTTGTGTTTTGATCACAAAAATTACTAGAAAATACAATTATTGAAGATTGAAAATATTTTTTAAAAAAATCCCTCTTAATTTATTTTAAGGTCTAAAAAATGTATATTTTTTAAAGGTGTTTCTAAGTACCCATTAGGATATTTTTAGAAATTATAAAATATTTATTTGTTAATTTTATTTGTAGTTGTTTTGAAAATAATCTCTAGAGAGTTTATGAACACAAGGGAAGTCGGGGTCAATATTTTTAGAGCCTTTACTACATGAAATTGAGATACATTAAACTAACCTTAGTAAAAATCAAAGATAATATATGGAAGAAAGAAATCCACTTACAAATTTTAGCAACCAATTATGATGAATTAAAAAAATTCTAACAGGCCTTGTTTTAGAGGGTTCCAACTAGCCACTATTTGTGTAAATATCACATAAATCCAACTATCACAAAATTAATGGAATCATAGAATCAAATAATTTCATTTATCCTTTTTTTCATTACTCAATGAATGCCCAATGAAGATGACTTATATATATTTCATGAATTTTATAGTTTTGTATAAAAAAATTTAAGGAAAAACAAAATTTGTGATTGGGATTATATTCTTTTCATTTTATCTTAAAAATAATGCTCTGAATTTTGTACATCAGTTGGATGAGAAAATTTCCTTCATTTACAATAAAATCTAAAATTTATCTTTCATGAAATATTACCTTAAGATAATAACTATGTAATCGATAATAAACTCATATTATATATTAAAGATTAATGGGATTTTATTTATAAGGAACGAGAGAAGTTTCTAATATTTAAAGGAAGTGTCCTTGTCATAAACTCTCATCACACTTTTTGATGGAATTATATTATGAGGGTCTTACACCATTGTATAAAATTATTTTTGATCAATATACTAGTGGAAATTATATTGAACACACTGATGAGGAGATAAGGGAAATATACATCATAATTTCATTAATTAAAATTATATTATAAATAGGAGAATAATTAGAAATTAGAAGACCATAGATTTAGATCATGAAAAAAATCTCAATTGGATTAAATTTAAAAAATAATCCACATAGTGATGTCACATAATTATAATAAAAAAGAAAGAAAAGTTTGATGTCAATATTACAATAAAATCATTGGGAAGAATTATCATCTTATAAAATTTATAAGAACGTAGATACATTTTATCCAATATTTTATATGCCTTCTTAACCCGTTGAAATTTTTTTTCAGTTGGTAGAAAAAAACGAAAAAATTGACCCCATTTCAAATCAATACAAACTCCACAACAAAAACCACCCAAATATATCATGGAAAGAGAATAAAGTGATTAGGACTCTTTCTGCACTTGGAATCTCAAAACACCCTAGACATTAATCTCAAAGTTAAAATAAGGTAGATCCTACAATTTATCTGGGTACATTGTACAGGTTAACAAAATAAATTTTAAAAATTGGATTCAAAAAAATTGAAATATTTTGAAAAAAACGATGAATTTGATTCACATAAGGCTGAGATAGATTTCAAAGTGCATAATTTAGTGTTTAAATATGGTTAATTATCTCAATATACATGACTTTTATAAATCAGTTAAACTAAATAAGTCAACATTAATCAACCTTAGGGGGATGTGATAGATTTCACCATTATATGTAAGCTAAAAATCTAGAAAAATATTAAGACAACTCCTATGGTAGTCCAATATAAAATCCTATATAAATAAGGAACTCAGAACCTAGGTATACAACTATAAGGAATGTTGGATATCAAGCCTTAGTGTGACCATCATCCATATTATACAGTTGATAATCAAAATGTAGAAAAATTAAAATGGAAATTAGGTGAATATAATAATAAAAATTAAGGACTATTATAAAGGAACACTAACTATTTTTAAAAACCATTCCACACTTATCTCAGTCCCACGAATAATAAATAAAAAGAATAATAAACCCAAACTCCTTGAGATTATCTAATTTTTAAAACATATTCAAGTGTGCACTATCATCATAGAAGTTTTATTTCAAATTATATCATTCTTACAATCCATGAAAAAAATATTATTTTAAAGAAAAAGAGTTAACAAGAATTTCCACAATTTTTTTAATCAAGGTGTGTATTTTTATCTATCATAAATAAATCCCTCCAAAACATTAACATTTGGGTAGTTTTTCATTCCTTTAACATTGGGAATGAGTGGTAGAATTAATTTCTTTTGTGATCATGGTGACAGAATAAATATTATTCCATTCTCATTAGTACCACAATTAAGAAATACATAATTGAAATCTATATCAATATCATTTTATCTTTATGTTAGGTCTATTACCCATCCCATTAGGAGAGTGGATGACATTAATTTTAGTGTAATAATATGCTTCTTCATAATTATTTCTGAATCCTTGATATTTATTGGGATAAGAAGGTCCCCATAATTCATGGAATTATTTCCTTACATACAAGAGAGTTTTTTAAATATGATCCTGAGGGGGAGTTTATTTTAAATTTTATTGAGAAAAAAGACTCCAGTTTGTTTTTTAATCTAAAATAACACTCATTTGAATAAAACTAATCAAACATTGCTTTTTTGAGTTATAAGGTGCTATAAATTACATTGACTGTTATCTTTTAGAAATAATCAGGGAATTAACTAGGGAACACATCCTTAAAACAAATCTAGAAGAGTAATTTTCTTGTCTATCCTATAACAACCCAGAATTTATCTATGAAATTTTTCTTCTAAATAAATATTCCTTCTGTGGTTAGGAATATAGTATAAAATACAAGCACGATATTATAAAAAACAAAAAAAATATTATATTAATTATAACTTTACATTTGGAGAATAAAAATACTTCATTAAATTGATAATAATAAAATGATGTGATGACCAGGAAAAAACACAATAAATCGAATAAGAAAATTTGAATCATTTCAAACTATTAGAATAATCATAGACATAAATAATTTTTTCGAAAATAAAAAACCAATTAGTAATGTAATAATTTTATTTAAAATTAATTTTATAGAACCATGAGATAAATTTAACTGAATTATTAATGAACGAGATAAGCGGTATTTATAGAAGGTATAAAACCAAATAACTATAAGAATATTAAAAATGAGAATTAGTAATAATACCTAATCATTTGGATATTAAAATAATATTTTTTTTCTCGTATTCAATAAAATATAAGAAACATATATCTTAATATAATTAAAAAATTTATTAAGTATGATAAATTAAATATTAAGAAAAAATATAAAATAATTTTATTCTTAGAAAAAAAAATGTATTTTTTAATTTGATAAAATAATTTTCTAGGAGAAATTTTAAATTTTAAAATAAAAAATAATTCTAATAAATATCTTATAGAAACACAAGTTGTTTCTATATAAATAACAATACAATATTATGAAAGCATTAATAATTTCTCTATGGGTTGGGAATTTTATCATATCATTAAAATTTGAATTTTTTAATAAATATGTATTTTATTTAAAAATTATATTTATAATACTTACAAATTTATTTTTTAATAGTTTTTGTGAATGAATTTTTGAGGTTTAGAGAAGTTAGAAAAAATAATTTATATTATATATAATATTAAATTATAACACAATTACTATTAAATCACATTTTTTATCACAATTCTAAGATATGATATTTTTTATAAAACATCGCTCTCATCCCCTTATAAATATCAACATTCATCATATCAATAATTATCACAAATTAGGATTATTAGCATGTATAGAATATAAAAATATACCTTCCCAACCATATTATCAAAATATAAGAGTTTATAGTCTAATTAAAAGACAACTCATCAGTGGAATAATTCAATTAGGAAATGACCCATCCTGAGGAGTAACGTAAAAAATAACATCACTATTTTCATTTATATTCCTTTAAATCATATCATTCTACCATATAACTCTAATATCAATATTCCATTTAAAAAAATATTTGATATTAGGATATTTTAATTGTAATATTAAAAAGATTTACTAATTAAATAGTTACATTCAAAAATAAATATCTATTCTTTGATGATATAACCTCCTACAATAATATTTTAAAAAATATATATATAACCTCTTTAATGGTATGTAGAAATAAACCCTTTTTTGGTAAAATATAAACTTACTAAATTTATAATAAAGTGAATTTTATCCTATAAGGGGTGTATATTAATAAATTTAAATAAAATAAATTATGTTCCTAATTTCTAGTAAAACCACATAAATGAACGAACAATTAAATGATAACATTTATACTCAGTAAACAATGCATATATCATAACAATTGTGGTTATTTGGAAAACAAATAAACCTATATAAATATATTAACATCATTTTTTACACTATTAGATTTATGGATTCATTTGAAGAAAACATTCATCATTATCAATAAATTGATTTAACCTAGATACCATCAAATAACCATCCCTTAGATAGTGACATTGAACATAAGGTCTTTGTAAAATTAATATGAATAAATGTAAAATATTATTAATAAATTAAATATACATTAAATATGTTTCTATGTATGAACTTAATAAATTTTTTTATTTAGGAGGTCGCATGCCCATACCTAGTTAGTAGAGACCTGAGGTAAGAGAACTTCCAAACTATCCTCATTTATTTTGGATTATGTTTCACCGTTATTTAAATCTATTTATATTTCAATTAATCAAATTTAATTTATATATATTTATTTAAATTTATTTTATGGTGCTATGTATGTTTTTGAAGTTCCCTTATTACCCTTTTTTTTAATAAAACGTGATTAAATGGAGCATTTCTATTACTTATTAGATTCCATATATAAATATTTTAAAATATTTTCTATCTAAAAACATCCCACAATAATAAATATTATATGGTAAACTATTTTGGTTCAATTATGGTTTTACGTAAAACACTATGTTCTTACCTTCTCTAAAATTTCATTACTTATTTCTTAAAACATTATTTAATTGGTTCTTTTCTATGTCAATTTATCCACTCATTTTTTATGAAATTTTATTCAATTAAATCCATATTTATGACATATAATTTTTAATTCAGTTGTGAATAACTTATTTTCTTATGAGGGGTTTTATTATGAATATTATTTTTATATTATTTTCTTATGTGGTACACAAACTCATACAAATATTATGATGTAACTGGTGGAACCATATTTATATAGACCCAAAAATCATTAAGTTTTGTTTTATTCTCATAAGATATTTTGTATGGTACGCATGTGTAATTCACCTACCTAAACCATTTGGTTAGATAATTACATAATGGGATTATAGTATATCTTTCTTCTTTTCTAATTAGTTTTTTTGGGAAATGGTTGAAATTATATAGGATGTTTTAAGCATAGTTAGGGGAGTTTCCATGTGTCTAGACTGTTCATGTGCAACAGACCTCTAAGATACCATTGATTTTATTAAGGATAAATTTTTAACACATTCATGTGGCTTCATGCATCAAAACTAGGAACAAATAGTTGCATTCCATACATATACAAGTTATGTGTTTCATTATAGTTTTTCAATTTAATGCATTGATCTATATTATCTTTTTGGGATAGAAAAATATTCTTTTTTTATTTTTCTATCTATATTCTCTTATGGGGTAATATACTTTAGTTTTTATCAATTAGTTGAACTTTATAGTGAAATTATGTTATATATATATATATGGTTATTACTAATATATAGGTATGGATGACCTTTGTTAGTGATAGGTAGGTTATACCATGAGATATGGGTATCCACCTAGGAGAACCTTTATGTAATCTAACATACTAGTTAGGAACTTTCCTAATAGATTCATATTTTCTAATGTTTCCTTAACATTTCAAAATATGTTACCTAAAATAATACTTATGGCACCCCCAGTTGATGTGGACTGTGATACCCTTTCTATGGAGGATTCCCCAGTTCCACTAACTTCTATATCGGGGGTCATTTGAGAACACTCTTTCACCTACTTTGATGGTGTATGCAGTAGGGAAACCTCATTTGGGAGTCCTTATGCTTGTTCCTACATAGTGTGGAGGGGAATCGATGTCTATAGTCGACTGTGGTAGAGATATTCAACTCAAGAATCTTCCAGCCATTATCTGTACATGAGGGTCAAGGGATATAGAGGATTGGTTATATATGATATAGGTTATATTTAACCTCATTTAGACACATGATGAAAAAATTGAATTTTAAAATGTTCATGAAAAAGGTACCTACCCAGAGATGGCAGGGCATGATGGGACATGCTTGTAGACTCAACAGATTCACTATGGAGGCCTTCAAGGACTTATTCTATAGGAAATTAATTCTAAATTTATTGAACAAATATAGGGTTTCATGGATCTACATTATATATCCATGAAAGTATTTGTATACTCTACTTGTTTCATGAAACAACATCAAATTGGTCCTATCTATTATATAAATGGGGCACGGAAGGGTGAGAAGTTTGATATTATATTTTTTCATGATATCAGATGACAGGTTTTAATTTTTTACTTAGATACATTCCTAAAAAATATTCACAAGGAAATGGATACACATGAGGGAATGGAGGTCGATCAATTAATTAGTCTTCTTCTACAATTCATTACTCCGAAGGGTGGACCTCCTACTACTTCTATGAGTGTTACTTCTAGTAGAATGAAGGGAAGATCATGGATGTGCAGAAAGGTGGGTATACATATTGAGATGAATATAGCTTCTTAAACACCCTCGAGGGGACTTACATAGAAAATAAATTTTGGGATGGTCAAATATTATCACATGTTCTTTAAAGAACCTCATAAAAAGTGTCAGTGGTGTAGAAGTTTTGTGCATCACCAATAATTATGCTCTAGATATTAGAAGATTTATTTATTCAAGGGTTAAATAATAGCACAATCTATAAACCATGTAGTTGGAAAGGGTCCTCAGTAGTTGTATTAAATGATTATGACTCATGTGGGTCACATATCCTATGGGAAAGGTTGTGGAGATGAGGTAGTTTGAGTGCGTTCAATAGATCATACTCCAGTTGATGGTGGTGAGGGATCCTCTACTGTTTAAGGTATAGTCTTAATAAATTGTACACTATAAACTTCATTGTTTTAAATAGGTGGTTACCAACAATTTATATTTGTACAATTAATTGATTTTCCTAAATTTACAATCAAGTTATATTTTGATTTTTTCCCTTAATACATCATTGGGAATGAAATTAATCCATATTCAATGATGACCCGAGTTTACTATAGTAATTTCTATATATTAAAATCTTTGATACTTATTGATTTTGGAGACGATGGTATTTGATGTGATTATAATCATAGAATATCAAACCATTTTCCCCCCAATAATATCTATCAAATATGGGTATCATTTACATAACCCAAGGGATATATGTTCATGATGACAGGTGAATTAGAGTTGGGAGTTGGTAGAGTGGGTCCCGTAATGTTCCAACTAATAATTACTATAAGGTGTATTGTGGGATATCCTCATTCAATAGGATCATTGTTAGCACCATCATATTTCCCTCTATTTTTGTATCACTATCAAGATTTATTTCTAGAATACATCACAAAACCCCCGTTAGTAGAATATTTGACATCAAGACATAGCTCTTTCCCAGTGCACATCCCATTTCGATACCCCCTTATCATATGAAGTAGTCTAACATGAAAGATCTCAATGTACATCTTAATGACTTGGAAGAAAAGTTATTTATCATGGTAAGTAAATCATCATGGGTTTCATCTATATTATTCACTCGAAAAGTATATGGTTGTCTTCGAATCTTCATAGATTACTAAAAATATGAATCAGGTGATGGGGAAGAATATATATTATTTTCCAATGATATATGATCTCTTTTTGAATTTATGGGGATCCATGTGATTATCCAAGATTTATCTTCATTTTTGTTATCATGAGTTTTGTTTTAGAGAAGCGGATATTCAGAAAATTTAATTCTAGAGCATGTATTGGGCATACATGTAATTAGTGACGCTTTTTGGACTAAATAATGTTTAGGAAGTGTTCCTGGCTCTAATGAACAAGACATCCCCCAATAAATCGACTCTTTTGCCTTGGATTTTTTTTATTATATCCTTATTTACTCACTAACCCCTTAGAAGTGTGTCATACAACATTATATAGTAATGATTACACATTGAGCACATTGACTTCTTTACAAGACGTCAAGGATTCACTATTGGATTCATGAGGTATCATTTTTCGAGCATGTGTTTTATGATAAAGGTATATTAATGGAACCTGATAATGTAAAGGTAGTGGTATCATTGACACAGCCCTAAAACATTTTTGAGATCATAATCTGTGATTTTTTATTATGATAGTTTCAGTGGTTTATCCAAGACTTATCCCATTTACCATCACCCACGACTATGCCAACAAAGAATGGGGTGAATTTTTAGTACTTGTACTATTGTGAGAAACCATTTTATGAGTGGAATAGGTGGTTTACTATAGCTTTATTGTTGATTATTCCTAAGAAAATTATTGTATAAGCCATTTTTTGATGTATTGGAAGATGGTTTGAGTGAAATATTAATCTATAGTGAGAGAGTAATAGATTTTGGATCACATTATTTGTGACATTATGAAAAGAACTATCATACCCCATGTATTTTATTTTAAATCCATGGTCCATTCTTTGAAGTATTTTTTAAACTATATCTTTTGAAAGAGATTTATTATCTACATAAAACAAAATATCCTTAATAATTTCTTCTTACATCAGAATATAAATTTGATGTAGAGGAACTGGGTAGGGTATCAATACAAGTTCTATTTTTAGATGGAATATACACTAGGTAACGGTAATGTTATATTGGATTCTATTAGTTGTAAAATTCATTTTGATCAAGAGCTTGGTCAATAGTAATTGAAGGAAAAAATGTCACCTCATATCCTTATTGGATGATTGAAGAATTTATTCTTTTGGAGATGATGGATCAATGACATGTTTCCCCAATACTAATCACATGTTGTTTGGTATACTAGTTAAAAATTGGTTATGACTATATCCTAGAAGTTATTTTGACACAAGAACATCTATTAGGTGGTAACCAGATACCTAAGTTTTCACTGGATGGTTATTATTTGATCCTAGAACATCATTGGAGAAGGGATGATGAGAGACATCTGTACCTCTATGTGATTTTTTATCCTAGAGAGAAAAATATATACCATGTTTTAGGGTTTTTGTTATGGTAGCTAAGTATGAAGAGGGAAAATATTGGATTTGTTTCTCAATGACTTACCTAGTAGAGGAAAATGGATAGTCACCAACATCCTGGTGGTTTTATAAAACTAATTATTTTTTCCATGTAAAAGTTGGATAATTTCATTATGGACTATATGATGGGGTTTCATAGGACCACAAGGATCTATGATTATATTTTTGTGATTTTTAATCTGATAAAAAAATATAATTTCTTACTAATTCATGATATTCACTCTATAGATGAGCTATTAATGTTTTAAATCTATTGGAAGAACGATTCCATACCTTGAGTATTGTATCTAATAGAGATCCATGTTTTACACCACGGTTTATAAGGGATTGCATAAGGCCTTAGGGACACAATTGAGATTGATCAAATCATACTATTCCCTAATAGATTTATAGTAGAAATATGTTATTAGAATATTAGAGGATTTAAATTGATAATATATTATTGTTTTTTGTGTAGCTTGGCATGATCATTTATTATTATATAAGTTTTAAAAAAACAACAAAAAATTAAGAGTCTAGTCATATGGAACCATTTGGATCTCTCTATGGTTAAATGTGTTAATCATTACTATATTGTAATGATGTAGGTGAGGTAGTTATAGTGGGGCCAAGCATGGTTTAGAATACCACTGAGAAATTGCAGTTATGGTTGACCACCACTTAGAGTGGGTAGAAGTCTTATTCCATCAATAATAGGATACATATAAATTTTTATATAGGTAACTTTGTTTCTCTAAGAGTGAATCATTCGTTAGGAAATCGATGTCGAAAAAAGAAATGGAATCTATCACCAGATTATGTTGGACCCTCCTACATCACAAAGTAGATATAAATAGTGTCTTACTATATGGATCTTACTTCTCCCTTTTTTTGTATGCATGATGTGTTTCATGTGTCACAAATTTGAAGGTACATTACCAATCCCTTACATGTCATTGATAGTGAGGATATTGAGTTGGAGCCTAAAATATTTTTATAAGAATTCCATATCCCTATTTTATACTAGAGTAGGAAATTCATATCTGGGACGATGGTAAACGGTCCATATACTTGATGTTTATAGAGATATACATGAGAATACATGTGATAATGAGGTTGATATTCTGCATCAGATGTCTGATTTATTCAGGTATTACCTCTAGAAATGATTATCAAGGATTATAATTCATTAGAGGGGGTAACTTTAACACATTTATATTTTAATTGATATCCTATGGATGATTCTAGATGAGATGAAGGGAAGTCGAACATTGTTATTGGAATTAAATTCTACCATGTAGAGGTTTTGTTGACCTGTGGTGATTGTGGATATGGTGTGTTTTGAGCTAATTTCGATGATTCTAGTCATTTTTTCATAGAAAAATTATGTAGATTCCATTGTGACATGGAGTCTAGAAGGTAGAATCTATGTAGTTATCCCAGTTTCAAGGTCATTAACCTATGGAGTTGGGTTGTTGTGTAATTTCCTTATGATGGCTTAGAGGCTACGGTGTAGTGATTTTCATTGCATAAAATTCCTTTCCGCTAGTTTATATGATCTCTACATTGATAAGGAATGGATCTTGTAATTGATTTTGAGTATCTTCCACTATTGTGTTGAAAGAAACCTTATAGCATAATTCTTTCCATTTTTAAACTAATTACAATGTCTTCCAACATTATATGACATAATTCTTGTTTTTAATATTCTGACTAAAATTTTCCAAACCCCTTAAACTCAAACTTCTCTCAAACTTCCCTCTCAGTCCTATGTTGGATATAGAGCTACTTCAAGAGATCATTCATCCCATAATCTCTGGGTTCTTATCTGATGATATTGGATCAGCTCTTGATGATTCTAGGTGATTTCATCCCCATTATTTTTTGTTTTCCTCCTTCATATTCAGAAAGAAAACATGACTAATACTATGTCACATTCTCTTACTTCAATCATTACTTTTTATCTATTTTGGGTTAAATTTAAATTTTCTCAATGATATTGGGAATGTGGGTTTGGTCTATTTAGTGGGATGGCATGTTTTCTTAAGATAGTGACAAGATTACTCAATTCCATGAGGTTGTCGAGTAACACTTTTAGAGTCATCCTTGTAGGCTAACCCAACACACAATACTTTATGGATACCGATTAACTTGTTCATCACCCTATTGGCTAGTTCTTGATCACCGCTAACATATTTTGATTATCCATCAATTATAGAGTCGAATAAAGCATGGTTGGGACACATGGTGGCTTGGTTATAACATGGATGCTCGACGTATGATTTTTTATGATTGATTTTTAATTTATTATTGATATAAAATACATATGGTATACATGTTCACCCATGTTATGGATGGATTAGTGGTGTCCAGTTAAGTTTTATTTCTCACACCATGCATGGTTATCTCAATGAGCATATAGATCTCATAAATAAGGATCCTTGTAAGGGAAATGGGTCTATGGAAAATAGATTCGAAGTGGATCATCGAGATATTAGTAGTATCAAGATGGACTCTAGAGGATTCGCCTGTATTTTTTTATTCAATTTCACCTTATAATCTAGTTTTCTTAGTAAACTAGGTGCAATTTTATTCATTTGTATGAAATTTGTGCCATCTATTATTATATTTTGATGATTTATCTTCCACCTTGATTACTATAAGTTTTTTATATTTTATTTATATTTTTGGTTTATAGATATGATACTAAGTTTATAGACTTCCCACTTATCGTATTTATACCCTGACTTTCATTTATTAGCCTCTTATGTATGGGTAGTTGTTAAAGAGGAATTCTAGATCAGTCACATGGAATTGGTGGTTTTGGATGTGGCATTACAATGGGTAATAATCCTAGAACACTATGTAATTATTCCTTGGTGGCGATCCTTGATTTATGCTTTTGAAGTCATGTTTCATGTTTTTTCCACGTTCTTATGATTACATGATCTTATTACATTTTCCCCTATACCATGATTCCTACAGATTATATAAGATTATATTATTTTGTGACATTAAGTTATGACTCTTCACTCATATGTTATAATTTTTTATAATGTCTGTTTCTTTACTAGGATTTATAATCCCAACCTTTTCTTTTTCATATGTTTTGTTGGTAAACTTTATAGTAACAAAAAAACAAAGTGATTTAGTATCACATTGTGGATATTGAGATAAATATTATATATTTAAATTTTATTTTTTTTTCTTTATGTTTCTAATCTCTCAAATACACCATACCTCTAGTTTTTCATGTTATAATTCATGGAGTTTTAGTTTAAAAATAATGAAATTATATATATATATATATATATATATATATATATATATATAACATTTGGGTTTCTATAGTTGTCATTAGAGTAGTGTCAAGTTATATTTGGGGATTGGTCTAGATAACCTAACAAGAAAAAGTCCATGAATAAAGAACCCATCCAGACATTAATATATGAAAATATCCTTATGAATAAATAGTAAATTACATTTAGGAATATAGTTTAGTATTCAACACATGTACTATAATAAAACACACTATAAATTATTCCATTAATTTAAAAATATTAAATTTAGATAATAAATAAACCCAATAAAACTAAACTAAATATAATAGGACAATAAACACCCTAAAAATGAATAGATATGGAAAATTTAGATCATTTTGATCGCCAATAATTATCTCAACCGTGAATATCACTCAAAAAAGAAGCAGAAAAATTGTAATGAAACCAAAATTTTGAAAATTAAGAATATAAAACCTTGATAGGAGTTTAATTTAATGATTAATGAAGAAAACATGTGGTATTTATAGGGAGTATAAAAACAATGTGACCATTAGAATAGGGATATGGTTGTTATAAATAGTAACATAATCATTGAAATAGTAATATGATCATTAGCGCGATATATGAACTAATAAATCAATACAAAGGCCTATAAATTATATTTACCATAAATAAATAAATTAAATATAAATATTTAAATTGTAAAAAGTAATAATTAAAATTATAAACTCAAGGAATTGATAAGTACATTTCTAATATAGAATATTTTATTGTATTTTGTAAAAAATATTTTGTAATTATTAATTAAAATTTATCATGTTATAGAATTATTTTTAAAAAAAATTTATTTTTAGATTTCATATGTTCAAATTATATTATGTTAAATTCTTGATAATTTACTGATAAACTTTTATTTTTAGGTGAATAGTAAAAATAAAATTTTTCAAATACCAGATATTTTACATTATATTAATGATATAATAATGACCTACAAATTTTTAAATTAATTATGTTGATACAAACATTTTATAACAATAAAAATTAGTATTTTAAAACAAAATATTAACTTTGAAACCAAAAAATAATAATTTCAAAAGTAATTTTTTTTTAAGTATTTCATTAAAAATTAGTTTTTCATTTTTTTTCTCTTATTTACTTTTTAAAAATATATTTAATTTAGTGGTAGTATGGTTTAAAATTAAAAACGTCATGTATTTGTGTTTATATATGAATCATAATGTAAAAAATACCACTATTAAAGGACATTATATGGAAATAACAATTTATTCAATATTTTAACCCATAAATACCCCTATCCTTAGGTATAAATACCCCATATCACTTCCCATATAGAATAACTTCCCATAAACTTATCTAAGATAAATATCTACCCAATTCATATACATTAAGGATCATAATACCCTTAGGGATATTTTAGGGTCATACTGGTCCAATCCATCTGTTTCTGACGCTTTCAACAGGGCGCATGCGTCTGTCAGGTTGAGGATGAAAGGCACAGTTTTGTTTCCCCGAATTCTTGATTTCCAAAGGCGGGTGAGATCCATCACTTTTTTAGGGACTTTTTCTCCTTGATCTAAATGGGATGATGGGATGTCAGTTTTTCCTTCTATGGATTCCTCCTTGGAACTCGTCACCCAGTCCGGGTCTCCCTTATTGATTTAAGACGTTTTTCACGAAAATCTTCCTAGGGCCATATCTTCATGGACAAAAGTTAATTACACTGCTTCTATCGGGACATTTATAGGGGTCTCGTCGGGGTAGCAACCTTCAGTCAGGGTAGTAGTCATGTTGGGCATCACTTATGTGTCTGGACGCTGGGATACTAGCGTGTCTGTCTACTGTCCCTTATTATAGGGTTCCACGAGGGGGCGGGAGCCCGAGGAATCCCACATTGAATGTAGGGAATCATATACCATGGGAATGTATCTAAGGTTTTAATCATCTTCCCATGTTTAACATAGGGTATGGCACAAGTTTAACGTCCAGTGGAGATAGATCAGACTTATCAGAACACTGACTAGAGTGGATTAGATGGGTGCAACCCCTGGAGGGAACACTGATATTGTGGCCAACATGAGGTTGGACTCCCGAATGCTATTAAATGGAATGGAGAATGGGGTGGAATAATCCCACAGGGATGTTCCGGCCCGGGTCAGAATTAATATGGATAATGGGCGGTTTTGTGAAGTGGATGGTGAATTGGATGGAACCATCATGAGGATGATGATAGTTTTGGGTTTGAGCCTCAAAGAGGCTTCCTACATATCCTTGTGGTAGGGAATCAAAGTCCACGTAGTTATTCTGATGATGGATTACCGCAGATTAAAGTTTTCAACGGCTTACCACTAGATGGGGTCACAACAGCTAACTGTAGAATAAGAGTATCAACGACTTACCGCTGGATAGGGTCACAATTACTTATTGCTGGATGGGGTCGAACCAACATGAAGATGGTCAAGACGACTGGTGGATCGTGGGAAAGAACCCCAGGAAGGCTTCCTACGTACCCTGCCTTGGCAAGGATCAATGACCACGTAGTTCAGGTTTGGTTGGTGAACCGACGTGAAAGAGGACCTGAGGTCCAATGGTTGTTGGTCTTGAACCTCAAGGAGGCTTCCTACAAACCTTCCCTTGGAAACAATCAAAGACCATGTAGTTTAGGGTTGTGGGTGGGGCTTACACTCTAGGTTTCCCAAGGTGTTTGCGAACCGATGAGAATGGGGTCAGATCCACAAATGGATGGTGGTCTTGAACCTCATGGAGGCTTCCTACGTACCTTGCCTTAGCAAGGATCAAAGACCTCGTAGTTCATGATGAGTTTTGTGTAGAATGGAGTACCAATGACTGGGGAAACAACGGCTTACCACTGATTGGGCTCCACATTTTAATGTCATAATGGATGTGCGCGAACTGACATGAAAGTGGTCAGAGCGACCAAGTGTTTGTCTTGAACCTCGTGGAGTCCTTCTACGTACCCTGACTTGGAAAGGATCAAAGTACACATAGTTTGGAAGGGGTAATTTAGGGATTACGCTCTAAGTCAGTCCAAAGTGTTTGTGAACCAACTTGAAGATGGTTAGAATGACCAGGGTGGTGGGCTTGAACCTTGTGGAAACTTCCTATGTACCTTGCCTTTGCAAGGATCAAATACCTTGTTGTTCCTGGTAAGGGGGCTTACACTCTAGACTTCCCAAGGTGGATGTCATGGTAGGTGCTTGCTCTAAACCCATGTGATTCATGCTCAGTGTGAGAAACAAGAGGCAGCAGAGACCCAACGATCACACCACAAAAGGTGTGTTTGTGGGAAGTTGAGAGGGGATTACACGTAGTTAGCAGCCCAAAGAGGAAATAGGGGCTTATGAATGGTCTGCAACTATGAGAGGAAACATGGGCTTACACAGGGTTAGTGGCCCAGAACTGGAAATTGGTACATACTCTAGGGCAGAGGCCCGAATGGTGACAAAGACCAACAGGAGGGGGACTAGGACTCCAGGAAGAGAGGAGGAGCAGGGGTGCTACCTCCTACAAGAAAAGCTAGGGGCTTACATCAGGGTGGTTTTCATTTCCCTGTATAGGATGCATAGGGGGAAGTCACAGTTTAACGTCATGTTCTAAGGAAGTAGGTTCTTGGTAGTTTAACGTCCTATAGCTCGGACGAGGGATGGTTCACTCTTCACCCCTAGGACTTACATAACTATTACCCTCTGCACCTTAGTGGTGGTAATGCACCGACAATGTCGTGGCTGGGGGGTGTCGAGAGGTGATCCCATTGGGGGTCCATGTTACTGTGGCTATGCAAAGAAGTAATATCCATTACTATGTCTGGGTGTCACTAAGGAGTTGCAATGGAGAATGAGGATTATGCATGGATGTTTCTTGGGTGCCACTAAGGAGCAGCAATAGTAGACGTGGGGCTTACGCCTAGAAGCATCTTGGGTTCCACTAAAGAGTGGCAACGATGGATGGGGCTTACACATTGAGCTGCCCATAATGTCTCCATCATGTCTGGCCATGAGGGCATCCCAACTGACTAGTGGTTTGAGGTACATAATTGGGGCCCAAACCTATGTGCAAGTTCACAAGTGGGATAACACCAAGGGGCATTGGAATCAGTACGAACAAAGGGAGATAACAAGTGTGAATCACATGCCCGACATTCGGAACGCAGTGAGGGTGGCGTCGAGATGGAGGATAACTGTTTAACGTGTTTGAAACATAGCATCCATATCACATTATCCTAAAATGGGGACAAACAAATGAGGGTCGACTGCTTACTGTGTTCGAAACCCAATACCTAACGTGAAGTGTTGTCCAAAGTCTTACGTGGAATTGGCCCAAAATGTAAAGACCTGGCCCCTGAGTGCCCAGATCCAGAGCCCATGAGACATGATATACCGTAACAATAATTATTACATCACACTCATTTACAAATACCACATCATGTCTCATGCTATATAGGATCATGAGGTTCTGGTTCTGGGAAACTAGCTGCATTCTGAAACCTCATTGAGGACATGACTGATACCTAAAAATTTTCATTTAAAGCATAGGGTGAGCATACGAATGCCCAGTAAGGGGTTTCAAAATAACCATTAAAACTTTTTTAAAACATCCACTAATCCATTTCACAAAACATTCTTCTTAAATAAAAGCTATATCACATGTTCACAACATAAAGGTTCTCAATTAAAACATGATATCAGAATTATAATGATACACCATACAAATAGAGTCATGTTGAATAAAATAAATTCTAACATGTAAGACATAACAATATATGTAAGAACAAATAAAATAGTTAAGTGTGATGAATTATCAGAGTTGCGCATAAATGTAATCACCTTAATTTCAAACATCAAACAATAAAATCACTGAGTGCAATACATATGTCATGCAATAAATATACAGAACATTTTATTAGTCGAATGCCTATCTGCTTAGATAATTATCATACATATAATGAGTAATGTGAATATATAGGATACTCTAGAGCATCTTGTCAAGGCCTCGGCCAAGATGACTAATGATTAAGGCCTCAACTGAAACCCAAAAGCTCTTTAACCAAATTTTCTACTAGTTGAATATTTTCCTGGTTAATTAAATTACATATTAATAATGAAGAAAATGTATATGTCGGACTCTGTCAAGGCCTCAGCCAAAACGTCTAGTGATTAAGGCCTCGGCCAAAATCCATAACACACAGTTGGGAAAGGCCTCAGCCAATTCCCTTGCTAGTTGTCTCATGAGACCTACCAATGCATCGAGGGGCTATATCGGGCCCCACCCGTCACATAATAAGTCTAATTCAATCCTCATACCTCTAAATCGAAGTGCACAATCCACTTTGATTTATTAAATTACATAACAAACCAACTATATTACCTAATTGGTTTCTTAATACACCTTTCATTTTATCCGACGTGTCCCACACCACCTTGAACAATTAAATCCATAATCTTTGAATAAGTTTAATATTACAAACATCCAATTTTAAGCATATGTAGTGACTCTAGCACAAAACAAATGAATATTTTGGTTAACCCATTAATTGGTACTTAGCCTAAAGGTACTTTTGATGGAAAAACTTAAAATAAGTACTAACGTGGTCACATAAAATGACAATGTCTAGAATCATATCATTCAATAACACTCATAACTAAGTAATGAGGTGAATTTTAACATAATAAATAAAGGAATAACTTAACCCTTCATATGGGGTACCAAACTCACATTAACCCCAAACATTACACATTAAATCTTATAAGTACGACACAAAACCCTAACCATTATCCTTTAACATCAAGAGTAATGGGTAACTAGATCACGTGCTCATGAAGTTATAAGCTTTCAATATCTATACTCATGAACTAAGAATATTAAAAGGAAACATTTTGAAAACCATGATTATGGATTCATGTGGTGTAAAACATTCATTCAACGGGGCATGCATAGTAGTAGTGATTAGTCAAGCCGAAAAAATTTATACTCAGTAATTTCTTTTTAAAAAGAAATATATGGTTTTTATAAATAAAATGAGAATCCAAATTTCCATACATATATCCTTATGTATGGATATATTAAGTATGCACCTGTCGCACCCTTACTTTATTTAAAGATTATATATCATGTTTAATATGTTAAAATATAATTAGGTTTAATTATGGATGTATGTCAAATTATACCCTAAGTGTACAATGGAAACAATAATTATAAATTAAATAACCCTCATCTCATGAATACATAATAAGACTGTTTCGCACGGATTACGGGGATGACCTCCTGGACGGGAGATTCAAACGTTCCGATCGGTTTCTAGCGGGTTTGTTCGTAGAACCAGAAACATCCAATGATTCCACATCCGTTTGGACCGACTTTCCAAAGGTAGGCTCTCATTAGTTTATGGACTAAATGAGGCTTAGGAATTTGCATTGGTCGAGAGGATGGGCGGTCAGACTCATCACACCTTTTTTAGGGGAATTATTGTCTACTCCGGGACTCTCTTTATAGATTTAAGTTATGTTCGTGAATCCTTATTACATTACCAAGTATAAAATGAGATATCCTTTAGTTTTAACAATCAATGATTAAATATGCAAGAAATTTAGAGAATCTTTTATATGTATTCGAGGTTCGTCATCAATATAGAATCATCTATATCTGTTTAGATATTCTTGGTCAATGGTATCCTTCAAAACATTTATATAAAAGTCTCTTGGTCATTATGATGACCAGGCTGGTTTTAAAGCCACTCAATGGGGCACTTGAAGTTTATCCTCATTCAGAAGGACAGGGATTATTTCAAAGTTGGTATCGAACCCATAAATGGGCTACCTAAGTATCCTTTGTTTTGGAAAAGGAATCAGAACCCACGTAGTTCGAGTAAGGGTATGATGTTTATGATTGATGACTCAAAGCAGGATGTCACAATTACTTTTACACTCTAAGCTCACGTGAGTCATGCTCGGTGTGAGAAACAAGAGGTATTAGTAAAATTTAGACAATTTGTGCCAGGAAAAGATGCAATCATAAGAAATGGTTTGGGGCTTATGTATGTATGACTGCCCAGATAGATGAAGGTTTAGGATTCACTTTTAGGGAGAAAATCCATGAACAGGGTCCATGAAGGTATATGTGCTTCATGGAGATTTGAATACTCTAATCTTGGGGCTTACTCCTAAGGAGGATGCCCAAGTTAGGAGGGGACTTATGATTGGGTTTTACTCCTGAAAAGGAAACCCAAATCAAGGGTAAATTAGGACTGGTTAAGAGAAATTAGGGGACTTGGGGCTTATTCCTGAAAAGGAAGCCCAAGATTATAACTGGGTTTTATACTTGAAAAAGGAGACCCAGGTTAGGGATTAAGGCTTGGGGCTTACTCCTAAGAAGGATGCCCAAGATTTATGATTGGGACTTATTCCTGAGAAGGAATCCCAGGTTAGGGGACTTGGTTTGGGGCTTACTCCTGAAGAGGATGCCCAAATTAGAGGACTTGGGGCTTATTCCTGAAGAGGATGCCCATATTTTGAGATTAGGATTGGGGATTACTCCTAAGGAGGATTCCCATTTTAAGGAATTAAGGTTTGGGGCTTACTCCTGAGGAGGATGCCCAAGTTTGGGAACTTTAAGAATTTGGGGCTTACTCCTAAGGAGGATGCCCAAGTTAACGGATTTATGACTAGGGATTATTCCTGAAAAGGAGACCCAAGTTAAGGATTCTCTCATCTTAAAGGATGAGGTTGAATGACTGAACTATCCATATTTAGTGACATAAGGATATTTAAATCACTAGGTTTTGAGAGTTATTCCACAGAATTCCTTTCAGATAAGGAAGTCAAATCAATAAATCATGCCATAAATGGCTTTGAAGAGTGTCTTGAAGACTGAATCTTGAAAAGAAAAGGTGTGATGGCTTAAGAGGGGTAAAATGGGCAAGATGGGCACCCAGAAAGGTAGGGGCAGGCAAGTCTTGAAAGGCGCGCAAGTCTTGCGTGGGCGCGCAAGTCTTGAAAGGCGTGCAAGTCTTGCGTGGGCGCGCAAGTATTGGTCGCGCAGGTATACCTTACGCGACACATGGTGTACTTGCACGTTTTTCAATCGGAATTGAAATACTTGAGCGACTCCTTTTTAATCCCTTTAGAATCCTCTTGAGGTTCTTCCAGAAAAGGGACGCGCAAATTCTATTGAAGGAATAAGGCGGCGCGCAAGTATGACCAGTTCCATTAAGGGCTGGCCATTCAGGCGTGCAAGTGTTGATGATTTTCAACACTTAGGCCTTCCTCCCTCTCTTTAGATCTTCCGTTCTAGGTAAGAAATTACCTTAGAAGTGTTCCGGAAGATTTGAGAAGAGACTTGGGCGTCGGGAGCTTCAATATGAGTTTCTGGAAAAAGATCCTCTCGAATGGGGGGCCCACAGGGTCTATTTATAGGCAGGAGAAGACCCCGGGCGGTTACCACTTAGGGCGCGCAAGTGACTTGCGCGACCAAGGGCGTCGTGCAAGTGTACTTGCGTGACAGTGGAATAACTTGCGTGGTGCAGTTGTTGTTGATCCTTTCTTCCTGCCTTTGTTGATTTTTGATGTTTTCTTCAAAGGATGAATCACTTTGAGCTCAGATATTCCCTTTTCCGGTCTTTAGATTCTGTGAAGAAAAGGAGCGTCAACAAAAGTCCCCCCTCAGAGTTGGATCCGGAGAGAAATGAGGATTTGACACTGAGAAAATCGAATACATTCAAAGGAAAGGGGGGGGGGGGCGCAAGTCTTCAGTGCACAGAGGGCGGTGCGCAAGTTTGCGTCGCGCAGGCCTTAAGCGCTCTGGGTACGGCACGCAGATAGGCTTCCTGGCCTATAAATACATGGCTTTTGGCCGTGTTTAGCATCTGATCCCGAATTTCTCAAGCTCTCGCCGCGCAGATCACCTAAGCCGTGCAAGTCTCTTTTCCACTGTTCCATCACTGTCGCGCTCCTGTAAAGGTATTCGTACTTGCGCGGTTTATACTTGCATGTCAAAAACTAGCGCGGTACACAAAACACTTGCGCGACATCTCCATACTTGTGCGCCTTAATGCCTTAGCCATTTTTTTGATTTCTTCCACAAAGTTTGTAAAAAATTAATTCATTTATAAATTAATTTATGCAACTCTTTGTGCAGAATTAATGGCTCTTAGACCCGGATTAATTGATGAACTAGCTAGCAAGCGGATAGATGATATGATGAACATCATTGGCCACGATTACCATGATATCTGCGACAGCACTCTCCCAGATTTGGCTAAGTACTTGAAGAAATATCGTCTTAATTTCCCACAGAGCATCTACCTGCCTCTATATGGTCATGGTCACCTGCAAGGAGTCAATGTTCCAAATTCAAACAATTATACACCTGAGATGCAGCTGCACTTCTACTCCTCTATTTCGGTTATGTAGTGCATTAAGAGTAACAACAATGGTGTGAACTTTCAAATTCTTCCTCCATGTCATTTCCTTGCAGATATGAAAATGGCAAACCCATGGTCTGAAATGTTTTCCACTAATGGTTGGTGGAGAGAAGACAAACATGGTATTAGAGCAATATCTGAAAAGAGTACTCTCTCCAAATGGCTCTTTACTTCCAATGCTCCATTCTCAAATCCATGTATCCATCTTCCAAGTCTCTTGGACAGAAACAGAGTCACTGTTTGATCAGCAGAAAATTTTCTCAAACCGCACTCAAGAACATCCTTTTACAATTGTTCCAAGAAGAGCTAGTATCACTATATCTCTTATTGTATCCAATTGAATGAATGAATTCCAGGTGGTTGCTGATGAAGTTCGAGATGTCGTAAATCAAATGAAGTGTTATGTTGAAAGCCTCTTGTAATTCTTGAAAAAAAGAAGAGACTCCAGTCTGTGGATGTCCTTCTAACTCTTGTGTATCAATGAAAAATACTTTTGTCTTCAATCATTTGTACCTGCATTCTTTCATTACCTGCATCAATTTTACTTAAGCCAATGGGCCTAGTAAGCATAGTTTGATTTTTACTAGGATTATTACAAATAATCCTACAAACTTTGAATCTTTTAATTGCTCAATATTACCCAAATCATACAAAAATGTATATTTAGTGAGCTGGAACTTGACTTTTATTCCGAGTTCCTTTGTCTTTTGTGGGAAGTTTAAAGTCATGCATGATGGACATAAAGGGGATAATGTTTAAGGTCGAAATAGCTTTGACCTAAATGGGTTAAAATGGATTCAATTCCTTGACAATTTATCTGAAAACATATTACCATACTCAAGTATGAGAGAAAATATGTAAACTATGGCTTAAGAATATTTGAATCTGAGGAATGATATGAAAAAGAGCTAAAAGGCATTAGAAGAAGTAGTTTCCAAGAATTAAGTTACTATTATTTAACAAAACCCGTTAGGGGGTTGAAATATGCAGGGCCACCTATGGGCATTGGCTGCATGGTCAAATAAATAGTATCTTTCGGCTGACAAGTCTGTTATGTGGACTATTTATGCAAGGCCACCTATGGGCACGTGCTGCATAGTCAGGCAAAAAGAACTCCCAGAAATTTACTTTCCTAGTGCTAAAAGCCAGTGAAAGTTTATGGAGATTCAAATTTTCTAAAGTATAGAGTTTGTTGTATGGAAAGAGGTACTTGAATATGGAGAAGATATTTACGAACAAGAATATGGAAGAACTGGATGAATATCACTCCTACGAAGGTCTGACCCAAACGTAGGGAAGAAGAATAAACCATAGACTTGAATACTTTCAGATCAAGAAAAAGGATATGGGACAAATATGTTAAGGATGGATATTTTTTTGCGGATTCCTACATACTGTCGTTTAAGACAAATAAGGACAAAAGAGGCATTCTTCCCAAGAATTAAGTTACTATTATTTAACAAAACCCGTTAGGGGGTTGAAATATGCAGGGCCACCTAAGGGCATTGGCTGCATGGTCAAATAAATAGCATCTTTCGGCTGAAAAGTCTGTTATGTGGACTATTTATGCAAGGCCAGCTATGGGCACGTGCTGCATAGTCAGGCAAAAGAATTCTCAGAAGTTTGACATTTTTGCGATTAGAAGTCATGAAAAGGCTTATGAAGATCTGAAAATATTTAAGGTTTGGATTATAACACATAAAGATGGGTATTGTCCAATGTATATAGAGATACATAGGTCAATGAAAACCATAATCATGTTGTGGCTGGGTCCTGAATTGAAACTTGGACTTCACTACGTATCTCATAAGAATGAGAATCAAGCCATACGTAGTTCTTGAAATGTAGTTTAACATCATGCAGGATGAAAGTATGAGAAATCTTAGTTTAGGGTCATAGAATTCGGACCATAATAATGAATACACAGTGTGTGTTTTCATGAGGATTTTTCAACTAAGGGACTGAAAGTGAAATTTGGGGTTAGGCCCAAAAGACGTGGGGCTGGATTCGGGGGATACTCGAACGTTCCTACGTATCCCATAAGGATGGGAATCAAGCCCACGTAGTTCTTGAAATGCCATTTGTACAAATTTGGTTCGTACATGTGAAGGGTGAAAGGGAACTTTAGTGCAATGATGGTTTTAACCTAAGATAAAAAGTTTAGGCATTACCATGTATGCACATAGTCTTTTGAAATGAAACATGATTGAAAAAATCAATGTCAATAATGGTTCCTTCTCAATTGAGGAAATCAAAGAATATTGTAGTTTATTGTCGTACCGGACAAAAGTGTTGTATAGTTTAACGTCATATAACAAGGACGAAAGTGAATCAATGTAAAAAAATATTGATTCTAGGGGCGGTTTCACAAATCAAAATCATATGAGATGGTGGTGAACTGATGTGAAGAGATTGTTTTTGGGCTTGAAACCTGGGAGGCTGCCTACATACCCAGCCTGGAGGGCAAGGATCAAAGTCTGTGTAGTTCAATTAAAGAATGAATTAATGATCAAGTTTTTCTTGGGGACAACGATCTAATTAAAATGTTATTGGTACTTACACATGGTTAGTGGCCCAAATGGAGTGTTATGGTTGATGTTCGCTCTAAGCTCACGTGAGTCATACTCGGTGTGAGAAACAAGAGGTAACAATAACCTTAACGATGCACAGTTTAATGTCATGTAGGACATATAAAGGGACTATGTAGTTTAAAGTCTTGCAGTTAGGACTATTGGTGCTGCACAGTTTAGTGTCATGTAGCAGGGACAAAATATAGTTTAATGTCATGTAGGACATATCATGGATTTTCTGTACAGTTTAGCGTCATGTAGTTAGGATAATGGGGATAAAATAGTTTAACGTTATATTGGACGAAAGGGGTACTGTGCAGTTTAATGTCATGCAGTAAGGACAAAATAACACACCATTTATGTCATGTTGGACGAAAGTGAGAATAGTTTAAGGTCATATGCATGGACTGTGGATGGTGTAGTTTAATGTCATACTGGACCTTTGATGATTATATAGTTTAACGTCTTTCCAGACATGAGGGACTTTTATACAGTTTAGCGTCATGTAGTTAGGACGTCACAGTTTAACGTCTTACTGGACATAAGGGATTTGAAAATAGTTTATGGTCATATACATGGACCAGGGATGATGCAGTTTAAGGTCATGCTGGACGGTTTAGGGAACTTTTTCACAGTTTAATGTCGTGTGGGACGAAGTTGCAGTTTAAAGTCATACTAGACCATTGCTGTATAGTTTAACGTCATATAGCAAGGACGAACTGGTGTTGTACAGTTTAAAGTCATGTAGCTAGGACTAAGGTGAACTAATATGGGGATATCAGTTCTGGGGACTTTTTACAGTTTATCGTCATGATGGACGTTGGAAGTGCCACACAGTTTAATGTCATGTTTCTAGGACACAATATAGTTTAATGTCATCTCAGACAAAATATAGTTTAATGTCATCTCGGGCCAAATATGGAACTTCTGTACAGTTTAATGTCATGTAGATAGGACATAATACAGTTTAGTGTCATGTAGGACAAAATAAGGAACTTCTGTACAGTTTAATGTTATGTAGATAGTACATAATATAGTTTAATGTCATCTCGGACAAAATAAGGAACTTCTGTATAGTTTAATGTCATGTAGATAGGACATAATATAGTTTAATGTCATCTCGGACAAAATAAGGAACTTCTGTACAGTTTAATGTCATGTAGATAGGACATAATATAGTTTAGTGTCATGTAGGACAATATATGAACCAATGTGACTGTTTTGGCTCTGGGAACAATATTTTGTGTTTATACAAAATACTTCTTCAGAAATCTGGCATTAGTTGGAGTCGTGATGTGTTCTCCATCCATTGAGATTAGAGAATACGCTCCATTGGAGTAGACTTTATGTATTGAATAAGGTCCTTCCCATTTTGGTTCAAGCATGGGAGGCTTCTTTCCTAATATCATTGGTGCTCTGAGAACCAATACCAATTCTCCCTGAATGAATGAACGAAGATGAACTTTTTTGTTAAAAGCTCGTGCTATTCGATTCTGATAGATTTCCAAGTGGTGAAAAGTGCACAATCTTTTCTCATCTATGTAACACCCCAAGCTTCCACGATACGCCTCTCTTTCAATAATGCAATAGCTTGCATTGTACGCAACTTCGAGTTCTAAAACACCGCGACTAATCAAAGTAGCCGTTATGAATAGTAATAACCACTTTTTAAAATTATAGAAATTTTATATTTCAAAATGGACTTCATTTTTGTATTCGTAATATCGAAATTAGCCTATGTTGAATTTTTGTTATTTTTCTGAGAACTTCTAATTTTTTATGAATTGTGAAAAATACTTAAAAACAACTTTTTTAATCAAAATAATTTATAGTGATAAATTATACTATTTAATGGTTTTAAATTATAATTAGAATATATTATTACTATTTTATCCAATGGTGGTCATTAGAATTAATTTAACATTAAAATTGGACATAAACAATTGTCAATCTTTTGATATAAATTGTTTCTTAAAAACACGCTATTTGTTGTGACAGCGGGAATTAATTATAAAATTAATTAATGCAACTTATTATGATTGGAATTTTGTAAAATAGACATCATTTTTGAATTCGGAATATCAATTATAGCTTAGGGTGAAATTTTGGCCTTGTTCTGAAAAACTTCAATTTTTGATGAATAGTGAAACCACTAAGTGGTAGTTAAATAACTGATTTTTCTTTTAAATGAAATATTACCACTTCTGTGATTTGATTTTCAAAAATCCAACATACATGGTTGTCATTAAGAAGTAAAATTTGGTTCAATGAGATTAAAATAATTTTGTGGTGAATAGTAACTTTTAAGTTCTTAATCGCGATTAGAGGTAATTAGTGTAGTTTAAGGTACAAATAATGTTTTAATAATATGAGATGAGCGTGAAACTTGTCCGACTACAATTGGATGTGTCATGGCCGACCAAGACAACCCATGGGTCAACTTGGGGACCCCATGGATCAACTTTAGTTGGAAAATGACATTAATATATATTTATTTAATGTTAAAATTAAATTGACACAAACATGAGTTATTTTACTAAAACAGTTTTTAAGTGGGGTTACACAAGTCCAACTTTTGACTATAAATATTCATTAGAAAGCTAAAAAGATTTACTACATCATATTAATTTTTTATAATTTTTATACATTAAATAAATTAAATTATTTATGACGTCATTATGATGCAGCGATGACCTCATTATTTAACGATTTTAATAAAATGAAAAGATAATGTAATATCCAAGGCTTACACTTGTCCAAAGACTATTGGATGAGTAGATTTCGAACCCTTATCATCTTATCCTCAAATTATATAAGTTTGGGACCTCTAAAATCCGAAACTCATTTTATAATAAAATGACTTTTCAATCTTTCCAAAAGAGCCCCTCCTCTCCACTTATAAAAGGACCCCACCTCTCCCACCTTATTCACACCTTCAAGCCATTTGGATCGGCCAACCTCTGCCCAAATACTCTCCCAACATCCCTATCTTACTCCTAGAAGCCTCACTTTGGGCAGAACTCTTCCCAAGGAAGCCTTTGGCTCAAATCAAAAAGAGTTACCCGATTTTGAGGTAATGTCTTCTCTAATGTTGTTTTGGATTATTTTTATTCTCCGACCCCCTAAACTCTTTTTATTCATTTCTTTTGTAAAAACACCAGTATACTCAATATACTAGTATGTTTTTATAAGAAGGATTCGAGCTACACTTACACACACCTACATCTAATGGTTAATGAACATACGGTTTCTGTGGATGGCGAATTTCTGCCTCAAGAAACGATGATTGTTCAACACTCATATAACACCTTCAAAGGTGGCCATTAAGATGTCACTATTTTTATATATGATATATAATATGTTTATGTTTTACTTATGCTTCTGTATTTCTCATTTATGGAATACTTTATGATTTCCATTATGGGTAAAATGCGATAATTTCATTTTAAGAAGTGCGGACTACCGCCCCCTCAAAGTGATGTGAATCGTTAATGCCATATGTGGGATGTATAAAGGATGGAGTAAATGATATTATATATGATATTATACTGGAACTATATTATACCTTTATATAATTATGATTTCATTCCATTAAATATGAAATAGAAATGAAAGTAGCGTTCATGCGTACGTACGGCTTACCGTCTCCATGAACAGTGCATTTCATTTCTTACCTCTAAATGTTACGTAATATTATAAATGAATGTATATACTGGATATATATGACATATATGACATCTAAATCATGAATATAATTCTGGATATAATGGACATTTCACCACATGAACAACTTGTAATTATAAGAAGGTTATTGTTGACACAAGTACCAAAGATCAACAAAACGACCGTTATTAACTTAAATAATTACATAATGTTCATAACATTTTAATAAGTGATGTAAAAAGGATATTGAAATTGAAAATGGTTCTTAATAAGGTAGATATTAACTCTAGTTTATTATTCAGGAGGTTAAAGAACGGTTGAGTCAAGTCAGACACAAGGTAAGGGAACTTCTTAACCCAATTTCTTTTCTTTGGGTTAATCTCCTACTTTCAAATTATGTCATGATATTATTATGTCCTATCTTGTATTTTTACATTATTTATGTGTACTTATAGTGAATACACATAATAGACCTACTTTATAAAAAATGGTCTTTTTAAGGACTTCATCTCAATCCCCTTTCATTGAGGCATATTTGGTTTTATACACAATTTTCTTTTATACGGTGTATAAACCCCTTTGACTTTTACGGTTATTCAAAAGGAATCTTTTTATACAAAGCATTTTGCTAAACGACAAAAGGGAATGTTTTTCTTTCCGTACTTATGCGGCGACAACGACTTCTCCGCCGCCGTGACCATTATTTGAGTTTTGGCTTCCTCTACAAGCCATCATTTTTTTGATGAAAAATAAATACAAAGTTTTATGTTTCTTTTATTTTGGTATTGAAAATGGTTTTGAAAGCGTTTTTATTATATCAATGTGTTGTATTGATATCTTGTGATTGAAATGTGGAAATGTTATGTTTCCTTTATGCATGTTTTATGTGATACGATTATGTTATGGTTTATGATATGTTTAAACCTATTCATATGAGGAATGTATTGGACTTAATAAGTGACGGGTGGAGCCCGCTATAGCTCCTCGATGCATCGGTAGGTCTCATGAGACAACTAGACGTGGAATTGGCCGAGGCCCTTTCCCAATTTGATTTATGGTTTTGGCCGAGGCCTTAATCATTTTAGACGTCTTGGCTGAGGCTTTGACAAAATGTTTCAGAATGTCCGGCATTATACATTCCCTCATTATAAAAGTGGTTATTGATATTGCATGTTATTATTCGACCAGTAGAATATCCATGTGAAGAAGTGAATGGCATTATCTCATTTTACTTTTTCCATATTATGTTGAAGTTCAAGTTTAAAAGGATTTTGTTTTAGTTATACATTGCCCTAAATGTTTTTGTTTATTTATGAAAGCTTCCGCAATATTGTTATCCTTACTGAGAATCTGAGCTCACCCCTTTCAATGTTTTAATATTTTCCAGGATGTGAAGAAGTATTTTATGAATGACCTGCAGGGATAGTCCGAAGAGGATAGAAGTGTGGACTATGGAGACTATGTTATTATAGTTTTTCACTTTGTGATGTAATGTAACATTTTTGAATGTATCTAGTGTTTCCAAGGCTACTAAACTAATCGGTCTTTCGAGACTTGATCTTTTGTGATCATGCCAATGTTACGAAGTAATGCACCGACTATGGGTAGCTGGGGTCGGGGCGTTACAGTTGGTATCAGAGGTAGTTTAGTACTAACCTTGGAAGCTAGATTTAGATAAACTCTGATTTGAGCACATAGCCCAAAGATAGACTTTGAGGATTAGTATAGAAGAACATCCTAGAATTTTGGTATTATAGAGATGTTATGAGTTTTCCAAGCAATACATCCCTGTCTGGATACGAGCAGGTAGAGGCGGCTCGGGCACAGATGTACCTAGGGGTAAAACCCGAAAACACCGCTTTGAGCTAGACTCGAACGGGAACTGGTGCACGACAACGGGCCTTGCTTCACTCTTGGTTACGACACTCCCGGGGGATATTCTTAGGATAATTCTCATTTTATTTACAAACCACTATGAAGGGTTATGAGTACATACTTCCTCAAAGAAAACATTTCTTTTTATGATTATGGATTATATCCATAAATAGTTCAATTTATGTAAAGTGTTTAACAAGTATGGAATTATGTATTTTGATTCATAAACTAATCTAGTTTATGCCATTGTTTAGAAATGGCGCCTAGTGGAAGGAATGGAAACCGTATCAATGCACGAACTCCGTGTAGGGATTGCCCTCCTGATCAAGATAATTATTGTGGATCTGGAGATACAACTGGTGCTGATCAGCTTCTCACCGTGCTGGGACAACTCACGCAGGTTATGAATAATAACCTTACTCGTATGGAGCACCCTGATCCGCAACGTGGAGGATCAATGCTAGACCGTTTCATGAGGCAACAACCACCAACCTTCAATGGGAGTACAAATCCTACAGTAGCTGAGCAATGGATAAATTCCTTAGAGAAAATATTCCATGCCTTGGGGAGTAGTGAAAGGGAGAAGGTTGTCATGGCAGTTTACCGCCTCACTGGAGATGCCGATCAGTGGTGGTCGCTGATTCAAAACACAAAGGAAGATGATGACGTATCGAATATGGAATGGAGGGAGTTCAAAGAGCTTTTCTTAGAAAAATATTTTCCTCGTGACCATCGAGCAGATATGGAAAGGCAATTTCTGAGTCTGAGGTAGAAGGAGGATGAGAATGTCGCAAAGTATGAGGCTAACTTTACAAGGTTAGCGAGGCATGATTCTGATTATATACGTAACCCAAGAAGTAAGATTGATCGTTTCTTTTATGGGTTAAAACCATTTCTCTGTCGAGCTTTAGTATCACAAACCTTCTCATCATACGAAGATATTGTCTCGTGTGCTATCAAGACAGAAAAGGAATTCTCTAAGTCTTATGACAACAAAGTAAAGCAAGAGAAGAAGAGAACGGTGGAACAAGAGACAGATAAAGGGAAAAGGGGAAAGAAGGATTTTCACTTATGTGATAATTGTGGGAAGAATCACCATGGTACTTGCCTAAAAGGAATGGGAGTTTGTTATAAATGTGGAGAAAAAGGTCACCAAGCTCGTGATTGCAAGGGAAAGAAAGAGGCTATCAAAGTTGAATGCTATAATTGTAGAGAAATGGGTCATTATGCAAATGAATGTCCTAAGCATCAGGGAAACTTACCTCAGAAAAGGCCAAGGGATCAAGGACAATCTTATGCTGTTACTACAGTTGAAGCAGAATAACTAATGTATTGGTGCTTTTGGACTGATGGATTATATTTCGGTTATTAGAATAATGTGATATATATATATAAGGATTGTACTGCAGTACTTGTTGATTCCAGTAAGGTTTTAATATGATGAAGGTAATCATATTTTTAGTATGTGACAATAAGAGAAACTTTACTTTGTTTGGGGAATCTGATAAATTGATTTTGGAATTAAGAGACCTTTTAGAGAAAGTCTGGACAGAGGTATTTTGGATAACTATAAAGGTTGGAGTGGATTAAGTTGATCTTTGGATAGTATTGTTTATGGTTAAAACATTTATGAAGATTATTTTTGGAATAGTATAGTACTATATTTTTAGAAAAAGGACAACCTGCAGGGTGGGGCATAACCCGTCGTGTCGGACAAAGCTGCAGGAATCGAACCCACAACCATAGTGTGGCAGGCCTTTATTTCCTACCACTAGCCTACAGGAAGTCCCTAGTTATTACAAAATAGTTTTACTAATCTAAATGGTATGTGTTAACATTTTGAACCTTATACAATTAGGATAAATAGAATATTTTTGAGTTCCGTTACCATTTGGAGTAAATGTTGGGTTTGTGGTAAAAATTTATTAACGAATGAAAGTATACATAACAAGTATGTATATTCCCTTACGTTCTTAGTAAATCTCCTAAATAAATTCCTCAACATTATAAAAGGTAACTTAAAACAAAAATGTTGTCGGTTAACTTTTCCAACTGGGGATTCAATGACCGTTTAACCAATCACAAGTTTGTGATTTTCTTGTGGTTAAACTTTCTCCTAATCTTATTTTCTATAACTCTCCATCAGACCTTGATGGTTTGTTTCTCCTCCATATCCATATTTTCATATAATCCTAGAATGGGCTATATCGGGTGACCTTTGTACTTATCCTGCCTTCTTTTAATGTTATATATTTATTAACCTTATTTTCGATGTGGGTTATCCTCAAAGGTATTTTCTCTTTTCAACCTTTTATTTACAAAGAAAAATTTCAAATTGAGAGGACACAATTTATTGAAGGAGGGGAGAATGTAACACCCCGAGCTTCAACGATACGCCTCTCTTTCAATAATGCAATAGCTTGCATTGTACGCAACTTCGAGTTCTAAAACACCGCGACTAATCAAAGTAGCCGTTATGAATAGTAATAACCACTTTTTAAAATTATAGAAATTTTATATTTCAAAATGGACTTCATTTTTGTATTCGTAATATCGAAATTAGCCTATGTTGAATTTTTGTTATTTTTCTGAGAACTTCTAATTTTTTATGAATTGTGAAAAATACTTAAAAACAACTTTTTTAATCAAAATAATTTATAGTGATAAATTATACTATTTTGTGGTTTTAAAGTATAATTAGAATATATTATTACTATTTTATCCAATGGTGGTCATTAGAATTAATTTAACATTAAAATTCGACATAAACAATTGTCAATTTTTTGATATAAATTGTTTCTTAAAAACACGCTATTTGTTGTGACAGCGGGAATTAATTATAAAATTAATTAATGAAACTTATTATGATTGGAATTTTGTAAAATAGACATCATTTTTGAATTCGGAATATCAATTATAGATTAGGGTGAAATTTTGGCCTTGTTCTGAAAAACTTCAATTTTTGATGAATAGTGAAACCACTAAGTGGTAGTTAAATAACTGATTTTTCATTTAAATGAAATATTACCACTTCTGTGATTTGATTTTCAAAAATCCGACATACATGGTTGTAATTAAGAAGTAAAATGTGGTTCAATGAGATTAAAATAATTTTGTGGTGAATAGTAACTTTTAAGTTCTTAATCGCGATTAGAGGTAATTAGTGTAGTTTAAGGTACAAATAATGTTTTAATAATATGAGATGAGCATGAAACTTGTCCTACTACTATTGTATGAGTCATGGCCGACCAAGACAACCCATGGGTCAACTTTGGGACCCCATGGAGCCACTTTAGTTGGAAAATGACATTAATATATATTTATTTAATGTTAAAATTAAATTGACACAAACATGAGTTATTTTACTAAAACAGTTTTTATGTGGGGTTACACAAGTCCATATTTTGACTATAAATATTCATTAGAAAGCTAAAAAGATTTCCTACATCATAGTATTTGTTTATAATTTTTATACATTAAATAAATTAAATTATTTATGACATCATTATGATGCAGTGATGACCTCATTATTTAACGATTTTAATAAAATGAAAAGATAATGTAATATCCAAGGCTTACACTTGTCCAAAGACTATTGGATGAGTAGATTTCGAACCCTTATCATCGTATCCTCGAATTATATAAGTGTGGGACCTCTAAAATCCGAAACTCATTTTATAATAAAATGACTTTTCAATCTTTCCAAAAGAGCCCCTCCTCTCCACTTATAAAAGCCCCCCACTCTCCCACCTTATTCACACCTTCAAGCCATTTGGATCGGCCAACCTCTGCCCAAATACTCTCCCAACATCCCTATCTTACTCCTAGAAGCCTCACTTCGGGCAGAACTCTTCCCAAGGAAGCCTTTGTCTCAAATCCAAAAGAGTTACCCGATTTTGAGGTAATGTCTTCTCAAATGTTGTTTTGGTTTATTTTTCTTCTCCAACCCCCTAAACTTTTTTTATTCATTTCTTTTGTAACAACACCAGTATACTCAATATACTAGTATATATTTATAAGAAGGATTCGAGCTACACTTACACACACCTACATCTAATGGTTAATGAACATACGGTTTCTGTGGATGGCGAATTTCTGCCTCACGAAACGATGATTGTTCAACACTCATATAACACCTTCAAAGGTGGCCATTAAGATGTCACTATTTTTATATATGATATATTATATGTTTATGTTTTACTTATGCTTCTGTATTTCTCATTTATGGCATACTTTATGATTTCCATTATGGGTAAAACGCGATAATTTCATTTTAGGAAGTGCGGACTACCGCCCCCTCAAAGTGATGTGAATCGTTAATGCCATATCTGGGATGTATAAAGGATGGAGTAAATGATATTATATATGATATTATACTGGAACTATATTATACCTTTATATAATTATGATTTCATTCCATTAAATATGAAATAGAAATGAAAGTAGCATTCATGCGTACGTACGGCTTACCGTCTCCATGAACAGTGCATTTCATTTCTTACCTCTAAATTTTACGTAATATTATAAATGAATGTATATACTGGATATATATGACATATATGACATCTAAATCATGAATATAATTCTGGATATAATGGACATTTCACCACATGAACAACTTGTAATTATAAGAAGGTTATTGTTGACACAAGTACCAAAGATCGACAAAACAACCGTTATTAACTTAAATAATTACATAACGTTCATAACATTGTAATAAGTGATGTAAAAAGGATAATGAAATTGAAAATGGTTCTTAATAAGGTAGATATTAACTCTAGTTTATTATTCAGGAGGTTAAAAAACGGTTGAGTCAAGTCAGACACAAGGTAAGGGAACTTCTTAACCCAATTTCTATTCTTTGGGTTAATCTCCTACTTTCAAATTATGTCATGATATTATTATGTCCTATCTTGTATTTTTACATTATTTATGTGTAATTATAGTGAATACACATAATAGACCTACTTTATAAAAAAATGATCTTTTTAAGGACTTCATCTCAATCCCCTTTCATTGAGGCATATTTGGTTTTATACACAATTTTCTTTTATACGGTGTATAAACCCCTTTGACTTTTACGGTTATTCAAAAGGAATCTTTTTATACAAAGCATTTTGCTAAATGACAAAAGGGAATGTTTTTCTTTCCGTACTTATGCGGCGACAATGACTTCTCCACCGCCGTGACCATTATTTGAGTTTTGGCTTCCTCTACAAGCCATCATTTTTTTGATGAAAAATAAATACAAAGTTTTAACTTTTTTTTATTTTGGTATTGAAAATGGTTTTGAAAGCGTTTTTATTATATCAATGTGTTGTATTGATATCTTGTGATTGAAATGTGGAAATGTTATGTTTCCTTTATGCATGTTTTATGTGATACGATTATGTTATGGTTTATGATATGTTTAAACCTATTCATATGAGGAATGTATTGGACTTAATAAGTGACGGGTGGAGCCCTCTATAGCTCCTCGATGCATCAGTAGGTCTCATGAGACAACTAGACGTGGAATTGGTCGAGGCCCTCTCCAAATTTTATTTATGGTTTTGGCCGAGGCCTTAATCATTTTAGACGTCTTGGCCGAGGCCTTGACAAAATGTTTCAGAATGACCGGCATTATACATTCCTTCATTATGAAAGTGGTTATTGATATTTCATGTGATTATTCGACCAGTAGAATATCCATGTGAAGAAGTGAATGGCATTATCTCATTTTACTTTTTCCATATTATGTTGAAGTTCAAGTTTAAAAGGCTTTTGTTTTAGTTATACATTGCCATAAATGTTTATGTTTATTTATGAAATCTTCCGCAATATTGTTATCCTTACTGAGCATCTGAGCTCACCCCTTTCAATGTTTTAATATTTTCCAGGATGTGAAGAAGTATTTTATGAATGACCTGCAGGGATAGTCCGAAGAGGATATAAGTGTGGACTATGGAGACTATGTTATTATAGTTTTTCATTTTGTGATGTAATGTAACATTTATGAATGTATCTACTGTTTCCAAGGCTACTAAACTAATCGGTCTTTCGAGACTTGATCTTTTGTGATCATGCCAATGTTACGAAGTAATGCACCGACTCTGGGTAGCTGGGGTCGGGGTGTTACAATCTAACTGTTCCAATTCATTCAACCACTTTGTGGATTTCTCATCAGTAGATAACTGATCACATATGGCTATTCTGAGTGAGGGCAATTGAACTTCAATTGGCAAGACTGCTTCTGTTCCATATACCAATGAATATGGAGTTGACCGCATTGCATTGCGTGTGGTAGTCTGATAAGCCCATAAAGCATGAAAGAGTTTATCAGGCCATGACCTATAATCTTTATCCACCATCTTTTGCAGTATATTTGAAAGAGTATTGTTGAAGGCTTCTATCTGGCCATTAGCCGCCGCATGATATCGAGATGAATGGTTGGACTTAATGTTGTATTCTTGATACAATTTCTTTACCTCTGAAGAACAGAAGTTGGTGCCGTTGTCCGTCAATTTGGTATGAGGGACACCAAATCTAGTAATGATGTTAGACTTGATGAAGCTAACAATTCATTTAGAACTGACTTCTTTGAGAGGTAATGCCTCTGCCCATTTGGAGAAGAAATCAGTAGCAGTAAGAATGTACTTAAACTGCTTGGTCGTAGATGAAGGGTAAGGTCCCACCACATCCATTCCCCATGTGGAAAATGGCCATGAGTATTTAGCTGTATGAAGCAACTCTGGAGGTTGATGAATGAAGTTGGAATATACATGGCATGAATGAAACTTCTTTGTGAAATTAACACAATCTTGTATCATTGAAGGCCAAAAGTATCCAAGCCTTCGAATTTGATCAGACAGTCTATGTCCAGACTGGTGGGCACCACAGACTCTTGCATGCACTTCTTTTATGACAGCCATTGTCTCTTCACCATCAATACATCTGAAGAGAACTACATCAAAACCACGTTTGTAGAGAATTTTCTCGAGGTGTTTTGGGCTATCATAAAGAGTAAAATTGACCACACGTCGTCGGATTTGTTCTTTCTCGGCTCTATCAGGTGGAAGTGTTCCATTTTGAAGGTATTCCCTGATAGGTGACATCCATCATGTAGTATGACCATACGGTTCAGGAATGAGACTAATTTCATTAATTTCCTCTGTTCTGACTTGAACATAAGGTGAAATTGCACGACGTTGGGCAATACAGATGGTTGTCTCGTCCCGATTTGGATCTGCTAAAGCTGTGGCTATATTAGCCAGTGCATCAGCTTGAGCATTTTGTGATCTTGGGACATAAGAAAATGTTGGTTCTGAAGGGAATTCCGACATTAACTCTCTGACGTAATCATGCAAAGGGATGAATTCTTCTTTTCTGATGGCATAATCCCCATTGACTTGTTTGATTACCAGGTCTGAACCACCTTTCACCTTTAAGTGATTCACTTGTGCTTGAAGCACTAACTCCAAGCCTGTAATGAGAGCTTGGTATTTAGCATCATTATTAGTACCACCTTCCCACAACAAAAATGAATAAGGTAACACTGCCTTATCTGGAGAAATGAGCACAATTCCTAAACCAACTTTGTTGAATTTAGGATTTTCCATTTTCTTCCCTGTTGGACTTCTAGAAGCACCATCAAAATACATTTCCCATGTTTGAGGACTCTCTTGAATAGAGAAAACTTCCTCATCGGGGAGTTCGATATCTGAATACGTGTCTTCCACTGAAGGATGTTCAGCCAGGAATTCAGCCAGAGCTTGGCCCTTAATTGCCTTTTGAGACACATACTGAATGTGGAAGTGCTGTAGAATAACTTCCCACCTTGCCAGACGTCCTGTAAGCATTGGACGACTAAGGATGAATTTGAGTGGATTATTACAAGATACCAATTGGACCTCGTGGTGTTGCAGGTAGTGTCTCAGTTTCTAAACTGCAAAGATTAATGCTAGGCAGCACTTTTCAATACTTGAATACCGGGTTTCTGCTTCAAGCATAGTTCTACTGAGATAGTAGAGACTATTTTCATTCCCAGCATCATTCTTTTGAGCGATAAAGGCACCCAATGATCGCTCTAAAGCTGTCACATAGAGGATAAGCGGTCTACCCTCAACAGGTGGCATGAGTACTGGTGGACTCAAGAGGTATTTCCTGAGAACATAAAATGCTTCTTGACATTCTTCAGTCCACTGGTAAGTGACTCCTTTCTTCAATAATTTGGTAAAGGGTAAACTTTTGCCTGCCAAATTGGCGATGAAACGCCGAATATAGTCTAAGTGTCCTTGAAGTCCTCTTAATTATTTCAAATTATGAGGAGGTGACATACCAATGATTGATTTGGTCTTCTCAGGATCGACTTCAATACCACGATGGCGTATAACAAAGCCAAGGAATTTTCCTGAGGTTACCCCAAAAGCACATTTTAAGGGGTTCATATTCAAATTATGTTGTCGAAGCTTGAGGAATATGAATTCCAAATTAGCCAAGTGATTAGAACGTTGTTTGGATTTAACCACCAAATCATCTACATAGAATTCCACAAACTTCCCTAAAAGAGGTTTGAAGATACGATGCATGGCGCGTTGATATGTTGCACCTGTATTCTTTAAACCAAAGGGCATCACCCGGTAACAAAACACACCTTGAGGAGCTCTGAAGGCTGTATATTCCTCATCATCTGGGGCCATTCGGATCTGATTATATCCAGAATATCCATCCATGAAAGAAAGTACTTCCTAGCCAGTCGTCGCATCAATTAAGAGTTCTGTAATCGGAACTGAGAAATCATCTTTAGGACAATACCGATTAAGATCTCTGAAATCGATGCAAACCCTAATTTGTCCTTTCTTCTTCTTTACAGGGACAATATTAGCCAACAACTTGGGATATTGAACTTCTCTGACGAAGTTGGCTTTGATCAGCTTATCCACTTCAGCTTCAATTTTGGAAGCATAGGTTGGGTGTGTTCTTCTCGCGGCTTGCTTAAAACCTCGATGTTCTTTTGGTAAATCCAAATGATGAGTAGCAACATCAGGATCAAGCCCAGGCATTTCTGTATAATTCCAAGAAAAAATATCTTTATTTTTCTTTAGAAAAGAAATATACATCTCTTGCTCTTCAAGGGTCATGGTCGCACTAATTAAAGTGGGGCGTGGATCTTTCTCTGTACCCAGAATTACTTCTCTGAGTTCATCCACAGTGGTAGAGATACCCTCTTCAAATGCTGGAGGAGCATCTCTAAGATCTTCCTCTTCCTCTTCATCATGTGTTATTTCTTCCATTTCTACTTGAAAAGTAGATGAAAAAACGAAATTCTCATGATCATAAGAGATGTCAATATTTTCACATTTTGAAGAAGAAGCTTCCATTTCCGACCCTATTGATGATAATGGGTCTTCTTTGGGAAATAAAGTGGAGATGATGGATTGAGAATCGACATCATTATTCACCTCTGGTGTTGCTATAACTTCTTCTAGCATGATTAGCGAAGTATAGACTTGTTGGACTTCAGCAGATGAAATGAAAACGTCACCACTTATGCTTTCATCACTGCTTGGTATGTTACCAATTTCTCCCATGTTGTCTGGCTCGATCGCCGTAATTGATATTATGGATCTTTCCATAAGATTATTTTGATTTGGGCCTATTTTTTCAATTTGACTGATAGGTAACACATAATTTGTACTCACATGTGAAAATGGATTTATTGGAATTTTCTCCAAACCATATGGAGCATTAACTTTGGTAATTTCCTTCATTGTAGATTTTTCTCTTCCCTTCATGTGATAAAATTCCACCTCAATGTATTGAGACTCACATGTCTTGAACGGGGCCTTATCACCATAAAATGTTCCAACTTGACCATCGAAATAGTATTTGAGACATTGATGGTATGATGAAGGAATAGTTGCATGCTGATGTAGCCAGGGTCTTCCAAGCAAGATATTGAAAGCTGAGTCTTGATCAACAATCATGAAATCCGAATTGGATACAAGATCTCCAAACTGAGTTCTGAGTGTAACTTCTCCCAGTGGTTCTTGTTCATTTTTATCATATCCTTATAACATCATGGTAGAAGGAGATAAATCAGATTCCGTGAGGCCCAATCGACGAAGTGTACGAATGGGCATGAGGTTGACTCCTGAACCATTGTCAATGAAAGCTCTTCGAACATCTACACCATTGACTTTGCCAGATAAGTACAAAGGTTTTATGTACCCATTCACAACAACGTCTTCATCTTTATCAGTAAAAGATATCACTGCAAGGCATTCTGCAGGATTATTCTCTATGTGATAGATTTCTGCTGCAGCAATTTCAGCTTCAAACTTCTGAGGACTTGACAAAGCTTCGATGAGTGCTTCCCGAAGATCTTTTGACAGATTCAAAGCATCCAAAATTGATAACTTCGCTGGTACTTGGGCCAAGTGTTGCAATATATCATAATTTTGATCTAGAGGTCTGAGTTTCCCAATAGGAATATGCGGTTTAGAAGGTACCTTGGAAGAAGATGATTTGGAAGCTGATGCATCTTGTATTGAAGTTGGCAACATCCTTGGTTTTGGAAGATTAGACTGATTATATCCATTTACTTGCTGAGATAAAGAAGATGGAACCTTTAATCGGTCTTCCAAAATAACTGTGCCAAAACTGAGTTGGCCATTGGCAGAAGAACTTGCTTGTTCTTTTTGAGCTCACTGAAGGGCTCTACCACGAGTTTCTGCTGCATATACAGTGCTAGCAGGGGTAAAATTAGAGTAGCGGCTTCGGAAAGATCCACGTCTTCCCCTATATCCTGAACCTCTAGAACCTCCGCGGATTCCCTTATTTGATACAAGGAATTCAGGCTCATCAAGACTGGAATATGGATCTGTTAATTGAATCATATTAACAGAAACAAAGATTAACTCTTCATCTGATAAAGACTCTGCCTGGTTAGCCTGTTTAGGCTGTGCCGTTTGATGGGGCGGTGCCCGTGGCTTTGAAGTAGATGGCATGAAATCTTCCAGAGTCAAAGACAAATGAGGCTTTGATACATACTCATCTTCTCCTGATTCCTCTTTCTTCTTTGAATTGCGCTTCCCTTTTGAGGATTTGTCTTTTGATGGAGGCTTTACTGCAGCTTTTGTAGGAGACACAATTGGCTTCTTCAATTGTGTTCGCAAAATGGAATGGGTTCGATTGATTGTCTTTCTGACAATCCAATCATCATATTTTTTCGCAGTTTTGCTTTTGACTTCCTGCCACTCGCCTCCTTCCTCTGGATCTGTAGCGGTAATACATGCTACATGAGCTGAAGAACCCTTCAATTTGACTTGTCCCAAGTCGACCATCTTTTGAAGGAGGTCTTTAAAGACAAAACACTCCTGGATGGGATGCCCCAACATTTGATGAAAGGGACAATAATTGGGACGGTCTTCATCTCCTTCCTTGTTTGGCCTCTTGGGCACTGGTAATTGAAGCAAATTATTTTCCAGAGCTAAAATGAAGTAACCAGGAACTTGCTCACTTCGGAAAGAGTATGTTTTACTCTTCAAATCCTCAAATTGTTTTCGCCGTTGATCTCTTTGATCATTTGGACGAAACAGCCTTTGTTGTTGGCGTTCAGGAGGTGGAGCCCTTCGAGAAGATGAAGGTTTTGAAGTAGAAATAGGTACAGGTGCTTGTTTAAGCATAACTGTAGCAGTTTCTGCTTTACCCATTCTCCTTCCTGGAGCTGATGGAATTATACGAGATTTAACCTTAGCCTGTATAAGGGAATATTCAATCTGTTGAGCGATTGAAGTAAGGTCTCGAAACCCTCCTGTGTATTTCACAGGGATCAATGGCGTGTGTAATTCCTCACGCAAATTTTCCACACAGATTGGCAACAATTCCTCCTGAGGGAGTGCTAAACTCAGGGAATACGTTAATCCCTTCCAACGAGCAATGAAATCAGAGACTCTTTCATTCTCCCTTTGCTTGCAGTTTGTAAGATCGAAACTGTCGTTTTTGGCAAAGTTGAGCGAAACTGAAGAAGGAATTTTTGACGAAGATCCTCTCATCCGATGATTGACCGGGATTGCAAGCTTGTATACCAGACAAAAGCCGGTCCGTGCAAGGTTCGCACGAAGCATCTGAGTTTCACTGCTTCTTGCTACTCTGGAGTTCCCATCATAGGATCACAACAAGACACGTAATGCATAAAATGTTGTTCAGGGTTGCCTGATCCATTGAAAGTAGGGAAAACAGGGTTTCCAAAACTGGATGGAGGAGAAATTGAATCTACCCATTCAGGGTAAACTTTCTTTTCAGGTTGAACTTGCGCCTGTTTCCCTTCCATAGTTTCTAACCGAGCTGTTAATTACTCAATAGTAGTTATTAACTTTTGAGAAACATCAGGTTGAACTTGGTTTTGGGTAGGTGCAATGAATGGAGCTTGGACAGACATGGTGGTTGGTGCTGCAACTGATGGTAGTGCTGCCAACCGTTGTTGCGTTTGACCCGTAGGATTAGACCTCTGGGGGTGTACTGATAAAGGAGGATATTCCTGATCCATCTCAGTAGTTACAACAAATTCCTTCGGCTGTCGGACTTCAGCATTCTTAAGAAGAAGACTACTCTGAAGTAGTTCTGCATTCAACCTTCTTAATTCTTTCATTTCTTCCTCCTGTTGTGCAAACCTTTGCTCTAATGAGAGCGATTGACCTCCTTCAGAGGATGGGTGAGAAGTAACATGATTCTTTCCTTTCCCCTTATTGGATCCTTTTCGGAGAGGGGAAGTGGGTTACTTGAAGGAATACCCAGATTTTGGGTAAGCCTTTGATTACGTGTGCGCACACCTTCTTCATTTAGGTCTGTGTGCGCAACTTCATGAGAAGGAACCTCTTCATCTGATCCCTCTGATTGAGCCTCATCTGGTGAATCAGTAGCAACGGCATTGATGACATTAATGGATTCATATTTCATGGAATCCTTTCTATCAGCATTTCTGTAATATTGTCTTCTTCCATGTCCATGATAGGACATGGCATTCCGTTGACTTGATCCCTCAAGAATTTCTTGGAGAACCGTCACTTGGAGAGAATCTCCTGATAGCTTGGCTCTTCGTTCCTCTTGAGGCTTATACCCTAATCGAGAGAATACTGACTTTCTCGGAGGGAGGGATTGAGGATTTGAAAAAGTCCCCAGTCGGGTGGACTGGGGATGTTCCTGTTGCTTCGGCTCAACTCCTCGAATCCCATTTGTTGACTCTGAGGGTTGGATTAGAGAAGTCCCCAGTCTGACAAGTTGGGGTGTCTCTTGACATTCTATGTCTGAGATCTTCTTAAAATCTCTCTTGATCTTGCGAATTATAGTTCGTAAATTAGCTGGATTCATTAACCTGTATCCACTTTTATCGCCTGGTTCCACAGACCGTTGGATAATTTCCAAAACTTCTGTCATTTGATGACGTGTTTGCTCTAGACGAGAGGCTTGTGCAATATTCTCGCCTGCTTGATGTAGGAGCAATTCATCAACTTGTTCTCTATATACTTGATTTTGAGAGGAACTAGTTGAAGCCTTTTCTTGAGCAAGCTTTTGATTATGAAAAAAGCCCGTTGACTGTGGCCGGCCATGGGAAATAACATTGCATGAAACCATTTTCAGCGGGCTTTACTGACTGGAAAGCACTGTGAAATGTAGTGCTCCGTGAACACCCCATCCTCTGATATGAACACCAGATGGAGCATTGGCAATTAACTGACGCAATTTTCTTAGTGCACCAAGGCATGAACGTTGAAGGGCGCTCTGTTGCTTTTCTGCCTTTGGATACCGAGAGACTGATAGAGATGCCAAATCAATCTGACGTTGTAGCCCTTCTATTATCTTAAGATGATTTTCATATTCATCATAAGATAATACCTTCTTCTTTAATTGACAAAGAGTTTTCCACATGTTGAGACGAACATTATGGATTCCATCATCCGTCAACATCTTTGGAATGTCGTACTAGGAGTCAGCCAAAGGAAAAAACATGACTGGTACTTCACCTTTTGCCAGTTTTTTTCTCATGTTCAGCATTTCCTCTTTATCATTAAATGAAGATTCTTCTACCTGTTTTGACCAGAGTTGGTGTTTCCTTGTTGCTTCATCGGATTCAACAAGATTGGTAGAGAGATCATTGATCAAACTAGAAGATGCATGACTTAGGGGTGGTTCGGAGAATGACCTACACCCTGGGCTATCTTCTGATTGAGAAAGTATTTCACTTGTTAGCAATAAAGCATCAGACATGACTGGTTTCGCATTTGCAAGTGCCTCAAGATAAGAGGGCTTTCTCAGCACTACATTATCCACTGGAGTATTTTCCAGGCAATGTGAATCACTACTGCGGAGAGGACTTTCGCAGTGAAGTTCATCATCATGGGGAGGACCACCATAATGGGTTACAACAAAAGATGAGATCTCTTGCTCCTTGGTCTTCTGACCACACAGAGGGTTCCTGTGGCTCTCATCTGAAGAAGAAACTTCAAGATTGACCGAACATTCATGAAGCAAGCCTTCATGAAGAAGTGTCTGTTGAAGACCTTCAAATTTAATGTTCCCGTTATTGTGATCTGAGGGAGTAGAATCTTGCATTCCGACAGATAAATGTCTGAGGACTTCAAAAACTCCAGCATCGAGCAAGGACTTGTTGCAGATTGGCCTTTGATCTCCTGACTGTACTGGGCGGATCATTTTCTTAGATGCCTTCTTACTCACTTTAGAAACCACTTGTTGACGAAAGTGGTTACTCTGAGCAGGTGTATGTGCCTGATCAGGAAAGATGGTCAGGTTAGGCTGACGATCTCCACTCAAATCAGGTGTATGTGCCTGACTTGGTTGTCCGTATGATATGGGGGAGTATTCCCCATAACCCTCTTGGACTGGGATAGATGTGTGTGTCTGTTCCGGAGTGAATCGTTGATGTGTCACTCCACTGCTAGGGATAGATTTATGTGTCTATCCCTGTGATGATGCTGAAGCTATTATTATATCCTAGCAAGCATCCAGAATATGAGCAGGAATTTGCTTCTGCTCTTTCACCATTGACAAAATATGTTTGGTGACTTCAGCCGCCGGAATGGGGATATACGTCCATTCCGGGCTTGGAGTAGATGTATGTGCCTGCTCTTTTCCTCCTTTTCCTGTCAGTGAATCCTGACAGAACTCAAGTGTGGAGGCAGAGAGTTGAGTCTGCCTCCTGTTTGTCATCGGGGCTTTCCGACTGACTTCTCCGTGCGCTACCAAGCGAGACTGTTGGTAGGCTTGATTAGTATTAGCAGGTGTATGTGCCTGCTGATTACACTTCGCCAAACGCGGTTGACGAGATCCATCATATGTAGTCAGACGAGCCTGCTGACTAACTGGTGATGTATAAGAAGGTGTATGTTCCTGCCTATAGTACTCCGCCGGAATTGCCTGGCGGGATTGGCGTAATGTTGCCAGACGAGTCTGCTGGACAGCGGATTTAAAACGGGCAGGTGATTGTTCCTGCTTGTTATTTTCCACCAAGTTAGGTTGGTGGAATCCATCATATGTAGTTAGGCGAGCCTGCTGACTAACTGATGATGCATATGTAGGTGTATATTCCTTCCTATAGTACTCTGCCGGATTTGCCTGGCGGGATTGGCTTGATGCTGCCAGACGATTCTGCTGGACAGAGGATTTAAAACGGGAACGTGTGTGTGCATGCTCGTTATTTTCCACCAAGTTAGGTTGGTGGAATCCATCATATGTAGTCAGGCGAGCCTGCTGACTAACTGATGATGCATAAGCAGGTGCATGTTCCTGCCTATAGTACTCCGCCGGATTTGCCTGGCGGGATTGGCTTGATGCTGCCAGACGAGTTTGCTGGACAGCGGAATTAAAACAGGCAGGTGTGTGTGCCTGCTCATTATTTGCCACCAAGTTAGGTTGGTGGACTTCTCCGGATATGGAAGGGATGACAACCTGCCTATTGTTAACCGGATTCCGTCTCTGGCGGTTCATCTTGCCTGCTCGGGTTCGAGGAACCTGAGATAAATGCCTAGAGTCGGTACCCTCATCATGTTGAGGGCGCACTACCGCACGGGTCTGGCGGCGATTGTTGATGGGAGCCCTCGAGAAGGACTCCTGTCTTTTTGAATTAAGGCCCTGTGGGACCTGCTCATTCACTTCCTCAGAGTAAGGGAGTGAATGGAAATTGCGTTCCGGGGATAACGACCCGAAACGGTTGGAGTCGGTAGTCATCACCGCCTGCTTCTTGATCGCTGGCCGCCGTTGTCTGGACGACCAGGTAGAGTTTTTAACTTGGAGGGCTTGACGAGCGGCCTCCAGAGTTGGGATAGTACTGTTGCGACGGTACTCCTTAACCAGTGCATTAGAAACCCAGCGTTGAAGACGCTGAGTTGGTGATGTCATCCTCAGAGCGGATGACGTTCCAGTAGGAGTAGCAGCATTGGTTTTCACAGCAGCAGGCCTCTCAGTAGAGGTGTTCACAGTAGCAGTATTCACAGGGGTGAATTTAAGAAAAGCCATTTTGCAAAAGATCTTGAGAAAAGAGTGCCTGTTCCATATAACAGACATAATCAAGATGATTCCGGCCACTGCATCTTTTGTATGAGCACATGTCAATGATTGATTTGTTGGCCCAAGGGGCCTAACAAATAAGAAGAACATCACTTTAACTTGGTTAAGGATTCATGTCGGGTTCACCATTTTTTTCGCACGGATTACGGGGACGACCTCCTGGACGGGAGATTCAAACGTTCCGATCGGTTTCTAGCGGGTTTGTTCATAGAACCGGAAACATCCAATGATTCCACATCCGTTTGGACCTACATTCCAAAGGTAGGCTCTCATTAGTTTGTGGACTAAATGAGGCTTAGGAATTTGCATTGGTCGAGAGGATAGGAGGTTGGACTCATCACACCTTTTTTAGGGGAATTATTGTCTACTCCGGGACTCTCTTTATAGATTTAAGTTATGTTCGTGAATCCTTATTACATTACCAAGTATAAAATGCGCTTTCCATTAGTTTTAACAGTCAATGATTAAATATGCAAGAAATTTAGAGAATCTTTTATATGTATTCGAGGTTCTTCATCAATAGAGAATCATCTATATCTGTTTAGAGATTCTTGGTCAATGGTATCCTTCAAAACATTTATATAAAAGTCTCTTGGCCATTATGATGACCAGGCTGGTTTTAAAGCCACTCAGTGGGGCACTTGAAGTTTATCGTCATTCAGAAGGACATGGATTATTTCAAAGTTGGGATTGAACCCATAAATGGGCTACCTACGTATCCTTTGTTTTGGAAAAGGAATCAGAACCCACGTAGTTCGAGTAAGGGTATGATGTTTATGATTGATGACTCAAAGAAGGATGTCACAATTACTTTTACACTCTAAGCTCACGTGAGTCATGCTCGGTGTGAGAAACAAGAGGTATTAGTAAAATTTAGACATTTTGTTCCATGAAAAGATGCAATCATAAGAAATGGTTTGGGGCTTCTGTATGTATGACTGCCCAGATAGATGAAGGTTTAGGATTCACTTTTAGGGAGAAAATCCATGAATAGGGTCCATGAAGGTATATGTGCTTCATGGAGATTTGAATACTCTAATATTGGGGCTTACTCCTAAGGAGGATGCCCAAGTTAGGAGGGGACTTATGATTGGGTTTTACTCCTGAAAAGGAAACCCAAATCAAGGGTAAATTAGGACCGGTTAAGAGAAATTAGGGGACTTGGGGCTTATTCCTAAAAAGGAAGCCCAAGATTATAACTGGGTTTTATACTTGAAAAAGGAGACCCAGGTTAGGGATTAAGTCTTGGGGCTTACTCCTAAGAAGGATGCCCAAGATTTATGACTGGGACTTATTCCTGAGAAGGAAGCCCAGGTTAGGGGACTTGGTTTGGGGCTTACTCCTGAAGAGGATGCCCAAATTAGAGGACTTGGGGCTTATTCCTGAAGAGGATGCCCATATTTTGAGATTGGGATTGGGGCTTACTCCTAAGGAGGATGCCCAAGTTAAGGAATTAAGGTTTGGGGCTTACTCCTGAGGAGGATGCCCAAGTTTGGGAACTTTAAGAATTTGGGGCTTACTCCTAAGGAGGATGCCCAAGTTAAAGGATTTATGACTGGGGATTATTCCTGAAAAGGAGACCCAAGTTAAGGATTCTCTCGTCTTAAAGGATGAGGTTGAATGAATGAACTCTCCATATTTAGTGACATAAGGATATTTAAAGCACTAGGTTTTGAGAGATATTCCACAGAATTCCTTTCAGATAAGGAAGTCAAATCAAGAAATCATGCCATAAATGGCTTTGAAGAGTGTCTTGAAGACTGAATCTTGAAAAGAAAACGTGTGATGGCTTAAGAGGGGTAAAATGGGCAAGATGGGCACCTAGAAAGGTAGGCGTGCACAAGTCTTGAAAGGCGCGCAAGTCTTGCGTGGGCGCGCAAGTATTGGTCGCGCAGGTATACCTTGCGCGACACATGGTGTACTTGCGCGATTTTCAATCGGAATTGAAATACTTGAGAGACTCTTTTTTAAACCCTTTAGAATCCTCTTGAGGTTCTTCTAGAAAAGGGACGCGCAAATTCTATTGAAGTAATAAGGCGGCGCGCAAGTATGACCAGTTCCCTTAAGGGCTGGCCATTCAGGTGCGCAAGTGTTGATGAGTTTCAACAATTAGGCCTTCCTCCCTCTCATTAAATCTTCCGTTCTAGGTAAGAAATTAACTTAGAAGTGTTCCGGAAGCATTGAGAAGAGACTTGGGCGTCGGGAGCTTCAATCCGAGTTTCTGGAAAAAGATCCTCTCGAATGGGGGGCCCACATGGTCTATTTATAGGCAGGAGAAAACCCCACGCGGTTACCGGGCGGTTACCACGTAGGGCATGCAAGTGACTTGCGCGACCAAGGGCGTCGCGCAAGTGTACTTGCGCGACAGTGGGATAACTTGCGCGGTGTAGTTGTTGTTGATCCTTTCTTCCTGCCTTTGTCTATTTTTGATGTTTTCTTCAAAGGATGAATCACTTTGAGCTCAGTTATTCCCTTTTCCGGTCTTTAGATTCTGTGATGAAAAGGAGCGTCAACAAAGACATATTTGTATGTATATATAAATATATACACACATATATAACAATAATAATGTGGCAAAATTAACTCTCATGTATACATCTACTGAAAAATTAAGGTTATACTATATATTCACATTTAAGAACATTCATAATCATGTATTAATTGACTCCATGCATTTTAGCTTTTCATTAACCCAACCTTACAAAATCTTTATCCCAAGCATATGAAATTTATTCAAAACTGAGGGTTGTGTGTATAATTTTTATATATTTTTATATATATAAACATATGTGTATATAATTTTATATTAATTTAAGGAAAAAGAATCAAATTAATTCCATATGCATGGGATGTTCATTATTAGGGTTTGTTAATAAATTGTATTCAAGATCCTGCAACATTAAAGGAATATAAACTCAAACTCTATGATGATCTTTACTAGTTTTACAAGTATATATAATTATATATATATATACATTTTCATACAACTTAAACCAAGCCAGACAAAGACTAAACCCTTACCTCAGCTGGAGGAGGATGTGGAGAAGCTCAGGATGGCACTAGAAACCTATGAGGAAGAGTCGAGGTCCGCTGAAAGCTTGGTGCAAGGAGCCAGGCAGTCCTTTGAATGCCTCAGATGAGGTTTTATAAATTATACCTATAATGCATGAAGAAGGGATATGAGGCCACTTTCCTTCAAAAAATTACCAGGGAAAGAGACCTTTGTGGAGAATGGGAGGGTTGAGGGAATAGTGGCAGAAAGGTGTAGAAAATGCTGATAAAAATTGTGGTGTAATTTTACTGTATCAAGGCATGTTGTGGGGAAGAAGATAGTGATGCTGGAGAAAATTGGGAGGTGAACGGATGGTCCAGATCACGTCTGACTTCATCCGAGGGATGGGGTAGGACTGTGTTTTATAAAGGTAAGGACGACGCAGGTTTAAACTGAGTCTAATCAAATGGATCCCATAAACTTCGTGATATGCCACGATTTCTGAAAGCCGGCCGCGGGATCATGATCAGCAGCCCAGATAACACGCGACGCAATCTGACGTCCAGTATCTCATCTCACCCGAAACTTCTGTTCCCACATCGAAATGGGAAGCCGATTTCACCTCCCTTATAAGCTTCGGCCTCCCGCAATGCTGGTTATAACACAGAAAACACACAAGAGGCCTTACACATGGTCATTCTCCTCCCCCGCAGGCCTCAGCCTACCCCTGCTCACATGGCCATGCGCCCACGTTGCGCGCGCACATGCGCTCCCGAGTAAACTATGCATGTTTACTCTTGTACGCTCCTCGAGTGACCTATGCCTGATCTTGGGTTGGCCCTGGCTTGGGCTGAGGGCTAGTCTCAGCCACCTTGAGTGAGCTGCCTCCCTTGGCCTGACCAAAAAAAGGGCTGGCCCTAGCGGCCTAAAATGTTTTATATAAAACCTTACAAAAAAATGTTGAAAGGGAGACATTACACTATATAGAGATTCTTCTTTTTATACATGGATTCTATTAATCCTTTTAAGGTTAATTTCTACACCTTAAAATCTATCTATTAAGTGTTTTTTAAGGTCGTTTATAAACACTATCTTAAAGAGTTATAAATTGCATGATAATTCTTATATTAGTGTTTTAGTGGTTAAAACATAATTTGATTAAAAACATATAATTCAATTATCAATCATTTAAACATGGCTTAATACACTGAATAGAAGTATTTATAACACCTTTGAGTTAATTTCTAGATGTTTTAATTTCTTATTCATTACAAAACAATCAATGTATAATTCAAAACATTCCTCTATGCCCTTTTAAATTTCATGGTCAGGTTTAGTTTTATAATTTGTCCCAATTTATAACTTAATTATATGATGGACAAGAATATTCCAATAAGTTTTCACCTAATTGACCAACAAGGCCAACGGGTATATTTATAGTCGTTAGCATTCCATAGTTTTCCCAAGGTAAAAGTCACATTAGAGTCTTATAAATCCAGAACATAGAGTGTCCTAACACTCATGTTGATTGAAGAAGATGGTTCACGTCATACCTTTGGTGCTTAGTGTGGCTGCAGTGGTTTGGGTTGTTCTTATACTCATTATGGAAGATGCTAGGGAACCCTATTATCTTCTAGGGGTTCTCTTTTTTTTGTGAAGTCTCCCTGTAATCCTAATAGTATTTTTAATAAGTATCATTGGTTATCTTATTTCCCCATTTGATCTCAGTGTGTTGTAAACACTATAGTGTTCTTATTTTAATAGAACTCCTTGCGTCCATTTCATGTGCTTATTTCATTGCATCATATTATTGTTTTTCTATAAGAGGTAAGTTTTGTTCAGGAAATAGACAACACAAAAACAGAGAAATTACCATTACAAGAAGCACAAGTTCTTGGGGTGTCACATTATTCCCCCTATAATTAATTGCATCCTCGCAATTCTATTAACAAACTAGAAAAAAATTCCCAGATTATTATCATCACCAAAATGAGAGATTCGGCTCGATCAACGGAATACCTAGGTTGGTATTCATTTCCTCTGCCACTTTAGCCCAGAAACACCTTGAGAAGTACGTTCTAAACTCTGGCCCATGCATTCTATAGTCATGCTTCCACAGGGAGGCTTGAGCGGTACAAAGTTCGAAGATGTATGAATGGACATATTCTCTGATGCCCAGCCGGACTACATCTCGCTTGAGATATTCGATTATAATAATGTGGTTAAACAGACTGAGGTTTAGGATCTGGAACATAAAGGCTTCTCTAAGGTTCCCATTTTGGGTAGCCACTAGGAAACTTGCTCTGGTAGAACAATTCTGTGCCAGAGTGAAACACTAAAAAAGACCCTCGATGTATGTCCCTCTTTGCCTATAACAGGGTAGTTGGGTAATGGTGGTGGATTGGAAGACATGGTCATTCTCTTGACATGAATGAAGGATCTTAAGACTGCTAGACAATCCAAACATGTGTTTACATGATCCTCGCAGGTTGAGGAAAGAATGATAGTCCACGACGCATGTTCTGATTAATATATCCTCGAATTACTCATTGGGTAGACATGAGATATTTGTTTTCCTAGCCATCTAAAAACATATTCGTGAGAATTCACATTGAAAGTTTAGATATAGTAAATACGGGATTGGAAAAGATAATATTTCAATAAAATATGAGTTTATTACAAAACATTAGTGTCTGAGTTCCCTTAATGACCCACTACACGAACTCCACATAGAGAAGAAAAACTCCATATCTCCTCAAACCAAACACAGGCTGAGCATTCAGGGTTAAACTCATGGGAACACATGTAACGTCTCCTGATTGTAGTATGATGGGTATGAAGTTGGGAGACGTCAACATACACTTTTTTCCAAAAAGACAGTCGGGTGGACTCATCTTGTAAAATTTCGAAGTCCAACAATTGGCCTCAAACGCCGTAGTTCAAGATTTGACAAAGATAATCCACTCGAAGATCTCCGGCAGCAGTAGCTTCTTGAAAAGTTTCGAGGGCTATAAATCCAACGTCCTCACCTGCCGTGAACACTCAAAAAAGTCCCTCATGGTACCTTCCCCAACGTACATAGTAGGGGAAATGGTTCATCATCATAAGAAGGAAATCCAATCCTAACCCCCGGTGTATCTGAAGCACCAGAGGTGAGTTTGACACATCATATAGGTGTTTTCACGTCATGCGGATATAAGCATAGTTAATTAAATTCACTCAGCTAGCTAAAGATAGAATGGTATCTAGGGCCTCAGTAGGGAGTGATAGTAAATTGGTAGGAACATTTTCATCTTCCATATGAAAGTTATAATAAAATCTCTTAGTAAGGATCAGTCATTGCTATTCATTTTTATTACCGGGTTTTCCAGAATCGTCTGAACCTATCCTTTGATACCAATTGTAAAAACCTAGCCCTAGAGGCCTCGGAGCCAGAGCCCATGAGACATGATGTACCATAACCATAATTATTACATCACATTCATTTACAAATACAACATCATGTCCCATGCTACAAAGGATCTTGAGTTTCCGGTTCTGGGAAACTAGTTGCATTCTAAAACTTCATTGAGGACATGACGTATACCTGAAAATTGTTCATTTAAAGCATAGGGTGAGCATAAAAAGTCCCAGTAAGGGGTTTTAAAATAACCATTAAAACTTTTTAAAAACATCCTTTAATCAATTTTACAAAACATTCTTCTTAAATTAAATCTATATAACATGTTCACATCATAAAGGTGTTCAATTAAAACATGATATCAGAATTATAAGGATACACCATACAAATATAGGCATGCTAAATAAAATAAATTCTAACATGCAAGACATAATAATATATGTAATAACAAATAAAACATTTAACTATGATGAATGATCAGATTTCACATAAAGGTAATCACATTAATTTCAAACAACAAATACTAAAATCACTTAGTGCTATACATATGACATGCCATAAATATATAGGACATTATATTAGTCGAATGCCTATCTGGTAAGGTAATTATCATACCTATAATGAGTAAAGTGAATATGTAGTACATTCTGAAGCATCTTGTCAAGGCCTCAGCCATGATGTCTAATGATTATGGCCTTGGCTGAAACCCATAAGTTCTTTAACAAAACATTCTACTAGTTGATTATTTTACTGGTTAATTAAATTACATATTCATTATGAAGAAAATGCATATGTCAGACTGTGTCAAGGCCTCGGCCAAGCCGTCTAGTTATTAAGGCCTCGTCCAAAATCCATAACTCATAGTTGGGAAAGGTCTCTGCCAATTCACCTGCTAGTTTTCTAATGAGACCAACCGATGCATCGAGGGGCTAGATTGGGCCCCACCCATCACATAATAAGTCCAATGCATTCCTCATACCTCTAAATCGAAGTGCAAAATCCACTTTGATTTTTTAAATTACATAAAAAACCAAGTGTATTACAGACTTGGTTTCTTAATTCACCTTTCATTTTATCCAAGGTGTACCACACCACCATGAACAATTAAATACATAAACATAGAGTAATTTTAATATTAAAAACATCCACTTTTAAGAAAATGTAGTGAGTCGAGAACAAGACAAATGAATTGTGTGGTTAATCCATTAATTGGTACATAGGATAAAGGTACTTGTGATGACAAACATAAAAGAAGTACTAACTTTGTCACATAAAATGACAAAGTCTAGAATCATACAATTCAATAACACACATAACTAAGTAATGAGGTTAATTTTAACATAATAAATAATGAAATAACTTAAACCTTCATACAGGGTACCAAACTCACATTAACCCCAAACATTACACATTAATGCTTATAAGTACGACACACAACCTTAAACATTATCATGTAACATAAAGAGTAAAGGGTAACTAGATCACGTTCTCATGAAGTTATAAGCTTTCAATATCTATACTCATGAACTCAACATATTAAAAGGAATAATTTGGAAAACCATGATTAGTGCTTCATGTGGTGTAAAACATTCATTCAATGGGGTGTGCATAATAGTAGTGATTAGTCAAGCTGAAAACATTTATACTCAGTAATTTCTTTTTAAAAATTAATATAGGGTTTTTATAAATAGAATGAGAATCAAAGTTGGAAAACATATATCCTTATGTATGGATATATTAAGTATGCACCGGTCGTACCTATACTTTATTTAATGATTATATATCATCTTTAATATCTTAAAATAGAATTAGATTGAATTATGGATGTATGTCCAATTATACCCTAAGTGAACAATAGAAACAATAATTATAAATTAAATAAACCTCATCTCATGAACACCTAATAAGACATATTTGTATATACATATAAATACATACACACATATATAACAACCGTAATGTGTCCAAAATAACTCTTATGTATACATGTACTGAAAAATTAATGTTATACTATATATACATATTTAAGAAAATTCATAATCATGTATTAAATGACTCCATGCATTTTGGATTTTCATTAACCCAACCTTAGAAAATCATTATCCTGGCCATATGACGTTTATTCAAAACTGAGGGTTGTGTATATTACGGTTATATATTTTCATATATATAAAAGTATGTGTATATAATCGTATATTATTTTAAGGAAAAAGAATCAAAATAATTCCATTTTCTTGGGATGTTCATGCTTAGGGTTTGTTAATGCATTGTATTCAAGATCCTACAACGTTAAAGGAATATAAACTCAAACTCTATGATGATGTTTACTAGTTTTACAAGTATATATAATTATATATATATACATGTTCACACAACATAAACAAAGCAAGACAATGACTAAACCCTTAACTTAGCTTGAAGAGGAGGAGAAGCTTGGGATGGAAATGGAAACCTTGGAGGAAGACTCGAGGTCTTCTGAAATCTTGGTGCAAGGAGTCGGGAGGTCCTTTGAATGCCTCAGATGAGGTTTTATAAATTATACTTATAATGCATGAAGAAGGGATCTGAGGCCACATGCCTTAAAAAATACCAAGGAATGAGACCTTTGTGGAAACCAGGAGTGTGGAGGGTCTGGCGACTGAAAGGTATAGAAAACGGTGATAAAAAATGCAGTGTAAGGTTACTGTATCAGGGCACGCCGCGGTGAAGAAGACAGAGACGCTGGAGAAAATTTGGAGGAGAACGGATGGTCCAGATCGCGTCTGACTTGATATGAGGGTTGGGGTATGACCATGTTTTATAAAGGTAAGGATGTATCAGATTTACTCCTAGCCTGATCGAACAGCTCCCATTAATGCAGTGATATGCCGCGATTTCTGAAAGCTAGACGCGGGATCGAGATCAGCAGCTCCGATTGCGCGTGACGTGATTCGATGGCCAGGATCTCATCTCTCCTGAAAATTCGGTTCCCACATCGAAACGGGAAGCATATTTCGCCTCACATATAATATTTGGCCACTCATAATGCTGGTAATAACACATAACACACACTGGAGGCTTTACACATGGGCCTTTGCCTACCCTGTAGGCCTCGGCCTACCCCTGCTCACGTGGCCTTGCACCCACACTGCGCACGCACATGTGCTCCCGAGTGACCTATTCATGCTTGCACTTATGTGATCCTCGAGTGACCTATTCCGGATCTCAGTTTGGAACTGGCTTGGGCTGAGGGCTAGGCTCAGCCACATTGAGTGAGCCGCCTCCCTTGGCCCGACCAAAAAAAGGGCTGGCCCTAGCGGCCCAAATTGTTTTATATAAAACTTAACTAAAAAAAGTCTTAAAGGGAAACATTACACTATATAGAGATTATTATTTTTATACATGGATTCTATTAATCATTTTAAGGTAAATGTCTACACCTTAATCTCTCTATCTCTTAAGTGTTTTCTAAGTTTGTTTATAAACACTATCTTAAATAGTTAAAAAATACATGATAATTCTTATGTTAGTGTTGTAGTGGTTAAAACATAATTTGATTAAAAACTTATAATTCAATTAACAAACATTTAAACACGGCTTAAGACACTGATTATAAATATTTATAACACCTTTTAGTGAATTGCTACATGTTTTTAATTTTGTATTCATTAAGAATCTATCAATGCATAATTCAAAACATTCCTATATGCCCTTTTAAAGTTCTTGGTTTTGGTTTAGTTTTATAATTTGTCCCAATTTATTACTTTATTACATGATGGACTAGAATATTTATATAATATTTCACTTAATTGACCAACGAGGCCAATGACCATATTTATAGCCATTACAGTTCCATGGTTTTCCCAAGGCAACAGTCACATTAGAGTCTTATAAATCTAGAATGTAGAGTGTCATAACACTAAATTTGATTGAAAAAGATGGTTCACATCATACCATTGGTGCTTAGTGTGGCCGTAGTGGTTTTAGATATTCTTATGCTCTTTATGATGGATGCTAAGGACACCTATTATCTTCTTCGGGTTCTCATTGTTTGGGGAGGTCTCCCTAAAATCCTAATAGGATTTTTAATAAGTATCTTTGGTTAGCTTATTTCACCATTTGATCTCAGTGTGTTGTAAACACTATAGTTTTCTTATTTGAATAAACCTCCTTGCATCCATTTCATGTTCTTATTTCATTGAATCATATTATTATTTTTTTCATAAGAGATAAGTTTTGTTCAGGCAATAGACAACATAAAAACATAGAAATTTCCATTACAAGAAGCACAAGTTCTTGGGGTGTCACACAGAATGGTAGGTGAGCCGAGGCAGTATGGGACCAGGTCAATAAGGTGTCCCTTCAGACATGGAAGAAGATTAAGATCCGAATGAAGTACATGCAAAGTGTGAGGTTGATTGATGGAATGTTTGAACGGATTCCAATGCTCTTGAAATTATTCCACTGTAATCATGGATTAGGAATCTTATGCGTGGAGCATAAGGCATCTCTCATATAGGGCAAGAGGCATCCTATGTTTGGAGCATAGGGTGAACTGCATTTTATAGTCATGTAGAGAGAACTATTGGCATCTTATGCATGGATAATTAGGCATCTCTTATTTGGAGAAAAAGGCATCATATGTTTGGAACATAGGGTTTTTTACAGTTTATAGTCTTGTAGAGAGGACTGTTGGCATCTTATGCTTAGCGCACAAGGAATATCTTATATTGAGTAGGATTCATTCTATGTTTTTCCTATAGGGATTACTATGGTTTAAAGTCTTGTAGATAGGACTATTAGGTATAAGGTGCCTAGAAATAGATGGTGTTGGGACTTACGCTAGGGAGGACCTTTCTGGTTCAACCTAGGATTAGAGGCAAGTGAGGGGGGTTTCGATGAATTACATGAGGAATGGATCGACTCAAGATTCTCGGGGAATTGATTATGAGAATCTCTACTCACAACAAAGAAAGCGAACCAAGAGGAATACATCAAATCATGGTGTTTCATGGTGTGCAGTGTAACACCGTGATATTTTATGAAAAATATTCTTTTTAATTTCATTGATGTCTTGTGTTGTATGATACACCAAAAGGAGCTTTCACTACACGCAACCCTGACATGGCTTGCATTACACGCAATCAAGACCTTCTTCGATAGCGTGTGTAGTACGCAATACAAAGTTTCACTAAACGAGATATTATTATAATATTTTTATGAAGTAGCCGTTATGAATAGTAATACCCACTTTTTGAAATTTTATCTTTCAAAATGAACTTCATTTTTTGATTCAGATTATCGAAATTAGCGTAGGGTGAAGTTTTGGTATTTTTATGAGAACTTTCAATTTTTGATGAATAGTGAAAAAACTTGGTTACTATTTAAAAACCGACTTTTTATTTAAATAATTATATATTTTATTTAACTTTATTTTAGGAAAAAATTGATACATAATTCCAATATATGTTCAATGTAATTCATTGGAGTCATTTTATAATAATTTTAGATATATATAAAAATTTTATTGAACTTTTCACTGTCTTTTACCCACCTCCTAGGAGAATTTGAAAATTTACATAAAACTTAAATTTACAGCTTTTGTGAATGGAATCTCAAAAATCTGAGAGACATGATTGATGTTAGTAAGTAAAATGTGGTTCAATGAGATAAAAATATTTTTTGTTGAATGGTAACTTTTTAATTTTTTTTACCACGGTTAAAAGTAAATAGGGTAATTAAGGGTAAAAATGATATTATTATTACCCTAACACAAGTCCAAATTCTATTGGATAAGTTTAATTCGACCAAAAAAACCTTAGGAATAAAATATGACCATTTAGGTATACCTGGATAAGATTATGACAATTATTATTATTTTATTTAAAAAAGAGTTAAAAATTGTTAAAATCAAAGTTTAATAACTAAAACATTTTTATTATAGGGTTATAAATACGATAAGTTTGACTTTAAATATTCATTAGAATGATAAAAAAATTCCTACATAATTTTATTTTATTTATAATTTTTTGACTTTAAATAGTTTAATTTATATATGACACAATGATGATGCAGTAATTACATTTTAAAGGAAATATTAACATAATTCATATTATAAATACCCAAATAAATGTAATTTGAGACTTTTTATAAATTCCACTAATTTTATTGGTTAATATGACATGTTAGTATTGATTTAATTAACCTTTTTCGAACTAATAAGGTTTTTAAGAGTTTCCCAAAAATAAATTACCAAATAGTGTCAAAATTGACATAAAATAGTTTTTTTTAAATATTATATTATTAATTGTTATTTTATTCCTAAATATCTAAGGTTCGGCCAAATGACTTAGATAAGAATATATATATTAATAATGAACTACTTGGGGTTCGTTTTCCTTGTTATAGTAAGTTTATTGACCATATAGTTTAAGAAAACAAGAAGACATGGTTAAAGTTAAATTATTTAACTTAGAGTTAAATCTAAATGATAAGGTTAAAATAGAAAACTAAACTTGTCCAAATTCTATTTTATTATAGGATTTCAACCCATCCTCTCCTTATCTTTGATATAAATCAATTTTGAGCTATTAATAACCGAATATGACTATATAATAAAATAATAGTTTGAGTTTTTCCAAAGGTGCCCCTCTCCTCCCTTATAAAAGGGAACCTCCTCCCTCTCCTCCTCACACCACATTGAGCCATCAAGCTTGGCCAAACCCTGAAAAATTATCTTCTCCACTTCCCTAGAAACATCCTAGAGGTACTGGTCTTCTTCAAAGACCAACCCGTGTGCCCTAAGAGGAGGTTAAGAATAGGCGCATCAAAGAAGAGGTAATATCCATTACCGATCCTTTCCAATTTCTATCTTCGTCAACTTCTTCTTCTTTATTTTTTTCATTATAAAGTAATAACATAAGTATTAATTATATACTGATATGTTATTATAAATATGAAACAACCCCATTTCACCTTCTATCCATCCTATGGAAAATGAAATCACCGTGCGTGCGTACCTACGGAATACCGTCTCCACACCGTGGTGTAATCTGTTTTTCCACCACCACCTTACTTGGATGGGTATAATGGTGTAAAGAATAAATATATATGGATACTATAACATCATACTGATTATTAGATATTATATCATCCACTTCAATTCCATTCAAAAATTATGTGAATTATATCATCGCTCGTGCGTATATAAGGATTACCGTCTCCACGACGCGATGAGATTCAATCTCCATGTTAACCATAAAATAATGATTATAAAGTATATATAATGAATAATAATGGTATATATAACATAATAATTCTACTGGATTTATTTACATGTTATTTACTTAATTCCATTCAAGTCAATAAGGAAAGGAAAATAACGTTCATGGGTACGTACGGCCTACCGTCTCCATGAACGGTGTATTTCATTTCATTTATCTATCCGTTATATATATATATATGGAATATATATGATATATAAATCATGATTTACATTCTGTAAGTAATTAAATCATGATATAAGTAATTATAATATCAAGAACAACAAGTCTAAACAAGTACGATAAATAAAACGATTTTACCCAAAACGCTACTTTAACATGGAATTTACCAAAGAATGGGTAATATAAAGTCATAAGTAAACCATATATGATATCATAACAATGAATATGATTCTATAATAAGTCATTGACATTATTTAAATCATTATACAGGAGGTTAGGATACGTATGAAGCATATCATACCTAAGGTAAGGGATACTTATTCTAATCTCGTTTCTTATCCAAGATTGTTTATTCATAAGTATTTAATGGGGTTATGTTTATCATCCATGTCCATGTTTTCTCAAAATGATTTCATAAAATGTTTAATATTCTTCCTTGTATGTCTAAATTCATTTTTACCCCTTATTGACTTTTACCACAAGGTACAGAGGAAATCATTCTTTTACAATGTACTTTTTGACATTTCTAGCAAAAGTACGAGGAGAATGTTTTTTAACTTATATGGTGTGAACATATTTTTACAGTTTCATAACGCCGCATTTTCATGAAGCTTCCTCTAAAATATTTTATGATTATTTTCAACAAAATCCTTTTCTTTTAAAATTGAATGGAATTTTGTGAGAAGAAAATGATTTTGAAGATAAAAGGATATTTTCCTAAAGAATTCATTTCAAGTGTTTTATCAAAACCATTTTCCATCTAAGATGAAATTATTTCATATGTGTATGTTTCATGTATAATGTCTCGATGATTTACGTGGTTTCATTTTTCTTATGTTGAAATGATATCCATTTGTATTTATTGAATTATGTGATGAAGGGATGACGTTTATTAAACTCGTTTTATTCTTTAGGTTATGATGAATGATTTATGTTTATTTTGTGGCAAAAGTTTGAATGATTTCATTATGAGATGGGTGGGACATATATCTCCCACCAATGCATTGGGTAAAGATCTATATCTAATGAGATAGACATGGCTGGAACTGTAAGTTAATCCGGTTCATTGATATAGGACTGGAATGAGGAGTGAACTGGATTCAGAAAGGGACTTTGTCCACTAAGATGGTCTTAGCAGCAATGCCTTGGCTACTATAGAAATCATATCATGTGATTAATGATTTTCCACAATTACATGTTTTCATTCCATGCTATTTTATCATGATTGATGTTACATTATGATATATTCCTTACATACTTCCAAGATTTATGTCTTTGCTCAATATTTTGATGTTTGGATTTTATGTTCATGTTTTTTTTTGCATTCAAATGTTTATGGATTGTTTTATGTTCCCTATGCTTACCCTTACTGAGCATTTGAGCTTACCCTTTATATGTTTTCTTTTCCCCAGGATTTAAAGAAAGGTTTTATGTAAGAAAAAAAAGGGGAAGATCAATATGGGAGATGTTGAAGATCTTTCACCACGATTAGAAGATTATTTTTCCGAGTTTCCAAAGACACTAAACTATTACAGTCCTTTGGTGTTTGTTTTTGTTATGTATTAGATATTCTGAAAAATTAATTTAATGTCTATGTATGTCAAGATTTGGGTCTCTATAGTTGGTATCAGCGGAAAGGTTTAGTTAACCTTTGGAAACTAGGATGTGAAAACTTTAGTGAGATCCCTAGAGATATTTCTAAGGTATGTATAGGGATGTCCCTATAGTTAAGTATAAGTATAGGTTATAGTCCTATAATTATGGTAACAATATTAGAATTAACCCTAGGGTGTTAGATATGGAAGGAACACCCCCTTTATTATGTTGTTTCCCTATCATGATTTTTTTCTTCAAACTATTCTTTTTGGGTTTTAGACGATGGCTAGAACCCGAAGGAACCATGTTGATCAATGTAATGGACGACGCAATGATTGTCCTCCTGATCAAACCATTGTTAAGGGAGATGGAGTTCACAATCTTATTTCTATACTTACACAAGCTATGAATCATCCTGGTCTTCCAAATGGGCAGAGAAAGGAGCAAAATTCTGTTGAATCCTTTATGAGGCAGCATCTGCAGCGGGTCTACTGATCCATTAGTGGCTGAACAATGGATCAGTACAACTGAAAAGATATTTTCAGTTCTACAATGTTCTGAGCATGATAAATTCATCTTAGTAGTATATCGTTTGGAAGGTGATGCTGATCAATGGTGGAATCTTATCAAGAATACGAGGCAAAGCGAATAAATTGAGTTCATGGAATGGGGGGAGTTCAAGAACATATTTTTCAATAAGTACTTCCCTCGTATTCTTCAAACAAAGGTGGAAATGGATTTCCTTGAGCTTAACCAAAAGGATGATGAATCTGTTGGTATATATGAAGCGAATTTTACAATGCTTTCAAGGTATGCATCCGGCATTATCATCCAACCTGAAAGTAAAGTTGATCGATTCTCTATTGTCTTAAAACCAAGCCTTCGAAGGGAATTAGCTATAAGAGACTTTAGTAGATATGAAGAAATTGTGCATTATGCTATCAAGGAAGAAATGGAAGTTGGTGTTACATATCCATCTCATGGTTTGGACAAGAAACGAAAGATGGAGTTCAAGGAGAAATCTCAGAATAATGGTGGAAAAAAGATAAATGTTTCTTTATGCTCAAAGTGTAAAAAGAAGCATGGTGGATATTTTCTAAAAGGTACTAGAAAATGTTTCAAGTGAGGAAAAGAAGGTCATTGAGCAGTGGAGTGTCGAAGTAATGAAAAAAGGGTTGCTAATGATATGAATAAAGAAAAGACTGCAGAGAACGCACCACCAACACTTCAATGCTTCAAGTGCAAGGAAATGGGGAATTATTCTAATCAATGCCCTAATCCAAGGGTTAATGATGATAAACATGACCAACCACATAAGGCAAAGGACAAAGGGAAGTCACATGCAATCACTATTAGCAATGTTGAGTATGAAAATGACATGGTGGAATGATTATGTGTTTATGTATAGGGATTCCAAATTAATGTTGTGAAATATCATTTATAGTATTGTGGAACATTGTAATATCTATATAATGGTTTATTGTGGTTTTAGATAATTATATGGTATCGGTAACCATGAAAAGTGATTAAAATATTTTGGAAAGTAGATGATATGTGAATAATGAAGGGATAACCATAAAATTAAATGTTTGATAGTATTCATGAGCTCATCAATGATATAAAGACAAGGTTATATCATGGTTTGATTATATAGAATTTTTTGGATTTTGGAAAGAGTTAACTTTTGACAGTTTACATGTTTTCACTAAGATTCAATGGGTATTTATTTTTCAATAGAATACAAGATAAAGGTATTCACATGTTTGGAATGCAATCAACAAGATATATCTTTTGATATATGAGAGATAAATGATGGTATTCACGTGCTTGTTATATGACCTTTTTTGAAATCGTTCTCTTTATACTATGAGTTTGGAAAGAAGTATTTTGGATAAGCCTGAAGATTGGAATGGATTATGTTGAACATAAGTTAGTATTGTTTAAGGATAGAAATGTTTTTCGATATTATTGATAGAATGTTATAATAGTGTAGTTTAAGAAAAGGGAAAACCTGAAGAACGGGAGACAACCCATCGTGTCGGACAAGGCTGTGGGAATCGAACCCACAATCGAAGTGCGACAGACCTTTTTCACCTACCACTGGCCAACAAGAAGTACCTGGTTAGTATAAACTAGTTTATTTTATTAAGCGGTATGATGGATGAAGTATATGTCCATTTCTAGAACCATATATGAATAATATCACCATAGATGGACTTATGTATATAACTTTTGCTAACCTTGTGTTTGAGATAGATGGAATGACCTATCATTATATCACATGATCCGCTAACACTTCATGGAAAACAAATTCAACTTCATTTCTTTAAGAGACGATGTGGAAATTGTTCAAGACATGAACAACGATGAGATTATACCAAAATCAAGTAATAATTTCTATTAATTCAAAAATTCTTCAACATTAGGGAAATTATCTTGAAACCCAAAAAATGTTGTCATACTATCCTTATATCCAATGAATCAGATGGTACCCTAAATCATCACAAATATATGGCTTTGTGATTATTGGTTTTTTCATAGCCCTTTTATCTACCACTCACCATCAGAACATTATGGTTAGATTTCTCTTCCATATCCATATTTTCACCTATGTTCTCCTATGTGGAAACCCAGTAATTAGTTAATTTGGGTAACCATTATGTTTCATACATTAGTTTTTAAAGATAAGTTTTGGTATTCCTTTTTACAATGAGGGTTTCTATTAAAACATTTGAGTAGTAAACCATTTATAACCCTGACGAATTTCGGGGGAGAAATTCATTTTAAGGGGGGTAGAATGTAACACCCCGAGATTTTATGAAAAATATTATTTTTAATTTCATCGATGTCTTGTATTGTATGATACACCAAAATGAGATTTCACTACACACAGTCATGATTTGGATTGCATTACACGCAATCAAGACCTTCTTCGATAGTGTTTGTAGTACGCAATACCAAGATTCACTAAATGAGATATTATTATAATATTATTATGAAGTAGCTGTTATGAATAGTAATACCCACTTTTTGAAATTTTATATTTCAAAATGGAATTCATTTTTGGATTCAGAATTTTGAAATTAGCTTAGGGTAAAATTTTGGTATTTTTCTGAAAACATTCAATTTTTGATGAATAGTGAAAACATTGGGTTACTATTTAAAAACACGCTTTTTATTTAAATAATTATTTATTTTTTTAACATTATTTTAGGTAAAAATTGATACATAATACCAATATAAGTTCAATTTAATTCATTGGAGTCATTTTATAATAATTTTAGATATATAAAAATTTTATTAAACTTTTCACTGTCTTTTACCCACCTCCTAGGAGAATTTTTAAATTTACCTAAAACATAATTTTACCTCTTCTGTGAAAGGAATTTCAAAAATCTGAGAGACACAGTTAATGTTAGTAAATAAAATCTGGTTCAATGAGATAAAAATAATTTTTGGTGAATAGTAACTTCTTACTATTATTTACCACGGTTAAAAGTAAATAGGGTAATTAAGGGTAAACATTATATTATTATTACCCCAAAACATGTAATAATTCTATTGTATAAGTTTAATTCGACCAAAAATAACCTTAGGAATAATATATGACCATTTAGGTCCAATTGGATAAGATTAGGACACTTATTATTGTTTTATTTCACAAAAGAGTTGAAATTATAAAAATCAATGTTTAATAAATAATACATTTTTAATATAGGGATATAAATAAGATAAATTAGACTATAAATATTCATTAGAAAGAGAATGATATTTCCTACATAATTTTAGTTTATTAATAATTTTTGGACTTTAAATAATTTAATTTATATATGACACAATGATGATGTAGTAATTACCTTTTTAAGGAAATATTAACATAATTGATATTATAAATAACCAAATAAATGTAATTTTAGAGTTTTTATAAATTAAACTAATTTTATAGGTTACAATGACATGTTAGTATTAATTTAATTAACACTTTTCGAACTAATCAGGTTGTTATGATTTTCACAAAAACAAATTACCAAATAGTGTCAAAATTGACATAAAATAGTTTTTAAAACAGATATTATATTATTTATTGTTATTTTATTCCTAAAAAACTAAGGTTTGGCTAAATGACTTAGATAGTGATATATAAATTAATAATTAACCACTTGGGGTTTTTTGTCTTGTTATAGTAAGTTTATTAACCATATAGTGTAAGTAAACAAGAAGACACTGTAAAAGATAAATTATTTAACTTAGAGTTAAATCTATATGATAAGTTTAAAATAATCACCTAAACTTGTCCAAATTCTATTAGATGAGAGGATTTCAACCCATCCCCAACCTATCTTTGAAATAAATAAATTTGGAGCTATTAAGAACCAAATATGACTTTATAATAAAATAATATTTTGAGTTTTTCCAAAGGTGCCCCTCTCCTCCCTTATAAAAGGGAACCTCCTCCCTCTCCTCCTCACACCACTTTGAGCCATCATGCTCGTCCAAACCATACCATATTCTCTTCTCCACTTCCCTATAAACATCCTAGAGGTCATGGTATTCTTCAAAGACCAACCCTAGTGCCCTAAGAGTAGGTTAAGAAGAGGCGCGTCAAAAAAGAGTTAATATCCATTACCGATCCTTTCCAATTTTCTTCTTCTTCAACTTCTTATTATTTAGTTGTTTAATTATAAAGTAATAACATCAGTATTAATTATATACATATATTTTATTAGAAATATGATACAATGCCATTTCACCTTATATCCATCCTACGGAAAACGAAATCACCGCACGTGCGTACGTACGGAATACCGTCTCCACGCCATAGTGTAATCTGTTTTTCCACCACCACCTTAATTGGATGGGTATAATGGAGTAAAGAATAAATATATATGTATACTATAACATAATACTGATTATGATATATTATATCATCCACTCCAATTCCATTCAAAAAATTTGGGAATGATATCATCGCTCGTGTGTATGTATAGATTACCGTCTCCACGACGCGATGAGATTTAATCTCCATGTTAACCATTAAATAAGGATTATAAATTATATATAATGAATAATAATGGTATATATAACATAATAATTCTACTATATTTATTCATATGTTATTTACATAATTCCATTCAAGTCAATAAGGAAAGGAAAACAGTATTCATGCGTACGTGCGGCCTACTGTCTCCATGAACGGTGTATTTCATTTCATTTATATATATATTTAATATATATATATATATAATGAATATATATGATATATAAATAATGATTTACATTCTGGAAGTAATTAAATCATTATATAAGTAATAATAATATCAAGAACAACAAGTCCAAATAAGTATGATAAATAAAACAATTTTACCCAAAACGATGCTTTAACATGAAATTTACAAAAGAACGGGTAATATAAAGTCATAAGTGAACCATATATGATATAATAACAATTAATATGATTCTTTAATAAGTCAGTGAAATTATTTATATAATTATATAGGAGGTTCTGATACGTACGAAGCATATCAGACCTAAGGTAAGGGATAATTATTCAAATCTCGTTTCTTATCCGAGATTGATTATTCGTAAGTATTTACTGGGGATATGTTTATCATCCAAGTCCATGTTTTCTCAAAATGTTTTCATAAAATGTTTAATATTCTTCCTTGTTTGTGTAAAGTCATTTTTACCCCTTTTTGACTTTTACCACAAGGTACGGAAGGAATCTTTCTTTTATAATGTACTTTTTGACATTTCTGGCAAAAGTACGAGGAGAATATTTTTTTAACATATACGGCGTGAATGGACTTTTACGGTTTCATAATGCCTCATTTTCATGAAGCTTCCTCTACAATATTTTATGACTATTTTCAACAAAATCATTTTCTTTAAAAATTGAATGCAATTTTATGAAAAGAAAATTATTTTGAAGAAGAAATGATATTTTCCTCAAGAATTCATTTCAAGTGTTTTATCAAAACCATTTTCCATCTAAGATGAAATTATTTCATATGTGTATGTTTTAGGTATAATGTCTCGATGATTTACATGGTTTCATTTTTCTTATGATGAAAATGATATCCATTTGTATTTATTGTATTATGTGATGATGGGATGATGTTTATGATCCCCATTTTATTCTTTGGGTTATGATAAATGATTTATGTTTATTTTTTGGAACAAGTAATAATGATTTCATTATGAGATGGGTGGGACCTATATCTCCCTCTAATGCATTGGGTAAAGATTTATATATCATGATATAGACATGGCTGGAATGGTAAGTTAATCCAGTTCATTGATATAGGACTGGAACGAGGAGTGAACTCTATTCAGAAAGGGACTTTGTCCACTAAGATGGTCTTGGCAGCAATGCCTTGGCTACTATGGAAATCATATCACGTGCTTAATGGTTTTCCAAAATTACATGTTTTCTTTCCATGCTATTTTATCATGATTGATGTTCCATTATGATATACGCCTTACGTACTTCCAAGATTTATGTCTTTGCTCAAGATTTTGATGTTTGGATTTTATGTTCATGTTTTTTTGCATTCAAATGTTTATGGATTGTTTTATTTTCTCTATGCAAACCCTTACTAATCATTTGAGCTCACCCTTTATGTGTTTTCTTCTCCCCAGGATTTAATGAAAGGTTTTAGGTAAGAAAACAAAAGGGGAAGATCTTTATGGGAGATGTTGAAGATCTTTCACCACGATTAGAAGATAATTTTTTCGAGTTTCCAAAGACACTAAACTATTACGGTCCTTTGGCGTCTATTTTTTATGTATTAGTTATTCCCAAAAAGTAATTTAATGTCTATGTACGTCAAGATTTGGGTCTCTACATGCGGAGAAGTATCTCTAATCATCGTATTCCCTAAGTGGAAGGTGGGTGCGCATGAGGGCGCAGCCCCAACGGTATGGACCAGTGGGCACATGCCTAGGAATTGTTGCGTCTAATAGGATCAACATGCCAGATGGGCTGTGCACAAGGAGGGATTGTGTGCAATAGGGAAGTCCTGCGCGCAAGAGGGTAGGTGTGCACACAATATGGGACATGTGCGCGCAATAGGGGAGTTGTGCTCGTAACATTGAAGGAATTATGCGCAATATGAGATATTTGTGCGCAATAAGGTATATTTGCATGAAATAGGGAAGTGTTTCATGAAATAGCGCAATTTTCCACGTAATACGGAAGGGTTGCGCGAAATATAGAAGTGTTGCGCACAATAGGGTAGTGTTGTGCACAATAGGAAAGTGTTGTGCGTAATAAGTGAGGGTTGAGCGAAATAAGGAAGCCCTGCATGCTAAATTGGGAATAGTGGAACTATTTCATGCAAAAATAAATTTTTTCGTGAAAAAACTGGGCATTTTGGGCCCTTTCCGTGCAAAAGTGATGTTTTTGGCACTAGATATGGGGTTTTATGCGCAGGCGAGGAAAATTTGGACTTACAAGAAATTGAGCGGTAGTCGACCTCCGGGGTCTCCCCTAGGAAGAATGAGGTGCACTTGTATTTATAGTCAAACACTAAGTTGGTGGTGTGCATAAAATTATGTGCATGCAAATAGTTTTCCATGCGAAACGGTGCACGTAAAATTCCATGCGCGTAAGGGATCTTCCGCATGATGTGGTGTGCATAATTTTCTACTCGTGCAAGGCGGCGTGCATAAAATTCTACGTGCACAATTGGTTTTCCACATGAGATTAATTTTTTATGTGGAAATCCATATTTATGTGAAAGATTCCCTTTTTATGCACAATATTCCTTTTTTATGCGCAAGATTCCCTATTTATGGGAAAATCCAAACTTTGCCCCAAAACCGTCCAAGATGGCAATTTCCAACAGCCCAACTTCGAACAGCCATAACTTCTGATCCGTAACTCTGTTTGGGCCCCATGACCTATCAAATCAAAGCTTACAAAATGAGATACTCCTCGATATCATATATTGAAGCATTAGTTGAATTACATGTACACGTTATCATGTGCCAACAAATTCCCTCCTAAGAATGGGGTCCAACGAGGACGAGGAGTATGAGTCGGACCACATTCTGAGGAAGAATCTCAGTAAAATGCATTCCTTGGGGTCTATTATATCTCAATCTCATTGAGTAAATATCCAACTAAATCTCTAAGCCTTCATGACCCATGCTTGGTTCGGGAAACATATAATAGAAGGTAATTCACTTATATGAGAGTGTTAAACAACGGAAGGTGTGAGGGGATCAAGTGGGACATCGATCACCAATGGGATCATCCTAAAAGTGGGATTGAAGATGGAGAATGGGGATATCAGAATAGCTGATTATAATTTCTAGGGAGGAAGAGGGAGACCTAACTGGAGAATGATGCTCTCTGAAGAGTCGAATAAGCATTTTCCCAGTGTGCTCTAGCGCACGAGTAGGGTAACGCCAGGGGTGCCAGAATAAATCCGAACATGGGGGAATTGAAGGTGTGAATGAAAATACCCAAGGTTTGGAACACTATAGTGATGGAATGAAAATTTAGAATAACTGTTGATAGTGTTCGAAACACAGAATCCTTATTGCGTTAGCCTGAAATTGGGATGACAAACGAAGGCTGACCACTGACCATGTTTGAAACATGGGGCCTGTCTTAGAATGGCATCCACTAGTCTTCCAGAACGTTGTCCCAGGACAGTAGGAAATCCATAGGTTATTCATCCATACCATTATGGGGTTCCCTTTTACATGAAATAGGAAGAGGGTCCAAATAAAGGGCATGAAAAGCGTGGAGAGTGGAGCGATGGTTTCTTCAAACAGAATCCAACACTCTTGAAATTATTCCATCGTGGTGGAAGCGCATTAGGTGGGGATATCAGTCTAATCTGGGATCAAAAATACTTCCAAACAGGACCACTCTAATGATGAAACTGTTACTTCCCAACATTATCGCGGGCCATCTTGGACTTATTCAGGGTAAAGGTGCAGGGTTACATGAAAGAACTCGGGCTAAAGGGCCGAAAAATGAGGGGGAAATGGGAATTATGATTCTTGGGGCTGGACCTAGAGATAAGATATCTTGGGATTCCTATGTATCCCATGAGAATGAAAATCAATTCAAATGTAGTTCTTGGGGAATAGTGTGGTTATAGACCAACACTGGTAAGGAGAATTCTCCCTGGAGAGGAAACTGACACATCCCATGATTAACATAGAGCATCCCAAACTTGTTCAGGGTAGAAATACAGTTTAGTTTCATGAGTTGAGGACATATGGACTCATGAAGTTTAACATCATATGATAGGATGTATTGTGAAAGGGATGATCCTTGTAGGGGAGTATGTGGCACGATAGCTATCATCTCGACGTGAATGAGGACATGGAGTCTAGATCACACCACATATCCCCGGAAGAAACTCTTCAGGTCAAGGGACCAAAAGTGAGAATTTAGAATGGCCCAAAGAAAAGTGTTTGAGCATTCCTACATACCCCATGAGGATGGGAATCAAGACATACGTAGTTCTGAGAGTGTAGTTTAACGACTTGAGGATGAGGAAAGGCATGTGTGGAAATGGCCGCACCAATACAAGTCGTAGATAAACTACTAATACCATGTGATTCATGCTCGATGTGGGAAACAAGAAGTAGTGATGGGATATTCCTAGCATAGGGAGGCACACGTTAGGGATTATGAGGAATTAAATAACAGATGTCCCACTGATGCTCACCCACCTATATAAAACACCTAGATGTACTCAAGAGTAATGCCTAGCATGTTGGAATTCCATTTGAACATAAAGAAGTGAAAACATGTGAATCCTGATGCTCAAGATCTCGACTGAAATGATGGTGGTGTGACGATAGGGGATAGCTATTGACCATGTTCGAAACATAGCATCCATATTGCATTATCCAGGAATGGGGACATACAGATGAGGGTCGCCCGCTGACCACATTTGTAACATGAGACCTGTTGCAAATGGTAGGTGAGCCGAGGAAGCATGAGACCAGGTCGTGAAGGGGTCCCTTCGGATGTGGGAGAATACAAGGATCCAAATGACGGGCTCATGAAGCTTTGACATGGAATGAGGGGAATGTCCCCATGAAAATTCAATACTTCGGGTTCTTTTCTTAAACGCATCTGAATACAACTATAAGACGTATCAGAAAGATGGAGTTGAGTCCCCTCTCAAGGACAAGGGTCCTAGGGATGAACACTTCTAGCTTAAGGTAATATGGTGGATCATTAAGGGGGGATTGATTTAATGGATTATGTGTAGGGCAGGGAAATAGTCAAATGTGACGTGCATTCCCATTAGGGAGATCTTATTTTGGGGTCATAGAACTCGGACCATGATGGGAAATGACATGGTAAGAACATTGTGAGGCTATCTAAAAACCCAACATGAATGAGAACTTAATACATACTTGCCACCCCACATATTACCAAATGAGTTTGGGCGAAGGGGCTGAAAAAGAAGGGACAATATTTGTAGAGTCCTAGGGCTGGATCGGGAGACAAAAATTGTCTTGGCGTTCCTATGTATCCCATGAGGATAGTAATCAAGCCATACATAGTTCTAGAAAATTTCATGTAGTTTAACATCTTGTGGAAATGAAGTGGAGTGGTCTTAGTTTATAGTCATAGAGCTTGGACCATGGATGGTTGGAAATGCGGGAGACACATGGTGGGGTGATTATAATACATGATGTGGATGGGAACCTGGGGTCCTGACCACTACGTGTTCCATGGGGAGGTTTTAGGTCGGGGGATCAAAAAATAAAGTTATGTTGGACCCGAGGCCAAGTGCACGGGCGTTCCTACATATTCCATGAGTATGGGAATCAATCCAACTGTTGTTCTTAAGATGTCATGGTGGGATACTAGTTCCAGGTATAATAAGGTTGTGTGGGTCTATCCCTTGCATCAAAAGAAGTGGTATTTGATATATCATGTATGTCCTTTAGGATAAATGAATGTTTTTTGTGTAGTGAAGGTCATGGGATAGATGGTCCAGGCATCACCACATGAATCAATCCATTTACATGCGTTGAAAATTGGTATGGTGTGTAACTAATACCGAACATGACTTCCCCTCGGGTGAAGACAGCCCAATGCAGTGATGTTTTTAGTCATATGGTCAGGATGATAATATCACAGTTTAGGTTCATGTGATGGGACCAACCACGCACTTTTAACATCGTGTTGGATGGACGCAGAAGTATAAAGTCATGTGGGACTAGGTATCATAGTTTAACATCATATGGATCGGATGCAGAGATGAGTTTCAAGAGGGAATGTGCATGGTGAAATAAATCATACCCGATGTGAATGAGAACATAATCCCATACCACACTGTGCATGATTCCGAGTAAGAAACCTCAGGATGAGGGGCTAGAAAATGTTAAAAGTTATAAGTAGGAGAGACTAGCTCTCAATTAAGCTGGACCCAAGGATGAGATGCTCAGGTGTTCCGATGTATCCCATGTGGATGGAAATCAATATACACATAGTTCTTGAAGTTTCCTTTGAATGTCATGCAGGACAAAATATAGTTTAATGTCAGGCGGGATAGTAAGTAGGAGGGACTATCTTCTAGGAGGGGGCGTATGCGGCGTGGCTATTGCAAACCTGACGTAAATAAAAGACGAATCCCTTACACGCCACACCGCGTGGCCCTATAAAGGTGGGGGCCGAAAAGGTAGAGTAGAAGGGAATAATTAGCGAAACTAAGTTGGGACCAAAGATGAGATTTATGGGCCTTCCAATGTATCCCATTGAAGGGGAATTAAGTTTTACGTAGTTCTAAAAAGAGTGAAATACAAAAAAATCATAGTTTAAGGTCTTATAACATAGACCATGGAAAAGCAGGACTATTCCAAGAATGTGCGTACATTAATCAGGTCCCTAAGTCTACGTGAGTTAAAGTCGGTGTAGGAAACAAGGGAGGATAAGTGATTTTCAATATGTGAAATACATGCGAAGGGGAAATCGGTGGAGAGCCCCAAATGATGCCTTATTGTGGCTTTCTCCTCCTAATGTGCGGATGTGAAATGAGGAATAGTACCAAGAGTTTCGAAGTTTTACTTGGACATGATGAGGTGGAGAAGAGATGTGAATCATGTAACCGACATTTTCAGCTTAATGTGGTTGGCGTGACGATGGAGGATAACTGTTTACCATTTTCAAAACATAGCATCCATATCGTGTTAGCCAAAAATGGGGACAAAAAAATATGCGTCGATCGCTGACCATATTCGCAACATAGGACTTGTATTGATTTGTTGTCTGAAACCCTCGAGGACGTTGGCCTGTAATGGTAGGAGAGCCCGTAGTCATAGCATATATTCTATTTGGGGGTCCCTTTGGGATCTGAAAGGTGATGGAATCCCTAATAAAGGGGAACATGAAGCCTGAGAAATGGGTGAAAGCATGTCCAGGTAGAATCCGACATTCCAGGTGCTAAACCAGAGTACCCTTGGCCACATTAGTGAATCTTCTAAGAGGACCTAAGGGCTCATCTTGAGGGCAGAGAATTTTAAAATATGATTATAGTGCAAGTGGATGGATAACCCTCAGGATAAGGAGGAAAATTGTGTGGTTGTTACAAAACCCGACGCGAATGAGGACATGATCCCATACCACACCATATATTACTCTCTCTGGGGGAATGAAGTCCAAGAGGCCAAGATAAGAGGGAGATTTCTAAGAGATGGGGTTGGACCCGAAATATAGACATTTGGGCGGTCCTACTTATCCCATGAGAATGGGAATCAAGCCCAACGTAGTTCTTGATGGGAGAAATGTAAAGCTTATTGTCATGCAGTAAGGAAGCTAATGGGTAATATACCCCACATATAAGAGGTTTATGGTGCGGCGAGTAACCCGACGTGAATGGGGACATAATTCAATGCCACCCCATACAACCCTAATTGAGAACCTAGGTCGGGGGCCTAAAAAGGCCGAGGGGCCTGAAGCTGGGCCTCAGACTGAAAGGCCCAGCTAGTTTGTAGTTTAATGTCTTACAGTGAGGATGAATAAGGCGTTAAGATACCCAAAAAATGGAGGTATACAGTGTGGAGAGTTACCCAATGTGAATGAGGACATAATCCCACACCACACCGTACAATCCTGTAAGAGAGAACCAGGGTCGTGGCCCGAAAAGGATGAGGGGCTTGAGGTTGGGCCGCATATTGAAAGGCTCGGTTAGTTTGCAGTTTAATGTCTTGTTGTGGGGAAGACGAAAGGGGTAAGATACCACAAAAAAGGTTGGTGTATGGCACGGAGAGTAACCCAATTTGAATAAGGAAATAATCCCATACCACACCATACAATCCTGTAAGAGAGAACCTGGGTCGAGGCCTCAAAAAGGCCGAGGGGGCTGAGGCTGGGCCTCAGACGGAAAGGCCCAGCTAGTTTACAGTTTCACGTCTTGCAGTTAGGACAAAAAAGGGGTGAGATACCCCAAAAGAGGGATTTGTATGGCGTAGTGAGTAACCCTATGTGAATGAGGACATAATCCCATACCACACCATATAATCTCGTAAGAGTTAATACCTGGGCGGGGGCCTGAGATTGGGCATGCGAAGCATGGTAGGGACTATGCTCGTAGTATGGATGATAAATAACAGGATGGATGTATCAAGGGGATATGTGTGGCATATTGAAATAGCCCAATGTGAATGAGGACATAAGTCTGCTCCACACCCCACAACCCTAAAAGAGAACATGGGCCAGGGGCTGGAAAAGGCCAAGGGTCCTGAGGTTGGGTGTCCCAGCCAATGGTAGCCATAAGACCTCTTGTGAGGTTACCACCTCATCACAGCTCCTAATCCCACGTGAGCAGTGCTCGGTGGGGGAAACAAGGAGCCGGACTCGGATCTCCCTATCATATAGGGGTCTAATAGCTAGCATCGCATGAAGGGAGTTCATACCTTGGAGATACAACGGGGAAGAATAAACCACTACACTCAATGTTTGGGACATCTTGGGTGGCTCTAATGATAAAAGATAGCTGTTGACCATGTTCGAAACACAACTTCCCTATAGTGATCTGGTCCGGGAATAACAAATGAGTGTCGATCGCTGACCATATTTCATAACGCAGGGCTGGTTTTAGTTTGTTGCTCAACATCCTCGAGGGAGTTGGCCCGAAGTGGTAGGAGAGCCCTTAGGCCTAGAATCCCTACCATTCAGGGGACCACTACTGGAAATACACTATTTCCCAACGGTTCAGAACCGTTGGGAAAGCCCCTGAAACCGTTGGGAAAGGTTTTCCCAACGGTTCTAAGAACCGTTAGGAAGTAAGCCGTTGGGAAAACTTTTCCCAACGGTTTACAGGAAACCGTGGCAATAGAGCCATAAAATTTACCCTACCCCAACGGTTTGGTTGAACCGTTGGGATAGTTTTTCCAACGGTTCTCCCAAACCGTTGGGAAAACCAAATACCATGGAACATTTTCCCAACGGTTCCAACCGTTGGGAATTGGTGAAGTGGGTTGGGAATTGGTGAAGTCTTTCCCAACGGTTTAAAACCGTTGGGGAAGACATGCTAAAAACTTATATGCCAACGGTTTGAAACCGTTGGCATACCTATGCTGCAAATTGCAGCACCCTGCAATTTGCACAGCCCCCTGTCCCCTGTCCATCACCACCGGTCATCAGGCCTCATTTTCACCTCATTTTCACCTCATTTTCACCTCATTTTCACCTCATTTTCGATCCAACTATTGTACCACTAATAAAATAAAACATACATATTCAATTACGAACAAATTCATACACATTTAACATATAATGGATCCTGAAACTATACAAATCCATAATTAAATTACAATTCATAAACATACATAATTCATATAGAATTCAATTTAAAATTTAGATGACAATTATATGTGGAATCTGAAATTCAATTCATAATATGATCGGTTTTTTCTATACCATATATTTTTACCTCAAATGATGTCCATTTTAAACAAAATACATACACCTGAAGTGATACCGGCCACACCGCACCTCAGATTGAGGCGGGGTTAACTCGTACACGTCACATTTGACTCATGGATCGTTGTGCTAAAGTATCGACAGAATCCTAATGCGTTTGGTCGGTTTTCCGTATGCCAGTTGATGTTTTTCACTTAAAATGGCGTCCTTTTGAAACAAAAGACGGACACTATGAGTGGTGCCGACCACACCGCGTCTCCAATTGAGGCGGGGTTGATTCGTACACGTCACATATGACTCATGGATCGTTCTCCTAAAGTTTAAATGGAAACCGAATGCGTTTGGTCGGTTTTCCGTATGTACCTAAAATGTTGTCCATTTTAAACAAAAGAGTGACACTTAGACTCATCCCGCCCACACCGCGACTCAGATTCATCCCGGGTTGGCTCGTACATGTCACATATGACCCATGGATCATTGTGATAAATTATCAAAAGATTCTGAATGCGTTTGGTCGGTTTTGCGTATGCCAGTTGTTCTTTTCATTTATAATCATGTCCATTTTAAACAAAAGAGACATAGTTAGAGCGGTGTCGGCCACACCACATCTCAGATTAAGACGGGGTTGACTTGTACACGTCACATATGACCCATGGATCGTTGTGCTAAAGTATCGATAGAATCCGAATGCGTTTGGTCGGTCTTCCGTATGTCAGTTGATGTTTTTCACTTAAAATGACGTCCTTTTGAAACAAAAGACGGACACTTTGAGTGGTGTCAGCCGCACCGCATGTCGGATTGAGGCGGGATGATTCGTACACGTCACATAGGACCCATGGATCGTTCTCCTAAAGTTACAATGGAAACCGAATGCGTTTGGTCGGTTTTCCGTATGTACTTAAAATGGTGTACATTTTAAACAAAAGAGAGACATTTAGACTGATCCCGGTCACACCGCGACTCGGATTGACCCGGGTTGGCTCGTACACGTCACATATGACCCATGGATCGTTGTGATAAATTATCAAAAGATTCTGAATGCGTTTGGTCGGTTTTGCGTATGCCAGTTGTTCTTTTCACTTATAATCCTGTCCCTTTTAAACAAAACAGACACAGTTAGAGCGGTGTCGGCCACACCACGGCTCGGATTGAGGCGGGGATGATTCGTACACGTCACATATGACTCATGGATCGTTCTCCTAAAGTTTCAATGGAAACCGAATGCGTTTGGTCGGTTTTCCGTATGTACTTAAAATGGTGTCCATTTTAAACAAAAGAGAGCCACTTAGACTGATCTCGGCCACACCGCGACTCGGATTGAACCCGGGTTGCCTCGTACAGGTCACATATGACCCATGGATTGTTGTGATAATTGATCAAAAGATTCAGAATGCGTTTGGTCGGTTTTGCGTATGCCAGTTGTTCTTTTTCACTTATAATCATGCCCATTTTAAACAGAAGAGACATAGTTAGAGCGGTGTCGGCCACACCGCGTCTCGGATTGAGACGGGGATGATTGGTACACGTCACATATGACCCATGGATCGTTCTCCTAAAGTTTCAATGGAAACCGAATGCGTTTGGTCGGTTTTGCGTATGCCAGTTCTTTTCACTTATAATCCTACCCATTTTAAACAAAACAGACACAGTTAGAGAAGTGTTGACCACACCGCGCCTCGGATTGTGGCGGGGATGATTCGTACACCTCACATATGACCCATGAATCGTTCTCCTAAAGTTTCAATGGAAACCGAATGCGTTTGGTCGGTTTTCCGTATGTACTTAAAATGATGTCCATTTTAAACAAAAGAGAGCCACTTAGACTGATCCCGGCCACACCGCGACTCGGATTGAGCCCGAGTGGGCTCGTACATGTCACATATGACTGATGGATGTTGGGTCGGAGGTGATGGCAAGAGGGGGGGTGAATTGCCTTTTTAAAATTAATTAACAATTTAAAACAAATTTAAATGCAGCGGAAAGTAAAATGGCAAGACACAATTGATAACGGAGTTCGGCTTTAAACTCAAGCCTACGTCTCCGCTCCCAACTCAACCGTTAGGAGATTTATACGACCGCTTGCTTTTTAATGGTTATAGCAAGAAACCCACTAGCCGTTTTAAGGTAGGCTAGATCACCTTCTTACAGCTTGCTTTTTTATTATGGTTGTAGCAAGAAACCCAAATTGAAAGAAGAAAAAGGGTGGTTTGTTTTAATACAAACCCAATTAAGAACTAAACAATTGAAGTAAATAATTTAGAACAAACTAGAGGAAGCCTTGAGCGCCAAGAGGTGAGTGTAGTTGATGTAGAGGCAGCCCAAGCTTCAAGGATGGCAATTGGATCTCAAGTAGCCTTTGAGAATTGTCGTAGGAGCCTCAAATGATTAAAATAGCTTTGGTATGCTTCGGTATATGATCGGTAGTGTTCCCGGCATCCATGGACGTCTATTTATAGGAGAAATGCTCCCAAATACTTCAAAATAGCCGTTGGAGGGTTTTCGGAGCCGTTGGGGATCAAGTGGGCAAGCCTGGTCAGTTTGACTGAGCACACCGGCTGGCCGGTGCTGATCCACCGGCTGGCCGGTGCACCAGACAGAAGCAAGGGATTTCTCTGGCTCCACCGGCTGACCGGTGCTGAGCCACCGGCTGGCCGGTGGTCTGGACAGAAGCATGCGATTCTGTCTGGGTTCCACCGGCTGGCCGGTGGTCTGGCACCGGCTGGCCGGTGGTCCGGACAGAAGGTATGCCATTCTGTCTGGGCCCACCGGTCGGCCGGTGGCCAGACACCGGCTGACCGGTGGCACCTGGCAGAGGGCAAGGCCTTCTGCCTTGTCCACCGGCTGGCCGATGGGCTGGATCCGGCTGGCCGGTGACCTTACCGGCTGGCCGGTGGTCTCACACCGGCTGGCCGGTGGACTTAAACAGTCCATTTTGAATTTTTCTTGGGCCAGCTTCTAGGCACCCTATTTCCTATCATCAAAAACACTTATGATTTTCACTTAAAATGACGTCTTTTTGAAACAAAAGACCGACACTTTTTGAGTGGTGTCGGCCACATCGCGTCTCCGATTGTGGCGGGGTTGATTCGTACACGTCACATATGACCCATGGATCGTTCTCCTAAAGTTTCAACGGAAACCGAATCCGTTTGGTCGTTTTTCCGTATGTACTTAAAATGGTGTTCATTTTAAACAAAAGAGAGCCACTTAAACTTATCCCGGCCACACCGCGACTCGGATTCATCCCGGGTTGGCTCGTACACGTCACATATGACCCATGGATTGTTGGGATAAATTATCAACAGATTCGGAATGCGTTTGGTCGGTTTTCCGTAAGCCAGTTGATTCTTTTCACTTAAAATGACGTCCTTTTGAAACAAAAGACGGACACTTTGAGTGGTGTCGGCCACACCGCGTCTCCAGATTGAGCTGAAGCCACCGTGAAACATTCTAATTATTATTCGTGACGTGTACGCGCAGACGGCACGTCAATCGGACGTGCGGTTTGCGCGGTACGACTCAATATTAGTGTTTTAAGTGATGCGCGCGCTTCGTAAACGCGCGTGAGGGGGGTCCAAACGGGCCGAACGATGTCAGAATGGCCTGAAATCAGACGACAAATACGGGTGAGTGATTTCTGAAGTGGACGAGCTGACGGCACGTCAATCGGACTTGTCGTGTGCCCGCGGTGACCGACAACGTAGTTATGGTGTCATAAACGGCCAGAACGGGCGTCCAACGGTCAAATTCATAGCGGACGGCCTCGTATTGATCTGAAACCACCGTGGAACATTCTAATTATTATTCGTGACGTGTACGCGCAGACGGCACCTCAATCGGACATGCGGTTTGCGCGGTACGGCTCAATATTCGTGTTTTAAGTGATGCGCGCGCTTCGTAAACGCGCGTGAGGGGGGTCCAAACGGGCCGAACGATGTCGGAATGGCCTGAAATCAGACGACAAATACGGGCGACTGATTAAAATAATTCAACTACAATACTATACTACGAGTCTAGATAAAACCAACAACTAGAATAGATTAAACATCAAATCTCAAGTCAAAAATGTAACGGATCAATATGTCCCACATCAGCATCACCATCTCCATCATCATCATCATCATCGCCCTCGTCATCGTCCTCCTCATCGTCATCACCCTCCACAACGCCTTCCTCCTCGCCTTCGCCCTCCTCCTCGCCCTCCTCATCTCTATCCTCTTCCGCATCAGACTGCTCGCCATCATCATCTTCAAGCTCGACATCGGCCTGACCACCACTGGAACTGCCACCTGGTGCACCATATATAGAATGTATCGACGACATGTATTCATCAATCGCTGGGCTGGCCTCTGCTGGAAGTGTTGGACGTAGAACTTCAATAAATTTCATAAATGCACTGTTTGCCCTTGCAGACTGTTCTGCCGTCTCTGTGGCCCTTTTCTCAGCCTGTTCTGCCTGTGCCCTAACTTGCTGCAGCTCGGTGGCACTACAACTCGTACCTGAGGCAGGCCAATACCTCGTCGGGGCTATCCTAGGTCGGCAGCGTACTCTGCCAGAATGATCATCTCCCAACACCTGATGTAAGTGATCAGATGGCCCAAAATTGTCTGCTTCTTGGGCATCAAGGGCCTCTAAAGCATCCTGTTACAAATATAAATATATTGTTAAGTTACGAAATAGATATTAAAATATAAAATCAACAGATTAAAACTTACAATCTGCTGCTGAGTCGCTTCGTTGACAGCACGTCCATCCTTTTTTCGTCTACTCGAGCAAAACAGTTTTGCTCGAGGCACACGTCCTTCAATATTTTGTACTTTCCTCTACAATGACATTGAAAACAAAATTTATATAAAGACTTCAGCAAATAATTAAATAATTGAGGAAAAAAAAGAAAATGTAAGTCGTAAAGAAAACTTATAAACAATTGTCATACCTGCTGCCTCTCATGATCCAGCATCGTCGTGCGTCCTAGTGTATGGAGGTATTTTTTTGCATCAATGTTTTTTTTATTTTTTCCAGATGATTCCTAAATAAAATTCGATAATTCAAATGATAATATTAATGCAAAACTTGAAAGTTATTATTTAAATACCTCAAATGTAATTCATACCTTAAACTGGGTACTCGTCCAATGAGTAATCATATGACGATACTGCTCTATAGGACAATCATCCACGACTGGTACCGCCTCTAACTCAGTGCCAACTCTATCATGCCAGCCAATATACAGCTCATGCTTGTAGGCTCTCCAAAGCTCGCCTAAATCCTTTAGACGTTCCATTCGTGCACCCTCACCATCAGGAAAATTAAATCGAAGCTGAAATGAAAATATTAATTTATATAAATACAAAAAAAATTCATGGCATTAAATACAATAGATTTTTTTACCCATATCTCTGCCCAAGCTCTATCTTTGACCTCATGTGGCAAATGTCTCCACGACAGCGGGCTGACGGGAATGATGTCGGAGTATTTGGCAAGCGTCGCCATAAAACTCCGACATTGCTGCCCTGTTTTCTCAACCATCTGATTGTCTTCATTATATTCCACCATAACCTGTGTGCGACGGTTCCACACCGAACGCATGCGTGTATGGCCCCGCCCCCGCCTCCTTTCAGTAGATGTATCTGTCATGAAAGAAAAACAAATATTTTATCAAAACATGTTATAATGAAAATAAATATTACTATAAAAATTTGATAGGGTTTTATAAATATACCTGTGCTAGTCTGATCAATGAGTGGCGCCGGATCCACAGAACCTGATGGAACACCCTCTGGTGGAACAGGAGTCGAAGACGATGGAATATAAAAGCTCGGAGAGACAGAAGTAGAAGGAAAAGAAGATGGAACAACTGTATGACCTGATGCTGACTGGGGAGTGGGAATCATCATGGGATGTGAAAATGATGGGGCAGAAGATGCAGAAGGTAGCGAAAACATGGGAGGTCTAAATATCCCGTGTGTCCCTAACGACACACCGGGATCAGAATGTGGGAAGGCTGAAATGTCAGTGGGAGGGGCAGGGTCTAGTCGGGCACGCGCAGCTCTATGTCCACCTCTGGTACGAACCCTCCTCGTACCACCGGCCTGAGTACTCGGACCAGTACTAGGCTCCTCGTCGAATAACTGTCGACGTAATGGTGGATCCTACAAAAAAGTTTACAAAAAAAATTAATCACATGACATTATATATTCTGTAAATATATATATATATTTGAAATAAAGTACTCACTGTAGGCACTAATGGTGGAATGCCCATCTCCTCCATCCGACGATTGTTCTCCGCCATTTTTTTTCTTCGTCTCTCTTCAATTGGCTTCATTTCCTGCATTGGAAAACAAATATGTAATTAATTAGAAAAAGAAAATTAATGTGTAAACCAAAAAACTAAATATATGAGGGAATGAGGGGATTCATTGGTAATTTAGCTATCAATTGTTTCAGAAGAGCTTGAATGAATTTAATAAAACATACAAGTTGTAATGTTCACCAAGTTAGAAATATTGTTTGATTTGGTTTGAATACAGTTCAATTCCAAATTAGAAAATGCAATTCAAATAAAACAGCAACCAATAAACATTGAAAATTCACATAACGGTCAAGTCAGCTAAAACATATTTGTGATCAATACTAAATAAATATGAATATTACCAACCTTAACAACCCAACTCGAGGTAAACCAAAAGAATTGAGAACATGGATGAATGATTCTATATATTTCCAACCACAACTTCAGGTTCACAATCAACTCTGACAATTGAGCTATTGGAGTCATCAAAAGAAATAAATGGATTGGTTCCAATGGCAATAGGGACAGTGTCAATTCCATCATCAGCATCATCAAAAATATGTCTTGGAATTACTTCAACTACGACACCAAATTCAGGTTGAAGTTGATCTTTGACATAAAAAACTTGTTTAGCCATTGATGCCAACACATATGGTTCTTCGGTTGCAAGAGTGCGGGTCATATTAATTACTCGAAATCCACAATCATCAATAAATGTGCCATGTCTCGTCATCGAATCAAACCAATGGCATTTCATCATTGTGACTCGTCCATGAGAGTAATAATCCAATATTATTATTTTCTCAACGACTCCATAATAACCCACATTTTCAAGTCGCGGTCTACTATCTGATGCGCTGGCATAACAATCTGTTGTGGCAGTAACCATAATACCATCATGTTGTGTTCTCATGTTTTTGGCTCGTTCAGTGACAATAAATCTGTACCCATTGATAACAATTGATTTACAGTCACGAACCACGGTATTAGGACCAAAAGCCAAAGCTCTTATTTCCTCAGAGACAGAGTCAGCAGACAAACTCAATACCTGCAATATAAATGACAGCTAAACTTAAGTAAATATTGAAATAATTAATTTAAACAGTAATATTTTTACCTTCAATTTTAACCAAGCAGAAAACTCTTTGCTATGCAAAGTCTCTCTCCTTCTCAAAGATAAAGAACGATGCTTCCTATTTATCATTGTTTTATGTTCCCTGTAGATAAAAAAATATGAATAGTTTAACAGATATATATGTAAGATATACATATTCAATTTTGTTACCTGATATAGTCATCGAACAAATCACAGTTGAACAAAACTGTGCGATGTGCCATCTCCCGCTCTTCATGGCTTAATGTCTTCAATGTATATGATCCAGGAATTCCTCCTGTTTGAGGAAGTGATGGAAAACTGGGTTCAATTTGCTCATATTGTTCTTCTTCATTTCTCATTGGCCTGCTCATTCTTGTAGTAAGATCAGACAAATACATTGAACAGAAATCCATACATTCTTGAGCTAAGTAACCGTTCACGATAGAACCTTCGGGATGATTCTTGTTTCGAACATAAGACTTTAATGTGAACATATTTCTTTCAGTTGGATACATCCAACGAAAAGAAACAGGTCCTCCGAGAAGTATTTCAGTTGGAATATGGACAGTCAGATGCAGCATGCATGTGAAAAATGATGGGGGAAATATTTTCTCCAACTCACACAAAATTAATGGGGCATCTGTCAACATTTTTTGCAAGAAAGACTTCGACAACTTCTTAGCACAAAGATCTCTAAACAAATGGCACAACCGAATAACACCCACCCTTACATTATTGGACAAAAGATGACGGATTGCTATTGGAAGCAACTCATGCAGTAGAACGTGATAATCATGAGTCTTCAAAGATTTTAGCTTCAACTCTCTTCTGTTGACCCGTTTAGATATGTTGCTTGAATAGCCATCAGGAACTCTAATAGTCTCTAATACTTCCAAAAATTGTTTTTTTTCAGTAGGTGTCATCACATAAGAAGCACATGGAAGTTGCCATTTATTTTCACTGATACGCACAGGATGCAATTCTGGTCTGATGCCCCAATCCACCAAGTCACGTCGAGATCGTAAATCATCTTTTGTCTTCCCCTTGACATTTAGAAGAACTGAAAGCAACATTTCACATATATTCTTTTCAATATGCATTACGTCTAAGCAATGACGTAGCAAATTGGTTGACCAATAAGGCAAATCAAAAAAGATACTCCTCTTCCTCCAATTGTAACAGGTTTCTGTGGAAACATTCTTTCTCTTTCCAGATTTCATTTGACCCTTCCCGAACGAAAAACTGAAATCTTTCAATTCATTAAGCACATCAGTTCCAGACATACGCTGAGGTGGATCATCGGTCTCTATAGTATTATCAAATCTTCGACGATTCATTCTATATGGATGATCCTTTGGAAAAAATCGTCGATGTCCCATAAAACTGAAACTACAACGATGTTTCAGTCTTCTGGATCGTGTATTCTTCATACAAACTGGACATGACAGTTTCCCCTTCGTGCTCCATCCAGACATCATTGCATAAGCCGGAAAATCATTGATTGTCCACATAAGCGCAGCGCGCATCTGAAATATGTCTTTCGAACATGCATCGTATGTGCGCACACCCACATCCCAAAGAAGCTTCAACTCTTTTATTAAAGGTTGCATGTATACATCAATATCAATGCCAGGATCAGAAGGACCAGATATGAGTATACTCATGAAAGTGAAAGGTTTTTTCATACACAACCATGGGGGAAGATTATAAATGTGTATAAAAACTGGCCATGTGCTGTGCGAAGTAAGCATCTGCCCAAACGGATTAAAACCGTCGCATGAAAGACCCAGCCTCACATTACGCACGTCAGCTGCAAAATCAGGATGTCGAGCATCAAATCTCTTCCATGCAAATCCATCTGCAGGATGAACCAACTCATCATCAGTCTTCTTTCTCTCGGTATCATGCCATCTCATTTTTATTGATATGTCATCAGACATAAAAAGATTCTGGAGTCTGGGAATCAATGGAAAGTGCCACATTACTTTCTGTGGAACGCGGGATGGTGTTCCATCAGATTTTGACTTCCAGCGGGATGTGCCACATTTTATACAATCATTTCGTTCAGCGGTTTCCTCCCAGAATAAACTGCAATCTTTCGGGCAAGCATGAATTTTGTTTCTTGAAAATCCAAGTTCCTCAACTAACTTCCATGCCATATAGTGGTTTGAGGGAATATCTGCATCATCTGGAAGTAAATCCTTCAAGAGGGTAAGAATGTAATCGATTGCTGTATTAGAAATCCCATACATAGTTTTCCCATGAAATAATCGGATTAAAAATTCCAGCTTTTTCATTTTATCGCATTGCCGATATACTGGAGTCGTGGCAGCATCATTCAATTTTTTCACCCTATCAATATCATCATTTTCACTAGATGCATCAGCTGTCCTCATATCGAAGTCTTCTTGAGTCGAAATCCTTTCTTTTTCATGATGACGAATAAACGGAAACCGATCATCTAACAAATTCTCCATTCCAGTCTTTTCATTTCGATCATCACCAATTTGAGATTTCGTTTTCTCCCCATTGTGATACCACAGAAAGTAGTTTGCTTGAAACCCATTTTTGGTTATGTGGTAGCTGACTTCTTCACGGCTCAACCAAGGTCTACCAACACAATTGGAACATGGGCAGTGTATGCGACCACTATCTGAAGCATTGTCAAATGCAAAATCTATAAAGCTCTCCAAATTGTTTTGAAAATCATCTGAGATCCGATCGGTTTCATACATCCAACTTCTGTCCATTCTGTAAAACGAATTTATATAAGTCATTTTGTCATAAACAATTCAATAGGCATTAACTATAATAGAATATACATTTAAGTAAACGATAAAGGAAGAAAATAATCAAGGTATCAACATAACTCATAATGGCTAGCAATTCAATGAAAATTCAAGCACTCACATGGGAATTTTTAATAGAACACTCCTAACAAGACTATAAGGATATCACATGCATTAGTTATAATATATCTAACATGGTAACATAAAATATAAGATAAATTCAATCCAATTTCATAGATTCATAGCATAGTCTCTACTTTACTCACATTGGCAAGGCAATACAATTAAAACATGTGTTAAAAAATAATTGGCATTCATGTGTTAAAAAGGGGAATGCAAACCATAAAATACCCTTAATTAATTTATTTTACAATTCAATTCAGAAATCGAACAATCAATTCGATTTATATAACCTTTCACAAATGACATCCCATGTTCAAAGGGTAAAATCCAAAAAGGAATTTTCAATAAAACTCACCCTTAGGCGCCGGCAGTAGCTCCAAAATCATCTAAACTGAAGGGAAAAATAAAAATAAGTTTCAATACTATCCAAACATTTGAATACCTTTTGAGATAAAGAAGAATAACCTGAAGAAAGAGCTTCAAGGTCCGGCCGGCAGTACTCCAAAATCGCCTGCTGCTGCTCCCGTTAGGGCTCTGTAACGCGAATGGGGAGAGGAGATCGCGGCCTGCAATTTGGGGGAAACCTTTGCCAACGGTTTATAAAAACCGTTGGCAAAGGCACACATTTCCCAACGGTTTACAGGAACCGTTGGGAATGTGTGAGTTTGAGCTGCCTTTTCCCAACGGTTCCATTGAACCATTGGGAAAGGTCTCCTTTTCCCAACGGTTCCAGTGAACCGTTGGGAAAAGTTCTGCTGAAATTATCTTTGCCAACGGTTTTCTTAAACCGTTGGCAAAGACTCAATATCCCAACGGTTTAAGTAAACCGTTGGTATACTGCCGTTGGGAAAAAGCTAAATTCCAATAGTGGACCTTATGGATGGAAAAGATGGTAGAGTCCCAATCAAATGATTGGGTGAATCATAGTTGTACCAATCTATGAAAGAGGCGAACACCTTCGGGGAGTTTGAATTATGGTGGGATCGAGATGAGCTCGACGTGAATTGAGGCAAAAGTCTTCACCGCACCATATTTCAGGACCCAGAGGAAGATTTTGGCGTTTCGGCTGGGCCAACAGATGAAATTGCTATGTGTTCCTATGTATCCCATGAGGATGAAAATCAAGCAGTATGTAGTTCTTGAAGACCATGAAGTTTAGCATCGTATGGTGAGGACGTGGGAGGATAGAAGAACGAGGAGTGGGAACATGGTGCGATCGTCATAATATTGACATGAGTGGGGATATGGAAGCCTATAAAATATCATGAAAGGACCCTCTGAGAGAACTATACCCAGATGGGATAGTCATAGAGAAGAGTTTGGGGGTGGGCTCAAGAAAAAATGATTGAGCGTCACTACATATCCCATTGAATGGGAATCAAGCCACATGTAGTTCTAAGGGTGCAGTTTAATGTCTTGTAGGATGACATACAGTTTAATGTCATGCGGGATGAAGCAGTTTAGTGTCATGCATGACCTAAATAGTTTCAGGTCATGCCGAACTAACAGGCTCAAGAAAAGTATTTCTTGAGAATTTTGGCATTGGTGGGAGGAATTATACGCTCACCATCCATGGTCACCAAGGAGTATGCACCTTTGGGGAGGAGTTTAATGAGGACATAAGTCTTCTTGAACCTAGGTTGTTTCCTACCATGGATCATTGGTGTCTGTAGGGCCAATACCAATTCGCCTTATAGAAAAGTGCAGAGGCAAACCTTCTTGTTGAAGGCTCTAGCTATCTTATTCTGATGACTTTCCAGATTGTGCAGGGCATGAAGCTTATTCTCATCAAGTGCTTCCAATTCAGCTAGAAAAATTTTGACAACCTTAACTGGAACCTGTTGTTCATAGACCACTATGCGTAATGAATCCAGCTAGATCATGATAGGCAGGACGTCCTCAGCTCCGTACACCAGGGAATATGGGGTCACCTGGTTGGAATTACAACTCATCGTCCGATAATCCCATAGGGCATCGGTGATCTTTTCCGGACAACTATTCTTGTTCTAACCAACCATTTTCTACAAAATATTTGAGTGGTATTTTTTGAACGCCTCGAATTTTTTCATTTTCATGCGCGTAATAGAGGGAGGTATGGTTCGAAGGGATGTAGTACTTGGCGTACAACTTCTTCAACTCAGCTACTCCGAAGTTGGTGCTGTTATAGGTGAGGACATCATGAGGAACTCCAAACCGGTATATGATGTTGGAGCTCACAAAGTCAATGATATAATGGGCCTTGACTTCCATGAGCGGAACTACCTCTGCCCACTGGGAAAAGAAATCTGCGGCGGTTAGGATAAACCTGCACTGGCGAGCTTTCCCCGGTGGATACAGTCCCACGACATCAAGTCCCCATACTTCAAATGGCCAAGAGTACATGGTAGAGTAGAGAAGTTCGGGCAGCCTATGCATGAAGTTAGCATGAAGTTTGAACATGTGACATCTCTTGGTGAACTCGATGCAATCATGGATCATGGAGGGCCAAAAGCACATTAGCCTCTAGATTTGGTGAGATAGATTCAGCCCAGTCTGGTGGGCGCCGCAGGAATGAGAATGAACCTCCTACATGACCTAAGAAATCTCAACTCTAAGGATGAAAAGGAGGAGGACACCATCAAACCTGCACTTGTAGAGGGTATTCTCAAAACTGACACCACTATGGAGGGTAAACTGCAGCGTGTGACGTTGGATTCACTTTCACTCGGACCAATCATCAGGGAGGTAACCATTTCATAGATACTCGACAATGGGGCCTCTCCAGTTTGGGGTCACTTCACCCACTACATCTGAGGAACCTGGGGGTCCTGATGTGGAGGCTCTGGTGGTAAGATGTCTTAATTGTATGTCATAGTCATCAACCGAGGTGACAGGAGCAATGACTCTCTGATGTGCCACATGTTTAATCAGGTCATACTGGTCGGGTTCTGCAAGTGATGCAGCCAGGCTGGCTAGGGCATCAACTTGACCGTTCTGAGAATGATGGACGTGAGTAACATCCGACCGAGATGGGAATTGCACCATTAGCTAGAGGGTGCGTTCCGAAAATCGTATGAGCTCTGACTTCCTGACGACATAGTCACTGTTGATTTGCTTGATGACTAGTTTAGAATCACCTTTCACATGAAAACGGAGAACATCAATCTCGAGGGCCAGCTTGAGGCCAGTGATAAGAGCCTGATACTCTTCTTCATTATTGGTGAAGCCATCTAAAAATAGGAATGATTACGACAGAATGGCTTGCACTGGGGTGATGAAGACAATACCTAGGCCTACTCTATTGAGTCTAGGATCATTGAGCCTCATGTCGGTGGGGCTCTAGGAGGTTCCATCAAAGTGAATCTGCTAACACGGGATGGCATGATCTACTATAAGGATTTACTCATCAGAAAAATCGAGATTCGAGGACTGGTCTATGGGGGTTGGATGGGCAGTAAGAAAATCTTCCAATGCTTGTCCCTTGATAGCTTTCTGAGGCACGAAACTGATGTCAATATATTGGAGGATTACTACCCATTATTCTAGATGACTGGTCAACATGGGGTGCTTCAGAATGTACTTCAGCGGGACTACTCGAGACACTAGCTGTACCTCATGGTGCTTCAAGTAGTGTAGATGTTTTTGTACAGCGAATACCAGTGTAAGGTATCTCTTTTCAATGGGGGAGTATCTTATCTCCATATCGATGAGCATACGGCTGAGGTAGTAAAGACTGTTCTCTTTCCCATCATTGTTCTTCTGGGAAATAAGGGCACCAAGAGATCATTCCAAGGCAGTCACATAAAGGACCATCAGTTTTTAGAAGATGGGTGGCATCATGACTGGAGGCTAGAGAAGATACTGCTTGATTTCCTTGAATGTGGTCTGGCACTCTTCATCCCATTCATAGGTGGAGCCTTTATTCATGATCAAATAAAAGGGATTACACTTTCTGGCCAAATTCACAACGAATTAGATTATGTAGGCTAAGTGGCCTTGGAAACCTCGAAGCTCCCAAATATATCTCGGGGGAGGCATCTGACCGATGGCCTTGATCTTATCTAGGTCGATCTCAATTCCCTTGTACCTGAAAACATATCCATGTAACTTTCTAGAGGTGACCCCGAGGGCACACTTCAATGGGTTCATCTTCATGTGGCGGGAACAGAGAAAGACGAACACTTTCTCAAGGTCCTTGAGATGGTCCTGACACTAGCAGGATTTGACCACCAAGTCATCCAGATAGTATTCCACTAATTTCCTGAGGATTGGCTAGAATATGCGATGCATAGCCCGCTGATAGGTGGAACCTCCATTCTTTAAGCCGAAGGGCATGACCTGGTAACAAAACATACCTTGTGGCGCCCTAAAAGCTATAGAATCCTCATCCTAGGGGCCCATCTAGATCTGATTATATCCAGAGTACCCGTCCATGAAGGAAATGGCTTGGAACCCACCCGTAGCATCGATTAATAATACTAACACTAGAAGGGAAATATCATCCTTCGGGCACTGACGGGTGAGATCTCGGAATTTGACGCTGACATTGATCTATCTGTTCTTCTTCCTGAATGGAAAATTTTTTCAATCCACTTCGGGTACTGGGCCTCCATAAGGAAGTGGGATCTGATGAGCTTTTCATTTTCGTCCTCGACCATGGAACCGTGAGAAGGGTGCATCATTCTGGGCAGCTGCTTGACCCCGAAATGGTTTACTGGAAGGCCGAGATGATGGACAGCTACCTAAGGATCTAGTCTTGGAATCTCGTTTTAACTCTAGGAAAACACTTCACGATGTTGTTTATGGAAGTCCACGTACCACTGCTTCTCTTCGAGGGACATGGTGGCTCTGATCAATGTGGGCCTCGGATCTTCCACTCTACCAAGGTTCACATGTACCAGTTCATCGACTGTAGTGGAGAGGCCCTCTTCAAAGGCTAGGGGAGGATCCTCCAAATCCTCTTCATTTCTTGTGAAGGATGGATCCAAAGCGGAAGGATCCTCCTCTGGGTCAGCAGATCCGAAGAGAGGCTAGTACCAGCCTGATCGGTAGTTTCCATTGCATCAGGAAATTTCTGTCCAGCTGAGACCATATAAATGAAGGTTGTCGACCCGATCCCATATGGTCTTCATCCCAAGGGGCCACACTTGATGATATCAAAGCAACAGTGGCACGTTGGCTTTATATGGTTGATTCCATCTTAGAAAAATAGTCATGTATGACATATTTTTGTTGTCGTGGGTTGAACATCTCGATACCTTATGTGGGTAGGAGGCTTCGGGATCACCTAATCCTGATTTGTGTAAGAATACGAGGTGATATTCTGTCATCACATAGACTGAGGAATATACTTCCCCCTCATACCAGAGGCAACAAAACATTTCCCCATATCGGGGGTCATGTCCTCTAATCGATGGATCGGGAAGACGTAGGCATCATCCAGACCTGGCCAGGGGTTGGTTGGAACCGTGACGGGCTCATCCTCACTGGCCAGAATTTTCTTTTACTTGCTCTTGTAATAGTCGGAATCCAGGTAGCAAGTTTCACAAGAGGTAAAATAAGATGCATCCCCTTAGAGTACACCTACTCATCCATTGGGGGAGTACTTGAGGCATTGGTGGTACGATGAGGGGACCGTCGCATGATGGTGGAGTCATGGTCTTCCCATCAATGCATTGTACGCAGTGCAATAAGATACAACCATAAACTCAATTCTAGATAAGAGTCCACTGATCGGGGTCTTCAAATCGATTTTACTGAATGGGGTATGCTCCATCCTGTCGTATCTGTGGATTCTTAAATCAGAGGGAGGCATGTCATCTTTGGATAAACCCTACTTCTGCAGTGTCCATGTCATGATAAGGTTAATCCTGGAGTCGGTGTTAATAGGACAGTGGTGAAAATCCACATCATTAAATTGGTCGGTGATGTATAGTGGGTGTATGTTCCCCTCTATTGGAGAGCCTTCATCTTCTCCAGAGAATGAAATGATGGCCTGACATTCAGCGTTATCGACTGCTTCAGCTTGAAAGGCTTATGCAGCTGTTACCTCAGTCTCAAATTAGAGGGGGCTTCTTAAAGCCTTAGTGAGGGCCTCATGCAAATATGATGATAGGATAATGGCCTTTAGGATTGAAATCCTCACTGGGATGCTGTAATGGTGATTGAGAACATCATACTTATGTGTCAGGCGCGATCTTCTGCTTGTAGGAGGTCGTTCTATGATAGGAGGTATGGCAGGCCCTGCCGGCTGGGGCTGGCGGCTGACTGGTCTTGGGAATATCCTTTTGAAAAATATTCAAAGCCCACAGAGGAGCAACTGGATGAGGTTCGGATGACTGAGACTGGCACATAGCAAGGTGAGGCTGGTCATGGTATGGTCGAAGTGGCTCTACCTAATCCAGCAACACCAACGGCGGTGGAGGTGGGCTTGAAGACACTGGATGAAGAGGATGCGCGTGTTGAGATATGAGTTGGGCCTAGTGTCTAGTCTCAATGTCATACACGTCTTAGATGGAGATGCCAACTGATTTTCTTCGACGGCCCATATGGTCCCTGCTCCGCCAACATTGGCATCGGCTAGGGACGTTGGGGAGGTTCGTCTGGCGCTTCCACTCATCAGGAGTCATATGAGGGATTACCAACACCACAGTATTAATCGATGTGTACCCTTGACTATCATTAGATGATTCATAAATTAATGGGTAGATTTTGGGATAAATCCCCATCTTCAGAGGAATGATGTCACCAAGAGTGCGAGACGATGATGGCATTTTCAGGGCACATTGCGCTCCATTGTGTCGTCGACAGTTGCTCTTCTGGGAAGGGGTCTGCTGAGATGACGATGCAGAAGTGGTGGCTGCAGCCACTGTAGGATTCGCTTGATTCAAGAGTGCATGGATGATACCATGGTCATGAGCAACCGTTTTATGATCCATCTAGTATTCATAATTCTGGGACTCACAGTTAGAAACCTATTGCCACTCACCCTCGATGTTGTTTCTACTCTCTGGCCTTATGAAGATACCTCTCACTTATGACAGAGTTGGGCCCAACCTAATTATGTTGTTATCATCCACGTCTTGAAGCCAGTATTTGAACACATAGAAATGCTTGAGGGTGTGTCCCAGGATCTGGTTACAGTGGAATTAGTTGGGGTGATCAGTGAGTTTCACCTCTTCTGGCCTTCTACATTCAAGAAAATGCACAATCCCTTGTTCCAAGTTACATCAGAAATAGTCGGGGACCTGATACTTGTTGAAAAAGTTTTTATGGTTTCTTTTGACTAGAAAGGGGGTTCTTGGAGCCTGGCCCTGACGAGGAGTTGTAGGGGCCTGTCGAGGAGGTGGAGCCCGGTTGTCATGCCTAGGTGGTGGTGGCACATTTCACGGGGGGCAGCTACAGATTCTGAGGAAGCCGCTGCTGGGCTGGAGGATGTTACTATGGTAGAGGGCCTCTATGAGGCTGGGGAAGTTGCTCCATCGGAAATAATTCCAGCTGCCTGGGGGCCTCTATTTGGGCCACTGCGGTAGGCTTGGCTCTGACATCCATTCTCACGGGGATTGCAGGAGGCAATAGACATGTCTGGATGTCCTGTTACAGGGATTATTATAGGTTCTGGGCCTTATAATAGAAGTATCAAAATCCCCCCGGGGTAGTTCTGGGTTATCAAATAGGGAACCAGTTCCATCATTACATTTCCTACACACATCATTAGTAATTTCTCTTGAGTTAGTGGCAGGTTGAGGGAATATGTAAGAACTTTCCCCCGGGCAATAAAGTCTTCGACATGATCACGAGTCCTTTGTTTTCACTTGAAGAGGTCTTCGATACTCGTTTTCCATACGATGGAGCATAACTGGTTGAGGAATTTCCTGTGAAGGTCCTCCCAGCTGGTTACAGATCCGACGGGAAGCTGGTTCTACTAGACAAATGCATTCCCCTCAAATGTCTGGACAAAACAGCGGATCATGGAAGCCTCCTGCTGCGCTGGAGTCCCAAACATAGGCCCACACCTTGAGTTGAAGTGGGCCAGGTGCTGCGGAGGGTCCCCTGTCCAATTAAATAGGGGGAAGTGGGATTCCCAAAACCCGGAGGTTCTGGCATATCATCAACCCATGCTGGATATGGCTTTCCATCAGGCGAGATTTCCACCTGTCATGTTTCCAACGCCTCTAGGCGGGAAATGAGTTCCACCATTGGATCATCTTGGTAGGGATCCCTGTCTTGACGGGGATCCATAACCATGAGTGTGTTGGTAGGTTCTTCAGCACGGTAAGCAGGCCTAGCCGCTCATGGAGCGGCTTATAGAACCACCCTCAGGGTGGTTGGGGGAGCCCGAGCTAGGTCCCTTAGATTGTCGATCCGTTCGCGAGGGTTTGGAAAGAAATATTATTCCCTATTTCCATAAGTTCCGTCCTCAACCCTATCTATGGGGGAAGGACGATCAAGGTCACCTAGAGGCAGCTCACCGAGGGGAAGTTGTCTCTGCCCCTGCAGCCCTAGCCCTGGATCACAATAGTCCGGTCATCTCTCTACAGCACATTCAGCCAAGAAGTCATCGACCAACTTGTTCTGCTCGAAAAGTTTCTAGCACAATGTGGCCTTCTCAAGGTCTTCCTCCATCTTTGGCACTAAGGCAGACGGGTCGGAGTTCTTGGCAGCTCCAACGTGCTCTTTATCCTTATCGGAATTCTGACTGAGTACTAATGAATCAGTGGGCACAGGGAGACCTAGTAGGTTTTCCTACAGGCGAGTAACTCTCCCTGATGGGTCCAATAGTGGTGGAACACCTTTAGGGGGTAAGTTCCCATCAATAAGATCCAACTCATCCTCCTCATCCACTATGTCGTCTATGTTGACCGTGACCCTTCCAAGGGGCATGTCCTCGATATCGCCTACCATGTTGTCCAACTGCTGGATGGGACTGAAGAGAATGGCAGAATACTGCCACCATCCATAGATTTTCACGTGGGGAGATGCCTCCTAGATAATTTTGGGGAGCACCTTTAATCTCTGAATTCATTTTTGTTGGATAAACATATGGTGGCATGGTGACTTGGGGCGCTGGGCTACAGGGAGCGTAACTAGATCGACTAGATGGATTTTATCATTAATGAATTCAAGATGAACTTGGAACTTCGGATAAACCACTCACTGATGATAGAGGCGAAAGTGTGTCGCCCTGATGGTTTGGAAGAAACATTCAACCTCCTCTGAGGTGAGGGATTATAGTGCGCGAAAATTCGGTGCTTCCATGGGCTAGAACATCTTGGGGAAGTGGTACCCTCATAGAATGTTCAATAAGTTCCTCAGCTCAGATTTAGGGTCTGTACCTTGATTTCCCCATTTGTCAACTGAGGGTGGCTGTGGAACTAGCAGCAGTACTGAGGCAGACCGCTAGGACGACAGGTTAGCCGATAGAGAGTAAGATGAGTGGACTGACTGGTCGTCGATTCTTGGGCAGTCCTCCGAAGAGTGTAGTGACCTGGCCTCCACGTCGCTATAAGACGGGCTGAAGGCCGTAGTTCCTGGATCATGAGCTAGGGTAACCAGCAATAGGCCGCGATGCTGCTCGCTCACCATTGGTCCCCAAAATACTTCTCCACGATATCTTGTTGTGGGAGAAAGCGCTTCTAGTGACGATGGTGGTGATTGCACGGTCAAGATCTATGAGGTTTCCAGATTTTCAACCACATATATATACCTATAGAGTTAGGCGGGAATCCAATGGACCTCGCATTCCAGGATTACTAGGCTGATGTGCCTCGTTTCTACCCCAACCCTTGACTCAAATAAGTGAGAGGAGGGTTCTCGTGCTGATTCATATTCCGCTTCAGAGTATGATAACTGGACTGGTCTGATCTTTTTCCATACCTTCCTAGAATTCTTCTAATGGTGGTGACAACCCGCCTTCCTGCCTCTGGGTGGCTCATCAGTACAGGGCTGATTTCTGACATGAGTTCCTTCGGCTGCACTGGTGTTAAGGCGGAGAGGGTTTCCACCTGATTAAGCTGAGGTAGGACAAGCACTGGAAAAAATTTCATAGGGTATATGGGGAGGACCTCCATGGATAGCACTGGAGTGGGAATGACCTCCGTTATAACTGGAGTAAGCATAGAGACGACCTCCATGCTAGTTTTTCCTGGTGACCTCAGTATGAGGTGGATCCTTGTACCAGTCTAGCTGATCAAGGGTAGGACCTCTGTGCTGGGTGTTAGTTAGGCGAGTTGGGCCTTCAACCCTCAATTTTCCGAGGCTATGAGGGCCTTCGCCAACTACTAAGGGGACTTGGGGAGTATCCCCATGTTGAAGAGAGACCAGATCTGCAATTTCCTTACACCGGCAGTTGAGGCAGGAGGAATTACTCCATACCCAATGTAATGGGCACAGGAGAGACTTCCATACCGAGTGTCACAGCAGTGGGGAATAACCTCATTAGGATTGATGGTGGAAAAGGGCGTACCTCCATGCCGAGCCTCGAAGTGGGGAAGGCCTACGCTCTCGGTGGTAGTGGTATGGGGAGGACCTCTATACTGGGTGGCATCGCTGCGGGTTAGTTCGCGGCGGCCGCTGCTTGTGCTAGCGACCAATATAGTCAACCTATCCTGCCTGTGGGGTGCTTGGGGCCTCAATCCATGTCAGGCATATAAGTTCCCCTTCTTAGTGTATTCTGGGAACTGATGACAAGTTTCAGCAGTGGATCAGGCCAAAGTAGCTACCGACGTTGACGCCCCTTGGCGGGCATCCTCATCTTGCCCATGATACTGGTGTCAGGTCGGAAAAACCCGAGCCAGTGGTACAGGTATGTGTCTTACCTCCTCCTCATCCAGGAAGACCAGGTAGTGGCACTAATGCGGCTGGGTGGGATCCTTCATTGGGAGCCCCTGGAATGGATCTCTGAATGGGCTGGGCCGGACGTCACCTACCTCATCAGCGTAAGGCAGGGAGTCTTCAAAGAATTCCGAAGAGAGGCTCCTGAAACAGTTATATGTTAGCATGGGGAGAAGTGACTCCCCGCATGGCCCTCGGGGGCGGCATTGGCGACAAGGCCCAGACGGATCCAGATCCAGGCGGGCCATATCCCGAGTCGGGGTTATTCCCTCCTCATAACTGCACAAGAGGTCATTGATTACACTCTACTAAATAACTTTAGATGGGGATATGGGGCATGGGCGCCCTAGGTCCATGGGTGTAGAGGCTATTTCGGATGAGGTGGAGCCGCACGGGACTTCCACGTTGGTACTTCCACTGCCCCTGCATCAGTGTGCAGGTGGTGATCGAATTCCGAGTGTAGCAACTTGATTCCTGAGGAGCAGGGAGATTAACTAATCGGTGCCGAAAGAAAAAGGAATCGATGATCAATGCCCCAGCCCTATCACATCTTTCATGACTGGTATGAGGGGTCCACACTAACAACATCACAGATCAGGACATCCAACAATCCACTACCCTGCGTTATGGTCAGTTTCACGCCAGGCCAGCTATTTTCTTGGCGGGACCCAGTTTTGGATAACTGGATCTAGTGACAAGTCAATCCATTGAGGCCTCGAGTGCTACTAATCTCCATAATTAGGAGAATAACTTTATGACAGGTTCAACATTTCTATTTCCAATGATTTCACCAGGGTGCGCGCATCCATCTCATTTGAGGATGAAATTCGTGGTGTTTTTGCCCCACATTCCATCTTTCTAGACGTGGGTGAAATCTATCACTTTTTCAGGGATCTTTTTTCCTTGATCAAAACAGGATGATGGGATGTTGGTTCTTCCTTCGGTGGATTCCTCCTCATCACTCGTCACCTAGTCCGGGTCTTCCTAATAGATTTAAGACATTTTTCGCGAAACTCTTCCTAGCGCCATATATTCATGGACACTAGTTAATTACATGGCTTTTGCCGGGACATTCCTAGGGGTTCGGTTAGGGAAGCAACCTTCAGTCAGGGGAGTAGTCACGTTGGGAATCACTGACGTGTCTGGATGTTGGGATACTAGCGTTTTTGTCTTTTGTCCCTTATTATAGGGCTTCTCTTGGGCGTGTAAGCCCAAGGCATCCTCCATTGAATGTAGGGTGTGATATTACATGGGTATGTATTTTAGGTTTTCCTTAACATCCTATGTTTAACACAGGGTATGCCGCAAGTTTAACATCTAGCGAAGATGGATCAGACTGATCAGAACACTGACTAGAGTGGATCAGATGTGTGTAACCCCATGATGGAACATCGATATTGGGGGCAACGTGTGTTTGGCTTCCCATATGATGTTAAATGGAATGGGGAATGCGGTGGCATAATCCCACCAGGATATGGCGGCCTGTGTTAGAATCAAGATGGATGATGGGAGGTTCAGTGAAGTGGATGGTGAATGGGATGGAACTGTCATGACGATGATGATGGTTTTGGGCTTGAGCCTCGAAGAGCATTATTATGTATCTCCATGGGAGGTAATCAAAGTCCACGTAGTTCATCTGACAATGGCTTACCAATTATTTTGGTTTTAAATGGCTTACCACTGGATGGGGTTGCAACTGATTACCGTTGGATAAGAGTATCAACGGCTTACAGCTAGATAGGGTCACAACGTCTTACCGCTGGATGGGGTCGAACCAACATGAAGATGGTCGGGACGACCCGTAGATGGTGGTATTGAACCTCAGGGAGGCTTCATACGTACCCTTCTTTTGCAAGTATCAAATACCACATTGTTCTGGGGGGTCAGTGAACCGACGTGAAGGAAGACCTAGGGTCCAATGGTTGTTGGGATTGAACCTAAGAGAGGCTTCCTACATACCTTCCCTTGGAAAGGATCAAAGACCTCATAGCTTCGGGTTGGGGGTGGGTCATACACTATAGGCTACCCAAGTTGTTGTTGAACCGACGTGAATGGGGCCAAAGCGACCAATGGATAGTGGGCTTGAACCTCATAGAGGCTTCTTACGTACCTTTCCTTAGTAAGGATCAAAGACCTCATAGTTCAGGATGGTTTTTGTGTGCAATGGCTTGCCACTGAGTAGGGAAACAACAGATTACCGCTGATCGGGGTCCATAGTTTAACATCATACAGGACGAGGGTGAACCGATGTGAAGGTTGTTGGAGCGACCGAGTGTTGGTCTTGAACCTTGTGGAGGCTTCCTATGTACCCTGCCATGGAAAGGATCAAAGTCCATGTAGTTCGTAAGGGGGAATTTGGGGCTTACGCTCTGAGGTAGCACAAAGTGTTGTTGAACCAATGTGAAGATGGTCGGAATGAATGGGGAGGTGGACTTGAAACTCGTGGAGGGTACCTACGTACATTACCTTTGCAATGATCAAAGACCTTTTTGTTCATGGTAGGGGCGATACACTCTAGGCTGACCAAGGTGGATGTCATGGTCAGTGCTTTCTCTAAGACCACATGATTCATGATCAGTGTGAGAAACAAGAGGCAGCAGAGACCTGACGATCACGTCACAAAAGGTGTGTTTGTGGGACGTGGGGTGGGGATTACACGTAGTTAGCAGCCCAAAGAGGAAACATGGGATTTTTTGTGGTCTGTAGCCCAGATAGGAAACAGGGTCTTATGCATGGTTAACAGCCTAGGACTAGAGATTGGGACTTACTTCAGGGAGAAGGACCGAATGGTGACGAAGCCCAGCAGGAGGTGGACTGTGCATCCAAGAATAGAGGAGGAGCAGGGGTGCTACCTATTTCAAGAAAGTCTTGGGGCTTACACCAGGGTGGTTTCCCTTTCCCCATGTATGATTCATGGGGGGAAGTCACAGTTTAACATCATGTGCTGAGGACAAAGGTGCTTGGTAGTTTAAAATCCTGCAGCTCAGAGGAGGGAGGGTTCCCTCCGCACCCCTTGTACTTACTTAATTGGTACCCTCTATACCTTAGTGGAGTGAATTTCCCGCCATTGTCGTGGTTGGGGGTGTCGATAGGTTATCCATTGGGGGTCCACATTAGCATGGCTATGTGAAGAAGCAATATCTGTTAGCGTGCCTAGGTACCACTAAGGAGCGACAATGGTGAATGGGGCTTATTCATGGATGCTTCCTGGGTTCTGCTAAGGAGTAGTAATAGTGGATTGGGGCTTATGCATGGAAGCAACCCTAGTGCCACTATGGAGTGGAAATGATAGATGGGGCTTACACATTGAGGTGCCCGTAATGTATTCAACATGTCTATCCATGAGGGAATCCCAACTGACTGGTGGGTTGAGGTATATAATTGGGGCCCAAACCTATGCGCAAGTGCAAAAGTGAGATAACACCAAGCGGTGTTGGAATCAGTCTGAACAGAGTGAGCGGAAAAGTGTGAATCACATGCCTGACATTCGGAATGCAATGAGGGTGGCATGGCGATGAAGGATAACTATAGACCTGGTTCTAAACACAACATCCATATAACGTTAGCCTAAAATGGGGACAAAAAATGAGGGTCAATAGTTCACCTTATTCTAAACACAGGACCTGACGCGAAGTGTTGTCCAAAGTCTTACGGGGCATTGGCTCAGAAAGGTAGGTGAGCCGAGGAGGAATGGGAACATGCCGTTAGGGGGTCCCTTTAGACATGGAAGAGGATGAGGATATGAATGAAGGACATGCAAAGCGTGAGGTGGAGTAATGGAATGTTTGAATGGATTCCAATGCTCTTGAAATTACACCACTGTAATCATGGCATTAAGAATCTTATGCTTGGAGCATAAGGAATATCTCGTATAGGGAAAGTGGTATCCTATGTTTGGAACAAAGGGTGAATATAGTTTATATTCATGTGGATAGTACTTTTGAAATCTTATGCTTGGAGCATAAGGCATCTCTTGTTTGGAGCAAGAGGAATTCTATGTTTGGAACATAGGGTGCACTACAGTTAATAGTCATATAGAGAGGACTGTTGTAATCTTATGCTCAATTCATAGGGCATCTCTTATATTGAGTAAGAGGCATCCAATGTTTTTCAAATAGGGATTACTACAGTTTAATGTCTTGTAGATATGACTATTAGGTATGAGGCGCAGAGCAATGGATGGTGTTGGGACTTGCGCAAGGGCGGCCCTTTATGGTTCAACCTGGCATTGGAGGAAGGTGAGGGGGGTTTGGATGAATTACTTGAGGAATGGTTCGACTCAAGGTTCTCAGAAAATTGATGATGAGAATCTCTACTCACAAAAGAGGAAACGAACCAAGAGGAATACGTTAAATCAAGGTGTTTCATGGTGTGTAGAGAAGTATCTCAAATCATGGTATTCTATAGGTGGAAGGTGGGTGCGCATGAGGGGGCATCCCCTACGGTATGGACCAGCGCGAACAAGCCTTGGCATTTTTGCACGTAATAGGATCGACACGTAGGATGGGCTGCATGCAAGAAGGAGGGATTGCATGAAATTGGGAAGGCCTATGTGCAAGAGGGCAGGTGTGCATGCAATATGGGACATGTGCGTGCAATAGAGGAGTTGGGCGCGCAATAGTGAAGGAAGTGTGCGCAATAAGATATATTTGCGTGCAATAAGAGATATTTGAATGCAATAGGTTAGTGTTACATGCAATTGGGAAATGTTGGATGTAATAGGGAAGGGTTTTTTGAAATAGAGGAGGGTTGCATCCAATAGGATAGTGTTGCGCGCAATAGGGAAGTGTTGCGTGCAATAGGTGAGGGTGGCCCGAAATAGAGAAGTCTTGTGTGCAAAAATTGGGCACAGTGGCACTGTTGCACAAAAAAAAATTGTTTGCACAAAAAAACTGGGTAGGTTGGCCCTTTTCTGTGAAAAAATGATGTTTTTCACATGAGATATGGGGTTTTATGCGTGGGCGCGGAAAATTCAGACTTACACTCCTTAGAGCAGCGGCCGACCTTCGGGGTCCATCATAGGAAGAAGGAGGTGCACTTGTATTTATAGGCCAAAACTAGGGAGACAATGTGTGTAAAATTACGTGCATGCAAATAATTTTCTCAGGGAAATAGTGCACGTAAAATTATGTGCACGCAAGGGGTTTTCCGCGCGAGGCGATGCACGTAAAATTCCACGTGCGCAAGGCCGTGCACATAAAATTATCAACGCGCAAGTGGTTTTCTGCATGATATTCCCTTTTTACGTGAAAATCCAATTTTATGAACAATATTCCCTTTTTGCACCCAATATTTTCTTTTTACGTATAAGATTCCCTTTTTACGTGCAAATCCATACTTTGCCCCAAAACCATCCTTGATGGCCATTTCCAGCCGCCTGACTTCGAACAGCCACAACTTCTAATCTATAACTTTGTTTGGGCTCCACGTCTAATCAAATCAAATCTTGTGGATCAAGATATGCTCCAAGATCATATATGGAAGCATTTGGTGAATTAGATGGACGTGTTTCTCAGTGCCAACAAATTCCCTCCTAATGTGAAGCTTTAATAATGGGAAAAACTACATAAACAAGGTATCCATCTCCTTTCTTATCTCACCTTTCATTCCAATTTTCAATTATCCCACCAAACATTATATGTAATATTAAAAATTTCTATAGTGCCCTGGTATAGTGCATCTATAGTACCCTGTAAATTTGTCCCTGTCCGGATTCGATCCTGGGTCTTTTAGATGCAAAGCAGGAGCTTTTTTGGTGTCTCATTTTCCCTAATGACTTTACAAGGATATTGTTGGTAATTATTTTGTTAATGGACATCTAAAATATTGTTTACATAACTATATATTTGTTGTAAATCTAATGAATATGCAATTTCATAGATACATTCCAGAATCTCAAATATTACCACTTATTTAGGTTATAGTTTTTCTTTTCATTCTTGAATGTTAATTTTTAAATCAAAGTGACACTTTATTAAATAAATGGAACCTCTAAAAAATATATTGGGTAAAATTTATGATATTTTTATGATTTATATCATCTTTAGGTCATATCCATCCATTTCCTAATCATTTGAAAAAAATTATCCTTTTAGACAATATTATGTCCAATTAGTGGTGTTTCTCCCATTTCTTCCCAACAATGTGGAGGGCAACGAGAAAGAAATACCATGACATAAACAAATCCATGTGTATCATGTACTTATAAGTGTTATTATTTGATAAATCCATTAATGTCATGTGATCTACCCATGAACCACTAAGGACTATAAAAATATCTCATAACATATGTTCTAAAATATGAATTGTACATTCTCTCAATCTATCATTATAAGGATGGAATTTTATGCTCCTGAAAAACTCAGTTTCAAGAGCCTATTATAATGGCTGCCATAATCAAAATGTAAATTTACGATATCTATTAGGGAAAATAGATGTTAGTACTCTATAAAACTTAACTACTTTCTGATTATACATATTTTGCTGATCCCCTATCATTTTAGACTCTCAAATTAGAAAAAAGTGTTCTAAATTTGGGATTTTATCTATAACTAGACAAATGAAAACATGTTTTGAAATCATCCATGTTGAAACTATGAATAAGTACATGACTATCTTATTTCATTTCTAAATATGTATAAACATAGATTGTAATATACCATCTTTAAATTTATTCATAGTCATTACCTATTAAAAAATGAGATATTTCAAGATAGGATCACCAATCCTACTTTTCACACCTAGTCACCAAATATAATATTTCATTTAATTATACATATTTTCTAGGTGTTTGGGTGTATAGCCTATTTTGAATAGTGATACACAAAAAGAAACTATTCTTGGAAAGACTTGGATTACACAGTTCTGATCCAAAAACAAAACACCATTTTTGGATCCTCTATCCAATATTTCAAGGTATCATCTCCATTTAGGTTGGACCTAACGGTTATGTAGTTAGGATTTTATCTTTGAGCATATTTTACTACCTCCATTAAGTCATGTAAAATAGTGACTGGGAAGAAAATTATATTATCATTCTATTCAATGTAGACCATATGTGTGTCAAAAATAACATCCATCAACTACCATATATCATGAAATTCTATTACCATTTTATTATAAGACTAATGAATTAAATCATAAGCCACTTAATTATTTTTCTTATGTGTATACACCATATTGAAGCTATACATTTTAAGTTATTCCTTCAAACATCATTGCCTTAAGTTCAGGTCTCTCTAAGATAATATATATTTCAATATTTTATGATTAGTGAAGATAGTGGAATTTTATCTAAAGATGTTGTGGCTATATGTTTTTAAGTCATGGAGCACTAAGGATAATTCAAAGTCATGAATCAGATAATTATTTCCATGTGTTTGAAACTGTATAAAAATATAGGCCACAACTCGATCTCCCATTATACTAACACAACTGAGTTTTGGTCTAGAAATATGATAATATACCTCATGGTCATGAACTAGTTCTAGAAAGATATATATATGAACTAATTTGAGATGATCATTAAGCTCTTAATAAGAATTTTGTCAATATTCATTCCAACGAAAAGGAATTTCTTTTCTCTTTAATGAAATAATGGTAGAATCCATCCTAAGATAAATCTCAATTGAAGTGATGATAATATATAGTCAATCCCATAAAACCATTTATCTTGAAGATATTCTTGGGTGGATTAAGATAAATGACTACTTTGATTTTCATAGGGTCTACTGAAATTCCATGTTCAAAACTAAAATAGTTGAAGAAATATACTTCTTGTATCTAGATTTTTAACTTATAATATTTAGCATAAATTTTGTGATCGTACAATGTTCTCAATAAAATATCCAAGTTATCCTCATGGTCATTCGTTCATTGAGAGTAAACCAAAAAATCATCAAAAAATTCAATGAAAAATAAATTGAGATAAATGTGGAAGATATGATTCATAAAGGACTTGGAAACTACATGTTAATTCATCAAACCAAATGGTATGACAATGTTTTCATAATAACCATATCATATATGAAATATTGTTTTAAAAATATCTCCTTTCCTAACGCTGAGTTAATGATATCCTAATCATAGATCAATCTTAGAGAACCACTTTGATCTCTTAAATTGATCAAATAAGTCATTTATTTGAGTAATATGATGTCGATTCTTCATTATTACTTCATTTATTTTATGATATTAAACACATAATCAAAGTGAAATTTATTATTTCATTACAAATAAGATCAGAGTAGCTGAATGTGATGTACATGTTCAAATGAATCCCTTGATATTCAATTATTCTATTTAGACCATCAATTCACAAAACACGTTTAGATCTATTCTAAATGTTATAAGTGATATAATCATTGATATCAGTTGTTGATCAATAAAAAATTAAGTTTCTTGTTCTGGTATATCCTAATGTAGTTGTTTTGGAATATATCTAGATATCATTACACTATTGTATGAAGTGTCATTTTTTAGTTTCATCTTTAGTTCCCAAATTCATTTCTACCAACTAACAACAAAGGGTTCAATCTATATCCTCTTGGGATCCTTATATTACATCATTCATATACCAATCCCCTTTGAATAAATCAATTTCTCCATCCAAGAATGTGAAATTTTCTTATAAAGGGTGGAAATAGATATAAACATTTAAGTACACCAACCATAGAATTCCAAATATTAAATATAAAATATCCATATCTAAGATAATAATCTCAACGAGGAATTATACTAAATTAATGGAAATGGTAAAATATGGGCCCTTGAATCCTTAACATTACTAATAACTAAGAGGATACTTAATTCTCTACACATGAGTCACCACCACCACATTCAATCCCAATTGTTTAACCACGCAAGAGAAAATAAATGAACATGACGCACCAATATATAATGGTAAATTAATAAGGGTCTTGTTTAGATGAATGTTACCGGACACTCTCGAAGGACCTAGTTTCTTAGTTAAAATATCCTTCTTAACTCTATAAAACTATCAATCAGCTTAAAAATAATACTCCCTACACCCTTATTATGGTTTTAGCTAGACAATTGATTTGTTCTTGGAGTTATCTTGATTAGATGATTATGAGAGTGATTGATGAGATCATCTCAATTGAGAAAATAATATATAATACCAGTTTGATCAATCTCCTCTTAATGAATACATAAATATTAAGCATTATTTCTTGAGATGCATTATTTTTCAGAAATTATTAAAATATCATGGAAGTGCAGTAAACACCTTCTTTTATATTGAATATATTCACACTAAAATTCACCTAGTACATTGTTGAAACTTTTTGGATTAGATAATGATGAATTAAACTAATTTTTTGTGCCTTTATACCTTTGGAAAATCTCTTAATTTTTTACTTATTCACTACATTAGAGTTCCCACTAACACTTGGATGGATAAAGAGGTCCCCTCCAATAAGATTCTATTTAATATATATATATAGCACTAGTTCCTCATTCACAATTTCAATATAATCTAAAATACATAACATAAATTTCTTTAAGAGAATATATGGTCATATAACTACCTTTAATATTTGTGGATTCAACTATTCGATAATAGATATCTTCAGTGTAAAGTGAACCACGTGGATGAATTAAGATGAAAATTTATTCTCTGATATTATTCCTTATTTTATATGGACAAAGTATGTTATCTTCCCCAACTTGAATGTGTGAAGATAAAAACTTTATTTCACAAATCCTAAAACCCCTCCCATGTGATACGTAGATTAATTTTAACTTAAAATATTATTTCCCACCATTGTATCATTGTGTCTTTAATCAGGTTCATCATAATCTTGGCATTCATCTTATTTAGATTTCAAGAATGTCAAATGTATTTTTCATCATACCAAACTATAATTTTTTCTTTCTCAGATCCTGAATAACCATAATTTTCAATGGATTTGATTTATGGAGTTATTATAAGTAATTCTCATGATTATTGTCCTCATCTATAGGTCTTTTGTCGGTGGACTGAAATACTTGCATAATACTCCAGACTAGTCGTTGGTTTTCTTATGGTTATGGTAGAAAAATATTATCTACTACACCATCTTGATATTTTCTCGTTCTAATCATTTGTGTAACATACATTATATAACCATACAATAAATATCCAATTGATTCATTTACTTATTATTTTTTCAGGTTTATATCATATATAATATCAAAACATTAAAAATCCTAATTACTAAAACCTATGATCAAATATTCATGTGATAGTGAAGACATTGTGATAAGTATATTAAAGAATGACACCTAATGGTCCTTTCCTAAACCCATTATGGTGAGATGGATAAGTTCCTTTAAGTGTTTTAGAACTCTTTTTGCACCCCTAACCTTTATAGTAACTGTATGTTTAGCATAAGAATGATAGCTATGTATTCTTATGATATACATTTCATGTCTTGATGCATCCTAAATCCTTTATAACAGACCTACTGATGGACCGACCAAACTAATACAATTTATAACAACAAGACCCGTACCATTAGATCAGAAATGTACTAGGTTCTACTAACCATAGATGAAATTCCCCAAACAATAAGTGTTGGAAATAAATGTTTAGGGTTTGAAGAAAAGAAGGGGGAATTTTACACCTTTTAAACAAACACTCATACACACTCATACAAAAATTATATAAAAAACAAAATAAATACATAAATGATGCCTTAATTAAGAAACACTTATAATAAAATAAGATAATTAATTACCATAATAGCATAAACAATAAACCAGAGAAACCAAGACTCCCAAATAACGCAAAACATAGACACCAAGGTGGCACCACTATGGACTTCTAGAATAAAACTCCAATATCAAAAATAGCGAGATCAAGGATCAGTAGCTCTGAAATAGAATACCATTCCCTATCCTATATCATGAAAAATAACATTTTCATCTATAAAAAATTTCATAAATAGGGGTGAGTATAATAATCCAATATAAAATACCCAAGAGTATTTTTTCACAAGTAACTAAAACAATAGGGTGGTTGGATCAAGGTATTTATAAAACAATTGTGAATAAATAAATAAATTAAAATATTTTCTTATTTAGTATTAAAAATATACATGTTAAAATTCAAGAGTAATTTACCAGAAATACAGTTCTCAGAGTCTACAAATGCAGTTTTTTTTAAATGAATCATAAAATCCCTTCCATGTTCTTATACACACACTCATGGATTCTTAACAAAACTTCCCTTAATAAATGGTGGAGATCCATCATCCACCAAATTCATAACATATCAATAACCATGGGTACAATCTATTATTGTGACAGTTTCCCTCTTTAAAAGGTCCAATGCACCTGAACGCACCCCAACCATACCATTCGAATTTCACACATCAAAACCATTATTTGTTTTATGATAAAAATTTAATCAATTTATCATTTGCATTATGGGTTTCACCCACAAAACATGTTTTTAAAACAACAAGATATTTATTAATATATAATATTTTATGCATGATTATTTCATTTCTGGGATGGAAGAAATTATCTTTGAAAACAAGGACCCTTCACATTCAGATGAAAGAATATAGATAGAAAACCCAGATTACCGTAAAAATTTCTAACATGAAGAATCCTTAAATGATATCATTGATCTGGACTACATATTCACATTATATAATTAATTTTAATAAGTCTCAATAATGAATCTTTTATCCCATATATCCAAAAAAAACTAGTATCAGGTTATGATCAAGATGAAACAAGAAGATCTAGATAAAAAAGGGAATAAAAAAGCCCTTACATATTTATCTAAGATCTAATACATTAATAATATTATGTAATGTAATCTAGAATTTTAATTTCATCATAAATAACCTAGTGGAAGTCTAAGGTTTGAGAATATAAGTCAGTGAAAAACAATATATTTTTTATGATGAATTTCACATTTTAAAAATAATTTTCTATATTAATTAATAATGTCTCATGGTGAAGCTTCACAATTAGGAAAATCATGGTCCAAGAATTTAAAAAACCACTATCCAACAAAAAATAAGATACATGTTTAGGGTGAATAGTCATGAAAATTGTGTACTAATTATGCACCAACATAGTAACACCAAAATGTACCTCATATAGTATCCTAGAGAACATACACTATTTCCCTTACCCATGATAAAATTTTCCCCATTACCAAAATTATAAATATATATATATAACTATATTGTAACATCATTATACTTATAATAATAATTATATAACTTAAAGGATATAATATAATATATAATTTCCATAAAAAATGGTTTCCTAGGTACCATAAACATGAAGATACGAAATGAAAGATGAATTTTCAACCTGGGATTAAATAATAATGGATGAAAGAATATATAACCAACCACATTTGAAATATATAGAAATAATCACCATGATAATTTCTATTAAAGAATTATTAAATGATTCATGTGCTGATTAAAAGAGTATAAAACTAATGAATGTCAAAGATACTTTGTGAAGTTGGAAAATATAATGGACGAAAGGAAGGCATCATCAAATATGTCACAGTTGGTATAATGTGTAAACTAAAGGGAAAAGTGAACTATAAAATTTATTTCACCAAAATAAGGATATTTGATGCTAATAAAAATTAGAAATGAATTATGTTGATGAAGTCAGGGATATCTTATTCCACCACCACCACTAAGGGGGAGCTGTAAAAGTAATTAGTATAAAGTACACATACCATTTTTTTCAAGAATGGTGAATGCTTTATTTTATTCAGTTATATTCATTCCATTAAATCATGTATATTTTCTAGGGATCTCTCTTTTTCTCACTTATTCTGTTCATGGATTCCTCCCCCTCTCCTCCCTCTGTTCCATGGTTCTTTGGCTCAATTCCAGGTCGTCTCCTCCGCACTCTGACCTTGATCTCCACTGATGCTTTCCATGTCAAATCAGGAATGATGGAGTCACTGAGGTTTTGGGTCTAGAGGATATGAGGTTGTGGATTTCTAAGAGATGCTTCTCTCTTTTTTAGGGCTTTATCCCCTGTTTATTCTTTCTCTTCATTCTCTCTAGGGTTTCATCCCCACAGCTACTTTTAGTTTGGTCCCCTTTTAGGGTTTGAAACGATGGTGATTGCTCAGTGGCTTGTTGTGGGAGTCCCTCAACTCACCCCTCTCTGGCCTCCAAGACCACTACCCCCTTCCAGGTCGGTCAGGTATGATGATCTGTAGGAGGTTTTGGGTGTGTGGTGCATTGTGGTGGCTGGTTCCCAGTGGTTCTGGCGTGGAGCTTCTGGTTTGTGTGGTGATGTGGCGATGAAAAATGGTTGATTTGGTGGTGCGGAAAGGTTTAATGGGTGAAGATCTGTTCAAGAGGGACAAAAATGGTGGGTTCTATAGGGGGCATGGTTTGAGGTGTCTTGCAACATGTGTTATTCGTTTCCCAATATGTTTTGATGGCGATTGGACATAGGTGCTTCAGGAGGTATGATGATGTTTGATTGATTTTTGATTTTTGAAAATTGTCTTTTGGCGGTGGATGAAGCTATCGTGGAGACAATGAATATGATGGGAAGATTGGAATACTGATGTTTTTCGGAAGACTCGGGTGGCCTTCGGCCTTTTTAATATAGTTAGGGTGTTTAATGTCTTCTTTTTTTGAACATTGGAATTTTTCTATTTTTAATTTTGAATTGTGTGGTTACCACTGACCATAAAGTGGATTTTAAAAAATTAAAAAAAAAATAGATTTGGATGGAGTCTTTATGGTCAGATTCTTTTAGGAAATATTATAATACTTGGTTTGGTAAAATTTGAAACTATATTAGGTATATATTAGATCTCATTATATATATTTCACAACAACTATTAGGAGAATGAAATATTATTCCATAAGTTGAATCATTCTATTATCTTACACAAATATAAGAAATATTATGAATCCTCTTTAGAAAATCCATCAACAGTGTGGGTATTGATACCCAGTGATAAATAATATCTTCATAAAATGGTTTTATCAATGGAAACCATCAACATTGAGGATATTCCCATTTTCAGGGAGTATACTGGTGTATTTCCTGAGGAATTTTATATCCATCCCCTAGATCATGTGGTGGATTTCTCTAAGGAACTCATACTCAGAGACACTATTTTATTTACAAGTTCTTATAGAATGGATGCACTTGATTTAAAAGACTTATAGAACCAAATACTAGATCATTTGGAAAAATAGTTTATATTTTTTAATGGATCACTATCATGTGAAATAGTTTTATTTATCAATTATAACTATTAGTCAATGTGGTTTTCTATCAATTACTAGGAGATCAATAGGAACATCATAAAAAAGTATCCACTACATAATATTGATGAATTTTATTAATCAAATTCGGGGATCTAAATTCTTCTCAATGGTTGATATTAATTTTCTATATCATAAATTGAATGTAAATAAAAAATATATTCATAATACAGCTTATTATATAATATGTGGAGAATAGGAGTTCATAGTGATTCCATTTTCACTTACAAATTCCCCTATAATCATTATGTATGTGATGAATAAAGAATTTAGAAATCACTTTAAAAATTTTATGGTAGTATTTATTATAGGTATTTTAATATACTCCAAGTAAAAGTAATTCTATGATGAGAATATAATGATAATTTTGAATACTTTTTGGAAGGGTAAGTTATATGCTAAGCTCAAAAATTTTTACTGTTGGATATATGAAGACATATTCTTGGAAAATGTGATCCCAAAAGTGAAGGAATATTTTTGGATCCCTCAAATAAAAAGGAAATCAATGTATTAATTATATAAATAATAAATATATAAATACATATTATCATTAGACAAGCTGGGTACCACTAATAAATTATGAGAAAAGTTTCACTATTGTCTATCCTACTAACTAAGTTAAAAAAAGTAAAATATGAATTGTTGAAAGAATGCATGTAATGGATTAAGGAGATCAAGAAGATAAAAATCACTACACCTATACTCACACTCCCCTCAAGTGTAGCAGTTATTTTTTGGAATAGAATAAATCTTTGAAGAAAGTATTTGGTTTTATACTCATGAAAAATAATAAAGTGACAGATTATGCCTTAGTAAAATTGAATAACCAAGAATGGAAGTACTAGTCTCGTGCTTTTGAATTTTCAGTTGTGATAATTCTAATTAAGATTTGTAAACACTAACTATATTGAGATAAGTTTAACATATATACTAATTATTAGATTTTAATGTATATATTCATAAATATATATTTCGCTAAGAATTAATAAATATGGTTTGTGTTAATCGGTTACTATGAATTCTCAATTCACTACCATCTCGAAAAGGAAAATAAGGTAGATGAATATTTTATCAGAAATCAATGCGATACTTTATCCAGGATTCATGTTGATAAATAAACTATATTCATGGGTATTTAGTGGTGTGATCTATAAATCATAAAGGAATGATGATATCATACCTTGAAAAAATGATACCCAACCAATTATTCAAGAAAAAAATACAGGTGTTAAGGGGTGACTTAATGCATAAAATGAATGTGAGAGAAATAAAGGTGAGTTGTTAAGGTATTTTCCATGAATTCCTAATAAATAAATTTTAATTTTCCAAAAAATACCACATATTGCAAGACTGAGCATAGATCTCTTAAGTATTCCACTCACACAAAATGTTCTACTATTTTCACTATTTATAACTATATAAAATAATCTACTTAAAAAGAGTTTTAATTTAGTCGGGGATTTAAAAATTCATATGATATATATATATATCAATGGAGAACATAAAAAAGAAAATAAATCACAAATATGTTATCAAGAAGGGAAGCTATTTTTTGGAGCTTATAGTGATCTTATAATTATTATTTAAATATTATTTTCAATATCCTATTCCATGTAGAGATCAAAACCTATCACTCTACATTATCTCATTCAAATTATTATTTCCCTAAACAAATACATATTCATGGATGATTAATTTCCATAAAATGATGGCTGAGAGACTTCTTCACCACACATCCTCAATATAATAATGCTCTAACATATGAATCACAATAATAATACAAGATTGTAAAAATGATTAAAAAAATTAACAAAAATTTAGTTGTATATAAAATAGTTTAACCACACACCATACTCAATTTAAACACCACTCAAATAATATAATAAATAAATAGAAAACATTTAATTCCAATATACTACAAACATCACTATTACCTCACTTGAATAAGCGGAAAGGTTAGTTCCCCATAAATCATGGAGATAAGAAGGTAATAGTGATTGAAATAAATAAAAAACTAATAGAATCGAGTAATAAGAAAAATAATATATATTTAAAAATATAATAACATTAATGAATAAAATAATAACTACTTGGATTTGGACAAATGGATAAACCATTGAATGAAAGTGGAGGTATATTATAATAAGATAAATAAGTGTTTTATTTTCCCTAGAATTATTCCCTCTAAATGTTCATGTTAGTTTGTCTCATTAAATTTATTAATCATGAAATTTGATCCCCTCAAAAGTTATTTTTATTAATCTTAAAAATTCATTCAAAAAATATCATCTCTATTAGTCACATGTAGAAAAATTTAGGGTCATACTACTAAAGACAAATTTTCTCTGTTAGAAGACTCTTGGAATTACAATTATATGGTTTCCTGTGAATATATATCCTTGAAAATAGTTCAATATCAAAAATCGATATGTGATTGAATTGTTCCATAGAATTTTCTCTATGATAATTTATTTTTTATATATTTTAAACCTTATGTTTGTGAGGTATGGGTTTAACCATAAATGTCATGAAAACTATAGACATATTTATTAGCCGACCTTATATGCTAAATATGGGCCTCCTATGTCTGGATAGAGAAATTGGTTCAGTTGAATGAAATTTAACCTAAAAACCATGTCATAAAATAGAAAATAATTATTTAATTTAAATCAATGTAGTGGATTTTATGAAATAAATAAGAAACACCTATTTTTTCCTAAAAATAAAAATAATAGAGAGGTTAGCCTTTTTAAATTTATTTTTATATAATGATTAAAATCATGGGATGAATCAAAAATAATAAAACAATGATATTCTATACACCAAAAACATTGTAAAACAAAATTTTAACGGTAAAAATATAGGAGAATTTGATGTTAGATAAAAATGGAAGCTTTATTTATTCAAAATCAACAAAGATGAAGTTATTCATTTTGGGAAGAGTATTTGTGTGTCATCATAACCTGAAATAATAAAATTCCTATTTTATGATTCACATATCTTATATTTTTCTATCTACCATGGAAGTAAAAATTATATCAATATATTCGAGAGAACTTGAGGGAAGTAACAAAAAGAATGAGATTTTTTAGTATACCTTAAGGTTCATGGTATGTCATCAAGTCAATGAAGAGTGTCATAAGTCCAAATGGATTATGTAACCAATACCCATAATGTCATGGACATGGAATAAAATCACTATGGAATTATTTGTTGGTATTTTTTTCATATAATGGAAAAAATCCACATAGATTTTGTTGGATTGAATCACCAAGACATCTCAGCATATCACTATTTAGTAACATTTCTCGCTTAATTAACATGAAAATATATATGTAAAGTGTGTGGGGAGGTTAAAAGGGGAATCAATTTTGATTGTATCCAGTTGGGATCCAAATTTAACCCCTATGTTCTAGATCATTATTCAAATTGACTTAAATTATTAATTTAAATTCATTATAACCTATCATCCTCAAACTAATGGTCAGTCTGAAAGGACCATTCAGACACGCAATGATATAATAATATCTTCATTTATGGAAATCAATGAAGGTTGGGATCAAAATCTTCCATTGTAAATGTTATGATGAAAAAAGGATTCCACTTATTTATTCAAATGGACTTATATGAACCGTTATATGGAAATATATGTAGAACTACAATATTTTGGGATGAATTTGGTGACAACAATATATATAGACCTAAACATATACCAAAGGTGACATAAGAGGTTTAAGACATTAAAAACAAATTAAAGATGCTCAGATCTTTAAAAAATATATTTATACAATCATCTAATGTACTTGGACTTCCTTTAGATTTAAATTATTCCTTAAAACATCACATTAGAATATATTCATGAGGTTTGGATAGAATTGAAGGTCAGCCATATGTACATTGGACCCTTTGATATCCCTAATTACATTAGAGTTGTGTATTATAGACTAGAAATTCCAAAAACCATGGAACAATGTCATGATGTATTCCTAATATCTATCCTAAGGAAGTGAATACATGATCCCCCATGTTTTCAAAATAAGAAATTAGTACAACCAGAGCATTACAAATACTATGAAGATCAATTGGTGAATATATTAGATTGTAAATACAATTATCCATGGAAAAAATATAACTCACCTTGTTAAATTAATTTGATCGAACTATATCAATGAAGAGAAAAAATGGGAACCTAAGGATATAATGAAATAAAGGTACCCTCATCTACTCTCAACAAAGAATATGAGTTCAAATATCGAGGTTGAAATTTCTAAAAAGTGGTGGAATGTAATGATCCAAACATTTATATATAAACTTTTCCTTATTAATAAATAATATGTAAAATTTAGGAACATATTTTATTATATAAAACATTAAATAAAAATTAACTACTAATATATAATTTTAGTAACTAATAAAATTATATTTAGAGAATAAATATACCTAATAAAACCTAAATAAGTACAATGGGATAATAAACACATAAAAATGAAAAGAATGAGAACATTTATATAATATCAATCTCCTGTAATTATCAAAAAACACATGATATTTTTTAATATATTTTTATTCAAATAAATTTTATTTCATTTATGGATTATCTTATACAAAACAATGATTTTAAATGAATCAGGATATACGACTAAAATATTATTATTTTAATGTGATAGTTATGACATATTAGTTGGATTTGTGGGTATGAATAGGAATAAAAAACTATAAAAAACATATGGTTTATATATTTATTAATTTAATTCATTTTTTATAAATTAATAATAAAAGAAAATAAGAAAAAATTAAATGTATAAGAAATATTTTTTTGAAAATAAATATGAATGCAATGTGTTTTTTCCTAATAATTTAAATTAATCACTATTGGTGAATTATTTTCATGAAATTTATATATTATATATTTTATGAAATATTTTAAACTTCATTTACTATTACTTATTAAAGGGATTTGAATTTTTCCAGTTTTATGCTTAAAAGTAAATTTTTCTAAAAAATGGTTTTTATCGCACTTTGCACACTTATTTTAAAATGAATTTATAATATTTTTAAAACATTAATAGTGAAAATGGATTCAAAATTTAGAATTATGAGTTTCAAATTTGGTAAATATTTTCCTTTTATTTTTAGGAATTATGAATAGTAACCATTGTAAATAATTATCACCACGGTAAGGGTAAATTGAGTAATTATGGTTCAAACTAATATGATAATGGATAAAAATGACTGTAATAATTTTCTTTATCTTCTTCTATTAGTTTATTTCACCCATTTCAATCCATTTTTTGATATTATGGAAGCTTGATTATATATTTCTTTGATTTTGACCATTATATTATTTTATGTAATGAATAGTCAAAATTTCTATTCTATTTGTTTTATTATCTCTTAAAACATTTTCATATATATTAACAGAGGATATGCCTGATTATAAATGTTGATTTTAGAAATAAATTATTTTAAACATGTTCATTTATTTCAAATTTTCATTAATTAAATAATTACCATAAATTATTAGGCCATACCAACATAGTATTTATTCTATTAATAGAAAATTAAAATAAATGATATTAAAAATATTAAAAGTAATATAATTTGAGTGATTTATTATGTTACAAAAAAAATTAGATAAATATAACATATTAGTGATGTTTAAAATGATTATATTAAAATTGTTTATTTGTCATGGAGTTTTTAAAATAAAATTAAACGAATATTTTCAAAATGAAATTAATGTTATTTTATGAAAATAATATTTTTTTAATTTATGAAAAAAAATAACATTAATGAGGAAAATGTTAATAATATATAGTCTAAAAAATCACCCATTTTATATTTATGATCCAATTATCACTATAAAACAAAAATTCTTACCCTTTAGGAGTATAAAATATGTTACCATGGTTATGGTTAAAATTGGTTAACTAAAGGGTAAAACCAAAAGATAGGGTTTAATACACCACATTAACCTATTTATATTTTTTTTGTTAAAGTATTTAAAATAAATTGTGCCATATATTATAATCTCTCTCTATTTTGAATCATTTTTTCGTTATAAAATGACATTTTATTTTGTTAATTTTTTAAAAATTACAAGGTTTCCCTTCCCCTAAAATAAAAAAGGACACCCCCACTTTCAATTATTTATAAAAGATTTACAATTATATATACACAAAAACCAAGAAATTTATCTTCTAAACATCCTTATACACATTATAGATGAACTTGTATCCCCAAAAGGCCAACCTTATAGTCATTAAGAGGAGAGCCAAATGATATCTTTCAAAGAAGAGGGAATCACCTTAACCAATCACTTTATTTTTACATATTATTTTTAATTTTTTAAATATATGGTATTTATAATAAAATAATAACTTAATTATAATAAATAAACATAAATATTATTATTATTATGAAACAACCATAATTTAAACTATTTTCTATCAAATTGTAAGTGTCTCTCGTACGTAAAGTCTACCATCTCCACATAGTGATATAATTCATTTTCAATCACCATAACTCATGGATGGTAATAATTATAGTAATAATATTTATATACTTTTTTATGAAAGAATTATAATTTTGTAATTATAATATCAAATCTACCTTCTTACCTTCTAATCTATTGGAAAACAATAATATTTATTGGGCATGTGTATGGGATACCACCTCCATGAAGCGATTTTATTTTTTCATTATTTTGGTTTTATATAGATGGTAATAAGTATTTATTGTATGAATATATATTATTTATATGATATAATAATGATTATGTAAAGGTATACTATTATTTACCTTTATTTCTTTTCCTCTATTGAAAAGTTAAAATATTGTTCATGCATATGTATGACCTAACATCTCCATGAACTGTGTAATTCAATTTTCTATATCTAAATTTTATGGATGACTATATATATATCATTATTATAATTATGGGTATAATTTTTCCATGATCAATTTAAAATTACCAAAACTACCGAACCAAAACATACATGAAAACAATGAAGCAGTTATCACATAGAATAGTTATTATAATAAATAATAATTAATAAATGGTTGATAAAAGATTATAAATAAATAGTATGTGGTATTATATATATTAATATGGTTATATAATACATGTACAATAAAACTATATGTATTTAATATGAGTTTCAAACATGTGCAATGAACTGTGAGACATGAGGTAAGGGATTTATGTGTTAATCCTACTTTAATCAGGATTGATAATGCTTGAATTAATTATTAGGAAATTATATGATACTTTTCGTATAAAACCCTTTAATTTTATCATAATCTAGTTATTTTTTAATAATACTTGTTTTCATTTTATTTTCTTCACTTTATATGATCAATAGATTGAAAAAATGTTTTTAAATGAGCCATCTTTAATTTTATATTCAGATGAAAATACTTTTCCTTACATATACATGTTTTCTAAATAATGTAATGAATGTTATAAATATTATAATATGATTGTTTGATATAATTATTACCCATGATATACTTATTAAAAATATTTTTAAATAAATCTTATTTTCCTCTTCTAAAGGGGTTTTTTTTACTTTTTAAAAAGTAAAAAATTAATTTTTTTAAAATCAATTATAAGATATAAATATAATTTTCTACCATCATGATCACCCAATTCTTTGATTCTTCCTTTATAAATTTTCTGGATTATTTTGAAAGAAAATGTTTTCCTTAATAATTGGGAAAATCTAATATTTTCACCCAAATTTTTTTTATTTCACCATCAAATTAATGAAGAGAAACAAAAGGATCCTAGTCAAGGAGGTTTAATATAGTGAAGTCCCAATGAATATTCCCTAACTATATTAACCGCCATGGGATGAAGGGACACAAGACTAAAAAATAAAAAATGTGATCGGTTTGAGTAGCATTTGATTCTTGGACATCTGTGATAGCATTACCTTCACTCCACTTGTGTAAGATATTTGTTTGTTCACTCTTCAGTTCCTTGATACATAGAATAAAGTAATCAATTTAACAAGGAATGGTTAAATTTCCTTGAATATAATAGTATTAAATGGGTGATTCTGTTTCAATTAATTCAAGAGGAAGTATCCTTTGATTGCATACCCATAAACTGGTAATCATGGCATATTCTTCATCTTTAAGTGATTTTCCTCTTCTATAAGTTCCATAGATAGAAAAACATTGAGCCCCGCTTTTCTCATATCACTCCTCCACCTCAGATGAAACCCATGGTACAAGAACTATCAATTTTGGGAATGAATACATGGTAATGGTTTTTCCACCAAAATCACTTCCTATACCCTGAACGTGGAGTAATTGTTGAGGGAGGATTAGAGACCCGTAGAGGACTTAGAGAAGGTGTGTCTCCTAGACCTTTCATAATCTTGTCATATCAACCAATAGGTTCCTGGTTTAAGAGATGATAAATAGATTTTTTCTTTTTTCATTGATCCTCGCATATTTCCTCACTATTAATATTCTTCAGTAGCTCATAGAGAGAGTAATTGATCAAGACTTTTTTCTAGGACATGGTTTACCGCATCATGGAACCACTGCTAGAATAAAGTCCCACTCAATGACTCCTGAGAATGAATCCAAGTGAACTCCCCAAATACTATCCACGCCATAAATTATCAATAACTATCCAATAACATGTGATATCTGTTTTCAATTTTCAAATTTATTTTGAAAATAAATATTGATACAATATTTATTCCTAGTAAAGTGTGTTTTATTTAGTTCTCTTTGTGTTATTCATGATACACTAGACCATAAAGAAAAATTTGGATTGAATATCCTTGCACCATGGTGAGTTACTTTATTATTATTGAACATTATGGTCCCTTTTTAACCTAAGAAAATCCTTTAATGAGAAGTCCCTAGAAAAAGAACTCATAAAGACACACTTGTTCGGTTCAAATATGAGCACTATATTCTTGAAAAGGCACTACTGTCCCACATAAATGATGGATTTAATAAAACAGGTATATCCACTAGCTTCTTTAAATGTGATATTTAGGGATGGTCATCCCAAAAATTCATGCTTGATCCCCACATAATTTTTCTTCTAGAACATGATGTCTTCCAGTACAATTATCCAATAGTTATGTTGATGAAGGAAATTAATATAAGTGTTTATTAATTTTCAAATTGATGAAGGCCTTGTTCTCTGTATTATCGAATCATTTTCATATTTGGACTGAATGATCCTACCCCAAAGGGCCATCCCCTTGATATCCTCCCCGATAGCTTGTTATGAATCCCTTTCATTATCTCAATGAACATTCAAATATTGATAGCACCCCTTAGTAGAAGTCTTTCTTGATACTCCATAAATCCCAATGGTGGTTTCCTTCTGAGTGATCATCCTATAGGAAAGAGACCATCAATTTCTCTAATTTGGGGGTGAATTTCATTGTATCATTAATAGTAGAGAGGAAATGAATTAGTATCAATGTGAGGACACTATTTATAAGAGTTATTATTCTTCTAAAGGAAAGAAATATATTTTTCCAATTCAAGATATACCATATTATTTTATCAATAATCTTATCAAAGTGATGGATGGTGAGATTTTTCATAGAAACCAGTTCTCCCAATTATTCCAATAGAAAGATCCCATGATGAATTTCCATCCCACTCTCTACATTTATGATTCCCCTATTAAAATTATATCTCATTTTATAGAATAAAATCTTCTCTTGATTCACTGATTTCCCACTCCATTTCTCATATTCTTTCAAAGCATCATTCATCCCCTAAATTGATCTACTACATCCATTAAAAATGATAGTATCATCTCTGAACATTAGGTTAGAAATAACTTTTTTCATATGTCTATTAGATTATGAATGGATTCTTCCCAATTCTTTACATTGGTTGATATATCTACTAAGCACATCCTGGGTGAGGCCACCCAATGTTGGAGAGAGTGGGTCTCCTTGTCTTAGACCTAGAAGTTCCTTGAATAATCCATATTGTTTTCCCATGATTTTTTTTATAATATATAAAGATCTAAATAAATGAAACAAGATTCTAACCACCAAATATGATAATTTCATGCTAGTATGTAATCTCAGAATGAAATTCCATTTAACCCTTTCAAAGTACATACTCATTTCCAATTTAATAATAGTGTTAGAGTTGAAGGTATTTTGGACAATCTCACATATGACTTCATGATCTAAACCAATAATTCCTTGAATCTTTCGACCATTAATGAATCCATGATACTCTTGGGAGACCAAACTATAGAGGTAGAACACCATTTATTTATTAAGGATGCAGGCTATCACCGTGTATAGAACATTACACATACAAATCGGGACATAATGATTGAGGGAATTGGGGTTCTTTCCCTTTGGTATCATCAAAATATTTTTGGAACATATAACTCGAGAATGATTTCCTCCTTGGAATTAATCCAAATATTCTTACACAAAGATAATCATAATTATGTCCCACACAGCCTAGTGGAAAGATCATGGGATGTCCTCCGTTCCAATAGTGCTCTCCAAATTAAGAGTCCAAATGGAATCATGGACCTATCTCTCCTCCAGAATAATATTCATGTGGTCAATGTCACTATTTTTATCCCTGTGCAGAATAACCTTGATGATCTCTATAGTTCCCCTTTTATATCCACCTTACATGTACAGGTAATGCCCTGCAAGGAGGGATTTGAAGTAATCATCCTCCATATTCCCCACCTTATCATGATCATCGAAGAATGATCTGTCTCCCATATGACTATAAGGTCTCATAAAGAGAAATATTTCATTGATACATGTATAAATATTGACAGTGTTAGGGTGACCTTCTAGAAGTAATTTGACCATTTCTTTTTTTAGGTAGTGTGTTATTGTTTCAAAAATGAGTAGCCTTAAACTTTCATCTTATTATAAAGAAAGCTGAATAAGAACTCATCTAATTTATTTCCCAATATAGAATCTATTTTTCCTATCCCTCTTCTAATCACCTCCATACCATACCAAAGAAGGGGATGTTTTCTACTCTATCTATGAAGATCTCCTCTAATAAGCCTAATATTTTTGTGAAAAATTATCCATGTATTTTCCTGTGAGGTATTGTTTCACGATTCTCCCACAACCTCATAGAAACCTATCTCTTCTTCCCAAAAATGATAAAAAGTAAGATCCATCCCTAAATTGATCTAGGATATAAATCTATTCATAATACTGAGTGATTAGATAAACCACACACAAGAAGATATTCCTTAATGTATCGATATAAGTTGAAATCTTGACTATTCACTAGGAACCCGTCCAAGTGAATCTTGGTCACGCATCAACCTATCTTCTTATTGTACCATGTAAACTGATTACTAACATAACATGTACCTGATAGCACATTATTTTCCATGAATGAAATATATTCCTAGATGGATCTACTAGGGAAAACATCACCACCTTTTGTCTCCTATGGGATCCCCATGATATTGAAATTGTTTTCAACCAACCAAGGAATGCTTCCAAAATGAAAGGACCTTATGTCTTGCCAAAGGATATCCCAAACCACTGCATCAAATTTGGAATATATAAAAAATAATATGAATCATGGACTCCCTACCATAATTTTAGTAGTCAAAAACATATCTGAGGATGAGATAAGATCGATTAAGACAATGTCCTTCCATAATAATAGTATGTGAATATTGTTAGGATCAATGTGAAGAAATCATTGTACTCCCACCTTTTGAAAATACTACTTGATTTTATATAAAGATTGTTTAGAATTCATAGAGGCCACGATTGAAGAAAAGTTTTTATGAATTTCATTTGAAATAAAATATGATTTAACCTACGATCCAATCCCACTGGATTTCAATATGATCATTGTAGACATCATAAAAAAAGACATCTAGTTTTGGCCCCAAATCCATGTACATAAGAAGATGAAGGAGACATTGTCACCATATTTCCCTTAGTCTTGAACCTAGTACCTATTCCTTGATTCTGAGTATGTTAAATCTCTTCAGGAGAAGAGTCCTTAAGCTTCCACTTTTTTGATAGACCTCTATGAATAGATAACATTCCTTGAGCTCCCACTTATGTGTATTCCCTAAATCTCTATCTCTTGATAATTTTATGCTCTCGTGTCTCAGGTTCTTAGATTACTTTATGATTCAAGTCTTATGGACTATAATGATTAATGAAAAAAAATTCAAGTTTCTGATCTATGATATGTAGGGTATGGTTTTAAAATGTTATTATCAAGTTCTCAAACACTTTATCTCATGTTATATTCATGTGGTCATTGATATATCCTTTTTTAACCGTACTTATCATCATAGTTCACCATTCCTTATGTTTCATTTCCCCATGTTATAATGAACTGAATTATTGATGAAATTTCTAACAATGGTGCTTATTATGAATAGAATATTAGGAGATGATATTGTTAACTTATGAAACTATATTCTTTTTTATTCAAGACTCCAAAGGAAATAAACCTATAATATTATAGCATGGATTTCTGTTTTGTGTAATGAATATATATCTATTAAGATGTGATATCTGTGTATAAAAAGTATGGGAAATTATAGTTGGTATAATGGAAAGGTTTAGTGAACATTTATAAACTAGTTTGAGAAAACATTTTTCAAAAACATTAGTATAATCCTATATATTGGAGAATTTCATAAGTTATGCTTAATAATGGAGTGTTTTTCCTTGAAAAACTGCCATGTCAAGTTTTTTCAAGTGGATATGGTTTTAGAAGAGATGCATCTAGGGGCAATAACCCTGAAATGTGTTTGTTGATTGTATCTCACAAATAATTCTAGTGCATAGTGAGTGTTCCCTAAATATGAACCTATTTTGACAGTCTCAAGGGATATTATAAGGTTAATTCACATTTACATTTAAAACCCTCATAGTGGATTTAAATAGTTAATGGTCATAAATAACCTAGGTAAAACCTAAGCTGGCATATATTGAAAAGAAACTGTCATGATTTAGATATCCTATAAATTAATTTTCATGATGATGTGGTTTTAAATTATGATTATTTTTTCTCACACAATAATTTTTGTTTTTAGTAAATGTTTAGAACCAAAAGGTATCATGTTAATGTTAATTGTGATGGAACATGCAGTGATTTTCCTCGTGGAAAACTAAATGTTGTGGGAGATGGACTAAAAAATAATATTGAAATTATTACATAATTTCCTCATACATTGAATCATACCAGGCTTCCAAATGAGAAAAGGAGGGAATAATGTTCTATTTAATAGTTAATTAGGAAACTTCCACCTTCTTCAAGTGAGTACATTGATCCACTATTCGCTAAAAATGGATTGGTACCATTTAAATTATAATTCACATTCACTAGTGTTCAATGTAAGAAAAATTAATTTTATTTTTATCATTTAGACAGTGAATCAAATCAATAGTGTATTCTTATCAAGAATTCTAGTCAAAAGGATGAAAATGACACTATGGATTGGGATGAGTTTAAAATATTGTTTTCATTAAGTCCATTACTTTTATTCATCATGTGAAAATGGAGAAACAATTCTTTAATCTATAATAGAAGGATTATGAATTTGTTGGTACCTATGGGAAAGCTTTCAAATTAATAATGAGGTAAGATTCTGGTATTTCCATCCAACCTGAATATATGGTTTATCAATTCATTAGTATCCTCAAACCAAGTCTCCAAATAGAATTATCCATAAATTACTTATGTAGATATGAAGAAATCATTCAATGTTCTATCACGGTCGAAACATGGAGGGAGAATGCGCTCTTGACGAAGGAACCCTATGCGCATGATCAAAGATGGATTGCTCCCCCTCCCTGGAGGTGGGAGGGGGAGGATGGCGTGGTGTCGCATCCTCCGGTTTCGTGGAAGAATTTTATTCCTTTCTCTAACCCTAATATTCTCCCTAAGTTCCCAATGATTTATTTAATCCCGAAGGTTCCTGATCTTCACCTTAGTGCCCCTCAGCTCCCAATCTCATTGCCAGAGTTCTCTGAAGCCTCGAGTTTATTGGATCTGACCCTGGTGGATCGTTTCTTCCAGTAAAGACCATCGGTGGAAGCGTTTGATCGTTTTGTTTTTGGAAACTAGGATCTGTAAGAGAGAGCAACTGTCGGTCTTCTGGATAATCATCATTTGATGATTCACTTTGCTTTGGAAGAAGATCTGGTTTTTGCGTGGTCAAGGGCTCCTCATAGATGCAACAGTTGCAATTTTATTCTTCTTTGTTGGTTGTACGATCTTGGTATGAACAGTGAATTACCCTCCATCGCAACATCGGTAAGTATTCCTCAACTTCCTTTGCCTTTTCAAAATCCAGCTATCATCCATATGTTAGTAAATTTTGTGGTCGATTTTCTCTGCTCTGATAACCGCACTTCTACTGTGAGTAATCCAATTAGTCTGTTGTTCTATGATGAGTTGAATTTCTCGATTCCACTAGTTGAGTGGGTTTGGATTTTGGTTGGAGAGGAATTTAGGTGGAAGAAGGTTGTTGTGTTCAAATCATGGGTAGAGTTTTGCTCTACCTACTGTCGGTTGGGTCACTTGGCTTCTAACTATAAATTTGGTGTCTCAAACAGGAGGCCCAATGGTTCAGGGGAGAGGAGGGGGAAGGATTTTTCGGTTCCATGTGTTCATAAGGATCAGGCTCTAGCCATTGGGGAGCTAGCAGGGTATAGCTCTTGTAATGCAGTGCAGGGCTCCCTGGAGGAGATATCGGAGAGGAACTTGAGAGTTGATGTAGTTTTTGAATGGCTGAAAAGTGACTTGGGGGTGTGAAATCCAGGGGTAACGGTGACTAAGGATTTTTTAGTGCGCTTGGATGCTGGCACTGAAGGTGTGGAGACACAACAAGCCATAGTCGGATCTTCAGGCTGCATTGAGGAGATTAGGGATGGTCATGCCAAGGACTTACAGGTGCCTAATCAAGGTGACTCCTTTGATATCATTGGTGAACCCGTGGATACATGTAATGGGGAGGCTGGAAATGCTGAAGCCTTTATGTCTTCTTCGTATACTGAGTCTATAATTACGGGTCTGGGATCGTCTAGAAATGAGCACCATCAAGATATTGAGGCTATAAATAGGCCTTGTCCGAGGCGCGGGTCTCCAATCATCAAGTTGGGTAACCGCTTTTCGGGGTTGGAGGCTGAAGGATCTGATAAGGATGTTGATTTTCCCAGGGAGGCGTTTGATGATGAGTGGTCGGATCTGTCTAATGAAGGCAGTGAGATAGATTTTAATGTTAATGATATCAGTGATTAGCGGATGAGGAAGGGGCGGCGCGGTAGTAAGAAAGGCCACAAGTACTATTCCTATTTACCTTCACCTATGGAGACTCGATCTTCTAAAAAAGCGAAAGTAACGAATAAAGGAAAATATTTAAAATCCTACTGGAATCTCAGTTAGTTTGGAGGATGGGGGATTTGAGGCATGCCTTCTTAGGTTAAATCAGGCGGTGTGTCCTTTAGATCTGATTCTGCATTCCACATAGGATATGGCAGAAGAATCTCATGTGATAAATGCCTCTGTAAAGGATGCAGAGAAGATGATGGGAATTCCTATTCGGGTGCATACTAACAATGAACAGGGCGAGTGGATTGACAAGCAGAATCTGATTTTTGTAAGAGGTTTCAATGAAAAAAAGATCACACAAGAGGAGTACATGAAAGTGTGGGATCAGATGGCGTCTCACTTTGAAGGCCTGTTAGATGATGCTCCAGAAACACTGGAAACCTCTATATCCTATAAAATATTTAGCGATATGAATGCTGATAGAGTCAAGTTTCATTTCAATAGCTATGTTTCTTCATTTAGTGCATGTCCTGGATAATCTTGGGGTTTCTCACTTTTTCCATAAAAGTTTTTTTATAATAAAAAATTTAATTTCCAGTCAGTTAGTCTATCATGGTTGAAATAGAGTTACCCATCGATTTCATGGATTTGATAATAAAAAAAATATTTAATTCAAAGGTAACTATAAAAACCATGGATATAATAATATTTCCCTTCCATTATACTCAAAGTGTTGAAGTAAACATGGAGTAAATTATCCTAATAAGTTTATTAAATGATTTAGGTGTAGAAAGAAGGGTCATTGAGAAATCAAATGGTGAAGTGATGAGAATAAGATATCTAATTATGTGAATAGATAGATATATACATAGAACACAACACACACACTCAAGTGTTCAAAATTAAAGGAGTATAGGAATTTTATTAACCAACTATAAAATATAAAGGTTTATATTGATGATCAATGTTAGAAACATCTTAATCCCAGAGACAAATGAAAATCTCATGTGATCTTTATTTCTAATGAGGATTATGATAATAACTTAGTGAATGGTACTCTTATCATCCTCTCAAGTACTATTAATGTCTTATTTGACTCTAGATATTACCAGTATTTTATGTCTAAAGATATTAATAAGGGTATCACAATACCATCTCAATGATTAGATTTTCAATTATATATTAAAACTCTTAATGGTACTATAATCAAATCACATACCTATGATTATTCTCTTGTTGAAGATTATGGGAATGTGTTTACAACAAATCATATTATTCTCCCTTTGGATAAATTTGATGTTATCTTAGTCATGGATTGAATTTCTCTACATAAATGTCACATCAATTATCATGGAAGGAAATTCAAGGTTGATATTCTAAACTAATATATTATTATCTATTATTGTGGTGATAAATATGACCATTCGATGAAAATTGATCCTATTTTATGGGAATTGATTCCAATTCAAAAAGTTTTTCTGTTTCAGATAGTTGGGGATAAACTCCACATTTATGATATTACTATTTTTGAGAGTTTGTTAATGTATTTCTAGAATATTTTCCTAGTCTTAAACTGAGTCATGAAGTTGGTATATCAATACAACTAGTTCCTAGTCCCATTCCTATTTCAGATACTCCCTATAATTGAGTTTTAGAAATTGAATACTAAAATCTCTGATAATTTTTACAAGGGATTTATTTTTCCGACTGTGACACCTTGGTGTTCACCTATTACTTTAGTTATAAATAAATATATGTCAATGAATCTTTTCATTTATTACCTAGAACATAACAAGATCATAATCATGAATAAGTATCATATCCCTTAAATTGATGACTTGTTTGATCAACTATATATAGCTAAATACTTTTCTAGGATTGATCTCAATTATACATATCATCAATTGATGATTAAAATTGAGGATATATATAGACATTATTATTTATATGTTATGAACATATTGAATTTATAGTGGTTTTTATTTTGACTTACTAATTCTCCTGATATCTTCATGGATATATTGGGTAGAGTATTTAGAGATTTCCTTGATCATTTTTTGTAATAATTATAGATTATATTTTTATATATTTAAAGAGAAATTAATGTCATGTATAACACTTGATTATTGTACTAAAACCCCTAATAAATGATTAGTTATATTCTAAATGTACTAAGTGTAAATTTTTCTATAAAATGTTACATTTTTTGCAATATAATCTCAAGAGATAGCATATCTTTTAATCCATCAATGGTGGATGTTATTGAATGTTGGACCAAAACAACTATTGTGACTGAGATCCATATATATTTTTTAGTTTATATGGACATTATATATGTGTTTTAGATAATTTGTCATGGATTTAAAATCCACTAACCAAGTTAACTCACTATGAACCATGTTCCTTTAGATAGGTGAAGGTGAAGAAAAATTCTGAGACCAAATGAGAAGGTAATCCAGTGAACCTATTCATACATTACCCTATAGTAGAGAAGGGTTTATATCTATAACTATTAGTTTAATAATTTTCTATGATGAATCCATGTATAGAATTATATGATTATAGCATATTCCATCCAAAAATTTTAGGCTCTTTAGAAAAATTACCCAACCTGTGATTTCGAGTTTGGTTGTGATATTTTCTTTAATAAAGATATGAATGAATTATATTTATAGATAAATTTGTTTTATATATATTGTTCATACAATTTAAATAATATATTCTCATATAAATACTTAAATATTTTTCATAAAATACATTTCGGTCTGATTAAAGATTATGGATGCTCAATACATTACCGCCATAGGAAGGTGAACAAGGTGGTAGATGATCTGAGTTAAAAGGATCGTGTTAGTTTATCTGTTATGAGAATAAAAAAAGATCCAATATTTCTATTTTTTAAAGTATGGATCATAAAATTTTGGATTAATGGGATAAATATTATCTTTTTGAAATGATTTTTCAACAATCTATCCCTGTGAGGATTATAGAGGCGCATATGAAATTTTTTGAACTATTGAAGTAGGTATAAAAATGTTCCTGAGTTTAACCTTGATTATGATGGAATGATAAGGTTTAAAAATTGTGTATGTGTCATTTCCCTTGAATATATCAAGGAGTATTTGTTGGATGAGGCTCATGGTTCATCATTCTCTATTCATGTTTAAAGTATAAAAATTTATATATATCTAAGAGATTATTTTTGGTGGGACAGCATGAAGATAAATATTTCGGCGCATGTATCTTAGTGATTAGTTTTTCATAAATTTAAGGCTTGGAATGAAAATTCTAAGAGGATTTCTCAACCATTACCTATACCATAATGGAAAAATAAAAACATTAACATGGATTTTTTCGATGGACCCCCAAAAATATCTAAAGGACATACTTTTTTTGGGTTGTATTGATTTTCCTACAAAATTGTGAACACTTCATTGCTATCAGATAAGACTTGACTCGTGATCATATTTATAGGATATAAATTAATTATGTGGTAAGGATTCATGGACTACCCCATTCTTTTTCATCTTCTTAGGATATGGAGTTTCCCTCAATGTTCTGGTGAAGACATTAGCAATCTATAGATATATAGTTATGTTTTATTGCTAATGATGATGCTCAAAATGATGTTCAGCCTAATAGTACAATTAATAACCTAGATGATATACTGGGATATTTTTAAGTGAATTTAAAATTTGGTTGGGATTAAAATGTTCCACTAGTGGATTTTTTTACAAAAATTGATTTCACTCGAACCTTCAGATGGCCCATTATGAAGCCCACTCTTGAAAGAAGTATAGAACTCCAATATTCTTGGATGATGTTGGGGAAATGAATCTATTAGGTCATGAAATATATATAGAAGTAGTATATATAGTTATTTTTATTTAGTATCACATCATGGTACTTCATATTCTATAGAAAAGTTTTGATGACAACCATTGGTGGAATCCAGAATTCGAACATTGTGAAAAGGTATTTTTATGAATTTATCCATGGAAGAAGGTTATTAGATTCAAGAATAAGATAAATTTGATCTCAAGGTATATTATCCCCTTTTATATCATTGATTGAGTAGGGATGGTATCATATCACTTTTGACTTCCACTAAACCTCTCTAAAGTTCATGATGTGTGCCGTATCTCTCTCTCGAGGAAGTACATACATGATCATTAACATGTAATGAACTTAGAGGTTGTATCACTAGAGAATGATCTTTCCTATGTAAAAAAATAGTAAAAATATTGGATCATAGAGATAAATTTCTGTGTTACATGACTCTTTACTTTTTCAAAGTTATCTGTAGAAATCAGAAATTCTAGAAAGCTACATGAGAAGATAAGGATGTGATGAAATGGATATATCCTCATTTTTTGTATTGTAGTGGAAAAAAATGTTTCGGTAAAATCCATTTTAAACGGGATATAATGTCACACCCCTGATATTTTATAATATATTTTCCTTTAAATAAATTTAATATCATTGATATTTTGTGTTATATGAAACATTTTGTTAAAACAAACCATGATATACTATTAAAATATTATAATTTTAATGCGATAGTTATCTCCTACTCATTAGATTAGTGGGTATTGATATATAAAACTGAATTATGAAAAAAATATGGTTTACATATATATAAAATTAAGTCACATGTTATCAATTAATTAGAAATGAAAATAAACATCATTTGAATGAAAAATAAATATTTTTCTGAAAAATAGTTTTTAGGCATGCAATGTGTTTTTATATTAATAAATTAAATTAATAACTATTAGTTAATTATTTTAAGGAATTATATATATTATATATTCAATCAAAATTATTAACATTCATGTAATGTATTTTCTAGTAATGGGATAGGAATAAATATAATTTTATTCTTTAAATGTATTTTTCTAAAAAAATGGGTTTTATCATGTTTTCCACACTTATGTTAAAATGAATTTATGAAATTTATAGAAATTAAATTGTGAAAAATGGATTCCATATTTGGAATCATGAGGTTTATATTTTTTAAATAAATGTTTTTTATTTTTATCCATTATTAATAGCAACCATAGAAAATAATTGTCCCCATGGGATGGTTAAATTAGGTAATTAATGTTAAAAAATAATTTTAAGGGCATGAAAATAGAATGACCCAAGACCACCCTGAAAGAGGGGTGAATTAGGGTGTCTCCATTATCTATTATTTACAAGATCATGTTCCTACATTGGTAGGAACTTGTTTAAACATATATGATGGATATGTACATTAATTAAAACATTCACATGCAGAAGGACAACATGACACCTTTATTTGGTTCACCGCTAAGGGATACCTATAAAAAGAACATGCTGATAGGTTTTTGGTCGTTTATAATTCCACTAATCTTCACTAGATGTGGACTAAAATGGTTCTGCTATAGTCACTTTATCCCTGACACACTTCCATTACAAAGGTTCAAGGATAGATCCCTACTTCCCTTGGATCACTTTCACTAACTCCCCCTTGCACACTATGTTGGAGGTATCTTTACTCAGTTTATCAACTTAAAGGTTGTTTCAACAGGTTGGCATAGAAGACTCTCTCTTTATTCAGCATGATACGATTCTTTAATTGAGGACCTGAATTGATTCCCTTTTATCTTTATTCTTCTATTTTAGTTCAATCACTGAATGCACAAAAACTTCTTCTTCTTTTCGACATGAATCACAAGTACTCTTTATTCTTCCCTAATACAAAATATCAGTAGCGAATGAAGTATCAGTTCTCTTTTATGTACTATTTCCGCTTCCGCACACTATACCAAATTTGGAGGACTATTTCTGCTTTCGCAAACTGCCCCTAATTCTGTAAACTATATCTGATCTATGTATCATGCTTACTCTGTGTATCACACCAACTCTAAGTACCACTCCTTCTGCACCTATTGAGTCTGCTCTATGTATCACGCATGTGCCATGTACCACACCTTCTGCACGTATCTTGCCAACTCCTCATACTATACCTTCTCTGCATACCACCCCCTAATTCTGTGGATTGTCTCTGATCTGTGAACTGTTCTTTATTTACATACTATGACAACTCTGTGTACTATGCCTACTCTTTGTATCATTCCTACACCATGTACCACACCTACTCCATGTAACGAACCTCCTCTGTGTACCACCTACTCCACATACTTCCTCCACACACTACCTCTACATACTGTTGCTTCTTACAGCCTATAATTCTGTAGAATTCCTTCTTCTTTGGATTATTCCTTCCTATTCTACAAAATAATTATTCTATCTAGAGACTTCTTCTTTATATTCTATGAATCATTTCATCTCATTTATACCACTTTTTCCTACACAAAATCTCTTCAACAGACTGCTCCATCAACTTCTGTGAATTATTTCGTATTCCACACACCACTTCATCCAACCCGGAATCCCTCATGCATACCACTTTGAGACCTAACAGAGTTCTTCCACAGTGATGATATTTTCCTTTATAATTTATTGTTGTTTAATTACGTGATTATAACTCTTTATATAGGAAAATATCTATTTAGATTTTTCTAATCCGATTTACCCAAATTCTCAATGTGGGACAATCTTCATTTCATAGTGAACTCCATTCGCGTACTATAAGACTCCACTACGTACTACGAACCTTTACTATGTACCATTGACCTTTTGTGTACTGTATTCATGTCGGTCCACATACTGCATCTCTTCCGCCAATGGCGATCCATCCTGTGTACCGTAACTCCTTTTGACGTGAACCATTTTCGGTACTATGACCCGTTCCATGAACTATCCCGCGTACCTCTCCAGCTACATAGTATGCAATCATAAACCATTCCCAGACATGGTACATTGTCCATGTTCTGAGGTACACGATTTTCTTCCTTTTCTGATTTCCATTTCCATTCTGCATCTCGTTTACTCCTTTGTATAAATCCTTCCAATATAAAAAACAAAATCCTGAATTTCGAGGTCCAAAAAATTGGCAAACACTGGGAAACAACACCACCTTAAATATCTACTTTGGAAAGAACACCCATGCTTCTTCGTTGTAATCTTTATTCTTCAAAAGTCAGTTACTTTCATCATGAGCTTTATCTGTTGTGATATATATTCTTTGATCGATCACCTTTAGCATCGTCAGATTTGCAAAGGAGAGTAGTGAAACTTCATTGACTTTGAGAAACATCATTATTTTCAATCATAACTGAATATGATATCCATCAACTTTTCTTCCACATTCCTTCATAAGGATTGCATCAAAAGTTTTCCAAACATATGATATTAAGGAATCAAAAAATCCGCAAATATTCATCTGATTTACCACCCACAATAACATTGGAGTTCTTCTTTATCTCCTTCATTTTGATCTTCATTAACAACTGTTGACAATAAATACAATCTTATACACAAAGTGGTCACAACAATATTCCCCTTTCTATTTTTTTTCAATACCTTTAAGTTCTCTTCAAATGAATGTGTCAATATAAAAATAATATTCCTCTCTCTACCCTAACATTCATTTCACTTCTCACTCCCTTACTTTCATTTCTCTCCCCCTTATTGAAAAGAAATACAATGTTCATGGGAAAAGGGTATCCATCCATACATAAGAAAACTTCCATCAATCATTTCAATCTATTCCTACATGATCAATTCTAGGTGCAAAAACAAGAGGATTTGATTTAGACCACAAGGTTGTCCATTATTCACTGATCATGATAGCACATGAGATAAGAACTCATGTACATTATCTTGAAGGGTTTTCCATATTCATTACAGGATGAATAAATTTAAAGTGATAGGGAATAATCAACTTCAAACTCCTACACTCACTTCAGAAATCAAATCAAAATTATTCAAGTGCAATTTGCAGGATAAGTCATCTTGGGGCACATCCATTCATCTTATGTAACTGATTAATTTTGTTACTCACCCTTTGTAAAATGTCCTTCATTATGAGTAACCAAGGAAGAGATATTGAGAAATGACATACCTTTTCCAATTACATGTTCTTTAAGAAATCTCCAGAGTAATTGAATTTAATACCAACTAATGTTGATACTGATTAAAATAATAAGTATGGAAGATTATTCATTGGTCCCCCCTCAAGGGAAACACTCCTCATAATCTTCCTCAAGGGTGATCATTTATCATTTTAATCTTTTATTATCAATTGAATAATCTTCAAAGGATGGAAACTTCTTCAGCTTTCCCATCAAGACTTGACAACATTCACTAATTCTTAGTTTCTCTCCCTGTGAGCTTGCATCACCTTCAATTCCATATATTAGAAAAAAAATACGATACACAAGATATTTAAGGGAATGAGGTGGATCATCCTTGCTTCATTGATATGAACTGCATGGTTAGATTTTTTTCCCAACCATGTTTCTCCATTTACTCTAGTCTTCATGCTCACATATTTGAATATATTTTCTTATTTGTGTTGATGTGGCATGGATCTCATCACATTCCCTTCTACTTTGCATGGATAATTATTCTTCTTAATAGTCATCATTAATGATACATTCTTACTCCTCTTAATGAATACTTCTTTCTCTAGTATTAAGGTTATAAAAACTTTCTTAATGTGACCATATTTCAAACATCCCTCACACAAAACTTCTTTAACTCGTGTGTTTCGTTTGGTTTTCAACATCTCATGCACCTTATATTCATTACGTGAAAATTTTCCTTTCCTTTATCACCAGTCTTTCCCTTTTCATCTTAAATATTCCTCATTTTTTTCAAATATTCTATCAAGATGACCAACATGTCATTTGGAACCACTGAAATAGGTTTGGATATTCCACATGGGTTCATCTGATTGGGATCCCTCTTAATAGATTTTTTGGATGAATTTCCTTCAATTTCATGAATCTAAAATCCAGGTTCTTCTCAGCTTCCCTACTTGAAATATTTTTGGGGAAACTTGTGTTCACAATATTCATATGATTTATTTCCAAGGTATTTTCTATATACTTATCCAATATCAAAGGTATTATTTTATTATCAATGATGAATGCATATTTAAATGGAATTGTACCTACCTTGTGACCACTTCCGCTAAATACATCACATATTTTATCAAGCATTTGAAATATGTTTGTGGTAAAAAGATGCTTGTAGACCTACATATGTCTATTCATCTCCTATGGATTTCTCTCCCATGAGGTAGGCGTCCTTTGTGATTTTACATTATGATTATTTTACTAATAGTTTAATGCAAGGTTCTCAAATCTTTTACAACACTAACATTGATCCACATATCGTGATTTATTTGGATTCTGTCACTCGGCCTTCTATTTGAATTATTATGCTCTTTTTGGAGAACAACCTTTCAAATTCTTCTTCCTATTCACCCTAGATATGGTGATAGGTAACTCCTCACCTTTCTTTGTCCATACATGTTTTGAATTTCTCTTCTAGAATGCACTACTTATGGAAACATATTTAGAAACATGAGTATAAGATGGTTTGGATGGTACCGTATTCCTATCAACTACTTGTTATATATTATTGTAATATGTCAGGATATTCTTATCAAATGTTGAAGGTCATTCAAATTTTGGTTTCCCTGGTGAGGATTGAGTACAAAAATATGTTGTTTCTTGAGATAGATCATCAACAGATGTCATGATCTTCTTATCACATGTTGAAGGTCTTTTATCTTTAGAATCCTCAAGTGGTAACTGATTTCCAATAGAGATTGATTCCTTCTTTTGTAAAGGATCTATAAGTTTCTTTGCAATATTTTTCAACTAAGAATCCAATTTTAGAATTTCCATATTGAGAATGATCTTTTCATCTTCAAACATGATCATCTTTTCTTTACAAGTCTTCTTTAATCTTTCAACCTCATCTTCATGCATCTTAACCTTGTTTTGCAATGAAGACTCAAGTTTCTTGATCTTCTTGGAATTTTATTTGAAATATAAATCTTTTCCTTAATTGCACTTATTCAATTCATTTCATGTAAATAGATCTCTTCTTCCATATCCTTATCAACTCTCCTTTTTTCTTCAACATCTTTGAGCCATTTTGAGTTATTTATTTCTGGTTTCCTCCTTGTTTCATCAAATGATTAAATCTATATGGAGAGTTATAAACATTCATGAAATTTTAATTCCACTCCATTTTCCATATTATATGATTGACTTTACAACTAGATGATCTTAGCCTGCATACATTGAATGTTTCTACAAACAATGGTAGTTCTTTCTTCAAGAACATCATGAAGATAATTTCTTATTTTCTCAATTACTGTCTCATGTGAAGTAAAATATTTATCAACATCTCCACATGTGTTAGAAACCTTATTTTTGGTTGAAACCTAAGACACCTACTCTTTAACATCCAAGAATAACATTTCATCATTATTGGAAAGGCATGGAGAACCATAAACTTCATCTTCTTCAGAAATGAGGTACTTTTTCAACTATTTGTTCCCTTTCTTTTTCTTATTTGTCATGGTCTTGCTGGATATTGTCTTCTGCTCAATAATAACTGAATATTTATCAACAATACACTTTATTTTTTACTTTGAAAGGAAATATCAAATCATTTTATGAATATAATTACTGTAAAGTATCGAACATACATAAACCATTATCCTCGAATACCAATTAAAGGACCCTAGACCACCCTAAGGGGGGATCAATCAGGGTGCTATATTTTTTCTCATCTTTACTTGACCTTGTTACCACAATGGTATGAACATGATTAAACCTGTATGATGGATATGTGAAGTAATTAAAACATTCACTTGAATAAGGATAGCAAAACACTTTTACTTGGCTCACCATTATAGGATGATTCCAAGGAGCATACGACAACAGGTTGTCAGTCATACTTTATTCCATTAATCTTCACTCGGTATGGATTACAAAGGTTCAAGCAGAGTCACTCTATCCCAAGCACACTACCTTTACCAAGGTTCAAGGAGAGCTCACTGCTTCCCTTGGGTCACTTCCTCTAACTCCCCTTGCTCACTGCGTTGGAAGAATCTTCACTCAGTTTATCGACATTAATGTCGCTTCAATAGATTAGCATGGATGTCTTTATCATTGTTCATCACGAGACACTGCTTGTATCAAAGTCTTGAATTGATTCCCTTTTATCTTCAATATTATCCATTAGTGAAATCAATTAATTCACTAAAACTTATTATTTTCATCCTAAATCACAACCTCACTGTATTCTTCTCTGATAAAAGAAATCAGCAGCGAATGAAGTTACAGTTCTCTTTTGTGTACTATTTCTCCTTCCCCGCATTGTACCTAATTCTATAGACTATTTCCTCTTTCTCAAACCACCCATGATACTGTGGACTATCTTCGATCTATGTACCACACCTTCTCTACATACCAAGCATGCTCCACATATGACATGTTCTCCATATTCCATGCCTACTCCACGTACCACACCTACTACAAAGACTGCACATGCCCCGCGTACAGTGCATGTGCTACTTACCGCACCTAATCCGTATATTGTGCCCACTCTGCATACCACTAATTCTATATACTTCCTACGCACATCGTTTCTAATTAAAACCTCTACTTCCATGGAATTCCTTTATTTGTTTACTACACCTTCCTATTATACAAACCATCTATTCCTAATATGGAAATTTTCTTCAATTTTTTCAAATCATTTCATCCCCCACATACAAATATTTCCTACATAGAATCTCTTATGCTAACTAGTCCTTCTAATTCCATGAACCATTTCATCTTCCACGTACCACTTCATCTTACACATAATCTTTCTCATATACCACTTTCTAACCTAGACATATTTTTTCACAGTGATGATATTTTCTTATTGAATTTTGTCTCATTTAATGATGGGATTAGCACTCCTTATATAGGAAAATAACTCCACAAATTTCACTAATCTAATTTTCCCAAATTATTAATGTGGGAAAATGTTCACCTCATAAAGAACTCCATCCACATAATATAAGCCTCCCCCCACACACTTTGAACCTTTACTGTGTACCATTGACCTTCCACGTACCATAATCCAATCGGTCTGAAAATTGCATCTCTTCCCCCAATGATGATCCATCATACGTACTGTAACTCCTTCCGTTGTGAACCATTTTCTGTATTGTGACCCATTCTGAAAATCATCTCACATACCTTTCCCGCTGCATGGTATGCAGCAGCAAAATGTTCCAGAAAATGGTACATAGTCCATGTTCCAAGGTATGCAGTTTGCTTCCTTTGAATATTTCCATTTCCATTCCACATCTCATTCACTCTTTTGTAGAAAACCTTCCATTGAAAAAACCAAAATCTGGTTTGGGAAGTCTAAAAATTAGGCAAAAGCTAAGAAATGACACAACCTTAAATATCTAGTTTAGCAAGAACACCCATTCTTCTTCATTGTCATCATTCTTCTTCAAAAACAAGCTACTTCCTTCATAAGACTTATCTTTCCTGATATATAGTCGTTGATTGATCACCTTTAGTATTGTTAAATTTTCAAAGGAGAGTTTTTCAACTTTACTATCTTCCAGAAATATCATTCTTTTCAATCAGAATAGAATATGTTTTCATCAACATTTCTCCCCATTCATTCAAAAGACTTTCATCACAAGTTCTCTAAAATTATGATATTCCAAAAATACACATCAGAAAATCATATTCTGATTTACCACTCTCAATAACATTGGAGTTATTCTTCACATCCTTATTCATTTTGATCTTCATTGATAACTATTGAAAAAAATTACAACATTATACACAAATTAGTCCCAATAAAAATAACCATAAAACTATAATTTATCCTATTGGAAGAGTTTTGTTCATCCATTTCCATCAATGCTTAAAAAATATGGAATCTTGGTACCATATTTCTTTTATTTTGACATTTATATTATTCTATGTAATGATAATTCAAAAATCCCATTCTATTTTTTTATTATATCTAAATTATTTTCAGTAATTAATGGTAATTTTAGAGGTAAAATATTTTTTATCATCGTAAATTATTTATAATTTTTAATAAGGAAATAATTACCTTAAATTCTTACGCAATGTCGACACAGTATTTATTCAATTAATAGAAAAATAAAATGAATGATTTTAATTTTTTTGAAGATAGTATAATTTGATTGAGTTGTTATTTTGAAAGATTTTTGTAGATAAATAGAATATATTGTTGATGTTCGAAAATATTATATTTAAATTCTATTTTTTATTGGAGCCTTTATGTCAAGTTATTTTTATAGTGTAAAAATAAAATTAATGTTATTTTATGAAAATAGTTCTATATTAAATTAATTAAAATATATAAAAACAATGATGGAGGTAAATGTGGATAATATGTGGTCAAAACATTAATCCTTTATCCATTTATGGGACAATTTTCACCTTATAAGTAAAATAATAACACTTTCAAAGGTAAAAATAGTTTACTCAGGATAAAGATAAAATAGGTTTACTAAGGGGATAACCCAATAGATAAGGTTTAAAACACCAATTAAACCTTTAAATTTTAATTTTTTCATGACATTTAAACTAAAAAATACCTTATATTTGAATCTATATCTATTTTTGAATCATTTTACGACATAATTACTTCTATTATTTTAATATTTTAGGTAATTCCAAGAGTTCCCCTCCCATAACTTATAAAAGGGAACCCCTAAATTATATTATTTACACTTCATTAATTATTCTATATTTCCCAAAACCTAGCTAGTTATCTAATAAATTTACCTATATATAATCTAGAAGTTTTGGTCTCTCTAAAATACCATCATTGAGATCCAAAGGAGCTCTTCCAAAGAAGAGTTAATCACCTTAATAGATCATTTTAATTTTACTTCTTCTCTTAACTCCTCTAAATCTATGGTGTTTATCATAAAATTATTACTTCAATAGAATTACTATACCAAAATGTTATTATAATTATGAAACCATTTTAATTAACCCACTTTTCAATCAAATGGGAAGTGAAAGTATCGTCTATGAGTACGTACAACATAATGTCACCACATAGCGATATAATTAATTTTCCAGTTCCATATTTCATAGATGGTCATCATGATGGGTATAATGTATATATATTTTGGTTTTGTTGTAATTATACTTCTGTAATTCTAATATCACATAATATTTCTTAGCATTAAATCTCTAGGAAAATGATAATGTCGATCATCCATACGCATGGACAACCACCAGTATGAAGCAATGTGATTTTAACATAATTTTTGATTTATATAGATGGTAATAATGAGGAATTTGATGAATGTATATTATTAATATGATATAATAAGGATTCGGAAAATGTGAATTATTATTTACCTTTTTTCATTCCATCTACTAAAAAGTGAATAGTGTCCATGTGTATGTGTGGCCAACCGTATCCATAAGCGATGTAATTCATTTTTTTATCTATAACTTTTATGTATGGATATATATATATATATATATATGATATGTTAATAATTATTAAATTTCTTGATATTATGTAACAATGATCAAATTAAAAAGACTAGAACTACTAAACCAAAACATACATGAAAAACGAAGCATTTAATACCTTGAAAAATGATTTAAATAATGAATTGATAACAAATATGTGTTATAATAATATAAATAATCATATTTTTTATGATATTTATGATAATTTTTTTTATTAAATGTAAAATAAAATTATATTTATTATATACGAGGTTTTAAAATGAATAATGAAATGCGAGACTTGATGTAAGGGTATTATGTTTCAAACATAATTTAATATAGATTATTTGTGCATTATTTTATCTTGTGTAAATCATATGATAATGATATAATAATATTATTTTTTTTATTCTATTCATATTTCAAAATAATTCATGTTTCCTTTCATTTTATTCACTTTAAGTCCTCAATATTCTGAATATGTTTTTTAAGGAAGCTAATTTATTTTTCTCTTCTGTAAAAAAACAATTTCCTCCCATATCAATTTTTTCATGAAATAGTTTCAATAATTTTAGTAATAATGTACTTTGATTATTGATATTCATTTTTACCCATGATTTAATTTATTTAAAATTTATTTGAGAGGAATCTTCTAATCATTTTTGGAATGAGGTTTTTTTTACTTTGTATTAAATTTTCTCAGGAATTGGTTATTTAAACTTATAGGAAATGAATAGAATTTATTATTTTATTTACCCTAAATACATTGAATATTTATCTGAAATATTTTATGTTTTTTAAAAAGAAATTTTTTTATTAATATTTGGGGAATTTTTTGATTTTAAACAAGTTTTTTCATATTAAAAGAATATTTTCCTCACGAATGTCCCAAGTAATCTTTAAAGGAATTTTTCATCTACAATGACATCCTTGGATGTTAATTAAGTTATAATTTGGATGTGATCCAATAATACCATCATTATTATTTCTCTATATGTTTTATGATTATGATGAAAATATTTTTATGAAACTTATTAATTTTCTAATGGTTATGATATGAGGAATTGATTAAATGTTTTCTAAAACCCATTTCGTTTCCACATGCAATTCATTGATAAAATACTTATGAATCCTATTTCATTTCACAGGATATGATATGATTATTTTTTTATGATATTTTGTCACACATATATATGATGGTCATTTTGTGATGGGTGAGATTAGAATTATATCTCCCTCTAATACATTGGGTAATGACACATATCTCATTACATAAATAAGACTGGAATTGGGGGTGAACCAAATTTAGTAAGGGATTATTTCCTAATGATAGTCTTGAGAGTTGACCTTCACTACAATGATTGTTTGAGGAGAGAAATTAATCCACTATTATAGTCTTGGAAATGATGATTCACTACTAATGAACATGTTTTTTATTCATCAGTGTTTTCCATAAATAAATTTCTTATGCCAATGTTAATCACTCATAGATGTTGTTATTTTATTACATTATGATTCATGTATTATAAACTAAAAATATTTATTCCATTAATCAAATCTACAATCTATGATATGTAATGTGTTGTTCTCAAATATTATTCTCTTATTCTCATACCAATTTTCTCATGTTATTTTTAATTTATTATTGATATCCCCCTTTTTTACCCTTAGAGAACATTAGTTCTTGAACTTTTTTATATTTTACATCCCCTGGTTATGGAAAAAGGTATTATGTATGATATGTCTATGAAGGGTGCTCGTTATGATGGACATAATGGTGGATGAGCCAGTTCACTTATGAATCTATTTTTTATCCATGATTCCAAAGTCATTAAACCTATATTATTCTAAAATGAATTATTATATTTTATAATAAATATTCATCTATTAAGATGTGATATCTATATATAAAAAGTATGGGTCACTATATTATCACATCAAATAAATATACTGTAAAAAAATAAAACATTAGTAATTAAATAGACTTTTTGAAAATGAAAAATGTATAAAATTTTCATGAATTTAATTTAATGGTGAATGAATAAAATATAATATATTTATCAGAATTATAAAACCAATGTCAAAATTGTAATAGTAAACTGATCATTAGGTACATTAACTAGACCAGTAGATATAGTAACATTTCCATTATTATAGATAGTCAACATAAATAAATTAAGTAAATATAAAAATTATAATTCAAAAAAATATGTATTCAAATTTTAAAATCAATGAAGTTTTAGGTACATCTTTAAGAAATTTTCTTTAATCATATTTTTAAAAAGGGGTATTTTTTGGTTAATAATTAAAATTACCAATGTTAGAAAATTATTTTGATATTATAAATTTTTATTTTTTAAATATATTTTAAAAAATTTATAATGGTTATGTTCTGATAATTTTATAGGATACATCATTTTTTTTGTGAAAATAGATAACACATTTTTTTAAATAACACATTCTTTATGATAGAGTAATTATGAAATAATTATTGAATAAATATTAAATTGGTTATATCAATATGAATTTAATTTCATCAGATAAATGATTCATTTGAAAATAACAAACATAATTTTCAAACCTATATAAGTAATTTTCATACTATAAAATTTCAATGTATTCCATTAGAGAATAAGTTTTTGTTTTTTCTTCATTAATTTTTAATAAACTACTAAATCTAGTGGTTTCAGGGTTTAAAAGCACTAAAATTATATAATTTTAATCAATTATGATTCATAATGTCAAAAATAACAATATTATATGTATTAATTTGAAGACTATAATTTATTCAATATTTTAACCCAAAAATACTAATGTACTCATTTATAAATACACCCTCTCCCTTCTATCAAAAAATCACTTATCATCCACTTCTTCAATACCAGGCTCTACCAATTACCCTATATTAATCTCCCTAGTACCCTTATCGATATTTTACAATCATCAACTCAAATAATTTTATATGTAAAGGTCTTAGAATAAGAGTGACCATATAAACAATCAAACCACCTCCTTTTTATTTCATCTCACTTTTCTCCATCAACTTCTCAATTCTTACACTAAAAACTATAATTACACTACTAAATTCAATTAATTAGTATAATAAAATTTTATTAATGGTATTACTATTCTATAAAAGAAATTATTCATAATATACTTATATAATATACATCTCACTCATTCACTTTTGACAATGTCTCATTAATGGTTTGTTAACCGCCAATGGGGGTGTTGTAAACTCTTTACATGTCATTTTTTTCATAGACAGTTTATTATAAATTATATATAATATATAATTATATAATTATATATATAAATATATATATATATATATATTAAATATTTTCTAATTAATTTTATTAATATATAAATGGCATTGATTCAAAATCATGAAAATAAAATAATTCAAGATAATTTGAAGATAACATGACATAAAACCATTTCCCTTATAACAAATAATATTAAAATATAAAATCTAATGTTTTTAGATGATCAAAAGTGGAAAAAATTAATTTAATTCACTTTTTCATTCAATTATTAATAGGCATATTCTTTAATACATTAGGAATAACCATAATTAAATATAATGGGACCTAATGTAAGGATAATCTTAAACCCAACTATTTCTTTTTAGGGTTCTCAACTCTTTCTGTTTACTTTCAAAACGATTCTCTTAAATTTATTCTAAATTTAATTTTTTATTTTGTTTCTTTTTTAGTGATATATATTTCATAATATATTTTAGACAAATTTTATGTCTTCTTAATGACTTTGGATCAAAGACATTTCTCAAAAATATCTCTTTAACCCTTATTATGTTTATTATTATTATCTTTAATAAGTATGATATATTATTAGATAATTCTTTCATTTGACAGAAAAATATAATTTCTTACATTTATCTTTTGGGAACCACTAATTGTATTATTTTAAATATGATATATTACATTGGTATGGAACCCATTCTTTCATTGTCAGTTCATATCATGATTATGAGGTATATTTTATATTCCATGTGGTATGCATGATTATTAACTTATTATGAAGTGGTTAGTGGGGCCAAAATTGAATATCCCTCAAATAAATTGGGTAATGTGGTACATTTTATGTGATTATATGTATTATTCATGAACATAATTCAACATTTATTCACATTTTATAAAGTGGTGATTTATAGACATATGTTAGGCATGAAGATGATGATATATTTGTTCACAATTTATGTGTGGACATTTACCACAAGGACATGACGTTTTATTCATATAAATGTGTCACACTCCATGTCTATTTCATATATATTTTTCATTTTTATGATGATGATACTTTTCTCATGATAAGATTATTATTATTATTATTCTTAACCATGTACTATATTGATTCATGTCTTATGTTCCCTTATAATTGTTCCTCCCCTTACTAAAATATTTCTCACTCTTTCCTTGATATATATCATAGGGTGATTAAATTTACTATGTAGAATGTGAAATATAATGGTATTGTTATTATAGAGGAATCACATAATGTCTAATGTTTAATGTATGATTATGTTATATGAACCTAGTTTTCCTTATATACTACACATTTTGACTATAGGTTGTATTATTATAATGTTTTTATCTCAGAATGAGGACATAGTATTATATAAAATAATTGGTTCACTATAAATAACCTATATTTAAACATATAAATTTATAAGTTTGGATTTATCATTTATGTATCACTTAAGACCCAACAATAATAAATAGAACCATATCCTAAACTATCATACAATTCCCCCTTGAATGAAAATGTATTCATGACTTCATTTAAAATATTAATTTCATTATTTTAAATTGACTAAACAAACTTTATTTTTTGTATTCATCATATCAAAATTATCTTAACTTGAATTTTTTATATTTTTCTAAAAAGTTCTTTTTTAGACTAACAATACGGTTTTCGAAAAACATATAATTTTAATGAGTATTTCAATATATAATAATTACCAAGAATATTTTAAAACCCATTTTAAGTAATCACATATAAATTTATGTAATAAAAATAAAAATTTTAAATTATTATTTGAACTTATAAATCCAATTCCCGATAATTTTATAACTAATTAAAATGTTTCTTTAATAAAACATTTGATTTAGAATTCTATTTGAATAAACTATTTTCGTAGGAGATTCAGTTTGGGATTTAATTGAAAACCGCATAACCTTTATTTTTTTAATAAATCAATTTATTTTAATAAGTCTTTAACCAATATAATTTTATAATATATGTAAATTTGAACATTAAAAATATAAAAAATATTTTTATGTGATTATGTGTGGTTATTTTGAAATTAAGATTTAACACCTTAATTTGTTTTCCTAATGAAATTATTTTAAAATTTTAAATTTGATGTATTAAATTAGTTTAAAATTTCAATCTTAATATTTTTCATTAAAATTAATCACTAATGTTTTAAATTAATTACTATGGTAAAAGTAAATTAGGATAAAAGTAAAAAGTAAAAAAAAAATTCCCTAAAACATTCTAAGTTTCCTAAAATGGTGTGGTTAAAAATATTTTCAACACATGCTCAATATTATCTCCTCTTGTTTCTCTTTTATGTCCATTGAACCCTGAATTGTAACTTTAGATTATTAAAAATATAAGGGTTACTCTCTGAACTTCCATTCTTATCACTTATTAATGGTTAACATCTCCACCACTTCAAGACTCACTTATCCTTAAATTTCCCCTTAAAATACCTTTAAAATTATCATAATTGAACCCTATTCATTTTTTATAAGATTATGGTCACCACTAGTTAGATTAATACCTCATTTCAATGGATATTTCCAAGGAGAATTCAACTCCATGTCATGAGTATTATCAACTACTTGGATTTTTCATTTATTATATTCATTACTATTTATTCAATCTAAAAAAATAATGTTATTATTATCATTTATATATTTTAATTTTATTATATTAATGGTATTATAATTTAATATTCATCTATCTAAACCATTATGAAAAAAAAATCATTCGTGTGTATGTTCAAACTACTGCCACCCTGATAAATAAAATTCATTTTTTATCACCACTCTTAATTAGTAATTCATAAAATTTATTTAATGAAGAAAAATATTTTTATAATATCATTAATATTTTAATATAAAAAATTTAGTATATATTAATCATATGATCAATAAATCATCTTCTTTAATTCAATAGTTCGAAACAAGAGGAAAACCATTATTCAAATTATGTAATATTTTCATATCCATTACATATTATTATAAGTACCATATAATTATAATATATAATTGTAATAAAAATTAAATAATATCATTATGATTCTAATATAATGATATTTGAAAAAAGATATCGCATAATCATTCATCAAATCAACATATGTTCATGTTTGGGTCAGTTTAACCACTTACATAAATGATACTATGAATATGTATTATGATTTCATATGGGGAAATAATTATACGTAAAGTATCATATAAATTTGTAAATATGGATTTGTTTTTTATTATGTATATTGTTTATAAATATTTAATTCTCTAGTTGAGAAAACACCCTTTGATAAAAAATAATCACTAACACATGCTTGATATCAATTTCAATTCTAGGAATAAAGGCATAAAAATCATGAAAGGAGTTTGAAACATAATTAATAATGATAATAATAATACCAAATTATAATTTGTTTACCTGTTATTGATGGGATTTTGAATAAGAATAAACACAGATACTGCTATTATGAAACTAGTATAGATAATCAAAACTATAAACACCTGATATGAAAAATATGTATTATAAACATAGAGACAAAATATTTATGAATAGAATAAATGAAAAAAATATGATTAAGATTATAAATTAAATGATTAATATATCTATGTGTGTAATATATGAGCTTAAATTATGTTTGTGGAAATTAGGATAATATGTAACGATTTTTATATCTCAAATTCCTCACTTTAAGACATGTTTTCTATTATGTACTTGATTTAATTTATGTAGCGTATGTATTACCTATTTGATATGTTATATAATAAAAATTATTTATTAATAGTATTTTAAGATCAATTTTAATCCCAATATTTCAATGTATTTTTATTATAATGTTACCCAAGATATAGGTGGGTCTTTTAATCTCAATTTCCATTCTTTAGAAATCATGACATATTCACCAATAATTTCCTTTTTTATAGTTCATACATTTCTATGGGATAATTTTTAACATATTACTCATGAGATTTAAGGGATTTTAAATTTTATATAGTTATCCCTCTCTCATATTCTTTTTATTCAAGAGTTACTAAAACAATTGTAAAAAATAATTACTTCTATGGTATAAAAAACATCCTCAGTTTCTGTAAAGTAAATGTGGGTGTAGTTTTGAAGAAAATGAATCTTTAAATAGATACTAGAAAGTATACATAGTTGTGAAATATATGCTCTAAGTGTTAATAACTTCAAAAATGGTTGGTTGGGCATTGACTCAATCATCACCCTGATGCACGATGAGTGGGACTCTATACACCGAGCCAAAAACTCTTGATGGATATGCCTTGTAATATTCACATGTAATTTATGAACTATAATTCCTGAATTTATTACCATTTCCTTGGTCTCCTACCAAATCATATTATTGATTCTAATTAAAATATTCAATGGATAACCCGACATAATTAATGTTTTTCTCCAATACATTTATTCGATAAGGTTAATTTATGTTATATGAATGATACCCTATGGTTTGTATATTGATTAAGGTATGTTCTATTTTAAATACACATTATTCTATTTAATGGGGAAGTATGTTTTCTATATTTTTATTTTTATATATACGTATGTGTTTATTCAGCAAGAGGTTCTATTGGGAATGGTATGAAATCTCCTGTTGAATCTTATGGTGAATGCACTCGGATTAACAAGTTGATTGGTGGGGCTTGAAATTACATATTACTTAATGCATCGATGGGTCATATCAGACATAACAGTTTAATTTTTAGTGTATACCTATTCCCATTACAAGATAGTGTCATTGAAAAATTCCTTATAAGTATTTTTGTATTTCATTCACTATCTATTCCATCAGTATGAGATCAATTATTATTGTCATCCATGTATTAATTTATTATCCTGGATATAGAATGATCTTAGTTTTAGTTGATCATGGTTTCAAGTTGTTCATTAAATCCTTCCATGTCACTTATTCCATGTTTATTTTATGAAATATTCTATTGTTTGATACTCCTTACTAAGTATCTAATCTAACATTTTTTTCCATTCCCAAGGAATCATAGAGAATAATTGTGGATTATTTTCAAGGATACGATGGAATGGATAATCATTTCCTCTTTATGTGTTCATGTTGTATATTATGTTTTAAAATTTTATATATGTATGTGTCTTGTCATCTAAGAATACTATGTTGTTTTCTACTATATAAACAATCATATCTTGTACCAATAATATAATATAAATACCAGATCAATATTTATATAGTATAGGATGATACATTTTATTATTTATTCACTCAAAATTCATAGTTTATATTTTTTTTATTATTATTACTATTTTCATCCTATAATTTATTATGGTTTTATAATAATGATAATAAAATGGATAAATTTACTATTATTATCTATTAATGAACTGAAAATTTATTATATAATTATAGTTCTATTCATTCTTTTATAGCAGAAAAACATAATAGAAATATTCAAAAACCACCTCAAGACATTGAGATTGTGTAATCAGTTAGAAAAATAGTCGTTAGGTCATTTAATATCAAGTATATAACTCTTCCTTAATTAAGATTTGTTGTAATAATCTCTTATAAATACATTTTATTCTCCCATGAAGACATTTCTATGTTATACTGGGTATATATTTGTTTTCTTTATAAAAATCCAATATCTTATTTCAATATAGAGAAATCACTTTCCTTATCCAAATTCATTAACTGATTATATTAATGTGAAAGGACAATGGTGAATCTCCTTTGGAAACTCATTATCAAGAATGGATATTTTTACCTTACATGAAATAATATCTAAATAAAGTGATTTATAAAAATAGGGGATTATCCTTGAATAAATTCCAATTATGAGGGAAAATATTAATGTATTAAAAACCATTTATCTAGAATTCCTTCAGATCAAGAGGTAGAGTTATCAATTGAATTTATACCTGTTGCTCTTCCCATATCCCAGAGTCTATATAAAATATCCCCCATTACACAGAAAGAACTGAATAAGCAACTGTAAGGGAATATTAATAAGGGTTTTATATGCCCAAGTGCTTTACCATGTGGTGCATAGATACTCATTTTCAATAATAAGTATGGGTCAACAAATATATTCACTGGTTATCATGAACTCAAAAAAATCAAGATAAAGAAAAAATATCCATTACCAAGGATTAATGACTAATTTGATCAATAAATTGGATCTCAATAGCTCTCTAAGGTGTATCATGGTTTTGAAATCATCAATATAAAGTGAATAATGAAGATATTTCCAAGATATCGATAAATACATTAAATAGACACTATTAGTTCATTGAAATTAATTTTTTATTCATAAATTATCTGAAAAATTTATGGAAAAATTGAATATACTATTTATTTATTACATTAATAAATTTATGGTGGTCTTTAAAGATGATATTCTTATATACTCAATAAGAGTTGATTAATATTAGGAATAGTTGAGTTCAATGTTAAAGAAAATAATAAAGGAATATTTTATGTAATTTATATGTTATTTGAGTTTTTGATAGATAAATTAACATTCTTTTGGAATGTTATCATAATTCAGGTGTATTTTCGGTTCCCTAAAAAAAGTTGATTAATGATGAGACATGATCCAATATGCCACATAGCCCTGAACTGGTTCTAGTAAGCCAAGTATAAGTACTGAAGTGATCCAATCTTTATGTTCCCAAAATAATTAAAATCAATCCTCAATCCAATGTAGTCAAACTACCTTCAATGTAAATGAAATCATGGAAGAATAATTCCTATATAAATATCAAATGAAGCAATGATAATAGCCAGTTAATCCTAGAAAACATAATTTCTATAATACATTATTGGGTTGTTTCTAAGAAGTAAATTCATATATCATCTTACGTTTAACTGATATGCCTTCTTCAAAAAATGACTTTCACAACGAAATATACTTCTTAAATTTAGAAGACCCATTTATAAAAAAATGTCAAAAATTTAGTGGTCACACAGTGCACTCAATACAATATCTAATTCCTCCCCATAACCAATCCATCTTTTAGAGTAAACCAAAATATCAAAAACAACAACAACAAAAAAGAAATCAAGAAACTATTAGAAGATATTATTCAACAAGACCATTAAAATAAAAGTTAATTCTTCATAACAAAGGTCATGATAATGTTTTTAAATGTTTTATTGACTCCAAAATGTGGTCTTTAGAATTTCCACATTCTTAAAATTGATTGGATGAGAACCTACTCATTGATAAATCATAGAGAACCACTTTTTCACTTCAATTTATCTAAAAAATCATAGATTCAAGAAATAGGATGCTAATTTTTTGTCGTAACTTGATTTGGTTTATTACATTCAACACATAATCAAAGTGAACTATCTTCCTCATTTAAAAATAAAACTAGAGAAACCCAAGGTGATGTTCTTGGTCTAATGAAAACCTTCTCTCTAATTTTTTTATTTGGACATTTAATTCCTATGTATTTGTGGGATCTATTCTATTTTATGGAATTAAAAGAGTTATTTTTCCCATAATTAGATCGACAGAAAGTTTTATTTTTCATTTGGTGGTAGCCTAAAGAAATCATTCTGTAATACATTTGAGTATCAATACACTGTTGAAGGTAGAGTCTTACTTCCATTTTCATCTTTAGTTCCCAATTTCATTAATTATAGCTAACAAGAAAATGTTCCATTTAAAATAATCAAAGTTCCTTATCTTACATAATTTATATCCCAATCCCCTTTGAATAAATGAATAACTTTATCTAGGTAATTAAAATTTACCAGTCTAATGTAGTAATCAATATAAGTTTTTAATTCCACAAAACAATCTACTCTAAATATTATTTAAAAAATATTCATCTCTATTATATCAAAATAAAAAATGGACTATAAATAACTAATGGAAATAGAAAAATATGAGAGCATGAATCCATTGTATTCATTCTAATCAAGAGGTAACTTGATTCTCATAACATGAGTAATTAATTCGACATGTAATCCCTATTGTTTGTTAACATGACAATAATGAAAATAATTTAATACATATATATCAAATAGAATATCAATTAGGGTCATGTTAATAAGAATTTCACCTTACACCATTGATGGACTCCGTTTCTCAATCGAGATATCCTTCCCAACTCTATATAACATTCTATCAACTCCCATAGAATAGTATATAATCCTTTTGTGATTTTTTCTTGATAATCAAGGTATTCCTTGATTCTTTCTAGTTTATCCAATTATTAGGGTGGGAACAATTTTGATTTAATCATCCTGATTGATCATGGGAGATATGATAATATTTCTATCCATATCCACCTATTTACATTGACGATATAAATATACATTTCTCAAGATGCCATAATTTTTCACATTTTTGACAATGTTGTGGTGGTGGAGTGCACTCATTCTTCTTATTCTGAGGAGAGATACTCTTAAATCAATCATATATATTACTAAAACATGATATATATATGAGACTAATATATTATATAATTTCTTTAGTACCCTACTACCTTGTGAATAGATATACCTTTTTTGATTATTACCCATAATAGAGTTTCAACCTATACTTGCATGGATAATGGTGTCCCCTCTGCTAATATTCCCTACATTATCCTTCTCTCTCACCACTACAATGGTTACCATCATTTTTTGATCTTAAATGCATAACGTGACAACTTTATAATCAATATTATGTCATATACCAACCTAAAATATTCACACATTAATCATTTTTCTAGAAGCTACCACTTTTGTGAAATGAACCAGGTCTATAAATAGAGTAGTATATTCAATCACTAACATACTTTATTGTTTATTATATAATAAGTTTTTCATAATCCCTAGATATAAGGTGTGTGGATAAAAAAATTATTGAACAACTCATCAAATTCCTCTCAAGTAAGATCCTAATCATGAATCAGATGAAAAACTCTATCTCACAATTTTATAGTTAGGTACTCATGAATGTATGTAACTATCTTGACCATTATCTTAGCTGGAATTACAAGGAACTCAAATATTCTATTCATCCTACCCATCTATAAAACTACCTGTTCAGGTTCAAAATCTTCCTAAAATATATATGTATTCATGTTTTAGAATTCTTTTGAGTGAACCAAGATATGAATTTCCTAAGCCTGAGGTCCCTTATCAAAGGCCTAGAATTCGTGAACAATACTCTAGACTATATTTTTGTTAACATGTGGTTCATGTTGAACCAATTTCTTTATTGCACACTCAAACTAGTTTCTTATTCTCTTTATTGGTGGAATTTTTACCCTATAGATAAATCAATAATTTCAAAATAATTATTTTTATTATCATTTATTGAGTGTTATATAATATTTTATATCAAAAAAATAAAAATATTATTATAACAATTTCTAAATTAAATAATAATGTGATAATTTAGTCCTAGTGGGAAGTTTCTTTACAAATGTATAATACTAAATTCTCACTGACTAAACCCGTGATTTTGAGATAATGACATGATTGAAAGTGTTTTATAACAATTTTAATACCCTAAATGACCTAATATCATGAGTTTAGAAATAAAGAGGTTAGATTCATCTTTTTATGTTATAAACTTCATGTCCTAACATGTCCTATATCCTTATTATCATCCGAAATTATGGATTGAGTGAAATTATTTCATTTGTAAATACCTAACCATAACCATTTTCTTGAAAAAATATAAGGTTTAACTAACCAGAAGAGACATTACCTAGACACCAATGGTTGGAAATAAATGATGAGGGTTTAAAAAAGAAATAGGAGGAACAATTTAGCCTTTTCAAACTCTCATGGAAACATACACATACTACCGGAAAATTAATAATCCAATGAAAACATTATAATGTATCATGAGTTAATGTAATCAATCAGGGTATATAAAAATTTTATATTAATAGTGAAAAACATAAACTAAAACAACCTTCACTCCAAAATAAAAAAAATGCATTGGCACCAAGGTGGCACAACAGTAAACTCCTAGAACATTGCCACATCTGAAACTCTAACTTCAATATCCATAACAATGACATTAAGAACCCCTACTAGAGAAATATAAAATTTTCATTTTCCCTGCATCATGTAAGTGAGTGTATGAATACCCACTTAAGTTCATATATTGGGGGTGATTATAAAAACACAATAGGGAAACCCCAAGAGAATTTTCTCACATACCACTAAAACAAGAATCACATCAGATAAATATTTTAATAAAACAGTTAAAAAAATAACAAAGTAGTTATAGTAGTTTTATAGTCTATATATATAGTATACAAGATGAAATTAAAGATAATTTCACCAAAAATATATGTCTTATAGGTATAATAAATATTTCTTTAATAATTAATTATCAAAACCATTCCATGTTATCTTTCACACACATTGTTCCAAGCTAAATGTAGCCTCCCACTATCATGATTGAATATCCTTCTTCCATAAAATTGTTAATTGGTGGTAATTATTGGCCCAAATTAACCCTCATTCCAGGTTACTCTCAAAAAAATCTAATTCACATGAACACACTAAAATAATATGATTCCAAGTTCACACATCCAAACAATTCATTATATTAGTATAATATTTTAATCAATACATCAACACCCTATGGGCACCCCTCATAACCCATGTTTCAAGAACCAACTAGGGAGTTCACAATATAAAAATGTTTCAACATGATAATATCATTTCAAAGTAAAAATAAATAATTTTAAAAATTAAAGAGCCTTCACATTCAAAGGAAATTATAAATAGTGAAAAATCACCTTCCTAGAAAATGTCTGCCAAGATGAATCTGGACACTATCTCATAGATATAGACTCTTTATACCATTTATCTAAATTATAACAATAACATTAAATAGAAACATTTCTAACGTCATATATCCTACAACAACAAAAAATAATTTCTATGGTTTCATTCAATAGGAAATCTGAATATCTAGATTAGATGGGAATAGTAGATCCCTTCCCATTTGTTTCCAATATCCAACAATCAAAGATTCATCAAAAATGGTTTCTAAAATTAAAATATCTTCATAAATATACTAAAGTATAGTCATGTACTATTATCATAATTCAAGTAAGAAATAATAAGGTTTTCAAAATTGTTTTCAGGTTTTAAAGATAATTTTTTGAATTAGATAATTACATCACATAATTAGGTCACACTATTAATAAATTCATGATCTGACTATGTGAATCACTACTATCTAAAAATTTCCAAGCTACATTGTTAGGATCCAGGATTAGGAAAACCATGTACAAATAATATGAGTTACCAATATGAAAAAACATTCAAGTTATGTTGTTAGATAATACGATTAAAAAAATGGTGTTTCAACTATCCTCCTACCCAGTAACTCCCATATTCACCTCCCTCAATTTTTTGGAGAAGCTACATGGTTTCCCTTACCCGTGCTCAAATTTCTCCCATAAAATACTTCTAAAACATTATAAAACCATCCAAAAACATCTCAAGACTTATATCAACCATTCTATAACTTAAAATATAAAATATAACATTGAATTACCAAAAACCAGGGGTGTCAAATTTTTATCACAAGTAAATGGATATTTTTGGATCCTTCAAAGAAAAAGGATATTAATAAATATAAAATAAAAATATTTTTAATGGTTATTTATGGTTTCCTATGAATAGTTACCTACTATAAATGATTTTTGAGGAACTTATCATGATTTTATAACTAAATAAACAAGAAAAATAAAATTGAAGTTAAGTATTTCATGATTGATGAATGTTAATAGACCATTAAAAAGTTGAAGAAGTGTATAATCAGTACACTGGTACTCACCCTACCCATAAGTGGAAAAGGATTAATAATCTATGTTGATTCCAAAAAGAGGGTGTTAGTTTTTATAATTTTTAAAAATGATAAATTTATATCATATGACTCAACACAGTTGAAAATACATGAAAAATTATATTATACAAGATCTAGAGGTGAATATAAAAATTATTTCATTTATGATTTATATGAATTATCTCATTGTAAAAAAGTATGGAATATATTATATTTATAATAGATTGAAGTATATATTCACATATATTGAGATCAATATAGGCCAATGAATATGGATAGATCTGATGGAGAACTATTACTTCTTAATACATTACCATCGTAGAAAGGTGAATAAAATGGTATGTTATCTAAGTATAAAATTTAATTTTACCATATTCATAATAAAGAATGGGAAAGATCGAATATTCATACAAATTAAATTGATTGAGATAGGATTCGTAATGTAATAATATCCAAACATGCACATATGATTATTCCACCATACATTTTAGATAATATTACAAGATCTCAAATTGAGGATGTGAAGATGAAAAAGAAGCTGGAGGATATAAGTAAGACTAAATCCTCATAATTAAAATTTATATAAAGGATTTGTGAGACTTCGGACAAGACTACGTGGATCATCAAAGCCTGAGATAAATAGAGAGCAATTAGAAGATGCCCATATCCCAATATTCTATATCTACCCAAGGATCAAAAATATGTATAGATATCTGTAAGAACACTACTTGTGGGATAATATAAAGATGGATATTTAACAATATACATCGAAGTGATTATTATGCTAAAAATTGAAGGAAAATTGAAAATGTCAAAGGGGATAATGAAAACATTACTCGTGCCTAAATAGAAATGGGAGAAAATCACCCAGGATTTTCTCATGGTACATCTATATGAATATAAAGGAATTAATTTAATAAGGTTATAATGGAACATTATTTGGACCACGTTCTCTTTTGGTTGTATTTTTTTCAATAGATGATGAATTTTTGGAGTTGATAATGGAAGAGGTTTTTGGATTTCAGACCCAGGACATCAGTATAAAGAATCAGACTCAGATCATCGGCATGAGTCATTAAAAATGATCCATTATATTAAGATTTTGAAAGACTATCAAAATCTATTTATAATCATATCAAGTCTGAAATAGAAGTGGTGATCCAGATGATGAAATTTTTCAATATCTGAATGCCTCCCATATTATACTTTTGGTGCATTGTTATTTTGTAATTCAAAAAATTCATATGATTTTTGAGAAACATGTGATGTCATGTTTATGAAGTAATGGAGGGGAGATAATTCTTCCAATCATGGTGAGGATTGGTTGGAAAGAAAGATTTTGTAGGAGTAATAGTATGTTACAAGACTTCCTATTGTAAATATGGCGACGTTGAAGCTGATCTTAAATGTATTCAATGTTACAAGGAGTTCCTGATACTAGCTGAAACATAGAGGAGATGAAATTTTGTGGAGACAAATATTTCGGGTCTTAAATCATCGAATTTAGAACACCGTATGAAGAAATATATGTTGGCTGAGAATGTTTCTCATAATTTGAATATGTGCAGATGTCAGTTTTCAGTATGACTAATAAGCCACGAGATATAAGCTTTAGAGTAAGAATTTTAATTCAGAAAAGTTATTTATAATAAATTTAGAGAAGAAAATATGTTACTGAATTCGAAGCTTCCAGAACCTATCCATCAGATGTTGTATGCCACTGATCCATCGTAATGGATTCTATCACTTCTTCATATAGTTGTTATATTTTTTATATCAGATACAGAGTTTTATTGGTGGAAGAATAGTTGAAGAAGTTTTATGTTAATTTCAATTTGGTAGAGAAAAAAAAAGTGATTCATTTTTATATTATCATCATAACCATCTAAAAATTTATTAAAAATTGGGGCAACAAATTATGAAAGTTATCATAATGAATGAGCCACTGATCTATTAAGTGAAGGATGAGATAGAAAAGTCCTGAAATGCAGAACTACTCGGATAAATGATCATCAGTCTAATGATTTACAGAAAATGAGAAATAATTTAAAGATATTTTAGAATAGTTTTCAATCCCTTAAGTTTATCAGTTGTTATGGAAGATATATTTGAGAATAATTTTATTGTTTACAAGATTTTGTTGTAATGGGACATCGTTGATACTGCATTGGATTTTCATCAGAATGATAATTCATATGGTTCACATATATGACTATTTGGTATACCTTATTCATAAATTTTAATTGGAGTGACAAATTGCAATGATGACTCAGACTAAATAAAAGTTTGTAAATATGAAAAAGACTCATGATTTGAGAGGATTCAAGGAGAACCCTAAAGAATTATGAAGATTTGATGAAGTAAAATATGAAAACTTAAATGCAAAGAATTTATGGATTCAGAATTTCATTGAGAGGATTGTGAAATTGATTTTCATGCCTTTCCAATAATGGGGTGCCTATAAAAGGATAGATCAATTAATTTGTACGATGTGTGAAAAACATGAATTTTTATTATGTGATGAGAGATCTAACATTTTTTTGTTAGGTATTGAGTTTCAAACCAGAATTTATTTTTCATGTTCTTACTAAGGAAGTTCCATTGGAATGAGTCATTCGAAGTAATTTTTATCTAATTGAGTTCCATCAAATAAAGGAATTGAGAGATTTTGATTGCGTTCCTAGTAAATTTTGGGAAGAAGTGCATAAGAATAATCAACAAGAATTCAATTGTATGAATCCCATCAGACTAAGGGTGCTGATATTAAAAATATAGGACTAAATTTTTCTGAGTAAGACTTTCAGACACATTTTATGGATGAAGTTTCAAGACTAACAAGTGCCTTAGATAATTTTTATAGTTATTGAAGATTGTACAAAGTTAAATTTTGATTCATATTAATGATGAATAAAGTGAATAATTTCTAAATTGGATCAAACTATGAGAAGTAAAATAAATCATTTAATTACAGATACATACCAAGTACTGAAAATTATTGATTATTTTTATGGGGGTGTATAACCAATTCTGGGAAGGTGGTTACTGAAAAGAATAGTTGGGGGGTATAATCAACTATAGAAGTAATGTTTCTACTAGGATTGTATAACTTTTTACATCTTGTACCTTTGAATTTTGGAAAGAATATACTGAAAGAATCCACGTTGTTGGGACTATCCATCATTTCACGGAGTAGGCCATTATATAAAATCATTTAAATATCATGTTCTTCATCCGCTTTATATTTTTTCAAAGAAATGATGAGGTGGAGAAGTTTTATTTGAGTGTATTGTAACCTTAACATGATTCATATCTTAATAAATTTTTCTAAATAGGATAAAAAAACTTTCCTATAAAAGAAAAAGGAACCACTGATTCACCACCCCCAGTGGTCATGATCCAACCTAGGAATAAAAATTGGATTCAAAGCCAAGGTTTCATTTGAAAGACCCATCTATGAGAATATAAAATTTTGAATTCAATGGTCTATAGGGGGATTTTGGTTTTAAATGGTAAGAACTCTCATATCTGGAAAGATATAATACTTTCATATCTTATGTCTCTTGGGTATGATGTTTTGGAAGCTACTATAGAAGTATTTCCTCTTCGTATTGATAATTCTCCTCTTACTACTATTTATAAAATAAATGATGAGAATTATGGAAGATCTAAAATTTATTTACTATCATAACTAACTGAAAGTGAGTTTCTTTGAGTAATGGGAGTAAGAACTGCCAAAAGTATTTGAGATAAGTTGAAAAACATTTATGGATGAAATACAATGGTGAAGATGTAAAATTTACCACTTTGGAGGGTGAAGTATAATGTTATGAAAATGGATTACTATGAATCTATTGGTGACTTCATTACAAAGATAAATGATATTTTTATCATTATAAAAAGTCTTGTTGAGAAATTTGAAGAATCATCCATTGTTGAAAATATCGGGTGAATTATTCTAGATAACTTTGATGTTGAATTTTCATATTTGGAAGATAAAGATCCTGAAACTTTATCTTTGGATGATCTTTATAGTAACATCAAACTTTTTAAATGAGAAGAGAGAAGGTCATAAAATATAAATAAAAATATGATCAAGAAATTTCTTTTAAATAATTATTTAAATGGGAAATATGGATAAAAAAATTAATGAATAATTAATTGATTTGGAAGATAAAGAGAAAGTTTAAGATTTTAACACAAATAGTTTCCCTTCTTTCTAAGAAGTACAATAACAAAAAATGAAAAAGAAAAACTCTCAAATGATGGAATTGTAAAGGGAAGGGTAATTTTGCGCATAATTTTCCTTGGAATAATGTTAAAGAATATGAGTCTATGTATGATTATGATAAACCTCAGAAATAAATAGAATAAACATATTGAAATATTTACTTATGATAAGAATTGGAAAAGTTATCTGATAAGAATAAAGCAGTATGATTCCTCCTCCAGTGAAGAGCCTGATCATCAACTCAACTTTATTCCTCAATTCAAAAATAGAAATGATTCATCTATAATTGATGATGATTATGATATGATGGTAGAACTGGAATGGATTCTTAAAATGAATTTATACTATACACTTGAACAATATACTCAAATCAATAAACAAAGAATAATTTTGTAGAGAGATTTCAAAGAAATAAATTTTGATAATGGGGAAATTGAATGAAAACTGAAAAGTTATGAAGAGATTTTTTCATGAAATGATATTCTCACTAAAATTTAATCTACCAATATTGATGAATGTAAATAGAACAATTTAATGATAGCTGAATCTAAAAAAATTATTATTGTTCTGAAAAGTAAGTTCACTGAGAAAGAAGAAGAGTTTTTAGAAACAAAATAAACATGTCCTAAAGCACAAAGTGAGATAAAAATATTAGGGAAAACATCACCATGTCAATTAATGTTAATGTTGAAACTTTTAAAGAAGATTAAAACAAAGGTTTACCAAATAAGTTTTTTGAAAAAAATATTTCATCAAGAAATATAAGAAATCATTAAGGGAGAATCCTCTGCAAAAAGTAGTCCCCAAATTTTGATGAAGCAATAACAACAATAACATTTTTAGCAAGTTAATTATTATTCTGAAAATCGGGATTCAGATGTCACTTTTTTATTTTGTGTATTTTTGGGAATAAATATTATTCATTCAAGTAAATCATATATCAAAAAAGAAATAGGTATGAATCTGTGGGGGTCTATGATGAGAAAAAAAGATTAAATGTGCCTAAAAATTATGTGGAATCAAAAAAGGAAAACTAAGAAGGTGATGAATGTTGAGTCTGGTATAAAGGTAGAGAAAAAAATCATGTTTATTTCAAAAAAATAGTTATTATTTATCTATCCAGAACAAGTTGAAATATCTAGGAAATTAGACGAAAAAAATTAGTTGAACAAAAGGTAAAGAAAATGTTTTTTGAATTTGAGAAAAAATTGATGATGTTTTCAACAGATAATGATTTGAAAATTTTGAAAAAAAATGAATATGATGTGAGCAAGAAAGCCATGTTACTAAAAAATTGAATATCTTATCAGAATAAGAGGAAGGCTTGAAATATTTTCTAAAAACTCAGTATAATGGAATGATTTGAAAATAAGAAAAGAAATTTCCGTCCTTATTAGATGAATATAGAGATGAAAATAATCTTGTTAAAAAAAACTGAAAAGGATGAACAGAAAAAAGAAATTAAATCCATTGAAAAAACAATGAAAAGGAAGAAAAATGCATGGATGAGAGATGGATCATAGTCAGAAAGATACTTTTGAGCAACAAATAAGGTTCCTCTATATTCCCAGATATTTTACTTATATTTTTAATAACTTTCAGGGAATTGAAGGAGTTGAAATAAATGATCTGATGTTTGTGGGTCACTTATAATTCTTGAAAAATAAAGTAATGTGGTTACAAAATATGAGTTTCTAAATGTCTTTTATTCACATGAGCATTTTAATATGTTTTTTCATATGGGTAAAGGTTACTTTTATCCTAAAAAAATTCATTCATGATTTCCCCATGAAATGAAAATGTTGAAAGAAACATGAAAAATGTATTTTATGAAAATTATTTACTGGAAAACATTGAAACCCTTCATTATACACTCTTGTTTTCTAAACCAGGTTATCCTATATAGAATTGGAGTCTTTTAGTTAAAATATCATTATTAATAAATTCTTGTGATACATCTTCTCTTCTGAAGAATAATTTTATGTTTTTTAGAAGAAAAGTTTTAACCCTTAGAAATAAGATCATCTGTGAATAAGGGGGAAACTTTCCATGATGGTCCCTTTGAATTTTATTGTAAATTTGGGGGAGATATAAGGAAAAGTTGGAGATATAAGAGACAAGGGAAGCAAGAATTAAATTGAGGAAAGAAAATGTGATAAAACAAAACATGTGGTCTTGTTTTTGAAGTTGTTAAAGTGGTTATTGATAACAAACAGAAAGCAGGAGATTATTAGGACAAATATTTGTTTTTTTGTATTTATTACCAATAAATGATTTGTTTTTTATGTTGATAATGTGAGAGGTTTTTTTTGACCCAGTCCATCAGTATGAAGAATTATAATCAGATCATCAGAATGTGTAATTAAATATGAGCCATCGGATTTGTATTTTGATGTAAAATAAGAAGCTATTGGAAATCATATCAAGTATAGAATAAAAGCAGTTATCATAATGAGAAAATGTTTTGGTGTCTGAATGGATCTAGAATTATTCTTGGGATTATTATTTTTAATTCACAAAATTCATAAGTTGTTTGTGAAACGTGTGATACAATATTTATGAAGGAAAGGGGGAGAGATGATGATGCATATATTATTGAGGACTGGATGGAAATAAAGATGTTTATGCAAAAATGGGATGTTAAAAAATTTTCTAATGTAAGTCAGATGAAGCTAAATCTAATCTTAATCATATTCAAATCCAAGAGTAAGTCATGGTGCAAACTAATTTTTGGAGAAGAATAATGTTTTTAAATATGAAGATTTACAGTCTTATATCCTCAGAATGAGAACACTATATATAGAAATATATGTTGGATGAGAAGGATGATCATAATATGAACATGTGAATATGTTCTATTTTATTCAGATCAATAAGTCACGAGATACAAATCATCTAAGTAAGAAATTTAATTCTGAAAATATCATTGGTATCATATTCAGAGAAGGAAAGTAGTTACTAAAGTTGAAGCTACTAGAAATAGTCCAATGGACGTTGTGTTCTACTGATCCAAATTAATGGATTCTGACATTGATTCTTATCATTTGTATCTTTTTTATATCATATACAGAGTTTTATCGTAGTAATAATAGTTGAAAATAGTTGAATTGAATTTCAATTGGGCTGATAAAAACCATAATTCATACTTTGTTCTCTTACAAATTATGTTATGAGAAAAATAAAAAAGATATTTCTTTATTTCGAGAAGAGGTGACAAATATCGAAATGAATGTTACACTGATCCATCAGGAGTAAGATGACACTGATAAAGTCATCAAATACAGAACTAATTTGACACAAGATCATTGGTTAGATGAATTGGAAAAAAGAGGAAATACTTTGTAGATATTTTATAATGGATTTAAATGTCTTAATTTTATCAGTTGTTATAGAAAATATATATGGTTAGACATTCATTGTTTAATATAGTTCATTATAATGAGACATATTTAGTAGTGAATATTTTTTCATCATAATGGGAAGTCATCTAGTTCACATATAATATTATTTGGTAAAACTTCATTTTAATGAATAATAAATAAGAAATTTTTTAATGAATAATCGGATAGAAGAAATGTTTGTAAACATTAAGAATTATAAAGTTTTGAAAATATTATAGGAGAAACTAAAAGTGTTATTAAGAGTTAAATAAGTGAAATATGAATACATAAATGCACACAAATTTCAAGATTACAAATTTTGTTAAGTAGGAAGTGAAATAGTTTTTCCTTCCTTTACAATTATGGGGTGCCTATAATTGGAGATATCAATCCATTTGTACGATGTCCATAAAATATGAATTGTTATTGTGTGCTGATATCTCTTACATTTTTTTGTTAGATATTAAGTTTCAACCAGACATTGTTTGTTATGTTGACATTGAGAATGTTCTGTTGAAATGAATCTATCAGAGGGAATTCCAATAGAGAAAGGTTTATCTAATTCATATCCATCAGACATGGGAATTTAAAGTTATCAATTAAGTTCCTACTCAATTGAAGAAAGAAGTAAAAAGGAAGAATCATACCGAAGTCGGTTAGAAGAAGCCCATTGAATTTAGGGTACCGAACTAAGGATGTTCGAACTGGATTTTTTTGAGAAATATTATTGGAATGAGTTTTTTGAAAAAATTTCAAGAACAACATATTCCTTAGAGAATAGGTGATTTTTTTAATATTGTACACTGGTAATGTTTGATTCAACTTACTTGTGGAGGAAGTGAAAACATTCATAATTTAATCGAACATGAAGAATTAATGTGACGATTTTAACTTTAGAAACTTACCACTTACTGAAAATGATTAATTATTTTTTAGGGGTGTATAACTATATCTGAGAATGTTGATACATAAAAAGGATATTTAGGGTGTATAACCAGCTATATTAGGAAAGATTATTCTGGGATTGTATAGTTTTTTATTGCTTGTTTTTTTTGTATTCTGGAAATATGATAGTGAAAGAATCCATGTTGGCAGGACTATCCAACATGGAAAGGAGCAGGTCTTTATACCAAAAATTGTAAATATCATTTTTTTCCCTTCTCATTATATTTGTTTCATATGAAAGGTGAGGTGGAGAAGCTTTATTTGGATGGATCGTAACCTTATCAAGTTTCATAGGTTAATAAAGTTTACTAAAGCGGATAAGAACAAATTTATTATAAAAGAAAAATGAACCACTTATTACTCCCCCCCTCTTAGTAGTCTTGGTCCTACCTAGGAACAATGTAAGATTTTGTTTTTTAGGTATTTTTTCCTTTTATTCTTTTATTTCTATAGATTATAAATATTTTATGTGAAGAATATAATAATTTTTTATTTGAAAAATAACTTAATAAATGTTTAATGGATTTACCTGTCCAGTTAAAACTTTATAATATTTTAATGGAATTTTTTCAAAGATATTCACTGATTACTGTGAGATTCTAAGGCCCGAAAAGGCTCGACATAGATGAATTAAAAATATTAATTAAATTATTTAAAATACAAAATATTTGTGAAAAATATTTGAATAACTCCAATAAGGTGTGTCATATGGGAATTCTAATATCACTTTCGAATCTGGAACATGTGTTTACCCTAGGAAGAGTATGACATATGTAGGGGTCAGATGTTTTGATGCCTTGCTAATAATTTAAAGTTATTAAATAATATTTTATATATTATATTATTAAAAATAATTAAATATTTCCCAAACGATATGTCGTATGGGAATTCTAAGACCACCAAGGGGTCCGGAATGTGGGGTTTACCTTAGATGAGGTATAACATTGGTAAGAAACAAGGGTTTCGATGCCTCACTCACAAATTTTTTTTTATATTAATTTTTTCTTTATTCCATTTGTAAGTGTTAAATCATTAATATCTCTTAAATGTTTCATCATTTGAGAAATCTAAGACCACCATTGGGTTCGGAATGGGGTGTGTATCCTATTTACAAAATATTTTTTTTCTTAATAGACATTTGAGATTATTTGACTTTCATGTAAAATAATTTAATTATTTATTTAATAGAAATTGACAAACACTATTCAACTTCTCCATGTAATGTGTTTCCTCTATTATTAACACTGGATGAAATCTAAACCATGAAATTTCAACCATTTTTTATGTTTTAAAAACTGAAATGAATTTATGAGAAGGAATCAAACAATCATAATTAAACGTTTCATTCTAAGAAGTGGATTAATGGGGCTTTTGGTTTTTGAGTAGAGGCATTTGCCTAGGGTCCTTAAATAATTGTGACCTTCATAATTTATTACAGGATTAGTCCTTTAGAATCTGGTTGAACCTAAAAAATTCATCATGCAACCATCAGTTGTCACTTGGGTAGGCCGACACTCCATCCCCTTCCTCCACTGAAAACATGGTGCGCCACCCCCTTGAAGTAACTTTCTTGTGCACTCCTCAACCTGGTGCACCAACCTTGCTTATTTATTTATTTTTTAATTTTATTTTATTAACTCTATATTTCTATTCTTTTATTATAATTCTTTATTTAAAAAATTTATGGAAAAAAAGAAAAGGGACAACTATTTTAAAAATGATAATTCTTTTTTTAATGATAATTTTATGGGTTTTTAAAAGAATTTATCAATGTACAATTTTATAAAATAATCCTTAAAAAATTATCATTCTATTTTCTTCACATAATAATATCAAATATATTTATAAATAAAAAATATCAAATTTTAATATTACAAATAAATTTGATATTATCATAAGATATTTAACTCTATTTGATGTGCATTTTTTAGAGTGTTCATTCGTCCTTTTCCGTTCAAACCAAATCAAACCATACCTCGATTTTTGAAGTGTTATTTATCTTTAATATAAGGTAGGTGGTTTAATGTCCAATCCTATAGTATCTTCTTTTTATGCACATGCAGTTGTAAAAATATCATGGCGTAAATAATAATGGAGTTTTATTAATCAATTAATTAATTGGTTAAATTAATTAATTTGGGAAATTTTAAATTGGTAATTGAATTGGTTGGCATAAATAATTAATTAATAAGTTAATTAAGAGTTTTTTGTGATTATGGATCCGGTTAACCAATTTCAGAATTGATTGATGGTTATAATGTGGTTAATTTGTTGGTTATTTTAAATAATTAATTGTTGGATTAGTTATATGGATTTTGTAAATGTGGATTTATTAAAATAATTTTATTTGAATTAATGCAAAAAATGTTGTGATTAGTGGTTGAGTTAATTAATCAATATTTGGATGAGTATTGTGATGGAAGGTTAAGGTTGATTAACCATTGAATAATGTGGTATATGTGATATAAAGTTTTGATTGAGAATAGGTTGGAGACACGGATTGATGCTCCAAATACCCACATGGGTTCTAGACATGGAGATCTAGAACCAATGAAATATTTGAAATTATTATTTTATGGGGCAAGGATTGATGCTCCTAATACACATGGGGTTGTGAGATGGGGACATGAACTCCAAATACTCCCAAGTGTGCTAGACATGACATTCTACAGTCGTTCCTTTATTTTATAATGTGAATTTTTTAGCTGGTTATAAATTGAATATTGTCAAATAATTCTTAAGAATTGAACATGGGAAATGGTTCAGACTCTGGTAAAGGATGATGAATGTATTATGGTTTGGATGTCCTCGGGAACTCGAAAGTATGTTATTAAATAAAGGTTAATTGGATAAATATAAATTCTTTCCTCTATTTCATTATTTTATTATTTTTACAACTGCATACACTAATTCTGACAGGATTTGTTTTAGACACTGTTTGTGGTGGCCTACTGAGTTGTACTCACACCCTACTAGGGTCGCCTGATCGGTACCCAAATAGATTTCATGGATGCAGGACAGGTTAGGGGTAAAGGGCCATGTTAGATGGAAATGTCTGGATGAAGCTTTGTCGGGGGAGCCAAATGCGGGTCAGACCAGTGTTGGAGTTTCTAGCATATTTTCTTCTAGTATCATTTTTAGACACTTGATACATATATATACATTGCATGATTACCTTTTAGATTAGTATTGTATTTCATTTCTTCTTTATCCTTGTGAAATTTGAAGTATTATGATTATATATGCTTCGGTTATTTTTTGTTTACTTCTGCGGGTATTTTACTCTCATAAAATAAGGTATAGTCTCCCCACAACTAACTTACCGGAAACTCACTACTAGTCAGATGCCTCTGGCATACGAGGAGACATGACTGAAGGTAAGTGGTGAACTGGCTCAGGGCACCATTGTGTGGAACTCGGGTTGGGGTGTTACAAAGTGGTATCAAAAGAGGTTTTATTTCTTCTTATATTGTCTTACTATTTGGGGAAATATATACTGGAGACTAATAAAAAGCGGGGCTTGGTAATGAGCTCGTGCATGGGAGTCGCAAACCCATGTACGGGGGGAATCCCTAGTACTCAGTGTGGGATTGTTGTTATTGTTATTTTTCATTATAGTTGAAAATTATTTCACCGTGGGTGATGCACTTACTATGTGATGTGATTATTATTTTTGAAACTTATTGTGTATTGATTTGTATCCCATAATTAATTGAGTGTTTAGTCTTCATGCATCATTCTAGGCACTCAGGATTATTGTGACATGCATCATTTTAGGTACGGATGGGAAAACGTGTTATGGGTAAGTTGTTGAAATTAAAATGTTTTTCCGTGATTGTGATATTGAAATGGAAATGGTTTCTGAAATTGAAAAAAAAATTGTAAAATGATATAAATAAATTTGTGTCATGTAATTTTGATAACATTGTGAACTGTGCCATAGGTGTGTGTTAGGATTTATAGAAATATTCCTCCATGACACTTGATGAGAGTACGACCAAGTGTATAGCTTAGAATTGCCCTCTAGTAGTTGAACCTGAGACAACAATATTACCGGTTGAGGAAGCAGGGGAATAGTTTCGAGGTAACATCACCCTTTTCATGTAGTTGATGGAAAGAGTCTGAGGATGGTTTTTGAAAATCATGTATGGTCTGACGAGTGAGTTTCAGTTGCAGCACCTACCAACTTTTATAGGAGAGGGTGGTTCAGAGAAAGATGATTTCTGTATTGAATCTATCCAGACTATACTTGACCACCTGGAGATACCTATTGAGAAGAGATTCAAGATGGAAGCTTACATGTAGTGTGTTCAAGAGAAATGATGGTGGTACATCTAGACACGGGATGGACAGTTTAAATCTATGTAATGGAAGGACTTTTAGGATATGTTATTTGAGAAATTTTATCCAAAGATGTTCAGGCAGGAGAAAGTTGCTATGTTCATAAGGCTGTCTCGAGGGAATCTATATGTGCTAGACTATGTTGGATGCTTTACATACTTATAATGTTTTTCTCCATCATTGGTAGCAGATGAGGCTACTTCATTAAGACGATTTCAGGATGGACTTAAATGTGAAATTAAGTCACAAGTGAATATTTTCATGTTGAATAAGAGTACAGAGGTGGTCAATCAGGCTCTCATATCTGATGGGAACCTTAAAGAGTCTTCTATTGGTAGACATGTGGTTTTTACTAGATGGTCAGGTGGTATGATTTTTGAGAGCAGCGAGCGTCGCTATGAGAATGTTAGCTAGGTAATTTGGAATCAGAGTAACCGGACAGATGGTTTGGTTACAGAGGACTATAACTGAGTGGTTTTCCACCAGTGCGGTTGGTCGGGATGCTATCATAATCATTTTCCTTGATCCCTTGTAGAATGAAAATCCTATAGTATGATTTTACATCTACAGAGCATCTTCATGATCCCACTCTAATCAAGTGGTTCTGGAACATCTATTCATAATCAACATGTGGGAAGGGGATCTTATACAGCTTTTCAATCCCAGAGTTGGACTTCTACCAGCCGAGGTGGTAAAGGTAGCAAACATGGTGCTTCTGGCCAACAACGCCAATATCAGCAGTGTGGTACTACTCAGGGTAGTCAGAAAGCATCACAGAGAAGAGGAGCAGCGCAGTTTCATGTGGCATAGCCTACACTTGTGGATGGAGAGGTTGTACCATTGATAGTGATAGGTACTATTCTTGTATCATCTACCTTATCTTGTTCCTTATTTGATTCTATTCCCTCTCATTATTTTATATCTACAGAACTTGTTAATGGTTTGAGTTTGGCGGTGTAGGTTGTGAGCAAGGTTATGATAATAGATACACCATTGGGAGTATGTTCAAGAGACATCTATATGTGCAAGGGATGTTCTCTTGAGATCGGGGAGTAATGTGTTCTGTGGGATCCCTATTTCCTTGACATGATAGGCTTCGACCTAATACTAGGTATGGATTGGCTAGTCACTTAGTGATCCCACATTGATTGTTACCAGTAGAGGGTGACATTTACATCTCATTTGGGTGACCATTATATTCACCAATGGGAGTGGGATATCCAGGAAGGGCGAGAAGGTCTAAATAATAAGAAAATGGGAGAGCTCAAAGCCCAGGTTGCTAGTCTTATACTTGACGAAAATGGAGTTTAAAAATATGTCAATCCCTTGGTGGTGCATTTTTTTCAGGATGTCTTTATAGAAGACTTCGTAGGGCTACCACCTAAGAGATATGTGAAATTTACTATTGATCTCATGATGGGAGCTGATCCAATACCTATTCCAACATATATAATAGCCCCTAAAGTGCTTCAAGAACTCAATGATTAGTGGAGATACATGAAATATCAATGATTTATCCATCTAAGTACATCACCTTGGGGATCACCTGTCCTGTTTACAATGACGGATGATGGCATTTTATGTTTTTTTTCGATTACTGAAGGTTGGACAAGATGACTATAAAGAACCGATAACCTATTCTAGGTATTGATGATCTGTTTGACCAGTTGAAGGGAGCTTGTGTTTTCTCAGAGATATACTTAAGATCAGGGTATCATCAGTTGATAGTTCAGACATCTGATATACTAAGGACTGCCTCCAAAAGTAGGTATGGGCTTTATGAGTTTTTTTATTGACATTTGGGTTAACAAACTCACCAATGGTGTTTATGGCCATGATGAAAAGGATCTTCCATTCGTACCTGGATTAGTTTGTGGTGGTATTTTTGGATGAAATATTGGTGTACTCCAAGACATGTGACGATCATTCCCAGCATCTTTACATCATTCTAAGTACATTAATATAGCATAGACTATATTCCAAGATATCTAAGTGTCAGTTCTGGATTGACTAGGTACACTTCTTGGGAACATAATCTTGAACGAAGGTGTTTCAATGAACCCAGAGAAGGTGTAGTCAATGGTTTCTATTGAGTATCCCAAGTATTTTTATGATATATGAATCATTCTGGGGTTGTCTGGATATTACAGGAGATTCATCCTAGAATATTCCCATTAGGCAGTGCCACTTTCGGGCTTGAACAAAAAGGGAGTAATGTTTGAATGGTCAGAGGTTTTCATGAAATACTTTCAGGAGTTGAAGAAACATTTCACGTCCACACCAATTTTGGTTCTACCTAAGTCAGGTGAAGAGTACATAGTGTATTATAACATTTCTCAGATAGGACTCAGCTTTATGTTGATACAGAGTGATAAAGTTGTGGAATATGGATCTCTAGAGAAGAGGCCACATGAACGGAATTACCCTATGCACAACCTCATATTGGCAGCTGTGGTTAATGATTTGAAGGGTTAGAGATAATTCCTCTTGGGTGAAAATTTTATATTTTATACTGACCACAAGAGATTTAGGTATATCTTTTCACAACATGATTTGAATCTTCGGTAGAAGATATTGGTAGATTATATCCATTAATTTGATTTTGAGATGGAATATACATCTAGGAAAGGAAAAAATGTGGCTAATGCTTTGAGTAGGAAGTCATATACTCAGATGGTTCAGGAATCTAGTGATAAGTGAAACATGATGACATTGCTAGACGATATGAATATTTTGGTTTAGAAGAGTCAGGAGCAGATGAATCTCCTGTCAGTTTTAGTGGAGTCTACACTTTTGAGGCAGATCAGACACAGATAGTATGAGATCCTGGAGTGCTTGGCCTTGAGGGAAAGAATTTAATATGGGGATAAAATGTCAGACTAAATGATAGATGAGGATGAGATCATTTATTTCAAGAATTGGGTTGTTGTGCCTACGAGCATGCAAGAGGAGGCCATGCAAGAATTCCATGCCTTAAAGTGGGAAGTGCATCTAGGTGTGACCAAAATGCACCATGACCTATGATGATAGTTTTGGTGGTCGGGCATGGAAAATGATTTGGCTAGTTTTTTACAAGATGTTACACATGTAATCAGGTAAAGGTAGAGCATCAATGACCTAGAGGGTTACTGCAACCACTAACTATTCCCAAATGGAAGAGGAATTATGTGACAGTAGAATTTTTGGTAGGTCTTCCAAAAACACATCGGAAGAATGATTATATTTGGGTAATTGTGGATCAAAAAAATTATCGCATTTATTGATTATATGGGTATCTTTTATAGTTGAGCAGTTAGGAGAGATGTATTTACAGGATATTGTTCAGTTTCATTGGGTTCCACAGACTATAGTTTCAAATCGTAATTCATGCTTTACTTCATGCTTATTGTAGGGATAGAAAGAGGAACTTGGTAAAAATGTATTATTGAGTATATATTTACATCCACAAACATAGGGATAGTCAAAGAGTACTATAAAAGTTCTTGATGATATGTTGAGGGTGTATGTTCTTGACTCATTGGATCATGGGAGAAGAACCTAGATTTAGTTTAGTTTTCCTATAACAACATTATTAGGAAACTATATAGATAGAACCATGTGGGGCACTTTATGTTAGGATATATAGATCACTGTTATGCTGGATAGAAGCGGGTGAGTCAGAGTTGTTGGAACCAAATCTCGTGCAGGAGACGACAGAGAAGGTTCAAATAATGCAGAAGTGAATGGCTATGACTCAGAGTACAAAGAAGTATAATGTTGATAGACATAGATGACCCCTAGAGTTTATAAAGGGTGATCGTGTATTCCTTCGGGAGTCACCTCGATTGGGTTACCATAGGATACGAAGTCTGGGAATGTGGGCACGCAAATTTGTTAGAACTTTTGAGATTGTGAATTGAATCGGGCCGGTAGCATACCAAATGGATCTTCCACAGAAATAGAGTTCTATTCATGATTTTTTCGATGTATAAAAACTACGATGGTATCACCTAGACTTTTCTTATGTGATCAACATGGATGGTGTCAAGATTCAGATATATGTGTCCTTTAAGGAGCATCTGATATGTGTTTTGGATCACAGTGAGAAGGTGTTGAGGGGAAATATTTTTCCGATAGTTCATGTATTATTACAAGATGGATGTGTGTAGGAAGAGACATGAGAAAAGGAGGAAGATATGTGGGCTCAGGGGCCTGATATTTTTAACTCGAAATCTGAGAGAGGCTTGGGAGTACAGATCGAGGATGAGCTGTTATGAGGTAGGGAGATTGTATGATTCTATTTCTTTTTTAGGTATGTTTTCCTTTGAGACTTTTCTTTTCATAGATTATCAATTTTTTATGGGGAGAATATATTCATTTTTTATTGGTGAAGTGACTTAATAAATGTTTAAAGTCTTTAAATAAGAAATAATTCCCTGTTAACACATTATAATATTTTAATGGAATGTTTTCCAAGTTTGTCACTATGTAGTGTGAGATTTTGTGGCCCAAAAAACCTTGGTGTAGACAAAAATCAATATATTAATTAAATTATTTTAAAGGAAAAATTTTTTGGAAAAATATTTTAATAAATACAAAATAGTGAGACATATGGGAAATTTGATATCACCGATGTATCTAAAACAAGAATTTAACTCTAGGTAAAGTATGACATATGTAGGTATTAGACATTTGGATGCCTCTCTCGTAAGTTAATGTTATTAAATGATGTTTTATTTATTCTTTTCTTAAAAATAATTTAATATATCCCAAACGATATGTCATATGGGATTTCTGAGACTACCAATGGGCCTAGAATGGGGGTTTTACCCTATATGATGTATAACATTGGTATGCGACGAGTGTTTGGACACATTCTTTACCAAAATATATTTTTTATTTTAATTATTTATTTATAACATTTATTAAGTTTTAAATCTATAATATCTCTCAAAAATTTCATCGTTTGTGAAATCTGAGACCACCATTAGGTCTGGAATGAGGTGTTTACTCTATTCAGGGCATAAGTTTTATACCTAATGAAAATTTGAGATTAATTTATTTTCATGTTAAATAATTTAATTATTTATTTAATTAAAATTGAAAAAAAAAACTGTTCATCTTCTCCATGTAACATGTTTCCTCCATTGTTAACGCCAGATGAAATCTAAACCATAAAATTTGAACTGTTTTTTATGTTTTAAAAATAGAAATTTCTTAATGAGAAGGAAGTAAACACTCCTAATTAATTTTTTCAATCTGAGGAGTGGATTAATGGGTATTTTAGTTTTTCAATGGAGGAATGTGCATGGGGTTCTTAAATAACCATGACCATCATTTGTTCTTTCAAGATTAGTCCTTTAAAATCCAGTTGAACCTAAAGTGTTCTTCATGCAACCATCAGTTGTCACTTGGGTAGGCCGAGACTCCCTCTCCTTCTTCTGTAGAAAACCAGGTGCACCACCCCCTTAAAGAACCATTCATGTGCACAACTCAACCTGGTGTGAAAAATAGGTTTATTTATTTATTTTTTTAATTTTCCTTTATTAACTCTATATTTATATCCATTTATAATAATTCTTTTTTTAAAAAATTTATGGAAAAAATAAAAATGGAGGATTGTTTTATAAAAGATAATTCTTTTTTTCAAATGTTAATTTCATGGATTTTTTAAGAGATGTTATCAATGTATGATTTGATAAAATAATCCTTCAACAATTATCATTTTATTCTTCACAAAAAAAATCAAATATATTTATGAATAAATAATATGGAATTATTACATGAGAAATAAATATGATATTATCCTAAAATATTTATCAGTGGTTGACTTTCATTTTTGAGGGTGTTCATCCATCCATTTCTGCTCAAACAAGATTTAACCATAACTCAATTTTTGATGTGTGAATTATCTTTGATATAAGGTAGGTGATTTAAAATCTAATCCCATAGTCTCGTCTTATTATGTGTATGCAGTTGTACAAATTTCATGTCATAAACAAAAATTGAGATATTTTTATTTCAATTAATTAATAATGTAAATAAATTAATTTGGGAAATGTGGAATTGGTAATATAATAGGTTGGCATAAATAATTATTTAATAAATTAGTTAAGAGTGTTCAGTTATGATGGATCTGTTTAACCAATTTCGTAATTAATTGATGGTCATCTTGTGGTTAATTAGTTGGTTATTTTAAATATTTAATTGTATAATTAGTCATGTGGATTTTGTGATTGTGGATTTAGTAAAATAATTTTCTTTGAATTAAAGAAACAATTTTTGTGATTAATGGTTGAATTAATTTATAAATATTTTTAATGATAATTGTGATGAAAGGTTAAGTTTTATTAACCATTGATTAATGTAGTATATGTGGGATAAATGTTTGATTGGGAATGGATTATGGGACACAGCCTAACACTCCAAATACCCATGGGGGTTCTAGACATTGTGCTATAGAACTAATCCCATGCATGAAATTATTATTTTATGGGACAAGGACTGATTTTCCCAATACCCATGGGGTTGTGAGATAGGGGATGACACTCCAAATACTGACAAGTGTTCTAGACATGAATTTCTAAAGTCATTCATTTATTTCATAATATGGTTTATTTAGGATGTTTATAAATTAAATATTGTGAAATAATAATTATGAATTAAATAGGGAAAATGGTTCAAAATCCGGTACGGGCCGAAAAATGTATTTTGGTTTGGGTGTCCTTGGGAACCTGGAAGTAAGTTATTAAGTAAAAGATAATTGGATAAAAATAAATTGTTTCCTCTTTTCCCATATTTTATTATTTATACTACTACATACATTGATTCTAATCATATTTGTTTTAGACACTATTGGTGGTGGCCTACTGAGTTGTACTCACACCCTACTCGGGCTACCAGATAGGTACCTGAATAGATTTCATGGATGTAGGACAGATTAAGGGTAAAGGGTCATGTTATATGTAAAAGTCTAGATGCAACTTTGTCGAGGGATCCAAATGTGGATCAGATCAGTTTGGGAGTTGCTAGCATATTTTTTCTAGTATCGTTTTTAGAATCTTGATACATATATATACATTTCATGTTTATATTTCTGTTGAGTATTGTATTTCAGTTCTTCATTATCCTTGTGACATTAAAATTTTATGAATATATATGTAACAACCCAGGTAAATAAAGAATATGACATTTACATATTCATTAATTTTTTTAAATTAATTATTAATTTTACTTTAAAGGGGATGGTATGTTTCAATGGCATACATGATACACAAGAACATGTTTCTTTAAAATTTTCTGTTGCACACAACGTTGAGTTGTACTGAGAAATCAAATATTATTATTATTTTAAATGGTAGATAATGCCTACCTATTGTAATGGTGAGAATGAACAGAGCTAACTACAAAATTATTATACATGTTTGTTAAATATTTTTACATATATCCAATAAATTTTAGAGGCTTAAAATAAGAAAGAATCCAATTTTAAGCATAAATACAATAATAATCTTCAAATGGCCAATTTACTGCCTTTTAATTGCGAACCCTCTTTAAATATATTTTTGGTCACTTATATATGTTCTATTTGACAAAATAAAATTTTTCTTTAGAATAGGGACATCAAATTTTACTTTGGGTAAATTTTGGGTATTTTTCTGATAAAATTCAGTTTTTAATGAATAGTGAAAAAGTCTTTATTTTAATTCAATTATACCTTTTAATATAATTTATTTATAAGGTTATATTATCTTTTTAATTTGTTTTAATGTGTAATTAGATTATATTTTTACCATTTAATCCAATGTTAGCCAGTGGAAGAAGTTTCAGTTTGAAATTGGGCATAAACATGTGTCAACTATTTGATAGTTATTATTTCTTAAAAACACACTTTTTGTTTTGATAGTGGGAATTAATTTTAAATTAAATAATTCAACTTATATGTTTTGAATTTGGTAAAAAAATACATCATTTTTGAATTTGGAATATCAAATATATATTGGGCTGAATTTTTGGTATTTTTTTGAAAAACAACAATTTTTGATGAATATTGAAACTACTAAGTTGTAGTTAGAAATTCGAATTTTTCATTTAAATGAAATTTTACTGCTTCTGGTAATTAAATTTTTAAAATCCAACAAACTTGGTTTTTATTAGTAAGTAAAATTCAGTTCAATAATAGGATAGTAATTTTTGGTGAATAGTAACTTTTGACTTTTATTTACCACGGTTAAAGGTAAATAGGGTAATTCAATGTAAAAAGAATATTATATTAATATAAAATTACCTTAACACTTGTTATAACCTTATTTGATGAGTCATGTTCTACCATGTGCATCCTTGAGGAGATTTTGGGACCCCATGGATCCACTTATGAGTGATAATGACACTTTATTTTAATTAACTTAATGTAAAGGAAAAAATGACATAAACAAATATCTTTTAGCAAGTCATTTTTTATATGGGGTTATATAAGTTATCATTTTAACTATAAATATTATTTATAAAGATACAAATATTTCCTACGTCATGGTATTAGTTTTGTAATTTTTAGACATAAAATAAATAAGATTATTTATAACACAATAATGAGGCAGTGTTTTCCTCATTAATAAATGATTTAAATAATGTAGAATATAAAGATTAAAAAATAACCAAAACCTGTACAATTATTATTGGATGATTCTTTTAGGGCATGAGACTTCTTATCTTCATCTTTAATAAGTTTTGGATCTTTTGAAACCGAAAATCATTATATAATAAAATAATATATTCATACTTTTATAAAGATCCCCTCCTCCCCCATATAAAAAGACACCACTTATAACTCATTCCTCACACCTCTCAAGCCTGTTCGCTCCTCCAACCCCTGCCCAAATAAGCTCTAAAGATCTCTCTCTTCCACCTAGAATCCTTACCTTAGGCAGAAGGCACTTCAAGTAATCTTTTTCATTCCAACCAAAGGGAGATACAATATCTAACACTAACATTTTATTTTAAATCCGTTTGTTTTATTTTACATCTCTAAAACCATATACTCATTTTATTCCTTTATTTTATAACAAAACCTATATCCTCAATAGAATAGTTTTTTTTATGAGAAGTATTTGAACTACACTTACACACACCTCAATCTAATGGGTAAAGAACATATTTTTCCTGTGGATGACAAACTACTGCCTCGCGAAATGATGATTGTTAAAATATCTCCTACCGCCTCTCATGGTGGAAATTATGATGGAACTGTATTTATATATGATATATATATATATTATGTTTCTTTTTTCTTTAGGATTTTGTTTTTTTTCATTTATAGCATACATTTATGGTTTCCATTATGGGTAAATGCGATAATTTCATTTGAAAAAGTGCAGACTACCGCCCCCTCAAAGTGATATGACTCGTTCATGCCATATGTGGGACGCATAAAGGATAGAGTTAATGAAATTATATATTATATTATATTGGAATTATAATATACCTATGTATCATTATGTTTTCATTCCATTAAATACAAAATTGAAATGAAAGTAGCATTCATGCGTACATACGTCTTACCGTCTCCATGAATGGTGCATTTCATTTCTTACCTCTAAATGTTATGTAATATTTTAAATACAAATATATATGGAATTTATATGATATATATGAAATAAAAATCATGATTATCACTCTAGATATAATTTACTCTTGTCCACATGCATAACATGTTATTATAAGGTGTTTATTTTTTACTCAAGTACCAAATATCGACAGAACATCCATTATTAACATAAATGATTACATAATGTTTATAACATGGTAATAAGTGGTATAAAAGGAATAATAAACATGAAAAATGTTCTTAATAAAGTATAAATTAACTTAAGTTTATTATTCAGGAAGAACAAAGAACAAACAAGTCATATCGGACACGAGGTAAGAGGTTTCTTATCTCACTTTAATTCTGTGAGAATTCTATTGTTCGCCACTTATTTATTGAATGTGGTGTATTGTGTACATACATTTGATATATATTATCATTATTATTTTATATTCATGGTATTTTTTGATTCACTTTGTGGTTATTAACTTTTTGTCTTATGACTCGATTGATTACAACGTGGCAAGGTGTTTTCATCTCAGTTTGTATTCCTTTTAGATTCATGCTATATTTTCCACTATTTCCTTTTGTGTGAGTTATGTACTACCAATGATTTTATTTATTGTGTAATATACGTAAATTTATGGGTATTTACATCTTCATTTTATGATCCTCCTTTCATGGTTTTTTTGTTTGTAAGTTACCAGATCGGTAAGGAAACCTTTCACCCTTCTCTTTTTAAAAGACTTCTTTTTGTTCTGTCATTAAATTTACATCTTCTTATGTTGGGACATTTTTATCTATATACTTATTGTTATAAATTTTATGTCAAATTTATGGGATACTCTTTTCTCCCTCATCAAATTATATTGTAAATTTTAATGTGACGTTTTTAGGCTGTTGAATTTTTGTAAGGGAACATCTTAACCCAATTTAAATTCATTGGGTTAAACATCACCTTGTTGATTATGTCGTACTATGAATATGCTTGAATGACCTCTGATTGTTTTACACTAAATATACAATAATATTGAGTGTATTTATATTTTTCACACATAATTATATCATTTTTTTATCCTTAATCTATGGGTACTGTCTTTATAAGTGATTTAATCTCAATTTACATTCCATTGAGACTTCATTGTTGTTATGCACCAATTCACTGTTATATGGTGTATATACCATATTTGAAATATTATATCATGAATACCATTATTCTCATGATATTATAATGTTTTGATTAAATTATATTCATTAATTATTTGTATTCAATCATCCCTCATTTTGTTAAAAAATCTTTAACTATAATATAATTTTAAATGTTTTAATGATTTTTTCTTATAAAGATTTCTAATTAATTTCCATGTTTTCAAAATGGTTTTTAGGATTTTTTTTATATCGAAATTAATGTTTTAAAATGTTAATTCCTTTAAAATATTCAATGTGGTATGGGACACTTTGATTAAAAAATATCTTTATTAAATGTTTTAAATGTTTTTAAAAGTGGTTTGATAAAGCATTGATTATGTCAATATCTTGAAATGATATATTGTTATTGAAATGTGAAAATGTTGTCTTTCCTTTATTTTTGTTTTATGTGTTATGAATATGTTATGGTTCTTGGGAATTGTTTACATATATGGGTAGTTCTGTGATAAACATAGGGTGGGTGAGCCTGAGATAGCTCTCCAATGCATTGGGTAACCCGACGAAGGTAAACGTTAATGTTTCTCCTAAGAGATTTAGGGAATATATTGGGATGGGTATTCCAACATAACTCCCTACGTATTTGTGATAGCTACAATGTAAGTATTTTAATTATTCCATAAGTTACCTTTATTATTTATTATTTCTATGTGTTATTCATAAATCTTATGATATCATAAGGTATGTTTTGATTAAAAAGTATGGTTTTAATGTTTTTTTATTTAATGATGGGATAATGTTTTCATTCCTTATTTAACTTCCCTTACAGAGATTTTTATGCTCATCCCATGTTTTTGAAATGTTTTCTATAGGAATTAAAGATGAATAAGGGTCAAGGAGGAGATCATGGAAAAGTCATGCTGTAAAAAACATGGAACTAGACATGTTTATTTTTTATTTTATGAAAAAATGGATACTGAGTAGTAGTGTCTACTTGTAATATTCAATTTTATATGTAATATTTATGGCATAATTCTATAAAACTATAAACCTGAAACGATCCTCAATGTGAATTATCCATTTATTTTAAGATTATTTAATTTTTACGCTCGGGTCCTTATAGTTGGTATCAAAGGTCTGTTTAGATAACTTTAGAGGTTAGGGTATTCTTTAAGCATAAGTGACATTACCATAATGGTTAGTATTTTAGAAAGTTTCATAGTTATTTTAGATAAAGTGAATGAGTTTAAGATAACATGAATAAGTATATCTTAGTATTTTCCCTCCTCATAATATATTATATGATGATTTTACTGATATAATCACACTTACCTTTTTGGTTTTAGTTAATGGATGGATCTAGATTGCACAAAAGTAATAGTGGATGTGAAGAAAACTTTTATGGTCTTTAGAATGAGAAACTTAATGAAATAAGATCTACAATGAGAACTATAGTGGTTATTCTAAACCAACTTTCTGGAGTCATGATTGACCAGCTGAACCTTGGTGATTTTTATAAGGTATCATATATGTGAGAAACAAATCCCCACAGAAGTCCAGGTAATAATCATAAAGTTAAGTATATTCAAAAACCTAAGTGTCAAGGATGTGGAAAGAAACACACGGGATAATATTTCAAAGGGATGGGAAGATGATATAGATGTGGAAGTAATGGTTAAAAAGCAAGAACATTCCATGGAAAAAAGGAAGCATCCAATTGACTCTAGGAAAGGGAAAGAAGTTCTTTCTGAGGGATCAATTGAATGTTTTAAATGTGGTGTGCATGGTCATTATACAAACTTTTGTCCTATAAATAAGGTTCGGGAATGGGATCACCGGGATCATAGAAATATATGTTTACCAATACCTAATTCCATTACAATTAAGGACGAGGAAACTAATAATGACCATTGAAAGGTATGGATTATTTCTTAACTTATGTTTATAAATTATTGAATCTTTGGATATGCTTGATGATTTTGTTTGTAAGAAAGAAGTATTTAGAATAATTTGGAAATTAATGGTTAACGGATCATGAAGAACATTGATTTAGTAAGAATTCAACATATAAGTGATTCAAGTGTTATGGTAGATTTTAGGATGGTGAAATTCTTAAAAGTATTAATGCTATTTTTATAACGACCCATACTTTACATACATTGTTAATACTTCAAAATTGAAGCATACTTATTAAAACATATAACAAAACTACGAAAGGACCGTATAGGTATAGTGTCTTTAGAAACTGGGAAACATAAACGACTGGTTCATAAAGCGTCTACACTATCTCCCATTTATTTCATCATATCTATAGTCCCTTTTGGCATATCTTACTTAATAACCTTCTTCCCGACCTGGGGAAAGAAATCATACAAAAGGGTGAGCTCAAATTCTCAGTAAGGGTAAAGAAAAGAAATATCAATCACATCATACACATAAGCACATAACTTTTGGAAATCTTAACCTGAAAAAGAGATCATAATTTCATAACATGGGGTAAATCATGGAAGTGAAATGTAATCACAATAATCATAACTTAAAACATGAAACTTTGTGGAATTCACACATAATCATATAGAATCATTTCTTGTTAGTCAAGACTCACTGCCAAGACTATCTTAGTGGACAAAGTCCCTTTCTGAACCGAGTCACCCACGTTTCAGTCCTGTTTCACTGAACCGGTATAACCTACCGTTCCATCCATGTCTATCTCATGAGATATAAAATCTTTACCCAATGCATTTGGGGGAGATATAGGTCCCACCCGTCTCATAATGATACCATTCTTATTTGTGCCACAAAATCATAAACCATTTCATAACCCATGTAATAAAAATGGGAATATTAAACATCATGACATCATAAAACAATTCATATAAGATAAAGGAATTCATAAAAATATAATTCCATCACAACATAATCAAATAAATTTAATAATAGGGATAAAAACAGAACCCTTTATTTTCTTAGATGGAAAATAATTTTGATAAAACACTTGAACTCCATTCTTGAGGAAAATATCCTTTCTGCTTCAAAAACACTTTTCCTTTCTTAACATGTTGTACAATTATAAACTAAAAGAAGTTGATTAAAAATAAACTTGAAAACATGTAAAGGAAGCTTCTTTGAAATAATGTTTTGAAAATCCATTCATGTCGTATAAGTTAAAAAAACATTCTTCTCATACTTTTGTCGGAAAAGTCAAAAAGTTCCTCGTACGAAAAACGACAAAAGATTCCTTTCATATCTTTTACTAAAAACTCACCGAAGGGTAAAATTGGATTTAAACAATTGTAGTTGGATGGAAATAATATTACATATTGCAGAAACATGGATGTGGATGATAAAATACACCCCAGTAAATGCCAAAGTTTAAACAATCTCGGATAAAAAATGAGATTGTGATATTTCCCTTACCTTAGGTCCGACTTGATTTGTAAGTGTCTGAACCTCCTGTATAATGATTTAAATAATGTTATTGACTTATTCTAGAATCATACTTATTTTTATTATATCATATATGGTCATATTCTTAGCTTCTTAGTAGTAATATTTCATTGCTACTTGTTATTCAGGTGTTTATAGATTTTTGTTTTTATGCGTGTTTTGTCGAATAAATTCATATTCTTCTCTTTTAGGTTATAGATACCTCATTTCCAGAATGGTATTAGTGTAATATATATCATATTCATTCTTTCAATTCATTTATATAATCATTATGAAATTAAGATCATGTAGAACGAGTCGCATCACATCGTGGAGACGGTATTCCGTACGTATGCACGAGTGATGATATCGTTCATATGATCGTGGAATTGTATAGGAGTATATGTATACTATTTCAGAATCAATATCACTTTATAATAGTCATATATAGTCATTATTTACACCATTATACCCATCCAAGTAAGGTGGTGGTGGAAAATAGATCACACCACAACGTGGAGATGGTATTCCGTACGTACGCACGCGCGGTGATTTCTTTTCCCGTAGGATGGATAGATGGTGAAATAGGGTTGTTTCATACTTATAATAACATATCAGTATATTAGTGATACTGATGTTATTACTTCATAATGAAACAACTAAAGAAGAAGAAGTGGAATAAGAAATAAAGATGAAAGAATCGGTAACGGACATTACCTCTTCTTTGAAGTGCTTCTTTGATACCTCCTTTTAGGGCACTAAAATGGGTCTTTGAAGAAGACCAGAACCTATAGGATATTTCTACGGAAGTTTAGAGGAGGAATTGGCAGGGGTTGGCTGAGCTAGAAGGCTCAATGTGGTGTGAGGAAGAGGGGGAGGAGGTGTCCTTTTATAAGGGAGGAGAGGGGCACCTTTGGAATAACTAAAACTATTATTTTATTATAAAGTCAAGTTCGGTTTTAAATAGCTCAAAATTGATATATTTAGAAGCTAATGTGGGGATGGGTCGAAATCCTCTCATCCAACATAATTTAGACAAGTTTAGGTTCCTATTTTAACCTTATCATTTAGATTTGACATTAAGTTAAATAATTTTACTTTTACCATGTCTTCTTGTGTTCTTATACTATAAGGTTAATAAACTTACTATAAGCAGCCAAATGAACCCCAAGTTGTTTATTATTAATATATATAACCTTATCTAAGTCACTTGGCCAAACATTATATTTTTTGGAATAAAATAACAATTACCAATATAATATTTGTTTTAAAAACTATTTTATGTCAATTTTGGCACTATTTAATAATTGATTTTTGTGAAAATCATAACAGAATTATCAGTTCGAACAAAGTTAAGTAAATCAATAATAACATGTCATATTAACCTATAAAATTATTGTGATTCAAAAAAAGTCTCAAATTACATTTATTTTGGTGTTTATAACATCTATTATGTCAATATTTCATTAATAGGATAATTACTGCATCATCATTGTGTCATAAACAAATAAATTTATTTAAAGTCTAATAATTATAAATAAAATATCATTATGTAGGAAATCTTTTTAGCTTTCTAATGAATATTTATAATCGAATTTATCTTATTTATAACCCCATATTATAAATGTTTTAGTTATTAAACATTGATATTAACTATTTTAACTATTCATTAAATAAAATAATATTAAATGTCATAATCTAATCCAAGTGGTCCTAAATGGTCATATTATATTCATAAGGTGGTTTTTGGTCGAATTACACTTATAAAATAGAATTAGGACATGTGTTAGGGTAATAGTAATATCATATTTACCCTTAGTTACCGTATTTACTATTAACCGCGGTAAAAAAAGTAAAAAGTTACTATTCACCAAAAAATTATTTTTATCTCATTGAACCACATTTTACTTACTGATATCAAACGTGTCTGTCAGATTTTCGAAATTCCATTCACAGAAGCGGTAAAATTAAGTTTTATGCAAAATTCAGTTTTTAACCTACCACTTAGTGGTTTCACTATTCATCAAAAATTGAAAGTTTTCAGAAAAATACCAAAATTTCACCCTAGGCTAATTTCGGTATTCTGAATCCAAAAATGAATTCCATTTTGAAAAATAAAATTTTCAAAATTTCAAAAAGTGGTTATTACTATTAATAACGGTGAGTTTTAATAATATTTTAATAGCATATCGTTGTTTAGTGAAACTCGGTATTGCGTACGACGCAAGCTATCGAGGAAGGTCGCGATTTCGTGTAAAGGAAGCCAAGAAAGTGTTGTGTAGAAAAAGATTCCTTTGATGATTTATATAACATAAAAGTCTCGGGTGTTACATTCTACCCCCCTTAAAATGAATTTCGCCCTCGAAATTCATCACTTTGTAACAAACAGATGAGGATACCTCTCCCTCATCATATCCTCAAGTTCCCATGTAGCTTCTTCTAATTGGTGGTTCCTCCATAAACTTTTCACCAATCGAGTGGTTTTGTTTCGTAGGAATTTTTCGCTACGATCCAGAATCTCTATCGGTTGTTCTTCATAAGAAAGATCTTGCTCCAGCGTTACAAATTCTGAGCTGAGTACATGTGAAGGATCAGGTATGTACTTTCTCATGAGAGATACATGGAACACATCGTGAATTTGAGAGAGATTCGGTGGAAGCACCAATCGGTAAGCTACCTTCCCTACAAGATCCAGTATTTCGAAAGGACCGATATATCTAGGGCTTAACTTCCCCTTCTTTCCAAATCTCATAACCCTCTTCCAGGGAGATATTCGTAAGAACACTTTATCACCCACTTCAAAATCTAGGTCTTTTCTTCGGTTGTCGGCATAACTTTTCTGTCGACTCTGAGCTGCTCTTATTTTTTGTTGAATGGATCTGACCTTTTCGCCATTTCATCAACAAGATCAGGTCCTAATAGCTTTCTTTCCCCAACTTCATCCCAGCAAGTTGGAGTCCTGAATTTCTTTCCATAGAGAGCTTCATAAGGAGCCATCTGAATACTGGAGTGAAAGCTATTATTATAAGAAAATTCCACCAAAGGTAGGTGTTGATCCCAACCTCCTTTGAGATCCATAGAGAATGCTCTTAACATATCTTCTAGGGTTTGAATTGTTCTCTCAGACTGACCGTCTGTCTGAGGATGATAAGCAGTGCTGAAACTCAACTCTGTATCTAGAGTATGCTGAAGACTTCGCCAAAATTTCGAGGTAAATCTCAGATCCCGATCAGATATAATAGAAAGTGGCACTCCATGCAATCTTACCACTTCCTTTACATATATCCTGGCAAGCTGATCTAGAGAGAAATCCTCTCTAATAGCAATGAAGTGTGCAGACTTTGTAAGACGATCAACTATGACCCAGATAGCATTATTGCCTTGGGATATTTTAGGATGTCCGGTGACAAAGTCCATAGTGATGTTTTCCCACTTCCATTCGGGTATGGGTAATGGTTGTAACATCCCCTTAGACTTCTGTCTCTCAGCTTTAACTTGTTGACAAACCAAGCATCGAGAGACATATTCAGCAACATCTCTTTTCATGCCATCCCACCAGAAGTACTCTTTCAGATCCCTATACATCTTCGTGCTTCCAGTATGAATTGAGAATGAAGAACTATGAGCCTCATCCAGCAGCTCCTTCTTTAATTCGGGGATGGGAGGAACACAAACCCGATTCCTGAACTTTATTATCCCATCACAATCAAGGTTGAACTCAGGAACATTTCTCACCTTCTTTTGTAACTCGACCTCTTCTTTCTGTGCCTCTTTAATCTTCACATGTATAGATGGTTGAACATTTATTTGAGAAAGATAAGATTTTTCCCCTTCCATTATAATTCCAAGATCCATCCTTTGTAAATCCATAAATATTGGATCTTTTGTGATCCTCATCATGGATAAAATAGCATGGTCTTGTCGACTTAATGCATTTTCCACCTTGTTTGCTTTCCCAGGGTGCTAATGGATTGAGCAGTCGTAATCCTTAATCAGATCCAACAATCTTCTTTGACGCATATTCAGCTCCTTTTGTGTGAAAATATACTTTAAACTTTTATGATCAGTATAAATATCACACCTTTCACCATAAAGGTAATGCCTCCAAATCTTTAATGCAAAGATTACCACAGCTAACTCCAAATCATGTGTTGGGTAATTTTGCTCATGGATTTTCAACTATCCTGAGGCATAAGCTATCACCATATCATTTTGCATAAGAACACACCCCAATCCCTTATTGGATGCATCACTGTAGATCACAAACCTTTCTCCACTACAAGGCAGTGTGAGCATAGGTGCACTGGATAACCTTCTTTTCAACTCCTTGAAATTCTCTTCACATTCTTCCGTCCAGACAAACTTAACTCCTTTCCGAGTCAACTTGGTGAGTGGATTAGATAATCGTGAAAAATATTTCACAAAACGTCGATAATATCCAGCCAAACCAAGAAAACTTCGGATCTCAGTTACTGTTGTTGGTCTCGGCCTTCTTTCGATAACCTATGTTTTTGCTGGATCCACGGATATCCCCTCTTTTGATATTATGTGACCCAAAAATGCAACTTTTTGAAGCCAAAATTCACACTTGGTAAATTTGGCATAAAGCTTCTCCTTTCTCAGGGTCTTCAATATAATTCTCAAGTGATCTTCATGTTCTTCCTTGCTCTTTGAATAGACAAGAATATCGTCTATAAAGACTACCACAAATTGATCAAGATAGTCTCTAAAGACTCTATTCATCAGATCCATGAAGATAGCAGGGGCATTAGTAAGACCAAATGGCATCACTATAAATTCATAGTGTCCATACCTTGTATGGAAAGTCGTCTTTGGTATATCCTCCCATTTGAAACTTAATTTATGATACCCTGAACGAAGATCAATCTTGGAAAAGTATTGAGCTCCGCGTAGTTGGTCAAATAGGTCATCAATGCGCGGGAGAGGATATTTGCTCTTGATAGTGATCTTGTTAAGTTCTCGATAATCAATGCAGAGTCTCATTGATCCATCTTTCTTCTTAACAAATAGAACAGGTTCCCCCCAAGGTGATGCACTAGGGCGTATGAATCCTTTATCAATATTCTCTTGGAGTTGCTTCTTCAATTCCTACAACTCAATTGGGGCCATTCTATAAGGTGTCTTTGAAATAGGCAAAGCACCCGGTACGAGTTCTATTGAGAACTCAACTTCACGATTTGGTGGAAGTCCCGGTAATTCCTCCGGAAAGACATCATCAAACTCCCGTACAATGGGAATATTCTTAATCGTGAGTTTCTCACTAACCATTTGAGATAAATAACCTTCATTTAGTGGAATCAAGACCCATAAGATAGAAGAAATTTCCAATGGAATGTTATGTTCATCCTTGCATTGATAGATGATCATAGATTGATCTGGAATATGAAATGTGACTTCCCTTCTTTGGAAATTGATATGAGCTCCATATAAAGAAAGCCAATCCATGCCAAGAATCACATCAAATTCCACTATAGGAAGGATCACAAGATTTTTAGGAAGCAATTTCCCACAAAATTTGATCGGAGAAGAATTATAAACTTTTGATGTGACTGTTGTGCCATTAGGTGTTGTCACAGCTAACTCAACATCTAGTTGTTGAGGTAATACGGTGATACCCTTAGAAAATTCTTCAGAAATAAAAGAGTGGGTGGATCCAGAATCAAATGAAACATTTTCTACTTTAGAGTGGATGGTAAGTGTACCTTTCACCATGTTGTTATCGTACTCCACATCGTTGATAGAAATTGAATGTGACATTCCTTTGTCTTTAGCCTTGAGAGTTTGTTGACGTCGACTATCATCATCAACCCTTGGATTAGGGAATTTATTGGCATAATGCCCCATCTCCTTGCACTTGAAACATTGAAGTGTAGTAGGTTCATTTTGTGTATCCCTTCCTTTGTTTGCATCATTAGACATCTTCTTCCCATCATCGTGGCATTCAAATGCCCAATGACCTTCCTTTCCACATTTGAAACATTTACTTGTTCCTTTAAGACAACTCCCTCCATGTTTCTTTCCACACTTTGAGCATAAGGGAAACTCATCTTCTTTTCAGTGTGCTCTTTAGATTTTCCTTTGAATTCCATTTTCCTCTTCTTATCAAACCCATATGACTGATGGGTTACTCCAATCTCCATCTCAACTTTGAGAGCACATAGAATGATTTCCTCGTAGCTATTGAAGTCTCTTATGGCTAACGCCCTTCGAAGACTTGGTTTTAAGACACTAAAGAATTGATCGATCATACTCTCAGGTTGGATAATAATACCAGAAGCATACCTTGCAAGTCTTGTAAAATTTGCTTCATAGGTACCAACAGATTCATCATCCTTTTGCTTCAGTTCAAGAAACTCTTTCTCCATCTTTGTTCGGAGAATACGAGGGAAGTACTTATTGAAAAATAAGTTCTTGAACTTTTCCCATTCCATGGAATCAATTTCATCCCTTTGCCTCGTATTCTTAATAAGATTCCACCATTGATCAGCATCACCTTCCAAACGATACACTGCTAAGATGACTTTATCATGCTCAGAACATTGAAGAACTGAAAATATCTTTTCAGTAGTACTAATCCATTGTTCAGCAACTAATGGATCAGTAGACCCGCTGAAAGAAGGTGGACGCTGTCTCATGAAGGATTCAACAGAATGTTGCTCCTTCCTTTGCTCGTTTGGAAGTCCTGCATGATTCATAGCCTGAGAAAGTTGTGTGAGCATGGCTACAAGATTTTGCATTCCAGCTCCCATAACGTTTGGTTGCTCAGGGGGAAAATCATTGCATTGCCCGTCGCATTCCGCATTAACCCGATTCCTTCGGGTTCCAGCCATTGACTAAAACCGAGAAGAATAGTGTGAGCAACACTAATTATAATAGGAAAACCACATAATCAAGAATAAAATTTCACACTTAAGGTCTTATCCTAGGTTATTCATAGCCATTTCTAAAACACTAAGATTGTGTTCTATGCTTAGAATTATCCTTAGGGTTCTAACTAAGGCTTTCACATCCTAGTTTCCAAAGGTTGACTATACCTTTCCTCTGATACCAACTACAACGACCCATACTTTACATACATTGTTAATACTTCAAAATTGAAGCATACTTATTACAACATATAACAAAACCACGAAAGGACCGTATAGGTATAGTGTCTTTAGAAACTGGGAAACATAAACGACTGGTTCATAAAGGGTCTACACTGTCTCCCATTTATTTCATCATATCTATAGTCCCTTTTGGCATATCTTACTTAATAACCTTCTTCCTGACCTGGGGAAAGAAAACATACAAATGTGTGAGCTCAAATGCTCAGTAAGGGTAAACAAAAGAATTATCAATCACATCATACACATAAGCACATAACTTTTGGAAATCTTAACCTGCAAAAGAGATCATAATTTCATAACATGGGGTAAATCATGGCAGTGAAATGTAATCACAATAATCATAACATAAAACATGAAACTTTTTCGAATTCACACATAATCATATAGAATCATTTCTTGTTATTCAAGACTCATTTCCAAGACTATCTTAGTGGACAAAGTCCCTTTCTGAACCGAGTCACCCTCGTTTCAGTCCTATTTCACTGAACCGGTATAACCTACCGTTCCAGCCATGTCTATCTCATGAGATATAAAATCTTTACCAAATGTATTGGAGGGAGATATAGGTCCCACCCGTCTCATAATGATACCATTCTTATGTGTGCCACAAAATCATAAACCATTTCATAACCCATGTAATAAAAATGGGAATCTTAAACATCGTGACATCATAAAACAATTCATATAAGATAAAGGAATTCATAAAAATATAATTCCATCACAACATAATCAAATCAATGTAATAATAGGGATAAAAACAGAACCCTTTTTAATCTTAGATGGAAAATAATTTTGATAAAACACTTGAACTCCATTCTTGAGGAAAATATCGTTTCTGCTTCAAAAACACTTTTCCTTTCTTAACATGTCGTACAATTATAAACTAAAAGAAGTTGATTAAAAATAAACTTGAAAACTTGTAAAGGAAGCCTCTTTGAAATAATGTTTTAAAAATCCATTCATGTCGTATAATTTAAAAAAACATTCTTCTCATACTTTTGTCTAAAAAGTCAAAAGTTCCTCGTACGAAAAATGACAAAAGATTCCTTTCATATCTTTTACTAAAAACTCACCGAATGGAAAAATTGGATTTAAACAATTGTAGGTGGATGGAAATAATATTACATATTGAGGAAACATGGATGTGTATGATAAAATACACCCCAGTAAATGCCAAAGTATAAACAATCTCGGATAAAAAATGAGATTGTGATATTTACCTTACCTTAGGTCCGACTAGATTTGTAAGTGTCCGAACCTCCTGTATAATGATTTAAATAATGTTATTGACTTATTCCAGAATCATACTTATTTTTATGATATCATATATGGTCATATTCTTAGCTTCTTAGTAGTAATATTTCATTGCTACTTGTTATTCGGGTGTTTATAGATTTTTGTTTTTATGCGTGTTTTGTCGAATAAATTCATATTCTTCACTTTTAGGTTATAGATACCTCATTTCCAGAATGGTATTACTGTAATATATATCATATTCATTCATTAAATTCATTTATATAATAATTATTAAATGAATATCATGTAGAACGAGTCGCATCACATCGTGGAGACGATATTCCGTACGTACGCACGAGTGATGATATCGTTCCTATGATCGTGGAATTGTATTGGAGTATATGTATACTATTTCAGAATCAATATCACTTTATAATAGTCATATATAGTCATTATTTTCACCATTATACCCATCCAAGTAAGGTGGTGGTGGAAAATAGATCACACCACGGCGTGGAGACGGTATTCCGTACGTACGCACGCAAAGTGATTTCTTTTTCCGTAGGATGGATAGATGGTGAAATAGGGTTGTTTCATACTTATAATAACATATCAGTATATGAGTGATACTGATTTTATTACTTCATAATGAAACAACTAAAGAAGAAGAAGTGGAATAAGAATCGGTAACGGACATTACCTCTTCTTTGAAGTGCTTCTTTGAGACCTCCTTTTAGGGCACTAAAATGGGTCTTTGAAGAAGACCAGAACCTCTAGGATGTTTCTAGGGAAGTGGAGAGGAGGAATTGGCAGGGTTTGGCCGAGCTAGAAGGCTTAATGTGGTGTGAGGAAGAGGCGGAGGAGGTGTCCTTTTATAAGGGAGGAGAGGGGCACCTTTGGAATAACTAAAACTATTATTTTATTATAGAGTCAAGTTCGGTTTTAAATAGCTCCAAATTGATATATTTCGAAGATAAGGTGGGGATGGGTCGAAATAATCTCATACAATAGAATTTAGACAAGTTTAGGTTCCTATTTTAACCTTATCATTTAGATTTAACATTAAGTTAAATAATTTTACTTTTACCATGTTTTCTTGTGTTCTTATACTATAAGGTTAATAAACTTACTATAAGCAGCCAAAAGAACCCCAAGTTGTTTATTATTAATATATATAACCTTGTCTAAGTCACTTGGCCGAACATTAGATTTTTAGGAATAAAATAACAATTACCAATATAATATTTGTTTTAAAAACTATTTTATGTCAATTTTGACACTATTTAATAATTTATTTTTGTGAAAATCATAACAGAATTATTAGTTCGAACCAAGTTAATTAAATCAATAATAACATGTCATATTAACCTATAAAATTAGTGGGATTCATAAAAAGTCTCATATTACATTTATTTTGGTGTTTATAACATCAATTATGTCAATATTTCATTAACAAGATAATTACTGCATCATCATTGTGTCATAAATAAATAAATTTATTTAAAGTCTAAAAATTATAAATAAAATATCATTATGTAGGAAATCGTTTTAGCTTTCTAATGAATATTTATAATCGAATTTATCTTATGTATAACCCCATATTAAAAATGTTTTAGTTATTAAACTTTGATTTTAACTATTTTAACTATTCATTAAATAAAATAATATTAAATGTCATAATCTAATCAAAGTGGTCCTAAATGGTCATATTATATTCATAAGGTTGTTTTGGTCTAATTACACTTATCCAATATAATTAGGACATGTTTTAGGATAATAGTAATATCATATTTACCCTTAGTTACCCTATTTACTATTAACCGCGGTAAAAAAAGTTAAAAGTTACTATTCACCAAAAAATTATTTTTATCCCATTGAACCACATTTTACTTACTGATATCAACCGTGTCTGTCGGATTTTCGAAATTCCATTCACAGAAGCGTTAAAATTAATTTTTATGCAAAATTCAGTTTTTAACCTACCACTTAGTGGTTTCACTATTCATCAAAAATTGAAAGTTTTCAGAAAAATACCAAAATTTCACCCTAGGCTAATTTCGGTATTCCGAATACAAAAATGAATTCCATTTTGAAAAATAAAATTTACAAAATATCAAAAAGTGGTTATTACTATTCATAACGGCTAATTTTAATAATATTTTAATAGCATATCATTGTTTAGTGCAACTCGGTATTGCGTACGACGCAAGCTATCGAGGAAGGTCGCGATTTCATGTAAAGCAAGCCATGAAAGTGTTGTGTAGAAAAAGATTCCTTTGATGATTTATATAACATAAAAGTCTCGGGTGTTACACTTTTGATGATGGGATTAGATTAGAAGACTTTTTATAGTATGTGTAACCCTAAAGTTTGATATATGAAAATTTTATTCAGGGAATAATTATCTTTTCTAATGTGGATATCGTTATAAGGAACCATTTGGGTTTATATGATCCTTTAATTTTTGGCAATTACAAGTTAATACATTTTGGGATGAAAAATGAATGTTATTAGATAACCTATGTAGTTAAATTATGTTATGGTTATTTTTGATGAATTTATCTCTTTTTAGAAATGTTATAAAATTTTATAGTTTTTTAAAAAGTAAAACATGTAGACTGCGTGGCAACCCATCGCATAGAACAAAACTATGGGAATCGAACCCACAACCAAAGTGCAACTGGGATTTATCGCCTACCACTGGACTACATTATGTCCCTGGTTAGTATGAAAAATTATTTTTAGTTAGATGATTTTATGAATCAAGAATAAGTTGATTTTGGGTTATCTATGGAAATTATTAACTAATCATGGGGAATATGTGATTAGGTTAATTACTTTTCAACATGAGACTTTAAGAGTAACTGATGTTATTTGGTGATAAATGTTATGATTTATCTTGGTTGAATATGTGATTAAATCCTTCTGAGATTTGGGTTTCAATCTTAGTTTTGATTACTTTGAATAATTTTATGTAAAGTTGTTTGTTGAATGGTCTTTATTGAAATATGGGTATTGTTTGAAAATTTTTGGAGATTAATAGTAATTTTTCTTTTTGTAAAAGATTATTCTTTTCGGGGGTTATCTGATCTTCTACTAACCATTTTGGTTTTCGTTAATGTCTAAATAAATGGGGAAAATATAGTTCATATTTTTTGGATTCTGTGATTCTCTTGATGTTGATTATAGTGCTTTCAATGTGAACAAGTCATCTTGAATACTCATTGTTTGAAGAAAAAAATGAGTTTGTAGTAGGAATTTAGTGAAAGATGAAAGTCTACATGAAAAATACGTATGTTTTCTTATGTTTTTTGTTAAGGTAATAAATATATTCCTCAAATTTATGAAAAGTAAACTAAAACAAAAAACGATGTCTGTTAATTTTTCTTAATGGGGAATCTAAGACCATTTAACCCATCACAAGTTTGTGATTTTTTGTGGTTAACTTTCCCCTAATCATGTTTTCTATCACTCTCCATCAGATCTTGATTTTTTTCTCCTCCATATCTATGTTTTCATGGAATCCTAGAATCTATTGTCTTTGGTAAACTTTTCACTTCTCTTACTTTATTTTAAAGTGATAGATTTAGTGACTCTTTTTTTGATGTGGGACATTCAATGAAGTATCTGAGCCCAATTTTAAATTTTTGAGGATGCAACTCCCAAAAGGGTGGAAGGATGTAACATCCCAGTTAAATAAAGAAAATTAAATTTTCATATTTATTAATATTTGAAAATTAATTATTAATTTTACTTTAAAGAGGATGTTGTGTAGATGGCATACCCAATACACAACAACAGGTTTCTTTGAAATCTTATGTTGCACCCAACGGTGAGTTGTACTAAAAAATAATATATTATTATTATTATTTTAAATTGTAGTTAACACCATTCCATTATAATGGATATAATGAAAATAAAAAACTATAAAATGATTATACATATTTTTAAATATTTATACATTTATCCAATAAATTTTAGAGGCTTAAAATAAGAAAGATTCATATTTTAAACATAAATACTCTAATATTCTTTAAAAGGTCGATTTACCACCTTTTAATGGCGAACCCTCTTTAAATCTAGTTTAAGTAACTTTTATATGTTATTTTTAAAAAATTAAAAACTTTCTTTAGAATCAGACATCAAAATTTACTTTCGGTAAATTTTTGGTATTTTTCTGATAAAATTCAATTTTTAATGTAGCGAATAATACTATATTTTAATTCAATTATGCCTTTTAATCTATTTTATTTATAAGGTTATATTATCTTTTTAATAGGTTTTAAAGTGTAATTTGATTATTTTATTACCACTTAATCCACTGTTGGTCATTAGAAGAAATTTCACTTTGAAATTGGGCATAAACATGTTTCAATCTTTTGATAGTTATTATTTCTTAAAAACATGCTTTTTGTTTTGACAAAGGAAATTAATTATAAATTAATTAATCAAACTTCTATGTTTTTAATTTGTTAAAATAGACATAATTTTTTAATTCAGAATATAAACTATACCTTAGGCTGAATTTTGGGTATTTTTTTGAAAAAACATCTATTTTAAGAAATAGTGAAACCACTAAGTAGTAGTTAAAAATATGACCTTTTCATATAAATTAAATTTTATCTCTTCTATGAATTGAATTTAGAAAATCAGAAATACATGGTTTTTATTAGTAAGTAAAATGTGGTTCAATAAGATGAAAATAATTTTTGGTGAATAGTAACATTTGACTTTTAATTACCATGGTTAAAGGTAAATTGGGTAATTCAAGGTAAATAGAATATTATAATAATACCAAATTACGTTAACACAGGTTCTAACCTTAGTGGATGAGTTGTGGCCGACCATGGTCATCCTTGGGACAATTTTGGGACCCCATGGAGCCACTTATTAGTGATAATTACACTTTTTTTTAATTAACATAAAGTAAAGGCAAAATTGACATAAACAAATATCTTTTCATAAATCAATTTTTACATGGGGTTATATAAGTTATATTTTGAACTGTAAATATTATTTGGAAATATAAAAATATTTCCTACTTCGTGGTATTTTTTTATAATTTTTAGACATCAAATAAATAAAATTATTTATGACATAATAATGAAGCAGTGTAAACCTCATTAATATATGATTTAAATAAATTAGATTATAAAGATTTAAAAAATAACCAAAACTGATCCAATTATTATTGGATGATTTTATTTCGACCATGAGTCATATTATCTTAAAATTTATTTAGTTTTTGAACTTTTGAAATAGAAAATCATTATATATAAAAAATATTTTCACACCTTCCTTAAGATCCCATCCTCTCCCTTATAAAAGGACACAACTTATTACCCATTACTCACACCACTAAAGCCTCTTGGATCATCCAACCCCTGCCCAAATAATCTTTTAATATACCTATCTTCCACCAATAAGCCTTACCTTAGGCATAAGGTACTTCAAGTAAACCTTTTGGTTCAAACCAATGGGAGATACCCAATTTAAAGGTAACATCATCTCTTAAGTCCTTTTGTTTTATATTACATATCCAACCCCCTAAACTCTTTTTATTCCTTTCTTTTATAACAACAACATTATCCTTAATATACTATGTTTTTGTTATGAGAATTATTCGAACTACACTTACACACACCTCCATATAATGAGTAATGAACATATTCTTTCTGTAGATGGCGAACTACTACCTCACGAAACGATGATTGTTCAAATATCTCCTACTGCCTCTCATATCAGCCATTATGATGGAACTATATTTATATAAGATATATATATTATGTTTATGTTTTATTTATTCTTTTGTATTTTTTAATTTATAGCATACCTTTATGGTTTCCATTATGGGTAAACGCTATAATTTCATTTGAGAAAGTACGAACAACTGCCCCCTCAAAGTGATATGACTCGTTCATGCCATACATGGGATGTATAAATGATTGAGTTAAGGAAATTATATAATATATTATACTGGAATTATAATATACCAATGTATCATTATATTCTCAATCCATTAAATAATAAATAGAAATGAAATTAGCGTTTATGTGTACATACGGCTTACCGTCTCCATGAACGGTGCATTTTATTTCATACTGATAAATGTTATGTAATATTATAAATACATATATATATACTTTATTTATATGATATATATGACATATAAATAATTAATATCATTCTGGAGTCAATGTACTCTTTACAACATGGAAAACTTGTAATTATAAGGTGTTCATTTTTGACTCAAGTACCAAATATCGACAAAACGGTCGTTATTAACTTAAATGATTACATAATGTTTATAAAATGATAATAAATGATACAAAAGGAATAATAAACATGAAAAAGGTTCTTAATCAAGTATAAATTAACTTAATTTTATTATTCAAGAATAACAAGGAACAAACTAGTCAAGTCGGACACGAGGTAAGAGGTTTCTTATCTCACTTTTAGTTCCATGAGATTTCTATTATTCGGCACTAATTTTATGAAAGTGGTGTATTTTTTACTTCAATTTGATATAAATTATCATGATTCCCTTTATATTCATGTTATTCTGTGATTCATTTGGTGGTTATTAACTTTTTGTCTTACGACTCTGTTGATTATAACGCGGTAAAGGGGTTTTCATCTCACTTTTTATTCCTTTGAGATTCATGCTATATTTTCCACTATTTCCTTTTGTGTGGTGTATGTACAACCCATTATTGTATTCATTGTGTAATATAAGTCAATTTATGGGTATTTACATCTTCATTTTATGATCTTTTTTTCATGGGGTGTATGTTTTGTATGTTACCAAATCGGTAAGGGAACCTTTCACCCTCCTCTTTTTAAAAGACTTATTTTTCTAATGTATTTAAATTTACATATTCTTATTTTGGGATATGTTCATCTATATAATTATTTCTGTAAATTTTATGTCCAATTTATGAGATAACCTTTTCTCTTTCATCAAATCATTTTCATAATTTTAATCTGACGTTGTTAGGCTATCAAGTTTCTGTAAGGGAACTTCTTAAAGCAAATTCAATTCTTTGGGTTAAACATCTACTTGTTGATTATGTCATACTATGAATATGTTTGAATGACCTATGATTGTTTTAAACTGGATATACAATCATATTTAGTGTATTTATATTTTTCAGACATAATTATGTCATTTTTTATCTTTAATCTAAGGATGTCATCTTTATAAGGGATTTCGTCTCAATTTACATTCCATTGAGAATTAATTGTTGTTATGCAAAAACTCACCATTATATGGTGTATATACCATATTTTGGCATATTATATCATGAATAACTTTATTCACATGATAGTATAATTTTTTTATTAAATGTTATTCCTCAATTATTTGTATTCAATCATCTCTCATTTTGTTAAAAACTATTTAAGTAAAATATCATTTTAAATGTTTTAAAGATTTTTTCTTCTAAATATATCTCATTAATGTCCATTTTTTCAAAATAGTTTTTAGTATTTATTTATATGGACATTAATGATTTAAAATGTTAATTCCTTTAAAAGCATTAAAGTGTTACGGGACACTTTGATTCAAAAATCCCTTTATTAAATGTTTGAAATTGTTTTGAAATTTTTTTGGTAAAGCATTGATTATGTCAATATCTTGAAATGATATATTGTGATTGAAATGTGGAAATGTAATCTTTCCTTTATGTTTGTTTTATGTGTTATGAATATTTTAGGGTTCTTGGGTGTTGTTTACGTATACGGGTGGTTCTGTGATAAACCTAGGCCTAGTGAGCCCGAGATAGCTCCTCAATGCATTGGGTAACATGACGGAGGTAAACGTTAATGTTTATCCTAAAAGATTTAGGGAATATACTATTATGGGTATTCCAATGTATCTCCCTATATAGCTATGATAGCTACAATGTAAGTATTTTATGTATTCCATAAGTTACCTTTATGGTTTATGATTTCTGTGTTATTCATAAATCTTATGATTATATATGTTATGTTATGATTGAAAAGTATGGTTTCATTGTTTTTTATTTATTGATGGGATAATGTTTTAATTCCTTATTTTATATACCTTAATAAGCTTTTTATGCTCATCCCATGTTTTTGAAATTTTTCCACTGGAATTAAAGATTAATAAGTGTCAAGGATGAGATCAAGGAAAATTATTGATGTCTAAAACATGGAACTAGACATGATTCTTTTTTATTTTATGAAAAAATGGATACTGAGTAGTAGTTTCTACTTATAATAATCAAGTTGATCTGTAATATTTATCACCTAATTATCTAAAACTCTAAACATAAAAAGATCCTCAATGTGAATTATCCATTTATTTCAAGATTATGTAATGTTTTATGGATGGGTACTTATAATATTTTATTTAGTTATTTTTTGTGTAATTATGATGGTATTTTACTTAGATAAAAGAGGGTATAGTCTCCCACAACTGACTTACTAGACCCTAACAACTAGTCAGCAACCTCTGTCATATGGGGAGAAGTGCCTGAGGTTAAGTGGATAACTGGCTCAAGGCACTATTATGTGGCACTCGTTTTGGGACGTTACAAAGTGGTATCAGAGGAGGTTTTATTTATATTTCGTTTGTCTTACTATTTGGGGAAATGTATATTGGAGGCTTAGAAAATTCAGGGCTTGTTAATGAGCTTGTGCATAGGTGTTGAAAACCTATGTATGGGGGAAAAACCAAGTACTCAGGGTGGGATTTCTATTAATTCTATTTCTCATTACAGTTGAATATTATTTCACCTTGGGTGATGCACTTGTTGTGTTATCTGATTATTATTTCTGGAATTTATTGAGTATTGGTTCGTGGCCTAGAATAACATGAGTGTTTAGTCTTCATGCATCATTCTAGGCACTCAGGATTATTGTCACTTGAATCATTTTAAGCACGAACAGGAAAATGTGTAATGGGTATGTTTTTTTAACATAATTAGGTTTTTCTTGCTCATGTAATTGAAATGAAAATGGTGTATGAGATTTAAAAAAATTGTAAAATGATATAAATAAATTACTGTATCTTTATTGTGATAACATTGTGAATTGTTCCCTATGATTCGTGTTTGGATTGGTAAAATATTCCTCCATGATGCTTGTTCACAGAATGACCAGGGGAAGAGTTGGAAATGGTCCTCCAGTAGTTGAACCTGGGGTACCAATAGTACTATTTGGGGAAGCGGGGGAACAGTTTCGAGAGGACATCACCAGTTTCATGCAATTGATTGAAAGTGACCTATGACAGGTTTTGTAAAGAATGTCAGATCTGATGAGGGAGTTTTCGTTGTATCACCCACAACTTTTATTGGAGAGTATGGTCCATTGAAAGATGAGTTCTGGATTGAATTTATCCAGACTATACTAGACCACTTGGAGGCACCTGTTGAGAAGAGAGTCAAGATGGAATATTGCATGTTGTGTGGTCAAGCAAAATGTTGGTGGGGAATATATAATTTAGATGGACATCTAGAAGATATGGAGTGGAGGGACATTCAAGAGTAGTTCCTTGAGAACTTTTATCCGGAGACACTCAGGTACGAGAAATCAGCAGAGTTCATGAGGCTGACTCGGGGTAATCTATCTGTCTTGGACTATGTTGTACGCATTACAAACTTATAATTTTATTCTTCATCATTGGTAGTAGATGAGGATACATCCGCAAGAAAATTTTAGGACGGATTTGAATGTGATATTTAGTCACAAGTGAATATTTTCATGTAGAGGAAATTTATAGAGGTGGTAAATCATGCTCTCATCTCTATGGGGAACCTGAAGGAGGATTCTAGTGGTGGAAAAGTAGTTTTTACTAGATGGTTAGGTGGTATGACTTCTGAGAGATGGAGGTGATGATATGAGAATGTAATCCTAGGAAGTGGGAAGTAGAGTAACTAGATAGAGGGGTTGGTAACACTGGACCTTGGTCGAGTGTTTTTTCACCAGTGTGGTAGGTCGGGACACTTTCGTAATCATTGTCCCTAATGCCCTATGGAATGAATATCATGTGGTATGATGGGACATCTACCAAGGATCTTCATGATCCCGAGGCCTTTAGGTGGTGATGGAATAGCTAGACATAGTAAAAGTGTGGGAAGGGGATCTTCTACTCTTTATTAGTACAATAGTTGGAGTTCTACTGGGCTAGGCGATAAAGGCAGCAAACTTGGTGCTTCTGGGAAACAACGCCTATATCAGTATAGTGATTTTGGTCAGAGTATTCAAACAGTATCACAAGAAAGAGGTGCATCACAGTTTCATGAGGTATATCCTACAATTGTGGATAGAGAAGTTTGACCATCGTCAGTGAGAGGTGTTATTCTTGTATCTTCTATATTAGCTTATGCCTTATTTGCTATTGGTGCCTCTCATTCCTTTATATCTAAAGAACTTTTTAATGGTTTGAGTTTGGTGGTGGATTTTATGAGAGGGGTTATGACAATAGATACTCCTTTGGTATTACGGTCTAGAGACATATGAATGTGAAAGGGATGTTCTCTAGAGATCGATGAGTACTGTTTTTAGTGGGATCTTTATATCCTTTACATGATTGGCTATGACATAATACTGGGTATGGACTGGCTAGTCACTTACAGATCCCACAATGATTATTACCACCATATGGTGACATTTATGTCTCTTGTGGGTGACAATTATATTTACTAACGGGATTGGGATATCCAGGCAGGTTGAGCATGTCCAAATACCCCACAACTGGGAGAGATCACAACCCATGTTTCTAGTATTCTACATAATGAAAAAGTTGTTAGGCAAGATATCTTTCCACAACTGGTGGATTTGTTTCAGGATGTCTTTCCAGAAGACTTCTCATGGCTGCCACCTAAGATAGATGTGGAATTTACTATTGAGATCATGCTGGGAGTTGAGCCAGTATCTATTTCACAAAACAAAATGGCCCCAAAAGAGCTTCAAGAACTCAAATATCTACTAGAATACTTGAAGGATAACGGATTTATCCATACAAGTACATCGCTTTGGGGATCGCCTGTGTGGTTTTCAAAGAAGGCTGATGGTATTTTCCGTTTGTGTGTGGATTTGTAGAGGTTGGACAAGATGACTGTAAATAAATGATATCATCTTCCATGTATTGATGATCTATTTGATCAGTTTAAGGGAACTTGTTTTTCCTCAAATATTGAATTAAGGTCGGGGTATCATCAGTTGAGAGTTTGGACTTCTGATATACTGAGGAATGCCTTTAGGAGTAGGTATGGGCTTTATGAGTTTGTTGTAATTCTGTTTGGAATAAAAACGCACCAAAAGTGTTTATGAACGTGATGAATAGGATCTTCCATCTATACTTGGATCAGTTTTCAGTGGTATTTATGGATGAAATCTTGGTGTACTCCAAGACTCGTGACGATAATTCTAAACATCTTGATATTTTTCTAAGTACACTGATAGAGAATCAACTATATTCCAAGGTATCTAAGTGTCAGTTCTAAATTAACCAGGTATACTTCTTGTGGCACATCATCTCGAAGGAAGGGGTGTTAGTTAACCTAGAGAATGTGAAGGATGTGGTTTCTTGGGAGTATCCCAAGAATGTTTTTCACTATCCGAAGCATTCTTAGGTTTTCAGGATATTATAAGAGATTCATCCAAGACATTTCCCATTTGGAAGTGCCACTTTCAGGATTGACCAAAAAGGGATTAAAATTTGAATGGTTAGAGGATTTGAAGAATGTTTTTAATGATTAGAAGAAGTGTTTGACGTCTACACCAATTTTGGTTCTACTTGAGTCATGTGAAGACTACACAGTGTATTGTGATACTTATGGGATAGGTTATGAATCTGTGTTGATGAAAAGGGATAAATTTGTGGCATATGGGTCTCGACATTTGATTCCACATGAATGGAATTACCCTACACACAACCTCTAGTTGGAAGTAGTTGTTTATGCTTTGAAGTTTTGTTGAAACTACCACTTGGGTGAAAATTTTACAGTTTATATATACCACAAAAAGGATGAGGTATATCTATTCACAATGTGATTTGAATCTTCGGTAGTAGATATGGGTAGAGTATATGCAGTAATTTTATTTTGAGCTGGAATAAACACCCGAGAAAAGAATACATTGTGGATGATGATTTGAGTAGGAAATCTCAGACTCTAATGGTTAATGAATCTTGTGTTGATTGGAAGATGATGATGTTTATAGTTGAGATGCATGTTTTGGTTTAGGAGACTCAAGAGAAGATAAAACTCATGTTAGTTGCAGTGTATTATACACTTTTGAGGTGGATCAAGGAATGATAGTATGAGGATCTGAAGTGCTTGGAATTGAGGAAAATCATTGAAGATGGGGAGACACCATTAGACAGGATGATATATGAGGATTATATCATATATGATAAGAATCTGGTTGTGGTGCCTATGAGCATGCGAGAAAAGATCATGCGATAATTCCATGCCTCAAATGGGGTAGTGCATCTAGGTGTGTCCAAAATTTACTGTGACCTACGACGACCATTTTGGTGGCCAATCATGAAAAAGAAGATTTCTGGTTTTTTTTACACGATGATACACATGCCAGTAGATGAAGCAATAGCATCGCCGACCTGGAGGTTTACTTTGACCATTTCCTATTCTAGATTAGAATTGGGATGATGTGACCATTAACTTTGTGGTATATCTCCTAAAAATGCGTAGGAAAATTGATTCTATTTGGGTCATTGTGGATCGATGTACAAAGGTATTACATTTCATGCCTATAAGGGAAACTTTTATAGTTGAGAAGTTGGGAGATCTATATTTACATGAGATAGTTCAATTACATGGAGTTCGATAGACTATAGTTTTATATTGTTATTCATGATTTACTTCACGATTTTGGCAGGGCTTGAAAAAGGCACTTGGTACACATGTTTTATTGAGTACGGTTATCCATCCACAAATAGATGGATAGTCAGAGTGTATTATAAAAGTGATTGAGGATATGTTTAGGGCATGTGTTTTTGACTTCAAGGGATCAGGGGAGAAGCACGTAGCTTTAGTGGAGTTTTCCTATAATAATAGTTGTCGGGAAACTATACAGATGGAACCATACATGTCTCTTTATAGTAGTCCATGTAGATCACCACTATGTTGGATGGAAGCAGGTGAGTCTAAGTAGTTGGGTTCGAGTCTCTTCCAGGATACGACAGAGTAGGTTCAACTGATTCAGAAGTGAATGACGATGACTCAGAGTAGTAATAAGCCTTATGCTAATAGATGGAGATGACCCCTAGAGTTTACAGAGGGTGATTGTGTATTCATTCAAGTGTCACCTAGGTTTGGTCACCATAGGATATGAAGTCAGGGAATGTTAGAACCCAGGTTTGTTGTACCTTTTCATATCATGAAGCGAATCGGGCCGATAGCGTACCGATTGGACCTACAACAAAAATATAGTGATATACATGATTTTTTCCATGTATCACAACTATTAATGTATCACCACAACCCTTTTCATGTGATCAACATGGATGATGTGGAGTTTGAGATAGATAAGTCCTTTGAGAAGCATCTGATACATATGTTGGATTGCAGCGAGATGGTGTTCAGGGGAAAGACTCTATAGATTGTTCATGTATTATCAAAACATGGATATGTACATGAAGAGACATGGGAAAGTGAAAAAGATACGCGAGCTTAGTGGCTCGATATTTTTAGCTCAGAATCTCAGAGAGGCTTGGGAGTATATATCGATGGCATTCTATTATATAGTGGAAAGATTGTAAGATTTCGTTTCATTTTCAGGTATGTTTTCCTTTTAGTACTTTCTTTTTATAGATTATAAATATTTTAAGTGAATAATATAATAACTTTGTACTGATGGAACAACATAATAAATGTTTATAGGATTTACATAATAAATAATGCCTAGTTAACACTTTATAATATTTTAATGGAATGTTTTCAAGGTTAGTCACTAAGTAGTGTGAGATTATGAGGCCTAAAAAGCCATGGAGTAGAAGAACTAATTATATTGAATAAATTATTTAAAATGAGGATGATTTTTTCAAAAATATTTGAATTTCATTGAAATTCTGTGTTATATGGGAAATCTAAGATCACCGCTATATCTGGAACATGGTATTTACCCTAGGGAGAGTATGACATAAGTAGGTGTCATAGGTTTGGATGTCATTCTCGAAAGTTAAATAAATTAAATAATATTTTATATATTATTTTATTAAAAATAATTAAATATCTTCCAAAGGAAATGTCTTATGGGAATTATAAGACCAATGAAGGGCCTGTAATGGTTGTTTTACCCTAGATGATGTATTACATTGGTATGGGACGAGCATTTGGATGCCTCGCTCACAAAAATATTTTTTTTATTAAATTTATTTATTTATTCTGTTTTTAAATATTGCATCATTAATATCTCTCAAGGGTTTAACATTTGAAAGATATGAGACAACCGTTGGTTCCAGAATTGGGTGTTTACCCTAGTTAGGGTATAATTTTCATGATTAACAGATGTTTGAGATTATTTTATTTTCATCTTAAATAATTAAATTTTTTATTTAATTAAATTTGACAAAAAAAATATTTATCTTCTCCATGTAACATGTTTTATCCATTTTTAACGCTGTGTGAAATCTAAACCATGAAATTTCAACTGTTTTTTGATGTTTTGAAAATGTAAATGACTTAATGGGATAGAATTAAACAATCCTAAATAATTGTTTTAGTTTAAGGAGTGGATTAATGGGGATTTTGGATTTTGAGCAGAGGCATGTTAAAGGAGTTCTTAAATAACTGTGACCATCATTTGTTCTTTCTGTTTTAGTTATTTAGAAAATAGTTGAAACTATAAAACTTTTTTCTTGCAACAATCAACTTTCACTTGGGTAGGACGAGACTCCCTCTCCTTCTTTCCCAGAAAACCAGGTGTGCCACCCCCTTGAAGTTCCATTCTTGTGCGCACCTCAACCAGGTGTGCCAACCAGGTTTATTTTTTTATTTATTCAAATTTCTTTTATTAAATATATATTTATATACATTTATAATAATTTTTAAGAAAAATATGGAAAAAAGTAAAAGAGATTATTGAATTGTAAATTATAATTATATTTTTCAAATTGTAATTTCATGGATTTTTTTAAAGAAGTTATCAATGTATGATTTGATAAAATAATCCTTCAATAATTATCATTTTGTTCTTTTCGCATAAGAAAATCATATATACACACACACATATATATATATATATAATAAAATAATATGGAATTATTACATGATAAATAAATATGATATTTTCATAAGATATTTATCCCCGATTGACGTGCGTTTTTATGGTGTTTGTTAGTCCTTTTCCTCTCAAACGTGATAGAACCATACCTCAATTTTTTGATGTGTCAATTATATTGGACATATATTAGGTGGTTTAAAATCCAATCACTCAGTCTCATCTTGTTATGCATATGCAGTGGTAAATATATCACGGCAGTAATAATAATTGAGTTTTTTAATCAATTAATTAATTGGGTAAATTAATTGATTTAGGAAATGTTAAATTGGTAATTGAAATGGTTGGAAAAATAATTAATTATTAAATTAATTAAGAGTGTTTTGTGAAAATGGATCATTTTAACTAACTTTGGAATTAATATTATGGTCATAATATGGCTAATTAGTTGGTTATTTTATATAATTAATTGATGGATTAGTTGTGTGAATTTTGTGATTGTGGATTTAGTAAAATAATTTTCTTTGAATTAATGGAACAATTGTTTTGATTAATGGTTGAATTAATTAATCAGTATTTTGAATGAGAATTTTGATGGAAGGTTAAGGTTGATTAACCATTAAATAATGTGGTATCTTTTATATAAATGTTTGATTGGGAATGGGTTGGGTGACACAGACTAATGCTCCAAATACCCACATGGGTTCTAGACATGGTTCTCTTGAACCAATGGCATTCATGAAATTATTATTTTATGGTAAAAGGATTGATGCTCCATATACCCATGCTGTTGTGAGATAGGGACTAATGCTCCAAATACTCACAAGTGTTCTAGACATGATGTTATACACTAATTCATTTATTTTGTACTATGGTTTCTTTTGGTTGTTTGCAAATTAAATATTGGGACATAATGATCACGAATTGAACAAGAGAAATGGTTCAGACAATGGCATAGGATGAAATAGGTATTGTGGTTTGGGTGTCCTCAGGAACCCAGAAGTAAGTTATTAAATAAAGGATAATTGGATAAATATAAATTGTTTCCTATATTTCCTTATTTTATTATTTGTACAACTACATACACTACTTCTGATTGGATTTTTTTAGACATTGTTGGTGGTGGCCTACTGATTTTTACTCACACCCTACTCAAGGATCCTAATTGGTACCCAAATAGATTTCATGGATGCAGGATAGGTTAAGGGTAAAGGGCCATGTTCGATGGCAAAGTCTGGATGATGCTTTGTCAAGGGATATGGATGTGGTTCAGACTAGTTTGAGAGTTTTTAGCATCTTTTCTTCTAGAATCCTTTCTAGACGCTTGATACGTATATATACATTGCATTTTTACATTTCATTTGACTATTTTATTTCATGTCTTCATTATCCTTGTGACATTTGAACTGTTATAGTCATATATGCTTTGGTTATTGTTTTTTTACTTCCACTGGTATTTTACTCTGATAAAATTGGGTATAGTCTCCCCACAACTCACTTACCTGACCCTCACTACTAGTCAGAAGCCTCGGGCATATGGGGAGATGCGCCTGAGGTTAGGTGGAAAATAGGCTCGAGGCACCATTATGTGGCACTCGGGTCGGGATGTTACAAACAACAACCATCTTATAAAATCTTCTCACTTCATCATTATTCGAGATAATATATCACTTAATCAACATATAAATATATAAATTTGATAAGTGTTGTAGATTCAGGGAACACATTTATCAATTATAACTAAACGACATATGATGTCCTCCTTAAAATTATAGAAAAACATTCAACATTCCATGAACATAGTGTTAAACTTTATTATGTCCTATCACCCTCATATTGATGTAAAATCTATAAGTAATTATAACATCCCGGTTCCAGAAGCCACCCAGAGGCACCCCGTACCTGCTTGGTCACATGGACTTAAGTGTATTTTCTCGAACACCAGAGGCAGCTGACTAGTAGTGAGGGCCTTGGTGTTTTAGTGGGGAAACTATGCCCTCATTGGTAGAGCACACATCGGAAGCAGTAAATATCCAACAATAGTAAATAGCGGAAGACTAAAACAATAAAAAACCGGAGCACATATTTATATATGAAATAATTCAAGATAAATATGTCTTGTAAAATAGCCTAATAGGTTACAATGCTGAATACAATACTAAACCAAAGAACTAGAGAAAATATATAAGCAACTCCTCAGCATCACAAGCCTCGGCTTGGTCTAATGCTCTCCTGCTCCAATGCCATCAAGTTCCTGAAGTCGAAGGGCACATTCCCTTGTCTATATGTGTATCAATATAATCAGTTTAGGCCGAAAATCATGATCCATACAGGGTGTGAGACTAAATTTCAGTAGGAAACCACCCGAAGATCTGTGCCTGACAATCAGTGAGTATATGGAAGGTAATAGCACAGTAAGTAGTAAACAGTAAGCAGTAAATAGGATGATACACAACAATAAACAATCCAAATATCAACAAGAAGTAGTGATGAAAATATCTAACCACAAACTGGAATCCCTCTGGAAGGTACTCATACCCATCCCCTCTGGTCCTATCAAATAAGTGCCAACAATCCTCTGGGCAGTACACTCAGCCTAACCCCTCTGCTTTGGTCATAAAAAATTATAAGACTCTCTGAGGAAGCATGCCTAGTATATTCCCCTTATAGTCTAAGTTAGTCAGAGACTCTCTAAGGATGATAACGCGGTCAATTCCCCTTATAAATCCAAGGTCTAGAGACTCTCTAAGGAAACTCACTCGGTCAATTCCCCTTATAGCCCAAGGTTGCTCACAGACTCTATAAGAAAGCTCACCCAACCAATTACTCTTATAACCTGGTGTGGTTCAAGGTAATTCAAGTAAAACAAAGACTCTTAAGATGATCACTTGGTCTATCCTTTAATATTCTATAAAGATCAAAGACTCTCTGAGGAAGCTCACTCGGTCTATCCCCCTATAGTCTATAATGTCCAAAGACTCTCTGAGGAAGCTCGCTCGGTCTATCCTCTTTTATTATATAACTCCAGGTTCTCATAGCCCCATGAAATTCAATGCATAGTAATGTTATATGGTGAATGTAAACCTATAGAACTACTTGGGTAACCAGTCTGCAGCATCTCAAGAATGTCAAAAAACAATACTCCATCCTACGACCACAAGGCATGGAAAACAGGTAAACAGCCAATAGGGTAAACAGGACCAAATGTTCGTATCAGAACAAAGCATGGGAAGAACATCCAAGGCATAGAAATCAACCCAATTCATATCCAAATAACTTCTACACAAACATACAAGCATGGTAGGAAATCAGCAGGGGTAAAATAGTAAACACGCAATACCCCATTCAAGGGTATTGGTGGAATTTGCACATAATACCCAAATTCTTTGAACGTAAAGGCACAAACCACCTACCTTGGGGTTAGGAGATCAATATACTTGAACCTCAAATCTTGAATCACCTTAGAATGCCCAAGATCTACAAAAACGTCTAAAATTATCAACCCATGATAACATGAGAAAGAGGAGAAATAATGGAATGAAACTAAAGAAGAAGGAATAGATTACCGATTTGGTTCCAAGGCAATTGACGGTGGTCAATTCGGAGAACATATGGAGGCTCGGGGGCTTAGAGATGTTTCGGCATCGTACGGTTTCTCCCAGTCGAACGAGACCTAGAATAAGACACCTCTGGCGATCAGATGTGACCCCGGTCCATTTAATGAAAAAAAAATACACTTCATGTACTTTTAGAGTAAATTGTTTGTAATTACTGTTTATGTACTCCACTTTAGGTGGCATCCACGTCACCCCAAACGACCATGTGTCTGGAAAGCACACAGCCTCCTACGGCAACGAAGTACATGGCGTGTACTCATAAAGTACACGGTGTGTACTTAAAAAATTTTCAAAAACTTATCTTTTCTCAAAAACTCCATAAAAAGAAAAAACTTACCATAAAAGAAGATCCGGGTTCTTAAAAACTTCCCCCCCCCCTTAAAGAAATTCATCCCCGAATTTCCCAAGTGTGGTGTAGAAAAAGAAACCTCAAACAACTCCGACCACTGTGATCATAGGTCGGCCTCCCTCTCCCAAGTCTCATCTTGCACCCACCCATGTTGTCATAGAACTTGTACCAGATGAACATACCATCCATGGAGAACCTTCGTAATGTGATCAACAATCTAGATAGGATGCTCCTCAAACATTGCATCCGCTTCGAGCTCAACCTCCTCTGGTTGAAAGACATGAGAGAGGTCTGGTATGTAACGTCAAAGCTGAGAAATGTGGAAGACTTCATGCATAGCCCGGTACCACTAATGTAACTAAAAACGATAGGCAACCGGCCCAAATCTCTCCAACACCTCAAATGGAACGATGTTACTCGGTAGAAGCTTACCCTACCTCCTAATCCACCTGTGTCTCAACCTCGGTATGACACGAAGGAAAACCTGATCCCCAACCTCGAACTCCAGAGGTCGTCTCCACTGATCAGCATAAGACTTATTACGAGACTACGCATTATCCATCCTCTTCCGAATCAACTCTAACTGCTTTGTGGTCTCCTAGACAAGATGAGGTCCCAGCATAGATGCCTCTCCATCCTCCAGCCACATAAGTGTAATCGGAATGGCCAACTGTACAAAGCCTCATAAGGTGTCATCTGAATAGTCGCCTGGAAAAGTTGTTGTAGGAAAACTCCACAAGAGGTATATGATTCTCCCAAGAACCTCCAAAATCCAGAATGCATGCTTGGGGCATATCCTTAAGAACCTAAATCATACTCTTGGACAGGCCATCTGTCTATGGATGGTAAGATGTAATCAAAAGTACATGTTTTCCCAAAGCCTTCTGATGCCGCTTCCCGGCCTGATAAGTAAAACGTACAGCCCGGTCTGATACAATGGATTATGGAACTCCATGAATACATATAATCTCTCGAATGTACATTCTTCTCAACTCATCAACACTGAAGGACTCCTTGATTGGAAAGAAGTGAGCAACCTTTATGAGCTTATCAATGACAACACATATTGCGTCGTTCCCCCGAGGAGACCTCGACAACCCTGTCACGAAATTCATCGCGATGTCATTACACTTCCACTTGGGATTGGGTAACTGCTACAAAAGCCTTGCTGGTCACTAATGCTCTGCCTTCACCTGCTAACAAGTGGATCACCTCATGATGAAACTAGAAATGTCCTTCTTTATACCTGGCCACCAATACTAACAAAGTAGATAGTGGTACATCTTGCTGACGCCAGGATGAGCTTCCCAAATTGAGGAATGAAAGTCCCACATCAGCTCCTCGCATATATCTGCTGGCACACATATGCATCCCTTCAAATGAAAGATCTCATCCACACCTATGGTCCACCCAGGAATAGGTTCCTCTCTTGACACACTCTCCCATAAGACTAGGCCTTCGGAATCTAATAGCTTCCTCATTCGAATTCGATGCAAGAAGCATAGAGGTAACAACTGTATAAAGAAAGTCTTACCCTATCTACCTTGCACCTCCAAATGCATCTCAGAGAATAGGGTCATAAGCTGCCACTCACTATTGGCCTCCTGAAATGTCTGTCTCTGGGTCCTCCTACTCAACACATCAGCCACTGTGTTGCCCTTTCCCAGCGTATAGGTAAGAATAAAGTCGAAAGACTAGAGATACTCAACCCACCTTCTCTGAGTAAAATTCAAGTCACGCTGAGTGAAAATGTACTTGAGACTTTTTTGGTCAGTGAAAGCCAAAAAATTCTCTCCAAATAGATAATTTCTCCAATAGCATAAGGCATCAACAACAGCTGCCAACTCGAGATCGTGTGTCGGGTAGTTCCTCTCATGTGGCCTCAACTGCCGAGACCTGTACGCAACGAATCCATCTCCCTGCATAAGAACAGCTCCCAACCCGATACCTGAAGCATCCCAATAAATATTATAGCTCTTGCCTGCCTCTAGAAAGACTAGTATCGGTGTTGAAGTCAACCTCCCTTTCAGCTCCAGAAAGGCTGACTCACAAGAACCTGACAATAAGAACTTCGCCCCCTTCTTGGTCAGACCTATCAATGGTGTTGTTGGGCATGGAAATTCTTGTATGAAACGTCTGTAGTATCCATCCAGCCCTAGAAAACTCCACATCTCAATGATGTTCTTTATCTGCTCCCATGAATCTAATGCTATCACTTTCTCTAGGTCTAATGACACTCCTGTCTCTGAGATAACATGGCCCATGAAGTGAATCTGATCCATCCAAAAGTGGAATTTTGAGATCTTAGCATATAATTGATGCTCCCTCAGTGTAATAAAAACGATCAAAATATGGGTAGAATGGTAGTGTCGAGTGTGAGAGTACATCAAGATATCATCCAAAAAAACAACCACGAAGGAATCCATGTATGGATTGAACACTCGGTTCATCAGTTCCATGAAAACTGCAGGTGCATTTGTGAGACCGAATGGCATAACCATATACTCGTATAGACCATACCTAATCCGGAAAGTTGTAAGAGGTATATCAAATGGTCTAATGCTCAACTGATGATAACTGGATCTCAAATCAATCTTTGAGAACACCCGGGCTCCATGATGTTTATCAAAGAGGTCATCAATCCTCGGAAAGGGATATCGATTCTTGATCGTCACTGGTTAAACTTCCAATATTCCACACAAATCTTAAGGGTATCGTTTTCCTTATTAGTAAATAGAACAGGAAAACCCCAAGGATAAGTACTGGGTCGGATGAAACCCTTCGCCTACAACTCCTACAATTGCTTCTTGAGCTCCAGCAACTCAGGTGTATCCTTCTTATAAGGAAGAATGGACACCGGTGCCACTCCTGGAACAAGCTCAATAGAAAAGTCCACCTCATTCTCTGAAGACAAACCTAAAAAATACTATGGAAAGACAACTCTGAAATGATACACCACTGGAAGAAAGTCTAACTGTGATGTTCCTTGGTCATCCAGATAAAGACTAGTGATCTGGGTTGTAACCCTTCCCATCCCATGATGCTCTGGACCTGATCTTCTCTCCTAGACATCCCACTAACCTCTATGAAGAAAGGATCCACCCTCTAGTGATACAAAACTCACCCTGCGGGGATAACAGTCGATGACTACCTGGAAGGGAACTAGCCAGTCCATTCCAAGAATGACATCATAGCTCATCATCTCTAGGACATAGAGGTCCCATATGAAGTGACACCCATCAACCTCAAGAGGGTACTCCTTGCACTAACGTACACTAGTTGTCCTAGTTACCAACGGTGTGTCTAGTTTCATGATGTCGGCAGAAGAAAAGATGCAGAGACCAAGACTCTCCACAACAGTGACATATATAAAGCCATGGGAATCCCCTCTATCGAAAAGATCTGAAGATAAATATGAGGCTACTATGATCATACCTCGAACTATAGAGAGGTCGGGATCCTACTTCTGATGGTTCTGCTCCACTATAACAGTCTGGCCTACTCCATGGCCCTATGACCCTGCCTGACCACTCTGAGATGATCCACTCTTCTCCCACTGGTAGCCTGGTGACTGACCACCACGGCCATGACCTCCACCTCAACCCGAACGGCCGGAAGAACTCCAGTTCCCAGACTGGTGAGAAACATGAGATGCTTCTCCTAAATGCAGGGTCATAAAAGAACCTATGTCACTAGCTTCTAGAGAGAATAATTGACATAAGTGCTTAAGGTGACCCATATTTATGCATGATCGGAACACCATTGGGACTCTCAGGCAACATGGCCTCATATTCCCACTTCTCCCACACTAGTAGAACAACACCTGGCTACCGTAAGATACATCCCACCTCCTCGGAAGGTCTTCATGAACCTTATAAAACCCTCTCAGAACTATGCAACAACACCTGTGTCTGGAATGATGGCTGGTGCCAAGACTAGTACAACATGAGAATGTCTCGGTGGCATGACTCTCTAAGGTCAATCCCACACCTTAGATCATGAATATCAAGGACTGAAAACATAATATTTCAAGAAGGTAACAATAGATAGAAACATTAATGTTTTTCAAAACATGACTACACAACGTGTTCTTTTAAGCCATTTACATGGGCGTGTACTTATGCCATAACTGGTCGTGTAATGCCACAACCACACGGTGTGTTGTCCCCACACACGACGTGTACTTGAACTCTATTCCCCTACTCGAGTCTCCTTACACAGCTAACTCACTCGGTCCTCTTAATCCTAGAGTACACAGCATGTATAAACACCCCACAGCGTGTACTAGACAAGTTTCAACGACCCATGTTGTTAGATACATGGTCAGCTACATGGTTCACTCTACACGGCATGCTCCATGTGCACACGGTGTGTACATGAAGGATTTCCCTGACCCATGTTGTTCATGACATGGTTGAGTACCTAGGTTACATGGAACGGCGTGTGAAATCAGGGCATGGCGTGTATAGTCAAACTTCATCCATCTGTGTCGTTAGTCACACGGGTAGATACATGGTTACTACAACACAACGTGTACATACCGTACACTTTTTGTTCCTGAAATATTTTTCACAACCCTGTGTCCCTACCCACACCGTCAGTAACATGGTTAAAAACTACATGGCCTATATTTACAAATTACATGTCGTTTATTCTGGGTTTTTCCAGGCAGTAGCCTCAGAAACTGCTCTGGAACCAAGAAAACAAAGAAAACAAGTGTTAAGGTTCCAAATTACAATCTGTGAGGGCCCATACTCCCTACGAATCAATGTTTGGAATCTCATACATGTCATATAAAAGGGAAACAAGTCAATGATCCACCAAGTTCTCATTCATGTGGGCCCATAACACCTCAAGAATCGAAATTTGGCATTCATTCAAACAAGACCTTACATATAGAAATACACATTAAAAGCAGGTATTCTATCAAGCATCTATCACAATAGCATGCATATTCTACAAAACGTCTATCACAACAACATGAAATATCTAATGCACCCTAAATAACATGGAAAAAATGCATGACATGTGATTTCTAGCAAGTGTCTATATGATCCATGAGATGGAATACCCTCATCTCATTAGGTTTCGACAGAAATAGAACCCCATTAATATCAATAGTAATAGCACAAAACATGTGAGTCACCCATCCATGAAAATTAGATCAATAGTCAACTTGAAAAACTGAAAGAAATTGCTATAAATGAGGTGGATTGGCTTTTCCCTATACATGGGTTAGCTAATCCCAGTCAAAGATTATTTCCAAGTAATTATTCCGTCCTATCCATGGATATAGGCTCCAAGTAGTAAGTCAAGAGAAAATAGTTCCTCTAAAACCACTTTGTAATGTCCCAGTTCAGGAAGCCACCTAGAGGCACCCCATACCTGGTTGGTCACATGGCCTCAAGCGCATATCCCCAAATTCCAGAGGCTTCCGACTAGCAGTGAGGGCCTTGGTGTGTTAGTGGGGAAACTATTCCCTCATTGTGAGAGTACACAGCGGATGTAAAAAACCCATAAAATAGTAGAAGCAGTAAATTTCCAACAACAATAAACAGTGGAAGACTAAAACAATAAACAACTGGAGCACACATTTATATATGAAATAATTCATGATAAATATGTCTATGAAAACAGAAAAATAATTCACAATGTTGAATACAATACTAAACCAATGTACGAAAGAAAACAGATAAGCAACTTCTCATCTTCGCAAGCCTCGGCTTAGTCCTATGCTCTCCAGCTCCAATGCAATCAAGTTCCTAAAGTCAAAGGGCGCTTGCCATTGTCTATACATGCAGCAATATAATCTGTTTGTGCTCAAAATCATGACCCAAATTGGGTGTGAGACTAAATACCATTAGGAAACCACCTGAAGATCTGTTCAAAACAGTCAGTGAGTATATGGAAAGTAATAGTACAGTAAGCAGTAAATAGTAAGCAGTAAATAGAATGATACACAATAGTAAATAATCCACAGATCAACAAGTAGTAGTGAAGCCAATAGCTAACCACAAATAGGAATCCCAATATAAGATACTCACAGCCATCCCCTCTGGTCCTGTCTACGAAGTACCAACAACCCTCTAAGCAGTACACTCAGCCTAACCCCTCTAGTTTAGTCATACGGAATTATAAGACTCACTGAGGAAGCACGCTCAGTCAATTCCCCTTATAGTATAAGGTAGTCAGAGAATCTCTAAGGAAGATCACGCAGACAATTCCCTTTATTTCCCCAATGACTAGATACTCTTTGAAGAATCCCAATCGGTCTATTCTTCTTTTAGCCCCAGGTTGTTCGCAGACTCTCTAAGGAAGCTCACCTGGTTAATTCCTCTTATAGCATGGAGTGGTTCAAGGTATTTCAAGTAAAAAAGGCTCTCTGAGGAAGCTCACTCGGTCTATCCCCTTATAGTCTATAAATATCAAAGACTCTTTGAGGATGCTCACTCGGTCTATCCCCATATAGTATATAATTTCCAAAGACTCTTGGAGAAAGATCGCTCGGTCTATCCTCTTTTAGCCTATAACACCAGGTTCTCATGGCCCCGTGAAAGTAAATGCGTAGTAATTCTATATGGCCAAAGTAAACCTACAAAACTAATTGGATAACTAGTCTACAACATCTCAATCATGTTAGAAAACAACACTCCATACTATGACCACAAGGCATGAAAAAAAGGTAAATGGACAATAGGCTAAGCATGACCAAACGGTTGTATCAGAACAAAGCTTGAGAAGAACATCCAAGGCATAGAAATAAACCCAATTCATATCCAAATAACCTCTATGTAATAATATAAGCATGGAAGGCAATCATCAGAGGTAAAACAGTAAACACACAATACTCCATTTAAGGGTATTGGTGGAATTTGCACATAATACTCAAAGACATTGAAAGGAAAGGCACAAACCACCTACCTTGGGGTTAAGAGATCAATATACATGAACCTCAAAGATTGAATCACCTTAAAACTCCCATGATCTATAAAAATGCTTAAAAGGATAAACCCATGATAACATCAGAAAGATGAGAAATCATGGAATTAAACTCAAGAAGAAGTAAGAGCTTACCGATGCAGTTCCAACACAATTGATGGAGGTCAATTCAGAGAACAGACAAAGGATTGGGGGATCAGAGAAGTTTCGGTGTCTTACGGTTTCTCCAGGTCAAATGAGACCTAGAGGAAGAAACCTTCGGCGATCATACGTGACCCCGGTCCGTTTAATGACAAAAAAACAAAATACACGGCTTGTACATTTAGATTACATGGCGTGTACTTAATGTTTCTGTACTCTGCTTTATGCGGCCTCTACATCACCCCACACGATAGTGTGTGTGGCCAAAACACAGCCAGTACACATCCTTCGACGGTAATGAAGTACACAGCGTGTACTCATAAAGTACATGGCGTGTACTTCAAAAATTTCCAGAAACTCCTCTTTTCTCAAAAACTCTAGAAAAAGGAAAAACATACCCAAAAAGAAGATTCGGGTTCTTATAGTACTATTCATAAACTAGTGGATATGTTGAAATATTTATGTATAAACTTCAAAGTAAGTTGAGATCAATATCATCTTCTGGTCAATTTCTCATATAACAATAGCTTCCACTTAATAATTAAGGTGGATCCATTCGAATCCTTCCATATAATAAATATAGAACAAAAACATATGTTGTTGTTGTTGGATAAACTAATATATTAGGGCCTGAATTAGTTGAATAAATAGTAGATAAGTTCAAATTCATTCAACAACACATTATATCTACATAGGGTCAACAAACGATCAATCCAAAAAATAATGGATGAGACATAGATTTTGATGTTGGAGATGATACATTCCTTTCAATGTCATCTTGGAAGAGATTCATAAGGTTTGCGAATGATCAAAAGTTGAGTTCTAGATACATTGGCCTCTTTATTGATCATATCATAGTTGTGTTCTATTGACTTGAAATTCTACTAAACATGTCTCAAGTGCATGATTTATTCCTTGTATACATGTTGAGGAAGTATATACCAGATCCATCACATTTACTAAATCTCAATGTGGTAAATTTGAAGCAAGATCTCTCAGTGGATGAGGATTCAATGAAGATCTTAGACCATTGGGGAAAATTCATTTACAACAAGATAACTCACCATGACAATTTTATTTTCTTGAAACCATATGTATTAAGAGGAAAGATGATAAACTAAGGATGAAATAAAGTGTTAGTACCCTCAACCATTCTCAACAAAGGATATGAGTTGAAATTTCTGAAGGATTAAGTATATAAAACCTAGACTTTTATATATTGATTTTTTCTTAAAAATATTTGTGGTTCATAGTTAGGAATATAATATCTAGCACTTGAACTAGATAATAAAATAAAATAAATAAAACTATATTATAATACATTAATTTATATTAATTTATAATAATATATTTGAGTAATAAATATACATTATAAAATTGAAAATACTATAATGGGAAAATATACACACGTAAAAATAACTAGATTAAGAAAATTTGGATCATTTTTGTCTACTAAACTAATTACACTCATGAAAATAATTTAAAAAACTAACAAATAGTAATATAATTAAAATTTTCAAAAATAATAATACACAACCCTTATAAGAATTTATCTTAATGATTAATGTAGGAAATAATATGTATTTATAGGAAATATAAAACCAATATGACTATTGGAATAATAAAATTGATGATTGTGAATAGTAACTAGATTGTTGTAATAGTTAAATATTATATAGGTATCTTATGAAAAAATATATAAGAAATTTAGGTCATAAAATAATTAAATAAAAGTACTAAATATGATAAAATAAATATTCAACTAAAATAAAGAATAATTCTATTTTAATAAAAACCATATATGTTTAATTTTCATTAAAATACATTTTTGTGATAAATTTATAATTTTGAAATTAACATTTATTTTCATAAAAAAAATTAAAAAACACTAGTTAATTGTATATAAATAATAACATAGTTTTATGAAAACACGCATAATATTTCTAAAGGAAATTTTTTTTTCTGTCATAGAAATTAGTGTTTTCGATAAAATATTTTTTTTATTTAAAAATTAAATTTAGTGGATTTAGAAAAATATTTTGATAAAATATATTTCTTTTTTGGAATTTTCATGATAAAATTCGGTTGGGGTGAACTTTCTTTATTTTTCATAAATAATAAAACAATGATGTGAATAGTAGATATTGTATATGTACCGTTTATGTATTTTATTTTTTAATATTATGTATGAATGATTTTTTTTGTTTTTCTAAGGTATTGGAATATATTAAAATCCATTTTACTATTAAATCATAATCCCCTTACTATTGAATCGCATATTTTATCACTATTTGAAGATATAATATTTTTTTTGTTATATATTTTTCTAAAACACAATGGTTCTCCTGTAACACCCCATGATTTCAATGTATGTTATTTCTTCAAAATAATTCAATAACATGCACTACACGCAACACCGAGTTCAAGCGCACCACAACTTATCAAACTAGCCGTTCAAAAGAGGTTATGAATAGTATTAACTAAATTTTAACCTATATATAATCCTTAAAATTTTAGAATCAATATTATGAGTTTCTTATACATAATGTAAGAACTAATTCATTTTTTTCAGATAAAGAAGTATTTTTCAAAAAATGCAATTTTACCACATTTTAATGGTGATCCCTTTTTAAATCCAACATTTGAATCTTTTATATATTCAATTTGAAAAAATAAACTTCTTCTTTAGATTCAAGACATAAGAATTTAGTTTCAATAATTTTTTGGTGTTTTTCTGATAACTTTCATCTTTGGGTGAATAGTGAAATATACTATATTTTAACTGAAAACAACTTTTTTAATCAAAATAATTTATAGTGTTAAATTATAAATTTTAATGGTTTAGAAGTATAAATAGATTATACATTTACCATTTAATCCAATTCTGGTCATTTTAAGTAATTTCACTTTGATATTAGACATAAAGAACTGTCAACCTTTTGATAAATATTGTTTCTTAAAAATACACCTTTTGGTTTTGACAATGAGAATTAATTTTAAATTAATAAATTCAACTTATATGTTTTTAATTTGGAATAATAGAATTAATTTTTTTTATTGGGAATGTCGAAATCATACTAGGGTGAATTTTTGGTATTTTTCTGAAAACGTTCAATTTTTTTATGAATAGTGAAAAAAACACTGAGTTATTGTTTAAAAACGAATTTTTATTTAAATAATTATTTATTTTATTTATATTTATTTTAGGTCAAAATAGATACATAATACCTATATAATTTCAATTTAATTCATTAAAATTGGTTTATAATAATTTTAGATATACAAAAAGTTTATTTAACTTTTCACCGTCTTTTACCCACCTCCTAGGAGAATTTGAAAATTTACATAAAACATAATTTTACCACTTCTATGAGTTGAATTTAAAAAATATAAGAGACACGGTTAATATCAAGGATTAAAATGTGGTTCAATAAGATAAATTTTTTTGGTGAATTATAACTTTTTACTTTTCTTTATCACAGTTAAAAGTAAATAGGGTAGTTAAGGGTACAAATGATGTTAATATTACCCTAACAAATGTATTAATTCTATTTGACAAATGTATCTCGACCAAAAACAACCTTAGGAATAAAATATTATCATTTAGGTCCATTTGGATTAGATTAGGACAATTATTATTATTTAATTCAAAAAATAGTTAAAAGAGTTAAAATCAAAGTTTAATAACTAAACAATTTTTAATATAGGGTAATTCATAAGATAAATTTGATTATAAATATTTATTAGAAATATATAAATATTTCCTACATAATGGTGTTTTATTTATAAAATTTAGACATTAAATAAATAAATTTATTTGTGACACAATGATGATATAGTAATTACCTTATTCATGAAAGAATCAAATAAAAGGTATTATAAATGTTAAAATAAAACTAATTTCAACGTTTTTATGACATCCACGAATTTTCTAGGTGAATATGACATGATAGGGATAATTGAATGTATCTTTTTCGAAGTTATCAAGTTATGATGACTTTCACAAAAACAAAATACCAAATAGTGTCAAAATTGACATAAATTAATATTTAAAACAAATACTATATTATCGGTTGATATAATATTCCTAAAAATGTAAGGTTTTTCCAAAGGTCTTAAATAATATTATATATGTCATTAAGGATCCACTTGAGGTTCTCTTGGATGTTTAGAGTATGTTTATTAACCATATAGTGTAAGAATACAAGAAGACAGGGTAAAAGTTAAACTATTTGACTAAAAGTTAAATCTAAACGTTAAGGTTAATATGGTGACCTAAACATGTCTGAAACCTATTGGTTGAGATGTTTTCGACCCATCCCCACCTTATCCTTTAAATAATTTATTTTTGAGCCATTAGAAAACGAAAACGATTTTTTTATAAAATAATATTTTCAGTTTTTTCTTAAGGTGCCCCTCACCCCTCTTATAAAAGGGCACTCATCCTTCACTACAATTCACACCTTCTAAGCCATTTGTCTCGGCCAACCCCTGCCCAAATATCCTCCCAACTATCCGAACTTCATCTTAGAGGCATTACTTTGGTCAGAAATCCATCCTAAGGAGCCTGTTTGATCAAATCAAAAGTAAGAACCTGAACTAGAGGTAATGATTTCACCACCCTCTTTCAAGTTCTCTTATTCTTCCACTTACTCTTTATTTGTTGTATCCTTTCTAAAATAATAACTCCAGTATCTTATATACACTATGATGTTATTATAAATTTGGAACAACTATATTCATTATCCTATCCATCTTATGAATGATAATGTCACCATGCGTGCGTGTGTACAGCTTACCGTCTCCACGCCGTGGTGTAATTTGTTATTCAAAAATATGTTATTTGGATGGATATAAGGATGAGTAATATGTATATAAATAATGAAAATAACATTATAATTTCTATGTAAAATTTATATACCATCCAATTCCACACCTTTAAGGAAATTATATTGTCGCTCGTGCGTATGTATGAATTACCGTCTCCACGACGTAGTGAGATTCATTTCCACATTCACCATTCATCGACGATTACAAAAATATATTTTACTCTTATGTTTGTAATATATGACATAATAATGCTACTGGATATATATATATTTATATATATATACTTACATATATTTTATTCACTTAGTTCTATTCAATATGTTATGAAAATGGAAACAACGTTTATACGTATGTACGGACTACGTCTCCATAAACGGTGTTTTCCATTACATATATATTTCTATTATACATATTTATATTCTAAATATATATGATATATAAATCATGTTTTATATTTTGTAAGTATTTAAATCATGATCTAAGTGATACAATCAAGAGTAACAAGTTAAAACACATACGATAAAGAAAGCAATTATTACCCGAAATGTTAATTTAACAGGAAAATTATTATTAAATGGGTAGTATAAAGTCAAAAATGAATAATGTATGATATTGTAAATATTAGTATGGTCTGGTATAATTAAATAACATACTACAGTCTTCATACAAGAGTTTAATCATACCCTCGACTAAAGGAAAGTGTAAAGTAAGGGGTTTTCATCTCAGTCCTTATTCCCATGAGATTCATGCCATATTTCCAGTATTACCTTCTGGGTAGTGTATGTACTGCCCATTATTGTATTATTTGTGTAATATACTTTAATTTTTGTGTATTTACATATTCATTGTATGATACCTCTTTCGTTGGGTGTATGTTTTGTAAGTTACCAAATTGGTAAGGGTTTATTTCACAGTCTCTTCATTATCCGAGGTTGTTTATACGTAATTATCTACTAGGAACACTTTATCATCCACATCCATGTTTCTCAAAAATGTATTTCAAATAATTCTTACTATTTTATAGACTATGGGTTAATGTCATTTATACCCCTGTTGTGTAGAGACTCGAAGCCTGACGTACATGGACACAACATTACATTTGCGGAATACTTAGTACATAACAAAAACACACACACAAGGATCGTAATAGTTTAGTGTCTTTGGAAACTCGGAACGTAATCTTCTAATCGTGGTGAAAGATCTTCAACATATCCTATAAAGATCTTCCCTCTTTTTTTTACCTAAAACATTTCTTTATATCCTGGGGAAAAGTAAACATAAAAGGGTGAGCTCAAATGCTCAGTAAGGGTAAACAAAAGAAATATCAATCACATCGTATTCATAAGAGCATAACATTTTGGAAATCTTAACCTGCAAAAGAGAGCATAATTTCATAACATGGGAAAATCATGGCAATGAAATGTAATCACAATAATCATAACTTAAAACATGAAACTTTGTGGCATACACACATAATCATAGAGAATCATTTCTTGTTAGTCAAGACTCATTGCCAAGATTATCTTAGTGGACAAAGTCCCTTTCTGAATCGAGTAACCCTCGTTTCAGTCCTGTTTCACTGAACCGGTATAACCTACCATTCCAGCCATGTCTATCTCATGAGATATAAAATCTTTACCCAATGCATTGGAGGGAGATATAGGTCCCACCCATCTTATAATGAATCTTTTCTTATGTGTGCCACATAATCATAAAACATACATCATCGCATAACACATGTAACAAAAATGGGATTCTTGAAACATCATGACATCATAAATCAATTCATATAAGATAAAGGAATTCATAAAAATAATTCCATCACAACATGATCAAATCAATGTAATAATAGGGATAAAAATAGAACCCTTTATTATCTTAGATGGAAAATAATTTTGATAAAACACTTGAACTTCATTCTTGAGGAAAATATCCTTTCTCCTTCAAAAACACTTTTCCTTTCTTAACATGTCATACAATTTTAAACTAAAAGAAGTTGATTAAAAATAAACTTGAATACTTGTAAAGGAAGTTTCATGGAAATAATTTTTTTAGAAATCCATTCATGCCATATAAGTTAAAAAAAACATTCTTCGTACTTTTGTCGGAAAAGTCAAAAAGCACCTCGTATGAAAAACGTCAAAAGATTCCTTTCATAATTTTTACTAAAAACTCACCGAAGGGTAAAATTGGATTTAAAAAATTGTACTTGGATGGAAATAATATTACATATTGAGGAAACATGGATGTGGATGTAAAATACACCCTAGTAAATACCAAAGTATAAACAATCTCGGATAAAAATGAGATTGTGATATTTCCCTTACCTTAGGTCCGATTTGCTTTGTATGTGTCCAAACCTCCTGTATAATGATTTAAATAATGTCATTGACTTATTACAGAATCATATTCATTGTTATTATATCATATATGGTTCACTTATGACATTATATTACCCGTTCTTTTGTAAATTCCATGTTAAAGAAGCGTTTTGGGTAAAATCGTTTCATTTATCGTAGGTGTTTTGACTTATTGTTCTTGACATTATTATTACTTATATCATGATTTAATTACTTCCAGAATATAAAATATGATTTATATATCATATATATTCAGTATATATATATATATAATAGATAGATAAATGAAATGAAAAACACCGTTCATGGAGACGGTAGTCCGTACGTACGCATGAACGCTGTTTTCCTTTCCTTATTGTCTTGAATGGAATTAAGTAGATGACATACATATATATATATATATATACATAAATCCAGTAGCTTTATAATGTCATATATTTCATTATTATTTCTTATATATACTTTATAATCATTCTTAAATGGTTAACATGGAGAATGAATCTCATCACATCGTGGAGACGGTAGTCCGTACGTACGCACGAGCGATGATATCATTTCCATAAATATTGAATTGAATTGGAGTGGATTATACAATATATCAGAATCAATATGATTTTTTAATAACTATGTATAGTTATTATTTACACCATTATACCCATCCATGTAAGGTGGTGGTGGAAAATAGATTACACCACGGCGTGGAGACGGTATTCCGTACGTACGCACGCGCGGTGATTTCTTTTTCCGTAGGATGGATAGATGGTGAAATAGGGTTGTTTCATACTTATAATAACATATCAGTATATTAGTGATACTGATGTTATTACTTCATAATGAAACAACCTAAGAATAAGAAGTGGAAGAAGAAATAAAGATGAAAGAATTGGTAACGGTAATTACCTCTTCTTTGAAGCGCCTCTTTGAGACCTCCTCTTAGGGAACTAAAATTGGTCTTTGAGGAAGACCAGAACCTCTAAGATGTTTCTAGGGAAGTGGAGAAGAGATTTTGGCAGGGGTTGGCCGAGCTTGAGTGCTCAAAGTGGTGTGAGGAGGAGGGGGAGGAGGTGTCCTTTTATAAGGGAGGAGAGGGGCACCTTAGGAATTCCTCAAAATATTATTTTATATTAATGTCAAAATCGGTTTATAATGGTTCCAAAGGGTCTTATTTCGAATCTAAAGTGGGTATGGGTCGAAATCCTATCAACAAATAGGATTTAGACAAGTTTAGGGTATTATTTGAACCTTATCAATTAGATTTAACTCTAAGTTAAATAATTTAACTTTTACCATGTCTTTTTGTTTTCTTTCACTATATGGTTAATACACTTACTATAACATGCCAAAAGAACCCCAAATTGTATATTATTAATACATATATCCTTATCTAAGTCATTTGGCCGAACCTTAGATTTTTAGGAATAAAATAACAATTAATAATATAATATTTGATTTAAAAACTATTTTGTGTCAATTTTGACACTATTTTATATATGATTTTTTTGAAAGTCATAACAGAATTATATGTTCGAAATAAATTGATTAAATCAACACTAATATATCATAGTAACCTAGAAAATTATTGTAATTCATAAAATGACTCAAATTACATTCATTTGAGCATTTATAACATCAATTATGTTAATATTTCCTTAAAAGGGTAATTACTGCATCATTGTTGTGTCATAAATAAATTAATTTATTTAAGGTCTAAAAATTATAAATAAAATATCATTATGTAGGAAATATTTTTATATTTCTAATGAATATTTATAGTAGAATTTATCTTATGTATAACCCCATATTAAAAATGTTTTAGTTATTAAACTTTGATTTTAACTATTTTAACTATTCATTAAATAAAATAATATTAAATGTCATAATCTAATCCAAGTGGACCTAAATGGTCATATTATATTCATAAGGTTGTTTTTGGTCGAATTACACTTATCCAATAGAATTAGGACATGTGTTAGGGTAATAGTTATATCATATTTACCCTTAGTTACCCTATTTACTATTAACCGTGGTAAATAAAAGTAAAAAGTTACTATTCACCAAAAATTATTTTCATCTCATTGAACCACATTTTACTTACTAAAATCAACCGTGTCTCTCGGATTTTTGAAATTCCATTCACAGAAGCGGTAAAATTAAGTTTTCTGAAAAGTTCAGTTTTTTAACTACCACTTAGTAGTTTCACTATTCATCAAAAATTGATGTTTTTCAGAACAATGTCAAAATTTCATCCTAAGCTATATTTCATATCCCAAATTCAAAAATGAAGTCCATTTTGAGAGCTAAAATTTCTAAAATTTAAAAAGTGGTTATTACTATTTATAACAGCTAGTTTTAATAATATTTTAATAGCATATCGTTGTTTCGTGAAACTCAGTATTGCATACTACACACGCTATCGAGGAAGGTTGCGAATGCGTGTAATGCAAAGCAAGTCAAGGATGAATGTTGTGCAATCTCCTTTTGGTGAAGTATACAACACAAGACATTAGTGAAATTAAAAAAGGATATTTTTCATAAAATCTTGGGCTGTTACATGTTGACTTTTTATAAGATGTTTATAAAGAAATCTTTTTGTCGTTTTCCAAACAAGGTCTTTTTAACCTTTTCGACAAAATTAAGGTAAGAATGTCTTTTTTTTAACTTATACAGAAGTTATGGCTATTTTCCTCCATTATAAAATTGTCGAAGCTTCCCTTACAAGATTATAAGAATATTTTCAAAGTAAATTTTTTCTTCTATAATTATGTGACTTTTAAATGATTTAAAAAAAAGAGATATTTCTCTCAAATAGTTTTGATTTCTTCTATTTCAACATCCTTCGATGGATTTTAAGATTATTTTAAGTTGATTAATTATGATACAAAACTTCTATATTATATTGAACATTTTGTGATATGTTTGACTATGGATGTGTTATTTTTATACCCTTCATTGTTTATGGAGAAAGTATTGACATTTCGTATGCTAGTTTTAATATGAATGTTTATGTTATATTTAAACCTATTCATATTAGGAATGCTTTGGACTTATTAAGTGACAAGTGGAGCCTGCTATAGCTCCCCGATGCATCGGTAGGTCTCATGAGACAAGATAGTGTCTTGGCACAAGGCTTTGACAAAATATTATTTGTAGTCATTGCATAAGGCCTTGAATATATGGTTATAATAGTCTGGCATTATGCATTCCATCATTATGAAAGTGGATAGTGATATTGCATGTGATTTTTCTACTATTAGAATATCCATGTGAATAAGTAAATGGAATTACTTCATTTTATTTTTTCCATGTTATGCTGAAGTTCCAGTTTAAAAGGCTTTTGTTTTAGTTATACATTGCCTTAAATGATTATGCATACTTATAAAAGTTTCCACTTTATTATTATACTTACTGAGCATCTGAGCTTACCCCTTTCTATGTTTTATTTTTCCCAGGATTCCAATAAGTGTATTGCGATTGATATGCAGGGTTAAGCCAATGGAATAATGGAATTCATAAAGGATTATTTATATTGTTTTGTATGTTATGAAGTGTAATGTAACATTCATGTATGTAATCTATTTTCAAAGACTACTAAACTGATCAATCCTTCTGGACTTGATTACTTGTAATTATGCCAATGTATTAAAATAATGCACCGAATCTGGGTAACTGGGGTCGGGGCATTAAAGTTGGTATCAGAGGAAGTTTAGCAATAACCATGGAAGCTATATTTAGATAAAATTTGATTAGAGCACATAGACCTAAGATAGACTTTGAGGATTAGTATAGATGAAATTAAAATAATTTTGGTAATGTATAGATTTTGTGAGTTTTCCAAGCAAATACATCCCTATTTGGATATGAGCAGGTAGAGGTGGCTCTGACGCAGATGTACCTAGGGGTAAATCCTGGAAACACCGCTTTGAGCTACACTCGAACAGGCACTGGTGCACGACAACAGGCCTTGCTTCACTCTTGGTTATGACACTCCCAGGGGAATATGATTAGGATAATTCTCATTTTCTTTATAAATCATAATGAAGGGTTTATGAGTATATACTTCTTTAATGAAAACATCTTTAGGATTATAGATTATATCCTTAAACCGTTCAATTTACATTAGGTATTTTACATGTTTGGAATTATTCATTGCAATTCATAAACTGACCTAGTTTATGCCATTGTATAAAAATGGCACCCAATAGAAGGAATGTGAACTCCATCAATATGTATGTTCTAATGAGTAACAAGGATCATAAATTTCATGGTATTAAGCCAACATTTAGAAGGGAAATATTCTCCCATGTATTCTAAACATATGAATAAATAGTATCATTTGTTAATAAGATATGTAAATAATTATTTCAGTCCTATGGATTTGAAGGGAAGAAAGAGATGAAAAGGATGGAAGAGAGAAAGATGGATAAAGGGAAGAGGGAAAAGAAGAATTTTCCTATATGTGATAACTGTGGAAAGAAACACCCTGGAACTTTTCTCCGGGGAATGGGAGTTTATTATAAGTGTGGAGAAAATGACACCATGTACATTATTGAAAGGTTAAGAAAAAGTTTTCAAATGAAAAATGATTCATTTGCAAGGCGTTGACACAATACTCGAATAAATGTCTCATTCATAAGGGTATACCGCAACTGCTGTCATTGGATAATAATCATGTTATGATACTACCTCAGATGAAAAGGAATGACTATTGTTATTATGTTTTTATTATATAATTATTTCATTTGAGTGTTGTATCACCAGTATACTGGTTACATGAATTATGGATATAAATAAGGATTCTACTACAGTAAAATTTTATTGAGGATTTGAGATTATATGGTTTTAAGAAAAGTGACATAATAGTAAGAATGACTTTTTGGAAAATACATGGTTGAAGGAAAGGTAATCTTAATATGGTTTTAATAATGTGGTAGTGATTTTGGAATAAGAGATGGTTGATTTTGGTAATTTAGGATGTTGCGGTGTTGTAAAAGAATACATGCTGAAGGCGTTCACATGTTATTACCTGGAAGAAAGGATCCTGTTTATTTTTAACTTCCTTATATATTTTGGACTGAGAGTTTGGATATATGTATTTTGGATAATTCTAAAGGCTAGAATGGATTAAGTCTGAAATTGGATACTATTGTTAAGATTATTTTTGGATTTCCATAAAAAGGAAAACCTAGAGGTCAGGCAACAACCTGTCGTGTCCGGCAAGGCCACGAGACTTGAACCCGCAACCGAACGGAGACAAAGGTGTATCACCTATCTCTAACCCACGTGATGTCCTGGATTGAATAATGTAGTTTTTCTAAAGGTTATGGTATATTAATTATAAAATTCATTTTTTTAACCCTAAACGACTTGGATAAATAGAATATATTTTTTAAGTTCTATTATCTTTTAGAGTGAAAGATGAGTTTGTGGTAGAAATTAGTTGAAGGTTGAAACTCTACTTGTCAAGTATATATATACATATACATATTTATATTTATATATCCCTTCAATTTTGTGGATAAATTAATTATTAAACTTTAGGGAAGGGATCTTAAAACAAAAAATGTGTTATCCTAATACCTTACATTTTGTTGAACCGATGGTATTTTAAGTCATCAATGATTGGTGGCTATGAGGACCAAAATTCTACAATTATTTGTGATTGATGACCTCAATCACTCCCTCTAAATATTTACATTTCCCTCCAATTATGTGTCTCTAATTTCCACCAATGTTCTCATAATAGAGATCATAATTTGGTTGAGACTTTTTCATTCCACTTTTCCTCTTATTATGACTAAATTTTATTAACCCAATTTCCGATTTGGGTTTTCCCACAATTGTATTTTCTAATTTCAACATTTTATTTTCGAAGAACAATTTCAAATTGTGAGGATGCAATTTATTTATTGAGGGAAGAATGTAACACCCCAAGATTTCAATGTACGTTATTTCTTCAAAATAATTCAATAACTTTCACTACACCCAACATCGAGTTCAAGCGCACCACAACATACCAAACTAGTCGTTCAAAAGCGGTTATGAATAGTATTAATTAAATTTTGAACTATATATAATCATTATAATTTTAGAATCCATATTTGAAACTTTTATATATTAAATTTGACAAAATAAAATTCTTCTTTAGAATCAAGACATAAGAATTTAGTTTCAATAAATTTTTGGTGTTTTTCTGATAACTTTCATATTTGGGTGAACAGTGAAAAATACTATATATTAACTGAATACAACATTTTTAATCAAAATAATTTATAGTGTTAAATTATAAATTTTAATGGATTAGAAGTATAAATAGATTATATTTTTATCATTTAATCTAATACTGGTCATTTTATGTAATTTCACTCTGAGATTAGATATAAAGAAGTGTCAATCTTTTGATAAATATTGTTTCTTAAAAATACGCCTTTTGGTTTTGACAATGGGAATTAATTTTAAATTAATAAATGAAACTTATATGTTTTGAATTTTCTAAAATAGAATTCATTTTTGGATTCAGAATTTAGAAATTATACTAGGATTAATTGTTGGTATTTTTCTAAAAATGTTCAATTTTTGATGAATAGTGAAAAAACACTGAGTTATTGTTTAAAAATGAATTTTTATTTAAATAATTATTTATTTTATTTAAATATATTGTAGGTAAAAATAGATACATAATACATATATAAGTTCAATAAAATTCATTGAATTTAGTTTATAATAATTTTAGATATATAAAAACTTTATTGAACTTTTCACCGTCTTTTACCCACCTCCTATGAGAATTTGCAAATTTACATAAAACATAATTTTACCTCTTCTGTGAGTTGAATTTAAAAAATCCAAGAGATGTGGTTAATACCAAGGAGTAAAATATGGTTCAATAAGATAAATTTTTTTTTTGGTGAATAGTAACTTTTTACTTTTATTTACCACGGTTAAAAGTAAATAGGGTAGTAAAGGGTAAAAATAATATTAATATTACCCTAACGCATGTCCTAATTCTATTGGACAAGTTTATCTCTCCCAAAAACAACCTTAGGAATAAAATTTTATCATTTAGGTCCACTTGGATTAGATTAGGACATTTATTATTATTTAATTCAAAGAAGAGTTAAAATAGTTAAAATCAAAGTTTAATAACTAAAAAATTTTTAATATAGGGTTATTAATAAGATAAATTCTTTTATAAATATTAATTAGAAATATAAAAATATTTCCTACATCATGGTATTTGATTTATAATTTTTATAGATAATATAAATAAATATATTTATGACACAATGATGATGCAGTAATTGCCTTGTTCATGAATGAATCAAATAAATGGTATTATAAATGTTAAAATAAATATCATTTAAAAGTTTTTATGACATCCACTAATATTATAGGTGAATATGAAATTATAGGGATGATTAAATGTATCTTGTTCAGTGTTATAAAGTTGTGATGACTTTCACAAAAACAAAATACCAAATAGTTTCAAAATTGACATAAATTAATAATTAAAACAAATACTTTATTATTGGTTGATATAATATTTATAAAAATTCAAGGTTCAGAAAAAGGGCTTAAATAATATTATATATGCCATTAATGAGAAACTTGAGGTTCTCGAGGATGTTTAGAGGGAGTTTATTAACCATATAGTGTAAGAATACAAGAAGACATGGGAAAAGTTAAATTGTTTAACTAAGAGTTAAATATAAACGTTAAGGTTAATATGGTGACCTAAACCTATCTACAACCTATTGGATGATAGGTTTTCGACCCATCCCCAACTTATCCTTTAAATTATTCATTTTGGATCCATTAGAATCTGAAATTGATTTTATTTCCAAATAATATTTTATGTTTTTCCTAAGGTACCCCTCACCCATCTTATAAAAGGGCACTCCCCCTTCACTCTAATTCACACCATCTAAGCCATTTGGCTAGACCAACCCCTGACAAAATATCCTCCCAACTATCCTAACTTCATCCTAGAGTAATTACTTTGGTCGCAAATCCATCCTAAGGAGCCCTTTTTATCAAATCAAAAGGAAGCACCCGAAGAAGAGGTAATGATTTCACCACCCTCTTTCAAGTTCTCTTATTCTTCAACTTACTCTGTCTTTGTTGTTTCCATTCTAAAATAATAACTCCAGTATATTATATATACTGTTATGTTATTATAAATATGTAACAACTATATTAATTATCCTATCCATCTTATGAATGATAATGTCACCATGCGTGCTTACGTACGACTTACCGTCTCAACGTTGTGGTGTAATTTTTTATTCAACACTATGTTATTTGGATGGATATAATGATGAGTAATATGTATATAAATAATGAAAATAACATGCTAATGTCTATGTAAAATTAATATACCATCAACTTCCACGCCTTTAAGGAAATTATATTGTCTCTCGTGCGTACGTACAGATTACCGTCTCCATGACGCAATGAGATTCATTTCAACATTCACCATTAATCGACGATTATAAAAATATATATTACTAATATGTTTGTAATATATGACATAATAATGATACTGGGGATATATATATATATTTACTTACATATATTTTATTCTCTTAGTTCTGTTCAATACGTAATGAAAATGGAAACAACGTTTATGCGTATGTACGGACTACCATCTTCATAAACGGTGTTTTCCATTTCATATATATGTCTATTATACATATTTATATTCTAAATATATATGTTATATAAATAATTTTTTATATTCTGGAAGTATTGAAATCATGATCTAAGTGACACAATCAAGAGTAACAAGTTAAAACACGTACGATAAAGAAAGTGATTATTACCCGAAATGTTAATTTAACATGAAAATTATTATTAAATGGGTAGTATAAATTCATAAATGAAACATGTATGATATCATAAATATTAACATGGTTGTGTTATAATTTAATAATATACTACAGTCCTCATATAAGAGGTTAAATGTACCCTCGACTAAAGAAAAGTGCAAGGTAAGGGGTTTTCATCTCACTCCTTATTCCCGTGAGATTCATGCCATATTGCCACTATTACCTTTTGTGTGGTGTATGTACTACCCATAATTGTATTCTTTGTCTAATACACTTTAATTTATGTGTATTTACATATTCATTGTATGATACCTATTTCATGGGGTGCATGTTTCGTAAGTTACCAAATTGGTAAAGGTTTATTTCACAATCTCTTTGTTATCCGAGGTTGTTTATACGTAATTATCTACTGGGACCTCTTCATCATCCAAATCCATGTTTCTTAAAAGAGTATTTCAAATCATTCTTACTATTTTATAGACTATGGTTTAAAGTCATTTATACCCCTGTTGACTTTTTATAATATGTTTATAAATGAATCTTTCCGTCGTTTTCCAAACAAGGCCCTTTTTGAACCTTTTCAACAAAATTAAGGTAAGAATGTCTTTTTTTAACATATACGGCAGGTGCGACTATTTTCTACCATTATAAAATCATTGAATCTTCCCTTACAAGATTATAAAAATATTTTTAATGTAAATGTTTTCTTTTATAATTATATGATATTTAAATGATTTAAAAAGGAGATATTTCTCTCAAATAGTCTTGATTTCTTCTATGTCAACATCCTTCGATGGATTTTAAGCTTATCTGATGTTGATTTATTATGATACAAAACTTCCATATTGTATTGAAGGTTTTGTGATATGTTTTAGTATGGATTTTTTATTTTTATACCATTCATGGTTTATGGATAAAGTATTGACATTTCATTTGCTAGTTTTAATACGAATGTTTATGTTATTTTTAAACCTGTTCATATGAGGAATGAATTGGACTTAATAAGTGACTGGTGGAGCCCGATATAGCTGCCCGATGCATCGGTAGGTCTCATGAGACAAGCTAGTGTATTGGCACAAGGCCTTCACAAAATCTTATTTGTAGTCTTGGAACAAGGCCTTGAATATGTGGTTATGATAGTCTGACATTATGCATTCCATCATTATGAAAGTGGTTAGTGATATTTAATGTGATTATTTGACAAGTTGAATATCCATGTGAATGAGTAAATGGAATTACTTCATTTTATTTTTTCCATATTATGATAATGTTCAAGTTTAAAAGACTTTTGTTTTAGTTATAAATTGCCTTAAATGTCTATAATTATTTATAAAAGTTACCGCTATATTGTTATACTTACTGAGAATCTGAGCTCACCCCTTTCTATGTTTTATTTTCCCAAGGATTCCAAGAAGTGTATTGTGATTGATATGCAGGGTTAATCCAAGGTAATAATGGTGTTTGTAAAGGATTATTTATGTTTTTTTGTATGTTATGAAGTGAAATGTAACATTCATGTATGTAATCAATTTTCTAAGACTGCTAAACTGATCGGTCCTTTGAGACTTGATTCCTTGTAATCATGTCAATGTATTAAAATAATGCACTGACTCTGGGTAACTAGGGTTGGGGCATTACATCTCCCCTTATAAATATCACTATTCACCACCCCAATACTCCTCACACCATTGGTCTCATATGTTATAAAACTTTTACCAAATGACCTCCCTATCTTTCTAATCCATGAATTGTGGGTTTTTTCTCATTATGAACCCACCTTTTGAATCCTTACTTTAAATGGTGATGAAGTTATCCCAAAAAGTAAGGTAAATACTCAAATTCACATTTTAAATTTTCTTCCTTAAAATATTATTCTGAAATCCAATTAATCATTTTTCTCGGCTCTATTTAGTAAAATAAATTATAGTATTTTACTAAGATATTAATATTGAAACCATATAACGATACAATATATGTTTACTTAAACAAACATGTGTTCATGGCCGTTATAACCTCTTATAAGAATATTGATTTAAAATAGTTATTGATTCCATTATGGATAGATAAAATAAAAAAATTGTGGTTAAAATAAACTTATTAATTATATAGTAATATAATTCTTATTTTGGAAAGGGTAAATGATCTTAAAATTTAATAAAATTAATTATGTTCATAAGGGCTGGTAAGACCACATAAAGGAGGAACAACCCTTAAAAAATAACATCTATACTCAATCAATCATTCATATGTTATAAAACTTATATATATTTAGAACTACTTTAACTTTTATAATTACATTAACATCATATGATCACATGTTTAGATCTATGTTTATATTAGATAATAACTTCCATCAAAATCAATAAACTGATACAACCTTGGAATAGTGAAACAAACATCCTCTGGACTCTAAATATTAATAAAATTTATTAATAAAATTATTATTAATTAAAATTAGATGAAAAAATAAATTAAATGTACATAAAAAGGTTTTGAATAAATTATTTAATAAAATTAATTTGATGGTTCATGTGATTATGTGTGTGTAAAAAGCATGTCGGTATGTAAACACTCAACCTTAAACATTACATATTCTATTATCTTTATACTAGAATTGACATTCATATATTCCCAAATATATTTTAGGTTTATATTTGTATATAATTATTTCATAACTCATCTTAACAACCTCATATATATATATAATGTGGAAACTTCTAATCAGTATTCATTTTTTATATAATATAACACTTTTAAAATGAAACTCGATTATTTTAAAAAAAATCATAAATAATTTCAACTAGACTTATTCATTTTTCTTACCCATCCTTAAACCCTATGAAAAGAATCTAAAAAACTGGTATGAGAACAAAAAACATTGTAAGGGGCATAAAAATAAATAAAAAACCATTTGTCCATGAATAATTATTTTTCAAAATAATAATTAATATCAAAAGATACATTTTCTTAAAAAATAAATCAACTGACCTTCCCAAGTATTTTTGTAAAAATTTTATAATAAATTTTAAAGGGAATAAATGAAACTCATAAATTTTTATTTTAAATCATGAAAAACACATGATACATTTTTCACAAAGATTTAATTTTCAAACATAAAAAGAAGAATATACTTTACTTTACCTTTGGAAATCTTAATATTTCTATAAAACCCTATAGAAATAATATATATATATATATCATGTAGGAAAATTGAGGCCTCATTTTCCTATCAATATCACAAATGGATTAACAATCATGATTTCACATGTATTAATCATCATAGATATACTTCAAGTAACCGCCACTCATCACTGTTATACTTGGAATAACCATTGCAATATATTCCCATAATATATTAGGAGAAACCTAATCATTTAACTCCCTCCCATATTTTTAATAACCTTTATAGTATTTTATAATAATCTCTTAGGAGAAAATTAATCGGTTAACTCCATCCCTTTAACCAATGAATTGGAGAGCTATAACGGGATCACTCAACCATGGTTTATCATGGAACCACCATTCTTTGGTTTATAACAGAACCACCCATCCTTAGTTTATAAAATAACCACCCACCATTATAAACAATTCCCAATAACTAAAACATAATCATTACACATAAAATATTGCATAAAAAAAATTCATTAAACCCATATGAAAGGATTTCCAAATATTGATATATCCCATTTCTTTAAAACCAGATTTCAAAAATAAAAATAATATAATAAAGGAAAATTTTATTTTTTAGGAAAATTGGAGTCATATAATGGAATTCAAGAATCAAATAATGATTATGGTGGTAGGAAAAGTCAGTGTCACTATATACATAAAAATAAAGAATTATTTTTTTTCTTTTTATAAAAAAGTTAAAACATTCAATAATAATATAAATTTTTAAGACCTTTGAATGAAATTAATGGAAAATATAAAATATAATTTATAAATATTTTATTTTCTTATAAAAACATTCATAAAATAATTTAAAAACAATGACATGGTAGAAAATTTGTTTTAAGGGAAACTTTATTTGATGGTTTATAAAAGAAAGTCCCTTACCTTAAATCTAACCCATCATGTATAGTTTTCATCATCCAAAATAATAAAATTATGATAATTATTTTCATTATTCAGAACCATTTAAATATTTTTATTCATTTTATCTAAATTTTTACTATGTTATAACAATTACTCAATCATTTATTTTTATGTCAGATGTTTTGATGATAAATGGTTCATCAGTCCCAAATGACTTCAGTAGGTTGACTATGGTCAAATTGGTCATTATTATATCATCTAAAGGATAATAATAATGACATAATTATCATTTTATATATCAATTATAGTTTTAAATCCAATCCTTAAATATTTTTTACAAAAATAAACTATGTTATAATCACGAAGACGGTGGGTCGTGTGTATGCATGAGTAACGTTTTCCAATTTTCAAAAATTATAATAGAAATAGGTTAAATATCACTTTATCATTCCATAATGATAATAATGTCATAAATATAACTTTTTTAATTTAATTATACATCCATCCAATGGATATAAGGCATTCCAATTTTTATTAAGATAGGACCCCCTTTTAAGGGATGAAGGTGGAAACACAAAGACTTCATGACTTAGGACAAATCATGACATAAGGGTCAAGGAAAATAAGAAGAGATTGACAACATAGAAGATACCCCTCCCCATAATTTGAATCTAATAAAGCTCTGCACCATTAAAAAGTGATTCAGTAAGATGGTATCTTGTGACAAAGAACATGCCCGATCTGATGGTTGAGGTCACACCCACTCAAACCAAATCTGAAAAACACTACAAATATGAACTTCCAACTCTAAATTATCTTCTGGGGCTATTCCATGAGGTCAAGACCAGTGGTAAACCATCCATTGTGAAACCAAGAAATCATCACAAATAATAGTAGAAAATCAAATTCATCCACTGAGATATGAAATCAGAAATCAGAAAACCATCGCGAACAAGGTTGCATCAAGACAAATAGTAGAACCCATCACCGCCCACCATACCGCACATAGAAACCACCATGATCCACCCAGAACATGATTCATTGACACATACCATCATGAATGTAACAAAAACTACACTAGATATGGAAGAGAATAGGTATGAAACCAATTATTGGGGACAGAAAGGCAGAACCAAACCAGAGACCCGCCACAGCCGACCACAACAAACCTGTCACCACCGCAGACTGCCACTGTTGAACCATCCTGCAACAATGCCAGTGCTGAAACCCTGACTGTTCTAATGCAAATTCTAGCTACAATACTAGCATAGAGAGACACCATTGTCCAAATAAACCACAAATATCCAAATCTTCTGTAGAAGAGCCATGGCCGACACATAGACATCCACATCTGAAGCCAACCACAGATCTGATGCTGCCGTAGAGAGGTTATGACACCCAAATCCAGTAGAGACCAAAATATAGATCACTGAGAAGAACTACCATGGATCAGGACCGCCACAAATAAATCTAAGGCCGACACAGAGGACATCAACTCCCGAAGCCTACTACAGAAAGCCAGAGCCTACGCAGAGAGGCTTCGACGCCCGAGGGCAACCGAGACCGAAACAAAGGAGCAGAAAGAGGCCATCGCACGCCCACAAGAACGATGTTATCATTTATTATGTATAGAAAGGTAAGAAAATATTTTTTATATTATCTATAAAGATTTATTAATATTTTATTAAAATCATCTATATAAATTAAATCCATAATTATAACCATCTGTGATAGACGATTATGGAAAAATAATTACATCAATTCGTGACACGATAGTCCACCATACACAATAATGATGTATTCTTTTCTCATATGATGGGGGTTGGAGATTGTAACTCCCCTATCCTAGTTACCCAGCATTGGTTCATTATTACATAACATTACCATGATATAAGGAATCATGTCTTCAAAGACTGATCGGTTTAGTAGCCTTGCAAATACTAGATACATACATAAGTTTTACACTACATAATGAAATTTAAAAAACAACATTTGGACACATTTTAACACAATAATATCCCTTAGAATATCCCCGAAGGTCTTTCATAATATACTTCTTCTCATCCTATAAAAAATATAACATATAAAGGGGTGAGATCAGGTGCTCAGTAAGGATTACAATATAGCGGAAACTTTCATAAATAAGCATAATCATTTAAGTAAATATATAAGACTAAAACAAAAGCCTTTTAATATTAAACATGGGTATAATATAGCAAATATAAATCAAATAATGCCATTTACTTATTCACATGGATATTCTACTAGTTTAATAATCAAATGTAATATCAATAGCCAATTTTATAATGATGGAATGCATAATGTCGGACTTCATAACCACATATCCAAAGCCTCCTACCAAGAATACAAACAATATTTTTTCAAGGCCTTATTCCAAGAAAGTAGTTTGTATCATGATACCTACTTATGCATCGAGGAGCTATAGCGGGCTCCACCTTTCATTTACTATGTCTAATGCATTCCTCATATGAAAAGTTTTAAACATAACATAAACATTCGTATTCAAACTAGCATACGAAATGTCAATACTTTAACCATAAACCATGAATTGTATAAAAATATCGCATCCACAATCAAACATGTCCAAAAACCTTCAATACAATATGGAAGATTGTATCATAATAAATCAACTTCAAACAAGCGTAAAATACAATAAACGATGTTGACATAGATGAAATCAAAACTATTTGAGAGAAATATCTCTTTTTATATTGAAATCATATAAATGTCTTGTAATTTTAGAATAAAAAATTTATTTTGAAAATATTTTAATAAAATTGTATGGAAATATTCGAAGGTGTTACAATAACAAAAAATAGTGGCACCCGTCGTATTAGTTAAAAAACATTCTTTACTTAATTTTGTTTCCGGAAAGGTCATAAAGGACCTTATTTACAAAAAGACTAAAGGATTCCTTTATGAACATAACATAAAAAGAAAAACAAGGGTATAAATTAATTTAAACCATAGTCAATGAAATATTAAAAATATTTTGAAATACATTTTTAAGAAACACGGATGTGGATGATAAAGAGGTCTCGGTATATACTCATATATAAATAACCTCGGATAATGAAGAGATTGTAAAATTAAACCTTACCTAGTACTTTTCCTTGATCGTGGGTATGTTAAAACCCTGTATAATAGATAAATAATTGTTATTAAATTATAAAATGACCACATATATAAATATGATATCATATATGATATTCTAATTTTTCTTTATTAATAATATTTCAGTAGTATCATTGTTTCGGGTGTTAACTGATTTGTTTTCCCTTATATGGTTGGTTATATAATCCTTGTCTGTTATGTATAGAATGTATTTGATTCATTTATAGAATTATATTAATTTCTTAAACATTAATTTTCATTATAAAAAACATTATTCTTGAATGGTTATGATGGGGAATTAATTTCATCGCGTTCGTGGAGATGGTAATACGTACGTACACATGAGTGACAATATAATTGTATTGATGGAGAAAAAGTATATAATTGCATGGTATATTATATATACAGAATCCTTAACATGTTATATTTATTATTTACATTAGTTATACTCCTTATTATACCCATCCAAATAATGAAGTGTTTGAATAACAAATTATACCATGATGTGGAGACGGTAAGTCTTACGTACACATGTATGGTGACTTGTCATTCATAAGATGGATAGAATAATGAATATGGTTATACCATATTTATAATAACATCATAGTATTTATATGTTAATGGAGTTATTATTTTGGTATGGATACAACAAATAAAGAGGAAGTGGAATAAGAAAAGAACCTTGAAAGATGTGGTGAAATTATTACGTCTTCTTCGCGTGTTTCCTTTTGAGTTGATCTAAAGGGATCCTTAGGTTTACTTTATGAAAAATGTAAGTCCTATAGGTCGAATTGAGGGTTGTTTGGAGTATATTTGAGTAGGGTTTGGCTGATCCAAATGTCCTTGGAGGTGTGATTTTGAGAGAATGTCAAGTACCCATTTATAAGAGAGGTGAGGGTCACTTCAAGAAAAGATTGAAATATTATTTTATTATACAATCATATTAAATTTATAGTGGCTCAAAAAGGATTTGTTTCAATGATATGGTGGTTCTAGGTCGAAAACCTCTCAAGAAATAAGTTTTGGATAGTTTTAGGTCCCTATATTAACCTTATCTTTTATATTTTAACTCTAAGTTAAATAGTTTAGCATTTACCGTGTATCCATGTATTATTATAATAAATGGTTAATAAACATACAATAAAAATCCAAGATAACCCAAAGTGGTTTATTATTGATATATATAACCTTATATAAGTCCTTTTTCAGAACCTTAGATATTTAGGAAAATTAAATCAATTAATAATATAGTATTTGTTTTAAAAACTCATTTATGTCAATTTTGAAACTATTTGGTATTTCATTTTTTTGAAAGTCATAAAAACATTATAAATTAAAAAAAAGTTTATTTAATCAACCATAAAATGTAATATTAACCTATAAGATTATTTTAATTCATTGAAAGTCTTAATTTACAATTATATTAATATTTATAAAATCAATTTCTTAGTCTTTCAATAATAATTTAATTACTCCATCATCATTGTTTCATAAATAAATTTATTTATATAATGTCTAAAAATTATAAATAAAATACCATTATGTAGGAAATATTTTTATCTTTCCAATGAATATTTAGAGTCGAATTTATCTTATGTATTGCCACATATTAAAAATGGTTATGTTATTAAATGTTAAATTAACACTTTTAACTCTTCTTTAAATATAATAATAATAAATGTCCTAATCTAATCCAAGTTGACCAAAAGGATCATATTTTATTCTAAAGGTTGTTTTTGGTTGAAATAAACTTATCCAATAGAATTATAAAATGTTTTAGGTAAATTATAATACCATTTGTTACCTTTCATTAACCTATTTACTTATAACCGTGGTAAATAAAAGTCAAAACAATACTAGAAATACAATATATACCAACGGTTTCGAACCGTTGGTACAGGAATCAAAACCATTGGTATAAAATATACCAACAGTTTTTTAAACCATTGGTTAGTAAGTTGTTGCGAAAGGATTATACCAACGGTTCTTCTCTAACCATTGGTATATGGCAGTTTAATATTTTGTATACCAACCATTTTCTTGAAACTGTTGGTATATATTTATACCAATGGTTTATTAACTGTTGGGATATTTAGTTTACTTGAAGATTACTAACAGTTTATAAACCATTGGTATATATTATTACCAATGGTTTTTACAATATTTGGTACAAATGTTCTGGAAATACAATTACCAACAGGTCAAAATCGTTGGTATAGTGTTTTGCCAATAGTTTATTGAAATCATTGGTAACACAATTCTAAAAATAAAAAATTTCCAATGGTTTAAAACCGTTGGTATAGCATATTTCTAGAAATTAGAACAACAGCCATCACAGCAGCCACCCATTCCCTCCATTTCATACACCTACAAACACACCTCCAAAAAACACTAATAATATAACAAAAACCACCTTCAATAGCACATAAAAACACCACACTCTTCCACCCATGACATGTACCACAACATAGTTTTCCCTATTTCAATATTCACATCACAATAGATTTATAAACACCATTAATATAATTAACACATAATTCATAAGGTAATTATATCAAGTATATACATACAACAAGAATACCCATTTAACAAGTATACCCATACACCATTAACACATAATTCATAAGTTAATTAAATTCATAAAGAATTCAATCCAGGGGTTGGGGGTGGCTGTCCAAGGGGGGTAGGGGGTGTTTGGGGTGTGGGGGTGTCCAGGGGGATGAAGGTGTTTGTGGGGATGGGGGTGTGCAAGAGGATATGGGTGTCCAGGGGGTGGGGGCTGTCCACGGGGGTGTCCAGGGGGTGGGGTGGTGTCCAAGGGGTGGGGGTGTCTAGGGGTTGGGGGTGTCCAAGGGTGGGGTGGTGTCCATGGGGGTGGGGGTTGTCCACGGGGGTAGGGGTGTCCAGGTGGGTGGGTGGTGCGGTCAGTGGGGTTAGGGGTCATCTAGGGTGGTTAGGGGTGTCTAAGGGGGTGGGTGGGGCTGTCTAGGGGGTATGGGTGTCTAGTGGGGTGGGAGGGCTATCCAGAAGGGTGGATGGGCTGTCTATGGGGTAGGGGTGTCCAGGGGTGGGAGGGATGTCTACGGGGGGTAGGGGTGTCCAGGGGGTATGTGGGTATCCACGGGGGTGGGGGGAGGGCTGTCCACGGGGGGTGGTGTGTCCAGGGGGGTGGGCAGGGTATCCATGGGGGTGGGCGGTCTATCCACAGGGGTGGGGGTGGGGGTTGTCCATCGGTGTGGGCGGGGCTGCCCAAGGGGGTGGGGGTGGTCCACAAGGGTGGGGGATGTCTAGGGGGTAATGGTGTCTAGGGGGTGGGAGAGGATGTCTAGGTGGTACGAGGTGTCCAGCGGGGTGGGCGGGCTGTCCATGGTGGCAGTCGGGCTCTCCAGGGGGTAGGGGTGTCTAGGGGGTTGGTTGGATGTCCATGGGGGTGGTGGATGTCCATAGGGTGAGGGGTGTCCAGGGGGGGTTGTCCATGGGGGTGGGGGGGCTATCCATGGTGGTAGGGGTGTCCAGGGGGTGGGTGGGGCTGTCCACGGGGGTGGGGGCTGTCCAGGGGGTCTGGGGTGTATGAGGCTATCCAAGGTGGTACGAGGTGTCAATTGTGGTGGGCGGGCTATCCACGGGGGTTGGTGGGCTATCCACAAGGGTGGGGGGGTTCCCAGGGGGTAGGGGTGGTTGTCCATGGGGGTAGGGGTGTGCAAAGGGGGTGGGGTGGTGTCTAGGGATGTGGGGGCCATTCCGGGGGTTGGGGTGTCCAGGGGGTGGGGGCTATCCAGGGTGGTGGGGGGGGGGGCTATCCATGGGGGTGTCCAGGGGGACGGGGTTGTGTCCAGGGGTGTTGGGGGGGGAGCTTTCTAGGGGTGGGGGTGTCTATGGGGTGGGGGTGTCTAGGGGTGGGGTGGTGTCTAGGGGGGGTGGGGCAGTCTAGGGGATGGGGGTTGTCCAAGGAGGGTGGGATGGAATCCAGGGGGTGGGGGTGGATGTCCATGTCATTGGGGGTCCAGGGGTGGGGGTGTCTAGGTGGTGGGGTGGTTTCTAGGAGGGGTGGGGCTGTCCAGGGGTTTGGGTGGCTGTCTAGGGGTAGGGGGATGTCCATAAGGGTGGGGTGTCTAGGGGTGGGGCGGTCCAGGGGGTTTAATGAGCTGCCCAAGGGGGTGGGGTGGTGTCCAGGGGGTGGGGCTGTCCATGGGAGTGGGGGTGTTCAGGGGGTGGGGGTGTACCGGAGGTGGTGTGGTGTCTAGGAGGAGTGGGGGTTGTAATGGTTTTAATGGAATGAATTTTATGAATTTTAAGATCATTGGTATTTTTAAAATGGTTTTGGAATTCTATTAATTTCAATAGTATGTGTTTCTTTAGAAAAAAATGAATGCTTTTGGTGTGTATGGTAGGAAGGGGGATTTCGTTATTAGGAAAAGGATTTCATTTTTATTGTGGAACAAAAATACTATATGATTTTTGAAATGGAACCTTAAGAAGGATTTTTATAAACAATTGGGGAGTTTTAAATAGAAATAAGTCTCTATTATGTGATTTTGAAATGGTTTTATGAATATTTATTTATGATGTATCTTTATGGGATTTGTGATTTTGTGTCCCTTTTTTTATAACATAATATTATTTTAGTAAAGTTTTTTTTTGATATTTATTTATAATATTACCGCTATAAATGAATCAAAAAGTCCATAAGGGGACTTCTCAGGTATTCATTCTTGTCATTTGGTCTCTACTCAAACTCTAGTGGAAGTGAAATAACCATGTTCTTCTCAGATCATTTATTATGCATGGGAGTTTCTAAAATACCATACACTATTTTTATTGGTGATCAAGGATCCCAGGAGTCAACCAAGTGTGTATCTTTGATTAATGGGATATTTGAGTTGTTAAAAACCCAATAATCCATGGGGTGGGGGCTGTCCATGGGGGTGGGGGCTGTCCACAGGGGTGGGGGCTGTCCATGGGGGTGGGGGTGTCTAGGGGGTTCGAGGGGCTGTCCAGGGGATTTGGGGTGTCAAGGGGGGATCGGGAGTGTCCAGGGGGTCAGGGGTTTCCAGGGGGTCGGGGTTGTCCAGGGGTAGGTGGGTTATCCACAGGGGTGGTGGGACTGTCCAGGAGGTACGGGGTATTTTGGGGTGTGGGAGGGCTGTCCACGGGGTGGAGGGGATGTCCAGGGGGTATGACATGTCCAGGGGTGGGCGGGCTATCCATGGGGTTGGTGGTGCTGTCTAGGGGGTAGGGGGTTCAGGGGGGTGGGCGGGCTTTCCAAGGGGGTGGTAGGGGGTTGTACAAGGGGGTCGAGGTGTCTAGGGGGTGGAGGGGATGTCCACGGGGTGGGGGTGTGTCGACGGGGGTGGGGGTCTGGGGGGTGGGGGTCGTCTAGGGGTTGGGGGATATCGAGGGGTGGGCTGTCCAGGGGATAGCGGTGTATGGGGGGTGGGGGTGTCCAAGGGGGTGGGTGGGTTTTCCACGGGGGTGTGGCTATCCAGGGGGTACGGGCTATCCACTGAGGTGGGGGCTATCCACGGGGGTGTGACTGCAATCTAAGAGATTTAATTGGGTTTTCATTCATGTTATAAAAATAAACTATTAGTGTTAAATATTAGAGCATTTTTTTAGTGAAATTCCAATTTGGTAGGATTGGTGACTTGATAACATAATGGTATCATGTTTTCAATTGGAAAATGTTGCGGCATTAGATTCTTGTTGAAGGAATATGGGTTAGTGAATATCTATAGGTAGATATTTGGAATGATATGATGTATGGTAATGAGTTTGTAAGGATTTTCATCATCATGGCATGATGATTAAGGGTCTTTTCCTATAAGAAGTCGTATGGATTCCTTTATATTTTTCATCATAACATGAATTAAATTTAGGATGTCATTAGAAGGTGAAGTATAGATAGAATCACTATTCATTTAATACATGGATAGGTAGGCTTGTGAATATGGGATGCGCATATGGTAGTAGGTCCCAGGTCTAGGTGTATATAATTGGAGATTTTACTCCCCTATTCTCTGTACTAAATGATTCTAAAAGGCCCCCACCATCTTCCAAAGATATATTCTTTCTAGAAAAATGTGTTTTCTGATAAGGAATTAATCCTATATAGTTGATATCACCTTTAGATCATTTGATGCCTTAGTCATCAAGATGACTAGACAAGAACCAAAACCAAAGATGCCTTAAAACTATCCAAATCTCTAAAAGTGATGACATCCCAGTGCTTATTGGCGAACTGTGGAAGTGAAGACTTCCCACCTGCACAGCCCCCCTCCCCACCTCACCCCTAGAAGACTCCCCCTACATAGCACCCCTTCCCCCTGCACCCCCTACCCACCAGCACACTGCACATCCCCCCACCTGCACACCCCTCCCATCCACCAACTACACAACCCCCCCCCCCCACCTGCACCCCCCACTTGACCACCCCCCCCCCCCCCACCCCCACATACACCCCCCCGCCCCACCCCCACCTGTACACCCCCACCTTACCCCCCACCAGACTCCCACCTGCCCATCCCACCACCTAACCTACACACTCCCCTCCCCAACCCAATTGCACCCCCCCCCCCCACCTAGACTCCCCACTTCCACAACCCCCCTCCCCCACCCCCACTTCCACAGCCCACCCCCACCTGTATAACCCCCCCCCCACACACACACACACACACCTCACACCCAAAAATCTCCACCCCTTCACATCCCCCATCACCCACTGCACATCCCCCCACCTACACACCCCCTCCCCCCACCTACTACACCCTCCTCCTACTGCACCCCCCCCCCCTCCTCCACCCCCATCAGCACAGCCTACCCCCACCCCCACCCACCCACCTCACCCCAGCATACCCCCCCTACACAACCCCCCTCTCCCCTAACACCCCACCCTGCAAAACCCATCCCCAACATACACAGCCCCCCCCCCCCCCACTTCAACTGCACCTGCACCACTACTCTGACCGCCACCTGTACACCCCCCTCCCCACCTCAACTCCACCTGCACCACTACTATAACTGCCACCCTGCACAACCCACCCCCACCTGAACCCCTCCTCCCCACCTCATCTCCACATTAATCACTTGTCTAACCAACCCCAATCCCTTCATATGGTTCACTAACTATACAATTTAGTGGCTTTAAATAGTTCAAATATAGTTAACTCACAAAATCTGACTCAAAAAATCATGAAAGTGTGTAGAAAAAAACAAAAAACAAATCATATTGTTATTATTGGATATACTACTACACAGACCTTAGGTTTAGGCCAAATAAAAACATAAAACAAAAAAAATTGATGCAAAACATTGAACCAAAGGTACCATTTACAGATTTTAAGTGCAGAAAAAACAAATTTTTGATTGAAGGGAAGAATAATTTTCCGAGAGAGATACATCTGTGTCTCGGCTTAAGGTCTGCAATTGGGCAGATGGGGGATTGGGATTTCTGACAATTTTAGGGGAAACCTTTCCAAACTATTTATTAAAACCGTTGGGAAAGGTAAGCTTTTCCAACGGTTTACAAAACTGTTGGAAAAGGCTTTCTAAAACTCATATTTACCAATAGTTTTCTAACACTGTTGGGTAAAGTATCACATATCCTAACAGTTTTATCAAACCATTAGTTAAAACTCATCTAAAATTCTCTATTCCAACGATTTATTGAAACTGTTGGGTAAAGACCTCTCAACATTCCTACTTCAACGGTTTATGAAAACTTTTGGGAAAATCTGTTGGTATATCCTCCATTTCCAGTAGTGAAAGTTACTATACACCAAAAAATATTTTCATTTTATTGAACCACATTTTACTTACTGATGTCAACTGCGTCTCTCAGATTTTTGAAATTCAATTCATAGAAGCGATAAAATAACATTTTATGAAAATTTTCAAATGTGCCTAGAAGGTGGGTAAAAGACGGAAAAGAGTTCAATAAAATTTTATATATCTAATATTATTATAAAATGACTTCAATGAATTAAATTGAACATATATAGGTATTATGTATCAATTTTTACCTAAAATAAATTTAAATAAAATAACTAATTATTTAAATAAAATTTTGGTTTTAAACAATAACGTACTGTTTTTCATTATCCATCAAAAATTGAAAGTTTTCAGAAAAAAACAACAAATTCACCCTAAGCTAATTTTGATATTCCAAATCCCAAAATGATGTACATTTAGAAAAATAAAATTTATAAATTTTCAAAAAGTGGGTATTACTATTCATAACGGCTAGTTTGATTGGTCGTCGTGTGCTAAAACTCGAAGTTGCATACAAAGCTATTGTATTATTCAAAGAAAAGTGTACCATGGAAGCTTGGGGTGTTACATTCTCCCCTCCTTCAAATAATTTTGTCCTTGAAATTTCTATAATATTACTTCATAAAAATTTTCAGGTGGTTCTTCATCATATGTTCCTTAGGTTCCCATGTTGCCTCTTCTATCTTATGATTTGTATATAGAACTTTTACCAGATGAGTCATCTAGTTTCTCAACACTTGTTCTATATTATCATGAAGCATGATCAACTCTTCACAATAAAACAGATCAGGTTCTAGATCAATTTACTCATAGGTGAGTATATGCATTGGTTCTGGCATGTATTTCCTAAACAGTGATTCATGGAACACATCATGAACTTTGGAGAGACTTCTAGTCATTTCCAAATGATAAGCTACAACTCTAATTCATTCTATTATTTTGAATGGTTAGATGCACCTAGGACATAATTTACCCTTCAACCTGAAATGTATAACACCCTTCCATGGAGATAACTTCAAGAAAACATGATCACATACTTAAAATTCCAAATCCTTCCTTCAGTTATCACCATAGCACATCACCCTACTTTTAGTTTCTTTGATGTGGGATTGAATAATCTTCACCTTTTCCATTTTTTCTTCAACAAGTTCTGGCCCTACGAGTTTTCTTTCACCAACATCATCCCAACAAGTTGGTGTGCGGCATCTCTTTCCATATACGGCCTCATATGGTGCCATCTGAATACTTTAATGGAAGCTATTATTATAGGAAAACTCTACAATAGGTAAATAACTATCCCACATGCCTTGAAAGTCAATTGAGTAAGATATCAACATGTCTTCTAAGGATTTAATAGTCCTTCCTAATTGCCCATCGATTTGAGGGTGGTAGGCATTGCTCAAATGATGTTCATTATCCAAGGCCTTCTGAAGATTTTTCCAGAATCTTGATGTAAAACAGGGATCACGGTCAGAACAAATCAATAGGGGTACTCCATGAACTCTTTAAACATCATTAATATATAGTCTTGCTAAATGTTCAAATCGTAAATCTTATCTTATAGAAAGAAACTGTACTGACATGGTAAGACTATCAACAAAGACCCATATTGCATCATTCCTTCTAGGATTCTTTAGTCGTCCCATGAAAAATTACATCGTAATATCATACCATACACATTCAGGTATGGGAAGAAGTTTCATGACTTCTCTAGGATGTTGTCGTCCAGAATTCAGATGTTGACAAACCATACATCTTGAATCATAATCAGTAATCTCCCTCTTCATGTTGTCCCACCAAAAATATTCCTTCAAATATCTATATATCTTAGTGCTACCAAGAAGTATAGAGAAATTGGAGCTATGAGCATCATTCAACAATTCCCTTTTTAGATTAGGTATGTGAGGAACATAAAGTCTCTTCCCAAATTTCAAAATCTCATCTTCATATACGAACTCGATTGATCTCCCATCATTCACAGCTTCAATTTTCTTTTAAAACTCCTCATCATCAGTCTGAGAACTTTTTATCCTTTCAATTAAATAATTTTCATCTACCATTTGAAAAGGTATCGATGTTTCACCTTTCATGACTATTACCATATCCATAATTACTAGATCCATGGACATAGGATCCCTTTCAACTCATATCTTGGTAAAAACTCCATGATCCTTTCTGCTCAAACCACTTTCCACCTCAATTTCCTTCCTCGGGTGGTAGTGTATAAAGAAACCATAATCCTTGAGTAGTTCAAGACATAATTTTTTCCCTCATGTTGCATCCTTTTTGTGAGAAAATAAACATCAAACTCTTGTGATCGGTATATTTCTCACATTTTTTCACCATAGAGATAGTGTCTCCATATCTTCAAAGAAAAGATTATAGTTGCTAATTCATGATCCTTATTGGGATAGTTTTGTTCGTGAATCTTTAGAAATCATGATACATATGCAATAACCTTATCATTCTGCATAAGTACACAACCACGTCTATTCTTTGAAGCATTATTATAAATAAAAAACCCATCATTTCCCGATGGTAGAGTCAAGATAAGAGAATTGACTAATCTTTTCTTTAGTTATTAAAAACATACTTCACAATATTTTTTCTAAACAAATTTAACCCCTTTATCTGTGAGCTTGGTTAATGGGTTAGCCAATCGGGCAAAATTCTGGATGAAACGCCCATAATAACCTACTAATTCAATAAAATTGTGTACCTCAGTTATACTCGTTGGGGATGAACATTCTTGTATTGATCTTGTATTTTAAGGATTAACATATATTTCATCCATAGAAACAATATGTCTAAGAAAAGAAACTTCTTGAATCTGGATTTCACACTTGTTAAACATCCCATATAATTGATTTCTTATAAGGGTTTTTAGAATAGTGTGCAAGTGATTTTAATGATCTTCATATATTTTGGAGTAAACCTAGATATCAACAATAAATACCACTACAAATTCATCAGGATATTCCTTGAAAAAACTATTCATTAGATCTATGAAAACAGAGGGTGAATATTTCTGTCCAAAAGGCATTGATGTAAACATGTAAGTCTTGTACCTAGTTCGAAATGCTATTTTCATAATATCTTCCTTCTTCACACACAAATGAGGATATCCAAATCAAATTTAAATCTCTGAAAAAAAATTGAGCTCTATGATGTTGATCGAATAAATCATCAATGCGAGGTAGGGGATACTTGTTCTTTATTATTATAGCATTGATCTCCCTGTAGTCATTGCACAGCCTCATAGATCCATCTTTCTTATTAACAAAAAGAATAGGGGCTCCCCATAGAGAAACACTGGGGAGAATAAATCCTTTATTACTAAATTCCTCTAGTTGTTTATTTAGTTCCACTAATTCCATAGTGGTCATTCTATAAGGGGTCAACAATATGGGCCTTGAACTAGGAATTAAATCAATGGAAAACTAAATTTCATGTTCTGGAGGATTTCCAGGTAAATCCACTGGAAACACATCATCATATTCTTGTACAATAGGTACATACTCTATTTGAACATTCTTTTCCTCACCCATAGTTATTTCATTTTCTTCCTCCATGATAATTGAATTTAGTAGAGCTACTGGGGGTGGATCTAGATAATAATAATATGGGGACGTTTCTGCTATAAAGATAAGGTGATCCTTTTCATCATCAAAAATTGTAACCTCCTTCTTCTTACAATAAATTTTCACATCATTGTATAAAATACAATCCATACTGAGGATTATATCAAATTCAATCGTGGGTATGATGATGGGATCAGTAGATAAAGAAAATTTATATGCCCTAATGGGAACTTATTCACAAAACAGTATTGTAATGATACTTACCTTTGATGTTTTTACTAAAACCTCCCTTATCAAATCAAATTAAAAATATCAAATTTTCTTAGAAAATTGGGAAGATATGAAATAATGTAATGGTACAGAATCAAATAAAGCATTGGATAAACTTGAGTAAACCATTAAATTACTTTCCATCACATCTTTCGGAGCTTTAACCTCAGTAGTAGTGATCACATAAGCTTAGCCTTTCTCCCTTGGCCTTTTCTGATGTAATTTTCCTTGGTTCTTAGGACATTCATTTCCATAATTCCCCATTTCTCTACAATTTTATCATTAACACTGACTACCTCTTTCTTTCCATTGCAATCGCAAGCTTGGGGGCCTTTTTCACCACACATGTAACAGACTCTCATTCACTTCAGGAAAGTACCAGGGTGTTTCTTCCCACTTCTATTGAAATATGGAAATCCATCTTTTCTGTTTTCCCTATATTTCTATTTCCAGAGTGTTCAGCAGATCTCCTCTTCTCTTACTTTTCTTTAATGTCATAAGACTTTGAGAATTTATTTTCAATATTGATAGAACATGAGAAAATATCTTCGTACGATGAGAAGGATTGTAAGACAAACGATCAATGGAGAAATGGTTTTAACCCATAGAAGAATCAATAAATCTTACTCCTTGGGTTATGTATATAATCTAATGCATGCCTTGCTATCCTTGTAATGATAGCCTCATACTTTGCGAAATTCTCATCCTTCTTTTTCCTCCAACTCAGAAGTTTTCCCTCCATATCCGCTAGATAATCACTAGGAAAGTAGTTTTATAATAAAATCTCTTTAAAATCCCTCCATTACATATTTTATGCTTCTTCATCTTCATTTGTGTTTTGATTTAATGACCACCATTGATCTGTCTATCCTGTGAGGCGATAAACTTCCAAGACCAATTTTTCCATTTTTCTACTCCCTAAAGCATGAAATATTTTCTCTAAAGAACTTATCCATTGCTCATATACAAATAGATTTGTACTACCATTGAATTTTTTTGGTTGTTTCCTCAACAAGTGGTCTAACATTGATCCTCCTCATTGTGGATCAGGGTGCTCCATATGGGTAAGGTTATTATTCATAACCTAAGTGAGTTGACCCAGTATGGTGATAAGATGATCAACACTAGTTGCATCACCAAATCCACTGTAATTATTTTTTTGTATGATAGAAATCCCTATTTGGATTACTTGTGTTGATAAAATTTACATTCCTTCCACTAGGCTCCATTTCTAAACAATGGCACGGAATAGATTTGTTTATGAAATAAAATACATAATTCCAAAATTGTAAAACACTTAACATAAATTGAACAGTTTATGGATATAATCCATAATCATGAAAATGTTTTTTTGAGAAGTTATATACTAATAAATATTTTTTAATGGTTTGTAAAGAAAATGTGAATTATCATAATCATATACCTTGGGAGTGTTATAACCAAGAGTGCAGCAAGGCCTATTGCCATGTACCAGGATACTCCGGGTCAAGCATGAAACACCTTTTAAGAGTTTTCACTCCTAGGTACATTTTTTCCAAATCCAAATCTACCTAATCATATCCAAATAGGGATATATTTCTTGGAAAATACACAAAATCTCTAGATTACATAAATTATAAGTAGTTTTTTCTATACTACTCCCCAATATCTATCTTAGGGTAATGTTATCTAATCAGAGTTTTTCTAAATCTAGTTTCAAAAGTTTGTTCTAATATTCCTCTGATACCAACTGTAACACCCTGACCCTAGTTACCCAAAGTCGGTGCATTATTACATAACATTTTCATGATACAACAAATCATGCCCTGAAAGACCAATCAGTTTAGAAGCCTTGGAAGTACTAGATACATACATAATTTTTACATTGCATCATGAAATACAAAAACAACATTGTGTCTCTTTTTAAAAAAATCAACTCCCTTATACTATCCTTATAGTTCAGTCATAATATAATTTTTTTCATCCTGAGAAAAATAAAACATTGAAAGGGGTGATCTCAGGTGCTCTGTAAGGATTACAATATGGGGGAAACTTTTATAAATAAGCATAAAAATTTAATGCAATGTATATGAGTAAAAAACAATCCGTATAAACAAAAAAATGAGCATAAAATGGAAAAGATAAATCAAATAATTCCATTTACTTATTTACATGGATATTCTACTAGTTGGATAATCACATGTAATATCAATATCCAATATCATAATGATGGAATGCATAATGTCGGACATCATAACCACATAGTCAAGCCCTCGTGCCAAGACTAAAAATAAGATTTTTTAAAGGCCTTGTGCCAAGACACTAGTTTGTCTCATGATACATACCAATGAATCAAGGATCTATCATTGGCTCCACCCATCCATTTATAAGTCCAATGCATTCCTCATATGAAAAGGTTGAAACATAACATAAACATTTGTATTAAAACTAGCATAAAAACTGTCAATACTTTAAGAATAAACCATGAATGGTTTAAAAAAATCACACCCATAGTCAAACATATCACAAAACATTCAATACAATATGGAATAATGTATCATAATAAATCAACTTCAATCTGGTGTAAAATCCAACAATGTATGTTGACATAGATAAAATCAAAACTATTTGAGAGAAATATATCTTTCTATTTTAAAATAATTTAAAAGTCCTGTAATTATAAAAGAAAAAAATTTATTTTGAAAATGTTCCTATAATATTATAATGGAAGCTTCTAAGATGATACAACAGTGGAAATTAACTGCACCTGCTGTATTGGTTAAAAAACATTCTTTCCTTAATTTTGTCGAAAAGGCTGTAAAGAACCTTGTTTGGAAAACAACGGAATGATTCATTTATAAAAATCTCATAAAAAGTAAAATAAGGGTATAAATGAATTTAAACCATATTCTAGGAAATAGTAAAAATGTTTTGAAATACATTTTTAAGAAACACATATGTGGATGACAAAGAGGTCCCAATAGATAATCACAAATAAACAACCTCAGATAATGAAGAGATTATAGAATTAACCCTTACTTTGTACTTATAATTAATTGAGGGTATGTTAAACTCCTATATAATTGGTAAATCATTTTTATTAAATATTACAAGAACCTCATATATAATTATTATGTCATTTATGATATTCTAATTTTTTTTTGTTAATAGTATTTCAGTTGTATCATTGTTTCTGGTGTTAACTGATTCGTTTTCCTTGATATGATTGGTTACATAAGCCATGTTTGTTATGGATAGGACGTAATTGATTTATATAAAAAATGATATTAAGTTCATAATCTTTATTTTTAATCATAAAATAAAAATTATTCTTGAACGGTTATGATGGGGAATGAATTTCATCGCGTTCGTGGAGACAATAATCTGTACGCACGTACAAGCGACAATATCATTCTATTGGGGGTGAAATCGTAAGTAATTGGATAGTATACCATATATAAAGAATTCATAAAATCTTATAATGATTATTTACATCTATTATACTCATTATTATACCAATCCAAATAATGAACTGTTTGAATAACAAACTACATCATGACATGGAGACGGTAAGCTGTACGTACAAACATATGGTGACATGTCATTCATTGGATGGATAGAATAATGAATATTGTTATAAAAAATTTATAATAACATCATTTTATGTATATGTTACTAGATTTATTATTTTGGTATGGAAACAACAATGAAAGAAAAAGTGGAAGAATAAATGAACTTTGAAAGAGGTGGTGAAGTTATTACCTCTTCTTCGGATGTTTCCTTTTGAGTTGATCAAAAGGGCTCTTTAGGTTGGCTTTCTAATCAAATTAAGGACTCTAGGTCGAATTGAGGGTAGTTTTTAGGATATTTGAGTAGGTTTTGGCCGATCCAAATGGATTTAGAGGTGTGATTTTGAGAGAAGGGGAATTACCCTTTTACAAGATATGTTAGAGTCACTTTAGGAGAATTTTGAAATATTGTTTTATTATACAACCATATTCAGTTTATAATGGAACAAAAAGGATTTATTTCAAGGATAAGGTGGATTTGGGTCGAAAACCTCTAAACCAATTGGTTTTATACCGGTTTAGGTCACCATATTAACATTATATTTTATATTTAACTCTTAATTAAATAGTTCAGCTTTTACCATATATTCTGGTATTACAATAATAAATGGTTAATAAACATACTATAAAAATCCAACAAAACCCCAAGTGGTAAATTATTAATATATATTACCTTATCTATGTCCTTTTTTAAATCCATAGATTTTTAGGAATATTATATCAGTTAATAATATTGTATTTGTTTTAAAAACTCATTTTTGTGAATTTTGACACTATTTGGTATTTTGTTTTTCTGAAAGTCATTAAAACTTTATCACTTTGAGAAAAGTTTATTTAATAATATATAACATGTCATATTAACCTATAAAATTAGTGGAATTCATCAAAAGCATCAATTTATAATTATATTAATATTTATAATATCAATTTTTTAATCTTTCAATAATAAAGTAACTACTATATCATCATTATGTCATAAATAAATTTAATTCTTTACTATATAAAATTTATAAATAAAATACCATTATATAGGAAATATGTTTATTTTTCTAATAAATATTTATATTCAAATTTATCTTATGTATAACCTTATATTAAAAATGGTTTAGTTATTAAACATTGAATTAAACACTTTTAACTCTTCTTTAAATAAAATAATAATAAATTTCCTAATCAAATCAAAGTGGAACAAAATGATCATAATTTATTCCTATGGTTTATTTTAGTTGAAATAAACTTATCCAATAGAATTTAGACATGTGTTAGGGTAATTATAATATCATTTTTTACCTTTAATTTCCCTATTTACTTTAAACCATGGTAAATAAAAGTCAAAAGATACAATTCACCCAAAATATATTTTCATCTTATAGAACCAAATTTTACTTATTCATCTCAACAGTATCTCTCATGTTTTTTTAATTCAATTCCTAGAAGTTTTAAAATTATGTTTTATGCAAATTTACAAACGTGCTTAGAAGGTGGGTAATAGACGGTAAAAAGTTCAATAAAATTTTATATATCTAATATTTTTATAAAATTAATCTAATGAATTACATTAAAAATATATAAGTATCATGTATCTATTTTTATATAAAATAAATTTAAATAAAATAACTAATTATTTAAATAAAATGTTGATTTTAAACAATAATGGAGTGTTTTTTACTATTCATCAAATATTGAATGTTTTCAGAAAAATACCAAAAAATAACCCTATGATAAATTTGATATTCTGAATCCAAATATGAAGTCCATTTTGAAAAAAATTATAAAATTTCAAAATGTATGAATTTCTATTCATAACAGCTAGTTTGATTGGTCGTGGTGTGCTACAACTCGATGTTGTGTACAATGCAAGCTATTGTATTTTTCAAAGAGAAGCATACCATGGTATCATGTGGTGTTACATAGATGGACATAGGTTATAACATTAACATAATGAAATTTTGTTATATGGGAGATAATTATGTTGTTATATCTTCATGGTCAAGAACAATTAGAAGGAGGTGGAAGAATAAATAAAATGAAAACATGTGATTAAAAATTATACATGTTATTTAGAAAGTCTCATTTGCTTAATACCTTAAGCCGTTTAAGATTGGTATTATTCCTAAAAAAAGAATTATATAATGATTTTTTATTTTCTATTAAGGGATTATGGTATTTCTTGTATAAACTGAATGTGTTTTTAAGGATGAACAAATGATAAGATGTAGTTAACTTTTATAAGAGAGATGAGGGGTGCTTTTAAAATTTCCTCAAATATTAAATTAATAAATATTATTTTTGATTTCAAATGTATCAAAATTGATAAAAATAAAATATAATTTGAGTATTATTTGAAGTAATCTCATCTAACTATATTTGTACTAATTGTTTCACATTTTACCCTTAACCTTTTCTCTCAACATACAATTATCTTCTTTCACACATGTTGGGACAATAATTATTTTTAAAATTTGAGGGTAAAGGTAATAAATATAAATGGAAAAACCCCCATAAATGTAACATGGTGGATATTTATAATCATATTCTAATAACATTTTGAATATATGATTTTTTAGAATTGTTTAATATTTAATAATATATTATTTTTATAAAATATCAATAATGTCAATTTTAGAACTATTCATCTAGTTTGACTTTTATAACATAAATACAGTAGAGAAATTATAATATAATGAATTAAATTGTCTAAAAAATGTAATATATATCTAAAACTTATTTTATTTCATTAATTATTTAAAATTATTTTATTTTTAATATTTTTAAATTCATTTATTTTATTTTCCCATTAATTAAAAAATTACTGAATCAGTATTATGTAATCATTTAAAAAAAAATTATTTAGTCATTAAGAATTACAAATAAACTAACATGATTAATATAGAAAATTTCAAATTTCAAATAATATTTAAAACTATACATAACCTTTCGTTATTCCTATGTTGAGAATATTATAGTTGTTAAAAATACAAATGTGGCACTTTTTACTTTTCATTACATAACATATTATAAAGGTTATAAACACATCCAAATAGAGATAGAAAGGACATCTATTTTAACTTCTGTTGACTATGAATGAAATATAGTCAAAAAATAAAATAAGTAAATTTTTAGGGTTATTTAATAGTCCTAATAATTTTATTTTTAACTTTAATTACTCGATTTCCTTTTACCATGGTAACAAAAAATACTGAGGTTGTTATTCATAATGACATAAAATAAATGATACCAATTCATCAAATTGGGACCCAATATTTACAAATTTAGAATAAATTTTTAAAATTTGGAGACATAGAATGGGAAGATTTTAATTTAAAATTAAACCAGTAAAATGTAATGAAAATCATTTATTAAAAAAATACCATTTTAAGTGTAAATATTTTTATACTAAATTCATGTATAAAATTCAATTACAAAACAAAAAATCGATTATATTAAATAAAATAAATTGGTTAAATTATAAAAATTATCTACAATAGAATTTGGCTTTATGAATACTTCAAATGAAAATATAATTTTCAATAAAAAATTATTATTTTAACTACTCATTAAAAACTCAATATTTTTCGAAAATTCTCCAAAAATTTTTATTAATATATTTCTGACATGTTGAAATCAAAAAATAAGTTCATTTAATAAAATTAAAATTCTATATTTTTGAAATAAATATTTTAATTAAAATTATAATATATAAAAACACAATTTGGCTATAAACAAATCCTTTTACTTTCAACCAATAAAATTTCTAATATTTTAATAATGAATATAAATCTACATGATGAAATAAATGAATATAAACAAATGTTTTATATCTATATTAATGGGGATATTACATTTATCACTACTTTTGAAAATTTTATCCTCGTAATTTGATTCACTTATAAAATAGGTCAGGACACCATACCCTCGTAGCATTTTTAGACATTCATGTTGCTTGTTCAACCATATGGGTTTTCAATAAGACCTTTACGTGATTAATTTGTTTTTTCAAGAATAATTTCTCCATATGGTCAAGAATCTGAAAAGGATATTCTTCATAATTAAGTTACTCTTCCAACTGAACTACTTCAGGGCTCAAAAAATTACATGAAAATAGAAATATTTTCGTAACATTGAAACATAAATAACATTATGTACTTGGGATAAACCATTAGGTAAATACACTCGATATCAAAATAATATAAATTTCATCAATATTTAATAGGTTCCAATGAACCATAGACTTAAATTGTAATGTTTACAAAAAAAAATATAACACTTTTCTATGGAGATGAATTGATAGAAAAATGATCCCATTCCTTAAAAGATAGATCTTTTATCCCATTATCCACATAAATATTTTGGCTATTCAAAACCATACTCATATGTTACTAAATCATTGTTACCTTCTCAAACATTTCATATACAAACTCTATTTGAATTTACTTCATTTCTCCCACTTCATCCCGAAATGATGGAGTTTGACACCTCTCTGTATATAATACCTCAAAAGATTCCATCAGTATACTGAAATGAAAACACTTATTATAAGAAAACTCAACTAATGAAAGATGTTAATCCCAACTTCCCTGGTGATCCATTTAACAAGAACAAATAATTTTCTCAATAGTTTGAATGAATTTCTTAGACAATCCATCACATTAAGGATGACAAGGTTTATTGAAATTTAATTCAGTGTCCAATAAATTATAAATTCCTTTCCAAAATTTATAATTAAGAATGGGATCATGGTTATATAAAATAGAGAGAATAACTACATTTAAAATGACTATCTCATAAATATATAGTCAAGATACCTAATCTAAAGACATGATATCCCGAATAGGGAGGAAATGTGAATAATAATTTAATTTATTAAAAATACCCCAAATTTTATTATTACATATAGATGTATGTTAATAAAATTATAAATTACTTGGATAAATTTTCCCATTTCCACTCATGAACCAGAAAAGGTTGAAGTATCCCCTTCAGTAATTTTTATTCCCCTATAAACACATTATAAGTAAAAAATTTCATAGAAAAATATGAAAAAATTCTTTTCATTCCATCCTACATGTAATACTATTGACGGTATCTATACATCTTATTACTTCCATGATGAATAGAAAATAGTTAACTGTGAGCTTCATCCAAAAAATATATATTCAATTGGTAATATTAAGGAACACATAATAACATTAAAAATCTCCAAAATATCTTTATAAACATTAAATTCATGAAACATACCCTTCTTTACAAATTAAAATCTTTATTATAACTCATTGTCTTCCTTTTGAGTATTCTCAATTCTATATGAAAACTTTGATATAATGGAAACCTAAGACAAAATGGAATGAGTTCTTTTAACCACAACTTCTAGGAAAAAATTCATCAAATCATTAAACAATGATTCCTATTTTAAACATAATACAGTTAATGAAGAATTATATTTCTAACTCAAATCATTGAATAATTTGTTTTATTTTCCAATATAATAATGAATTATTTAGTCATTCTAAATTGTGAGTTCCATACATTTCCCTTATCTCATATTTAATTATTTAATAGGGAATATATACTTGAAATATCTATGATCAGTATATATTTCACACTTGGATCTTTATAAATGATTTCTCAATGTTTTTAAAGAAAAATACCACTACAGCTAATTCTAGATCATATATAGGATAATTTAACTCCTATGGTTTTTGTTATCATGAATCATAAGCACTTACCTGATCATTTTTCAATTGGACAAAACCAAAAACTGTAAAGGAGGTATCATTATAGATAAGAAATTAACCATTTCTAGATGAGAGGCAAAAATACTGGAGCATTCTCCAATATTATTTTTAGTTGTTGAAAATAGTCATCAATTTATTTTTTCTTGATGAATTTAAATCCTTTTGAGTTAGCATAGTAAGTGGCATAGATTACCAGGAAAAGCTTTCAAAAATTCACTTATAATATCTTGATAACCCAAGAAAACTATGAATCTCAGTAACATTTATAGGTCTTGGTCATTCATAAAACACTTTTTTTGGATATACAATTATGAATCTATATTTATAATGTGTCCAAGGAATGAAATTTGTTAAAACCAAAAATCACATATTCTAAATTTTATATATAGTTTCATTTCTTCTAGGGTTTTAAGAACAATCCTCAGGTGTTTTTCATGTTCCTCAAAAATGTTTGAATAAATACTTATATCTTTAATAAAAACAACCACAAACTTATCCAAATATTCCAAGAATAGTATATTCATAAGATCCATAAATACAGCTATGGAATTTTTTAACCACAAGGGAATAACCACAAACTCTTAATGCTTGTAAGTAGTCCAAAAACTATTTTTTTGAATATAATCCACCTTTACCTTCAACAGATAGAACCCATATCTTAGGTCGACCTTAAAAGAATACTGGGTTCCCTAGAGGTGGTCAAAAAATCATCAATAAGAGGAAAATAATACTTGTTCTTGAAATAAATTTTATTTGGAGATCTATAATCAATAAAAATCCTCATGGAACCATGATTAGTTTAAAAAAATAATATCACCCCATTTTAAATTTATAGGAAAATGAAACAATTATGATTAAACTCTTATAAAGATATTATTAATTCTATAAGTTTTACTTGATATTTTCAATAAAGAGGTTTTGAATTTTTTTCACTATCAACTAAGTCAAAAGAAAATTAAACTTCTTGATTAGGTTTAACATACATAAACTCATCAAGAAAAAAAATCAAGGTGTTATATTACTATTGGAACATCATAAATTTTTACAATTAAATCATTCTAAATAGTATGGTTAAGATAAATTTCATTTCTATATTTTTATAATTGTTCAACCTCATTATTTTCTGTCAAACTAAGATGATTTTTTTATATATAAAAAAACTATTTTTTAAGAAAAAACATCTTTATGTCCACAATATATCATAGTTTGGTAAATGAAAATCCAATACATGATGATAATATCATAAAACTGTACTAGAATATAGATAATAATGTTTTTAGGTAAATCCTTTCCACATAAAAAAACAGAAAGAATATTATAATTATTTTGTTTCCTTAATACTTCCCCCAAGTGTTTTTAGCATAATTTCTGGTATCATTTATTGAGGTGGAATTTATGATTTACCAAAAGCATTATCCGAGATAAAATAATGTAGAGACCACAAATCAAATTAGACATTATGATAATCTAAATAAACAATAAATTTTCCTGATACCACTTTGTTTGATGGTCTGACATCTTCTTAAGTAGTTTTAAAGAATTTCACCACACATTTCTACTTATATTTTTTCTTCCTTCTTTCATTCAGGTTCTTCTTTGGACACTCATGTTCATAATGACCAATCGTATTACATTTAAAACAATTTACTACATTCTTATAATAATTTTTCTTACTACTAACGTGACCATTTTCATTATAATTATATTCTATAAACCCAATATTATCACATCTAAACCACTTTAACAGACTTCATAAGGCATTCCCCAAAATGATGTTTACAACAAATCTCCCAAACTAAAAACTTAATTCACTTACCATCATATTTCATTGATCCATTCTTATGCCTTTCCTACCACATGGACTACATTTTCTATTGGTTGTATAAGTACACATGGTCATCAAGTAAATATATTTATTCCTTCCGAGTATAAATTATATGTTTCTCATAACTTTTGAATTCATGAGAAGATAATTCCCATTGATATCATGGAATCATTCCTCATTAAAACTGATTAATCATAATATCAAGATCGTTGATAAAGTTTAGTTCATACCTTGCCAAAAGAGTGATGTTTTCTTTGTACATGGTTACTAAGTCCTCATCCATTTGGGTCAATTACTAAAATTGATCCTTCATCCTAAGTCGAACCACCTTTGGAAAATATTTATCAAGGAAAATATTCTTAAATTCAACACATTCCAAGGTATAAATATCTTATATTTCCCTAATATTCTATACCATTAACCTATAATAGTCGATTTCACCTTCAAAATAGTAAATATATAGACTTATATTTTTATGATCTGAACATCCCATGACATCAAATATCTTTTCTAGGTTTTTAATCCACCCCTTAAAAACCACTAGGTTAGAAGATGTACTAATTTCAAGATGATGTTTCCATTTAAAATGTTATACTATCAACATGTTCCATTTCGTAGATTTTTTTGATATTTATCATGGAAACCACCATAAATTATATCCTATTTCAATTAATCCATTATTTCAATAAATTAATCTATTCCAATTTTAACCACTCCATGTTTCTGATATGAAAGGGTATCATCCCATTTGTGTCTTACAACTTTATCTTCCTTGTTATCTCTATGGAAAATAATTCTGAACAAACATATTTTAGAAAAATAAAAATAGTAATATTCAAATTCTATATCATTTAAACATGACCACTATGTAATATCTTTTGAGGATATTCTATTAACATTATCCTAACCTTTATAATTTTATAAACCTTTATATGATATCAACTGTAAGGACCCGTCATTAAACGTTATATTTTCTAGTGACTTTATATTAGAACTCGCATTATAACATTCTCATAGATCTTTCAGGATTATGTTTTTTTATGTTCAGGTTTTAAATATTACCTATAAGACCCATATAAATATAAAGTCGACACTTCTAATCTGTATCTGTTTTTGTCAAAATTTAAAACATTAAGAATGGAACTTGTTTTCCATTCATGATAAATAATCATGAAATTAAACGTGGAATTTTATTTAACCCCATGAAAACATTTTAAAACATGGGATAAGTATAAAAATATCATCAAGTGAGAGAAAAACTAAGAAAAAACTATTAGTCCATCAATGCCTATTGAAATTTTCCTTTTTCAAAATAAACTTCAGGCTTAAAATAAAATCTTTATTATGAAAAAATCAACTTTTCCTCCCAAATATTATCATATAACATTTCATAATAAATATTAATAGAAAAAACACATAATTTTTTATTTCTAATCATGAAAAAATCATAGTAATTTTTTCACAAAATTATACTTTTTATCCTTATGAAGTGCATTATACTTTCCTTAACCTTATGAAATTATAATATTTCCATAAAAACCCATATAAAGAATAGATAAATCTTCTAGGTAACTTGAGTAATCATTTTCATATCAATATAATTTATGGAGTAACCCTTATGGATAAATATTAAGAAATTTCATGGTTATAATTGCAATAAACATCACAACTAAACTTGAAAAAAACATCATTGTCATACTTTAAATAACCATCATTGTATATTCCCATAATATCTTAGGGGAATCCAAATTTGTTATATATATCCAAAATTTGAAATAACCATCATAATATATTTCAACAATATATTAGAATAATGCTAATTGGTTAACTCCCTCCCTTAACCCAATGCATTGGAGATTTATAACAGTTTCACCTAGCCATGGTTTATTACGGAACCACCCATATATGGTTTATAATGGAACTAACCATCCTAATTTTTTAATGGAACCACATTTCATCATAAAAAATTCTAAAAAACCATTACAAAATTATATCACCGAAAATCATACATCACAAAAACATTCACACATAAGATAACATTTTCAGATTTAGATATATCCCTTTTCTTTAATTCCAAATTTTCCAAACTAAAATTTAGAGAATAAATGGAAGAATATTTTCCATTTAAAGAAAACATGTAATATTATAAGGGAATCAAAAATTGAAATAATGTTCACTAGGGTGGGAAAATTCATTGTCACTATATATGTCAGAACATAACATCCTTTTCTTCTTCTTGAAAGAAATGTCAAAAAATTCCGTAAAATGATTCCCCTTGAAAACCTTTGAATTAAAGTCAAAATAAAAATAAAATTTCGTTTAATAAATATTTTTTGTCTATATAAATAAATATATAAAATAATTTTAAATCATGGACATAGAATAAAAGAGTTTGAAGAGAAACATTAAAAATAGATATTTAAAAGAAAGTCACTTATCATGAGTTTGACTCATCTTGTAAGTTATTTATCTTCTTGAATAATAAACTTATATTAATTATTTTCTTGATTGAGAAATATTTTAAATTTTATCATTCTTTTTATCTAACTTATTATAATTTTATAATAATTAGTTAATCATTTAATTTCACATTGGATTATTTGATGATATTCAGTTCATAAGCTCAAAATGACATTGGTAGGGTGACTATGGTCAAAGAGATAATTATTCAATCATTTAAATAATAGTTATGATAACCAAATTATATTTTTTAGATGTAAATTATATTTTTAAAACCAATCATTAAATATGTTTAGGAAAATTGAAAAATGTTACCATCCTGGGGACGGTGGGTTATACATTCACATAAATAAAATTTTTATTTTTCAACAATCATTATGGAAAGATGGTAAGTCTCATTTTATCACCATAGTTATCGTAATATCAAAAATATCATAATATTTATTTAATAAAACTTTTATTTATCATCCATGTGATGTGTTGATGAAAAACGAATCACATCTCTTCATGGAGGTGATAGTCCACACATATGCAAGAATGATGTTATCATTTTCTAATTTGTTTCAAGGTAAAAAATAAGTGTTATATTATCCTTATAGAGTTATTCATAAGTAATTAATATAATATATATAACTTAAATCCAAAAATATAACTAGATAATATATTTTGTGATGGAGAAATAATTACATCATTTCGCGGTGTGATAGCATAACGTACACACGAACGATGAAAAACATTTCTCATTTTGTAGAGGTTGGAGATGGATATATGTTATGAAATTAACACAATAACATATAATTATATGTTATATAATTATGTTATTATATCATCATTTTTAATTAAATTGTGATATATTTCTAGTAAGAAATAAAACTCAAACATGTGTTTACAAATTATATATGTTCCTCGGAAAGTTTCTTTTTCTTAATTCCTTAAGCCTCTACAATTCATATTATTCCTAAAAAAATATCTCTAGAAAGTTTTTATGGATTCACGGAAGCTTTTTTCTGGTATTGGATAAACAAAATTAGTTTTTATGTGTTAATAAATGAGAAGAATTTGTACCCTTTTATAAGAGAGGGGATGAACACTTTTGTAATTTCTTAAAATACTAAATTAATATAACATATACGATACATCTAAATGGTTAAAATTTCATAATATTAAAAAACCAATATGGTTATTTGAGGAAATAATCTCATACTATAAATTTGGATAGGTTTGGATCACATTTCTACCCATATGGTTTGGTATTAACCCCCTACTAATACTTTTCACACTTACTCAGACAACAAGGTTTAATACTATTTAAGGGTCAAGATAGTTTCTATAAATTATAAAAAATACATTAAATAGGCTATTTTTTATATTTTAAAAAATATATTATTCATTTTGATGATGCGAAATTTTTTATAAATTTTATATCATATAATAAAATATTATTTTCATAAAATATCAATAAATTATAATTCACTTTGACTCTTATAACATTAATAAAACCAAGTAATTGTGATATAATAAATTTAAATAGCCTTAACATATTCATGTTTTCTAAAAAATCATTTATAACATTATTTCTTTCAAATTATAATATTTTTAATATTTTTACTATCATTTATATTTATTATTTTATTAATTGAATGATTACTATGTTAGTATTGTGTAAGATTTTAAATTAATTATATATTCACTAAAAATAAAAAGTAAATTACAATGATGAATATAAATAATTTAAATTTACATATATTATTTATAACCAAACATATCCTCTATTTATACCTATTTTCAAAATATAATATTTATTTAAAACAATAGTGTAACATTTTTACTTTTCTTTAAATAATATTATAAGGTTATAATCACATACAATGGAAAGATAAGGGTCATTTATTAGAAATTTGGATGAATATTGAGTAAATATACTCATCTAATAAAATATATGGAATTATTATGGTCATTTTATAGTCCAAAACAATTTATTTTTAACTTTAATTTCTTGATTTACCCTTTACTATAAAAACAAAAATTACAAATATTATAACTCATATTGACCAAAGATAAAATGGGAAAATTTATAAAAATTAGAAAAACATATTCCAACTCTGGGATCTATTTTTCAAAATAAAACGAAATAAGTTGAATGATATAATTTAAAATTAAACCAAAAAACATGGAGAAAATAGTTTTTCAAAAAAATTCCATTTTTAAGTATAAAATGTTTTTTTTACTAAATTCATGTTTTAAATTAATTTAAAAAACCATAATTTGATTTATTTTAATCAAAGTTAACTAATTAAATATTAAAACTAGTCCAAAATATATTTTTTACTTTATAAATACTTTAAAGTAAAATATAGTTCTTAGTAAAAATAATTATTTTCCATTATTCATTGAAAAATAAATATTTTCAAAAAAAATAAAAATATAATCTTATGATAATTTTGACATGTTGAATTAAAAAATTACGTTCATTTTTTAAAACAAAAATTATATAATTTTGAAATCAATATTTTAAATAAAGCTATATAACACATAAAAGTCAAATTTGGTTAGAAATAATTCTTTTTTTCTTTTGGTAAAAACAATGTCTAATATTTTTATAATGAATATAAGTATATAAATATCACTAATAAATATATGAAAATAATTTATATACAAATTATTTCGGTTGTTACAAGAGAATCAAGGTAAGGGAACACTTGAACTATCCTCATTTATTTTGGATTATGATTTCTCTCCCTTTACCTCTCTTTATCCCTCCCTTATTCACAAGTACTTCTTCTATATTTTTTTATACTCTTTATATATACCTACATTATATTTCCTTTATTTTTGTGGTTATACATGTTTATAAAGTTCCCTTATATTACTTTTATTTAATTTTAACTTGATTAAATGGATGTTTTCTATTCCTTTTTTCAAATCATGTATCACTATTTTAGGATTATTCCCTCTCATGATTTATCAAAATTAAAATTATTTTAATAAAAACAATTTTGTATAATTTATAGTTTTTTATAGAGAACTATGAACTTACCATATCTAAAGAATCTTTATATATTAATTGAAATATCATTTAATATGTTCAGTTATATATTTACTTCTATGATGATTTTAAATTACTTTTTCTTCACACAAACTCCATATCTATAATGTATTATTATTCACATAATTATGAGCATACAAAAAGATTTTGTCACTTCTTTTATTTGGAATATTTATGATTTATCAATTTGTTATCCTTTAATACATTATTATGTAACTAATTTAATTATTATGGCTGTTTCTTATTATTATGATTTTTATATGATTTACTTATAAAAAGTAGATATGCCTATATAAATTATTATGTGATGGGTGGTCTCTGAATTATGTACACCCCAATTCATTGGATAATGTTATCATCTCATTAGATGTCATGTTTGGTTTATGCATAATAATACTAGAGCATTATGTTATCCGATCATAAAGATGAAACATTTCTTATACTTATGAAGTCATGTTTTATATTTTTTCGCATCCATATATATTCAAGATCTTATGAACTTTTATCCTTTATACCTTGAAACCAAATTATTAAATACTTTTAAGACATTATTTTATGTCTCTTGACACATATGTTATACTTATTTATAATTTATGTTCCCTTACATGGATTTATAATCTCACCCTTTTCTTTTAAATTTATTCATATGGTGTCCTTTTCAATAATAAAATAATAATTGTATTTAGAAGCACATTATGGAGACTGAAATAAAAATTATTTAGTTTATTTTTATGTTTTTGTATTATGTATCTTACCTACCAAACATAGTGGAACTCAATATTTATTTTCTGTCATTTATGTATTTTTATACTAAAATACATGTATTAATATATGTATAATATTCAGATATACATATGTTCACTTTCGACAATAGTGAAGAATTAGTGTTTTCAAGTTTTTGTGGCTAATATAAACCCCCATTGAGAATATTAATCCTCCTATATTGAAACTTGTACCCTACTAAAAGAAAACTTATATGTTTTATCCTGAACCATTAGAAACTCACATGAAAAACTAATATTTGGGTAAGGATGACATGCTTCCATGGATCATTTCTATTGAGTTAGATAAGTTCATAGAGGATATGATTCTTAAATCTTTGAAAGTGTATAAGACTATTATTTCTTTGAGAATAACTAATAACAATGGAATTATTAATTATTTGTGAATGTATTGGATTCTCATGGAACCGAGACCCAATAAAATAGTTTAGAGACAAATTAGAATTAACCCAAACAAGAAAGAGATAGTTTTGGAAGAAGAGATAATGATTTTAGATTCTATAATTTTTTAAACTGGTCTCTAATAAACATTGGATGATTATGGTTCGAATTATTCCCAAGAAGATAGATATTAGAGTGATTTCCAATGAAAGAAATGATCGTATCCATACTAAGAAATTAAAAAATGGAGGGTTTGAAATATCTATTAGAAAGTAAACTCACCTAGAAGAAAAAATCATTTCTCCAATACTGTTTTTCATAAAATGACTGATAGGTTAGTTGAAAATTATTATTTTTTATTCCTTGATGGTTTTTTAGGTTACAACCAAATCCTAATATCCCCTAAGAACCAAGAAAAAATAACCTCTATATTCCAATTTTCTATAATCTCTTATCATAATATACTTATTAGAATTTGTGGATCATTATCCACCATTCAAAGGTTCATGATGGGTACTTTTAAATGTGGTTGAATGTTCTATTAATGTGTTTATGGATGAATTTTCAATTATATGATCCACTTATGAGAATAGTATATAGAATATAAAAATATTTTTTTTAATGTTCCCAGAAATGAAACATTTTTTAATTGGTAATAGGGAAAATTCATGGCCACTTTAGGAATCATTAATGGGAATAAGGTTTGTGGGAGAGGGATAGAGGTTGACATGGCTAAGGTAAAGGTTATCCAAAAATTTCCCAAACCAAATTCCATCAAATAAAATAGATGTTTTGTTGGATATTCCGGATTCTAAAGTGGTTCTTAATGGGATTTTTAGAAATCAACAAACCATTGTGTTTCGTATTGGTAATTTATTACCCATTTATTTTTAATGAACAATTCCTTGAATCATTCAACATTTTGAAGTCGAATTTTAATTATTATTTGGACATAACAACTCATGATTTTTTACATCCTTTTAAATTAAGATATAAAATTAGTAATTCTATAGTTGGGAATTCCAAAACACAAATAAAGTATATTAAACATCATGTGGTGTAGTATTTTATCTTTATTCTAGGTGAGGATCAAATAAAGTACATCATAATGGAAAAATAGATCTTGGTAGTGGTTTTTCCTTATAAAATTTTGTCGATACCTCATTGATTCTAAATCCATTATGTACACTAACAATATACATTTAATGGGCCTTTTGGATAAAAAAATATTCAAATATAAGGTATATATGGTAGATTCTCTTACTTCAAGAGTTAAATTTAGAAATTATAGATAAGAAAGCGGCTGAAAACTAGGTTTTCGATCACTATTCTAGACTTCTGAAGAATGAAAATAGTTTCCCATGTTGGAAAAATTCTACATTTCTAGATAAAAATTTATATATTTTACCAACAAAAAACCCCTTAATTCATTGATTTAGATAATTATTTGTATAAATTGTTTTTCCATTTTTACATAAAACATAAAAAAACATTCAAATTTCAAATACTACTTTTATAAAGACCATTTTCACTTAAAAAGAATTAGTAATTGAATAGTAAATAGGAGTGTTTCAGGAGAAAAAATGATACCCATTATTGAGATCTATCACTCTTTAATTTGGGGAGGATAATATAGGGGATAAATTAATCCAAATAAAGTGACTCAATCCATATTATACTGGAAAAACTTTTTCAATGATTATAGGATCTTTATTATTGGATGTGATAAATATCAAAGGTTAGGAAACATTGGAAATGGTAAATATATTCCTAAAAATGGAATGATGGAATTTGAGATATTTGATTTTTGGGGATTGGGATTTTTTGAACCATTACCTCTCTATCATTAGAATGATAACATCCTCATGGTAGTGTATTATAGGTTAAAATAACCAATACTTAATCATCATGTATGGTGAAATTCATCAATGAAAATAATTTAAAAATGTTTGTGGTATATAAAGATCTTATCAACAATAATCTTATATATTTAAGGAATATTAAATTCAAAAAAATTATTGAGAAGTTTGAGTCAACCCATAAAATAGGTTCTACTTGATACCTACAAACAAGTTGAAAAGCTAAAATTTATAATTAAGAGTTAAAACGAATATTATAAAATATTTTTAGTTTTTCAAGGATTTATTATTCTATAAAACTAGATAAGGAATTTTTCGAGTATAAATTAGCCTTTAGTCATGTCTTGTTTTATGATCATTTATGAAAAATCATGAAACATCATAGTTGAACCTGAACCTTAGTGAATTCCTTTAACTTTTACCTAAGAATTTATAAAGAGAATAAGATACATGATAAGAATATATGGGATTAAATAGTGATAGAACCCTATGAAAATTTTAATTTTTAAAAAGAGAGAAAAATTATTTTCATTATCACATAATTTAAAAGATAGATTTTAGAGATGTTTAGAAAGTGATTTTTTATCAATATATGGAAACTTATTCTAATTAAATTGAATAAAAAATGGTTTTTCCCATTTACCATCACCAATATATTAGATAAAGATGCATTGGAGATTATAGGAGAGTAAAAAAGATAATTTCTCGTTAATGGATAGTTGGTTAAGCATTAAATGGAAGGGTGGACCAAGATATTGGTTTTTTTATTCAAACACTATTAGATACTATTTGATTCTTCATTATAACAACTTTTCTATTCTATTTCATGTTTCTAAATTGTAAATTATGCTTTCATTGGCTATTTAATCAACTAAAACTCACTTCGTTTAGCTCTAGACATGTTTTTATGTTGTTAAATACCATAATAGCTATTGAAAATATTAATATTAATTTTTGAATGTGAAAAACCTTCACATTACATATTTTTTCATGTTGAAGCTTCTTGGTAGCGGTAACAACCCCAATTCCAGCTTCCTAGGGCTGGTGATCACTTATAACATTAGAAATTTAAAAATATAAAAATCCATAGTTTCTATAGGAGAAATATATATTTTATCATCACATCATAAGGGGATCATAAATTACCTCATTAGAATTCATAAAACATTTTTATTCCCTTATTTACTCTCTATATATCTTGTAATGACCAGAAATTTCACTATGTATTTTTCTTTTTAAATATTATGATAATAGATTATTATACCCATAAAATCGAAATAAAATGAACTATGGCATATTTTATTTGGATAAAAATATGAATTATATAACATATCCATTTAATTAGTAGGTATTAATAAGATTAACTGAATTATGATATGTGTGTGTAAGGGTTATTTCATAAGAATTTACTTACTTCAATTTGAGATTAAAATTCTATTTTACTAAAAGAAATCTTTTTATTCACTTTAAATTTTATTAAATAAACCAATTATGTTGAAATTAAATGATTATTTTAATAAAATTTAATATTTAGTTATTAATTATATCATTATTAGTGTTTTATATATATTAATTATAAGAAAAGTTGGTATTTCAAAATTTTATTTTCCTATAAAAATGTTTTTTCAATATATTTATTAATATTATTTAAAGATTAAATCTATAAACTTTAGAACATGAATTTAAAAAAATATAAAAAATTTCATTATTTATCCGGACTATATTATCTTAGGATAAAATATTAACATTTTATAGAAGATTTATTTTTAGGAAATAATAAAAAAACAATTTTGCAAATATCGTGACTTTTATAGCATTATTAGTATATAAGTACGACATTGAATTTTATGAAACCATTTTATAAAAATAATAAATATTTTATAAGAGGAATTATAAATTTAAAAAAAAAATTAATTTTATATATCAATGTTTGATATTTTAGAAGACAAGTGACATTATTCTCTAAAATTATTTTTAATAAATAAAAAATTTATTATTTAATTATTAATTCCGAACAATTTCATAAGGTGAATAAAAAAAATATTTTTATTTTAAATTATAATTTCTATATTATTTAATAAGTACTATTTTATTTTAGGTCTTGAAAAATGATTTACTTAGGTAACAACGGATTACCACAGTATAAGCTAAAAGGGTAAAATGGGATAACCAAAGGGGTAAAACACCTAAGATGTTAAAAAGATGTTTATTATTTAGTTTTTGAGGTTTTACATAAACAAATATCTACAATCCATTAGTTTTCATTTTTAATTATTTCTGAAAACTAAATACATGCTCTCTTTTTATTAAGATGATGTATTTACAAAAAAAAATTATCACTCTCACCACTTATAAAAAGGGACTCTAGCCCACCCTTCAAGACCACTCCATAATTTTTGTTTTCTATTATAACTCTTACCTATTTAATTCCCCTATAATTATATCTCACTTCTTTAGGATTATGGAAACATTATTTTTTCCTAAGTCCAATGATTCTAAGGAATTCTATAAGGGATGCTCAAAGTTATCAATATATATACTAAATTTTCCCTTACATTATTTCATTTTTATCATTCAAATTCAAAATAACTCTCAATATTATCTGATTAATTTAGAAATCATATTATACAAAAAAAATTATATTTAGGTAATAATAATTAACCACCATTTCCCTTTTCCATTAAGAAAATTGAAAATGGAATTAGTGTGTTTATACGGACTACCGCATCCACAAAGTGACGTCTTTCTCTTTTCACCATCTCCTATCATTGATAATTATAATTATTTAATTCATGAATACATGTAACATATATAATATAATTATTATTATGAATAGTAAATTATAATCCACATTCATTACACCTCATTCATTGATAAATGAAAATGTTAATTTTGTGTACGTGCGAACTAGAACATCCCCAATGTAACGTATATCACTTTTCATCTAGTTTATTTGTAACAATTTTAAAATAAATTAAAATATAATTAAAATATAATTAAAAACATTAAAAATATCTAAATAATATCATTATTATTATTTAATTATTATATTATTACAAAATAAACCACTTCCATAACCATACTGATCTATTAATTATGGTATGTTAATGTTTCAGTCAGTCTAACCATATACTAGAGAAATGATATAAAATAATATCATGGAAGAATATAAAGAGATAATTAATAATAATATATGACATAAATAAGTAAATAATGTTTTAAATTTGTTTTTAGAATAGTAAAATTAATATTAAATTCATTAATTCTGATACCAATGTCTATTTATTAAAAACATTTAAATGTGTTCATCTTCAATTCCATATTTAAGTGTTTAAACAAAAACTCTAATAGAATAAAATTATTGGATTATAAATAATTATAAAGAATAAATTATAGTTGCTTTTTTATCTGAGCATGATGATATTTGTGGTAAGAATTAATAACAACACCACTATTGTGAAACTAGTTCAAAACAATCAAGATTACTCACACCTAATATTAAAATTGATGATAACTAATTCATATAAATGTAGAGAATAATTAAAGATTAAAATTTTGAAAGGTTACATATATGAATATGGATATTAAATAGGCTATTAATATAGTTTCTTCTCATATATATGAGATTAAATATCTTAAGTGGAAGGTGGGAATCAAGGTAATGGTTTCTTTGTTTCATTTTCAAATCCATGAGAGATGTTTGATTTTTTTCCATGTTTTTGATAGTGTATACAATAAAAATTTGAGATGTTATACAATTTATTATATTTTATTCATTTTATTTAATGTAAAATTACAATACCTATATTTAACTATTTTCTTATTAAATTGTTACTCAAACCATAAGGTTTTCATTTCCAATATTATCTTAAAATTTAGATTATTTTTTTATAGATAATCTATCAAGTGAATTTTTATTATTTCTATAATAATTTATAATTATATTTATTTATTCTTGGGTCTTTACATTACAAATCAAAAAATAATTTTACCTCAACTCATATTTTACTCTAAGTGGTTAATTTAAGTGAAACTATCATATCTATTTTTTCGGTTGGGAGCTGCCATTTTCCATTAAAATATTTATTGGATTATTTTGTGAATATATAAACATATATAACTGATTAAGGTAATATTATACTACTATTACTTCCAATAAAAAGTTTTAAATAAAATTTTATAATTTTCTATGTGGTTAATTTTCACCAAAGAGTAATAATTTCTATTTTTAATGTTTTCTTTGTGAATAAATAATTCCACCAATTTGTATTTTTTTTTTATAAATTACCCTATACACTATTTTTTTATAAAATAAAATCTAATACTCTTTATTTTATAAATTATTTATTTATTTCAAATAAATACTTAAAAATCATTTAACATAATTCCTTGTTTCCACAGTGATTTTTTAATGTTCCTAAAAAGTGTTTTCACCTATGTCAACATAAATTATTATATTATATATTGGATCAGGGATATTCATCAAATGCTACCATCCACATTTTTTAGATATATTATGAAATGTTTTTTAATCATAGGATTTACCAACATTTCCTTTACCTTCCCTAACCATCCACTATGAATAAGAAATATTTTCTTCCAACACCTCTCCTTTTTAAATGCCTTATTTTTGTATATTTATCTTATGAAATAAACGGACCTAATTATTTATCTATTATATGAGATACCATTCATAGTTTTTACTCTTATATAAATATTTTACATCACTATCAATATTCTCATATCATTTATTTGAAATTCCTAAAAGATATGATAAACCCTTTTCTCTCGGTGGTTTATACTCCTGTTTTTTATTATTATATAACTAATTCCATTTTTAAGTTAATTGTGATTTCATAAAATTAGGTATTATTTCCTTTAGATTCACACATATATAATATACATGTAATTTATCCACGCATTTACCTTAATTACACTCCAACTAATTTGGTAAAGAATTAATCTCCCTTGTTGACATTTTTAAAATACCTTTGGTAGAATGAACTAATAATATTTTATGATACCTTGGTGAATAGCCTTGGTAATATGAATGGTGTTTCCTAATATTTCAATACTGATTTGGGTAAATAATTAATCTCTAATGATTTATTTTTTATGATACCTTGGAAGCATGCATTTTGTAACGAACTAGCTTGGGATTCCATCCTACCTGACACCTAACTCAGTCAGTTACGAGGCTTGATGTGAGTTCCCAATCCCCAGAGGCTAAAGACAAGTGAATTGGCATCACATGAACTACTTTGGGAAATGTTTTCCCAACTTAGAGATAAATAATTATGTAAAAAACTTAATTTCCAAAATAAAAAAAAAGATTGAAGAATTCATAACCAAAAAAATGATCCAATCCAAGGGCATATACATGAACAACATCTATAAATAACGAGATATCAATATAAAAAATATAGAAGTTACAGGACTATCCAAAAATAAAAAAAAAATATAAACCGAACTAGATCATATACCATACCATATCCATGAAACTTATTGTTACTCACCACCACCCAACACACCCCACATTAGTCTTGATGAACAAGTAGCATCTAAATGATAACATAGGACCTAAAATATATAAGTCGGATCTAAATAGCCCATTAGGTCACCAAAACCTATTGAAACTATTAAATAAGTTTCATAAGGAAATTTATAAATGGTCATTTGAAAATAAAATATAAAATATTTTTTTCAAAATTTTTCATAATAGGAAAACCAAACAAATCATAATCACACAAAAAAGTCCCTCTCTATTTTCCAGAACTAAACACAGACATTTTGAGAAACAAATCCACCATCCATATCCATATCAAATCTAAACACCCATTATATTTTCTAAAAACAACCCACTTTTTTATTTAAATGAATAATATAGAATTTTAAAATGTTTAATTAGAAAAATCCCTTTATTAAGACAATAAAAATTTTTGGAAACCATTTAAATAACTCAAAAAGAAGATCCCTTAAATCCAAAATAGGCTTTTATTAAATCTTTGTAATCTTCTTTTCAAAGGAAAGAAAATCAATACTCATATGAGTAAAATAAAAAAAATAGGAACCATACATCAAAATCATATAATAGTGCATAAATAAATAGGAAATGTTCCAAAAAAATTAAATGAAATGAAATATTACATACAAGCACTAAATAAAACTTTCCTCAATCACAATCCAAGAAAGAAATATAATGTGTCGTTGGATCCACCCTGGGAATCCTATAATTTGATGCATTTAACCATATAGTGGTATAACCACTCTAACTAACTATCAGCATGCATTAAGTTCATTCTATCATCCCACTATCCTACGAAATCCCCACAATAATGAAAACCCACACCTAGACTTTGTGTAAAGCATGACTTGTGGGAAACTAGTGGTGTGTTATCCAACTATAGGAACAAGATATATCTTTCAATTAGTACACAAATTTCCATAAAAAATAAGGAAGTAAGTTGTAGAACCAAATAATCCAACTATACTTATAAGGCATAACTATAACTATCCTTACACATAACACCTAATAATGTGAATCCACATTTACATAAATAACATGTACTTAATACATAACAAGAAAATTCCCACACAAGGGGAGAAAACAAGTATCACATAGTGATCATAGACCCACAAAAGTGGTAAACAAGAAAGATGAAATCTTGGTGAACCATCCACATTCATAATTTAAAACCAAAGTTCCAAACGATCCTTTAACACCAAATCATGGCTCAAAATTCTAAGATCATTCTCACTTCAAAAAATTATTTTCAAACATCCTTTTGAAAATGATGAAAACCACCAAAGCATTTAAAACCCTTAAAATCCACCCTTAATCAAGTGATCATTTATTTAAAAATAAAAAAAATGCCCAAGGGCCTTCATTTCCATCACAATATTCACAAAACACAAATTAAATATTTTAATAGGTTCATTTAAATCTCCCATTTGTTTTAAAATATTTTAAATATAACCTTCAACAAGGGTCCTCATATTTTAAAACCAAAAACAATGCTAAAAGGCCACCCATTTCCTATAAAAACCTTTTAAAAATATACACCATGGAATTTAAAAAATGGTAAACAACACACACATTTCAATGCACCATTTTAAATCCACACGAAACCCCCTTTTCTAAACCATTTTCAGGCCAAAACCTCGATTCCAAACCAAATTCTCTTCAAAAACAATTTTTAACACATTGGAAAAAAACATGTCAGATCCTTTTTATAGAATGGAAACATGTTAAAAAATTCCCCATTAGAACTTCACAAAAGCTTAGTGTAATTAAAAATTCCATTTCAAATTGGAAAATATGGAGTTCACAGGAAAACCCAATTATGCCAAGCTCAAAACATAAGGAAGTGGTTTCAAGACATGAAAAAGTTGTCACATATAGTCATGATTTCATAATAAAGGAAACTTAATAGGTGTAAAAAATATAAGATTTCCAAAATTAAAAAATTTAACAGTAAAACCTACCTCAAAGTGAAGATAACCCAACCTAATAAACCTGACACTCTTCACCGTCAATGGAAACTCCACCCATGAGATAACAAACAATTTCCACAACCCATAGACACCAAAATGCAAATCATTAGATCCACGTAGGAACCTAAAATCAATCGTCATGACTACTAGTTTTCATGGGGTAAACCAAATACAAGATATAAGGGAGGGGGAAGAAGAAATAGGGTAGGGGAAGAACTCAACATAAACCTCTTTAAAAACAACAAATCATGGGGAAAATCCAAGGTGGAAGAGGTTTAACCTCCCCCAAGAGCTCATAAGTGGTCATCAGATGTGAAGGGGAAGAATAAGGTTCAAACCCTTAAAATAAAAAGAGGGGAAAATGTAAATTCCCAATTTTTTAACACCTAGTTAGGCTACATGGTATGGTTTCTTGTTTTTTCAAATGTGCATCAACAATACACCAGGAACTACCTGGGCAAATAACCCCTTCACAAAGTTAATCATGGGTGATGCATGGTTTAGAAAAACAATGCACCTCAAACCTGATACACCTAAATCCCCACACATCTTATGGGTAGATATGAATAGTTTGAAAAAACCATGTGTAATAGAAAAAAACCCACCCAGAAAAAATGAAAGAGCCACCCGCAAAGGCCCCACATGGATTCCCAAACCGTGTGGGCTAACCATACTCCATACAAAAAGTCCTCCAAAATTTGAAATTTTATTCTAAAATCAACTGAATCCCATTTACACTCACAGATTGATAAAATAATATCGAAATAAAAAACACAGTGACATGAGGGGTGACAAAAACTCTCCATCGTTTCACTTTAAGCCCCCAAAATTTTTAGTAAAAACAAGATACAAAATAAAATAGAAGGTACAAAGAGGAACATGCCTAAAGAACCACCCAACATGGATTAACCCAAAACCCATCAACCACTTTCGTTTAAAAGTGATTTAATAATAAAATAAAAAATAATTTTCATTCAGTAAAAACCCTTCAACCAAAACCCATGAAAACAAATGAACTGAAAAACTGCAAGGATGTTAACATCTCCAAGAACACCTAAAAATTGTAATCTCAAACAAGAGGTCCTACCAAACACAGAAGACCTAACATGGTCTCCCCAATATTAAAATTTTCTCTAAAATATTCTACATAACATTTAGAGTTCATGTAACATATATGAACCAATGATAAATAACAGAAATTCATCCTTAAACAATGAAAAACAACGAGAGAAATGTGCTCTAAAAACAAAACTACCCTTAAGTACAAAGGAAGGAGGAACAACCACAAGCAGTCTCAATAGAATAACATGATCTCTCACCTCGAATCACAAAACATGTGTATATCCTAGGTTTATAATTTGTATCACCCTCACATGGTTTATACCAAATATCCCCATCAAAACACCAGCTACTATACCAAACTCAACTCAAAGATCACACACCCTAGTTACCCCAATTCTCCACCCATGGTCTCTCTAATTCTCTAGAAATCAGCACCACTATTTCCAACTAAATAGATGGAAAAAACAAAAAACTATCACAAGGTTTTACCAAACAATGAGGCTCACCGAATAACACTCACAGAAAACCATAATGAATGAGTAAAACCAATACAACCTCAAAATTCACCGCCAAGGGGAAAACTATTTCACAATAAAACAAGGTATTACATAAAAAGTTAAACCCACCCATAAAAACATCTGAAAAGGTATTCATCTTCAATAATTATCCACAAAAGGAGGTAAATCTACACAATCCAACCATAATAGTCAAAGATCCAACAAAAATGAAATATTTCAAAGAAACAAATTCCATATTTAAAAAGATCATCCACAATAACTTATCCAAAATCCAAGCTCACAAAACGTCTAGAGATGTCCAAGATGCAACAATGGAGGTAAATTTGAGGAAACTTATCCACTTTCCCCATTTTCACAGCCCTAAGGAGAACCACTGAATGTAATCCACCCTAAAATAATTCAAAAAAACATTCACATCGTCGATTAAGGACTAACAACTCTCACAATATCAGTTAAAACTATATAAAAACTTTTGATAGCCCTCAACCAAGAAACTCCAGGCATCCTCAGAGAATTCCAGATCAACCCAATCATTTCTAACCACCTATTTGATTCCATGAACAATGAAGGATCTAAATCCACCACTCCACTTTGGTTATGGGAAGGAACAAGAACTAGATAACCATTTCTACCATTTTGGGGAGTAACAACAACAAGTACATGAACTATGTTAAGAAATTCCCTAATTAACTAAGTGATTACACCATAAGGAAGGAATCAAGGCAACAACAACAATCCCAAAAATGAGGCACACTGCATCAATGAAAAAATAATATTTTATTTTTGAAACCACCATCACACAATGGAATTTTGAATTCACCCTCCACCTAGGTGAAAACTAATGATCCATGCCATCATAGGTTTTAAAAACAAAATTGGTGGAACACACACATTTCACCAAACACGGAAAAGAAAAAAACCCCTTTAAAGTCACATTCCACTTTTAAAATCAATCATGTAAAATGTTTTTTAAAACAAGATTTCATGTGTCATAATGATTTCAAAAATTATATCCATAAATAATGTCTCTCTTTTTGAAACCTATCATTTTCAAAAAATGACAAGGTAAACCGCCATTAAATAATGAATTTCATAAAACCCTAGAAATTCAATATTCTCATTTATTCAAAAACAATGATTAAATACAAAATTTTTCACAAAATTGTTTTGTTTTACATAACAAGGTTTTAAAACCTTGTGAAACAACACACTACACAATGATCCAAACAAGAATCACAAGAACCACATCTCAAAAAGTTTTAACAAAACAATTTTCTTTCCACTTGAAACAAGTGAAAAAAACTATTTTGGAGGAATATAGAATCGAGAGGAGTTTAATAGAATAATAAGGGAGAAAATATGTTTTGAATTCCTTGACCACTATGTTTTGTCATACTGGGTGTCAGTCATTCAAAAAACCCGGCAAAGAAATCTAACTCAACCACACAATCACCACAAGATTTCCCGGAATGTGTGATCTAACTATATGGCTTTAGTTCCTCTCTACTTCACCCCCGAACCAAAGAGTGGCCCCCCAATATCATATACATGATAATAGGGGATATAAGAAACATCAATCACATTAAATACAATAGAAAAAATTAGAATAAATCTCGAACTCGCAATTTGAAAGCTAAAAACCTCTAAAATCTTCATTCTTGGGATAAGTAAGATCTAGATAGACTCTCCCCACCCATATCCTTCAGGATCTGAAAACACTTATCTTCCTTCCTACGAGAATATACCCAAACAAAAAGGGTAGCTCAATAATCTTATCTTCATACTAAAGGAAAACCCCAAGATCAAGTACCATGTTTTTACAAACTATTCTAGGATTCAATTCTACCAGGCATCCGACCCAGTCTATCATTATTCCTGAAGGTCTTTTCCAACCCCCATGGGCCAACAACAAGCCCTTATGAATAACAAGAACTCTTTTAGGAATGATTTTTCCAAAATCATAGATAAACATTGGAATAAAAAAATCCAAAATAAATATACAAGTTGAACATACCATAACCAACAATAATTATCCAACTAGTTAGGACATACATGAACAACATCCATATAAAAATATATAGTTACAAGAAGAATAGAAATGTTACAAGACTAACTAAAAGGAAAAAAACTAAAAACCAAGCTCAATCCAAGACCGAATCATCTCTGTAACACCCCAAGATTTTATGAAAAATATACTTTTAATTTCATTAATGTCTTGTGTTGTATGCTACACCAAGATTACCTTGCGCTATACGAAACACTGTATTAGCTTGCAGTATACGTAACACTATTCTTGGATCGTGTTACACACAATTTTGATAATAGTTATTCTACGAAACATTGAGTATATATATATATATTCAATGTATAAATGAAATATGGTAGGATCTTGTTATATGAAACAACGAAGGATTCTTGCACAACACGCAACCCTGACTTGGCTTGTATTACACGCAATCGCGACCTTCCTCGATAGCGTGTGTTGTACGCAATACCGGGTTTTCTAAACAAAGATATATTATTATATTATTATGAACTAGCCGTTATGAATAGTATTAACTAAATTTTTAATTTTATAACATTATTATTTATCTTACAAATTTTCTAGAACATGGTATAAGAACAAAATAAATTTTTCTCGTAAAATAAGTATTTTTTTAAAAAATGCAGTTTTGCCGCCATTTGATGGTGCACCAACTTTAAATCTAGTTTTTGACATGTTTATAAGATCAATTTGTAAAATAAAATTATTCTTTGGAATCACGAAATAAAAATTTACTTTGGATAAATTTTTCATATTATTCTGGTAACTTTCATATTTCGATGAATAGTAAAAACACGCTATATTTTAATTAAAAACAACTTTTTTCATCGCAATAATTTATATGGTTATATTATAATATTGAATGGTTTTAAAGTATAAATATAATATATTTTTACCATTTAATATAATGTATTTCATTATAATTGATTTTACATTAAATTCGTAGGTTAAATCAATTTAATCATTTGCAATGTTTTAAAGAAAAAACTGTTATCTTTCGACAACGGGATTAATTTTAATTTAATTTCTGCAACTTTTGTGTATTGAATTTGGAAAAATTGATTCCATATTTGGAATCAGTGGGTCCAAATTATGTTAATAAGCTACTTTTTATTTTTGGGAATTATGAATAGTAACTACGGTAAATTTTATTTACCATAGTTAAAGATAAATCGGGTAATTAAGGGTAAATATAATATTATAAAATTACCCTAACACATGATAAAATACTATTGGATGACTAAAAGTCGACCCATATCACCTAAGGGTCGTATTAGAATTATTTAATGGACTTTTGACCATGAAAATAATTTAATTATTATTAAAACCAAAGAAAGTGACAACATGTCACTCTCTTAAATCTTTTAAGTATAATAATTTTAATTGAGTGATAAATATCATAAAACTTCGAACATGAATATTATTAAGAAATATAATAAAATTATCTACATCATGATAATTTATTTAGAATTTTTAGTGATTAAATAGTTGTCATTAATGGTGATACATTAATGATACAGAAATTATTTATTAAGTGAAAAATAAGTAATATATTTTTTATTGAAATAATAACTCTCATCAAAAGGCCCATAAACCTGACCAAAACTTATTGGTAGTGTATATATACACCGTAATAATACAATAACCTAATATATAACAGTTTTGAGCCTTATAAAAGTGATTATGACACTTATATTATTTTATTTTAAATGATGCCAAAGTTGTCACCTTCATAATTTAATAAATATAACAATATAAATATTGTGATTTTAAGATGATAAATTCTAGTGAAAGTATTATTGTTAAAGGTAATAGATTTATATTCATCATAGGATTTTATTTTTAATTTTTATGCAACAAATCAGTATATTAAACAATTATACAAAAATGTTGTAGTAATTATTTTATTAAGAGATAAACCAAATAAATGGTTTTAAAAATAATAAAATAAATATTATATGAACTATTTAATGTGATAAACTAATTTTATATATACATATGACCTTTTATGAATCTATTAAAGCTTTTAGTTCGAACATATATTCTGTGTATATTTTATTTAAATTCAAATAAATGAATAGTGTCAAAATTGACACTATTGTTATTTTATAAAAATAACATATTATAAAATTGTTTAAAAATCACAAAAATATTTAACAATTATAAATTTAAATTTATATGGTCTATAATGTTATTAAGTAACCAATTATGGAAAATTCATAACAAATAAGTATTTATTTGTTATAATTTAAAATTTAGAATTTTATTACCACAAATAAACATAAATAGATTAAATAAGGATAAATCAAAATGATAAGGTTTAAAATAAGATCCAAACATGTCTAAATTTGATTGGTTGATGATAGTACAACCCTATCCCATCTAATATTCTAATATGAGTCATTTTTGGAGGTTTTTAAGTGGGGTTAGATTTATTATAAATTAATATTTTTAAGAATTCCAAAGGTGCCCCTCTCCTCCCTTATAAAAGGGCACCTGCTCCCTCTCTTCCACACACCTCTTTGAGCCTTCAAGCTCGTCCATCCCCTGCCCAATTATCTTCTCCACTTCCCTAGAAAAATCCTAGAGGTCATTGTCTTCTTAAAAGACCAATTTTAGTGCCCTAAAAGGAGGTCTCAAAGAGGCGCTTCAAAGAAGAGGTAATGTTCGTTACCGATTCTTTCAACATTATTTCTTCTTCTACTTATTCTTATTTAGTTGTTTCATTATGAAGTAATAACATCAGTATCACTCATATACTGATATGTTATTATAAGTATGAAACAACCCAATTTCACCATCTATCCATCCTACGGAAAACGAAATCACCGCGCGTGCGTACGTACGGAATACAGTCTCCACGCCGTGGTGTAATCTATTTTCCACCATCACCTTACTTGGATGGGTATAGTGGTGTAAATAATGACTATATATGATTATTGTAAAGTGATATTGATTCTTAAATAGTATACATACACTCCAATACAATTCCACGATCACGGGAATGATATCATCGCTCGAGCGTACGTACGGACTACCGTCTCCACGAACGCGATGAGATTCATTTTCCATGATTAACCATTAATGAATGATTATAAAGTATATATAATGATTAATAATGAAATATATGTAAAAATAATGCTACTGGATTTATGTATATATATATATGTCATCTATTTAATTTCATTCAACTCAATAAGAAAACGAAAACAGCGTTCATGCCTACGTACGGCCTACCGTCTCCATGAACGGTGCATTTCATTCCATTTATCGATCTATTATATATATGTATATTCTGAATATATATTATATATAAATCATGTTTTATATTCTGGAATTAAGTAATCATGATCTATGTAATCATATGAATAATTACAAGTCAAAACACGGACGACAAATGAAATGATTTTACCCAAAATGCTCTTTAACGTGGAATTTACAAAAGAACGGGTAATATAAAGTCATAAGTGAACCATATATGATATCATAACAATGAATATGATTCTGTAATAAGTAAATGACATTATGTAAATCATTATACAGGAGGTTCGGAGACGTACGAAGCATATCGGACCTAAGGTCAGGGATAATTTTACAAATCTCATTTTTATACGAGATTGCTTATTTGTAAGTATTTACTGGGGCTATTTCTATCATGTCCATGTTTTATAAAAGTGTTTTCATGTATTTATAAAGTCCTTTTTACCCATTTTTGACTTTTAATACATGGTATGTATGGAATCTTTCTCTTATTTACGTTACGAGGTACTTTTTTACTTTTCTGAAAAAAGTACGAGGAGAATGTTATTTTTAACTTATACGGCGTGAACGAATTTTTACGGTTTTATAAAGCCTTGTTTTCACGAAGATTCCTCCAAAATATTTAATGACTATTTTCAACAAAATCCTTTTCTTTTAAAATTTCATGACATTTTGTGAAAAGAAAATTATTTTGAAGAAAAAGGGATATTTTCCTCAAAAATTCATTTCAAGTGTTTTATCAAAACCATTTTTCATCTAAGATGACATTATTTCATATGTGTATGTTTCAAGTATAATGTCTATATGATTTATATGGTTTCACTTCTCTTATTATGAAATGATATCCATTTCTTTTATATGGATTATGTGATGATGGTATGATGTTTATGAAACCCATTTTATTCATTGGGTTTTTATGAATGACGTTTGTTTATTTTGTGGCACAAGTAAGAATGATTTAATTATGAGATGGGTGGGACCTATATCTCCCTCTAATGCATTGATTAAAGATTTTATATCTCATTATATATACATGGCTGGACCGGTAAGTTAATCTGTTTCGGTGTTACAGGACTGAAACGAGGAGTGAACTCGATTCAGAATGGGACTTTGTCCACTAAGATGGTCTTGGCAGCAATTCCTTGGCTACTATGGAAATCATTACATGTTCTTAATGGATTCCACAATTACATGTTTTATTCCCATGCTATTTTATCATGTTTTATGTTCCATTATGATCTATGCCTTATTTACTTCCATGTTTTATGCCTTTTCTCAAGATTTTGATGTTTAAAAATTATGTTCATGTTTTTAAGTTCAAATGTATATGGTATGTTTTATTTTATCCATGATTACCCTTACTGAACATTTTATCTCACCCTTTTTATGTTTTATTTTCCCCGAGGATCAAAAGAAAGGTTTTAGGTAAAGAAAAAAAAAGTGGAAGATCTTTTTGGGAGATATTGAAGATCTTTCACCACGATTAGAAGATTACGTTCCAAGTTTCCAAAGACACTAAACAATTACGGTCCTTGTGTGTATTTTTTGTTATGTATTAATTATTCTGCAAAAGTAATGTAATTTCCATGTATGTCAAGCTTAGGGTCTCTACAGTTCGTATCAGAGGAATGGTTTAGTCAACCTTTGGAAATGAGGATGCGAAAATGTTAGTGAGATCCCTAGAGATATTTTTAAGGTATGTCTAGAGATGTCCCTAAGGATAAGTATATGTATAGGATATAGTCTTAGAACTAAGGTAATGATCATAGAATTTAACCTATGATATTAGATATTGAGGATACTCCCCCTTTACTCTGTTTTTTTCCCTAGTATGATTTTTGTCTCTCACACTATTCTTTTTGGCTTTTAGAAAATGGCTGGAAACAGGAAGATTAACGATAATGGAGGATATGATAGATAATGGAATGATTTTCTTCATGAGAAACCAAATGAAATGGGATATGGAAATCAAAACATCGTTATTATGCCTAATCAGCGATCTCATAATATGATCAATAATATCAACTTTGGTAAGTTTCTCAACTCAGATAATAATAAAAAGATGGAGTTTCATGATGATCATAGAGTAAAGAAAGTTCAATTTCCCTCATGTAAATCATGTGGGAAGAGGCATCAGGGAGATTGTTTCAAAGGAACTGGAAGATGCTTTGGGTGTGGAAAAGAAGGACACAAAGCTAGTAAGTGCAAAGGAAAAGGTTCAGTTAACACAATGGACAAGGATAATGGTATTGTTATGACATCAACAATGATTAGATGTTTCAAATGTGGAATGTACGGGCATTATGCAAACCAATTCCCTAATGGAAAATCTCATGAAGAGAATCAGCATGACCATATGGGTAGTATTTATGTGGATGATGATGAGGAGACTACAAATGATATATGAGCTGAAAGAAGTGTTGAAGCTCAGTCAGTTGTTTTAGAAGGTAGTGGCATGATTGTATGTTTATCGAGAGTTATGTTGTATAGTTACACTATTGTTTTTCTTAAAAGTATTTTAATGTATATGTTGAATGGTACCAGTAACCATGGAAGGTTATTCAGATATTTTTGTAAAGTAGAGGATATGCGCATAATAAAGGAATAAGAAGATAATGAGATTTTTGATTGTATTCATGAGCTCATGATTGATAGAAGGACTAAGTGATATCATGGTTTGAGAATATAGAATTTTGAGGATTTTGGTATGTGGAAAGACTTAACTTTTAATTGTATTCATGTTTTCACTAAGGTTCAATGGGTATTCATTTTTCAAGAGAATACATGATTAAGGCCTTCGAATGTTTGGAATGTGACCAACAAAACATATCTTATGATATATGGGGATCAACGATGGTATTAAATCTCTGGTAATCGTTTTCACTATATTATGAGAGTGGACTGCAGTATTATGGATAAGCCTAAAAATTGGAATTGATTATTTTGGACATAAGTTAGTATTGTTTAAGGATAGAAGTTTTTTCGATATTATTGATGGGATGTTATAGTAATATAGTTTTAGAAAAAGGACAACCTGCAGGACGTGCGACAACCCATCACGTCGGACAAGGCTGTGGGAATCAAACCCACAACCAAAGTGTGACTGGCCTTTATCGCCTACCACTGGCCTACAAGAAGTCCCTGGTTAGTAGAAACTATTTTTATTTTATTAAGCGGCATGATATATGAATTATAAGTTCATTTTTGGAACCATATACGGTTAATCTAACCATAAGATGGACTTATAACTTTTACTAACTTTTTTTTTGAAAGAGATGGAATGACCCATCATTCTATCACATGATCTGCTAACACATCACGAATAACAAATTCAACATCATTTCTTTAAGGGATGAAGTGGAAATTTTTCAATTCACGAACAACAGTGAGATTGTTCCAAAATCATGTAAGTATTTCTTTTAATTCATCAACTTTAGGGAAATGAACTTGAAAACCAAAAATGTCATCCTAGTTCCATTATATCTGATGAATCAGATGGTACCTTAGATCACCACAAATCTATCGCATTGGGATTGTTGGATTTTTCATAGCCATGTTCTCTACCACTCTCCATCAGAACTTGATGGTTAGATTTTTCTTCCATATCCATATTTTCACCTATGTTCTCCTACGTGGAAACCCAGTGATGAGTTAATTTGGGTAACCGTTACATTTCATACATTAGTTTTAAAGCCATGTTTTGGTATTCCTTTTTCCGATATGGGTTTCTATTAAACAAACTTTTGAGTAGTAAACCATTTATAACCCCGACGAATTTCGAGGGTGAAATTCTTTTTAAGTGGGGTAGAATGTAACACCCCGAGATTTTATGAAAAATATTCTTTTAATTTCATTAATGTCTTGTGTTGTATGATACACCAAGATTACCTTGCGCTATACGCAACACCGTATTAGCTTGCAGTATACCCAACACTATTCTTGGATCGTGTTACACACAATTTTGATAATAGTTATTCTACGCAACATTGAGTGTATATATATATATATATATTTAATGTATAAATGAAATATGGTTGGATTCTGTTATACGAAACAACGAATGATTCTTGCACAACACGCAACCCTAACTTGGCTTGCATTACACGCAATCACGACTTTCCTCGATAGCGTGTGTTGTACGCAATACCGGGTTTTTCTAAACAATGATATATTATTATATTATTATGAACTAGCCGTTATGAATAGTATTAACTAAATTTTTTATTTTATAACATTATTATTCATCTTACACATTTTCTAGAACATGGAATAGGAACAAAATAAATTTTTCTGGTAAAATAAGTATTTATCAAAAAATATAGTTTTGCCGCCTTTTGATGGCGCACCCACTTTAAATCTTGTTTTTGACATGTTTATAAGTTCACTTTTACAGAATAAAATTCTTCTTTAGAATCAATAAATAAGAATTTACTTTGGATAAATTTTTCATATTATTCTGGTAACTTTCATATTTTGATGAATAGTAAAAACACGATATATTTTAATTAAAAACAACTTTTTTCATTGCAATAATTTATATGGTTAAATTATAATAGTGAATGGTTTTAAAGTATAAATAGAATATATTTTTACAATTTAATATAATTTATTTCATTAGCATTGATTTTACATTAAATTCGTAGGTTAAATCAATTCAATCTTTTGCAATGTTTTAAAGAAAAACTCGTTTTCTTTCGACAACGGGATTAATTTTAATTTAATTTCTACAACTTTTGTGTATTGAATTTGGAAAAATTGATTCCATATTTGGAATCAGTGGGTCCAAATTATGTTAATAAGCTACTTTTTATTTTTGGGAATTATGAATAGTAACTACGGTAAATTTTATTTACCATAGTTAAAGGTAAATCGAGTAATTAAGGGTAAATATAATATTATAAAATTACCCTAACACAAGCCAAAATACTATTGGATGACTAAAGGTTGACCCATATCACTTAAGGGTCTGATTAGATTCATTTAATGGACTTTTGACCCTGAAAATAATTTGATTATTATTAAAACCAAAGAAAGTGACAACATGTCATTCTCTTAAATCTTATAAGTATAATAATTTTAATTGAGTGATAAACATCATAAAACATTGAACATGAATAGTATTCAGAAATATAATAAAATTATCTACATCATGATAATTTATTTAGAATTTTTAGGGATTACATAATTTTCATTAATGGTGACACATTAATGATACATAAATTATTTATTTAGTGAAAAATAAGTAATATAGATTTTATTGAAATACTAATTCCCATTAAAAGGCCCAAAAACCGGACCAAAACTTATTGGTAGTGTATATCTACACCTTAATCATACAATAACGAAATATATAACCGTTTGGAGCCTTATAAAAGTGATTATGACACTTATATTATTTTATTTTAAATGATGTCAAAGTTGTCACCTTCATAATTTAATAAATATAACAATTTAAATATTGTGATTTTAAGATGATAAATTCTATTAAAAGTATTATTGTAAACGTTAATAGATTTATATTCATCATAGGATTTTATTTTTAATTTTTATGCAACAAATCAGTATATTAAAAAATTATACAAAAATGTTGTAGTAATTATTTTATTAAGAGATAAACCAAATAAATGGTTTTAAAAATAATAAAATAAATATTATATGAACTATTTAATGTGATAAACTAATTTTATAGATACATATGACCTTTTATAAATCTATTAAAGATTTTAGTTCGAACATATATTCTATATATATATATTATTTAAATTCAAATAAATTAATAGTGTCAAAATTGACACTATTGATATTTTATAAAAATAACATATTATAAAATTGTTTAAAAATCACAAAAATATTTAACAATTATAAATTTAAATTTATATGGTCTATAATGTTATTAAGTAACCAAGTATGGAAAATTCACAACAAATAAGTAATTATTTGTTATATTTTAAAATTTAGAATTTTATTACCACAAATATACTTAAATAGATTAAATAAGGATAAATCAAAATGATAAGGTTTAAAATAAGATCCAAAAATGTCTAAATTTGATTGTTTGATGATATTACAACCCTATCTCATCTAATCTTCTAATATTAGTCATTTATGGTGGTTTTTAAGTGGGGTTAGATTTATTATAGTTTAATATTTTTAAGAATTCCAAAGGTGCCCCTCTCCTCCCTTATAAAAGGTCACCTCCTCCCTCTCTTCCACACACCTCTTTGAGCCTTCAATATCGTCCCACCCCTGCCCAATTCTCTTCTCCACTTCCTTAGAAACATCATAGAGGTCCTGGTCTTCTTCAAAGACCAATTTTAGTGCCCTAAAAGGAGGTCTCAAAGAGGTACTTCAAAGAAGAGGTAGTGTTCGTTACCGATTCTTTCAACTTTATTTCATATTATACTTATTCTTATTTAGTTGTTTCATTATGAAGTAATAACATAAGTATAACTCATATACTTATATGTTATTATAAGTATGAAACAAACCTATTTCACCATCTATCCATCCTACGGAAAACGAAATCACCACGCGTGCGGACGTACGGAATACCGTCTCCACACCGTGGTGTAATCTATTTTCCACCATCACCTTACTTGCATGGGTATAATGGTGTAAATAATGACTATATATGATTATTGTAATTTTATATTGATTCTTAAATAGTATACATACACTCCAATACAATTCCACGATCACGGGAATGATATCATCGCTCGTACGTACGTACGGACTACCGTCTCCACGAACGCGATGAGATTCATTTTCCATGATTAACCATTAAATAATGATTATAAAGTATATATAATGAATAATAATGAAATATATGGAATAATAATGCTACTATATTTATGTATATATATATATGTCATCTATTTAATTTCATTCAACTCAATAAGGAAACAAAAAAAGCGTTCATGCGTACGTACGGCCTACCGTCTCCATGAACGGTGTATTTATTTCCATTTATCGATCTATTATACATATGTATATTCTGAATATATATTATATATAAATCATGTTATATATTCTCGAATTAAGTAATCATGATCCAAGTAATCATATGAATAATTACAAGTCAAAACACGGACGACAAATGAAACGATTTTACCCAAAACGCTCTTTAACATTGAATTTACAAAAGAACGGGTAATATAAAGTCAGAATTGAACCATATATGATATCATAACAATGAATATGATTCTGTAATAAGTCAATGACATTATTTAAATCATCATACAGGAGGTTCGGATACGTACAAAGCATATCGGACCTAAGGTAAGGTATAATTTGGCAAATCTCATTTTTATCCGAGATTGCTTATTCGTAAGTATTTACTGGGGATATTTCTATCATGTCCATGTTTTATAAAAGTGTTTTCATGTATGTATAAAGTCCTTTTACCCATTTTTGACTTTTACTACATGGTATGTATGGAATCTTTCTCTTATTTATGTTACGAGGTACTTTTTTACTTTTCCGACAAAAGTACGAGGATAATGTTATTTTTAACTTATATGGCGTGAATGGATTTTTACAGTTTTATAAAGCCTTGTTTTCATGAAGAGTCCTCCAAAATATTTCATGAATATTTTCAACAAAATCCTTTTCTTTTAAAATTGCATGACATTTTGTGAAAAGAAAATGATTTTGAAGAAAAAATGATATTTTCCTCAAGAATTCATTTCAAGTGTTTTATCAAAACAATTTTTCATCTAAGATGACATTATTTCATATGTGTATGATTCAAGTATAATGTCTCTATGATTTATATGGTTTCACTTATCTTATTATGAAATGATATCCATTTCTTTTATATGGATTATGTGATGATGGTATTATGTTTATGAACCCCATTTTATTCATTGGGTTTTTATGAATGATGTTTGTTTATTTTGTGGCACATGTAAGAATGATTTCATTATGAGATGGGTGGGACCTATATCTCCCTCCAATTAATTGGGTAAAGATTTTATATCTCATGAGATAGACATGGCTGGAAGGGTAAGTTATTCTGGTTCAGTGTTACAGGACTGAAACGAGGAGTGAACTCAATTCAGAATGGGACTTTGTCCACTAAGATGGTCTTCCCAGCAATGCCTTGGATACTATGGAAATAATTACATGTGATTAATGGATGACACAATTACATGTTTTATTCCCATGATATGTTATCATGGTTTATGTTCCATTATGAGCTATGCCTTATTTACTTCCATGTTTTATGTCATTGCTCAAGATTTTGATGTTTAAACATTATGTTCATGTTTTTAAGTTCAAATGTATATGGTATGTTTTATTTTATCCATGATTACCCTTACTGAGAATTTGATCTCACCCTTTTTATATTTTATTTTCCCCCAGGATCAGAAGAAAGGTTTTAGGTAAAGAAAAAAAAGTGTAAGATCTTTTTGGGAGATGTTGAAGATCTTTCACCATGATTAGATGATTATGTTCCAAGTTTCCAAATACACTAAACTATTACGGTCCTTGTGTGTCTTTTTTGTTATGTATTAATTATTCCGCAAAAGTAATGTAATGTCCATGTATGTCAAGCTTAGGGTCTCTAAAATCTCAATGAAAAATCTGGTTTCTCACCACCACGTAAAAAATGAGGATCATATATCTAAAAACATAAGACTTTTAATTATATTTTTGAGCTAAAAATCAATGTAGGTCACCCCAAATCTTTGAAAAAATGAAATATGTTTTATAAGAAAATTCATAAATGATACTTTGAAAATAAACTAGAAAATAATATTTTATAAATATAGTGTATAAAAAACCCAATAATTTTATAATCACAAAAAATCATTCCTCTTTTTTCCAAAAACAAAAAAAAAGTGTTTTGAAGTCACAGAAATTGGCTAAAGCCATCTCAAAGCCACACACCTGATATAATTTCCCAAATAAACCTATATTTTTAATTTAAATGAAATTAATGCCATTTTAAAATGATTAAATGGTCAAATCCATTTATTAAGATAAAACCCCATTTAAATCACTCACACACAAGATCCCTGAAATCCATAAGAAGTTTTTATAACATATTTGAAAACTAATTTTTAAATAAATACAACTCATCACCCACACAGTTCAAATATAGTAAGAGATAACAAGACATCAAAATCATATGACAATAAAAAATAGTAATTGTTCTATAATAATGAAATCATGGGAAATGATACAAACAAGAAGTAGATCAAACTCCCCTAAATTACTAATCAACCATGAAATCGAATGCGTCATGGGATCTACCCTAAGAATCATAATGTGCAAACTATCTAACGGTAGAAGGGTATAACCACCTGAACTAGATATCATAATGTGATTTATCCATTATACTATCCCAATATCCAACACAAACTTCACAGCGATGACAACCTCCATCTATCCCCTGTGCCTATCACGACTAGTGGCCAACTAGTGGCGTGTGAACTAACTAGAGGATCAATATAGATATTCTACATGGTACCTGGTATCCCATAACCAATAATAAAGTGAGGAATAGAACCAAATGAGACTATTCTACCCACAAGGTATAAACATAACTACCCTCTCCCATAACACACAATTATGTGAATCCCTATATCCACAAATAATATCAAATCAAGGAATAACAATATAATTTCAATATAATGGTAGAAAATAAGCATCACATAGTGACCAGAGAATCACAAAATTGGTAAAAAATAAAGTGTTGATCAAGGGGTTCCATCTATATACACCAACAAAAAACAAATTTACTAACATGCCTTTAACACTAAATTATGTCTTGGAATACCCATCCCTTTCACATTTCATAAAATATCTTTCAAACATCATTCGAAAAATGATTAAAAACATCCAATAATTTAAAATCATTCAAATTCACCCTTACATAAGGGATATATTCTTTAGAAATATAAAAAATTATAGGGGACTTCATTTCCATCACACTATTTAAAAAACCCACATAAAATATTCTAATAGGTTCACTAAAATCACTATTTTTTAGAATCCTTTAAAATATACCATTCAATAAGGGTATTTCTCTTTAGAAACCTAAAAAAATATAAAATGAAAATTATTTCCCACAAAACCCTATAAAACAATATGCCTTCTAATTTCATAATGGGTAAACCACAAAAACATTTAAAATAACCATTTGAAATCCACAAGAGAATACCTTTTCAAACAATTTAGATTTCAACACCTCAATTAAAAGCTATATTAACTTTAAAACCTTTCTTTTCACACAGTTAAATCCAAAATCTAGTTAAAACCTTTTTAAAACGTTGAAACCATTTTAAAATGTTCACAAAGGCACTTCAAAAAATATTAGTATCATTAAATGTTCCATTTCTAATAGGAGAACACGAAGTTCAGAGTAAAACCCAATTATTCCAAGATCAAAACATAAGTAAATGGTTTTAAAACACAAAGAAATATATCACATGTAATCGTACATTCATAAAAATAGAAATTAGAAAGTGTAAGCTTGTTGAGAATTCCAAAATGAAACAATTTCATAGTAACACCTACCTCAAAAGAGAATATAACAAATCCAAAGCACCATGAAACTCAATACTTTCAATAAAAACCACACTAAAAGGACAAGAGATAGTGTCTAAAAATCCTAGAAACCAAAAATACAATCATTAGATCCACCCAAACCCCTAAAATCAAGACAAATGACAACTACGGTTCATAGTGGAATCCATACCCAAGAGAGAAATTAGATAAGATGAAGGGGGGAAGGAATGAATGAACTAACCTCAAACCTATAAGAAAACATCATTGGAGGGGCATGAATTAAAGTAGGAGGTGGTTGGAAATTAATTAAGATCTCCTAAGTGGTTTTCTAACAGAAATGGTAACAAATGGATGAAACCCCATAAAATTAATGAGGGAAAATGGGAAATTCCCAATTTTTAAATAACTGGGAAGGACACATGGTTTCGCCGCATATTTTTTAAAACTATACACCAACTGTGCATTGGACACTACCTAGGCTAGGTACCTATTCACATGGTTAGTCATGGGTTCTATATAATCAAGAAAAACCCGAAGCATTACCCCTAACTCACACCATGATTTTCACTGCTTCTGGGGATCTCCACACAAATTTACAAACCATGTGGATGCTATGAAAATATACTTTGTTAAAATGATATATTCACCTAAACAATCATTATACAGTTTCCCAAACCATTTTCAATAGCCTTTATCCATCCCAAAAATCCTCCAAAAATTGATATTTCGATTTGCAACAAACTGAAACTCAACACCACTCAAGGATAGATAAAACAAGATCAAAATAAACAACATAGTAACATGAGGGGTTCCACACCTTGGTAATATATTATTATTCAATGGTGAATATCCTTGGTAATATGATTTTATGAAACCTTAGTGATGGATTTTTATGATATGATTATATTTTATTGTATTATGTTGTTGTCATACTTTTTTAATTCCGTGATACTATGATATTTATTCCCTTATACTAAAATAAGTATTTCATGATTCGTGGATTTTGATCCATGTTTTATTCGGTGTGATTTATCTATTATGTGTTTACATGCTTTGATTATATTATCAAACACACATGTTCATATTATATTAAATTATGACCTTTTATTTTTTTTCTTATTCATACCCTTAATGAGAATTTGAGCTCAAAAATTTTCTTATGTTCTTATTTCCCTAGGTTATGAAGAAAATTAATATGTATGATGTGTCTAGAGAATTAAATTGTTTATAGAGTATGTGGTAGTTTTTAATGAATTTTTATGCATTAAGAAGTTACCTATATCGTGGTAAATAATCTATTAGTTGAAAAATACATGGTTTTTTTATTTAATGTGTTGTATTAGTTCTCAAAAACTATAAACCTAAAGGTTATTGGGAATTTATGTAATGAAATAATTTCTATCAGTCATATAATTATTGGATGGTCACATCTAGGGCATCCTAGTTGGTATTAAATTATTCTTTAGATAACTTTTGACATTAATATGTCACGGGTTGAGGATATAAATTTCATTAAGTAGTTATAACTTAAGTTTTATCATAATTTAAAATATATAGATAATCCTTTAGGTTATTTGGGGTAATATTTAATGTTTTAGGTATTACAGAAAAGGTATCTTTTGTGAAAAAACTAGGAATAAGTCTAAGGGATAATTCTATGTATATGATATCATCCCATAGTTTTTGTAAAGTATCAATTATTTGATTCTCATATAAATTACATCCTTGTTTTGATACTATAAAGTAGATGTGATTGAAGAATAGATGAAACTATGGGCATTCACCCTAAAATGGTTGTTCAGTATCATCTCAATCTTCACTCTGGAGCATGATGACTGGGTCTAAGACTACAAAAATGGATAGAAACTCCTAGAGGATATTTTTGAGTTAATCGCATTCTATTTAAAATTAATTATAAAGGATTTATTCTTTTATATTTATATTAATGAATATTAAAGAACCAGACCAAAAGAAAAATTGATTGAACTGAGAGTGATTTTTGTTGAACTGAAAGATAATATAATAATTTCAAAGACTCCTTCAAAGTGAGGATTAATTTTTCATGTAATTATCATATAATAATTCTATTAAGGTTATAATTACTCATGTTAACACCATTTAGTTTTAGTAATGTTTTGATCTTTGAGTTACCAAATTAAAAATGGATAAGATAGACAATTTGGTAATGGTCCTAATGAGAAACCTAATAGGATATGATATTGATTGATAAATATTGTTATTATATCGAATAATATATAAAGAATCATGATTAACGACATTCACATAGCTTAAATCCAAAAAGTAGAGGTATAGAGTCTTATGGAAGTTTAGGTGAGAAATGTGATGACGGAATGAATGTTCAATTTTTTGAATGTCAAAAATGTTGGAGGAAGAACCAAGTAAAATGACTCAAAGGAACTAGTAGATGTCTTATGTGTCGAAAATGATGTTATATAAGAACTAATTTCTAATAAAAAGTGAAGATATCAATGAAAACATAATGGAAACTAAAGACCATTAAAAGGAACCACTAATAGTTTAATGTCTTATATTTTGGGAACTTATACATTATTCAAATCAATTTTATAATCCAAAGGATTACAATGATGATAGGCACCAACAACTTCCAAGATAAGAGAATTCCAATGAAAACCTAACTATAAATGTGGGTTCTTAAAATGATGTGGAATAAGGTACAATGATCACCCAAAATAGAACTTGATTGTTTTTTTTATATCTGGTTTAACCAACTCCATTGTACCTAAAAATATAAAATCACCACCCTAATGATTATATATTTAATTAATAATAAAATAAATTACTGATAAAATTATATTATCCCATTTTATTAAATCCCCTTTGATATACTTTTATAGTAATGATGTTCTTATAAAATCATACTATCCCTCTTTGAGTTAAATTTGATATGATACTAGGAACAAATTGGCTCACTTGATATATAGGCCATGATAATTTCTAAGATAGGAAAATATCACGAACACTAATTAATACAAGTCTAAATATAAAATCCCTTTGAAAAATTAATTCAATAATATTAGGGTATTTAGAACAAATGGTTAAAGGAAAACTCAACAATTGTTATATTCCTATTATGAGGGAAACGATGGGTTTTCTAGTTATAATGAGGATAGTGAAGATGAAACCTCATTGGAAATTAAATCTAGAGTCATATTTATTTGATGTATATCTTTAAATATTCCATTAGTTATATATAATTAATATTATGATGATATAATTTATTTATGGGGGAATGTAATGACAAGATATTTCACAATTTATTTTCCATAATAAATATTATGTCAATATTTTTTTTTTAAATGTAACATAAAAATAAAATGATATCGTGATATATTTTATTTAGATAAAATTATGACCATTATAACCAATCCATAAAATTATTTGGGTACTAATATGGGTAACCAAATTATAAAATATGTGCATATTAATTAATATAAAGTTCATTTTTTTTAAAAAATATGTATTTCATTTAAGGCTTACAAATTTATTTAATTAAAATATTTCTTTTTATGAATTTTAAATTTTAAAAAGTAAAACTAAGTAATTTATTTTTAAATTAAAATGTTAATAAAATATAATATTTATTAATTAATACTACTTTTAATATTTTTTATAGAAACTAATAATAAGAAAAACTAGTATGTTAAAAAGTTATTTTCCTATAAAAACGTTTTTTTCATTATATTTTCAATTTTATTTAAATGTTAAATTACTAAATTTTATAAAATAAATTTTAAAATAATCGTATCATTTCTAGATTAATCATTGAAATATTATGCTATCATATTTGTTTGATATTTTTCTAAAAAATATTTTAAGTTAAATTTTGAAAAATGTTATTTTTAAAAATAGCTTTACTTACTTGAAATTAATAGTATATAAGTCTGGAATATACATTTATAACCTCAATTTATTTTAAAAAATATTTATTTTAAAATTTAAATTATAAATTAAAAAATATTGGTTTTAGTTTATAAACCGTTGTTTTATGTTTTAGAATATATGTTACATTATTCTCTAAAATTTATTTTAATACATTATACATTGATTATTATAAATTTATTTTTGTCACTTTTAGAAAGTGAATCTAATAAAATAGATTTCATATTTTTAATTATATGTTCCAAATTATTTAATAAGTACCATTTTAATTTTATGAATAAAAAATGAATTAGGTAAAAACTAGTTACTACTATGAAAGTCAAAAGGGTAAAACGGATTAACCAAAGGTGTAAAAGGAATAACATGTTAAAAACATGTTTATAATTGATTGGTTGATTTTTTTCTAGAAATAAACTTATATGTATTCCATTATTGGTCATGTTGGATTCTTATTTACATGTAAAACATGTGCTCTCTTTATATTAAGAAGAAATAATTGTAAAAATGACATTCTCACCACTTATAAAAGGGTCCCCTCCCCACCCCTTCAAGATTACATTAAAAAAAATTACTATTGAAATTTTACCCTATTGAATTTTTATATAGTCTTTTTAAACTTCCTTATTCTTGTAGACATGATATTGCGATCTAACCCCTCCCTTACAAAGGAATCCTCGAAAGGAAGCTCAAAGTTCAAAATGAAAGTTCTAAGTTTTCTCAAGCATTGTTCCTTTTATGTAATTCCCTTTCAAATATATTTTTCACAGTATTATATTATGAATTTATTATTTATATAATACTTAAGTATTCCATATTTTTTGAATAATCATTAACTATCATTCCCCTATTCTATTAAAAAAATCAATAAGCTCATTCGTGTGTTTGGTAAAACTATCCATCCACAATGAAACATCTTCCTTTTTCACCACCACCTACATTAGCTTATTATAAGGATTAAATTGATGAATAAACATGAAATTTATAATATAATTATGATTATTAAGAAATAAATGATAATCTAACTTTCCCCCCTAATTTTTTGATAAATCAAAACACTATCCTTGTGTACGTATGAACTAATGCCTCTATGAAGTAATTTATATCATTTTTCATCTAGTTTATTATTATTTTTAATTACTTAAAATATGGTTAAACAATATAAAAATAAAAACATTATGTCAATATTATTCTGTGATATTGATATTATTCCAAAATAAACCACTTTTATAATTATATTCATTCATTAATTATGGTATAGTTGTGTTTAGGTCTGTTTAACCACATACAGGAACAATTATATATAATAATGTCAAGCATGACTATGAGATATTAGTTTCTGATAATATTTTATATAAATATGTAAACAATCAATTTATTTTGGTTCAATAACGGTAATATTAATATTAAACTAATTAATTAAGATACCAATGTTCATTCAGTAAGATTCACCAGAACATGCTCATCATTGATTTCATCATTAAGCATAAAATTTAAAACTCCAATATATTTAAAATATAATGTTATAAAAAAATTAAAATAATCAATTATAGTGTATTTTATGATCTAGGAATGATGAAAGTTTACATAATAATGAATAACAGAACCACTATTACTAAACAAGTTCAAATCAGTCAAGATTACTTACACCCGATATTGAAAATATATGACAAATGAATGATATAAATATAGAGAATAATTATAAATAAGGCTAAAAATGTTTATATATATTAATATAGTTCTCAAATAGGTGATTAACAAACATACTTTTCTTATATATAATATTCAATAACTTAAGTGGAAGTCATGATTTAATGTAAGCATTTCATTGTCTCATTTTTAAATCCCTAAGACATTTTTTATTTTTCATTCCATGTTTTTTATGGTGTATACACTACCCATTTTATATTTAATACCATGAATTACATTCTATTTTTTACTTTCATGTTTAATTTCAGTACCTCTCTTTAAATGGTTTTCAATTAAATGTTTCTTAAGTAGTATGGGTTTTGTTTCCAATCTTATCTTCAAATAAATGTTTTTATAAAGATAATAAAAATAGTGAATTTGAATTATTTATAAAATCCCTCATTATTTTCATTGTTTATTCAGGGTGTTTTATATTTCCCTTCAAGAATTCATTTTCTGTTAACTTTTATTTTTCTGATGTGGTTCTTGTAAGTGAAACTATCATGTATCTTTTTTCTAATTGGGAACCCCCAGTTTCCAGGTTTGTATTCATTATATGATTATTTTAATTTCCTCATATATACCTTAATAACTTATTAAGGTCATTTTATACTAATTTTAATTCCATGAAAATGTTTAATTAATTTTTTTACAATTTCACTAAGGTTTATTTTCAACATAGAGTAAAAAAATATGTTTTTTTTAGCATTTTCCTTTTGAACACATATTTCCTTTATTTTAAATTTTTCTGTGAAACATCCTCTCCAAACATTCATGTTTTCTAAAATGAATTATAATCCTACATTATTTATAAAATATTTATTTATTTTAAATAAAAATTTATATAAAAGGTCAACGATAGAAAAGTAATTTTTCCAATTCTCTTAAAAGGATATTTCACTTCTTCCATCATATTTTGACATATTTTGTGTTTGATTAAAGATATTATAAAAATTTTACTTTCTCATTTTATTTGATTATATTTATTATAATTTTTTCCTATCATTAGATTTACAAAACACTACCTCTGTCTTTCCTAACAATCCACTATGAATAGAAATACTTTCTTATAATACCCAATATTTTCTTCCAATTAATTTCCTCTATGAATACCCTATTTTTTAGATATTGAACATATAGTATCAAATGACCAAATTATTATACTCTTATTATGATATACCATTCAAAAGTATTATTATTATACAAGTTTTTTCCTTCTATATTAATATTCTATAGTCATTAGTCTGACATTTTTAATAATACCATCAACCTGTTATAGGGATTTTGTTTGCATATCTTTTGTATTATCATATTATCCATTTAATTATTTGTTTAATTGTGATTTGATATAATCATGTATTATTTCATTATGTAACAGACATATACAATATAAATGTAATGTATAGACACGTTTACCCAGATAGTGATCCAATGCATTGGGTAAAGAATTAATCCATAGAGATGACTTGTTTATCATACCTTTTTAGACTTAAATGGTAATGTTTTATGATACCTTAGTGAATAACCTTTGGTAATATAAAGAATTCATCCTAATAGTGCGCTAATGGATTGGGTAAATAAGTAATACCGAGATATGACATGTTTATGATACCTTTGTGGTATTCATTGGTAATTTTTTATGATAGTTTTGTGAACACCCTGGGTAATTTTCTTTTACCACACCCTATTGATAATATTTTTTGATATTTTTATGACATCACATATTATGTTATAGTCACCAAATTTTGATACCAAGATCCTATGATATTTATTGTTTTATTCTAATAGTTATATTAGATGATTATTACATTATGATCCATGAATTATTGGGTATGATTTCACAATTATGTGTTGTTTATCCATGATTATATTATCATAACCAAATTTTTGTTTTGTGATTTCTTATGATCTCTAATTATTTTTAATTATTCTTATCTTTACAGATAATTTTACATCATTCCTTTTATTATCATTCCATTTACCTAGGTTATGAAGAAAAGTAATATGTATGATGTGTCTAGAAGAGTACCTTATGTAGAGAATTTGTGGGAGGTGTTGAAGTGTTTCTATAGATTAATAAGTTACCCCTATAGTGGGAAACGTTTCAATTAGTTGAAAAATACATGGGTTTATTCATTTTTTTTATTAATTCTATAAAAATATAAATAGAAAAGGTATTGGGAATTTATGTAATGAAATATTTTTTATAATTCATGTAATTTTGGGATATTCACATCCAAGGAATCATAAATCACACGTATCAGACTTCATTATTTTTAGGGGAAATGGGGAAACAAAGTAAGGGTTGAAATTAGACACTTCATAGGGTTAGTGTATAACATAATCTAATAGGGAATAAAAATAAAATACATGATATAGATGAAATAAAAATAAATGATATATAATGGAATATAAAACATACCATATCTATAAAAATGGAAATAAATAATTATCTGGAACACAATAATGGACCTCCTAATGATGGAATGCATAATGTCGGATATCATAACCATAAAATCAAGGACTTATTCCAGTGTGATATAAATTAAGGCTAAATATACCATAATTATATTATTCTAATTTGTATCAAGATACCTACTAGAGCATCAAGGGGATATATAGTTTTGGTTGCCACCCATCACATAATAATTCCAAGTTATTAATCATATAAAAGTAATAAATCAATAAAAATACAATTCATAATGTTATCTAATGAAACACATACATCAATATGGATATGTATTAAATCATTATCTGTTTTTCAATAAAATGTTTACATAAGGTCAATATTTTATTTGAAAAATAAATATAATAACATTCTATATAAATACCCTTTAATATGGATTATGAAGTATTGGGTGTCCACACACTATAAAATTAAGTAAATTTTAGAAATATAATATAAATAGAGGAAAATTTATATAATATATCCATGAGAAAAATATCATAGAATAGAAGTAAATATAAAGAAAATATTTAGATATGGAGGGTGATAGGGAACATAATCACAAGTAACCTTCAAGGGGTAAGAGAGATCCCTTATAAAAATGCAACGTATGAGATATAAATCAATACGAGAGGTAATGAGAAAAAAAATACTCATGTATATTGTGAAATTAAATAATTTATACATACTAAAAAAATTATAAATAACATAAAATGGGAGATATATAATAACGAAACAATTTATTAAAAAAAGATAGATTTAGAAGAAAAACCAAAACCTCAAGTCCCAAATAATTTTGGGTGCTCTTATAACTACATAAATAATAATAATATATTTATTAATTGATTGATTAAAAACATTTTCTCTTTATTATTTCATTATTAATATTCCTTTCAATTAATTTATTATCATGTATTATTCATCTAATGCATTGCTTTTTCATCTATTGGTCATTTTGAGGTTGTCTGGTTAACAGTCTTAAAACAACTTCAATGGGATGTTAATGGTTAAAGGTAAATTTAAAATGGTTTTATGACCTATAAAAGTTTAAAGGTATATTTTTCATGTCATTCTATAGGTTTTGAAGTTTTATAATTCAATATATAGTTAATATTTATAAGAATTTTCCATAGTATGTTTGTTTTATATGGATATGATTTTTTACTTTTATTATATTCAATATCGTGGTAATATTATATTTATAGTATAACAAAATGTTATTATTTGATTATTAAAATTATATTTAATACAAAAAATTTAATAATATATATAAAAGTGATCAATGAAAATGAAACATCATTTTGCACTTAGATAACGTAAAACCACCATAGATAATGACATTTTCATTTAAAGTGATTTGAAGAAAAGAAAAATAAATAAATGTTTTAGTTTTATAAAAAAATTATAATATAATTAAAATTATGTTTTCATGTTAATTTTAATTACTAATTATATTGTAGAAGTTGTGGGGGAAAATTGAAATGAGAAGGAATGAGTTTTCAAACCTTTATTTCAACTAAGTAAGTGATTATGAAAAGGGTTTGGTGAGAGGTAATGGGTGATATATCATTAATAATAGATAAAAATGATGGTAAAACCACAGGAATATAAACATTTAAAAAAGTACAACATGGATATTTAAAGGGTTTTAATGAAAAATATTTTCAAATATGATATGAAAGAGAGTCTTGGACACCCTTACCTTTTTCTTTACACCAGCTCATTTTCATTGAGTCGGAATCCTTTAGAGGATGGTATTTTGGATGTGATAAATCAATATTAATCTTTATAGGTGATATAGAATGGGATGTACGTATATATTTTTCAAAATAAAATGTTTTGGAAGGGAGAAGAAAGGGGTGGAGGAGGGGCTTTTATAGACCAAATGTGGAGGGGTATTTTAGAATAAAATTTTGATTGTTTTGTTATTTAGACCAAAGAATATTAATAATATTTATTAATTATTAATTTTATGATTATATTATTATGAAATATTCTTATTGTACATTTTTTAAACTCTTAAAATATAAATTCATTTTAGAAATATTTTATTGAAAATAAAGAATCAAAAATAATTTTTTATTAGAAGAAAATATAACTTAGGTATTAAAAATTGATTTATAATTTTGGTCATTAATTATTTTATTATAAAATTCATTATTTTACTAATTATATATATTTTACTTTTTTAAAATATTTTATTTATTTTTATTCACATTTAATCCTGATGATTTCTTAAAACATATGGTATATATAAAATAAATATTTTTTTACTATTTGATAAACATTACTCCTTTTTAGAATGATTAGAAAAAAATATAAAAAGATAATTTTTATATGGTGATTCAAAAAATTATTTCGATTTTATATAATTAAAATTCTAAATATTATAAATTTACCATTTAAATAAAATTATATAATACTTTGAAAAAAGTAACTAAAACAAATACTATTTATTTTACTATGAGTGATTAAATTTCCTTTTTTTATAATTCCTTAATTAATATATAATTTTTATTTAATTATATTTACATTCTATAAATTAATATTTCCAATATATAAGTTATTATTTAATAAAAAAAATTAAAAATTTAGATAATTTTAAAATTTATTTATAAAAATAAAAATTAATATTTTACTAAACATGTTAAAACAAGCATTATTAAAATTTATACTTATTTATATTTTACGTTATATAATTTGAGAAATAATTTTCTTTAATTATGAAATTTATAATTATTTATCATCATCATTCAAATAATAATTTCAAGAAATTTTACTGCATTTTATGGTTATGTTAGAATTTCAATGATCAATAATTAATTTCAATGGTCAGTTACTATTTCAACCATCAAGTAATTATTACACACTCCATAAATTCCACCTATTTACATTATTATTTATTCACTCAATTTTTATCAAAGTTACATAAAATTTCTTTACAAGTTAATAAAATTGTTTCTAATAGTTTTCTTGTGTATAGAGAAGGTCGTATTTGTGATAATTTTAGGAGGCTACAAAGAACAGTAATTTTAAATTATAGTTATGTTATTTGTATCTATTTAATATCATATTTTATTAATTTTAATTTTATATATTGTATTTATACTTCATATATAATTTTTATGATGAAGAAATAAAATAATGACTACCTATTTTTGTTTTGTATTCCATTTATATATGATATTCTATTATATGATAATTGATATTTTGTAGACACTCATGTATTTAGAATTAAAAAAAATTAACAAAAATATATGTATAAATTCTATGTTCATATCATCATACTTAAAAGAAAATAATTTCATTTTAAATATACATATATAGTTTAAGGGGAAAATTAGTAAAATGTAAATTGAATTTATGGGATGTTACATCCACCGCAAATAAATTATTTCCATGATTTTTTATTTTTCCCAATACAATACATTTTTCTAATTTGTTGTCATGATACTTCTAAAAAATAATTTGGGTCTTAGACTTATATCATTGTAATTTCATAATCCTTGACATTATTCCTTGACATCTCCGTAGTTAGACTCGCTTTATGATTAGGGTATTTATTAGAATTGTATCTCATATTCTTCCAATTTAAGCATTGGAAATTAATAATTTCTATCTTCTATTTACACTCATATGCTTGGTGAACATTATATCCATACTTCAAAAAAAACTCATGAGTACTAGAATAAAACCTCATAGGGTTTCTTCCCATAATTATGGTATATTGTAAATTCTACCATCACTATATTTTTTATTTTTTATAGGTAATTTTTAGGTATAAATCTATAGAAGAATTGGTTGATCCCATTACCAAGAATAGTTCTCATACACTTTTATAGGTTTCTCCACAAAACTAGATGATACAGAGACCCCAAAGTCCATGATAAATTATTATCACATAAAAATTATAATTAATTTACATAGATTAATAATTACTTCACATTTAAATTATTTAATCATTGATGAATTAATTGACCACTTCTTGGTTGTTTCACAGTTCTTTGAAACGTGTGTTCTATTTTTAAGAATCACTATTTCTAGGCGGATTCCATTGGATTTATTTATGGAACAGGAAACATCCAAAAGTTCTTTATCCAAAGGGGACCTGCTTTCCAAAGGCATGAATTTTTTAAGTTTGAACTTTACGATACTTAAGAAGGTGCATTGGTCGAGATGATGGAAGGTCAGACTCATCACACCATTTTAGAGGGAATTATTATCTAATCCGGGACTCTCTTTGTAAATTTAAGATATTTTCATGAATCCTTATTAATTCAGGAAGCACAACATATGTATCCCTTGAAATTTTCAATCATTCATTTAGCATTTGAAAAGTTTAAAAAACATTTGTATGTATTTGAGGATCTTTATCAATGGTATCCTCTCACATACTACTTAGAGATTCTTTTAATCATCAATATGATGATACTGGTTTTTTAGCCACTCAGTGGGACACTCTGAAATTTATTTTCATCTAAGGAGATGATTGTTTGTTTTCATCTTAGGATCATTCCCATAAAATGGGTTACCTATGTATCCTTGTGAAAGGAATCGGGACCCTCATAGTTTAGTGTCGTTTAATGGGACGTATCATAGCCTTTAAGTTCATGTGATTAGGACCTCTAAGTGGAAGTTTCTCTGTCAAAACTTAGTGTGGGACTTATGCTGAAGCAGCCCAAGTAACTTGGAAAGGATATGGGTTTCTGAGTAAGATCATACCCTGTTGGTAATATGGCCCAAGGATAACAGGGTTGATTTAGGTTATTGGGTTTGAACCTCAAGTAGGCTTCCTACATATCCCATATAGATGGGAATGGAAGCCCATGTAGTTCGATTATTCTCATAGGAGAGTATAGTTATAAGAACTCGAACATTCTTTTCAGGTATGTTTTCCATTTTCTGGAGTTTTTGACAAAAGGGGTGATCTAGAAATTTTTGAATTACATGTAGTGTACTTTATGAGTACACGCCATGTACTTTGTTTCTAGAGAAGGTCATGTGATGGTCATATCATGTCCACACACACGGTCGTGTGGGGTTATGTGGAGGCCACCTAAAGCGGAGTATGGAAAAAGAGATTATATGTCGTGTACTCAAAAGTACAGGCCGTGTATTGTTTTCATTAAATGCATTGGGGTCACATCTGAGGGACATAATCATCTTCTTCTAGGGTTTCTTCATCTGAGAGAACCTCCATGGCCACAGATCTTCTATGAACCCTCGAGCCTCCGTCTGTCCTCTGAATCGAACTCTGTCGGTTGTGTTGGAATCGCATCTGTGAGTTATCTCTTCTTATAGAGCATCGTTTTCCAATTCTTACTCTTTTCTAGGTTATCGTGGGTAGAAAGTTTTATGCATTTTCCTATATCTATGACATTATAAGGAGATTCAAACTTATATGTTCAAGTATATTGATCTCCAAACTTCAAGGTAGGTGGTTTGTGCCTTTTTGTAGAACGGTTTTTAGTATATTGTGCAAATTCCACCAATACCCTTGAGCGGTGTATTGCGGGTTTCATGTTTTTCCCTTGCTTTTTGTCTGCTTTGCTTATATTTCTGATTATAGGTTATTGTTTATGAATAGGGTAATTTACTATGATTTATATGTTTCTCTCATGCATGTTTTTCCTATTTATGACCGTTTGGTCTAGTTTTTCCTATTCGGCTACAACCAGTTCCATGCCTAGTTGTAGGATGGAGTGTTCTTTTTCTGACATTCTAAGATTATTATAGAATGCCAGCCAAGTATTTCTTTAGGTCACTTTAGTTGTTACGTGATGAGATACTGGTTAACTTTACATAGGGTTGTGGGAACCTAGTGTAGTAGACCATATGGAGAATGGACGTAAGGGCTCCTCCAGAGTGTCCTTATAATATGATGTGAGACCACAAGGGGAATTGACATTGAGTGCTTCCTCTGAGTGTTTGTAGTTACTCAATGTGGGCCACAGGGGGAATGAGATGTTGAGTGCTTCCCTAGAGTGCCTTTAGTATGATATGAGACTATAGGGGGAATCGATGGTGAGTGCTTTCCCAGAGAGTATATTCTTTAGCTGAACCAGAGGGCTGAGATTGTGTGTGCCTCCCAGAGGGTTGCTAGTACTTGGAGGTTGAACCATAGGAGTTAGGCTTTGATAACTACCCATAGGGTTACTTGTTTGTTATACTTGCTTTAGTAGCTGCTATCTTGTTTGTAAGTTATATGCTAGAAACTGTGGATTGTTTGTTGTTGAGTACTTTCATGTTTACTGCTTTCGGTACTTTTACCAGCCATATATTCACTGACTGTTAGGCATAGATCGTCGGGTGGTTGCCTACTGAGACTTTGTCTTACACCCTGTTTGGGTCTTGCTTTTGGGACCAAACAGATTATATTTTTGCATGTATATATAAGGGCCAACTCCCTTCTACTTCAAGTTCTTGATTGCACTAGAGCTGGAGAGCATGGGATCAAGCTGAGGCTTGCGATGCTGAGGATTTTTTATCTATTTTCCTTTTTTACTTTGGTTTAGAAATGTATTCAGCATTGTGACTTGTTTGGACACTTTCCTAGATGCATTTGTATCATGCATCATTTATATATTTTTCTCCAATTGTTCATTTATCAGTTTTCTGTTGTTACTGTTGTTTGGTATTTACTACTTCCGATGTTGTATGTATTTGTGTACATCTACTGTGTACTCTACCAATGAGGGCATAGTTTCTCCACTATCACACCCAAGGCCCTCGCTGCTATTCGGTAGCCTCTGGCGTTCGGGGAAATTCACTTGTGGTGATGTGACCTACCGAGTGCGGGGCACCTCTGGGTGGCTTCTGGAACCGAGACGTTACAAAGTGGTATCAGAGGAATTATTTTATCTTGAATTACTATTTAGAGCCTATAGCTAGGGATATGATTGAATATGTACTAGATAATAAGTTGTGACCAGGAGTAGCTAACCTGTGTACAGGGAAAACCCATACTACCTCATTTATTGAAATTTTAATGGTTTTTCAATTATTGCAGTTGATTTGATTTCACCTTGAGTGATTCACATGTTTTTTTTGTTACCATTGTTGTTATTGTGGTTCTATTTCTATCTCAACTTGATTAGATGAGGGTATTACATCTCATGCATCATGTTGGTACTTGCTAGAAATCACATGTCAGGCATTCTAGCCATGTCATATAGAATGAATTAGTGATATCATGTTGTTGTGATACACTTTGTGTAGATTATGTGTGTTGTTGTGATAGATGCATTGATATAATCCTTGTTGTTTGGTAGGGAATTTTATTGTATAGTGATTTTCTTAGATGGATTCCAAACATTGGTTCTTGAGCTGTTATGGGCCCTCATGGACCGTAATTTGGTGGATCATTGCTTGTTTTCCTTATTACAACCTGTATAAGATGCAAATCTTTGATTCACAGGGATTATGGGCCCTCACGGATTGGAATTTGGCACCTTAATGTTTGTTTTCTGTGTTTTCTGGGCTCCGGAGCAGTTTCTGAGGCTACAGCCCGGAAACCCCCATAATACACAGTGTGTATTTTATGAATATATTCCATGTAGTTTTTAACTGTGTCATAGACTGTGTGGTCAGGGACACGGGGTTATGAAAAACCTTTAAGAACATGCCGTGTACGGAACGTACATGCTGTGTTGTAGTGACTGTGTGTCTACCCACGTGACTAATGACCCAGATGGATGAAACTTCGACTATACATTTCGTGTCCTGATCCCACATGGCGTTCCATGTAACCTACGTACCCGGTCGTGTCACGAACAACATGGGTCGGGGAAATCCTTCAAGTACACACCGTGCGAACATAGAGCACGCCTTGTAGAGTGAACTGTGTAGCTGGCCGTGTAACTAACAACACAGGTCGTTTGGGACTTCGGTGTAAATGTTGTGTTCGTTTGGAACACGCCGTGTAGTGTAATCGGGTACACAGGTCATGTCACTAACAACACGGTCCACTGAAGCTTGTTGAGTACACGCCGTGTTGACCTTGAACAAGTCGTGTAGTTTTGTCTTAGGAGATCTGTGTGTCTTAACCGTGTAGAGGGACTCAGGCAGGGGAAGATGATTCAGGTACACGCCATGTGTTAGGATAACACACTGTGTGTTTGGGTTGTTACATGACTAGTTCTGGAAGAAGTACACGCCCATGTAAATGACTTAAGAGAACACATCATGTAAGGTTTATACATACTGTGTTGTCATGTTTTTTAAAACCTGAATGTTTTATTTTTCTTATTCCCTCCATGTACTTCTAGTTTTCATTCCATGATAATGTTGATCTAAGATGTGCATTTGACCTTGCAGAGTCATGCCACCAAGACATCATCCGGTTGTCCACCAGCTACAAGGCTACGATCAGATGCCGGATATGGCTGATCAGGGGCTTTCAGCAGATCCTCCTGTTGTGCCAGTCTTGGCACCAGTAGTCTTCCCTGTTACCAGCATAGATACACAGTTCAGGGAAGGCTTCATGAAGATGATGCATACCTTGTAGAGAGCGCCGCCTCCTGACCCGTCGATGGATGATTTGACGTGGGTAATCCACCAGCAGCATCCTCCAACATTCTCAGAGGAATAAGGACCTCATGCTGTAGAGTCATGGCTAGAATCCATACTGACGATCTTTGAGCATCTGGAGACACCTCCTGATAGGAGAGTCAATCTCGCTACCTATATGCTATGGGATTCCTCTAAGATATGGTGGGATGTAATCTCACCGGAAGGTCATCCTCAGGCTATGGGTTGGGAGGAGTTCCAGCACGTCTTCTATGATTACTTCTATCTAGAGACCCTGAGGGCCGACTAAGCTCGAGATTTTATGATCCTTGAGAAGGGTACCCTATAATTTATGGATTATTCCTCTCATTTAATTGAGCTTCAATTTTTCACACCCTTCCTGGGAGGAGATGGTTTATTTCTGGCAAAGAAGATTGAGGATGGCCTCAGACAGGACATCCTATCTCAGGAGAATATTTTTAGGTTGACTTCCATTGCTTCCATTGTCAACCAGGCACTGATAACGGAGTGGAATATGAGGGAATTCGGGGTTGTGATCTAGTGTGGTTCAACATCTGGAGTTAGTGCTTCTCCAGCTGATAGTCGGAAGCGCCGCATGGAGACTACACGGGGAGATCCAAGTAGGTGGGATGCATCTTCAGGTAGCCATGTGGTATGCTACCAGTGTGGAAGGGCTGGGTATATGAGGCATCAGTGCTAGAGAGACCCAGTGGAGTGCCAATATTGTGCCAAGGTGGGTCACCTTCAGCACTTCTGTCAGGTTTTCTCACCAGAATCTGGTGATAGGGGTTCACCCATTACTCCTCGTTCAGGAGCAGCACCACCCGTTTCTCACCAGTCTAGGAACTGGAGTTCTTCTAGCCATTTGGGTCGAGGGAGAGGACGAGGCTGTGGTGGTCAGTTACAAGTCTTTCAGCAACAGCAGGGTAGATCAGCTCAGAGCGGTCAGGCAGGGTCACAGGGTCGTGGTACAGGTCAGGCTTTTGCAGTGGAGAAGACCCAGCAGGAGAAAGATCCTGGACCCACATCAGTTCAAGGTACAATCTTAGTAGCCTCTGTTTTGTCTTCTTCTCATTTTGATACAGTGGATTCCCATAGTTTTATCTCTATTGTTTTTGTGGAGATTCTTGGGCTCTGCATCTTTTCCTCTACCGATACTTTGACTCTAGACACACAGTTGGGTACTAGGACAACTAGTGTATGTCAGTTCAAGGAGTTCTCTCTAGAGGTGGAGTGGAATCACTTTCTATGGGACCTCTATGTCCTAGAAATTACAATCTATGATGTCATCCTCAGAATGGACAGGTTATTCCCCTTTCAGGTAGTCTTTGATTTCTATTACCGCAAGGTGAGTTTCATATCACCAGAGGGTGGATCTTTTATTCATCGGGGCGAGTGAGATGTCCAGGTGAGTCGATCAGGACCCGAGCATCATGGGATTCGGAGGATTTATAACCCAAATTTCTAGTCTATATCTAGATGACTATGAGACTTCATAGTTAGACTTTCCTCCAGTGGTGGATCATTTCAGAGATGTCTTTCAAGAGGAATTTTTAGTTTTTCCTCTGGAGCATGAGGTAGACTTCTATATTCAGCTCGTGCTAGGAGTGGCACTGGGGTCCATTCCTCTTTATAGGATTGCTACACTTGAGTTGTAGGAGCTCAAGAAGCAGTTGCAGGAGTTGCAGGCAAAGGGTTGCATCCGACCCAGTACTTCTCCTTGGGTTTTTCCTATTTTGTTAGTGATGAAGGCAAATGGTACCCTCATGCTTTGTGTGGATTATTGGAAGTTGAACCAGTTGACAATCAAGAACCGATGTCCCGTGCCTAGGATTGATGACCTCTTTGATCAGCTTTGAGGAGCCCTAGTGTTCTCAAAGATCGATTTGAGGTCTGGTTATCATTAGTTGTGCGTTAGACCATCTGATATACCTCTTACATCTTTCCAGAGTATGTATGGTCTATACGAGTATATGGTTAGGCCGTTCGGTCTCCCAAACGCGCCTGCAGTTTTCATGGCACTAATGAACTGAGTTTTCCATCCCTACTTGGATTCTGTCGTTGTGGTTTTCATGGATGACATCTTGGTGTACTCTCACACTCGAAACGACCATGAAAACCATCTTGAGATTTTTTTTGAGTTAACTAAGAGAGAATTAGTTATATGATGAGCTCCCAAAATGCCACTTTTGGATGGACCATATTCACTTTTTGGTCCATGTTATTTCAGAGACAGGAGTATCAGTGGATCCAGATAAAGTGAGAGAAGTAGTTTCCTAGGAGAAGTTGAAGAACGTCTTTGAGATGCGGAGTTTTCTAGGGATGGCTGGATACTACATACACTTCATACGGGAATTTTTATGCTTAGTAGCACACTGAAAGCTCTAACTAAAATGGGTGTGAAGTTCTTTTGGTCAGATTCTTGTGAGTCAGCCCTTCAAGATCTGAAGGGGAGGTTGATGTCAGCACTGATACTAGTCTTTCCAAAGCTGATAAAGAGCTACACAGTTTACTGTGATGCATCATGTATTGGGCTGGGAGCTATTCTTATGTAGGGCGATGAATTCTTTGCGTATGGGTCTCGGTAGTTGAGTCCATATGAGAGAAATTACCCAACGCACGATCTCGAGTTTGCAGCAGTTGTTCACGCTTTACGATATTGGAGACATTATCCTTAGGGTGAGCATTTTGTGGTTTTCACTGACCACAAAAGCCTCAATTATATCTTCACTCAGTGTGATCTGAATTTGAGACAGTGCAGGTGGGTTGAGTACCTACAGTCCTTTGACTTTGAGATTTCTTATACGCCTGGGAAAGGCAACGCAGTGGCCGATGGATACTAGCAGTTTAGGAGGCCAGTAGTGAGTGGAAACTTACGGATCTATTCACTGAGATGCATTTGGAGGTGCATGATAGGTAGGGGTAGACCTTTCTTTCTTCTTTAGCTGTTACATCTACTCTTCTGGATCCAGTTCGAATGAGGCAGCTATTAGATTTTGAAGGCCTAGTCCTGTAGGAAAGTGGGTCAGGAGAGGACCCTATTCTTGGATGGACCATAGGCGAGGATGATATCTTGTGTTTATAGGGACACATATGGGTTCCAGCAGATATATGCGAGGAGCTGATGCAGAATTTTCATTCCTCGGTTTGGGCAGTTCATCCTGGTGTTACCAAGATGTATCGTGATCTACACCATCAGTATTGGTGGCCAGGTATAAAAAGGGATGTTTTCGGTTTCTTCATGAGGGGTTTCACTTTTCTACTGGTGAAGGCAGAGCATTAGTGACCAGCATGGCTATTACCACAGTTACCCATCCCCGAGTGGAAGTGGAATGATGTTCCTATGGACTTTGTGATCTGTTTTCCGAGGTCGCCTCGAGGGAATGATGATGTTTGGGTTGTCATCGACAATCTTACGAAGGTCGCTCATTTCATTCCGATCAAGGATACCTTCAGTGTTGATGAGATGGGACGGTTGTACAACATAAATATTGTACGTCTACATGGTGTTCCACACTCTATTATTTCAGACAGGGATGCGAATTTTACTTCTTGGGTCTGGCAGGGGCTTCAGAAGGCTTTAGGCACACAGATACTTTTGAGTACTGCTTACCATCCTCAGACAGATGGCCAGTCCAAGCATACGATTCAGGTGCTTTAATATATGCTCTAAGTTTTCATTCTGGACTTCAGAGGTTCTTGGGAGAAGCATATACCTATGGTAGAGTTTTTCTACAATAATAGTTTCCAAGAAACTATTCAGATGGATCCTTATGAGGATTTGTATGGTAGGCCATGACGATCACCCTTGTGTAGGCTGGAGGCAGGAGAGGAAGCTTTGCTGGGATCTCGTCTTGTCCAGGAGACCACAGACCAGATAGAGTTGATTCAGAAGAGGATGGATATGGAACAGTCTCAACATTAGTCTTACGCTGATCAGTAGAGACGACCTCTAGAGTTTAAGGTTGGGGATCAGGTTTTCATGTGTGTCGCACCGAGGTTGGGACACAAGAGGATTCAGAGACAGGGTAAGCTTTCATCGAGGTACGTCGGGTCGTTTGAGGTGTTGGAGAGAGTTGGGCAGGTTGCCTATAGGTTGCAGTTACCTCAGAGGTACCGAGATATGATTGACTTCTTCCATGTTTCTCAGCTCCGATGATACTTTTCAGCCTTGTCTCATGACCTTCAACCCGAGGAGGATGAGCTTGATGTGGATGAATCATTCGAGGAGCATCCAATCTGGATTGTCAATCGAAGTACGAAGGTTCTTCATGGCCAGTCTGTTCCTCTGGTATGGGTTCTATGGTATGATGAGTGAGTATAGGATGAGACTTGGGAGTGGGAGGTCGATGTACGCCAGAGCTATTCGAGGTTTCTTCTTCTCCTCCTTTCTAGGTAAATTCGGGGATGGATTTCTTTAAGGGAGGAAGTTTGTAAGAACTCAGACCATCTTTTCATGTATGTTTTACTTTTTCTAGAGTTTTTGAGAAACGAGGAGTTTCTGGAAAATTTTGAAGTACACACAGTGTACATTATGAGTACATGCCGTGTACTTCGTTTCCATAGAGGGTCGTGTGCTGGCCATTTCATGGCCACATACATGGTCATGTTGGGTGATGTGGAGGCCACCTAAAGCAGAGTATGGAAAAGGTGAGTACATGCCGTGTATTCTATTTTTATTCATCAAACGCAGCGGGGTCGCGTCTGACAGACAGAACCGCCTTCTTCTAGGATTTCTTAGTCCGAGAGAACCCACATGGTCGTGGATATTTAACGAACCCCTGAGCCTCCATCTGTCCTCTGAATCGAACTTTGTTGGTTGTATTGGAATCACATCGGTCAGTTCTCTCTTCTTCTAGAGCATCGTTTTCCAATTCCTCCTCTTTTCCATGTTATTGTGGGCTAAAGGTTTTATGTGTTTTCATAGATCTATGACATTCTAAGGAGATTCAAGATTTTAGGTTTGAGTATATTGATCTCCTGACTTCATGGTAGGTGTTTTGTGCCTTTCTATAGAAAGTATTTGAGTATTTCGTGCAAATTCCACCAATACCCTTAAATGGGGTATTGCGTGTTTCCTGTTTTTCCCTTGTTTTTTTTTCTTTTCTTATATGCCTGAGTAGAGTTTATTGTTTATAAATAGGGTAATTTACTGTGATTTGGATGTTTTTCCCATGCATGTTTTTTATGTTTATGATTGTTTGGTCTAGTTTTTCCTGTTAGTCTATTGCTAGTTCCATGCCTAGTTGTAGGTTGGAGTGTTCTTTTTCTGACATGTTGTGGTGTTGTATAATTCTAGCCAAGTAGTTCTTTAGGTCACTTTGGATATTACATGATATGATACTTTTTAACTTTACACAAGGTTGTGGGAACCTAGTGTAGTAGACCATAGGGAGAATGGACGTAAGGGCTTCTCCAGAGTGTCATTATAATATGACGAGAGACCACATGGGGAATTTACGTTGAGTGATTCCTCATAGTGTCTGTAGTTCCTTGACGCGGGCTACAAGGGGAATGAGACTTTGAGTGATTCCCTAGAGCACCTTTAGTATGTTACGAGACTATAGTGGGAATTGATGTTGAGTGCATCCCCAGAGGATATTATTTAGTAGAACTAGAGGGGTGAGACTCTGTGTGCATCCTAGAGGGTTGCTAGTACTTGTAGGTTGAACCATAGGGGTTAGGCTATGAGAACTACCCGTAGGGTTACCTATTTTTTCTACTTTCTTGACTGGATGTTTTCTTATTTTTAAATTATATGCTAGAAACTATGGATTCTTTGCTGCTGAGTACTTTCATGTTTAAGGCTTTCCGTACTTTTACCTGTCGTATATTCACTAACTGTTAGGCACAGATCTTCAGGTGGTTGCCTACTGGGACTTTTTCTCACACCCTAGTTGGGTCATGATTCTGGGCCGAAACGGATTATATTGTTTCAGGTATAGATAAGGGCAACCGCCCTTCTATTTGAGGTTCTTGATTGCACTGGAGCTGGAGATCATGGGACCAAGCTGAGGCTTGCGATGCTGAGGAGTTGTAATCTATTTTCCTTTTTTACTTGGGTTTAGTACTGTATTTAGCGTTATGACTTGTTTGGCTACTCTCTTAGATGTATTTTTATCATGAGTCATTTATATATTTTTCTCTAGTTGTTCTTTTATCATTCTTCCGCTGTTATTATTGTTTGGTATTTACTTTTTCTATTGCTGTATGTATTTGTGTACTTCCATTGTGTACTCTACCAATGAGGGAATCATTTCCCCACTATCACACCCAAGGCCCTTGCCACTAGTCGACGGCCTCTAGTGTTCGGGAAAATGCGCTTGAGGCCATGTGACCTACCGGGTATGGGGAACCTCTGGGTGTCTTCTGAAACCGAGATGTTATAATAGTATTTTGAGAGAAATGAGTTTGGCCTTACTTACTGAAAAGGATGCCTTGGTGACTTAATGGTTTAATTTGGGGATTATCCTTAAGGAGGATGCCAAAATTAATGGAATTAGGGTTGGATTTTTGAATAGGATTTCTAGTGAGCTCTGGACCTAAAAGGGCTGCCTACATATCATAGTTTGAACAGGAATTAAATTTATCGTAGTTCCTTTGATTGTGAAAATGGTGTGACCATCAAAAATCTCTAAACCCATGTGATTCATGCTTAGTGTGAGAAAAAAGAGAGTGTCAAAGATTCAACAAAGTCATTCACACTTTCAAATTTTTCCTCCTTCGCTGGTGGAAGAAGGCGCACTTATGGTGTCCATGGTGAACGAGGTCAAGGCGACCGTGGAAGAGGGTGAGGCTATGAGTCTTTCATCTATTCTATTTACATTGGACAAGGGTACAATGTAAGGAGGAAGGGATTAAAGTTAGGGTATAACACCAGGATGTATGCCCATGGTGACAAAGCCCAATGGGAGAGGGAAAGGGTAACAAAAGTCCATGTGCCCATCTCTCCTTTGGGCTTTGGCACTAAATAAGAGAGGAGGAGCAATGATGACAACTCCTTCAAGAAAATCTAGAAGATTATGCCAGGATGGTTGCCCTAAAATTGATCCTGGTAGGGGAAGGGAGGCTTCTCCTTTTTTGAAAATTTATAAAAGAAAGTGTGAACATTACCTTCCCTACTAGATACTTGAGCTTACGGGCTATCTCTTTGAGAAGGAGAGGCTGAGACCCAACCCTCTTCCAAACATAAAACTTCCCAGCACTATTTCTGGGAGAAAGGTCCATGTGACTGTGGATATACAAACCCACTGACACTCCATGAATCCTAACCCCATTGTGAAAAAAATGTGGGAAACCTCTGACTGTGTAAATATAAACACAAATATGAGACATATTGATGTGCTTTTACCAAAGGTTTGATAAGTCATGAGGTTTTGGTGGAGGTCTCAAAATAATCCCTTTCAGATAAGGTAGACAAGGAAGAATATGCCTTTCCATGAATGGCTTTGATGAAGGCTTCATGTCTTTTAACCTAAAGAGAATATGTTAATTAAATAGGGGCTCCCAAGTAGATAAGGGCGTGCAAGTATGGGCTCACAAGTACACATGGGCAGCCTGATGTTCACTTAAGCGACGAAAAACCTGTATATAAATAATTGGGTGAGACCTTTCTCACTCCATCAAGAGTATTCACAGGTGATCTGAGAAGTGGATGCTCAAGTTCCTATGGGGGAATGGGTGGCGCACAAGTATTTATGATTTTGGGAGGTTGGGCGCCTTAGGCGTGCAATTATTATGGTTTTCAAACACTAAAAGGACTTAAGTCCAATGATCCTCCCTTAAATCCTCTGCTCAAGATGTTTAAGAACTACCTTGAATGTTTTGGAAGATTGGGGTAAAGTACTAGGGTGACCCGAGCAACAATTGGGCTTCAGGGAAATTTTTCTGTACAAATGAGGGCCCCAAGGGACTATTTATTGGAAAATATGGGATGTTGGGAGAAAGGAGTTTGGGCGCGCAAGTAGACTGTATGACATTTTGTGGGGAGCAAGTGGTTGCACGCCGGATGTGTGGAACCCAACTATACCTATGTGTTGTTGGTGACATGGTAAGAATAGGGTGACACCTTGAGGACTTAGCCAAAATTAATACTTTAATCATCTCTAGCATGGTGGCGTGCAAGTATTTGTGTGCAGGGACCTTGTGCGCCGCTTTAGGGACATAGCCAAATGATTTCTCCATACTGTGGGGGATACACCCCCCACACCCCTGCTTAAGGTCACTACCGGGCTATGGTCACGGCCCTTCGGGCCAGTTCCTTCACTACCATCACTGGCCCCCATGAAAAATTCAGAGTCGCACGGTAAACTTTTCAAGCACGGTTGAGAACATTTTCAGTAATGGCACATAAAAATGCATCTTAAATTGCAGAGAAGTGCCTGAAACACATTTCATGGTGTCTAAAAAAGCCCCCCCCCTTAGAATTTGATTTGTTTTGAATGAAAATAATCTTCTTCCAAGGTAAAAGTAGGGCACATTGATGCATTCCAACATCATTTGGTTAGATTTTGAGCTACATAATATTTGGAAGGATGCTCTAGTTTGTTGCTTTATACATGGGTCCTAGCGAGCATAGTTTAATTTTTTCTAGCATTATATGGACTACCCCATAAACATTATATCTTTTGACTTTTTATTTCTCAATATTACCTAAACCATACAAATATTTATGTTTTAGTGAGCTGGGACTCGAATTTTGTTCAGAGTACCCTTCACGAGTTCTCAACCTGGTAAGTACCATGTCTCTTATTGTTGGCAGTTTAGATTCATGCATGTTGGACTATAAAGGGCTAGTATTTAAGTTCAAAAAGCTTTGACCATAAATTTTGAAATTATATCTCAAACAAAACTCTGTAGCTAAAAATTGCTTTAATATTCATTAAATATTTCCAAAGGGAATATCGAGTCCTGATTTTTATGGTCACCAAATCTAAAACATGTATCTAAATAGGGGGATTCTCTTCCAAGAACAAGGTCACTATTATTTTGACAGAACTATTATGGGGGTTGTATTATGTAGGGCAAACTGGGGCATATGGTGCATATATAAATAGTAGTATCTTTTTACTGACAGACATGTTATGTAGGTAACATATGCTAGGCCACCTAAGGGAATGTGTTGTATAGTAAAGTAAGAAAATTCTTCAGTGATTTAACATTTTTCTTCTAATAGATATGGGAAAATAATATTTGGTTGACGCAAGACTATAGTGATTAGTTTTTACAAGGAAAGGAATCTTATATATAAAAAGGCTATTTTATACTGACATATGTCATGAATATGAAAACCATTTCTATAAAAATTCGGTGTATGAGTAATGGTTAAAATTTATTAGAAAGGAGGAATTTCTGATATCATACTCTCCAGTTTTAAGTCATGTAGTGAGAAAATTGTACTGTGCAGTTTTAAGTCATGAAATGAGGACATTGTGTAACTTTAACTTGAGGTCTTTAGCACTGACAAAAGGTTTCATATTCTCCCAATTTCTTCATAATTTCTTTGGAATTAACTATAATGTTTAGGTATGGAAGATAAATGGTAAACTGTGATTTGGGGAAAAAAAATTTGAATCCAAAGGATGATATGGAAAAAGGGATAAAGGCATTAGAGGAAGTATCTTCAAAGAATGAAGTTTCCATTATTTGACAAACCCATTGTGGGGGATGTCTTATACAGGGCCAACTAGGGAATATTATACAATAGAAAAATAGTGGCATCTTTTGACTGACATGCCTGTTATGTAGGAATCTTATGTTGGGATGCCTAGGGGCACGTGCTGCATAGTCAAATAAAAGAGCTCATTGATGTTTTACATTCTATTGCTAAAAGATGAAGAAATTTTATGGAGATTCATATTTTCGGAATCATTGATTTTGGTTTACTTGGAAAGGTACCTGAATATGGAGAGGGTATTTCCAACCAATATTTCTAAAGAATCGAAGGAATAGTACTCCTACAAGGGTCTGACCCAAACATAAGAATTATAGTGTATGTAGTTTTAGGTCATACAACTAGAACCAAAAATGGAAACAATATATAGTATGTTTACAAGTGATTTCAAGGTTATTTTATATTTTATTGAACACATGGTGAGGAAAATGTCTAAACCATGGTCTTCAAGACTTTTAGATTGTGAGAAAGATAATGGGACAAGTATACTTGAATGGCTATTTTAAAATACAGATTCTTGTATATTGTCATCAATGATTAAAGGGGACAAAGATACTATAACCAAGAATGAAGATACCATTACTTGATAAACCCATTAAGGGGGTTTATTATGAAGGTCCAAATAGGGTATATGTTATATAGCCAAATAGAGGCATCTTTTGACTGACAGGCCTATTATGTAGTCTACTTATCCAAGGATGCCTAAGGGGACAAGGAGCATAGTCAGACAAAAGAGTTCTTAAATATTAGAGACTCTATCACCATAACCATAAGAAATATTATGAGGATCTGGAAATATTCATAATTAAGATTATTAAATATGGAAGGAGATTTTTTTCAATGCACATGAGAAATATTTGAATCAATATTGGCCATAATTTTGACGTTCTTTATAGAGATTTCACTCGTATGTAAAATGGATACTTTCTTTGTTTCCTCTAAATTAATATTGTGATGTGATATTTTAAGTAATGCACTGAGGACATTATACTATATAGTTTTGATTCATGCAGTAAAGAAATTATACTATGTAGTTTTAAGTCATGCAATGAAGACATTATACTATGTAGTTTTAAGTCATGCAGTGAGTACATTATACTATAAAGTTATAAGTCATGCTGTGAGGACATTATACTATGCATTTTTAAGTCGTGTAGTGAGGAAATTGATATTCCCATAAGAAATGGAAACACCTTATTTATATAAAGAATCAATTTACCCAATTTCAAATCCCAATTGAGCTATGCTCAATGTTAGAAACAAGTAGTGGTAAGGGTTTATTTTATAGTGAAAAGTTGATGCAAGTGAAAAATAGGGGTGTTATATTTTCATGCAGTTTAACATCATGCAGTAAAGACGAAAATGAACATATGTGAAAGGAAATACATATTGTAACTGTGTTAAGGGATAAAACCCAAGTGTCACTCTGTGTCTTTCTGGGGAAAGAATCAAGTCATACGCAGTTATTAAAACATTCTCTATGCAGTTTTATTCTTATACAAGAAATAAAGGTTTTTTATCTTGGTTGGGCCCATGATTGGAGATCTATGCATCTCTACGTATCTAAAATATATGAGAATCAAGTTGTACGTAGTTCTTTAAACAATAATTCCTCATGATAATTGAGTTTGACATGAAGAATGAATGATTTTGACACATTCTAAGAGAATGGTAAATCTTCAGTCATAAAATGTTTTAAGGACCAAATCATATATATTAAGGAGACACTCTGTATATATATGATTCATATACAGGAAGATAAAATAAAATAATAATATTTTGTGATTTTCACTGGGCAAAATATTAGAGATTTATGCATCTCTACGTATCTCATTGGAAAATGAGAATCAATCCATATGTAGTTCTTGAAATAAGATCTCTATGTAGATCTATCTCAGGCATAAGAAAGAGAGGTAATCATGTCCTACTAAGTAGTAGCGATGATTTTAATGATGTTAGCTTATGAAAGCTTCTAACAACAAATAGAGAGAACATTAGCTATACAAATGATGACATGCAGTTTAACTTCTTGTGACACGGAAGAAGATGTTACACATTTTAACGTCATGCAACATGGATGCTTATGGTTGTTATGAAGTTTATTGTCTTGAAACTATGATAGTGGGGCAGTGCAGTTTTATGTCTTGCAGCAAGGACATTGTACTGTGAAGTTTAATGTATTGTAGTGAGGACGTTGTACTGTGCAGTTAAAAGTCTTGCAGTGAGGATGGATGTGCACAACTACACAAAGTATTTATTCGAGAATCTCACATTGGTTAGAGTTGTAATAAGCTCTCCATCCATTGATATTAAGGCATAATGTCTATTTGAATACACCTTATGTATGGAATAAGGTCCTCCATACTTTGGATCATGTTTTGGAGGTTTCTTTTCTAGTATCATTGGAGTCCTAAGGACCAATACCAATTCTCCTTGAAGAAATGAATGGAGGAAAACTTTCTTGTTAAAATCTCATGCTATTCCATTCTGATAGACTTCTAGATGATTAAAAGTATTCTATCGTTTCTTGCCTAATCATTCCAAATCATTGAACCATTTCTGAGACATATCATATGTAGAAAACTGATCACATATTGCAAATTTGAGTGAAGGAAATTGTATTTCAATTAGAAAATTGCTTCAGTTCCATATACCAGTGAATAAGGAGTTGCTTTTGTAGCAGTGTGGGTAGTTGTTTGATAAGCCTTTAAAGCATTAAAAATTTTATTGGGCCTTGATTTCTTATCTTTATCCACCATATTATGGAGTATATTTGATAAGATCTTATTTAAGGCCTCTATCTGTCCATTGGTCGCTGCTTGATCATGAGATGAATGGTTGGATTTGATATTATATTTATGATATAACCTTTTTACCTAAACAAAACAACATTTGGTGATATTTTCCATCAAAATAGTATGAGGGACATGAAATATAGTTATGATATTAGTTTTTAAAAAACTAAAAATGCTTTTGGCTCTGACTTCATTGAGAGGTGTTGCCTCATCCCATTTAGAGAAGAAGTCGGTGGAAATGATAATATACATGAACTTCTTAGATGTGGCTGGAGTATAATCCCCTACTACATCCATTTCCCATGTGGAAAATGGCCATGAGTATTTAGCTATATGTAGAAACTCTGGGGGTTGATGAATGAAGTTGACATGCATTTGGTAGGGATGACATTTTTTAGTCAAATCTGTACAATCCTGCGTCATTGAAGGCCAAAAGTATCCAAGCCTTCAGATCTGATCATAGAGTCTGCACCCAGACTGGTGGGCACCACAAACTCCTGAATGTACTTCTTTCATAATAGCTAAAGTCTCTTATCCATTAATACATCTGAATAGAATTCCCTCAAATACTAGCTTGTTGATGGTATTTTGGTGGTTTGGACAATCATAAAGAGTGAAATTGGATGCTCGTCAATGGATCAATTCTTTTTCAGCCATGTCTAATGGAAGTACTCCATTTTGAAGATATTGCATGATGAATGTTCTCCGTCCCATGGTATGACTATATGGTTCATGAATAGGGTTAATTTTATTAATTACCTCTATTCCGATTTGAAAAAAATGTGAGATCACACAGAGATTGGATATTCTAATGACTGTATCATCCAGATTTGGATCTTTCAAGGCTGTAGCGGTATTATCCATTGCATCTGCTTGGGAATTTTGTGATCTCGGGACATAAGACAATGTTGAATCTGAAGGAAATTGAGAAATTAAACCTCTGAAGTAATCACACAAAGGGATTAACTCTTCTTTTCTGATGGAATATTCCCCATTGATTTTCTTGATTACCAATTCTGAATCACCTTTTACCTTTAAGTGATTCATTTGAACATGAATGGCCAATTACAAACCAATGATGAGAGCCTGATATTCTACCTCATTGTTGGTACCACCTTCTTATAATAGGAAGGAAAAAATGCAATGCTTCCTTTTCTGGGGAAATAAGGACAATTCCTAACCTAACATTGTTGAGTTTATGGTTTTTCATTCTCTTCCCTATTGGACTCCTAGAAGCACCATCAAAGTACATTTTCCAATTTTGGGAATTATCCGGAATAGAGAATACCACTTCATAAGGATGTTCAGTATTTAATAATGTATCTTCTACAAATGGGTGCTCAACAAGGAAGTCAGCCAGATCATGGCCTTTTATTTCCTTTTGTGGCCCAAACTGGATATTAAACTATTGAAAAATAACCTCCCACCATTATACACACCTTTTAAGGATAGGATGACTGAGAATAAATTTGATCGAATTATTGCATCATGCATAGTTCAACTGAGATAGTAAAGACTATTCTCATTCCCATCATCGTTCTTTTGGGCAAGGAAGCCACCTAATGATCGCTCTAAAGATATCTCATAGAGAAAAATTAGTATTCCTTCAACAGACGACATTAATATTGGTGGAATCAAGAGATATTTCTTGAGGTTATAAAATGCTTCTTGAGATTCTTTAGTCCATTGGTAGGTGACTCCCTTCTTCCTTTATCTGGTGAAGGGTAAACATTTTCCTTCCAAATTGGTGATAAAGTGTCGAATATAGGCCAAGTGTCCTTGGAGTCCCCTTAATTAATTCAAATTTAGAGGAGGTAACATACTAAGGATTGATTTTGTATTCTCATGATCAACTTCGATACCATGTTGGCATACAACGAAGCCAAGAAACATTCCTGAGGTTACCCTGAAATCACGTTTCAAGGGGATCATCTTCCAACTGTGTTGCTAAAGTTTATTGAATATAGTCTCCAAATCACCCAAGTTATTGGAACATTTTCTGGATTTGACCACCAAATCATCCACATAACATTCAACAAACATCCCCTAAGAAAGGTTTGATGATATGATGCATGACGCGTTGTTATGTGGAACCCCCATTCTTTAAGCCAAAGGGAATTGCCCTATAGAAAAACACACCTTGAGGGGATCTAAAGTCTATAGATTCATTATCCTCTGGGACCATACGGATTTGATTATACCCAGAGTATCCATCCATGAAAGAAAGAGCTTAATATCTAGTCATTGCATCAATTAAAAGCTCTATAATCAGAATAGGAAAATCATCTTTAGGAAAATGCCGGTTAAGATCTCTGAAATCAATGAAAACTATAATTTTTTAATTCTTCTTTTTTATTTGGAAAATGTTGGCCATCCATTTGGGATAATGAACTTCCCTAAAAAATTAGCCTTTATAACCTTATCAACTTTATCTTCAAATTTAGAGGCATGAGTTGGGAATTTTCTTCTTGATTCCTACTTGAATCCACGATGTTCTTCTAGAAAACACAAATGATGGGTGGCTACATCATGATTAATACCTATAATTTATGAATAATTCCAAGAAAATATGTCTCGATGTTGCTTTAGAAATAATTTATACACATATTTCTCTTCATAGGTCATGGTATCACTAATTAGTGTGGGGTGTGCATATTCTTCTTTACCAAGACTATTTATCTAAGCCCATCCACAATTGTAGAGACACCTTCCTCAAATGTTGGAGGAGCATCAATGAGATCTTTCTCTTCTTCTTCATTATGTGTTACCTCTTCTATTTCCACATTCATAGTAGATGAAGAAGAAAAAACTTCCAATGTTAGGGGAGGATTCAGCATTTGAACATCCTGAAGAAGAGGCCACCATATCTGACCCAGCTGATGATGAAGGGTTTTCCTGTGGTAATAAAGATGAAATGATGGATTGAGAATCAACATCTTTTTATTCATATAGCATTGCTACAATTTCTTCTACTCTGATTAACAAATTAAAGTCTTTTTGTAATTTAGTGGATGAAATGAAGACATCTCCATTTAAGATTCCATCACTACTTGGTGAATTAGCAATTTCTCCCATTTTGTTTGGATTATATTCCATAATTGGCATTATGGAAGTAATTGGATAAATGCTTGGACTTAGTTTTACCCTTTCAATTTGTTCTATGGGTAGCACATAATCTGTACAAAAATTCATAAATGGATTTTTTGTGATCTTTTCCAGTCCATTTAGAGCATTAACTATGGTTATTTCTTTTGTATTGGAATTTATTCCTTTTATGTGATAAAACTTTGCCTCAATGTATTGAGATTCCCATGTTTTGAATGGAGCCTTATCACCATACAATGTCCCAATTTTACCATTGAAATAGTACTTAAGACATTGGTGTTATGACGATGGTATGGCTTCATATTGATGCAACCAAGGCCTTACCAGCAAAATATTGAAGGTTGTATCCTAATGAACAAGCATGAAATATGAATTAGACACAAGATCTCCCAAATAAGTTCTTACTGTAATCTCGCCCATAGGTTCTTTTTCATTTTTTTCATACCCTTGAAATATTAAAGTGGAAGGAGATAAATCAGATTCAGTCAAGACCAATCGATGAAGTTTATGAATGGGAATGAGGTTGACCCCAGATCCATTATCAATGAAGGCTCGTCGGATTTATATATAATTGACCTTTCCAGACAAATATCAAGGTCTGATATGTCCATGTACTTCATTATCCTCATCTTCATCTGTAAAAGATATGACTGCATGACATTCTACATGATCATTCTCTATACGGTAAACCTCTACAGCAGCAACTTTGGTTTCAAACTCTTGAGGACTTGACAGATCCTCAATGAGTGCCTCTTGATGATCTTTTGATAGATTCAAAGCATCCATAATCGATAACTTGGTCGGTACTTGGGCCAATTGTTTAAAGAAATTATACTTTTGGTCTAAAGGAATTTGTTTTCTATCATGAAGATGTTATTTTTTTGGTTCTTTGGAAGTTGATGCTTTTGATGTAGCTATATTATGTGTTGGAGAAAAAGATAGAAATACTCCTAGATTTGGTAGATTAGACCGACTAGGTCTATTCACTTGTTTAAAAGAAGACAGTGTATCTTCTAATCGGTCTTCCAAAATAATTGTGTCAGAAATGAACATGTATTTCCTGGAATAAACTCATTGTTCTTGTTGAGTCTGTAGAAGGTCTCTTCCATGAGTACTTTCCGCATATATGGTTTGAGCAAGGGTAGAGAAAAAATGGTGATTTTTAGAATTCCCACATCTTCCCATGTATCCTCAACCTTGGCCTCCTCCTCTAGTTCCCCAATTAGGTACAATGAATTCTAGCTAAGTTTGTTAGAATCTCCATTGGATTAAGGATCCATTAAATGGATAACATTTACAGAACCAAAGATCAATTCTTCATCTAATGAATATTCTTCTTGATAGGTTAATTCTGGTTGTTCCATTTGGTGGGGCGGTGCCTGTTCTTTTGAAATTGATGGTAAGAAATCTTCCAGGGTCAAGGAAATATTTGGCTATAACATGATCTCATATTCTTCTAACTACTCTATATACTTATAATCACTTCGTTTTATTGAGTAATAACCTTTTTATGAAGGTGGTTTTATTGTGGAAGGAGTGTTAGAAGACACAATCAGTTATTTCAATTGTGCTCATAAAATGGAATGAGTCTGGTTGATCATTTTCTTGATCATACAATCATCATATTTCTGTATATTTTTTACTTTTTACCTCTTTCCATTCACCTTCTTCCTCTAGATTAATAGCAGTAACACATGCTATATGAGCTGATGAACTTTTCGGTTTTACATGCCCAGAGTTTACCATCTTTTGAAAGAGGTCCTTGAAAACAAAACATTCCATAATGGGATTTCCTAACATCTGGTGAAAGGGATAATAATTTAGAAGATCATTATATCCTTCTTTATTTGGTTTCATCGGCCTTGAAAACTAAACCAGATTTTTTTCCAAATATTAGACGAAGTAACCAGGAACTTGTTCATTCTGGAAAGAATAAACTTTGTTCTTTAATTCCTCAAACTATTTCCACCTTTGATCTATTTGACCATCTTGATGAGGTGGTCGTTACTGTTGATGCTCAAGAGGTGGATCCCTTCGGTATGATGATGGTCTTGATGTAGAAGTAGGTACGTGTGCCTGCTTGAGTGTGACTGTAGAAGCTTATGCCTTTCCTATCCTCCTCCCCATAGCGGATGAAATTACATGAGTTTTATCCTTAGTTTCTATAATAGAGTCTTATATCTGTTGAGAGATTGAAGTAAGGTCTCAAAACCCTCCTATGTATTTTACAGGGATCAGTGGTGTGCCTAACTCATCACGTAGATTTTCCACATAAATTGGTAGCAACTCATCCTGTGGGAGTGATAAAATTAAGGAATATGTTAATCCTTTCCATCGAGCAAAGAAATATGAAACTATTTCATTCTCCCTTTGTTTACAATTTTTAATATCAAAAACTATCATTTTTTGTAGCATTGAGCTAAATTGAATAATAAATTTCTTGACGGAGATCTTCCCATCCAGTAATTGATCAAGATTATAAACTTGTATACCATAAAAAGGTTGGTCCCTGTAATGATTGCACAAAACACCCAAGCTTTACTACTTCTTTTTGTTGAGAAGTTCATATCCTGGGATCACAATGAGAAACAAAATGTGTTAAGTATATTTTTGCATCTCCCGAACCATTAATGATTTGGAATTTGGTATTCATAAAATTTGGTGGGGGAGGAATTGCATCCACCCATTCTGGGTAAGCTCTCTTTTCCTGCTGAACTGGTTCACGTCGTTCCTCCATAGCTTCCATTCAAGTTTTTAATGCCTCAATTGTGTTCATATTAATTTGAGGAACATCTAGAAGAGATGGAAATTGTGCAGGTATAGAAACTGGATCTTAAGCTGGTGCAATGATTGAGAAAACTACTGAGGGTGGTCCTGATATTTCCCTTGGATAACCCACGAGAACAATCCTATCAGGATGTATATAGTCCTACCTTGATTGTGTACCCAGTGGAGGGAATTCATTATCCGCATATATAGTTACTACAAATCCTTTTTGTTGAGGAGTTTCTTCAAGGTTTTCAAGTTGAGGACCTTCCTGGGGAGTACGTCTAGCAGAAATGTTGTTTCGAAGCAACTCTGTATTGAGCCTTTTCAACTCCTTCATTTCCTAGTCTTACTGTTCAAATCTCTCTTCAAGAGAAAGAAATTGTCCTTGTCTCGTGGAAAAGTGAGATTCAATCTGACTTTTTCCTCTCTCCTTGTTAGATGTCTTTCGGATAGGAGGATATGGTTATTTGAAGGCATACATAGATTCTTGGTAAGCCTCTAATTTCATGTTCACACACCTTCTTCATTTTCTCGGTGTGTACTGTATTATGGAAGAGAACTTCATCTTCTGATTCCCCTGAACTGGACTCATTTTCTAGAGGATCTTTTGTAGTGGTGTTAATGAAATTTTCTGATGCATAATGCATCGATAGTATTTTGTCAGTGTTTTTGTAATATCGTCTCCCTCTTTATATCTCATGATACTTTTTTCTCCTATATGATGAATTCCTCGGAACTATTTAGCAAACTATAACCAGAAGGGAATACTCAGATAGTTCATTTGTATACACTCCTTGTGGCTTCATTCCTAATCAAGAGAAAACTGACTTTCGTTGAGCAGGGGATTGCAGATGTGAAAAATCCCACATCCCTATAGGCTAGGGTTTTTCCTATTCTTCTTCTTCAAATATTTGAACTTTGTTGAATGAATTTGATGTTTGAATTCAATCAGTCCCCATCCTTACAATCTGGGGAGATTCATGACTACTGTGGCTGAAATTCGTGCAACTGCTCTTCTAATTTTGGGGATTTTGGTTTGGACATTAGCTGGGGGGTATCATCCAAAAACTACTTAAATCACATATTTCAGAAGATCACTTTGCTATTTCAGACATTTTCATTCTATGACACCTGACATCCTCAAAACTGGACACCTCCTCAAGATTCTTAGATGCTTGATGTAAAAGTAACTCAAAAACTTCTTTTCCTTGGGCCTAGCTTGGATAAGAACTAGTTGAGTCATGTTCTTGAGCGTACATTATATTACATATAAAATCTATTGATTGGGGTTGATTGTGGGGAATAACATTTCATGATACCACTTTTGGCAGACTTTGCTGATTTTGGAGTGCAGTGAAATGCAGTTCTCTATATTCACCCCATCCTCTGATACGAATGCTAGATGGGGAATCAGAAACTAACTGGCATAGCCTTTATAGAGAATTGAGGCATCCATGCTAAAGGATTCTATTCTATTATTCAACTTTTGGATGCTGGGAAACTGAGAGAGACGATATGTCAATTTAGCATTGCAAACCTTATATTAACTTTACATGATGTTGATATTCATCATTTGGTAATACTTTTATTTTCAAATGATGAGGATTTTTTCCATATGTTGAGGTGGATGTAATGAATGCAATATTTTTTCATCAATTCTGAAATGTTATACAGATAATTTTCCAATGGCCAGAACATGGCTGGTACTTCTCCCTTAGCTAATTTTTTCCTCATGTTTAACACATCTTCATCATATTTCATTAGAGGTATCTTCACTTGGTCTGATCAAAGTGAATTCTCTGTATTTGAAGACAAATGAACCAAGGGAGGTTCGAAAAATGACTCTTCCCTTAAGATGTATTCTGGTTGACAAAGTGTTTCACCTGTCAATAACAAGGCATTAGACATGACTAGCCTTGTGTTTACTATTGCCTCGAGATAAGAGGACATTCTTTTTGCAACATCGAAAATTATTGAATTGTTTTGAAAATGCGAAATACTACTTTAGAGAGGAATTTCACAGTGATTGACATCATGGGGAGGATCACCATGATGGATTATAGAAAGGGATAAATATTCTTGTTACTTGGTCTTCTAGCCACATGGAGGGTTATCATAGCTCTCATCCAAATATAGATACTCTGGATTGATCGCAGTTTCATGAAGAAATACTTCGTGATGAAGTGTTCGATGAAGAAAATCAGAATTTCCACTACCAATCCCATAATTTGGTAATGAGATGATAGGATCTTGAGCTGCAACAGATGAATGTCTAAGGTCTTCAAGAACGCCAGCATTAAGAGGATCCAAATCGCTTCTTGACTCTGGATTTTCCAACAGTTCTTAGTGAGACTTTTTTTTGGTTTTTCATTTATACATAGTTGGGGCCACTTGCTGGGAAAAGTGGTTATCATGGGAAAGTGTATGTGCCTTCCTTAGAGTGGTTACCAAAACAGACTGATTACCTCCAATTAGAAAGGGTGTATGTTCCCGATCCTGTTGTTCATATGATATAGGGAGTATACCCCATGACCCTCCTGGATTAAAACAGAGTTATGTATCTACTCCGGGATGGCATTCCGAAGTTTTATCCCATGTGTGGGGACAAATTTATGTTTCTGTTTCCTTGGTACTATTGAAGTGGTTGTTATAATATCCTGGAATGCATCCAAAATATGGCCAAGGATTTTCATATACCCTTTCACCATTGATAATATGTGTTTGGTGACTTCAGCGGTCGGAATTGGAATATATGTCCATTTTTTATCTGGATTAGGTTTATGTGCTTTCTCGTGTCCTCCGTTTCCTATCAATAGATATTTACAGTATTAATGCATGGGGGAAGATAGTTGGGTCTGCCCCAAATTAGTCGTCGGAGCTTTCTGACTGACATATCCAGGTGATACCAAATGTGACTATTGGAAAGATTGATGAACATTGAAAAGTGTATGTGCTTTCTGGATATTTCTCATCAAGTATGGTTTATAGACATACTTCAATACTGGAAGATAAGACTGCTAACAGAATTGGTGATTTTAAACAGGTTTGTGTTCATGTTTACCAGTTTCCACCACATTAGATTGGCGAGGTTCTTTAAATGAAGTCAAATGAGCCTAATGATAGGATAATAACTTATATGTATGTGTATGTGCCTATTCACAGTACTTCATCAGGATTATCTGGAGGTATTGGTGGGTTGCTACCAGACGTGTCTGCTGGACAACAAAATTAGGACATACTGGTGTATGTTCTCATTCGTTGTTTTCAATCAATTTAGGCTGATGAGATTCTCTAGAAGGGGTAGAGGTATGCTCCTTGTTGATCGTACATTATCCCTGGTGGTTCATCTTGTGTTCCTGGGTCCGAGAGACTAGGACCGAACATCCAGAGGAAACACCCCCATCATGTTAAGTGTTTACTATCACGTGATTTTAATGGCAGCGATTGCTGGTGGGAGTTATCAAGAAAGACTCATGAATTCTTGAATTTAGGCCTTGAGTGGCCTCTTGATCCACCTACCTATAGTATGGGAAGGATTTATTATTAGGTTTTGGGGATAAGGACTTGAAACAGTTAAAGACAGTGGTTGGAACTATTTTCTTCGTGATCATTTGTTGTTGTTGACTGGATGATCAAGGATTTTTATTAACCTGGAGGGCTTGACGAGCAGCCTCCAAAGTTAGGATTGTACCGTGCTAGCGATATTCCTTTACCATGACATTAGAGGCCCAGTGTTGAAGTTTCTGGGTTGGTGATGACTTCCTTCCCATGGATGGGGATCCATCTTTAGCAGCGGTCGGGAAGTTCACAGATGTTTTCTTGAGGAAATCCATTTTTGGAATGAAGGGAATTATGAGAAGAAGAATTGAAAACAACAACAAAATCCCTTAAAGCAATATCTTATTAGATGGATACATGCGTGATTGATTCCTTTTTATATCCTTCCTTTATCAATTGATAGGGGCCTAACATGTGGGTAACGTTATTAACTTTGTTAAGGATTCACGTTGGGTTCACCATTTTTGTTTCGTAGTTCCTTGAAATGTGTTTTCTTGTTTTAAGAATCACTGTTTCCAGGTGGTTTCCATTGGATTTATTTATGGAATAGAAAACATCCAATAGTTCTTTATCCAATGGGGACTAGTTTTCCAAATTCAAGCATTTGTTATGTTTGAACATTATGATACATAAGAATGTGCATTGGTCAAGAGAATGGGAGTTCAGACTCATCACACCCTTTTAGAGGGAATTATTGTCTACTCTGGGACTCTATTTGTAAATTTAAGAAATTTTCATGAATCCTTATTAATTCACCAATCATAACATAATTATCCCTTGGAATTTTCAATCATTTATTTATCATGTAAAAAGTTTAAAAATCATTCGTGTGTATTCGAGGTTCTCTATCAATGGTATCCTCTCATATACTACTTATAGATTCTTTTAATCGTCCTTATGATGATACTGGTTTTTTAGACACTCAACGGGGCACTCTGGAATTTATTTTCATCCAGGGAGATGAATGTTTGTTTTGATCTTAGTATCGTGCCCATAAAATGGGCTACCTACATATCCTTGTCAATAGAATCAGAACCCTCATAGTTTAGTGCCGCTTAATGGGACACATCATACCTTTTAATTTCATGTGATAAGGACCTCTAAGCAGAAGGTTCTTGGTCATAACATAGTGTGGGACTTATGCTGAAGCATCCCAAGGAACATGGAAAGGATATGGGTTTCCAAGTAATATCACACCCTATTAGGGATATGGCCCAAGCAGAACAAGGTTGATTTAGGGTATTGGGTTTGAACCTCAATGAGGCTACCTATGTATCTCATATAGATGGGAATCAAAGCCCATATAGTTTGATTAGTCTCATAGGAGAGTATAGTCCTTTGAAAGAAATGAGTTTGGGCTTACTGAAAAGGATGACTTGGCGACTTAAGGGTTTAATTGTTGGCTTATCCCTAAGGAGGATTCCCTAATTAAAGGAATTAGGGTTGGATTCCGGAAGAAGATTTTCGTTGAGCTTGAGCCCTGAAAGGACACATGATGATGTGCCTTTCCCAATGCTTTGATAAGTCATGAGGTTTTGGTGGAGGTCTCAACAGAATCCCTTTCAGAAAAGGGAGACAATGAAGAAGAATCCTTGCCATGTATGGCTTTGATGAAGCCTTGATAGATTGTAAACTAAAGACAATAATTGAATCAAAGAGGGGTACCCATGTAGGTAAAGGAGCGCAAGTATGGGTGTGAAAGTACATTTGGGCAACCTGATGTTCACTTAAGTGATGAAAAACCTGAATGTTAATACTTGGGTGAGAACTTTCTCAATCCTTCAAGAGTATTCACAGGTGATCCCAGAAGTGGGGCGCTCATTTCCTTGTGGAAGGAATGGGTGGTGTGCATGTATATCTAATTTGGGGAGGTTGGACGCTTTAGGTGTGCAAGTGTTATGGTTTTCAAACACTAAAAGGACATAAGTGCAATGATCCTCACTTAAATCCTCCGCTCAAGGTGTTAAAGAACTACCTTGAAAGTTTTAGAAGATTGGGGCAATGTACTAGGGTGACCAAAACAACAATTGGGATTCAAGGAAATTTTACCATACAAATGAAGGCCCCGAGGGTCTATTTATAAGAAAATATAGGACCTTGGGAGAAAAGATTTTGGCACGCAAGTAGGTTAAGTGGAATTTTCTGGCGCGCAAGTGGTTGTGTGCCGGATGGGTGGCACCCAAGTATAATTTCACGCTGTCGGTGATTTGGAAAGACTAGGGTGACACCTTGAGGACTTAGCCAAAATTATTACGTCAATCAGCTCAAGCATTGTGGCACGCAAGTATTTCTGTACAGTGACCTTGGGTGACACTTTAGGGACTTCACCAAATGATTTCCCCATACCGTGGGGGATATTCCCCCACACCCCTTCTTGGGGTCAGTTTTGGGATTCGATCCCGGCCCTTCAGGTTGGACCCTTCACTACCGTCACTGACCCCCTTGGAAAATACAGATTTTCACTGTGAACTTTTCGAGCACAATTGAAGAAATTTTCAGTCACAGCACATGGAAATAAATCTTCAATTGTGGAGATGTTCATGAAACACATTTCATGGTGTCTACATTGGTATAACATTATTATGGTTAGAGAATCTAAAGGTGTAATCCCTATAGTGGTGTTCTACACATGCATCAAGAACATCTAAATGTCACTTTATAAATCCCTAGGTGTTTTCATGGAAGACTTTAATTCTTGTGTTGTTCATTGTTGAAAACGATAAGTATCCTTTTAAGGAAAAATGCTTATTTTTCTCTCTCTGGACTTAAGCGGGTGGAAGAGGAGGATTATTCTCCATTCTAGAGATCATTCTAGGGTAAGAAATCTCTATTTCTTGAGTGGATTCTCTATAAATTACATTTTTCATAGCCATTAGAATTGGATGAATAGGGTCGGAGAATGACGTAATTAGGTATTTATGGACATGGTGGTAGAGAATAAATAATTTCACATTAAATTTTACTATTCACTTAATCTCAAATAAAGCCAATGTCTAAATAATAATAATATTATTATTATTATTTATAATATATTTTCAAAACATATTGGTAAATAAATATTATGACTTGAATAAATAAACTTTTATTCAAATAATGTGTAATATAGAATTTCCCATTGGATCACTAGCTTGGCCCATCATTCCTCCCCATTGTTTATCGAACATTGAATAATGAATCTTTATTTAAAAAGGTATCACTACATTATTCATTAATAAATAAATAAATTATATATTCACTGGAATTAGTGAATATATATTTATGAAATATTCAACACGCATATATTATATGAAATAACGGGTGATAAAATATTAATGATCAACTCAACTTGAGTAATTAATAAACCACATATATGAATAATATTTATTCAATAAGTTAAACTAATAAATAATTTAAATAGGGTTTTTTATACACCTAGTTTGTAACTCTCTATGCACCTTTGTAAATGGAATTAGGTAGTTTTAGCTAAATTCCAAGGATAGAAAATAATAACATACTAAAGAACCCATACATAAATATGTTAAATTTTATAGTAATAATAACCACATATATACTCACAATGTGTAATATAATCACTATATCTTATTATATCTAATCAAATAGGTTGAAAACTAGTTTGACCAACCTATGTGCACAATGTATCATTCTTTGAAATTAAAGAAATGAACTTTTTTTATAAATCCACATTGGTTATGAATTTAATTATGTACTTCCATTCTCATTAAATGGACAAATATATCTAATACTATTAAAGAATCAATAAGAATATTCTTTTCTTGAATTATTCGTTAATGTGATATCAGTTATGATGAACCCAATGTTTAATACCTCGTCATAGGAAAATTTCACACTAATTTTCACCAATACATCAAAGTACATGACTCATTATATAAATTAATAATAATATTATTGTATAGGTACAATTATATAAATCTGTATTTATAAACATTGAATGACATATAAAAATGTGTATTTGCTATTGGTGGTTCTAGATATCCTAATATTCTTTATTGAGATTACCAATGATGAACTCTTAGAGAATAAGTCTCAATTTCTTATGGTACCCCTACCTCTGATAACCTTCATAATCTATTTCCCATCCGATAATATCATCTGAAAATTTAATATGTATTTAATAATATCATTATATCACTTTATGGTTCTCATCCTAGTGGGGAACTTATATAACCTTTTTCTAAAACAAGTACCCTAAGACATTATAAAATCCATTATCATGAAAAAGAATGATCAAGATATGAAAAGATACTAATTAATATTAAATATAATAAATATTTTGGTAATTCAATGTACATAGTTTTTGTTTATAGGTAACCAAGACAAATATACTCTCACTAACATTATATACAAATGTTAAAAACTAAACTGGTTAGCCTCACATGATAAATGTATCAAATTGGAATGGCCTTCCACCTAAATCTGCACCTGGATCAATCTTCCATTAGGCTAAAGAGAATTACAGTTCACCTTGAGATGGAAGTGTGTTTCAAGAAGGGCAATGCAGAATTATTTTACCCTAAAGATCAAATAAATGACACCATGGATTCCAATGATAAACTCAATATGGGGAATCTATATATTAGACAATATTTTCAAGAAATGTTAAAATTCCATAAATAGATTTCAAAAAAACAAGAAATAAAAATGAATATCAATGATAAATACTACAAAGACAATACAAAAAGAATAATAACTTCTTTACAAAAAATTTGGAATACATATGACAAAACAAAAACAATACCAAAATACTGAGAAGTTTGATGCTTAATATGACCCAAAAAATCCAAAAAACTAAAATACGAACCACACTTTTGGGATTCGAATCTCAATTCATCTCTATGAACCAAACATCATTCAATATTCATAAGGGAGTAGTTTCAACCCAACTCGCATTACAAGTCATGACAACCTATATAATCCATAATGATTACATACCCACAAATATGAGTATGTAGGGTGTGAGTCATGACTAGCATTATACCACTATAAATCCATTTAATTCCTTTTATTAAAAAAACGAAGTCCAATAGTTTGAAAATAAATAGAATAAAACATGTTTTATTTCACTTTAATGGTTTGAAAACAAATAAAACCAAGCATACTTATCTTAAATGTTTTCCTTTGAAAACCCTAGTTAAATCTTTCTTTTACCAATTGAAATACACATTAGAAAAAACACTAATAATTTTTATTTAAAACCATTACAAACCCATCAAGAATATTTAAAAATGGGAATATATAAGGATGGATACTCAATAAAAATTTATAAAATAATAATAGTAATAAGGTAAGAAAAACTATATCAAATAAATACTTAACCATAAGGGAATAAAAATTAAAGGTAAACTCATACCAAGGGATAACCAACTTACATGAAAAATAGGGAATAAAAAACATAAAATATGATATATATATATATATATATATATATATATAATGAGGTAACATTATAGAGACTAATGGGGAAACACCTGATGTGCATAGGTGGATCCCCTAGCTTTCAAGTCTTATGGTCTCACACTAATCACCAAAATTGAACTCAAAAGACCTATTAAAGTCCCAAACCCTAGTCAAGTCCATAAATATACAACTATGTGATATAGTATATAACCCAATCATAATAATAAAAGAATTTATCACTCAATATCCCACTTAGTAGACTAGGTTTTCTCATGGAATAGATAACAAAATTCTGCCACTTTCAATGCAATGTTAGTCATATGTCTACAAAAGATACCAAGCATAAAACCATAGTCATGTCCTTCTCAACTCTAACAATCCCCTTTATATGTGAGCCACACTTACCTGAAAAACCTAACTGGATCCATAATTCAATAACCAGTCACATGGGGATGCAAAAAAATAAACAATTATTAAAAACAGGGCTGAAAATTTGTATAACCAATAATCAATCAAATAAAATCTCATAAATTTACAAACAAACAATTATTATATATTTAAAAATATTAAGTTCTGAAATTATTTTCTAATTTTTTTTTGAAACCAAGCATAAAACCAATAGAAAACACAATTCATACCTTTTGTTATCATAAAAAATAAATGGTGTCAATAAAAATTTACAGAAGGGAAAAAATCCCTTCAATACTCATAAACCCTTTAAAACAAAAAAACCTCAAATTATAAAATGATTTTTTTTCAAAAACAATGAATAATACATTTATCTTGAACAAAATTATCATCTTGATTTAATTAAACATGTGGAATGCACAAAAGAATCATTTGAAACCAAAATTCAATTAAACTAGGAAATTCATCCATTTTTTCAAAGGGGAATCTAACAAAATAATGAAAGACCTTTGAAAACAAATAAGTTGATATAATTTACTTCATTAAAGTATTTCAAAATAACATTTAAATACCAAGTATCTAAATAACTCTCAAATAAAATGGATGAAATGGAAACACATACCTCAAGTAGTGTAACCATGTCACCTATAATGAATGGTAATAAATAATGCCTCAAGAGAAGGATAAAAAACACTAAAACCCAATAGCCGTAATTATTAGACAACCCCAAAATTTATATTTGGAAACATATCCACTGAATATAGACAAGATGATAGAAAAGGTAAGAACCAAAGATTAGAAAAATAATGAGTTAAAAATGTTCCATTAAATGAATATTAGAGGAAGAAACCATATCAAAATATCCTTGGGAATGTGAAAGAAATAATGGAGAAGGATGGGTGGATCCCCACCCATTCCTAGTTTGAAATTGGAAAATCCAAAACATAAAAATAATGTGTGAAGTAAAAAATACACAAAAAAGGTGGTCACATGGGTTATTAACATAGTTTACTAAAAAAAGTTGTATCTATGTAATCCCTACATTAAAAATTACTTAGGATCTCATGGATTCTACTTCATGGTTTCCTAAATTGTGTTCCTAATAATAAAAACATGAAAATTATTTAAAATTTTCCAAAATTCAACCTAATACAATCTAAATTAAAGTGAGAAATTAACCTTCTAAATATGAATAAGAAATTTATATTTAATTGTGTTTTATTTATCACCACCATGCCACTTTTTTCCACTAAAAAGTCATCAAAAACCTAGGGTAGATGAAATTCCAAGCCAACTTACCACTATCAAAGGACTCGATCAACACTCTAAATTCTAGAACATGAATCCAAGAATATGGAACATGAAAAAAATATGACCTAAGGCAGCATTACCAAAAAAATAATTGATATTTAATGACCAAAAAATGAAATAAGAATCCCAATATATAGAGTCCTCTATAAATTAATGAAAATTGGTTAATAAAAATGAGATATGGATATGGCCACTCCCTTAGTCTATTATGAATTCAATAATATTAACATATAATCCATTTAACTCAAGGGCCTCCTAAATATGATAACAGACTAAATGAAAAAAAAACATAATCATCACCTTCAGAACATATAAGGTCACAAGAGACAAAATAAATGGAAAATATCAACAAAAGGGACTCTGTAATATAACTCATATAATAATAAAAAGAACCTTATAATAACTATTATAGGTATCCTCTCCATTTATAAATCATAAAATGATGGGAAAAGTCCTCAAAAACCCACCAATATCATAAATATTTCCAAAAGATAAGAAAATTAGGACAAAAACTAGGTCATTCAATATATAAAAATAAAATAATATATATAAGAGGTGGGGAAATTCCCAAAAAATAAAAAACATAAAACAAGAAACTTTTAAAAAAACTGATCATTATTGACTACTTCTTAGAATTAATATATATACTAGGCTTATTTTTCCAATGACCAAGAATCCTAATGAACCTATGAATATGACCATGATGGCCAGACTGATGATAGGTCCTTATAGATGTTGGATGAGAGGTCCTAACATGGTAAGGGTTTCTATACTAAAATCATACTAATATCTCTCACTTAACTCATATGGGAGAAATAAGTTGGAAAAATGGATTCCCATTATCGTCACCTACTTTATTTCATTTATTTCTATTAAAACCACAATTAATAAAACCATATGTGGAAAAATAATTTCCTACTACTTATTTCTTTTCTGATAATGATTCAGTGATGATGAACTTATAGAACACTTCTATATATGTAGTAAGGCCAGAATAAGAAATAATGAATGAAGGTTTATATAAAGGACTCAATTAAAGAACTAATCATTTTTTGAATCCTCAATAACTAACATTGAAGATCAAGTCTCTATCTCATTGAAGTATTAAATATATTCCTTAACTTATTGATCACATGGATGGACACATGAAACCCTAATTATTTCTCAACACTCAACTCTATGGGATAAAACCACTAGATAAAAGAAACCATGAAATATACTCAACAGAAAACCTATATTGATTGGGCATTGAGAGTGTCCTTACACCACCCTAAAATAAATATTTAATCAAAGGAATGGTGAAACTCACCCTAGAGGTATTTTGATTTCCTAGAGAATAAAATATCTCTTATACCTTATAAATTCACTCTATTTATTGATATAATCCTTGATCACCACAAAAAAAACTAGTGGATACCATTTCATTAACTCTTGTTCATAATCCATGATCCAAGAAGAACATAGTCTTACTTATTTATCTAGAGTCAATGAAGAATTTAATATAGTAAATATATATCATATATTATCTAATAAAACTATCCAAATAATTCCCTATTTATATTAATTAATCTTCTCTAGTGGATATCTTCAAAAACATAGCAAAACCATCATTAAATCAAACCATCCCAAACCCCAACATAAGGAAAAAAAGTTATAAATCAAAAAATCAAAATCATATAACCCCGTTTCATAGATTTACACCAGAATAATTGAAAACAATCTCATTACACACACAAACCATTTTTTAAATTATAATTTTCCAAATTCATTTCCTTTATGCAAAACAATTTTTTCATTAATTTCAAAAATTTTCAAAAAAACATAAAACATCCAAAACATGGTTTGTTAAATAAGCTCAAATACCAAATCATATATAATATTTATTTAAAACATAAAAAATATCATTAATATTATATATGATCCCAATAAAATACTAAAAAACAAATAGAATTGATCATAAGAGAAGTTAAATATCATGAAATAATGGAAGGAAAAAAGATTCAAAATTTTCTCCCACTACGTAATGTTTTTCTGCATGGTTTTTCGGACATTGTTCTAACCATGTGAGTGCTACTATAATTCACCCAGAATGGTTTCACATGGCCTACACATTATTTAAGAGACTATGAAGATTAACTATGTGAATCCTTTATTCCCTCAAAATTTTCCCCAAAATATTTCTCAAGATATTTCTAAAACTCAGAGTAACAACAAAACCATATCAAAATATCTCATAAATAAATAACAGTAAATCCAAAATTAAAAAGAAAAATCTTGAACTCCCATGGTAACATAGGTATCTGAATTTTGGGAAGCTATCTTGGGATTCCTCCACCCCCCCTACTTGTGATTTAACAGTCCTAGCTCTTATCTACCATCAATCCCAAAATAAAATTAAAGAGTTTCATAAACCTGAGACATATTGGGGATTCTAGGCTATGATGCCATTTATAACAATACTTTCTTAGATTCCACCTGAACAAACACCTAAACTAATCCACCAGTGGCATGATTCATGTTTTCGATCACCCGAGTCTATAAAATGTTTCATAGTACAATAAGACAACTACTTAAAAATGATTTCATCTACAAGATCAAATAATCCATTCCATGGGTTCCAATTGGAAACCTAGCATGAGGTATTCATACATTTGATAAATATTCCATGTTAATAAGTATCTTCCATAAATATAATACAACCATAAAAGGTATAATAAAAAATAGCAGTGATACATAATACAATGACATTACAAAAAATATAAACTAATTTATGAGAAAAACATTATCTAAAAGACAAAACAAAATAAAAAATAATTTCAACACTAAATACATCACAATGGCTCCAAAAAACTTGAAAAACAAACCAATCTTTCTCCATGTGACTCTTAAGTCACCTACATTAACCAAACATTATCAATTTCTTATTAGGGATCAGTATCAACCTAAATCATAATCCATGAACTAAGAACCTACATAAAAAATGAATACTACATACCCAAAAATATGAGTATATAAGGTAAGAAACAGTGGCTAGTATTATACAACCAAAATTTTATTTTATTCCTTTTATAAAGGAAATTAGTTCTACTTGTTTGAAAATAAATAGAATTAAATTTATTTTCATTTCACTTTCATCGTTTATAAATAACCAACACATAATGTGCACGTTTTAAATGTTTTCCATTGAAAAAATAAAACTAAATCTTTCCATTACCATTTAAAATAGTACTTGAAAAAATAACCCATCCTTTTTATCTATAACCATTACTCACCATAAAATAATAATAAAGAATAATAAAAACACATATGGATGGATACTCTATAGAAATTCATAAAATAGTAACAATAATAAGGAAATGAAAACCATATAAAAAATTTTTAACCATTAGGGAAACCAGAAATCAAAGTTAAACTCAAACCATGGGATAATAAAATCACATGATAAATAATAAATAAAAAGATAATAATTTATGATTCCACTCAAGAGAAAACACCATAGTGACTAAAGGAGAAATAATCCATTTACATAGCTGTTACCCCTACCATGTAGTCATATATTCTTATAATCCCCACCTAAATCACTCTCAAAAGTGTCATCAATGACACACCCCCTATTAAGATTAATAAAAATACAGAGAGGGACTACTATATTGGGTGTAATATCAAATTGAAAAGAATTTCCCCCTCAATTTTCCACTTAATAAGAAAGGGTTCCTCATATAATAGAAAACTGAGGTGGGTCACTTTCAAGAATATATAAATTATAAGACCATAAAAAATACCATGAATAACTCTACAAAAATATATTTCTTACTTACAATACTCCCCTTTATTAGTGATCCCCTACCCAGAAAACATAACATGTGACAAAATTTCATGACCCGTCACATGGGGATGTACAAACATTAGAAGTGAATAACAACGGGGCTCAATAAGGTAATATCCAATAATCAGTCAAATAAAATCTCATGAAGTTCCAACCTAAAATTTACTTTATAAATAGTAATCATATATTGGTATATAACGTTTTAATGTTATTTGGAAACAAATTATAAAACCTAGGGAAATCAAAATCCACACCAAACAAAATCAAAAACAATTTAAGGAAGTCACAAAACAATTATATAAGACAAAAAATACCTCTAATAACAAGAAAAAATTTAATCCACAAAACTCCCAACATGATAAACCATATTTGGTACAACGTACCATGAATAAAACATTTATTTTGAAGAAAAATATGATTATAATTTTATCAAGCACTTGGAATGAATAGAACACCATTTGAGACCAAAGTTCTTTTGAACTATAAAATTAATCCAATTTTTCAAAGGAGAACCCAAATAATGCATGGAAAACATTTTAAACCAAAATCTTTGATATGATATACTTCATTAAATTAGTTTAAAATAATATTTAAAATATCATGTATCCAAGGAACTCTCAAATAAATGGGAAGAAATGGAAATACATACCTCAAGCATCAAAATCATGTCTCTTTTGACAAACATTACTCGATTAGGTATTCAAAGAAGGCCCAAAAACACTGTAAACCAAAAGAACCAATTATTATACAACCAAGTCCTTGAAATTAATCCTACATAGACACCAAGATTATATAATAGGATAAAAAAGCGAATAAACTTAAAAAAGATGAACAAATAAAGAAAAACATTCCTTAATTTAAGATTTATGGAAGAAACCATTGTAAAATGACCATAGGAAGGTGAAAGGCGGAAGGGATAAGGCTAAAAGGATGCCCAAAAATTCCTCATCTATAATTTGAAAATAGGGGAGATATCACCCAAATAAAAACATTGTGGAAAGAAAAATAACTAAGACCAAGAAGGTTTCATAGTTTACACACACAGTTTAGTAAGCCTTGTGGTAACGATTTGATAATCACTGTTAAAACTACTTAGGGTTGTATGGATTCTATTGAATGGTTTCCTAAACTGTATACCTTACTATATGTCATAAGAAAAGCTTATAAATTCTAAAAATTTCACTATGATAAAACCTGAACTCAAGGAATAAATTAACCTTATAAATATTTCAAGGACCCAACTCACTAGGTCCCCTTGGCCCACAATTATATGATCTGTCACAACCTCAATCTCAACACCAATGGGCTATTGGCTGATGGAAAGCACTGAGAAGGCATAACATAAATGGTAAGAATTTTCCTAGAGTACTTGTATCCACACACCCAACCATCTCCATGCAACAATGTAAAAGGATTAATAAAAGAAAAAAACATATAGATTAATCCATGTGTGAAATAACCTCTAGAAAATAAATAATAGTATGATACAATACAGACAAAGTGAATAGGGAAAAATACACAACATACCAGAATGAATTACCAACCATACAACAACTAGAATAAAGAATTGTTCAAATATATCAGCTCTTAATCTCCAAACCGGACCACCATACACATAATATGCACCTTAAGTATCATTATGATCCACAAATATCATATTTATATATCCTTTATCTATATAATACATGACATGTGCAAGAAAATCCAAGTAGGTGTGATTATTTACATTCCTAGTCAGATGCCTCGAAATTTGAAGAGGGAGAAATAGACGATACAATAGAAGTAGTTAGCTCAACCCAAAAAACATGAAAAATAAACCCAAAAATATATAGATATTCTCATAAAGAAACCAAAATGGTATAGAAATGATATCTCTATCTCAGAGAACATCCCAAGTTGATGAGATTTCCTACATCTCCAAAGGTCCATCATCGATGTCCATCTTCTCATATATCTGTCTAGAAATCCACGTAGAGGACCTAAACATCACCACTACACTAAATCTCAAGGGGAAAAATCTCTAATAAAGGATCCATTCCCTAGTAAAAATAGGGGTATTCCACTAAGTAAATAGATAGAGTACATATTCCCTAATGGGTTAGGGGTATTTGACTCAGTAGATGGATAGAGGACCTATTCCCTAGTGTGTTAGGGGGATGCCAGTCAATAGATGGATAGAGCAACCACAAACTAGTTCATATATGGTAATCCACTCATTATATGGATATAAGACCCACATCCTAGTGTTTCAGGTGGATTCCACTTAGTGGATATATAGAGAACCCATTCCCTAAGTGTGTCAAGGCGATGCCACTCGGTAAATGGATTGGGGACTAACATTGTAGTGCAATAGGGTAATTCCACTAAACATATTGGTAGAGAGCCTATACCATAGTATGATATGGGGTTCCACTCAGTAGTTTGAGGACCCACAACCTCATTCTATAGGGGGTTCCACTCAAACTAGTGTAAGGGGTATGGGGGACCCTCACCCTAGTATGGCAGGGTGTTGCCAACACTGGACTCTCTCTATAATGATCCTTCTTGATCACTATCATCATCAAGAAGCATCTAACGAAGCATCACACTTGGAACATTCCACGTCATATATTGGAATCCACTATATAGGATACCATGATGTTCTATTTGGAAGACTTCTCAGGATAGAAAAATCAAGGGAAAATCCATATTCAAACAAGGGAGACACAAGAGGAAGAAGTTATAGAGGGGACTACACAATGTATATGGGTCCCACACAGTGTGTTTTCCAACCTCATTGCCTATAAATATGCTCCTATGAACACATATTTGAAACCATGTCATAATACATAGATTGTATGGAGTTTTCACAGTGTGTCCCAACCACTCGGGGCTTCCTATGTGCTCATATCCATGCATGTGTTCTCCGGTTTGTGTCCTTGTTTTTGTCCATGTACCTAGATATTCTTGGTACCACTCCATGATTTAGTACTCCCACATAACATGGTGTGTCTTTCCACATGGGGTCCTGGGCATGTTCTAGCTGGCACACTTCTTGGCCACTCAGATATTGTCACATAGTTTTTGGGCCTAGCCATACAATGTGTAATTCTTATCTTCCCTAAAACCCTAGCTATCATAATTAGGTGAGGATACACAACGTGTGTTCTTAGACTACATGTTGTGTAGTTTATTTTTTCACATAAACTCAATATCCTTTGATTATATCACTTTATCCTCATTTTCCTCCACATTCCCCATGGATTTTCCACCTAGTACTAATGAGAATCTCCTTTGGTCATCAATTTCATCCCTCTGGTGGCCGAAATTTGGAAACCTGTTAATCATAGGAAGATTCTTCGCATGTTCTATAAGACACCCATCATCCATAACCACTCCAAATCCAAAATCCACAGATTATCACCTAATATCCTTACAAATATATCCCAAAAAACTGATCCATTAAATTTTCTCAAAACTACCATGAATCTGGGGGTTCAATCACACTTCAACCCACCACGAAAATGAAAAATAGAAACCTTGAGGGCCAACAGGGAAGAACGTGAAGGATTGGTGGGGAAAAGGCACAAGAAATATGGTTTAATCGTCATTGAAAATATTTCTTGGACAAATATTATAAATCAATGATATATAGTGTGAATAGTATGGTATATCATGAATAACTAACATAAATAAATTAAATGGGATCATGTGAAAGGTGGATAAACTCAAATCAAAATAGATGAAAATATCCATGCTCAAACATTTAATCAAGGGTGGAAAATGAAATTGATGAGATCGACCTTCATTATGGAAGGATCGTTAGTGAAGAATTCATTCATCAGTGATAGAGAAGACTTGTTGTGTTCACTACCTCTCAATCTACTTCGATTTGGTCTTCATTCGTCATCTTATGTAGATACTCCAATGAATATTTCTTTTATCCTCCAACCAGATCTAGAAATGGTTATACATAAAAACCCATAAAATCATCATAATTTCATTTTTATATGGGGATAGTTATGTTATGATTTTTAAATATATTAAATAATTAAATTTATTAACTCACATAATGCACCCTCTAATTGCAGACTAAGCCTAATACCTGGAACCGAAAAACATTAAGTCATGATTTTGGTAAACCATGTGTTTAGGTCCCAACTATAGTCATGGATTTCCCATATGATACCCCTTTTTGGATATATTTGATGATTTCTAAAAAAATACTTGAATGTTATTATTATATTTAATGTTTTTATAATATCAATTTTAGGATCACTAGGCCTTGTAATATCATGTTGCCTCTATTACTTGCTCCAAAAGTATTCCTTAAAATTTTTCAAAGTATTGCAATGAAAAAATAGGTTCAATACATTATTCTACCTTCATGTATTTTCATCTAAAAAAGAAAAACCAAAATAAAATGGTGGGGATACTGAGCCAGAATCTGGAACATAGGCTTTTAAGAGTTATCCTACATGCTACTGTGCAACAATAGAACCCGAACCAAGGTAATGGTCCATCCTTTTAGGTTTATATCATTTGGATCCTCGATCACCACAGAGTAATCCATGATGGTGTTTCCATAATTGATTTCCTTCTCACCACAGGCAATGATGTACATTGGATCATGAACATATCTCTTTATCTATGAGACATGGAATATTTCATGAACCCGCTCAAACTGTGCGGCTAAGTCTAAGAGGTAATAAACATTGAAAACCCTCCATAAGATCCTGAATGGTCTAATGAACCTTCAGAATATATTTCCTCCCTATTCAAACCTTTTCAATTAAAATTATGGGGTGACCCTTAGTAAAACATTCTCTCCCTGTTCGAACTCCAAGAGCATAAGATGTCGATATACATAAGATTTCTATCTAATCTGGGCTATCCTCATATGCTTCTGGACCACACGAACCTTCTTTATCAACACTCGCACAATTTTTAGACCAATAAGATATTTTCTCACCAATCTCATTCCATCACAAGGGAGACCTTTAGTTTCTCCCATAAAGGGCCTTGAAAGATTCCATGTTGATTAGAGAGTGATATCTGTTATTATAATTGAACATTCTTAATGGAAAGTGATCCTCCTAGAATTGGGAGAAGTCTAAAACAAAATACCTACGAATATCCTCCAACACATGGATAGTACACTCAGTATTCCCATATGTATGGGGGTGAAATTCCCTTCTCATCCAAAATTGGGTCTTGAATACCTCTTGCAGTCCTCACCACAAATGTGACATAAACAACACATCAAGTTAAAGACAATCATCAAAGGTGCATCAAGTAGTTAGATCATATTCCATATGTACAACTTCACCAAACTCTCCAATGAGCTCTTCTCCTTAATGGAAGGCCAGTGTGTCAAATTCATGACTCAGTCAATAATAAATGATATTGCATTATTGCCTCATGCTTTTCATTGATGCCCCATTACAAAGTCCATTGATATACCATCCCATTTCCACATTGGGATATCAAGGGGATATGTCAATCATACTAAAACCTAGTTCTCATCCTTCACCCACTGACATGTTATACACCGAGAGATGAACTCATCTACACTCTACTCCATGATAACCCACAAATGCTTCCATTGAATGTCCTTGTGCATATTTTACTATCTAGGATGTAAAGCCTATGGGGATGTGTGAAACTCCCTTATTACCTAGTCTTGTATCATGACTAGAACCAACATCTATCTTTGGAAAACACTGACATTCTCCCCTCCATTAAAGAATACATGTAGTGAATCTCATTATGATATCTGGTCATGAAGAACCTCACAGTCAATGTCTCTCAAATGGGCTACTCTCACACACTGATGAAGATAAGGATTCAACACCATTAAGTGAAGAAAATATGCACCCATTTCCTCTATTAGGTTTTGATGCAAAGAAGAAATATTATTAGAGGCCTCCTACACAAGGCATGAATGAGACTTCCTAATAAGGGAATCTTGCAAAATATTTAAATTTCTATGAGTATTGAATATCAAAAAGTCTTATTCTTATATAAAATCTAACTATAATTTTTTCTTTGGTTTAGATCTCTCTAGGTGAAGATATACCTGAGACTCTGATGGTTTGATTAAACCATAATGCGCTCTCCCGGAAGATAGTGTTTCCCCATCTTTAGATCAAATACAACCATTTACATCTCCAAGTTATGAGTTGTGTAGTTCTTTTCATGAGGACTCAACTATCTCAACCCATATGAAATCACTATTGACTTCTTGATCAGCATGCAACTGATCCCATCTCTAGAGGCATCACAATACACTATGTACTCCATTCCCCCCTATGGTAGTCTAAATATAGCATCACTAGTAAAACTCAGCCTCAACACTTGAGAATCTCTCTAACACTGCTCGATCTATATAAATGGCTACCAATTTTTTGTTATGGTGGTCAAAGTGGAAAAAATACTAGATAATTATGACAAAAACCTCCTATAGTATCCTAACAAGATAAGAAAACTCCACACAAATAACATGCTTCTGGGTGGATCCCAAGAATTCATTACATCAATATTCGACGGATCCATAGTTAATCCATGCTCAGAAATGAAATTCCCTAAATAGTAATCATTATAGATCCATAACTAGCATTTTGAGATCTTTCCATTAAGCTATTTCTCTAAAAGTATGTTAACATAATTAGATACTATGAATTGTCCCCCTATGATACAAACTAAATGAGTATCAAATCAATTAATAGAACCAAAAATCAATCTAAGTATGGATACAAGATCTAGTTCATCAAAACCATAACCAATTCAGGGGTATTCATCACACCAAAACATATCACTTGGAAATCATAATGTTTCTAGAAACATCAGAATGTATTCTTCAAAATATTAGACTCAAGAAATCTCACTTGGTTTCATATATTCCTAAGATTAATCCTGGAGAACTATATCATGCCTCAAAAATGGTCAAAGTGGCCATTAATCCTATATAAGGATTAATTGTTCCTTATTGTTTCCTTGTTTAGGTGATAATAACCAAAAAAAAATTTCAATCTAACATATTTATTTTCTAGGAAAAATATCTGATCTACCAAGGTGAACATAATAGGTTTGATGAAAACATTTTCTCAAAGGTCCTCCAACTACACTCTCAGCTTTTGGATCTCAGTAGGGGTCATACGATATACTAAGGAAGATATCAGTGTGGTCCCAGGGTGAAGGTCAATATATAAATACATCTCCCTCCTTAGAGGTTGTCATGGAATATCCTTGAGGAATATGTCCATATAGTCCTCTACTACCAAAGTAATCTAGGTGCCTGAAGATTATATTACATCATGTTATAAACCTTCCAACTGATGGGTGATAGGTTGTAGCCTCCTGTTTGTGAGACCCACTTACTCGACCATGAGATCTCTCTTGCTCTAAAAGGATAATATTGTTCAATCTATCTATAGACATCTGACCTACCTATTATGATATTCAATTTAGGCTCGAACCATGGGTAACCAGTACATACCCAATATGGAATCATAAGGTTTGATCATAATGACCAAGTGATCCCATTAGTAACTATATCTACTAAGTGATATCATGCACTACTGGTAGATAATTGTTAGTGAATAATTGCACCTACTTGAAACCTCTAGTAAAATTTTTTGGTTAATGGTCCCAATAGATAGATTTAGATCTCTCTAAAGGGATACATAAATAAAGGAGTAACTCTCACCTATTTCTATAAGTACATAAGTAAGTGTATAATAAACATGGATCATACATAGTACTATCTCATGATCTACTATGTCGTAATATTCTATTCCCTACAGCTACAAATGGGCATGGCCACTAGATCACTGAGCCTGGAATGAGCCTCTTAATGGTGGTGGTGGGAGTAGATCATAAAATTTCCATCCACTAACATCTCCTCCTCCTGGATCTCCACTACCTCCTCTTCTAGAACAACCTTCTTAGGGGATTCCCTGACCACACCTTAGAGAAACCTGATCACGGTGTTTCCTCTATCATGATAGTATTTTCACTATCTTGTTTCCCTCCTTGAAACATCGGTTTGCAAAATCACATGTCATGTGACATCTCCCATCACAATCATAGAAATTCCCAACCCTATGATGACCTGGTCTCACATACAAACCTTTCACACCATGTCCAAATGACTGAGACCATCCATGGGGAGGTCTTCTATGCCAAGACACTTCTGACTAATGCATGTTGGATGCTATAGATGACTCAACCCCATGATTCCGACTTTTATCTCCAGCTTCCTATCATCCCTTTGATTGGATGTTTTATGTTTCTAGATCCTTCTATAGAACTCCATCATAGGTGGTAATTCTCTACAGTACCACACTAGCATGGATTTCTCTATGGAGACCATAATCAAGCTTCTAACTTGGGATTAACCATCCTAAAACATGTCAAGGGTGTACCTTATAAAGTATGTAAACCTCATTTAATACATAGAAAAAATATATACTACCCTGATGCAGATCTTGTATCTCATGTATCTGAACTATGTGAAAGCATTATGGGTAATAATCTTCCTGAAATAGTTTTTGTAAGTCATGAAATGAAACCATATACGTATCATGAGTTAGTATAACTGTAATCTACCATCACTAAGATAATCCATGGAAAATACTGGTTTCCAGCACAACTATTTGATTAGACGGGGTTCACATGATCCTAAAGACTGAGATCACTGAATCAAGTCAATCCTCTATTTTTTGGGGATTTAACTAACCACGGAACCTTATCATCCTTTAGATTTGTAACACATATAGAATACAAATCTTGTGTTCATCCTTAGACTACCCTATTGGTACTAACTACTAATCATAGGCGGGGGTGCTTCTCATTACTCTCTTGGAGGAAAAACCTTGTGAGATGGACCTTGAACTAAGGCATCATCACTCATCGAATCATTGTCATGATCCTGAATCGATAACATAGCTAGATGTCTTCATGGAAGAATCTAGAAAGTGATCAAGACATACCAAAGTTAGATGAAATATATATATATATATATATATATATATTGTGGGGGAGCTAACTAAAGAAGGATAATCAAAGGACTCAATCATATATGGTGTATTTACCATTGATCCCTGCAACCAATGTCCTAATATTCTAAGTTGACAAGTAGGTGTTTGTATTCTAGTGTATGGATATATTGGTCACCAAACCAAAAATGGGTTCCCTATCCTAGAACCCATACTCTAGACACATACACAGTTTCCCTAATACAAAACCAATCCTTATAAGTGGAAAAATCTAATCATTGTCTCAAGGAATGAAATTATCTAATGCCACCATGTAATGACTCAGCCCACTAAGGCATAACTTTCTTGAGATTATTCAATCCATCACATCATAAATACCACTTGTAATAGTAAATTGGATATAAACAAACACTAATAAGGTATAATGTAAATGGGAGGCCTTTTCATATTATACTTATGCGCATGTACCCAATCATATCCATGAAATAGAGTAGATGAATAATAAAAGATAGGAAAATTTATAGTAATTAATGAATTTAATAACCTCTAGGGAATAAATCAGCGTATTATAGAATAAAACCAAAGTGAAAAAATGAAAATACATGCCCAACAAGAAATGACGTCCCAACTAGAAAAAAAATAGAATAGAAAATAACTCAGAGTGCTAGGCTCCTAATCTTCGTGATTGATTATTGTTCATGGATTATACACCTAGGTATCACTATGATCCAAAAAAATCACCTTATATATGTCCATAATCTATTTAAGAAATGAAACATGTGGGAAATCCCATGGAGGGGTGAGTATATACACACCTAATAGGACGACTTGAAAACTAAAGAGATATAAATAGAAGTTATGCTAGAAGTATTCAGCTCAAACCAAAGAAGGAGGGAAACAAAACTAAACAATAAATAGATATTATGATAAATAAAACCAGATGAAATAGAAATGGGATCTCCTTCTCATAGCTTAACCAAGGATGATGAGTCTTACTATGGATCCAAAGGTCCATCATCGATGCCCAGCATCTCATGTGTCTATTTGAGAAAGCCATATGGAGGACCCATGCTTTTCCATAGCTCCGTATCTCAAGGGGAATAATATCTAATAGAGTAACAACTAACTAATATGATGGGGGTTCTAATTAGTAAATAGGTAGATGAATAATTCCCAAGTGCATCAGTGGGATGCCACTCAATAGATTGTTTAAGGACCCATGCCCTAGTGTGTTAGGGAAATGCCACTAAAAAGATAGATAGAGAACCCATGACTTAATGTGTTAGGGGGATTACTATTAGGATATCGATAGAGAAACCATTCCCTAGTGAATCATGGGTATTTCACATACTAGATGGATAGAGGACCCATGCTCTAGTCCATCATGGGGATGCCACTCGGTAGACGGATATAGTACCCGTGATCTAGTGTGATAGGGGGATTCCACTAAGTAGATATGTAGAGGACCCACACCGCAGTATGATAGTTTGTTCCACTTAATGGGTAGAGGACCCATTCCCACGTTTTATAAGGGGTTCCAATCAGACTACTGTAATGAGTATGTGGGACCCACATCCTAGTATAACTAGGCATTTCCAATCACTTCCTCTCCCTCTGATGATCCTTCCAGGCCAATACAATTTTCAAGCCTCTGATAAAGAATACCCACACTCAAAACATTCCATGTTGTATATATAAATATAATAAAAAAGATAAAATCGTATTCTATATGTAAAATTTCTTAGGATAGACTAATCACTGACCAAAATTTGAGTCCAAATGAGGGAGATATAAGAGGGTAAATTTATAAAGGCCAACTACAGGGAATATATGAGTCCCACATAGAGTATAGTCCAACCCTTATTCTCAATTATTTAATCCTCTAAAAATGGATTTGAAACTTTTTAACCATACAAAGCATGTATAGGGTTTACGCTATGTATTTTTTCCACTAAGGGACTGCCTATGTGCTCCTTGTCATCCGTTTGTTCTTTGATTCATGTCTATATTTCTGGTCATGCTTTGGTACTGGACAGGGACCATGTACTCACACAATAAAGTGTGTTTACTCCTACATAGGGTCCCAGGTAGGTGGAAACTATCACATAGCTTGGCCACCCATGGTGGGTTACACAGCCTATGGGATCGTCTATATGGTGTGTAGTCTTTATCTTCCCTGAAACCCTAGCCACCAAAACTAGGTGGGGATACATGATGTCTGTTCTTGGAAAACCTATCGTGTAGTCAAGTTTTCTTTAGAAGATCTAGGTGCTTCATGTAGATACCCAAGTATTCATTTTGTTTTTCTTTCCTCACAGATAAACCACACAAAACTACTCTAAATTTCATTTTTTTCATCCATTATAGCTCCCTAGTGGCTGAAAATTTGAAACCGGATAATCGCACGGTGATCTAAAACACGTTCTGTGAATCTCCCATTACCTCTCCCCACTCCAGATCCCAGATCCATGGATTATCACCTGCGATCCTTCCAGATCCATCAGAAAAACATTGATCCATTTTTATTTCCCCAAACCTATATGAATTTGGGGGGTTCAAACACACTTGAAGCCACCTCGAAAATGTCAAACTATGACCCAGTGGGCCAATAGTGAAGAATGAAAAGAATAGATGGGGTAAAGGAATATTAAAAAAGGTGAAATAATAATTGGCCAATAATTCCTGGCCAAAATTCATTAATTATGGATATCCAAGGTGAACAGAATGGAATATCAATAATAACTGATATAAAAAATTAAACAGGATCTTGTGAATGGCGGATAAACACATATAAAAATTAGATAAAAATATTAATTATAAATATTTTAATCAATGGTATAAACTAGAATTTATGATTCCAATCAAGATTATGGATCACTCATTGGTGACTAACATTTTCTCCAATGATGGATAAGAAACTTTATGATCACTACATCTTGATCCACCCCGATCTGATCTTAATTCATTATCCTATATCAATCCACAAATGAATAATGATCTCCTACTCGTCCCATATCTGGTAATATTTATGCATCTATCCCAGTAAATTAATTATAAAAACATGTTTATAAAGAGAGTTTTAGAATTTTTTTAAATTAATTAATTAATTATCTTAATTCACCAACCAACACCCACCTCAGCTAAATGTCTGATATTAGCCAATCTTAAGTCACGCCTAGGGTAAAATAAATGTTTTGGACCCAACCATTGTCTCATATTTCCTTTCTAAGGATCTGTTTAAGAGAACATCCATTATTTCTAAAAAATGATCATGCATGAAATTTTTATAATTAATATTTTTATAATATCAATTATGGCCTCACCAGGACTCGAAATCATGAATCGTCTCAATTCTTGGATTCAAATATAATCCTTAATAAACTTCAAATTCTTATCAGGAAAAAATAGAGTCACTAAAAATATGAAAATAAGGATAAATTTTGAGGTGTCATAATAAATAGTCTTTTTTTGATATATGGTTTTAGGTGTTGATCCCATAAAAATACTTATGGTTAATCTACTTACTAAGACTGTATCACTATAAAAAAATCCCTCAATAGAAAATATGGATGATTATCCACTTATTTAATCTATAATCTTTAATATCTTGGATACAACCATATTAAAATTTTCATTATAATATGATTGAATTTTTACTATCAAGGTATAACTCCAAAATCTAGAATAAAATGTTGGTAAACTCACTTTTTAAGAGACATTATAATTCACAATATACTCAGTGAAAAGTAGATATGGAAACTAATTGAACTATTATTATTAAAACATTGATATTACATAAGCCTTATTATGATACTAGATCAAATTAATATAAAAATATTACTTTTATATCATTTGAAAAAAAACTAGAATTCCAATTTATCTAATTTCTAGGAACTCTTCCAATTTTTCATTTCCAGTAACTATTAGATAGTTTTTAATGTTAGACAATAGTGTTTTCCATGTAATTTTTGATATTTTCATTCTATACACTATGTATAAGAAAGATAAAATCAATTTATACATCATATAATGTGATGTATATTCCAAAACTAATATTGGATAAATGTAATATATACATCACTAAAATTTCATATGCCACTTGAAAAAATCTAGGTTATTGTTCCCTCTTGTATTTTTCAATACCATGTCATGTAAAAATGATGACTTTGATTAAGAAACCCATTTATATATTCTAATATATATTATTCCCTATAACATGGATTTTTACTTAATTAATCTTGGATAAATTAACTTTAGTGTTAATTTACAAAAAAACTAATAAATTGTTTTCAATATGTTTTCAAATATAATTTCTTTGAAAACAATATCCCTCCCCGTAAAGTATTATATGAATCCATGAACGTGTTAATTTAAAATGAATTTTTTGTGATAAGAATACATGTTTTGATCCATAAATGGATACTTGAACCTTATATATCATATTGTTATTTCTTTATGTCACCAAATTTTTTGGTCAGGACATATATACATCTTCAATATGGTTTAATTTGGGGAGAGTGGTCTTGAAATCCAAACCACAATAAAATGATCATAGAAAAGATATGAAAAAGTAGATTTGAATGGAATTCCAAATGAAGATTACTGAGAAAATTTTATCATAAACTATATCCATATATTATAATCCTTTCATTAATCAGCTATGTTTTATTATTATTCTTACTGAATGATATATATATATCACTCATTTTAGTGAATATAAAGAAATTCCATGGTTTTATCTTTCTGATGCAATATATGTCTCTAGAGTAATTATTCCCACTTAAGTATATCGAGTTAAGTATTCGTATTTCAAATTGTGCATCTAGACTAAAGATTCAATTGAATCATTTCATACTCCCACTATCTTAAAATATAGGTCATTCCCACCTAAAAATGTAGTTTGTATGATTAATATATTTTAATATCATGGATGTCAATATCCTCAGTAGATATAATATAATTAATTGAGATGAACATTATGTTTTCTTATATTCAATTAATTTTTAGTCTGACTTAAAAAATAAATATTATCAAAACACTTTAGTTTGTGATATAATGGACCTCCATCATATCATATCTTATATGATATCCATTAGATAATATAGTTTTTATATGGTTAGTTTTTATAAAGTTATCTTAAGAGACACATCTATAATGGTGTAATGGAAGAATTTGAATATATGTGTGTGTGTGTGTATATCTAAGACTCCTCAATGATCTACCTTATACTAACACTACCACTATGATGTGAATGAGGTAATGTTAGTTTAAGTAGAACCTTTACTCTGTATTTAATTATTGATGAATAATTTGTTAAGATATTCTCCAACATACCAGTCTAGAAAATCCAATATATTTTACCAAGTTAATTCATTACTTTAATCTGTCATTCTGAATATTTATTAAAGGAATATAATGAATCAAATGAATTTAAATCTAGAATTACATTTAAAGGGTTCATGATATCTAGCTAAACTGACTCTAAAATCATTTTGGAAATCATATATTTATAAAGGTTTCTTTATCTAAAACTAAATAATAAAGTTTCTCACTATACATAGTGTTTGATATCAAAGAGGTTAAACACCCTTAATGTAATAAACATGGTAAATATTATCAGAAAAACTTGATAAGGAATTTCTTTTCCACAACTTGGTATAAGTCTTATATTTATATTCATCATTTATTACTATTGTTGGATATTAGTTATTATGGTATTATTGAAAAATTAATTAAGTTTATAATTCCAAAATAACATTAATTTAAAAAAATAAATAATGTATCATTGTGTTCAATAGAAAACTTAGGTTAATATATAGGTAACACTATTAATAAAAATAATATTTCAACTAAAATATATCTACTGGGAAATGAGAAGTTTTAAAATTATCATTATTGGGATTGGAATCTCCCATTTCATCTTCTAGAATAATTCACCATTAATTTTTGAATTCATGTTCTTATCATGGTTAACATACGAACCACCCTTCCTTAGAACTTATCATAATACATATTATTTGAAGTAATTTTTATGTGTACTTCTCAATACTGACATAGAAATCACCCATTCTCAACCACTGCGAGAACACTACTAAAATATTAAATTTTTTATTGACATAAAAATGTATTAAATACCCAAGAATTGAAATATAAACATCATATACTATGATTAATATATTTTAAGTGGATATAGGTTCTTGTGTCATCTTTAATTTATTAAAAAAATTCAAAATGAACATTCTCTTCACTTGATTTGAAAATAGAATCATGTTCTTCACATGGCCTATAAATATTTTTTCTTATTTAAAGACATTGTAAAGTTACAATTTACTATAAAATTTCCATGGTATTTTTAATATTTCCTTTTATGATTATTTCCATAAGGGTTGTGGAACTGAGTTCCCCAAAATCCTTATCACCCTGCTGAAACAGAGTCAGCATATACATGAGTTGTTTATCTATATTTTTATATCATAAAGATAGATTAATAAGGGTAACATGAAAGGTAATAATGATTATATGAGATTAATAGATAATTACTTATCCATATAGAATTATATCTTTTCCAATTGATCAATTTTCTTCAATAAATTGAAGCTAATATCATAAGTAAAATACCTTCTTCTGGTTTAAACGAAAATAATATAGTGAAACTTTTATTTATCTAGAGACTATATTTTCTTTTTTAAGATAAGGGAGATGAGATATAATGTTATATGATTCTATAATCTTATGTTTCATTAACAGTTATCTATAAATAACTGATATCTGTTGAAACACACAATATGATTTCACCCATGTACCACATGTACTCATACTTCTCACCTTCTCTTGCTCAATGAGATGACTGAACAAGTAAAGGGGACTTCATCACATAGTTTAAATCTTTACTGTAGTTGTATAGTGTATAGAAAAATGTATTAAACATGGAAATATATAATGTTGAGGACACAGTCTTTGTCCAAATGATCGCATTGTTTTTATGATTTTTCTTTCCATTTTCCATATTAATTAATAGAAAGATTTTAGGTTTATCTTGAATAAAAAATATATTATGTAATAAAAAATTTGTAAATGGTTTATCACTATTTTAATGAAACCAAATAGTATTAACTATTGGTTTCATAATATCTTGTAATATGATTATTCTAGTGTTTAGGATCTATATGATCCATCTCATAACCCATGGGGTCCTAAAAATCAATTCGAAGGTATTTAGGTACTAATGTCTTTCCAATTGCATTAACATGCAACTCCTTGATTCATTAATTTATCTTTATAATCCTAAAATCCAAGATTTTGTTTCCATAACACTTTCCTGCTGGTTGCACAAAGTCTCATGGAGGTGATCAACCCTTAATGTGAACAATGTAATGTTGGAAAAAAAACTCAAGTTAATATTACCCAATAATTGAAAGCACCATGACGTAGTTTAATCAAGAACATTTTACTTTTGTTACATCTTAACCCAAGTAATATAAGTATTTATTAACATTATATTTTATTTGAAAATATTTTTTTATATGTAAATTTACCACTTTAACTTATTTTATTCTTGTTCATGTCAAGTGGATTTTACTTATGTTATTAACCATGTAAAGATAAAATTTAAGCATGGTTTAATTTATCGTAATTCTATATTCCATATTTTTTATGATATTGAGACAAAACATATAAAAGAATAAATAATTAACTACAAAACTAACTTAAATAAAATAATAAATGTGGAATGTCCTTGAACTTATCTAATTCTTAGTTTTCTTAGTCAATAATAAAATAACATATAGTCCCAGGGATAACCCCCTTTCACTATATCTTGTTTTCAGTTACATAATTCAACCTATACACTAATGAAACTCCTAGGTTGGTTTCCCCTCATCTTAAAAATAAAATTATCACACCTCACATGGGTTCTATATCCATTACATAAGTTTGTATGAAAACATAGGTGAGGGGAACCAAATGACATATTATAATGTATAAAGAAAATAAATTTCTGGAATGTAGGACCATACATAATAGAGTAGGGGATAACACACATTCCATCAGATTAATTTAATAAAATAATTATTACAAAAACCAATGGAAAAATTATTAAATTGAAAGAAATAAATAACATAAATTGATTGGTATAATCTCATGATCATCTATGCATGTAGTGAATTCATATTATTATAGTATCTAGTATTCAATTCAACTCAATATTTTATTAAGATAGAATAACCACCAATTAATATAATTAATTATTTCATTCACATATTTTATCTTATTTGAACAATACTATAAATTTTATCATCCATAATATTAAATAAATTAATTTTATTTAAATTAAAGTGTATACTTATTGGAAATGATTATAGTATTTAAAAATTTAAAATGGAAATAATTAGGAATGTAATATTCTTTACACCATTTATACACTGTGTATAGTATGGTATAACTTTGCGATTACTTTTATTTCTAGATAAATTAATTTACATGCGTAAAACCTGTAATGATGTGTACATCACATAGAAATATTAATTACACTACATATATGAAGCACCTCATGTGGTATTAATAATACACTTTGTGTGAATTAATTATACTGCATGTGAATTAATAACCTTCTGTGAGAATTAATTAATTAAAACATGTGTGAGTTAAAGAAAAAAAAATGTGAATTAATTAGTTCATTGCATGTGAATTAATTAAACATCATGAATGAATTAATTACAAAATACATGTGAATTAATTAGACATTACATGTCAATTAATTACACACCATGTGCATTGAACCGCATGTTATTTAATTAAATTATCATTTAACCATTTTTATTAATATATTTCATGTGTATTAATTAAATAATCATTTCATCATGTGTATTAAATACAATGTTTTTCTACTAATTACAAAACCACTGCATCATTTGCATTAATTACCATGTTTCCATTTTTTCATTCATAGGTGTCATGTAATAAATACACAATGAATATTTTAACCATATTTATTCTATAATTTATACTACAATAACATGTAGACTACATGGTTAGTACACCATCTACACATTGTGTCATCCAGGATTTCATGATCTAGCCTGATTGATTAACACATGAAATGTAATAAATATACTATGTGTTAACTACATTTGGTAAGTCATATACCAAGAGTCCCATCTAGATTCAGTGAACACTGGTACGTGATGTGTACTTTTTAGTTACATGTCATGTATCCATGACATACAATAAGAATATTGGGAACATCATGATGGATGCTATTGACTCGATCTATATAGATATTTAATCGATTCTTGGAAACATGAAGGTAGAAATTTTCATAAAATTGAATTTAATATTCAAATAATGAGTTATCATAAATTAGATAATAAGAAAAAATATACATAGAGATCGATAAATAAAAAAAATATAAATTATTATGTTACATCATTGATACAAATTGAAGGTATCATAGCACAGTAGAAGAAGTTGGGCCTATTACCAACACTGTTTTTCCTCAATTCCTTCAGATTACTCCTAAGAACTAGATGATATAAAGACTCTATAATCCATGAGATAGGATAATCATATAAAACTTATAATTAATTTAAATAGATTAAAAATTACCAAATGATGTAATTCTTTCATCATTGATGAATTGGTTGAGAACTTCTTGGAATACCATCATTTCAGTGTTAGGATTCAAGGGTAAAATTCCTCTAATGGTGATCCACATGTGCTTTACAAAACTCTAATTTTTTCTATAAAAATCCCTAGGTGATAGCATAGAAGACTCTAATACTTGTGTTATTCATCATTGATCACCACAATAATACCTACAGGGAAAAAGGATTCTTTTTTTATCTCAAGGCGTAAGATGGTAGAATATGAGGATTGGTATATATTCTTTAGAGTGTTCTAGAATAAGAGGTCTATAAGGACTGAGGGGATTCTCTATAAATTTCATTATAGATGATTATTATAATGATATAAAAAGGGTTATATAATGACATAATAGGGTATTTATAAACCTAGGGTTAGAGAATAAATAGTTTTTCATGGGTCCTTATTATTCTCTTAATCCCTGGTGAACCCCAGGTCTAAATAATAATGTTATATGTTTTATTTACTTGATATTTTCTAAACTCATGGATAAATAAATATTATTTTTTGAATAAATAAATTAAAATTTATTCATAAAATATTTAATATAACCTTTCCTACTAGACCATTAACTCGGACCATCATTCTGCATCAGTATTTATTGAACCATGAATAGTTACTATTTTATTAAATAAATATTGTTGAATTATTCCTCGATAATTTAAGAAATTGGATATTTATCTCTGGTAGGAATGTTGTTTTTGGGTTGTTTTGAAGAGAAATTAAGAAAAGAGGTTTTTCTAAGTACACGATGTGTACCTAGTAGGCCCTGTATAGCCACGTACTGACTATGTGATGGCCAAGTACATAGTCGTGTGGTAACCTGGAAGACCTACTTAAGTTGGGGTCCGGTTAAGGCTACTACACAAAGTGTAGTTTTAATAAACATAACATGTACTTTTCTTTTTATTTGATAAATATGACTGGGGTCCCATCTCATTTTTAGAAATATCTTTTTCTGGTCGTGGTTCATGTAGGAGCACGACACAATGGCCGACGAACTCAAAACCCCTCCTAATTCTCCGTCTGAGCTCTGATTGAGACATTGTCAGGTGCGTTGAAATCCCACCAGTGAGTTCTCAAAACCACTAGATCTTTTATTCTACATTCCTCCTCTCTTTTGAGTTATTCATGATTGGTCATTTTTAACCATTTTGTATATCTACTCCAATATAGACTGATTTAAGGGTTGACATTCAAGTGTATTGATTTTACAGTATTGAGGTAGTTGGTTTGTGCCTTTCGTTGTTCATATTTGGTTTATATATGCTAATAGTGTCACATAAACACATTTGGGTTATTACATTATTTGTAATTTAACCCTATTATTACCTGTTATGGTTTGGTTTATTGATAAAGGGTTGTTTCTTATGAATAAGTTTGGATACCGTGTTTATGGGTCATCTCATGTGTGGGTTTCCCTTAATTGATTAATTATGGATGTCTGTTCTAGGATGCCTATTAGGCTGGACTTTTTTCCGATGCCTTGCATTGTTAGTATGGATTATTTGATTATATGAAATTCTTGGGATATGTATTGTGATTGTTTAGCCATGTTGTAGTTTTAGATTACATTAGCTTCTTTGATATAGTATGCACACATGTTTTCCAATGGACCGTGAGATCCTTGGACTAGGAAGACTAAGGGTACTTCCATATTATTTACACAGGTCATTGAGAGTCTTGGTGTAGATGATTGACCATAAAGGAATATAACATGAGTTATTTACCATAGGTTTGTTATTTAATGAATTAATTTATGATTTTTTTTACCTACTGGTATTGAACGTGAGAGTTTTTTAGGTGCTCATATATAATTTATTGATACTATGTTGAAAAAGTGGTATTTATCATGAGAGCTACCCAGGTGGTCGTTTTTAATTGATCTATGCTATGTTGGACCAAGGGGGTTATACTGTGAGAGCTTTCCCAGAGGGTCATCTGTGAATAATTGAATTATTGTGATGAGTCTGCCAAGAAAAAGCACAAGCTTGCACTAGGTCGTACTTGTTTGTTTAGATGGCCTTCTAAGACATCTATTTTTCTACTTACACTAGGGATACAGAGCTTGAGATAGATCCCAAGTCTTACATGATTCAACAGATTGAATAATAAATTTAAATTAATGTAATTGAAAATTGTAGTACTGTTACTTTTAAGTAATTTGTAGTTTATTTCTTCATTTCAACATACTACGTACTGTATATATATTCACCGAAAATTAGGCATAGATAATTTGGTGTTTCAAAATGGTATTCTTCTCACACCTTGTTTTGGTGATGTTTTGGACCCAAATAGACTATATGATTATTGGTATAGAAAAGTTAAATCACCCTTTTTCATCAGGTACTTGATTTTTATTGGATCCGGAGAGCAAGGGGCCAATCTGAGTCGTGCAATATTGTTAGAGTTTATTTGTTTCTTTTTTCTCTCTAGTTTCTGTATTTATTTACAGCATTGTGTCTTTTTTTGGATGTTTTCTTAGATACATATTCCTTTCATTATATATATATATATATTGGATTCTGCGGCATTTACTTTCAGTCTTCCACTGTTTACTTTTGCGGTATTATTTCTTCTTCTTCTTTTTACTATTTATATTTTGTTGTGTATAGTTTTCCAATAAAGGCATAGTTTCCCCAATATCACCAATTATCCCTCACTGCTAGTCGGTAGCCTTTGGTATTTGGGTAAATGTTCTTGAGTTCATGAGACCAACCTGATTTAGGGCAATTTTGGTTTCGTTATACTTTTTTTTACTATTTATATTAAGTTGCTTTTACTCTTCCAATGAGGTAATAGTTTCCCTAATATCACCCATTGGCCCTCACTACTAGTTTCCCACCTTTGGTGCTTGGAAAAATTCCATCTAGGTCATGTGATCAACCGAGTTCAGGGCACCTTTGGGTGGTACCCAGATCTGGGAGGTTAGAAAGTGGTATTATATGAGTTTTCTTTTCTTCTATACCTTACTATTTGGAGCCAATAAAGTGGGATATTAATGAATAGGTAGTTTTCAATAAGTTTTTCTTTGGAGTAGCTAACCCATGTATAAAAAATCCTAGTTACCTCAAATATTTTAATTTTCTGGTTTTTCAACTGTTACAGTTCATTTGATTTCATTGTTGTGTGATTCACTAGTTTTTTCTACTATGATTGATATCATTGTGGTCCAATTTCTGTTACAACCCAATGAGATGAGGGTATTCCATCTCATGTGTCATATTGGAACTCATTTTTTATCACATGTCAGGCATTCTTGTTATTCCATTTAGGGTGCATTACTAATTTCATGTTGTTGTGATAGATGTTGTGCTAGATATGCATCTTGTTGTGATATATATCGTGATATAAATACCTACTATTTTGATAGGTATTAGTATGTGTAAATTTTCATTTTAATGGATGCCAAGATTTAGTCCCTAAGGGGTTATGAGCCCTCTAGGATAGGAATTTGGAAGATCATGTATGAACTTTAATTGAATTCTATTAAGATATGACATGAATAAGGATTCCAAACATTGATTCGCAGGGAGTATGGGATCTTAGAGATCGTAACATGGAGTACCTTGGAAAAATTTTAAGATTTGGGGGTTCTGGAGAATTTTTGGAGTCTTATTGTCTGGAAAACCCAGATAAAACAGTGGGTAATCTAATAAACACATGCCATGTGTTCTTCTATTCATGAATAAATGAATTTTCATAAGTACATGTCTTGTACCATATGTACATTCTGTGTAGTTGTTAACCATGTGACTGACGGTGTGAGTAGAGACACAGGGATAGTAAACTCTTGGTAGAACACGATGTGTACTGGGGGTACATGTCGAGCTAAAATTGACCGTGTATCTAGCCACGTGACTAACGACGCGGTGGATAGAACTTTAGTTGTACACACCATTTCTAGAGTGTGCACACCATGTACTTTAAAAACAATAGAGTCGTATAGTTCTAGTCATGTAGAATTACATGGGAAGGAGAGAATATCCAAGTACACACTGTGTCTAATCAAGAACACACTGTGTTTATAGGGTGTTACATGCCCTGGTTGGAAGAGGTACATGCCCATGTTAAAGCTTAATGGGACACGTCGTGTAGTGTTTCTACACACCGTGTAACCCTATTTTCTAAACCTTGAATGTTGTACTTCTCCCATTCCATTATTGTACTTCTGATTTTTGGTTCCATTAATCTTGTACTGAGGTGTGTGCTTGACCTTACAGATTCATTCCACCAAGATGTCCTCCGATTGTACGTCAGGTACAGGGTAATGAATAGACACTAGAAATGGTAGATCAGGGACTACCAGCAGATCCTCCCGCGATGCCCATCTGGGCACTAGTTGTTATACCGAACGCATTGGTGAATCTCAAAAATTACATGCTATGCAATTCTTCTAAGATATTGTGGGATGTTTTCTCGCATGAAGTACGTCATCGAGATATGTCTTGGGAAAAGTTTCAGAGGAACTTCTTTGATTATTTCTACCCCAAGATGTTGAGGTCCAACTGACCTCGGGAGTTCAAGCAGTTGGAGAAGGGCGCTCTTTAAGTGATGGATTATTCTTATCAATTTTTAGATCTTTATTACTTAACACCTATTTTGGGAGGCGATGAGTTTACAATGGATAGGTGATTTGAGGATGGCCTCAGGTATGACATCCGATCATAGGTGAATTTTTTCAGGTTGACATCAGTGTCTTCTGTAGTAAACCAGGTGATAATTATAGAGCATAATCTGAGGAATTTTAGAGCTATGAGCTAGGGAGGTTCAACATCTAGGGCCGGTACTCATTCAATAGATTACAGTAAGTGCCGCAGGGATCTTTCACGTGATGTTTCTTCAGGTAGCCATGTGAGGTGCTACCAGTGTGGTAAGAGTGGTAACATGAGACCATAGTGCCCGAGAGACTCATTTGAGTGCAGATATTGTGGAAATATGGGTCATCTTCAGCATTTTTATAGGATGTTCTCACCAATAACATGTGATAAGGTATCTGTTATGACTTCGCATTTAGGAGCAGCACCGACAGTTTCTCATCATCCATGGAACTGGAGTTCGTCAGGCCGAGAGGCGGTCATTTACATAGAATCCAGACGATATATTTTTAGTGACAATAGAGTGGATCAGCTCGTGGTATCTAGTCAGGGTCACAGGGTCGTGTTGTATGTCGGAATTTTGCGATGGAATAGACCCAACAGAAGCAGGATCCCGAACCCTTTATGGTTAGAAGTATGATTCTAGTTTCCTTGGTTTTATCTTCTTCTCTTTTTCATACTCGGGATTCTCATAATTTTGTATATGTTGATGTTGTGGAGAGATTTGGGATCTATATCTTTACTTAGGATGTTGTTTTGACATTAGACTCTCCATTAAGAATTTGGAAAGCTAGAGTATGTCAGTGCAAGGAATTCCCTCTTGTGGTTGGTTAGTTTCACTTCTTATGAAACCTATATGTATTAGATATGACAAGTTTTGATGTCATTCTTGGTATGGACAAGTTGGTCTCCTTTCAGGCCTTTGTTGATTGCTATCACTGTAATTTGAGTTTCACATCACTAGAGAGGTGATCGTTTCTAGATAAGGTTGAATGAGATGTCCAGGCGAGCAGAGCTGAACCTGAGAATTTTGGATTGGGAGTAATTACATTCCATGTTGGTAGTTTATATCTAGTTGACTATGGGACTTCACATATGGAACCTCCACCAGTGGTGGATCATTTCATAGATGTCTTTCTAATCATCATTTCAGGTTTACCTCTAGAGCGAGAGGTGGATTTCTCTATTGACCGTGTTCCAAGAGTGGAATCGGTGTATATTCTTTTGTATAGGATGGATACATCAGATTTATAGGAGCTCAAGAAGCATTTAGAGGAGTTTCAGGAAAAGGGATTCATCTGACCCAGTACTTCCCCTTGGGGTATGCCTGTTCTTTTTTCAAGGAAGGTGGACGGTACCTTCTGGTTTTTTGTGGATTATCGAAAGATAAACTAGTTCGCGATCAAGAACTGATATCCCTTATTGAGGATTGATGATATTGTTGATCATATTCAAGGATCCCAAGTACTCACAAAGATTGACCTGAGATCTGGTTATCATCAGTCACAAGTTAGACCATCAGATTTAACTCTTAAAACCTTTTAAATAAGGTATGTTCTATACGAGTATTTGGTTATGCCATTCATTCTCATGAAAACACCAGTGGTTTTCATGGAATTGAGGAAAAAAGTGTTCTATCCTTACTTTTATTCTTTTTTGGTAGTATTCATGGATGATATCACTATGTATTATCACACTCGACATGATCATTCCATCCATCTTGACATCGTATTGAGTACACTGAGAGAGAATCAGTTATATGTTATGCTCTTAAAGTTCCACTTTTGTTGGACCAAATTGATTTCTTCAGTCATGTCATCTTAGAGACAGGAGTATCAGTAAACCCATAGAAGGTGAGAGCGGTAATTTTCTGGGATCATCCGACGAACGTCTTTGAGGTATGGAGTTTTCTGGGGCTGGCTGGTTACTACATACACATTATTCCAAAGTTTTCATGCTTAGAAGCACCACCGAAAGTCTGAACTAAGAATGGTGAGAATTACTTATAGATAGATTCCTACAATTCATCCTTTCATGAAATGAAAGATAGATTGACTTCTGTACCAATACCAATTTTTCTATATTCAAGAAAGATTTACACCATTTACTGTAATACATTAGGTATCGGGCTGGGATTAGTGCTTATACATGGGGAACTATTTTTTTTGTATGGGTCTCAACAGTTGAGGGTTCAGGAGTGGAATTACTTGATGCATGATCTCAAGCTGGCTGTTGTTTTGCATTCCCTGTGCTATTGGAGACATTATCTTTTGGGAGTGAATTTTTAGGTATACACTGAACACAAAATCCTCAAGTATATCTTTACTCAATGAGATCTAAATTTGAGATAGTGATGGTGGATTGTGTACCTCTAGTCTTTTGACTTTAAGCTTTCCAACATGCTTGGAAAAGGCAACGTAGTGGCTAATGCGTTGAGTAGGAGAGCGCAGATATAGGCAGCTCCGAAGGCCAGCAGTGAGTGGTAACTTAATGATCTGTTTGATGAAATGCATTTTGAGGTTCATAACAAATAGGATAAGATGTTTCTTTCTTCAATTGATGTTACCTCTACTCAATTGGATTGAGTGAAAATGAGGCAGCTATTAGATTCTGAAGGCCTAGTCCTACAGGAGAGTGTGTCAGGCGATGACCCTACTCCTGCGTGGACCATAGGAAAGGATGATGTTTTGCATTTCCATGGGAGAATAAGGGTGTCAATAGACATACGCGAGGAGTTATTTCTATATTTTCATTCCTGAGTATGGGATGTTCATCCCAGTGTCACCAAGATGTACTGAGATCTATACCGTTAGTATTGGTGGCCATGTATGAATAGGAATGTATCTGGTTTTGTTATGAGATGTTCCACCTATCAGTAGGTGAAGTCAGAGAATCAGTTACTGGACGAGATATTATAGTAGTTACCCATTCCTCAGTGGAAGTGGAATGATGTCACAATGGATTTTGTGATAGGTTTTCTGAGTCCACCTTGAGGAAATGAAGTTTTATGGGTTGTTTTCAACAGGCTCGTGAAGGTTGCACATTTCCTTTCAATCAAGGAAACCTTTAGTGTTGATGAGCATGGAATGTTGTACATCCGATAGATAGTACATTTTCACGGGGTTCCACACTCTATTGTTTCATAAAGGGATTCTCAATTTTATTCTTGTGTCTGGAAGGGACTACAGAGGGCTTTGGGTACATAGGTACTTATGAGTATAACTTACCATCCCTAGAGAGATGTCATGTTCGAGTGTACTATTTAGGTTTTGGAGGAAATGCTTCAATCATGCATCCTGGATTTTGGCAGATCATGGGAGAGACACATACCCCTGATTGAGTTTTCCAACAATAATAATTTTCAGGTGACGATTCAAATGGAATCTTATGAGGATTCGTACATTGTCCATGTTGATCACCCCTATGTTGGCTAGAGGTAATAGAGGCATCTATGTTGGGACCTCGCCTTGTACAAGAGACGACTACACAGGATGAGTTGATTCGGAAGAGGATGGAAACTGCACAATCTCACTAGAAATATTATATTGTTTGATGGAGATGTCCTATAGAGTTTCAGGTCAGAGATTAGGTTTTCCTACATGTCACACTGAGGTTAGGACATAGAAGGATTAGGAGATAAGGGAAGCTTTCACTGAGATATGTCGAGTCGTTAGAGGTTTTGGAGAGAGTCGGGTTGATTTCCTATCAGTGGTAGTTACCTCATAGGTATCGATATAGGCATGATGTCTTTCGTGTTTCTTAGCTATGATGTTACTTTTCAGACTCGTCTCATGTTTTTCAACGCAAGGAGGTCGAGTTGGAGGTGGATTTATCCTTCTAGGAGCACCCTATTTAGATTTTGTATCACATCATAAAGGTTCTCCATGTACAGACTATTCCACTGGTATGGGATCTATGGTAGAATGGGTGAGTTCAAGATGAGACTTGGTTGAGGGAGGTCGATGTGCGACTGTAGTGGCTAGAGTTGTTTTCCATATTCTTCTATACCACCCTTGGAAGTGATATTCAGGGACAAATTTCTTTGAGGGGGGATGTTTGTAAGAACCCAGGTCATCTTTTTAGGTATTGATCTTGATTTCGAGTTGTTTTTTAGGAAAAATGAAGAAAAGAGTTTTTTCTAAGTACACGTCGTGTACTTCTATTTACACATATTGTACCTAGAGGGCCATATATAGCCGTGTACTAACCTTGTAACGGCCGATTATATGGTTATGTGGTAACCTGGCATAATCGCTTTTGTCGGGGGGGGGGGCCAGTTAAGGGTAATACATGGCTTGTAGTTTTAATGATCATGTCATGTAATTTTCTTTTTATTTGATAAATCGGAGTGGGGTCACGTCTCATTTTTGTAAATATCTTCTTCAGGTCATGATTCATACTAGAGTGCGACTGAATGGTTAAAGAACTTCAAACCCCTCTTGATTCTTCATCCGAGCTCCTATTGATACATTTCCTAGTGTGTTGGAATCCGATTGGTGAGTTCTCAAAACCCCTAGAGCCTTTCTTCCTGATTCCTCCTCTCTTGTGAGTTATTCAAGGTTAGTCATTTTCACTGTTTTGTAGATCTACACCGATCTAGCCCAATTCAAGGGTCTACGTTAAATTATATCAATTATACAACATCAAAGTAGGTGTCTTATTCCTTTCGTAGTTCGTTTTTGGTTCATATATTCTAAAAGACCCACATACCCATGTTTGCGGTTTTTCTTGCCTTGGAATTTAACCCTATTATTACCTACTTTGGTTTTCAAGGTTGATAAAGGGTTGTTGATTATGCATAAGGTTTGATACCTTGTTTATGGGAAACCCCATGGGTGCATTTCCATTGATTGATTAATTAAGGTTGTTTGGTCTAGGATTCTTGTTAGGATTTCCTTGATCTTCATGACTTGTATTGTTAGGATAGAGTAGTTTTTTATATGAAATCCATGTGATATGTATTGTGAATTTTTATCCATGTAGTTGTTTTAGATTACATGAGCTTATTTGATATAATATGTCTGCATGTTTTCCAATGGACTATGAGAGCCTTAGACTAGGAAGACTGGGGGGGACTTCGGGAATATTTACACAGGACCATGAGGGCCATGGTGTAGATGATTGAACAGAAGGGAATAAACCATGATATCTTTTACAAAGGGTCATTATATAATGAATTGATTTATGTTTTGTTTACCCAGGGGTATTGAGTGTGAGAGCTACCCAGGTGGCCATTTATAATTTATTGATGTTATGTTGACCAATGGGTATTTACCATGAGAGCTACCCAGGTGGTCATTTGTAATTGATCTATGACATGTAGGATCAGGGGGTTAGAATTTGAGAGATTTCCTAGAGGTTCATTTGTGAATAATTGAATGGTTTTGAAAAGTATTTCATGCCAAAGCCCAAGCTTAGACTCAGTCTTACTTGTTTGTTTAGATGGTCTCATGATACATATGTATTTATACTTACATAGGGGATACAGAGTTTAGGCTAGATCCCAAGGCTTACATGATTCAATGAATTTCAAAATAAAAGTAACTGAATGTAATTGAAAACTATAGGATTGTGACATTTGAGTACTACCTAGTTTATTTCTTCATTTCTACATATTACCGTCTATATATATATTCACTAACATTTAGGCATAAATCTTTTTGTGGTTTCCTATTGGGATTAATATCGCACCCTGTTTGGGTCATTTTTTGGACACAAACATATTATATTATTGTAGGTATAGATAAGGTCAAGAACCCTTCTTCATCAGGTACATTATTGTTGTTGGATCTAGAGATCATGGGACTAAGTTGAGGCTTGCTTTGATACTAGAGTTTATTTGTTACTTTTCTACTTTGGTTTCTATATTACTTTATTTCATTTTGACTTGTTTAACTATTTTATAATATTCACATTCCATGAATCATATATATATATATATATATATATATGGGATTCTGTTTGATTTACTTTCATTCTTCCTCTGTTTACTTTTGTGGAATTACTACTTCCGCTTTTGTTTACTATTTAAATTCTGTTGTCTATAGTCTGCCAATTAGGGCATAGTTTCCCCAATATCACCCTTTGGCCCTCACTGCTAGTTGGAAACCTCTGTCATTTGGGGAAATGTTCTTCAGGTCATGTGACTAACTGGGTTCAGGGAACCTTTCGTCGGCACCTGGATCTGAAACGTTACAGATAAATAAATAAATATTATATTCACTTAAATTAGTGAATAAATATTTATTGGACATTTAAATAACATATATTATATCAAATAATGGGTGATATAAGATTTATGATCAACTTAGTCTGAATAATTATTAAACCACATACATGAATGGAATTTATTCAACATATTAAACTCATATAGAATTTAACTGAGGTTCCAAATACACTTATTGTGTGACCCATTAGGCCCATTTCCTGGTGGTATTAGAGAGTACCACCTACTTTACAAGGTTATCATTTAAAAACACACCAATGAACTCATAAAAATTTAAGTTAAATATTTCAATGAAAACAATAACATAAAAATTCACACTATATAATATAATTCATTCATCTTGATATCTCTAATCTAGAAGCATGTACTATAAGTAATCAGCCTTAAAACATTACATAATCATGAATTAAATGAATAATTCACATTGAGGATCTTTTCAGGTTTAGAGTTTTAGATAATTAGGACATAACTGTTACATCTCAATGGTTACAAAGTAGACACATCTACTCAGTTTCCATTTTTTTCACAAAATAAAAACTCTTGAATAAAAGTGTCATTTCTAGTTCCATGTTTTAGATAGAATGACATTTCCATGATCCCATACTTGACCCTATTCCACTTTATGTCCTCTAAAAACATTTCAAAAACTTGGGATGAGCATATAAAGCTCAGTAAGTGATATAAAAATACGGAAAGAAAACATTAGTCCATGTATACATAAGAATCAATGAAATAATACTTTACTCATAAAACATAAGAACTTTAACATACCTCATGAAATCATAAGATTTATGAATAACTCATAGAAATCATAAGATTTAAAGGTAACTTGAGGCATTTATAACATTCTTACGTAGGGAGTAACCCTCATGGTTACGTTTGGAATACCCATCACAGTATATTCCCCAAATCTCTTTGGAGAAACCTTAGTGTTTAACTCCTTCGCGTTAACCAATGCATTGGAGAGCTATCTCGGGCTCACCCGCCCTTAGTTTATCATGGAACCACCCATCTTCATAAAAAATTCCCAAGAACCATAACATAATCGTATCACATAAAACATGCATAAAGGAAACATAACATTTCCACATTTCAATCAAAAGATATCAATACAACACATTGATATAATCAAAAAAATTATCAAAACCATTTTAAATACCAAAATAAAAGAAAAGTAAAACATGGTATTTATTTTTCATTTTAAAAAAATTTATGGCTTTTAGAGGAAGCCGAAATTCAAATAATGGTCATGGCGGCGATGAAGTCGTTGTCGCCGCATATGTAAGAAAAAAACATTCCTTTTGTCATTTAGTAAAACGCTTCGTGTAAAAAGATTCCTTTTGAATGAAATTAAAAGTCAAAAGGGTTTATTATACAACTAATAAAAGAAGGTCGTATATAAATTCAAATATTCCTCAATGAAAGGAGATTGAGACGAAGTCCCTTACAAAGATGATATCTTTAGATTAAGGATAAATAAATTACATAATTATGTGTGAAAAATATAAATACACCCAATATAAGTGGATATTAAGTGTAAAACAATCATAGGTCATCCGCAAATATTCCTAGCATGACATAATCAAGAAGTAGAGGTTTAACCCAAAGAATTGAAATTGGGGTAAGAAGTTCCCTTACAGAAATTCGACAGCCTAACGACGTCACTTTAAAATTTAGAAAATGAGTTGATGAGAGATAAAAAGGGTATATAATCACTTGGACATAAAATTTACAGTAATAAGGATATATATGAACTTATCCCAACATTAATAAGGGGTAAATTAAAAGATCCAACAAAAAGAATTCTTTTAAAAACAAGAGGGTGAAAGGTTCCCTTACCAATTTGTGTAACTTTTGAAAGGTACACCCCATGAAAGAAGGACTATAAAATTTTGATGTAAATACCCATAAAAAAAATTATATTACACAAATAGTAGAATAATGGGAAGTACATACACCACTCAAAGGATATAGTGGCAAATATAGCATGAATCTCATGGGAATAAAAAGAGAGATAAAAACCCCTTACCTCGTTGTAATCAATCAAGTCGTATGACCAAAAGATAATAAGAACCAAATGAATCATAGAATACCATGAATATAAATAGAATCATGATAATATTTATCAACTGGAATTACACAATACACCACATGATATAAGTAATTGGTGAACAATGGAAATCTCACGGAATTAAAAGTGAGATAAGAAAACCCCTTACCTCAAGTCCGACTTGTCTTGTTTGTTTCTTTATATTCTTGAATGATAAATGTTGTTCAATTTATAATTTCTTAATGAATTCCTTTAAATTTTATTATTCAATTCATATCCCATATTATAATTTTATAATAATTAGTTAATTATGTGAGTTTATATCATATGTTTTGTCGATTTTTGATACATGAGTCAAAAATAAACTTGTTTGAAGAGAATTTTACATCTAGTTATACGTACATAATCTCTGGAATGGTGTTAATGATTTAAATATCATATATACCCAGTATATATGTATTTAATAATATTCCATATTGTTTGGAGATAATAAATGAAATGTACCGTTCATGGAGACGGTAGGCCATACGTATGCATGAACACTACTTTCATTTTTTTGTCATATTAATGGACTTTAAAACTAAATTAAACATAGATATATTATAATTCCAGTATAATATATATGTTATATAGGTAACATAAGTTCATGAATTACATTATTTATAAATTCCATGTTTGGCATGAATGAATCACATTACTTGAGGGGGCGGTAGTCCACACTTCCTCAGATGAAATTATCACATTTGCACAACATGAAAAGCATAAAGGTATGTTTTAAATATAAAATACAGAAGCATAGATAGGACATAAATATAATATATATAATATATAAATATAGTCTTATAATAATTTCCACCATGATAGTTGGTAGGAGATGATTTAACAATCATCATTTCGTGAGGCAGTAATTCGCCATCCACGAAAACAGTATGATCTTTAACCATTAGACGGAGGTTCTTATCATAAAAACATCCTAGTATATTTAGGATACTGTAGTTATTATGGGATCAATATAATAAGAATATTGTGTTCAGTGAAGAAGGAAAATAAAAGAAAGAAACTCTAGAGAAGACTTTACCTCTAAATCGGGTAACTCTGTTTGATTTGAGCTAAATGATTCCTTGGAAATACTTCTTCCCAAAGTGAGGATCATATGAGTAAGAGAGGGATGTGGAGAGATAATATGGGAAGAGTTTTGATGATCCAAGGGATTGAGAGGTGGGGGTAAGGGGGTAGATGTGGGGGCCTTTTATAAGAGGGAGGAGGGTCACTTTTGGAAAGTCTTAAAATGTTACTTTATTATAAAATGATTTTCGGATTTTAAAGGTCCCACAATGATATATTTAGATGATAAGGTGATAAGGGTTCTAAATAAATCCATCCAATAGGTTTTTTACAAGTGTAAGTCTTAGATTTTACCTTATCTTTTCATTTTATTTAAATCGTTCATTAATGAGGTAATCACTGCATCATCATGGTGTCATAAATAAATTTATTTATTTAATGACTAAAAAATATAAAACAAATACCATGATATAGGAAATATTTTTATATTTACAATGATTATTTATAGTCTAAGAGATAATTTATGTAAACAAAATTAAAATTGTTTTACTTAGGTGTTACATAGTTTAATTATATTTTCCTTTCTTTAAAAATAATATGATAAAAGGTCATTATCACACAAAAATGATTCCATGGGGTCCCTAAGTTGGAACAAGGAATCCCACAGTCGTCCATGAAAAAAAAAGAGTATTTGGACACATTTTGGGGTCATTTTATATTATTATGATATTATTTTATTCCCCTTAACTACCCGAATACTAATTAATCATGATAATTAAAGATAATTGTGGACATTACTATTCATAATGTCCAAAAAAAGAGAGTCTAAATTACATAATTTGGACCTTCTGATTCCAAATATGGAATCCATTTTACCAAATTCCAAACCCTGAAATTGCAGTAATTTTTTTAAAAATAATTTCCATTGTCAAAACCAAAGACAGATTGTTTAAGAAGTAAAATTTATCAAAAGATTGACTTGTTTTTACATCCAATTGAAAAGTGAAATTACTTTCGATGAACAACATTGAATTAAGTTATAAAAACATAATTTAATGACACTTTAAAACCAATTAAAATGAAAATCTAACTATATAATTAAATTATATGAAAAGGTTGTTTTGAAGTAAAATGCAGTATTTTTCACTGTTCATTAAAAATGAACATTTGTCAGAAAAATACCAAAAATTTATCTGAAGTAAATTTTATATTAAAAATTAAAAAATGATTTCCATTTTACCAAATTAAAAACATATAAGTTTCATTAATTAATTTTATAATTAATTCCCGCTGTCAAAACAAATAGCGTGTTTTTAAGAAATAATATCTATCAAAAGATTGACACTTGTTTATGTCCAATTTCAAAGTGAAATTAATTCCAATGACCAACATTTAATTAAATGGTAAAAATATATTCTAATTACACATTAAAACCAACTAAAAAGATAATCTTACCATATAAATAAATTTGATCAAAAATTTGTGTCGAATTCAAATGCAGCATTTCACTATTCATTAAAAAATGAACTTTATCGGAAAAATAACAAAAATTTACACAAAGTAAATTTTGATGTCCTGATTATAAAGAAGGATTTTATTTTGTCAAATATAACATATAAAATTGTAAAAAAGTGGATTTGAAAAGGGTTCCCCATCAAAATGTGGTTAATCGACCTTTTAAAAAATATTAGAATATTTATGCTTAAATTGGATTCATTCACTTTTTAATCCTCTATCATTTATTGGGTAATTGTTAAAATATTTAACAAACATATATAATCATTTTTTAGTTAGTTCTGTTCATTCTCTCCATTACAACTATTAGGCGTTAACTACCATTTAAAATAATATTATTATATTATTAGAGTGCAAAGTAAGATTTCAAAGAAACTCTTTGTTGCGTATTGGGTACGCCATCGAACATAGAATTCAATTTAAATTAATATTAACATTTTATTCAAAAATATTAATAAATGTGAAATTTTCATATTCTTTATTTACCAGGGATGTTACATCCTTCCCCCCTTTTGGGAATTGCGTCCTCGCAATTTTAAAATTGGTCTCAGAAACTTCATTGAAAGCCCCACATCGGAAAGGGTGTAAATTAAACTATCACATTAAAAGAAAAGTAAAAAGGTCCCCCGACACAACAGATAGTCGGATTCTATGAAAACATGGATATGGAAGAGAAAAAAATGGTAAAGTTTTGATGGAGAGTGATAAAAAACATGATTAGGAGAAATTTACCCACAATAAAATCACAAACTTATGATTTCTGTAAACGGTCTTTTATTACCCAGTATGAAACGTAAACCAACAAAATTTTTGTTTTACTTTCCATTTTATAATTTTGAGGAATTATTTTAATACATAGAATAAAAACATTAGGAAATATACTTACCTTCAAGTAGAGTTTCATCCTTTAATAATTTTCTACCAAAACTAATATTTTCTCCAGACGATGAGCATTCAAAAAGACTTGGTCACATAAAAAGTACAAGAATCATCTTCTAGAGAATCACATAATCCACAAAATTCAACAAAAAGAACCCAAGGTTCAAGAAAGACCATTAAATAAACAGTTATCCATAAAATTCTTCAAAGTGAACCAAACTAGGATTAAAACCCAAATCTCTGAAGGATTTAATCACATAGTCTTCTGGGGTAAATCTTAACACTTATCTCCAAATAACATCAGTTACACTTAAAGTCTCGTACTGAAAGGTAATTAACCTAATCAAATATCCTCCATGATAGGTTAATCATTTCCATTTATAAACCAAAATCTACTTATTCTTGATTCATAAGATCATATAACTAAAAATAATTAGTCATACTAACTAGGGACTTCACGTAGTCCAGTGGTAGGTGATAAATACTAGTCGCACTTTGGTTTTGGGTTCGATTCTCGCAGCTTCGTCTGATGTGATGGGTTGTCACACAGTCTGCGGGTTGTACCTTTTAAAAACTATATAATTTTATAACATTACCAAAAAGAGATAAATTCATCAAAAATAACCATAACCTATTTTAACAACAAAGGTTATCTAATAACTTTCATTTTGCATCCCAGAATGTATTAACCAGTAATTACCTCAAATTAAAGGATCATATAAACAAAAATGTTTCTTTATAACTATATCCACAAAACAAAAGATAAGTATTCCTTGAATAAAAGATTAATATATCAAAAAGCAGGGTTACACATACTATAAAAAGTATTCTAATGTAATCCCATCATCAAAATAGCCTCAATACTTTTAAGAATTTCACCATCCTAAAATCTACCATAACTCTTGAATCCCTCATATGTTGACATCATACTCATTCAACAATCTTCATGATCCATTAACCATTCCTTTAAAACTTATTCTAAAATAATTCTTTCCTACAAACAAAATCATGAATCATATCCTAAGATTTCAATAATAGGAAAACATATGTTAATAAATAATTCATACTTTTCATTGGTCATTGTCAGTTTATTCATCCTCAATTGGAATGGCATTATGTATTGGTAAACGAATATATGTATGATCCTGGTGATCCCATTCCCAAAACTTCTTCGTAGGACACTTGTTTGCATAATGACCATGCACCCCACATTTAAAATATTCAATTGATCCTTCAGAAAGAACTTATTTCCCTTTCCTAGAGTCAACTAGATGCTTCCTTTTTCCATGGAAGGTTCTTGCTTTATGTCCTTCATTTCAACATCTATAGCATCTTTCTGTCCCTTTGAAAAATTTTCCTACGTGTTTCATTCCACATCTTTGACACATAGGTTTTTGAACATACGTGCCTTTATGATTATTACTTGAAAATCTGTAGGGATTTGTTTCTCGCATATATGATGTCTTATAAAAATAAATAAGGTTTAGGTGGTCAATAATGACTCTAGATAGTTGGTTGAGAATAACCATAAGAGTTATCATTGAAGCTCCCATATCATTAAGTTTCTCGTTTAGAAAAACGTCATAGTTTTCTTCACATCCACTGTTAATTTGGTGCCTGCTAGATCAAGCCATTTACTATAACCAAAATGTTCAGTGTGAGTATATTTGTAAAATCATCATATAATACTAAGATATAATTATTCATGTTATCTTAAACTCATTCACTTTTTCTAAAAAAAACTATGACTCTTTCTGAAATCCTAACAATTATGGTAATGTCACTTGTGCTTAAAGAACAGCCTAACCTCTATTGTTATCTAAACCGACCTCTGATACCAACTATAAGGACTCGACCTTAAAACATTACATAATCATGAATTAAATGAATAATTAACATTGAGGATCTTTTCAGGTTTATAGTTTTAGAGAATTAGGACATAACTATTACATCTCAATGATTACAAAGTAGACACATATACTCAGTTTTCATTTTTTTCACAAAATAAAAACTCTTGAACAAAAGTGTCAAGTCTAGTTCCATGTTTTAGATAGCATGAAATTTATTTGATCCCATCCTTGACGCTATTCCACTTTATGTCCTGTGAAAAACATTCCAAAAACATGGGATGAGCATAAAAAGCTCAGTAAGGGATATAAAAATACAGAAAGGAAACATTAGTCCATGTATACATAAGAATCAATGAAATCATACTTTACTCATAAAACATAAGAACTTTAACATACCTCATGAAATCATAAGATTTATGAATAATTCATAGAAATCATAAGACATAAAGGTAACTTGAGGCATTCATAACATTCTTACGTAGGGAGTATCCCTCATGGTTACGTTTGGAATACCCATCACAGTCTATTCCCTAAATCTCTTCGGAGAAACCTTAGAATTTAACTCCTTCACGTTACCCAATGCATTGTAGAGCTATCTCTGGCTCTCCCACACTTAGTTTATCACGGAACCACCCGTATTCATAAACAATCCCCAAGAACCATAACATAATCGTATCACATAAAACATGCATAAAGGAAACATAAAATTTCCACATTTCAATCAGAATATATCAATACAACACATTGATATAATCAAAACATTATCAAAACCATTTTCAATACCAAAATAAAAGAAAATTAAAACATGGTATTTATTTTTCATTTTAAAAAAAGTTATGGCTTGTAGAGAAAGCCTAAACTCAAATAATGATCATGGTGGCAGAGAAGTCGTTGTCGCTGTATACGTAAGACAAAAACATTCCTTTTGTCATTTAGTAAAACACTTCATGTAAAAATATTCCTTTTGAATGAAATTAAAAGTCACAAGGGTTTATTATACAACTAATAAAATAATTTAGTATTTAAATTGAATCATGCCTCAATGAAAGGAGATTGAGACGAAGTCCCTTACAAAGACGGTATCCTTAGATTAAGGATAAATCAATTACATAATTATGTGTGACAAATATAAATACACCAAATATAAGTGGATATTAAGTGTAAAACAATAATAGGTCATCCACACATATTCCTAGCATGAAATAATCAAGAAGTAGAAGTTTAACCTAAATAATTGAAATTGGGTTAAGAAGTTCCCTTACAGAAATTCGATAGCCTAACAGCGTCACTTTAAAATTCAGAAAATGAGTTGATGACAGATAAAAATGGTATATCATAACATGGAAATAAAATTTACATTAATAAGGATATATAAGAACATATCACAACATTAATAAGGCATAAATTAAAAGACCCAACAAAAGGAAGTCTTTTAAAAAGAGGAGGGTGAAAGGTTCCCTTACAGATTTGGGTAACTTTCGAAACGTACACCCCATGAAAGAAGGACTATACAACATTTATCTAAATACCAATAAATTAAATTATATTACACAAATAGTAGGATAATGAGAAGTAAATACACCACTCAAAGGAGATAGTGGAAAATATAGAATGAATCTCATGGGAATAAAAAGTGAGATAAGAACCCCTTACCTCGTTGTAATAAATCAAGTCGTATGACCAAAAGATAATAAGAACCAAATTAATCACAGAATACCATGAATATAAATAGAATCATGAAAATATATATCAAATAGCAGTACACAATACACTACATGAAATAAATAATTGGAAAACAATGGAAATATCACGGAAGTAAAAGTGAGATAAGAAATCCCCTTACCTCAAGTCCGACTTGTCTTGTTCGTTTCTTTATATTCCTAAATAATAAACTTTGGTCAATTTATAATTTATTAAGGAATTCATTTAAATATTATTATTAAATTCAAATCCCAATTTATCATGTCATAATAATTAGTTAATTATGTGAGTTTATATCATACGTTTTGTCGATGTTTGGTACATGAGTCAAAAATAAACTTGTTTGAAGAGAGTTGTCCATATAGTTATAAGTACATCATCTTAGGAAAGGTGTTCATGATTTAAATATCATATATATATCTATTATATATGTATTTAATAATATTCCATAATGTTTGTATATAAGAAATGAAATGTATCATTCATGGAGACGGTAGGCCGTACGTACGCATGAACGCTACTTTCATTTTTTTGTCATATTAATGAAATTTAAAACTAAATTATACATAGATATATTATAATTAAAGTATAATTTAGATTTTATATAGGTAAAATAAGTTCATTAATTACATTCTTTATAAATTCCATGTTTGGGATGAATAAGTCACATCACTTGAGGGGGCGGTAGTCCACACTTCCTCAGATGAAATTATCGCATTTTCACAACATGAAAAGCAAAAATGTATATTTTAAATATAAAATACAGAAGCATAGAGAGGACATAAATATAAAAAATATAATATATAAATATAGTTCCATTATTATTTCCACCATGACAGGTGGTAGAAGAATATTGAACAATCATCATTTCATGAGGCAGTAATTTTCCATCCACAAAAACAGTATGTTCTTTAACCATTAGATGGAGGTGTGTGTAAGTGTAGGTATAATACTTATCATAAAAACATTCCAGTATATTGAGGATATTTTTGTTATTATGGGATAAAAATAATAAAAAGATAGTGGTGAGTGAAGAAGGAAAATATAAGAAGGAAACTCGAGAGAATACTTTACCTCTAAATTGGGTAACTCTTTTGGATTTGAGCCAAAGGCTTCCTTGGAAAGAATTATTCCAAAATTGAAGCTTCTATGAGTAATAGAGGGATGTGGAGAGATAATATGAGCATATTTTGGATGAGACAAGGGCTTGAGAGGTTTGGGTAAGGGGGTAGAGGTGGGGGCCTTTTATAAGAGGGAGGAGGGTCACTTTTGGAAAGTCTTGAAATGTTACTTTATTATAAAATTATTTTATGATTTTAAAGGTCCCACAATGATATATTTCTAGGATAAGGTGATAAGGATTTCAAATCCACCCATTCAATAGGTTTTTGGCAAGTGTAAGTCTTATATTTTACCTTATCTTGTCATTTTAATTAAATCGTTCATTAATGAGGTAATCACTGCATCATCATGGTGTCATAAATAAATTTATTTATTTAATGTCTAAAAATTATAAAACAAATACCATGATGTAGAAAATCGTTTTATCTTACCAATGAATATTTATAGTCTAAGATATCATTTATGTAAACAAAATTAAAATTATTTTACTTAGGTGTTACATAGTTTGGTTATATTTTCCTATCTTTAAAAATAATATGATAAAAGGTCACTATCACACAAAAGCGATTCCATTGGGTCCCTAAGTTGGCTCAAGGAATCCCATGGTTATACATGACACAACCAAGAGGATTTGGACACATGTTGGGGTCATTTTATATTATTATTATATTATTTTATTACCCTTAACTACCCGACTACTAATTAATCATGATAATTAAAGATAACTATCGTCGTTACTATTAATAATGTACAAAATCAAAAGAGACTTAATTACATAATTTGGACCTTCTGATTCCAAATATGGAATCCATTTTACCAAATTACAAACACAAAAATTTCAGTAATTAATTTAAAAATAATTCCGGTTGTCAAAACCGAAGATGGGTTTTTTATGAAGTAAAATTTATCAAAAGATTGACTTGTTTTTATATCCAATTGAAAAGTTAAATTACATCCAATGAAAAAAAAATCATTAGGTGATAAAAAAATAATTCAATTACACATTAAAACCAATTAAAAGGAAAATCTAACAATATAATTAAATTAGATGAAAAAGCAGTTTTGAAGTAAAATGCAGTATTTTTCACTATTCATTCAAAATGAACATTTGTCAGAAAAAAACCAAAAATTTGTCCAAAGTAATTTTGATATTAAAAATTCAAAACATAGAAGTTGAATTAATTAATTTTATAATTAATTCTCGCTGTCAAAATAAATAGCATGTTTTTAAGAAACAATTTCTATCAAAAGAGTGACACTTGTTTATGTCCAATTTCAAAGTGAAATAAATTCCAATGACCACCATTGAATTAAATGGTAAAAATATATTCTAATTTCACTTTAAAACCAATTAAAAAGATAATCTAACCATATAAATAAACTTTATTAAAAGGAGGTCTCGAATTAAAATACGGCATTTTTACTATTCATTAAAAAATGAACTTTATCTGAAAAATAACAAAAATTTACACAAAGTATATTTTGATGTCTAGATTCTAAATAAGGATTTTAATTTGTCAAATATAACATATAAAATTGTCAAAAAGTGGATTTAAAAAGGGTTTGCCATCAAAAGGTGGTTAATCGACCTTTTAAAGAATATTAGAATATTTATGCTTAAAATTGGATTCATTTGCATTTTAAGCCTCTATAATTTATTGGGTAATTGTTAAATTATTTAACAATCATATATAATCATTTTTTAGTTAGTTCTGTTCATTCCCGCCATTATAATAGCTAGGTGTTAACTACCATTTAAAATAATATTATTATATTATTAGTGTGCAATGTAAGATTTCAAAGAAACTCGTTGTTGTGTATTGGGTACGCCATCAAACATAGCATTCCCTTTAAAGTAATATCAACATTTTATTCAAAAATATTAATAAATATGAAAATTTCTTATTCTTTATTTACCTAGGATGTTACATGTATACTAGTGTCACTAACCTATATTCTCAATGTATGTTTCTTTGATTTTCCAAACAATTAATTACCAATAAAACATTTATTGACATAGACATAATCAAGGAATATCATTACCATCAATGGGACTCAGATATACACTTTTGATAAAGAATAAAAGGGGAAATCCTTTTTATATTATTCATTAATTTGATATCAATTGTGATGCACCCAATGTGTCAAAACTCACAATAATAATGTGTAATCATAGTTTTCACCAATACATCAAAGTATATGACTCATGATATGCACAAATAATAATATTAAAGTTTATAGAGCCCTGATCATAACAATCGATTGGAGCATAAAATGAAACATGTAAATATGGATTTCTTATTAGTGGATCTAGATTGGGTAATTTTATTTCTTGATATTAGTAAAGATTAACATTATAAGAAGAATCGTTAATATCTTTTGATCCCACTACACCAGATATCCTTTATCATTTATATCTCATCAAACAATAGAATTCATCTATACAACATATATTTAAAAATACTATTATAGCACATTAAGGTTCTAATCATAATGGGGAACTGTTGTGACCTTTTTGTGTAATAATTATTCTTAGGAAATTATCACATTAATTTTCATGTGAAATAATGATCAATGTATGATAAGATATCAAGTAATATTCAAAACCATGAATATTTAATAATAAAATGTATATAATAGTTGGTTATAGAGTGAAAACTCCAAAAAATTCTATATTATGATTAGTCATCCTCTTCTTTTTATGATTTCCTTTGTTAATAAAGGACTTCGATAACTTATTCCTTGTCTAGATGGAAATTGACATAATCTATTCAAAAAAAGAAAATGTTTTAGACAAAAATTCCCTTCAGAATAATAATTGTAGTCCTTAAAAAAAGTGGTCAACATTGCTTTTTAAATTGCGTTAATAATCCAAAGTATATCTCACATGTATTATAAAGTTATCCTCATACTCAGAAATAGTTTACTCTACCTCTTGTCTTAAATTCAAAAATTTACATTCGATATCAACTCACTACACTCAAAGAAAATATTTCTCAATAAATAATACCTCAAAATCATTCTATTTAATGTTTTTTGGTCTCTTCCTACTTCTTAGTATTTATGATTAATGACCACCATTGATCAGAATCTTCCTTTAGATTATATGTAAACATAATAAAATTCTTCCATTCCCTATAATGAAAAGCACCAGATATCTTCTTTGGAGACCTAATTCAATGCTCACCTTCACCAATGGATTAGTGGTTCTAGGGAAATATATAGGTTAATTCATCATAAAACAATACAATGTTATTAAACCTTGTTAACGGGTAATGGGTTTATCTATATAAAAAGGTTTTTTGTCTTAACCTACATCAACTTCCCTAATATAGAGATAATTTACTCATTTATAACACTATATTCCTTGGTTTTCTTGATAATTAAATCCCTAAATTGGCTCCAGATGTTGAACTCATTTTCATTTCTCATATTAGGTTCCATATATAAATAATGACATATACTAACTTTTTCCGGAATGAACCTATAAATAACATATCATAGTTTAGAATTCTAATGAATTTCTTGTATATTTATATGAAGTATTCTATCCTTTAAAGAAAAATGTCTACAATTTAATAAGGGTTTACTTAAAAAACCTTATATAACTAGGTTTTCATAAATCTAGATTTTTATATTTATAGTAATCTTACATGGATATCAACTATAACAACTGTGACTCTATGTACCCAGAGCTGATTTTCCATTATTACATTGGATGCTTCTAGAATCAAACTTTTAGTTGTATTTCGAGACAAGATACATATTTAATCGTCACATTATATTGGGAACATAAACTAAATCATAAAAATTCATAAAATTTATTATTCCTTTATTTTTTACCCATAAATAACTTGTATCACTCTTCATTATTTCCTAGAGAAATGAGTAAATAAAATAGGGGTGAGCTCATGCATGATGTAAGGGGTAGCATATAGTAGAGTCTAATATGGATATTGACATTCATAATATTAAATGATTAAATAAATAAATAAATGGAATAAAATGGAATCTAAAATATACCATATCCAAAAAATGGAAATAAATCATGGAAAATTACAACACATGAAAGTAGAAGAAATATACTAGCCCATGGAATTGACCCCACAACCCCCCCCCCAACAATTTACCACCACTACACCAACTTAGTGGAAGAAAATGGAAATAGATGATTATATGGAAAAAAATAATGCATCTCAAAATGATGGAATTCATAATATCATACATAATAACTGTACCATTAAGGACTTGTGCTAATAAAAAAAGGGTAGGGAAACACTCATTACCCTATTCAAGTTTGTATTATGATACACACTAATTAATTTATGGGTTATATGATTTTATGTTGCACATATTTCTTAATATATCTAATTCATCCTTTGTGTGAAATGAACTAGTGAACAACAAAATAAATAATTTCTCTAAGGAACTACTTACATCAATATGGATAAATAATATATAATTATCTATATTGGAATAATAGGTTTATAGATTTTCAATATTTTTTATATTAAATAAATAGAATAATGTTCAAGGTAAATACCCTAAAATCTATATTAAGAAATATATGGTGTTCACACTATATAGAGTAATGGGTAGATAGTCAAGTCATTATTTGAAAAATTATAGAAAGTGGAAAATCTATAGAAATGGCACACCCTATTTTTTAATTTCCATTATTTTTTATTTATATTTTTATTTATTAGGGTGTGTCCCTTTTCAAGAGTTTCTATTTCATGATCTAAAATTTTTAAATGATTTTGGGTGTCATACAGTTGTAGTATACATTTTTAAAAATCTTATTGGTAGCCCATGCACAGTGTCACAACACTTCTTAGAGCGTTGAATGATTGGAAAATTGTTTCTCCTATCTATCTAACAAAACCATACAGGTGGGGATTTATTAACCAATTTAAAGCACATTGTTTCCACATGGTTTACCAAATCATGTGTCCTAATAATGTGAGTTTCCTTAGTTTTGAAATTTTTGGATTTCCAAAATTTCCCACACTCAATTATTAAAGGGATTTACCTTTCTTTACCTCTCATCTTTATTCTTCCATGTTAGGGAACTTGGGAGGGTGTATATTCCTACCTCTTTTAATGAATTTAAGTTCATTTTCCCCATGTTTTCATTAATTTATCAAGGTAATATCCGTCTTTCCTCCATGTTCCTTCATTCGTCTTTCTCATCTTCCCAACCTCTTGGGTTTCGTTCCTTCTTACGATGCCTAATGGATGTCAGGTTTTTATTTTGGGTTTTATATAGCCTAATTTAATGGAATTTTCGTTTTTGGTATTTTAATAGAATTCTTTGAGGATTATTTAATCATATTACATAATAGGTTTTGACTTATAACTCAATCATCATTGAACTGAGGTTTACCATTTTAAATAAAAGTGTTAAATGGTCTTTTTTGTTTTTCAATAGATGTCAGGTAATTCCAAGTGTATTCAAAATATGTTTAAAATATTTATTTAGAATTTATTTTTTCTGATAAAATGATTTTACCCCACTTGTTTCATGGGATTAGGAAAATTATGGTTTTTATGCCTTTAAGAGATTTTTATAAAATGGTAATTAATTTATTTAAATTGGGTTCAACCATGAATTTAAATTAATTTTTTGAAAATATTTTTTTGAAAAAAGATGGGGATAAAGGACCTTTCATCCAATGTTATTTTTTAAAGGAGACTCATTTTTCACTTTTCAATGGTTTTATAAATGTGTAGGTTCCTAAGACCCTCATGGTTCCCCTTTCATTTTTTCCTTATATGAGATGTGTTTGATATATGTGGAGAATGGGTGACAGATATCAAGGGTATACTTCTTACAAGGGAGTTAGAGATGATGGTGAGTTATTATTCATGTTGTGATGATTATATTGATTGATGATTATTTCTCATATTAATGTTTTCTTTCGTCATGGGAAACTAGGTAGCTAATTGTGTCACGACCCGTCCCCCGGGTCCTGTACTGTGACTACCCCAAGCCCACCTTCCATAGGCCAGTGGCTGGAAACTAGCACCGGAAAGGCATATCCCTAAAAGCGGGAAGGCATTACCTTTAAACTTGTAAACTCACACAAACCAACCACACAACAAGACACATGCACAAAGTAAACTATATAGTAAACAGGGTGTGTACATTAAGTAAAGGGTCCATAATACAAGCCCAACTAGAAAGTATAAGTAAAACCCAAAACAAATCCTACGAACACCCACCAAGGATTCTACTAGAAGGGTAGATACAGCTCTCGAACGGTCATATCTATGGATTATCTCATCTAATGTCCACCTCTGAGTAGACTCCAAACGTAGTACCCTTAACCTCGATCAGCATTGTCTGTCGTCTGCACAAGACACAACATGATGTGGGAGCAGCCCGTGCAGGGGTGAGTATAACGATACTCAGTAGGGTCTTCGAGACCCTCAAAGGTTTCTCAGAATCCAAAAAGGATAAACCACAAAGCCAGATCTCAATCTCAAAGCACAAAGAAATAGTCATCAATTATACTTAGGTATATGCCCAAACATATACCTATTTTTATAATAAATACTCAACTCACACATGAGGGGAGATTACCACTAAGGTAACACCACGAAGGTAGAAGTAAAACACAGGTAACACCACGAAGATATAAGTACCACACAGGTAACACCATGAAGGTAAGTACCACAAATATAATTCCATAAAGAAGAAGACCATGAAGGTATCACCACACAGAAGTTTACCAAAATGGTAAAGACTCATCTCACACAAGTTATAACTTAAGTATGGAAGCAAAGATGATTAGTTGTATTGCTAGATCATCTTACTCCGTCGGGAAGCTCTGTGGTTGACCCACACAGGATAGAATATGACCCACACAGGATCTGAATATGACCCACAAAATATCTGGAGATGACCCACATAGAATCTGGAGATGCTGACCCATATAGGATCTGATTACGACCCACACAGGATCTGTAGACTCCTCAAGTATAGCTATCCACAGGTTTCCCACACTAAGCATGCTTGATTCCGAGAGGATCTACTCCTCAATCCATCGGTCGATTATTCAACTACCACAAAGTTCCATGAAGAAGTATCTCAAATGACCACCACGTCATAAGGGTCCCAAGGCAAAAGGCGGCGCGTCAATCAGACGCCCATTCTGTAAGTTATTAGCGTTTTCATTCCGAGGGCCTGGTTGGATTTGGGTTCAATCCAACCCATTTGTACTGCATCTTTATCCAAAACTCAAGTGGATTATACCAAAAGGACCATCTTGGTCCTAGGAATCCAGTTTCACAGACAGTTCATCAAACAAACACTCGGTTCTCAAGTTATGTCCAAAAAGGAATATCTGGGTCCAGATGGGCATAGGTCCGGTCTGAGCCGACCTGATTCGGGTCAACCCAGACTGACCCGGGTCCGACCATGATGGGCCAGGCCATGGTCTGGTTCATCCCAGAAAGGGGGCAGCCCGACCTGCTGGGTGGACCGTGGTGGGGGTGTCTCACCGTGGCGAGGTCCGCCCTAGCCAACACATAGGGGAGCCGCACCCCTAGATTCCCAAACGACCAAATGGACATTCGGTTTGGGCCATCTCCACGGTGCCATGTGGCACCGCCTACTGGCACGTGGGACCCACCGGAGCAGTCCCACTCGGCGTGACACAGCCGGTCGGCAGTTCCAGCTGGCTTCTCCCTTCCTGCGGCACGACGGCGTTGTTGTCCTCCCGCGGTCCGCCGGGTGTCAGCTGCCCTTCAGGTGCAACACCGCGGCTAAGCATCCATGGCCTCCTCCTCAACTGGTGGTGTAGACGCATGCCACCCTACCTCCACGTGGTCCCCCCGTGTGCTGATAGCACCCTTCAAAATTGTGGCTGACGGGCAGTGGCCTACTCCACTACTGGCAGCGCAGACGCACGCTGCCCCGGTTCCATGTTGTAGGAGTTGGTCAGCGTGCCAATCATCGTCCTCCAAATCCATGACCGACGAGTCATTTCCTCCTCCAGCGGTGTAGTTGCACCGCTGCCACCATCTCGGCCAGTCGGAGTGTCGACCTCCACCTTGTGCCCTGCCAGCATCGGTCGTTGGCGACATGGCACCGACGGTATTCCACTCATACCGGAGTTCGCCCGTGAAGAACATGTCAACATAGAGGGAGTGGAGGGATCATACTGTGTTTGTTTGGCCAGCACCCTCCGTATTAGAACAATAGAAGGTGGTTCAAGATGATTTGAATCAACATAAAACCACAAAGAACAATATAAACACTTCTCTACCTCATTTGTTCATTAGAGATGGCATGGGGAAGAAGATAAAGACATAAACATCCGCCGCTCCTACAACACACTCCTGATCCGAGCTCAAGCATCATCCTCATCAGAGGTTCTTTCTTCATTGTAGGATGTTCATCCATGTTCTCCAAGGCTCTCCCAAGTTCTCTCCTTTTCCAACCATTTCCCCCACGAGAGTTGAGGATCCAACTTAATTAGGTTATGTTTGTTAATTAATTAATGTTTTCTCATTAATTGGGAGAATTCCAAGAGTTTCCTCACATTAAAAGAGAGGTTTAGGGTTAGGTGGTCCCCACCACCAAGATTCAAATGGGTGGTTTCAATTAAATAAATAAAAAAGTTAATTGTTTTATTTTTATTTTTATTTTTAACTCTCCCATAAAAAACCATAAAACCAACTTCCACCCCCGACCTACTACGGTCGAGGTGAAGGTCTCCATAAGTGAATATTGGTACTGCAAGTTCAAGAGTGTCATTGGATTTCAATTCTGAGAACTGATTCAAAAGATACAAAATGTTGCTCATGTGTTCGCTGAACGTACTCGAAAAAAGGTTTAGAAATTTATTCCAGGCACACCGGGCCTCGGAACCACACGTCGTTAATTTTTGTGGACTCTTAATATTTCCATATAATTTAAAAAATTACATGAAAAAATTAGGGTCTTTATATTCTTCCCACCTGAGGGCTTTACGTCCCTAAAAGCCACAACACAAACTAGGGAAACAAGTGGGGGTACTGATCACGAATATCAGCCTCCCACTCCCATGTGCTCTCCTAAAGGTTCATGTGATCCCAACGAACGTGCACCATAGTTATCGACTGCCCACGAAGGACCCACTCCTGTCGATCCACAATCTCTACTGAAACCTATGAAAACATCACCCCATCGCCAATTTTCAGCTTTCCCCAGTCAATGGTGTGTGAAGGATCATACACATACTTCCTTAGATTGGATACATGGAAAACTTCATGCACTTGGTGCAACTGAGGGGGAAGATCTAGACGGTACTCTACATCACTAACTCCACTGAGAACCTAAAAGGGTCTAATGAACCTTAGAGATAACTTTCCCCCTGACCAAATCTCTACAAAACTTGTCGAGGTGAGACTTATAGAAATACATGGTCACCATCCTCAAACATGGGAGGTCTCTGTCTCCTATTAGCATAAGACTTCTTCCTTCTCTGTTTAGTCCTCATCCGCTCCTGGATGATCTGCACCTTCTCCGTGGTAGCATGTACCATCTGTTGTCCCCTGAGTGCTAACTCCCCAGGGTCAGTCTTGCAAAGAGGTAATCTACAAGGTCGACCATACAATGACTAGAATGGTTCCATACCAATAGTGTAGTAATAGTTGTTGTTGTATGCGAACTCCACCAATGGAAAGTGATCCTCCCAGATATGGTCAAAATCTAGGATGCAAGCATGCAGCATGTCCTCAAGGGTATGAATCGTCTTCTCTGTCTGGCCATCCGTTGGAGGATGAAAGGCGGTGCTCAATTGAATCTATGTGTCGAACTCCTCCTACAACCCCTTTCATAACCAGGAAGTAAAACGTGCATCACGATCAGAGACAATCATCGAAGGCACTCCATGAAGCCTTATAATCTCCTGCACATAGAAGCGCCCCAATCCCTCTACTGAACCTTGCTCTCTGATAGGTAGGAAGTGGGCCGAATTAATGAGTTGTTCAATTATCACCCATATGGAATCATAACCCCTAGATGTGCGTGGATGTCTTGTCATGAATTCCATGGAAATTCCATCCCACTTCCACTCCTTCACCTCTAGTGGCTGAACTAATCTTGTTGGAACCTGATGCTCTGCATTCACTTGCTGACAAGTGAGGTACTGAGAGAAAAACTTGGATACTTCTTTCTTCATTCCAGGCCACCAGTACTGACACCAATGGTCCTGTTATAGCATCACCACTCTTGTATGTACCGCTAGAGGGGACGTATGGAACTCCCTCAACACTTCCTCTCGCAGTTCCACCGGTATGATCGTATGCCCTCTGAAGAGGTTTATGTGCTCCCCATCTTCAAAAAATCCATATGGTTTCTATCATGTTGATATCTGAACACATCGAGCCTTGCAGTCAGGGAAAACATCAGAGTACTGGTCCACTACTATAATATATCCCGGACTCTCTACATCAACTGTCTGAGGGTAAGGCTATCCAATTGATGAGTGATTGGATGAACCCTCCTTCGGGTGAGTCCATCCTTTGCTGCAAAGGTTCCTTTATCACCGGTGAAGGAAAACCTACTCCCATCCTCGTGGACACACTACACTTTGTACCTAATTCAATTGATCTGAGCATGAACTGTAGATAACCAATCCATACCCAAGATGGCGTCGTAAGGCCTCAACGCCGATACTTGAAGATCCCAACCGAAGCTCTCGCCTCCTAGAGTAAGATCACACTGTCGGCACCAGTGTGTAATCATCGAATCCTCTCCAATAGGAGTCTCTAGCCATAAGGATCGAGCTAACGCCTCCACCGGAATCTCCGAGCTCCAAATGAGGGTAGTAGAGATAAAACATTTACTGGAACCTATGTCTATAAGTACTATAGTTAAGGTGGAGTAGACAGGTATCGTACCTCGAATCATCTCCAAAGCGTCATGGTCATAGGCCTTAGCTGCCTGAAGCTAAGCTCATCCCAGTCCACCTGCTCCCTATTGTCGTGGTGGACCACCTTGAGGTGGTGGCAGTAGAACCTCAAATCGTCGCCCACCACCTACTACATGGCCCACTTCTCTAACACATCCTCCTCCTATATGAGGACCTTCTAGATCAAATCTTTGCCTCTACCGAGGTTGTCCTTCGAATGTCTTCTAGTCATATGTATGGTGGGTCCGGTAGTCATGAGCCATGTGACCCTACTTGCCGCACGAGTAACACTGCCTGCTTCTTGTCTGTCGTGCTCTGTCTCTAGAGCCTCGCACAATTGACCTTGTATCCTATAGTCATCCACCTATAGGTCTGGTCCTCTTGGAACTTTGTGTCATCTGTCTGCTTCCACATGCAGATGACTCTTCTTTATGATGTCCGATGGTGGGTCTCACTACTAGTGTCTGCTCAGCAAGGAAACTCTCCACTAAGAGTTCTCGCTTGAAAACTCCCACCTGCGTCGGGATTATGAATGAAATTATTAAAGCTCTAATCACTCGTCTAAGCCCATGATCAAAGGTCGGATCCCTGAAGAAAGGGTCTCGCACCATGTTAGTGGTGTATAGGGATAGGTCTGGGAATCTCATTTAATACTGAGCCACGGTCATGCTACCCTACTGCAAGTGGGGAAGTTCCTATATACACATTAAGTGTATGGCCTCTAGGATGAACTCTGCCCTGAAAAGGCTCTTGATGTCTTCCCGGATGAGAGATAAATCATCGTGAACCTAGATCATCAAGCGCCATCATCTTCACATTGCTTCTTGAAGAAGGCTAGCGGTAAGGATCATCATGAGATCAGCTAGTGTCCCAACCAGTTTAAAATCTATAACCACGTCCTTCAGCCAGTCCTCAGCCACAAGTGGATTCCTCTTTCCCCAGAACCTCGGTGACCTATGGTGCTGGAACTCGTGAAACATGCCCAAGTGGCGTTAACACTCTGTTTTTGGGGCTAGTGGCATCGGCTGCCCAATGGGTAGTGGTGCTTCTGGTACACCACCCGATGGTACAACTGCTGAAAGGGGGCCCGACACCGAATCCTTGTCACTTGGTGGGCTGTCATCACGTACTTCCTGGAACCCTGGCTAGCTATCTGTGTGGAGGAATCCTAAAAAGAAATAGGTGTGCCGTGTTCATTAAGTTATACCTAGTGAGGTGACTCAAATTTATCACAAAGAAAACTTTCAAAAACATAAGCAATCAGTGTTCTGTTGCACTGAGTTGGAAATCAGAAGTCAAGGTCCTACTGTATGGATATGTAGTCCGCCACACCAACATTGGGTTCCCCAAACTAATAACCACACTCATAACACTTTACACTATTTCTGATTAAAATATTAGATTCCATGTTCTTCAGTAGAACCGACTCCTCTGATACCAATTTGTCACGACCCATCCCCCAGTGCCCGTACTATGACTACTCCAAACCCACCTTCCATAGGCCATTAGCTAGAATCTAGTGCCGGAAAGGCATATCCCTAAAATCGGGAAGTCGTTGAATTTAAACCTGTAAACTCACAAAAAACAAGCACACAAAAAGGCACAATCACAAATTAAACTATATAGTAAACAGGGTGTGTACAGTAAGTAATGGGGCCAGAATACAAGCCAAACTGGAAAGTACAATAAAACCGAAAATAGATCCTGCGAACACCTGCCAAGGATCATACCATAAGGGTAGGTACATCTCTCTAATGGTCATCTATGTGGATCATTTCATCTAATTTCCACCCCCGAGTAGCCTCTAGGCCTGGTACCCTCGACCTTGAACAGCGTTGTCCGTCATCTGCACAAGACATAATAATATGCGGGCGTAGCCCATGCAGGGGTGACTATAATGATACTCAATATGGTCCTAAAGACCCCCAAAGGTCTCTTAGTATCTACAAAGGATAAACCACAAAGCAATACCTCAATCTCAAAGCACAAAGAAATAGTTATCAACACTACTTAGGTATATGCCCATACATATACCTAAGTTATCAATATATACTCAACTCACACATGAGGGGAGATTACCAAAAAGGTAACACCAAGAAGGTAGAAGTAACACACAGGTAACACCACGAAGATAGAAGTACCACATAGGTAACACCATGAAGGTAAGTAACACAAAGGTAACTCCACATAGAAGAATACCATGAAGGTATCAATACACAGAAGTGTACCACAAAGGTAAAGACTCATCTCACACCATGTATAAATTAAGTATGAAAGTATAGATGGTTATTTGTATTGTTAGATCATATTACTTCATTGGAAGGCTCGGTTTTTGACCCACATAGGATCGAAGATGACCCACCCAGGATCTGAAGATGACCCACACAGGATCTGGAGATGACCCACATTGAATCTGGAGATGACCCACATAATATTTGGAGATGATGACACACACAAGATCCAAATATGACCCACATAGGATTTGTAGACCCCTCATGTATAGCCATCCCTAGGGTTCTAGCACCAAGCATGCTTGTTTCCGGGAGGATCTACTCCTCAAGCCATCAATCGATACTTTAACTTCCACGAAGTCCCATGAAAAAAAATCTGAAAGGACAGCCATTTCATAAGGTTCCCAATGAAACAGATGACATATACATTGGACATCCAGTCTGTAACTTTTTAGTGATTCTGTTCTAAGGCCCTGGTTGGATTTGGGTTCAATCCAACCCGACCATACTCCATCTTTATCAAAACCTCAAGTGGAGTATACCAAAAAGACCATATTGATCCAAGGAATCCAATGTTGCTGATGGTTCATCAAATGGACACTCGATTCTTATGTTATGGCCAAAAATGAATATCTGGGTCCAAATGGCCAGGGTCCGGTCCGACCCAGTCAGACCGACCCGGCCTGACCCATACAGGGTTGACCCGGACCGACCCGGGTCCGACCCAGATTGGCTGGGCCATGGCGGCCCGTCTCACTGGGTGCGGCCCGCTGGGTGGCCCGCGGCTGGGGTGGCCCGCTTTGGCAGGGCCACCCTAGACGACACCTGGGGGAGCCCCCCCCCCCCCCCCCCCCCGAATTCTCGAATGGCCAAATGGTTGTTCGATTTTGGACATCTCGGCAATGCCATGTGGCACCACCTACTGGAATGGGGGACCTTCCGGAGCGGTCCTTCTCGGTGTCACGTGGCCAGCCAGCTTCCCCTTTCTAGCGGCGCGATGGCACTGCTGTCCTCCCGTGGCCGATCAGGTGCCATCGCCCTTTGGGTGCACTGCCACGGCTAAGCAGTTGTGGCCTCCTCCCCTGCCAATGGCGCGGACGCACGCCGCTCTGCCGCCCCTCAGTCGGCTGGGGTGCCTACCACTCCCCTTCATCATTGCGACAGACCGGTCGTGGCCTCGTCCGCTACTGGTGGCATGAATGCGAGTCTCCCCGATTCAACGTAGTCGACCGGCATGCCGGCCGCCGTCCTCCTCCACCGCTGCTGATGGGCCGCGGCCTCCTCTGGATGCGCGGTTGCACCGCCGCCACCATCGTGGCTGGACGAAGTGTCGGTTATCGCCTTATGCCTTTCCAGCATTGGTTTCCAGCGATGTGGCACTGATGAGCTTCCACTCATCTTGGAGTTCTCCCGTGAAGAACATGTCAGCATAGAGGGGGTGGAGGGATCATACCGTGTTTTTTTTTCACACCCTCTACGTTAGATTGATATAAGGTTGTTCAAGATAATTTAAATCAACTTAAAACCACGATGAACAATATAAACACTTCCCAACCTCCTTCATTCGTTGGAGATGGAGTGGGGAGGAAGATGAAGACTTCGACGTTCGCCGCTCCCACAACACACTCCTGATCCGAGCTCAAGTGTTGTCCTCTTCAGAGGTTTTTTCTTTATTGGAGGATGTTCTTCCAACTTCTAGAAGGCTCTCCCAAGTTCTCTCCTTTGATAACAATTTCCCTTATGATAGGTGAGGAGCCAAGTTAACTAAGTTTTTTTATTAATAAATTAATGTTTTCTCATTGATTGGGATAATTACAAGAGTTTCCTCGCATTAAAAGAGATTTTTTGGGTCGGGTGGTCCCCACCACCAAGATTCAATTGGGAGGTTTCAATTAAATAAAAATAAAAGTTAATTGTTTTATTTTTATAATTTCTTTAACCCTCCCACGAAAAACCAGAAAACCAACTTCCACCCCCGACCTACTACAGTCGAGGTGAAGGGATCCTTAAGAGAATATCGGCACTGCGAGTTCAACGGTATCCTCAGATATCAATTCCGAGCACTGTTTCAAAAGTTACAAAACGCCACTCATGTGTTCACTGAATGTACCTACGAAAAACTTCATAAATTCATTCCGGGCACACCGGGACTCAGAATCACGTGCCATTAATTTTTGCAGACTTGTACTATTTTTATATAATTTAAGAAAAATTACACAAAAAAATCTAGGTCTTTACATTCTCCGCACCTCAGGGCTTTCCGTCCCCGAAAGCCAAAACACACACTAGGGAAACAAGTGGGGGTACTAGGAACAAATATGAGCCTCCCACTCTCATGTGCTCTTCTGGAGGATCATGTGCTTCCAACGAACGTGCACCAGAGGTATCGACCTCCCACGAAGGACCATCTCCTGTCGATCCTCAATCTCTATTGGAACCTTCGAAAACATTTCCCCATCGACGATGTCCATCTCGCCCCAGTTAATGGTGTGAGAAGGATCATGCATGTACTTCCACAGCTAGTATACATGGAAAACATTGTGCACCTAGTGAAACTGAGGGGGAAGAGCTAGGTTATACACCACCTCACCAACTATGTTGAGGACCTAAAAGGGTCTGATGAACCTCAGAGATAACTTGCCGCCCCGGCCAAATCTCTGCAAACCTCATTGAGGTGAGACCCATGGAAATACATGGTCACCATACTTGAACTCAAGAGGTCTCTATATCCTATCATAATAAGACTTATTCATGATATGTGCAGTCTTCATCTAATCCTGGATGATCTGCACCTTCTCTTTGGTAGCTTGTACCATCTTGGGTCCCATGAGTGTTGACTCCCCAGGGTCAGTCCAGCACCGAGGTGATCTCCAAGGTTGATTTTACAACGCCTTGAATGGTTCCATACCAATAGTGGAGTTATAACGGTTGTTGTATGTGAAATCTATCAAGGTAAAGTGATCCTCCCAGTTGCGGTTGAAATCTAGGACACAAGCACGCATCATTTCCTCATGGTTTTGAATGGTCTGCTCTGTCAGACCATCTATCTGAGGATGAAAGGCAGTTCTTAATCGAAGTTGAGTCCCGAACACCTCCTATAACCCCTTCCAAAACAAGGAATTAAAATTTACATCATGATCAGAGACAATCATGGAAGGCACTCCATGAAGCTGTACAATCTCCTACACGTAGAGGCATCCCAAGCCCTCTACTAAACCCTAACCTCTGATATTTAGGAAGTGGGACAACTTGGTGAGTCAGTCAATGATCATCCAGATGGAATCATGACCCTTGAACATGTGTGGATGTCCTGTCCCAAAGTACATTTAAATTTTATCCCACTTACACTCCGGCACCTCTTGTGGCTGAACTAAGCCTACTGGGACCTGATGTTCTGCCTTCACTTGTGAACAAGTGAGGCACCAAGAGACAAACTCTGCTACTGCTTTCTTAATTCTCATCCATCAGTGTTGATGCCAAAGGTCCTGGTACATCTTCCCCACTCCTGGATGTACTACTAGAGTGGGCGTATGTAACTCCCTAAACACTTCATCTCGTAGAGCCACAGGTGCCATAGTACACCCTATGAAGAGGATGATGTGCACCCCACCTTCAGAAAATCCATCAGGTGTCTGTCCTGTGGATATGTTAGCACATAAAGCCTTAAAATCAGTGTCTCCAAGCTACACATCTCTGACTCGCTAAAGGAGAGGGGGAGTGACTGTCAGAGACTGAAGATAAGCTCTTCCATCTTGATCCACGTAGGATATCCACAAAGTGGTTAGCTGCTCCATCGCCTCACTGAGCAACTGTATACCAGATCTTCTACTGAGTGCATCTGCTACTACGTTCCCCTTCCCAAGAGTATAGACTATCTCGAAGTCATAGTCCTGAAGGAACTCAAGCCAACCCCACTGTCTCAAGTTATGGTCCTTCTGAAAGAAGATATACCTGAGACTCTTGTGATCAGAGTAGACTGTAAAACATTCGCCCATCAAGTAATGTCGCCACATATTTAAGGGAAAGACCCCTACTGCTAACTCCAGGTCATGTGTAGCGTAGTTATACTCATGTTGTCTCATCTATTGAGAACCATATGCAATCAATACTCTCTCCTGCATTAGGACACATCCAATCCCAGTCCCTGATGTGTCGTAGTAGACTACGTACTCAAAACCCTCCTCTGGTAACCTCATGATGGGGGAAATTGTCATTCTCTGTCTCAACATCTAGAAACTCCACTGGAATCTCTCTGATCCCATGAATGTTTCCCCTTCTTCGTCAATGCAGATAAGGATACCGCAACTCTAGAAAAGTTAGGCCAAAACCTCTGGTAGTAACCAGCCAATCCCAAGAAACTATGCACCTCCGTCACACTCTTGGGTGGCTCCCAAGAAAGCATAGCCTCAATTTTCACTAGATCCACCACAAATCTATCCTCTAAGATGATGTGTCCTAGAAACTGAACCTCTTGGATCCAGAATTGTAACTTAGAGAGATTACCAGAAAGTTGGTTCTCTCAGAGTGTGTCCATATGAAGCTCTCTCCTCCTAGAGTAAGCTCACACTACCAGAACCAGTGTGTAATCATTGAATCCTCTCCAATAGGAGTCTCTAGCCATAAGGATCAATCCAATGGCTCCACTGGAATCCTCGAGCTCTGAAAGAGGGTAGTGGAAATAAAAAAGTGACTGTAACATGTGTCTATAAGTACTACAGCTAAGGTGGAGTAGACACAGATCTTACCTCGAATCATATTTGGAGCATCGGGGTCATAGGCCTCATTTTCCTGAAGATGACCTCATCCCAGTCCACCTACACCTTGTGGTTGGGGTGTACCACCTTGAGGTGGTGGTGGTAGAACCTCAAAATGTTGCCCACCGCCAGCTGCATGGCCCGCTCCTCTTCCATGTCCGCCTCCTATATGCAGACCTCCTTGATCAAATATTCGCCTCTACTGAGGCAGGCCTTCGACCGTCTTCTTGTCATCTGTATGACGGTTCGGGCATTTGTGAGCCATGTGACCCTACCTTCCGCATGAGTAACACTTCCTGCTTCTAATCTGTCCTACTTTGTCTCAAGAGCCTCACACAACTGACCTTGTATTCTATGGTCGTTGACCTGTAGGTCTGGTCCTCTTGGACCTTTGTGTCATCTGTCTATTGACACCTGCAGATGACTCTGCTACATGAAATCTGATGGTGGGTCTCACTATCGATGTCTGCTCAACACGGAAACTCTCCAATAAGAGTTCTCGATCTAACACCCCCACCTACATCGGGATGTTGAGAGAAATCATCAAAGCTCTAATATCCCATCAGTAGCACTTTCTACTTCTAAAGCTGAATATGTAGCAGCCGGAAGTTGTTGTGCTCAAGTGTTGTGGATGCAACACCCACTCATAGACTATGGTATGAGCTTTACCAAAACACAAATTTTGTGTGATAATACTAGTGCCATTTCCTTATGTAAAAACCTTTAACATCACTCTCGTGCAAAACACATAGATATTAGGCATCACTTTCTTAGGGATCACATAGAAAAAGAAGATATCATTCTTCAGTTTATCGAAATACAAGAAAAACTTGCTGATATTTTCACAAAATCATTACCATATGATAGATTTGAATATATTAAACAGAAGTTAGGAATTATAACCATAAGGTAATCTTCCATGTTAACATTTTTTTGAAACCAATCTCCTTACAGTAAGGATCTCCTTTTCATAGGGGGGGGGGGTACATTTGTTTGATAGATTTTTTTAAAAAAATTATAGTCTAAAAATTTTTTGTAGTCTACAAATTTTTCATAGTCAAATTTTTTTTCGTACTCTAAATTTTTTTTCATAGTCTGAAAATTATTCATTGTCTAAAAATTTCTCATAGTATAAATTGTTTTTCGTAGTCACAATTTTTTTTCGTAGTCTAAATTTTTTTTGTAGTCTTAAAATTTTCGTAATGAAGATTTTCGTACTAAAAATTTTTGTAATGAAGATTATTTTACTTAAAATTTTCGTAATGGAGATTTTCGTATTAAAAATTTTCATAATCTAAATTTTCTGAATCTAAAGTTCTTCAAGAAGAATTTTCCACATTATGAATAATCATCCTAGAAATCCAAAAGGTATTTTTCCTTTCGTAAATTTTCATAATCATCTTTTACTTGTTGGTATTTTCATCTGTTTTTAAATTTTTGTATTCACTTTTTATTAAATTTGAATGGTTTTATTAAAAAATCTTCAAAAGATCAGATTCTATCAAAAATTCCTTCTAAAAATCATCTCAACCTTCAGATATGATCAAAAGGTTTTTCAACCATTGGATTGAGTACGGAAGTCAAACTATCACCTCACTTGCCTATATAAAGGACCTCCAAATGTTCATCCCACATAGAAACTCAAGCTCATGCGTGCTGAAGCTCTACCTTCCTACATAAGCCCATTCCTAACTTCTCAAATATTTATTACTTCTGAATGTCTGAAAAAGTCTTGTATTAGAAAGATATGTCAACTGTCAAACCAATCTCTGAATGGAAGATATACAGAGAAAGGTTAGTTGAGCTGATGTTTTTTTACAAAGTATGATTCTATTATTTCAAAGATTATAAAGCTGAATGGATGGGAAAGTGTTTTCCTTCCAAAACCAAAAGCTTAGGATTTAGTGTATTTGGATTTTCTAATAAAATTCTACGAGTCAGTAGTTTTATTCAAGGATAAAGGGAGGAATAATTTTTCTTTAAAATTTTATGGAAATACATATTCAATTTCTTACACCAAGGATACAAGCTTTGTTGGAAATCCCTATGAAGGGGAAGATGAATTTTGTTCTCATAAGCTTCCTGATGTTCAAGTAAGTTTTGATAAGGTGAAGTCCATGGCTTGCCTTGGTCTCTCAGAAGTTAAGACTCTGATGATTATTCAACTAAATACAAATTAACGGGTTCTTGAATTGTGGGTTCATGGATTCATCATACCAAGAAAAGGAGATAAGGATACTTTAAAGAAAAGTGATATGTACATTCTGGATTTCTTGGTAAACCCAAGGAAAATAAACTTGGATAAGAATATCCTAATCACGATTGAGAACATAAAGAATGGAAATCTGAAGGCTCAGATTATTATGTATCCAGACATTCTTTCAAAGATGATTGTTCGGTGTCTAGAATCATTCAAAATTCCTTGAAAATCTAAGTCGAGAAATTGAAATGTTATGTTGTTAAGTGATGAAACTCTGAGAGGGATAAAAGTTGGATTTTCTAAAGAATCCGAAGAATTTTATGATTTTCCTGAGGAGGAGGTAGAATACTTGCCAAAGAAACAGGAGGTGGATGAGACCTCTAAAAAGGGTGGAAGAAAAAGAAAGTTGAAGGATGTGAAAGAGAAGGAAAAAACCCCGATGGCTAAGGAAACCCAATCTGCACCATCGAAGCCAAGGAAGGAAAAATCCTATCCTGATGAGATTGTGGCTAAATGGATAGAAGAGAAGAAAAATATAAAAGAAGGGGAACCAAAGTTTGGCATGGACCCTACTGAATCGAAATCTTTTAGGGAGAAGGTAGTTGAAGAACATGACAAGCAAGAGAAAGAAAAGAAGCAAAATAAGAAGTTGTTTGAGGCCTAAATAGTTCAATCCCTTCTAAAGGCTGCTGAGAAAGATTCTGAAAATATTCTGGTACCAGAATCCTTCTTGATAGAATCATTACCAGAGACTCTGGGAAAGAAATTTTTAATTCCGAAAAAACATCCAAAAGAAGTAGTAGACGAAAGATAATTAGAAGAAGAAGAAGAAGGTAGTGTTGGTACCAAGGAACTGATAAAGAATGTTGAGGATTTTCATGAGAAGGAGAGTCCTTTTGAGAAGTTATCATTCCAAAACCTATCAAGATGAATCATCAAAGATTTATACTCTTGGGAAGGATGAAGAGATGGCTGAAGATGAAGTAAACAAACCATCTAAAGAAGAAATCATTAATAAAGATTTCATTCACCCAGAGGAGGATGTGGCAGGAGCTGAAAAGGAATAATTTGATGAAGACAAAATTGTACAACTATCTGACAGTGAACATGAATCTCCTGATCAAGAGCAAGTCATTCTGAAGGTTGATAAGGTAAAATATGTAGTAGTTGATACATCTACCAAGGCTATGGTAAAGATGAAAGATGTTGGTGGTTCTTCAAAGAAGAAAGATGATGAGTTATAAAAAGAAACCTCACCAAGAAAAGTCTCAAATTTGAAATCATCCACTCTTGGACGTGATTCTGTCATCTAGTCTTTGAAGAAGCTTGTTGGGACTATTCCAATATTTTCCAGTATATACTCGAGATACTAGATACTTCAACACACCTTAAATAAAAAATCAGATTCAGAATCCATGGTGATGGATAAGTGTGTCAAACTGGAGGCAGACATCAATACATTTACTATTATCTATAAATCTCATAAAAGGTCATATAGAAAGGTGAAAAGATGGTAAAGGAAGATAGTAGAAGATATGATAATTCTTTATGAGTTCCAAGAAAGTTTCAAGGATGAATTTGACACCGAATATGTAAAGATCAAGGATCTCACAAATAGATTTGAGAAAAAGCTAACTCTGGAACAGAATTCTCGGATGCAAGAAGTGAAAGATCTGAATAGGAAGTTGTATTCAGTTGCTCAGAGTTGGAAGAGGGAAAGATATCATAAAATCAAACTTGAAGAAAAATTTTATATGCAAGAATAAGTTCTAATGTTTTTTGAAGAATCTCTTAAAGCTCAGGATGAAAAAAATCAATGCTTTAGAGAAGAAAACAGATGACCAGGATCTGCTTCCCAAACATGCAGCGGAAGACCACAAGGAACTCAAGAAGCTAAAAACCATAGTAAAGAAGTTGATGATGAAGAAGAATTAAGGATAATATTGTTTAATTCTGATCTTTTGTTGTATTTCTTCCTTGTATAAATTCTTTCAATTGTAATGAAATTTAGGGTTTCTCTTTATATTTCTGGTTGTCTAGTACTAATATTTCTGGTACCATATTTTTTTCATACCCTTTCATCCATTTTGGAAATCACAATAGGGGAGAAAGGAATGATAAAAAGAATACAAAGTAAAAGAATAAATTTCCTTAAGTAAGGGGGGTTCATCTACAGGGGGGTTCTTATCCAAGAAGATTTTCGTATGCAATAAAATGCAAAGTCTCAATCCGGAAATCCAGAATATGATACTTAGTGTTTCCAAAGCTTAAGGGGGAGTTATTCATATTCTTCTTTTACCATGTGTTAAGGGAGATATGTTTTTTTCAATGTCTAGAAAAATATTTTCCAAGTCCTTATATTCTCTTTGGTAAGGATGTTTGTGCTTTCCAAAAATGGGGAGATTATTGAGTCAATAGGGTTTCCTTATGACTTTTCCATTCCTTCTTGTTTTGAAGATCACAAACACTCTATCTTATGGAAAAATTTATTTTATCTTGATAAGGAAAATTTTCCATCCTTAATGAAATTTCCATTCCTCAAGTAAATTTTTAACTTTACCCAGTTTTACTTTCATAAGGGAAATTTTCCTTCCTCAAGGAAATTTGTCCTTACCTTGTTTTCATTATACATATTATGAGTATAAAATTTGGTTTCATATCTTAAACCTCTGGATCTTATGAATGCTTAGATATTGAGAATTATGTTTTCAAGATCTGAATTCAGGTTCCGAATTCTCTGAATTTAGACTCTGAAGTTTCTGAGTTCAGACTCTAAATTCTCTGAATTCAGACTCTGAACTTTCTGAGTTCAGACTCCAAATTCTATGAAATCAGACTCCAAGCTTTTTGAGTTTAGAATCCAAATTCTATGAATTCAGACTCCGAGATTTCTAAGTTCAGACTCTGAATTCTCTGAATTCAGACTCCGAACATACTGAGTTCAGGCTCCGAATTCTTATGAATTCAGACATCGAATTTCCTAGAAATTCAGACTCTGAAATTCTATAGAATTCAGGTTACGAATTCTTTTGAAGATAGAATCCTAATATTCATGTATTATAGACACTAAATGGTTTTTTGGTTAGACTCAGAACTTTTATTTTTTACTTATATTCCGAAAAATGGATTGTGTTAAGAAACCATATTTTTTTGCTTACTCTTGTTTGAGTTATAAAATGATGTCTTGTTTTCTATTTCTAACCAATCATTGTTCGAGTGACATGTGTACAAGTCCCTCAAAAATTCAAGGAAAAATATGATCATTGGAGGAGGGAGCCGACCATTGAATATACACCTATAAATAGGAGCTCATTTGAACAATCTCACACTTTTTTACGACTCTAGATATTACATGCTGCTAAAGTGATTTCTAAAGAGTGACTCTCATGATTTTTGTGAACTGAACATCTTACTCAGAATTGCTTTATGCGACTCCGAATGTTGCTGAGTACATTAGAGGGATTCTGGGGATTGGAAGATAGAGGTGTCTACTACCTTGAAGTTAGAAGGCTTATAGGGATACCAAGACAGACTCCGATATTCGTATCAAGGGCTTACCCAGGTGTGGGTAAGACATGATTTCTTGAAAGTATAAATCAAGGGACCTTTATCCATGGTTGTTGGATAACCTTCTCTTTGGGTTAAAAGATTTACTACTTGTTACTTGTTTTGTTTCATGTTTTCTGTTGTATTATGGTTGTTGAGGAAACTATAACTATCTTATACTTTCTTATTATTGTACTCTGATTTGTAAGATTCAATACGCTTTAAGGTAGAATCTTTATCTTTGTAAACTTTTTTTATGTTTCATTTCTGGAACCACATTTCTAGAATCAAGCAAGTTTGTAGAACTAAGAGGTTTTGTGAATTTACCTTGTTTAAATTTGTTAAATATTACCATCTTTAAAAGTTCCAATGGAATTTTTTAAAGTATACAATTCACCCTCCGATTGTATATTGAGCATCTTCATCATCATTTTGATCCAACATAATGATGTGTAAAAAAGAGCATCAATTTATTGGAAATGAAGGTGGAGGATACAATTTTTGTTTTAAGATTCTTTTCCTAAAGTTGACGTATTATTTTTTCATCTAGACTTAGAACATAAGAAATATTCTTACCTAAAAGCTATAATTTCATCCTTTAATCAATATCCACCTCATTCTAATCTTATTCAAGATAAATTTCTCCTACCTAAATTAATGAAATAAACATCTATCACATCACATAAAATTAAAAAGGATAAAAATTTATTCCTTGTATCATTAGATATTAACAAAAACTAAAATTGTTAGCACAAGTTAAGATAATATTAAAAATTTATAAACCTTTATATAAAGAAAAATACATTAATCTCCCTCATTAAATTATAATAAAAAAGGATTAATATATATAACTCTATAAATAAAAACCCTTATGTCACAAATAACCTAAATCACCATAACATTAAATAAAGTTTTAACCTTAATGGTTATCTCAAACCGTTCATCTTACATCCCCAAAAATCTAATATCATTATTCTTAAATAATACTTCACATTAAACCTAAGTTTTATATATACCTAAACCCAATAAAATGTCTCCAAAAATATCATTAATCTCTTTCAAATATCATCACTTAAAACCTTGATAGAGGTTTATATGCCTTTTAAATTATGATCAGCTTTGAAATTATAGACCCATGATGGTATCCATTAGTCTTAAGATAACCTCACATGAAAACATCATAATCTCTATGAACCATTCTTTGATAATAACTATGATATCCCCAAATAATCACTCCCAGATCTGGTTATAATACATAATGTTTACATTTATAGTTCTTTTATAGATAAATATGCCCACTTTTAACCCCTAAAAACATATAACATAAAACTGGAATATTTAATCACTTACATACCCAATGAGTTATTTGGTTTATAGTTTTTTATAATTAGGAGAAATTATTTGATAACAATTTAGATATATAAACATCTAGTACATAATAATATACATCATCTTATATATTAACCTTCTTAGTCATAACATACATAAAACCAATCTTCACAATATGGGGAAATGGAAAACATAAGAAGGGTGAGATCAAACACTGGATAATGGTTAACATATAAATTAACAATGGAATGTCATCCATGAGAATAAAATGACTATAATGGTATGATGATATAATCGAATATCATGAGAATAACATATGAGAATTAATACTCATAAAAACAGAGTTTATAAAAGATGTGGCATGTAATTAACCATTATCAATGGAAATATTCATGATAATCAATAATCATGAGACATGTGATATCAATCTTGATCAAAGGAATCAATAAAAACGCATAGAAAGTATAAATAAAATGTGTTTGAATCTTGGAACATTATCTTCATAGAACCATTTAAAGTGGATAACCAATATGGTAAACATATAACATAACTCTTCAGAAAAAAATCTTTATCTAATTTATTATAGAGATATATTGGGATCACAAATATATCTAATTTATATACATATTGTGATAGGTTTTGTGTATGAATTAATTTAATATTAATTAATTATATATAATATTTGTGCCTCTTATTAATGTTTTGCATATTATTTTATAGGACAGACATCTAAATAGATGGAATTAATGAATTATATCATGCATTTAAGCTACATCATCACACATGTCTTTAGGGATGCTAACATGGTTGTAGATGGCCTTGCTAATAAGGGCGTTGGTATGAATCTCACATGGTCAGATTTTCTCCCTGATGGCTATTTATCTTTATGAAAATTATTGTAAAAATCTCTCAGGCTATCGACACTTTTATTTTCTTTTTGAAACTAAATATCAAAACCTTTTGGTTGTGGGAATGTTTTAAAAAAAATTAATTGGGGGACATAAATGAACTTCTCGCCATGAGCTTTTCTCACGATGCGACACCAGATTTTTTAGGAGCAATATGGAGGACTTTAGGAGGGACAAAACTAAATAAGAATAAAGAAAAATAGATTATGATGTGTAAATCACGTTTTACACATCTTGTAAACATATTACACAACGTGTAAAAAAGATATAACATGGAAAAAATGGGTATTTTAGGAATATTTTATGGGAGACTTCATTGGGACATCCAAAATTGGCCATTAAACACATATTTGACCTGGGGGGAAGACCAATTATGTCATGAGAGATTATGAATAAGTATTCTATCCATGGGATTTGGGTATTCGATCCCACACCTGAGGTGCAGTCATAGGGAGTATATCATGGGGTTATGTCCTTCCATAAATAAGTTTTACATTATATTTTTCTTTTCTTTTCTTTATTTTTCTTCCATGTAAGGTCAAATGATATTTATTTTAATTCCAAAATTTCTTATTTCTTCTTTATTCTATCATTATTTATTTATCGATCTCTCTTATGTAGATTTGGTTTTAATCATCATTGGTGACTACCCGAAGATGATTGGCTAAACACCATCGGGGATAGAAGAATCTGTTAAAGGGGTTCTGTACCAATAAAGCATGATATTCATTCACATTTAAAAATGATTTTATTTGATATTATCATTATGTTCCTACACATCTATGATATTAATCATTGAATCTTTTACCATATGTTTTAAATAATGAAAGAACCACAACATGATTGAGATGATTTGTTTATGACTATTGAATTATGTTATTCATCTTTTTTGGTAACCTAAACTTAATGAATCCTGGTATTTTAATCCACCTAATCATAATGGATTGGGATTTTAGGGTAGATTGATAGATAATGTCCATTTCCACTATTTGATAAAACTATTTTATTGCACAGTTATTTAATATAATTATTTTTCAAGTAATGATTAATTAATCTATAAAAACCACCCCTAAAAACTGATTCCCCTCTCTTTTGTCTTTGGATTTTAATTTATTTATTTTAATTTCACCATTATTTTAATAAAATAAATCATAAATTACAGTGACTAAACCCTTAGTTTATATTTTTCATTATGTTGTTCCCCACTCTCTCTTTGTTTCACTCGGAGCTATTTTTAATTCCTCTGGTCAAGGATAAAATTAAAATTTTATATTATCCCGTACTGTACTAACTACAAAGGTGTGGTATAGTTGAAATGAAGGGTAAAACCAATAGAGAGTAGGGAATAAAGATATGAAAACTCTAAAATAAAGTTCAAGTCACTCCAATTTATGATTTATTTTATTAAATTAATGGTTCGATTAAAATAAATGAATTCAAATAGTGAAATAAAAGTGAGGGGAATCAATTTTCAGGGATGGTTTAGGTAAATTAATTTATCTTTTCTTGAAAAATAATATTTTAAATAAATTCATAGTCTAAAAATTTTATCAATAGAAGAAAGAGTCTTTCTTTATCAATCTAACCTCGAATCCAAATCCTTCATGGTAAGACGGATTAAAATACTAGGATGCAATATGATTAGATTGCTAAAAGTATAAGAATAATTTCATTTAATGGTCACAAACAAATCAGCTCAATAATGTTGGGTTTCATTCATTATTGAAAAAATATGGTCAATGATATGATTATGAATAAAATAGATTCATAGGGAAAACATGATGTTATCAAATAAAGTCATTTTTATGAGTAAAGGAATATTTTTTTGTTAGTATGAAACCCCTTTAATAAATTCTACTTCCCCCTATGGAATTTATCCAATAATCATTGGGTGATCACATGTTAGGATTAAACCCAAATCCACAAGATAGATATATTATGAAAAAAATAATGAGAAAGGAATAAAGAAATGATAAATATTGGAATTAAACTAAATAGTATTTCTCATTACATGGAATAATAAAAAAGAAAATAAAATAAAAATATAATGAAAAACCTATTTACTGCAAGATGGAACCCTACGGAAGCTTCTGTGTGGTCTCACCTCAATAGTGGAATCAAATATATGAATCACATGGTTTGATTACTTATTTATTATCCCTGATGTCATCAATGGTCTTCCCCTAGTCAAATATGTGTTTAATGGACATTTTGAGTTGTCCCAATGAATTTGTCCATCAAAGATTCATAAAAATCCCTATTTTTCTACTGTATGACTTTTAAAACATCATGTAATATTTTGAAACACCATGTAATCTTCAGGTTTGTTTTCGTCTTCTCATGACATGTAAGTAGTTCATGACTTGAAACTACACATCAAGTAATGATTTTACATGATTTTTAAAATGTTATTTCCATATAAGAATATAAATTTCATCATTCTTCTTCATTTTTTCCTCCTAAATTCCCCTATGACCATCTTCAAAAAATTTGTGTTCTGTTGCTTCAATTTACATGCAGTGTGAATTTTATTTATGTTACTCAATTCCAATTTTTTTCTTGGTATTCCTCTAAATGTCACTCATGTATTATAATATATAAAACATTAATATCAACAACATATATTATACATAATCAATTAATATTTAATTAATTCAAACAAAAAAACTATCAAAATATGTATATAAAATAGAGATATCACTCACCCATCATCATGAGATATGTCAGGCTCAACTGTCAACATAAACAATGTACATAAACCAAAACAAAATTAAAACACCTAAAATATTTCATTTTTCAATATTACAATTACTATTGTTCTTTAATATCTTGATTTACTAGTGGAAAATAAACGAGTTCTGTGGTAATATAATAATCCATATAGAGAAATAATAAGTATGGTATAATTAAAAAAATATCTCAATTAGAGTGTAATTAAAAATAAGGGTGGTTTTCATTGATGAATATAAATACCATAAAAAGATCATTAAAAACATTATTGAGGAAAATACCCTTTCCACTTTGAAAATAAATCTAAAAAAATAAAAATTCAAAAAATATTATAAAAATCATTTAATTTGATAATAAATTAGGAAAAATATAAACTAATATTAAAATAAAACATTGGTTATTATTTAATAAAAAATTGTTCATGTCATAAATGTTAAAAATAATTATTTTTTAAATATTTTGTAAGGAGATTGAAAAGTGTCCCATGAGGAAAACGATAATAAATTTCATATAAAAACCCTTTAAAATAAGGTCACATATCATCTAAAATAACTTTATGGAATAATTTATGTTTATAAATTAACATTATTGAAAACATTTTACAAATAATGGATATAAAAGAGAAATATTCTCGATCTAAAAGAAGATAAAAGATCGATATCACTTATTGGAAATTTTCTGGGTGTTTATTTAATCAATAATGGGGGAAATAAAAACTAAAAATGTAAAAAACAATTACAACCATAGTATAAAATATTTATTTTTTCACGAAAATAAGATCATATGATTTCCCCAAATTAACTTTGAACATAAACAATCCAAAAAATAAATCAGATTGTAACATAAATCATTTACCACTTTGGTATCTTTCAAAATCCAAATTTATTAAACGAAATAATATGATATGTATCTATAAATTCAATAAATTAAATTAATTTATATGTTCAAATTCATTCATGGGTTGGTTAGTTCACCATTCAAATAAATCATGGTTCACAACAAGAAACATGTCTCGATAGAATAACATTAAGAAAAATAAATCCTTTGTAAAGATCATAACTTTTGAAGTTGTAATTAATTCATGAAGTGATTATGTTAACATATTTAATTCCAAAAAAAAAAATTTAATATATATCATAAAACAATTTATATACCAATTGAAATATAATAATTATATAACAATTTCAATAAATTATAATTTTAACCTAATGAATGGAAGCTGAGTTAAGAAACCCCTTACCACTTGGTTACTTTCAATCAAATCCCCTTGGTTGAAATAAATTAAATTTAAACATACATTTATATGAAGTGTGAAGGATTAGTGATATATTAGGTAAAATTTAATTATATAAACCATATAAAATAAGTTTTTCATCTATTTAGAAAATCATTCACAAGTTCTTTCACCATTCCCATCAATGATAATGTCTTTATCATAAACAATAATAATGAGTGAAAATTTCTGACTTTAATTGATATACAGATTACTGTCAACCCTTCCTTTCTTAAAACTCATATTTCTAAAGAAGGTATCTAATTTGGAATACCATGACATCGAATATTTTTTTATCCCATAAAATTATTTCTTCAATTGACACACATAACTTTCACCATTCCCAACAATGAAGCCACATGTTTTCAATATAAACTTTTTCATCAAGCTCTCTATTCAAAAATGATTGTTTCACATCCATCTGCAAAACTTTGTAACTTCATTGTGAAATATTATCAATAAATTTTATGATTGTTTATAACCTTTCCACTAGATAAAAATCCTCATCAAAATCAATGCCTTCAATATATGAGTAACCTTTACACACTAACCTTGTTTTTTTCTTATCAATTCACCATTTTCATTCAGATTTTTCTAAAAAATCCACTCTGTACAAGTAATGTTTTTGTTATTTAGATTTTTTATGAGTTCCTAAGTATTATTCTTCTTGATTTAATCCAACGATTTATTCATAACTTGAAACCATTATGTATTATCAAATACTTCATTCATGTATTTCGCCTCAACTTTTAAATATAAAAAAGTATGTGTAATAGCTTTTTATGATCTTATTATTTGAATATTTTGATGTTGATCACCAATTATGTTTTGAGATTACACTTTATTCCTCAACTTGGGATGAGATTTTTGAGATTCTTCTTCATCACTAGAAATATATGATTTTAATTCTACTTTTTGAGTTGTATTACAAATTGTTTGCATCCTTATCAAAACTATTCACAAAAATTATTTCCTCTTGTTCATTTTCCATATCTTCATGATTTTTTTAGTATCTTCCACGTCTTTTTCAAAAAAAAAATCACCTAAACATATTCAATTAATATTCATGTGTATTTTTAAAAATATCTATATCCTATTACTTCTAGAGAATATCCAAGAAAAATTCCATCTTCACCTATATGTTCAAACATTCCAGGGCTTCCACCTTTCTTCTTTATGATGCATAGAAACCTGAAAACAATTAAGTGTTTAAAACATAGAAATGTTTTCTAAATCATTTCATATGTTGTCATATATGAACTTAGACTATAGAAACATTGGTTTTGAATATAATTTGTAGTGGTCCTGGCTTGGATCCAAATGTAATGATAGAGATCGTGTTGAAGTAACATAATTCATCCCATTTCAACCATAATTATTATTTTTTCATTCATAGAAACCATTTTGTTGAATATTGTATGTTGTAATGAACCCAAGACTAATTCCATAATTCTTAATAAAAATTTAAAACCCATTATCTTAGTATTTATAAATATTTTATGTTCTCAATTTATTTTCTGAATACTCACATTTCTTCCCATATTTTATCTGAAAACTTCTAAACATTTTGAGAGAATCTGAATTATGTTCCATATGCATAAAATAATTAATGTGAGTATATTCATCCATGAAATTAAAGAATTAATTATCACCATGAGTTTATTATTTTATAATTGGACAATAGAAATTTTAATTAATATGTTCTTGGGGTCATTTCAAACAAATGCCAACTTTATTATGCACAAAGTTTATAATATTTTCTTTCTAAAAAATTGTGAAACAACAATATCTTCTTCTTAAAAAATCATGAATTCCATAGAAACTATATATCTTTGATAACATTCTCATGTTTCTCTGACACATGTATTCTAGCTTTTATTCCAAAAATGATTATCTTCTATCATACTTAAATTACAAGAGTTTTGAACCTCACTAACTTGGAAAGAATTTACTTTTGTACATTATCCTCTTGTAACAATATTTGTATCTTCCTCTATTTTCACAATAAACTCATATTTTATAAAACAAATTTCCCTTTATCACAAAGTTTTGATACACTTAACAAGTTGTATTTCATCCCATCAAAAAATAAATCTTTCTAGGACATAAACATTTCTTCCCAAATAATAGAAGATACAACACCTTTGATTCTGAGAGATTCGTTATTGAAAACTTTCAATTTTCCTTCTTTAAAGTCTTTCACATTATTTAGAAATTTTAATTCACCTGTTATATGATAATAACACCCATTATCCAATAAACAATGTCATTATTCTTTTTTATCTTTGAGAGTGGTTTCTATAACAAGAACGTTTTCTATCCCTTTATATTTATTCCCATCCAGCTTCTAAGAGTTGTTATAAACATTTTTTTGTTCCACAAAAAGATAAATACATCCATTTTCAAGATGTATAGGTTTTTTAAATCATTAAAAAATAATTTTAAAATTTTGGATTCTATTTTAAACGTTTACAACAACCTTCTCAGGTTTCTTCAAAACATCCTTCTCATAATTATTCCTCTCAGAGGGTTGACTCCCCCTAAAAAGTTTCCTTATGTTATTTGTGGAATAGTTATGATATTGTTTATTAATCCAGCACATATTTTTTATGTTCCAGAATCCCCCACAATACTAGTAATATCTATATAAACAATATTTACCTCTATAAATTCTATAATATTCAGAGATATGACCATGTTTCTCAGAAACCTTATTTTCTTTAACATTGGAACATTTTTTAGTGTGAAATTTTATTTTCTCAACTAGAACCTAATTCTTCAGCTCATATTTTTTGTTATCCTTATCAAATCTAAAAAGTGTAGGAAATTTTTTAGTCTCATAATTTTTATAATCATAATAATTATGAACATTATTTATTTTGGACACGTATACAGTTTTCTCCACCGTCTTCTACCCAAAAAAAATTCAACATTATTCTTAACTGTTGATGGTAAATTTTGATCCATCTCAAGTTCACCCTTTCCTGAAAATTAAAAAACTTTGGATATGGATTTCTTAAAAATTGTAACTTATGATCTTCTTTAAAAAGTATTTTTTGAAAAAAATCCAATTAGTCATCTTTTTTAAAACATAGCTTCTGGATATTCATTCATATTCATTTATTTCTCAATAGATTTATTCAAGTCAGCAATATATTCTAGAATCTTAACTTTATCATCAGGAAAACATTATTTATTTTTTATTGAGAATCATTCATTTTTCAATTTCTTGATTTATTTCTTCAACCATCCAATCTTTCTCAGATATTCTTAAAAAAAATTCAGGTGAATTTCTAGTCGAGTTTCTTCTTTTTGGAACAGCTACTTCTGAACTCTTCATTGTTAACTATTGAAATAAAAGTATTCTATCTTGTATTCTTAGTATACTTTTTGGATTCAGCATCATTATCTTATTCTCTATCATATTTAGACAAAGAAACTTCTCCTTTTAGATTTAAATAATTTTTTATCTTTCTATTTTGAATAAGATTTAACATTATCAGCATGTTTCTTCCACAATAATCTCTTCCTTCTTTTATTTTTATCACTATTGTCTTCATTCATACTTTAGGAGAAATTTTTGGAAACATTCCCAATAAATTCACATTAAATAAATTTTAAGGGATGTTTACCTTTATAATTTCCTGTACCACTTTTCATATTTTAAAAAAAAGGATAAAAATTCATTAATATTTTCACAAGTATTTACAAGTTTCATTACTCAATTAGATTACCTATGTCCTTGGTATGGTTTGTAAATAATCCAATACAACACAATCCAATATAAAAAAATACTTTTTTGTGGATAAAAACAAGTAAGATATACCCTTACACTTGTGTGGAACTATGATCAATACAAAAGTTCATGTGCTTCTTCTATTAAAAATTATGTAATATATATTTTTGTAACAAGTTAAGAAACTCTCCCCAATTTCTTCCAATAATGTTAGTGTGCTACCTTATCAACTTTCACTTTTTATAACTGAAAAAATAATTCTTCACTATCCTAGCTAAAAGTAGGTAAAAACATATTTGTACATTGTAATGATACTAATTCTGATACCCCAGTTATATTCCTTAGTCCAATTGCTCAGCCCCAAAATATAAGTTTGCTAGAATACAAATGAAATGATTTTGGACTACTTTTTCCTATGTCCATAAATATTTGTTCAATTTCCCAGTCTGATGACCCAGCCTAATATTATAATCTCTAAATAAGATCATCCTTCATCTTTAATCTAGAAAAATTATTCAATAATTATCTATCCCAGAACCTATTCTCTCTAAAATTTTAGAACTTCTCCCTCTTCAACATCATGTGAACAGTGTTTTGGTCCTTCAAAAAGTACAATGTACTCTCTTCCTTTTATAGGTTCAACAAAAATGGTTTAGGTGGTAGTCTAATAAGTTTTCTAGATTAACCTAATTTCCAAAAACATAAATTTTCCCTTCATTTTGGATCCATATTTGAATTCTTATGTTCTTATAAACACTTCTTGATTCTTCTTGAAACTTCTTGAATCTTCTCAAAACTTCATCATGCTTCAAAATTTCTAACCATTCTCTAGTTTAATTCTGATTTTCATTATAGTCTCTTGCTTATGATTAAGACTTATAGTCACTCCAATTTTCTTAACCCGCATTCTAATACATCAGAAATGAATAATTCCCATTATAATGACCACATTTCAACATAAAACATTAAAACCATTCCACTATAAATATAGTCTCAACTCCTACAGATACCAACACTTCTTGGCATCACTTAATAAACATCAAAAAAAATTGGAAAATATTCAAAAAAACTCTTCAAACTGACTTCAAAATCCCTTTTTCAACACTTTTTCAACCACTTCAAAACATCTCATCTTTTCTTTAATTTTCTAACTGCTTCCTTGAACTGATGATTCTGCATCTGATGAATTTATCAATTTCATACCGTTTCTAATGGATTAGTCTCCATTTCAAACCAATGGATCGGTGTCACCTCTAGTCTGATGAGTTGTTACCACATATTTTCTGGACACTCTTAACCCAGTTATAGAAAAAAAATGGTTATTTTTTCTTTTTTGATCCACTTTTTAAGGAAGCCCAACTTCTTGTAATCTTCACTCATTTGAAGAAAACCAATATATTTTTTATGAATATTTGTGACTACATTTTTGATCCTAATCTGGTTAATCGATCTCTAACTTTCTTATATGAATATATCCCAATAAACTCCACTTCTTTTATTTTTCATTTTTTCAAACAAATCTAAATAAAAACATGCCTACCTATGATAGATCGGTGGCACACTGGGTCTGATAAACCGACACTAGTAGAAACTTATATTATTTCCTGATTATGGTATATACAAACTTTCATCATGCACTAACTTATTTCTTTGAATATTTGTATCTTTTTTATTATTTCTCTGACTGAAAACCATCATCTTTATCTTATAACATTTCAAACAAAACTTCACGTCCTTATAACAATTCTATGTCTGGTGATCCTACACAAATAGACTAAGACTGTAAACCTTTTACTTTATTCTTTGAAAAACTCCCACTTGTAATCATTTCTTCCTCATGATTGAGAGAGAAATTAATATCGGTATAGCATCATCAGACTTTCAATGTAAATTACTATACCTTCATGTCTTACAGTCAACTTCTTTCTTTGCAAACAAGCCTCAAACTGATTAGAAACACCTGCCCCCCCCCCCCCCTTCTTCATTATTCTTGCATCACAATTTTCCCAATCAATGAATGATTTATCAATACTCCAATATCATCAAAGCATAATCATAATTAAATTATAGTCTTCTAGACTCTGATACATTTCATTATTCTGGTTCAAACATTCATTTCAAACCCAATGTAAGTCTGATGAACCTTTTATCACAGAACATTTCTTCAAAAATAGAAGGAATTTCTTAACAATTTTTCATCTTATATTTTAATTATGATGAAACATTCAATTATTTTATCTAATTTTTAAAATTTAAAATGTGAATTGATTTCATTTCATGACAATAAAACGACAATACTCTCATCACAGACTTATTCCATCTTCTAAAAACAAATTCTTTTCAACTTGGTCCCAACATAAATAAAAATACCTTCCCTAATATAGGGTAGATTTAACAAAGGTACAGTAACCAATATCTTCTTCAATTATTGGATGGTTTCTTCACTTCACTTTGTCCATATGAACTTAGCTCATTTTCAAGTTAACTTGGTTAGTGGATTATAAATTCATGAATTCATTTTCACAAACCTCTTATAATATCTTGTTAATCCAAGGAAACTATGAATCTCAATTACTATTATAGAATGATTCCACACCTCTACAACCTTTTGCTTGGTAGTTTCAACTGAGATTCCTTCAATGTGACCCAAGAATTAACATTTTTATAACCAGAATTCACATTTTTTGAATTTTTCAAAAAATTTCTCCTTCCTTATAATTTTCACAATAACCCTCTGATGATCCTTAGGATCCTCAATACTTTTGGAATATATCAAAATATCATCAATAAAAACTACCATGAATTTATCAAGTTATTCATCAAATATATTTTTCATCAAATCCATAAATATTAATGTATCATTAGTCATGATGAAGGGCATAAATAAAAAACTTGTAATGACCATATCTTGTCGGGAAGGTAGTCTTTATAATATCTTCTTTCACTACCCTCGGTGGATTATACCCAGATTATAGGTCAATCTTTGAGAATAATTTAGTCACATGAAGATATCCAATTAAATCATCAATCCTTTGGAGAAGCTACTTTTTCATCACTTTGATCCAGTTAAGTTCTATATTATTAATGCATAGCCTTATTAATCCATCCTTCTTCTTTACAAATAGAACAAGTGCTCCCAAAGGAGACACACATGATCAAATAAATCCCTCCTCCAAAATATCTTGAAGATGTTTATTTAATTCCTCTAACTCAACATCTTCTATTCTATATAGGGTCTTCGGTATCGGTATATATATTGATATGTGTTCAATGGATAACTCTTCCTCTCTTTATATTGGTGATCCAAAAAACTCTTTAGGAAATATGTTAATGTATTCTTGAACTATGGGGACACTCTCAATCTTTACACTTTCATTTCCTTCTCCCTCTTCACCAATCATCTTTATAATGAAGTCTATGAAGGGTCTTTTATACAAATATCGGTCTAGGATATCTCTCCTTTGAAGATAAATTTAGGTTTATCATTCATAACTATTGATAGTTCCTTGAAACTATAATTTATCATAGAATTATACTTCAAGATACAGTCAATCCCTAGTATAGTGTTGAATTCTATCATGGGAATGACTACTAGATTTGAGAATATATTTTACTCTCTAAATTTAATTATGGAGTTTCTATAGATAGTTAATGTTAAGATAATCCCCCCAGGGGTCTTGAATGTTAACTCTAAATCAATAATTTTAGGTATTGATTCTATATTCTTTAAAAACATGGATGAAATAAAGGAATGAGTAGAACCAGAATTAAATAAAGTATTTTCTAGCTTTGAGAGCATAATGAGTGTACTTTCCTCCATATCATTTGGAGCTTCTACTTTAGCCTCCATGATAGAAAATACTATAATGTTCTCCAATTACCTATGTCGAGGTTGATGGTGGTCTCCCTCAATTATCTTCTAACATGGAAATTGATTGGAAAAGTGTGCAATTTGTCTACACATGAAGCATTGAACTTCTGGCCAGTCATGCACCATCTTCCCTTTTTTGTTAGTGTTGAGAAGTTGAGGCTTGAACTCACCATTAAAATTAAATATACTCCCATATCTTCCCCATTTGTATAACTTTCCAGTACCAAATAAGCAGTTCCCTGAGTAATTCTTCCCACATTTTTTTGTATGTGGGAATTTTCACTTTCTTTCCTTCCCTTCCATGAGGAAAGTTCTTCCCTAGGTTTGGATACATTTATCTCTTCTTTTCATTCAACCTATGTTACCATTGAGTATCTACAAACTATAATTCAACCTTCATATAACTCCTTGCTATATACTCATATCTTTCATAGTTTCAATTTGGTAAATTCCTCTATAGATGGAATCGTAGTACTCTGAATAATTTATCAACCTTTTCCTAAGGATCCATAACAAAGGTAGAGGTATGTTAAAAAATTCTTGTAAATTTCATCTCATAACTTCATATTGATTCATTTTATTTTTTCTTCATCTCTATTGAAACTATGTTCCATATCATGTATGAAAAGGTGAAAAAGGGAAATTCCTTGGAAAAAGAGGGAGAAAATATATGGATAATATAAATATTTTAAAATGCTCAATATTTGGTTCACCCAAGGTTGCATGAATCACAAGTGGTGCACAAGAACCTAAACACCACCTCACTTGTGTTCCACGTCATCACATTCACACCAATTCACCAATGTTCTGGGTACCATATTTTTTTATAATTGACCCTTGGGATCTCCATTCATACAGAAATATTTTCTTGAATCCCAATTGCTAATATGGTCACCCTAGTGCTTCGTCCAAGTCCTCAAAAACCTCAAATGTAGTTCCTTAACACCTAAAGAGAGTGAAATAAATTGGGATAGTGAGACTTAGGTTATTAAAGTGTAAAATTTAATAACACTTTCATGATTTAATCACACAACCCCCTGACTAAATATGATTAGTACACCATCCATTCCTCAAATAGGAACTTCCACCCCCCCCCCCACTTCCGGGAATACTTTTAAAGACTCTTAAAGGAATGATCCAAGTCTCACCCAAGTCTAGTAATTTATTTTTTTCATCACATAAGGTGACAACTATTTCCCAAGCCTACTTGAGTACCCCATACCTTCATTCAACTTAATTGAGCTTCCTTCCTTGATGTTTATAATACCATTTAGCCTACTTGAGCCATCCATTAAGCCTCTCTCAAATCCACTCATGAAAAGGCCTATTATTCTCTGGAACTATTAAATGAAAGAGAACATTTTGAAACCTCCATTAATACCTCCATATTTATCAAATATTAGGGAAATTAACACAAGTGTGTCTCCCATTTGGATTTGTTTTTTTGTGGTCAAAGGTTTCCCACACTTTTCCTACCAAAGGGTCAGGATCCTCAGAATGTGTATATATTTTTATATATACAGTCACAGGGACCCTTACCCTGGGGACATTATTGAGGAGTTCCTAATATTAGATTGTGAGGATATGAATCTATCCTACCCTTATTATCTCTAAGACTCGGAGCCTCTGGCCCCTGGTGGGGAGGGTAAGGATAACACTTCTTTTTTCCTTTGGGACAAAGGAGAAGTCTCCATCCCCACTACGGGACCCATTTTTGGGTAGCCATTCTAGTGTAAGCCCCAACCATTCATGTATGAGGTTGCAGTATCTCTCCTCTCAACACCCATCATCTTCATCACTTCCTTAGCTTGGACCCTCATCTAATGTAACGAGAACACAGGGAAGTGTTGTAGCTCCAACTTCTTTCTTTGTATCCCCTTCATTTTCCATCATCGAAGGAAGGAAATTTTGTGGTTTTTTTAATATTCCAAATCCTCTTGTTTCTCACACCTATCATGAATTATGTGGGATTAGAGGTTTATAGTGATCACAACATCCACACAATCCACCCAAAGGAAATAACTATGAGAACTCTTATTCACACCATAATTTGGATGCATAGGTAGCTTGCACATAGGGATCGAGATCATTGTACATCCTTATCAGGATTCAAACCTTAATTCCATTAATCTGGGAATCCTCCTTAGAATTAATCCCCAAATTAAGCCCCCTAAATCTCCATGAGTTAATACATTTCTTATGGATCCTTTAATAAGGGAATCCTTTTTAAGAGTATTCCCCAACCTATTTCTCTCAAAGGTCCATACTCCCCCATGAGAATGAATGAACTACAAGAACTCTGATTCCTACCATAATTCGTATACGTAGGAATCCTTCACTTTATGCTCGATCTCACTAAAAATCTTTATTATGAGTATAACCATAATTCCCTTAATCTGAGCATCCTCTTTAGATGTAATCCCGAAATTAAACCCCCAAAATTTCAATGAGTTAACATATCTCTCGTGGACCCTGTTACAAGGACACCCTCTTTAGGAGTAAGCCCCAAAATATTTATATCAAAGGGACATACTCCCCTGAAATAATTAATAAACTACTAGAACTCTGATTCCCACCATAATCAGGATATGTAACAAGCCTTCACATAGGGACCAGCCTCACTAGAAATCCTCCATAAGAGTCTAGTCCTAATTCCATTAATTCAAGAATCGTCTTTAGGAGTATTGCCTAAATTAAATACCCCCTAAGACACAATGAGTTATGAAATCTCTTATGGACCATGTTACAAGGGAATCATCATTAGGAATAATCCCCAACCTATTTCTCTCAAAGGTATATACTCCCTTATGAGACTTACCAAACTACGTGTGATTTGATTCCCATCCGATTGGGATACATAGGAAGCCTCCCTATGGTTCAAATAAAAAACCCCAAAACCCTATTCTCTCTAGGCCATATTACCTATAAGGTCTAATTAAACATGTAATCTTTTGTACCTTTCAAGACTCTTAGGGACGTTTGGCATAAGTCCCAGACCATGCTTTGACTAGGTGCCTTCTGCCTAGATTTCTTTACCACGCGACATTAAACTATACGGTTGGGTCCTTATCACGCGAACTCAAAAGGTATGATGTGTCACATTAAGCAGCACTGGACTAAATGGGTTATGATTCTTTTCCTGAGGATATGTAGGTATCCCATCTATTGGTTTTATCCCAACATCCAAACAAATTCTGTCCTTATAGATTAAAATAAACTCCAATTAAATACTAATATACCTGGATGACCATAAACTCTAGAGTAAACTTCTATCTCCATGGATGAAAATAAATTCTAAAGTTAAATTCATCTACCTGGATGACCATTAACTCTATAGTTCCCCACTGAGTGTATTAAAACCCATAATCTTCAGGATAATAACCAAAGAATCTATAATTAGTATATAAGAGGATACCATTTATGTGGAACCTTGGATACACACTGATATTTATATTGATGAAGAACCCCGAATACATACAGATGATTCATAATTTCACACATTCAAATAATTGATTACTATTATTTGGATAACTCATATCATAATTGGAAATTAATTAATGGTTCATGAACATATCATAAATATATAAGAGATTCTTGGAGCAATTCCCCCAAAAGGTTGTGATGAGCCCGACCACCCATTCTCTCGACCAATGAGAGTTCTTGAGTATCACAGGTCAATAGAAATAATGAACACCTACCTTTGTAAAGAATATCCCTTTGGATACAGAACCATTGGGTATTTCTGGTTCCATAAACAAATATATTGGAAACCATTCATAAATAGTGATTCTTAACAAGAACACACATTTCAACGGAATGAAAAAATGGTAAACTCAATGTGAATCCTTAAACAATATGATAGTATTACCCATTTGTGAGGCCTGTATCAATTGATAATGGAGGCCCGAACACGGAAATAAATTATGCATGTGTTCATCCAAAAAAATAATGCTTTTCTAGAGTTCATTTTCTGTATTTTCCTATATACAATCACTTTATTATAGGAACTCCCTTTATTCCAAATGGATTTATTCAATTTTACAATTATTAATGCCTCAGCTGCTAATCCATATGGATCCTTTCCCACTTTAAGGAAGTCATCACCGACTCAGTGTCTTCAATGTTGGGTCTCTAATGCACTGGTTCGAGAGTACCATCAACAAAGTACCATTCTAGCCTTAGATACTTCCTGACAGACCCTCAAAATCATGAATAACCCCCAGTCGTCCGGTCAATGATGATCGGTGGTCTAGAAGTAGATGGTTCCAATCACCATCTTCAACCATTGTTTGAGCTTATCTCCATAACATAATCACCAATTCCTCCCATATTCTAAGTAGGTAAACCATGAGGCCACCTACAACATTGTTCCTAAGACATAGGGGTCCTTCCCAAGGGATCCTTCCAACAGTAGTCACCACCAACACTGCATGGAGGTAAACCCTCAACTTCATGAGGGTGTTTCCTTCAGTTGTGTGTCCTAGGTCCCTCATACTCGAGCATGCAATACGGACCATCGGGAAAAAACAGCTAATAGGGATCCGGGTTCTACATTTTACCCCTCCAGAGAATCCCACCATCCCAGTTTATTGTCAAATGGAGAGTAGGCACGTACACCCATCCACCTTCATTCCGTCGGCCAGCAAACTCTTCTGGTGGAGCCCAACCAATCTCACCATTAAAATATACTGGAGCATCATGAGAAAGAACACACAATTTCGTAAAATAATCAATCCTATCATTAGACTTGACTAGAATCATTCAACGAATCTCTACAACCCAATTTGGTGGTAATCTATAAGCAAGAACATAAACCTATTTACACTCATTAAGCCTGGAAGCAGCCTCATCTAGCAGTTCCAGGAGAATTCAGTCGGAAAGATATGATGACACGTAAAGGGAAGACTCAACTCTCTACCCCAACACATGTGTACTACCAGTATCCACTAACAGGAAAGGTATGATAGGAGCAGGTACATACACCTACTCCAGATATAGAATTGATGTATATTCTTGTTCATTCCACTGAAGTCACCATGATCATCTTGGCAATGGTGAAAGGGAAGACATAGATTCCTTCTCATATCCTAGAGACTTTCCAAAATATCATGATTGTGAAAAAGGCAGTACCTTAGGTACATAAGCATAACTTTGTCCCCATAGATAGGGTGGCTCATCAATGTGTCAGCCTAGAGCCAATACATACCTCTATTATCATCTAGGTGGGTCATGGGGAATACTCCCCCATATCATACAGACAACTAGATCATGCACATAAACTCGTTTCATTTGGAGATAATTGTCATATTTTAATGGCCACCCCAAGGCAGGAACATACACCTGACCATGATAACCACTTATCCCAAAAAGTGGTCCCAAATACATATAATAATTCATCCAAAAAGAAGTATTATCAAAAACGGTTGTGAAATCAAGATCTAGTTTGTCATTTTACTATGCTCAATGATGGTGTTCTTGAAGCCCTCAGACATTTGTCTATTTTAGCTCAATATCCTACCCTCCCATTACCAAATTATGAGAGTATAAATAGTAACTTTGATGTTCCTCATCGGACACTTCCTCCTAAAGGCTTTCTTCATGACAATTCAGTCAATCATGAGATCCTATCACTTGATTAGTGCTATAGTAACCACCCATGCAGCCAGAAAACCAAGGAGCTAGAAGTTCCAAACCTTACTATAATCCACCATGACGGTCCTCCCCATTATGTAATTCATTGCGAAAGTTCTCTCCACATTAGTGATTAGCAGTTTCAAAAGAATTATCCTTCTAAAAATTTAGTGACAAGAAATATCTCTTATCTTGAGTAATTAAAAATACAAGGTCAGTCATGTTTGATGCCTTTTCACTGGTGGGTGAAATAATTTCTCATAAAAAATACATCCCAAGGTGAAAATCATTCTCCAAACCTTCCTTGTGTCATTTTCCTTGTAATATAGTAGAGGAAACACCAAACGATCTCATTTCTTGTGGTAAAACAATCGGTAAGAATCCACATTGGTCAGACCAGGTTAAGAAACCTCTAGAAAAAAATAAATAGGACATGTTGAACATAAAGAAACAACTGGATAAGGGTTAAATACCAGCAATGTTATAGCCTTTAGACACCACTCAATATATCGTTCCAGGGCTGTTGGAAGAAGATTTTATTCGTGATATCTGACTCAGCATGTGAAGACACTTCATCATCTGAAATCCAAAGTTTTACCGTATTATAAATATCAATGTCATTTCTAGGTAATAGATGGTTTACAGTTCCAAATTGACTTGGCATTTCTCATGGTTTCTTGACATCCACAGATCGAGAAGCAATAGGGATCCCTTTAATGTGTATGCCTCGATGCATTAATGAGGTTGCGACGGTTAATCGTAGATATCCCATCTAGTGTTCATATCATAGAATGGGGATCACATGCATTATTGTATTTCACTACACTCCAAAGACATAAAACCCACCAAAAGTGGTCTCATTAAATGTTATTACCCTAGGTTGGATACAACAAAGAAATTCTATTCATGACCAAAAAATTCTCAATGAGAATAGGCCTCGACCTATTTCCATTGAAGTTAGGCCCAAAGAGAACAAGCTATTGAGATACTTTTTCATCAAGCATCTAAGAATGTCAAGAAAGCCTCATGTTTATAGGATCTCAACCATTAGATTCTGAAAATGTATGAAATATCACAACATTCATCTAAATCATGTGATTTAATTGAGTGTTGGATAATCCACTCAGCCAATGTTTGGACTAAAATTCGTAAAATTAGAAGAGTATTTGTGTTGATATCATACATAGAAGTTCAAGAGACACCCTATCCTAGAGGGATGGGGTATTTTTGACTCAACCCTCATAATAAACAAATAGATTCCAAAGGGTTAATAAAGAAGAACTTGAACATCACCATCCCATAGGGATGGGGGAATTTTAACATTCACAATCCCCCCAGTGGAAGTTAGTTTTCTAATTATTAGGGAAGATGGCCAAAAATTAATGCACGACGGAACTATCTAAGGATTCCATTAAGGTTATTGTCCATTAAATAGTTCATGAAGAAACAGAAAATAGGAGGAAAATGTCTCATAAAGGTAACAGAAGAAGATGATCTCATAAAGATACCCACATAATGCTAGAAATGCATTATTCATTGGTGAATGTCATCCATATCATCATGGAAATTCCTCTAGAAAATGAATCTAGTTCATGGGAGTCATATGATGAATTTCTTGTTCATAATTTTCTCCACACCAAAGAAAAGAAATACGTGTGCATACCTAAATTTAGAGTCTTACCCAAAATTTAGGTGTCCCCTCAAATAATCAACTTCCACCTCTATAAAAGGAACCTAATAAGGTAAAATGTAAAGGTTAAACCATGTATTGCCTTTCCCCTAGATAACTTCAATCAATTTATCTTGAGGAAAGATTTTATGAGCAATAAGAGGAGATGAAGGAGTTGAGATGATGTAATGCAGAGTTTCTCTGAAGCAACATTTCTGCCACACATGCTCCAAAGAAAATCCTCAACATTCACTTACAGTAGAAATACCTTGGAAAAGACGGTTTGTTGCAATTATTGATGTAGATAATGAATTCCATCCATTTTCAGTACAACCATAGTAGGGTCATGAACATATTTATATGATTTTCCCCATGGGTTATCCAAGGAATATACCAGTAATGAAACCACCAATTGTGTCTTCACCAGTCGCCACACCAGTTCAGGCTCCAACTGTTGCACCTGCTCATGTTCAACTCAGCCAAATATTCCTCAAATGCTTATGAACACCATTGAGTTATTAACAACTTGATTGGAAGCTATGGAAGGACGGTACACACTAGTTCAATTGAAAGATAAGGATTATCCAAATTGGGTAGATCTGAATCCTCCTCATCTAAATTCTGGGAATTTCACATTTCTAAAATTTAATGGCTCAAGATATATGAAGCAACACTTGATGAGTTTTTTCTCTCACTATTATCCCATTATGGGGACCCCTGAGCAACCAGAAGCAGTGAAACTATGATGCATTTTATAATCATTATTGGGGATAGCCTTTGTATGGTACATGAGTTTTCAGTCTCAATAGATCATTGTATGGGAAGATCTCTATGAGAAGATCCTTTTCTAATTAAACCCGACATTGTAGAAGAGAACAACCTTAAATTTCACAAATTTAATGAAAATGGTGATTGATAGAGTTTCAGATTTAATTTCTTAGTGGAATAGATTAATATATTCCTTGAATATATAGCTTCCTCAAAAACAGTTGTTACCCATATATGTAAAAAATATTGGTGATGAGTTTCACACACCATTAATCCCTATGAAATACACAATAGGGTTTTAGGATCTATCCTTAATTTCTCAATAGTTGTAAAATCCATAGTAGAAACTATAGCTAAATCCTGAGTAATCTCATCAGCTCCATGAAGAAGAGTAAGAAAAGCATAGGCCACTACAGTAACACTTAACTAGGCCCCTGTAACTGCTCCTACTTCAAAGACCTCATCATATCATAGGGATCCACCTCTTAAACATCATTACCAATGAATGTCTCATCAAGATGATCAAAAAGACTAAAGGAGGAGAAAATTTGAGGAGTTAATAAATAATTTATATTCTTTTCGAAATGACCATGTCCCCAACTACTTCATCTCAGCATTGGAAAACTACTTAGTTCAGTTTCCAAGGTCAAAAAACCTAAAAAATAAGGATACAAGGAACAAAACAAATATTTCTCCTTACATCAAATGTTGTGCCACCCCATCCAGTAGTGTTCTGTATTTAAGGACCTACTACAAAATTTTGTGGGCTCTGGGAAAGTGAAACTAAGAAATTCACTAGCCCAGGTAGCATGTGCTACTACTACTGACTTATATGATTAAGGAGCGTGGAAGGGAGTCAAAAGTAATAATGCTTAGAAATTCAATGATTGGATCTTCATAAAAATCAACAAGACTCATTTCATTCTACAAACACAGTTGAAAAAGACAACTATGTCTCTTTCTATTTCTGTTATATCAAATCCATTTTCATCAAAAGCATTGTCTTCTAAAGGCCAATCCTCTATGAAGCAACATGACCAAAATAATAAGGGGAATGAAAAATAAGATTTTATCTCATAAATTCCAATTTTTTCCTTGACCATAGCATATTTCATTCCATCTATCTCAAAATAATGGGCACCTCCCCACCAAACAGCACAAAAGAGACACCCCCAGAAGAATCTTCATCAAATGAATGGATGGTCTTAAGATCTTTTAATGTTATTCATTTAATGGATCCTTATGAAACTAATAATTCTAATTATGAACCTGAGTAACATGTACTTTATTGGGGAACTGGGGGAATAAGTCTTCATGGTTTAGGATACAGTGGAAGATGTGGTTATGCAAGAATCCACTACTCCAACTACACCCCTACACGAACTATTTATGCATCCAAAACTTGAGGGATATCCCTCCATCTGGCTCAACATGAAAAAGATAATTCTCCCACACATGAAAGGGTATCCCCTATCATGATCATCTTGGAAGATCTATTATATTCTATACCACTGCCTTTTCAGTGAGTGGATAGCACTAGTCAGCCTAATCCACCATGATCAGAAGTATTTCAATCTTCTACCATGATAAATGGTCTATCCACATTAGGAGTATCATCTTCCAAGGAACCAACAAAATATAATCTTCATACTAGAAAATGTAGACCTCTAGATCAAAAGTATGATGTGTTGAAGCAACTGGTTCAAGTAACGGCCAAGTTATCGATCCTAGATTCCCTAAGTCTATCAAAGGATCTTTGGGAAGTACTTATTTAGGCTTTATCAATCCCTAAAGAGTTTGAAACTAAGGTTTATTCAACAGAAGTTTATCATATAGAGAATGACCCTATATAATTCCATGCAATCATATCTTTTATAGACCAGGATGAGAATGTTATCATACATGAACACATTAATCACTTGTATCTATCTTACATGGTCAATGATATTGATGTCTGGTGAACCTTCATTGATAATGGCTCATGAGTAAACCTCATTACCATACAAATACATCACCAATTGGGTCTCGCATAATCCCACTTGTCTCCCTCCACTTTAATGTTATTGGGTTATGAAAATAATGAGAATGAACCTATCAGTGATATTACAATCAGAACTCAATTTGTAGATCTCATATGTGATTTAGAGTTCATGATTGTTTGGAAGCACACAACTTTCAAAAAAATGGGCAGACCATCGCTACATCATTATATGAACATTCCTTAATTGTACCAAAAAATGTCTCAAATATTATTTCAATGTTCATATTGGTACATTTCATGGTGATAAGGCCCTGCTCAAAACATTTAAATATTAGTACATTGTTGCTGAGTTCTATCACCCAATGGGAAAACAGTCCATGGAAGATGATGGTACAAGAATCAATTCCTTGAATGTCCTAGAGAAGATCCCAGCTAACCCATTCAAGAATATCAGTGTAGATTATGTGTTACCCATTAATCAAACTGAAAGTGTTGGTAAAAATCCAATCACTTATTTAGTAGCTTCCATAATTTCAGTTAGGGAAACTAAACATAATACAGCAGGGGAAATCATTAACTCACCATGTTCTGATGAAATCCTAAATGGATATATCTTCCTTCCATCCACTGAGATTCAGTAATTCTATATTTCATTATGCAAGCTATAAAAAGTTGTCCCACTCATGTAAAAGGATAGGGATTCCGGTTCTCATCCCATCATCATCTTCCCTTCAGAGCTTTGAAAAGACTCATCATTGTCATTTGGGTTAGAGATAGTTTCCTCCTCTTCAAGATTTCTAAATAACAACTCCTGTATTAGCTCTAAAAATATTGCATCATCACCTACCCTTTAAGAAGAGGCATAATAAGTAACACGTGAAGCATAGGAAGAAGAGGAAGACCTTAGAGACACCCCTACAGCATTTTTTGAAGGCATCTCCACCACAGTGGACGAACTCAGATAAATAAATCTTGTTATATAGGAATACTTATACCCCACTCTGATTAGTGTGGCCATGAATCAAGAAGATAAAGAGGTGTTTTCTTCCTTTTTGAAGTAACATATTTATATGTTTTCCTGGAATTACATATAGATTCCAGGACTGGATCCCAAAGTGGCCACCCCTAATTTGTTTTTTCCAAAAGATCATTGGGGATATAAGCTGGCGGCAAGAAGAACACATCTGACCCATGCCTCTAAAATTGAGGGTGAAGTTGACAAGATTATCAAACATGACTTCATCTGAGATTTCAAATATCCAAAGTGGTTATCCAATATTATCCTAGTGAAAAAAAGAAATGGAAAAATATGATTTTTAGTTGATTTTAGATATCTCAATTAGTATTGTATCAAATATGACTTCCCAGATCCAATTAGAGAACTTTTGATTAATGGAAAAGCTTGTCATGAAGATCTCTTCTTCATGGATGGCTACTCTGGGTATAAAAAAATCTAGATGGACATAGAACAATATGAATCCACAGCCTTCAGATCCCCTTAATGCATTTTATTCTATTAGGTAATTCCCTTTGGCCTAAAGATTGTTGGTGGGACATATCAACGTATAATACACCACATCTTCAAAACATTATTTGGAAAATTTATTGAATCATGTGTTGGTGATCTAGTTTTCAAATCCAGAAAATTTTCTGATCACCTGACTAACATGGAGGCATTATTCAGAAATATCCAATAGAATAGTCTAAAGATGAACCCCTTGAAAAGTGCTTCCATGGTAACCTTGGGAAAATTGCTCAGTTTTGTTGTACACCATCGCGAAATATAAGTTGATCCTGGGAAGACTAAGGAAATTCATTGAATGTAACCTCATTGAAACTAGACAGAGTTAATAAGACTTAAATTACACTTGGACTTCATCCATTGATTCATAGCCAATCTAGAATGAAAATTTTTTCCTTTCACCAAATTAATAAATAACAGAGTCACATATCAATGGAAAATTGACTTTTAAGAATAATTGGATACCCTCAATAAATACCTATTACATCCATCGGTATTGTAGCCACCTGTTGAAAGAAAACTGCTCATTCTTTATGTGAAATACTTTGAGTGATCGCTGTGTTCTTTCCTTGTGCAAAAGAATGATGTTGGCAATGAAAACAACCTTTATTATCTTAGTCAAACCATGCTCTATATAGAGAATCGATATTCAGATATTGATAAAAGATGCCTAGTATTAATCATTGTAGTTTAACATAAGAGGAATTACCTGCAACATCATGAGGTATATATGGTATCTCAAAATAACGCACTAAAATTTATCCTCAGTCATCTTATGTTGACATGACATAAGGAATGGTGGGAAGTTATTCTATATCATTTTGATATACAGTTTGTGCCTCAGAAACTAGTTAAAGTCAAACACTTGGAATATTTCCTTGTTAAACAGACATCTGTAGAAGAAACATTATTAAATACTGAACTTCCTGATGAAGAAATATTCTCTATCCAGGATAGTCCCCAAAAATGGGAAAATTACTTTGATGGTGCTTCCAGATGGGTGATGGGGAAGAGAATGGGAGACCCTAAACTTAAAAAATTTGGGTTGGGAATTGTACTTATCGACCCATAAAGGTATTGTTTCCATACTCTTTTCTTTTATCCAAAGGTGGTACTAACAATGATGAAAAATATCAGGCTCTCATTGAAGGTTTGGAATTATAACTACAAGTACCAGTGGATCACCTGGAGGTAAAGGGTTATTCGTAATTGATAATTAAACAGATCAAAGGGGATTAATCCATTAGAAAAGAAGAATTAATCCCCCTGTATGATTATGTTTGAGGGTTAATAGTATAATTTCTCTTAGAAAAACATTTTCTTATGTCCCATGGTCACAAAATGCCCAAGATGATGCATTAGAAAAAGTAGCTACAGCCTTAGAAGATCTGAACTAGGATAAAACAATCATTATCATTCCTCATCATTGTCTGGTATCACCATTGGTTCAGATCGAGATAGAGTAAATCAATGAAATCAGTCATATTTCCGAACCATTTTTTCTTACCATGGGATAGATGACACTCATCATGGAATTTCTCTAAGAAGGAGTAATTCCAATAGATTGAGATAGAAAAGAGAAATTCTGGTGATAAGTAGTTAATTTCACTCTTTATAATGGCCCAAATCACCAAAAGATCCTCTATAGATGAGGCTTCAATGGAATTATCCTCATATAAATTGATGGGGATAAAACTATGACTTCCAAGAAAGAAGTACATATAGGATCCCATGGTGCCCACCATTCTGGGTATATGATTTCTAATCAAATCTGACAGTTTGGAAACTTTTGGCCATTAATGATACAGGATTTCACATATTTAACAAAGTAGTGTCATTCCGTCTAGGTTCATGCCAACATTATCCATCAACCCCCAAAGTTGTTACATACATCCGAATACTCTTGGCTATTTTCTACATGGGGAATGGATATTGTAGGACCTTATCCTCCAGCTACATCCAAGTAGTTCAAGTACATCCTTACTGGTACTGATTTATTCTCCAAATGGTATGAGGCGATACCTCTAAAGGAATTCAAGTCCAATGGCATTTTTATCTCTCTTAAAGCTAATATCATTACTATATTTGGTGTCCCTCATACCATATTGATGAAAAACGACACCAATTTCTGTTCTACTAAGGTAAGGAATTTATATCAGGAATACAATAACAAAACCAACCATGTGTCCTTCTATCATGCAATGGAAAATAAATCGATAGATAATATCAACAAATCCTTGACCAATATACTTTAGATTTTTATAGATAAAGATAATAAATATTGTCTTAAGAAAATATTTCATGCCTTAGGGGATTACAAGACTACTACCTATACATTCACATGGTCAACCCTGTACGTATTAGTATACTGGACAGAAGTCGTTATTCCCATTGAAATAAAGTTTCCATCACTCAGAGTTTCCATTTGCGATCAATTATCCACTTTTGATAAATCCTAGAAATGGCTGGATTAGTTAGAGTGACTAGATGAAATAGATTAAATACCTTGCATCACCTAGAAGTCTATTAGAACCAAATAGTATGGGCCTTTAACAAGAAGTTCTTCCTTCAATCATTCATCCAACGAGTACTGGATTAGGTCCTTAGGACTCCAATGATACCAAGAAATAATCCTCCAAATCTTGAGCGAAAGTGTGAAGGACCTTATTCCATACATAAGGTCTATTATAATGGATATAATTCTTTAATCCCAATAGATAGATAACTTATTATTACTCCAACCAATTGAAATTTCCTGAATTAGTACTTTGTATAATCACACAAGGTTCATCCTAGTTCTATGACAATAAGCTGTGTTACAACTATTGTCCATGTTTCATGAAATTAAACTGCGTAGCATCATCATCCTTATCTCATGATGATAAAATGCATGACATGAGGTCTTAGTTGCATGACCAGAAACTACAAAACACTATTTTTTTCATTACCACATGACCTTAAACTACATGGTTTAAATATCCCTCATAAGAAATTAAGAAATCCCTCAAGATACCATGAGTTGAAATTTCTTATGGCCCCTTAAATGATGATCAAATTTCATGCATAAGTCTCACTCCCATCATTACTACTCCTTACTATTTTTTGGACCCCAATTCTTCCCTATGTTTGGATTAAACCCACATGGGTAACCGTCTTCAAGAACTATGTGTGGCTTGATTCTCATTCTAATGAGATATGTAGTGACACTGAAATCTCTAATAATGGGTCTATCTATTCCATAAAAAAAAACCCTTCCCCACATCAACATTTAGTTGGTGTGGGGATCATCTAAAAGAATTATGTGTGGCTTGATACTCATTTCAATGAGATATGTATTGGTGCCCATATATTCTATCTTGGTTCCAGAGACAAATAAAATAAAATCCCCCTTTCCCTGTGTGTACGAATAAAACATTCATAGGAAAAATTTCAAGAACTATGTGTGGCTTGATTCACATCTCAATGAGATACGTAGTGATGCCTGGATCTTCAAACATGGTCCAAGTTTCGATTTTGGAAGAGAAAACCCCCTTCTTTACCACCATGTATGAGTCAGATCTTCATAGGGGTCTCCTCCAGGACTGGTGATTGGATTCTTACTATAATGATATATATGGTTAAGCCTAGACTTTCGGCTTTAGGCCCAACCATCATCCTGGAAATTATAAAATTCCTTTTTCCCAACTTCAAAACCTGATTGATATGGGGAACAATTTAAAGAACTATGTGTGGATTGATTATTTCTCCAATAAGATTCATAGTGATTCTTAGGTCCTATACCTTTGTTCAACAACCATTTAATCCTAATACCCTTATCCTTCACTTGTGTTACCTTTGTGTTGCAGAAGAATCCTTTATTGCTCCTTGTTTACCACATCGAGCACAGCTCGCATGGGGTTAAGAATTGGGTAAGAATATTATCTTCATAAATAAGTTTTCTCAATTCCTATTGGGGTTATCAATAGTCCTGGTTATAAAACCTTAAAAGGAACACTATATGTCCTCACCACATGACAATAAAATACATGGATCTTCATTCAAGAACTATGGGTTGCTTCATTCTCACCCATGTGAGATACATAATGACGTCTGGATTTTCAATTTTAGGCCTAGCTGCATAATAATAAGAAAAAGCCTCTACTATCCCATGCATGGTTCAGATCTACATGAGGAATTCGAATATGAGTTATCATTTTACACATGAACTCATATTTGTTAGAACTAAACATGGCTTGATTATTTCTCCGACAATATACGTAATTATGATTGGGCCCTATACCCTAGTTCAGCCACGTTGTCTTATGACATTTCACGTCAAGACACATAATGTCCTTACCGCATGACATAAAGCTTCATGGATCCACAATTCTCCTTCCTTTTCACATCGATAAATTCATCATAATCACCTCAAGATATTAAATTGTGTGGATAAATTCTTCACTACATGACATTAAAATTCATGGTATTCATATAACTATGTATGTCTTGATTCTCATCCCATTGGAGATACATAACCAAAACTAGGACTCATATTCTAGTCCCATCCATCGGATAAATGAAAATTCCACCATTCTCATAGGATCAAAATCTATACATGATCTTTTATTGTTGAGCCACTCCTCAGAGAAACCATGTAGGAAACAAGAGATACCCCCTTTTATACATATGATTCAGATCTATATAAGGGACTCAAAATTCATGGAAAGTATCGGTCCAAACACTTACTTTATGCATTGGAAAAAATCCATTTCTCACATCATACTCCTAATATTGAAATACTTTTATATCTTCATAATGTTTCTTCGGTTTCTGGTGATAGAATGTCTGAGACCTGAGATCACTTTTTTCTTGACTATGCAGTACGTTCCCCAGTTGGCCTTGCATAAAAGTTTCCAACATAACGGGCCTATCAACATAAAAATTCCACTTTTTGGCTATATAGAACATTCCCTAGTTGGACCTGCATAATACAACCCCCATAGCGGGTTTGTAAAACATCGATAACTTTTTTATCGGGAAAATCCGCTTTTGTCCCTTTAAAATTTAATGACAGAATGCAGCCCGCAATTTAAAGTGATCATCTTTTATGTATTTGTCTCATATCCTTTCTTCTGACATGAAAGTCTCTAAGACCATGGTTTAATTTTCCCACTAAATATGTTATAATAATATTGGACTGACATTGGGCCATTCCACCACATAATAATCTGTTGTTTCCATAATATTATGGTCCTAGTCATATGAACTAAAACAACATGCACCATAAATCCTATGTCTGGGTGAGACCATTATAGAGATCCTATTTCTCTAATTCTTTGGAAATCCTGACTGGAAATACCCCTTCTATATTCAATTATGTTTCTCCATAAACCAGACTATATACTTTGGAAGATACGAATCACCATAAACATTCATATGCTTTGGGAAATAGAATGTCATAATTCATGGGATCTCCTTTACCTGAATATGAAGTATGTTCCCCAGTTGGACTTGCATTAAATTCACCTACATAACAAAAATGTTAGCATAAGGATTACACAATTTGGCTATACAGAACATCCCCAATTGGATCTATATAACAAAGCCCCCATAAAGGGTTTGTCGAGAAGTGGTAACTTTGTTCTTGGAAGAGACCTCCTCTTATGTCATTAGTCATTTTTCCAAATCACTCTTCATATTTATAAATCCCTAAATCACAACATAAAATTATCCCTTTCCATACATGAATATGTTAGCACATTTCCAGACAAATTACTAAGAATTGGTGAACCATCACATCTTTGGTCAGAGCTAATGACCTTAAAATTAAAGCCTCATAATTTCTTTGTTGAATGACTTTAAACTGCACATCACCATAATGTCATTGGTTCATGAATTTAAACTAAAAAGGCCTATAATTTCCATCGTACATTACTTTATGCTACACAACCTCATAATGTTCTTACTACATGACTTTAAACTTCACAACACCAAAATATCCTTACTGTACAAATTTAAACTACAAAGCATAATTTTCATAAGGCATGACATTAAACTAAATAGAAAAATATCAAGTAGATCATTTCAGAAAAATATACCCTCCTTCATACACTAAATTCATGTATGAGTGGTTTCACAGTCAAGGCTTATATCTGCATATATGGCCCCCTTTATTTTCATAAACCTTTCCTTGGTAAATCCACCCACTGTGGTCTTGAGACATCCAAATCTTAAACCCATTTTTTATCAGAAGTAGAATACCAATATTTCTAGGAACTCCTTTACCTAACTATGAAATGCATTCCCCAATGTCTATGGATAATTCATCCACATAACAGGATTATCAACTTAAGGATGCTACTACTTGACTCTTTTGTACATGCCCTAGTTGGCATTGCATAAAACAGCCCCCCTAACGGGTTTTCAATTTGAGGTAACTTCATTATCATAAGAGACCACATATATTCTTATACTTCATGTTTTACATTTGGTGACCATAAAAATCACAACTCAAGATTACCCTTGGAAGTATCTAAAGAATATTGGGGCCTTCCAAGAAATTAGGCCTTGTTTGGGTTTTAATCTTAAAATTCATGGCCAAAGCTATTAGACCTAAACTACTAGCTTCATTAGTCCAACATGTATGACTTTAAATTGAAGAAAAAGAGACATATTATTCACCAAGATGAAAACCAACAAAGGGAACTCTGAAAAACAGTTGATTCTCAGCTCGCTAGACCTACAAATTATATGGTTTAAGAAATATCAAGCAATAAAAAGTTAAAAGGAAAAACTTGTTTGGATGAAAACCTAAAAATGGAAGCCTAAGAAAAATCCATGTTTCAACCTCTATGTCTAATCAATATTGGGATTAGGAAATAATTAGGGTAATGACACAAAATACAAAAAGTTTTTAGGCTTTTCCATATGACCCTAAAAATTTCAAACTACTCTCACTAGGCCCAGCGGCTTAGGTAAAAAATAGATCACATTTCATCCTTATCATTGTAATTAAGATTATATAGTATGAAGATGTTATTTTATGGAAATCTGTTTCAACACTATAATTAAAAAACAAATATGAAAACATATATGGTTAGAAACAAATTCTTATCATTTATGAGAAAAGAAAAAGTCCTCAGAGGAACATCCACAAATTGGAGTATCTTAGTTATAAATTACAAGAGTCTATCAATATATCTTTTTATTTATTTAATAGCCTCCTAAGCCCCATCACCAGCCTATTAAAGTTTCATTAGTTGATCATTATCAGTCTCCTTAAATCAAATAAGTGATTCCTTAGTGTCTGCAATGGATTTTACCTCTTATTTTTGTGCTTCTTCTATCGAGTAATGAATTTTTTCAAGTTCCTTTATAGCAGTATCCAACTCTTTCCAGAGACACGACACTTGAATATTATTCTCTTTAGTATGATGCTTGAATGTTGCCAACTTTATAGTATGATTTTCCTCAGCTTGAGATAATGTTTCTTGGAAATCATAAATGTTAGAAAGAAGCCTAGATTTTATTATATCCTTCCAAATTTGGTTCTCTTTCTCCCACCTCCAAATAGTCTCTTTCACCGCAGTATGGATTACATGGTAATCAAAATCTTGGAATCCTAACATGCTGAATAACACTGACAGTTGTGGAATTCACGAATGATGTTCCATGAAGTATGTTTCATAGATAAGATTCTATATATCTCACCAAGCATTACGATGTGCAAGGGGAAGAGATTTTTATAACTTTGGATCCGATTCAGAATCACTCTCAAACGGAGGGTTGAACTCCTAGATTAATGCACTTTAACAAGTTCCATGTTCTACTCCCTCATAAATAGTGTCTACCAGGCCTCCAAATGCTGGTCAAGATGATACAAAGCTTCAACTTCAGACCAATCCATAGAAGTTGATAATAATACATGATAAATAAAAGTCACGGTTAGCTTGAAAATAATGGAAATTTTAGTCATAATCATAATGATTGGTAACACTTACATAATTGTAGAGCAGCAGCCTGAGAAGACTCCACCATAACATTCCTAGCCTTAGTAGTTTTTTGTTGGAACCTCTTCATGGAGGATACTTTCTTGAACCTACTCAGGATTCTCTAGATGAATCTAAGGAAGATTTTCTATTTCAAGGATCACTTGTGCCAGCTCCTCCTCAATAGTGGGATTGATAGTAATATCAATTTCTCTTCCAGAAACCTTCATTATAGTAGCTTCTGTAGATGGATCGGTAAATTCCAACTAATTATTGTTAAGAAATCAGGAATAATATTATTTATTTAATTGAAAATAAAAACTCACATCCATTTGGTTTTATATAAGGAACTTCAAATTCTTCTAGAGTAGTAGGAATATTAACAAGTTCTAATACTTATTCAAAAGACATTCCAAGATTCATCATAGATTCCTATGAAATCCCAATCCATATGTTAGTCTTTCCCATGGGATCACTTGAAGTGTTTGGTTTATGACCCTCCATCAATGACTTTAGACCCCAAACAGCCTCGTCAGTGATAGTCTTCGGTTCAACATCATTTTTCACGTGATTTTTTGGAGCATGTGAAGAGTGTGAAATATTACTAAAATGGAAGTTAATTTTTTTACACATAGCTTCTCATGATGAAATTATGACATACTATATGCCTTCCTCTCTCACAGCAGCAGGTATATGAGCAGTGTTGAGAGAATATGTTGTTTTCTTTGGCCTAGATTCCTCTTATGTTAAAGGATCCACTTCATTGGTAGGAATATGCACTTGATCCTAAATGTCCTCCATGGTTCCTAGAGACTCATTCATAACTTCCCTAAGGTAAGAAACCTTATATGTTTCTACAATTCCAAAATGTTTAAAAACATTATATGGATAAATCTGGAATTAATATTGATAAAAATATTTACCACTACTAATAAAACATTTATCTGTACCTTTCATTCTTAGATATCTCTGATTCTTTACCTTCTTGGTGGTAATAGCATCATCATCTTCAAAAAAATATGTATTGGAGACTTTAAGCCTCTTTCCATCTCATAATCCATGGAATTTTGGTGGAGATATCTCTCTTGATTCATGGGGTGACTCAGCAACCCCAATTGTGGTACCACCAGGGCTATACCATGGCGATGGAACATTGGTCGATTTTCCCTAAGCCAGCTAAAATTAAAGATGTTCTTTCCCCTAAGTAATAATGATTTGACTAAATTAAAATGTAAAGGAGGAAAATAATATAAGAAGAAGGAAACAAACATCTTTTAGATCAAAAAAATCACACCATTCCTCAAGAGATGAAGGATTGATCCCTTCTGTGGGGCCATGATATATCATTTCTTTCAATCGTTTTGTGGTGGGGATTGAATTTTTGGTTGCATATATAATCATCTATAGATAAAAAAATATGAATTATTTCTTCATCAGGATTATTCTCAATGTGAATATCATATGAAGCTTGAATATCTCATATTCTTGGAATACACAACCCCTCACTTAAAGTTTCATCATCACAAAATAAATTCTTCCATTATTGAATTGCCTCTAGTCATACATATTTAGAATAAATTCCAACTTTCTATGAATATGATCCAGCTACCTTTAACCAGATGGGATTCCCAATCCCTATCGTCACAGACAGTCAATGAGAAAAAGGAATTTGACTCTCTTCTGGGCGATAGCGACTGGACCACCTAGGTGCAACTTCATTTGGTGATGCTGGTATATCCTAATTAATTCTGGGAGGTTGATTGTATCTTTTATGGGTTCCCTTTGGTGATCTATGAGTCTCTTCATCCTTACCCTTCGACTTTTAGGAATCAGCTTCGGAATGTGAGGAATCACCTTCCAAATGAGAGGATTCCTTCCTACTCCCTCTCTTTTCTCTAACCCAAGGGACAACATTGTTTATCACCCCTTCAAGGTATGATGAAACCCTTGTATCATCTTACTAGATATTCAATCTTCTCCCTTCATCAACTGTACATAGATCAAACACTACCCATATCTTCTCCATGGTTATCAGTAACCATAGCTGTTGAGCCACCATCAGATGTTGTTTCAGTCTAACTTGCACTATAGGAGATATAGTAATCTTTTGAATACATTTTAATTGGTGTGAAAATATATAAGGATCATAGGCCTCACATATTATTTCACCATTAATCTTGTTGTCCAATACACCATCCCTTTAAGCAAGCATATACGCCCTTAGCTGAAAATTGGTTTCCCATCTTCAATCAAACTTCTTGTAGGTGGATTCCGGTAATAAAAGAAGTGGAATTCCTTGAACACACTCAACCATATCTTAATATCAAGAGGTGTCAAGTATAGGGGAAAATAAAAGAGAAATATTGAATAAATGGTCATAACAAACTCCCTAGTACGTGGGTCCCACTCCGCAAAACATAGGTTCATAACTGAGTCATGATCCATTCCCACAAAACTTGAAATAGTCCTCCTATTTTGAATGTATCCTTCCCTCTATGGATATACAATACTATTATATGGATAATTTCCAGAATATGGGTATCCAACCCCACCATTTCCATCTCTTCTAGCTTAAATTCTATGAAAAAAGTTGTAGGCCTTACAATGCCATTGGAATCTTAGACCGAAAATAGATAAAACCCGAGCTACGTGGCCAAGAAACCCACAAGATGTGTCGTGGATGAAATTTTGGAATTGACTTCATACCCCCATGTCTCAAACACTCATTTATCTGTTGTTTTATATAAGGTTCAAGGTTCACCCCTCTTTTCCACCATGGGAAATATTTTTTGATGTGTGTGGGTGGGACCTTCCCCCTTCTCCTTAAAGAATATGTTCATCCATGCCTCTAGATAAAGATCCCCTTTCTGGAGAGGTTTGTTGTTCTTAGTTTTTTGAGCTATATTTAGTATCTCACATTCTAAATATGGAGTCTTGTTCGTATAATTCCATGTTTTCATTGGAGGTATGAATTCATAATACACATCTCCAAGTATCGGAGCTCTAGAAATTTTATAAACATCCCAAAAGTTGATGCCCAGTTCTCCATGCATCAGATGAAATGAATTTGTATTTGGACCCTATAGGCTCAGTAGTTCTGGTAGAAAATCATCATTTCTACATATGTATATTTTTTCTACCCACACATCTTCATAAATTCAGGAGCCTTTCAAATAATATTTAAACTCCGAATATGTTTTGTGCACCTGGTACTCCCACATCCATGCGGACTTAACACCCCTTCCTGGGAAAAATTCCCAACATTTCTTCTAGCCCTTCAATTGATTTGTCTAAAAATATCAAAATATAGATGAATAGATGATTGGATATAGTTCAACTGTGAGTGGATAAAATCTGGAGTACACTAACTGTGATGTATTAAGTAGTCCTTATCTACCATCCAAATAATAATATATGTGACCGTGATAGAAAGGTTGGCAGATGAGAAATTGTTGTGGTCTTGAAACTAAGAAACTGAGAGATAACTCTTCAGATCCGGTATGTTGGCTTCCTACAGATGACCATAACTATATAGTGGTATATAATTACACTTCTAAATTCACGATGATACTTCTTCATATACTTTTCCAGATCGGGAAGAGTGGTTTCCCAAATTTTGTAGTAATCATGCCTAATTATTTTCATCATTTCTTCATTTTTCTAGCTATTTAATTCATCAATAGTTGAAACTATCTTAGGAGACATTGAACCTGAAAAGAAATATCAAAATTCATTTTAGAGTAGGTTCATTTTTTAATTTCTTTGAAAAGAAATAAATTTTTACCAAGGCATTATGGCGCGCAAGTAAAACTACAGTGCACAAGTATCATACCTAATGTACTAGCATAGAAAAAAAATCATTAGAATAAAAACATAGACGCATTATAATTGCACACAGAGAGCTGAGATTTCCAAATCATTAGAGTATTGCATTAAAATGATGCCCCTATATATTGAAAAAGAAGCCTACTTCTGTGACCCAACCTTGGGTGGCAGAGCAAGAGCGACCCATCATACTTTTTCATACCTTTAACATCTGGAATAGACCCTCTGTTCATTTGTATCCAATCCTGAGAGGGGGATTTTTTGACACTCTATTCCATCTCATGGATGAAAAGGTGACAAAGTGAAGTTCCTTAGAAAAAGTAGGAGAATATGAATATTTGCAAAGGCTCAAAATTTGGTTCACCCAAGGTATCCCAGATCACTAGCGGTGTGAAATCACTTGCACACCACCTCACTTGTGTGCCACATCACTTGCGTGCCACCTCATCACTTTCACACCAAGTCATCATTGCTCAGGGTCCCATATTTTCCTATAAATAGAATGATGTTATCTTCATTTTTATGGATGAGTTTATCTGAATAAAGATTACTGCTCTGGTCACCCTAGTGCATCGCAAAAGTCCTCCAAAACATCCAAGGTAGCTCTATAACACCTAAAATGAGGGAGTTAAATGGGGATAGTGAGACATAGGTTCTTCAAGTGTTTAAATTAACAACACTTTCATGATCGAATCACCCAACCCCCTGACTAAAGAAGACTATCGTTCCCTACATCCCAAAAATGGGAACATGAACCTCCCCCCGCCCCCACTTATGAGAATACCTATGAAGACTCTTGAAGTATTGATCCAATTAGCTCCCAAGTCCAGTAATCCAGGTTGTTCGTCACTTAAGGTGGATTTTTTTTTGCCAAATCCTACCTAAGTGCCACATACTTTCATGCCATATACTTTAGTACCTTTAATTAGTGTTCACCCTACCTTTCAACCTGCTCAAGCCATCCATTAGGCCTCTCCCAAATCCACTCATGGCAAGGAATTTTCTTATTTGGATCACTTATATAAAAGATACCATGTTGAAACTTCCACCAATACCTTCTTATTTACCAAATCACAGGGAATGGAACACCAGTGTGTTCCCCATTTAAATTTGTATTTATAATATCATAAGTTTCCCACACGTTTCCTACTAATGGATTAGGATCCTCGGGACGCCTGTAGATTTTTATATCTATAGTCACGTGGAACCTTACCCTAGTGAAATTATTGACGAGGTATTTATCTTTGATTCTTGGGATAGTACTCTATCCTCCCCTTCTCATCTATAAGACCCAAGGCCTCTGGTCCGTAGTAGGTAGGGTAAGGATCACACTTCCTTTTCCATTTGGACAAATGATAAGTCTCCCTCCCCACTACAGGACCCATTTTAGGGAATTCATTTTGGTGTAAGACCCTAACATTTCAGGTAGTAGGTTTTAATATCACTCCTCTCTACACCCTTCACCTTCATCCCATCCTTACCTTGGACACTCATCCAGTGTAAATAGAACATAGGGAATTGTTGTAGCTCTAACCTATTCTGCCATATCCCCTACCTCTTCCATCATCGAATGAAGGAAAGTGTGTAGTTTTTTTAATATTCCACATACTCTTGTTTATTGCATATATCATGACTCACAAGTGCTTAGAGGTTTCTAATGATCACAACATCCACACAATCCACCTGATGGAATGATCTACAAGAACTATGATTCCCATTATAATTATGATACATAGGAAGCCTACACTTTGGGACTGAGATCAATGGACATCCTTATTAGGATTCCAACCTTAAATACATTAATATGGGTATCCTACTTAGATATAATCCCCAAAAAGTCCTATAAATTTCCATGAGTTAAGGCATATCTATTGGGACCCTATTACAAGGGAATCCTATTTAGGAGTAAGCCCTAAACTATGTCTCTCAAAGGGCCATACTTCCCCCATGAAAATGAATGAACTTTGAGAACTCTGATTTCCACCATAATTGGGATATGTAGGAAGCCTTTGCTTAGGGTATGAGCTCATTGGACATGCTTCTCAGGAGTCTAACCTTAATTTACATAATCTAGGCATCCTCTTTAGAAGTAAGCCCTGAATTAATCCCCCTAAATCTCCAGGAGTTAGGACATCTCTTGTGAACCCTATTACACGGGCATCACCTTTAGTAGTAATCCCCAAACTATTTCTCTCAATGTTCCATACTCCCACATGATAATTAATGAACTATGATAAATCTGATTCCCACTATAATTGGTATACATTAGAAGCCTTCACCTAGGGCCTGATCTCACAGTACATCCTCCTTAGGAGTCCAATCCTAATTACCTTAATCCAAGAATCCTCCTTAGGAGTAAGCTCCAAATTAACCCCACCCCCTAAATCTCCAATATTTAATACATCTATCATTGAACCTGTTACAAGGGAATAATCGTTATGAATAATCCCAACTGATTTCTCTCAAAGGGACATTCTCCCTTAAGAGAGTTACTAAACTATGTGGGCTTTGATTCCCATACAAATAGGATACATATGAAGCCTCTCGAATGTTCAAAACCAACACCCCAAATCAACCTTTTTCTCACAAGGCCACATTACCATTAGGGTCTAATTCAACGTGGATTCTCATATCCCTTACAAGTTCCTTGGTCTTTTTTGGCATAAGTCCCACACCAAGCATTTTATAGGCAACGTCCAACTACATATCTTTTCCACACGACATTAAACTGTACAGTGGGGTCCTTATCACATCACCTTAAAAAGTATAACATGACCCATTAAGTGACATTGAACTACATAAGTTCTGATTCCTTTCATGAAGACATGTAGGTATCCCATCTATGGGTCTGATCCCAATATCTAAACAACTTTTGTCTCCCTAGATAACGATAAACTCTACAGTAATACTTGTGTACTTGGATGACCATAAATTCCATAGTAAATATGTGTATACCAGGATGACGATAAATTCTAGAGTGACATTCTTATACTTGGAAGACCATTAACTCTAAAGTTCTCCACTAAATGGCTTAAAAACCAACATCATCATGAAAATGATCAAAGAATTTCTATATAGTATATAAGAGGATACCATTAATGGATAACCTTAGATACATACCGATATTTCCAATGATGAATAAACTTGAATACATACAAATTATTTTTAATTCCACACAGGAAAATAATTGATTGCTAATATTGGGATGAATCATATAATACATGGGAATTAATGAATAATTCATGAGCATATCTTAAATCTATAATAGTGTCCCGGAGTAAGAAATAATTCCCCCTAAAAGGGAGTGATGATCCTGACCTCCCATCCTCTCGACCAATGCGATTTCTTAAGTATCATAGGTCAACATACCTAAAGAATTACTTCCTTTGCAAAGTAGGTCCCTTTAGATATAGAACAAAAGGGTGTTTTCAGTTCCATAAACAAATCCATTGGAAACTATTCAAAAATATTGATTCCTAACCAGAACACACATTCCGAGGGAAAAAATCTCTTGGAATGTTTCTCCAGTTTTTTTCATTGAATGGGGAAAATATTTATTTAAAAATATTCCACTAAACTCTTCCCACTCTATATCTTCAATCTTCCTTCTTGGCTTAAAGATTTTAATTAGTTCCCACCACTAATCAGTTTCTCTTGCTAAGTGGTATACTACCATGGTGACTTTCTCTAGCTCTGAACAATATATTACAGAGAAGATATTTTCTATAAATCTAATCCATTTTTAGTAATCAATGGGTCGGTAGATTCACTACAAGAATTTATCCATTGATTCATGAAGGACTCAATAATAATTTTTTCCTTTCTAGGTCAATCTGGTCTCTTAACTTAATTTAAGTTTTTTTATCATAACTCTAGTTAGTTGATTCATCATCCTCATGAAGTTTTCCATTATAGATTTCATCAGAAGATCCTCAATGCATAGTCCACCACACACATCATTTTCACAATTCCTACTATTTCCAACCAGTTTTTAAATAAAAGAAAACCTTAGGAAGAAATGTGTTATATTTAGGAATCTTATGATTTTAAAAGGATTTTATGTATTAAAGTATCATGCCTAAATATGTTATTCATTAATATTACCTAATAACAACTACATTTTCTATTTATCGTTTATAATTATTCATAAAAAAATGTAATTAACCAAAAATAACACATGGGTGTATCGAATCAAGTGTGCAGTAAGGCTCGTTATCTTTCACCAGTTCCCAATATAGTCTATCTCAATGTAGTGTCTTGGGGTGTTACCCATTTGTATATCTGTTTAAAATACATATCCACTTTTAGTATCTAGATAGGGATATATTTTCTTATAAATTACGTAATTAATACTTAACAAAATACCAGCATATTTTCCTATATTTTGAATTATCCATAGGGTTCTTTATAAATTTTGAAGTCATAATTTCCATAAATAACTAAACCATTTTTTGATACCAACTATGGAATACCTCATTTTTATTAATTAAACATTTCTTTACATGGAACAAAATTTATGATCCTTTGATGTTTATTTACTTGGAAATCAGTTACATAATACATTAAAACATAAAAAATTATTCTAATCTTATTAAATGAATAATTTGTGGGTTTAAACTAGGTTACTTTTACTTCCTCTCATATCCTGGGGACATGCATCAAAGTAAAATGTGACTACGAAAATTTAAATTAGATATTCAAAATCATATCACAAAGGTTTATCATAAAGGTTTCATAAATGAAAATTACTAAGGTTATTCACTAAGGTATCATAAAAAATGACATCATTAGATATTAAATTATTTAACCCTTGAATTACAGCACTATAATGGATCAATATTCATATTTATTAATTAATTTTATCCATATAGATAATAATAAATCATTTCATTAGTAACCCATGAAAGATATATAATGGGTTTCTTATCAAAATCATGACATACAAAAGTACTTAAAGGTATGAACATTATATCATTCTTAACCCATGAAATGGGAATGTGGATTAAATATTTGTAAATACCTGAATAAATAAATAATTTTACATCATGGGTGTAATGACCAGACCCCAGTTACCCAGAATTGGTGCATTATTACATAACATTGGCATGATCACAAGGGATCAAATCCTGAAAGACCGATCAGTTTAGTATCCTTGGAAGTACTAGATACATTCATAAGTTTTACATTCCATTATAAAATAAAAACCCACTGAAAAATTGTATCCATTGACCACATTTATATCCATTAGACTATCCTTTAATGTCAATCATAATATACTTCTTCACATCCAGGGAAAAATAAAACATAGAAAGGGGTGAGCTCAGATGCTCAGTAAGGATAACAATATAGTAGAAACTTTCATGAATAATCATAAAAATTTATGGAAATGTATAAGACTAAAACATAAGCCTTTTAAACATAAAATTCGGAATAATATGGCCAATGTAAATCAAATAATTCCATTTACTTATTCACATGGATATTCTACTAGTCAAAAATATATATATAATGTTAGACTTCATAACCAGATAGACAAGGCCTTGTGCTAAGACTACAAATAATATTTTTTTCAAAGCCTTGTTCCAAGACACTAGTTTGTCTCATGAGACCTATCGATTCACCAAGGATATATAGCGGGCTCCACCCATCACGTACTAAGTCCAATGCATTCCTCATATGAAAAGGTTTAAACATAACATAAACATTCGTATTAAAACTAGCATACAAAATGTCAATACTTTATCCATAAAAAATGAATGTTATAAAAATAACACATCCACAGTCAAACATATCACAAAACCATAAATACAATAATAAATATTTGTATCATAATAAATCAACCTTGATCAAGAATAATATCCTGTAAAGGATGTTGACATAGTTTAAAATGATTAGTAAAAAATATTTGAGAGAAATATCCTTTTTTTATGAAATATTTTAAAAGTTAGATAATTTATAAAGGAATTAATTTAAAAGTTATAGTTAAATCAAAGTGTCCCATACCACCTTGAAACCTTTGAAAAGAATTAACATTTTAAAACATTCAGGTCTATATCAATAAATCCTTAAAACCGTTTGGAAAACATATACATTAATGAGATAGGTTCAAAAAGAATAAATATTTAAAACATTTAAAATGATGTTTTAGTAAAAAAGTCCCTTAAAATAATCTCATTGAAAAATCTTTTATGAAACATGGATATGGATAATAAATATGTCCGAGAAGATAGTTACATAAAAACAATCTCGGATAATAAAGAGATTGTGGAATTAACCCTTACCTTGTACTTTTCCTTAGTCAATGGTATATTAACTTCATGTATAATAGTTTAAAACATTTTTATTAAATTATAAAAGAACTATATACATTAATATGATATCATATATGATCCTCAAATATTTATTTGTTAATAATATTTCAGTAATATCATCATTTTGGGTGTTAACAGATTCGTTTTTCTTTATATGCTTGGTTATGTAAGCCATGTTTGTTATGGATGGGGTGTATTTGATTCATATACAGAATGATATTATGTTCATAAAAATTATTTTTAGTCATAAAATAAAAATTATTCTTTAATGATTATGATGGGGAATGTATCTCATCACGTTCATGGAGACGGTAATCCGTACGTATGCACGAGCGAAAATATCATTATATTAATGGTGAAATGGTATATAATTGGATGGTATATCATATATAAAGAATCATTAAAATTTTATATTTATTATTTACATCATTTATACTCATTATTATACTCATCCAAAATAATGAAGTGTTTGAATAACAAACTACTCAACGACGTGGAGACGGTAAGCTGTACATATGCACGTATGGTGACATTGTAATTTATAGGATGGATAGAATAATAAATATAATTGTACCATATTTATAATAAAATCACATTATATAGAATTTACTGGAGTTATTATTTTGGTATGGAACAAAAAAAGAAATAGGAAGTGGAGGAAGAAAAGAACATGAAAGAGGGTGGTGAAATTATTACCTCTTCTTCAGGTGTTTCCTTTTCAGTTGATCAAATGGGATCCTTAGGTTGGATTAATTATCAAAGTAATGACTTTAAGTTGATTTAAGGAATGTTGGGAGGATATTTGTTCAGGTTTTGCCTAATCCAAATGGATTTTGAGGTGTGAAATTAAGAGAAGGGGAAGTACCCTTTTATAAGATAGGTGAAGATCACTATAGGAAAAGCTTGAAATATTATTTTATAATAAAATAATATTCAGTTTTTAATGGCTCCAAAATGATTTATTTCTAGAATAATGTGGGGATGGTTTGAAAACCACTCAAAAAATAGGTTTTAGACTAGTTTAGGTCACCATATTAACCATATCCTTTCGATTTAAATCTTAGTTAAATAGTTTTACATTTACCATGTCTCTTTGTATTTTTATATTATATGGTCAATAAACTTACTATAACAAGCCAAAATAACCTCAAGTGGTTCATTATTAATATATATAAACTTATATAATTCCTTTTTCTAAACCTTATATTTTTATAAATATTATATCAATTAATAATATAGTATTTGTTTCAAAAACTCAATAATGTCAATTTGGAAACTATTTGTTATTTGGTTTTTTGTAAAACTCATAACAGCATGATTACATAGAAAAAAGTTATTTAATCAACCCTAACATGTCATATTAACCAAAAAAATCAGTGGAATTCATCAAGAGTCTCAAATTACATTTCTTTGGATATTTATAATATCAATTATTTTAATCTTTCATTAATAAGGTAATTACAGCATCATCTTTGTGTCATTAATAAATTAAATTATTTAATGTCTAAAAATTATAAATAAAATACCATTATATATGAAATATTGTTATCTTTATAATGAATATTTATAGTAGAATTTATATTGTGTGTAACTCTGTATTAACAATGGTTTTTTTATTAAACGTAGAATTTAACTCTTTTAACTCTTCTCTAAATAAAATAATAATAGATGTCCAAATCTAATCCAAGTGGATAAAAGGGGATAATATTTTATTCCTAAGGTTGTTTTTTGTCTAATTTAACTCATAAAATAGAATTAGGACATGTGTTAGGGTAATTATAATATCATTTTTACCCTTAATTACCCAATTTACTTTTAACTGTGGTAAATAAAAGTCAAAAGTTACTATTCACCAAAAATTAGTTTCATCTTATTGATCCACATTTTACTTACTGATGTAAACCATGTCACTTGGATTTTTGGTATTCAACTCACAGAAGCAGTTAAATTATGTTTTATTCAAATTTTTTAATGCTCCTATAAGGTGGGTAAAATATAGTAAAAAGTTCAATAAAATTTTATATATCTAAACTTATTATAAAACGAGTCCAATGAATTATATTGAAAATATATAGGTATCATGTATCTATTTTGACCTAAAATAAATTAAAATAAAATAAAAACTTATTTAAATAAAAATTCGGTTTTAAACAATAACACAGTGTTTTCACTATTCATCAAAAATTGAAAGTTGTCAGAAAAATACCAAAAATTCACCCCAAGATAATTTTGATATTCCAAATCAAAAAATGAAGTCTATTTTACAAAATTCAAAATATATAAGTTTCATTTATTAATTTAAAATTAATTCTCGTTGTCAAAACCAAAAAGCGGGTTTTTAAAAAGTAAAAACTATCAAACGATTGACATGTGTTTATGTCAAATTTAAATGTAAAATTACTTATAATGACCTACATTGTATTAAATGATAAAAATATAATCTAATTATACTTCAAACACTTTCAAATTCATAATTTCACACTATAAATTATTTCAATTAAAAAAGTTGTTTTTAATTAAAACATAGTATATTTCACTATTCGTCAAAATATGAAAGTTATCATAAAAGTACCAAAAATTTATCCAAACTAAATTTTTATGTCTCGGTTCTAAATAATAATTGAATTTCATTAAATTGAATATATAAATGTGTTAAATATTTGTTTTTAAATGGGTTTCCCATTAAAAGGCGGTAAAATTGAATTTTTTGAAAAATACTTCTTTTATCTAAAAAATGAAATTGTTCTTATATTTTGTCTAAGAAACACATAATATGAATGTTAAAATTATATAGAGTATATAATATTCAAAATTCAGTTAATAATATTCATAACTGCTTTTTGAACAGAAATTTTGGTAAGTTGTGGTGCGCTCGAACTCGGTGTTGCGTGTAGCGCAAGCTATTGAATTACTTTAATGAGATAATGTATTATAAAATATTGGGGTGTTACATTCTCTCATACTTCAATAAATTGCGTCCTCACAATTTAAAATTTTTCTTTGAAAATAAAAGGTTAAAAATAGAAAAATACCTTTTTGGAAAGCCCACATCTAAAATTGGTTTAAAAATTAGTCTTAATAAGAGGGAAAGGGAAATGAAAAAGTCGCCACCAAATTATGATCTCGATTAGGGGAACATTGGTGGAATTATAGAAACATAATTAGAGGGAAACCATAAATATTTATAGGGAGTGATTGAGGTCATCAATCACAAACAAGTGTACAATTGAGAGCCTCAAATCCATCAATCTATGATGATTTAAAATATCATCAGTTCAATAAAACATAAGGTATTAGGACAACACATTTTTAGTTTTAAGATCCCTTCCCTAAAGTTGAAGAATTTATTTTTATCATAGAATAAGAGGAAAACATGTCCTTGACAAGTAGAGTTTCATACATTAACTAATTCCTATCATAGACTCATCTTTCACTCCAAAAGATAATAGAATTCAAAAATATTCTATTTATCCTAATCGTGCATAGTTTTAGAAATAATTAACTTATAATTCAGTTGTCAGACTATTTAAAAAGACTACTTTATACAAACCAGGACATCAAGTAGGCCAGTGGTAGGTGATGCACCCTTTTCACCCTTCGGTTGCGGGTTCAAGTCTCATGGCCTTGCCGGACGCGACGTGTTGTCGCCCGACCTCCAGGTTATTCTTTTTATGACAATACAACAATAATAACAAGAAATCATTTTACCTTAACAATAGAATCCAATGTCAAACCTAATTGATTCCAACCTTTAGACTTATCCAAAATACTTATTTCCACACTCAAAGTCCAAAATTTTTAAGGATGGTGAACACAATGAAGAAACTTTTTCCATGTAATAACATGTGAATACCTTCATCATGTATTCTTTTAAAACACTATAACACCCTGAATTACCATAAAACCTTATTGATTACATTCATAATCCCTAATTCCTTATAGAATACTAGATATACTCTTTCTATCCAAAAATGTTGTCAACTCCAACAATGATGGAATATACAAATCATTAATTATTTTCAAGGTAGTCAAGAATATCCAATATAATTTATCCAAATCAATCATATATTATTCCAAAATCACTACCTCAGTATCAGAATCGTATTATGGTTTATCTTTCTCTCAACCATATATTTAAAAAAAATAAGCCACTATTGAGTCACTTTTCTTGGTTCCACACAATCTCATGTCCTTGATGAAATATCATTGTAGTAAAATCCTTTTATACTCTATAATTCCTATAACATGTACATAATTAATAAAATACTCAAATGACACAATACTTTAATAACAACATAAGAAATATAATCATTCCTCTTCATCTTCGGTAGTATCATAAGTTGATTATTATCCAATAGCAACATTTGGGGTATACTCTGATGATTTGGACATTGCTTCACGTAGTGTCCCAACTCCTTGAAGATGAAGAATTGTACATTTGAAACATTTTCTTACCCTTTCAATAACATACTTTGTGTCCTTTTTCTCCACACTTATAACAAACTCTCATTCCCTTCAAGCATTTACCAAGGTGATTTTTTCCACAGTTATTACATATGGTAAAATCCTTCTTTTCCTTATTTCTATTATCCATATTTCTCTCTACCATCCTTTTCTTCTCTAGCTTCCCTTCAAAGCCATAAAACATAGAAAATTATTTAGTTATCTTATTAACACATGATATTTTTTCTTCATATGATGATAATACATGGGAGACTATTTACTTTCTAAATTATGGACTAATAGCATGAAAGATATGATCCTTATTACTCTTTGGATCATGTGTATTGTTGGAGTTCTCATTCCATCTACTCGGCACCATTTCTAAACAATGGCATACACTATGTTAGTTTTATGAATCGCAATGCATAATTCCAAACTTGTAAAATACCTAACGTAAATTGAAAATATTATGCATATAATCTATAATCATAAAAAAATGTTTTCATTGAGATAATATTTACTTTTAAATCCTTCATAATGGCTTGTAAAGAAAATGTGAATTATCCTAAGCATATCCCCCAGGAGTGTCATAACCAAGAGTGCAGCAAGGCTCGTTGTCATGTACCAGGATACATCGGGTCATTTCCAAAACTCCTTGTTAGAGTTTTCACTCCTAGGTACATCTATGTCTGAGCTTCCTCTGCCTACTCATATCAAGAAAGGGATGTATTTCTTGGAAAATTCACAAAATCTATACATTACCAAAATTCTAGTATGTTCTTTTATTCTAATCCTTAAATTCTATCTTTGGGTAATGTTATCTAATCATAGTTTTTCTAAATCTAGTTTCCAAGGTTATTTCTAAACTTTCTCTGATACCAACTATAACGCCCTGACCCCAATTACCCAGATTTGGTGTGTTATTACATAACATTGGCATGATCACAAGGGATAAAATCCCGAAAGACCAATTAGTTTAGTAGCCTCGAAAGTACTAGATACATTAATAAGTTTTACATTACATTATAAAATTAAAAACAACAAAAACATTTTCTACATTGACCACATTCATATCCTTTAGACTACCCCTACAGGTTAGTCATAACATACTTTTTCACATCCTGGGAAAAATAAAACATAAATAGGGGTGAGCTCAGATGATCAGTTAGGATAACAATTTAGCGGAAACTTTAATCAATAACCATTAACATTTAAGTAAATATATAATTCTAAAACATAATACTTTTAAACATATAATTTTGTATAATATGGCCAATATAAATCCAATAATTCCATTTACTTATTCACAAGGATATTCTACTAGTCGAATAATCACATGCAATATCAATAGACAATTTCATAATGATGGAATGCATAATGCCAAACTTCATAACCACATAGTCAAGGCCTTGTGCCAAGACTAAAAATAAGATTTTTTCAAGGCATTTTTCCAAGACACTAGTTTGTCTCATGAGACTTACTGATGCACCAAGGAGCTATAGCGGGCTACACCCATCACTTACTAAGTCCAATGCATTCCTCATAGGAAATTGTTAAAACGTAACATAAACATTCGTATTAAAACTAGCATACTAAATGTCTATAATTTATCCATAAACCATGAATGGTATAAAAAAAACACATACATAGTAAAAAATATAAGAAAACCTTCAATACAATATGAAATATTTTTATCATAATAAATCAACCTCGATCAAGAATTATATCCTCTAAATGATGTTGACATAGTAGAAAATGATTAGTAAAAAATCTTTGAGTGAAATATCACTTTTTCATGAAATCTTTTAAAAGACACGTAATTTATAAAGAAATTCATTTAAAAGTTAGTTTTGAATCAATGTGTCCCATACCACATTGAACCTTTTGAAAGGAATTAACATTTTAAAACATTCATGTCCATATAAATAAATCCTTAAAACCATTTTGAAAACATGCACATTAATGAGAAAATTTTAGAAGAATAAATCATTAAAACATTTAAAATGATTTTTTACTAAAAAAGTCACTTAAAAATAATCCCTTTAAAAAATCTTTTATGAAACATAGACATGGATAATAAATATGTCCCAGAAGATACTTATGTAAAAACAACCTCAGATAATAAAGAGATCATGGAATTAACCCTTACCTTGTAATTTTTCTTAGTCGTTGGTATGTTAACCTCGTGTATAATAGTTATAACATTTTTATTAAATTATACAAGAACTATATACATAAATATGATATCATATATGATCCTCAAATATTTCTTTGTTAATAATATTTTGGTAGTATCATCGTTTCGGGTGTTAACTGGTTCATTTTTCTTTATATGCTTGGTTACATAAGCAATGTTTATTATGGATATGATGTATTTGATTAATATACATAATGATATTATGTTAATAAAAATTATTTTTAATCATAAAATAAAAATTATTCTTGAATGATTAACATGGGGAATGAATCTCACCGCGTTCGTGGAGATGGTAATCTGTACGTACGCACGAGCGATAATATCATTATATTGATGGTTAAATCGTATGTAATTGGATGGTATATAATATATAAAGAATAATTAACATGTTATATTTGTTATATACATCAGTTATACTCATTATTATACCCATCTAAAATAATGAAGTCTTTGAATAACAAACTACACCACGACGTGGAGATGGTAAGTCGTACGTACGCACGTATGGTGACTTTGTCATTTATAGGATGAATAGAATAAAAAATATGGTTATAACATATTTATAATAACATCATAGTATGTAGAAGTTACTGGAATTACTATTTCGGTATGGAACAACAAAGAAAAAGGAAGTGGAAGAAGAAAAGAACCTGAAAGAGGGTGGTGAAATTATTACCTCTTCTTTGGGTGTTTCCTTTTGAGTTGATCAAAAGGGCTCATTCAGTTGGATTTATGATAAAAGTAATGACTCTAGGTTGATTTTAGGTAAGTTTGGAGGATATTTGGGCAGTGGTTGGCCGAGCCAAATGGCTTCTGAGGTGTCAAATTAGGAGAAGGGGAAGTACCCTTTTATATGAGAGGTGAGGGTCATTTTAGGAATATCTTGAAATAGTATTTTATAATAAAATAATTTTAGGTTTATAATGGCTCAAAAATGATTTATGTATAGTCTAAGGTGGGGATGGGTCGAAAATATTTCAACCAATAGGTTTTATATAGATTTAGGTCACCATATTAAACTTATCTTTTAGATTTAACTCTTAGTTAAATAGTTTGACATTTACCATGTCTCTTTTTATTTTTATATTATATGGTTAATAAACATAATATAACAAGCCAATAGAACCCCAAGTTGTTCATTATTAATATATATGACCTTATCTAAGACGTTTGGATGAACCATAAATTTTTAGTAATATTAAATAAATTAATAATATAGTATTTTTTTTGAAAAACTCAATTATGTCAATTTCGACACTATTTTGTATTTCGTTTTTGTGAAAATCATAACAGCATTATTAATTAAAAAAAAGTTATTTAATCATCCCTAACATGCCATATTAACCTATAAAATTATTGTAACTCATTAAAAGTCTCAAATTACATTTATTTGGATATCTATAATATCAATTATTTTAACCTTTCATTAATAAGGTAATTACTCCATCATCATTGTGTCATAAATAAATTAAATTATTTAATGTCTAAAAATTATAAATAAAATACCATAATTTTGGAAATCTTTTTTTATTTCTAATGAATATTTATAGTATAATTTATTTTGTGTGTAACCCTATATTAAAAATGGTTTAGTTATTAAACATTGAATTTAACTCTTTTAACTCTTCTTTAAATAAAATAATAATAAATGTCCTAATCTAATCCATGTGGACCAAAGGGGATCATATTTTATTCATAAGGTTGTTTTTGGTCGAATTACACTTATCCAATAGAATTAGGACATGTGTTATGGTAATTATAATATCATTTTTATCCTTAATTACCCTATTAACTTTTAACCGTGGTAAATAAAAGTCAAAAGTTACTATTCACCAAAAAAAATATTTTCATCTTATTGAATAACATTTTACTTACTTAAGTCAACTGTATCTCTATGGTTTTTGAAATTTGACTCACAGAGGAGGTAAAATTAAGTTTTATGCAAATTTGTAAATACTCCTAGAAAGTGGGTAAAAGATGGTAAAATGTTTAATAAAATTTTATATATCTAAACTTATTATAAAATGAATATAATGAATTACATTGAACATATATTGGTATTATGTATCTATTTTTTCTTAAAATAAATTAAAATAAAATAACTAATTATTTAAATAAAAAGTTTGTTTTAAATAATAACGTAGTGTTTTTTACTATTCATCAAAAATTGAAAGTTCTCAGAAAAATACCAAAAATTCACTCTAAGATAATCTTGATATTATAAATCCAAAAATGAAGTCTATTTTACCAAATTAAAAACATATAAGTTGAATTTATTAATTTAAAATTAATTCCCGTTGTCAAAACCAAAAAACGTGTTTTTAAAAAGTAAAAACTGTCAAAAGATAGACATGTGTTTATGTAAAATTTAAATGTAAAATTACTTATAATGAACTAAATTGTATTAAATGATAAAAATATAATCTAATTTTACTTCAAAACCTTTCAAATGAATAATTTAACACAATAAATTATTTCAATTAAAACAAGTTGTTTTCAATTAAAATATAGTATATTTCACTATTCGTCAAAAATATGAAAGTTATCAGAAAAGTACCAAAAATTTATCCAAACTAAATTTTTAGGTCTCTCTTCTAAAGAAGAATTAATTTCATTAAATTAAACATATAAAAGTGTAAAATATTGGTTTTAAAAAGGGTTCGCCATTAAAAGTTGGTAAAATTGCATTTTTAGAAAAATACTTCTTTTATCTGAAAATATGAATTTGTTCTTATATTTTGTCTAAGAAACACATAATATGGATGTTAAAATTTTATAGAGTATATAAGATTAAAAATTCAGTTAATACTATTCATAACCTCTTTTTGAACCTCTAGTTTGATAAGTTGTGTTGCACTCGAACTCGGTTTTGCGTGTAGCACAAGCTATTGAATTACTTTAATGAGATAACATACTATTAAATATTAGGGTGTTACATTGGTTAATACCCATGGATAAGTAAGAAGTTTTGTTAGTCATAAAAATAAAATAAATGATAACTCCTCAAGTAAAAGAGAGAAATAAATTCGACAACATGATAGGTATAAAAAATGTATTAAGGAAAAACCATTGAGGGGGGGGGAAGGTATCTCATTGATAAAAGGATACTAATATAGTAATGGTACAATATAAAGTGGAAAAAATGAATTATTTTAGAAAAAAAATAAATACCACAAAAAGGGAACATGAATGGAAAAGTGATGTGGAGATCCCCTTTACCTTGAAGTGTTGTTCCTAAAACACGAGGATGGAACCTTAGGTGATGGAAGAAACTTTGGGGGATCCTTAAGAAGAAATATCATGAGTAATTAAAAGATTATGGATTTATAGTGATGGTTAGTGGTTAAATGTGTGGGTATTTATTTCAAAATGCAGGAATTGTTTAATAATTTCCAAATATAGGTCCTGGAAATCTAGGTTGTGAAAAATGAAAAAAAAATTGTCTTACCCATTATGTTTTCTCATGGTTTTGGAAATTTGAATCAAAATTTATGATATTTTAATCCACTAGAAATGAAAATAATTTTTTAATACACATTTAGACAAAGAAACTTAAATTTTCTGCAAAATAATGATTTTAAAATAAAATTTTCCATTATATACATTAGAAAGTATCTTATAGTTTTGTAAATTGAGTATAATATATTAATACACTTAATATTAATAAAATAAAATATTATTTTTTATTTATTTTTTTAAATTAATCATTAAATGATTATGAAATAAATAAGACGTCTTAAAATAAATCAAAAACAAAAAATTGTATTTTTATTATTCATAAAAAAAATTATGTATTGTACAGAATTATCATAAAACCACCATAACCTAATTTCAATGTGATGATTTCTAATATAATGATTATTTTATCATAATAATTCCCTAAATATAATTATTTTAACTTATATATATATAAATAATTATTTATTTGAAGAATAGTATTTTTCAAGACATAGTCGAATTTCTAACACTTATAAAAAATTTCCTAATCCATTATAAAATTATTTTATAATTTATATTTAAATATGATATTTTTTAAAAGAATATTTCATTAAAAAATATTATTAAAAATACCTTATTTTATAAAAATTATATATTGTTTCTAAAAAAATACAAGTATGGTTTATTTGTATCGAGATATAAATTTATCAAATTTTCTCAATTAAGAATATATTTAAGTAAGAAAAACTATTCTTAAAAATAAAATAACCATCATATTTATAAAAAATAAATTAAAATTTAAAAAATTAAGGCTTAGACATGTAACCCATTATTATGCTCATGTACACCCTAATGGTAAGGTGTGCAGTGGTCGTAGTTTCAGGGGTTATCTTGGCTAGCATTAACTAAGAGCTGGTCTCCACTAATTTGAACTTCTCTCATAGGTTATTTCTTTCAAGATTCACTTGTTGAATATAATATTGGTATTGGTAAAGGTAATACCCCAGTGACACTATGTCCTCCCCAATTTATGAAAATTGGGATTCAAATAGCATGACTCTACTAGTTGAGGTCATTGTTTCTCCTTTATGCATCAATTATCCCTTGTTATTACTACTTTAAACACTAATTATAATGGTAAAATTATCTACATTGTGTATAGATTAAAATATTCTAATTTGAAAATGTTTATATTTACCAATATTCATATTTTACCAATGGTCATATAACAGTTGAATCACAATAGTCTAATTTTCCTTTATACCCTATAAATACAATTTTATCTCTTCACTAAAATTTCACTGTAATTCCATGTAAGGTTATATTTTTATTTTCTAATATTTTTATTGGTTTACTAATATTTTGTTTCATTTCTATAGTGTTGGTTGTGGTGCTGATGATTCAATAATATTGGGGCGATCCATTTTTTTATATTTTATCTATTCTATTTTATATTTTTTTTCTAGTTCTAATGTTTGGAATTTTAATTGGTTTTATAAAAGACTAATGAAATGATCATTATTAATGAGTTAAAAAATTTTGGTTTTTCAATATTTTTTTATTATTATATAATGATTAAAACATAGAATTTCATAAAAATTATTTTTAAAAAACTCTGGGCCACTAAAAAAGGTACTTGAAAATAAAATTCAATTTTCTAATAAAATTCGGTATTTTCAATATTCATTTAAAATAATACTTCTTGAAAAATTCTAAAAATAAATTGTTATATAATTTTGAAAATATTTATTCAAAAATGATTTAATTTTAATAAAAAATAATTTATAAATGTTCAAGAAATTAATTATAATATTTACTCAAAAAAAACTAGTAAAAACACTTATTTCAGAAAAAATATTTTTGAAGAATAAAATTAAATTACTAAAAGATTGAGTGCTTATTTCCAAATAATTAATATACATATTTATAATGACTAATACCTTTATATATAATTAATAATTTAGTTAATCCTATTCATACCTTCTAATTTAACGGCTAGGTTATAACTATATAATTTAAATAATAATATTTCGTTGTTCATTTAAGATCAGTGTTGCGTGTTGTATACACTATCAAACATAGTGTTATTTTAAAATCTTGCGATATTACATTTTTTATTTTATTTATTCAGAAATTTGTGTTTATTAATTTATTTTTTATATTTTTTTGTGGTTTAATTTACAATTTTTTTTATTTATTTATATTTTTTAATGCTAATTGGTTATTTGAGTTTTTTTTTACCTGAGATAACCATTCTCAAGAGTGGTCCTTTGATTACAAGGAAGTGTTTACTAGTCTATCAGTATTGAAATTCTCTTAGGTCAATGTCGCATGTTGGGTCATGTGATAGGTTGGTTCATGGTAGTATATATCATTATGATAAATAATATAAACATAGAGGAGATATATAATGTTAATATTGAAAGATATAGAGTGGTAAAGAATACAATCAAAAAAACTAAAAAGGAGTATAAGAGGCCCCTTATCATAATGCAAGGCATAATATATAAATAAATAAGAATGGTGATTAGAAAATAATACCTCAAAGAAAATGGAAAATAAAAATGTTCTAAATACCAAATACCTTTTTAGAAAGAATATATAGGGGAAGATATATAATAGATAAATAAATTTTTAAAAGTGTAGAGATTCAAAAAAAAACACTTACCACTAGTCTCAAATCATTTTTTATTCTATTATAGCCTCATAAATAGTAAAATTATATTTACTAATTACTTAATTTAGAACCATTTTCATGTTTATTTTATTATGTTTATTCCTTTTAATTAATTTATTTTCATCTATTATTCAATTAATGGATTATTTTGTTTATGTTGGTTTTTTTAGGTTGTTCTATTAAGGGTTCCGGAATATAATTGAAAATGATAGTGGTAAAAGGTCATTATACAATGTTTCCATAAGATATATATGTTTCATGATATATTTTTCATGCCATTCCGTAAGTGAGAGGGTTCAACAGTTCAATAGATAGTTATAATTCAACGATTCTTCCTTGGTAATCTTGTTTTAGACAATAACGGTTGTTTACTTTTAATTTCCTTACTACTATGGTTATTTCATAATTAAATAATCATAAAAATTATATTATATAATTATTAATGTTATATTCAATTATTAAATCAATTTTGTGGAATATATACATAATTCCTAAGTAAAAATAAAACATCATCGTTCACTTAGGTAGTGTAACAAAACCATGGTGAATGGTGTTTTCTTTATAAGAGTTTTAAAAAATAGGAAAGATAATAAATTTTATAATTAAAAAAAATTATAGTATAATTATACATATATTTTGAAGTTATTTTTAATGATTACTTATATTATATAAGGGGTTGGTGGAGAATTTAAATGTGCACACATGGGTTATGAAATCCAAATTTTAACATAGTAACAACTTGTGAAAAAGTCTTGATGAGAGGTAATGGGTGATATATGATCAATGATGGATTATAGGGATATTAAAACCTTGGTAATATAATCATTTTTTAAAAATAATATGATTTTTAAAATGGTTTTAAGTATATAAGTGTATCTAATATGAAAGGAAAGAGTTTATTGGAAACCCTTACATTTCAATTCATGCCACCTTTTTTAGATTGAGTCTGAGGCCTTTGTAGGAGGGTATTTGGGATAAAAAAGTGACTTAAGAATATTTATAATGGATTATAGAGTTGAAATTTTTTAGATATTTTTCAAAGAAATTTGTTATGGAAGTGAGGATAAATTGGTGGAGGATGGTGTTTATATAGTCAAGGGGGTATTTTATAATAGAGTATTGATTATTTTATTATTTTGGCCAAATATTATTAATATATTTTTATTATTTTATATTTTTTAGACTATTATTACTAAATATATGTTTATCTATTATTTTGACACTCCTAAAAACAAAATTCATTGTAAAAATATTTTATTCAAAGTAAATAATCAAAAATAGTTTTTTATTTGAATGAAATATTACTTAGGTTTGGAAATTAATTATATTATTTTTATATGATTTATTTTATCATTGAATATATTTTTATCAAACAAATTATAAATTTTCGAGTCATATTATATCAAAATGGTGTTATAAAACTCCCAGTATACATGGAAACAATATTTTTCAAACTTCCCCAAAAATTAAACTTTTTGATAATAAGTAAAAAAATCAACCTAAGTTAATTTTGATGTGTTTATTCAAAAAATGAATTCCATTTTATAAAATTTTAATTCTAAATATAATAAATTTTCCTTTTCAATGAAATCATATAATACATATAAACATTTTTAACTAGAACAAATATTATTTCTTTTATTATGAATAATCACATTTTATTTAGTTATTATTCCTTAATTATTATGTGATTGATAATTTTTATCTTTACATGATAAACATAACATTTATAATATATAATATATCTTTTAATAAAAATATATTTTAAAATTTATGTAATTACATTTAGATTTTAATATAAAAATAACAATTTTAATAAATAAATTAAAATAAACCTTATAAAAATTTCTAATTATTTATGTTTGAATTTATATATTTTGATAAATAATTTTAATTATTATAATATTTTTAATTAATTATTTTATAATTTTATAATTTTATATATAGGTATTTCACTAATTTCAATGGTTCGGTTATCATTTAAATAGTCATTTATTATTTCGAACAATTAGTTACTATTTATATAGTCAAATAACTGTTACACTCCCTATAAATGAAATTTTTTTATCAATTAATAATTCACATAATTTTCATTAAAGTTTATTACCTTTCCTTTATAAATCTTAAATTTTGTTTGTAATATTTTTTAAACTTTTTAATAGTTTTTTTGTGTATAAGATAAATCTAGGAGACTACGATGCATTAAAATTTAAAATTATACTTATGTTATTTATATGTTTTATTATCCCATTGTTCCATTTTTAGTTTTATTGAGTGTATTTATACTTAGTGTGTCATTTTTATAATTAAGAAATAAAATAATGATTATCTATTTATGTATCATCTTCCATTTATTTACCGTATTCCATTACACATGAATCAATATTTTATAGAAGCATGTGTATTTAGTAATTAAAACAATAAGTGATATATATATATATAAATTATAGGTTCATATCATCATAAATAAAATAAAATAAATGTGTTTAAAATAAACATATATATACATTAAGGTAATATTTTTTTTAAAATATAAATTTAAATTTTTGGATGTTGTGGAATCCATTAACGAAGTCACTTGTGACCTAATATACCCCTAATTCAAAAATCATTAAGGATAATTTGAAATAAGGTTCAATGGGGTTGAAATCATTAATAAAGCCCATTTTTCATGTTTTGTGTCTATTATTGACACACTTCACATTAGTGTGTTTATAATAGACCATGTAATTCCTAATAACATTTAAAAAACCAAAATTACCATTGGGATTAAAGTGAAAATAAAATTAATTTAGAGAAATCCATGAAAACAATTTTGTCCCAGATTGATATTATCTTCTCTTTTAAAAAATATCACATTCAAAGTCATAAAAATGAGATGTGGGAACTTAATCAAAAATTTAATGATCTAGAATAATATATAGAATTAGAAATGTAAGCTATAGAAGAGGTCTAAAATCATAAAATACATAACCAAATTAAAAGTAGAGGAAAACCCCCATTGGTTTAATGGTCCTTTATATGAGTAAGATATGGATGATGAAGAGCTTGTAACATTCATCGTTTCAATCAAGGAAGAAAGTATAAATGAGGATGATGAATGTGAAGTGGATTTTGATGGGGTAAATAAAGAAATTAATGAATTAGATCCTTGTGAATATCATATATATTTTGTAAAAAAACTCCAAAAAATAAAGTTTTGGTTAAAGAATATATAATTTTATACCTCAAAAAGGTTACATAGGAGGAAAATGAGGTTAATGTGTCAGGTAATGAAGGAATGGGAGATTAAAAAAACTTAAATCAGTGTAGGACCATCCTTGTTGAAGCTGTATTTCAATTGATCCTCACAACTTCCCAAGGTAATAACTAGAAGCACTCCACATCACCCTAGTAGAATAACATGACACACCTAAGACTCTAGGGTGTTTACAAGAAATAATAAAGAATTATTTTTTATTTTCTTCCTCTATTTAACACCTTTAATTGGAATTTAAACATGAATAATAAGCACAATTTCATGCTTTAGAGAATGTTCACTCAACTCTTGATTGAAATTCAATCTTTATTTCAAAAATTCATTTGAAACTGATCTCTCGAATTTAAAAAATTCATAACTATAACCTATATTCCTTTCTTTTGATAGTAAATATGATATTACATTAGTGATATCTTATATTTATAGAAACTTGTAAAATACACATCCAAATTTACCGAATTTTCTAGAGAGAGTAAACTTATGTTTTCATTGATTTGATTTAATATTATTTCAATTGAAACTATCACTAGTTTCCCTTGGTTTGAAATTGATGAATTAACACTATTGAAGTAGATTATGAAGGATAATCATGAATAAAAAAATCCATAAAATTAATAGGTCAAATTAAAAAGAGTGATTCCCAATCCAAATACCACTTAGTGCTACTACTTGAGTAACTTAAAGAGGGTGATAACGAGATACCATGGAAAATTAATTTTATCCACATCCCAATGTAGATAAGATACCTCCTATGAACTATTATCAATACATATTGGATTATACATTCTATCAATTATAGGTTTTAGTGCAATATGTTGTGGAATATAACTTAGTTATAATCTTATTTTAATAAAATCACTAGAAACAACCAATTTTGTCCAAGAGAAATTCTCTATCATAAGAATATTATCATAAAATTTGTAGGAGAAAGATTCCATCTGACTAAGTGTATTGGAACTAAGAAATCCTCACACCATACTCACTACACAAATTCAACCCCAGTGATCTTACACAGTAATAAATGGAAATAAAAAACAAACAAAATAATATAATAATTTATGTGCTTTGGAAGACATGTCTTACATTCATAAGAGAATGACTATTATTTACTTTCATCATAATTAGAATTACGAAAAATTAAAAATAATGATTTCCAAGTATAATTAATATACCTAAGCTATTCCACTCTATTTAATCTATTATTCATATGATCATACTTCATATTGAGGTCCCACACACTTATATACTAAGTATCATCTTAACAATAAGTTATACTTTATCCCCTAAAATTATGGACAAATTAACATAATAAATTCATCTTAGATACCAACTATATAATACCTTGGATTTTTCAAACTTTCAAACCTTTCATCATTCCATTGTAACTCTATCAGAAGATGTGAACAACTTCTTTCCTTTCTTCCTATAGAGAGATCCTCATTACGTTGTTAACACACTAAGTCCAGTCATCATTTATTGCATTAAATTCCAATAAATTTAATTTTTTTGAATATAATTATAGTGAACTAAAACCAAAAATCACATAACAATAATATCCCACTTAAAAAAAATTGTAGAACCTTCACTAACTCTCTAATGCTTTGGAAAAACTGATTCCTCCTATGTATAAATAATTTTTCCTTCACTTTCTTTCCAATGTTCACCCAAGACCAACTGTGGAATGATTTTGCCTCATAATTTCATGAAATATCACCTTTGAGAACATATCTATTATGTTTTTAAATCATTATCATTTCTATAAATCCATCTAATTATCCTCCAGTAAAATTCAAATAAATGAAACTTTAGGTTAATATGTTTTTTTGAGCAAGGAACACATAATATTTAGCCATGTGAATTTCACTTTGGATATTATATAATTGAAATCATCATTCCTAACTTCTCTAAAGTTACTTTATAAGACTCATTATCCAAATCATTTATTTCCTAAAAAATGTTTAGGTACATACTTTTCTTTTATTGTACATAGTGTAACACTTTTCTGTAACCATGTAATCCATAATATTGTTGTCCTATCAAAGGTAAAAACAAAACCTAGTTGTACTCTAATGGGAATCTTAATATCCTATAAAGTTAATGAAAACATACACACATGAATTACCATCTATCCCAAATAAAAATATGTTATCATATATTGCTTTAAAATACCAAAGAATCCATTTTACATCCTCCCAGTGTACCTTTCCAATATTTGACGTAAATCAACTTATAACTCCAACAACATAGGTAATGTTCAGCCAAGTGAAAACCTTAACATACATTATACTTATTATCTCTAATTTTAATGGATCATTCTCAAGGTATTTGACCTAAAATTTTAGTACTAGTGCGTATACCTTATAAAATTCAATGTTTTTGGAAAGAAGATTTGAGATCGGTTTACATCTGATCATCCCAAATCTTTAAATGACCTTTAAAATTTATTTTATTTAAGATATCACTAATTTTTTGAATTTATTATATCTATCTATCCTTATCCATAATATTTTATTATAAATCCCCATATTCTTCATTTCAAGTTTTCTACTTGACTTATTTTCAATATCATTAGTTCATTGAAGTGATGGACCTACCAAAAGCATGTCATCCACGAATAATAATAATATGATGAATATCTTATCACTCCAAAAATTCTAGTAAAACTAATAATCTGAATTCAATTTGTTTAAATATTCTTCTAATATAAATAAATAAAATTTTTAATTTTATTTTCTCAAATCTTTCTTTATTCCATAAATAATTTTTTCAAATTTATAATTCATATCACAGTTTTCAACTTCCATAAAACCTAATAGTTGTCTCATATAAATTCCTTCCTCCAGTTAACCATGAAGGAAGTTTGTATTTACATCTACAAACTTGAGATAAAAATATTTTGATTGTACCATACTTAACATCATCATGATATTTGTATGTTGAAATACTAGAGATAATATTTTCAATAAATCAACTCCCTCTTTCTATTGAAATCCCTTTTGCACCAGTTGTACCTTGAGTATTTTGTTTCCATATGACACATTTTCCAATTATATAAATCACTTATTTTTAGTTTTCTTATTCAATTATGGTTATTTATTAATCTCCAAAGTTCCATTGGATTATAATGAAGGTGTCTCTTCAACCATTTCGGACTTCCATTTTTTCATCATGAAGTGTTTTTTCTTATTTTGGGATCTCTTATTCTTTTAAAACTATTAAGAGTATGAATTTCATATCATCCCCAAAAATATGAAATGTATTTATAACTATGTTTGGTCTCCAATGTTTATTGGGTTACTTCATATTGCTCGGCTCATCTTTAACTTCTAGAGACAAAACTTCTGGTTCACCCACTCGAGCTTCTACTACCCCTAAAATTTCTGGAATATATTCCATTGGAATTACCTCTTGAATTATGATGGTCCCAAATGAGTTCTTGAAAACATGTTACCTTATGTTTTTTTCATTAGATAAAATTATAATTTTATTAATTATGTTTACTTCTTATCTTCCTTCCTCTCCATGTTTCAGTCCTTCTAGAGAACCCCTTCATTATAGTGAACATATCATATTCTAAGGACTTGACTGTGGTATTTATCCCATATCAGTAAAGAAAATTTCTCATCATTATACCCAATGAGAAAACATTCTTTTAAATAGTACTCAAGCATGCCCCTATCCTTAGAATTATTAATCACATCCACTACACTTATGATGATTTTGAGATGGTGAAATTTCATCCATTTACCAAACCATAAATCCTATGGATGTTTACACACAACTACTGATGTTGGAATCCTGTAATATTCCACTTTTTTGAGTTCATCTATCCAAATTCCGTTATTCATTCCGGATTTTAATTTCATACTAAAACCCTTCTCCATCAGGGTATGATTCATTCATTTACCCACTCCATGCTATTAGTGAATTTCAAGAATATTCTTATCATGACTTATTCCATTATTTATATGGAAGTTTCATAATTTATATTCAATACATTCACCACATTTTTACAAACATAATCATTTCATTTTTTGACCACTCTATTTGAAACATGGTTTTCAATTGAATGGTTTTCTGAAATACATTATACTTATGCTTAAAAAATTAAATCCAAACATTTCTAGTAGAATAATTAATAAAAGATATAAAGTTAAGTGGATATCTAAGGTTTTGGATGAGGGAAAGTCCCACTGTGTGAAAAATTTATAACTTCTAAGATCTAATATTCCATCCATCTTAATTAAGTTCAACCCTATTTGTTTCCATAGTACACAACTTTCATATCTTTTAATTTTCATATGATTTATATTTAGAATGCCTTTAGCTGTTATAAATTTCATGTTCTTATCACTTAAATGATCAAGACTATAATGTTGGACCATTGGATCTTAAAATGATATAATTATGGTAAATGTAATTTCTTCTTTGCTTCTGGTAAAATATAATTTTCCATCCTTTAATTATTTTTCAACCATAAAGGAGTTGAGTCACTTTATAGATTCTACTCTCATAATTACTCCCAAATCTATATTATCATGTTTTCCTATAGAAATTAAGTTTTATATTTAAGTAGGATATTTATAACTTCTATAAGCTTCAATAAACCCACATTATTCATATAGATATTCACATATCTTTTCCCTATGATCTCTAGAGCTTCATCATCCACCAAATGTACTTTATCAATACTTCCAAAAACATGATTTTCCATGAAACTCTTCTCTCATGTGGAACAGAAAGACCATCTTATGTCAATCACCCATGACTCTACTAGAATATTTATAGTAATAAATAATTCTATACCTACTTTCATATAACCAATATAATTTACGATTTCAAAATTTTATTACATTATGGATCTTTATTTGCAACTCCTGCAGTCCTTATTAAAGTGTCCCCTTTTTCTTAATTTCCAATATATAGGAACCAGAATAGATGAATTTCCAAAAATATTATCCTCTATCTTATATTTCGGTGGTTTCTTCTTATTTATCTTTCTAAAATATGATTTTCCTTACCTATTAGAATTAAGAGAATTATTAGATAGTACTTGGACTCATATCCACCTAAGATTCTCATTTAGGATCACATGTCAAATATCCTCAAACACCAAAAAAATTTCCACTAATGTTACTAACATTAGTTACCATAGAATTTCAACTCTCCATAAGTGATGATAACAGAAGTCACACCCACACATAATCCATGAAAATTTCTTTCATTGATTCTAGATTATTTCATATCATGTTGAAGTCATTCACATGATCTACCACTAGTCTTTCTTTTGATAACTTTAGGATGAACAATCACTGCATCATGATAAAAAATTGTTTCATAGGTTTTTCATACATATATTCTAACATCTTTATTACTTCTTCCATAATTTTATTTTCATGGATATTAAAGGAAAAAATTAAATGACAAATAAATCCTTATCAATATTAGTGTCATAATATCCATTTATTTATATTCAGGTTTCTCTATTTTCTCTAATTGAACTCTATTTAGTGGAATATCTAGGTTCTTTTGAATGATATTATCCTCCATATGTATCTACCAAAATCCAAAATTTATTCCAAAAACTTATCAATCTAGACCTTACTATCATCTTTAACATTCATTCCATTGAAGGCATGGTCCCAGTGAAAATTAATATCCATCAAGGTATGTGTGTGATTGTTGTATCACTGGAAAAAGGTGTGGGTTTTGATACCACTTGTTATGAATTTTTCTTTGAACATCTCTCCTATTTATAAAATATCTAGAAGCTACCCACTTTGACTAATGTAATTTTCCCACCAGAATAATATTAGTGGATAATTCACAATGAGAATATTATTTCTAACCAAATATAATATAAGTAGGAAGTCCTCAAAGCTAACCCGTTACAAAAAATTGTCCCAGGTGAGAATTCATAGTAAGAAAGTGAAATATAATTCAAACATAAGAACATAATAATTTACATGCTTCAGACAGTGAGACTTACATGAATGATAGAAATACTATTTCTTCCATTAATTATAAATAGAAGTAAAAGAGATTAAAAATCAAGATTACTAAATATAAGTAATCAAGCTAATCTCTTCTTCTCTCCTTTATATCTTTTAATGATGATTGTACTTAGTACCGAGGTATCACACACTTATATACGATGTGTTATGAAGTTTACAAATTTAACCTACTCCCTTAGAATTATGTAAAACTTATCATAACCATGTCATCTTGAATACCAACCTAATCACCCATCACCATTATAAAATCTTGGATATTTCAGTGCTCTATTGTAACTTCATCAGAAATGATCTTCTGAACATCCTTATACACTTAGAGGGGTCCTCCGGTCATTTCCTACACATCGAGTATCACAAGTAAATATTGTATTAAATTTTAGCAAATTTAGTTTTGAGGAATGAACTTCTGATGAAATAAAACCACACTTCACCACCTAACAGAATACCTTTATCGGTTTTCACCCCTTTAATAAGTCTATTTTTAGCAGATTAAAGATAGAAATGCATGAATTTTTTTAAGGTGACTTCAAGGAAGTGATTTTTTTCATATTAAAATACTAGATATTATATAATATATGGTGATACCTAGTTTGAAAACTTCACTCACCAATTGACTTAGGTTAAAACATTAGAATTTTCCAACTGTGGACAGATTAAATACAACATTCATTTAGGGGTTTAAATACAAAATATTTTTCCTCTTTACTTTTTTATAAATTTTATTTATATTAGAAGCATTTAGTAACTCTTTTGGTTTATTTTCCTGGTAGTAATAAATCTTAACTACAACTATACACGCTCTATAAAGTAGTAACTTATTATTTTTCTCTGTAAAAATAATTCCCCATATTATTTTTTCGTATCCATTTTGAGTAATATAAATATTTTTATTACTCTTATTTGTGGTTAAATTATGTGGGAAATTGTGGATCATAAAAGGGAGATCATTGAAGTTATTTTATACATTATTAATAATCGCTCAAGTTAGTGTTCCTTTTTTATTTTCAAGTTTTGTAATTATTCCCATTGTTTTCATTATAAGACCATGAAATAGGTGGTAGTTGAAACTAAAAATATAATCTAAATAAGGTTTTTCTATTGTTTTCCAACAATTATCAAAATAAATCCAGACTGTATCACTTCAATCTACACCATATGATTTCCCTAAATTTCTTTTGAGCTAAAATGTGAATCATTTTTTTGAAAACATTAGTAGTTATAGAGGGAATAGGTGTAGGGGTGTTTTAATGAACCCATACCACTAAAGATACTACAATGAAGGGAGAGATATAATGACTATATAGTCTATCCGCCAGTAGGTCTTGGGTAGGTGACTAGCATAAAGGGTATAAAATATCATAGTATGAGAGACATTACCCATTATATATGAAACAATGTCTGGAGATAGTATAAAAACCCACCATGTAAATCTAGTAGATAATATAAATGTAGACCAACAACTATCCAAAAAATCATTATTAAAGTAAACGGATACGTATAAAATACTCCAATGTAAATACCAAAAGACAAGTCTATGTAAGTGACTCAAAAATAGCTCTAGCCTATGACAAAATGTCCTTCCTGGTCCCAAGAGTCCATGTGGAAATATAAAAAAATTATATATATAGGGTGAGAATAATAGGTATATATAGTAGGGACATAACCAAGTTCTTAAGTAAACATGTTAAAAGAGCATCCTAATGAACCAGTGTACAAATAAAATACGCAATAAGAACCTATTTAGGTAAACTATACCATATCTTCCTCACCAAGGATCCATCACCAAATCACACATCCAATATAATAATATGGAATTGAGGTCATAACAAAGAAGTTTTCCTTCCCTATCTTCCCCGTTAATTTTTTTTATCACTCCCCAACATCGAACATCATGTGATCTTATCCCTTCCATACATATCAAATCAAAATCCCATCACATCTCATCTCACCTGAATACACCAGGGCTATCTCTTATGTGGTTTAGGATGAATCCCAACCTACAAAACCCTTGTAATGTATACCATATTATTATATCATCATGAATTACCACAACACATCATGCCTAAAGATACATGGGCCATCAAATATCACCCCATCACATAACCAAAGCAGTAGGGTATCATGAATATGAAGTACAACCATCTCATTCCCTCCTCCTACCATGCATGATCCCCCACCATATGTCACATCACATCACTACCTCATCACATACCACCTCACCTGAATATAACTAGGCCAACACTTTTAGGTAATATCCAACACAAACTAGTTTCATCACTACTACTAAAGGAATATCAGGGAAGAGAGGATAGTTATCCAACAGTATCACCACCATCCTTGATGTTGGGGAAAACATCTGATTCCCACGACCCCTAAGAATAGGTAAGGCTATCCTACTTAGGTTGGGTACATGAATAAGTAACATAAACATACATGATATATAGATAGCACAAAACACACAAACTATGGGTTCAAAACAACTAAACTAGAACACACCACATCACTACTATTGTACTACACATCAACTATCAAAACCAAGTCCACCACTATATATAATACATCACACCACCACACATACCCACACAATATTTCCCACTTTTAGTTGGAGGTTCCTCCACATTTATACATTTATCCATTCCATTTCAAATTATACAACCCATTTTTTCATTCAATTAATTTAATCCATTTAGATGACATCTATTTATATACTATCATTCCTATTACAAGTCAATTTTGTTTCATTTTATCATTAAAATTTTCTTCATGATTAAATGGGAAACTAAAAAAACCATGACACTTATCAAATGTCCCAACTTACATGATCATCATCACAACATCCCACATCCACCATCATCATCATGCCACACCAGCTAAACCATCTCACCATAATAACCACACATCACAACCGTTGCATGGCCAAAATCATGGTGCACCACAACCACTATGCACCACATCGCATACCACAACCTCATCACACAACACTGCCACAAGGAACAACACTTCCATACATCATCACGATTATAAAAATTCACATGTCACATCCCTACCAACTAACCACCACATCTCATCTCCACACATCACACGGACTAGCTAGTCACCCTCATTACTGCATATGAATCCCAACACAATTTGAAAAAGACAACAAGAACCAACAAACAATAGCACATATTTCAACTTCAAAAAATTTTCAAGGGATTCCATCACATTACTTTTTTATTTATCATGGGTATTATCACATAAACTAGATTTCATGGGAACCAAATTTATTATCCAAATATAAATTATCTATATTTTTTCATAGTTTGATCACAAAAAAACATAGCATGTGTCTCCACTTATATTATCTATTATGAAAACACAGATCCCAATAGTCGTCATTTTCAACAACGAAACAATAAGGCATAACATCATTAGCAATAATAACAATTCAGTTAAAACTTTTTATATCTCCCCATACCCATCAATTTTAGGTATTCAAATTAATTATATTTATTATGTTGACCCTTACTATCCACCTAAATGGAAACAAAACCATGAAGATCTCATGCATATCACATAAATGGAGTGAAAACAAGGATCCCTTTCCAGAGTAAGGCTATCATATCTCATGGTTTACTACATGGAAAAGAATAAATTTCCCACAAACCGTAACTACCTAAGCAACTCACGGATCAACCTACACCACACTAGAGGTTAATAAAAACAAATCCCAACACACACATGGATAAAAAAACATCATTTCAGGGGATCCCTAGAGAAAAACGAAAGAATACATGGGTATAAAAGAGAATAACTCACCATTGATCATTAAAAAACCACCCCTATAACCCATGGATTGAAGCAAATAGAAGAGGGATGAAAAATCATCAAATGGTGCCTAGGATTTTTCCAAAAATTAGAGGAAGAGACGATGATCAAAATTTTTGAGAATAAGTTGAACAAAACCTATTTACAACATAAAATGTACCCCTATCACAATGTTAATTCCATGAGGTCCCTGGTTTACAAGTCGTGAATTCATTTTAGGCCATGAATTCCCCATATCTTCAGTTTCCACTAAAAATTATGTTTTCTTCGCCTAAATAAGTTGCACATCAGGAATTTCAATTTCAGGATGTGAATCTATTTCATGGACTCCTCCACTACCACATAAACCCCATGAATTATCTAGATACACAATCCATGAAGGACTAACTCCCGATGTCAATTAGGTTCATGTCATCAACCACCTTCTATAGTACTCCTTTACCTCTAACCTCAATAGATACTCCTCAAGCCTCCTACAAAAACCAGTGAATGAAAAATCTGAAAACTTAATGGTTTAGAAAGGAACAAACCATTAAATTAGGTGCCTCTCAAACAATTATCCTTCTCAATAATCAAAACCAAAACTGGGAAAAATTGGGTTTCAAAGACCACCCTACAAGATACCACTCAAGGATCTCGTCACACCTCAAATGGTACAACAAGCCAACCTTACCAATCCAAACACCAAAAAACACCTCACACAACCACATCAACACATCTCACTTGGACCAACACCACACGTCTAGTATAAGGAAAAAACCACCACATTACCACACATCCACCTGCACAACCATCTCAACCAATGCACATCACAACCCATCCACAACCACAACCAAAACAAAACACTTCAATAGTTCCCTAACCCTAGATAGTTAAAAGCCAGTGTCTACTACTAATTACATTTTCATGACTACAAGGAATAAAATCTATAAGGAATGAGAGTTTAGTAGTCTTAGTAAAATAGATACATAAATAAGTCTTTTATTACAAATGAATGCACTAATTACAACAACAAAATTCTTTCTTTCTAAATAAATAACATTGAGGATAACATTATTCCAACTAGTAAACCCATGCATATATTTCATAGTAAACTTATTGGATTCCAATGGAAAGAAACATAATAAGGTTGAACTTAAATTCTTAGTACGGGAAAAATAGAGTAGAATAATAATGAATCAATGATAATAATAATACCATGTAATCAAAAAATTGATAATGAAGTGCCTAAATAATATGGAAATGTAATAAATGGAAACACATACCAATCAGATAACTATATAAGGAAAATTAAATATGGCATGGTAAGAAATTGGAAAACATATGCCATTTAATCAATGAAATGAGAATAAAATGCATACATAGTTTTTATCATGTGAAAATCTCATGGATAATAAATAATGAATCAAAATGAAGGAAATGATTAATTATTTCACATCATGTCTCAGGAACATGAAAAATTATACTTCCAGGATCCATCCTCCGGATAGTTTGAAATAATGGATAGAAACCTGTTTAATTTTTTCAACTTATTTTTCACATGAGAACCTATCGATGCATTGAGAATCTATATAATGACCAGGATACACCTATCATTTCTTTTCAAAATAATTCTTCATATCAATTAATGGATTAAATTTTTTAATTGTTTAACAATGCGACTTATCAAATATCTACATTGAATAAAATGATACAGATTTATCAATAATTCTATAGTTAATAAAATAACTATTAAAGTATACGTCATATGTATTATAGTATACAGTTTAGGAAATATTAATATCCATGATAAATGAAAAAAATAATTTAGGAGAAATTCAATTTCAAATGATCATAAGAAATTAAATATTTCAAGGGGACTTAAATGAATCATGGAAGTTAATGTGAATATTATCCTTGGAAAAATCAATTATAAACCATATAGGGAATTATTAAGTATGGTATTATTATAAAATTTCCCAAGTGGAGTAAAATAAAGGGTTTCTTCCAAAAGGAGTGGAAATATTTTAAAAAGATATTTTAAAAACATTTTTGAGGAAGATATCTTTTTGTTTTGAAAAACATTTTGAAAAAAAAAATCTTTCAAAATTTATTCTAAAAACATTTTCTTTATAAGGAAACCTTTTAAACATGAAAAGAAAGTTTCAAGGAAATTACGGTGGTTAAATCTATACATTTCGTATGAGGTAAAAAAGAACATTACTTTTTCACTATAAAAATGAAAGAAAAAATGCCTTCTTTAGAAATAAATAAGAATATTCCTTTTAAAATAATATTAAAAAAAGTGTAAAAATTATTTACAAAATCATTTTAAAATCATTTTTTAAAACATTTTAATAAATCATCATTTTTAGATGAAAATAGGTTCTCCGGTGAAAGAGAGAAATGAAGTCAGGTTTTCTTAAAAACATTTTTAAAACACTTTGAGTACCAAAGAGTGGGAAAATGATACTAATACTTGAATAAGTTCATGAATTACCATTGTATGTGAAAATTATATAATATATAAAAATGGTTTTTAGATACACCACACAAAATAATTAAGTGTTGAACATGATATATATCTCATGGATATAAAAAAGTGAGATGAGAATCCTTTACCTTGAGTTTCTTTTTGGGTGAACATCCTTTAACTTCCTATATAATAAACTTATGTTAATTTTATAATTTATTGATAAAAATTTTCTTGTTTATAATTATTTTTATTTCACTTTTTAATTTTTTTTATACAACTAATTAAACAATTAAGTTTAACAACGGGTGTTTTGACCAAATTCGGTTTATGTATCAAAAATAACTTTGGTATGTCAAATATGGTCAAAGGTTTCATTATATAACATCATTATAATAATACCAATGACATAATTATCATATTTATACATTAATCATACTTTTAAAATCAGTCATTAAATATGGTTGTGAAAAATGAATCAATATTATGATCATGGAGATAGTAGGTTGTACGTACGCATGAGTAACATCTTCATTTTTCGATGATAATTATAGAAAGAAGCTAAGTACCACAATATATTTACAGATAATTATATTATAAATAACATATTATTTAATAATTTATAATTATATATGTAATTCTTGTGATGAAAAATGAACTTAATCATGTCGAGGAGGAGGTAGTCTACACATCCACGAATGAAGTTGTCACTTTTTAAGTGTGTGAATGGGTAAAAAGAAAATGATATATATATATATAATATTTACATAAAGTAAATTATGTAATTAATATAATATAAAGGTTTTTTATGTCACTTGTTTTTAATTAAAACCATCCTCTATATGTTCTATGTTTAGTGTGAATGAATCACAACGCTTTGAGGGGGCGGTAGTCCTTCCTCAAACGATGTTATTGTATTAACGTAAAATGGAAAGTATTAAAGTATTATAAATACATAATAAATATCATATATATCATATATAAATATATTTTCTATCATAATTTCCTCCATGATAGGTTGTAATGGAAAAATGAAAAATCATCATTTTGTGAGTCAGTAGTTCGCCATACACAGAAATAGTATGTTTGTTACCCATTAGATCAAAGTTTGTGTCATTATAGATATAAAACTTATCATAACAACATAAAACAATATTTAGGATACTGATTTTTTATACCATAAGATAATACAAAGATATTAGGGGTTTAATTATGGAAATAAAAGTAAAGAACTTGAGTATGTTTGTTACCTCTTAATCGGGTAACTACTTATGGTTAATACCAAAAGGATTCTTGGGATTTATTCATGAAACGTTGTAGGATTAAATGTATAGGGATTGGATGTTGGGAATCTATATGGGTAGATATTGGCTTAATATAAGTGGTTTGATAGGTGTGAGGAATAGGGAGAGGTGGTGCACTTTTATAGGGAAATAAAAGAAATTACTTGATATTTTTTAAAAAACTTAGGTGTACCTGTGTTATTACCTAAAAAATCATTCAAAACCAATTAAACAAAATAATGGAACGTTAATGGACTAATTATGTCCAGAAAATTGGTTTTTTACAAGGCTCTAGGTCATTTGGGCCCCAAAGTTGATGGTTTATTCCTTTATTAAGCTTAACTTAACCTTAATAATTGTAATTAATTTTAATCACTTTAACTAATATTTTTTTTTCAAAAAATAAGTTTTTATTATTATAAATTATAAATTTTTATTATTTCCAAATGGAATCCATTTTTCTATATTCAAATCATATAAGTGGCATATATTAATTTAAAATTCAACCCACATGCGGGACGACAATTTGGGTTTTTAAAATAAATATGTCTAAACTTTTTCTTTGTTTTTATAATAAATATCTAATTGAAATTTACTTCAATGAAATAAATTTTATTAATTGATAAAAAATATATCTAATTAAACTTTAAAACCCATTGAAATTATAATTTAACATTATAAATAAATTAGATGCAAAAAAAATTTTGAGCTAAAATTCAGTATTTTTAACTATTCATTAAAGATTTAAATGTTTCAGAAAAAAGACACCCTAACCTAATTATTATGTTTAGATTTAAAATATAAATATAATTTTGACATATTAAATCAATTAAATTTTTAAAATTCATATTTAAATGGGGTTCTCCATTAAAAGGCGGCAAAATTGCCTTTAAAAAAATATAGGTTTTTATGTATAAAATAGAGTTTGTTCTTATCTTAGGTCTATCAAACCTAATGGATGAATATAAAAAATATTGTATTGAATATAATATATATATATATATATAACATTAGTATCAATAACTAATTGTAATTAATTTAATCAATTATCATAGAACAACTTTTTGAACATAAAAATAGTTTTCTAGGAAAATATTCACTTTATATTAAACGGCTTCTTATATCCATTAATAATTAATTTGTAACCAATTAATTAATTTTATATTTGTATAAAACAAAATTTTCATAAGTTATTTATTACTATTCATAACTACTAATTTAACATCTAGTTTATATCTCATTACGTTTTAATAATATATTATTGTTTGATAAAACATGGTCTTGCATGTAACACAAGCCATCAAAGAAGGTCACCCATACGTGTAACACAAGATAACTATGTGTTTCGTGATTTTAAATATATCGAATATATTTAATATATTAAATATATTATAAATTATATAGATGATATATTACCTTATGCACTTGCTGTCGCGTGTCATATATGTTGTCGAATACAAGGTTCTTGCTTTAGATTTTTGGGGGGCGTAACATTCTCTCCATCATATTTAAATTGCATACTCATAATTTAAACTCAATAATGGTGATATATTATTTGATACTTCCTAGTTTTTAAATCCCACATCATGATTAGGGTTCATAATTTATCATCTTTAAAAGATATAATGGATAGTACAAAGTTCACATGGACTACCATGTAACTAGGTCTCTAAGTAGGAGAACATCAGTGGAAAGTAGAGATACATACTTAGAGGGAAAGTGTAAATATTTATAGGTAGTGAATGTGGTCCTCAATCAAAAATAATTTTATTTTTAATGGAATGTTGAGGGCCTCATGTCCATAAATCTTTTATGTTTTAAGAGACCATCAGTTCAACAGAAATTTAGGTATTAGGAAAACATTTTATTTCAAAGTAATTTTCATAATATTGGGTAATTAATTTACTAAATAATAATATAAGGAAATATTATTACTTGATAGGTTTCAATTTTAGATGAACAATACAATATTTTGGTTATGATTTGATAAAATTTTAATTCATATGTTTACTCCAATAAATTAATTACCAGTAAAAAAATTTATTCCTGAAGCACTAAAATATACTATTAAAGGATATTAAGGCCTATAAAAGAGTGAAAAGTTTAAGTATTTTTTCTTTAAATATCTTAAGAAAACCAATATGGTTAATATATTAATAACTATTCCTAATAAAGTGATAATAATGGTTCATCATTAACATATATTCATCAAATTTGTTAACTAAAAACAAAGAAAATTTAACCATAAAATTGTGTTACTAAATGGTTGGTGTGAAACCCTTATCGTCCTTCGATCAGGGGTTCAAGATCTACAGACTTACTGGATTTGATTGGTTTTCACCTAGATTATAGGTTATCCTATTCTAAAAACAAATTAATATAATTTGAAAAATAAATATGATGGACATCCTTGAAATAAGTTAAATCACTAAATATCCTTTTAACTGTGGTTTTCAATACAACCTCAATACATTAATACTTCATCAACTTATTTCCACATAGATCCTTCCATAGTCTATATTTTACCCTGTAGAAGAGGAAATTGATTTGGGTAATGTTTAATATCTCCACACTTACAATAATTAACTATAAACAATTTCTTAGGTTGTGATTCATTTCCTTCCATCGTAATCTTCATTTTTTCATGATAAGATTTTTCTTTTTGTCTATATTTCCCACACATAAATAATTTCCTTGTTTCATTGAGACACATTCTTGGGTGCCTCCTTCCACACTAATCACATATCATAAATTGGTCCTTCTTTTATTTATGGTCTCCACCACTCGAGTTCTTTGCAACCTCCATGCTTCTGTTTTTTGGTGTGTTCAGGAGAATATAAAGGTATATATTGTAAATCATATTTTAGGAAAACTAAGTTGGAATAAACACAATATCTGTCACTATTATCAATACTCTATTTGAATTCTTATTTTCACCACCTTTTCATTTATGTTTGATGTTAACTTGAATCCTTTGGTTTCATACCATTGACTAAATCTAGAAAGAATGGTGTGAGTAATAATAGTGACAGTGAGAAAATCATATAATTATCTATAAGATATATAATTAATGAAACCTTATTTTTAAATCTAATACAACATAGGTTTATCATAGAATATTCATTTTAATTATCTATTAAAATCCTTCATAATGGATTTTAAATAAAATTTGAATTATCCTAAGAATAACCTTGGTAGTGTCAAATCAAGTGCGTAGTAAGACCCATTGTCGTGTACCAAGTTACCCTGAGTTAGGTCCAAAACACCTTGTCAATGTTATTACTTCTAGATACATATATTCCAAAACCATGTCCACTTGTAGTATCCAGAAAGGGGTGAATTTCTATGGGGACCCACATAATCTCTACCTTACCAAAATTCTATGATTTTATTATATACTAATCGTAAAAGTCTATCTTATGAATATTTTCTCTAAATTATGTTTTCTTAAATCTAGTTCTAAATGTTGCTACTAAAATTCCTCTGATACCAACTATAATTCTACAACCCCAAATATCTTGGATCTATTGTCTACTACTAATTGCATTGGCCTAACTATAAGGAATCAAATATCGAGAGAATGATAGTTTAGTAGTCTTAGTAAACTAGATAAATAAATGAGTCTTGCATTTTAAATGAATGCACTAATTACAATATAATTGTTTTCTTCTTCTTTCCAAATAAATAACATTGAGGATAAATTTCTTTTAACTCATAAATACATAAATATCTTTAATAGACTTATCCATGGATTATTAGGTAAGAAACATAATAGGGGTGAGCTCAAATTCCCAGAAAGGGAAAAATATAGCGGAAGAAATAATGAATCAATAAGAATAATAATTATGGCATGGTGAATAATTGAACACACATACCATTTAATAAAAAAACTAATAAGGAAGTGCTTAAACAATGCGATAAGGTAATAAATGGAAACACTTTCCAATCAGATAACTAGATAAGGAAAAGTAAATATGAAAAGGTAAGAAATTAGAAAACACAATCCATTTAATCAATAAACTAAGAATAAAATGAATCCATATATTTTATCGTGTGAAAATATCATGGATAATAAATATTAATTCTAAATGAATGAAATGATTAATTATTGGACGTCATGTATTAGGAACATGAAAACCAATACTATCAAGATCCATCCTCTAGATAGTTTAAAACTATGGATATAAACTTTTTTAATTTGTGAAACTTATTTTTATCATGAGAACCTATCAATGCATATTGGATCTATATAATTTTCGGTCTACACCCATCATTACATTTTCAAAGCATTCTTCATATCGAGTAATTTATTTAATTATTAAATAATATCTCTTATCAAATATCTGTATTAATTAAAAGACATGGATTTATCAATAATTCCTCAATTAATCAAATAATTGTTAAAGTATCCACTATATGTAAAATGTTATATGGGATAGAACATAATAATATCCCTGATAAATGAAATAAAAAATTTAGGGGAATATCAAATTCAAATGATCATAGTAAATTTAATATTTTAGAGGGACTTAAACAAATCAGTGAAGTGAAAGTTAATACAATCCATGGAAAAATAAATTTTAAACCATCTAAGATAATATTAAGGACAATATCAATAAAAAATTTCCCAAGTGGATTAAAATAAATTCTTGTTGTCATTGATGAATGGAAATATTATAAAAATATCTTTTAAAAACATTCTTGAAGAATATATCCTTTTGTTTTGAAAAACCATTTTGAAAAACATTTTCTTTGAAAATTTATTATGAAAACTTTTTCATTAAAAGGAAACCTTTTAAATATTCAATTTAATTTTTTAAGAAATTATGGTGGGTAAATCCGTACATTTTGTACGAGGTAAAAAGAACATTGTTTTTTCATGGTAAAAATGATTAAAAAATATCTTGTCCAGAAAGAGATAATAATATTCCTATTAAAACATCGATAAAGTGAAAAAAGGTAAAAATTTATTTACCAAATAATTTTTAAATTATTTTTGAAAATATTTTAATAAATCATGGTTTTTAGAAGAAAATATTTTCTCCTACTAAAGAGAGAAAGGAAGTCGTGTTTTCATAAATACATTTTTAAAATTCTTTGAGTACTAGAAAGTGAAAAAATGATACTTATAATTGAAAAAGGTCATGAATTACTAAAGGAGAATAAAATTAAAGGGTTTATTTAAAAAAATTAATATAATTTCTTCAAATGGAAATAAAATTGAATGATCATTAAAGTTATTATTTTAGAAAATAATCTTTAAACATTTAAAAGTGTCTCATACCACATTGAATCATTTTATATCATAAAACTCATGAAGGAAAAATATTAAATTAAAGACTTAAATACCATGAAGATAAAGTAATTAATGATATAATATATAAAAAATGGGTAGTAGATACCCCACAAAAAATATATACATGGTGAATATGAAACGTATCACACAGATGTAAAAAAATGAGATTACAATCCCTTACCTTGAGTTTCCTTTATGGTAAACGTCTTTAAACATCCTGTATAATAAGATTATATTAATTTTATACATTATTGATAATACTTTTTGTTTTTATCATTACTTTTATTTAAATTTTTACCATGTTTTATACAACTACATAGTCAATTAAGTTTACATCAGTTCTTTTGACCAAATTTGGTTTATGTGTCAAAAATAACATTGGTAGGTCAACTATGGTCAAAGGGTTCATTATATAAGATCTACAGAATAATAATAATTACATAATTATAATATTTATACATTAATTATACTTTAAAAATAAATAAATAAATATTTTTATGAAAAATTAATCAATATTATGATTATGGAGATGGTAGTTCGTACATATGCATGAGTAACATTCTCATTTTTTAATGGTTGTTATAGAAAGAAGTTAAGTAACACCATATATTTCTAGAATGATAATTATATCATAAATATAAAATTATTTAATCATATATACTTATATATATAATTCTTGTGATGAAGAAGGAATCACATCATGTTGAGGGGGTGGTAGTCCACACGTCTACGAATGACGTTATCACTTTCTAAGTGTGTGAAATGGTCATTAAGAAAATGATATATATAGTATATTTTGAAAAATGTAATTAATTAATTAATATAATATAGAGTTTTTTTATTTCACATATGTTTAATTACAATCACACATTATATGTTCTATGTTTAGTGTGAACAAATTACAATACTTCGAGGGGTGGTAGTCCATACTTCCTCAAACGATGTTATCGTATTAATGTAAAATGAAAATTATTAAAGGTAGGTGTAATGAAAGGATAAAATAAGTATTAAGACATAAAAAATATCATATATATCATATCTAAATATATTTTCCATCTTAATTTCTTCCATGAGAGGTGGTAATAAAAAAATGAACAATCATCATTTCGTGAGGCAGTAGTTCGACGTACAGTGAAACAGTACCTTTGTTACCCATTATATGGAAGTGTCTGTAAGTGTAGGTCGAAACCTTAGCATAAAAAATACTATTTTATTTAGGATAATGGTGTTTTTATACTATAATATAATAATTTATTAGGTTTTGAATAATGGAAATAAAGGAAAGGGGATTGAGGATGTTTTTTACATCTTAATTGGGTAACTACTTTTGGTTTATGCCCAAAGGCTCCCTTGGATTGATTCTTAACTAAGGATAGGCTTCAACTTAGATTTTATGGATTTTGGGAAGCTATATGGGCAGATATTTTCTAAACATAAGTTGTTTTACAGGTGTGATGAATGGAGAGAGGTGGTGGAGTTTTATAGGGAAGGAAAGGGACTCACTTGGTATTTTTGAAAAGAAGTTAGGTGTACACATGTTCATACCTAATGAATTCATACCAAACCAAAAAAAATAAATAATGGAAATTAAATGGCCTATTTATGGACAAAACATGTATTTTGGACATGTTTATAGGTCATTTGGGTCCCTAAGTTAAAGGATTAGTCCTTTATTAATCTTAATTTTACCTTAAAAACTGCAATTATTTTTAATCACTTTCACTAATTTTTTTTAAAAAAAAATTTATATTATTAGAAATTATAAATTGATATTATTCAAAATATGGAATACATTTTTTCAAATTTAAATCATATAAGTTCCATAAATTAATTTAAAATTCATCCCACGATCAGGATGACAATTCGGGTTTTTAAATTATAAACGTCTGAAAGTTTGTGATGTTTTTATAATAAATTTCAAAGTAAAATTGACTCAAATATTATAAATTGTATTAACTGATAAAAATATTAACTAATTAAACTTTAAAACCCACTAAAATTGTAATTTATCCATATTAATAAATTAAATGAAAAACAATTTTGAACTAAAATGTAGTATTTCTAACTATTCATTAAAAAATGAAATGTTTTTGAAAAATATTAAAAATTAAACCTAACATAATTATAAGGTTTCTAATTCAAGGATTTAGTTTATTTTTAAATATTAAATTAATTAAATTTTCATAATTTAGATTTAAAATGGGTTCTCTATTAAAAGTAGGGAAAATTACCTTTATAAAAATATAGGTTTTTATGTGTAAAATAGAGATTATTCTTATCTTATATATATCAAACCAAATAGATGAATATAAAAAAATATTTAATTGAGTATAATATATATATATATATATTACTTTAATATCACTCACTAATTTTAATTAATTTAATGAATTATAATAAAACAACGTTTTGATCATAAAAATGGTTTTCTATAAAAATATTCACTTGATATTAAATTTCTTCTTATATCCATTTATAATTAATTTTTAACCAAAAAATTCATTATAAGATTTTATAAACCATAATTTTCTTAAGTTTTTTTTACTATTCATAACTTTTAATTTAACAGTTATCTTAAATCTCATTATATTTTAATAATATACTATTGTTCGATAAAACTTAGTTTTGCGTGTAACGCAAGACATTTAAGAAGTTTGATGTTGTGTGTAATGAATGCTAACTCGTTGTTTCATGAATTAAAATATATAGAACCTATTTTAAGTAATAGAGATATTATAATGTAACCATATATTATATTACCTTATGGTCTTGGTGTCGCATGTCATATATGCTATCTAATAAAAGGTTTTTACTTTATATTTTTGGGGTGTCACAACTTCCCCAAGAATACAAATCAGAGAATTACATATTCCATGATAAGATATTATCCACTTTTTGTGGCAATAAATTGTCCCTATGGTTTTAATCAAATAAAATTATAACACGTCTCAATTAGGATCCAAGTCTTCCCTTTAACATATGTTAGAATATTTTTCACATATCAAACATTACACATCAAAGGAAAGAGAACATCACATAAAATATTGATATCCAAACATAAAAAAATCTATGAAATCCAAAAATAGAATAACAAAACTCAAATAGATCTAGTTATTGGGAATATATATCACTCTCACTCTCAAGTACATTCCTCCCAAACACTATGCATTTATAACTCACTAACCTAGGGGATAGGTCATCCACAAAAAAAATATTCTCTAATTAATCTTGGATTTCTACTGGCTCATCCAAAAAATCTTTTTCAACCTTGATAAACAACTCTCCCTAGTTAATGATGTGGGATTCTTACTAAATATACCAACAAATCTAGGACACATGGAAAACATAGTGTATACTCTTCAAAAATGATGGAAATTTCAATCGATATAATACCTCAACAACATGCCCCAACACATCAAAGGGACTAATGAATCGGGGATGAATCTTACCCTTTCATGAACCATCCTCGGTCAACCCTAAATCAGTTACTCGAGATGATATTTAGCATGGAATGAATGGATTTCCTGATCCCCACGGGCTGGAAACTATTGTCGGGAATCAATAGAGGGAAATGAGGAATTATTTCTTTTAATAAATAAATATTGAAAACTAAATAGTAGAATATGTAAAAGAGGTTCAATATATAAATGACGTAGAACTGAACATCATTTATACAAAAATCTGAAAATGTAACTAAACTACACAATAAACCCCACCGAACAAGATGACCACAACACCTCCATGTGACCCTGAGGGTCACTCTCCAACATAAATATCAACTGTCTCCCTAGGTGATCAAACTCAATATGAAACTTTCACAAGGGATAAAAATAGAAAATAACTATAGGCATGTGTATTAAAACTCAAAAGGCTAGCCTGATAATCTATTCCCAATGCACTTCCTTTAAAATAAAATAAAACATCAATTTCAAGTTTGAACTACAATATATAAAAGTATGTTTTTTAATACATTTTACATAAAAACAATGTATGACCCATTTCCCTTATTCATTTACAAAACCAAATTAATTCCATTAGTGTGTTACAGAAATTTTAGAAAGGGAAGTTATGCTTTCATTATGAATAGAAACAAAAACTATAAAAATACTTTTACTTTTAATAAATTCACAAACCTTTAGAAACCAACACATCACTTCTAAGTAAACACTAAACAAGAAGGAACTCCAACATACATAACAAGGGAATTGTAAATATTCATATGAATATCACCTTCATCACTGCAAGAAACCAATAACCAATAGACATAGGTAAACATAGAAGATCATGGATAATATAGAATATACTAACACATGAAACAACATCCCTGGTAGCATGGAACACATGATAAGATCAAAAACTCTCAATACACTCAGCCACCCTAACTCGGGAAAAACTAAGGAAAAATACCATAGAAATAAACCTAAACATATATATCCATCTTTTATGGTCCAATAGTTAGTACGTCAACTAATAGTGTATCAATCATTCTTAGAAAATTCTCTCAATTTTCCATGTTCCAATGTCTCATGTATATAATAGGGGTGAACCAACTAACGCTAGCCAAGCATCCAAACACATATATATGTATAATAACAAATCAATACCACGCATCACCCCATGCCACTCCAAGGACTGAATCCTATTCCATATAAAAAATATAACATAAGGAGTCCTTATTAAGGACCTCCAATAATGGGTAATGATGATTCCATAAATGGGACATCACACCCATTAAATATAATAAAGAATGAGATTCATCCAAGGAAGGTTTTTAAAATAAATTATTTCCCCATTTTCACAAGCTTCCAAATGGGCCTTTAAAATCTTCCAAAAACCAAAATTTATCAACATACCAAAATCCAATTTTTATAAAAGGGTGTAAAAACACCATTTTCTACATCAAAAAAATTATAAAACCCTCTTAAAACATTCACACTATATTTTCAAAACAAAAAACTTAGTAAGTGATGCCTTCAAAGTACTCACATTTCAATTTCAAAACAAAACCATTTTAATCAAAATTCCAAATGGGTCACCAATTGACAACAAAAGCTAAACCGCATTTTAAAACCAATACAAATTCCTTTTTTTAAACAAACCTACAATTAAATACTATTCTATGAGTCCAAAACATCATATTTCATACCACAAACATATTCCCAAGACCTAACCATACTTTTTATGTCATAAAACTTATGAAAAATCCAAACAATAATTTAACCAAACACTTAGTGTGCGCTGTTTACCAAAAAAATATTATTAACACAAAATAAGGATAAAAAAATATTTAAAAATCAAATAATTAAACCAATGGATGCACATAAATATTTATAAATCAAAGGTGGTGTGAAACACATGAACCTAATGGTTCCTAAATTAAAAATGCAAGTGCACAGGAGAACCTACCAAGGATTCATGGTGCGATGACAATGCATACTCAGAATCACTCCATGTGGGTTCCAAAACCTTAAATCATCCATGTGAGACCCTTAATGAGAACCCCCCCCCCAACAAATTCGAAGACAAAAACAAGAATAAAATAAAAGAGGAGTGAGGGTATATCAGAGGTGTCGTTCACAGTAGAAGGGTTGGAGCACATTGGAAGGACTGGTCTGAACTAGAAGGGTCGGTCACTGGTAGGGTATGTCTCTAGTAGGAGGGTCTTCGATGGGCCAGGTCATTGGTAGTGGGTCGACCGACTTGAGGATGGTAGACTGAAGGGAGCAGTGCTGCAGGTTGTTCCAGATAGAGTTGGCGGCATCGAAGACCGTGACAACAGGGAGTCAAAGCCACCAGAGAGTTGTCCCTGCTAGGGAGGAGGATACTGGAAAGTCATTCCAGAAAGGGAGGAGGATACCCTAAGAGGAAACATCGGCAGGAGAAGCCAGAAGAGGTGTTGGCCGGCAGGAGGTGGGTGGTCAGGAGTGAGATCGGCTAGAGGTAGCGGCGTATACTTGTGGAGATGGTTGCGTAGGAGAGGGAAACACTAACCAAAAAGGGAAAAAATTAAAATAAATTAAAAACTAAAAACCTAATTATAATGATAATCATAATAATAATAAAATAATAATATTTCAAATAATAATAATTTTATTTTTAATTTTAATAATAAAAATAATCATATTCATTTATTTTTTAATAATAATAATGATAACAATTATTTGGATAATAATAATATTATTATCCACAACAATAATAATATTATTATTATGGTCAAAACAATCTCTTTGATTTATCCTTATTTTTATCATATTTTTCTATTTTATTTTATTAATATGAATACGGGGCAACTGCGTAGTCCGCACATGGCCATGCGAAGGTGCATGGACAGTGCGATTGCCCCTGTCCATTCCAGAGGCAGTCGCATGGGTACCTAGGCTGACCAAACGGTTTTTTCTAACCATTTGGTGTCCACACACCGGACTAAACCCCACCAAACATTCCCAATAATAATAATAATAATAACATAATGATAAAAATAATAACGATATTAGTAATAATAATATTAATAATAATATGTTCATTAATGATATTAAAAATACATTTAATTCTATTTTATTATTATTTTATTTTTCAAATACGGGTAGTTGGCATGGTTTCATAGGTGAAGTAGCACGGTTTCCAAATAATGCTTTGCCCGTGTGCTAGATGCCGCCAAACCCAAAACATGCATTTTTTTCAATAAAAACTAAAAATTTTAAAATGGGACTCAACCTAAACCCTAAAAAATCTATCCAAATCTAAGAAAATAATAAAATAGAGTAATTACAAATGTTGGGGTGCGACAATTCTCCCCACCATAACTCTTTCCACCCCAATAAAGCCAAAGCACTTTCCATCTGATTGATCAACACCTAAGGATTCCACATTAACACGATTCAGCCTACCAATTTAAGTACATTTCACTAACCACCAATAGAACTCAACCCCATTACCCGAAATAAATCACCAGCAGATGGGAGGCCCGAATGGAGTCCCCACCAGTATAATTCAACTAGAATCTGATAATATCTAAAGAGAAAACTCAATGAGACTCGTGGTGGGTCTCCCCACCATCAATAACTAACTAATAATAGACAAACAATAATTAAACACAAACTGGAGACGAGCCTCTCCCAGATGGGATAAAAACCCTCACCATAGGTTCCAAGAGATAAGGAACCCAAAGAATGAACCACTAAACCACAACCATCAACTACCCAACACTAGAACCTCACCTGGCTCACATGGGTGGTCCACATGAGGAAAATGATTAGGAACCCCCATAATAGAAGGAACATTATAGACATAGCGTGAGGGATAAGTCCACCATGATTTTCAAATGGAGTGAATTATTAGTGACAGAGAAACTATAATAGAAATACTAGAAGTGACTCACCACAATGACGGAGACACAGACTTAACCAGTCTTCTTAAACCCCTAGGGTTCCTGACTACACACCGGCTTCACTCTGGGACCTATGGCTAGAGATCTGATGTATGAAGCACCAACTGTCTCACAGTCAGGTGATTCTAAACCATAATCAGTACATGCATAACCCAATTAGATAAAAAAATAAAGATCGGAATTTTATAAATGAAATCACATGTTCATTGAAAATGGTAATTCATAAGGAGAGTCACAACATCCCTTACATTTCCACTATGAAAAAACACCATGAAAAAAGATCCCTTGCACTAGAAGGAAACTTAAAAAATGAAACATCAAATAAATTTCCAAAAGTAAATCACTTCTGAGGATTTCCTCTATGATGTTTTAAATCAATGCCCTGACAGAATCTCTACAAGTGACCCAAGAGTCTATAGGCTTGGAAGGGATTCAGAGAATTTTTACACAATATATTTTTATGGCCCATCTTTCCACTTTGATAACAGATGAGTATCTCTCATTCTGAAGAGGTTTATGAAAGACCCTGAGGCCTTTTTGATTCCAAGACCAACTCCATAAACATTCAACAGATTCCTCATCTCCTTACCAGAATCTTTCCCATTGATCCTAGGGATTGAATGAGGGAGGACTACCTCATGAAATCCCTTCATCCTAGCTTGAACATGAAAATATTATCTCACCACATCAGAAAATGAATTTATATTGATCTTTTACACCTTCAACTACAGGTTGGGATAAATACCAACCTCAAAACGTCGAGCATTCATGGAATCATTTTCATCATACCTTGGATCATAAGGGACTAGATCGACAAATCAATGTAAATACTCAAACACTTATCCATGACCCTGCTGAAAACAAACAATCTCCATCCCCTTTATCGCCCTTTATTTATCATATAAATACTAATGAGTGAAAAAATCCTTGAAAGACTCCCAAGTAAGATCTTCATGGGTCTTGTTCTAAGACACCGACTACCACTACATACACATTGAACCTTCAAGAGTGAAAGTTGAAAACTTAATCTTCAACAATTCAAGAACCTCAATGAGGCCAAAGTTCCTTTCAATATTTTGAATCCCCTATTCCATGATGGGAGGGTCTGTTTGACCATAAAAGAGAGGTATATCTAGCTTCCATAACTCAACCATGAAATCCTTAGGTTGATCAACTGAAAATCCCACTATTGGGGAGTCACCCACAACTACACTAAAATCACCCATCGATGATCCGTGGGGACAAATTCTTAACAAGAAATATTCAAGAAGAAAATCAAGACCAACTCAATAATAAAAATTATCAAGATCAAACACTTCATAGGTTACATTATTTGAACACAAGAAAACAATCCATTATAGAATCAAAACTTTTCTTTTGAAGAAATATTTAATTTAAAACAAACATGGTGAGTTGAACACTCTTCATTGGTATTATTTATTGACTCAATCACATGCATGTTTTTGTGCCACTCTGAGCACCCATCCTCAATGCCATACCGTAAATCTGTTCACATTCTAATATACCACCATGCCTGTAAGCACCCATAAGGAAACCATGGCTAAAAAAACATCATTTCCAAAACAACCATTTTCCATTTTAAAAAATTCCCCAAAGTCCATTTTCATAATACTCTAGAAATCAAAATCAAAACCCATTTCGATTTACAGAAATCCCCTTCTAAAAATCACCAACAGTTCAGAACTAATTTCCAAAACCAATTTATCTGATTCAAACACTTTTCAACAAGCCATGCTTTTCAAAATCTAACCATTCCATTACAACCCATTTTTTCATAACAATTTTTAGAATCCAAAGAAGAACCAAAACAATGAAAAAGGGTAACTAGTGTCGGTGGGTGACTTGAACATATGGTTGGTGGACATACCCCAAACACGCCACTGACACAGAGATTCTTCTGGGACCATGCCCCCAACTCCACATAGTTTTTCAGTACCTGTGAGCTTATGGAGGACATTGGACCAACTCCCCTTACCATATCCCAATCACCAAATAATCCCTAAAGACTAAGGAAAATAATGAGACCAAACTTCCCATGGAAACATGAGGATCAGAATGAGAAATTGGTCGTGATCGTCTTCCCACACCTACCCCTAGAGTCCCAACAATCCTACTTCATATACCTTAACATCCCCAAGTAAATAAGAGAACTCTGAAAAGAAAGGTCTACTAATAGCTGACTTGGTATGATACTAGTTTTTCACGAATCAACCTGGGTCAACCATGAATCGATTACCCGAGCTGATATGTGGAATGGCCTGAAGGGTGTTCCTGATCCCCATGTGATGGTAATTAGTGTTGGGAATCAATAGAGTAAAAGGGAAGAATGATTTATCCTAATAAATACATATAAAAACTAAGCAATAGAAGATGTACAAGTGGTTAAATATATAAATGAAACTGAACTAAACATCATTTATACAAGAATATGAAAATCAAACTAAACTACACAATACAACCCACCGAACAAGAAGATCAGAGCACCTCCATGTAACCCTGAGGGTCACCCTCCAACACAAAGATCAACCATTGCCCTAGGTGACTGAACTCAACATGAAACCTACATAAGGGATAAAAATAGGAAAGGAATATAGGTGTGAGTATTAAAACTCAGTAATCTAACCCGATAATCTATTCCCAAAGCACTCCCATTAAAATAAAATAAAACATCAATTTCATGTTTGAACTACAATATATAAATGTATGCTTTTCGACACGTTTTACTTAAAAACAACATATGACTCATTACCCTTATTAATTTAAAAAACTAAATTAATTACATTAGTGTATTTATAACATTTTAGATTGGGAAATGGTGCTTTCATTATAAATGGAATGGAAAACTATAAAAACACTTCTACTTTAAAAACATTTTTCACAAACCATTAGAAACCAACACATCACCTCCAATTAAACACTACACAAGAAGGAACCACAACATACATAACAAGGGAAATGTAAATATACATATGAATATCACATTCATCACTATAAGAAACTAAGAACTAATAGACATAGGTGAATCCATGAGATCCAGAATAATTAAGAAGATACTAATACATGAGACTCCATCCCCAGTAGCTTGACACACACGATGAGATCAAAAACTCTCAATACACCCTTCCACCATAACTCAGCGCAGACTGAGGGAAAATCCCATAACAATAAACGCAAATATATATCCACCTATTATGGGCCACTGGTTTGTACATCAACTACCATTTCACCAATCATTCTAAGAAAATTCTCTCAATATTTCAGGTTCTTATATCTCATGTATATAATAGGGGTGATCCAACAGATTCCATCCAAGAATCCAAACATATATATATATATATATAATAATAATAATAAAACAATAGGAATCACCCCATTACACTCCAAGGACCAACTCACATGTCATAAAACAAATAGAATAAAAATATTTCATACTGTGGACCTCCAACAATGGTTCATAAGGATTCCGCAATAAGGACATCCCACCCGTTAAATATAATAAATAATGAGATTGATCCAACATAGGTTTTTAAAATAAACATTTTCACCATTTTCACAAGCTTCCAAACTGGGCTTTAAAATCTTTACAAATCCAACATTTATCAACATACCAAAATCTAATTTTTATAAAGGGGTGTAAACACACCATTTTCCACATCAAAAAATTTATAAAACCCTCTTAAAAAATCACCCTACATTTTCAAAACATTATACTTAGGAAGTGATGCCTTCAAATTACTCACATTTCAATATCAATACAAAACCATTTTAATCAAAATTCCAAATTGGCCACAAATCTATAACACAAGTCGGACCGCATTTTTAAACCAATACACATTCTTTTTAAAAAACCATACTTTGAAATATAATTTAAGGAGACCAAATCATCATTTTTCATACCAAGAATATATTTAAAATACCTAAACATTCTTTAGATGTCATAAAACACATGAAAAATCCAAACGGTCATTTAACCGAACATTTGGCATGAACTATTTACCAAAAAAATCTAATTATCACAAAACAAGATAAAAAATTCCTTTTTAACACCCAAAAAATAGACCAATGGACACAAATAAATATTTATAAATCAAATGGGGTGTGAAAAAAATGAAATTAACAGTTCTTAAATTAAAAAGGCAAGTTCATGGAAGAACCTACCTTGGATTCATGGCGTGATGACAACGCATACCCAAAATCACTCCATGCGGGTTCCAAAATATTAAATCTATCAAGTGAAACCCTTCATGATAAAACCACCAAAACAATAGAAGATGAAAACAAGAATAAAATATATGAGGAAGGAGAGTATATCATAGGGGATGTGCATGTCGGAAGGGTTTCACTAGAAGGTTTGTTGTGCGCTGGAAGGGCTGGTGCACACCTGAAGGGCTAGTCATCGGCAGGGGGGTTGTCGATAGGGAAGGTTTCTAGCAAGAGGGTTACTAGAGGGGAAGGTTACTAGAAGGGGTTCAGCAGACTAGAAGATGGAAAGCCGGAGGCAGCATCATCAAAGTTCGCACCGGCTAGAGGTGTTGATGTCGGAGACTACACCGGTAGGGAGTCCAAGATGCCAGAGAGACATGCCAGTAAGGGAGGAGGCCACTGGAAATCAATGTCGTAAAGGTAATAGATCATTGGAAGAGGTCGCACCGGAAGGAGAGGCTAGAAGAGGGGTCGGCCGGAGGGAGGCCGACCGAAGGTGGCGACGTGCGCCTAAGGAGGAGGTGGAACGGGAGGGTGAAACCCTAGCCAAAAAGTGAAAAGAATAAAATAAAATTAAAAACTAAAAACCTAATAATAATGATGATTATGATAATAATAATAATAATCCAAAAAATAATTTTAATTATAATAATTTTAATTTTAATTTTAATTTTAATAATAAAAATATTAAAAATAATAAAAACATGTTCGTTTAATTTTTAATAATATTTTCATTATTATCCACAACAATAATATTATTATTATTATGGTAAAAAAATTGCTTCACTTTATCTTAATTTTTCTCATCTCATTTTATTTTATTTTATTAATTTGAATATGGGGAAACTGCATAGTCAGTGCAAGGCTCAAGCGACCATGCATGAACCGTATGGTAGCCCATGTCCATTCCAGAGGCGGCTGCACATGTACCTCGGCAAACCACATGGTTTCTGATAACCGTTATGTACCCACACACTAGCCAAAAAACCACTAAACATTCCCAATAATAATAATAACATAATGATAAAAATAATAACAATAATATTATTATTTTTATTTTTATTATTCTCATTAATAATATAATCACTAATTTTAATTATATTTAATTATTATTATATTTTCAAAGATGGCCAGGTCGCATGGTTTCCTTGGTGAAGCATCACGGTTTCCAAACCATGCTCTACCCGCATGCCAGATGTTGCCAAACTCAAAACATGCATTTCTTCAATAAAAACTCTAAAATTTAATTTGGGACTCAACACAAACCCCAGAAAAACAATCCAAAGCCAAGAAAATAATAAAATAAAGAAATTACAAAGGTAGGAGTGTGGCATACCCCCTTCTAAACCTCTATTCACCATGCCAAGGTGAGGATCTCAAGATTATATGGTCTCCAACCTTAAACTCTAGGGGCCTTCACCTATGATTGGAATATGACTTCTAATGGTCTTGTATCACCCTCATCCTCTCTAAAAACCAATTGGGTCTTCTTGGTAATGCTCTACACCACACAAATACCATGAACTAATAACTCTTTAACCTTTATCCACCACAATGGAGAACAACGAGGTCAATAATAAAATGCCTCAAACCAAGCCATACCATTGGATGAGTGATACCTGTTATTGTATGCAAACTCAACCAAATGAATGTTCTTTACCCATGATCCACCAAAGTCTAGGATGAAAGCTCACAATATATCCAACAACATATGTATAGTCTACTTTATCTTCCCATTCGTAGCAGGGTTCAAAGTTGTGCTAAGATGCAACTAAGATAAAAATGATAATGAAATCCCCTCTAGACCCATTAGGTAAAACAAGGATCCCAATCAAATACAATAGTCCTTTGTACCCTTTGAATCCTAACCACATCATCTATATATAACCTCTCTAAAACACCCATGGTACTTGACTCGCGAATCATTAGAAAATTAGATGAAATTTTCAGTTGTTCCACTATCACCCAAACTATATAATAACCTCCCTAAGACTAGGTTAACCCTATGAAAAAATCCATCAAGATGTCCTCCCATTTCCACTCAGGAATATCTAAGTACTGTAACAAACCTTGAGGAACATGATATTCAACTTTCACCAGTTGAAAATCGAGATACCTCACCAAAATATTTTCCAATGAACATTTTATCCCTATCCACCAAAGATATATCCTAAAATCTCTGTACATATTTATCATGTTGGGATGCACCACTCAATATGGTCTATGAAACTCATGCAGAAGTCCCTCATGTATCGCCTATAAAATGAAAAAAATCCCCTAAAACAATACTAGGTTCTAATTATACTATTACCGTCCCTTAAGAGCATCATTATGGACAACACGATCACACATCACCTATATCTATGAGTCTACCCATTGAGAATCATCCACCTTTTGCAACAAGGACGACTAAAGAATCATATAAAAAACCTCAACCACCACTCTCTTAATTGTCAATATTTATATATGCAATATTCTCAATCCCTTTCTAAACATCTACAAACTCCCAAACCAAATATCATCATGAATTTCAAATCAATGAATAGGCAGCCACATTCCCCTTTTCAAGGGTGTAAGAGACCTTAAAATCATAATCTTGAAGAAACTAAATCCACCTATACAATTTTAAATTTAGATACCACTGAGAGAAAAAATATTTTAGGATCTTATGGTCCATGAAAACTATGAAGTTATCATTGATGAGGTAGTGTCACCATAACATTAGTGAAAACACAACATCCTCTAACTTCAGATTATGGGTGGAATAGTTACACTTGAGGGGATATAACTTTATAGACCCATAAGATACCACCTCTCTCAACTACATCAACATTAATCCCAATCCTAGATGCGATTCATCACATAAAACCTCAAACAAAATGCCCTCTTCAGGAAACCAAGCACTGGAGTTCTAACCAACTTATTTTTTGGGTAAGAAAATGCTATTTATCACATATCAATATACAAAAAAATTATTTTTTACAATTTAATGATGCTATTAGGGATACAGTTCAAGGTAAATTGGGTACAAACGTCCAATAATATCCTATGTGACCAAGGAAACTGTAAACATTTACCATGTTCTTGTTTTCTTCCTAAAAATCAAATGCCTCAACCTTTTATGGGTCGACTAGAACACCCTTCTAAGACCCCACATATATAAAGAAACACACCACTCATATCCAAAACTCACACTTGGATAACTTTATATAGATCCAATTTTGTAAAAGGACCTTCAAAATAGCTCTGATATGTTCAACATGAACCTATTATGACCTCGGGTAGACCAAGATATTATTGATGAATATGATGACAGACCGATCAAAGAATTAACAAAACATTGATTTCATGTTCCACATGAACATGGATAGTGTGTTCATAAAATCTAATGGAATGACTAAAAACTCAAAGTTTCTATACCTGCACCTAAAGGTAGTCTTTCAGATATCCTCATCCTTCACCATCAACTGATGATATACAGACCACAAATTAATCTTAGAGAACAATCTAGCTCCTATAAACTAGTTAAAATGATTTTCAAACCTCAAAAGGGGGTAATAGTTCTTGACCATCACTTGATTAAACCTCCAATAATCTCTCAAAAACATTATACATCCATCCAAATTATTGGATAAAAATACCAGAGCACCCCAAGGAGACATGTTGGGTTGGATAAAACCCCTCTACATCAGATAATCCACCTGGAAACTTAGCTCATGTAACTCCATATGCACCATTAGATTGGAACCATCAAAATTAGAGATGTAGATAGCTACATCGCTATCCTAAACTCAATTTCCCATCAAGGAGGTAGTGTCATAACCTCCTCTAGAAAAAAGAATACAGGAAATCCTCCATAGACCTAGGAAAATATTCATCCTGATCTTCCACCAATAGATCCTCCAACTGTAAAAAATGATATACTTGCCTACCACCCAGAAAACTACATATCTTTCTAATGAAAATAATCAGCTGTCCCTCCACATCAGAAAAAACAGTTCTCTAATGGAAACAGATGATGATTTCATGCATGGAATATTGGCAATATATACCAACAATATAATTTTATGTCTATATCTTAAATAATTAAAGTCCCCCAAATGAATGTCTCTTACCCATCACCAGTCTACATCCCATGTACAAATAAAAAAAATCAAACCCCCAACTAGCATGGATAACACAAGGGGTGCTGTAAATCTCTCTTTGTCTATTCTCCAAGCACATACCAAAGTGGGAGAAAAAAATAGTGTGAGGCTCCCAAATAAAATAAAGTGGACACAAGGGTAGAAGATAATCTAATCATACCTCAAAAAACTCTCAGATTTACTATAATTTCATCATATAACACATGCATATAAAAATTCCTAACTCCTCTACCTCTCTGTTATCTACCTTAATTACTACACTTTAGACAAGATCCCTAAGGATGGGGAATATCATGAGGTTTCCCTCCACCAACACCATCTTCTATTAGCTTCTGAAAAATCATTGGTGGTCCCTACCACTGAAACTACCTTGAAGGAAACTATTGATGCTACCAAAAGGGGTTTTAACAACATAATAGAAACAAGCATCTCAGAGCAGTTAGAGAATAAGAATAGTAGTGGAACTTTCCCCAAAAAACATAAGTTGGTAATGGGAAACCACTAATAGGTACTTATAAGTCACCTTACCCTAAGGAATGGAAAATAATAAACCACGGTCAGTTCCCCACTAATCAGAACCATGACTGCATGATCACTCGGAAAACACTACATGGAACATTGATCCTTAAAATGCCCTTCCATCTACTCTCTCGAGGCTCAGCTCCCATGAAAAACAACTACTTGATTACCTGATCCTTTTTCTATACCACTAGATACCTATGGAGTGAAAATGGTGTTACTGTATTTCTTATCACTAGGCACAATTCCTCCTCTATACATCACACTCTAGACTCCTCATTTAAAAAAACATCTTGGATAAAGTGTAGGACATCCTTGAACCTAATCCCAAGATCCTTCACACATAGACTCCCCTAATTATTAGAGATTAGATCTTATTTCTTGGACTCCCTCATAATAAATTAAAATAAATCTTCTCAAAACTCCATTTTAAAGTCGGTACCCAACACAACTTCTTTTTTACAGTCACAAAGAAACCAAATCCAACATTAAAATGTAGCTCCCTGCAACTGACTAACTTCCAAAAGTACCCAAAACAAGGATCATGATCAAATTAGAATAAAAGTGGTCTCAAGCTTCTCCATCCATCACTCCATCTCTAGATCATAGATTATTCCCTTGTGATTTCATAAACTCTACTATTTAAAGGCATGCACAGATCTCTTCTATGCATCTTCCTCCTCAATTGGGTCAACCCTCCAATAATAAATTGGATCAGCCTTATGAACCTCAATTTCCTAAGATACTCATGGATAAAAAATATGATCCACTCTTGAAAATAAGGGAAAACATCACAAGATAAGTAGAATGGAATTTTAAACAAACATATTTATTTATTTCATTCTATTTTACCAAAACAACATAATTCAAACATGAACACAATAAATCATGATGCATGAACCTCTCATATAGAGACTATCATTTTTCATACATTAAATTACAACACTTTTTTAGAATAATTAATACATTTCACAAATAGATTCCCAAATACTATATTATCCCAGTGCCTTTGGAAACCTAGAAACATAAACACTGGCAAAAAGTGAGCTAAATTATCTACAATAAGGTTATTCATGACTAGAACCCTTCTTAAACACATAATACTTAATACATATCTTTAAAAATGGGGAAGGAAACTTAAAAGGGGTGATATATGATGATGAGAAAGGGTAAAAAAGAGATATATATATAAGCATAAACATAAGAATAAGGGTATAAGAATGTGATCATAAAATTTGAAGATCATACCCTGCATATCAAATATCATAAACATAAATCATGTAATAAATATTGGAACTTCATAAAACATGAATCATAAGGGAATCATGTTTGTGATCCATGAAAGCATAATATAAGAATAAGACATAAAATTGTGGCATACATATAAAACATGTAATATCATTCTCTATAAGTCAAAAAGAATTGATTGATTTTATTAGGGAAATTCATGAGGACTACACCTACCATGATGTACATACCACCATCCCCATTTTCAGTAATTTCCTTGTAAAAGATCAAGTTTCCCAATATTCCTATAGTGGATCTGGTTTCCCCATCTTCCCATTGTGGATCGGGTTTCCCCATATTCCCATAGTGGATCGGGTATCCCCATATCTCATAGTGGATCAGGTTTCCCCATCTTCCATAGTGGATCAATCCCATTGACTTGAATCCCATAATTATCTCATGATTTATAAATCTATACCCAATGAATTTGAGGGAGATATTGGTCTAACCCATCTTATAATGAAATAATACATACATGTGGAACAAGATCATAAAATATCATATCATAACCAATGAAATTTAATGGAAATCATAAATATATAACCATATCATAGAATGTTGAAAAGATACATGTTTCAAAATAATTTCATTAAAAATATAATCCATGAAAAGAAGAGAGTTTCATATAAATATAACCCATGAAGAAAAAATGGGTTTCTTTAACACGTAACCCATAAAACAGAAAGAGGTTTCATAAAAACCATTCCAAAAAAACATAATCCCTTTAGAGAAAGGATATAAATGGATACTATGCATAATTTCCCAAGAAAGGCATGAGTAACACCAAAGGATGTCATCCTAGATAGAAACTAATTTTGAAATATCTTTTAAAAACACTTCTTGAGGAAAATATCCTTTCTTCATTGAAAATTATTTTTGAAATATGAAACCTTTTAAAAACCATTTTCATTGAAAATAAAATTAAAAACTTATAAATAAATATTAGAAACTTTTCAAAACCCATTTCATTAAAACACATTAAAAACTTATAAATAAATATTAAAAAAAATTTGAAAACCATTTATATTGAAAACACTTTTAAAAATTATAATGAAATATTAAAAATGTTTTGAAAAACATTTACTTGAAAATATATTGAAAACTTATAAACTATTCTTTAAAAACAAAAAAAATAAAATACTTCTTCCTTGAAAATGATCTTAAAATTTCATCTTTAAAAACATTTTTGAAAACATAGTTTTTGGAATTCATGGCATGTGTCTCAAAGAAGGAAAATTGAGATAAAACAACTTTACTAATTTGGTAACTTTTGAAACATAAAACCCATGAAAGAGAGTTCATAAAATGGATATTCAAATATATGTAGATTTAAATATAATAATAATAGAATATATTCATGGGTATTATATACACCACACAAAATAAATGAGTTTTTATTAAGTCATAAATCTCAAAGAAATAAAAGTGAGACTATAAATTCCCTTACCTTATGTATTGACTCTCATGGTACCCGTACAAACCTCACATATAAGATTTTTGTAAATATTTTACAGAACCATATTCTTATATCTAATAACATATATGGATTTATATCACCCTCTTATTAACACTTTAATTTTAAGGTTATGTTTTGGGAAATATTCTTTGTGTTCTTCCTTTGTGTATTATTTTGTTATGTTTTTTGTCCACATACTTATATCATGATTTCATGAAATAAATAAATGATAAAAATATCATTTATATTAAAAATATATGTATTTATAAGGATCTATGAAATATATAAATATGAAATTAAATACACCATTTATAGAGATGGTAGGTCGTATGTACGCATAAACGTTGTTTTCATTTAATTATTGTATTGAAATAAAGTAATTAAATGATATATACGTATATATCTATATATACTAAATATTTTAGAATTATTATTTCATATATATTAAATAAAATTAATAAACTCTTCCTTAATACATTCCATGTATATTGAGGACGAATCACATCGCTTTGAGGAGGTAGTAAGCCACACTTCCCCAAATTATGTTATCATTTTTTTAATGTAAAGCATAAATTAATGTGTTATATAATTATTAATAAAGAAAAAATACATCCTAAATAATATATATATATATATAATATTTTTCATCATAATTCCCAACCATGAGAGGTGGTAAAGTAAAAATGAACAACATCATTTTCTGAGGCAATAGTTCATTATACAAAAGAATAGTAAGTTTGCTACCCACTAGATGGAGGTGTGTTTTAGTGTAGGTAAACTATTTGAATAAAAATATATTAGTATATTTAGGATATTGAGGTTATTATATATTAATTGAGTAAGAATATTTTAGGGGGTGGATAATGAAAATAAAATAAAGGAGCTTGAGGAAGGATGTTACCTCTTCTTTGGGTAACTCCTTTTGGTTTGTACCAAAGGGCTTCCTGGGATGGATTTCTGACCATGGATAGGATTATAAGATGAATTTAGGGATGTTGATATGATATTTATTTTGATTTGTTTCTAACTTAATGATCTTGAGAGGTGTGAATAATTGGGAGGGGTGAGTGCCTTTTTTATAGTGGAGGTGTGGAATTCTAGTCAATTTTTTAAAAGAGAATTTCACCCATATTATTTTTATGAAAGGTGTCTCCAATAATGGTCCAAATATGATCCAAGGTAGTATAGAGTCTCAATACAGACTTCCAATGTATTTTGGAAAAGTCTCTAGGTCATTGTTTTATTAAGTTTAAGGTTTTTTCCTCTGTTAAGCTAATTTTTTTCTTAATTATTGTAATTAATTGTAATCACTTTCACTAATATTTTGGGTCAAAAAATAAGTTGAAATTAATATAAATTACACATTATTGTGATTAAAATATGGATTTCATTTTTAAAAATTCCAATAATATAAGTGGTAAAAAATAGTTTAAAATATATCCAGCAAAAGTGTCGCGACAACGGGTTTTTTATCTAAAATATTAAACTTTTGGATTGTTTTGATATCCAATTTCAATATTGAATTGGTTAAAATTACAATAGATGAATTAATTTATATAAAATTAATATAATTATACTTTGAAACCAAATTAAAATATATTTTAACTATATAAATAAATTTTATGAAAAATCAGTTTTGAATTGGAATTCAGTATTTTTTACTATCCATCAAAAATGAAGTTTTTTAGAAAAAATCCATAAAATTATTCATAATATAATTTAGACATTATAAATTAAAAAATTATGTTTATTTTATCAAATAAAATTTCTAAAATTGCCTAAAATTAATTTTGTGTTGTTCACATGAGGACATAAAAAGCAATTCATTTGAGAAAATAGTATTTTCAAACATAAAAAGAATTTAGCAATATTAATTTTTTTATTATCATTATTTTTTATTTATATAATACCATTATAAATAATAATTAAAATTAGTTATTACTATTCATTTTACTAAGTTTAATGGCTATGTTTTAACTTTCTCATTGAAATAATGTTAACAATAAAATGATGTTTTATAGAAACTTGGTGTTGGGTGTAACATAAGAGAAGTTGGTGTTGCGTGTAAAAAAATCATATATTAGTATACCGTATAATTAAATTTTGACATAGTTTAGCGTGAAATGTATGACATCAAAAAATAATAATTTATTCAAAAAAAACATTCACAAAAAACTTAGAGTGTTACATTCTACCCCCTTTAAAATTAATTTCACCCTCAAAATTTTCCATTCTAATAACAAATGAGGATATTTCTACATCATCATATCCTCAAGTTCCCACATATATTTTTATAATCGGAAATTTCTATAAAAAAAATTACCAGGTGAGCAGTCTTGTTTCATACAACTTTCTCCATATGATCCAAAATTTCAACTGGTTTTTCCACGTAAGAAATATCCCGATCCAATGGTATGACATATAATTTTAGTACATGTGAAGGTCTAGGTATGTAATTATTTTGGAAAGATTCATGGAACACATTTTATTCTTGAGAGATATTTGTAAGAAGTTCCAAGAGATAAACTACCATTCTAATATGATCAAGAATCTCAAAGTGATTGATATACCTACGACATAGTTTCCCTTTCTTCCTAAACCTCATAACGTTTTTCCAGGGAGAAATTCATAGAAATAACTTCTCAATAACTTCAAATTATAGATCATGTTGATGGTTATCAGTATAACTTTTCTATCTACTTTGTTCTTCCTTGATATGTTACTGAATAGTTCTAACCTTATCTACTATTTCTTCTGATTTCTCAGGTCCCAATATATTTCATTCACTAACTTCATCCTATAACATGGTAGCTCCACATTTCTTCCCATATAAGGCATTATAAGGATCCATATCAATTCTTTAGTGAAAGATATTATTGTAATAAAACTCAACTAGAGGAAGGTATTGATCCCAACCACCTTTAAAATCCTATTAAAAATATCTCAACATATCATCTGGTGTTTGAATATTTATTTTAGACTAACTATCTATCTAAGGATTATAAGAAGTGTTGAAACTTATTTCTATATCAATTTCTTTCTCAATACATCAACAAAACTATGAGGTTAACCTTGGATCCCAATTAGGTACAATGGAATGTGGTACTTCGTTCAACCTTACCACTTCCTTAATTTATATCTTGGAAATTTGATCTATAGAGAAGTATTCTCTGGTAGTGATGAAGTTTGATAACTTAGTATGATGATCAAATACTTCCCATATTTCATTAAACCCTTTAGAGGTTTTGGGGAGTCTAATGAAAAAATCCCTAGTGATTTTCTCCCATTTCAATGATAGTATGGGTAATTGATGCAACGTCCCCTTAAAATTTTGTATTTCAGCCATAACATGCTGGCATACCAAGTACTGAGATACAAACTCATCTATATCCCTCTTCACTTCATCCCACCTGAAGTATTATTTCAAGTATATATATATTTTTGTACTTTAGGATGAATAGAAAATCAATAACTATGAGTTTCCTCTAACAAATCCTTCTTCAAATTCAATATGGATGGAACATATACACAGTTCATGAACCTTAACATTCCATCCTTATAATGTTTAAACTCTATAACATCTATGACCTTCTTTTGTAACTCTACATCTTCCTTAGATTTCTATTTTATATTCACTTGGATAGAGGGATGAACACTCAATTGAGAAAGATAATATTTTTCCCCTTCTTTCAATATTTCTATATCTATCCATTGAAAATCTAGAAATATTGGTTCGTTTTCAATCCTTTTCATGGATAAGCTCGCATGATCCTTTCAACATAAATCATTAGAAACCTTATTTGTTTTCACATGGTGGTAATGTATTGAGCAATCATTATCCTTTGGTATCTCTAACCATCTTTTTCAGCACATGTTCAACTCGTTTTTTGTGAATATATATTTCAGAATTTTATGATTGGTATATATATAACGCATTTCTCCCTAATATGTCTCCATATCATTAATTCAAAAATTTCCGTTACTGGCTCCAAATCATGTGTTGGGTATTTTTTCTCAGAAATCTTCAACTATCATGAGGAATAGTCTATAAACATGTTATTCTATATAAGAACACATCCTATTCCTTTCATGGATGCATCACTATAGATTACAAACCCGTCTCCACTATATATTAATGTATGTACGGGTGCGCTGACAAAACTTCTCTTCAGTTCCTTGAAATTTTCCTCAAATTCATTTATACATAGTAACTTGACACCCTCCCAAGTTAATACGGTTATAAGATTAGATAAATGTAAAAAATTAACCACAAACCACCGATAATATCCATATAATCCAAGAAAAATATGAATCATAGTCACCTAGGTTAGTCTATTCCAACATTCAATATCCTCTATATTTTTTGTATCTACTCTTATACAATCTCTTGAGATTATGTGTCCTAAAACTGAAACCTTTTTCATCCAAAATTCAAACTTTTAAATGTTTTTCATATAGTTTCTTTTTCCTTAGGGTCTTTAGTAAAATTCTCAATTGTTCTTAATGATCTTACTTTTTCTTTGAATAAATAATAATATCATCTATAATTACTACCACAAAATGATATAGGTAATATTTAAAGACTCTATTCATTAAATCCATGAAGATAGCATGGGAATTTGTATGACCAAAAGGTGTCCCTGTATATTCATAGTGTCCATACATTGTATGGATTTCCGTCTTGGTTTTATGCTCCTTCTGGACCCTCAATTGAGAATATCTAGTATGAAGGTCAATCTTGGAAAATTATTGAGCTTCGCGTAGTTGATTAAACAATTCATCAATACAGGGAAGAGGACACTTGTTCTTGATTGTGATCTTGTTCACCTCCTAATAATCAATTCATATACAAATTTATACATCTTTCTTTTTCACAAAGAGGATAGGTTCACCCCAAGGTGACACACTTGGATGAACGAATCCATCATCACTTTTTTCTTGGATTTTCTATATAAATTCTTGTAACTCAATTGGGGAAATTCTATAGGGAGTCTTTGAACTTGGTGTGGAACTTATTATGATTCTATAAAGAACTTAACTTCATGTTTTGGTGGAATTATAGAAAAATATTCTCGGAGGACATAAAAAAATTCCCAAAAAAAGTCATATCATCGATGTCATGTTTCTCCCAAAAAAATTGAGACAAACATTCCTTATAAATGAGAATTAAGACACATACACCATATGTAATCTCCAAAGGAAGTTCATACATATCGTCACAATGATAGATGATCATAGGTTGGTTTGAAATATCAAATTTAAGTTTTTTTCCTCAAAAATTGATGTAGTATTTATGCAGAGAAATTCAATCCATGCCAAAGATGACATAAAATTGAACTAGGGGAATAATGAAAATATTTGCAAAAAATTAAATTCTCCTTAAAATAAATTGAATTGTAATCGTAGACTTGACATACAATCCTCAAACCATTAGGGGTTTGTAATTCTAATTCTACATCTAATCATTTGGGTGGAATCTTAATACCCATAGAAAATTCATTAGATTTTAAAAAGTGGGTAGATCCAAAATAAAATAAGACATTATCAGTTCTAGAGTGGATGGTAAGTGTGCCTTTCACAACACCATTATCGCACCCATTATCAAAAATAATAATCACATGATATTTCCCCTTATCCCTCAGTTTAAGAGGTTACGGATGCCAATCATCATCACCAACCCTTGAGTTTGGGAACTAATTAGCATAATGTCCATCCTCCTTAAACTTGAATCACTAAAGTGTGGTAGGTTTATTCTATGTATATTTTCTAGTATTTTCATCATTTTCTAAATTCTTTACATTAATTTGGTATTCAATTTTTAGATGGCATTCCCTTCCGCACTTAAAACACTTATTAGACCCCATAATACAATTCCCTCTATTCCTCTTTCTATACATAGAGAATAAGAAAAGATAATATTATTCCCTCCATGTATTTTAGCTTTTCCTTTGAACTGCATCATCATTTTATTGTTAAAAATTGATATTGATACATAACTCCAACCTCCATTTCAACTTTGATTGAAAAATTCACAATCACTTCATAGTTACTAAAGTATCTTGTAGAAAACACCCTTATGAGACTTGGATTTAATCTATAGAATAACCTATCAACTTTAATTTTGCTATTAATGATAATTCTAGAAGATTATATTGAATGTCTTGGGAAATTATCCTCCTAGGTGTTGATGTATTCATCGTCATGTTACATCAACTCAAGGAACTCATTTTCTATCTTCATATAAAAAATATGAGCACTGTACTTATTGATGAATAAGTTCTTAAATTATTAACAGTCCATGGATTCAATTTCTTCTTTCTTCCTCATATTCTTGATTAGAGTCCACCACCAGTTTGTTTCACCTTATAACCGTTAAACAATAATAATAACTTTCTCATGGTCCAAATACTGGAGAATGGTGAATACCTTTTCAGTGGTATTGGTCTAGTCTCCAACAATAAGTGGATAAGAAGAACCATTGATATAATATGGACATTTCCTCATGAAGGGATCAATAGAACATTGTTCCCTCCTTTTCTCATTTCGAAACGTAGCATGATTCATAGCTTGGGAAATTTTCGTGAGAAAAGCAATGGTATTTTTCATTCCAACTCTTACAACACCAAAGCCAAAAAAACAATGATTATTTAAATATGAATGTTTTAACCTTTGTATTAAATTTATGGATATGAGTGGGATTAAATAATTTATGGAATATTTATATATCCTAAATATATTTATAAATTATTATAAAATAATCAATCAATTTTTGGTAATTTATTTGGTATGTTTTCTTTAAAAATGAATTTTATTTTTTTATGAAAAATATATTTTAATTATTTTCTATAAAATTTAGAATTTTTATTTGATTAAATGAAAACCATTTTTTCTATCATCATATATTAATTAAAATAGCAATAAATATTAAATTTTTAAAAAATTATAGATTTCTCAATGAATAGTTAAAGATACAGTTTTATTATCTTTTATATTGATAAATTAATTAATTTAAAAGTATAATTATCCTACTATATTTTTAAAATGTTACATAAGTATTATTTAATTTTATTCAAATAATTACATTTTAAACCATATTTATACCAAATTTTAGTATAATTTTATTTGTAAGCTTAAAATGCAGTTGTTTTGAAAACTATTTTAAAATGATAAATGTCTCTCAATTATAATTAATTAAAATTACCCCCAAGGAAAATTGGTTTAAATTAACTTTTAGATTATATATATATTTATATATTAATTTAAATCCATATAATGAATATTACTAGTCATATAGTTAAAGTGAAATCATCTTTTCCTTGAAAAATGGATTTTCTGGAAAAACGCTTTTCATCGTGCTTAAAAGTTTTATTTTAAATTAAATTATTCCACCTATATGAATTAATTTTTATAAAATGGATTCCATATTTGGAATAATATTAATTAATATTAGGTAATAAGGTCAACTTAATTTTTGAACAATATGAATATTAATTGTAATAAATATTAATTACCACTGTAAAAGGAAAATATGTTAATTAAGGGTAAAAATAATTTAAAGAATATTAGAAAAAAAGTAAATCTCATAGTATGAATATTTATAATTCCATTTAATTAAAATTATCATTACATTTATATCTTTGTTTTTACTTTATAATTGATTCTGTAATAAGTCTGATAAAATAATTTATACAATAAAACACAAATAATATTTATTGTTAATATTCAAGTTCAATTAAGGAATTTGTTTTTGTAAGTTAATGTATTTTAAAAATATATATATTTTAATAAAATATTTTTATTAAAAAATTATTAAATATAAATGATCATATAATTTTTTTGAAGTCAAATGTACTTTTTTATAAGGGTTCAAAAAATTTTATTGTCCAAAAACCCAACATTTCTTAATAAATGTAAAATTTATTTTAAAAGTTAAAATTAATATATTTATAAAATTATTTAGATAAAATAAATATTATTTTTTTAATCATAACATCAAAGATATCCAATGGTTAATTTTTCATAATTTTCTATGACAGTCGAATTTTCAAGTAAAAATTAAATACATATAAATCTACTTTGTGAATTATGACATCATAATGATCCAAAAGTGATTTAATAAATACTATAAATGGGATCTAGGACCCAATATATGTTTTCCCTTTTAAAATTATGTGATTTTATGATTATTTAATTTATTTTATAAATTCATTATGAATCCTCCAAAACATGTAATATATTATAAGGACTTAAAATCATTTCTTCAAGAGTATGACTCACTTCCACATAAGAAGGGGACTTATTTTATTAATTTTTTCCTTTGGCCTTATAAAATAATATAATACACTCCCATTTAGTAGAAACCATTGGAAAAAGCCATAGGAATGTTTGGGGTTTGGATTATTTTATTATGTAGAGTCCAAACATAAATAATAAAGAAATCCCCATGTTTCCTATATAAACCCACCCAAGATCTCATTTCCCTTCACTCAGACTCATTTTATCACATCCATACTCTTTCATTTAATATATATTGTCCTCCAAAGGTTATCCCAAGCTCTCTATAATCCCCTTCCAATCATTTGGAGTCACACACTCATGTAAGGGATCATCACCTTCCTCTCATCCCTTCAATTTAAGCACCTTCTTTATAATTTTTCTTCGTAATTGTAATTATTTACTATTTAAATTATTTATAAACATTCCCTTACTATAAAATAGATTCTATTTTAATGATGTATCATTTATCCTCTATCATTTTTACCTTTATATAAGATGTTACTATTCTAAAAAAATAAGGGATTTCTCTCTTCTCATTTCACTTCAAGAACTTCTTTTTAGATTTGTCAATTAATTTCATTTTTATTAAGTGGGGATATGTTATTCTATATCCCCTTTACTTTAAATTTTATTTATAAATGATTATATCCCATTTTAACTCTCATTAATCCTCCCATGATACTTTATCTACACCCGTTATCATGCCAAAAATTAGTAAGGGATCCTCCACGCTTCTTTTTATTCAAGAACATTTTTATTTTATGATTCTTAAATTCCATTTTTTAATTTTTTTTTATATGTTATTACATATCCCATATATTTTCCTTTTTATATATTCAATATTATATACCCATTTCACTCTCATTAATCATATCATGATCCTTTATGAACACTCATTACCATGTTGGAATTTCATAAGGGATCTCTCTCTTCTCATTTCCATTCAAGAACTTATTTTATGTTATGTATCTTAAATTCCTTTTTATTTTGTTTTAATCTATTATTAAATATTACCATTAATTTTCATTTAATTTAAAAATTATTATAACCCCTTTACCTCTCATTAATCCTCCGATAAACCTTTTTGTACACCCGTTACCTTTTCGAAATATTGTTAGGATTCTTTTCTCTAATAAAGTTTCTTCATTTCCATAGGCCTTCTATTTCCAAGTTTTTAATGTTGGGAAATGATTTTACATGCACCTATTACTTTCCATTTTATTTCTATGTGATGAGATACCCCTTTCTCTCTCACAAACTGATTTTTACGAATCTTTAAGTGTTGTTGTTACGTTTCCGAAATATCACCATGATTATTTATGCCAAAACAATTGTGTAGTGAATACCATTCCTATTTCCTATCAAGGGTGTTCACATTTATGTGTATATAATTTTGATTAGGGAATTACATATATTAATTACATACTCATTAATTTTTTAATAAATTATGATGATGAATAAATCCATGTTTTATGATCTCTGTGGCCCACTAAAGCATGAGAATAAAATGAATATGATGGATGTGCCCAGATAACGCTAAAATGAATTGGGTAATGTTTAGAATTATAATACATATCATTTTTATAGGGAGTGAACCTGATTCCTTCATGTAAATTTTTCTACCATGATGTATTAGCTGGTTTAGCCTTGAACTATTTTTATGATTTATTGATTTAATTCCATGCCACATTTCCCATATTATGATTATCATGATATATCATGTCTCATTGTCATGTTTATGATCCATACTCTTGTTATTAACCATTGATACAACTATTGTATAAGATTTATTATCTTATTTTTTTATGCCATTTTATCCCCTTACTAGACTTTATAGCTCACTCATTTGTTATGTCTATCCCTAGGCTATACCATACAGTTTTAAAAGAAATGGAATTTTAGAAGCATGTTAAGGAATATTTTAATAATGTTGTTCTATCCCATGTTCAATATTTTATTCCTTGTAACTAATTCCCAAAAACACTAAAATTATCAAAATCATGAGTTTTACTAAGTGTTATTTTATGTAATAAATCTTGTATTAATGTGAAATAATGATAATGGTTCTTATAATTGGTATTGGTGGATAATATTAGTTATTTTTGGGATTATGATAAGAAAACTCTAGAAAAATCCTTAGTGATAATAATAAGTATAAGAAAACATACATAAATTTTGTTAAGTATAGATTAAGTATATTATCAATAAAATACATCCCTCTCTAGATACTACCAATAGACATGGTCTTGGAATATAATTATCTTGGTCTAACAACTCTGACAAGGTGTCTTGGTCCAGACTTGGGGTAACCCGGTACATGACAAAGGGCTTTACTGTGCACCTAGTTTGAAACTCCTACGGGATATGTTTTGGTAAATTCAAAATCTCATTATGAACTGTTATTAAGGGAACAAAAAACCCCATAAGAGTAAAGGTTAGGAAATATATTGTGGATAACAGAGATTGAATCCTTGAAATTCATAAGTTAAGGAAATAAATGTAAATTATAAGTTATCCCTTTAATGTCATTAGATTCCCCCTTTATGTGTTTAATAGTTTAAAAATTATCACCCCTAATTTTCCCTTTACTCTTTCCAATTGCTGTAAATAAGAGGAATATTCATTATTTTGGACATTATTTTACTACAAGAAAGTGTATCTATGTTAAATTTTTTGGACTAAGGAAGGAACTATGCTATAGAAATTATTGAAGTGTAAAGATTAAAGAGTTTATGTATGGGTATTTGAGAGTTATTTTATAGGAATGTTATATAAATTAAAATATGTATATAAGAACCAAGAAACATTTAATCATTGTTCTATAGTCTTGTTTTTTCTTGATGGACTTTAAATCTACATAGAATTGTACCGATAACAAATAAAAATGAAATAGTGATAAATTGATATTTTAGAGAACACGTGATTGATGGATGGATAAACCTTAATAAGATATTGATTTTGGGATAACCATAAAGATTCTTGGAATTATATGTCTGTGGCTAATCTTGTGTTTAAAAGCACTGATACAACTTTTGAATGTTTATATAATAAAATTTTAGTATTACATTTTCATAATCATAATACAGGATAATTTATTTTTATTTTGAGGTGATTTATGACAATTTAGTAGATATTTTATTTGGTTAAGGTATATGTAAACCCATTATTATTATCCAAGATGAATTATCTTATGTTTTTATAGGTCTAAGATTAAGGGTATGAGACAACCTTTGGGGTTAAAATGCTATTTCATTTTAAGGATTTTCGTGGTATAAATGGGATTTATTTAAGTAATTATCTATATAAAACATTGGGAATATTTTTGAAATTTTATATATTAATATATTAAGTAATTTTAAAACTTTACACTAACCATTTTTTGATTTAGTAAAATGCATAAAGAATATATTTTTATTCTTTAGGGTATTTTGTTATCTGTTTTAAGTTTATGGCGCTTCAAGAAAAAAATATTTATTTCTCATCATTTAGAGGAAAGATGATATTTTAGTGGAAATTAATTATACTTTTTAAGAAATAATATTTCCTTATGTTCTTATTTTATGTGATAAAATAATTCCTTAACTCTATAGAAATAATATTGAGTAAAAATGTTTTCATATTCTGATGAATTGATGGTCATTTTATCCTTTAAATATTAATGGTTTTGTGGCCATTTACTTTATATTTTACATATTCTCTATCACACTCAATTGGTTATTTGGTTGTAGAATTATCTTCCATGTCTATGTTCTCACTTACCACTAATGTTCTTCTACTTTGAAACCTAGTGATGTGATGACCTTCATACTTTCCTTTCTCTTCTTTCAATAGGATGTTTTATTATCCCCTTTTTTGATGTGGGTTTTCAATAAATATATTTACATGTTTCAAAAAAATTATTACCAATTTCATGTTTAAACTGTGAGGAAGAAATTTATTAAATCATGGAATAATGTAATTCCCTAAGTTTTCACAATATAAAAAAAATTTATTGACTATGTGATATGCAACACCAAACCCAAACAAACAATATTTATTTAAATATGATAGTTTTAACATTTCTATTAAATTTATTGATATGAGTAGGATTAATTAATTTGTGGACTATATATATGTGTGTGTCTTAAATATATTTATAAATTATTATAAAATAATTAATCAATTTTTGGTAATGTCTTTTGTATGCTTTCTTCAAAAAATGGATTTTATTTGTTTTTATGAAAAATATATTATAATTTGTTTCTATAAAATTTAGAATTTATTTTTGATAAAAAAACTCCATTTTTATACAACAATATCATAATAAACTTAGTGTGAAAAATAGTATTTTTTTAGAAAATATAGATTTTTTGTGAATAGTGAAAGATAAGGTTTTTATTGTCTTTTATATTGATAAATAAATTAATTTAAATCCATATAATGAATATTACTTGTTAAATGGGTTAAATTAAATTTTTAGATTATATATCAATATTTATGAATTTAAATCCATATAATGAATATTACTTGTTAAATAGTTAAAATGAAATCATTTTTTTCTTGAAAAATAGATTTTTCAAGAAATTTATTTTAATCATTCTTATGTGTTTTATTTTAAATTAAATGCTTCCACCAATGTGAATTTATTTTCATAAAACAGATTCCATATTTGTAATTATCTTAATAAATATTTTGTAACAAGTTCAATTTAATTTTTGAATAATATGAATAGTAATTGAAGTAAATATTAATTACCATGGTAAACGGAAAATAGGTTAATTAAGGGTAAAGTAACTCTAATAGTCTAAATATTTATATTTCCATTTCATTTAATTTATGATTACATTTATTCCTTATTTTTTTACTTTATAAATTATTTTGTAATAATTTGGATAAAAAAATTATACAATAATTAAAAATAGTATTTATGGTTAATATTCAAGTTCAATGAAAGAATTTATATTGACTAGTTAATTTATTTTCAAAAGAAATAATAATTTAATAAAATATTTTTATTAAATATTTTTTATTAAATATAAATGAACATATAATTTTTATGAAGTTAAATGTACTCTTTATAAGAGTTAAAAAATAGTTATTGTCAAAAAACTCAAAACTTCTTAATAAATGTCAATTTTATTTTAGAAGATAAAATTAAACTATTTATAAAATTATCTAGTTAAAAGAATATTTTTTTCTAACAATAATGTCAAAATTATCCAATAGGGAATTTTTCATAATTTTCTGAGAGTCGAATTTTTAGGTAAAAATTAAATACAATATAAATATACTTTGTGCATTACTACATCATAATTACCCAAAAGTGATGTAATAAATACCATAAATGGGATCCATGAAAAAAAATTTGTTTTCATTTTAAAATAATTTGATTATATTTTTATTTGATTTATTTTATAAATCCATTATGAATCCTCCAAAACATGTAATATATTTATTGGTTTTAAAATCATTTCATTAAGAGTATGACTCACCTCCACATAAGAAAAATCATTATTTTATTAATTTCATCCCTTTCACTTATAAAATATTAAAAAACACTCCCATTTGGTAGAAATAATGAGAATAAATCATGTGAAGGTTCTTGGTTTTTGTTATTTTATTATGTAGAGTCCAAAACCTAAATAATAAATAAATCCCCCTATTTTCCTATATAAACCCACCCAAGATCCTATTTTCTTCAATAAAACTCCTTGTATCACATATGTACTCTTTCCTGAACTCTCTATAGTCCTACCAAGGTTTCCCTATAATCTCAATAATCCCCTACCAAGAATTTGGAGTCACGTACTCAAGTAAGGGATCCTAACCTTCCTCTCATCCTTTCAATTCAAACACCTTCTTTAGAATTTTTCTTCTTAATTACAATTGTATACAATTTAATTCATTTTAAAACATTCCCTTACATTATGATTTATTTTATTGGAATTATAGATCATTTATCCTCTCTCATTTTTACCTTTATCTAAGCTATTAATATTCTGAAATTTTTGAAGGGATTTCTCTTTTATAATTTCCAATCAATCACTTATTTTAAGATTTTTCTCTTGAATTATTTTTTCTTTGGTAGGGATATATTATTAAATATCCCCATTACTTTCAATTTAATTTATAAATTATGAGAACCTATTTTAATTCTAATGAACCCTCCCATTATCCATTATGTACACTCATTACCATGCCAAAATTTAGTAAGGGATCTACCACTCTCTTTTTAATTCAAGAACTTCATTTATGTTATGATTCTTAATTTAAATTTTTTCATGTTGGGATATGTTATTACATATCCCATACACTAAAATTTTTATTTATAAATTATTAGAGACCCTTTTCACTATAACTAATCATCACATGATCCTTTATGTACACCTGTTACCATGCTGAAATTTCAAAATGGATTTCTCTCTTCTAATTTCCATTCAAGAACTTATTTTTTGTTATGTATATTAAATTAAATTATCTTATGTTTTAATACATTCTTACATATTCCCCTCACTTTATATTTAATTTATAAAGGATGGTAAACCCTTTCCCTTCCATTAATCCACCCATGATCCATTATGTACACCCATTACCTTACTAAAATATGGTTAGGGTTCTTTTATCTATTAAAGTTTCTTCATTACCGTATACCTTCTATATAAAAATTTCTAACGTTGGGATATGATTTTATATTCCCCTATTAATTATCATTTTATTTCTATGTGATTAGAGTCCGATTTCTCTCTCATTAACCCCTTTTTATGAATCTTTAAGTGACATTGTTATACTGTATAAATTTCACAATGATCTTCCATGCCAAAACAATTGTGTAGTGAATAGAATTACCATTTCCTATAAAGGGGTTTCACATTTACGCACATATAATTTTTATTGGGTAATTACATATGTATATTCCACACTCCTTATCTGTGGAATAAATTGTGATGATGAATGTATCCATGTTTTATTATCAATGTGACACACTTATGCCGGAGAATGAAATGAATATTATGGGCGTGCCCAGATAGTGCTCCAATGCATTGGTTAATGTTTAGTATCATGATACATCACATTTGGGATATGTAATGAACCTAATTACTTTATGAGAATTTGTCAACCATGATTTATTGGTGGTATTACCCTTGACCTTTGTTTGTGATTCAGTGTTTTAAGTTGTTTCCACATTTCCCATGACATGATTATCATTATATATCATGTATTATTGTCATGTTTATGATCCATACACTTGTTAATCCCCATTGATATTCCTTTTGTCTTACATGTATTATCTTCTTTATGTTATGCCATTTTTATTTCATTACTGGTCTATAAGGCTCACCCCTTTCTTATGTTTGTCCCCAGGTTATCCCATGCAATTTTAAAATCCATGGAATTTTTTAATAATGTCAAGGAAGTTTTTGTTAATGTTGTTGTATCACATGTTCAAGTGTTATTCCATGTACCTAATTCCAAAATGCACTAGACTTCTAAATATTTTGAGTTTTATTAAGTGTAATTTTATGTAATAAAGTCTGTATTAATATGAAATAAAGATCATTAATGTTATAATCTTCTATTGAATTAGGATGCTTCGGAGTACAATCATTTCATTTTCTATTGTAATCGCCATTAATATGATTCATTTGGGTTCTATCCATTGAAAACAGCCAAAAATCATAGAGTTATAAATATTTTTCATAGTGAGTAACCACATATTCATGAAAAAAAACTTACTTGACGTCTAAATTATTATACCTTCCTTAATCTATTACACCTTATCTTTATCCTACTTTATTCATAGAGAACTTATTATTAAAACATTCATGATAGTTTTCAAAGAGTTTTTTAATTCCCTAAGAATATCCCATGGTAGTGTCAAACCAGGTTCGGAGTAAGGTCTATTATAGTGTACTAGGATACGCTCAAGTCAAGCCCAATTCACCTTGTTGAAGTTATTACTCCTAGGGGAATTTGTGTGAAAACCACATCCAATTGTATTATCCATACAAGGATGAATTTCTAGAAAACTACTCTCTCTATCCTTTACAAAAATTCATGGAAATGTTTCTAAACATTTTCTTATCCTAATACTTATCCTTAGACATTTCAATAAAGTTGTCACTAAGGTTTTCTCATCGTTGTTTCCAAAGTTTATATAAACTTTTTCTATGATACAAACTACAGTGACCCTCGGTTTTCATACGTTAACATTATGCCACTTTTGTATAATACTTAATTCATTACACAAACATATGACCCATGACTGCATTCAGATAGTTCCTTTGGAAACTTGGAAACATAAACTCTGGTACATAAGTGAGCTACATTATCTCCCATTATGTTCTTCATGACTATAACCCTTCTTAAACACATCATACTTAATACATATCTTCATAACCAGGAGAAGGAAAAATAAAAAGTGGTGAGGTCATATGCTTATTAAGGGTAAACAAGCAAGATATATAAGAATAAACATGAGAATAAGGGTATAATAATATAATCAAAACATTTTAAGATCATACCATGCATATCAAAGATCAAAAACGTAAATTATGGAATAAATATTATCAGTTCATAATACAAGAAACATAATTGAATCTAGAGCACGATAAAAGAAATAATAACACATGAATATGATATGGAATTCTAGAATACACATAAAACATTTAATATAATTCCATATAAGTCAAGATGTATTACTAGAAAATATCAGGGAACTTTATGGGGACTACACCCAATGGGTGGGACACACCACTATCCCCAGTCGTATTCCTTTCTTTGTAAGGGATTTGGTTTCCTCATCTTCTCATAGTGGATTAGTTTTATCCATCTTCCCATAGTGGATGGGGTTTCCCCATATTCCTATAGTGTATCGGGTTTCCCCATCTTCCATAGTGGATCAATCCCATCAACTTTAATTTCATCATTATCCCATGACATATAAATCTTTACCCAATGCATTGGATAGAGATATAGGTCCCACCCATCTCAAATTAAAATTATACATATGTGTGTCACAAGATCATAAAAAATCATATCATAACCCATGAAATTAAATTATTATTGTAAACATGTAATCATATCATAAACTATGGAAAAATAGACTGGTTTCATAATCATTTCTTCAAAAGCATCACCCGTTAAAATAAGTTTTTTTATAAACATATAACCTATGAAGAATAAATGGTTTTCATAAAGATGTAACCCGTAAAAGAGAAATGGTTTCATAAACACCATGCCATCAAAACATAAACCATTCAAAGAAATAATATGAATGGTACCTTTGGATCATTACCCCAGAAATGCATTATTAACACCAATAGATTTCATATTAGATGGAAAATATTTTTAAAATGTCTTTTAAAAAACTTTCTTTAGAAAAATACACTTTCTTCTTTGAAAATTATTTTTAAAACCTAAAACCTTTTGAAACCCATTTTATTTTAAAATAAATTTGAAAAATTGTAAAGAAATGTTGAAAATGCTTATAAACCCATTTCTTTGAATTCCATTTTAAAACTTATAAGAAAATATTGAAAATGATTTGAAACCCATTTATTTGAAAGTAATTTGAAAACCTGTATAGAAATTTTGAAAACATTTAGAAAACCATTTCTTAGAAAACGCTTTTAAAACTTATAAATTATTAATTTAAAATTATAAAAAAAAATTAAAATTGTTTTTACTTTAAAATTATATTAATATATCATTGTTTGCGACTAAAATCGGAATGGAGAAGGATAATAAGAAAGTCTATGAAGATGCCTCATGAAGACCTTTCACGGAGCGCGATAGCCATGTGCCCGCTGCACAGTGAGGAGGTCGGATGCTCTGTGAGCCCCTATGATGTTCGTGAGCATGCCACGAAGTGTTGAGGTGGGATGCTCTGCGAGCCCCTTGACGTTTTCAGGCCCTCCGTGAAGAAAGGAGGAGGGATGCTCCATGATCCCCTTTGACGTTTGCAAGCCCTCCATGAAGCGAGGAGGTGGGATGCTCCGCAAGCCCCTTTGACATTCACGAGCACGCCAAAAAGTGAGGAGGTGGGATGCTCCTTGATCCCCTTTGATGTTCGCGAGCCCGTCGCAGAGTGGAATACATCTTCATGCCGAGAAATATCTGCTTCGCGGTGCCTCTTGCCTATAAATATTGGCCTCCCTCTAGGACGAAAGGATGGATCATCCAACCTTTCACATTCTCAGCTCTCAAATCGTGAATCACTTTCTGCTCTATGAACCATGAGTTTATCAAGGTACTTTTTCTCTATGAAGTGTCTCCCCTTTGACTTGTTTTCTCCCCCTCTTTCGAGAGGGATGCCTTTCGCAAAGCCCACGGGACTTCGCGAAGGAAGGAGATCCTCACGGAGACTCTGGTCATCGTGGAGCGTTTATGATTCGCGAAGCACCCCCATGCACACATGACTCAAATGCTAAGGAAGATTCACTATTCCTCGTGAAGAACATTTCTTCATAGGACCTTACTTCACGAGGCACCCATGCTTCGTAGGTATTTGCTTCCTGAATTCCTTTCCACTTCATGAAGCACCTCTTGTATGCACCTATGTCCTATTCCTAGGCTAGGCCACTTCACTTCGCAAAGCCCGCACCCTCACAAAGCCCTTCATTACATGGAGCACCAGATCTCTACAAGGCCTCTACTCATAAACCCATTTGCTCTGCAACTGCCTCTCTCGTGCAACCTCCTAGGTTCGCATGAAGAAATTTCAAAGTTCCTTGGATGACACTACCCATTGTGTTACTTTGGCTCATGCTTCTTCGCATATGCATGCTAATGGATATTGCTTCTTTGCATAGCCACACTAATGTGGACCCCCAACGAGATCACCTCTCGACACCCCCTAGTCATGGTGTTGGCTATCCCTTCTCTTCACCAAGGTGCGGAGGGTACCGGTTATATAAGTCTTAGGGGTGCGGAGTGAACCCACCTCATCCAAGCTGCAGTTCGGTAAACTGCCAAGAACCGTCGTCCTCATCACATGAAGTTAAACTATGACTTCCCCCCATGCATCCTACATGGGGAAAGGGCAACCATCCTGGTGTAAGCCCCTAGATTTTCTTGAAGGAGACAGCATCCCTTCCCCTTCTTTCTTCGGTGAAAAATCCCTCTTCTATTGGGCTTTGTCACCGCCGGGCCTCTATCCTAGAGTAAGTCCCAATCTCATCGGGCTGCTAACCACTCATAATCCCATGTTTCCTCTTTGGGCTACGATCACGTGTAAGCCCAACTTCACCTCCCACGAACACACCATTCACAAAGTGATCTCTAGGTCTTCGATGCCTCTTGTTTCTCACACCGAGCATGACTCACGTGGTCTTAGAGAAAGCACCAACCATGAAATCCTCTTTATGTATCCTAGAGTGTAACCCCCACCCTCATAACCTAAACTATGTGGACTTTGATCCTTTCCAAGGCAAGGTATGTAGGAAGACTCCCTGAGGTTCAAGCCCAACAACCATTGTTCCTAACCACTTTTGTTTCGGTGCACCAATACCCCACCCGAACTACGTGGAATTTGATCCTTTCCAAGGCAAGGTACGTAGGACACCTCCCTGAGGTTCAATCCCAATAACCATTGTACCCCAGGTCCTTCTTCACGTCGGTTCACCAACCCCCATGAACTACATGGTCTTTGATCCTTTCTAAGTGAGGGTACGTAGGCAGCCTCCCTGTGGTTCAAGACCACTATTCACTGGGTCGTTTCGGCCCCATTCAATTTGGTTCAACACCCTAGGCAGCCTTGAGTGTAATCCCCCACACACCCTCCTGAACTATGTGGTCTTTGATCCTTGCCAAGGTAGGTTACGTAGGAAGCCTCCCTGAGGTTCAAGACCACCACCCACCAGTCGTCCCGACCATCTTCATGTCAGTTCCCACCACCTGAACTATGAGTTCTTTGATCCTTACCAAGGTAGGGTACGTAGGAACCCTCCACAAGGTTCAAGACCCATCATCTATTTGGGCCCCAGGTCCCCATTCGTGTTGGTTCGACCCCATCTAGTGGTAAGCAATTGTGACCTCGATCAGCGGTAAGCCGTTGTGACCCCATTCAACGATAAGTAGTTGACACCCCTATTCAACAGTAATTCATTTACATCCTTATCCAGTGGTAAGCCGTTGAGACCCCATCTAGTGTTAAGATGTTGAAAACCCCAATCAGCGGTAATCCATAGTTATATGAACTATGTGGACTTTGATTTCCTTCCACAAGGATACGTAGGAAGCCTCCTCGAGGCTCAAGCCCAAAACCATCATCATCCTTAGGATGGTTCCATTCTATTCGCCATCCAATTCATGGAACCTTCCATCATACATCCATATTCTTACCCCGGCCGCCACATCCCAGTGGGATCATTCCACCCCATTCTCCATTTCATTTAATAGAATTTGGGAATCCAACCACATGTTGGCCCCAACATCAGTGTTTCCTACAGGGGTTTCACCCATCTAATCCACTCTAGTCAGTGTTCTGATTAGTCTGATCCATCTCCGTTGGACATTAAACATGCAGCATACCCTATGTCAAACATGGGAAGATGATAAAAACCTCATAGACATGCCTATGGAATATAATTCCTCGCATTCGACGCGGGATGCCTCGGGCTTTCATGCCCTTGAGAATCCCTATAATAAAGGGAAGAAACCCAGACGCGCCAGTGTCCCAGCATCTAGACATGCCAGTGATGTCTAACGTGACTACTCCCCTGACCAAAGGTTGTTGCCCTGACTGGACCCCTTAGAATGTCCTGACAGAAGCAATGTAATTAACTGGTGTCCATGAAGATATGGAACTAGGAAGAGTTTCATGAACAACATCTTAAATCTATAATGGAGACCCAGACTAGGTGACGAGTTCTGAGGAGGAATCCAAGAAAGGAAAAACTGACATCCAATTATCCCTTTTCGATCAAGGAGAAAACTTCCCTAAACAAGGAGTGGATGTTTCCCGCCTTTAGAAAGCGGGAATGCGGGGCAACAAAACCGCGTCTTGCGTCCTCAAGAAGATGGACACGCATGCCCTGGCGAAAGTGTCAGAAACAGAAATGGTGAACCTGATGTGAAATTATTCTCCTCAATATGGAAATTAGTAGTGCTCAAGGCATCAATGGATTAGCATGTCATCAGATCCAGTTATCCGGAACCGGGTCCTGCCAGGAAAATAGTGGGTCTGGTGTGAAACTCAGCAGAAGTTGGGGAAGTAGAATGTTGGACATCCCGTTCTGCGATGTTGTCAGCATGGATCCCTCTTACCCGTCATGGAAGATGGAATGGCACTAGGGCATTGGTTGTTGATTTCATTTTCTTTCTGTACTGATGAGTTAATCTCCCTACTCTCAGGAATCAAGTTTTTGCGCCAGGGATGCAATCACTGTCTGCCCACCGACACAGGGGCAGGGGCAGCACCAACACGGTAGTCCGACGTGGCTCACCACTTCCACGATGGCCTCTAAACACATGGTCGTGGGGATCCCATGCCCCATCTCCCCATCCGAGGACATCCAATGAAGGGTGATCAATGACCTCATACGCTGATACGAGGAGGAGGGCATAATCCTGACATGGGATATAGCCCACCTAGATCTGGAGGGGTCTACGCCTCTTCATCAACATCACACCCAAGGTCCGTGTAGGGTGCTGCTACTCCCCATGCCGACATATAACTGTTTTGGGAGCCTCTCCCCAGAATGCTTTGACGGCTCCCTGCCTTACGCTGATGAGGTAGGTGACGTCCAGTCCATCCCGATCAGAGTCCCATTCCAGGGGCTCTCAGCGAGGGCTCCCACCCGGCCATGTTAGCGCTGTCTCCAAGTCTTGCTAGGTGAGGATCAGGTAAGCCATGTACCTACACCACCATCTTCGGTTCGTCCAACCCGAAGCCAACATTGGGCGTAAGCCGAGGAAGCCCGCCAAGGGATGTCAATGTCGAAGGATACTGTGGCCCAAGCCACCGTTGACGCATATCATCAGTTCCCTGAATACACTAAGCAAGGGAACTTATACACCCAACCAAGATCGAGGCCCCAACTGCCCCATGGGTAGGTTGGGTTGACTCTCTTGGCCACTGGTACAAGCAGTGGCTGCCGCGAGCTAACCCACAGTGATGCCACCCAGTACAGAGGTCCTCCCCATACCACTACCATAGAGAGCGCGGCCCTTCCCCACTTCCAGGCTCGGCATGGAGGTCTTCCTTGTGCCACCCTCAATCCAAATTAGGTCCTTCCCCATGACGGTGACACTCGGTACGGAAGTCTCTCCCATGTCCATTACACTGGGTATGGAGTCATTCCTCCTGCCCCCGACCGCCAGTGTATGTACATTCACATCTGATCTCTCTTCAACGTGGGGATCCTCCCCATGTCCTCCTAGTAGATGGAAAAGGCCCTCCTTTCCTTGGAAACAAGAGGGGTGAAGTCCAACCTCACTCCACCCACACCCAACATAGAGGTCCTACCCGTGTTCAACTAGCCTAGTACAAGGACCCTCCTCATACTGAGGTCACCAGGGAAAACAAGCATTGAGGTCCTCCCCATGCTCATGTAATTTCTAGCGGAGGTCTAACCCACTCTAGCGCAACCCATGGAGGTCCTCCCCATGTCCCCTTTCACATTTTTTCCAGTGCTCCTTACACCCTGACTTACTCAGGTGGAAACCCTCTCCGCCCCAGCACCAGTGCGGCCGAAGGACCTCGTGCCAGAAATCTACCCTGTCTCAAAGAACCATCCAGGGGAAGGAAGGTGGGTCGTCGCTGCCAAAAGACAAATTCTGGGAAGGTGTGGACAGAGATCAAACCAGTCTGCTTCTCAGAATCTTAAGTGGAATATGACTCAACTCGGTAACCCTACCCTCACTCATCCGAGTCAATGGATGGGGCAGGAACAAGGTGCATCAGCCTAATACTCCCGGAATGCGAGGTCCATCAGATTCCTGCATCCCTCCACAGGTATATCTAGGAGGATGAAAATCTGGAAACCCTTCAGGTCACAGTAGTGCAATCACCACCATCATCACTAGAAGCACTCTCTACCTCGACAAGAGATCACAGAGAGCTATTTTGGGGACCAACAGCGGGCGAGCAGCATCGCAGCCTATCGCCAGTAGCCCTAGCCCCTGATCTAGGAACTGCGGTCGTCGGTCCATCTTATCGCGAAATAGCGGCTAGGTCACTACATTCTTTGGATGACAACCTGAGATTGGGTGGCCAGTCAGCCCGCTCACCGTATTCTCCACCGGCCAGTATGTCGTCCCAGTGGTCTGCCTCAGTACTGCTGCCAGTTCCTTAGCCACCCCCAATTGACGAATGGGGAAATCAAGGGCCATACCCTGAATCTGAGTCAAGGATCTTATGGAACATCCTCGCAGTGGTCTACTTCCCCGAGATGTGTTGGCCCGTGGAAGCGCTAAATTTCCACACGTTGGAATCCCTCACCACAGAGGAGGTTGAATGTTTTTTCCAAACCCTCTGGGTGACACACTTTCAACTTCATCATCAGTGAGTGGTTTATCCCAAGAGCCAAGCGCATCTTTAAGACATTGGAGAGAAATTTCATCTAGTCGATCTGGCTGCGCTCCCTTTGGGCCATCACCCCGAGTCACCAGGCTGTCGTAAGGTCCTCCAAGAGAAATGCGTTCAGAGTTTTAAAATACTCCACAAGATCATTAATCAGGCTTCCCCCCATGTGCAAATCTATGGCTGGGGGCAGTATGCTGCCCTCCTCTTTAGTCCTATCCAGCGGCAACCTGACGTGCTAGGCGATATCGAGGACATGCCCCAGGAAGGGTCACGGTCAACATGGCCGACATAGTGGATGAGTATGAGTTGGAGATTCTCGATGGGGACTTACCCCCCGAGGGTGTGCCACCACTATTGGACCCATCGAGGAGGGTTACTCACAAGTAAAGAAACCTACTACGTCTCCCTATGCCCACTGAGGCATTAGTACTCAACTGAAATTCAGGTAATGGTAAAGAGCACGTTGGACCTGATAAGACCTCTAACCCATCTGCCTCAGTGCAGAAGATGGAGGAAGACCCTGAGAAGGACACGTTGTGCCAATAAGTTTCCAAGAAGAAGAATTTTGTCAATGAACTCTTGGTTGAACGTGCTACAGAGTGACGACCAGACTACGACAATCTTAGACCAGTACAACAGGGGTAGGAACAACTTCCCCTCGGCGAGCTGTCTCTAGGCGTCCCTGGTCGTCCTGCCCCCATAGACAGAGTTGAGGTCGGATATTATGACAAGAGGGTGTGATATGTCTCACCAAACCCTCCTGAATGGCCTGACAATCCATGGGACCCAACTCGGGCTCCCCCAGCCGCCCCGAGGGTCGTGCCACCAGCCGCTCCACGAGCCACTGGGCCTACTTATTGTGTTGAAGAACCCTCCAATGTGCTCGTGGTTAGGGATCCCCATCAAGATAGGGACCCTCGCCCAGATGATCCAATGGCGGCACTCATTGCCCACCTAGAGGAGTTGGTAACGCGATAAGTGGCAATCCCAGCTGATGGCAATCCATATCCAGCATAGGTGGATGATATGCCTGCACTTTTGGGTTTCGGGAATCCCACCTTTTCCCCCTTCAATGGGACAGGTGACCCGCCACATCATCTGACCCACTTCAACTCAAGGTGTGGGCCCATGTTAGGGACTCCAACACAGTAGGAGGCTGGCAAGCTCCGCTGTTTTGTTCAGACATTGGAGGGGCCGACATTCGTCTGGTACAGCCATCTTCCCATCAAATCCATAACCAGCTGGGAGGACCTTTGCAGGAAATTCCTCTACTAGTTCATCTCCACCACACGGAAAAAGAGAAAAGAAGACCTCTTCAAGTGAAAACAAAGGCCTGATGAGCGTTTCACAGACTTTATCGCCCGGTGGAAAGGGCTTACATATTACCTTGACATGCCACTGACTCAGGAGAAATTATTGACGATGTGTGTAGGAAATTTCAATATGGAACCGGTTCCCTCTCTAATAACCCATAACTACACCGGGGTATTTCAAGACTTCTCTGATAAGGCCCAACGCCTGGAAGTATCCCTGCAACAGGCTAGCCAGGCATGTCTGTTGCCCCCTGTAATTCCCATAAGGAGGGCTTCCAGAGCTAATCCTACCATGGTGGCCCAAATAGAGGCCCCCAGATGGTTGGAATTATTACTAGTGGAGGCACCTCTACAACCTCATATAGGCCCACCACCAAAGGTGCAACCTCCATCCTAGCAGCGGCCTCCTCAGAACTAGCAGGTTCTCCCACGAAATGCGTTGCCACCGCCTAGGTGGGGAAATGAGGCTCTGCCTCCTCGATAGGCTCCTCCATATCCTTGTTTGGTCCAGGCTCAAAGTCCCCCCTTCCTAACAGAAGAAACTGGACCTTCTCATTCAACGAGAATCAGGTCCCCACCTATTTCTGAAGTGCCTTGGAACAAGGGATTGTGTGTTTTCCTGAGTGAAGAAGGTCAGAAGAGTTGAACCTCACTGATCACCCAAACTACTGCCCATATCATCGGATCTTGGGGAACACCCTCAAGCAGTTCTATGTGTTAAAATACAAGATTCAAGACTAGTTCCATAACAACATAGTCAGGTTGGTCTCGGCTCCGGCACAAGTGGCATGCGTCGGCGTAAGGCCAGAGAGCAGTAGCGATAGTGAGGGAGAGTGGCAGAAGGTTTCTAACCGCGAGTCCCAGAATAATGAAATCTAGATGGCTCGCAAAATGATTGCTCATGTCCATGGTATCATTCTTGCATGCCTGAATTAGCTAGATCCTTCAGAAGTTGTGGTCGCTACTTCTACATCATCATCTCAGCCGGCCTCTTCCTAGAAGAGCAAGCATCGGCGGTGCAAGGGAAAGTAACGTTCTCCCCAAATGAAATCATTTTCATGCACTCTTAGTGACTTCATGCCTCCCAAGATGGGGATTACTCCCAGAATACACCAAGTAATGGATGAATCTTTAAGTGATAGTCAAGGGTGTTCTTTGGTTAATACCATGGAGTTGGTAAATCCCTATATGACTTCCGACAACGGGGAGCGCCAGGAGAGCCTCCCTAACATCGGTGAAGACACAGCCATATGGGTCATCAAGGCACATTAGTTGGCACTTATAGCCAGGACGTGCAATCCACTGAGACCAGACAGTTGGCCCAGCGTAGATCTCAACACACGCAGCCTCCTCATCTGGTGTCATCAGGCTTTCCTTCACCACCATTTGTGTTGCTGGATCAAGCAGAGCCACTTAGACCATGCCTCTACCTACCTCGCCATGATATAGGCTGGTCTCAGTCATCTGATCCTCATCCGGTAGCTACTCTGTGGGCTTAGACTAGTGAACAGCAGGATATGCCTAGAACCGATCAGCCGTCGGCCCAGCCGGTAGGGCCTGCCATGCCTCCTATCACAGAGCGGCCTCCTGCAAGAAGAAGTTCGTGCCTGGCATGGAAGTATGATGTTCTCAAGCACCTTTTCAGCATCCTAGAGAGTCTTTACATCCTCGAGGCCCTTCTCCTGTCATCATATCTGTGTGAGTCCCTCGATGAGGCTATAAGAAGCCCCCTCCAGTTTGAGATAGAGGTAGAAGCTGCAGAATCCTTTCATGCTGAAGTGGTCGAGAACACTGAATGTCAGACCATCATTTCGTTCTCTAGAGAAGACAAAGGCTCTCCCATAAAGGGGAACATCCGCCCAATGTTCATCACCATCCAATTTAACAGTGTGGAGGTTTTCTACTGTATTGTTGACACTGGCTCTGGGATTAATCTTATCCCAAAACGGACACTACGGAATCTGGGGTTATCTAAAGATGACCTAACTCCCTCCGATTTAAGAATCTAGGGATACGACAGGACAGAGAAGACCCTAGTCGGTAAGATTAATTTGAAGACCCAGTTCGGTGGCCTAGTTTCCATCACCGAGTTTATGGTCGTCTCCCAAGACACCGCGTATAATTCATTGATGGGTAGACCTTGGCTCCACCTCCACGCGGTGGTTCCCTCATCGTATCACTAGTACCTCAAGTACTCCCTCAATGGTTGAGTGGGTGTGCTCCAAGGTGACACGTCTCCTTTTTCCTCTTGTGAAGCCCACTTCCTGGATGCTGACTATTACAAAAGCAAGGACAATCAGATTCAGGCCAATGAGGTCAAGCATGTCGTGGTTGCAACTGACCTCTGGGCAGGTCTAGATGACGCCAACGTCTTCTAGATCTATCGATTGGAGGCCATGACCCCCGACATGGGGAAATGTTTTTATGTCTCTGGTACAAGGGATAACCATATTCCCAAGTCCAAGTGATGACAGAAAATCACCTCATACTCCTACACAAATTAGGCTCAGGTGATCCCGGATCCTTCTACCCCTGTAAGGTATCGGGATGTTCACCCCATGGAAACAACAATACGTCATATGTGCATGTTTCATTGATCTAGGATCAAACTGATCAAGCCAACACACCACTATTTCTTTGATATCATCAAGTGTGGCCCCTTAGTTCGAAGACCATATGGTATCAGATCCACATCCTTTATTGCTATGGTTTTAGTAGTATCAGAATCTCCCGATGTAGTGACCACTGTTGGTCAGGCTGGTACCAGCCTCTTGTCAGAATCTGCTGACCCAAAGGAGGCTGCTCCCACTGGGGATCCCTCCATAAGCTAAGAAGAGGATTTGGAGGGTGCTCCCCCCGCCTTTGAAGATGGCTTCTCTGCCACGGTCGATAAACTGGTACAGGTGAACCTCGGTAGCGAGGCAGATCTGAGACCCATATTGATCAGTGTCTCCATGTCTTTTGAGGAGTGGAAGTGGTACATAGACTTCTTGAAACTACACTATGACGTGTTTTCTTGGAGTTACGATGAGATTCCAGGAATAGATCCTCAGGTAGCTGTCCACCGCCTCGGTCTTCTAAAAAATCATCATGGGTTCAAGCATCCTCCCAAAAAGATGTACCCTTCTCATAGTGCCACGGTCGAGGTTGAAGTGGACAAGATCATCAGAGCCAACTTCATCAAGGAGGTCCAATGCCCCAAGTGGCTAGCTAAGATTCTGCCAATCAGAAAGAAGAACGGAAAGATCAGATTCTGCATCGACTTCCGCAATCTCAAATGTCACTGTCTGAAGGATACTTTTCCCCTTCTTATGACAAAATTTTCGATCGATTCTAAAGCTGGGTTCCAAGCCCTTTCTTTCAGGGACGGGTACTCCGGATATAATTAGATCTGGATGTCCCCTTAGGATGAAGAGTCCACAGTTTTCAGGGTGCCACAAGGTAAGTTCTGTTACCAGGTCAGGCCCTTCGTCTTAACGAACGAAGGTACCACCTATCAGCGGGCCATGAATCGAATATTCAATACAATACTTTGGACATTGGTAGAATGATATCTGGAAAATCTGGTGGTCAAATCCTACTAGCCTCAGGACTATCTCAAGGACATTAAGAAAGTGTTCAGCTTCCTCCGCTCCCACCACCTAAAGATGAACCAATTGAAATGTGCCTTCGGGGTCACCTCAGGGAAGGTCCACGGATTTTTTTTCAGGTATCGGGGCATCGAGATTGACCGAGAGAAGATCAAGGGCATCAGTTAGATTCCTCCCTTGAGAAATATTTGGGAGCGTCAAGGTTTCCAAGGCCACTTAGCCTACATGCACTAATTCATTGCGAATCTGGCTGGCAAGTGTAAGCCCTTTTCCTGGATCATGAAGAAAGGTTATGCCTATGAGTGGGACAAAGAGTGACAGACCATGTTCGAGTAAATAAAGTAGTGTCTACTCCAGCCTTCGGTCTTGATGCCACTCGTCTTCGAAAAACCACTGATCATGTACGTGACTGTCCTAGAAGGATCTCTTGGTGCCCTTCTCACCTAGAAAAACAATGAGGGGACAAAAACAGCCTCTACTACCTCAGTCGTTTGCTCATCAATACAGAGACCAGATACTCTCCCATCAAAAATAGTTGGATTGTGCAAGTATTCACAGTAAAAAAATTGAAACACTACTTGCAGCACCATGAGGTACAATTGGTGTCTTGGGTAGACCCATTGAAGTACATTATGAACCACCCCATATTGATCGGCCATCTAGCATAGTGGGTAGTGATTCTTCAGTGGTTTGATATCAGGTTTTTCCCTTAGAAATCTATTAAGTGGAAAGTATTGGCAGACATTCTTGGTGCCCATCCAGCTCATACTGACTAGTCCTTGGATCTCTATTTTCCTGATGAGGCAATCCTCTCAATAGATCATGCCATCTCGTGTTGGCATATGTACTTTGATGGTGCTTTCCGAAGCCCCACCAGCGGGAGGCTCAATGATCCCAAGCTCAATAGGGTAGGCCTAGGTATTGTATTTATTACCCCGGCACAATCCATTCTTTTGTACTCATTCCTGTTGTCAGAAGGCTACACCAACAACAAGGAAGAGTATCAAGCTCGTATCACTAGTATCGAGCTGGCCCTCAAGATTGATGTGCCCCATTTTCATTTGAAAGGGGATTCCGAACTAGTCATCATGCAGATCAATGGTGACTATGTCGTCAGAAAGACAGATCTCGTACCATTATGGGAGTTCACTCTCCAGCTAATGGCCTAGTTCCCATCATGGCCGGAAGTTACTCTTATCCCTCGATCTCAGAATGGTTGAGCAGATTCCCTGGTCGGCCTGGCTGCATCACTTGTAGAACCCGAGCAGTATAACCTGATTATACACGTGGAACATCAGAGAGTCATTGCTCCTGTCACCCCAGATGATGATGACAGCCTATGGTTAATCCATCTTACCACTGGAGCCTCCACGTCAGGACCCCCAGGTCCCTCGGATGTAGTGGTTGAACTGACCCCTGACTGGAGAGTCCCCTTTGACAAGTATCTCCAAAATGGTTACCTCCTGGCTGATCGGGCCGAGTGCAAGTGAATCCAATGTCTTGCGCTGCAGTTTATCCTCCAGAGTGGTCCTAGTCTTAAGTAGATCCTCTACAAGCACGGGTTCGATGGTGTTCTCCTCCATTTCATCCAAGGAGTTGAGATTTATCAGGTCATGCAAGAAGTTCATGTCTGTTCTGACAATGCCCACCAGACTGGGCGAAGCTATCTTACCAGATTTAGAGACTGGGGTAATTTTGTCCCTCCATGATACATGATTGCATCGAGTTCGCCAAGAGATGTCACACGTGCCAAATTCATGCTAACTTCATGCATCGGCCACCAGAACCTCTCCACTCCACCAAGTATTCTTGGTCATTTGTAGTGTGGGGACTCGATGTCATGGGGCCATATCCACCGACGAAAGCTCACCAGTGCAGGTTCATACTAACCACTACGGATTTATTTTCCAAGTGGGCAGAGGTAGTTCTGCTCAAAGTGGTCAAGGCCTATTCTATTGTTGACTTCATGAGCTCCAATATCATCTACCGGTTTGGAGTCCCTCACGCCATCCTCACCAATAATGGCACCAACATTCGAGCAGTCGAGTTGAAGAAGTTTTATTCCATGTACAACATCTGTTCGAACCATACCTCCCACTATCATGCACAGGAAAATGGATAGATCAAGGCATTCAACTAAACCCTCTCTAACAATTTTCATAAAATTGTTGGTCGAAATAAGAATAGTTGGCCTGAAAAGCATCCCAACGCCCTCTGGGATTACCAAACAACGACTCACAATTCCACCCAGGTGACCCCATATTCCCTGGTGTATGGAGCTTAGGTCATCCTACCCATCGATATCTACCTACCTTCGTTACACAGAGTGGTCTATAACCAGCAGGTGCCAGATAATGTAGTCGAAATTCATCTGGATGAATTGGAAGAACTCGGCGAGAATAGGCTTCGTTCCTTGCACAATCTGGAAAGGAATCATAATAAGATATCTAGAGACATAGACAAGAAGGTTTGCCTCCACTTTTTCCAGCAAGGAATCTTGGTATTGGCCCTCCGGACACCAATGATCCCTAGCGGGAAACCACCCAAGCTGGTGCCCAAATGGGAAGGACCTTACAAAATTCATAGGGTTTACCCCAATGGTGCATACTCCCTGGTGACCATAGATGGTGAGCATATAACTCCTCCCAACAATGCTAAGTTCCTCAAGAAATACTTTTCCTAAGCCTACTGGTCATGCACGACCATAACCAGGATGGTCCCTCATGACCCTAAACAGCATGATGGTCCTGCACAACCTTAAACTGGATGGTCCCGCATGACTCTAAATTGCATGATGGTCCTACACAACCTTAAACTGGACAGTCCCGCATGACCCTAAATAGCATGATGGTCATGTATGACTTTAAACTGGATGGTCCCACATGACCCTAAACTACATGATGGTCCTACATGACCTTAAACTGGAGGGTCCCACATGACCCTAAACTGCATGATGGTCATGTACGACCTTAAACTGGACGGTCCCGCATGACCCTAAACTGCATGCTGGTCCTGCATGACCTTAAACTGGATGGTCCCACATGACCCTAAACTGCATGATGGTCCTATGCGACCTTAAAATGGATGGTCTTGCATGACCCTAAACTGCATGATGGTCCTGCATGACCATAAACTGGATGGTCCCCCATGACCCTAAACTACATGATGGTCCTGCATGACCTTAAACTGGATGGTCCTACATAACCCTAAACTACATGATGGTCCTACACGACATTAAATTGGACGGTCCTGCATGACCCTAAACAGCATTATGGTCCTACAAAACCTTAAACTGGATGGTCCCGCAAGACCCTAAACAGCATGATGGTCCTGCATGACCTTAAACTGGATGGTCCCGCATGACCCTAAACTACATGATGGTCCGGCATGACCCTAAACTATTTGTCCCAACGTGACCCTAAACTGTTCGGTCCTGCATGACCCTAAACTGCTTTGTCCTACATGACGTTAAACTATATTTCATCTTGAAGGATGTTAAATTTCACCCTTAGAACTATGTGTGGCTTGATTCCCATTTCATGGGATACGTAGGAACGCTCAAGAATTTCGCCTTCTGCCCATCCCCCAAACTCTTCTCTTTGACTATCCCCCCTGGGTATAGTTCTCTCGGAGGGTCCTTGAATGATATGGTATTGGCTTTTTTAGCCCCACTCATGTCAATATTGAAACTACCACACCATGTGCCCACTTCTCATTCTTCTATCCTCCCACATCCTCATTATATGATGCTAAAATGCATGGCCTTCAAGAACTAAGTACGGATTGATTCCCATCCTCATGGGATATGTAGGAACACTTGGACATTTTATCTATTGGCCCAGTCCAAACGCCATAATCTTCCCTGGGGTCAAGACATAGGGTGTGGTGCAGACTTTTTCCCCAATTCACGTTGAGCTCATCTCGATCCCGCCATATGTCCCACTCCCCAGATGTGTTCGCCTCTTTCACAGATGGGTACAACTAGGCTTCACCCACTCCTTTTATTGGGACTCCATCATCTTTCCCATCCCAAAAGGCCCTCGAACGGTAGGGATGCTAGGCCCAAGGGCTCTCCTACTGCTTCGGGCCAATGCCCTCAATGATGTTGAGAAACAAACTAATACAAGTCCCGCATTGCGACTATGGTCAGCGGTCGATGCTCATTTGTTGTTCCCAATCTAGGTCACTATAGGGATATTGTGTTTCAAACATGGTCAATAGCTATCCTTTGTCATTAGGGATACCCCAAGATGTCCCAAACATTTATTGTAGTGGTTCATTATACCCCATTTTATCTCCAAGCGACGAACTCCCCTTAGGCGATGCCAGCTATTAGACCCCTATATGACAGGGAGAGCCAAGTCCGGCTCCTTGTTTCCCATGCTGAGCACTGCTCACGTGGGCTTAGGAGCTGTGATGAAGTGGTAACTGCACAAGAGGTCGTATGGATACCATTGGCTGGGATGCCCAGCCTCAGGCCCCTTAGCCTTTTCCAGACCCTGGACCAAGTTCTCATTTAGGGTTGTGTGGTGTGGATTGGACCTATGTCCTCATTCATGTTGGGATATTTTTTCATGAAACCCATATACCTTTGATACATCACTCCTATCATTTATCGTCCATACTGCGAGCACAGGTCCTTCTGTGCTTTGCATGCCCAATCTCAGGCCCCCGACCCAAGTCTTAACTCTTACGGAATTGTACGATGTGATATGGGATTAGTTCTTCATTCATGTCCAGTTACTCACCATTTAGTAAACCTCCCTTGTTTGGGGTATCTTACCCCCTTCTTTGTCCTCACTAAAAGAGGTTAAAATGCAAACTGGTCGGGCCTTTCCGTCTGAGGCCCAACCTTAGGCCCCTCACCCTTTTCGGGACCCCATCCCAGGTTCTCACTTAGGGTTTTATGGTGTGGTATGAGATTATATCCCCATTCACATCGGGTTATTCACCGCGTTGTACACCTCCTGTATGTAGGGTATCTTACCCATTTTCATCCTTACTGCATGACGATAAACTGCACATAACTCCCTTCAAGAACTATGTGTGGCTTGATTCCCATCCTCATGGGATACGTAAGATCACCTGAATGTCTAGACTTTGGGTTCATCCCCATCTCATAGAAATATCCCTTTCACCTTGGCCACATGGCCTACCCTTTCCCAGGGAGGGGAGTATATGGTGTAGCATGAGACTATGTCCTCATTCACATTGGGTTTGTGACGACCACGCAATGTACTTCTCCCTCCTAAGAGTTCTATATCCCTTTGTTCTATACTTATCTTTTCAAATCAGATACTCTCAGAATGATCCCCTTGGTCCTCTTCAGTGATTCACTAATATGCCCAAGGGTAATCTGGTTTAGCACCTAGAGTGTCAGATTCTGCCAGGACATGATTTCACCCATTTTTTCAGGCTTCGTGTTCCCGTTCATTAGGGCTTCCATCACCTTTCACACCTAAAAGGACCCCTAAATGACATGGATACTTGTCCCAAGGTCCCTCCCACCATTATGGGCCAATGTCCTCAAGGGATTTGAGAAAAATATTGATACAAGTCCCGCGTTGCGAATTTGGTCAGTGGTCGACGCTCGTTTGTAGTTCCCACTTCAAGTAACATGATATGGATGTTGTGTTTCGAACACCGTCAATAGATATCCTCCATCATCATGCCAACCCCGTTAACACCAAAATGTTTGTTACATGATTCACACCCTTTTCCACTTCATCATTTCCAGGTAGAATTTCGAAACTCTTGGTACTATTCCTCAGTGTGCATTCACACGTTAGGAGGAGAAATCCGCGATAAGGCAATCATTTGGGGCTCCGCACTGATTTCACCTTTCCATGTATTCCACGTATGTAAAATACCTTACCTTCCCTTGTTTACTACACTGATTTTGACTCACATGGGCTTAGGGATCATATTAAGGTCTGCACTTACTTGGAATAGTCCCTCTTTTCCATGGTCTAAGTTCTAAGACCTTAAACTAAGATCTATTCATACTGCCCCTTTTGTAGAACTATGTACAGCTTGATTCCCATTCCATGGGATACGTAGGAACACCCATACATCTCGTATATGGGTCCAAATTAATTGAGAGCAAGTCTCCCCTAATTCCTACCCTCTTACCTCTTTTTGGCCCCTTGGCCCGAGGTTTCTTTCTTGGAATCGCACAAGGTGTGGTGTGGACCTCATACTCATTCACATCGAGTATGATTGATTGCAACGTGCACATTACCCCTTTAGCCTCATATCTACTATGTCTATGCCACATGGTGTTAAAACGTGTGGTTGGTCCCATCACATGACCCTAAACTAAGACAATATCACCCTGACCGCACGACGAAAAACGGCACTGCATTGTGATGTCCTCGCTCAAGGGACATCATGTTTAGTATCGGTAAAAAATCATACTATTTTTCAATTCCTTTATTTGTCTTGATTCTTGTTGTGATTCCTGTATTTTCTATTCTAGACCCACCGCTTAATAAAAAACACCTCCATTCACCCTAAAGGACCAACAAGACCCATCAAATGCTGCTTCTTTGGGTGTGAGGGACAGACCCGCATGTCCCTTTTATCCCTGGCACTGGTACCTTACCATGACACCTCTCAGAACTATGTATGGATTGATTCCCACCCTCATGGGATACGTAGAAACACTCGGGCATTTTTTTGTCTCCGGGTCCAGCCCCATGAATCTAAAAATCTTGTCCCTTCTTTTTTGGCCCCTTGGCCCGAACTCATCTGGGAATATGTGGGGTGGTGATTACCTCTTAGGTTCTCATTCACGTTGGGTCCTTCAATAGCCACATCATGTTATTCCCATATCTTTTCCCAGTGTGGTCCAAATTCTATGACTCGAAACTAAGATCTCCCTACGGGAATTGCACGTTACGTTTGGTTATTTCTCCGCCCTGCTCACAATCCATTAAATCAATCCCCCCTTAACGGTCCACCCGAGGAACTTAAGCTGGAAGTGTGCAACCTTAGGACCCATGTCCTTGGGAAGGGACTAGACTCCCTCTATCTGATATGTCTCATTTTCATACTCAGATGCATTTTGACAAAGAGCCCGAAGTGTGGAATTTTCACGGGGAGATTTTCCTCATTCCATGTCCAAGATTTGTGAGCTCGTTATTTGGATCCTCATCCTCTTCCACATCCGAAGGGACACCCTTCATGGCCTGGTATCATGCTACCTCGGCTCACCTACTATTTCGGGCCAATGTCCTTAAATACCCCAGACGACATTTACGACAGGTCCCATGTTTCGAACATGGTCAGCGGTTGACCCTCATCTGTTTGTCCCCATTCCCGGCTAACACGATATGGATGCTGTGTTTCAAACACGGTCAACATCTATCCCCTATCATCATGCCACCATCGTTGTGGTCCAGATTTCAAGCATCATGATTCATAGGTTTCCACTCCCTTATGTTCAAATGGGATTTCAACATGCTCAGCTTTACTCTTCAATGCATCTAGGTGCGTTATATAGGCGTGTCATCATCAGTGGGACGTCAATCATCTAATGCCCTAACGTGTGCCTCCCTATACTAGGAAAGTCCTATTACTACTTCGTGTTTCCCACATAGAGCACGACTCACGTGGGCTTAGTAGTTTTGGTAGGATGTGTACCGGTGCAGCCATTGCCACACATGCCTTTCCTCGTCCCGCATGACGTTATATTGCTCTCTCAGAACTATGTATGGCTTGATCATCATCCTCATGGGATATGTAGGAACACCCAACCACATTTCTTTAGGGCCTAGCCTAATTCTCACTCTTGGTACCTTGACCTGAAGAGTTTCTTCTAGGGATACGTGGTGGGATCTAGACTCCAAGTCCTCATTCACATCGGGTTGATAGCTACCATGCCATATACTCCCTTCCATGGATCTTCTATTTCACTCCACGTCCTATCGTATGAAGTTAAACTAAATGGGCCCATATGTCCTCAATGCATGACACTAAATTGTCGTTCTAACCTGAACATGTTTGGGATGCCCTATGTTAATCATGGGATGTGTCAGTTTCCTCACTAGAGAGAATTCACATTACCAGTGTTGGTCTCTGACCACACTGGGCCCCAGAACTATGTTGGATTGATTCCCATTCTCATAGGATACGTAGGAACCCCCAGACTTACAGTCTTTGGGTTAAGCCCCAGGAATTTTAATTCCCATTTCCCCCTCTTTTTTGGTCCCTTGACCTGAGCTCTTTTGTGGAACCACGAAATTGCAGCTTTACCCTGAACAAGTTCGGGAATGCCCCACGATAAAAATTGGGAGGCGACAGTTTCCTTGTCAGATAGGTCCTGTTCAGAAGTATTTTTGATCCCTGATCAGTCCAGTGTATCCACCTAATGTGTTTCCACCACGGTGGTGTAATTTCAAGAGTGTTGGACTCTAGTCTAACAAGCCATCACTCCACTCTCCACGCATTGTGTTCCCTTTATTTGGATCCTCACCCTCTTTCAGGTCTAGAGGAACCCCCTAACAGTATAGATGCATGGCCTATGGCTTTCCTGCTGTCCTGGGCTAATGTTCCAGAAGACTAATGGATGACATTTTGAGTCAGGCCCCATGTTTCGAACATGGTCAGCAGTCGTCCCTCATTTATTATCCCCATTTCAAGCTAACGCAATAAAGATATTGTGTTTAGGACATGGTCAATAGTCATTCTTAATTGTCATGCCATCACTATAGTGTTCCAAATCATGGGTATTATGATTCACACCTTCCATCCCCCCTGTTCGGATTTATTCCAGCGCCCCTAGCGGTACTCGGTTCATGCACAAGAACAGATCGGGAAAATAGAAATTTGGCTGTTCTGAGAGCTTCATTCTCTAATCAGGTCTCTCCCTTCTCTTCCTAGGAATCTGGGTAGTTTTTTCAAACCCCTAGATGCAAAAAACTTGTTTTTCACTCCTACATTTGTATAGAGTGATAAGGTTATCATCCCTTGTTTCTCGCATCAGGCCCGACCCACATGAGCTTAGGGAATTATAGCTAGACGATCCACGAATATCATAGGTGTGTAATAAACAAATACAAATAACAGAACTTGTTCATGCTACATGCATCAAATAATCAAATCATGAATGTATGTTTGAGGGTTTGTAATAATTACAGTACCTAAGGGTCCATTTCCCCTATGGATGGGTTAATCTCATCAAAAGAGCATAGCAGCTCTACCACCCTCTGGCTGGTGGCTTCTAGGATTTGTTGTCGCCTGTTCAGTTCCCACTCCTCCTCGGAATCAATGGGGCGCAATTTATTAGCCACAATCTGGGCCCGATCCATACAGGTACGGATGATGATCATTTTGTCAGAGGCTCACTTCATGCCCTCTTCATCCTCTGCCATTTGGGCCTTCAATCGCAATATTATCTTAGATTTCACATTGAGGGAGGCCGAGTGCTCGTCCGCCTGACTCTATAGCCGTTGGATATCATCTTCAACCTCCTAGAGACTCTTTATGTTCACCGCTTTCCTCCGCTTCCAACACACACTGAGGCCACCATCATGCTCCTAAATCTTCTCTGTCATAAGATCTCGGACGAGCATGTGAGGACGTTGGGCATCCACTCCTCCAGCACAAACTTTGTGTAGTCATGATCGAAGTTTTTCCATCACATCCAGCCATAGTACTTTGGGGGTGTCATCAATGAAGCACTTTATCCACTTCCATGACCAGTGATGGACTATTCTGATGTCCTCTTCATCAGAGGTCATTTCGTCCCAGTTGGCGCAGTTGGAAGGCTCATATGCAGAGAATTACCCCATGAACTCATCAGTCAAGTTCACATCCAGTGTTTGATCAGTCATGGTGGGACTTGGGTTGTCCAACCGATCTTCATCGTCGGACCCCACCTCGATGATATTAGGCTCAGCTTCCCTGACGGTCCCACTGGTGATCAGGAGTGCCACTGTTCGATCAATCTGGACCTCCACCTCCACAGTCTCCGATATTCCCCAGGGAAAGTCACTGTCAGGGGTACCGAATGACCTCGCCAAGGCAACCCATGACATTTGGAGGATTGTGAGTACCAAAAAGGGAGCATGCATGTCAGTTAACATGTTCGGTGGATGACAGTCAATAATTTGGTAGAAGAGACTTAGAGAGATTCAATCCTCAGTCTCGCTCTTGGGTTTATGTTGTTGGGACCCCGAAGCATGTCCCTCCATATATTGTTTGAAGGTTTGAAGATTCAGGAGCCACTACAGGTATTCTGTCCCCGCCAAACATGCTGATCTCCCCGGCAGCAGGCTTGGACCCCGAAGGTCCCGCATCTGTATCTCTTGAAGGGTGAGAATGAGCTATGTGCACAAGGACCTCCTACACAATTTAGATGTTAGGATGGAGTCCAGAATGACCTAAAAGGGGTCCCTAAAGAAGGGTTTTTGAATCTTTACCTCAAGGGACTTGGCGAACTCTTCAAGATCTAAGTCTTCATCCCTGACTTCACCCTCCTCCAACGAGCTCCCTCTCCCAGCCTTGTCTCCCCAAGAGGATTCATCTGATTCTTCCGACAGAGGGAACTATTCCCTTATGTCTGCAGGTGACAACTGAGGGGGAGTGGTGTGATCGAGCAACACCTTGACTTGATCTTTCATCGGACGTGGGGTACCTCTTGAGTGTACAAAGTCCTCCATCTCTATCAAGTATTACTCCGCCTCTGCCTAGGATACCAAAAAGTCGTCCCTGAGAGGGCCTATCCTCGGCAAATCCATCCTGAAATGTTTCAGATATTTCCACATCTTTGACGTGTTGTGAAATTTTCAATTAACTTCCCAGATGTCCTAGGCCTCCAGGAAGACAGAATTCTCTACCATATCAATGTGGCTAAGCTGCTTCCCTGGATCCTGAGTGGATATTCTATGAAACCCTCTAGGTTTCCTCCCCTTAGGATACCTCTACTCTTTTGGGACCACTGGGTCCGTTTCCACTACTGCCTCTCCCTCAAATGGTGCGGGCCTCGCCACTACGGCAGCCCTACCAATACGAGATGTCCATGCCACCTTCCGACCTTGGCCCCAAGGTTTGGGAGGCACTTCATCATCAACTCGAATGGTTGGTTGCTTCAACATTTCCCCTGGGTAGGCTGCCTCCCAACTCTGGGCATATTCCTTCACTATCCCAACGACAACAGTCGATGGAGGCAGCTGGTTCTGAATATTCTCGTCTTCCCGTGTGAACATGATTCACATCTACCTTATCACACATGGGTGTTCCTCATAGCGCACCCCCAGATAGAATTGTGGGGTTAGTCCCTGCATGCACTGGAATTTCTGAGAAAATCGGTGCGGGGTGTATGGCTCGCAGAGAGGCTCACGATCCACCCTTTCCACCAAAACTCCACATTTAAAGGCTAGGAGATAGGCACGGTTCTCCTCCATACTCAAACCATCATCATTGAATACCCCCGTCGGCAATGGAAACGGGTGGAAATTGAACTCATCCACCTTCCACACTCGGTTTAGAACCGATGGTGCGGTTAGTTTGGCTAGAAAGCTCCCGGTAGCATTCAGGGTGGATGGGTGGAAGTTCTATTCTGGAGGGGAAATGGGGTTTGGGTATTCATAAACCCCTTGACATGTGCCTATATCCACCCATACAGGTGGTGGAATGGCCCGCATATTCTTTGAGGCCTCTTCCCCTCACTGATATGTCGCAGCATCTTATACATCTTGGCAAGCATCGAGATCCCGAGGTTGACCCTCTCTACTGTCGCCAACACGGATGCCAAAATAAATGTTCTTGTTCGCACTCCCATGTTGGTGTCCCTCACTGGTAAGATCCAACCACAGATGAAAGCCATGATAATGTTGTCAGCCTGACTATCAATTGTTGTTTGTTGATGACACTAAATCCCCACTTCTTCCACTGGTTGTCCTCCAAAAGTCACCAGTATGAGTGCTCCTTACTTCGGGCTCCCTTCGGGAAAGTCTGAGGCCTCGCTGAAAACTTTCTATCCTTAGGGAAATTCAGAAACTATTTGAACCACCGCCTGAAATGGACTTCCCTCACCGCCTCCTTGTCCTCTCCCAGCACAAGCTCCATCAAAGCCATCGCCAGCGGCTGCATTTTCTATGGGTCCTCCCACACACTCATGACGGGGAGGAATTTTTCATACATAGCCCCCAGTATTGGGACCCCCGAGATATAGTGGACATCCCACAAGATGATGCTGACTTCCCCGTGGCGAAAATGGAATCTGTTGGTCCTCGATGACCATCTTCTCAACAGCTCTGGAATCAGCTGCTTCGACTGGTAGATGTGAAACTGGGATGCCCAACCCACCTCATACAGGACCACTCATCTCCGCTCTGCCCCAAACTCCTCACATGAGGTGCCTAACCAGTAGGCCTGGGCTCAATCATTTTTGAGGTTGCCGCCCTGGCGCAGGTCCCACTCCTCAGACCACCCCTTCTCCGGGTTCCCTGGAGCTGCCTTCAATATCATCTAATGCATGGTGGGAGACATCTCCGGCTATAACATCTTCTCGTCAACATTATTCAGGTGTTTGTATAAGCAGTTAGCAATGAAGGGTGTAATGTCCTCCCAGGCATGGCCGTCATCCACCCTGAACCATCAGTGCTGGCACGACGTGCTCCAGAACTAGTAAGCTAGTTCGTCCCGACTTCCTTCCAGGATGAAGACATCATCCCTCAGCTCGAGTCCATACAAAGGCAACCTCTTACATAATGGTTAGTTCCTCTGGCTCTCTGATAGAAGCTCGACCAAAGAACCATGTTCAGAGCGGCTCCGAATTAGATCTCCTAAACCCAGACTGTTTTCCATCTCATCCCTTCATCCAGCATCCACAAGGACCCCCTAGGCAGCTTCTTAACGATCCATTTAGTCTTTTAGGTTGGGGCATTTTTTGGGTTCATTATCGAATCTCATTCGCAGAACGTGTTCGCGAATTCTGTTCATGGAGCCATGTTTCGGCCTCCAAATGTGGAGTCGTGAAGCACACAGGTGTGAATTAAACACTCTCTATGTGCCACGAAGCTGAAATCCCAATTTGTAGAGAGAAATCACAGAGTACATGGAGCTTCGCGGATCGACAGCACTAAAAGCCAAAATCGTGAACGAGAGAAAGAACAAAAGAGAAGCCATCCCCTATATTTATAGGCGACGTACCTCATATCTCCGTGGTGTGTTTCGACCGCGGTGAGCTTTGTGGCGCGCCCAATTGAACCGTCACTTTCCCACTCAACGATCCTCCTTTGCGAGCTAGATTCGCGAACAGCCAAGGAATTTTGGTGATTAACCCTCAGAATTTGACCCTTAATTTCTCCTCAGCTCCATGTCTGAGGGGGGTGGAATTTTTTGGCACCAAAAAAATATAAGGGAGAAGGATAATAAGAAAGTATCCAAAGCTGCCTCATGAAGACCTTTTGCAGAGTGCCATGGCCCTACGCCCGCCACGAAGCGAGGAGTCGGGATGCTCTAAAAGACCCTTTGATGTTCGTGAGACCGCCGCGAAGCGATGAGGTGGGATGATCCATGATCCCCTTTGACGTTCGCAAGCCCACTGGGAAGCGATGAGGCGGGATACTCCATGAGCCCCTTTGACTTTCATGAGCCCACCGCGAAGCGAGGAGGTAGTATGCCCCACAAGCCCCTTTGACGTTCGTGAACCCACCGCAAAGTGAGGAGGAAGGATGCTTCGCTATCCCATTTGACCTTCGCGAGCCCTCCATGGAGTGGAATCCATCTTCGCATCAAGCGAGCTCTGCTTTGTGGTGCCTCTTGCCTATAAATACTGGCCTCCCCCCAGGCCCAAAGGATAGATCATACAACCTTTCACCTTCTCAGCTCTCAAATGTTGAAGCACTTTCTTCTCTGTGAACCATGAGCAGCTCAAGGTACTTTTTCTCTACAAATTGCCTCCCCTTTGCCTTGTTTTCACCCCCTTTTTCAAGAGGGATTCCATTGGCGAAGCCCACGGGCCTTCGCAAATGAAGGAGTTCCTCACGGGGACTCGGGTCATCGAGGAGTGTTTATGCTTCCCGAATCACCCCCCATGAACATGTGACTCAAATGCCAAGGCTGATTCTCTGTGCCTCGCGAAGCACATTACTTCACAGGACCTTGCTTCATGAGGCACCCATGATTCGTAGGGATTTGCTTTGTGAATTCCCTTCTACTTCACGAAGCACCTATTATATAAACCTCTGTCCTATGCCTAGTCTTGGCCACTTCACATTTCGAAGCTCACACCTTCATGAATCCCTTACATTACATGGAGCACCAGATCTCTACGAGGCCTCTACTCATAAACTCCTTCTCTCTGTAACTCCCTCTCCCGTGCAACCTCCTAGGTTCGCACAAAGAAATTTCAAAGTCCCTTGGAAGACACTGCCCGTTTCATTTCTTCACCTCATGCTTCTTCGCATAGGCACACTAATGGATATTACTTCTTTTCATATCCACGCTAACGTGGACCCATAACAGGATCACCTATCGACACCCCCCAGTCATGGTGTTTCTTGTCCCTTCTCTTCACCAAGGTGTAGAGGGTACCGGTTATGTATGTCCAAGGGGTGCAGAGTGAACCCACCTAGTCCAAGCTGCAGGACGCTAAAATACCAAGCACCATCATCCACATCACATGACGTTAAACTGTGACTTCCCCCCATGCATCCTACACAAGGAAAGGGCAACCATCTGGGTGTATGCCCCTAGATTTTCTTGCAGGAGGAAGAATCCTTGTCCCTCCTTTCTTCAGTGCCAAATCTCTCTCCCATTGGGCTTTGTCGCCACCGGGCCTCCATCCTGGAGTAAGTCCCAATCTCTTAAGGTTTTTAACCATGCATAATCCCTTGTTTCCTCTTTTGGATGCGATCATGTGTAAGCCCCACTTCACCTCCCACTGACGCACCTTTCACGATGTGATCGTCAGGTCTCTATTGCCTCTTGTTTCTCACACCGAGGATGACTCATGTGGGGTTAGAGAAAGCTACGACCATGACATCCTATTTGGGTAGCCTAGAGTGTAATCCCCACCCCCATAACCTGAACTACATGGAATTTGATCCCTTCCAAGGAAAGTTACGTAGGAAGCCTCCCTGAGGTTCAAGCCCAACAACCATTGGTCCTGACCACTTTCATGTCGGTGCTCCAATGCCCCACCCGAACTACAAGGACTATGATCCTTACCAAGGCAAGGTACGTAGGACACCTCCCTGAGGTTCAAGCCCAAAAACCATTGGACCATAGGTCCTCTTTCATGTCGGTTCACCGACCCCCATGAACTACATGGTCTTTGATCCTTGCCAAGACAAGGTACGTAGGAAGCATCCCTAAGGTTCAATCCCACTATTCACCTGGTCGTTCCGGGCCCATTCACGTTAGTTCACCAACACCCTGGGTAGCCTAGAGTGTAAGCCCCACACACCCTCCTAAACTATGTGGTCTTTGATCCTTTCCAAGGCAGGGTATGTAGGAAGCCTCCCTGAGGTTAAAGCCCACAACCCACCAGTCATCCCACCCATCTTCACGTCAGTTCCCACCACCTGAACTATGATCTCTTTGATCCTTTACATGGAAGGGTACATAGGAAGCCTCTACGAGGTTCAAGACCCACTATCTATTTGGGCCCCAGGTCCCCATTTGCGTCATTTCGACCCCATCTAGCGGTAATATGTTGTGACCTCAATCAGCAGTAAGCTGTTGTGACCCCATTCAGTGATAAGTCGTTAACACCCCTATTCAGTAGTAATCCATTTACATCCTTATCCAGTGGTAATTCATTGCGACCCCATCCAGTAATAAGCCATTGAAAACCCCAATCGGTGATAAGTTGTCATCAGATGAACTATATGGACTTTGATTCCCTGCCACGGGGATACGTAGGAAGCTTCCTCAAGGCTCAAGCCCAAAACCATCATAATTCTCATGACGGTTCCATCCCATTAACCATCCACTTCATGGAACCTTCCATCATCCATCCTGATTCTTACCTGGGATTCCATAACCCAGTGGGATCATGCCACCCCATTCTCCATTCCATTTAGCTGCATTCAGGAAGCCAACCACATGTTAGCCCCAACATTGGTGTTCCCTCCCGGGGTTGCACCCATCTGATCCACTCTAGTCAGTGTTCTGATCAGTTCGATCCATCTCCGCTGGACGTTAAACTTTCGGCATACCCTATGATAAACATGGGAAGCTGAGGAAACCCTCAGAGACATGACTATGGCATATAATTCCTCGCATTTGATGCAGGATGCCTCGGGCTTCCACGCCCTTGAGAAGATCTATAATAAGGGGAAGAAACCCAGATGTGCTAGTGTCCCAGCGTCCATACATACCAGTGATGTCCAACGTGACTACTCCCTTAACTGAAGGTTGCTTCCCTAACCGGACCCCTTGGAATGTACTGACAAAAGTAGTGTAATTAACTGGTGTACATGAAGATATGGCACTAAGAAGAGTTTCACAAACAACGTCTTAAATCTATATGGGAGACCCAGACTAGGTGATGAGTTTCAAGAAGGAATCAAGGAACGAAGAACCGAAATCCCATCATCCCATTTTGATCAAGGAGCAAACGTCCCTAAATAAGGAGCAGATGTTGCCCACCATTGGAAAGCAGGAATGAGGGGAAACAAAACCGCACATTTCGTCCTCAAGCAGACAGACGCGCACACCCTTGAGAAAGAATTGGAAACAATCATCTTTAAAAATATATTTGAAAACATGGTTTTTGAAATTAATGGCATGTGTCTCAAAGACAAAAAATTGAGACAAAATTACTTTACGGATTTTGTGACTTTTGAAACATAAACCCCATGAAAGAGAGATAATCAAATGGATAATTAAATACCCATATATTTAAGTATAATAATCATATAATAAATTCATTGTATGTATATACACTACACAAAATAAATTAGTGGTGAATAAGGCATAAATCTCACAGAAATAAAAGTGAGACTAAAAATACCCTTACCTTATGTCTTGACTCTCGACGTACTTGTAAAAACCTCCTATATAATGAATATACATTTATTATAAATATTTTATAAGAAAATATTCTAATATATAATATTGTATATGTATTTACATCACCATTGTATTAACACTTCCATATAAAGTTACGTTTCGGGTAATATTTTCTTTATTCTACGCGTGTGTCTTAATTTGATATATTTTTGTCCTCATACTTATATCATTATTTATAAAATGTAAAAAAATTATAAATATCATTTATATTAATTATATTTATTTATTTATTTATTTATTTATTTATTTATTTATATTAAACTATGAAAGATATAAATATGAAATAGAATACATTGTTCATGGAGACGGTAGGTCGTACATACGCATGAATGTTGTTTGCATTTAATTATCATATTAAGAGAAATAAAGTAAATGTAATATATGTATATATGTATATATACTAATTATATAAGAATTATTATTTCATATATATCATATAAGTTTAATGATCCCATACTTAAAATATTCCATGTATATTGTGAACGAATCACATCACTTTGAGGAGTTGGTAGTCCAAATGTCCCCAAACCAAATTATTGTTTTTATAAAAAAAAATGGAAAGAATGAAGGTATTTGTTATATAATGATTAAAAAAGAATAAATACATCATAAATATACATATAATATTTTCCATCTTAATTCCAAACAATAATATGTGGTAAATGAAGAACAAACAATATTGTTTCATGGGGCGATAGTTCATCGTACACAATATGGTAAGTTTGTTACCCATTTAATGGTAGTGTGTGTAAGTGTAGGTAGAACCCTTGGAATAAAAATATATAATTATAATTAGGAAAATGATTTTATTTTATATTCACATAATAATAATATTTTAGGGGGTTCATATTGAAAATAAAACAAAAGAGCTTGAGGATGGATGTTACCTCTTCTTTCGGTAACTCCATTTGATTTGCACAAAAGGGATTCCTTTGAAGGATTTATTCATATAAAGATTCTTATGAGATTATTATAGGGATTTATTTAGGATATCTAGGTAGAATATTTCTGATACAAAGGGCTTGAGAGGTGTGAATAAGTGGGACGAGTGAGTGACTTTTTATAGTGGAGGAGGAGTGACATTCTTGTAAATTTTTTAAAAGGGAATTCCATCCACATTTTTTCTATGAGAATTGGATCACATAATAGTCCCAATACAATAAAATTGAGTATAGGGTCTAAATATAGGCATCTAATGGATTTTGGACAATTTTACAGGTCATTTTAGTCTTTAAGTTTACGGTTTTGTCCTTTGTTAAGCTAATTTTTCTCTTAATCGTTGTAATTAATTTTAATCACTTTCACTAATATTTTTAGTAAAAAACTAATTTGAAATTATTATAAATTATAAATTATTATGATATAAAATATGGGATTTATATTTCTAAATAAAAACTATATAATTGGAAGAAATTAATTTAAAATTAGTCCTGCATACATGTTGCGACAGCGGGTTTTTTAGCCAAAAAAAGTTCAAAATTTTTGAATGTTTTGATGTCCAATTTCAATGTGAAATTTGTTCCAATTACCTAATTTTTATTAATTTATGTAAAATTATTCTCATTACACTTTAAAAAAATTAAAATATAATTTAACTGTGCAAATAAATTATATAAAAATTCAATTTTGACTTAAAATTTAGTATTTTTCACTATTCATCAAAAAATAAAGTTTTCTAGAAAAAATCCTGAAATTTCACCATAATATAATTTAGAAATTATGATTTAAAAAATTATTTTTATTTTATAAAATTCAATTTCTAAAAGTTTCGAAAATTAATTTTATTATTATCCACATAATAACATAAAAATTAGTTCATTTAAGTAAATAGCTTTTTCAAACATATAAAGACTACCAATATTACATTTTTTATTATCAATATGTTTTTTATATAAAACCATTATAAATAATATTTAAAAAATATTTAATATTATTTATATTACTCAGTTTAATGGAAAGGTTATAAGTGTCTCATTAAAATAATTATAATAATAAAATGGTGTTCCATAGAAACTCGGTGTAGCATGTAATGTAATCCAAGCCAGTGTTTTAGATAGTGAAAGCTTATATTGGTGTATAATATAATGAAATTTTGAATTATTATAATGTGAAACACATGAAATCAAAAAAAAATTAATTTATTCAAGAAAAAATCCCAAAAAACTCGATGTGTAAAATCTCTTAAGTCTATATCCTATATATAGGTCCACCTCACTTAGTCATTTAATAAGATTTGATTCCATGCACTGGATCATGTGGGAACTAAAATTATATTTACTAGCCGGTCTCCCTGGCCTATATCTAGCACCAAGAACAACTGGCACTGCTTTCCTACCGACCCATGCAATCCTTACTTTTTCTAACACCATAATTTATCCTATCTTTCAACCAAACCCTTTAACACCACTCTGTCATGAACACCTCCCAAAAAAGATATAGTAATTAAGGGAGATAGATAATGTCCCTCAAGTCCTGCCTGCAGTATGCCCCAAATTTGTGACATGCACCGAGGCTATAAAAATATCAAGGTATGGAAGTAATAACCCTCTATATATGAAACAAGATCAGTAGATAGGATAAACAACCACCAAGAAACTCCATCGGTTAATATAAAGGTAAACCAAAACTATCCCACAATGCATGAATAAAGTAAACTGATTCATTCTAATGTATACAATGTAAATACCAAAAGACAATTATATGGAAGTAAATCAACAACAGCTCCAACCCAAAATGTAATTTCTATCTCATTACACAAAGTCATCCTAGAAACAAAAAAAAAATAGTTTATATATGTAGGGTTGGCATAATATGTATACTCAGTAGGGACATAACCAATGTTTCAAGTGCACATATTAAAAGTGCATGGTGATGCACTACTGAACAAACAATATAACCAAAAAGAATCTATACACCTCAATTATCCCATACCAACATCACCAAGGATTTCTCACAAAATCACACCACTAATATAGTAATATATCATTGAGATCATAAAAAAACATGCACCTTATTGTCACTTCCCCACTAATTTTCTACTATCATGCCCCAACGTCAAATGTCAGGCACTCGTATCCCTTACATAATTTTCACATCACATCACATCACATATCACCCAAAGACACATGATCCATATCTATTGTGGGTTGGGATGCATCCCTACTTTCCCCACCCTCGCAAGGTCTACCATCATGTGTTATCATCAAGTATCACCACACCATGTCTCACCTAAACACACTAAGTCCATCGCATCTCACCTCATCAAATAACCAGAGTAATAGGGTGTCATGAATGTGAAAGACATCCACCGTGTTCCCTCCTCCTACCATGAACAACCCACACCACATATCTCATCATATCACTGCCTCATCACATCACAACTCGCCCAAAAACACATAGGCCAACACTATTGGGAAATCTCTAACATCAACTTATATTATCACTACTACTTAAGAAATAATAGGGAATATGAGGTAGCCATCCTGGATGTTGGGTAAAACACTTGAAACCTCAAAACTCTATGTTTGGGTATGGTTATCTATCTTCGGTGGGATGCATAAAGAAATAACATAAATATGAATGATATATAGATAGTACACAACACCCAATCTATGGGTTCAAAAAAACTACACTAGAACATAACAAATCACCACAAAAATACCATGCATCAACTAACATAACCACTACCACCACTATATACAACATATCACACTTACACATATAACCACACAAACTTCCCACTTTTAGTTACAGGTTCCACCGATTTTATTCATTTTTCTATTCCATTTCACATTACACAACCCATTCTTTCATTCAATTCATTTAATAAATTTATGAAAAATCAATTTCTAGCCCATCTTTCTTATTACCAACCAAATTTATTTTTTTTATCATCATTATTTATTCCATGGATAAAAAGAAACTAACACAAACATGCCACATATCGACCGGCCCAACTAACATGGCCATTGTTAAAGCCCCTCATATCCACCGGCATTGTCATGCCACACCATCCAAACCATCTAACTATAATAACTACACATCACAACCACTGTATATCTATACCACAGTACGACCCAACCAATTCACACCACATCACATACCACAACCTCATTGCATAATGTTACCACCTAAAACAACACCACCACGCCTTATCACCATCATACAACTTCCCACATTGATTCCATTCCATCCAACCACCATATCACAGTACCATGCATCACATATCCAATATGGTCACCTCCATCACCACACAACAACCCAAAAAAATTAGGGCAACACAACAAGCACAATCACACAACAACACACATTCCATATTCCATATTTATTCAAAAACTTCCATTATATTACTTATTTATTTTGAATGGGTATTATCATACAAACCAGATTCCATGGGCAACCAATTTTTATCCAAGTATATGCTCTTTAGAATTTTATTCAGAGTATGATCATACAAAAATAAAGTAAGGGTCTCTACTCGTATCATTGATTTGAAAACAATTCTCCCAACACCCATTATTTTCCTAAAAAAATATGGAATAATATTATCATCAATAATAAAAATCAGTAAAAACATTTGATATCTCCTCATACCTATCAATTTCATGTTTTCCAATTAATTAACTTTATTATGTAAACCCTTACTATCCACCCAAAGGGAATAAAAACCATACTGATCTCACACATAGCACATGAAAGGAGTTATAACAAGGATCCCCAACCTTAAAAAGGATTTCTGATCTCGTGGTTCACCATAGGGAGAACAATAAATAGCTCATGAACCACATCTACAAAAGAGATTTACAAATACCTACACTGCACGAGAGGGTTATCAAAAAAACATCCCAACACACCCCCAGATCAAAACAACATCACCAAAGTAGAACTATGGTGAAGAATAGAAGAAAACATGAGGATAAAGTAGAATAACTCACCACCAATCACTAATACACCACCACTAATAATAGGTCTGGAAAATATTTTGAAGGTGCTTAGGGTTTCTATTAAAATGATACAAAGAGGAATTGAGTGAATTGATAATGAATCGACCAAAAAACTATTTTCAAGATGGACTCTTCATCTTTCACATCATGAATTATAGGTTCATAATGTAAATTACATTGAGTTCATGGTTTATAAGCCTTGAATTTCTTTTAAGCTGTGAATTTCTCATATCTTTGATTTTTGCTAAAAATTAAGTCACATATACCTGAATTAATTTCTCATCATGAATTCCACATTCATGATGTGAATCTATTTAGAAAACTCCTCCACCATCACATACAAGTTATGAATTCACCAGCTACAAAATGTTTGATTGACTAACTCACAATGTGAATTAGGTTCACATTGTGAACCACCTGCTATAGTACTCATGTAGTTCCAACCTCTACAGAGCCTCCTCATGACTCCTCTAAACTCATCTAACTATCCAAACTAGAAAAGTAATAGGATGAGAAGACACATATGGTAATATATGGTTTCCCATGATATTATTTTAATATTTTTGTTCCTTTTTATTTTTTTCAATGTTTTTCAGTTTTTTATGGATTAAGATGAAACATAGTATATTGATACATTTTTCTCACATGAGTTTACTTTGAGTTAATTCTTTGAATTTTTAAAAATTATTCTATGTTATTATTGATTTTATATTATATCCCTTAAAATTTAATTTTTAAATATTCTTATGATTTCTAGCCAATTTTTTAAATCCATGCTTATTATTGACTATATCAAAATATTTCCACCATCCCATTAGGAACAAAAAAACAATTTGACCTATTCTTCATAGTATTCCCTTTTCTTAAGTGAAATCGAGTTGTATATTATCAACTATAAATGATGATTTTACAAAGATTCTATTTAATCCTATAGTATCTATAAATTCCGTTATTTGTTCTAGCCACATGTTACATGTCACTATATGATCTCCTCAGACCAAGAACCTGGTCCTCTGACCCCATGGATCTTCTATAATACCTTGGTTTTCTTTATATTAAACCACATGCAATTATTCACTAGGTAAACTTATTAGACAAATTATTTTCCCAATAGACCAACACATTTTCTTTCAATGTGATTTTTTATAACTTATACACAATCTAGAAAACATCCCAAGAGGACACTTATCCTGACACTACTCTAGGACAAGATCGCATAGTTATGGAGTTCTAATCATGTATTCTCACAAATATAAAGGTGAACCTTGGTGGTATGGGTTTTAACATTTAGTTTTTTAAGCCTCACTTTTCCAGGGGTGTTACACTCTCCAAAACTTTATAGCCCAACATCCTCATTGTGGAACCTTCACCTCAAACCTAGGTAGTTACACTACACTTATAGTTGGGAATTATCTCTTATACCATTTTTCACAACCTAATCTCTTAAAACCTTGAACCTGGTCATATAACCCCATAGTTATCCTATAATACCTTAGTTTCCTTCCTAACACACCAAAAGATATTACTCATCGGGGTCACATATAATACTAAGGATTTTCCCCATAGACCAATACATGTTCAATTAATATTATTTTTCCTCACTCACATGCACCCTAGGAAACTTCCCATAAGGTCACTCATCCTACACCACTATAGAACAAGCACTCTGAACTATATATTTTTAATCAGGTAGGATCCTAAAAATAAATATTCACTTTGGTTACATGGGTATGAACATTTAGTATTTTAATCCTCACTTTTCTATGGGTGTTACATTATAATCCATTTAATGTATTCCTACCCTTCCTCTATATTCTTTACATGGTTTCATCAAGGATAAGAGTTGGAGAAGGGATATCATGTACCTAATTGCAAGAAGGTTTTACATTTTTGTGGAAAATACATGGGTTTTTGAAATTTTGGGTACCCATTGAAACAAATGGGATCATGTCATATTTCATTCATTATATCACATTGATATCTTATTCTCCTAAAAAATGAAAATGAACATATGTTAATATTAAAAATGGTTATATATATATAAAAAGATAAAAATAGAGAAAAATAAGGGATAATAGGATTTAAATTTCTCATTATGATTCATTTTTAGACTCATAAACCAATAAAAATATATAATGTGAATTGTGATGAGATACCTTTTTAAGGGAGATGTAGTGAGGTAATTTCCTTCAAATATTCTTTAAAAAATCATGAATTATACTAAGAGTCAAATCCGCAGATCTTGACCCTAGATTTTTTAATTCACAACCACTAAGACATAACCAGAATTATAACTTTAATATAATCTCCATGATTAGATCCACCTCTATTGTCTCTTCTAGGTAGAAATAATAATTTCACCAAACATATGGCTTTACATTAATGATCTTAACATAAGTGTATGTAACACCCCGAGATTTTGTAAAATTAATTTTTTCAATAAATTTGATCTTTTCCATATTTTTTGTGACATAATTGGGATTAGATTATGTTACATGAAACACTAAGTTTGTTTTAAGTTACACACAATACCATGTTTAACTTGTGTTACACACAACACCAAGTTTAAACAAAACGTGCCATATAATTAAAATATTATTATGATAGTTATAACCTAGCTTCTGGGATGGTGGTTATGAATAATATTAACTAAATTATGAATATATTGTTTACAAACATATATATAAGATGAATTATTTGGTGACCAATTAATTAGAAATGAAAATAAGAACCGTTTGAAAATTAAAAAAATATGAAAAACTATTTTTCGCTACTCAAACATGTTTTACCTCAATAAATTAAAAAAATTAAAAATAATTTTAATGAAATAAATATATTATATATTCAATCAAATTTTCATAATAATAAATAATAATAAATACAATTTTATGCTTAAAACATGACTTTTCTAAAAGGCAGGTTTGTCACCTTTTAATAACGCACTTATTCTAAAAATTATTTTTTATACTTTTATAAAATTTATTTGAAAAAATAAAAAACATTTTTTAAATATTCATATAAAAATTATCTAGAGTGATTTTTTGGTTATTTTTTAAAAAGTTTCATTTTTTTATGAATAATAAAAAAATATTGAAATTTAATTGAAAACTCTCTTTTCATTTAATTTATTTATAAAGATAAATTATATTTTAAATTTGTTTTATTGAATAATCAGTAAAAATATACATATATTAATCCAATTTATTCCATTTTAATCAATTTTATATTGAAATTGTATATAAAAACTTTTTAAACTTTTGATCATTTTTGTTATAAAACCCATCTTTCTCATCATGTATGTAGGATTAATTTTAAATTAATATTTTCCAATTATATGAATTTCATTTCCAGAAATGTATTATTTATTTTGACTAAAACATAATTTTTATTATCTAATAAGGTAAACTTAATTTTTTACCATAATAGTCAGTGAGAACGGTTAAAATTAATTACCGCGATTAAGGTATAAAACGAGTTTACTCATACTTAAACTTGGTAGATAATGGGTAAAATGACCTAAAAAATTTCCATTCACACATTTTCTTGACATATATACACCTTTAATATATTATGATATATTTTTAAATGTTTTTGGAACAATTTTCAATGAAAGTGACCTATATAAAAAGTGAAGTAAAGATAATGAAAAAAAGGAACTTTCCTTGCCTTTAATATCTGTAAAGCTTTGGGATAGGGAAAACATCATATGTTTGGTTATAAATTTTATTTTTAAATATAAAAAAACAATCATGATAATTTTTTAATTTTTTTGAGATGGAATATTTGCTTTAAATGCTTAACAAATTCCAATGCTAAAATTATTTAGTTATAAATAAATAAAATAAATGGTACAAAAAAATTAAATGTAAAGTAAATTGAATGAATTATTGTATTATATTAAATTTTAGATGATTATATTATTTTAAAAAGGTTTTAATATAATATATTTTAATTTTATCATTTTCATTATATTTTTTAATTCAAATGAAATGAATAATATCAAAATTGACATTAATTTTATTTTATAATAAATGATAATTTATTAAATGATTTAAAATTTATAAAAATAATATATTCTTCCAAGTGATTTTTAAATGTTAATAAATATCAACTATGTTCCATTAAATGATGAATTTATCTTTTATAATTACTCTATAGATCACTAAATAGTAAAAATTCTATTAGCATGGTTAAGGTTAAAACAATATTTTTCCACGTCATATGCATTTGTATTAATTTTACAGACACGTAGGATTATTATTTAATAAATTTAATTTAATATATAGAATAAGTATGTATAAATTATCTAAAAATATAATTTTAATTTTATTATTAAATATTAAATTACCTGGGTAAGTAAAAATATACAAGTTATTTTGGTAAAAATCTAAAAGGGTAAAATTGAGTAAAATTAAAGAATGAGGAATAAAATGATAAAAATGTTTTTTTTGTGTTGGTGGTTTTTATCATCTAAACCAACCCTAAATTTCATTATTATTCAATTTCGGAGGAACATGAGTAATGGGGACCTCCCAATAGTGAATACAATTGAGTATTTATAGGAATGTCACTCCTTGACTATAAAAGGGCACTCACTTTACCCACTTATTCACACAGATCAAAAAAATTATAATCCAAGATCTTCCAAAATAAATTTAAAAAATCCCTACCCTCATCTTATAAGACATATTTTTTAAATAAATACAACCATTCAAGGCTTTAGTGAAAACCTAAGAAGGATACCCGAAGAAGAGGTAACGTCATCAATGAGCATTTTCATTTTATTTCTTCCTCCACCCCACTAAATTATTAATAATACCATGATTATATAATAAAAAAAGTGTATTAAATATAAAGATATTTTTTATGTTAAAGTAAAGACCTAAAACCTCACACACTTCCATCAAATGGGTTAAGAAATCATCATTCATGTGTACGGTGGATACCACCTCGTGAACTGATGTCATTCGCTTCTCCATTGCCACTATTAAAGGTTGGTAATAATGATTGGTTTATAGTTTATATATTATATATATGTTATTTATTATGTTATTATGCTTCTATAATTATTATATCATACATAACATCATTATTTCCATTTCTTTTTGAATATGATAACATTGTTCGTGGGTACGGCGGACTACCGCCTCACGAAGCAATGTGATTCATTCATGTTGTACAGGAAATGTATTATGGATGGTTTTCATAAAAATATATAATATATAGGAAATAAAAAATCTAATATAATGAATATATATAAATATCGTACTTTTATTTCTTTATATACGATTTGAAAATGGAAATAACACTCACACATACGTACGGCCTATACACTCCATGAACAATGTATTTCATTTCTGATCACTAAATGTTATGGATTACTATAAATAAAAATATAATAAATAAATATTATATTTATAGAATTTTTAAAATATGTATATAATGAAACCATTATTTTAGTAAAAGGGATAAAAATAAAAAATCAAAACATATTCAAAAAACAAAGCGGTTATTACCTGAAACATAACTTTAACATGGAATCGTTAATAAATGGGTTATAAAAGGTAATTGAAAAATAATATATGGTATTATATATTTGAATATGGTTATAAAATATATGTATAATAAACTTATATTTATTATACATGAGTTTTTAATGATTTTGACGGAAGTCAAGACTTAAGGTAAGCGATTCTCATCTCACTTTTTACTTCTCTGAGACACATGTCATATTCACCACCTATTTATTTTATGTGGCGTATATATTTCCCTTGAATTATAGTATGAATCATCCATTGAAAACTATTGGGGATTAAATATCGATTTTATTATCTATCATTCATGGGGTTTACAGTTCAAAAGTTAACAAATCTGTATGATATTTTTGTCTCATTTTTCCTTCTTTCAGACGTACATTATGTTATGCAACTATATTCCTTAAAAAGGTGTATAGACTGACCCTTTAACATGTAATATCATGAATTTATTCATCCACATGATATTTGAGTTTTATTTTATATTATTCTTTTGGGGGTCCTATGATTCAATGTTAACAAAGTGGTAAATATTTTATGTTACAATCTCATCATTTATCATGATTGTTTCTGATTAAGTCTTTAATATTTAAATATTATGATCTAACTCTCAGGAATTATAATGAATTTTATTATACTATGTATGTTCAAGATATATTCAAGTAATGGTACAATTTTTCCACTATTTTGTTTTTAAAAATTTTAATATAATGTTTTTAAGAAAATACGATAGTATTTCACTCTTCGGACGACAATTTATTTTATTCAAGAACTATATTTTCTAAAAATGTTTTCAAAAATGTTTTTCAAAATGATTTTAAAATATATTTTAATGTTATTTTCAAATAATTTTTTTTGAAATTTTTTTATGTTTTAAAATTTTTTTAAATGATTTTCAAATCGTCCTTTATAAGTTTCAATTTTTTTTTTCAAAGAAAAGGATTTTAAAAAAGTTTTATATTTTAAAAAAGTGTTTTAAATGATTTAAAAAGATTCATTTGTAAGTTAAAATTTTTATTTTCAAAGAAAAGTATTTTAAAAAAATATGTTTAAAAAGTATTTTAAATGATTTTCAAATATTCCTTTATATGTTTTCAAAATTATTTTCAAATAATATTGTTTTCAAAAACAATTATGTTTTTAAAAAGTATTTTTCAAAGAAGGAATGATATTTTTGTCAAGAAATGTTTTAAATGATCCTTCAAAATTATTTTCCATATAATATTACATCTTTTTGTGTTACCTATTCCTTATTAGGGATATTATCCAAGGATTTTGTTCTTATTTTTTCTCTGAATTATTTATGTTTATGATGAATATTTTTTATGAAACTCATTTCTCTTCCATGGGTTATGCCATGTTAAAATGATTATGAAACCCTCTTCTTTTCATGGGTTGTTCTATGGAGAAATTATTATGAAACCTATATATTATACATAGTTTATGAAATAATGAAATATTTATGATACCCATTTCATTTCATGGGTTATTATACAATCAATATATTTTATCTTGTGGAATAGATAAATATGGTTTTAGTTATGTGGAAGGTTGGACCGATATATCCCTATAATGAATTAGGTAATGATTTATATACCTCATGAGATATACATGGATGGAATAAAGATTTAACTTAGTACAGTATGATAGGTTTGGAATGGGGAGTTAACGTGGTACAGTAAGACAGGGCTGGAATGAGGAGTGAACTCAGTTTAGTAAAGGACTTTGTTTCCTATAATGGCCTTGGTAGTAAGTTTTTACCAATATGGAAATGATTTTATATTCTTATGTGTATGCCAAAAATTCTATGTATTATTCTAATGTTATGATCACATGGATCATGTTATTTTATTATCTTTTTGACTCATGTTTTTTGAACTATTAATCTTTATACCATTTATATATATTATTATCTTTGCTATATAGGGTATAGTTCTCAAATGTCATGATAATATTGTCATAAACTTTTTCACATGTTATACTTATGTATCTTCCTTGTTTACTAAGAATATAATCTCACCCTTTCTTGTGTTTTCTTTCCCCATTCTAGGAAAAACATTTTGTAGGGTATGTTTGTGAAGTGTGCTAAATGCGGGAATATTATTATTGGAAACATTGTAGATCATTCACCATATTACAATATTGTGTTCCAATTTTCCAAAGGAACTAAAATATTATGGTCTGCAGGCATGTTATTGTGAGATTTATTGAATATTCATCTAAACATATGTAATATCCATGTATGATAAGCCTAGGTTTCTATATTTGGTATCAAAGGAATGGTTTAGTTAACCTATGGAAACTAGGATGAGAAAACTTTATTGAGATCCCTAGGGATATTTATAAGGATATGTATAGGGATGTATCTAAGTATAGTTCTAAGGATGAGTTAATGTATAGTAAAAATATCATGGAATTTGTATAAAGTATAGAGTGAGTGGTTTAAATCAATTACATTTCTTTCTATATACCACGTGTTTATGTGGACTTGGCACTGATTTACTTAGGGGTAACAAACCCAAAAACACCATATTCATCTAGAATTGATCAAGAACTAGTTCATGTTAATGGGACTTACTACACACCTGGTTTAACACACTTGGGGTATATTCTTTGGAAACTCATAAACTCTTTACAAACCATAATGAATGATTTAAATACAATATGACTAGGAATAACCTAGGGTAAACCTAAAGATTCATATATTAAAAATAAGGTGTCATGATTTAGACACTCTATAAGCGATTTTCATGATTATTTGGTTTCCCATTATGATTAACATTGCTCAAACTATTCTTTTCAGTTTTAATGAATGGTTGGAACTAGAAAGAACTAGATTAACATTGAATGTGATGGATGATTTTTTGATGAGAAGTTGAATGGTTTGATGACTAGAGTAAAGGATTTTGTGATTATTCCTAAATTTTTTCACAAAACATGATTAACAATGTGTACCTTAACCAACTCTCAAAATCACCAAATAAGATAATGAAAAGGTTCGTTGAGAGTTAGAGTGGTGGATACAATAGAGGAAACAATATTTAGTTTCATTTATTTTGAGAATGTGGGAAGAAACACCCAAGTGGATGTATTAGAGGAATAGGAAGATGTTTTTACTATTGAAAATAATGTCAAAAAATGTAACGCCCCAACCCTAGTTACCAAAAGTCAGTGCATTATTACATAACATTGGCATGGTCAAAAAAGGTCATGTCTTGAAAGACCTATTAGTTTAGTAGCCTTGGAAGTAATAGATACATTCATAAGGTTTACATTACATCATAAAATGAAAAACTACAAAAAAATTGTTTCCATAGAGAACACTAAGATCCCATAGACTATTCCTGTAGGTCAGTAATAATATACTTCTTCACATCCTGGGAAAAATAAAACATAGAAAGGGATGAGCTCAAATTCTCAGTAAGGATAACAATATAGTGTAAACTTTCATAAATAAGCATAAACATTTAAGGAAATGTATAAAACTAAAACAAAAGTCTTTTCAACATAAAAATCATCATAATATACAAAATATAAATCAAAATAAATCCATTTACTTACTCACATGGAAATTCTACTAGTCAAATAAACACATGCAATATAAATAGCCACATTCTTAATGATGGAATGCATAATTCCAGACTGCATAACCACATAGTTAAGGCCTTGTTTTCAAGACTACAAATAATATTTTGTCAAGGCCTTATGACAAGACACTAGTTTGTCTCATGAGACCTAATGATGCATCGAGGAGCTATATCAGGCTCCACCCATCACTTACTAAGTCTAAAGCATTCCTCATATGAAAAGGATTAAACATAACATAAACATTAGTATTAAAACTAGCATAAGAAATGTCAATACTTTATCCATAAACCATGAATGGTATAAAAATAGAACATCCACAGTCTAACATAACTCATTAAATCAAATATGGAAGATTTTATTATAATAGATTAACCACAATCGATAATAATGAAGGATATTGACATAGATGAAAATAATCATCAAAACTATTTGAGAGAAATATCCCCCTTTTTCTTGAAAACATTTAAAAGTCACACTATTTGTCAAGAAGCCATTTAAAAATAGATTTTTGAATAAAAGTCTCTCGTACCACTTTGAAACTTTTTAAAGTAATTTTAATTTTAAAACATTAATTTCTATATAAATAAATCCTTAAAACCATTTTTAAAACATGGACATTAATGAGAAAGACTTAGAATAATAAATCTTTAAAACATTTAAAATGGTATTTTAGTTAGAGTTCTTAACCAAATGAGAGATTCTTTAATACAAATAATTGAGATAATAAAAACTTTATAATATCATGAGAATAAATTATTTCATGATATAATATTTCAAGTGATAGTATATACACCATATAAAAGTTAATTGGTTTATAACAACAAAGAAGTCTCAATGGAATGTAAATTGAGATAAAGTCCCTTATAAAGACTGTATCCTTAGGTTAAGGATAAATCAACGACATAATTATGTGTAAAAAATATAAATACACTCAGTATGATCAGATATTTAGTGTAAATAAATCAGAGTACATTCACACATATTCTTGTAAAAACAAAACCAATTAATTGGAGGTTTAACTCAATAAATGGATATTGAGTTAAAATTACTCTTATCAAGTTCATATCGATGATTTGAGAATTTATCAATGGAGTGATTATGAGTATCAAAATTATATCCACAGAAAGGGGATTGGAAATTACTACACAAATATTAAATAGTGATTCCACACATAATCATGGAGTAAAATAATCAATGAAGTATGTGTAAAGCCAAATGAGTGGAAATTGAAATTTTAAATTCTCTTACCAATTTGGTAACTTAAGAAACATACATCCCATGAAAGATTGATCATAAAATTAAAATTTAATTACTCATAAATTAAATTATATTACACGAATAATACAATCATTGGGCATTACATACACTACACAAAATGAAATAGTGGCAGTATGGCATGAATCTCACCGAAATAGAAAGTGAGATGAAAACCCATACTTCGTTGTAATCAATCAAGTCATATGGACAAAAGTTAATAACAACAAAATGAATCATAGAATACCATGAATATAAAGATAATCATGATAATATATATATATATATATATATCAAATGACAGTACACAATACACCACATTTAATGAATAAGTGGTGAACAGTGGAAATCTCACGGAATTAAAAGTGAGATAAGAAACCTCTTACTTTGTACATTTCCTTTGTCTAGGGTAGGTTAAACTCCTGTATAATGGTGAAATAATTGTTATTAAATTATAAAAGAATCATATACATTAATATGATATCATATATGATCTTTTAATATTTCTTTGTTAATAATATTTTAGTATTATCGTCGTTTTGGGTGTTAACTGATTCGTTTTCTTGTATATGATTTGTTACGTAAGTAATGTTTATTATGGATAGGATGTATCTTATTCATATTCAGAATTATATTAAGTCTTTAAACATTTTTTTAATCATTTAATGAAAATTAGTCTTGAATGGATTACGATGGAGAATGAATCTCATTGTGTTTTTGGAGAAGGTAATCTGTACGTACGCACGAGCGACAATATCATTCTTTTGATATTAAAATAATATATAATTGAATGCTATATCGTATATACAGAATAATTATCATGTTATATTTATTATTTACATCAATTAAACATCATTATTAAACCCATCCAAAAAATAATGTATTGAATAACAATTACACCATGATGTGGAGACGATAAGCCGTACTTACGCACGTATGGTGACATGTCATTCAAAGGATAGATAGAATAATGAATATGGTTGTACCATATTTATAATAACGTCATAGTATATATAAGATACCGGAGTTATTATTTTATAATGGAAACAAAAAAGAAAAAGGAAGTGGAAGAAGAAAAGAACTTGAAAGAGGTGATGAAATATTTACCTCTTCTTCGGGTTCTTCCTTTTGATTTGATCAAAAGGGATACTTATGTTGAATTTATAACAAAATTAAGGCCTCTAGAATTAAGGGAGTAAAGTTTATAGGGTATTTGGGCAAGTTTTGGCTAATCCAAATGTTTTTGAAGGTTTCAATTAGAGAGAAGGGGGAATGTCCTTTTATAAGAGGGGTGAGGGGCACCTTAGGAAAAGCTAGAAATATTATTTTATAATAAAATAATTTTCGGTTTCTAGTGGCTCCAAAATGAATTATTTAAAGTATAAGGTGGGTATATGGTTAAAACCACTCAAAAAATAGGTTTTATACAGTTTTTGGTCACTATATTAACCTTATCTTTTAGATTTAACTCTTAGTTAAATAGTTTGACATTTACCATGTCTCTTTGTATTTTTATATTATTTGGTTAATAGACTTACTGTATACTTACAATAAAACCCCAAGTGGTTCATTAATGATTCACATATCATTATATAAGTCTTTTTGTATAGCCTTATATTTTTAGGAATAGAAAATCAATTAGTAATATAATATTTGTTTTAAAAACTCTTTTATGTCAATTTTGACACTATTTGGTATTTTGTTTTTTCTAAATTCATAACAGCATTATTACTTCGAAAGAAATTCATATAACCAACCATAATATATAATATTAACATATAAAAGTATTGTAATTCATAAAAAGTCTCAAATTACATTTATTTGGATATTTATAATATCAAATATTTTAATATTTCATTAATTAGGTAATTACTGCATCATCATTGTGTCATAAATAAATTAAAATATTTAAGGTCTAAAAAATATAAATAAAATAACATTATGTAGAAAATATTTTTATCTTTCTAATGAGTATTTATAATCGAATTTATATTATGTATAACCCTATATTAAAAATGGTTTAGTTATTAATCATTGAATTTATCACCTTTAACTCTTCTTTGAATGAAATTATAATAAGTGTCCTAATCTAATCCAAATGGACCTAAAGGATCATATTTTATTCATAAGGTTGTTTTTGGTCGAATTATACTTATCCAATAGAATTAATACATGTTTTGGGGTAATAATAATATCATGTTTACCCTTAATTACCCTATTTACTTTTAATTGTGGTAAATAAAAGTCAAAAGTTACTATTCACCAAAAATTATTTTTATCTTATTGAACCACATTTTACTTAATGATATCAACCGTGTCTCTCAGATTTTTGAAATTTAATTCACAAAATTAGTAAAATTATGTTTTATTCAAATTTGCAAATGCTCCTAGGAGGTGGGTAAAAGACAGTTAAAACGTTCAATAGAATTTTTATATATCTAAAATTATTATAAATTGACTTCAGTGAATTACATTGAACATATATAGGTATTATGTATCTATTTTTACCTAAAATAAATTTAAATAAAATAAATAATTATTTAAATAAAAATTCTGTTTTAAACTATAACTGAGTGTTTTTCACTATTCATCAAAAATTAAAAGTTTTCAGAAAAATACCAAATATTCACCCTAAGCTAATTTCAATATTAAAAATCCAAAAATGAATTCCATTTTGAAAGATAAAATTTATAAAATTTCAAAAGGTGGTTATTACTATTCATAATGGCTGGTTTGATTGGTCGCGGTGTGTTGGAATCTCGAAGTTGCATATAATGCAAGCTATTAAATTATTCAAAGGGAAACGTACCGTGGAAGATTGGGGTGTTACAAAAAAAAGTAACTACAAAGGAAAAATAAAGATTTTGGTTAATTTAATGGATGGGAATATTGTTCTCCCCAGAGGTTGACAACTAGCAGCGAGGGCCAAGGTAAGACATTGGGGAAACTATTCCCTCATTTGTACAGTAACACAACAGAAACAAAGAACAAACAATAGCGGAAACAGTAATACCATAAAAAACTATAGGGAAGAATAATAGTACAAAAACTACATAATATATGTAAATAATGATGCATGTAACAAGTATCTAGGAAATCAGTCAAACAAGTCACAATGCTGGAAATACAATAGTGAAACCAAAGTACAGAAAATACTAAATTCCAACAGCATCGCAAGCCTAATCTTGGTCCTATGCTGTCCAACTCCAATAGAAATCAAGTACCTTATAAAGAAGGGAACCTGCCCTTATCTATACCTACAACCATATAATCTGTTTGGGCCCAAAATCATGACACAAAAAGGGTGTGAGATGAATCTCAGTAGGCAACCACCAAAATATTTGTGCCTAAATGTCAGTGAATATATATAGCAGACAATGTGAAAAATGAAGTAATAAACTAAGAAGTACTCAAATTTAAACAATCCTAAAATTTCCAATTACATTCATTTACATTTATTAATTATTCAAACCATTTAACAATGAATCATGCGATCTAACCAAAGCTTTGTATCCCTTCGCATAATAGTAAGAACAAACGTCTCAGAAGACCATCTAAACAACCATGTAAGATCGAGTCCAATCTTGTGGTTTGTCCTTGAATACTCATCATAGAAAAATGATCAATCATTCATAACAACCCTCTGGGAAAGATCACACATTATAACCCATTTTGTTTAACATAGCACTAATCAATTGCAAACAACAACCTGGGCAGCTCTCACGGTCAATACCCCTTGGTTCATATGGCATCAATAATTTATACATAACCATTGGGTAGCTCTCACGTTCAATATCCCCTACGTCTAAATATATAAAAGTATCTCATGGTCCTATGTAAATAGAAATAGAAACCCCCATAGTTCTCCTGGTCTAAGGCTCTCATGGTCCATTGGAAGATCACCACACATACAATATTCATTAAAGGATCTACATGAAATTCAAACTATTACAGAGCTCAACTTTAATCAAATCATAAAAATAGGCATCAAATATAACCAATCAACTCCATCTTAAACAAGGCATGGAAACATGATATACCTCATAAGCAACCTAAGCCCAATGGCTAATAACAGTCAAACATGGGAACGCACCCACGGGGTGTCCCATAAACCAGGGTATACACTATTATGCATAGGAAACAACCCTTAATCAACAATCAAACCATAGCAGGTATTAAACAGGGTCAAAATCCAAAATATGCAATACCCCAAACATGGTTATTCATCACTTTAAGAATATATAATCCAAATACAATTGAAGAAAGGCATAAACCACCTACCTCAATGTTATATTAAGAACACTCTTGGACATCAACCCTTGAATCATCCTAGAACAACATAAATCTACGAAAAGGGAAAAAATTATCAACCCTCGATACCTCAAGAGAGAGGAGAAATCTGGAAGAGAGGCCCTAGGGGAAGAGAGAACTCATCGGTGGGAATCCAATGCACCTAGCAGCCTCTTAATCGAAGCTCGGATGGAGGAATGGGAGGATTTCTAAGATCTTCAGCCATATATTGCTCTCCTATACGAAAAAAGGGGAGAACAAAGTATTTTTGGATTTCAGACATGATCTCGCATCTATATAATAAATAAAAAGAAAATTACATGGAATGTTCATTTAATGTACATTATATGTACTATCCTTAACCAACCCCAACTTTAGGACATCTGTCTGGTCACCTACATGGCCATGTACTCATTCGCTACATGGCCAGTACACAGCATGTACTTAGAGAATTTCCAAATTCTCCATTTTTCCTAAAAAACAACCTGAAATCGGATCCATACCTAAAATGAAGATCCAGGTTCTTACAAACTTTCCCCCTTAAAATAATTTTTCCCTAAATTTACCTTAAAAGGGTGGTGTAGAAGAAACTTTAAACAACTCTGGCCACTATGATTGTACGTCAGCCTCCCTCTCCCTAGTCTCATCCTGTAATTGCTCGTGCTTCTATAACACCCATACATGAGGAAAATACCTACCATGGAGAACCTTCATGTTGCGATCCATAATCCGAATAGGTTTCTCCTTAAAGGATGCATCCACCTCCAACTCAACCTCCTCAGGTTGAAAAATGTGATATGGGTCTGAAAAGTAATTTCTTAGCTGAGAAACATGAAATATGTTGTGCATAGCCTGATACCTCTAAGGTAACTGCAACCGATAGGTAACTGTACTAACTCTCTCCAAAACTGAAAATGGCCCAACATATCTCGATGAAATCTTTCCCTATCTCATAGTCCTCCTATGTCCCAACATCAGTGTGACACATAAGAAAACCTGATATCTGACCTAGAATTCTATAGGTCATCTTCGTTGATCAACATGAGATTTATGGAAAGACTGTGTAGCAGTCATCCTCTTCTGAATCAACTCCACCTACTCCATAGTCTCCTGGACAATACGAGGTCCCATCATATCTGCATCTCCTACCTCCATCCAACGTAGGGGTGGTCGACGTGGTCTACTATAAAAATCCCTATAAGATGCCATCTAAATCATCTCCTGAACATTGTTGTTGTATTAAAACTTCACTAGGGGTATATTTCTCTCCCAAGAGCCCCCAAAACTCAAGATGCATGCACGTAGCATGTACTCTAAAACTTCAATCGTGTGCTCAGACAGGCCATCTATCTGGGGGTGGTAAGTTGTACTCAAAAGTACTTGTGTACCCAAATCCCTATGTAGTCCCTTCTAGATATGAAAAGTAAACCATGAATCCCATTCTAAAATGATAGAGTGTGGAACCCCATGAAAATGTACAATCTCTCAGATTTAAAATATTTCAAGCTCATCAATACCGAAGGTCTCCTTGATCAGAATTAAGTTTGTAACCTTTGTAATCCTATCTATAACAACCCAAACTGCATCATTCCCTTGAGGAGACCTTGGTAAACCTGTCACTAAATCCATCACGACATCATTCCACTTCCACTCTAGAATGTGTAACTAATGTAAAATCCTTGTTGGTTTCTGATGCTCTGCATTCACCTACTAATAGGTGGAACATATCATGATGAAACTAGCTACATCCTTCTTTATACCTAGCCACCAATAATAACAATGTAGATATCTATTCATCTTGGTGACACCAGGATGAACTACTAAAACTGTGCAATAAAAATTCCACATCAGCTCCTTATGTATTTCTACTGACACCCATACATGTCCATGAAAACGCAGGACTTCATCATCTCCTATGGTCCACCCAAGAGTAGGGTCCTCACCTGAAACACTCTTCTGTAGAACTAGGCCTTCAGAATCTGATAGCTTCTCCTTTTGCACTTGATCCAGTAGAGTATAGGTAACATCTATTGAAGAAAGAAACGTTTTCCACTGTCTGTCATGAACCTCCAAATGCATCTCAGAGAACAGAGCCATAAGCTACCACTCACTGTGGTCCTCCTAAACTGTCTGTATTTGATTCTACCGGTTGAATGCATCAGCCACTACATTGCCTTTCCTAGGCATGTAGGCAAGCTCAATTTTAAAATAACGAAGTTACTCAACTCACCTTCACTGTCTCAAATTCAGATCATGCTGAGTAAATATATACTTCATACTTTTTTTGTCAGTGAATACCATAAAATTCTACCCCAAAAGATAATTTCTCCAACAGCATAAAGAATACAAAACGGTAGCTAACTCAAGATCATGTGTCAGGTAGTTACTTTCATGTGGCATCAACTACCAAGACTCGTACGCAATGAATCTTTCCTCGTGTATAAGCAATGCTCCCAGGCCGATACCTGATGCATCACAGTAAATGGTTTAACTCTTTACCAACTCTGTAAAAAATAGTATTGGTGCTGAAGTCAATCTCCATTTAATATCCTAAAAGGATGAATCGAAGAAATATGTCCACAAGTACTTCTCACCCTTCTTAGTCAGTACCATCAGTGGCACTACTAAGAATGAAAAGTTCTGTATAAAGCATCTGTAGTAACCAAATAGCCCCGGAAAACATTTTACCTCAAAGAAATTCTTCAGCTACTCCTATGAAACTATTACTCTCACTTTTCTGGGTCTACTGATACTCCTTTCTCTTGGGTAACATAACCCAAGAAGTGAATGTGTTTCATCGAAAAGTGGAATTTTGAGAGCTTGGCATATAACTGATTTTTTCTTTGTATGCTCAATACGATCTCAAGATGGGTGGCATGGTCCTGTCGAATGTGAGAGTACACCAAGATACTGCCCACGAAGACTACCATAAAATAATCCAAGTAAGGATGGAACACTCAGATCATCAGTTCCATGAAAACTACAGGCATGTTCGTGAGACCGAACGACATAACCAAATGCTCATATAGATAATACATACTTAAAAAGTCTATAAGAGGTATATCTAATAGTATAACATGCAACATATGATAACTACATCTCAATTCAATCTTCAAGAACATTTGGGATCCTCAAAGCTGATCAAAGAGATCACCAATCCTTGGAAAGGGATATCAGTTCTTGACCTTCAACTAGTTCAGCTTCTGGTAGTCCACACAAAGTCTAAGGGTACCATCCACCTTCTCCTCAAAAAGGGCAGATGAACCACAAGGAGAAGTGTTGGGTTAGATGAAACCCTTTTCCTTCAACTCCCCTAACTACGTCTTGATCTCCTATAACTCTGGTGTAGCAATCCTATAAGGAGGAATGGGCACTAATACCATTTCTATCACAAGATCAATAGAGAAATCCACCTCTCTCTCTGGAGGTAAACCTAAAAATTCATCTGGAAGGACATCCCTAAAATGATCCACCACTAGAGGAAAGTCCATTTGTAAAGTCCCCTGGTCATCTAGATATAAACTATAAATATGGGTTGTAATTCCTCCCAACCCATGATGCTCGGGTACAACTCAGCTCGCTTAGACATCACACTCACCCTTGTGTAGAAAATACCCACCCTCTAGTTATGTGAAACTCACCCTACGGTGATAGCAGTCAAAAAAGGAATGAAAATAGACTAACCTATCCCTTCTAAGAATGAAATCAAAACCTTTCATCCCTATGACATAGAGGTCCCATGATAATTGACACCCACCAACCTCAATATGGAACTCCTTGTACTAATGTACACTAGTCATCCTAATCCCCAATAGAGTGTCTAGCGCCTTAACCTCCTCAGAAGAAAAGATATAAATATCAAGGATCTCTAAAACAGAAACAGATATAAAACTATGGGAAGTCCCTATATCAAAAATATCAAAAGCTATAACTGAGGAAACTAGAATCATACCTCTAACCGTAGAGGGTCTGGGTTCCTTCTCTTATTGGGTCTAACCCACTGCAAAATTATGACATGTACCATAGACTTGTGACCCTGCCTAACTACCCTGAGATGAACCACCTTTTTGTTGCTGAAAGCCTATAGCCTGACTACCATGTCCATGACCACCACCTTATCCGGAATGTCCTGACAAACTCTAGTTTCCTAACTGATGAGAAATTTGTGGTCCTTCCCCTGAACGTGGAGTCATAATTTATTCCCTCTCACTAGCTTCTGGTGAGAAGAACTGGAAAAAATGGTGAATATTCCCCATATTACCACAATCTCAGCACTCAAATGGGTCTCTTAGGCACTGAGGTCTCATGTTCCCACACTTTTTTCACTAGTAGAACCTTCCCTCGCTACCTATAGATACATCCCTGCTACTGGAATCACCACACGAACGCTCCCTGCGGTGCTTCCTACCATCATTAGAAGGAGTACCAACCTTGGATGTTGAACAACCCTGGCTCACAACTCCCAACTCCATTAGATCGTGCTCAGTAATCAGAACCTAGTTCACTATAGCTGTCACTGAAGTCATCCTGAAAGCATTCACCTATGATCGGATTCCATACCTGAGACCATCCACAAATCACCTAGAAAGTGATAAATTGTCACCTCCCAAGGTAGGTTCGAAGTACTAAAGATATATAAAACAAGAAGAGTAGTCCATCACTTAAAGAATTCCCTTCTTCAAATGCATGAACTCTTCGGCTCGGTCATCTATCAACGTCTTGAGGTAAAGTAATCATAGAAGGTCCTTTGAAACTTTTCTTAAGACATATCCTGATGATTTATTTCCTGTGAGAAAACATCTCACCATCCCTTGGAGGATTCACGCAATATGTACATAACAAGATTCACCCTCCTCTATATAGGTGTATCTAAATGCTCAAAGATAGAGGGAATTTCCTCCAACCATGACTCTGTAGCCTGTGGTCCTCCATCATCTGAAAAAGTGGGAGGATGTTGTTGCTGAAACACCTGTGTCAGCTTTTCCATAGATAGGGAAGGATGTAGAGCTACCTAAAAATTATGTAACATCCTCAAAAATCCTTCACAAAACTCTACATCATCACCTACATCTGGTATAACAACTTGTTTCAAGATAGGCATGAAGTGAGGGTCTGCAAGTAGTCCCTGGTCTATCCTTTCTAGTGTCTGGTCATTGCACTACTCTTGGCGTACAACCAAAGGATGTCTCGGTGGCATGAATTTTCAAGGTCAAGCGCACACCTCAGTTAAAGATTATCAAGGACTAAAACTTATAAGTGAAATAAAATAATAGGAGAAGAAAACATTCATGTTTTACAAAATAGGATTACATGGTGTGTACATCAATCACAAAATGTATTCCCTTAAGTTTCAACATGGGCATGTACCTCTACCAAACCTGGTTATGTAACACCCCTACACACAATATGTTCATCCTCAGACACAGTGTGTACTTTAATTTTCCCTCCTGCCCAAGTTCTTCTACATGTCTTGAGCCACATGGTTCTCTCCTGGGTAACACTACTCGGCATGTTCACCCTAGACATGGTGTGTGCTACTTATGTTCTAACCCCCCGTGTCATTAGTCACATGGTCATAGACACGGTCCACTCTACACAACATGAAATAACGGGACACGACATGTACAACCTAATTTTTATCCACCCGTGTGGTTAGTCACACAGCTGAACACATGGTACTTACAGAACGACGTGCACTCCCAGTACACAGCATTTTCTACCAAAGTTTCCCAACCCCTTGCTCTGCTCATACAGTTAGTCACATAGTTAAAGACAACATGGCATGTACATACAGTACACTACATGTACTTAAGAACAGTTATTTCTTCCAAAATAGAAGAACCCATGGTGTGTGTTCATAACACAACATGTCGTGTTGTTTGGGTTTCCAGATAGTAATCCTCTAAAACTTATCAAAAACCCTTGAAATCTTATAATTCTTCCATGGAATGACAAATTATGACCTGTGAGATCCCATAATCCCACGAATCAAAGTTTGGCATCCTTATTCATATCATAACTAGACCAAATGAAATTAAAGTTAAAACATGATCCACCAAATTATGATCCAAGAGGTCCCATAGCACCTTAGGGACCAAAGTTTGGAACCCATAAAAATGAAACATTAACTATATCAATACCCTATAAAAAAATAGAAGGTATTCTATCACGATATATATCACAACATCATGCAATAAGGAATGCACACTAAATGAAATGACAAGAATGCATGACTTGTGATCTCTAGCAAGTGTCTATATGATTCATGAGATGAAATACCCTTATCTCATTAGGTTGAAATATAAATAATACCTCAATAAAATCAACGATAACAACACAATACAAGTGAGTCACCCAATGGTGAAATCAAATCTACTACAACAATTGAAAAACCAGAAAATTTGCAATATTCGAGGTAAATTACCTTTTCTCTATACCCGGGTTAGCTACTCATGGGCACAGATTATTACTAACTACCTATCCCTTCCAATCCCTATATATAGGCTCTAAATAGTAAGATAAATCCGAAAATAAATCCTCTAATACCACTTTATAATGTCCTGGATCTGGGAGCTGCCAAAAGATGCCCAGAATCCTGTTGGTCACATAACCTCAAGCACATTTCCAAAAACTCCAGAGGCTTCCGACTAGCAGTGAGGGCCAAGGTAAGACATTGGGGGAACTATTATCTCATTGGTAGAGTAATATAGTGGAAAAAATAGTTAAAAGTAGAGGAAGCATTAATACCATACAACAAAAGTAAGCAACAGAAGGCTGGTAGTATAACAAACTGCAACATATATGTCAATAATTGTTCATTTTAGAAGTATCTAAGAAATCATCCAAATAAGTCATAATACTGGAAATACAGTACTGAAACCAAATTATAGAAAACATTAAACACCAATTGCATCGCAAGCCTTATCTTGTTCCCATGCTCTACAACTCCAACAACAATCAAGTACCTAATGAATAAGGGTGGTTTCCCTTATCTATACCTTCAACCATATAATATTTTTGGTCCCAAAAGAATGTCCCAAATAGGGTGTGATATGAATCCTAATAGGCAGCCACCAAAATATATGTGCCTAACTATTAGTGAATATATATAGTAGGAAATATGAAAAATGAAGTAATAAACTAGGAAGTACTCAAATGTAAACAATCCTACAGTTTCCAATTACATTCATTTACATTTATTAATTATTCAAACCATTGAATAATGAATCATGGGATCTAGCCTAACATCTATTTTCCTCTGTATAATAGTAACATCAAACATCTCAGAAGAACATCTAAACAACAAAGTAAGACCAAGTTCATGCTTGTGCTTCGGCTTGGTAGACACGTCACAGCCAAACGATTAATCATTCATAACAACCCTCTAGGAAATCTCTCATGGTCTAACCCCTTAGGTTTAACATAGTACAAATCAATTTCAAATAACCACTTGGGAAGATATCATGGTCAATACCCCTGGGTCCACATGGAATAAATAATTTAAACATGACCTCCAGGTATCTATCATGGTCAATAACCCCTAGGTCAAAATCTACTCCAAGGCTCTCATGGTCTTATGTAAATAAACATAGAACCCCCCCGCAGTTTTCCTGGTCCAAGGCTTATACAGTCCATTGGAAGATCAGCATGCATACAACTTTCATTAAAGATCTACATGAAATTAAAACTATTACATGGATCATATTTAATCAAATCATAAAAACAGGAATCACATATAACTAATCAACTCCATCCTAAAAAACTCAAGACATGGAAACATGGTACACCTCATAGGAAACCTAGTCCAAACATAAAATAATATTCAAATAAAGTAACGCACTAATGGGGTGTCCCATAAACAAGTGTATACAATCTTATGCATAGTAAAAACCCCTTAATCAACAACCAAACCATAGTAGGTATTAAACAAGTTCAATGTCCAAAATACATAATACACGAAACATGGGTATTTGGCACTTTAAGCATATATAATCCAAATACAATCAAAGAAAGTCACAGACCACCTACCTCGATGTTGTACGAAGAATACTCTTGAATATTAGACCTTGAATCGGCCTATAATGCCATAGATCTATGAAAAGGGTAAAAAAAATAAACCCTCGATAACTCAAGAGAGGGGAGAAATTTTAAAGAGAGTCCCTATAGGAAGAGAGAACTCACTGGTGGGAATCCAACGCACCCAGCAGCATCTCAATCAGAGCTCGAATGGAGGAATGGGAGGAGGTAGAAGATCTTTGGTCATACGTTGCTCTCCTGTATGAAACACAGGGAGAAGAAAATGTATCTGGATGTGAGACACAATCCTGCATCGATATAACAAATAAAAATAAAGGTACATGGTGTTTTCATTAAATATAAACATCATGTACTAGACTCAATCAACCCCTGCTTTACGCAGTCTGTCAGGCCACCTACACTGCCATGTATTCGTCTGTTACACGACCAATACACAGCTACTGGCAGCAACTGGGTACACGGCATGTACTCAAGAGTACAGAACATGTACTTAAAATTTTTCCAAATTCTCCCTTTTTCTCAAAAATAGCACGAAATAAGATCCATACCTGAAATGAAGATCTGAGTTCTTATATCCTCCATGTCCAAATCACCACTTCCTACCTATGTTCTTATATGTAGAAACTTAGTTTTGAGTTACTTTGGGTTACCATTATGTTTACAAATTTCTCTTTTTAAGGGAACTTTTATTACTAATTTTTACAATGTAGGTTTCTATGAAGTAAATTTCCAATGATAAACTATTCATGATTGATACGAATTCTAAGGGAGAAAATAATATTAAGGGGGAAGAATGTAACACCCTGAGATTTTGTGAAATTGTTTTTTTCAAATAAATTTGATATTTTCCATATTTTGTGTGACATGAAACGATGATATTTTCATGAGTTACAAGTAATATAGAGTTTGTCTTGTGTTTCATGCAACACCAAGTTTTTTTTGTATTACAAAATATAACGGGTTTAGCTTGTGTTACATGCAAAAAAAAAGTTTAAATAAAATGTTCCATAGAATGAAAATATTATTATGATAGTTATCACCTAGCTACTATAATTGTCAGTATGAATAATATTAATTAAATTTTGAAAATATGGTTTACACATATATAAAAGATGAATTCTTTGGTGACCAATTAATTAGAAATAAAAATAAGATCCATTTGAAAATTAAAAAAAATCTTTTTCTAAAAAAACTATTTTTCTATACCGAATTATGTTTTACCTAGATAAATTAAAAAAACAAATTTTGGTGAATTATTTTAATTAAATGAATATATTATATATTCAACAAATTTTCATGGTAATAAATAATAATAAATCCAATTTTATGATTAAAAACAACATCTTTTCTTAAAACTGGTTTTGTCACCTTTTTATGGCACGCTTATTTTAAAATTATTTTTTGAAACTCCTAAAAAAATAATTTGAAAAAATAAAATTCATTTTTTATGTCTTAATATATAAATTATCTTACATTGAATTTTTTTGTATTTTCAGAAAAGTTTAATTTTTGATGAATAGTGAAAAATACTGAATTTTAATTGAAAACTACCTTTTCATTTAATTAATATATAATGTTAAGTTGTATTTTAAATTGGTTTAAAATTATAATTAGTTAAATTATAAATATATTAATCCAATTTAGTTCATTTTTATCAAATTTTATATTAAAGTTAGATAGAAAAACTTTGTAAACTTTTTATCATTTTTTCTATAAAAACCTACTTTCTCATCACATCAACATGATTAATTTTAAATTAATATTTTTCACTTATGTCAATTGAAATTAATAAAATTGATTACATATTTGGAATAATAATATTTTTTATTACCTAATAAGGTAAACTTAATTTTTTACCAGGATTATTAGTGAAATGGTTAAAATTAATTGTTGTGATTAAGGTAAAAAGGAAAGTTTACCGGTTTCTAAACAAAATAGGTAAGGGGTAAAATGACCTAAAAATTTTAAAAAACCAATTTTATGTAAATATTTGTACCTGTACCACCTTATTATATATTTCTATATGCTTTCAATACTATTTTATATGAAATTGACCTATATAATAAGTTAAGTAAAGGAAAAGACAGAAAATGTAATGTCCTCGCCTTTAATGTCTATAAAGAATTGGGATGGGTAGAAAACATCATTTGGTCAGTTATAAATGTTATTTTTAAATAAAAATTATTTTAATATTTTATATATGAAATAATTACTTTCAACGCTTAAGAAAGACCAATGCAAGAATTATTTAGTTATAAATAAATAAAAGCAATGATCCTAAAAACATTAAAAGTGAAGTAAATTGAATGAATTATTATATTGGATTAACATTTATATTATTATATAATTTTAAAAAGTTTTGAAAATTATATATTTTAATTTTATTATTTTCTTGATATTTGTTAATTCAAATGAATTGAATAATGTTGAAATTAACGTTAATGTTATTTTAAAATAAATTATAATTTATTAAATTATTTAAAATTTATATAAAATCATATATTATTCAAATTGGTTTTTAAATATTAATAAATATCTACTATGTTCCATTTAAGGACTGATTTTTCTATTATAATGACTATATTGAGCGCTAAATAGTAAAAACTATATTAACAGAGTTAAGGATAAAATGGTATTTTCCACATTACATGCATTTTTATTAATTTTAAACAAACATATGATTTTTATTTAATAAATTAGATTTTGTATCTATAATTAGTAGGTTAAAATTATCTAATAAATATCATTTTAATTTTACTCTTAATGGATAAATTACCTAGGTAAATAAAAACATACAAGTTACCAAGGTAAAAAATATATAAAGGGTAAAATTGTGTAAACTTAATGACTACGGAATAACATGATAAAAAAGTGCTTAGTTTTGTATTATAGAGGATTTTATAGACCATATAAACCATAACCTCTATTATTATTTAATTTTTTTTGGCATTTTTGATAAGGGAGACCTCCCTATGGTGAATACTTATGAGTATTTGGAAGAATGTTACTCCTCCTCAACTATAAAAGGGAACTCACTCTCTCTACTTATTTAAACTTATATAACCATTTGTATAAAACAATATCAGAATAAATCACTTCAAAAATTACATCCTCTCATCCTATAACCCTTAGTTTGGATATAAATCCAACCATACAAGGCTTTAGTACAAACCAAAGGAGGATACCTGAAGATGAGGTAATTTTCATCAATGAGGGTATTCGTTTTATTTCTTACTCCACCCCTTAAACTCTTATTGTAGCATGATTATATACTAAAATTTGTATATTAAATATAATTAAATTTTTTACATAAATTTTATAAGCTATAACTACACACACTTCCATAAAATGGGTTATGAAATCATTATTCATTTGTACGGAGGACTACCACCTCACAAACTGATGTCATATGTTTCTTCGTTACCACCTTTCAAGGTTGGAAATAATGATGGATTTATATTTTATATATTATATTTATGATATTTATGATGTTATTATTCTTCTATAATTATTATGTCATACATACCTTCATTCTTTCCATTTTTTGGTAACATAATAACATCATTTGTGGGTACGGTGGACTAACGTCTCAAGTATGATGTCATTCATTCAAGATTTACTTGGAATGTATTAGGGGTGGATTTAATAAAAATATTTGATATATATGACATAAAAAAATACTATAAAGTTAATATATATATATATATAATTTACCTTTTCTCTTTCAATATGATAATAAAGTTGAAACAACATTCATGCGTACATACGACCTACCATCTCCATGAATGGTGTTTTTCATTTCCTATCACTAAATATTATGGATTGATATAAATAAATATATACTAAATATAAATGATATTTATATCATGTTTGAAATTCTGAATATGATTAAACCATTATTAAAGTAATAGTACAAAAAATAAAAAGTCAAAACATGTACGAAAAATAAAGCGGTTATTACCCAAAACATAACTTTAACATACAATCATTAATAAAATAGTAATAAAATTTCATAATAGAACCATATATGGTATGATATATTTGAAAACGGTATTTAAATAGTTTTATAATAAACTTATATTTATTATACATGAGGTTTTAATGAATATGATGGAATTCAAGACTTAAGGTAAGGGATTTATGTCTCAGTTTTTATTTTTATGAGAAACATGTCATATTCACCACATATTTCTTTTATGTGGTGTATATACTAACCATGAATTTGTATTATTATTATTATAATTAAAACTATTGGTTTTTAAATATCTATTTTATTAAATCAATTTCATAGGTTTTACGATTTAAAAATTAACATATCAATATGATATTTTTGTCTCAATTTTACTTCTTTGAGACGCATGTTATGTTACAAACCTATATTCTTTCACTAGATGTATATAAAATACCTTTGAAATGTAATGTAATGAATTCTTTCATCCATTTTATATTTAATATTCATTTTATTTTATTACTTCATGGGGATTATGATTCAATGTTACCAAAGTGATAAATATTTTATGTTACAATATCATCATTTATAAGGATTTTTTTGATTAAGTTTCCAATGTTGAAATATTACGATCTAACTCTAAATAATTATCATGAATTTTATTCTCTTATATTTATTAATTATATATTAAATTAATGGTTTCATTTTTTCACACTTTTGTATTAAAACTTTTTAATAAATGTTTTTTAAGAAAATCCTACTATATTTCACTCTTCGGTCAGAAATATGTTTTATTCCCAAACCATATTTTCTAAAAATGATTTCAATTTTTTAAAAATATATTTTAAGGTTAGTTTTTAATAAATGGATTTTAAAAATTATTATTATTTTTTGAAAAGTGTTTTAAATTATTTTCAATTATTCCTTTATAAGTTTCGAATGTTATTTTCAAAGGAAATGATATTGAAAATGTTTTATGTTTTAAAAAGTGTTTTAATTGATTTTAAAATCTTCCTTTATATGTTTAAAATTTTATTTAAAAAAAGATTTAGAAAATTTTTTATGTTTAAAAAAAATTAAATTATTTTCAAATCTTCCTTTACAATTTTTCAAAATTATTTTTTAAGGAAAAGGTTTTCAAAATGTTTTATGTTTTAAAAAGTGTTTTTCAAAGTAAAAATTATATTTTTATCAATAAATGTTTTAAATAGTATTTAAAAATTATTTTCTATCTAATATTAAATACATTGGAGTATCATATTCCTTATTTGGTATATTATCCAAGAATACCATTCTTATTCTTCCTATGAATAGTATATGTTTATGATGACAAGTTGTTTATGAAACCCATTTCTCTTCCATGGGTTATACCATGCTAAAATTCTTATGAAACTCACTTATTTTTGGGTGTTATTATATAATTAAATGATTATTAAACATTTCCCTTTTATAAAGGTTATAATATTATTAAATTTTTATGATACCTATTTCATTTCATGGGTTATGATATGATGAATGTTTATGATCTTTGGGCACATAAATATGGTTTTCATTATGTGTTAGTTGGGACCTATATCTCCTTTCAATTAATTGGGTAATTATTTATATATCTCATGATATATACATTGCTAGAATAGGGAGTGAACCCAATATATGACATAGGGAAAAAATGGGGAGTAAACCCGGTACAATAAGATAAGGCTGGATAAGGAGTGAACTATGTTCAATAAAGGACCTTGTCTGCTATGATGGACTTGGATGTGAGCCTCAACCAACATGGAAATGATTTTCTATGATTATGTGTATTGCATAAAGTTTATGTCTTATTCATATTTTACTCTCTCATGGATAATGTTCTATGATTATCGTTTTGATTAATGTCTTATGAACTTCCAATATTTATGTCATGACACAATATTATTATCTTTGATATGTAGGGTATGGTTTTCAAATGTCATGTTAATGCTCCCGTACTGTTATAAACATGTTATTATTTCATATATTAATTGGTTACCCTTACTTATCATCTGAGATCACCGTTACATATGTTTCATTTTCCCGTTTTAAGAAGAACGGTTTAAGTAGGGTATGTTTTTGAAGTGTACTAAAGGGGGGAATTTCTTTATGGGAAACATTAAAGATATTTCCCCAAATTAGAAAATTTTGTTCCAAGTTTCCAAAGGCAGTAAACTATTATAGTACTTGGGAATCTGTTTGTGTAATATATTGAATATTCATTTAAAAATATTTAATATCCATGTATGAGAATCATGGGTCTCTATAGTATAACTTTTCATATTAACTACACTTCAGAATAGAGTGAAACAAAATCCATGTGAGGTATTCTATGACTTGTTCATAGATAGATAATTGAGTTTTTCTGAATTTTAGCATGATAGATAAGAATCAATGGGGATTGATTTCATAAATAAAACACAATGGATGTGTTTCGAATAATTATTGGAAGTCTTATTGATTTTTATTTTCATACAGAATTTGATTAGGAAATTAATTTTTTCTGAGAGTGAAAAAATTTGGTGTGGGAAATTTATAATAAGTGTAATTGTTGATTTTTTTTATTTAACTAATAATAATCCCATCAATTCATATAAAATACAGGGTAAACAATGTGTTTCATGTTTTTGACACATTATATATGGATAATTGAAATTTGATTTTTTTGGTGAATTTTAACTGAAAATGAACTTGAATTATGAACTTATGAAGTCGAATATGTTTTTTCAATTTTTAAAAAAAACATTAAGTTTTAAGTTTGAATTGTAATATTTTTAATATATTTAGATTTTAAGATTCATGCACATATTAATCTGAAAATAAACATGTTTATATAAAAAATTTAATTGTACAGAATTGTAAATACTTTTCTTAAAAATGTGCATGGGATGTTTAAGGTGTTGATTGAAATTTATGTTTCATTTAAATTATTATATCACATGTGTTTTTATAGAAAAAAAACTATCAATTAATTCAGAATTTAATTATATGTATTTGGATTTTTTTCTTTCTTGAAAATAAATGTGTTACTTTCTAGTTTTTTATTTAAGTTTTATTGAGAAATAATTTATAATATTAGAATATTTAATGGTTCTATTTCTCATATGAATTTTTTGTTACTTGAAATTTTTTATTCTTTTGAATTAGTTCAGGCATAAATTTTCCCTAGGATAGTAATTTGATTTGTGCCCCATGGAATCTTGTTGATTGGTATCCGTGAACTAGTCTAATATGATGTCAACCACTCATCTACCTCTCATATATCTAAATTTTTCAAGGGAATATTCTCAATTCTTGGTTCTCTAGGGGAATACACTAATCCATGTCTTTTCTTTGTAGGGACTTATATTGTAGGTGTCAAGTCATGGTGTTAGGGTGAGCCACTGATTATGGTTGCTCATGTAATGAGGAGAGGTTGTTTATTGGAAGTCCACTATAGCAAGATAATCTATTTCACTTTGATTATAATGATGCCTCTACTTGATATTTATTGGTTCAGGATAGTTTGTGGAGTAAAAGTTCACAGGTATTTCTGATATTTTTCATTGTTTTATAGGAACCATGATTCCATTTTTCTCTTCAAAGATAAAGTATTGTATAATTCCTACTATATAAGGAGGCTAGGTGAATTTTCCCAACCCAAAACTGCCATGTTGTCGAGTAAAAAAAACTAAATGACCATAATTGTGATACCCATTCACTAGAGTATAAATACTTTCACCAAGTGTCTAAAGATATTTATTAGGGATCAATTTACAAGATTGCAGTCCATCACATCAAAAAAACTAAATATAATCATCTAATAACGATAATATTGGAAGATAATTGTAATAATTTGAAAAATAACATATCATCATCTCATACATTCCCACACATTTCATACTACCAAACATGACTACTAGGTAATCCTCATGTACCAATATTCGAAAAATATAACTATAAATGGAAGTAAAACAAGATGTGAATCGTCTCATCTAAACAGATCTAATGGAATGTGAACACATCTCTAAAGTGTCTCTAGACACTAACTCCATACTATAAAGGCTTCTTTCCTTTACCTGAAACATCATGCACATGCTTTGTATGCACACATGGTGTGTACATCCCGGTCATGAGGAGAATATCCTTAGTAGAACCCACAACAACCACTATTATCCAATAGAGTTAGCTATGGTGATATAAAAATAGTGTAAAAAAATAAAGTATTTAAAATTTCTCATATTTTGTATGTAATAAAGAAAATGGTTATAATCAGGGCACCAAATCAAGTTATAACTACTTCAAAAAATGTCGATACACGTATATTAGGATATCATAACCCATGGCTCATCATCATTCCATATGAAAAATGTTGAGTTATTTTCCTAAAATAGATTCTTCTACATCTGTTGTTTTCATGAATCATGGAACACACAATACATTACTTATAATTAATTTAATCTTTTGTTACTTCTATTTTTATTTAGTTTTATATTATAATTCACATGTTCTAGATGAACTAATTTTGGACCACTTATAACCCATAACATCATGAAGTCACCCAAACCAAATGTATGAGTGGAATATTGTGTTAAAGCTTTAAATCTTATTAAACAAGATAGTTTTTTCCTAAGATCATGGAGTTTTCCATTGAAACGTTTTTACACTAAACACCCATAAATAGGAGATCAGGACTTTGAGGATCATTAAATTCTTATACCAACTCTTACTGAAATATTAAATTCCATTATATACTCACTACTATAGTGGGTTTAGAGATTATAATTATTTTAGTTTTCGATATGATCTTAGAACTTATATTTATTTTATATTTCATTATAAAATCTCTAAGTTCCTATTATAATCATTTGGTTCTGATCAGATTTTGATCAAAGAGTTCTAGGGTAAATATCCACTACTTACCAACTTTTGTGTTCAAGTAATTCTTGAGAAAAAGGACTTGGGTTATTTTTATCTTCTGATCAAATAGGATCTTTTTGAAATGGGGTCATTTTTACTAACCTTTTCTAAATAATTATTGGGATGAGACTTGTTCTTCTTACCATCTGATTAAATAAGTTTGCAATTTTAAAACCTATATATTCTTTTAATATATGTATTTATCCTCCTATGGATTTGGATTAAAATAAAATATGTTTTAGGGATATGAAATAAGATTACCTTTAATTAAATTTTTTAGAGGTAAATGGATTGTCATCTAGAACCTTATCATTTTATTAAGTTTTATTTTTCTATATAAAATTATTTTTTAAAATTTAATTTACAAGATTTGTTTATGTTATAACTTCTGAATATCTTACTTTCTTATATGTTTACATGTTTTATTACTATGATTTGTTCAAAACCTATAACTTTAAAACTACACATAACTGAGAGATGGAAAATTATTGTGTTTATAAAAACATCAATTCACTACCTCTTGAATCTTTTATATAGTGATAACATTTGGTATCTGAAAAATAATCTCTTTAATTCAATTAATTTGTAGAATAGAAAATATATTTCTTTCTCAGGAATCTATTGAAACATTATATAACTATAATAATATTCATCCACACATCATTTTTAGAGATGATTATGAGTATCAAATAGATATAATGAATAATTTTGTGACTAATAATAGAATGGATAACTAATAAATGATGATTGGAAATTACTAGATTCCAGATAAAAAAAATTACACATAACTCATGAAAAAATATCTTAATATCAAGTAAAATATAAGGTCTGGAATACTCTTTCGTTTTCTTTGAATAAAAACATATAAAGCCACATTTCATCCTATGACACTGTTAATGAAATTTATGTGAAACATAGAATTAATAATTTTAAAAAAATTAAAGTATTGGTGACTAGAATAGAGATGTTTCATGTATATTATCATGATTTTAATTTTCCTACTAGAGAATTTGTTGTTTTGATGCATCAACGATTGATGAAATCCATGAATGAGTTAAAATATCTTTGTGAGAAGTAAATTAAATATGATCAATTAGTTGATAATATCATTGATATACATCTAAAGGATTGAGAATAATATAGGGAATTTATTAATGGAATAAAGTGACTAACTAATCCAATTATTTATGATCTCATTAGAACATTAATTCAATTTTAGAATCGGTTGTAGTGAGATATTAAAAAGGTGAAACAAATTAATGGAGATTCATTTTATAGTACAAATTATGAAGATAATAATTCAAAGTATACTAATTTGAAACATTCTATGAATCATTAAGATGATATTATTATGAAATTCAATGAAGGATAATTCTATGAATTTTCAAAATGAATGAACATAGGGATTGGAAAGAAGTATTCCTCTAAAAAAATAAAATATAAATATATGATAAGCCTGAAAAGAGGGATGATAAGAAAGATTCTATGATTTTTTTATTATAATAAGTTATGAAATATCATGAAATATTTTCCAAGGTTGAAGAGAAAATATAAAGAGTCTAAAGGATCTTTTAATTGCAATGGAAAGAATATTTTGAAGGATATGGATATTTGGATCATGTTTTAAGATCCTTCTTATGAAAGTTCTTCTAATAGTGAAGAATATGGAATATTTCCACTTTTTATTTTATGGTTCCTTAGAAAGAAACTTGTTTCATGGATAGGATAACTCATAAATATCTTTCATCTAGAACAATAGATATTTATTATCTTTATTATTTGTATAATGAAGTTGATATTATATCATTTGATGAAATGGTATAATATGTGACTTACATAAAGAAAATATATAAGGAATTGAAGTGATATTGTGATTAATCTAAGTAATATATTATTAAGGATAATGAAAGTATTTCAAAACTTTCTTCCATGTTAAATGCAAAATATATTTATTTTTTAGCTTCTAATGATCAAAATGTTGTTTTGAAACTCATGTATAAAGTTAAAAGTCTTACAAACTTACTTTCTAATTTTACATATGAAAGGAGGAACTTTAATAAAATTCCAAGATAATTGAAACCATATTGGATTTCTTTTATAATTTATTATATATGTTCCGGTATGTCACCTTTTCAAATGAACTATTTTGTTCCAAAGAGTGTACCCTTTTTATTACATTTCAAAGGGTTGGTAACTGAAATAATTGATATTCCATGTATAAGGTTAAATAATTTATACCTAATAGAGATTATATTTCTAAAGATGTTATAGCTATTAAACACCACCTAATTGAATAGATATAGTTTCCAAAATTCTTGTTTACTAACATTTACTGACATAATAAAGTATGTATACCAATATATTAGATTTATTTATTTTAGGTTGGGAGGATGAGTTCCAATAACCAAACCACATGGTACATGGGTACTGGTAGTTCTTGACATATGACTGGAAACAAATTTAACTTTTTAAATGTATAAAATTTTAAGGGAAAACATGTTACTTTTAATGACAACACACAAGGTCAAATCATTCGAATAATTGATGTATCTTTCCATGGTGAGACTTTGATTTTGATAATTCTTTATGTTCTAAAACATAATATCAACCTTATTATAATAATTCAATTATGTGATGGGGGACACTCTATGATATTTCGAAATGAAAGATATACCACCACTAATTCATGAGTTCACATATTATCTACCAATAGACATGTTAAATTTACACTGTTGACCTAGTGGACTTTACTTGCAAAAACTTTCCCTACCTCAGTGTGATTGAGTATAATTTTTAGATTCTAAATATAATTTTATGATACTAAAATGTTTTTCACTTAGCTAAAATTTAATATAAAGGACTAATGAAGGATCTTCTAGAACTAAAGTCTAATTCTTTTAGAGTTTTTGACCACTGTCAACATGGTAATCTGTATAAGTCTTGCTTTAAAACTAGGGGTGAAGTCTAAACTTATATTCTTATAAAATTTGTGTTCACTGACATTTTAAATCCAATATAAATTTAATGTATTAGAGTAAATCACTATGTATTTTTTTTATTTAATGACTACACCAAGTTTAATTGGGTTTATTTGTATACTCTTAGATTATAAGAACTCATGTTTTATAAAAGATTTTTCATTCTAGTTCAATGTATGAAAAATCTTCCCATTATCAAAATCTAGAGAGATCATGGTGGAGAGTTTGAGAATCCTAGTTTTGAAACTTTTGGTATTGAAAAATTAATTGAACATAAATTTTTTACACTAAGAAATCTATATAAAAATAGGGTAGTATAAAATAAGAATAGAACACTCTAAGAAATTTTCTATTTTAGGTTGTGTGAAAATTGTTTTACTAAGAAAATTTCACCAAAAACATTTATAATAATTGTTATGTAGTAAATCATGTTTTACTTCATCTAGTTTTAAAGAAATAAACCTAATAATTAAGTAACATATGGAATCAAAAAAAACTTCATAATAAGGTATTCATTTTAAATAGTAAATATAATTTATATAAATTTGATCAAAAATATAATAAATAATTTATCTTGGTTACTTATTTACAATTAAGGCCAATCATTTTTTAAATAAATGGATGCATATTTTTAATGAGACAATATGTGTTAAGTTTGATGAAACTAATACTTATATGAAGTTAAAATGTTATAATTAGGAAATTAATATAGATTGTGTTTTTGAAACCCCTACTTATTTACTTTTGGTAGTTGAAAGATATACACTAGTAACTATAATTTTGGAATATATTCTTATGGAATACAATCATTTGGAAGTTGTGGAATAACGTACTCTTTTACCTATAAGTTATAAAGTGTTAAGTAATCATCCTATTGATGATATCATTAGTGATTTTAATGAACTAGTTAGAACTATAAGTTCTTTATGGAATAAATGTGATCATCTTTTATTATTATGTTTTTTTGAACCTAAAATGATATATTTTCCTTTATTGATGATATCTGGATAATTTATATGAAATAAGGGATCAATCAATTAGAATGTAACATAGTATGGACCCTATTTGAATTCCCTAAACATATTATGGTAATAGGTGTTAAATGGTTCTTCCAAAATAAGATTAATCAAAATAGAACCATAGTTTGGAATAATTCTAGACTTTTTTCTAAGGGTTATAATCAATATGAGTTCATAGATTTTGAAGAAAAAATATCTCTAGTATTTAGGATCAAATATATTCATATTCTATCGGTATTCATAGATCATCTTAATTTTACTCTATTTAAAATGGATGTAAATAGTGTCTTAGCAATTATGTTCAAGATGAATTTTAGATTGAACAACCTTCTATTTTTAAATATATTTATTTTCCAAAACATTTTTTTAGACTTACTAAATAACTTTGTAGATATAAAATATCTCTAAGATACTTGTATGATATTTTATATTTATTCACTTAAAAATTAATTTGTTAAAGGAATAAATGATCCTACTCTTTTTATCAAGAAAATATTTGACAACATCATAATTTTAAAGATATATATCATTGAAATTATTTTCAGATACATTTAAAAATCACTTGCAGATATTTTTTTAGAACTTATACAAAGTGAATTTGAGATGCGTGTGATGGGAAAATTTATTTATTTATTATATTATAAATAACTCAAAAACTGGAAGGAACTATTTTAACTCAGAATAAGTACATAATAGATTTAAATAAATATTTTTTCTTTGATATTTCTTCTAGTATAAGTACTCTGATAAGATCCTCATGTAAACTATATCCTGATGAATCCAAAAAAATGATAGTTAAAGAAAATTATAGATGTATGATTGGAATTATACATTACTTGATATATAGTTAACCAAAATTTATATATTATGTTAAATTTTAATCAATATTATAATATAATCCAAAATAGTCTAGTATTAAGGATATTAAATAGATATTCTATTAACTTATAGAAACATCAAAACATAGACTATTTTATTCATCTAAATCTGAGGTTGTTTTAGATATTTATTTAGATATAGATTTAAAAGGTTGTAGAATGGATAATAATAATACCTTTAGAATATGAAATTTTCTAGGTGAATATTTGGTTTTATGGTCTAATAAGAAGCCACATTCAGTTTCACATTATACTAATTAAGGTGAATTTATAGTAGCTAAATGTTCCATCCCATAATTTTTATAGATGTGGAACACACTCAATTAATTCAGAATTTGTTTCACTAAAACTACAATTCCTTTAGATAGTACTAGTTCTATTTCTTATCTAATAATATGGAACATCAATCATAATATGAACACATCTATATAAGGAACCACTCTCTTCAGGGTCACACACAAAAAAATAAGATATTATCCTTGAGTTTATTAAAACTAAAAAATAATTTGTTTATATATTTACCAAACCTTTATATTCTGAAATATTTGAATATATTAAATAGAATATGTATAAAATTGGTGTTAAGTGACCATCTTCTATTTTCAATTATTCATTCTCTTAATATTGAAAAAATCATCAATAAAGGGGGAGGAAATTTTCTTATATATATTATTTGTTCAAACTTTTTATATAGGTATTAAAAATATTCTAGAAGATCATATAATGAAAGTTAAAGGTTTAATTATTACATATTCCAATACCACACCATTATAATGCATGTTACTTTAATACAATATCAAAATATATCTTATGGAAGGTATATTTTTTTAAAAAGTTCATCTTATAGAGCTGGTAAAAAACAAACTATCACTATAATATAATTTATTCATAAATGACTACTTTCATTCTCTAATCTATTCGTACATAGCTAAGTTTTTATTTTTATTCATATCTTACGCTTGTGTTTTGAGTTTTTCTTAAATGGTGAGTGGGGTTAGATTTTATTCTCATACACTTCCTTAATAATTGTATGATATTTTACCCTTGTTAATTTACCTTGATTTTTTTTTCTTAACACCCATATTTTCATTTTGATAACACCAAATGGGGGAAATATTTTATGTAAATGTTATTTTACATAGGGGGATAAAGTATTTTAAAGGAGTAAAAATTCTTATAAATGATTATAAATTCTACAAAGGAGATGAAAAGAAATATAAAGGGGGATAATTTTTCATCTTTTATTTGATATGCTAAGTAATAATATGTTTCATATAGGAATATGGATTTATATTTAACACTTATTTCTTTCAAAATTACTTGTTTAAAATGTTTTATAATTTTCAAAAAATGGGAGACAAAAATTTATTTCCATATCATAACCACATATTCCAAACACAAATAATCTCGTAATTTCCTGATCCCCATTCATTTCTAAGCCAACCAGATATCCTTCACAACAATTTCACACTTCCAACCTAACCCAAGACCCTTTAAAGTATCCAAATTCATTTCATTCTATCACAATGTGAGAGTTAGATAAAATATTATTAATAATTTCATTCATTGAAATTTTACATGTTTGAATCAACTCCAAGTTATACCACTTAGATAATGCATCACTTTGTATAGAAAAAACAAAAAGTGCGAATATACACTAATAATTTCAGAACATACACACTTAATTCAATAAGTATACACATATCCAACCCCTACCCCATACACACACACATAAAATTTATTACTTGTTATTAAATTAACAATATAACCAACATTAGACACTCAATACCCCTTTTAACTTCATTATACCCCCATTAAAACATAATATTCAGAACACAATCACATGCCAAAAGTCTCATTTTTTAGTAACTTTAGTTTTTTACTAAATTACACAACATTTAATAACCATTTCAACTTTTTAAAATAATTTTTTATAAACTTTTTAACTGATTTATAGCTTGTGAATAACCTCTTATACCTCATAGTTTTCAAAAAAAAATAAACAATACACAAAAATATCTATCAAATTTTAAGTGATGTGTTTAAACATTTTTTCCAAACATTAACATCTAAAAGAACTTTAATCATTGTAGTAAATCACAAAATTATCATTTTATAATCAAGGAACACACTACTATGATTTATTATTACTCATTAAAGCATAATATTATTTTAAGTAACATAAAATCACCCAATGTACAATATATTTCTCACTAAAACACCATTTTTAGCCCTCAATTCCCAAACATTAATTCATCCACTAATGTTTAAATTAGTTGGACAAATAATATAGATATTTTAACCTTTAAATCATAACTTTGAACATGTTTTTCCATATCTATATCACTTAACCATCATTTTATGTCACTAAATATCATTCATTTAATTATATAAGATTAATCTCAAGAATTAGAATCAAATTTCCATGACAAAAAAAACTCTTAGAAAAAAATCATTTTACAATGACCATACCCTATAAAATCACAAGATAAACACTACAAGAAGGAAATAAGTGACATGCCTTAGATTTTATGAATAATTAATAGAAGATTCATATCACCAGAAACTCCAATAACACTACAAATCTAGAATCCAATGAACTAGAATAAAAATATAAGACAATAAAACACACACCAATAAACCCTTATTGCATTTGAAAAAAATGATAGGGGTAAAAAATAAGTCATTAGGATGAATCCAACACCTAAAAAGGATCATAAAATTGAGTTATAATGAAATATAAAGCAGTATTTGAATATGAGAGATGAATAGGATAGATCAGGGGATTTAATCTCTATCAAAATCATCCAAGTAGCCCATATAAAATGAGAAATCCTGAGTTGAGGATCAAATCCTATGACCATGAAAATATCGATATAACCCTACTAAAATGGTCCTAGAGCACCCCAATTACCCAGAAAACATTCACCTTCCACTTAGTGGAACACTGGACACCTATTCTAGAGACACCTACCACCTAGTTCATGGTACAAGGGACTTTCATCTCTGCCTCCTTCATTGAGTACCAAGTACCCTACACTAGGTAAATGAAAAAAAATCCTAGTGGTTAACTCTAGAACATTCCACCATTAACCCATCATCCCTATACTTCCCTTAAACCCCAGCCCCCAATTAAACTCTAAAATTATGAAAAATAATTTCCAATACATGAGATTAAAAATAAAAAACATACCTCAACAATTGTAGGCATTAAAAAACCCCACCATAGGGATTCTCATCCTTGAGAAGCATCATTGAGTATAACCAATGAATGGATTTGAGAATTATGATCTCATCCCCACTATTTGTTCCCATGTCTCCTCTTGTACATGCCCATGCTACTATAAAATACTCACAAACAGAAAAACATTTCCTTATATCCACTTATCATTGTGATCAATAATTTACAACTGCTTTTCCATGAAATAATCATTCTACTCAAGATCCACATCATCACATTCAAGCACATGAGATGGGTCTAGTTCATATTTACTCATCTAAGGTACATGGAAAATGTTATTCATAGTGTTATACTTTGGAAGTATTTTCTATTAGTAGGAAAACTACATGATCCACTCTAAGATAGAAAATATCTTAACATACGACAGATCCAATTTTCCCAACCTAACAATTCTATGATTTCTTTTTAGTAGTTAGGCATATAGAAAGACATGATATTCAACCTAAAAATCAATAGGATGATTTCACTGATGATATAAGACTATTTCCTACATTGATCCATAAATAACACCTTTATGATTATCTATATGTGATGAAAATTAAATTACACTAATCTAGGTCTAAATAATACACCTCATCATATAGATCAACACAACCTTCTATAAAAAGCATCAAATTATGATATCGAAATAGATACTTGGTGGATGTTGTTATAAAAAAACTCCATCAAGTTGACATGATCATCCTATATACCCCCAAAATTAAGAATACATGCACTAATAATATATTCTAGAATCTAAATAGTATGATTGAACTTCTCATCCATCTATAAATGATAAACTACACTCAACTTCCCTTGAGATACCAAAACTTTATGCAAACACTTTCTGAAATGAGATATGAATATCACATCCCAATAAAATAGAATATTTTTGGGTATCCTATGAAGCTACATAATCTCATCAATGTGTAGATTCCTAAGGTCCTCATCTGAATAATTCTTTTTAATCGGTAGTAAATAAGAAACCTTACTTATATAATCAAAAATAACCCAAAATACATCCTTCCCTTTACATTATCTCAAAAAAACATCACAATATACATAATGAAAATATCCTAATTACACTATGGAATAGATGAAGTTATAAGTCACATGTTATCCTATAATGGTAATCCTTAACCCTTTAGCAAGTGAAAATCCTTCAAACAAACCCATCAATATCATGTTTCATGCATGTACACTAAATGTGTCACTAAACACTATGGTGCATTATAGTCAAGATAGGATAAACTACCCATAAAGAAATATAATAATCTATCACCACTTATTACTATAAACTAATGAAATATAAATCTCTCCATGGAATCATAAATGAGATTCTCCACCAAACATCTGCCTATGAATAGTTTTCCTACTCTATAGTTTTCCATTATAAATTTAGCACTCTAAATTCAAACCATGACATTATTTAAAACTAAAATAGTGAAGAAGTAATTTCATAGGTTCTATAACTGTAATACCTTATTCCTAAACCATATAAAGATGAAAATTGGAAAATAGATCAATGAGATATTACTCCCCTTTTGACTCCCAAACCAAATTCACTTTATCCTTCCTACTCAAATCATTTGTATTAAAATCCCCTTTCCCAGGAGTATATATCATCGCAAAATCAAAAAGACTAAAGATATTTAACCAGATTCCATTATCTTAGATTCAATTCCCCATGAAAAAGATATATTTAAAACTCTTTTGGTCGGTGAATACTATAAACCATTTAGTAAATAAATAATTTCACCAACTCTTAAGAGTATGCACGATAGCAACCAACTCAAGATCATGAGTGGGATTATTATTCTCATATGGCTTAAGCTAAAAAATAATATGTCACTATTCATACCTCTTATATCAAAATAATCTTAATCCCACACATAAAGCATCACATTAATCCTTATATTATTTCATTGGCTTTGGTAAAGTGATCATAGGTGTTGATGCCAACATTTTATTTCGTTCATGAAAGTTATCCTCACATTTATTACCCCACTATAAATCCACTCCCTTAATATTCAATTCCATCATTGGTGTAGCTTAATGAGATATGTTCTCAATAATGTGATGATAATATCCCACAATACCCAAGAAACTAAAAATATTGAATAAATTTTTTGAATCACCCAATACATCACATCATCTCTTTTCTCTAGGTCTATTAATATCCCCGACTCTAGAATAATTTTCCTAGGAATATTTACCTACCCAATATAGTATTGGAACTTGTAAATCTCTCCATAAAAGTGATGAGCTCACAAAGTATCCAAGATAAGAACAAAATACTTACCATATCCCTTATAGGAATGTCAATATATGATTATATTTTTAATGAAAATGGACATAAAGTTTTCTAAATAAGGATAGAAGAAACATTTCATCAAATCGATAAAAATTGATGGCATGTTTGTCACCTTAGATATCATTTCTAACAACTAGGAATGGATATATCGAGTTTAGAATGATATTTTAGGAACATCAATTACTTGCATCATTAACTGATGATAATCTAATTGAAGAAAAACCTCAGAGAACTACTAATCCCCACATAACTGATATAATAATTCATCGATATGAGTCAAATGTTACTTATCATTATTGGTAACCTAGATTTGGTTATGGTAATACATATATAACTACAAACTCTCATCTAATTTCTTAGTAAAATTCATAGGATCACCCCATGTAGATACACACTACCAAATTAATGCCTTGGATTAGAAATCCAATAATTGATTCTTTACCTCCTTAAGCTCAAATGGTTCCATATGATATGGGGTATAAAAATAGGCTTTGAACCAAGTAAAAATCCATTCATAAAATATAAATCTCATTTTAATAAGAAACTAAAAATATATCTTAGAAACACATCCGGATATTGTTTATCCATAGATTAAAAACATCATTCAAAACCCCTTTAACCAAACTAAGATGCATCCCCACCACATGAGATGTAATCTTCCTCAGTTTCTCCAAATCATATCTTGTCTTATTATCCTGGTAATCCCACTCTCCCAATAAAATATATGTCTTATAAAAATATGTATATATCATCTTGTGTCTTCGATAACAATAAATACATAGCTAAAAATACAACAACCAGTTTATACTAATAATCATATTAAAACCATTTAAAACCAAAATAAATAAATTCCAAAGATCACTATAGCTGAAAATATCAAAAAAAACAAGATAAACATATCATAATATGATTCATATATTATTCCTAATAGGGTATTAATATATTGAACTCTAGATAATATCTCAATAGTAAAACTTGGGTTAGAAATAAATAAATAATATATAAAAGAATTTGAAGCACCATAAATAATAAACACACTAACTAGGGTAGAGGTAACTACAATCATATCTCTCACCGTGGTGGAATCATCATCAAGATCCATCATTTCCTACTCAACCACAAAAAAAATAACTATAAAAAGTATAATAACTCTACCCCTGGGTCACCTGGATCACATGTACAAATCTCCTCATTAAGATTATCCCTAAGAACCTATTCCTCCACCTCATCCAAATATCTCAGATGACACATGACCCAAACTTTTTACATGTGCTCTAGATATTGTATGTGATACCTATATAGAAGTTGAATCTTGATATAAACTACTCTAAAATCCATTATAGATTAATTTTTAAATATATCACACCTTTCCACAAAATTTTAACTCTTTAATCATTCTGGGAAAAATAGGTCGGTATGTCCTCTTCGTTCACATAGATAATACTATAGTGGCGCTCTGCCACTATAAGAGGGAGAATAAGGGATCTTCAAATGACCACCCAGTTACTATCCTCCCATGTGATAATCATTATCATTCCTCTTCTTAACATTACTAGATCCAATTTCCCCCACTATTTCTTGATGTTCTTCTAAATAGTCTTTTTCATCCATAAGAGACTTTTTAACCACTTCTTTAAATGTGGGTAAAAAAAGAGATGTGCCTTTGATTAAATTTCCAACCACATCCCATACATAAACCAACTAGCCTTAGAAATATCTTATCCTCCCATGGTAGGAGAAAAATAATGAAAATTTTTCAATCTAAAACCATAGTCAAGGATATACATATTTACCTACTTTAGCTCCATGAACTATTTTCCTTATCCATCCCAATTTCTCAGGATATAAATTCTAGAGAAATAGAACATGTAAGTTCTCCGATGATAACCCTTTGATCATCATAACTTGGTCTAGGATATACCACCAGTGTTTGTTGCCCCATAAGTATATAAACATCTATATTTACCTTCTCCCCTTTCAAACCATCGATCAACTTGAAAAAATAATGCATGACTTCTAACCAATCATCAACACATTAGGCCAAAAAACTCCTCTAAATATAGGGGATGTTGTGCTCAAAAATCATGTATCACATTTGTCACCACATACACGTTCTATGGTGGTATCTACTTCATGTTCTAGATCACCTTCAATATACTCTAAATGTTCTACTTTTCTATTGGAGTCTCTTACTCACCCACCAAGGGAATATTTTTCCCTCTTCCATAAGCCCCTCATATAAATGTTCCTTCCCAACCTTTTTCTCCTAATGTGAATCCAATCACTTATTTAGTACCATTATTCTACAAAATTTTTAACACACTCATTAATATAAAATATAAATATTACAACAGGAAACATACCATTCATCACTTATGACATTCGGTCATAAAGTAACTGATAAAATCAATTTAATAAATCCACATCTTGTTAACCATCACATAATTTATATTTAATTAATATAATAATAATAATAATATATTCTAGAAAACACCAGTTAGTTTATAAATAAATTAATTATTTAACTTCAATTCAAATCGTCAATCAATCACAAATTAATGCACGCTCACATATATTTCATACTCCTTCATGCAAAAAATGATACATGATTTCCCCAATACTCATTCTCCACTGGGTGTGTTTCATTTCTCAAAATATAATTTCTAAACTATAAAAATACAATCCCATTAACCTCATGAAACTTTTACTTATATTATGGTTGTGTTATCCAAGAACACAAACCTAGATTTCATAAAATGTATTACATGTTATTCTATACTCCACCACATACCAAATATAAATACTCTTAAAAAAGTATATGATATCATTTTTGTAATGTCCCACATCAGAATGAACTTATTATTGATACAAAACAATATGTGGAATCAATTTGGATCCCCTATCTATAGAGTCAGGTAACTAGTATTGAGGTTCTGAATAAATATCTTGGTGGTATATTCTTTCTTCTATGGTCTATCGGATCTAAAACACCAAATATAAACATCCAATAACCATAAATAGTATAAGACAGATGTAATAACCTCAAAAGAAATATAAAATCATCTCATACATTCCCACACATGTCATAATACCAAACATGAATCATAGATAAATATCATTCATTAACATATAAATAATAAAAAATTAAAATTAAATTAAAACAACATATTGAAATCCCTGTCCATATAACTTCTATATCACTTAAATATAGCTACAAAGTGTCTCTAGACAACAAATCCCAACTATATAAGATTCTTTCCATTATTTGGAAAATCATACACATACTATTTACACACAAGAAGTGTGTACATGTAATTAATGAGAATAGAATTCTCCATAAAAACCATTATAATTTTTTTTTTATCCTATATAGTTATCAATGACGATATAAAAATAGTGTAAAGCTTTAAATGATTTAACATTTATCATTTTTAGAATACAATAAAGAAAAATGTTCTAACTAAGATACTCAATTAATTCATACCTACTTCAACTAATTTCCATGCCCTTAGACCAAGATATCCAAATCTGTGGATCAAAATAATCCCATATACCAAAATTATGGAATCTCATCACCATATATGCCAAACAAAAGGAATATTGTAATTTCCTAGTCCTAAATCAAGGCCAAGACAAACACATGGATTTTACATTAATTTAACACTTCCACCCTAATGAAAAATCCTTGAAAATTTACAAATTAATGGAACTTTATCACAATATAAGAGTTAAAGAAAATCATCTCAATGGTTTCTTTAATTCCCAATGTAATGCTTTCAATCAAATCCAATATATACCTCTTGGATAACTGCTTTACTTTGAAAATGACATGCAAAAACTAATCATATAAACCAATAATTCTATCACTTGCACACATAATTCATCAAGTATATACACACTAACCCCACCCCCACCCCCACCCCCACCCCCCCCCCCCCACCCCCCCCCCACCCACACACTTACATGTTCACACGCACACACATATTAGTATGAATAATGAACTTATTGGTTTAACCCACATTATACACTCATTTCCATTTTTTAGCACACAAATACAGACCATAAGTACCCATTTTAATTCAGTTTAATTATTTACTATATCATATAACATTTAGTAACCATTTCCTATTTATCATAGCATTAATCTTCTCTTTTTAAATTTTATTCATCTTCTAAAAAACCCCTTATACCCCTTGGGTTACATATAAAAATTATAAAAAACACAAAAACTTCTTTCCAAGTACTTATGATGTGTTTAAACCCTTTTCTAAAACATTAGAATCTAAAATCACATTACTAATTATATAAAATCACCAAATAATAACATTTAATATCAATAAACATGCTATAATTATTTATCATAACTCATTAAATAACAACATGAGTTGAAGTTTTCATGATTCACACAATGTAAACTTGATTCCCCAATAGAAAAACATTTGTAGCCCTCGATTAATGGATCTCATTCTCGTCAAAAAAACCTTATTCTATGAAAAAGGATTCATGATATATATAGAATCCTGACCATGATACTTATTCATACTGATTTTCCTTCAGATCATGGAATCATTTCACCCAGAATTGAAAAAATCTTTCAAGGATATGGTATGTGAATCTTCATAAATTAAAAAACATTTTTTTAAAACCTAAATCCTAAAGGGGATTCATAGACTTCGAAAAACAATGTTATTTCTGTTTTTTAATCACTTTGTGATGTAAATGTTGTCAAATATGATCTTCCCAAACCTCCCTAGTTTAAAAAAATGGATGATGGTGGTTTTTTAGTTATCTTTGATCCGAAGCCCCTTCAATAAAGACTGGATGTGGGGAAATTCTTGATTCTTGGATGTATTATGTACTCCAAGGGAGAAAATTTGTGGTCTAATGATGATCTCAAATCTCAGATCTTGCATTGTTGGGGAGGTATCAATTGTAATATTATTTTTATTATAATATGATTCTTCTATCCTTCTAAAAAGTAAAGAGGGTCTTAAAGAAATGTAAAAAATTGGTAATGTTAATCTAAATCCTGGAATGATGTGGATTTTTTATTGGAATTATAATTTTGATCCTTTCAATCAAAATAATTCAATGGATCAAATATGGGTTAGATTACATGGCCTGAACTAGGTGTATTGGAACCCTAAAATTTTGAATGATCTTGTTGCTTGTATTGAAATTCCCTTGAAGATGGATCATCACACCCTTCATAGAGAGTTAGGAATATATGATAGAATATTTATTGAGGCTGATTTTGACACAAATCTAATTGATTCAATTAACTTCATTTCTAATGACCACAATATTGAATTAAATTTATAGTATAATATGTTCCTCCTTTTGTGATTTCTACAGAATTATAGGGCACAATATCGCTAACTAAAATGTCATCCAAAAGAAATTGAAGCCTCCTTTTGATGATAATACATGGAAGGGGGTTAATAGGAGGAGGAAAGTAAAAGATACTTCCTAGGAAAAAATGATCCACTAAGATAGGATGAACCTGCGAAATGGTTGAAAAAACAATCAAGCACCTATGATATTTCAAACTTCATTGTAAAATATTGGGCCTCTCTGGTGGTTATAGAGGAGAAGGAATATGATATACCTAGGCCATCCATAAATATGATCTTACCTGGACCTCTAGTGATAGTATGGTTCATAATAGAGTGATAATAAATTAGGATGAAGATATTTTTCTTATAATTTCTAATGATTTTATGGGTCTTTTTTGGTCCTTGAAATTTTGGAAAGGATGATGTTTCCTTTGATAAACATGAAGATTTTTTAGTCATTAAATATTTCAATAATACATGTGTTTCTCCCAAGAATGTTATTTCCTCTAATTAAATAATAATCTTAGTCAACCATACTGATGGTTCTAAAAGTGAGATCACGTTAATCTATTTTCACTTGAATTCTATATAGGTAATGCTTGATGAGAAGTCCTCTCAGCCTACCTCTATGGTGTATTTTCCTAAACATAGAGTTTCAAAAAGAAAGGAAAACTCAAATGACAAAAATATTACTACTTGTAATGTTTCCAATCCTACTAGACACTTACTTCTGGATGTTAATAAATCTGGTAGTAGTGTATATCATGAACAGATTGAAAAAAACCACTTCTAGGGATATACAGAATGATATTTCATTAAAATTCATGCAATAAGAACTCCTAATATCTGGTTAAAGATCCATAAACACTTTATTGGAGGATAAATTCACTACCAACCAAAGTTCTATTATTTTTTCTCATGTTCCCAACCCTAATGAACACTCACCTCCTGATGTTTGTACATCCAGTGATACTGGAGATCATGAATAGATTACACAAAACATAAAATTTTAATTAGATAGAAGGAACAATGTAAAAAATCATTAGGGGTTCTATAAAATTGAAATCCAATAGCATCATTAATGGTAGTATTATCACCCACAGGGGTAGGAGAACCAACACAATCTAACACTCTGATTGGAACCTCAAAATATTCCTTAGAGGAAAAAAATTATCCATACGGTTACCTTCCATTCATGCATTAGAAATATTGATGCTAGATAGAAGGGGGAATTTGTATATATGGATCAAATAAGTAATATACCAAGGAGTAGAGTCAATACCTTTCAATGAGTTCTTGATAACCTTATAATCTATTTCTACATTATCCAAATATATTCCCTTAGAGTGGAAAATATCAAGACCATTGAACATGGCTTCAGCTTCATCCTTGGGCGAATTCCCAACTCCATAAAGGGTGTTGAATTCTAGTAACACTGAGAACCTTGAGTCATGAACCTCTCCTCCCCCCTAAATTAAACCTTGGATACAAGACCCATCCATATTTAGTTTGATACCACTAGAAGGGGGTCCATTTCACCCACTTTCCCTATGACCGGAGGCTGGATGAGGTGTATTGAATATTTCTGGCCAATTTACACATAAAAGAGGGAGATTTATCCCACTAACTAAAAAAACCTACAGAGTCTTCCACTAAACATCTGGTTATAACCTTAAATTCCCCATATAATAGGGGGGGTCTTGTGTCTTTCCAAGTTTTGAGCCTCCCATAATATCCAACGGTCTATCGCAAGTAGAATGGAATGAGCCCGTGCTTCATGATTGTTTTTATTGGTGCCACTAAAACACTATTGTAGGAACTCATTCGGGGATGTAATCAAATAGTTTAATAAAATGAAATATCCTAGTGAATTATATATTTTATAAGCCTAGTCTCTTTGCAAAAAAAGGTGGGACGTGGACTCCCCCTTATGTCCCTTGCAGCAGAAGCATCTTGAAATGATGTAAATACCATTTTGTTTAACCGCCATGTCCATAGGTAGAGAATTTTTATGAACCCTCCGAACCAAGAAATTGAATTTCATGGGAAGGGCCTTGCACTAGATAATCTCACCCCACTGATTGATATCTTTCTAAATTGTTGAGACCTTCATATACACCTTTGCTGATAATAATACATAGGGAGTACCTGTAAAGATGCATGCATCCAGAAACTCTTGCAGATGGATGCCATCCTAGAAAATTTTTTGGGTGGGATATCGAATTTCCTTAATGATGGAAGAGAAGGAACTATTATTTTTGAATATTAGATCATGTGTAGGGAAACCTGGGTAGCTGAGGATCTCACCAACCCAGTTATAGTTTCAGAAACTTATGTCTCGACAACTAAAAATCCATCAGGAGTTGAATCAGAGTTCCATAATGTGACTGTGGTGGGACATCTAGAGGGATTCCATATTCCCTATGGCCATACCAAGAGAATTCTCCTTCTTTACTTTGATGAATTTACTCTATAATTTGTTGCCATAAATATTTTCCCATGCTAATGTCAATTGAATGAAATGCATCGATCCACTCACAATTCTCACACCAATAACCCCATTCTCTGCTGGTTTCTCAAGACTCTTCCAGGAGGCCCAATGGCACTTCCCATCCTTCTAAACATCCCAGATGAAAGAATTTAAAATTATATCATCTAATTTATAACCATTTTAGTCACCTTAATCACCAAAAAGATATTCATGGGAATAGATATCAACATGCAGTTGACAAGTTTGATTCTCCCACCAAAGGAGAGAAACCTATTTTTCTAGTTTTCAATTATGTTTTTAATCTTACTAATCAGGACATAAAAGTATCTGATATGGATTATTTCTAGAGAAATAGGATCCCCCAAGTACTCTATTGGGAAATCCCTTCTATGAATTCCCAATAGTTATTCAATACTGCCTATTTGACTCTCCACACACAAGTTAGATAAGAACACATGGCTTTTGTCCTTATTGATGATTTTTACACACCATTTGGTATAATCCTCCATGATTTTGTTAAAACCTTTGATATATGAACTACATCCATTAAGAAAAAAGAACATTTTATCAGTAAATAAAAGGTGAGAAACTCCAGTGAAGTGATCACTACATATATAAGGTTTGATGGATCCTCGTTGAATGTTGGATATCACTAGTCTACTAAGAGCATATTGGGCCATAATGAAGATGCTTAGACAAATAGGGTCTCTTTTTCATAGAACCATGTTTGGTTTCATCAATCCACATTTTCTCCCCATAAAAGTGATATTGAACCAAGGTGAGCTAAAGAAACAAAATAACATATCAAAAACCCATTACTAAAATCACATGATTCTCATGACTTAAAGGATGAAGTTCCATTCGAGATGATCATAAGCCTCATCCATGTCAAGATTAATTTATATATTATAAAAAATACCCTTCCTATTAATTACAGTAACCGTTTATTGGAGAATACCCATATCTCCTTGAATAAAATGACCTTGGATAAATTCATGTTGTCCCTCTAACACCTAGGAGTGAATAAACTATGAGTTATTCTTATTAATGATTGTGGAAATAATTTTGTAAGCATAGTTTCATAAAATAATTGTTCTATATTGAAAAATGGATGATGGATATTTCACATTAGAAATATGAACCACAGTGGGGACACTAGGAACCCAGTAGAGAGGCCCCCTAGGAAGAAATCTTGGATTTCTTTAATTAGATCGTGCTTGATAATATCCAAGGAGCTCACATAGAAGGACCTCGAGAAACCTTCTGGGCTCAGGGTGCTTTCTTGTTTGAGGTAATTAATAAAATCACACATCTCCTCCTCCTGTGTAATTGTCTCTAGTAAATCATTGACATGGGAGAAAATAATGTGTGGGATATAGCTAAAGATATCAACTTGACAACTTGGGTATATGTTCTTCATACTAGGGTTAGAAATGAAAAAGAAGAGAATTAAAATGGAAGGAAACCATACAACTAATCAATCATGGATCATTGGTAAAAAACCATCATTCATCCAAATATTTGGAACATTATAGCATCTATTATATTTTAGTTATTCATGGAAGAACCTTGAGTTATGATCCCCTTATTTAAGCTAAGTGGTGTGTGATATTTCGTAAAGGCTTATTTCCTACTCTAGTAAATTTCATTAAAAATAATCTTCTTGAGAACAAGAAAAGTAAAATGATCATCGTACCAATATTATTCCAGTCACATTTCAGCTTAATCAATCTCTATTTTAAGTGAGTCCAATTATTGTATAAAAAGCCTCTTTTGAGGATATACAGAATGACCTTTCAGTTAAATCCAAGCAACATGAACTCTTGATATCTGATGATTGTGCCATGAACACTTTAGTGGTGGTACAATTCACTATAAACCATATTCCTCTAGCTCAAATAAATGCATATTGTACCAATAATTATTCATTGGATGATAAATTCACTATATATGAAAGTCTTCTAGTTCATTAGAATGTAGTGAGTTGCACAAGTCTATAATTATTATGTAAGAGTGAATGCCCAAGAAATGATGATAAAAAATAAATTTACCCTATAAAATCAATAAGAAATTGAAATTATGGTGGTAATAATAAATGGATCACTTACACAAAATGATATTTTAAATGAATATCCACTTTTGGAATTATTAGGGGCTAGACAACCCTTAAACATTTAGGGCCATTAATCTTTTTATCAATAGGCACAAGCCTATTTTCTTGGTATTTATAAACTTAAGAGGATTAATTATAAAAATATTTATTCTATTTAAAATCTATATTATCAAATTATAAATACTAACCAATCTAAAAATAACATCAAGAGACTTTGGGTATTTTATCAATTTAGACTAGATATAATTTTTTATGTTATCTCTACAGAACAAATGGTCAATTTAAACTACAATAACATGGAAATGAAAAAAATGATTATCATTAATATATTCCTACAATTGATATTACGAAAAAAATTATGGATATAGTAGAACATTAAAGACATGAGTTTCTCTATTAATTGTCATTGGACCCTTATTGGGGATTTTAATGTCCTCATGAATTCAGATGAAAAGTTAGGCATGTTTAATTTATCTACCTCAACCAGAGAGTTCAAGGCATATATTGGGAAAAAACCTTTATGAAGTCAATTTTCTAGGTTCCAAATACACTTGGTATTGAAAACACGTTAATAATATTGTTGCTAGTAAATTGGATAGATAATTTTTTAATTCTTTATCCATTGATGTTTGGTCCTATATCTCTTTATATACTCTTTACAAATTGAATTATCATAATCAACCTATTTTGGAAAAGTTTGTTACCAAAGAGGAAAAACATACCTTCCCATTTAGGTTCAATAATACTTGGACCCTACATCCTGATTATATAAAATCAGTCTTGTAAACTTTGTATTATCTTTTCATTAAGGATGATTCCTTTGATTCTATTTTAAAGATCAAAATTCTCAAGAAAAAACTATAAAATTTTAGTAGGGGATGATTTAGTCACATTGATGAAAACATTTCTCAAATTCATTCTCTGTTGAACTCCATTTTATAGAAGTATATTGTTTATGATTTTTTCACAGATATTGATTATGAAAAAAAGGTAATTCATGACTTGAATTTTTTACTTAACCTTAAAGAAGGCATGAAAAGAGAAACTTATAAATACAAATGGATTAAGTATGGTGATGAGAACACTAAAATTTTTAGCTCTCTTCAAAGGGTGATGAAAATAAATAGGGATTCGGCTATTCTCGGTGATAAAATGACCTTCTTTGATAAGAATTAATATTTGGATTCTCATGTTGTATCTTATTACACGAATCTCTTTAATTATTTTAGAAATTACACTAACTCAATGGAAGGAATTATTCAAAATCTTTTTACTCAGGAATATAATTCAAGTTTATTTATAGTTCATGTTGACTTTGAGATTAGAGGTTCATTTTTTTTACTTAAACCCTAGAAGCTCCCCTAGGCTCTATGGTTTCACTTATTCTTTCTTTCAAAACTTCTAGGATATTCTTCAGTGTTATGTTTATTGAATTGTCAAGAATTTTTTCAAAGGAGGTCAACTCATGAAATGAATCAATACTAAATTTATTTCCCTCATTCCTAAAGTAGATAATGAAAATGATATTCATTTGTTCAGACATGTTTCCTTGGTTAACACTATTTACAAAATTATTATAATATTTCCTGAAAATATTATTTCCCACATTGCTAATAGGATTGTGTCCCAAAATTAGTTTGGATTTATTTAAGGTAGATGTATTCGGGATTATCTAATCACTAAATCTGAATGTGTTAATCTACATAGGAAATCCACTAAAGGAGGTAATATTTCTCTCAATATTGGTGTCAAAAATTATTTTGGAACTTTATATTGGGGCTTTATCTATATGTTCTTAACAAGATTTGGATTTTATGAGGTCTTTGTTAAATGGGTTAAAGTCCTTCTGAGCTCAGCCAACATTTCAGTGATTATTAATGAATCTTCTAAAGAATATTTCACCTACTCAAGAGGGGTAAGGCAAGATGATCCTCTTTCAATAATCATATTTTCTATCCCTGGGTATTACTTAAGTAGGATTCTCCTCAATATGGTGGATATTAAAAAAATCCAATCAGGGTTGGTAGAATCTTTATTACTCTCGCTCATTTTTTATAAGATGATAACATCTCCCTCTTCACTCAATCTGAAAAAATAATCATCCAAAATGTCAAAAATACCTTCTTTCATTATGAAAAAATTCTACGGAATATGATTAGTTGGAATAAAGAATACTTGTATTTTGGAAAAAAAATCATGATGCCAGAAAATTGAGTATTATCAATGAGTTGGGAATTCATAAAGTTGAAGTTCCCTTTCATCTACCAGGATGTTCCTATGTTTTGGGGAAAACCTCATGTTGGGAATTTTTCCCACATTATGAGATATATTATAAACAAATTAGCCTCATGGAAAGGAAAATCACTTTCGATGGTACGAAGGATCATCCTTATGAAATTCGGATTTTTGGTAAAGTTCAAATCTATAAATGTTAACTATATGGAATCCTCTATATGGCAAGCTCTGAAAGGTTCCTTCTCTAATATTGGAGTTAATTATTAATGGATGGTCATAACTAATTCAACACTCTATTTCTAGTGTAAAAACTAGATAGTTACTCCTCTTCTTAATAACTTATTCTCTCATGATATTCCATTTGACACACACGGACCGATTAACAAGAAAATGGAGGATTCCATGGATATCCTTCCTGTTGATATCAAGTAAATTATTTTGAACTATAATTTCATTAATGGTTATGATATTCTTATTTGGGATCCTTCTTCCAATTTAAAATTCTCCTCAAAATCTTTTTATCATGATATCACATGGGGTAATATCTATGCATGGGATAAATGTTTGAGTAAAACTTATGTTATCCCTTCCAGAATAACTCTTGATTGAAGAGTGATGAATTAAAAGCTACCTACTGATGTGGTTTGGAAGTTTGTGGGAATCAATATGTGCTGGAGATGTTTCATTTGTAATCAACATAGAGAGGTCATTTAATATATTTTTTCTTAGTTTTTTTACAACATCTACATTATAGAAGGCAGTGGGTGATTTCATTGAAGTTAAGATTCCCTAAACTATTGAAATCAAGGATCATGTAAATTCATATATGTAGCTTCCCATCTCACAACAGTTATAGAATATGATCATTGTGGCTAGTACTTAAACTCTTCATGTTCTTTAGTCTAGTTACAAAAAATAGATTCATGAGTGCATTAAAATATACCTTCAAACAGTGATAGCTTGAATTATTATTGTTTTGAAACACTCAAATGATCATCAAACTAGGTTTTTTGATAAATTTATACTAGATATTTCTATTCTTAATCATTTTGGAATTTTAGGTAATTATTTCCTTCTATTTGGAACCCTTGAAGTTAAATGGATGCCTCCTTTTCCTGGATGGATCAAATGGAACACGAATGGTTATTTAGGAGGAAATATGGGTCCCTCTGGGTATGGTGTTATCTATAGAAATTACTCTGGTAATGCTATGGGATGTATCTTTGGTCTATATGGTACCACTAATTCCCTTGATGCTGAAATTCTTGGGATAATAAATGTGGTTAAAGTGGAGAAACTCCATGGATGGATCAACTATTGGATTGAATGTGACTCTACCATAGTGGTGAGGGAAATAAAAAATGGAACTACACACCTATAATGGAAGTTGATTGTTAGGTGGATCAATTGCATAGTATCCCTTTAATACGTGAATTACATTATAACACATGCTTTCTATGAAGTAAAAAACTTGGAAGATGGGATGGAAAATAATGGGATTATGCCCACTGAATTTACATTTCTCAATAGAGTACCTGATGATATTTATTCACTTTGGCGTCATGGTTTTTGTAAAAGGCCACATTTCATACATTTCTAAATTTTTTAATCAATAAAGGATACTTTTACATTTGGGGAAACTCCCATTTTTAACCTAAAAACATTTCCATCCCTCAATTTCCAAGAATTAATTAATACATTAATGTTTACAATATTTCCACAACTAATTAATATATTTTCCATATTAATTCATCACTTTAAACCTGGTTTTACATAGTTCCATCACTTTATTACAATTTTAGCATACCCAAACTTCATTCATTTAAATAAACATAATTATTCACAAACATTATAATATAATTTCTATGAAAAAAATTCTTAAAGAAACATAAATTCATTCATAAATTCACATATCATATACAATCATGAAGTAAACACTACAAGGGAGATAAAGGTCACCTTCCTTGGATTGGATTTTATGAATAATTAACTCAATTCTTGAATCCCTAAAACTCTAAGAACACAATGAATCTAGAATACATTGAACTAGAATAAAGAACAATAATATCATAACCATATGGATACCAATCCTTATTTCCTTCAGAAAATATATAGATCTAGTGACGAAATCACCAAGACAAAACTAAATCCACAATTGGATCACAAATATGAGTTTGAACAGAGGATAAATTAATCCTTAGAGATGAAAGATAAAGGAGAGAGATTAGGGGCTTTGATATCCACAAAACATTATCTAAATACCCCTAAAAAGAATAAATTTTAGTTAAAGGACAAATCCCATGTCCAAGAAAAGAAATATATGCACCTAATAAAAAATAGTCCTATAGCACACCATGTGTAAATACCCAAATATAGTCACTCTATAATTACATGATTTATAAAAAATAATGAAACACTTACATTTCCATGACATTTTTAGGTTTTGATTATTATATAATTAGTAAAAGATATTACATAACAAATTCCATACTTATTCTACCTAATTTACAATTTCTATATTAAACTAAACTCTTTGAGTGATGCACCTGATTCATTCAAGGATAAAATCTCATAATCAAAGTTTGACCTCATAATCATTCCTACACATCCTTAAGACTAAGAAAAATCATTTTTGAAAATATGAGATTATAAAAAAACTCAATAATGGGTATAAAAAACTCATTATCCCATTAAAAAATGTATCAACCCCAAATCCAGTACTCTGGAGAAAGTGTATATTTTATTACAATGATAAAATAAAAAGTATCCAATAGTATAATAGCCTCGTGAAAAATAGATACATAACAATGTTTTGGATTTTTTTGACTGAAAATTATTTTTTATTTTCTTATCAAATCACTTTTTAAGGAAAGTGAGAAACCGTAATGTTCAGCAAAACAACCAAAAACAGAAAATTCCCAAGCACAAAAGAGTCTACCTCTGCCCAGCATTTTCACCGTGAATGGGTCCACCACCAAGACATGAGCACTCAGACGGTCCCTTGAAAAGATGCGCAGGCACAATCCTGATGGCCAGGCCATACCCTCTCAGAGTCCAAGTGTCATGACGAAGTGGTGAACTCGTTCTCTAAACCTCATCCGAAGTAGAACTAGAAAATGCTGGTAATATAACCCCAAAATCACCTTTAACCCACTGCCTGAAGATAGGTCCTCCTAATCAAATACTCAATAAAAATTAAAGACGGAACTTTAGTCAGAAAAAGCAAGAATAGAGTCATTGAAATAAAATTTCAACCTGCTAGAGTTCATATCCCTAAAGAGCTTCCATGATATATCTGTTACCTGAATATGTGGAACTTCCGTTAACAGGACTTCTAAAGCCGAAGATAGTTTATCACATACCTGTATGTATTCATTAAGCTTTAACAACCCCTGGTTGAATCCCCAAACTAGAATCAAGTCTTGTTTGTCAACCCAAGAGTATTTCTCCTACTTAAGATTGATTTCAATATTCCGGCCCATCATCTGGGATGCTCCTCCTTAAGATTGATTTCAATATGAATACATTATCTAAAAATATGAAAGCATTATTATTATCCTTGAGCCCTTTTATCATACATATTAGGCTTCTTAGTTTCCTATATAAAAGTAAAATAATATAATGGGGTGTGTTCAGAAGCTCGGAAATGGGTAGTGTACAATGAAATAAATTATAAATAAGACATTATGGCATGAATAAATGAACTGAGTTATTCTATATCAAAAGAAACTGAACGAATAAATAAATTCATTTCCTTCATAATAATAAATAAGTGCTTGGATAATAATAACTAATCAAATAGATATTGTAATGGATAATTTCATTCATCTTAAACACACCAGAATTCCCTTGTGCCAAGACATCATACATAAAGGGTAAGGATGATCACATTACCTTATCTTAATTATCTCACAATACCTTCTAGTCTATTGTGGGGATATATAATTCCATGCCCCACCTTTTAAATAAAATTTTAATTCATTCCATCACATATAAAAGTATTACATGTAATAATGTTCAATGAAATAACAACATAGATAATTAGAATAATTTATCAATGAGGTATATCATACAAGATTTTCCCATATATAATAAAGAATTATTTGGTATGAAATAATTTTAACCAAATATAAGAATCAATAATGATATATTAATTTTAAATGGTGTGAGACCAAAGAAATTATGGGTAAATACTTTAAAATTATTTTTATGTAGCATGTAGATCATCTAAGAATAACCCTCGGGAGTGTCAAGCTAGGTATGCAGAAAGACCCATTGTAGTGTACCAGGTGATGATTGAGTCAAAGCCCAATGCACCCTTTTTAGGGTTATTACCCCTAGGTAAAATTGTTTATAGTGACACCCACTTGAAGTATTCAGACAGAGATTTCGTTTCTTGGAAAACCACACACACATTACATCACCAAAATTTTAGGATTGTTTTATTGTTACATGATAGTTCGAGCATTATAATGGCTTAAAAAAGGGCTATAGTAAGAGGGAGTAAGTAATATCTAATTTAGAATAATTCAAATGGAAGATAATAACATAAAATTAAAATGATTTCTATATATTAAAATTAAAAATATAATATAATATGACAAAATAATTTTAATTGAAAATTTAATGGGTGGATTGGGGAAACTCTTGCAAATCTTGATCTTATTAGCTTAAATATAAACCTTTGGACCGACAAAACTCTTCAATATTTAATAGGGAGAAATAGAAGAGACTCCTTGGGAGTTATATGATTAGATAAATTCAAATTATGTGTGGGATAATGGGAAGAGTTGTTGGGTATTTATACTAGAGGAGTAGTTGTGTTAAGGGTTTAAATAATGATAATTTTCCATTAAGGATCACCAATTTTGGTTGTAATTAATTACAATGTTTTTTTTGACAATTAATGTTGTCAAGACTTTTTAATTTAATAAAATATATCAATAACCCTTTTAATTTTATCTTATTTATTAAATATATTTTGATCGAGAATAATTATTATTAATTTTGAAAATTGCATAGAATTGTATTTTTTCCATTTCAATTCCATTTTTAGTATTTTTCTTTTAAAATTTTATTTCAGCCATATTTAAATTTGACTGTGGATTAGACACTAATATATATATATATATAAGTTTTTCATTTAGATATTGAATTTGGATTCAATTTTTGAGTAGTGATAAGTGGCCATAAATTCAACGTTGATGTGGATCTGACTGCATGGGCCCCACCATAGTAATTTGGTCATAAATTTTTTTGCATTCTTGGATTGGTCTGGAATATTTACAGATGTTAGATGAATTTATTTGGATATTTTCATACAACTATATTAACATCTTATTTGAACATTATTATAGTCAAAATTGTGTGAATTTAATGAATCCTCCATGCTAGAAATATTTTCATCAATTATTTGACTATAAATCCTACTAAACATTATTTAATAGGCTGAAATATTTATTTTTTGGAGTTAAAATACATATAATATAATGTTCATAGAATTAAAAATTGAAATATTCTATCATTAAGGTTTCCAAAATGCATGGAAATTTAGTACATTGAATCTAGAAAGTTTATTGGGATAAAATTATTTTCTACAATGATTTAGCCATAACTTCTTTAATTCATGACCACATAACCAGAAATTTTTAGGGAAAGAAGAAAAGTTGTGTAAGAACAAATTTCCGGAAGAAACATTTTCCATATTAATCCATTTAATTATCTAAAAACATATATATTTTCAGAGGATATAATTGAATAAAATGTTTTATTAATGGCTTAGAATTAATTTTATAAATTTAATACTCATAGGTTTCAAATAAATTACTTATTATATAATAAAATAAATACGAAATAAAATATAAACTTATAATATAAAAATTTATTTTTATGTATAAAATTTACATTATTTTTTGAATAAAATAAATTAAAATATATTTTAAATACCTGGGCGATTAAATTCTCCCCCCTTATGAAATTTCATCGTTGAAATTTAGTTTCATACCACATGGTTATAAAAAAAATAGGGTACTTAGGCATCATTAATTATTTAGTTTTCCATGTTACATCTTATATCTTTTTATTTATCCATTACACTTTCATAAGGCAGGTTGTCTTGTTCCTTAATACTTGATCTCTAGTCGTAAGAATCTAGACAGTCTCCTCATTATAAGAAAAATTATATTCTATATCTTTCCCAACTATAATAAGTACATGAGTTGGGTCTAGCATTTATTTCCTTAGAATCAAGATATGGAAGACTCCATGAAATTTAGAGAGGTTGGTAATCAAGGGTAAATTATAATCTACAACTCTAATTCTCTCTAGGATCTAAAATGTCCTGATGTACCATTGACTTAACTTTACCTTCTTCATAAACCTTATAACCCCTTTCCATGGTGATACTTTCAAGAAGACGTGATCACCTACTTATAATTACAATTCCTTGCATCAGTTATTAGCATTGATTTTTTGTATGATCTGAAATTTTTTAATATGATTCTAAATTTATCTCACCTTATCATTTATCACCTCAATAAGTTCTGGACTAACTAGTTTCCTCTCTCCAAACTCATCTAGATAGGTTGTAGTATGACATCTTTTCCCATACAAGGACATATATGACACCATTTATATGACTGAATGGAATCTCTTATTACATTTAAATTCCAAAAAATTTATGTATTAGTTCCAAATTCTGTGTATTTCAAGTGAATGTGTCCTCAATATATCCACTAAGGTTTGTATAGACCTTTCATAATACCCATCATTTTGAGGATGATATGTGGTGCTCAAAAGTCTCTTGGTTTTTAATGCCTTTTGAAAGTTATACCAATATTTGGATGTGAAGAAAGGATCATAATCAGTATCAATTGATAAGGGTGCACTATGAAGTCTCATATATTTACTGATATAAATACTATCAAGATTTTTAATGGGTAGATCCTCCCAAATTGCTCTAAAATGTACAGATTTGGTAAAGTGATCAATAATGACCTTTATAACCCCATTTCACTTTGATGTTTTAGGTATCCCAGTGACAAATTCCATTGTGATATTATCCCACTTCCACATAAGTATAGGGGTAGTTTGAATAACACCCTTTAGAGGTTTCCTCTTATCCTTAACTTATTGGAATACCAAGCATCTTAACACATTATCATCAATTTACCACTTCATGTTATCCCACCATATTTCTCTTTTAGATCTCTATATATCTTAGAACTACTGGTTTTTATAGAGAAGTTTAATCTATTAGAAACATATAGTAATTGCCTATTTAGATAAATTAATTATGGCATAAATAATATTCTTCTATATTTTAATACACCAGCCTCACAGGTGAACCCCGCCAATTTCATATCTTCTATGGCTTTAATTTTATTCTGAATACCCTTTTCATCTTGTTGAGACTTATTTGTCTTCTTCGATAAGTATGGTTGGAAATTACTTGTAAAAGGAATTATGTTTCCTATTCCAAAATAATTTTCATATCCAACTATTCCAACACCTTGAATATAGGATCATTGTCTAGCCTCATCATGTATAGGACCCCATCATCAGTTTTACTCAAAGTGGCTTCCACCTTGTTTGCATTCCTAGTGAGGTAGTGTATTGCACAATTGTAGTTATTAACTAATTTCAACTATATTTTCTATATCATGTTAATATATTTTGTGTGAATTTTTTCTTCATACTTTTCTGATTGGATTATATGTCACATTTTAACCATAGAGATAGTGTCTCCATGTCTTTAAAGAAAAGATCACAACAGTAAGATCAAGATCCTGAGTTGGATATTTCTTCTCATGGGTTTTAAATTTTCTTGATGCATAACCCAAAACTCTATCATTATACATGAAGACACACCCTATCCCTTTCTTTGATGAATCACTGTATATAACAAATCCTTCTTTTCCAAATGGTAAATTTAATATGGGTGCATTGATTAACTTTTTATTTAGTTCCCCAAATCTTTCCTCACATTCATTTTACCATGATATTTTAACCCCTTTACATATCAATTTTTTTGACTGATTATCTAATTAGGAAAAAATTTCAAAAAATCTCATATTGTAACTAACTAAGCTAAGGAAACTATATATCTCAGTTATATTCATTGGTGTTTTCTATTCACTGGCATCTTTTATCTTAGTAGGGTCAACCAATATTCTATATTTAGAGATAATATGAATAAGAAAATATATTTTTTTGTGCCTAAATTCACACTTACTAAATTTCCAATAAAGTTTATTCTCTCTTAGGGTCTCAAGTGTGATTTGTAAAGAGTTTCCATGATTATCATTGGACTTTGAGTATATCAATATTTAATCAATGAATAACACAAGAAATTCATCAAGATGATCCTTTAATATTATATTCATTGGATCTATAAACATAGATAGTGCATTAGTTAACTCAAGATACATTATCATGAACTCATAATGTTCATACCTTGTGTGAAAATTCATCTTTGGTATATCATCCTTATTGTATATCAATTGATGATAACCACAATTTATATCAATATTTGAGAAGTATTTGGCCCCTTTAATTTTATCAAATAGATCATAAATGTGAGTTAAAGGATACTTGTGCTTAATATTGATGGAATTAATTCCCTTATAGTCAATTCATAATCTCATGGACCCATACTTCTTCATAAAAAACAATGCATCTGTTCCCCAAGGTGAACACTAGGGTGTAAAATCCCCTTTTCACTTAATTCTTGAAGTTGTTTCTTAAACACAACTAATTCCACCAGATCCATCCTATAAAGAGGATTATATATGGATGTTTCATAAGGTATAAGATCAATAGTGAATTAAACTTCACGTTTATGAGTGTATCATGGTAGATCTAGTGGCAATACATTAATATATTCACGGATAATAGATACATCCTATATTATTATGACATTCTTTTCATTTACTGAATCATCACTGAGGATTTCAATATGATGTCCCAATGAAGTATGGAGGTTGTTGTCTAATGAAGTGCTCCAACATTGATAAAAAACACTATGGAACAACATGTTTTTCCATGCGAGTAAGTTTATTAGTCATAACCTATGTTAAATGACTTAATATAGTCATAATATATTGTGATACAATACCAGTCTCATTGACTTCCTCTAGAGAGAAATTGAAATAGTGATTTTGACTGTTGACATGGTTCTTCCTTATATTAGGAATCATTTCTAGAAAATGGTGTATACTAAATTTTTATATAAACAACACTATATTTTCATTTATAGAAATATTTATAGAATATCCAAATGGTTTCTCCCATAGTTCATGTTTTCAAACTATGTTAGTCTAAATCTAGTTCCTAAGGCTTCTATTAAACTTTCCTTTGATACCAAACTGTAACAACCCCAACTCTAGTACTCTGGATATAGAATATATTCTATTAAATGGAAGAAATAAAAAGGACCCAATAGTTTAATAGCCTTAAGAAAATAATATACATAATAGGGTTTAACATTACATTGAAAAAATAAGAATATATCATCTGAAAATATGAAAACATTATTATTCTCCTTACAACCCTTTTATTATATATAGTACTCTTCTTTATTTCATAGGAAAAAGTAAAACAATATTAATGGGTGATCTAAAATTCTCATTAAGGGGTAACGTACAATGGAAGGAATTAATAATAATACATTATGACATGAATAAATAAAATAAGTTATTCCATATCAAAAGAAAATAAAATCATAAATAATTACATGGAACAAATAAAAAAATGCATGGATAAGAATTACTTATTAAATAGAGTAGAAATTAATAATGTTGGACATCTTAAACATACCTTTAGGGCCTTATACCTAGAGAACATATATAAAGGGAAAGTACTCTCCCATTTCCCTATCTTAATTATCTCATGAGACCTACCAGTGCACTGAGGGTCTGTATAATTCCAAGATCCACCTGTTGTATAAAATCCCAATGCATTCCATCACATATCAAATGATTACATGGATTAATTACTAAGGAAATAATATCATAGATACTTATCATAAATTCTCAATGATGCATATCTTATAATATCTTCCCATATAAAATAAATAATTATTTGGTATGAAATTATCTTCCCCCAATCTAGGAATTAATAATGATATATGAATTTTACATGGTAGGAGACCAATTAAATTAAGGATAAATACTTTATAATGGTATATAAGTACAATTTATATCATTCATTCATATCCCCATGGAGTTTCAAACAATGTATAAATCTTGGTAGGTTCTCATGCACCTGGTGATTATTGATTCAAATCTCAATACACCCTTTTTGAAGTTATTAACCCTAGGTACAATTGTGACAGATCCATACCAAATTGTAGTATCTAGATTGGGATTTATTTATATGTAAAACCATGCACACATTATATCACAAAACTTTTATAATGGTATTATGGTTACGGGATAGTTTCAACATTATAACAGCTTAGAAAAATGCTATAATGATATGGAGTAAGTAATTTATCATCTGGAATAATTTAAATGGATAGTGATAAAATTGAATTAAAATTATTTATGTATATTAAAAGTAATATTAAAATTCAATATAAAAAATGAATTTCAATTGAAAATTAAAAGGGGATTGGGGAAACCCTACCTATTTTAAGCTTCTTATCTTAGAGATGAACATTGAGACCAAAAAATTCTTTAATAATGAATAGAGTGAAATATAAGAGACTCTTTAGTATGTATATGATGATATAACTTAAAATTGGGTGTGGGGTAATGGGAAGAGGTGTTGTGTATTTATACTTGAGTAGGGGTGGTATTAAGGGTTCAAATATTTATTATTTTTCCATTAAGGACAACCAATTTTGGGTGGAATTAATTCCAACATTTTTAGTCGACAATTAATATTTTAAATGATAGTTAAGTTAATCCAATATATCAATCTACCATTTAATTTTATGTTATTCAATAAATATATTTTTATCAATAATACTAATTAATAAATTTTAAAATTTCATGGGAATTCTAGTTTTTCCCTTTTCATTTTAATTTGGTATTTTTATTCTAAAATTTTATTTTAGTAATATTTTAATATTTTTTATACTATATACTAATATATATAAATTATTTATTTAGATAATGATAGATGGATACAAATTTTGATGGGTGATAAGTGGTCATGAATTCAACGCTGATGTGGATCTGACTAGATGGTTCTCGCCATAGTAATTCAGTCATAACATTTTTCTCCATTATTGGATTGGACTGAAATTTTTATAGATGTTATATGAATTTATTTGGATCATTTAATAGAAATGTAGGAACATTTTATTTGAAATTTACCATGGTAAAAATCACATTGGGAATTCAATGCATCCAGATTCAATGAATCTTCTAATTTTGAAATATTTTCATCTTTGATTTGACAATAAATCCTACAACATATCATGTAAGGGGATGATTTTTTTGTGGTGAACGAAAAATAAAAATTTAATAAAGTCTATAGAATACCACATTCCAATATTATATCATTAAGGTATCTATAAATGTGTGTACGTTCGGTACATTGAATCTATATAGTCTGTCTGGACTTAATTATTTTCTATAATGATTTGTCAATAACTTCTTTAATAAATGGAAAAATAAGCTGATCCTTTCAAGGAAAAAATAGAACACATATTAGAATAACTTTACTAAAGAAAACTTTTCCAAATTTAGGAGTTTATTTTTCCAAAAAACATCTAAACCTTATGGGTAAATAATTGAACAAAATTTTTTATGAATTGATAAGAATTAATTTCATCAATATAATACTCCTAGCTTACTAATAAATTACTTAGTATCTAATAAAATAAATAAAATATAAAATATAAACTTTTGATACAAAAATATAGTTTTAAGTGTAAAATTTAAATTATTTATTGAATAAAAACATTAAAATATATTTTAAAGGCATGTGTTGTTATAATAAATATAAAATCCCATTAATAAGATTATATTTTTAATAATAATCTTTGAGGTCATAAAATACCCATAATGACTCATGAAAACAACCTTTTCTCAAAGAAAATCATTAAAATTAATAACAAGTATAGAAAACTATGAAGGAATATTTGACATTATATTCGTTTTCATTTTAATAGAATAACTTATATCATGTTATTTTTAATAACCTGTAACGGAAAAACTTATATCCAATTAATTCCAACATCTTATATATAGAGGATAAATTATTACACATATTATTTTAGAGTTATATCTCAATATCACCCATCACCATCTATAATTCCCAAGTATTATAATTTTGATAAAACATTTATAAATTTTACCTTTTCATTATAAAAATCTTAATACTTATTTTTCAACCTAAAAATACAATCCTTTGAAACAACCCATAAAGGAAGGTAAAATTTAAAATAAAACATGAAACATTATTTTAGATCATGTAAAATATAAATTAATGGAACATACTTAAAATAATGGTGAGGAAAATACTTTTAAACTAACAAGTATAAGTTTTATAGGAAAACACCCCCATTAAACTTTCAATATCTTTTATTTCAAAAGAAGTAATTTATTCAACAATGAGAATAAAAATTACTTTTGAGATCCATGAAAACTAATATAAGAATATTTTTAAAGAAAATAGAATAATATTTCAATAATATGTGATCATATGGAAAGAATTTAAAAAATAGTATCCTTTCACACTTTTTAAGTAAATTAAAATCTAATAGAAAATAACCTTAAATAATTATTTAAGTATAGAAAAATACTTCCATAAAATAAATAATATAGACATGAAGAAGATAAATATATGGATTTTTAGAGATAAATAACAAAAAATATCCCTAAATATTAATTTAGATGTAGAAAATCTCAATTAAAATTAATATTAGAAAATAAATCCTTACAAAGATAAAATCATGTGAAATAATAATATATAAATAATTATATTATGTAAAATAATTTTAAATCCAAATAAAAATAGTAGAAATAAAAAAAATTAAATTTCATAATTCATATAAAATTATAATAACATAGTAAATGAAGAAATGACATAACTCAATGAAATGAAATTTCTTTAAGAATCTTATTACCTTGCTATTTTAATCACCTCCTTTGGATTGAGTCTAAATTATTTAGAGAAAATACTTTTGGATAGGTAAAATCCTTATAAATGTGTCCAGTTATTTTTAGATAAGGTTTTGGGAAGAATATATAGTGAAAAATGAACTTGATATGTGTTTTGAAAAGGTTAAAATGAGTCCCCTTTTATAGGAAAAATTCAATAACCTTTTCATAAATATTTAAGGGTTGAGAATGTAATTTTAGAAGGTAAGTTGGTTTATAAATGGAAAATAAATGATATGATTGACTATTATATATCATTACTTGACTAAATATATTTTTTATGATTTTCTATTTATAAATCATTTTTAACATTAAATACCCTTTAAAGTCATTTTTAGGGTTATTCTTGTAATTTGACTTTAAAAATAACTAGAAACCTATGGAATTAAACTTTAAATATTTAAATAAATAAATAAATATCATATTAATCCCTAAAAACAATGTCAGATTATAATTCATCTAAATAATATCAAATTAAATATTTAAACCATCTAACTTTTATTTTTCTAGTGTTTGGACAATAATTGTATCAATGTTGTGTAAGCATTTTGGAAAATTATCCTAATATTAAAATTTTAAAAATAAATATTTTTTATTATTCATAATTTTTTTATTCTATTACAGTTCATAATATATTTTTATTTTCATATTTATCATGGTAACATATTTAAGATGCTACTTTGACTTTTCTCACCTTGCATAAGCACTTAGTAAGAATTTAGATAATTAACATGTTATATAATTTTAAACTTTTAAAATATAAATCAAAATAATTTATTATTCATCATATATATCTATTAAATTTTATAAAATAATTATCCTTTCTAATTATTATCACTAAACCATAAATCTTGAATTTTCTTATGTAACTCATGTAATGAATCAACACCAATAAATGTTTTCATATTTATCTTCACATAACAAATTAATTTATATTAATTAAATAATATTTTGATGATATTTTGACTATACCATCATGTAAGATAGGTTTCAAAAGTTTCATAAATTTTTATGTTATTTTTTATATCATTATGATGTCATAAAATATATGGTATTCATAAAAACTATATTTTTTAACTATTCATGCAAAATCAAATTGCTTAGAAAAATGAAAAAAAATTACCATAATAAAATTTAGATATGTTGATTCCAAAAAAAATCCATTATATCAAATTAAAATTATAAAATTTATAAATATAACTTTTAAATAGAATCATTTTTTTCTGGGAAAAATAATTTATTTAGAATAAAATCTATTCTTTTCTCAAACGAAAAACCTTATTATTAGTACATACCTTGATAAAAAAATTATATAAATTTCAATATAAATCCATAAAATTATCATAAATATAAATTTATAAAATATCAAATATTTAAATAATTATTTATATAGATAAAAATACAAATAATGTTATGAAATATATTTAACCTTTAAATAAAACACATTTTATCTCATGTCGTAAACATAATAATTTTTCATATATAATTAATATCTAATTGATTATATAATATCTTTTGAAGAGATATATATACATATATTTATTTTTAAATTAAATATATAAATTTATATCATGAATATCAATTAAATATAATCTAGAATATTACTTAAAAATTCCTATGTTGTCACATCAACCTTCACTAGACACCAGATAAATCACCAACCACCCAGTACAGAGCCACCGGACACCTGATAGCCTGTCTAGGGGACCTTTTTACTGGTGACCTAATACCCTACACTAGGTACCCAGTAGACTCCTAATTTAATCCATTAGGTTCTAAACTTTACCCCTCCTCCCTTAACTTCCCCTCACCTCCAATCCTTAATTTAACTCTAAAATAACCCAAAATAATATTCAGTGCATGAATTGAAAATAAAAAATATACTTCTACAGCTAGCGGCATTACAACCAGATCATGATGTTATAGTTGGTTCCCTAGAACCAACTTCTTTTTAATTTATAATAAACATGTATTCATTGTTTTTGAATATTAATAAACTACTCATCACATCATGATTGTTCTTATATCCGATATAGTATGTGATAATGTCTTAAGAGTAGTTGTCACATTACAAGGTCATAGAAGTTCCCTACTATGATGGGAACCCAAAAGTTCAATGACACTATTATTGAATATATATGTTCTATAGATGGATGATATCATTTTAGGGACACAAATGATACAGGATATCAGGGGTGGAGACTCATAGGACTTTGAGGCACCTTCTCATGGGGTATGCCCTTGGTAATATCAAGTATGGATATTGTGAGAATGTGACCCTCCAGTAGGAAATACACATTTCTAGGTGACATTGGATGTTTTTATCTACAGATATGTGTATTGGTCCTTATAATTTAATATTATTATTAAGGAGTATTATGAGTCATGTACTTAGATGTATTGAAGAAAATGATGATGGCAGATGTTTGCAGTGAGGTATAACGTGTTGGATGCACCGTGAGTAATATTGCATTAATTAATAATGTGAGAAAGGAATTATCCCTACCATTATTTAACAGAATTTAATATCTCAGACCCTTTTATAGAAATGATAATAGCCTAAATAGATACATCTACAAGGTGTTCTATAGACAATTTCTATTTCCAAAAAGTCAAATAAAGAGACATAGAGCACATAGGTTGATGGAATTAGCATGCAACCAGCTTAATTTTAGATATCATGATAAAGTGATTATATTACATGGTAATCATTCATATGAGGTAACATATTGTTGCAGCATTAACTTATTTCTCTATGAGTACCTTAGCGTGTTTCTATATGCTAAACTTGGACATTAGGCTGCTTTGCCTAATGTCATTGAGAAAGAGGCCTAAAGGGTTATACACTAAGTGTATCTAGAATCTTATTTAAATAATATATTATTATTTATTATTTAGTAGTTTGAATAAATATTATTCTCGCATGTGGTTTAATAATTATTAATATATGATTGATCACATTTATTCTATCACTATTTATTCAAGAGAATATATTATGAGAGGAATATATAATAAATATTTATTTTTTGTTCAGTTAATGTAATATTTATTTATTTATTTGACAATAATGCAATGGTAATTATTTAATAAATAAATATAAATTATTCAAAGCCTGATAAATATCATGAAGGAATGGCAGACCTAGTTTAATGGTCATGTGAGAAATAATAAATATTGAATATTTTTAATTAAATAATATTTAATTATAATTATCAAGTTAATAAAAAGTTAATAAATAATAATATTACTATTATTATTTGATATGGGGTTTTCTAGGATTAAATAAATAATTAAGGGTTCTTTTTCAATTACTTTATTTTAACTCTATCAATATAAATACCCAATTATGTTATTTTCTCAAGACCTAATTCAGTTGTGCCCAACGAATCATAGAGGATCCTCTCAAACCTAGAGATATCACTTCTATAAGAATGCTTCTAAGAACGGTGGTCAATCCTCCTCCACCTGATTAAGGAGAATGATTTGGAATCGATTCTTAAGGTGATTGAGGTGGACGATGCAAATACAAGGATCTTATGTGCTATCACCTGGAGACTCCATCATCGATGTATGGAGTTTCTTGGAACACGTGTGGATTACTGCTAAAGGAAATATACACATGGTTTCTAAAATTCAATGATGGTGTACTACAGATCTGTTGCTGGATTTATCAATGAAAAAATAATTACTTAGAGGTAATTCTTTATCTAATTAAATTAATTATAAACATTATGTGTTGATCTCCTCTCCCCCGGTTCCAGTGCAATTCTTCTTTGTTTATTTATTTGACTCAATTTCTTGGATCATGGAATTCATCATTGTATATATCTCAGATTAATCATTAATTATGGAAAAACTTAAAGTTGGGAACCACCCATCACACGCTTCCACTATTCCCAGAACCTATAAGTTGTATTAGATCAGGAATATATTTTTTTATAATTATTTTAAAATCATTGGTGATTTACACATTTGTAATTTAGTTTTTCAATTAAATTTTTATAATTATTTTAATCTTAATTACAAGATCTATTTATTCTTCCTTCATTTCTCATAGATCTAATCAAGACGTTTAATTTTATGATTAAAATAAAATCAAAGAACTCATCCAGATGTGACAAGCTCTCTAGTTGGACAACACCAAACTAAATGTTTTCTAACCAGGGTGACACATCATGTAATAACATTAAACACATCAAGATTTGATTTGGAAATCAATTTGATATTATGAATTGATTAGTGCATTAATTACACAATTTAATGCACCGCATGTTGACCAGAACAAAATGGGGCACGGTCAGCTGGACTACACTCCTTGTATCCCACATACATGATGTGTAGTCCCTTTGGGTTAGATATGGTCCATGTATTCCATACACATCCACCCTGACTGGTAACTGTGTAACACATAATCAACATGGTGTGTAGCGTATTGGAAACGTCATGTACTCCAAAATTTCTATGGTATGATTCACACAATGAGTCCCTAGGCATGTACCTTGGATATATGGTAAAATATGTACATATCATGTAAATTATATTTACACACTGTCCACTTATACCAATTATGCATATTTAAAATTTGTATATTTTACTATGTAAACCTTGAGACATGTGCTTGTGTGTGTTTGTAAAGATAGTACATGCCATGTAATAGGTTTTAATATACATAAATATTTAATATTTAATTAATATTTTTTTAATGTTCATATCTACATATAATGTATGATTTTTATTACAAGTTGTTACTCTACAAACATTTAATCATAACACATGGTCGAAAAATCGTGTAATTCGTGTAATCATCTGTAAAGTACATGTCATGAAAGAACATGATAAGTCGTGTATGCTATATGACACAAGAGTAAAATAGTATATGAGTATAATTCATGTTGGGTAGAATTGGATGAGTATTCACCATGTTACCTCCAAGGTAAAAGTTATGTAAAAAGTTAATTTTAAATGAATTTATTTAATTTGTTTAAAATTATAATGGATGAGAATCTCATTGAAATTTAGATAAGAATTAAGATAAAAATATTGATTAATTAAATATTATAATTAATCTATTGAATCATTATTTATCTTAAATAATAACGATTAATAATTTAATGCTAGTTTTATTAAATGTTCAATTCATTTCATGCATGTGGATGATCACGAGATAGACCTGACCTTTTTTATGTGATTGGTTTCATTAAATTTATTATTAATTTAAATTGTTGGAATGTGTTCTTTCTCTCCTCATTATTATATAGGGCCTATATGGCCATGGTTTATTGTATATAAACCCCTTATTCCCCTCACATGTGTGTGAGTAAAAAGAATATGTAATAAATGGATCTCCAAAGATAGTGGAGGCAGTTCAAGTTCGAAGCTGAGATGAAACCAATCCAAGGAGATACAAAGGTGGATAGGTTGGAAGCTTTAAACATGAACCTCAATTGGTTCAATGTTTTTCTCCACTAGTTAAATGATTAGTTTACAAACCACTATATAAACTAACCATAAGTATAAGCTCATAATCATACCCTTTATTTGATTTATATCAGTTGCATGGTTATTTCATTATGGATGTATTATCACGATCACATAATTAATTAATTAACATGCCTGTAATATGGAACTAAAATAAATTATCTTATGCATAAATATTATCTTATACATTCTTAATCACTTAAGTAATCCCACTTAATATAAACAAGCATAAGATAAAGATAAATATTGTAAATTTACACATAAAAGGATAAAATGACTCAATAAAATATTACGTTGGAATAGCATTCCATTACTTCAGTTAGAATCGAATCATAGTTCTAATTTCTTGACCATCCAAAGTTGGTGTGGTTTCAATTATTGGGGAATTATAACTTGAGGTTTTTGGTTGAATTGACTTAGTTGAAATCAAGGGTTGAATTCCAAAGTAGGACTTGGTGTAAATGAGTGGAAAAGGATTAGGAAATATAAAATAATAATTCCAGGATTATGGATTCCACTCAATGGATCAAGTAACTATGAGTTAATGCATTTTTCATTTGGGATGAGTACCTAAAACCATTTGAGTTTCTTGAATAGCCAAAGTTATTGTAATGAGAAGGGTAATATAGATCATTTCCACTAGAATATCCAATCAACAAGATATTCTGAATCTAATGGTGAGGGATAATGGGTCTCTATAAGATAGTGAGAGACTAATAAATATAATATTTATTTATTTGTCTAAATTTTATCTGATAAAGTACTAAAATTATTCATATCTTTTTTTTGTAAAAAAAATAAAATTACATCAAACATATCATTGTGATCCATTGATGAGAAAGAAAACCTTCTTACCAGCACAAATTTCCAATAGTGTAAAAAGTGCCTACATGTCATCCTTCGCCATAAAAGAAAATTGTTTGTGTTGGAAGAACCTTTTCCAGTTGCGCTAGGAAATAAAGCAAGTGATGAAGAACTATCTTTTTATGAGAAACATCTGAAAGATGCTACAGATTTTTAGGTATTCATGTTATCATCTATGTATAATGAGATTTGGAAGAAAAATTAGGATATGGATGCTTATAGCATGATGTCTCACCTTTGGGATCTCTATCAAGAAAAGGTGAGACAAGAGAGGTGAGAGATCTCCAATGATTTGTTCACAACTAAGCTTGGAGATTCTATGATATTTGGCCCTCATGTATTCAATATTATCAACTAAATTTAATGCCTAGACATATTAGGGATTCCCAAATGAGTTGTGTACAGATCTCATACCTTCATCACTACTCAAGACCTTCTCGAGCTTTATTATGAATTATAATATGAGAAATAATGAGAAGAGTCTTTTGAAACTTTTGGCCTTGATTCTCCAAGTGGATAAGAACATGGGATGTGATAAACCTATGTTACTTATGGTTAAAAATAAAATGAAGAACAAGGAAAAGGGGCGCAAGACTTATAAAAATTATAAAGCTCCAGATCATTGTCCTTCGAAGAGGAAGAAAACCAGAGGCAGGGCAAGGAAAAGGAAGTTGTATATTTTTCATGTGTAAAGCCAGGCCACTAGAATTGAAACCTCACCCAGAATCAAGGGGAATATAAAGGTGTGTTCATTATTGAGTTTAATATTTCCATTTCTACACATTGGGTATTAGATATAGCTCTTGGTGCTCACATTTTTATCCAAATGGAAGAACCAGGTAGACTTCAAAATATTTCCAGAGGAGAGTTGGATCTTTGAGCTTCCAATGGTGTGAGGTTGGATACTCTATCCATTAGTTAATACCACCTTTAATTTAAAATGATAATCATTTTGGTTTTAAGTTATTGTTATTATTTACCTATAATTTCCAAGAACATAATTTCTATGTCATGTTTAGATACAGATGGGTTTATTTTCAAATTTTTAAAAAAAAATATTTCTTTTATAAAGACAATATATGTTAGGTATGGTGAATTTAAATAAAGGTCTTTATGTGTTAAATTATGAAAAAAAGTGTTGTAAATTGATCATCAATCATGTTCACATGACTCATATAACACCCAACTATGGCATCACTATCTTGTTCATATGAACGAGAAGTTTTTAACAAAGCTCTATAAATATGGATATTTATACTCTTCTAAGATAAAACAACCTGATATATTCCATACTTATTTACAAGGAAAATTTACCAAAACACCATTCAGTGGATAGGTCGAAATGGACAGGGAACTTCTAGGATTGGACACATTAATGTGTGTGGACCATTTCTAGTAGAATATAGAGGTGGATATTCTTACTTCATTACTTTTACTAATGACTTGAGTAGATATGGATATATCAACTTGATAAGGTATAAGTCTAATTCCTTTGAGAAATTCAAGGAATTCAAGAATGAAGTAGAGAATCATCTTGGTAAGAAGATAAATAATATTTAATTGGATTTTTGTGGAGAATATATTAACCAAGATTTTATCTACTTTATAAGGGAGTTTAGGATTTTATCTCAACTCACCCCACTTTATACACCACAATGGAATGGTGTTGTTAAAAGGAGGAATTGTCTCTTGTTAGACATGGTAAGTTTCATGATGAGTCATGAAGATATTCCATTATCATTTTGGGTATATGAATTAAAAACTATGGCATACACATTAAATTATGTACCAACTAAAGTGGAAAATGGAATTCCCTTTGAGCTATAGTGTAGATAGAAACTCATTTTATCGTATACGCATGGATGGAGTTATGATGCATTTTTCAAGGCCTTATCAAACAACAAAAAAGTACCTATGGGCATAGAAACAAATATATACTACCTATACAACCCCTTAGACAAAAAATTTATTGTCTCCAGAAAATCTGTCTTTCTTGAGAGGGAGCACATACTCAAATAGGATAATGGGAGCAATATTAACTTCAATGAAGTTAATGCTCAAGATACACAATATTTGGTACAGGAATAGGTTTCATATATCCCTATGGAAGAATTTGTTCCTAAAACACAAGTACAATGTTGGAGTGTAAGAGGGGTAAGACAACTAGAGAGATGTGGTTTTCAAGTCACTGAAGATAGTGATTCATTATTAGTTGACAAGGATGAACTTCTCTCCTACAAGGAGGTAGTAGAGTGCTCAAAAGTTGCAATATGGATTAAAGATGTGAATTATGTGATGATTCCATGTATGAAAACCAATTTTGGGTTCTTTTCAATGTGCCATTTGATGTAAAACCCATCAGATGCAAATGGTTATTCAAAAGAAAACTAGACATGGAAGGTAAAGTACCTATAAAGAAAGGCTAGTGGATAAAGGGTTTAAATAACATCAAGTAATTGACTATGATGAAACTTTTTCACTAGTTTCCATGTTTAAATCCATTATAATTCTACTTGATATAGTAGCTTATTGTGACTATGAGATTTGGCAGATGGATGTCAAAACATTATTCCTTAACAAGAACCTTCAAGAAGATGTCTATATGACACAACCAGAATAGTTGGTGACTTCAGGTGATTATAGAAGTGTTTTCAAGTTGTAAAGATCCATTTATGGATTAAAGAAATAATTCAGGTCATGGAACATTCTATTTTATGAATTCATAAAACAATTTGGTTTCATTAAGAATGGATTTGATTCATGTGTTTACAAAAGTTTTAATGGGAATGTAGTCGTTATACTAGTAGTATATGTTGATGACATATTAATTATTGGAAATGAAATACTAGTCCTACAATCTGTTAAGGACTAGTTAAACAAGTGTTTCTCCATGAAAGACATAGGTGAAGTAGCCTATATTCTAGGGATCAATATCATTCGTGAAAGATCCAAGAGGATTATTGGACTAAGTCACAGTACATATTTTGACCATATACTAAGGAGAATTATTATTAAAAAATGCATGTGTCACATGGTTTACATATTTTTAAGAAAATGAGTCCTTAGACACAACAAGAGAAATAGAGAATGAGTAAGATCCCACATGATTTAGTGATAGGATCAATCATGTATGCCATGTTATGTACTAGGATAGATGTTTCAAATGCATTGACCATGGTATGAAGATATTAAGAAGATCTATGTGAAATGTATTGGATTGCTGTTAAGGTTATCCTTAAGTATATGAGAAGAACTAAGGATATGTTCTTGGTGTATGGTGGAGATGAGGAACTATTCATCAGGGGTTATACTGATGCTGGTTTTTAGACAGAAAAAAATGATCTAAAGTCACAATTAGTATATGTTTTTGTCTCAATAGAGGAGCTTTGAGCTGGAAGAGTTCAAAGAAGCCATTTTCTGTTGATTCTACAATGGATTCTGAGTATATAGAGGATTCTAATGCGACCAAAGAATCGATTTGGATTTAGAGCTTCTTCCATGATCTTGATGTGGTGCTTATCACTAAATACCATATCACATTTTATTGTGATAATACTAAAACGGTAGCTCTTTAAAAAGAGTCAAGGTCACTCCAATAGAAAAATCATATACTAAAAAAGTACAACCTCTTGAGGGATTTCTATCAGAGGGGTTTTGTTTCAGTAATAATAATACCCATAGAAGAGAACATGGAAGACCCCTTGACTAAAGGACTATCTTAGAAGAAGCACTGGTATCATGTGAGATCTAGAGGACTGAAGGTTGTTAGTAGTTGACTCTAGTGAAAGTGGGAATATGTTATAGTTGGTGCCCTAGAAACAACATATTTGTACTTCATGATAAACATGGATTTGTTTTTTTAATATTAATAAACTACTTGTCATATCGTGATTGTTCTTATTCATGACTTATTATTTGATAATGTCTTAAGAGTATTTTTTGAACTAAAATTTCATAGACTTTCCCCACTATGATGCGAACCCAGAAGTGCTATGACATTATTATTGAATATATATGTTCTATAGTTAAATTATATCATTTGAGGGACACAAATTATACAGTCTATCATGGGTAAAGACTCATAGGACTTTGAAGCACATTATCATTGTGTACGGCCTTGATAATATCTAGTATGGATATTATGAGAACGAGACCTGTCAGTTGGAAATCAACATTTCTATCTGTTATTGGGTGTTCCTATCAGTAGATGTGTGTAATGGTATTTAGACTTAAAGATTATTATTAAAGATTATTATGGTTCATGCACTTATATTTGTTGACAAAAACCATAATGATATATGTTCATGGTGATGTAGGATACATTGGGTACATCATGAGTAATATTGAATTAATGAATAATTAGAGAAAGGACTTATCCCTTCTGTTATTTAACGAAAGTTAATATCTCACGCCATTTTATGGAAATGATAATATCATAAATAAATCAATGTCTATGGTGTTTTATAGGAAATTTCTATTTCCAAAAAAGTCAAAGAAAGAGACATTGATCGCATATGTTGATAGCACCGTCATGCAACCTATTTGATTTGAGATATCATGATAAAGGGATTATATTACATGGTAATCATTATTATGATGTGGCATGTCATTGCAGCATTAACTTCTTTATATATGGGTGTCATGGAGTGTCTCTAGATGTTAACCTTGTAGTTTAGGGTACTTCACCTAATTCCACTAAGAAAAAGGCCTAGAGGGTCACACACTAAGTGTATCGAGAATATCAGTTAAATAATATGAAATTATTTATTAAATAATAGGTTGAATAAATATTATTCCCACATGTGGTTTAATAATTATTCATGTATGCTTGATCGCATTTATTACATCTCTAGTTATTCAAGAGAATATATTGGGAGTGGAATATTTTATAAATATTTATTTTTTTATTTAGTGAATATAATATTTATTTAGTTAATTGAGAATAATGCACTGATATTAATTTAATAAATAAATAGAAATTATTCGAAGCTTGATAAATATCATGGAGAAATTTCAGACTTAGTTTAATGGTTCAGTGAGAAATAATAAATGTTGAATAATATTTAATTATAATTCACAAGTTAAGAGAATGTAGAGAAATAGTAATATTACTATTATTATTTGATAGGGGATTTTTGTAGGATTAAATAAATAATTAAGAGAACTTGTGAAATTACTTTGTTTTAACCCTAGAAATATAAATACCCAATTATGTTATTTTATCAAGACCTAATTCAGTTGTGCATAAAGAATCTTTAAGGATTCTATCAAGCCTATAGAGTTCCCTTATCTAAGACTGATTCTAATAATAGTAAGTAATCCTCCTCCATCGGATTGAGTAGAATGGTTTGGTGGTGTTTCTCAAAGCGATCAAGCAGGATAACAAAGCACAAGGATCTTATGTGCTAGCACTCAAAGACTCCTTCGGTGATATCGAGATATTTCTGGAACATGTGTGGATCACCTATAGAGGAAATTTACACTTGGGTTCTACAACACAATGATAGTGCACTGCAGATCTATCTTCAAATTAATCAACTAAGAAAGAATTACTTATAGTTAATTATTTATATGGTTAAATTAATTATAAACAATATGTTTTGATCTTCTCTCTCTTTTTTCTAGTTCAATTATTCTTTGTCTATTTCTTTAACTCAATTCTATGGATCACAATATTCATCATCGTATAGATCTCATATTGATCATTTATTATAGAAAAAATTAAAGTTGGGCACCACTCATCGCATGCTTCTACTGCACCTGGAACCAACACATGATTGGAGGTTGTGGACTTACATGTTGGGTACTATACCTACCCAACTGTGAAGTAAAGATCCTACACATCACCCAAAACCACAATATTTTATCTCAATTCCATCACTAAAAAAAATAGACCCTTTTTAAATCATGCTTCATCATTCATATAAATAAATCAAAACTGCAAGCCCATAATTCCAAAATCAACAAAACTTAGTAGTATTTCCCTCACTCAACAAACCTTCTATCTTACAACCAAAATGACCTCTATACTATAATCTCACCTTCTCACCTCACCTTTTTCCCATATTTTCGAAGATTATTTAACCAAATTTTCATCCCAATTCATCCATTTGGAACCATTAACAAGACATTTCCTCTATCAAATTTCAATCCTCTATCCCACTCTAGTATTAATCTTGGCCTATCATGTCCATAAAAACTATCCCTTCAAAGGGACTAGAAAAATAATAACCTAACCATATTTCTCATAAACCCACTCACCAACTAGATTCCACTTCAGCCAACCCCTTTTAAAATTAAATTTCATACCCAAAAATCCATATAATACTCTTAAAACGTATTAAATTCCACTCTAATCCTACTTCTCAAACTTTTCAGCCCATAACAACATCCCAACCACCCAGGATGGGTGGAATAAAACTAAAGAGAGAGGAAGTATAAATAATAAAACTATTTATTCCATTTTTTCATTTCAAAGAAAGTGTATCCATGTACACGGGTTGGTATCAAATTCCCTTTCCCGTTTTATTCTCCTCTTTATATATTTCTCGACCCTATTTATGAAAACGAATCTTCACTCAAAAGGAAGTCTTATATCCTACTAATTTCTATATTTTCTAGAGTAAAAATCTCCTTTGGTAGATAATTTTCTACATATTATTTACTTTATTTTCTACTTCTTTCTCCTTCTAATACCATGTTAACACCATCCTCTTAATTAATTCTTTTGTCATGTTTTTCTTCTTCTCTCAAGTTGTACTCATTTACTTCATTATTTATGAAATTTTTAATATGAATTATATATTCTTCACATTTTATGTCTTATTCTCTTATTTATTCATGCCATGAGTTTTATTATACTTTTTTACTTTTTTGTGTTAATGTGCAGTTTCTCCCTCTATTCAGAGGTTTCACATTTCATTCATGTATTTTGTTCATCAATTTACCTCTAGTTATTACTATTATTTATGTTGTCTTCTTATTTTTCTATCATGGTCATGATCTCCCATATCCTTTAATGAAGAACTATAAATTTCCTCTAGTTCAATGGAGGGAAGAATATAAATGGATTTTTAGTTCAAACATCATTTTAAATTATTTTATTTCTAGGCTTATTCAATTTCAGTGGTCGATGATTCAATAAATGATTCAAAACCCCATGAATCCCCACTCTCTGATTAATTATTCTTTGTCCTAGTATTTTCTTTTCATTTATTTTAAACTAGTACTATTCTTGTGCAAATGCATGGGACTATTCAATTTTCTTTCAAATAATCTGGTTCTATATCATTCAAAAAAAATTATGTTGTTGTACTCAATATAATTTTTAGAATAAAATGATGATAAAGAAGTGTGTGGGATACCCATTGCACAAATAAATGGAATGAATGAAAATGGTAATGGATATGGAACATGATGGAATGGGAGAAGTGTATAAAGAAAAAATATGAATTAACCTATATTTACGATAAAAAAATAGTACATAACACTTTTCTCCATAAAATGGGGTAATGCAATCATAAAAAGAGGGTTAGATCAAATGTTGATTAAGGATTAACATAATTAATAGCCATGAAAGATCATAAGTGGACATACAATGAGAAAACAGGTCCATTCCGGATACAAAAGAATGTTAACCCAAAAAGAATAGATCATAATTCATTTATTAATGCATGGAATAGAATAAAAGTGTATAATATCATAGAACAGAGTTATAATCATGAAATGTAACAAATAAAAAAGATAAACAACATAAAAATGAGGCATAACATATAAATAAGTAGTAAATTATTTCCAACATAAAATAAATGTATATCCAATGATATTTAATAACATTATAGGAAAATACACTTCAATGAAGATAGTATAGCATATATTATTATCACACTAAATATTTAAAATGAACTTTTAGAATAACATAAGTAGTGGGTTATTTATAGTACATGGAAATTTCATCTCAAAAAATAGATTTTTTTCAGTATTTCCCTTTAGGTATTCGTTCACAGGGTGATGCACGTCATTGGGAATTGCTTGATGTTTCCACAGAGCATCATGAGAGATTGTACCTTGTCACTATACCACATCATCAATATCAAACCAACTAAAAAGTATTTTCTAAAAAAATATTTACTTTAATGAGTGAGTATAAATTGTTAGTGAAAAAATAAATTATTTAACCAAGAATATGATATATAATAACTTCCAATTTAAAAGAATTTTAACTACATTGGGTGTTATAATCATAGAAAAAATAAAATTGTCATTAAAATTTATAGTAATATAATATTTTAATAATTTCATGAAAAGAGTACTATGAGTTTTACATGGCTAATCTACAACCACTATGGTGGATGATTGCTGGTAAACATCTTGCACATCACTGGTTGAACCCATTCGATAAAGCTCGATGTCACTCCAATTCAAAGACACGCAGAACCACCACCATCATGATAACAAAACACCCAATTTAAATCCAGGAAAACCTACACAAATAAGAACATCACCATGAGCAGTGGAATATGAGAAACCAAAACATCATACCGCCACTGAATCTCACCCATACCACTAGAATAACAAAAAACACTATCAAATAACACCTTCACGGGCCATCTAAGAATCACTTTTTCGTAATGGAACTCCTTAGAAGGATTCTTGAACAGTGAATAATGCTTTAAATCCTACAAAATAATACCATCATCTGAAGTTTCCAAGCATCTAACCTAATATTCTTTTGATCAAAATTGACTAATCAATTACCAATTTGTGTACATAAATATTGTTTTCTTTCTTGATGAATCTATGTTACACCTCATCTAATGTTTTGGCCACTATAATTCTAAAAAAGTGATACTCATTTTGAAAAAAAATCATCTTACTTTTATAGAGCCTTGATGATGATCTGTTAGGTTTTCTTAATATCAAATATAGTAGTACAACCAGAAACATGGATAATGATATTTAATTATAAATATAAAATTATGGTAATTATTAAATAATTCATCAATTCATATCTAATATTATTAATATCCTTAAATATTTAAGGATCATAATAATGAATTTAATAAGGTTTAACCATAACTATATATTTTTATATTCCAAGGTTATTGAAGTAAGATTATATTCAAATTATATGGTAGGAATCTAAACCATCAAATAATAGATGTAAAAAAGGGTAATAAATTGTTGGTTATCCTATTTATAGTAATCATGTGTTCTATTTACCTTTGATTCCTCATGGTATGTGGAAATTTATTAAAACTAATCTCTCATACAAATTTTTTTCTCAGTGAATATAATTAATAATGATGATAATAATAATAAAAGGATGGGAAATATTAAATAAAAAATATTGCATAAAAATAAAATAGGGTTTCATAAGTCATTAAAGTTATAGTAAAAATTAAATGTTCTACTTTTTCCTCTGAAATATTTTCATTAAAACGTGACTATAGAACTAAACTGATGGTTCTTGTTCACCTGAAATCACAAATATTGTGGAGAATCAATGAAATGTCACGATAGAATAATTGACGGTAGTAGTCATTTGATTGGAAAAATTGATGGAAGTGAAAAACTATTCATAATACAACATATAATATATATTGTAATGGACTCCCATGCTTGGCTAGGGTGGTTAGGGTGGAGAGGGGTTTGGGGTGTGGTCATGGGGTCAAGTCCTTGAGCAAACAGTTTATGTTAATTTTCATTGGTGTGTCATGTTCAATTTTCGTGGTTGTGCCCAACTTTTTTATAAATAATAATGGCAGGTAGAAATTAAATTATGCATGTAATGCAAAAACTTTATACAAATCATAAATAAAGAGTATAAACAATCTGTAGGAGAGAAAAAGAAATATACTTTCTGATGAATAATGTAAGTTATGCAGACCTAAGTTGCAACTCGTTTTGAAGTGGTGGAATAAATTTTAAAACCTGAAAAAATGAATAGGTGAATAAATACCATCATAATGAATGAAATAGTTGTTGAAAATTATGAATTGTAAGAAAATAAGTATTGTACTAACATAAGAAAAAATCTCAATCATATAGTAATAAAAAATATATAGAGGAGATAAAATAACTAAATCTCTGGTACAAATATTTTTCGTAGTGTATATAATGGAGAATAATGATGATGATACAGATTGCATCTTAAGTATTAAATGAAAACTACATCACAAAACTATATAATTGGTTTTCATAAATCATTAAAGTTATATTAAAAAATAAATGAACCATTTTATCCACTAAAATACCATCATTGAAACATGATACCATTACATTCAAAAATAGGGGATGGTGATAATGAAACCAGAATCAAAGAAGACATGTAAGTTCATTCAGCACCTCTTTAATAATCATGCAATGTAGATTCAAATAATAGATTGGGAATAATTTTGCATTTGTTAGAACATGCGTCAAATAATGAAAAGGTGAATAAATACCAGAGAACATAATGAAATAGATGCCCAAATTTGTGAATCTAAAAAACAAATTTATTTTAATAACATATGAAAAAGTTTTAAGTAAAAGGAAATACTAAAAATTTAAGAGGAGATTATTTCCACTATATTTGGAGAACATACCTATTGAGGGTATTTGGATCTGTAGATAGATAGGTGAATAAATACTTTTTGAAATTTTAAAATAGATATTGTAATTGGTAAATGGAGAAAACATATGTATTGTAATGACATAATAAAGTTTATTAAGAAATGATAAGTACTAAAAAATGAAGAGTAAAGATAAACTAAATATAGTTGGTTTATAGTAGATGATATCAAATGCAGACGAATTGATGGGTTACCAAAGGGAAAAAATGAAAAGGTTAGAGAATACATCAACAGACTATGGTATATCGCCAATGAATAATGTGAAACATAATAATATAGCTGGGAATTAATGTGTTGGTGTTGAGAAATGGATAATATTAATAGATTGTGCCCAAATAGTAAAATTATTATTAAAGATAAATTATAAATATATAAAAAGTATCTCAATAAATGAAAGGTGATGTGATGGAGTTTAACACCTAAATAGAAACGGTGAACATGGGAAATAGCTTGGTTTGGAAGCCATGTATAGGAGGTGATGACTTGAAAGTAAGTGAAATTTACGGTTTATAACCATAAATATGTATAGAAAACTAAGATCATCATATTCAAGAAAGGTTTTGATATCTCATATTTAGAAGAAGTGCAATAATCATATTACCATAAATAAAATAAAATGATATTTGAAGAAAATATATAAAGGAATATATGTACAATAAATGCCAACATTACCTCACATAAAGAGCTGTAGAAAAAAATTTCAATCTCTTAGATAATATGAGTAATCTTCTAGAAATAAATATATTATATCAGAAATATGGTTACAAAAATTGAAACAGATTACACATATTTGAATCTGTTAAAACATAGGGAAAATTAATTCATATAGATTTAGTTCCCCAAAACAATAAAAACAAAAAATGGTAGGATTCATTATTTCGAAAGAAAAATAGTTATGTGAAAAACATTAATCAAATATAAATCAAGTTTAAGAGAGGAAAAATATATAGTCATACTCATATGTGTTCAAAAACACATCAAGATGGAAATTCTAGAAAGGTTGATAATCAGAAAAAAAACATGGGAAAAGGCATAGATAGAATGTGTCCATAGATGACAAAACAATTTAGCTGCACAATTTTAATAATTCACCACTGGTGCACTACAATGATCAATGCAGCTACATATTTCTTCCTACGTCCACCACCTATCAAAACACTCATAATCTCACTTAATGTAATATTTTTGAAACCATATCATCATTAGAATGAGAAGCAATGGAAAACCGTAGTTTGAAATATTAGATGTTGAGCATCCTAAAAATGCGCTTAACATCAATGGTAATTTAATGAAACAGGGAATATGGAGTATTTTAATATTGAAATTGACATGGTATTGAATGTTTGGGAGCCTGGTTTGAGTATCAACATTCACTTTGTTTAGATTTCTCCTCATTTTTCGATAAAAATTTGCTCTTACGATGCTTCCATGTGATTTTTCTTTGAGAGGTTTTTCATTTAGGGTTTCTTCTATTAAGAATTTACCATTTTTATAGAGGGATTTAGAGTAGAAGGTATAAGTATTGGATTGAGTTCGATTGATGGTAGATGGAGTTAGTGTACCAGATTGAAGATGAAGTAAAAATGGGAGGTGTTGGAGGTAGATGATGGAGAAGATGAATTTCTCCTGAAACTGTAGGAGATGTGGAGGAACCTGAGGTGGAGGAGCTGGAGGCAGAGGAGTTGGAGGTGGATGATCTGGAGGCGGAGGAACAAAAGGCGAAGGAACTAAAGATGGAGCATGCAGAGTGGGATATGTTGACCGTGAGGAGGGAAGATTGGAGGAGCAGCAGATATCGGAGATTAGAGAGAGGGAAATCACGATGGGTAGCCTGGTTGAGGGGTAGGAAAACTAGAGGAAGGAAATGGGGTAGTGATGGGAGATTATGAGGAGGTGACACATAGAAAGAAACATGATAACTTTATTATATATATATATATATATTCCTCAATCAAGTGTAAATAAAAATGGTTAGGTGTTATAAAACATCATCAAGATATTGGGAAGTATCCACTACATTTATAAAAAGAAACCACTTTAAGTTGGATGACATTTTAGTGAAAAGTATTTATTTTTCAATAAGAAAAATTAGTTTGATTGATGTGATACATCACCCACAAAATTTAATTTTCTTTCAAGAGAGAACAAAAATAAATTAAATAACAATAAAAAATTATTTTTCTATGAAATTCCCTAAAATTGGTGTTGTTCTTTCTAATTTCTTTCTTTGAACACATTTTACACCTCAATTTTCTCTTGTAATTTTAATTTCTATGGTTGACTACCACCACCTAAAATGAACTTACCCACAATATCCCTCCTAGATGGATGAATATTGGGCTGCCAAAACCCTAAGCCCACCTCTATAAGCCAGTGGTGGGTGAGAAACACTGAGAAGGAATAACTAAATGGGAGGCCTTTGCCTAATGTACATATACTCATGCACCTAAAAGTATCCATAAAACAATGAATACATATGATAAAAATGGTTGAAACACATATAGTAAAACCATTCACATAAAAAATCTCTATAGAATATAATTATATTGTGACAAAAAAACAACCAAAATGTAAAGGGGAAAAATAAAATCCCAACTAGAAAAGATGTCCCAGCCTGATAATAACTATAATATAAAAGAGTTGAGAGAGCCTTACTCCTGATCCTGAAAACCATACATAGTCTATGCACCTGATTATCCCTATGATCTTATAAAATCACCACTGATTTATACATCATTTTCATAAGACACGACAGGAGCGGGAAAATCCCATGCATGGGTGAGTATATACATACCCATTTGGATGCCCCGAAAACTGGAGAGGGAGTAATATAATACATGATAGAAGTAGTCATCTCAACCCAAATAAAGAGGGAATAAAAACCTAATAACATAGATATATTATCATAAATTAAACTCAGATGAGAGAGAAATGGGATCTCCATCTCACAGCCTAGCCCAGGATGATGAGTATAACTAGAGCTCCAAATGTCCATCATTGATGCTTAGCATCACGTATGTGTATCCTAATAAGTAATTAGGATGACCCACACCTCACCATTGATCCACATCCATCGGGGGAACAATCTATAATAGAAATGGGACATTCACCCAAGTATGATAACGGGATGACACTAAGAGGAAGGATAGATGACCCATGCCCTAAAACAATAAGGAGGTTCCACTCAATAGGTAATGGTAGAGGACTCATGCCCTTGTGCGGCATAGGGGTCCACTCAATGGATAGAATACTAGTTCCCTAGTATTGTAGGGGGTTCCACTTGATAAGTATAAATAGATTATATGTGCCCTAGTACTGTTGGTGGGTTCCACTCTACACATGAAGGACCCGCACCCTAGTTCCATAGGGGGTGTTACTCAGTGGGTAGAGGACTCATGCCCTAGTTCCATATGGGGTTCCACTAAAACTAGTTCAAGGGGTATGGGGGACCCATGACCTTATTAAATAGTGGTATTGTTAAACCTAACCTCTCTTTGATGATCTTTCCTAATCACTAACATTGTCAAGCATCACCTGAATAAGTTTCACCCTCAGAACACTCCACATCATCTCAAAAGGCTCTATGTATGCTATCATAACATTATATGCGGAAAATATCTCAGAGGCCCTATTTCCATTCATGGAATGTTAGGGGTTCCACGCAGTTTGTTTCATCCACATAGGTCATTCCTATGTTCTTCTAACTATTCCCATGTTCATCGGGTTGTATTCATGTACCTGGCCATATATTGGGTCATGCTCGGGTATAGGCTTGTGCTCGTGTACTCGCAGAGTACACAATGTGTCATCTGACATGGGATCCAAGGAATGTGAATCTAGCACATTTTATGGCTACCTAGGTAGGGTTACATGGAATTTGGTCTCATCCAACTGGTTTGTGATCCTTAAATTTTCTGAAAACCCTAGTCATCACAGAATCCAAAGAACACATTGTTTGTTCTTCTATACTACATAGTGTGTTGTCACGTTTTCCATATAAATTAAAAATATCCCATGTTGATTCTTGATCTAACTTTTCCACCTATGATTTTCCCTTGAATATTTATAAGTAGTTTATATCTAGGTCCATTCATTCCTAGTCCATTTTTGGTGGCTTGTTTCTAGAAACCCATATGCCCGAGGGGCTCTCCCAACATCGCTGCTCTCTCTTATTGTCACTTTGGATCCTGAATCCATGAAGGAATCACCTAAATCCTACAATTCATCCCAATTCATCCAAAAAAATATAATCATTCATAATTATCCAATCTATCATGAATCTAGGGGTTTGATAATGCTTGAATCTTCCCTGGAAATGTCTAACTACAACCCCATAGGCAATCGAAGAAGAACACGAAGGACAGGGGATAAATGCACATAAACAAAGGTATAAACAAAATTGTCCAAGAATTCAAATACAATGATCACAATAATAGGGAAACCATGGGTTCTAGCTAGGAAAAAATAATAATAAAGTGATCCAATAGTTTATTTATTCAAATGGGCTCATGCAAGGGATATGAATTCAGAAATCAAATAATAAAAGATAAAATCCATAATCAAATTTTTAATCAAGGTAAGAATCCAAAATTAAAGAGACCTACATCAATTATGGACCAATTATTAGTGAAGAACGTGTTTTAAAATGATGTAGGGATCCTACTATGTTTGTTTTTTGTTGAACCACCTCAATCTGATCATCATTCGTCATCCGATTCTAATTCTCCAACAAAGAATGATTTGAATCTCATGGCAAATCTCCCTAGGTTATGAGACTAACCCTAGAGAACTACCATATCAGTAATAATATAGTGGACATTTAGGTTTGGGTATTAAATGAATTATTTTATTAATTTAATTAATTAATCAACTTAACATACCTACCAACGGATGCCTTATCCGAATGTCTGGCAGTAACCATCTTTATGTAACAACGCAAACTTTTATATATAAAATTCCCCTTGTGATTTAATTAAATATTATATGGTTATAGAGAAAACATGAACTTATTTGGTTTTATTGTATCCTATCAGTTTTAAAATACCATTAAGAATATTTACCATTGATAATATAGTCATTGAACAGTGATCACATGATTGGTATAAATATAGGTTTTTAACAAATCCAATTGACACGGACAAAGTAAGTGATGGCCTCAACTATTAGGATCATACCCTATGAATCTCATTTATCAAAGCTTCCAAGGGTGGTATAATCATTGGGATTTACCCTTGACCAATCCAAAGCTGAGATCCAATAACTTAAGAATGAGAAAAACCATTTACGGGAGAAGTTCAAGCTCATCAAGAACATGGCCGAAACCATGTATGCCAAACCACCCCATGAAAATATCAATGTCACGTACCTTACCCTTATGGAGTTTGTTGGTGTATTAAATGGATATTTATAAAGACACTAATAATATGAATATTTATATTTTATATAATAATGAATATACTTTCATCTTATTATTGTAACTTTATAAATTATTTTAATTTTGATACAATAAAACACAAATTATATTTTTGGGTAATATTCAAATAAAATTAAGGAATTTATTTTGATGAATTAATGAATTTTTGAAATAAATAATATTTTATTGACATTTTATTATTAAATAATGTTTATTAAATACAAATTAACATATAATTTTTATGAAGTCCAATGAAATATTTATAAAGGTTTGCAAACTGTTATTGTCAAAAAACCGAATTTTTCTCAATAAATGTCGATTTATATTTTAAAAGTAAAAATTAACATATTTATAAAATTATTTAGAAAAAATTAATATTATTTTTTGATTCAAAACATAAAAACTATACAATGGTGAATTTTTCATAATTTTTGGAGACAATCGAATTTTTGGATAAAAATTAAATATGGTATAAATATATTGAGTGTATTATGAGATCATAATGACTCAAAAGTGATGTAATAAATACCATAAAGGGTATACACGACCAAATCTATTTGTCACCATTAAAATAATTTAATTTTAAGTTTATTTGATTAATTTTGTGAAGCCTTTATGATTCCTAAAAAACCTATAATATATTTTATGGTTTTAAATCATTTATTTAAGGACATGACACACTTCCACATCATCAAGGTTATTGTTTTAATAAGTTACTCCCTTTGAATGATAAAATAATTAAATCCACCCCTATTCGGTATAAAAAATGGGAAAAATCATGGGAAGGTTTTTGGTTTTGGTTTTTTTATTATATAGAGTTCAAAACCGAAATTTGGGAAATAATAAAGAACTACCCTCTCTTTTCTTATATAAACACACCCAAGCTCCCATTTATATTCACTCAAAATTATTGTAGCACATCCTTATTCTAACCTCCCCTCTCTATATTCCTCACAAGGTTCACTAATCTCTCAATAAACTCCTCTAAATCCTTTGGAACCACTCTCCCAAGGTAAGGGATCCTCTCCTTCTCCTCTTTATTTAAGAATCTTCTTTATGTTATATCTTTTATCATCATTTCCTAATTTTGGGATATTTTCTCCCATAGCCCTCTTAATAAAAATTTTATTTATAAATTATGAGAGACCCATTTAACTATCATCAATCCCTCCCATGAACATCCATATTCCCATGTTATTCTACCGAAATATCACCATTATTTTCCATGACAAAAAATTGTGTAGTGGATACCCATTCCCATTTACTATCAAGGGAGTTCACCTTTATGAACTTATACTTATTGATTATAGAATTACATGTATGTATTCCACACTCCCTTATTGTGAAAAAATATATTATGATGAATAAATCCATGTTGTATGATCTTTGTTTCACACTTAAGAATGAGAATGAAATTAAAGTGACGGGTGTGCCCAAAATTATATAGTGCTCCAATGCATTAAGTAATTTTTTAGTATCATGAGAATCATGAAATGGATTAGGGAGTGAACCTAATAAATCATGGGACTCTTTCCATCATGATTTCTTGGAATTTATCCTTTATTATGTTTATGATGTATTGTTTTAAGTTGTTTCCATATTTCCCATGTTTTCTTTACGATTGTCATATTATATCATGGATCATTTCTCATGTTTATGATTCTCACCCATTTATGAACCATTGATATTCCTATTGTATAAAATGTATTAACTTATTCATGTTATTATATTTTTATTACATTACTAGGATTTATAGCTCACCCCTTTCTTATGTATGTTCCCAGGTTATCCCATCCAGTTTTAAGTACGAGCATGTTAAGGATGTTTTGAATAAAGATGATGTATTTACAATTTTATGTTTTTATATAATGTAACTAATTCCAAAAGAAACTATAATTATTGATCTTAGAGGTTGTATTATATGTAATCTTATATAATAAATCATGAATTAATGTGTAATAAAGAACAAGGTTGTCACACTTTAAATTGTTCCTTGGGTAAACCTCGTATTTTAAATTCAATCGTGGTATCAGATTTCTGATCCAAGACTCTATTTTGGAGATAACCAATTATTTATAAAAAAATATATTTTCATGATATTAATATAATTAATATTTTTAATATATCAATTCTAGGCTCACTAGGACATTGAATCTCACACCGTCTCATCACCTAACTCTAAAAATATTTCTTAATATTTTTTAGCATCTTATAAGGGAAAAAATGGTCTCTACATTATTCCCTCTTTCAAAGATTTTCATCCCCAAAACGAACAATCTAAATCAAAATATAGGGATAATTATCCCACGTATGACTCTCCCTCTCCTAGGATCCCTTCTGCAGGATCTCGTGCTTCCACAGCACACGAACCAAGGGGGTGGTCCATCCACTTAGGATCCTCTCCTACCGATCCTTGATCATAATTGGGTACTCCATGAAGGTGGATCCATAATAAATGTATAGATCTCTCCAATAAATAACATTCATAGGATCATTCCTATATCTCCTCAACTGTGACACATAGAATACATCATGCACCTAGTCCAACTGTGGTGGTAAGGATAAGTGGTAAGAAACCTCACCAACCCTACTTGGGATGTTGAACAGATTGATGAACCTTGGAGATAGCTTGACTCCCAAGAAAAATCTTTATAAGCCTTTTCATGGGGAGACTCTTGGTAAAACATGTTCTCCCTGATCAAAATCAAAAGGCCTTCAATATCGGTCAGTATAATATTTCTATCAGATCTGAGATATCCACATCTATTCATAGATCACCTAAACCTTCTTTATCATCATTTATATCATCTTTGGTTTGATAAGATAAGTATCTCCATCCTCATACCAGCACAATACTGACCTATAGGGTATCTAATACAAGGCCTCAAAATGTTACATGTCAATAATATAGTGATAGATATTGTTAAAACCAAACCCCAATAATATAAATTGATCCTCTCAGCTTTAGTCGAAGTCCAACACACATTGCCTCAGTATATCCTATAACACCTAGATAGTGTGATTAGTATGCCCATTATTTTGGGGGTGTAATACTATACTCATCCTCAACCGGGTCCTAAATTTCTCCAGTATACCTCTACGCAATTTTGATGTAAACCACACATCATAATCAGAGAAATTTTTTGAGGATATCCCATGAAGCTATAGGATCTCCAGCGAAAACAACTATACCAAACTCTCCACCAAAATCTACTCTCTTATAGAAAGTAATTGTACCAACTTGGTAATTAGGTCAATGATAACCCAGATTACATCATTACCTCGTGATGTTCATGAAATCACCATCACAAATTCCTTGTATATGTCATCCCATTTCCACTCTAAAACCTCAAAATGATGAAAAAAATATGTTGAAACCTAGTGCTCGGCCTTTAACTACTGACATGTGAGACTCTAAGATATGAACTAGGAAACACTCCACCTAATTCTATCCCACCAAAACTACTGTTTAAGGTCCCTATACAACTTCCCTATATCGGGATGTATATAAAAATTAGAAGTGTTAAACTCCCTCATCACCTCCTCTCACAACGTGACTGAAACTATCATCCATCCATAGAAAAGGATGATGTGATTCACCCCTTCAGAGACTCTATCTAGTGAATATACTAAGGATATTTGGTCATGTATGACCTCATACTTTATGTCTTCCAACTGATCGTCTCTCACATGATGAAGAATTGAAGGAGTCAACACCAATGACTAAATAAAAACTTCACCCATGTCATTTACTAGGGTCAGCTATAAAGAATCCAACTGCTTGGACACCTCCTGCACCAAGTGAGAACAACACTTATTGCTAAAGGAATATACCACCATTTTACCCTTCCCATAAGTATAGACAATCTTGAAGTCATGGTCCTATAGGAACTATATCCATCACTACTTTCTTGGGTTTAGGTCTCTCTATGTGAAGATAAACATGAGGATATAATGTTCTGATTAAACAAGAAAGTTCTCTCCCAAAAGATAGTTCCTCCACACCCTTGGAGTGAAGATTGTCGCTTCTAACTCCAGGTTATGAGTCGTGTAGTTCTTCTCATGGGGTTCAAAATAACTTGACCCATATATGATTGATTTATATCTCTACATTGACACACAATCGATCCTATTTCCAGAGGCATCACAATACAATTTGTACTCCACACCCTCCTTTGGTAGTCTCAAAAAATGAGTGATAGTCAGCCTCATCCTCAACTCCTAAAAGGATCTCTAAAATTTCTCAGTCGAGGTAAATGGATTCACTTTTTGTGATATGGTGGTCAAAGCATCTGAAACCCTAGATAAGTATACTAAGAACCTCTTATAGTACCCTTCCAAGATAAGAAAACACCACACCTATAACAAAATCTTGGGTGTATCCCAAGAAAGAACTGTATCAATCTTAATTGTTTCTATAGATAATCCATGATCAAAAATGGCATGCCCTATAAAGTGAAACTAATGGATATATAAATATAACTTAGAGAGATTTCCATAAAATTATTTCTCCCAAAAAAATTCTAGGATCATCCTCAAGTGCTATGCATGCTCCTCCTTTGATGCAGAGTAGATAATTATGCCATCAATGAAGAAAACCACAAATTAATTCAAATATGGATGGAATATATAGGTAATAAAATCTATAAATATAGTATGGTTATTCATCACATTGAAAGGCATCATTGAGAACACATAGTATTCATAGTGATATTGAAATGCTAGCTTCAGAATATTGGCCACGTGAACCCTCAACTGGTGGTAGTCAGACCAGAGATCAAACTTCGACAACCAACTTATGCCTCACAACTGATAAAATAGGTCATCAATCCTTGGAATGTGGTACTTTTTCTTTATCATGTTCTTCTTTACATGATTAAAATCAACACACATCCACAAGCCCCTATTTATCTTTTTCATGAAAAAAACTTAAGTTTACCTGGGGGACACACTGGGTATGATAAAACCCTTCTATAAAAGGTCCTCCAACTACACCCTCATCTATTCAATCTTGATAATGGTCATACAATATTTTGTAGAAGATATATGTAAGATACCAACCTTTTTGAAGATTTATCATACTCGTTTTCAATTATTCTTTTAACCTTGTTTTGATCTAATGTTGGTTGGGTCTTTATTAGGGGGGTTTTCAGGTGAATTTGGAGAAATTTGGAAGCCTATAGGGATGTTCATGGTTCGAACATAGTAAGGGAAAAATGTGTGGTTTGACCTAGGAAACTGTGAACCACTTTTTGGATCCACAAGAGTTGGTTCATAGTTTAACCAAACATTATAACCTCCCTCCCTAAACTGTACAACCTCAGATAGAGGGGGGGTTCATAGTTGTCACATGGTTTTCTAAACTATGCACCCAACAAGGATTAAACATGTATCCCAAATAGTAGGGGTGCACATTTAAGGTTCACTATTTGGAAAATCATGTGCCCCATCCAAGAAACTGTTCATGTGGGATTTTAAAACCCCGAAAATTTTATAAAAAATTCTTGAACCTCTAGTTTTTATTGCCATGCACCCCCACTCAACCAAATTTTTTTCCCTTACTATTAGAGGATCTAGTGATGATTTATAGGCTCCTTGAACCTCTTTTAGTGTGACTCAAAGATATGGTGGAAGGAATCAACCTCTATTCTCGTATGTTCTCTATTATCATTTAAATTCCTCTCTCTCCCGTATTTATCTCCCATTTGAGTGGGATGATATCCTCCATTATCGATGGTTTACATACAGTTTTTGATAGATATCATTTTTTCAGATCTTTTTCCTAGGTTTTGATCCTATATCTCTGTGAATTCAACCATTCTACATTGAATTGAGGGTTACAGTTTGGTGAGCATTCATCCACAATCTTGAGGTAGGTCGTCTAATTGATAATTCCCATAGTCTTGACTATGATCGTGTGTATTTAATTTTTATTTTGTGTTTCCATGTTGAGAAATTTAATTATAAATTGAAAAGATATATTTAATTAAATAAAATTTGGAAACCCCTCGCGGATCCTATTCGGCCCGTTATAGATTATGAGACTGAACCTCATGGTATCCCATGGGGTGTTAAAATACATTTAAAATGATGATTTATGAATTATAAAAATAGGAATAATGGTTTAATAATATTGAACTAAATCCTTATTTCAGGTTTGATAATGAGATTTAAGGTGACGATTTTATTAACTTTTATGAGTTAATAAGAAGTGAATAATTTTTGATAAATTGATTAATGGTATATTTTTTATGTTATTATTTGGGAATAAAGTAAAGGACCATGGTTATGTTAGATAATTTAAATGGTGCACCATGGTGATAATGATTTAATGGAAGGTTAATGATGTTGAAACTTTATATGAATGTGATATTTTTTATATTTTTGATTGATTGATCAATGACGTGTAGGTCAGGGACTGATACTAAAAATACCCATGAGGTACCAGACTGATGCTATAGTCCCCAAATGCATGCATGTGAACAATGAGTTTTGGGACAGATATAGATTCTCCAAATAGCTACGAGATTCCAGATTTATTCTCTAGTCCCTTAATATATATATTTATATGTGAATATGAACAATGAGGTATGAGTTAGGGACTAATGATCCAAATACCCATAGGATTTTATACTTCTACTCTAGGCATTGATGCATGATTATGAAATTGGAATTAAATGAATAATTAAAACCCATTAAAGAATGAATTTGGATATCCCTGTGGTGTATGGTTCAGACTTTGATATGATCCTAAGAAGGTATGATTAGATCAGGTATCACCATGAACATGGGGTCCAATGTGGTTAATTAAAGAATAATAAATTTGAAACATGTTTACTTTTGTTGTCTTATTTATTATTTCTCCATACATCTTCATATACTATTATAGACTCGATATTTATTTAAGCACCATTAGTGGTGGCTTACATAGTTGTACTCACACCCTACTCAGGTTTCTTGATTAGTACCTAAATAGAATTTATGTTTATAAGACAGGATAAGGGAAAGATCCCTATGTTAGATGGTTGAGTTGGGATTTGGGGTGGAGCATAGATGAGGGAACCGAACATGATGTCAGAACTTTATTGGGAGTTTTCACTGTGTATTTACATCGGGTTTCCATTTGAAACTTGACACTTATATTTCATGACGTATATACTACTTTTGATTATGGTCATTTTCCCTATTTTTGATTCATCATGTGATGTTGGATGATTATTTATTATGGTATTATATTGGTTGTTTTTTATTATCATTTTGATATTGTCTATTTATTTCCATTATTGTGCTACTTTTATAAAGAGGGTATAGTCTCCCCACATTACTTTTTAGGCCCTCAATACTTGTCAGTATCCTCTGACGTATGGGGAGGCATGCCTAAGGTTACATAATGAACTAGCTTGGGGCACTGAAATGTAGAACCCATATAGAGATTGAATTGATCCAAAAAATTCTTGCCCATTTAGAGACTCCAGTAGAGAAGAGATTCAAGTTATCTTCTTATATGTTATACAGCCAAGCGAAGTGTTGGTTAGATATTCAGGCTCAGGATGAGTATTTAGAGAACATGGTATGGAAAGACATTAACGAGAGTTTCCTATAACAATTTTACCCAGAAACGTTCAGGTAAGAGTGTGAAATAGAGTTTAGGCATTTTAACCATGGGAGTATGTCCATGGTAGACTATGTCGGTTGCTTTACCAATTTGAAATGCTTTGTTCCAACATTGGTAGGAGATGAGGCAACTCAGTGAGATATTTTTAGGGTGGAATTAAACCTGATATTAAGTCCCAAGTTAGTATCTTTTTTCTGAATAATTTTATTAAGGTAGTGAATTAGTATCTCATTTATGAGGGTAACCTAAAGGAGGCTTCCAGTGGAGGATAGGTAGTTTCTACTGGATGACTAGAAGGTGCATCTTTTGAGGTTAAGAAGCATATCATTGAGAAATTAACTAGATCAGTGGCAGAAAGAGTCGAAAGGGGAGGATAAGTTACTCAGGGAAATACTTGGTTACTTTTCCATCATTTTGGTAGGTTGGGTCACTATTATTATCAGTTCCCCTAATCACCAGTAGAGTGTTGATCTTATGTAAGAACAGGACATCTATAGTAGTTCTATAGAAATCTCATAATCTGAAATTGTATACACATTTTGAATTCATTTAATTATGTTTTATTCATGTTTTACTTGATAATTAACCAGGTATATGTTGATTATTGTAGAGAATAGTTTTTCGATACTATAAAGGAAAATCAATGAAAACAAGATAGAATGATCATTACACATCATGAAAATCACTTACATGAAGTGTATGAATCATTCAAAGCATGTCACAAATCATAAATCAAGTCGTGAAGAAATTAAAATCCATAAAAATATTACATGAAATTAATCTTCAATATACATTGTGTAATGTTCAAATTCCACTTCATGGTTAAAGTTCAATATGTGAGAATAAGAATTCTGTGAAGACTGGTTACACATCATGAAATGAGTCAAATATAAAAATATTGAATATTTGGTCCAATATTCACACCATATCCAAAACAATCATAGAAAACCATGTATTGATATTACATGATGTGAAAAGTTTACACATCATGTAATTCCTTGACTATTTACTTTCCAGCGTGCATACAACAACACATAAAAATGGTAATAATAATTGTTCTACACATGTTCTGCATTCCATTCATCGTTTTTTATTATTTGACATCCGTTTACCATTATCATTTATATTCAAGAGTGGGTGTGCCATATGCTCTTGATTGTTTACTAATTCAAGTAAGTGGTTGTTTGATCCATTTCTTGTTTTTATTATGAAATTATTGAATATTTTACCATATCTTACAAACTATTGTATTTTAACTATATTCTTAGTCTTACAAAAATGAATACATTTGTTTATTCGATCCTGATTATTACTATCATGAGTGGCTAAACCGCTTAGGGTAAGGGTCAAGAGTAGGGGTTTCTAAACTTAATGAATCAATAAATTGTAACTTGGTAATCCTAGGGATATTAATCAGGTCACATAACAATTTTTTATTTGATTCTTTTAAGAAAAACTGACTATAGTAAGTTTAAATGAATGAACCTCACCTGATTGGAGTTGAGTAGGTTATAATCATTATCATTTGATACATTCTTCCATAGGATTTAGGATTAATTAATCTAGGTTGTTAGATATATTAGGACCAAGGAATAGTTATATCTTATATAGATCTAGTTAGTTTGACCATGATCAACTATTACTCTATACACCACTTCACAGCCTAACCCTTAAGACTATTCCAAGTTAGGATCAAGATTATCCTTTTTAATTAAATCCTGAAATTGATCTTGATCCCTACATTATTCTTGAATCCTAAACCAAACTCAATAGATATAATCAAATCCCAAACCCAAACCAATTTATGAGGAATCCTACACAAAGAGTTTGAAGTCTTGGTTACTTGTCTACCAAAATGTTTCTCATGGGATTGACCCTATACTATCACTATCTTATGTCATTGTAGCAAGTTTAGTTTGGGATAAATACAAATTATAATCAAACTGTAGCCCATGTGAATTAAATGATGTGTTCAAGTTCATAAAATTTTGGTGTATTTTCTAAATATTTGAAATATGATTATGAAAAGGAACCTTCAGCATGAGCCTTGGATTACCTCACTTGTCCCCCTTTCTCTTTTTATTATTTCTTCTTTCTTTCATATGCCACTGCATCCTTATTCCTCCACCTTAGTGCATGAATCAGGGACCTCTGACTCATTCAAGGAGCCTCAACACCCAAGAACTTCATACCTTCATATCTCAAATTGAACGGTACATTTCTACATGCCTTCATTTAGGCATGGAATACTGTATAAATCATGCAGGTCACATCCCACCCAATATGTAGTATGTTCCACCATCACTTCAAGGAGAATAGACCAACATTAAATTGGAGTGAAATATTATGGATTAAGGATTCTCATTAATCAATGGTTCCAAACCACCATTGTATTACCTCCTGTCTAGGCACATACTTTTGAAATAAAACATGGACTCATCAGTATGATCCAAAACATGGTTCAGTTCAGCAGACTTCAGAGAAAGGATCTTCATAAACACATCTCCAACTTTTTGGAAGTTTGTGATAACTTTTACAACTAGGGAGTATCCTCTGATGCAATCATATTATGGGAATTTTCATTATTTTTATGTGATAGAGCTATGGATTGGCTAAATATTAAATCTTCTGAGTCAATAAAAACTTAGGATGAACTAGCCAAGAAGATTATGGATAAATATTTTATACCTATATGAACTTGAAAGCTTCATAATTCCATATAAAATTTTTCTGAAATAGATTAAAAATTAGTCTGGGGGGCCTAGGATCACTTTAAAGAACTTACTAGGAAATTCCCATATCATAGACTAGATGTGTGGCTCCAACCACATACCTTTAAACAAGGTATCCAACATTCCACTCGTATAGTAGTTTATTCCACTACAGATGTTGGACTAATTATAAAAACACATGAAGTATACCAATCACTGTAATATGAGATCTTGCAAAATGCATGTCTATGGCAGAGTGATCATAGACCACCTTAGTGTAGAATCCACCAATTTTAAGAAAACACTCATCTAGCTACACAAATAGAGAACATGACTAAAAATATGGAATCCTATTAGCTACCTACTACACCACATCCCCATATTGCTCCTATAATAGAGATTTAATCCTATAAAATGTGTTGTGGTCCACACTCCTATCAAGAGTGCAGGGCAGGAGTTGATGAATATAAAATCTAATACTGTAGTTATGTTAATTGAAATCAGAAAAACCAATAATACCGGAAACTACAATAATATTATCAACAGGGGTCGACTAAATAGTTGTAGAAAAACAATTAAGGGTACTACTAGTAGATAATTGGTCAAGAACCACTTGGAAATCAAGGAATACTAGTCTATCCACCTATGAATCTTGTCCTGACGCCACCGCAATAAGTTCCCCAACAACCTTCCCCTCCTAGAGGTTGGAAAAAATTTCAACCTTCTCTGAAAAAACCACCACAACCAGTCACAGCTATTCAAGAAAATATGTAAAAAAAATTATAGTCTTCTTTCAAAAGAAAGATCAAAGGATGACCACCCAAGAAATAGAAATGAAAAATAAAAGGGCTTCCCTCTGAAATATCAAACGTCAAATGGGCCAATCTCAAAGACATTGTCTAATAGATTTACAGGTATGCTCCCTGGTAAACTGAGATACCCAAATTAAGAGGCAAAGGAAGTGGTAGGAGTGGAAAAGTTTTGGATTTATAGAAACCATGTATAGGATAAGATAAAAATTATGGGGAACCTAAGAAACATGAAACAATAATTGAAGAGAACGGCGACAAAAGAGTAAATAAAAATAATCAAGAGAAACCTATAGAATCACAACCACTTAAAAAAGATCTGATACAAGATAAACCCAAAGAGGATATCTACACTGTACCACCATCCAAAAAATCACCTCTCCCTTTTCCATAAAGAATGAGACAAGGAAGTATCAAAGGGAAATATAAGAAATTTTTGGATATGTTCAAGCAATTTCATATCAACATCCCATTGGTTGAATTTATTGCCTAAATGTAAGACTATCAAAAATTTCTAAAATAAATTCTTTCCAACAAGAGAAAAATAGAAGTCCTAGGATTCATTTTCCTTGATGAAGAATGCTATATTTTTGTTGAGTGGAAAGTTCAACCAAATATGAGATATCTTGGAAGCTTCTCAATTCCATGAACTATAGGATAATGTAACTTTTGAAGATCCCTTTATGAATTAAGAGCGAGCATTAATCTTATGTCAATGAGTGTATTTCTCAAGATGAGACTTGAGGAACTAAATCCAAATAGAGTGGAACTACAATTAGCTAAATGGTCGGTTAAATATCCTTTAGGACTTCTTGAGGATATTATAATAAAAATCAATAAATTAATATTCCCAAAATACTTCCACATTTTGGACATGGAAGAGGAAGGATTCATTCTCATTATCTTAGGCTATCCATTTCTAGCCACCAATAAAGAACTAATTGATGAGAATCGTATGAGAGTAATATTCATAGTATGTGACAAACAAGTATTTTTTGGCCTAGTGAAAGATACCAAACAACCAGATGATTCTTCTGACTGCCAATATTTTTTTTCAATGAAGAAAAGAATGACTACATGGACATCTATGATTATAGTGATGAGTAGTATCCTACTAAAGGAGATGGGTATGAGGTTGAGGGAAAAAACTACATACAACCTCTCATGAGGGGAATGATCCCGCCTTTCATACCATCGGTCATTCATCCACCAATATTGGATATGAAACCTCTAAAAAAACACTCAAGTATTTTTTTCTAGAGAAAAAATTTTCACTTACAGTCATCATTAACTCTGAGATGGTATAGCCACAAGAGGACAATTTGGTCAAAGTTCTATAAAAACATAAAAAATAAATTGTTTGGGGGTGGTTGAAATCAAAGATAGTATCCCCACAATATTCACTCATAAAATTTTATTAGATTAAAGTGTGAAACCAAAATGATATCTATATATGTGACTCACCTCACCAATGAAGTATTTAGTTAAGAAAGAATCATTATAACTTCTAGATGCTGGAATAATTTTTTCAATCTTAGATAGTGAGTGGGTGAGTCAACTATAAGTAATTATAAATAAAGGTGATCTCGTAGTTATCAAGAATTATGAAAATGAATTTATTTTGACTCAAACCATCATTGCATATAGAGTATTCATAGACTACAGGAACTTAAATATAGTAACTTAGAAATATCATTTCCCCTTCCCTTTTATGGTTCAAATTATATAAAGAATCACAGGACATGAATTCTACTATTTCTTGGATGGATATTATTGTTCACGTGAATGTTCTTAATTTGTTTGATTAAATATGATTTTACATTTGTTTTTTAACCCTTTGTGATTTTTTTTATTACATGTGATTTTATTTTAAAGTCATTTCTATATTTGGATGATATCTAAAACTATAGTGTCTGGTTTTTTATGATTCTTATCACGTTCAATAGATAAGATATATATCTAAACTTTAATATTTTATGAGGAAGTATTAAAATGTTTTATTTTAGTACTCTAAAAAATCAATGATGTTTCTACTATTATTTTAGAAAATCTATAGATTTTAGTTTTGAAAAGTTTCTGTATTTATTTTATTATAACTTCTGCAGATATTTGATTTTCTCAAAAATTGGTTTTATAAAAATCCAACTTGATTATATTGATTTTATTAGTTTTCATTGAAGACTAAATGTAACACCCCAAGGTTTTGAAAATAAATATAGAATGAAATTTTAAAATCTAGCCATTAAACACAACTCTGCCTCTTCTATGTTTTGAATTTCGAAAAATGGTCATCTAGAGTTGTGTTCAGTAAGTCATTTGGAGTCTGATAGAACAAACCTGATTTTTTTGTGAATAGTAACATACCCTTATGAATAGTAATATGAATAGTAATATGACCCTTATGAATAGTAAATAATATTATTATTTTATTTTCTTAAGGCAATAAGATAATGATATCTTAATTAGTTTTTCAATGAGAAATTAAACTAATTGCACTTTAAGATTTTTATTTTTCAAATTAACTATGACCTTATTTAAAAATTAAATTAAAATTATTTAGAAAGTTATTTTTGAAAAATGTATTTCACTTTTTAATTCTACACGTTGAAAAATGGTAGGGGTGAATTTTTGGGATTTTTCTAAAATACATGAATTTTTCATGAATATTAAAAATACAATTTTGAGTTTTCGGTAGTTTAATGACATCATAATGATGTAATAATTAAATATAAAAGTATGGTCGACTTTTTTATGGTAACTTATGACATGAGGTGTCCCAAGTGGCTAAAACAATGGGCAATCCCATGGTTTGGAAAAAACCACTAATGATATGTCCCTTAGAAATTATTAAAAATTTACCTCTCTTTTTCTATAAATACTCACTCATCCATTCGTTTTCTTTCATTCCAAATCCCTCATACTCAACGATCTGGTGGTTTTATCTCTCTAGGATTCCTCCCAAGGTGTCTCTAATCCCCCAAGGTCCCATCCTTCAAGATCTATGAGTTATTCTACAAGGTAAGGGAATCCTTCATTCTCTTCTTTAAGTCGACACTTCATTTATGTTAGCTACTTGAAATTACTTTCTCATATGTTGGGGTTTGATTTTATTTATTATTCTTACTGTCCTTTTGATTTCAATATGATGAGATACCCTTTTGTTCTCATCATTTGATTTTTTGAAATTTTAACTGACGTCGTTAGGCTGCCGAATTTTCATAAGGGATCTCTTAACTTTTCTTTTATTTTCAAGTTCATCTCTTTTATTTTTCTCTCCCCACCTACTCTATCCAAATGATAATGATAACTCCAGTATCATCTATATACTAGAATTATATCATGTTAATGAAAGAACCATCATAAATATTCTTACTCCCTCCCTTTTATTTTTTATAAATGAAATCAATGTCCATGAGGTTCCAATTTATAGCCTTCGTGGATGATGAAGTTTCGTTCTTCAATTTCTTATTCATTACTGGTCATGAAACTATATTTATGGTTGAACCAGACTATAAAATATTTATTATAACATAATTAATATTCAGGAACCAAAATGTGTATATATAATTAAGTTATATGTCAAAACTAGTTCATAATAATCCAAATACCGCCGAATAATCGAGGTGGTTTTCATCTAATGATTATTCCTCATTCCATGTAACAAAATGATATAAATGACCATTAAAAATTATTTATCTTCATAAATAATATATAATTGCAATCCTGGAGATTTATAACCTTTCCACATGAACTCCATTACTTAAAAACAAGTGAACCGATTATAAAAATAATGAAAACGAACACCCTGGAACAATGAAATTCAATATGATAAAGGGTATAAATGAACTAAAGAGAATTATGATAAAATAAATACATTTCTAAGAGGTTATTAAATAATTTATTAATAATTATAATTTCATATTCCAGGATCTTAAGTTCAAGAGAGGAACACGTTCGGAGTTAAGGTAAGGGGTTTCTCATCTCACTTTCATTTCTGTCATATTTTCATTGTTCGCCACTTAATTCTTGTATGTGGTATATGTGTTCTTCCATTTGATATATAATAACATTATTATATTTATATTCATGTTAATAAATGATTCATTAGAGGTTTATTAAGTTCTGGTCATATGATTCGACCGATTACATTGTTGTAAGGGCCTTTGTCTCAACAACTATTTTGTTGTGACAAACTTTGTGTAGTGCACCTAATAATACTTATGTGGTGTATCTACTGCCCATTTGAGATCAATTTTAATTTGAAATTTTATTTATATTAAATATCCATAATCTCATGTCATGGATATGTTTTTTTTCTAAACCTCATACCATTTTACAAACGGTGTTTATTTGGAAAGTTATTTTAATATTGATGAATCGGTATACTCTACTCTATACAGATATTGAAAAGGAATATTGCTCTTGTGTTGAATAAATGTATAAAGAATTATTTGGACAAGAAATGGTGGGTGGTGCCCGCTATATCCCCTCGATGCATTGGTAGGTCTCTTGAGTCAAAATAGTTTGGCGACAAACCCTTCGAGTTTGTTTCCAAAAATCAGAAGGGTTTCTACCCATAGAACTAAACTGTTTTTACGATATTATGGTTTCATGTACCAGATACATGACGTCCAATTAATAATAATTCCCTTTATTCATTATCATTTATTATTATTATCCATGAGGTTTTCACTATGATAAAATCTATGGAAGCAGTTTCATTCTCAGTTTATTAATGGCATTAGTTATTCATTTATTCACTATGCCATATTGATTATGTCATATTGATTGTGACTCACTTATTATTGTACACATGATTCCTCTATTTGTAACCCTTACTGAGCATTTGAGCTCACCCCTTTCATTGTCTACCTTCAATAGGTGATGAAGAGAAGATCTTTTATTGAGTTCCTAGGGATGTCATTTTTAGTTTTTGTTATGTATTGTATTTTGTAAACTTTTCCAATGTAATTTGAGTAACATATATGTATCTAGTTTCTTCAAGACTACTAAACTGATCGTTCCTTTTAGGATTTTCATTCCTTATAACCATGCCAATATCACAAGTAATGAACCGTCTCCAGCCTAGAGGGGTCAGGGTGTTACAGTTGGTTTTAGAAGAATTTTAGTAGAAAACTTGGAAACTAGAGTAGGAAATGTATAGTAGGGAACAAAGCCCTGAGGTAGTATCTGAGGATTAACATACAAGAAAGTCCTAGTATTCTGGTAAGGAATATATTATGTGGATATTTTAAGAAATACGTCCCTGTTTGGATACGATCAGGTAGAGGCGGCTCTGGCACAAATGTATCTAGGGGTAAAACTAGAAAACACCGCTTTGAGCTAGACTCGAACGAGAACTGGTGCAGGACAACAGGCCTTGCTACACTCTTGGTTATGAAACTCCTGGGTGATATGCTTAGGATAATTCATATTTTCTTTACAGTCCATTATGAATGAGTTAATGTAAATTTTCCCTTAAAGGAAACATGTTTATAAGATTAGCTATGCATAGAATTTCAATCTATGTTGAGTGATTTTCTATTTGAGATTCATAAACTAATCTAGTGTATCTCATTATTTATAAATGGAATCTAATGGAATAAGGAGAATCAATACTCGTAGGGAAGGTAGGGATCTCCCTACTGAGCAAGTCAACACAATCAACGTTGGAGCATATCAGATCATGAGAATATTGGGACAACTTACTCAAGTTGTAAGGAATAACCATTCAGCACCTGTGTTGGATCGTTTCATGTGGAAGAAGGCCCCATCTTTTAGCGGGACTACTAATCCAGTGGTTTCTGAGAAATGGATCAAGTCCCTTGAAAATATATTCATGGCGTTAAGATATAATGAAAATGAAAAGGTAGTACTGGCAGTATATTGTCTCAAGGGTGATGCTGATCAATGGTGGTCCCTGATTCAAAATACAACAGAGGAAGAAGAAATAGAGGATATTTAATGGAGTACTTTTAAGGAAATATTCTTCGAAAAATATTTCCCTTGTGAGAAACAAACTGAAATGAAGAGTAATGTCTTTGGCTTGAAACAAAGGGAAGAAGACAGTGTTGCAGAGTATGAGGCTACCTTCACAAGGCTAGCCAGGTATGTCGTGGATTATGTATGTGACTCGGCGGACAATATAGATCATTTCTTTAAAGGTCTTAAGCCAAGTCTTCGAAGGGAACTGGCTTCTCAATCCTTTTCATCATATGATGAAATTGTGTCAAGTGCCATCAAAACAGAGAAGGAATTTACTGGATCAAATTTTTTCAAAGGAAACCAATATAAGAAGAATTATTATGATAAAAAAGGAAAAAGAGAAGCACCAAAGAAGAGAAAGAGAACGAATAGTTTCCCATTATGCGAGAACTGTGGAAATAATCATCTCGGGAAATGCTTGAAAGGCGTGGGAGTTTGCTATAACTGTGGAGAAAAGGGTCATTGATCTGATGAATGCAAGGGGAAGAAACAATTCAATGATATTCAATGCTACAATTGTAGAGAGATGGGATACTATGAAAATGAGTGTCCTAAGTTCCAAGGAAACATGCCTCTAAAAAAGGCAAGAGAGCAAGGGAGAGCCTATGAGATTACAACCACGGAGGTTAAAGTTCCTAGTGACATGGTGGCAGGTACTTTAATTGTTTCCTCAAACTTATCCAACACTTTATTTGATTTTGTATCATCGCATTCATCTATATCCTCTCAATTTTCCAAGAAAATTAGATATGTCCAATTTGATTTAATAAAGGAGTCTTTAGTCAAAACTCCCATGGGATGTATCATTGCAACAAAGGGATGTCGACTAGTCCCCCTCCAAACACCAAAACATGTTGCTAACCTTATCATCATACCCATGACTGAATTTGATATAATTCTCGGTATGTATTGGCTATCAAATTATGATGCGAGGATTTATTCCAAGAAAAAGGAAGTTAAAATTTTTGAAAATGGTGTAGAATCTCTTATCTTTAGAGCGGATACTTCGCCATCTGAATCTTATATAGACCCACCCCCAGTAACTCTATTGAATTCAATTCTTGGAGAGGAAGATAACCCAATATCTATGGTTGAGGAAAGAAATATTCAAATTGAATATGTGCATATAGTGAAAGAATACATTGATGTGTTTCTAGAGGATTTACCTGGACATCCTCCTAAGTGGGAAATTGAGTTTTCCTTTGACTTAATTCCTGGTGCAAGACCTATATCAAAGACCCCATATAGAATGGCCAATGTGAAGTTAGTGGAGATGAAGAAATAAATAGAATATTTGAGTGAAAAAGGATTTATTCAACCTAGTGTTTCTCCATGGGGATACCCGGTCTTGTTTGTAAAGAAGAAAGATGGATCCATGAGTCTACGCATTGATTACAGAGAAATCAATGTTATTACAATAAAGAATAAGTATCCTCTACCCCAGATTGATGATTTATTTGACCAACTTCATGGAGCTAAATACTTTTCAAATATTGAACTTCAATCTGTATATCATTAGTTGAGTGTGAAGAAGGAAGACATTCCGAAAACAGCGTTTCGAACCAGGTACGGGCATTACGAGTTTACAGTAATGCCTTTTGTATTGACTAATTCACCTTATGTCTTCATGGATATAATGAATAGAGTTTTCAAGGAATATCTCGATGATTTTATAGTGATATTTATTGATGATATCTTGGTATACTCCAAAAGCTACTTATATCATGAAAATCACTTGCGCATTATCCTGAAGACTCTTAGAAGACATGGCTTCTATGGGAAGTTTAGAAAGTGTGAATTCTAACTTCATAATTTTTCTTTTCTTGGCTATATTGTCTCTATGGATGGAATCCTAGTTGATCCTGTGAAGACAAAGGCAATCCAAGATTGTCCCATTCCAACAAACATAACTGAGGTACGCAGTTTTATTGGTTTAGCAGGTTATTATCGGCATTTTGTGCAGAATTTTGCCCGACTGGCTAACCCGCTAACGAAGCTCACACGTAAAGGTGTAAAATTTGTTTGGACAAAATATTATGTACATTGTTTCTAAGAACTAAAGATAATATTAGTCAACGCTCCTATATTGACTCTACCATCAGGGAATGATGGGTTTGTTATTTATAGTGATGCTTCAAAGAAAGGAATTGGTTGTGTCCTTGTGGAAAATGATAGGGTTATTGCTTATGCATCACGACAGCTATAAATTCATGAGAAAAACTATCCTACTCATGATCTTGAGTTAGCCATTGTAATATTTGCTTTGAATATATGGATACATTATCTCTATGGTGAAAAATGTGAGATTTATACTGATCACAAGAGTTTGAAGTATATTTTCTCATAGAAAGAACTCAACATGTGGCAAAGGAGATGGGTTGAACTACTCAAGGATTATGATTTCATGATAAACTAGCACCTAGGGAAGGAAAATAAGGTGACAGATGCTTTTAGTATAAAGGATCATGGAGTTTTGAACAAGATGAGAGTTGAAAGGGATCATATTTTCATGGATCTAGTAAAGATGGATATGGGAATAACCATGGAAGGTGAAACATCAATGCTTTTTCAAATGGTTGCCAAACCATATTTACTAGAAAGGATACAAATTTCTCAAGAAGATGATGAGGAGTTTCAAAAGAAGATTAAAGCTGTGAATGATGGGAGATTGAGTGACTTCGTATATGAAGATGGAATTTTGAAATTTGGGAAGAGACTTTGTGTTCCCGATATACCTGATCTAAAAATGGAATTGTTGGATGATTCTCATAGTTCCAATTTTACTATACACCCTGGTAGCACTAAGATGTATAGAGATTTGAAGGAACATTTTTTGGTCGGACAACATGAAGAGGGAGAATGTTGATTTTGTGTCAATATGTATGGGTTTTAAACAAATGAAATCTAGAAGGAAACAGCATGGAGGAGTATTGCAACCTCTTCCCATACCTGAGTGGAAATGGGATAATATCACGATGGACTTTTTCGTGGGACTACCAAAGACTCCTAGAAGGAACGATGCAATATGGGTCATTGTTGATCGTCTTACCAAGTCTGCACATTTTCTTGCTATAAGAGAAGATCTATCACTTGAACATCTAGCAAGACTATATATTAATGAAGTTGTGAGACTTCATAGAGTACCCCTATTGATTGTTTCTGATCGTGATCCATGTTTTACATCAAGATTTTGGAAAAGTCTTCAGAAGACCCTAGATACTGATCTTCATTTGAGAACTGGCTACCACCAACAAACTGATGGACAATCAGAACGGACTATTCAAACATTGGAAGACATGTTGAGGTCTTGTTCACTTGATTTTCAAGGCATGTGGGATCAGTATTTACCTCTCGTAGAATTTTCCTACAATAATAGATTCCATTCAAGTATTCAGATGGAACCCTATGAAGCATTGTATGGGAAGAGATGTCGTACACCAACTTGCTGGGATGAAGTTGGTGAAAGAAATCTTGTGGGCCCAGAACTTGTTGAAGAAACAACGGAGAAGGTGAATATTATCCAGAACCATATCAAAATAGCTCAAATTAGGTAAAAGAGCTATGTAGATAACCGAAGTAAGGATTTGGAGTTTCAAGAAGGTGATCACGTTTTCTTAAAGATATCTCCATAGAAGGGTATTATAAGATTCGGTAAGAAGGGAAAATTAAGTCCCAGGTACATCGGACCTTTTGAGATTTTGAACCGAATTGGAGTCGTAGCTTACCATTTGGCAATGTCGTCAAGTCTCTCCAAGGTTCACAATGTGTTCTACGTGTCATTGTTAAGAAAGTACATGCCAGACCCAACACATGTACTCACTTATGAAGAAGTAGAACTTGAGCAAGATCTATCTTATTGTGAAGATCCTATCAAGATTCTTGATACTAGAGAACAAGTATTGAGAAATCGGACGAATCGTCTGGTAAAGATTCTATGGAGGAACCATAAGATGGAGGAAGCAACATGGGAGCCTAAGGAGCTTATGTTAAAGACATACCCGAATCATTTTAGGTAATATTTTGTGAATTTTTAGGATGAAATTTGTTTAAGGATGGGAGAATGTAACACCCCAAGGTTTTGAAAATAAATATATAATGAAATTTTATAATCTAGCCATTAAACACAACTCTACCTCTTCTATGTTTTGAATTTTGAAAAATGGTCATCTAGAGTTGTGTTCAGTAAGTCATTTGGAGTCTGATAGAACAAAATTGATTTTTGATGAATAGTAACATACCCTTATGAATAGTAATATGAACCTTATGAATAGTAAATAATATTATTATTTTGTTTTCTTAAGGCAATAAGATAATGAGATCTTAATTAGTTTTTCAATGAGAAATAAAACTAATTGCACTTTAAGATTGTTATTTTTTGAATTAACTATAACCTTATTTAAAAATTAAATTAATAATATTTAGAAAATTATTTTTGAAAAATGGATTTCACTTTTGAATTATACACGTTGAAAAATGGTATGGGTAAATATTTGGGATTTTTCTAAAATACATGAATTTTTCATGAATAGTAAAAATACAGTTTTGAGTTTTTGGTAGTTTAATGACATCATAATGATGTAATAATTAAATATAAAAGTATGGTCTACTTTTGTATGGTAACTTATGACATGATGTGTCCCAAGTGGCTAAAACCATGGGAAAATACCATGGCCAAGCCCATGGTTTGGAAAAAACCACTAATGAGGTGTCCCTTAGAAATTATTAAAAAATTACCTCTCTTTTTCTATAAATACCCACTCATCCATTCGTTTTCTTTTATTCTAAATACCTCATCCTAGAATCTTTGGTGGTTTTACTTCTCTAGGAGTCCTCCCAAGGTTTCCCTAATCTCCCAATATCCCATCCTTCAAGATCTATGAGTTATTCTACAAGGTTAGGGAATCCTTCATTCTCTTCTTTAAGTCGACACTTCTTTTATGTTAGCTATTTGAAATTACTTTCTCATGTGTTGGGGTTTGATTTTATTTATTCTTTTTATTATACTTTTTATTTCAATATGATGAGATAACCTTTTGTTCTCATCATTTTATTTTATGAAATTTTAAGTGACGTCATTAGGTTGCCGAATTTTCATAAGGGATCTCTTAACTTTTCTTTTCTTTTCAAGTTCATCTCTTTTATTTTTCTCTCCTCACCTCCTCTGTTCAAATGATCCTGATAACTCCAGTATCATATATATACTATAATTATATCTTGTTAATGGAATAACCATCATAAATATTCTTACTCCCTCCGTTTTATTTTTTATAAATGAAATCAACATCCATGAGGTTCCAATTTGTAGCCTTTGTGGACGACGAAGTTTCGTTCTTCAATTTCTTCTTCATTACTGGTCATGAAACCATATTTATGGTTGAACCAGACTATAACATATGTATCATAACATAGTTAATATTCAATAACTATAATATGTACATATAATTAAGTTATATGAAAAAACTAGTTCATAATAATCCAAATACCGTCGAATAATCGAGGTGGTTGTTATCTAATGATTCTTAATCATTTCATGTAACCAAATGATAGAAATGACCATTACCAATTCTTTATGTTCACAAATAATATATAATTCCAATCCTGAAGATTTATAACCTTTCCACATGAACTCTATTACTTAAAAACAAGTGAACTGATTATAAAAATAATGAAAACGAACACCCCGGAACAATGAAATTCAATATAATAACTTATAAATAAAGGTATAAATGAACTAAACATAATTATGATAAACTAAATACATGTCTAATAGGTTATTAAATAATTTATTAATAAGTATAATTTCATATTCCAGGAGCTTAAGTTCAAGAGAGGAACACGTTTGGAGTTAAGGTAATGGATTTCTCATCTCACTTTCATTTCTGTGAGATTTTCATTGTTCGCCACTTAATTCTTGTATGTGGTATATTTGTTCTGACATTTGATATATAATAACATGATTATATTTATATTCATGAGAATAAATGATTTATTTGAGTTTTATTAAGTTCTGGTCATATGATTCGACCGATTACACTGTTGTAAGGGCCTTTGTCTCAACAACTATTTTATTGTGACTAACTTTGTGTAGTGCACCTAATAATAATTATGTGGTGTACCTACTGACCATTTGAGATCAATTTTAATTTGAAATTTTATTTATATTAAATATCCATAATCTTATGTCATGGATATGTTTTTTGTCTAAACCGAATACCATTTTACATACGGTGTTTATTTGGAAAGTTATTTTAATATTGATGAATCTGTATACTCTACTCTATACAGATATTGAAGATGCATATTTCTCTTGTATTGAATCAATGTATAAAGAATTATTTGGACATGTAGTGGAGGGTGGGGCCCTCTATATCCCCTCGATGCATCGGTAGGTCTCTTGAGAAAAAACAGTTTGGTGACATACCCATCGAGTTTGTTTCCAAAAATCAGAAGGGTTTCTACCCATAGAACTAAACTATTTTTATGGTATTATGGTTTCATGTAACTAATACATGATGTCCAATTAATAAGAATTATCTTTATTCATTATCAGTTATTATTATTATCCATGAGGTTTTCACTATGACAAAATCTATGAATGCATTTTCATTCTCAGTCTATTAATGGAATTAGTTATTCATTTATTCACTATGCCATATTGATTATGCCCGATTGATTGTGATTCACTTATTATTGTACTCATTCTTCCACTATTTGTAACCCTTAATGAGCATTTCATCTCACCCCTTTCATTGTCTACCTTCAACAGTTGATGAAGAGAAGATCTTTTATTGAGTTCCTGGGGATGTCATTTTAAGTTTTTGTTATGTATTGTATTTTGTAAAGTTTTCCAATGTAATTTGAGTAACATCTATGTATCTAGTTTCTTCAAGACTAATAAACTACTCGTTCATTCGGGATTTTTATTTCTTCTAACCATGCTAATATCACAAGTAATTCACCAGCTCCAGCCTATAGGGGTCGGGGTGTTACACTAAAAATTTGGTTTTTTTTATCTGAAGTTTTGTAAATGCTATTTCACAACTGTAGTTTTCAAGAATTTTTTTCATTATGTGTTGAACTGATTTCAGAAGCTGTAGATGTCATATTTATTTTATTATTAAATTGTTGTAAAAAAGAATAAGTTTTTCTACAAATAAGTCTTTTTTACCAAAGTCTGAATCTTCTTTTTAGAGCCATAAAAAATTCGTCGAGATTTATTAATTTATGATTTTCAGTTTTTCACAAAGCATGGGAAACCCTACTTTCATGAATAGTGAAAAGTATGGTTTGGAACCCCTAATTTTTCTATAGTGAAAAGTATGGTTCGGAAACCCTGCATTTTTGTTCATATCATATGCTACTTTACTTTTCATACCCTACATTACATTACTATTCAATTCCTTAAAGTATGGTTCAGAAACCCAATGTTATTGTCCATACCTTACAGTGCTTTATTCTTTACTTAAAAGGGAATTCCCCAGTGTGGCATTTTCGAACCTTAAACATAGAGAAACCCCCTCCCCCATGAAGGGGTAGCACCTGAAGGTAGCTCCCCATCCAGGAAAGGAGTCATTTCCAGCCGAGATGGCAGAGCATCTCGGAGGGTTACAGCCCGGCAGCGATGGTTCGTCACAGCAATCCATCTGCAATTGGGCCGCACCTCATTTTGCCCACCCAGAGGAGTCCGGGTGACCCGGAAAGGAGGGTGGATCCTGGGGGAGAGGCTCACCCCAAAAGCGGACTCCCAGGAATCGAACCCTGAACCTCCCAAAGAGAAACCTTTTTTGGAAACTCAACTTCACCACTGCACCACCACCAAAGTGGCACCTTACACTACATTATTATTCTTACCCTACATTATGTTATTGTTCATTTCTAAAAATTATGGTTTAAAAACCCTATGTTATTATTCATACCTTACACTACTTTATTTTTCATACCCTATGTTATGGTACTGTTCATTTCCACAAAGTATGCTTCACTAGCTCTACTTTACTATTCATACCTTACACTTCTTTATTGTTCATATCATATGTTACATTACTATTCATTTCCACAAAGAATGTTTGGGAAACCCTACATTACTGTTCATTCCCTACTCTATGTTACTGTTCATTCCCTATGTTAGATTATTTTCCATACCCTATGTTACTGTTCATTATGTGCTTTTATGTTGAAAATTGATTTTCTATATATATATGTATTATTTTCAATGGTTTTTCTCCTCGATAAATTAACATTAAATCTAAGGATTTTGATTGAAAATTTTTAATTTTTTTGTTTCATTATTTAAAGAGGAAATTTAATAAAACTATTTCAACATTTTTTTCTAATAAAGTTGGTGGTGTAAAGTTTATTTAAATTCAAATATTCGAATTCACTTTTGGATTGTACTTGTAGTTTTTAGGAACTATTTTGACAATGTTTAAAAAGATTTGAATGTATTTAAATGGTTGTTTTAAATCATTGAATACTGCTATTATTTTGGAGATTTTATTGTAAGTTTTATTCAAATTATTTTTGAATTCTTTTATTAGACACTTATTCAATGGGAATAAAGAGGCAACAGTGCTGGGATTTTTATTGAGATATTTATGAAGGCTCTTAACTCAATTTATTTTGGAATTTCTGAATAAAGTGGAGCCAATGAAAATGTAGAATATCTATTTTATAGATATATATATATCTGGAAGGGAAAATATATATACACTGGATAACATATTTGATACTTTGTTTCCCAAAGAGAAAGTGTTGTGAACTTTGAATCTGTTATGCATTTGCAACGTCCTACGACATTCTGTTTCATCATCTGCACATTTTCTCAAGTTCCATATTATTTCGGATTCGAATATAATTGTATTGATGAGACAATCCAATCTAATCCTCAACAACCGGTTTCTGTTCTTTAATTTTTTATCTTATTTAGTTTGGTTTTGAGTGTCTAACACTTTTTCTCATCTCCCATATGCACTCTATTTTTTGTTTATGCTTTTACACACAAAAGAATTATTTGTTATTATGTTTCTTCGGGTTGTGACTCCTAGATTCTAAAGTCAAGATCTAAGGGTTGTGACTCCTTGTATCTAAATTCATTACTATTTAGGTTGTGACTCTTAGTGTCTAAATTCTGGTTGTAAGGGTTGTGACTACCCATACAAAAGTTAGTGTCGTGGTTATCCCTCGACTAGAAAAATATTTTTAATTAGGTTATGATTCCTCTATAAAAATCATTTTTAGTGAATAGATATCTCTCTCTAAGTAAAGAGATATAATATTAGAGTAGGACTACTTTGGACTGAACTACTATAAAATATATCCTTGCGTTTTTTAATTTTTTCACTGATAATTAATCTTAATAATTAAATTTGATAATTAAATTAATTAATCCATTGATTAGATTAATTTTTTTAATCTAGTCTGTTCACCCCCCCTCTAGACCATCTGCCATTACCTGTTTCGACCTAACAATCATTATCAAAGGAATGCCTTCTTAAGAATATTATATCTCTTTCATTCTCTTTCTTTTTACCAAACATTGGTATCATAGGTTGTTTCTTTTGGAATTAGTTGATCCATCTATAGAGTTTTATTTTATATTTAATTGTGCTAACCTATTCCTTATCCCTCACAGTATAAGGATAAATATATTATAAGATGGAAGGATTGAACCCGAATGATGCTTGGATTCATCAAAATCCACCACACTTTGATGACAATGATTATGGATACTAGAGATCCCAAATGGAGGCTTACCTCAAACAACTGACCATTGAACACTGGTCTATCATGTTAAAATAGTACACACTACATGAAACTGATCCAAATACTCTTATCGAAAATGATGTTACTAGATATGTTTTAAATTAAAAGGTTTTTAATATTTTATATTTTTATATTAACAGAAGTATTTTTAGTCATGTTTCCACTTGTAAGGCAGCTCATGAAATATATAAGATTCAACAAGTTACTCACCTTGGATTAGAAAAATTGATCTAAACCAATCTTGGAATGCTTTGTACTGAGTACCAAGACTTCAAGATGGATAAAGATGAAACAATAAACCAAATTTTTCAGAGACTCACAAGAATTATGAATGGAATAAATTCACTTGGTAATTATCTAGAATACCTAGTACTAGTTGAACAATTCCTAAGATCCTTACCAAATAAATGGAATTCCATGAAATTTTTCATTGATTAAATAAATAATTCCAATGAGTATACCCTAGGTGAATTCATTGGAGAACTCCTTCGGTATGAATTGGAACCGAATAACATAGCTGTTGAGGATACAACAAAAAGAAAAGGTGTAACTTTTAAATTTATGAATGTTTCTTCTAATAAATCTTCTGATTTTGATCTATAGGATAGTAAAAAAGAAGATATGGAATATATTATTACTAGAGTATAAAAAATAATGAAAAATAAATGCTTCAAAAATATATTTTTAAGAAACCCTCAAAAAGAAAAATATAAGGGACATAGGAAAGGTAGTAAAAATTTCAATATATAGGATGTAACCTATTATGAGTGTAGGAAGACAGGTCATATCAATGCCTATTTTATAAAACATAATAATAAAGTCAAATATAAAAAATAAGGATAAAAAATCATTGGCAATCAGTTGGATTTTTAGAAAATAATCTGATTCTAGTGAGCAGTCTGTAAATAAAAAATAATCTACTAACTTGTGCATCAGGGAATCACTAGATATGGTTAGTAATTATTATTTGTATTCCAGATGTTCTGATTCTGACTATGATTCTGAAAATTTAGATTTTTTTGAATTAAATAAAAAATTAAAATATTAAGAAAAGATATTTTCAAAGCTTTTGATTAACATAATAAGATTAAAGAAAACAATGAAAAATGTTTTTTGAAAATAAAATAATTTTACAGTAGAATGAAAAACTAATTAAAATTGCTTATTTTCCTCATTAAAAAGTTTATGAAAATTTTAAATCTACTCAATATTTGAATCAATATTTAAAAAAAGAAGTTGGGTGTCTTAAACAAATTTTATCTTATTTTATTCAAAGTCATGAAAAATATCATGAGATAATTTATTTGAAAAAAAACTTATAAAAATAAATAAGTTTTTTTTATAATAGGATATTTCCTCAAATGTATAAAACTCATTTTTTTAAAGTAAAAATGTTTGTACTTCAACTGTTACTTGTTTTAAATGTGTCCTGAAAGGTCATTATGAAAATGATTGTTCTCTTAGATTTAAAAAATCCTTGTGATTTTCAAAAATTAATATTTATAAATCTTTATTATTAATATTACCTTACAATACATATTTAAATTATTTATGGGTACCTAAAAATTGTATAACTAATCTTGTTGAACCCAAAGTAGCTTGGGTGCCAAAATTGTCAAGTAATTGAATTTTGTAGGAAAAATTATTTGGATGTCTCAAGAGAGGCATGTGGTATAGGGACAGCGGATGATGAAGGAATATGATTGGAGACCCATCAAATTTTACCACTTACAACACATATGATAGAGACACTGTTACTTTTAGAGACAATTCCAAAGGAAAAGTAAAAGGATTTGGTAATGTTGGTATTGTAAATTCTACTTTTATTTCTAAAGTTTTATATGTTGAAGGCCTAAAACATAATTTAATTAGTATATCACAATTATGAAATGTTGAAATAGAATTTAAATTTAAAAATGATAAATTTTTAGTTTTTAAAGATGATTCTTTATTATTTTATTATAATTGAAAAGATAATATTTATACTATTGATTTTTTTGAACTAATTGTTCAAAATTTTAAGATTTTGAATGTTTTAGAGAATGACAGCATCATTTGGCATATACATTTAGGTCATGTCAATTTCATAATGTTCCATAATCTCTCAAAACATGGGAATGTGTTACAACTACCATCCTTGCAGAAAGAACAACTTCATGTTTGTGATGCTTGCATGAAAGGGAAGTAACATAAAATTTATTTTAGAACCATCAATCAGATGAGTACTAATATGCCTTTATAGTTAATGCATCTTGATTTATTTAGCTGAACTCAAATTTCAAACCTTCGTGGAAAGAAATATACCTTAGTTGTTGTTGATGATTATATTATATTTAATTGGGTATACTTTCTTGCTCATAAAAATGATAATTTTTCTAGATTTACTACTTTTTGTAAATTATTTAAAAATGAAAACGGTTGTATGATTATTTCTATTTATAGAGATAAAAGAGTTTTTTAATCATAGTATGACACTCAATAGGGGGGTGAATTGAGTTCCTATAAAAAATTCTGTTAAAAAATTTATTTGAAAAGATCCCCCAAATCAAAAACAAAATAGGATAGTTAATCAAAGTAGTAAATTTATAATAGTTTGACTATTTAATTAATTTCTCAAGATATTGATTATTTCTCAGTTATGTCAACCTAAAATATTGAAATAACTTTTGAAATTTATTTACTAGACCAAAAAAGTTATAAACCCTATCCTAGACTAACTATCAAAGTAAAACATATTTTTCTGAAATATGAGTTAAAACATAGTAAACTAAATTTGAAAACACGTTGAATTAAATCAAGTGGTTTGGTCTCAAGCCGAGACTAAATCCACTCTACTTGGCGATCACCTAACACGAAGAAATATATATATACAAAGCTTTTATCCACACCTGGGATCAGGGTTTACACAACATTATACAAACTTTCCATGTCATAAGACCTCTACCATAGTTCTATATGGGAACTAAAATAGATAGGTCACATAGGAACTCTACCATATTTCTACTTGGGATATAACATGTGTAAAAAGATGTCTATGTGAGGATATCTTGTATCCTCTAGCTCAGTGCAGGACGAAGTTTTCTTAACAGAAAGATACACACACTATTCGGAATCTAGTAAAAATGAACTCAATAGAGTAGGAAATAGAGAGATAGAGTTTAGAAGGCTCTAAGTGTTATGAAATATAGCTCTGGACTCTTTGTATATAAAATATGTGAAGATTGAGTCATCTTCTAGAAACAGAAACTGAAACAGAGTGTCGTGAAGCTTTTTGTTCTAGTTTCCAAGAAGATGAAGTTCTATTCCTTTGGTTATGTTTTGTTTGATGCAAGGGTGTTGGAAATTTTTGTTCATAATAAGTTCTTCTTTTTATTCCTTCAGTAAGAATGATAATGCCTCATATGTTCTTTTTCCTTTCATCCACAGGTTCAGTATGGGTGCTCATGCAATTCCACTCCTTTATGTCTATGTCTCTATATCTATCAGATCGCATTCTTTTCTCTTTTATATTCTGAATCCCGACAATAATCATGATTTGGGGTAGGATTTGTACCTCATACTTCTGAAATCCCAATTAATATTGTCTTCAAAAATTATTATTTTAATATGTATCATTTAAACACTCAAATATGTCCATTAGAGAAAATTTTAAATAAAAGAAAATTTAAACAGTCTATTGGTGACTCCTCTATCAGTGAGTCATTTTGTTGGTATCCGTGACTCATTCTATCAGTGATTCATTCTATCAGTATCTCCAAGAATCTTTGAATCAATGCATCACTAACTCATTTTGTTCTCTCATTGAGTCATTCTTTCTACTAGTGTCTCATTTGTACTGTCAGTGAGTCGTCTATTGGTGACTTAGTTTGTACTTTCGGTGAAAAAAAATTTCTTTCGGTGTGAAATTTCTTCTTTCGGTGTGACATTTGAACTATCAGTGTCTCAGTTGAACTTTCAGTGAGACATTTGTTCTATCGGTGAGTCATATTTAGCATTCGGTGTTAGTGACTCATACATATCCAATTTTCTATTTTAACTATCTTATAACATGAATATACATAGAATGTGTTAAATACATAGTTGATCATAGATAATCATAATTAAACATATTTAAACTTGAATAAATATGATTGAAATGATTAGACATTATTTGACATGATTTGTGATTATTCAAACCATTAAAACTAGAGAGGGACCGACAATTTCCTATGGGCCAACAATCTCCCCCTTTTTGATGATCACAAATCATGTCATTATAAAGTACAATTAATTGACGATTAATATAATCATTCCACTTATTATCTCCTATTACTGATTTTCTTAAAAAAATGAAATTTCTCAAAAAATATATAAGATTTAAAGGTAATATAAATAATGATTTATTTTCTCCCCTTTTATCTTTTCTCCCCCTTTATCTTAATGATATATAAAAAAGAATAATAATAATGATAATAAAGAAAAATAATAATAATGTATTTCTTTTTCTCCCCCTTTTGGGATAATCAAAAATCTTAAAGATAGAAAATAATAGGAACCAAGAAATACAATGACATAACACATAGATAGAATTGCATGATCAATGAATTTCATAAATAATGGAGAGTATAGTCAGTGGAATAAAAAAAATTACAGTCAAGCAGCCCTATCAAAAAAAATTACCCACACTACTCCTTGGGTTCTATTGGGTCTTTTCCTTTGTCAGAAGGATCAATAGTAGGTGTAGTGGATAGATGATAAGATATATGAGGGTCTAAATGAATCTAGAGAGGAGGAAGATGTATTCTTTCAATAATGGATGGTTCAAGGCTAGGTTTTTCTATGAAAAAACACAAAGTTGAATCTGTTCTATGATAACTGGATTAATCTAGCTCAAATACTAATAGAAAAACATAGACTATGGTTAGGGAGGCATGGAGGTGGAAAGAGAGGTTGCATAGGGTATGAGAGGTGCAACAACTGGAACCACGATGGCTTCTCTAAACATGTAGATAGTACTTTAAAAGTTTGATGAAATCCTCAGTTATTTCACCACCATATTTTGTTTCCTTTTCAAAATCATCCTTATTCTCCATAAACTTGTCAAAAAGAGGTGTGAAGTCTTTCAATTACTTGACATGTTCTTTAAATTCTTGAGTAACTAGAGGTAATGTCAAAGTCTCTACCAAATACTTAAAGTGACCTATGATCTGGTGCTTGGTGTAAATCTTTGAGAAAGGTGAATTAATCTTATTTTTAATCTCTTAATGAGTGGAAGATGCTTCCTTGGTATAAAATCTGACCATATCATTCATGTGATCAGTGTTCTTCTCAATTTTAGAAAGACTTTCGAAACTAGAGGCACAAAATAAGGCTTGAATCTCTTCTTTAACAATAGTTCTAACTGCCTCATTGTCCAAGGCCTAAGATGTCTAAGAAGAGGTCTAAGGAACAGTTAGAGTTGAGGTGTGTTCCTTTAGAGATTTAATCACTGTCTCCAAACATCATTTATACTTAGTGGTTAAACCATCTATAGTATAAATCATTTTTCTCATCTCATTCCCAAGCTTGGTATTGTTTGCAATAATTGTTTCAGCTGTTGAAATTAAATTTGGCTGAATCTCATCTATCAATTTCTCTCTAACTTTAACTGCATCAGCCTCATTCACACCAACTGTCTAAACTAGAACAAGAGTAGATTGCACAAACTACTTCATCTCTACTATAAAATCCTTTAAAGATTTTACCTCATCACTTAGAGTAGGCATGGGAACAACTTGAACTTAAACAGATTCCCTGGTAGCTGAACACATTTCTTCCTTAAACCTTTTAATTTCATCCTTAGTGACATTGTCACTATGAAGTGTTTCAATCACTGATTATCTTTTAATATGGAAGAAAACCTCATCATATAAATATTTATAGTCTAAACCAAGAGCTACATATCTAGTATTCCTTTCCCATTCAGACATAACATCATCATCTAAAGGGGTGAGAGTGTCAAGTATCACTCTTCCAACTTGATGCTCCCCCTAATATTGATCTCTACTTACATGAGGCTCCCCCTTAACTTGATGTCTTCTTATAGAATAAACCAACTTTTTTGTAGAGACTATCTGAGCATCCACTGCACTATCAACTACAAATTATTTCTCTTATCCTATAGTAGCATCTACTTATCTTGGAACATAAACCACTGCCTCACTTACAGTAGAAACTTTTGAAGATTCTACAGGATATTATTGAACTACAGCCTCAACCAGATCAAAATTTCCACCCAGATCATCAATAGGATGATCACTATCACTACCACTTTCACTTCCTTCACCATTTTCATCATTTCCATCATTATCTTTATTTCCTTATTCCTCACTTCTAGAGATACTACCACTTTCCTCTTCTTCTTCTTTGTATTCTTCTTCTTCTCCTATAGATTCTCCTTCAAAACCACTGGATATTCTAAAATACCCAATAATTCTAGACAATTATATATCCTCATCTCCATTTTAACCAATAGTTGGTTCATCAGAAGATAATGCCAAAGGTGGACTAGGATTTCCATAATTCATTCTCATTGGGATTTCATCAATGTATGTGTCACTCTGATCATCTATAGGAGACCATTGATCTCTATTAGGTGTAGCAGCCTCATCGTCATCAGAATAAATAGGTTCAACATCTTCAGGTCCTAGACCAGGATCTACTAAATTTCTCAGCCTAACAAAATGGTCCGCTGGGTTAAATTTTTCATAAATTTTATCCTCATCACCAAACCATTCCCTCTTCCATGGATTCCAATGAATCTTCATTCTTTTGAAAATTTACTTATTCAAATATATTCCACTACAAGTGGATACAATTTCCTCATTCTCATCCACACAACCTTTATCCTTTAATATAGCTGAGATCATCCTTGGGTAAAAAAAGAGTTTGTTTTACACTAGGGCTTAATCAATTCCTAGATATGCACTATCAAATATATTCATAGGTTCACATTAACTCCTTTATTTAAAAAATACAACAAGTATACATCTTGATACTTTAAAGATGAAAAATCCCCTTTCCTGGGATAGAGATGGTGCTTAATGAACTTAAACAGGAATATGCTCTCACCTTCTAACTCTGTAGCTATTGGTCTTCTGTGATCTTCATTTCCAGTTATCTCTTCAAAGGCTATCTCATAGATGAAAAATCACTCTCATATAGAGAGGTACCTTGATAGTCATCAAATATCCCTTCATTTGGAACTTTAATGTATTCATCCCAATACCTAGAAGAAAATGAAATTATCCTCCCTTTAATTACGGATTTGATCTAACTAGCCTCATTGCCTTCCAAAATAAATTAAGAATTCATGTAAAAAATGGGTACCATCTTGGGATAATAGGGACTTTAATTGTTTTCAAACCATTCTAGCCATCCTTGAGTCTACATCACCTTAAACAACAATGAATTACTCTCTAGAAATCTTTCTATGAATACTTCCTTCTCTGGTGTTACCACACAGTTCACAAAGGTTAGACTAATAGGTGGAGACTTAATAGATTCTCCCATCTACTTCTTAGCAGGTTGTGACTCATCTCCAGATCCTCCTTCGAGTTCACATTTCATTCTTTCCATTTCTAATGGTTTGGTTGAATTTTGGAAGGTGAAAGGTCGATGGTAGATAGAAATGGCAGGAGTGTAATGGTTAAAGTGGGAGGGTAAGTAGTATAGTGGATCAACTCAAATTTATATCATTTAGGGATTAAAGATCATAGATTCATGAACTAGGTTCAAGGAAATAAATAAAACAACATTGTTTTGGTTAAAACATAAAATAAATAAAATAATGGGTTTTATCTATTTCAGCATGACAATATCGTCATGACACTATCAGTGTCAGCATGATAGCATCGTCAAGACACTGTCGATATCGGCATGGCAGAGTGTTAGTGTCAGCATTAGATTGTCTATATGACATTTCTAGTGTCAGCATGACATCTACACTTATTTTTTATATATATTTATCAATATATGGTCCTTACAAATTAATCATCCCAAATTCATGTTTCATATAATTCATTATTTCAAAGTTCAATGGCTTTGTGAATATGTTAGTAAGATAATGTTCACTTCCAATAAACTCTAGTGTTATATCACTTTTTTGATAATGATCACTCAAAAAGTGATAAACATGATTCTTTTAAATTTTAACAGCACTTGTATCATCACAAATTATAGGGGAATGTCTAAATTAATATTCATAGTCTATTAAAGTGTGTTTCGTCCATAAAATATAAGCACAATAATTACCAGTGGCTATGTATTCAACTTCAGCAGTAGATAATACAACATAATTTTTCTTCTTACTACACCATGAAACTAGATAATTTCCCAAAAAGTGACATATTCTCAACGTTCTCTTTATATATACCTTATAAACACTAAAATCAGTATCTGAATAACACACTAAATCAAAAAAAATTCCTCTAGGATAGAACAATCCTAAGTTTGTAGTATATTTGATGTAATTGAAAATTCTTTTAATATCCATAAGATTATATTCTTTTGAGTTATCTTGAAAATGGGAACACATACACACACTAAACATAATTTCAGTCCTGCTAGTAGTCTAGTAGAGTAAACTTTCAATCATTCCTCTGTAAGTGGTTTGATCAACAGATTTACCATTTTCATCAAGATCCAAATTACAGGTGGTACTCATTAGAGTGTCACTACTTTTTTGTACTATCAAATCCAAAACTTTTTAAAATATATTTAGTATATTTACATTGATTTAAAAAAATAACTTTTTTATTTTAAAATATTTGAAATCTAAGAAATAATTTGAGTTCCCCATTAAACGCATTTCAAATTCACTTTGCATAATTTTTGAAAAATCAACACATAAATAATTTTTAAAAGATCCAAAAATAATATCATCTACATAAATTTTAACGCTTAAAACATATTTAGAATTTTTTTTATAAAGAGAGTAGGATCAGTTATTCCTTTGGTAAAACCATTGTAAATAAGATAACTACTTGTTCTATCATACCAAGTTCTTGTATCTTGCTTTAAACCATATAAAAACTTTGTTAATTTAAAAACAATATTTGGAAAGTGAGGGTTTGTAAAACTAGTGATTTTTTAACAAAAAAATTCTCAACTATATACCCATTTAGGAATGCACTCATAACAATCATTTTATATAGATTGAAATTTAGATGTGTTGCATATGAAAGCAAGATTCTAATGGCCTCAAGTCTAGAAAATGTTGTAAAATTTTCCTCATTGTCAGTGCCTTCTTCTTGACTATAACCTTGTGCAACCAATATAGCTTTATTTCTTACAATATTACCATATTCATCAAATTTATTTCTAAACACCAATTTAGTTCCTATGGGGAAGATTTCTTTAGGTCTGTCTATAAGTTTCTAGACTTTATTTCTTTCAAACTGATTTAATTCTTCTTGCATAGCCATTACCCAAAATTCATCATTTATTTCATCATTCATCTTCTTAGGTTCAAGCTGTGACAAAAAGGCTTGATGTTCAACATGATTTCTCAGAGAATCTATATTTTGTGTTCCTTTATCTAGTTCTCCAACTAAAACATCTATAGGATGGTTCTTAAGATTTTTTGTGGGTTTAAAAAAAGAAGGGCTAGTTATTTCAGGTTCTTCAACAGGTTTGGGTTCATCAAAACTAGAGTCTGGAGAATTTCTGGAACTGGAAGATTTAACATATTGTTTAACAGTGGGGTCAAGAAATTTTTCATTTATGTCCAGATTTAATAGATCATCCTCAAGATTTTCTAGGGATGTATTGGGTTTATGTGTATTAATTTTATCAAATTTGGCATGCGCATATTATTTCACACACATAGTTCTTTTATTAAACACTCTATAGGATTTAATAGAGATTAAATAACCTATAAATATTCTTTTATCACTTTTGGGTCAAAATTTGTCAAGATTTTTCTTTGTATTAAGGATAAATACCTTACAACCAAAATATTTGAAGTAACTAATATTGGATTTCCTATTGTTCTATATCTCATAGGGAGTTTTCTTAATAATTGGTCTAATTAAGACTCTATTAATTATATAACAATTTGTATTGATAGTTTCTACCCAAAAATAGATAGGTAAGTCATATTTATTAAGCATTGTTTTGGTAATTTCTTGTAAGGTTCTATTTATTATTTCTACAACAACATTCTATTGAGGTTTCCCAGGATAAGAGAAGTTATGAATATAGCAATTTTGTGAGAAAAAAGATTCAAACTCTTGCTTTTAAACCTCACGACCATGGTAAATTCTTAAGGATTTAATTATAAGTTAACTTAAGTTCTCTTATGTTCTAGTATACTTGGTTAAATGAGAAAAAGATTCACTTTTTTTAGAAGAAAAAAAGAAAGTACAAGTATATCTATAGTAGTATTCTAATAGAACATAGACATAGTGATTCCCATTTATACTTGAAACTCTAGATAGTCCAAACAAAACCATGTGAACCAACACAAGTGGTTGATAAGTAGAAACTTATTTCTTTGGTTTGAAAGATATATTATGTTGTTTACCCTTTTTACAAGGATTACAGACTTTGTTATTTGGATACTCAAGTTTGGGTAGCTACTTATCTAGTCCTTTCTAATTGAATGAATATTACAATTTCCTAGTCTCTTATGCTAGATCCAAGAATCTTTATGAAAGGAACTTAAGAATGAAACATTTTGAGAAACTAAGGAATCTAAGTTTACATCATAAACATTTTCATTTCAAAAAAAATACTAATTTATTTTTGGAATTAAAAAAAATGCATGAATCTTTTTCAAACATAACATTAAAATCATCATCATACAACTAATAGATACTAAGAAGATTGTACTTTAATCCATCAACAAAAATTACTTTATAAATTAAAATTGAATTAGAGTTACCAATTTGGAAATGGCCAATGATTTTGCCTTTAGCATTGTCACCAAAGGTGAAATTCCCACCATAAATCTTTATCACATTATTGAAGCATGAATAATCCTTTTTCATGTGTCTTGAACATCCACTATCCAAGTATCATATACTTCTACAAGATCTCTTCAAATACCTTTCTTTCAAAAACATATTAGAAAATAAAATATTTTGGTACCTAGATTTTTTTGGGTCTAGTAACATTAGTAATAAGAGATTTGGAAACCCATACTTGCTTAATGCATTTCCTATAAATAGTATATAAATTAATAGAAACATAGACTTTATTTGGTCTAGAAAAAACTTGAAACAATAGAAGACGTTTCATAGTTGGAACTTTCTGAATATTTTCCAAAACTAGGAATAAAACCGGATTTCCCATATTTAGATACAAAATTGGTTTTGAGAAAATTTATTTTACCAAGTTGATATCCAATACCACTAGTGTATTTTGGTGTAACTTTTTTACCAAGAATTTGAACTAAGATATCTTTACCATTGGAAAAAATTTATAAATACTATTTCAATTGCTCATTGGACAATTTAATATCATTGTTTTCTTTAAGAAATAGAGAATTTTGTCCTTTTCTATGATAATCTCAGATTTAATAGTATAGGAAATAGCATGTTGTTTCTTTAAATAATTATATTTATCTTTTAATTCATTTCATGTATCTTGAAGAATTTTGTAGTATCCAAACATTTCCTCATTAGTTATATTTTCAGAATCACTTTCATCTCCATAATAATAAGAATTATTTACATGAGGATCAAGGGTTACCTAAAATGTGTTTTTCATGAAACACATGTTTTCCTTGTCACTTTTCTCATCATGTGATGATTCTGATTCACTTGATCTATCCTCAGAATCACTCCAAGTGGCCTTCATTTCCTTCTTGTATCATTTATATTTTTACTCATATTTCATTTTTTATTTTAACTTAGTAAAATCATCCTTTATAAATCCTCTCTTATTACATTCATAAAAAACTATTTCATTTGAGTTATCATTCCTTTTCTAATCCTTTTTCTAGTTTCCCTTATTATCATACTTACCTTTCTAGCTGGGCTTCCTAAAAAATCTTCCTTCTATAAAACTTCTTAAAACATCTGGATAATTTATCCATTTAATCATCACTATCTGATGGTGAATCTTCATTACTTTTACTGTCAGAATGAGTTTGAATCCTTTCCTTTTCTCTATTTTTGGAAGTACTGGTTTTAGAAGCCAGTGACTTTATCTTTGGTTCATCCTTCTATTATTTTTTGACTTTTAATTATTCCTCATACATCATCATCTTTCCTATCATCTCTTTTACTAGCATCTTACTGATATTATAGGATTATATTATTGACACTGAGGTTCATCTCCATCTATTTGGTAGAAATATGAGAATTCTCAAGATTTTCTCCGTAGTAGTAACTTCCTTTCCCAGAGAAATCATAGTATTTAAAATTTCATTAAACTTGAGATACATATCAAAAATAGGTTTATCAATCTTCATATTAATGTTACCATATTTAATAGTATAGTTGTTAAGTCTTATTTTTTTGACATTATTGGTTCCTTCATGTGAAACATTTAGAGTATCCCAAATTTCATGGGCGGTTTTACATGCAGAAATCCTATTGAATTCTTAATCTCCTAAAGAACAATATAAGGAATTCATATATTTTTAGTTATTATTATAAGAAATCTTGGTTCGGTTATCCCAAATATTATGGGAAGTAGTAGGAATCTTATAGTCATCTACAATGGAAGACCAAATTTCAAAACCCATACTTTCTAAATGAAATTTCATCATTATTTTCCACTACGAATAATTTCTTCCATTTAAAAAGGGAGTTCTGTTGGTATTAGAACCTTCCAATCTATTATCCATAATAAATAAAAAATAGGTTTTTAAAGATCTGAAAATTTTGAACTAATATAAATTTATATATCTTTAAAACACTACTAAAATCATAGTTGACAATATTTGAAAATGATTTTAAACATCCTCTGATACCAAATTTTGTTGGAGTAAGATACTCAAGAGGGTGGTGAATTGAGTTCTTATAAAAATTTCTATTAAAAACTTTATTTGAAAAAATCCCCCAAATCAAAAACAAAATATGTTAGTTAATCAAAGTATTAAATTTATAATAGTTTGACTATTAAATTAATTTCTCAAGATATTGATTACTTTTCAGTTATATCAACCTGAAATTTTAAAATAACTTTTGAAATTGATTTACTTAACCAAAATAGTTATAAACACTATCCAATACTAACTATCCAAGTAAAACTTAATTTTCTAAAATATGAGTTAAAAATAGAGTAAACTAAATTTGAAAACATAGAGAATTAAAACAAGTGGTTCAGTCTCAAGACAAGAAATAATCTACTCCACTAGGTGATCACCTACCACCAAGAAATATATACATAAAGATTTGATCCACACCCTGGATCGGGGTTTACACAAAATTATACAAAATATCCATGTCACAAGACCTCTACCATAGTTCTACATGGGAGATAAAATAGCCATGTCACAAAGGACCTCTACCATAGTTCTACCTGGGATATAACAGGTGTAAAAAGATTTTTGTGTGAGGATATCTTGTATCCTCTAGTTTAGTGTAGGAGACCGTGTGTTTAATAGACAGATACACACATTACTCAAAATGTAGTAAAAATGAACACAATATAGTAAGAAATATAGAGATACCGTTTAGAAGGCTTTGAGTGTTATGAAATTCATATCTACACTCTTTGGATATATTATATGTGAATATTGAGTCCTCTTCTAGAAATAGAAACTGAAACAGAGTGTCGTTAAGCTTTGTGTTATGGTTTCCCAGAAGATGAAGTTTTATTCCTTTGGTTCTGTTTTGTTTATTATAGGGGTATTGGAACTTTAGTGCATAGTAATTTATCTTTTGTGTTTAGTCAGCAAGAATGATAAAGCCTCACGTGTTCTTCTTCATTTCATTCACTGGTTCAGTATGGTGCTCGTGTGACTCCTCTCTTGTATGTTTATGTCTCTATATCTATTAGATCGTATTCTTTTATCTTTTATATTCTACATATCGACAATAAGCATGATTTGTGGTAGGATGTGTACCTGATACTTCTGAAATCCTAATTAATATTGTCTGTAAAAAGTATTATTTTAATCCATATCATTAAAACACTCAAATATGACTGTTAGAGATAATTTTAAATAAAAGAAAATTTAAATAGTCTATCGGTGAATCCTATGTCAATGAGTCATTATATTGGTATCAGTGATTCATTATATTGGCAGGTCATTCTATCGGTATCCATGTGCGTCAGTTACTCAATGCATTGGTGACTTGTTTTTTTCTATCGTTGAGTCATTATTTCTGTCGGTGTCTCATTTGTACTGTCAATAAGTCATCTATTGGTGAGTCAGTTTGTACTGTCAGTGATACATTCCTTCTATATGTATGACATTTCTTCTATTGGTGTGGCATTTGAACTATTGGTGTCTCATTTGAACTGTCAATGAGATGTTTGTTCTGTTGGTGAGTCAGACTTAACTATCGGTGTCAGTGACTCATACATAGCCAATTTTCTGTTTTAACTATCTTATAACATGAATATATATAGAATTTTGTAAATACATAGTTGATCATAGATAATTATAATTAGACATATTGAAACTTAAATAAACATTATTGAAATGATTAGACATGATTTTTGATTATTAAAACCGTTAAAACTAGAGAGGAGATAATAATTTTCTATAGTCCAACAGAGGTGAATTTCATAATTTAGATTTTGAAAAAATTTGTGAAAATAATGGATATTTTCATAATTTTTATACTCTTAAATCACCATAGAAAAATGGTGTTATAGAACAGAAAAATAGAACTCTTATTGAAATGGCTCGAACTATGTAAAGTGAATATAATTTTCCTAGATATTTTAGGGATGAGGTTATTTTTAATTCTTGTTATATTTCAAATATAATTATTATTAGACCTTTTTTAAATAAAACTCTTATAAATTATTTAATAATAAAAAACCTAATGTTGGTTACTTTAGAGTTTTTGGTTGTAAAGTTTTTATTTTAAATTAAAAGTATAGTTTAGATAAATTTGATGCTAAGAGTGATGAAGGTATTTTTCTTGGTTATTCTAATAATAGTAAATCTTATAGGGTTTGTTGCTTTAATAATATATGAGGCTTTGGCCCCAACCTTTAAAAAAATGATGATTTTAGAGATTTTAATTTTGGTGAATAAATTCCTCAAGATAACATTGAATCAATTAAGGGGAAGAATACTCCTTCTCAACCTGATCCTAAATTTTGGAAGATTCACAATGATAATATTGTTGAAAATATAATTGGAAATGTTTATTTTAGTGTTAAAACCAGAAATTATATTTTAAATTATTCTTCCAATTCTACTTTTATTTCTAATTTTAGTCATATTAATGTAAATGATGCTTTAAAAGATGAAAATTGGACTATTTCTATGCAATATGAATTAAATCAGTTTGTTAGAAATATTTTTTAGACTTTATTAGAATTTTTTTAGGATAAGTAGGTAATTGGAACTATGTGTATCTTTAGAAGCGAGCTGGATGAATCTGGACAAATTATTAAAAATAAAGTATGGATTACTGCTTAAAGATATTCTCAAGAAAAAGGTATATAATTTGAATATTCTTTTACACCTATTTCTAGGTTAGAGGTAATTATAATTTTATTGGATTTTTCTTGTTTTTAAGGTTTTAAATTATATCAAATGGTTGTAAAAAGTTCTTTCTTAAATGGTTTTATAACTAAAGAATTTTATGTTTCTCAACCCCTAATTTTGAAAGTGAAAAATTTCCTAACCATGTTTCTATACTATCTAAAGATTTGTATGGTCGTAAATAATAACCCCATACTTGGTATGAAATACTTTATTTGTTTTTATCAAATAATGGTTTTAAGAAAGGAAATTTCAATCCTACACTTTTTATTAAAATAATTTCAAATTATATTTTAATTTTTCAAATTTATGTTGATGATGTTGTTTTTGGTTCCTCTAGTGAAATATTTGCAATAATTTTTCTTCTTTGATGTCTTTGGAATTTGACATGAGTTTAATGGGAGAATTAAAGTACTTTCTTAGACTTCAAATTTATCAAATAAAAGATAGAATTTTTCTTAATCAATATAAGTACGCTAAAGAGTTAGTTAAACAATTTTTTTTTTAATCCCTCTAAATCTATGAAGACCCCTATGGGTACTAATTATAAATTAGATATCGATGCATCTGGTAAATCTATTGATTCTAAAGTTTATGGAGGCATGATAGGAAGTTTTATATATTTAACTACATCTAGACCCAAAATCAATTTTAGTGTTTTTTTATGGGCTAGATTTCAAGAAGATCCTAAATAAATTCATTTTAAAACTGTAAAAAGAATAATTATATATGTTAAAGGAACTGTTGATTCTGGATTATTTTATCCAAAATATAACTTTTTTTATTTAACATCTTATTCTAACTCTGATTTTTGAGGTTGTAGGATTGATGAAAAAAGCACGTCAGGTATGTTTCATTTTATAGGAAAAAGTTTAATTTTTTGGTCATATAAGAAACAACTATCAGTTGATTTTTGTACCACATAAGTTGATTATATCTCTATTTCTAGTAGTTATACTGAAATTTTATGGATTAAGAAACCCTTATTTTATTTCGGTGTTCATATTGATAAATTTATTATTTATTTTTATAATAATTCTACAGTTTCTATTTCTAAAAACCCCTTACAGCATTCTAGAACAAATTTTATTGATCTTAGATTTCATTTTATCATAGATCATGAGAAAAAGGGTGATATTGTTTTAGAATTTATTCCTTCTAAAAATAAGCTATAATATATTTTTACAAATCCTTTAGATTATGCTCAGTGTGAAAAAATAAAATTTGATCTTGGTATGTTGGAATTATAAATTTTTATTACTGTGTTTTTTAAGGGGAGTTTGTTTTCACTTTTTGTTTGTTTACAAAAAGGGGGAAAAATAAATTGGGTTTAAATGTTTTAAAAATTCTTTTTAAATGGTTTGAATGTTTTGGTTTTATAATCAAACAAAAAGTGGTAGATTTTTTATGCATGTGAATGTTTTCTTTTGATTTATTACATATGATTTTACTTTTTTTAACCCTTTATGATTTTTTTTGATTACATGTGATTTTCTTTTAAATTAATTTCTGTATTTTAATGATATCTAAAACTACAGTGTTTGGTTTTTTGTGATTCTTATCACATTGTATAGATAAGATATTTATCTAAACTTTATTATTTTATGAGGAAGTATTAAAATGTTTTTTAGAACTCTAAAAATTCAATGAAGTTTCTACTGCAGTTTTAGAAACTCTACATTTTTTAGTTTTGGAAAGTTTTTGTATTTATTTTAATGAAACTTCTAAAGATATCATATTTTCTCAAAAATTGTTTTTATAGAAATCCAACTTTATTATATTGATTTTATTAGTTCTCATCTAAGTCTAAAAATGTTTTTTTATCTGAATTTCTACAATTCTTTTTCAAAGCTACAGTTTTCCAGAATGCTTTTGATTATCTTTTTCAATGATTTTGGGAGATATAGATGTCATATTTATTTTATTATTGATTCATTGGAAGGATAATAAGTTTTTATACAAGTAATTGTTTTTTAAAAAATTCTAAATTTGTTGTTTAGAGCCCTTAAAAATTCATTAAATTTTATTAAAGTATGTTGTTTGGTTTTTCAAAAAGTATAGGCAAGACTACTTTCATGAATAGTGAAAATTATGGTTCGGTAACCCTACTTTTTATATAGTACAAATTATGGTTTGGAAGCCCTATATTACTTTTCATACCTTATGCTAATTTACTTTTCATACCCTATATTATGTTACTATTCATTTTCCACAAAGCATGGTTCAGCAAACCTATGTTATTGTTCATACCTTACACTACTTTACTGTTCATATGCTACATTACGTTATTATTCATTTGTGCAAAGTATGGTTCAGTAACCCTACGTTACTATTCATACCTTACAATACTTTTCTGTTCATACCCTAAGTTATGTTACTGTTTATTTCTACAAAGTATGGTTCATTAACTCTACTTTACTGTTGATACCTTATGCTACTTTACTGTTCATACCTTACCCTTCTTTACTATTCATGTCCTGCATTATAATGCTTTTCATTTCCAAAAAGTATGGTTGAGAAACCCTATATTACTATTCATTCCATGTGATATGTTATTATTCATTCTCTATGCTAAGTTACTAGTCATACCCTACGTTACTTTTCATTTCATGCATTTATGTTGAAAATTTATTTGTTGCATATATAAGCATTATTTTCAATGGTTTTTATACTGGATAAATTCACATTAAATCTAATGATTTTAATCGAAGAGTTTTTAATTTTTTTACAGAATTTTTTAAACAAAAAATTTAATAAAATTATTTCGACATCTTTTTCTAATAAATTTGGTGGTTTAAAGTTTATTTAAATTCAAATATTTGAATTTACTTTTATATTGCACTACTAATTCTTAGGAATTATTTTGACAAAGTTTAAAAAGGTTTGAATGGATTTAAATGGGTTTTTTAAATTAGTGAATGCTTTTGATATTCTGTAGATTTTATCGGAAGTCTCATTCAAATTATTTATGAATGATTTTATTATAGGATTATTCTAAAGAAATAAAGAGGCAACAGTGATGTGATTTTTATGGAGATATTTATGAAATCTCTTGAATCAATTTTTTTAAATTTCTAAAGGAAGTGAAGATGATACAACTTCTGAATATTTATTCTATATATATATATATATATCATTGGAAGGAAAATATATATATATACAAGCTAACATATTTGATACTTTTTTTAGAAGAGAAAGTGTTGTGAACTTTGAACCTATTGTGCTTTTACAACATCTTGTGACATTTTTTTCATCATCTACACATTTTCTCAAGTGTTGGATTATTTCTACTTTGACTACAACTGTCTTGACAATATGAGCCAATATAATCCTCAATAACCAATACATGTGCTTTAATTTTTTATCTTCTTTCATTTGGTTATGAGTTTGTTACAATTTTCCCCATCTCTCACATGCTCTATTTTTCTATTTATGCATTTACAAATAAAATAATTATTTTTCGTTTTGTTTCTTCGGGGTGAGAATCCCAGATTCTAAAGTTAGGATCTAAGGGTTGTGACTCCCTATATCTAAAGTGATGATTGTTTAGGTTGTGACTCCCGGAATCTAAAGTTAGGTTGTAAGGGTTGTGACTCCCCATAAAAAATTCAATTTCATGGTTATCTCTCCACTATAAAAGGATTTTGTAATTGTATTATGATTACTCTATAAAAAACATTTTTAGTTCACATGTATCTCTCACCGAGTATAGAGATATAAGAGTAGAGTAGGCCCACTTTGGACCAAACTACTATAAAAAACATCCTTGTGTTCTTTACTTTTTCCACTGCTAATTAACCTTAATAATTAACTTTGATAATTAATTTAATTAATCAATAAATTAGATTATTTTTTTAATATGTTCTATTCACCCCCTCTAGAACAACTACCATTACTCATTATGACCTAATAGGATATTCAGGATACAATCAGATTGCAGTTGACCCAGATGATTATTTCAAAACGAAATTCACATGCCCATTTAGTATCTTACTCCTACATATGCATGTAATTTTTTCTATTCAATACATCAACTACCTTTAAAAGTTATATGACACATATGTTCCATGATATGTTGGTGGAATTCATGGAAGTTTTTATGGATTATTTTTCATTATATGGATGATCCTTCGATGTATGCCTCAGTAATCTTAAACTAGTCCTTCAACACTGTGAAGAGAAGTTTTTAGTTTTAAACTGGGAAAATTCCACTTTATGGTTCAAGAAGGCATAGTCCTTAGACAAAAAAACTCCAAGGATGGAATGGAATTTGATCTCACAAAATTAAAAGTGATCAAATATTTACCTGATCCCTAAATAGTTAAAGGCATAAGGATATTTTTAGTCCATTCGGGATTTTACTGTCGATTTATAAAATATTTACAAAAGTTTCCATCCCTCTGACACACCTATTAGTAAAGGATACACCTTTTTCGTTCACTAAATATTGTTTGTGGGAATTCAACATTTTAAATAAATTCTTGGTGGCCGATCTTGTAATCATTTAACTAGATTAGGAAAAATCCTTTGATTTGATGTGAAAAACAATAGACTTCAACGTGGGAATTTTCTTAGGACAGTGGGCCATCCACACTTTATTTCCCATCTAATATTCTATTCATACCTTTAATGATGATTAGGTGAACTAAAAAACTACCATAAAATAAATCTTTGTGGTAATCATTGTGTTCAAAAAGATCCACTCTTAGTTTTTTCAAATGCGATTGTGTACACTGATCACACTACTCTGAAATGTTTAATGAGTAAAAAGGATGCCAAACCAAGAATGAAATGGTGGATCCTATTGCTAAAATAATTTGAAATCATCATTAAAGACACTAAATGAATAGATTATGGTATCGTTAATCATCTATCTAGACTCTCATTTCCCCTTATTGAGGAAGATAATAATTTGGATATTAATGATGACTTCCCCCAATGAAACTATTTTCAAACTAAACAGAAAGGAACGACCATGGTTTTCTGACATCGAAAACTATCTCACCATGGGATACCTTTACCTAGAACTGTTTTTTAGTCGATACTTCACATTACTATTGGGATGAGTTGCTACTTTTTAAGAACAATTCTAATGGCTTAATGCGATATTGCATCCCAGAATATGAGACCAAAGTTTGTTAGACATGTGTCATGTAGCACCAACTGGAGGGAATCATGGATTAGAATAAATAGTATAAAAAACACTACAAATTGGAATTATTTTTCCCACACTTCACCAATATTCAAGAAATTATTGTCAAAGTTTTGATCAGTGCTAATTAACTGGAACCATTGGGAAAATAAATGAAATTCCCCAAAACCCGATCATGGAAGTAAAACTATTCAATGTGTGGGGAATTTATTTCATGGTTTCATTCCCTAATTCACAAGGAAAGTTATATATCATTGTTGGTGTTGACTATGTCTCTATATAGGTAGAAGTTGAAGCTACCACTCAGGACACTAAAAAAGTGTCCATGCATTTCTTAAAGAAAATGTATTTTCAAGACTCAGATTTCCTGGACTACTCATTAGTGATCGGGAAAATTTTTTTACCAATCATGCTTTTAAAGGAATATTGGGAAAGTTTGGAATCCATTATAACATAGGCAATACCTAACACATGAAAACAAGTTATAAAGTTGAATTTTAAAACAGGGAAATCAAAAAATCCTTGAATATAATGTAAAAAAAATTAAAAGGACTAGATTCTAAAGTAAGATGATGCACTATAGGCATACTGTACTTCATAAAAAATACCCATTGGAACCACACCCATATAATTAGTGTATAGAAAACCTTTACATTTTCCTATAGAACTAGAGAATCGCTCGTACTGGTAATTAAAAAGTTGAATCTGGATTCTCAAAAAGCTAGGGAAGTTAGGATGCTTTGGTTAGATGAACTAGAGGATATTCAAAGTATTACTATGAAAATGAGAAGATTTATAAATAGAAACCCAAGAAATGGCATGCTAAATGCATCGTGTGATGAATTTTTATACCAGGGAATAAGGCCTTATTATTCAAATCCCAATTAAAATTATTCCCAGAGAAGTTGAAATCAAGATGGTCAGGACCCTTAATTGTTGTACAATTATTCCCCTATTGGACCATCACAATTAAAAAAGGATAAGAACCACCATTCAAAGTAAATGGTAAAATATTGAATATTTATCTAGAACCATTCCATGGCGGATATGTCATTACTTTAAAACTCATTTGATCACCACTGAGTCAAGCTGTCAACATTAAATGAAGTACTGACTAGGAGGAAACCAAAGATAGATCATACTAGTCTAGGATAGTATAGAATAATATTTAGGGTAGATTGGTTCATGCTAAGAGAAAAGTACCAAGCTATGCTTCCAAAATGAGAAAAAACACAATTACAAATTTTGTAAACAAATACACAACATTTATGGTTCACCACCAAAAATAATTTAATTCATGAATTACACATCGTGGACCCAATTACACATTGTGTAATTCTACATCTTTTTATTTCATGAACCTAGGGTTCATAATGAACCCCCCCCCCCCCACGCTCCCCTCTCCCACCGCTCGCAGTTGACCCCAACCCACTTTCATACTCACCTCCCCCTCATTCCTCCCACACACTCCTACTCCTCAATCATAACTCCTCTTATTCCTTGCCTCTCTGTTGAATCTATTACATCTACATTGGCCCTTACAAAGATGTTCCACACTCCTCCTAATGATCTCATTCCTATGCATGATGATCCACCTCTATTCAAGCGTCGAAGGGGCATGGTACCTCTAGAAACCCCCTCATCATATTCCTCCACCTCTTCTTTATCCCCCACAACACCATCGGACACTAAGGACACCCACTCAACATCCAGTGGTTCACAAGATGTTGCTTACCCCCACTTGTACTACATACTTCATTTTTTTCAAACACCACATAAAATTGAATCGTCTATAGGAAAATCCCACAAATACCAAAAAACTTTGGAATTTGTTGTCCTCACATGCCTGCACATTATCTAGGGGTCCTCCATCTCCTTGACTACATGCACACCACTTACATTGTTGATGTGAACAAAGAGACCTAACAGAAGATGTTCCTAGAGTTCCTGGACACTTTATAGGTGTCCATATATAGCCACTTCTTATGATTATTTGTAATACCACATAATATTTCCTTCACAAAGTTTAGAATTAGGCTCAATATTTATTCTGCAGACTTTTCCACTTCTGAGGAATTCCCAACCTTAGAGCTTGAGCCAAGCAGGTTAGATGAAAAATGACTCTACAGTCTTATTTCTCAAGATTCTTAGAGTAATCATGATCCTCAATTTACCAAATCCACAAAAATTAGAGGTGTAGTGATCCACATTCTACATCAGTCATTGATGCATGCCTCATTTTCTCACACCAAGTCTCATGGTAGCATCAGCCAGAAGGACATCATAATCATTTTTGCTTCCATGGGTGGCCCTTCCATCAACATGAAATCATAGTTATCCTTATAATACAAAGAACATGCACATCATACATGAGGTATGTTGATCATTCAATCCTTCTTCAATCATTTGGTTCATCATCTCATCATTTTCGACGCTTCTCTTTCCCTCACCTATATTGGTCCCATGGATTCCATCGACTTCCTCCTACTGTATAAGATGTAGCTTCTGAAAAAGGATGGTGGTATTTACTACTGGGCTCTAGGATGCTCTGAAGATGTAGACAAGGCACCTGGAGATCATGCCACTGACCTAGCACTTGCTCCTGCCACATTAGATCCAGCCACCACCCATACCACTTCCACCACCATCCTAGTCCCTTCTATTACCACTCCCATTCCTACCCCTTACACCACCCATATTAATTCCCATACCACCACCATGTTTCCCACTACACCACCCACCCCATATTATCTAAAAGATCTTTTTGTTATGCACTATTTCATCCTAGAAAATCTAAATCGGATTACCCAGCACTTGGGAATACCCTTTGAGAATTTATCTCTTTTTACTACCCCTACACTACCACCATCCACCATATCCTCTCACCCTCCACCTACAGTAGTCCCTTCATCATCCACTATTATTTCCCCATACACCACTCTATCCAACCTTCTCTTTGAACCGACATACCCTTCTACCTAGTAAGAGTTCTTAGTAGAGCATGCCCAGTGGGGCAAGGGCCTAGCCCACCCCCATCCACTGAGGTTTCATTCATTGATCCAACTACCAGATCCATGGACACACTTAGAATTGGTACCTCACCATTTCCAACCACTGAGATAGCTCACAACACCATGTCACCCCCTCTAGTATTTGATCTGTTAGCCCTTCATTGCTATTATCAATTGGCAGGCTAGCTGTATGCACCCTCTATTTGGGAGAGGACTTTATATGAATAGTTAGATAATATTTATTACCCTTAGTGTATCCTAGTCCCCTCCCCTATTTTTGTACTCTTCCTGAGTGCCATATTTTGATACTGTATGTATTCCATATTCATGATGTGTCGTGAAACATATTATATATATGGGATACATATTTTGTTCACTATTTCTTGGATTATTTTTTATTTCATTACACTATTATAGTATTAATTTCTAGATTTTATGCCTCTTATATGGTCATTGATGTGCCTATTCCTTCACCATATTCCCTCATACTATGGGCGACTCAGCATCTAAATGATTTTAATCACCATATAGATGATCTATCACTAGAGATCCATTATCAGTGGCCAACACCACCATGACAAGAAAGGATGTTATTCCTTATGCCCCAAATTCATGCTCAGCACACTCCTAAGGTGGTTAATCCTACCAGTCATCCATGTGATCTCGATGACACAGCCACTAGTTCTTACAGGAGATAGAGGACTTACGAACAAATGGACTACACTAGATTTATTCTTTTATCCATCGGTCTGGATGATGATGTATTTGATATTACTTTATGGTATACAACCCATATTTCCTTTTTCCTTTATTTTTTTTCTTTTACTTAGGATTTTATGTTTTTATTTTGGTAACATTTTTTATCACAGGTCTCTTAGAACTTAATTGTATAAATCTATCTGCATGTATTTGAGATATCATTCATCAATATTCATTATGTAAACCTACCCATATTAATGCTTCCAAAATATTTAAACTCTATGGACTAATGTTTTATCTAGTGAGTGATTTTTCTTTCTAACCCACTATGTAGGTAACCTAATTCAAAATCAAGATTCTCCTTGTTTTATCATGGCATAACACTCATTATAAGGAGCTCTTGATTCCCTAACATTTCTTTTCAAAATTTTCATTTCATTTTTCTACACTCTATCTATCAAATCTATCCCACATTACTTTCTAGGATAGTGTGGAAATTTTATAATTTTAAGTATTAGGCAGTCTTTCTTGAGCTTCAATGTCAATACAATTGGAATTTTTTCTTGTTTTCATTTATCTATGAGACATTTTTCATTATCATCATTATTTAAACCTAAAAACTCAGTAAAACCATTTAAATAAAAGATAAACTTAAATTATAAATTTTTGAAATCCATATTTTACTCTAGTTTATATTTTTAAAATTATAACTGAGTTTAGTAATTTAATTCAAATTAAAAATAATTAATTACATTTGATTGACTTATTAGTTGATTTTGTACCCTAATTAATTACCATTTTTTATTGAACTCTCATTATTGTGAGGATTATGTGCTTAAAATTTCATCTTATTTTCTAATCATATTTCTTGAGTTACACCTAGGATATATATTATAACTTGCATTGGGATCTTATTGAGGCTATGACCAAACAAATACAATTTTAATATGATTGAGGAAATATTTCTTGAACCACTTTTTCCTACAAATCTCCTTACATTTTTTCCTTAATCTAGTTCATAATTTCCATGAATTACCTATTTAGGATATAGTTATTCCAATACAATTACCCCTTTCTACCCTACTCTTGGTTTTATGAATGATTATACTTTGAAGAAGTTTGGGGGAATTTTCAGCCAATGGACATGGGATGTTTTGATGGAAAATATATATTGTGGTACTTTAGAAGGATGATTTTTTATAATCCATGTGTTATTTTTTCATTTTATTCTTATCAAATTCCTTTGAAAACACAAAAATAAAAAGAAAAATGATTTAGGCTTGTGTATTAGGAAGGTCAAAATCACCATTTCCAGACAGATAAATCCCATGAAGGATTATATGTGGTTTGGAGATGGATGTGAGATCTTTCTTAAACATTAATTTAGAAAAATACATAAAAATAAGAGAAAAATAAAGGAATAGGGTAAAATTTTTATACATATTGATACACTTATTGATCCATTTTGAGCTATTTTGAGTATAGACACTATTTTATCTTGAAGGAACCACATCATTGTAATATTACCTCTTATTATGAATTAAAATTTAGATATTAACTTAATTTTGAGAATGATTTTAAATTTTTACTCACCTTACCTCAGCCCTAGATTCATTTATACCTTTTTTATGAATCTATAATGAATAATTTTTTGTTTTTTCTTTAAGAATTAGAGATGATATAACCAATGCGAGCATGTGGTTAGGAACATGTATTTAGGGTATGATCATAACTCTAGTTACATTTGACCCTGAGTGATGAGAGTAAATTCATTATGAGTTAAATTGAAAAATGGGTATAGAATTTAAGAGACGGTTTTGAGATTATAATTAAAAGATTGAGAATATGAATAAAGAAACTAAACTATGTGGCATGAATAGTTTTTTATATGGGATTGATTCTATAAGACTAACTTTTTCTAATTATAATTAATCTTATTTTATTATTTTTAATAATTTTTTCTTATTTTAAAATTTTTTTCTTTGGGAGTCCCTGTTGATATTATTTTTTCTTGAGGATAAGAAATTTTTCTTGTATTGGGGAATTTGATAATATGAAATTATATATATATTTTTAAGTCATTTAATTAAGGTTTATTCATGTCTTACTTGATAATTCACTAGGTATGTATTGATTATTTTAGAGAATAGGTTTCTAATACTTGAAAGTAAATGTTATGGAAACTCGAAAAAAATGATCATTATACATCATGAAAATCACTTACATGATGTGTAGAAATCATTCACATAATGTCCCAAGTCGTGAAGAATTTCATGATGAAATTGCAAGCCATGAAAAAGAATACATAATTTTCATCTCCAATACACATCATGTAACATTCAAATTATATTTCCTAATTAATGCTCAAGTCATGAGAATAAGCATGTCATGGATACTAGTTACACGTCAAGAGATGAATCAAATCTCCAAATATTAAATATTTAGGTTGATACTCTCACTAAATCTAAAATACTCAAAAAAACACATGTATTGAAGTTACATGACATTAGAAATTTACATTTCATGTAATTCTCTGACTATTTACATTGTAGTGTGCACACAGTAGCGCATAACTTGTTCTTTCTCTCAATTTTCTCTTGTTTTATCTCATTTCTCATTGTTATATTCTCTCCCAACTCACCTCTAAACAATTATTGTTACCATTTTTGATTGAATTGAAGTGTCTTTTATTTTTCTACATCTTTTCTATATTCTATTTATTGTTTTTCATCATTCAATTTTTGTTTACCATTTTCATTTCCATTCGATAGTGGTTATGCCATACATTCTTTCTTTTTTACTATTCAAGTAAGTGGTTAATTGATTTATTTCTTGTTTTGATTACAAACTTCTTGATTCTTGCACCATACCTTGCAACCAATCATATTTAAACTATTTTCTTAATCAGCCAAACATGTTTGTATCTATTTCTTTAATCTTGATTATTACCATCATGAGCGGCTAAACCGCTTAGGGTAAGGTTCAAGAGTATGGGTGTGTTGAACATAATGAATTTATAAATCATAACTTGGTAACCCTAAGTCTTGTAATCTGGTCACATAACAATATTTTATACAATTATTTTAGGAAAACCTAACCATGGGAAGTTTAAATGAACAAACCTGGCCTGATTGGAGTTGAGTAGGCTATGTTCATTATCCTATAATAATTTCTACAATGGAAGCTAGTATTAATGAATCTAGGTTTTTATCTATATCTGAACCAAGTAATAGTTATATATTAAATTGATCTAGTTGGTTTGACCATGATAAAATGGTGATCTATACACAACTTTGCAGTTTAAGCCTTCAGACTATTCCAAGTTAGGATCAACATTATCCTTTTTACTTAAACCCTGAAATTGATCATGATCCCTACCTTCTTTCTGGATCATAAACCAAACTCAATATCTTTAATCAAATCCCAAGCCCAAACCAATTAATGATAACTCTTACAAAAAGGGTTCTAAGTTCTTGTTCATTGTCTTTGAAAATGTTCCTTGTGGGATCGACCCCGCACAATTATTATACTAATTCATTATAGAAAGTGAAATTTGGGATAAATAGAAAGTCTAATCTGACCATATCCCATGAGAATTAAACAACTTGTGTGGTCGTGTAAGAACCCGTGAAATATATGTAGTGACATTGGAGCTATACTAAACTATATTATGGGAAGGGGGACTTGTACACCATACTAGTCTGGTAGTTAGAGTTATTCCGGACATGGTAGTCAAGGTAGTGGTTGTGGTACTTCAAGGAAAGAGCACCCATTTTAGCAGATTGGTGCATCTCAAGGGATTCATACTAGAGCACAGGGACGAGGGGAAGTATATTTGCATGTATTTCAACTTGTACTTGTGGATAATGAGGTTGGGCCATCGAGAGTCATATGTACTATTTTATAGGTTCTATCCTTAATAGTGATTTATTTCATAAAGGTGCCTCAAATTATTTTATATATTGTCAATATATAAATGGTTTGAGTCTGATAGTGGATTCTTTTAGTAGAGTTGTAATTATTGACACACCACTGAGTGTACGGTCGAGGTACATCTATTTATGCAAGGGTTGTGCTCTTGAGGTTGGTGAGTATTGTTTCCTTTAGGATTTTTACATACATGGCATGTTGGTTGTTGACTTGATTTTGGGTATATACTATTTGGTACTATAACAATACCTCATTGATTTTTACCATATGAGGGTAACCCTTACATCTCTTAAGGGTAACATTTATGTTCATCGGGTATAATGGGATATTCAGGTAGGTAGTGTAGGACCAGTTCATCAACAACTAGGGGAGATCACTGCCCTATTTTTTAGTCTCTTGTTGGATGATGAGGGTGTAAATCATGATTCCTTTCCACCCATAGTGGATAGGTTTCAAGATGGGTTTCCTGAGGACTTCTCAAGGATGCCACCTTAGATAGATGTTTAGTTTACAAATGAACTAATTCCTGGAGTTGAACCAGTTTCCATTCCACCTTACCAAATGGAACCAATAGATATTAAAGAACTTAAGACTCAACTATAAGAGTTTATTTATAATGTATTTATCTATCTGGGTATGTCTATTTTGGGTTCTCTAGTTTTGTTTTCTAAAAATTTTAATGGTATGTTGCGTTCATGTGTCGATTACTGAATGTTAAAATGGATGACAGTGAAGAATCGGTATCCTATTCTATGTATCAATGATCTATTTGACCAGTTTAGAGGAGATTTTTTATTCTCCGAGATTGAATTGATATTAGGGTATCATCAATTGAGAGTTATACCTTCTGATATATCACAGAATATTTTTAGAATTGGTTATGGTCTATATGAGTTCATGGTGATTACATTCAGGTTGATTAATGCTTTAACTGTGTTTATGGACTTAATGAATAGAATCTTTCACCCATACCTAGATTAGTTTATGGTTGTTGTTTTTTTGGATGAAATCTTGGTGTACTCCAAGACTCATGATGATCATGTCCAATATATTGACATCGTTCTGAGTATACTGAGTGAGAATCTATTATATTTTAATCTCTTTAAGTGTTAATTATAGATTGACAGAGTACATTTCTTAGGTCACATTATCTCTAATTAATGTGTTTTAGTTGATCTAAATAAAGTTCAGGTATTTTTTTCTTGGGATCATCCTAAGAAGTTTTTTGATATTCCTATCTTTTTGGGTTTAGTAGGCTATTATTAGAGGTTTATCCATGAATTTTCCCATTTTGAAGCACCAATTTTTGGATTTACCAAGAGGGTTATAAAGTTTTAATGGTTCAGAACATGTGATAATACTTTATAGGAGTTGAATAAGAATTTTAATATCATACTAATTTTTATCCTACTCTATCTAGGTAAAGAATATACTAAGTTTTATGATGCATCTAAGATTGGACTTAGAGAAGTGTTGATTTAGGAGGATTTTTTTGTGGAATATGGGTCATAAAAGTTGAGGACACATGAATTGAATTCCATTATGCATGATCTTATGTTAGTTGTTTTGGTTTATATCATAAAGTTTTGGTGGAATTACCTATTGTGAGTTTTTATACCAGAAAAAAAATCTTAAAGTTTATCTTTTCATAGTGATATTTTAACCAATGATAGTGGATATGGGTTGATTATATGCAATATTTTGATTTTGATCTAGCCTATACACCAGGGAAGGGAAATAGTGTTGCAAACACTTTGATCTAAAAGACATAGACTCAAGCAGTCTAGGAGTCTGGTTCTTAGTATAATATGGTGGATTTATTCACTGAGATGCATGTTGATGTTTGGGAGGTATAAAACAATGTGATCCTTATATCCCTATCAGTGGATTTTTCACTTCTATACTAAATTAGGGAGAGGTGATATGAGGATATAGAGTTCTTATCCTTGAGGGAAATCATTGAAGTTCAGGAGACACCATCCAAATAGACTATATATGAGGATGATATCATCTATGTTTGGAATCTTTTTGTTGTACCTACATGTATGTGTGAAGAGATTATGTGTAAATTTCATGTCTTGAAGTGGGCAGTGCATCCAAGTTTGACCAAAATATACCATGACCTATGTTGATAGTATTGGTGGTCGGGCATGAAAGGGTATATTGAAGGTTTCATGACACAACGTTATACTTTTCCATAAGTTAAGTCCAATCATAAATGACCTAGTGGTTTATTACAACTTTTTTCCATTCTAGAAAGCAATTGGGGTAATGTTACCATGGAATTAATGTGGTTCTTTCGAGGAACCCTCATAATAATGATTTAATATGGGTTATTATTGACTTATTGAAAAAATTATCCCATTTCTTTCCTATCAATGAGCCTTTCATGGTTGATCAATTGAGTGATATGTATGTTTAGATGATGGTCTATTTGCATGGGATTCCACAGAACATAGTTTCATACTATGATTCATGTTGTATTTCACACTTATTTCAAGAATTGCATATGGTGTTGGGTACCTGGGTACTTCTGAGTATATATTTCCACCCATAGAAATACTAGAAATCAGAACATGCTATTCAGATGCTAGAGGACATGCTGAGAGCATGCATCCTTGATTTTGGTGGAACTTGGGAAAAGCACTTAGGATTGGTTTAGTTTTCCTATAATAATAGTTATCAAGAAACTATTAATATGTAAACATATGATAATCTTTATGGTAGGACATATAGATCACCTCTATGTTGGATGGATGTGTGTTAGAGTTATTGTGACCGAGACTCATGTGGGAGACAAGAGAGCAGGTCCAGATGATTTAGAAATATATGGATAAGGCTCAGAGTAGGCAGAATTTTTATGTTGATCTATGTCATCGACACCTAGAGTTTATAGTGGGTGATCGTGTGTTACTTTGGGTGTCGCCGAGATTATGTCATCGTAGGATTTAGAGGCAAGGAAATTTGGTGCCTAGGTTTGTTAAAACATTTGAAATTATATAGAGTATCGGACTAGTGGAATATTGATTGTATCTTCCTTAGAGTTATAGTGATATGCATGATATTTTTTATATGTCACGACTTTGATAGTATCACCCTGACCCTTATTATGTGATTGATGTTGATTGTGTTGATCTTTGGGATGATGTATCCTTTAAGGATCATATGATTTGTGTTATGGGGCATAGTGAGAAAGTATTATAGGGAAGGACTATTTTGTTGGTATGAGTATTGTGGATACATTTCAGTGTTCATGAGGAAACATGGTAGATGGAAGTAGATATGTGGGTTCAGTGTTCCGCCCTTTTTACCTTAGAGTATTATTTACGCTTGTGAGTACATCTCGATGATGAGATGTTAAAAAGTTAGGATATTGTAAGATCCCAACCTTTTTAGAGAAGTCTCATACTCATTTTTTGGTATTCATTTATCCTTATTTTGATATCATATTGGTTGGTTTTTTCTTTAGGTTTTTTTCAACTAAATTTGGAGAAATTTGGAATCCCATGGGACTATGCACAGTTAGTGCACGGTTTGGAAAAACCATGTAGTTTTCCCCAAGAAACTATGTTCCCCTTTTTTTAGCCATGAGAGGTGGTGTGCAGTTTAACCAAACTATGAGACCTCCCTCCCCAAACTGTGAACCCATGTAAAAAGATATTTTAAAGACTTATATATAGTATTCCAAAATATGCATCCACCAAGGAGTGACCATGCACCCCAAATGGTAGGGGTGCACTGTTAAGGCACATTGTTTGGAAAACCATGCACCCAACCTATGAAACCATGCATGGTAGATTTTAAATCCCCCAAAAAATTATTAAAAGATCTTAAACCCCTATTTTTTATTCCCTTTCACCCCCTTTTGACCAAAAATATTTTTCCTTTCTCTTGGAGGTTCCTACGAGGATTTCTAGGCTCCTTAAACCTATTCTAGTGTGAATCAAAGATCTGGTGGAAGGAATTGACCTCTCTTTTGGTATGTGATCTATTCTCATTTAGATTACTCTCTCTCTCTATCTCAAATTTATCTCCCCTTTAAGTGGAATAATTTCTTCCATTGTTTATGGTTTATATATAGGTTTTTATGTATCTCATTTTGTTGGATCTTGGTTCTAGGTTTTGATCTTATATCTCTTCTAACATTGTGAATTTGGTCATTCTACAATGAATTGAGGGTTACAGTTTGGTGAGAGTTTGTCAACGATCTTGAGGTAGGTGGTATAATTTGTAATTCCCATAGTCTTGATTGTTATTGTGTATATGTAATTATTCTTTTTCATTTCCATGTTGATAAATTTCATTTTAAATTGAAAAAGATGAATTCAATTCAATGAAATTGGGAAACCCTTCACGAATCTCATTTGACCCGTTATAAATTATGAGACCGAACATCATGGTAGCCCACGGGGTGTGCCAATATATTTAAAAATATGATTTATGAATTGTAAAAAGTTGAATAATGGGTTAATAATATTTAATGAAATACTTATTATATGGTTGATAATGGGATTTAAGGGGGTGATTTTCTTAACTTTTATGAGTTAATGCGATGTGAATAATTGTTGATAAATGGATTAATGGTAAATTGTTTATGTTTCACCTTAGGAATAAAGAAAATAATCATAGTTGTGTTTGATAATTGAAATGGTTAACTTTGATGATGATGATTTAATAGAAGGTTAATGAAGTTGAACCTTGATATAATGTGATATATGTGATATTTTTGATTGATTGATCAATGAGGTGTGGGTCAGGGATTGGTACTAAAAATACCCATGGGGTACTAGACTGATGCTCTAGGCCCCTAATGCATTCATGTGAACAATGAGTTGTGGGACAAGGACTGATGCTTTAAATACCCATAGGGTTCCAGACTGATTCTCTAGGCCCCTGATATATATTTATATATGAATATGAACAATGAGGTATAGGTTAGGGACTGATGCTCCAAATACCCATTGGGTGATAGACATATACTCTAGGCCTTGATGCATGATTGTGAAATTGGAATTAAATAAATAAATAAATCACATGAAAGAATGAATTGTGATATCCCTATGGTTTATGGTTCAGACTCTAACATGGGCCGAAGTAGGTATGATTGAATTATGTGTCACTGATTACTCTATTTTTATCTATATATTAATGGGTTTTAATATTTGAATTCATTGAATAATAATTTATTGAAGTTGATTTTCATGGAAGATATTGGTGTATTAGTAGTCATATATAAGACCAACATTTGGTGAAATATGAAGGAAAACATAGAAATTGGGGAACATAAAGGTGCTTCACACCGAGCCATGAATTTACGTAGCATGTTAACAGAAAATGATGAAGATTCCAAGGACAATGATTGAATCCAAAGAGATAAATATAGGTTTTGATGAAAAAAATTAATAATAAAGATGAAACAAAGTTTCCAATGCTAAAATTTAAAGATAAATTCCATGTACTTAATACAATACATGTAAATATACAAGTCATGAACTATTTATAGGTCATAAGAAAAAGAAAAGTATCCTAGAGTACAGACTGCATGTGTCACACCATGACACATAGTTTCACTCTATGACACATGCCATGAATTTCTAGAGATATTTTCATGATGTTAAGAATGATTTGAAACTTTTTAATCATAAATATTACACTTCATGTAAACTTTACATGATGTATGTATCATTCCTTTTCATATCCTTGACCATGGGTGGTGCAATTGAAGGACCCTAGCCTAGTTGGAGTAGAGCAGGCTATGACCATTAGCCTATGATTATTTTTTCATATAATCTGAACATAATGCATCTAGGTTGTTATATATACCCATACTAAGGGGTAGTTTCAACATAGGTAGATCCAATTGGTTTGACCAAAACCAATTGGTGGCCCTTGCACCACTTTGCGGCATATACCATAGGTCTATTGCATTTTATATTTAGGATTATCTTTTGAATATACCCTTAAATTGACCTTGATACCTTATTGTATTTCTTTATCCATTTTGTTATTTAATTTGTGTTATTTAATTAGTTTAATAAAATTAGTTGAAATTGGAGTGACTCGGACTTTGGTTAATAATTTTATATCGTGTTCCCCACTCTCTATAGGTTTGACCCTATACTTCCACTTTATTATGCCTTTGTAGATAGTGTTGTTTGGGATAATATAAATTTATAATTTTACATTTATATAGGATTTAAATATGTCCTCTGGATACATTAAATTTTGGTTTCTTTTCCAATGAGTAGTGGAGCATGTAGATGACTTGAGACTGATTTCTTAGGTCAAAGAATTATTTTATCCTATTTTTGTTTAGTTATTTGTTTTTTCTTTCATTTTTTAATTTATTATTATTATATTACACTTGGGGTAGTTTTTGGTGTTGTGTAAGATAGAATACATTCCTCTTTGATATTGTTTTCAACACCATCAGAGTACAATGAATTACAATAATATCTGACTACATGGGATGCAATGAATTTAGGAGGGTATTCATGTCAAGTAACAAGTTGGGATGTTTTTTATTCTTTTTAATATGATAAATTCCAACATAATTAGATGAGTGTCACCTACTATTAACCTTGTAGAGGAAAACCTAATTTTCAATAATACCTAAAGAGAGTCTTGGTAAGATAAGTACAAACATGAAGACACATACTTCTAGAAATATCAATAGTAGAAATTAGAAGACAGAATGACCAAGTTGTTTACAAAGTACAGCAAAGTGATGTAAAAAGGATGGACTATTATAAGGCCCAACTCAGTGAGTAGGGATAATTGACTAATCACATTTCTCAAATCATTTTGAGTTTTAATTCTCTTGTTAGTATCCTGCCGATAGTTTCTAATGAAGATATAGGTTGGTTTGAAGATGAAAATGCCAATAAGAGGAGGAAGTCCAAGATTTTGACATAAAGGAACCTCAAGAGTAGAATATTCAAGAAGATTATTCCTTATATAATGTCCCAAGTTTTTGATCAGGTCTTTTTTATAGGTAATTTGGAACTTTTAACTTTCAGTGGAAGCATATAGGGTTCAAGTAAATACTATAGAAAGATCGGAGTTCCTCGTATGTTAAAAAAAATATCCTTTTATAATTACATGCTACGTAACACATACATGATGTTCAGTAAGGAATGAAGGATCAGGGGTCCAACCCAAAAAAATGTGATGTGTAAATGGGTTACATGTCATGGACCTGATATACAATGTGTACTATTTACACGCCGTGTATGTTTTGGGAAATTTTTTTTTAATATTCAGGGGGCTTGGTTCTTTTCATGAAAAGATATAGAGGGAACCCTCTTGGGACACCTCACCATTTTTCCCCCATAGGGTTCTTGAGATATTCCCCATTCGGTGCTTAGTTCACTTGTTTTAGATCACATTGGATCTCTCATGGTAAGTTCTTGACTCTAATCTTTAATTTTCTTTGTTTATCACTCCATATGGTGTGTTAAAACCATGTAATCTCTTTTTCCCTATTTTTAGGGTGTTCATCAAAAACATCATTTTCTCTCTATTTGGATTGAGTTAGAGGCCTATATCAGATGAGAAAGCACTTATGAGTATAATTTAGGTGGTACCTATCTTTCTCTATGATTTTATAGGTTTTTCTAGGGTGATATCTATATGCACCATGTGATTCAACCAATTGAGACCCAAATAAATTTATTGGTTCCATTAAATTAATAAATTGATGAATTGAGATGCCTATGGGCATGATCTATCTATACTTCAAGTAGAAAATCTAAGTAAGGGTCTTAGAAAAACAATATAAATTTAGTCCAAGTGTTTGATTTCAATTAAATTGAATATGATATATTAATTTATTGGTTCCATGGGAACATGAAGGACTTGAACCAAGGATTTATGTGATTTCAATCACCTGAATTGAGGCAATGTAGTCTATTAGGTTGGGTGTGGGTTGAGATACATGTGTGATGTTTATCACCGGTTGAGGCAACCTGGTCATCAGATTGAGGTGATGAGTTCATCAGTATTGGGGCATGGTCAGTGTGATTTTTGATAGTTTTGATCTTCATGTTTGAGTGACATTGTCACAAGGTAATGAGGTTCCAAATAATGTGGATTAGTTTTTTTGGTGTTTTCACTCACCATTTTTTGGTCGACATGTTGTTGGAGTCATTTTCACATAGTTAGGATTCAGGTGAGGTGGTGTTGACCACTTGTTATGGGTGGAGGCCCCCATAAACTATGCGGCTTAGGTGATGGTGTTGACCACCATATGTATGGGGGTGCTCATTGTATGAATTTACATGGATGGTGATGGACCATCAGTTGGTGGTGATAAGACTATTGGTTGGGGGATGAGGCGTTCGGTGACACTTAAGGTCGACCCACTAGGACATGGGAGGACATATATCATCATGCCTTGGGATGTAGGATATTAAGATGATAGTGATTATTTGGGGGACAGACATCATTGTGCCTTAGAATGTTAGGCTTTGATATGATGGTGTTATTTTCTATGAAGAGGTTTGAGGGACCAGGTACTTGACTGGGAGTTCCATTTGGATATCAGTGACACGATTGATGTCATGAGGTGATGGTGACATGACTATAGGTGGAACCTGGGGGTTCACCTAGTAGGAGACTCATCAGGGGATGCCTTTGGATTTATACCATGGATCCTCATCATTATAGATATATATATACAGATAAATTTTTTATGATATATATATAATTGGGGGAACATATTCATAGATTAATAGTGGTGGTCAAAGAAGGTTATTTATTCCTTGGGGATGTAGAGAACAAGAGAAGTGGATTATTTATATAATATTCATGTTCTATTTTTTTATATTTTGATACACCTACATCATCATAGATGCAAGACAGAAACACATTGTGTTGGCCTAATGATATTTATTCTCACACCCAACACAGGCCCCTTGGGATGTGTGTAGACTTTAATTCTATACGATCAGGTAAGGGATCGGGCTCATGATTTGGAACCTAGAGATCGACTAGTATCTTCTCATTGGATGGATGGAAAGGGACCTTGGAGTTTATTCCATCACCTTTAGTTTACTTTCATTTTAGTTTGATTTATATATATGTATTGATAGTTTTCCATAGGAAACTTATTTTTTTATTGATGTGTGTGACTTATTATGACATGTTGTCTACATATGGTATTATTTTTTTGGGCTTGTTTATTATTCCTCTATTGTTGTTTTTTCTTCTGCTGGTTTTATCTTATTTATTCCACTGTGTTATGGTATTTTCCAATGATATATCTATATATAAAACATTATTATTATCTCCACTAAAGGGTATAATCTCCCCACTATCACCTCTCATACCCTCCCTTTTAGTCAATATCCTTTGGCATATAAGGAGGCACGCCTAAGGTCCAATGGTACTCTGGTCTGGGGAACGGTTTTAAGTGGATCCTAGGTCATGGAACTACATGTGGTATTAGAGTGGATTCTTGTTAATGTTGTATGGAAGCATCAAAAGACTAAGTTATTAAATGTTAACCATGTTCAGCGAGTTAAAAATGATATCATATTATTTCTCTTCTGTTAGTATTACTATGTAAGATATGGTATATCAGATATTAGAATGTAGTCGTAAATGGGTATAGATCTCGTGTTTGGGTGCCTTCATCCCCTTTCATGGGGACATACCAAGTTTCCATAGGTGGGTAATTGATGTTCTACTATGTGTTTTGACAGTTTATTTGATTTCCACCTCGGGTGGCACACTTGGGTTTGATGGTTATTTGTTATATGGTTTGACCCTTGGTATGGTATGGTAAGGGCAATTCATTATGCATAATTATAGGTAGTTAGATGTATATAATTTATGTTTTCTTAAAATTTTAATTAGGAACATGGATTTTTCTAAGAGGGTTGATCGATTTAAAGTTTCAATAAAGAATATAAATAGTGTTTTCTTTCTTATCCTCTTTTGGTGGCATTCTGCTCAGTGATCCCATGCATGTATTTCCAATGAGATATATATGTGATTTGATATGCATGTGATATATATATATATATGGGTATGGCCCTGATAAGGGTAGGTAGAGATGATGATAGGGGTGACTTGTTTGAAGCTTCAACAAAGGAAGATAAATAGTTTTTTCCTTCTTAGCATTCTTTGGTGGAATTCTACTCAGTTATCCTAGATTGGTGTATATGATACATGATTCCTAACCCTATTACAAGAATATAAGGGGCCATGTGCCTAGATTATATATGATTCTTGATTCTGGTGTGGTAAGGTAGGGGAATAAGGATATATGATCACTTCACTCTTGACTCTGATATCGGTAGGTGAGGGGGCATGAGGCTGAATGTCATGTTCCATGGTGTAGTAAAGAAGTGTAAGGGTGGTGATATTTTGTTTCATGTTACAGTTTTCCCTATTTGTGATATATACATATATATATATATATATGGTTATTTAACCATCATGATTGGTTTTCAGTGGGATGCCACCTAGATGACTTCCAGGGGAGCGTTAGGAGGGTGGTGATATGGTGACACTTGAGAATGTGCGGGATGAGGCCCCTGAGGGTTAAGATGATGCCCTAAAGGGTTTAAAAGATCGTTATCTATAGGAATAGGCATAATTATAGGCTTCAGTAATGGCAGTAAATCCATAGGATATGGAATCTTTTGGGTCATGGCTTGATGAACATATCAGGGCGTGCCTGGTTTGATTTATATAGAGTATTGATAGGGGATCTCAGGGAGCAGAGCTGTCTATGGAATATCTAACTTGTGAGTTCCATTTTTTATCACCCACCATTATTTCATGGTGATGGTGTATTACATGTGGCAAATAACTTAATCTAGTCAGTCCAAACCATCTTTGACCAGCTTGAGACACCCCTGGGTTGAAGGGTAAATTTGGTGACGTACATGCTCAGGGGACTCGAAAAGAATTAGTGGGATGTACTAGTACAAAAAGGATAACACAAGATACTATCCTGGAAGTATTTTGAAGTTAGGTTCTTTGATAACTTCTTACTAGAGACGTTGAAGGTGGATAGGGCTCATGAGTTCATGAATCTCTAGTGGGTGATAGTTTTGTCATGGACTATATGGACAATTTCACAGATATGTTGTTATTTTCACATGTTTTTGGTGGTAAATGACATTTCCATGGTATGGAATTTTGAGGATGGACTATGGAATGACCTCAAGGTAAAGTTCAAAATATTTAGGTTGATTTCCTTTTTATAGGTGGTCAACCATGTGCTAATAGTTGAGTGGAACTTGATGGATCGGTCTTATTTGAGCTAGGTGACAGCATTAGGTGATTTTGGTAGTAATGATTTAGGTAGTATGAATTGAGAACATAAAAAATATCAGTAGGGAAGTTAGGTTAGAGATTCAGTCATACCATTGAGGATTGGGTCTTCAGTAGTGTGCTTCTAGTGAGAGAAGCTAGGACATATTCAGACTCAATGTGAGCAGCCTCCAAAGGAGTGTCGGACATGCTCCCAAATTGATAATATTGAGAGGTTTTGTAGTAATACTTTTTGGATAGACATGATATAGGGACCCAATTAGACTAAGGTGTATAAGGAAGGACTAGGAGCGGTACTGGGAGCTGGTAGTCAAGATTTAGCTATATGTGGAGGTCATGGAAGAGATAGTCAGACCCAGAAGTGGGTTAATTGGATATTAGATAGTGCATATCCATAAGAAGTTCAGAACTAAGGTATTCAAGATTTAGGTATGGTGCATACTATTGAGCTTCTAGGGTCAAAGAAGGCTGGGGATCTGACGATGGGTAGAGGTATTTCATAATGACATGCATGACCAGGTTCCTTTTTAAAGGGATAATTTTGATGCATGAGGTGCATATGTATTGTTTTTAGAAAAAACAGTCACTTGTTAGTAGTTTGACATTGGATATGAGGCATTATATATATATATATATATATATAATGTGTGTTGGAATTCGGTGCTATTATGGGCATCTATGAGATGCGGGTTCTATATGCGGTGTGTAGGAATCTCGGCATTGATATGATGCAGATTCTATGTGAGGTTCTTAGGCATCAGGATTTTTATGGGCATGCATATATATGATGTGGGTTTATTGTGATCATCTGTTGAGATTCCGTTACTTTTGGTCATCTGATGAGATATGTGACTTGATGAGTGTTGAACCTCAGATACTTGTTTTGGGTCGGGAAGTGGTCGGGTAGGTAACTCCTAAGGTGAAGAGCGCTTTGAGGGAAGTTTACCTATGACTGATGATCAGGGTGGACTAGGTTGATTTTGATGAGATGGGTATTTTTGGTACTATATCTGGTTAAAATATTTATAGCTTGGGAATGATCTATGTTAAGGTGGGGAGTTTGTAATGTCCCAGTTTTTTGTGGGTTGTTTTTTCTAGTAATTTTAAACTTTTAAGTTTCGATGGAAGTCTAGTAGGTTTGAGTAAACACCATAGGAATATCGTAGGGGTTGGGATATTGAAAAAAGCTTCATCCATAAGTACACTTTATGTAACACTTACATGATGTGTAATTCATTTACACGACGTGTAGTAGGGAGTGAAGTCTTGGGGGTTTAACCTGAGGAATTCAATACATGTAACTGGGTTCCACATCATTAACCTAACACACGACATCTAATATTTACATGTCGTGTAAGTTGTAGGAAATTATTTTTTTAAAGATCCAGGGGGCTCGGTTCTTTTCACACATAGAGGTGCAGGGCACCCGTTTGGACCACCTCTTCTTTTCCCCCCTACAGTTCTTGAGATCTCCCTCATCCGGTGTCTGTTTCTCTTATCATCAATCACATTAAATCCCTCATGGAACGATATCTTCTCCATATGACATCCTAAATCTATAAAACCTCTTTTTCCATATTTTCAAGGAATACATAGAAAAAATTTCTTGATTTGGCTCGAGTTAGAGGTCAATATTGTATGAGAGAGATCCTATGAGTATAATTTAGGTGGTGCCTATATTTATCCATGAATTTATAGCTGTTTCAGGGGTGGACTCTATATGAGACATTTTAGTTGACTGATTTAGACCCTAAAAATTTAACTGATTGTCCTTAAATTATTAAATTCATGAATTGATATGCCTATGGGAATGCTCTAGATACACTGCAAGTGGTCAAGCCAGGTAAGGGGATTGGAAAATCCTGGGAAGTTTAAGCTAGGTTTTTTATTTAAATTAAATTGAATATGATATATTTATTGATTAGTATTGTGGGAACATGATGGGTTGACCTAATGATTGAGGTAATTTCAATCACCTGTATTGAGGTGACATAGTTCTTTAGGTTGTGTGTGTCCAGGGATACATGGGTAATTTTGATCACATATTAAGGTAACATGGTCGTAGGATTAAAGAGGTGTGGTCATCAGGATTGGGGCATGGCCCATATTATTTATGATGGTGTTGAACATCAAGTTTGAGTGATATAGACATAGGTTCATATGGCTTTAGATGATTTGTCTTATATTTTTTGTTGATTTTCACTCACCATTTGTTGGATGATGCATATTTGGAGTCGTTTTCAAACATTTAGAACTTAGATGTGGTGGTATTAACCACTCATTGTGGGTGGATTCCTCCATAGGCTTTGTGGATTAGGTAATGGTGTTCACGATCAGATGTATTGGGGTGTTCTCACCATAGGAAGCCACATGGATGATGATGTACCCTCAGTTGATGGTGATGAGGTTGTTGGTTGGGGGATGAGGCTCAGCATGACACTTGAGGCTGATGGGATGGGACTTGGGAGGATGGAAATCGTCATTACTTAGGGCATTAAATATTGATATGTCAGTGATTATTTGGAGGATGAAAATTGTTGGGCCTCATGACATCGATCTTCAATACTACAATGTTATTTTTTGATCAGAGGTTTTAGGGACCACGTACTTTATTGGGAATTCTACCTGGACACCAGTGGAATGATTGATGGTGTGAGGTGCTAGTGAAATGACTATAGGTGGAACCTGAGGGTTCACCTAATATGAGACTCATTAGGGTATTCCTTGGGATTAATTCCTTGGATCCTCTCCACTATTGTTACATATATACAGATAAGTGTTGTATTATATATATAACTAGTTGAATTTATTTAGAGATTACCAGTGATGGCCAAAATAGGTGATCTCTTCCTTCTGGCTGCTGAGAACAAGGGAAGTGGGTTATTTATATAATGTTCATGTGATGTTTTTATGTATATTTGGATACACTTACATCATCATGGATATAAGAAGGTTACACATTAGTTTTGGCCTACTGATATTTATTCTCACACCCTACATGGGCCCCTCGGGATTTCTGTAGACTTTATATATCTATGATTAGGTAAGGTATCGGGCTCATGAGCTAGAACCTAGTGATTAAGTGGTGACTTTTTCATGTGATGAATGTAAAGGGACCTTGGAGGTTCTTATATCAACTAGAGTTTACTGTCATTTCAGTCCACTTTATATATGTATGTAATAATGGTTGTCCATGAGTGGCCTTGTTTTTCTATTATTATGTATGAACTATTATATAATGTTGTCTACATATGGTATTATTGTCCTTGGGATTGTTTGTTATTCCTTAGCTATTGTTTTCTACTTTCGTTGGTTTTATCTTATTGTTTATTCTATGTTATATTCTTTTTTGTTTCTATATCTATATATGGACCATTATTATGATCACCACTAGAGGGTATAGTCTCCTCACTATCACCTCTCATACCCTCATTGTTAGTCAGAATCCTTTGGCATGCGGGGAGTTGTGCCTAAGGCCCAGTGGTACTCCAGCCTAGGGAATGGTTTTTAAGTGGATCTCAGGTCAGGGTGTTACACCTTCCAACAATTTCAAGAGCTGAACCAAGAATAAAAACTTTCCAACTTACTAAAAAATTTCATTACAATATTGGATAACCAGATGGATGATGATGATGCCCAACTCAGTGAATAGGGTGAACTGATTACTCACCTTTCTCAGGTTGTTTCATAATTAAAATTTTTTGGTATGAAACTTACCATTAAAATCTAATATAGGGATAAGTTAGTATGAAGATAAATAAGAGAAAGAGGTGGAGGAAGTTAATACTGTGAAAACAACAAAGGAAGAAAATTTGAAGGTAGAAAAGAAAGAACAATTCCTTTAGTATGTTGACATTGCTGAAAAAGATGAACTTTTGGATTTAGAAGAAGTGTCAAAACTTGAGGCATCGCTTATATGTATACAAAAAGACCAATAAGAACAATAGGACTCCATTCTAAACGCTCAAGAAGAAGAGGAGAACATAGATTCTCTAATTTAAGAATCCATTCTAGACGATTAGACTAAGGAAAATAAATAAGAGGTTGTGGTGGTGGAGGAGAACTATAAAATTTAGTCAGATTTTGATTTCCTTATATTTTCAATAAATTTATCCTCAAATTGCAGCCCTCCACAAGCACCATTCAATATGAACCAACATATGAGGAAGTGAAATACTACCCCAGATGAAAATAAAAGTAAAATATGAGAAAATCCAAAACTATTAGATTTATACCATGTTATAATTATCTAATAAAGGTAATGGTTGAGCTAAATGACCATAAAAAAGAGTAGTTATCGGGAGGAAAATATGATTTTAAAATTGATTTATAGGGAATATATTTATTTTATAATATTTTATTAGTTTAATAACTCTACCCATCATTGACCAATTTTTCTATTTGATCCAAATATTTGAAATTTTAAAAGGGTAATATACTTTCACTATATATTATTATTAGTCAGACCATGGAAGTAGGAAGCAGGAAGAAACAAAAGTGTTATAAATAGGAAAATTTCCCATCATGAGTTCAGTAAACATCAGGAAAACAAGGTTCACATCATGAACCTAGTCTAATAGAACATGGGAAACTCATTAAATATCATCAATGGAAGGGGATTACTACTTTTTACTTATTTATATTTTTTCACCCTTATTTTTTATGCCACATTATTTTGAAAAAAAATAAAAAAATGAAAAAATGAAATGAATCATTGCATGAAATTAATGAATTAGATACTCCCAAAAATTCTTGAATTATTTATCTTTTAGTCACTAATCTAAGAGACATTAGTACTTAGGAGAACTATGTTGAAATGTTAGAAAATTTAAAATATAATGCTTGTAAATGGAAAAAATATAAATATAAATTTTACGAATCACTTTATTACTTAAATTTGGAATTTATTGAAAATAATTTTTAATATGATTGTATTTCTTGATGTTGATTCCTAGAAGCATGAATTGAGTAAACTAATTATTAATTTTCATTCCATGACCTAATTGACTTATATTTTGTTCATATTCCCAAGAGGATTCTAAAATAAATATTTTCTATTTTTTTATGCATATTTCATTAGTGATACTTGGGGCATATAAACCTAATAGAACTTGCATTGTTATCTTGTCAGGGTTATGACTGTAAAAATTCACTTTTGAAATGATTTGTGAATTTTATCGACTAGCCCATTTTTTCAATGCATGCCTGTACATTTTTCCTTATTATCTCATAAAATCCATAGATGAACTTATTAAGATTTAGCCACATTAAAAACCATTATTTTCCTTCCCTACCTTGATCAAAGTATTTTTCATGATATTAAATTGAAATAGTGTGGGGGATAGGTTATTCATGGTGGATTTGGGATGTAATATCTTGAGAGGAGATTATATGGTGTTTATGGGGTTTTTTAGGAATATTCATATTTACATTAATTGTACTTCATTTTTTATCCCTATTATTGTAAAAAATGAAAAAAAAAAATAAAAAGAAAATAAATAGGTTGTGACTTAAGTGAATAAAAAATCACCATTATTAGATTTATTTTTTATTATATGTGGTCAGGTGGTGGATTTAAGGTTAATTCCAATCATGATTTTCTAAAAAATAATAAAAAAATGGTTTGTTTCTCTGGTATATCAAAAATCACCACTTCTAGATCGATGATTTAAAAATTATATGTAGTTAGGTGGTGGATGTGATAATTAACCCAGGTATAACTTTAAAAAAGAAAAAAAGAAAAGAAAAACAACAAGAGAGGGTCATTTTTCATTAAAATTATAATTCCCATGAGCTTTTAATTTTCACATTAGGGGGTGAGTGAGATGAAATTACATTTTAGTGAGGATCATTTTTATTAAGCTTTTTATTTGAATATCATGTATTATACTTCATATTTATCCTCCTTCTTGATCCTTACTTAACTTTCAATATTAATACCTACCTACCCTCAGCCTCATAGTCATTTTCTCCTAATTAAAAATACCTCGTGATTAATTGTGATATTTTCCTTTATGGGGTTGAGAAAGTAGATTCAATATAATCCTATGGTTCGGAGGATGTACTTGAGGTATGATTGTAACTTTATTAAATTGATACCTTGAGTGATGAGTGGAAAAATTAATGGTGAGGTAAATCATAAATGGAATGGTTGTTGATGAAAAGTTGAAATCTGTGAGTGAAAAGGGGAAATTTTATTGAATTGAAAATTATAAATGTAGCATGTTTTTTAGATTCTTTATTGGGTATGATTTGTTTTTTTAAAATATTTATGTATAAATTTTTTTTATGATAATAATAATTTGAAAATTCTCATATTGTTGTATGGATCCTTGGTGTTTCATTGTTGTGATTTTTCTCTAGGAAGAGCAAAGATTTGAGTGTGGGGTATTTGATTAATCTATTTTTATCTATATATTAATGGGTTTTTAAATGTGAATTCATTGAATAATAATTGATTGAAGTTTAGTTTCATGGAAAATATTGATGTATTTTTTATTCTTATATAGGACCAACATTTGGTTAAATATAAAGGAAAACGTGGAAATTGAGGAACATAAAGTCACTTTAGACCATGCTGCGAAGAGGCACGATGTGATAGTGGAAAATAACGAAGAATCCAAGGTTAATGATTGAATACAAAGAGAATGAGAGAGGTTAAATAGGCAAAAAACTATAGAAGAAAGACAAAATTGAGGTTTTGGTACTGAAAGTTGAAGATACACATTTTTCACTTAATACATGACGTGTAAATATATAATTCATGAACTATTTATAGGTGGTGAGAAGAAGAAAATTATCTTGAAGTGTAGACTACTTATTTCACCCTATAAAACATAATTTCATACCATGACACATGCCATGAATTTATAGAGAGATTTAAATAACGTGGATAATATCATGAAACTTTCAAGCCCCAAAGATTACACGTCGTGTAAACTTTACATGACGTGTAAGTGTCAAATAGAATAAAAGAACTCTGATTTTCACTATATCTTCAATAGGGGCCCTACATATTAAGACTGGATTGGCCATTTAAGTACATATTTGACCTGGGGGATCACGGGGTGAATTCATAGGCCTATATATATGAGTCCTGACTAATATTTTGTCCATTACATTCCAATATTGAGGTTTAGACACTGGTAGGATGTTGTAGGGTTCCAACCCACCATTATTCATAGATAGGTTTTTGTTTATGTTTTTATTTTATTTATTTCATGTAATGCTGAATGATTTATAGTTTAAATTCAATCTCACTATCTTTTATTCTTTATTATTTTCATTCACTCTTGTCTATTCTTTTACCTATGGAATACAGTTTATTCATCATTGGATTTTGAATCATTTAATCGTTATGTTGAGCATTACATTTGTTTCCCTACATTAATTCAATTCCATAATGTGAAGATAATATTCTTAGGGTTAGGAGTCAATAATAGGGGTGATCTTAATCATAATGAATCTATAAATAAAAACTCGGTAACCATGTGGCTAGTAATTAGGTTAAACAAAATTATCTATCTCATTCCTTTTCTCAACCCTGACCATGGGAGGTGAAATTGAAGGACCTTGACCTAGTTAGAGTTGTACAGGCTATGACCATCATCCTATGAAGTTTTCTATATATAGGCTAAACATAATGCATCTAGGTTGTTAGTTGTACTCAAACCAAGGGATAGTTTCAACATTGGTAGATCCAATTGGTTTGACCAAAACCAAATGGTGACCCTTGCACCACATCAGAGCCTATGACATAAGTCTAACCCAAGTTGGATTTAGGATTATATTTTTCTTATACCATGAAATTGACCTTGATCCCTTCTTGTATTATTATTACATTTTTTATTTAATTTTTGTCATTTAATTAGTTTAATAAAATCAACTAGAATTGGTGTGCCCGACCTTTAATAAATAATTGTCTATTGTGTTCTCCTCTATATGTGAGTTTGACCCCATACTTTCACTTTACTATTCATTTGTAGTTAGTATTGTTTGGGATAATATAAATTTATAATTTGACACTGCAAGAGGATTTAATGAAATTTTCTGGACATATCAATCACCATGAACTCAGGGGCTATTATTGTTAATTAAACAATAATGAATTTGAAACCTATTTACATTAATAGTTTTATTTATTATTTCTCTATACATTTTCATACACTATTATATACTAGATATTTATTTAGATGTTTTTGTTCATGGCATACTAAGTTGTACTCACACCCTACTCGGGCTTCCTAATCGGTACCTAAATAGACTTCATGTTTTCAAGACAGGGTAAGGGAAAGAGACCTATGTTAGATAGATGAGTTGGGATTTGGGATGGAGCATGGATGAGGGAACCAGACATGATTTTAGAACCCTCTTGGGAATTTTTAGTGTGTCATTAATTTGGTTTTTCATTTGACACTTGAAACTTATATAGCATGATGTATCTACTGCTTTGATTTATGATAATTTTCCATATTTTCGATTCATCTTGTGATATTGGATTATTATTGATTATGGTATTATCTTGATTGTTTTTTATTATCATTTGGATGTTTTATATTTATTTATGTTGTTGTTATACTTTGATAAAGAGGTTATAGTATCCCCACTTTACATTTTAGACCCCCGCTACTTGTCGGAAGCCTTTGGTGTATGGAGAGGTCCATCTGGCGTTACATAACAAACTAACTCAGGACACTGGCATGTGATACCCAATTCAGGATGTTATAATATTGATGTTCTCTTGGGATAAAAGTCGATGAAAAACTTCATCTCCAACCTCTAAGGTAGTATCAGGACATCCTTGGGGAAGATGTCCATATAGTCCTCCACTACCAAAGGGATCCAAATGCCTGAATAGCTCATTTTCTCAAGGGATAAACTATCCAACTAATGGGTGATGGGATAAAACCTCCTACTCACAAGACTCATGTGCTCAACCATGATATATTTCTCACCCATAAAGAATATTTGTCTCCCATCTGTCCATGGGAATATAACCTATCTATGATGACAGTCAATATGGGCTCAAACCATTGAAAACTAGTTCATACTCAAGATAAAGTCATATTTTTTCATCGTGATAACCAAGATGTCCCATGAGAAACTCTCTCCCATAAGTAATAGCTCATACTTCTAGAAGATAAGCGATATCAAAGAATCACACCCAGTCGGAACCTCTACCAAAATTTATTGTAATAGTTCTCAATGGGGAGCTCTAGCTCTCACACAAGGGATACATAAATTAAGAAGTGACATGAAAATATGTCTAAAAGTAATGGGGAATGTTTATAGTAAAAAAATACCATACCTCATGTCATCTCATGAGCTACCTGGTCGTAAGCCTTCATAACTTTCAGCTACCCACAGCCCCAAATTCCAACTCCCAAAGCTTGGCTTGGGCCACCTAGTAGTGTTGGCAGAAGTAACTCATAATTCTTCCCACCACTAGTAGCTCCTCCTCCTAGTGCCCCACCAACTCCTCTATAAGATCCACCTCCCTAGGGTCACCTTGTCTATGCCTAGGAGAACCCTAATCATGGTGTTTCCTCTAGTGTGGTAGTCCATTTGTTTCATGTATGGCATCATCATCATGTCGGGTTGGTCAATCACATTCCATGTGACCACGCCCATCACATGCATAGCATCTCCCCTCTCAAGACTGACCTGGTCCTCTACCTGAACCTTGATATGCATGTCCACATGACTATGATCATTCATGAGGTGGTCTCGCTACTACAAAATGGGCCTTTTACAGTTTTACCCTTTATCAGTGCTAGAAAAAAGTGCTGATAAAGGTTCTCTTTATCATTGCTAAAATAGGTGTTGCTAAAGGGTACTATTTATTATCACTTATTTTACTGCTGATAAAAGGTAATCTTTATCAGCACTTTTTTAGCATTGATAAAGGGTAACCTTTATGAGCGTTGATAAAAGGTGCCATTTACCAGCGCTTTATTTTTAACAATGATAAAGGGTACCCTTTATCAACACTTTATTTTTAGCGCTAATAAAGGGATCCTCTATCAGCACTTTTTTAGCACTGATAAGGGCCCCAAGTAAAGTGAAGTAATTAAATATATTAAAATGAGTTTATTAAAACAATATTATTAAATTTATTATTAAATAATTATTGATAAAAATGAATAAATTGATTATACTATATATGAATTATAAATATTAATAAATATTACATATTAAATATATAGATATATGTAAAATGAATATTAAAAAAATAAAAAATAAAAATAAGTAAATTAAGAAAAATATTAAACATTTTATTAATTAAATAATTATTGATAATATTAATAAATAGCATATATTGAATATATATATATATATAATAATGTATATAAATATGATTTACATGATACAAAATATGTATGCTTTACATTAAATAGTCATATTTAGTGAAGAATGGTTTATAATTAAAAATTAATATGAATAAAATATATTGACTAATTGCATTGAGTAATGAAAATAATTTAATTTCATTTGTTTTTTCAATTTAACATATATCAAACATGTGTTATATTGAATTCACATATATATAAATAATTAATTCATTTTTATAGTGCACACACATAAATATTTACCTAATTAATGAAATCCTTATATAATTTATTCAAATTTTAGTATTCATTTTATAATTTCATTATAATATGACACATTTAATATATCATGCATTTAATCAATATATTTTATTTATTTATTTTTAATTTTATTATAGTTAGGTATTAATTCATTTTTAATATTTTTATTATTATTTTGGAATTTAATAAATTTCTATTATTTATTTATATATATTTATTCACAATGTTTTAATATTTTTAATATGTATTAATCTTTATTTAAATATATATTCATATTTTTTTAATAATTTATATTTAATTAATAAAACTTTTCTATTTTTAAATATTGTTAAAGTGTACTAATTTTTAATTATTTTATTTCACTCATTTTTGACATGCATGAACTTAAAATTAAATATTGATTAATAAGGTTAAAAATATATTTTTAAATAAATATTTATAAATAAATATATTTATAAATTTATATTTACTATATTTATACATTTATATATTTATAATTATAAATAAATAAATATTATTTCTAAAAAAATATTTATATAATATAAATAATTAATTATATCTATTTTAATAATTATAAAATTATAATAAATTTATTTAAATAATGAATATATTTATTATGTTTATTAAATATATATATAATTATATAAATATATATAATGATATAAATATAAAAATATTATTTTTTAAAAAATTATTTATATAATTATAAATAAATATATATATTTAAATAATTATAAAATTATAATAATTATATTTAAATAATGAACATATTTACTATATTTATATTTATATATATTTATTAAATATATATATATATATATAATTATATATATATATATATTTACAAAAAAAATTATTCATAATTATAATTGTAAATCCTTTATCAGTGCTTATTAATTTAGCACTCATAAAAGGGACCTTTATCAGTGCTTTTTTGGAAGCGCTGATAAAAGTGTCCCGATATATTTTAAGGACCCTTGCAATCACAAACCATTTGTGATATCCAAAGCATTCTATGGAAGTCACCTACTTCTAGCACTCCTCCTCATTGAATCCAAGCTTGAATCATGGTTCGAATCAAGGCTCAAACAATTCCAAGGCTCAAATCCAAGGATCGAATGATTCAATGATTGAATGAATCCAATACTTGAATGAATTCCAGGTTTGGTGATATATCTACTTTCTCTCATATGATTCAAAGATTCAATTCAAGGTATGTTATTTTCTCCTCTTCCTCACTCGTTGATTTCTTTTTTGGTGATATTTATTTGAATTTTATTTTGTGATCATTCTTTATATTGTCGCCCCTGATTTCCATTGGGTCTCCCTTGATTTATACCGCACCTATAACCCTGATTTCTTCCACCCTATTCCCCCCAATTTCGACAGCCAGTGGTGTGCCTTTACTGTGACTGGTGCTACAATGCCTCTTGATTTAGTGCATGAGGCACACATCTTTAGTGCATTAGCCGCTCACATTTGGCATGCCTCAGTGAGGTCGCACCACCTCACCAGTGGGGAGGTGCACCATGTGTGTCTCGCCTCGCCTCATGCCAAGGTGTGCTAAGGTAAATTCCATTGACAATAATATCATAATCTAATATAGACTGCTTTACCACATAATGAAACTCATTCTTAATAATTTTTCTTAAAATTGTAATCCCCTTTAGATCATTATATATATATATATGACTAAAACATAATACATATGATCTAAGTATAATTATAAATGGGTGAAATGAAATACTTATCACAATGCATTTATTTATACTTTGAGGTTTCATATATATCATAGTGAATAAAATCCAAGGTTTGTTTCATTTAAATCTCTAATTTATTATTTTAATTATTAATTTGTCTAAAAATATATCATTATTTAACATTGCCTTTTATTTCCAACATATTTTAAATGAAAACAATTTATCTTAAAAGATCCACCATTTCTAAAATAATAATTACGCTTTGAAATTTTCAAAAAAAATTAATTGCATAAATTTATCTATCATGTTTGAGATGAACAACCAATATTTAATATGAAAGGATGTTTCTTTTGTAAATACTATAATGTGACATTGATAATAAATTCCTCATACATTCCATTATTTATCATATAATACATTTTTAATTATTTTTTCACATTCATCTATGTTTTTAAAAAATCTTGAGAATTCTTCATACAGTTGTTTAATTTTTCACTTGTTTAATAGAGTCCATTCAATGTTTGAATTCATCATCCAATTTTACTTATGAATATTTCTCTCACTTCTAAACTTATATTGTAAGAGTGGGTAATCTCCCCTTTAACTTAAAACCACTATATCTTCCATAATTACTATTATTTATCTCATTATGACTAAAATTTTATATTATGTGAATGAAATCACTATATAACCCATAATGTCTAGGAAAATGAAACTTTATTATAAAGACTACTCATCGTATTCTTGAAAATAATTCTTATTGTAAACCTATCTACACATAATTCTTGAATCAATTTGTTAACTAATAATTTTGATATGTTTAAAACCTTTATCATTATTAAGTATATTCTTTTCTTAAAATTATTTTTTCCATTCCTTATTAATTTTCAATTGAAATTGAAATTATATTTTTGAGATGTTTTCAAATATTTGATACACCATTAATATTAAATGTAATAATTCCTTAGGTTGTTACATCACTTTTTCCAAAAAATAGAACGGAGGTTATCAAATTATATATATGTGGGAATAATTATTAGAAATTATTTTTAGGTATTCATCATTTTAGTTCAACATGTATTGGTTCCACCCCTAGGAATATCTTATTACCATCCATGTATATGAAATAACTCTTTATTTATTAAAATTTTTTATCAATGCATTTTTATATCTTCTAGTTGATGAAATTATAGTTTATTATTATTATTTATTATATATTTTTTCTTAATATTTCTTAATTTCCTATATTATGTTTTTATTTGTTTAGGAGATTTAATAAAGACTTGATGGATCATTTTAATAGAGGCAGGACTAGTCTTAGTTAGAGGACTAAAAGTATTAAAATTGGTATTTCTCCTATAAATATAGAATTCATAGAGGCCCCAAGGATTCATATATCATAATATGTCCTCATAGAGATCTATTGAATCATAGAAAATAACATGTATTCCCCTAAAATATCACCTTCAATGGTACATGAGTTAATAACTATTTTTAATGGTGTAATTATCACAAATGAGAGGCATTTCCCCTTTTTGATAACAAAATGGATTACAACTATCATCCTCATCAGCTTGATCTCCCAAACTGTATTATTGAAATTTATTGCGTGAAACTCATCCCTCATCTATTTTATATTTCTTGTACTACTCTGAGCAGTGGTAATCCCTTGTATGAATACTTCTTAGAGTATTTCAAGCAACATAGGTGCATGTCCATAAGATGTGTAGGATGAGTGTCAAAAAAATACAATGATAACTATTCTGGAGATGAGCTGATGAGGATGAAAATTGTTTGTAACTTTTAAATTTGCATGAATTCAAAGGATAGAACCAACCATAGTGGAATAATCATTTTCTTAAATTCAATTACACATTTTCTTCAAAGCATACTTAAATTCTTTGAAATAATAAAATGTTGAGTTTCCCATATTAGAATTATCTATAACTTTACCCTTTGATAATTAATATCTTATGTTTATTTATTTATTTATTGTAAAAAATTAATATTTTTGAACCCAATAGGATGTATATGAATCAAAAATGGATGTACGCTAATCTTTTAACAAAACAGTATGAAGATGGAGTTAAAGAGTTCATCAAGTTTTCAATAGAGTGTGCATACAACCCTTCTCAAATCCTTTATTTGTGTTTACATTATTGTTATTAAAACAATATTAGTTCAGAAGAGTTGGAAGAATGATTGATTTTTCATGAAATAGATCATAGTTATAAATATTAGAATAAACATGGGTAAAAACTAAACATGAACACTAATTGGGATGATACTACAGTTTATGGATCATTTAATATAAATATCAGTGTAAATGATGATGGAGATTTCATGGAAGAAATGGAAATGGAAATTTAACATGACCTTCATGATTGTAAAAATATGTTTGATAAGTTAGATAGTAGTGATAATAGACCATTGTATACCAGTTGTAATAAACACGCAACATTGTTAGATTCATTGAAGTTATATAATTTTAAAGTTGACAGTGGATGGAGTGACACCGCCTTTATTTAACTACATGGTCTCTTGAATGATATGTTTTTAGAAAAAAAAAATACCATGTCAAACATGTGATTCTAAATGAATTTTATGTTCAATGGGAATGATCCCTAAAAAATACATGATTTTCCAAATGATTTAATATTGTTTTGTAAGGACCATGAAACACTCGTAAAATTACCTAAGTGTGGAACAAATTGATACAAGAAAAATGGATTAAGTACTTAAAAAAATATTTTTTAATTTCTTATAATTCCATATTTTAGAAGACTAAATGAATGTTAAGAAACAATGAGACAATTTACATGACATACAGATACAAGAATTAAATATGGTAACCTATTCCATCTAATAGATTCTCTTCTCTAGAAGAAAATTGATTACAAGTATCCTAAATTTGGAAATGAGCCAAGAAAAATTTATCTTGTATTATCTATAGATGGAATAACTATTTTTGGTGTGTAGAGTAGTAATCATAGTACATGTCTTGTAATGTTGTAAAATTATAACTTTTCTCCAGGGTTATGTATTAAGCACAAATACATTATGGTGTATCTTCTTATATCTGAACCAAAGCAACCTGATAATGATATTGATGTCTATTTGGCTCCATTGATAAAATATTTGAAATATATATGGGATGCATGTGTTAAAATGTATGATTCTCAAAGAAGTGGAGAATTCACATTGAGGTCAATGTTATATGGGATGATAAATGACTTCCCTATTTATGGAAATTTATCTGGTTATAGCATTAAAGGAATGTTGGGGTGTCCCATTTCGGAAGAACGCACACACTCAGTTCGGTTGAAATATTACTCAAAGACTATGTTTTTAAGACATAAGAAATTTTTACCTTGGCAATAAAAATATCAATCATGGACGAAAGTATTCAATGGGAATATCAAACAAGTTATAACACCATCTTTATTAATGTTTCATCAACAATTCAATAAAATAAAATATATTGACACTGTTCTCGGTAAACCATTTTTGAAAAACCTTACGAAATCAAGTTGTAAGAAGAGATAAATTTTATTTGAATTTTCATATTGAAATTTTTTATATTTCATATATTTTATTAATGTCATGATTGTAGAAAAAAAAATTATTTGATAGTGTTATCTTCACATTACTAAATGTTCCTAGAAAAATAAAAGACGGGATCAAGGCTAAGTTGGACATGATTGACATTGGGTAAGGGACTAGTTGGCACTAGTATAGGGTAAAGGGTGGAATTTTCTTCCTCCATCATCTAACACTCTATTCAGACAAGAAAAATTACATTTTTCTTTTCCTTATAGTATAAAAGTTCTATAGGGTATTCAGAAAATATCCAGAATGTCGTGTCAATGACTAATTTGAAATTATAAGGACTAAAATCACACGACTGTCATGTTTTAATGCATGATTTGATGCTTGTTTCTTTATGTTGTGTTATACCTCAAAATTTATGGAATAAATTAACCAGAATCTGATTATTTTCAAATCTAAATGCATTAAATTTATAGACCCAAAAAAGTTTCCAATCATGAATAAAGAGGTTGCTGTCAAATTATGTTAACTAGAGATGTTATTTACCCCATAATTCTTTGATATAATGGTCTTCCTAATGGTTCACTTGGTTAGAGAGGTTCAACAATGTGGTCATATCCATTAAAAATAGATGTACTCCATTTAATGATATATAAATATTTTGAAAGGGTATGTCAAGAATAGAATTTTTCAGAAGGTTGTATTAAATAATGATGTATTTTTTAAGAAGCTATTGAATTTTTTACTGATTACCGATCATATTTTGATAACATCAGTCTCCCAAAGTCTTGTCGCAGCAGATAACTTTTAGGCGAAGGGATTTTTGGAAGATATTTTTTTACAATTACCTTTACAGAGTAGGAGCAATAACACCTATACATTTTACATAATTGTGAATATGTTTATCTATACATTTAATCCCACAAATAATTCTTAGATATTTGGATCCAATAAGGGATGGAGGATGGATATCAAATATACATAATAAATAGTTTATATGATGGTTCTAAGATCAAATTTATAAAAGAATTATCTAAAACTAAAAATTCAATTGTTGAAAGGCTTCGATGGATAGCTAGGGGTATGAATGAAAATTTTATAACTTACATTGGTTTTGTAATCAATAGTTATATGGTCTATACAAAATAACATGATGACTGCATTATGATGAAAATAGTGGTGTTATTCTTATGGAAGATGTGATGCATATATCTGGTTTCAAGGATAGAAATTCAATTTATGAAAATATTTCTTATTTTGAAATTATTGAATAGATATATGAGTTGGATTATATAAAATTTCAATTGTCGATTTTCCATTTCAAATGGGTTGACAATATGAGTGTATTGAAAGTTGATGAAATGGGATTCATGGTGGTGAATTTCAGAATAAAAGGGGAAAAGGATGAGTTGTTCATAATGAATTCACAATAAATGAAAGTATTTTATGTCTCATATCATGCAAACAATAATTTTTAAATTTTATTGCTGAAGAATAAAACAAATGTTGGGTTAGATGAAAATTCAATCAAGGATGACCCTTTCATTATGATATCACAATCAGTTCATGTCGATCTCAATATAGACAATGTCTTGTACGTTAGAGGGGAACACAAAGAGGAGATTTGGATTCTCTATAGAGGAACCAAATCCCTAAAACCTTAAAAATAGATATAATTTAAAAGGTAAAAGTTTTTTTAATATATTTTTTTTCCTCATAATATTATCTGTAATGACCCAACCCTAGAAACCCAGAGCTAGTGCATTATTTTATTACATTGGCATGATTACAAGAAATAAAAACCCAAAGGACCAATCAGTTTATAAGTCTTGGAAATACATATTACATACATGATCCACATAATACATTTTTAAATAGGAAATACAAACATGATACATAATAAAATGAAATAAATGTTTTCCTTGAATGCTTATTCAAATATTTCTTCTTTATAACCTGGGGAAAGAAAACATAATAAGGGTGAGCTCAAATGCTTTGTAAAGGTTAGTAAAGTAGAATAAATAATGAAAAAAAATGAATAAATTAACATGTAAAGGTAGATAACTGATAACACATTCCATTCAAATAACTAGATAAGGCAATATCAATATGGAAAGGTTAGAATCTGAAAACACACTCCATTTAATCAATTAACTGAAAATAAAATACATCCATAGATATGTCGATGAAAAATATCATGGATAAATAATAATAATAATAATAATTCTCAATAAATGAAATTCTTAATTACCAGACATCATGTTTCCCAAGTATATGATACATTTACCATTAATAGATATTTTATACTTTTCTAGTTTGGCAAATTAATTCATCCCATGATACTAGTGATGCATCGAGGGGATTACATTAACTGATCCCCAACCTATAGGGATTGTCTTAAAAGGTCCCAAACTTGTTTATTGAATGTCTAGATATTTATTCATATATTAAATAAATAACATTCCTAATAAAAATATATCTGTATTGAATAGAAGATACAAATTTATCAATAATTCACAGTTAATCAAATAAATATCCAAGTGAACACATTATGTAAAATGATATACGGTTTAGGAAATAATAATAACCATTGTTTGAGAATATCACTACTACAAATACGGCTTTTATCAGCGCTAAAAATGGCCTTTATCAGCGCTAGAAAAACGCTGATAAAGCCGACGAAGATAAGGGGGGTCTCCTTTATCAGTGCTTTGAAAAGTGCTGATAAAAGGGTCCTTTATTAGTGCTTTGTTTTAGCGCTGATAAAAGACCCCTATATTAGCGCTTCCTTTATCATCGCTTTCATTTTAGCGCTGATAAAGGACCCCTTTTATCTACGCTTTTTTAAAAATGCTGATAAAAGGTAAAAAAATTAAAAAAAAAATTAAAAAATACTTCCAATTGGGGGGGATTTTATAGCGCTTGATCCCCCCCTTTTACAACGCTTTTCTTCCCATGTACAGCACCCCACGCACCCCACTTCACCCTTTAACAGCGCTTGCTCCCATATTCCCCCATGCGCGCGCACCCCTGCCTCTACTAGGATTTGAACTTGAGACCTCCCCCCTGCGCGCCTAAGCCTTTACCACTACTCTATTTTGATTTGTCTTTCAATTCATGATATCTCTATATATATATATATATATTTATATATTTAGTTATATTTATTTGTATATTAATATATATTTATATTAATATATATATATATATAGTTATATTATAATATATATATATATATAGTTATATTAATATATATATATAGTTATATTAATATATATCTCTCTCTCTCTATATATATATATAGTTATATTTATTCGTATAGTAATATATATTTATATTAATATATATATAGTTATATTATAATATATATATATATAGTTATATTAATATATATCTATATATATATATTTAGTTATATTTATTCGTATAATAATATATATTTATATTAATATATATATAGTTATATTAACATATATATAGTTATATTAATATATATATATATATATTTATATTAATATACATATTTATAGTAGTACTAATTTATATATATGTAGTTATATTAATATATATATAGTTATTAGATTAATATATATATATAGCTAGATTAATATATATATAGTTAGATTAATATGTAGGTATATAAATATTCATATATTTGCATTTTAAATAAAATGGATGTTAGTTATTATTTAGATAAAGCTAATATATTTTATATGTAAATATATTTTATTATTTATATTTATAATTAAATTTTTAGGTGTGAATATATATAAAATATGTATATATTGTTATATATTTGATTATATATAGTAGTGAATTATAAAAAATGATAAAATTTCAAAGAAATAATATCAATATGAATGTAATACCTTGGGATAAATTCAGTCCCCACCAAAAAAAGCCAATAACACCCCCTTAAACGAGGCTGAAAATCCAATAAATGTTAAAAAATTGGGGTACCCTGACAAAAAACTCAATTTTGGAGGCCTTCTGGGACTCTTTTGGCCTAAAAAATCCCTTGATTAAGGTCCCCCCTGGTTATAGTGACGTATAGCTCATCGTATGCTTCGATTTGATATGTGGTAGAGCTCAAATGGACACCTGGATCAAAAGTTATGGCCGTTTGAAGTTTGAGTTGCATTTTCAACATATTTTGGATCTTTTTTTAATTTTTTTTATTTTTTTATTCTTCAAATTGTTATTAAATGACTATTAATCCATAATAATTATCAAATTATTAATTAAAAATATTTTTATAATTTTTTTATAAGCCATTTTGACTAAATATCTTATATATTAAGTATATTATAAGTGTAAATGTACATTTATACTTATCTAAAATATATTTAAAAATTATATATTATATTTATATCAATATAACTATATTTATATATTAATATATTAATATATTTTTTTAATTTTTTTTTGAAGTCGACCCTTTATCAGTGCTTTTAAAAAAAGCACTGATAAAGCCCCCTCCCCCCCCCCTTTATCAGCGCTACAAAACAAGCACTGATAAAGAGGGTCCCTTTATGAGCGCTAAAAAAAGCACTGATAAAGGGGTGCTTTTATCAGCGCTTTTTTAGCGCTGATAAAGGAACCCTTTATCATCACTTTTTTTAGGGCTGATAAAGGGACCCCCCCTTTATGAGCGCTTTTTCGTTAGCGCTGACAAAGGGGGGCGCTGCGAAAAACTGTTTTTGTGGTAGTGTTTGTATATTCACAGTAATTTATAATGAAAAATGATCACAATAAAGTTATTTTTTCAAGATAAAGTTAACAATCACAAAAGGAAGTGAGATTTCATAGATAATCATTAAGAACACTCTTGACAAGAATAATCTTTAAGCATTCCAAAGTGTCCTATACCACTTTGAAATATTTGAAATCATAATATCCAAAAATTTAAGAAATTAAATGAAACTTAGAGTATCATGATAAATATTATATTCACGATATAACATGAAAAAGGTAGTATATACACAAAATAAAATTTAATTGTTACATAATAACAAACAAGTCTCAATGGAATGTAAATTGAGACGAAATCCCTTAACTCAACCTTACTTTTTTTGGGTGGTATTTAAACTCAATTATAGTTATTTAAAATAAGTTACTAACTTATAATATAACCATACTCATGTTTATAATATCATATATTAACTTCTTATAATATTTTATTACGCTTTTTTTAACATTCTTTCATTATTTTAACTATTTTGGGTGTTAATTTCCTAGTTTTCTCAAGTATTTTTTGACTTGTTACTCGTTATTCCTATTTCTTAGATAATTATTTAATAATATCAATAATTTAAACCATTACTTAATTATATTATATATTCAATACATATGTATTTATAATATTCAATAATATTTATATATAATAAATGAAGTGTGTCATTCATAGAGACGGTAGGTCGTACGTAAGCATGAACGCTACTTTCATTTCTTTGTCATATTAAAAGAATAAAAAATAAATGATACATATGTATATTATAATTATAGTATCATATATATGTCATATATGTTACATATTTTTATTAAAATCATCCTTAATATTTTCTACATATAATGTTAACGAATCACATCGCTTCGAGGGGTCGGTAGTCCACACTTCCTCAAACGATGTTATCGTATTAACGCAAAATGGGAATTATTAAAGTTATGTGTTATAAAAGGATTAAAGAAGTATAAATACATAATAAATATTATATATATCATATATAAACATAGTGTCCATCATAATGGCCACCATGAGAGTTGGTAAAGGAAAAATGGACAATCGTCGCTTAGAGGTAGTAGTTCTCCGAACAAAGAACAGTATATTCGTTACCCATTAGATGGAGGTGTCTATTCTCCCCTTATAAAAAAATATACTATTATATTGAGTATAATTTTTTTATATAATCATGTAATAAATATATTTTATGGGGTGGATAATAGAAATGAAACTAGAGATCATGAGAGAATATGTTGCCTCTTAAAGGGGTAACTTCTTTTGGTTTGTACCAAAATGATTCATTGGAAGTATTTCTTCCCAAAGTGAGGATTAATGGTCTAGGGGAAAGATTTTTGGAATCTATATGTATATATATTGTCCAAACCTAAGTGTTTTTATAGTTTTGGGGAATGGGCAGAGGTGGTGGCGTTTTATAGGGGAGGAAAAAGAATCACTTGGTATTTTTTAAAAGAAGTTAGTTGTACCCATGTTTTTACTTAAAAAAAGTATTAAAAACTAATAAAAATAAATATATTAAGGTTAATTTACGAATTATTTCTATAAAATTGTTTTTAGACAATTGGATAGGTCATTTTGGCCCTTAAGTTAAATTTTTAGTCCTTTGTTAAGTTTGATTTTCCCTTAATAATTATAATTAATTTTAATTACTCTCACTAATATTTTTGAACAAAAATAAATTTTATCCTATTATAAATTATAATTGTTTCTTATTCCAAATATGGAATCCATTTTTCAATATTATAATCATATAATTTCCAAAAATTAATTAAAAATTTATCCAATAAACAGGACAACAATGTGGGTTTTTAAAGTAAAAATGATCAAAATTTTGATAAGTTTTTACATAAAATTTCAATTTGAAATTGATCCCAATGAACTAAATTGGATTAATTTATCAAATTATTATCTAATTAAACTTTAAACCCAATTAAAATTAAAATTTAACCTTACAAATAAATTAGATGAAAAATTCGTTTTGAACTAAAATTCCTTATTTTTAACTATTCATTAAAAATGATATGTTTCCAAAAAAATATCAAAAATTCACCCTAAGATAATTTTTATGTTTATATTACAAATATGAAATTTATTTTTACATATTAAATTTATAAAAGTGTTAAAATGGGATTTAAAATAGTTTCTCCATTAAAAGGTGGTAAAAATGCCTTAATAAAAATATAAGTTTCTATGTGTAAAATAGGGTTTGTTCTTATCTTATGTATATAAAACCTAATGGATGAATATAAAAATAATTTATTTAATATATAATATATATAATTCATTAAAATCGTTAACTAATTTTAATTAATTATGTTTATTAAGATAAAACTCTTTTAGAAGCATAAAAAAATAATATTTCTTTTTATTTCCAATTGGATCTTATTTTCATTTCTCATTAATTGGTAACCAATTAATTAATTTTATATTGGTTTAAACCATAATTTTATAAGTTATTTATTAATATTCATAACTAATAATTTAATGGCTATTTTATATCATATTATATTAAATAATAATATTTTAACAATACATTGTTATTTGGTGAAACTCGGTCTTGCGTGTAATGAAAGCTATCAAGGAAGGTCGCTCTTGCATGTAACACAAGGTAAATTTGTGTTGAGTGAATTTCCAAATATAGAATATATCAAATATATTTAAAATAGTAAATATATTTTAATGTATTAGGGTATTATATCCCCTTATGTGATTGGTGTCACGTGTCATGCACACTATCGAATATAAGGTTCTTACTTTAGAATTTTAAGGTGTTACATTCACCCCACCTTAAATAAATTGTATCATCACAATTTAAACTTGATCTAAGTGATAGATAGATTGAAAATAAACTATTTTTGAAATACCCACAACATAAAAAGGATTAATATCACATATTATTAATAAGAGATAAAGGAAAGTAAAAAGGTCACTTAACTTGGTTCCCTAGTAAGAGAACATAGGTGGGAAATAGAAACATGGACATGGAAAAAATATAACAATCAAGTTCTGATGGAGAGTGTTAGAGAACATGTTCAGATGAAATTTTTTTACCACAAAACCATAAATCATAGGTATGAATAATGGTCATTGATATCATCAAAAATGATGATAATAGGACAAATGTTTTGTCTCAAGAAACTTTTTTTCTATACTTGAGTAATTATATCAATATATAAGAATATAAGTAAATATAAGTTTATATAAATATAATATTATCCTTTGGTTGTGCCTTGAAATACTTTTAATTTTCTTCTTATATAGTGAAATAATACAATAATCTATAAAACCTTTTCCAAAGATCAAATTAAACCATTTCATAAATGGTTAAATTTTCCAAAATATTATGATCCAATACTTTAGAAATAATGTTAGTGAATTTCCAAAATGAACTTGTCATTATCCTTTAGTCAATATGAAGCAGCTTGAAATTTTCACATTACAAACATACAAATAACTTCATCATGTATCCTCTTTAAATATAGTAATAACTCTAATTAACATAAAAACTTATCAAAAACATGGATTTTTACTTATTCCTAGTATAAGACACATTTTATTAGATATATTACTTAAATACAATAGTGTTGTCAACTCCATCAATGATATCATGGACCACTTATTGACAAGCCATTAATCAGTTCCAAGGTATTCATCACTTATCCAAATCAATCATTTCTTTATCATTATCTCAACATGAGAAACATATTAAGGGTTGTATTTCCCTCAATCATATGATTTCCAAAAAAATAACTTTCTACTGAATAAATTTTCTTGGTAACATTCTGTATATGATCTAATATCCTTAACAAAAAATTACTACAGTGCAATCCTTACATTTTTAAAAAATAATATGATGAGAACAACATAAACAAAATAATCTTACAACATATTTTTTAGATCCAAATACAGAAGTACATTAATCATTCCACTTTAGCTATTTCAACATCATATGCTTGACCTTGATCTCTTAGCTTATTCATAGGTATATTTTCTTGATTTTTGGGGCATTTTTTTGTGTATTGATCCATCTCTCTGTGGTTGTAACACTAAATATCATCATTTTCCTTCTTCCTTTTTCATTATTTTTCTCGGTAACCATTTTTTCTACACTTATAAAAAAATCATAATCCTTTCATGAATTTATTAGGGTGATTATTTCGACAGTTATCACAAGTTTTAAAATACTTATTTCCCTTCATCTTCATTGACTCATTCCCTTTTTCATGGTGTTCAGAAGACCTCTTCTTCTCTTGGTTCCCCTTGAATACATAGGATCTTAGGAATTCCTTCTCTGTTTTGATGTCACATAAAACTATCTCTTTGTGTGATGATAAATTCTTAGAAGACATTTCCCTTAAAATATTTTTCTTAAGAACTTCAAATAAGTGGTTGATATTGCACTCTATGTTGTGTATATAATCTGTAGAATGCTTGGATAACCTTTTAAAGGTAGCTTCATAATCTGCAAAACTTTCTTCTTTCTTATGCTTTAAGCTAATTAACTTACTCTTCATCTCAATTTTTTGATCATGAGGGAAGTATTTATGGAATAATGTATCCTTAAAATTTCTTTATTCCATCAGTTCAATTTATTCTACCTTCTTTTCATTCTGGATTAGATATCACCACTTATCAACATCACCTTGGAGACAATAGACCAAAAGTGTAACATTTTCCTTTTTGAAACATTCTAAGTCTTCAAATATCTTCTCAAAAGACTTAATCCATTACTCATCAACAATTGGATTAGTGTTCCCACTAAACGATGGGGGATTTTTTGCATAAAGTGATCCAGCATCAGATATTCTCTCCATGAAATAGGTTTCTCCGTTTAGGAAAGGTTATTTTTCATAACCTTACTAAGCTTCCCTAATATATCCATAACTTTCTTAGTTATAATACCAGCTGTATTGGTTTCCTCAATAGGTAAATCTCTACATTTTGCATGAGTACTGATAGTATTCTTCCTTCTAGGTGTCATTCCTAAATAATGGAATATACTAGATTAGCTCATAAAGTTATGAAATGTGTATAACTATAAATATGGTATATAACATAACATAAATTTATTCATCATGAATCCTAGAATCATAAAATTTGGTAACTTTGGAGTAATCTTTACGTTTAAATCCTTCACAATGGTAGGTAAATAAAATATGGATTATCCTAAGCATATCCCCTGAGAGTGTCAAACTAGTTACGCAGTAAGGCCCATTTTTGTGTACTAGGTTACCCCGAGTTAGGCCGAGAACACATTATCAAAGTTATTACTCCAAGGTACATCTATGTCAGAACCACGCCCACTTATAGTATCCATAAAGGGATATATTTCTAGAAATATCCACATAATCAATACCTTTCCAAAATTCTAGTATGTTATTGCATACATATACTTAATGTATAACTTAGGTTTTTTCCCTAATATATGTTTTCAAAATCTAGTTTCCAAGGTTACTACTAAACTTCCTTTGATACAAACTATAACGCCTTGGCCCTAGAAGCCCGGATCCAATGCATTATTTTATTACATTGGCATCATTATAAGGAATCAAATCCCAAAGGACCAATCAGTTTAGTAGTCTTGGAAATCCATATTTCATACATGATACCCATAATCCATTATAAAATAAGAAACACAAACATGATACATACTAAAATTAAATAAACTACATCCTTGAATTCGTATTCAAATATTTCGTCTTCATAACCTGGCGAAATGAAACACAATAAGGGAGATCTCAAATGACTAGTAAGGGTAAGTAAAGAAGAATCAATAATGAAGAAATATGAATAAATTAATACAAAAAGGTAGATAACTGATAACACATTTCATTCAAATAACTAGATAAGGCAATATCGATATGGAATGGTTAGAATCTAGAAACACATTCCATTTAATCAATAAACTAAAAATGAAATGCATCCATAGATATGTTGATGAAAATATCAGGGATAACTAATAATAAAAAATTATCAATAAAAGAAATTCTTTATTATCATACATCACGTTTCCTATGCACATGATTCCTTTATCGTTAAGAGATAGATTAAACTTTTCTTGTTTGACCAACTAATTCATCCCATGAGACAATCGATACATTGAGGGGATTGCATTAACTGGTCCCCAATCCATATGGATTTCCTTAAATAGTCCCCAACCCATGTATTTAATTTCCAAATCATTCCTCATACATTTAATAAACAATGTTTCTAATAAAAATGTATCCATATTTAATATAATATATAGATTTATCAATAATTCCTAGTTAAGAAATTAACTATCAAAGTGAACACTGTTTGTGAAATGATATACGGTTTAGGAAATAATAATCTCCATTGTTTCAAAATATGGATATTCAAGGTAATTTCCAACAAAAAATAATCACAATAAATTAATTGTTTCAAGATAAATATAACAATCACAAAATTAAGTGAGATTTCATAGATAATCATTAAGAACATTCTTAAGGATAATAATATTTAAAAATTCCAACGTGTCCCATACCACTTTGAAACATTTGAAATCATAATATCTAGAAATTTATGACATTAAATGAAACTTATAATATCAATAGAATAGGTATATTCATGATATAACATGAAAAATGTAGTATATAGAACAAATAAAAGTGAATTGGTGCATGATAACAAATAAGTCTCAATGGAATGTAAATTGAGATGAAATTCTATACCTTAACCTTCATTTTTTTGTGTGGTATTTATTCTCCTGTATATTGGTTTCAAATATGTTAATAACTTACACTAGAACCATACTCATGTTTATAATATCATATATTAACTTCTTACAATATTTTATTACCCTTTTGTAAACACTTTTTGATTATTTTTACTATTTCAGGTGTTAATTTCATAGTTTTCTCAAGTATGTTTTGACTTGTTACTTGTTGTTCCTATTTATCAGATAATAATTTCATCATATAAATAATTTAAAACATTAATTAATTATATTATATATTCATTACATATGTATTTATAATATTCCATAATATTTGGGGATAATAAATTAAGTGCACCATTCATGAAGATAGTAGTTCGTACGTGCGCATGAACGCTACTTTCATTTCTTTGTAATATTAAAATAATGAAAACTAAATGATACATATGTATATTATAATTAAATTGTCATATATATGTTATAAATGTTACATAGTTTTATTAAAATCACTCTTATTATGTTCTATGTATAGTGTGAATGAATCACATCGCTTTGAGGGGGCAGTAGTCGACACTTCCTCAAACGATGTTATCGTATTAACATGGAATGGAAAGTATTAAATTTATATGTTATAAAAGGATTAAATAAGTATAAAGACATAATAAATATCATATATATCATATATATCATTTGTATCATATATAAATATAGTTTCCATAATAATGGCCATCATGAGAGGTGGTAAAGGAAAAAATGAACAATCGTCATTTCGTGAGGCAATAGTTCACCGTACACAGAAACAATATGTTTGTTACCCATTAGATGCAGGTGTGTGTAAGTGTTGTTATAACCCTTTAAATAAAAACATAATAATATATTTTTTATACTATTTTTTATATAATAATGGAATAAATATATTTTAGGGGGTGTATAATGAAAATGAAACTAGAGAGCGTGAGAGAATATGTTACCTCTTAATCGGGTAACTTCTTTTGTTTTGTACCAAAAGGCTTCTTTTGAAGGATTTATTCCAAAAGGAAGAATTCAAGATTTAGGGTAGAGATATTGGTAATATATATAGTCTATTATTGTCCTAACCTAAGTGGTTTTATAGGTTTTAGAAATGGGGAGAGGTAGTGGCCTTTTGTAAGGGAGGAAAAGGACTCACTTGGTATTTTTGAAAAGAAGTTAGGTGTGCCCACATTTTTACCTAAAAAAAGTATTAAAAAACAAAAAAAAACTCATGAATGGAAGTTTAATGGCTGAATTAAGTCTAGATAATGGGTTTTGGAAACTTTTATAGGTCATTTGGTCACTTAAGTTAAAGTTTTAGTCCTTTATTAAGCTTAATTTTTCCTTATTAATTATAATTAATTTTAATTACTTTCATTAATATTTCTGGGAAAAATAAAGTTTGTCTTATTATATATTATAAATTATTATTATTCCAAATATTCAATCCATTTTTTCTAAATTATAATCATATAAATGGCATAAATTAATCTATAATTTATCCAGTAGGTTGGATGATAATGCGGGTTTTAAAAGTAAAAATGATCAAAAGATTGATAAGTTTTTACATTAAATTTCAAAGTGAAATTTATCCAAATGGTCTAAATTAGATTAATTTATAAAATTATTATCTGATTAAACTTTAAAATAAATTATAATTATAATTAAACCTTATAAATAAATTAGATGAAAAATCAGTTTTGAAATAAAATTCAGTATTTTTAACTATTCATTAAAAATGATATGTTTCCAAAAAAATATAAACACTTCACCCTAGGATAATTTTTATGTTTTTATTACAAATATTATGTTTATTTTGATATATTAAATTTATATAAGTGTCAAAAATTGGAATTAAAATGGTTTCTTCATTAAAAGGAAGTAAAAATTCTTAAATAAGAATATAGGTTTTTATGTGTAAAATCGAGTTTGTTCTTATCATATGAATATAAAACCTAATGGAGGAATATAAAAATATTTTATTAAATATATAAAATATATATTTCATTAAAATAATTAAATAATTTTAATTAATTATTTTTATTACTATAAAACTCCTTTGGGAGAATAAAAAAAATATTTCTTTTTATATCCAATTGGTTCTTATTTTCATTTCTCATTAATTGGTAACCAATGAATTAATTTTATATTGGTTTAAACCATAATTTTATAAGTTTTTTATTAATATTAATCACTTCTAATTTAAAAACTAGTTTATATAATATTATATTAAATAATAATATTTTAATAATACATTGTTATTTGGTGAAACTCGATCCTGCATATACCGCAAGCTATTGAGGAAGGTCTATTTTACGTGTAACATGAGGTAACTCAGTGTATAGTGCATTACCAAATTTAGAATATATAAAATCTATTTAAAGTAGTAAATATATTTTAAAGTATCAGGTTATTATATCCCCTTACATGCTTCGTGCCACGTGTCATGCACACTGTCGAATATAAGTTTCTTACTTTATAATTTTCGGGTGTTACATTATATGTTCTCTACTACATTAACATAATATAAATTATATGTTTGACTAGTCATTCATACAATGTATTTTTAACATGATTATGTTATCAATACCTTTTAAGAACAAACTATAATGAAGGAAACCCATTGGTAATATGTAAATGTAATGTTACAATATACTTTCTCTTTTTTACTGAAAAATTATATAATGAAACATTGATTTAATTTTCATTATTCATTGAATAGTTTTTTATTTTAGAAGATTCTTTTCCATAATTCATGACTTTCTGAACAAAAACTTCCACATACCTATTCTCCTTCAAAACCTTTTCACCCCTACAGTGTTGAAATTTATCAATTTCTTTCAAGTTCACTCTACTTATCAATCAGAGAGGTAAACTTGAAGTTTTCATAGTAAAATAATTTTATATATAATTAATGTATTGTTTCATATTCATGTTTAATGTATTTATTTTTAGTATTAATCACAAAACATTTGGTTTTTATATAGGTGGATTCATTTTCTTGATTTGGGGTGGTTTGTTCGTAGTTTCTCATACTCATAAGAGATTAGACTTTGAGGCTACAACTAAGATAATGAAAATGAGAAAATGGGTCAAGAATGTATACAACCATCATGAAAATGTGAATTCATACTACTTAATTAATTAATTTTTTCATTATTTTAACTATTATTTCAAATTTAATTTCTTAGTCATTTTTATCTAATACTTGTTTAGTTTTTTCACAGATCTTTTGAGAAGTCATCCTTTAATAGTTCCTTTATTTTAGAAGATTTATGTCCATATTTCATGACTTTATACACTAAAACTTCCATAGATATATTCTCCCTCAAACCCTTTTCACCCTTGAAGTGATGGAATTTATCACTTTCCTTCATGTTTCCTCTACTACTCAATCACAGAGGTAATATTGATGTTTTCATAATAAAGTTATTGTCAAAAAAATTAATGTATTATTCCATATTTATGTTTAATTTATTTATTTTTAATATTACTCATATAATAATTGCTTTCTTATACAGGTGGATTATTTGGTTTGAGTTGGGGTTCTTTTTTCAAATTTTTTCTTGTTCATGAGAGATTAGACTTCGAGCCTACAAATAAGATAATGAAAACAAGTAAATGATTCAAGAATGCATACAACTATCATGAAAAGGTGAATTCATACTAGTTATTTAATTACTTTCTTCATCATTTTATCTACTATTTTTAAGTTAATTTCCTTATCATTTTTATCCAATACTTATTTAGTTTTTTTCAAAGATATTTTAGTAAGTCACATTTTTCATTCAATTATCTACAACAAGCCAAAAAAGAGATAAAATGTTCCTTTCTTATAATGTTACCATGGTTTCCATTTCCTTTCTTTCTCAAACTGCAACACCTCATATTGATTTGATGTTCTTAGCTAAAAAATGTTTTTTGACTAAGAACATTTGATTCAATATGTAGTGTTGGAAGTTTGACAAATAAATACAATGTAAATCTTGGTAACATTGTCATTTAGGATTGTTTTGATACTTTGGTACATTTAGTAATCATATGCACCTTAATCCAACACATGGTCTGACCGGTATGACTCTAAGTGCTTATTTTTATTTAAAATTGACATTAATTTTAGTAAAAAGACAAATTACATGCTCAAAACCAATAAAACATATTAATATTTATTTGATACTATAATAAAATGATCCATAAATCATTTGTGATATTTAGGAATCATTTTCACCTCAATCTGGTACAAGATGTGCCCAGTATGACTCTAAGTGTTCATTATCATTTTAAAATTGACATTTTAGTTCAAAATGTGTCACTCATTGAAAATAAATAAAACACACTCTAATTGTATTGATAATTTAGTAAAATGATTCACAAATCATTTTTTCATGTAAGAATCAGTCTCACATAAAACTAATACATGATGTGACCAATATGATTCAAAGTGTGTGTTTCGAGTTTAAAATGACATTTTAGTAAAAAAATAAATGTTATGTACTCAAAACTGAGAAAATAAATTAAGATTGTTTAATACTTTATTAAAATGATCCATGATTAATTTGAGATATGTATAAATTATTTTCACCTCAATATGATACATAGTATGACCAATATGACTCCAGGTGTGTCATTTTATTTAAAATTGAAGTCAATTTTAGTAAGAAAGACAATTAGCCTAATCAAAACCAAGAAAGCACATTCAGATTTTTTTGATAATTTAGGAAAATGATCCTTATGTCATTTTTTATGTGTGGGAATTATCTGAACCACAATCTGATACATGATGTTCCCGGTATGACTCAAAGTTTCCATTATCAGTTTAAACTTGATATTTTAGTTCAAAAAGTCTCACTCTCTAAAAACAAAGAAAATGTGATCGAATTTTAATGATAATTTGTTATAATTATCCAAAAATAATTTTTTATTTTAATAAATTTATCTCACATCAAACTAATACATGATGTGACCATTATGAGTCAAAGTGTGTATTTTCTATTTAAAATGACTTTTTAGTAATAAAGACATGTGACATTCTCAAAACTAATCAAACATATTCATATTGTTTTTATACTTTAGTAAAATTATCCATAAGTCATTTGATACATGTATTAATCAACCTCACCTCAATCTGACGCACAGTGTAACCGGTATGGATCCAATTGCGTCTTTTTATTTAAAATTGACATTAATTTTAGTAAAAAGGAAAATTGAGCTACTCAAAACCAAGAAAGCACATTCTTATTATTTTTATAATTTACTAAAAGTATCCATAAGTAGTTTTTTATTTTTAAGAATCATCTACACCTCAATCAGATACATGATTCTCTTGGTATGACTCAAAGTGTTCATTATTAGTTTAAAATTGACATTTTAGTTCAAAAAGTGTCACTCACTAAAAACTAATAAAAATCAATTGAACTGTATTAATAATTTAGTAAAATAATTAATAATTAATTTTTGAAGTGTAGTAATTTTTCTCATGTCAAACTGATACATGATGTGATCAGTATGAGTCATAGTGTGTGTTTCTAGTTTAAAATGATACTTCAGTAAAAAAGATAAGTGACATACCCAAAACCAATAAAATTCATTTGTATTGTTTTGATACTTTATTAAAATTATCCGTAAGTTATTTAGGATGTTTAGAAATCATTCAAACCTCAATTTGATGCATAGTATGATTGGTATGACTCCAAGTACGTCCTTTTATTTAAAATTTACATCGATTTCATTAAAAAAGAAAATTGACCTACTCAAAACTATGAAAACACATTCATATTGTTTTGATACTTTATTAAAACTATATTTAATTCATTTTTGACTTGTAAGAATCATCCTCACATAAATATGATACATGATGCACCCGGTATGACTCAAAGTGTTAGTTATCAGTTTAAAATTGACATTTTAGTTCAAAAAGTTTCCCTCAATGAAAACCAAGAAAATGTGCTCGAATTTTCTTAATAATTTAGGAAAAATATATAAATCAGTTTTGATATGTATGAATTTCTCTCATGTAAAACTGATACACACTTTGATCAGTATAATTCAATGTGTGTGATTCTTGTTTAAAATGATATTTTAGTAAAAAAGAAAAGTGACATACTCAAAATGAAGAAAATGAATTCAGATTGTTTTTATACTTTAGAAAAATAATCTATAAGTCATTTGAGACATGTAATAATCATAAAAATCTCAATCTAACACACAGTGTGACTGGTATAACTCCAAGAAAGTCTTTTTATTTAAAGTTGATATCAATTTTAGTAAAAAGGACAAGTAACATACTCAAAACCAAGAAAAATCATTTGGAATATTTTTATACATTATTAAAATGATCCATACGTCATTTTTTACAGGTAAGAATCATCTGAACCTCAATTTGATACACGATGTGCCTAGTATGACTCAAAGTGTTCGTTTTCACTTTAAAATAAACATTTTTTTACAACAAGTGTCACTCACTAAAAACCAAGAAATTCACTCATATTATCCAGATAATTTAGGACAATGATTTATAAATCATTTCTGATTTGTAGGAATTATTTTCACATCAAACTGATACATTAAATGACCAGTGTGAGTTAAAGTATGTGCTTCTCATCTAAAATGACATTTTAGTAGAAAGACAAGTGGTGTGCCCAAATCTAAATAAACGCATTCGCATTGTTTTTATACTTTATTAAAATTATAAATAAGTGATTTTAGAAGTGTAGGAATCAATATCACCTCAATCTGATGCATGGTGTGACCAGTATGATTTTAAGTGCGTCTTTTTATTTAAAATTGACATCAATTTTAGTAAAAAAGAAAATTGACCAAATCAAAACCAAGAAAAAGAATTTGGATTGTTTTGATACATTATTTAAATGATCCATAATTAATTTTTGATGTGTAGGAATTAGCCTAACCTCAATATGATACATGATGTGCCTGGTCTGACTCAAAGTTTCTATTATCAGTTTAAAATAGACAGTTTTGTTCAAAAAGTTTCACTAACTGAAAAAAGAGAAAATATGTTCGTATTTTATTTATAATTTATGAAAATTATTCATAAATCGTTTTTTATGTGTATAATCAGTTTCATATCAAACAAATACACTATGTGATTGATATGAGTCAAAGTGTGTGTTTTCAATTTAAAATGACATTTTAGTAAAAAATACAAGTGACCTACTCAAAATCGATAAAATGAATTAATATTGTTTTGATACTTTAGGAAAATTATACATAAGTCCTTTGATACATTTATTAATTATACTCATATCAATCTGATGCAAATTGTGACTGGTATGACTCCAAGTGCGTATTTTTATTTAAAATTGACAATAATTTTAGTAAAAATGACAATTTACCTGATCAAAACTAAATAAACACATTCAGATTGTTTTGATACTTTAGTAAAATGATCCATAAGTAATTTTTAACATTTATAAATAATACTCACCTTAGTATAACACTCAATGTTCCCGTTATGACTCAATGTGTCCGTTATAAATTTAAAATCGACATTTTAGTTCAAAAAGTGTCACTAACTGAAAACTAAGAAAACACGCATAGATTGACTTTAAAATTTAGTAAAATGATTTATAAGTAATTTTTGAAATGTAGGAATCAGTATCATGTAAAACCAACACATGATGTGGTTATTATGAGTCAAAATATGTGTTTTTAGTTTAAAATGACATTTTAGTAAAAAAACAAGTGACTTGCTCAAAACTGAGAAAACGCATTAATATTATTTTGATAATTTAGTAAAATGATACATAATTCATTTAGGACTTGTAAGAATCATCCTCGCATCAATATAATGTATGACAAGACTGGTATGACTCCAAGTGTATCTTTTCAATATATAAGTGTCATTTTTGTTTAAAACATGCATCATATTCCCAAAACTGAGTAAATGGGCCTAGATTTTTTTCTCATAATTCTACATGATATTACTTAATAGATTTATTTATCATTTTTATCATATACTTATATAATTATTTTTTATAGAGATAATTCTTGAAGATTAACAAGAAATGGTGTGATGTGTAAGAATCAATGGAAACTCAATCTGATACACAGTGTTCCTAGTATGACTCAAAGTTTAGTTTGAAATTAACACTTTCTCTTAATTTGTTTATTTCTATTATTATTAAGATAATAATTTTTTTCTTATACAGATGCTTTATTTTTCTCGATCAAGGGTGGTTTATTCGGAAATATCATGATTCAGGTTCAGGATTAAAAGACAAAGAAACATTGATGTTTTTGAATGTATGTAACAATTTTTACTTATATAATTATATAAACCAATGTTAGAAATTTCTATAATATAGTGTTTTCTTTCTTGTATTTTTATTTTAAATTTTATTTCATTTACATTTTATATTGGTACTAGATTTTTTTGATATCTAGTAGTGTTTTTGGTGTTGCGGTATGCTGTTACAGCACACTAAACCAGTGTTGTAGTGTGTTATTATAGCACAATGTAGTATGCCCCTTTATTAGTGCTTTTACAAACACTAATAAAGGCACCCTTTATCAATACTTCTTTGATTTTCAATAATGGAACCCTTTATCAGCTCTAAATAAAAGCACTGATAAAAATTTTTCTTTATCAGTGCTTCTAGAAGAATTGAAAGGACCCCTTTGTTAGCCCTTTTTAGCACTAATAATGGACCCCTTTATCAACGATTTTTTTAGCATTGATAAAATCCTAGGGATTTTAATCACGCTCTAGTATTCAGTGATTCTCTTGTGTTGATAAAGACAAATTTTAGTACTGTTAAATTCCTATTTTGTAGTAGTGTCTCCTACACCGAGATCCTATCAGATGGCACCTGCTAGCCACTGCAGATGACTCGACCCCATGATGCCCACTACCAACTCTAGATAAATGGAATCCCTTATATAAGAATATATTTATCACCAGTTACCACTCTAGAACTCATGTATAAGTGGGAATGCATAGGGGCACCATGCAGGCACGGATGTCTCTGTGGATACCCTGGTTGAACTTTTTTACTTGAAAGTAACCATCTTGAAACATATAGAGTGAGTGTTTCATTAGGTTAGTGAACATTGTGACATACTAGGTAACTGACATGTTTTCTTTCTAGAGCTCCAAAAACTTCTGAATTCAAGCTGATCTCAAGCATGAGGGGTGGTACTCTTCATGGGACATCTAATGGAAGTCAGACCATGAGAGTATCGACTCATCATGCATCTTCATTACTAGGATCCTCCAATGTCTTATTTCTCTGTGGAAAATACTAGCTACCAGTGAAAGCATCTGATCATTCAAGGTCTACACAAGCCTAAATCCTCATATCACCGACTCAATCCAATCCTCCGCTACTTGGGGATCTCTCTCACCATGTAACCTTAGCAGAATCTGTCACTGGAACTCATGTAGTGAACTAAGAATGTTCACATCCTCATCCTACCATGCTGGCACAATCTACTGCTCGATAGGTAGGGGTGCTTCTACCTTCCCGACTAGAGGAAGGATCTCGTGAGATGGCCCATGAACTGAGGCCTCATTACTCATTAGATCGATGTCATGATCCTGAATCGGTAACCTGGTTGTCTATTTTCATGATGACATCCTGAAATTAATCAATACATACCATAGTTAGATGATCATATATATAAGGAGAGATGACTCGAGAAGGGTAATAAAAATACTCAATACTATATGATGTATGTACAAAAGTACCCTATAACCAATTTCTTAATATACTGAGTTTACAAATAGGTAGTCATAGTCCTAGTGTATGGATACATCAGTAGTTGTACCAACACTAGGTTTCCTAGCCTAAAATCTACACTTGAGACACTCTGACACTGTTTGTCTAATTTCCAAACAAAACCTCTTGAGGGGACAAAAATCCAAACACCATTCCATGCTCAAACCACCTTTGATAACACTATATAATGACCCAATCCACCAAGAACCTCCTATTTGGTGGAAGACTAGGTCAGTACAACCCAAATCCTGCCTTTATAGGCCAGGGGCTGGTGACAAACACTGAGAAGGCCTAACTAAATGGGCGGTATTTTCTTAATGTACTCATATGCACAAACCCAACTGTCTCCATGAAATAGTGCAGAAGAATAATAAAAACGGTAGTGACAACTATAGTTAAACCATGCATGTAAAAAACCTCTAGGGAATAAAATTAGAGTATGATAGGAAACAATAAAAATGTAAAGAGTAAAAATACATGCCCAGCTAGAAAATATGTCCCAACCTAACAACAATTGTAATATAAAATAGATGAGATAACCAAACTCCTAATCTCCAAGATAGACCACCATATGAAATATATAGACCCGATTATCCCTATTATCCTCTAAAATCACCACTAATATGTTTTTTGTCTCCATAATACACAACACATGTGAGAAAAGACCATACAGGGGTGAGTATATACATACCCAATAGGATGCCCAGAAAACTAAAGTGGAAGTAGTATAAGACTTTATAGAATTGTTCATATCAACCCAAATCAAGTGGGAATCTAAAACCAAAAACATAGATATATTCTCATAAAAGAAACCCATACAATAGAGGAAGGGGGTCTCCATTTCATAGCCTAGACCAGGATGATGAGTCTACCTGCAACTCTAATGGTCCATCATCGTTGTCCAGCATCTCACATGTTTTTTATAATAAGTCATGAGGAGGAATCGCACCTCTCTACTACTCCACAACCTAATGGGAGTGCAATATATTATAAAAATAGGACTTTTTCCCTAGTATGATCGGGTAATTCCACTCAAAAGAAGGATATAGGACCTATGCCCTAGCATGATAGGGGTACCACTCATTAGGTAACGGTAGAGGACCCTCACCCTTGTGTGTTAGATGGGTGTAACTTAATGGAAAGAGGACCCACACCCTAGTACTATAGGGGGTGGCACTCAGTAATTATAAATAGAGGACCTACTCCCTATTATGGTAAGGGGGTTCTATTCTATACATGGAGGACCCACACCTTAGTTCCATAGTGAATGTGACTCACTGGGTAGAGAATCCATTCCCAAGTGCCATAGGTGGATCCACTCAAACCATTATAAGGAGTATGGGGGACCCATTCCCTAATCAAACAGGGGGGTTTCCTACCCCTACCTCTCTATAATGATCCTTCCTAATCACTGTCATCATCAAGCATCTCTTGAATAAGCTTCATAGTCATAACATTCCACATAATATCCTAAAATCCACTATTAAGGATACCATCACATTATGCAAGGAAAATTGATCAGTGTAGGATACTCACGTGCCAAAATTTGAGTCCAAACAAAGGGGATACGAAAGGTGATAATTTCTCAAAAGGGGTTACACAAAGTGTATGGGACCCACATAGTGTGTGATCCTACTCTATAGTCAAGTTGTGTTCTCCTCTAGACATGGATCAAAGTCCATTTCATCATACAAGACATGTAAGGGGTCCACACAATGTTTCTAAACCACCCGAGGTCTTCCCTTGTGGTTCTAGACATGCTCGTATTTGTAAGGTCGTGTCCGTGTACCTGTCCATGTACTGGGCCATACCTGGGTACCTGCCCATGCCTATGTACTCCTGGAGTACACAGTGTTCCTCCCATATAGGGTCCTAGGTGTGTGACACTGGAAAATGGTCTAGATTCTTGGGTAGGTTTAGGTGGCATGTGGTTCTTTTCACATGGTGTGTGGTCCTGATCTTAGTTAGAAACATTATCCTCTATAGAATCCAAAGAGTATGTTGTTTGTTATTCTTCACTACACGTCATGTAGTCACATTTTCTGAAGAAATTCCAAATCTCCCATGTGGATTATCAGTCCACGTTTTCCATTGCTAATTCAGCCTTTCATCTCATAGGGGAGTATGGATCCAGGTCCGCTCACACCCTATTCATTTCCAGTGACTGAATTTTGGCCACATGTATGCTCAAGGGGATCTCCCATCACCACTGCTAATTCCCATAGCCACTCCAGATCCTAGATCTATGAAGTTATCACCTAAATCATACAATTAGTCCCAATTCTTCCAAAAAACATCTACCATATCATTTTTTCCCATCTATCATGAATTTTAGGGTTCTATCCTTCTCGAACCCACCCCAAAACTGTTGAACCAAAACCCCATATACAATCAGAGAAGAACATAAAGAACGGAGGGAGAAATACACATTAACAAAGTTATAACCATAATTGCCCAAGCATTCTTAGCCAATGATCACAATATTGGGGAAACTATAGGTGTTAAATATAAAAAACAACAATAAATTTATCCAACTATTTAATTTATTCAAACGGGATTATGCGAAGGGTATGAATCCAAAAATCAAAGAATATGAGATAAAATCCATTCTAAAACTTTTAATCAAGTGAGGAAACCAACATTTATGAAACCTACCTTGATTATGGATATGTATTTGGTAAATAACATGTTCTCCCACAATGTAGCGATCTCTTTGTGTTCAATATCTACCGATTTACCTTAATCTAATCATCGTTCGTCATCTGATTCTGATTTTCCAATGAAGAGCACTCTGAATCTCATCTCAAATATCCCACGGTTATGTGGATAACCATGGATAATTTCCATAACATCAATTATATAGAGGAAATTTAGTTCTAGGTATTAAATGAATTAATTTAATTAATTAATCCACTTAACATACCCTCCAACGGCTGCCTCATTTGAGCATCCAAAGATGATTGTCTTTAGGTCATGCTTAAGGTAAACCTCGCATTCTGGATTCAATCATGGTCTTATATTTATGATCTGAGTCACATTTTGGTAGATAACCCAATATTTCATAAAAACAAAATGTACATGATATTGATATTTTTTAAAAAATTACAATATAATTTTTTGTCTCACTAGGCCACTAAATCTCACACCATCTCAGTCACAAGATTTGAGTATATTTCTTAATATATTTAAAATTATTATAGGGAAAAACATAGTCTCTTTACAACTAACTTAAATTTCCTCACTTAATTATATGTAAAAAATCAAAAATATATTCAATACTTAAAACATAAAAAATATTAATATTCTAAAAATATAAAAAGAAAAAAATAAATGAAGAGAACATTGTGATATAAAAAAAATCCTTCTTGATAGAACAATCCTTGAGGTTATCCATTATGCCATCCTTGAGTGTTTCTAAATTTATAAAGTACATTAGAATCCATCTATCAAGGTCATCATTCATCATTTTAGTTTTGACTAATTATTTTTTTAATATTTAATATGCATTTTTATTTTATTATATGTATTTTTTTGTTATTATTGTGGTGTTTTTGTTATTTTAGGTTGATTTTATATACATAATTATTATTCTATATTTTTATTTTCTATTTTAAATTATGTATTGATTAATGAATTAAAATTATAATTTTTATTAATTATTCATTATTCATTTATTATTACAATATTCTCGTTTTAGTATTTTGAGTTATCATTCATAAATTGACTGTGTTTTGTTTTAAATATTCAAAAGCACGAAATAATGATATAGAATTTGGGAAATATTACCAATTAAACACTAATTGAAAAATAGTTTTAACCTCATCAAATATAATTAGAACATAACAATATAAGAAACAAAGTATATTTTTTAAATTACATTATTGGGAATTTTAGTTCTTACATCATAATCTTAATGTCAAACATATTCAAAATAATATAAGTGATAATTTGGTTTTTATAATATAAGACAAGCATGGGAAGTCAAAAGATCATATAGATTATCATGAGTACATAGAATAAATAAATACAAATCATTAAGCATGGGAAAATAATAATGGAAAGAATCTTATATCTATTCTTTCATTGAAAAATTATGAAAAATATATTTTCCTTTAAAGACTAAAAAATATGAAAGTGCCTGATGAATATTCAAGTAAAATTTCAAGATGTGTTGATTGAATAATTTATATGAAATTAAAATTCATGACTCACATATTTTTATAGATAAATTATTACCATTGGCATCACATAAATTATTTCTTAATAAAATAATGATATTTATAATCAAGTTTTGAACATTTTTGAAATAGTTTTGAGAGAAATCTTTAAACCCCACAAATCTTGGAAACTTTAGGAAATAATTTTAATGATTCCTTTTCATTTGGAGATGATATGTCCCATATTATTTTTCATTATGATAACTTATCTGACTATTAATTTGATCGATGAAGATAAATTTAGAGAATTCATACATTTTTTATGGATGTATCCCATTAAGAAGTAACATCATCTTTATTTTTTATCATTACTAAATTATATTTTTCAAACTCATTGCATATATGGCGTATTATGTTATATTGATTTTTTTCTTTAGGTATTTAGGTTATTTAAAATATTATATGAGAAACAAATCTCAACTAGAAGGATATTTTGTTGAAGTTTATATGATCAAAATGCGTCTAACAATTTTTCAAGTTGTTTGGATATAATTGAGACATTATTCAATTGATTTATATATATTTATGATAGCATAAGTAATTTATATTCCTATAGTAAATTGGTAAACATTCCAACATTAGGTCATAAAATTGGGAAAATGTCATCAATTTCATTGTCACAAACAAAGTTCATAAAATTACATAGATATGTGACACTCAACAGTGATATTGTATGTCCTTTAATTAAAGAAATAAAGTTGAAAAAAATGAGGAAAATTCATAGTGAAACTTGAAATGAAAATGAGATAAAAAAAGCGCTTAACAAGGATATTATTTATTAATTTATACATCATTAAAGTTTATAATAAATTTTATATTTATAATATGTTGGTATAGTTTTACTTTATAACTAATAATATTTTATATTAATTCATATAGATCAATAATATTGATAGTAAATCTAGAGTGTCATGTGATTTGGAATATTTGGACTAAATACCAAAAGGGATACCTCAGGATTTTTTGAAGTGGTTTGTAGATATACAATATACTAACTTACATGAGGTATTTTATAATTTTCATATTCATCATTATTAATTTATTAATAAATTTTTAATTTTTATTAATATTAAATTTATTTTTTTAAGGAGTCTTCTAAAAACCTATCAAGTAGAGAGAAATAATTCATTCCTTATGCAACTAGTTGTAAGATTTTGTTAAGAAAATATTGAACGAGTTAATATTTTCACTATTATTAAATATATTTTTTTTCTTCTTAATTAATTAGTTTTTCATGTTTTTTTTATTTTTATATTTTAAGATATAGGTGAAGAAGGTTGATATTTTATTTGGTTGAGCTGATATGTGGTTTGATATCCATAATAAAGAGGGTGGAAATTATATAAATGAACTTTTTTAAAATAATTGAGTAAAAAATCTAAATTGAAATTTTTTTAATCAAAATATATTTTAAAAGTTTTATTATTTAAAAACTAAAATTAAAGTGGTAAGGATTAAAATCAGGCACAATAATCATAAATCTCCCAGGGTGATGTTACTACCCAAGTTTTTGGCAAAGAGAAAGCTAGTTTTATGTAAGGGATGGATTCTTCACCATCCCCGTCATAAATATTTGGGAGGTTCTCATATTAATTCACTATGATGACTCCTCCTATAAGTCCCAGTACTATTAATGTTCAATTTATAGAATCAAAAAATAAAATTGGTGTGTTATAAAATAAACTAAAAGTGTAGTAGTCATGAATGAAAGCTCAGGATTAGATGTTTTTAATTGTGGGGAGTGTATTTTATACTCAAAATGAAATCATGACAGAGAGCATTCCTATGGAAATTGTATACATAATACAATAGAATCCATTGATATTGAATTTTTTTTCTTTTATTATACTATGATTATATTATTATAATAATTGTTTTAAATATTTTTTGTATGCATGGTGTTTAATTGAAACTAATTTTTATGCTAAATTACTTTTAATGCATGCACCGAAGGCTGGTGGTCAATATAAAATTCAAGAGCATGTATCATCTGAGGATAGAAATAGTGACCCATTGGAGTATATTTGATGATAGATTCACCTTTTCATGTTTTTTATTTATGTGTTTTTATTATAATGAAAATATTATATACACTTCATCTGTAGTATTTTACTTAAACAAAAAAATGTATGTTTAAAAAATATTACAAAGTAATGTTAATAATTTTCATCTATTTAATTTTTTTTATATTATTCACTGTTGAAAGAGTTCAATTATTTACCCTACTAAATTATTTTTTTTTTCTATATGGAAGTTGTAATTGTAATCAACCACCTATTTTTTGTTGGGGGGGTTCATTGCATTAATTCATTATAGTTTAAATTTTTATTAAATAAAAAACACTAATATACACTGAAAAAATTTCTTCATTTGTTGAAAATAACCACTGCTAAATTATAAAAAATATACATTTAAAAAATTATCATTATAATTTTGGTTTTGTTTTTAAAAATTATACTAATTAGTGATCCATAGTTTCTTTATATAACCATAACTTATTAAAATAAATTATTCTAAATTAATCATTATTTAATAGAACATAGTTGTTTTTAAAACTTCCATCCATTGTCCTATACTACTTAAAAACACTATGTATTCATAAAAAACTATTGTTAATGGTTATTTACCTTGTAGTAGAAATATCCAAATAATATCATCCCCACATTCCATTTCAACCAAACATATTGATGAAAAGTGAACAAATGAATGACATGATAAATAGAAAAAATAACCACACACACACCCTCTAGAACACAATTAATTAATATTTTTCAAGATATAACTTATATCCATGGAGAAACATTCTAATTCACTAAGTGAGAATAAAGAAAAACTCTCGAGTTACAAAATTATTCACTAATCACTTGATCAAAAATAATATTCTATGATGTTTCATCCCATAGAGTGATTTATTATTTATAAGAAAACCTTGGATCATTTATTTAACCATTATTCACCACATGGATTGAATATTTGAAAAATATCCCTTATAAATAATTTATTATTTCTTCCTTTATTATTGACTCCCATTGTTTCAAATACCTCATACATTTTATCACTTCTAGACTTTTTTGTTCGCCTCCATCTATTGGAAGAGAATAATTAAAATTTTATTCAATCATTTTCACTTGGCATCTAAACCTAATAGACTTACTTAACTAAGAATAATGATAAACTGGGATTTCTAGAAAACTCAAATATACTTTAGTATTCTTTAATCATTCTATAGTATCTAATCTTTTTGGTACCTCTTAGTTTTCAAAATTTTAAAGTCAACTTGAAATTTTGTGTGCCTGAGGTCTTTTAGCACTACTTGAACTATTTATTATATAAAAAAATTAAACTACACTAGATTATTCTCCATTGATTCATTATTATAAACTAAATTTTCCACCAAGTGTTGATTATTATATAATATATCTTCATTGTAGATGAAATTTAAACGTCTAATAACCTTATATTTATCATTATTTAAAAATTAAAATATAAATTCTTTATCACCATACCCTAAAAAGAAACATGTTTTTGGCTTGGATTCTAGCATGTTCCTTTCATTGACATTAAAATGAATATTGGTGATACTTCTAAAAAAATAAAGTATGAGCATATACTAACTTATCAGTCTATATTTCCTCAGAAAATATCTTCTAAAAAGGTATGAATAGACTAAATTTAATGATAAAATTTGATACGTTAACTAGATCTACCCAAAATTATTTTATAATACTATAGTGAAGTCACATGATCTGGGATACCTTATTCGGTATCATATTTATCTATTTTTTCACACCATTTTCTCATGGAATTTTTGGTATTATTTTTTAAACATGATCCCCTTATTATAAAAAAATTTCTTTAACTCTATAAATTTATATTCACCACCATTATCTGACTTGACACATTCAAATTTAAATTGGTCTTATTTCCCACCATTGCACTTCATCTAATGAAAGTTATAGATACTTATAACTTGTGCTTCATAATTTATACCCACACTATTTTTATGCTATAATTGATTAAAATAACATATTATAATGAGTCTCCATGAGAATTTATCAAAGTTTTTTCCAATATATTGATATTCATGACCAATAATTTGAGACTTAGGTATCCATCCTTGTATATAAAAATACACACATTTTTAATTTCCAAGGATATACTCTTCACGTGCTTTTGATTCCACATGTTTTAGATTTAGTATTCCTTTATCAACCAAGACTTTAATTCATTTCACATCCATCTGACTAATATGGTTGTTCCATATAAAATATCAGTCTAAATATGTGGCCATCATACCCTAATTGGAATGCCAAAATCCTAAGGTGCATTCTCGATATCCATATGTTATCACTAGTACAAGGATATCACACATGGTAATGAAAATGATTTACCCCTTATAAAACATAAAGAATGGAAGATTTAAAATAATAATTGATTAATTAATCCAAAATTCAACAACATAAGATAGCTTAAAGTTATGATATTTAAATGAAAATATAAATACAAAAAATACATGGGAAATAAAAAAGATTCATGCATAAATGAACTGGATAATATATTAACTCCATGAAACACAAAAAAAAAACTTTTTATATCATATTCTCCATTACTTCATAACTGATCCAAAGGTAAAATCCTTATAAATAAGAGAGTTTTTACTTATATATATAAGAAAATTTAAATATATAGGACTACATATACACTAAGGTGTGTCTATAATGTTTGAGTGAAATCCCAATTGGATATCTCCATATATCTTTACAATTCCTTTTATAATACATACTAAAAATACTAGTTTGAAAATAATATTTTAAAACAAATCATTACATGAGCATGATATTGAAAATAAATTACATATATATTTTACTTTTTTCTTTAAAAAACAATTTTATTTAATGAAAACATATCCATGAAACAAGAGAATAAGAATACAAGGATGACTCATAATATATATCATGAAGTAAATCACGTCATAAAATAAATCATGAAATGGTATGACCACCTCGAGCATATAGAGATGATATAGTACCTTGATAAGTAGAACCATATATTAGCCTATGATGGGATCCTACATACATAGATAATAAAAATTGATCATATGTAGGTAAAAACTTATTTCAAATCCAAAAAACCTTTCAAGAAACTTATCTATTAAATCCATATTATAATTGTTAACAATAAAAAATCAAACAATTACATCAATAATATCAAGGGGAATAATCAAAAAAACATCAAACATTCAATACTAATATCAATAATGAAAAATATGGATTTATAAACCAAAAAAATAAATTAAACATATGAAAATTTGCTTATAACATTAAACATATCTCAAGCCTCAATTATAAATCCATTTATATTAAAGAGAGTCTCAAATATACTTCATCAAACACATTTTTTGTATAAAATATATCCTTTAAAAACTAACACTTTAATACCTTTGAAATCCCCTTTATAAAAATAAAAATCCCTTAAAATAATCCTTTATAAATCCATTTGAGACATAATAAATCATAAAGACTCTTTATCAAACACATCATATGTATAAAACTGTATTTGAATAATTTTATATAAAGATTATATAAAATATCCTTTAACATAACAGAAATTTTGAAAACTAATATTGAAAACCTTTTAGTAAATCATTGTAGATAACTCATAGATTCATTTTATAGATAGAAAACAATTTAAAATACTCAAACATCTAGATAATGCCAAATAAAATTAATAAACAAGAAACACCTACCCATAAGTTGATGAAAACATGACACATTCACTAAAAAGGGATAAATACATATTAGAAATGATTTTCTCATCTATTCTATATCAAAATCCCTGTGAAATTTAGGTTTTTCCCATAAAATATAAAAACACTAAACTTTCATGAGCCTTATATGTAAGATGATAGTGATATAAAGAAGATAATGGAGAAGAGGAAGGTAAATAGAGTGAGAGAAATCCAATACTTGATATTCTATCAAGGGATATTGAATAATAATCATTGGAGATAAGAGATAGGAGGAGGAAATTAGATGATAGGGTGCCCCTAAGACGTCAACTAACATGAAAAATAACAGGGGAGGATTCCCCATTATTATTTACTTTAATAATTATTATTATTATTATTATTATATAATATATTAATTGTAATAATATAGAAACATCTACCCAAAGTATAGAAAATCATTACCAATTCATCATCAATAATAATAACACAACCACATTCACATGATAATTATTAATTTTATAAAAATATATGCTTATAACAATGAAAAAAAACTAATTATAAATAATAAATCATATACACATGTATTTACATAAAATAAAATATTAAAATATTTTGTATAGAATTCATAATTTGAGCAAGCATAAAAAATTGGAAAAAAAGTATTATAACAATCTATAAATAAATCACCAAAAGTATAAGATATTTAAGGAACAAAAACAAAAGTTTTAGGTCATTATTTAATAATGAAATACAACCTTTAATGATCATTTAGACTATAAAGGAACTATGAATCATCCACTTTCTCATCACACTGACACTACATGGTCATTATAAATAGTCTTATAAGTTGTGCATAGACCATGCATCACTCTGTAATTTTGAAAATTTTCATATTTTTTCTATTTTTATCTCAAAAATTTCATTGTAATAATATATATATATATATAATCAAAAAATTGAGGTATCACAATTATCCCCACAATAATACTTTCTATCCCTATAAATTCCATTTATTTTTAGTTATTTAGAAACAAAATTTGGTTTATTTAAAAAATATATTATTGTTTTCAAGGATTTTATAAAAAATAAGAGCTTATGTGACTTTAGATAAAAGATACACTAATTCATCAATTAAAAAATTATATATTTAAAAAATACATTATTCCATGGGAACCCCCTAACATAATGTATTTCCATATAATATATTTATTCAATACTATGGATCCACTAATAAACTAGAATTTTGTTGCAAAACCTCATTAAATAATAAAATATGATGCTCTTTTTCTCAAAAACATACTTGTATTTCGATAAAAATTCATTGTTTATAAACTTGAAACATTTCAAAAATAACATTTTCCATTATAAACCGTAATAATAATATAAAAAACTAAGTTTGAATAAAAACAAGAAAACCAAATACAAATGAGTTAATTAATTTCTATAAAATTTCAACCAAACATGAAAAATTGTTTAGACCGGATTAAAACTCACTTGATAGGACTTTTGAACCCTTTTAACTAATAAAATTTTAAATAATTGGTACCTTTAGTGGTATAAATCGTAAATCTATTTATTATATTTTATTTTACATGTCACAAATACAAAATAGACACCTCTATAAAAAGTTATGGTTATTTAAAGCTGAATTTATTTTTTATCTTCTATTAGGGTATTTAAAAATTCTAAGAACTAAAACTAAATTATAGAAAAGTTATTGTAGTCAAATTATGTCTAAACATGATTTAAAAACACTTTTCAACATTAACGGATATAAAAACATGCTCCAACCATGAAACATGTTCTAAAAAATATTTGAAAATGCACAGTCATGAACCAACCATGCATTTGACACTTGATCAAAAAAATGGATTTCACAACCCCCAGAATAATTCTCTGACTGTGAAATTTTACCCAGAATACCATGTATCTATTTAAAAAAAAATATATGCCTATTTTTCATAATTTGGACCCCAAAAATTCCTAAGGCACTTCAAACATGAAAACCCACCAATTATATATGTGTTTTATCTTCCAAAAAAATAATGAGTTCCACACATTACACATGTTTAAAACTTGATTTTTTAATTATGAATCCATATGAACCACAAAAAAATATATACCCCTAAAATTTCATGAAATCAATGAAATATAATTTCATATTAAACTAAATAATCCAAACACATTACAACTTCAAGGATCATCATAAATAATGGAAATAAATATAAAAATCCAAACACCTTTATAAGAAATGGAATTATCACCAAAAATAATTTTTTGTATAACCAAACAAACCAAAAATCATTAAAATAAAATTTTCATTCTTGAAATAAAATAAAATAACCATATAATTATCAAAATTTAGTTTTGAAAATATTCACTAACCCAAAAAAAGAAATTATACCCCAAATGGGTAAATAATGATCAAATATTCATCCATAAAAATACATTGTAAATCAAAGAATTATTCCCATTGATTTAAACTCAAATACTTTTTAACTTTGAAACCTTACTATATAAATAATGAAATTGGGACTATAAAAACCTTGAAAACATTTTTTTTCCAAATAAAATCATCTAAACATTGACCAATAATAAATGGAACTAAAAGTTTAATTTAAATACCATAAATCAATTTTACACATTCAAAGGGTATTTTATTTACAAAAAATATATATTAATTAACTTTTATAAATACCTTTATATTATAAATCAAATAGAAATAAACTTCAAGACCTTATTTTGAAATATTACATCACATATTTAGAGTCAATGAGTTAAATAATTTGAAAATATTTTACTCTAAAAGTATCAGTTTTTTAGAAAAAAAATATAAGTTTTATATTTATTCCTAAAAGAAATAAACATTCCCTTATCAATAAAATTGTAAATTTAATAATGAATAAATATAATATATAAGGTTTTTTAGGTAATTTTTTATTTTTATTTTCATGTTCATGGGTTTTTTAGTCTATTTTGAGTTGGTTTTAGGAGTTAAGGGTAATAGAAGGAGTTGGGAGAAGTTATTAGAGGTGGACATTGGTAGACTCTGTAACAAGGGGACACCTTGAAACTAATGATTGGGTATAAATTTTATGGTGAAGGTAGCATAGGTGCAAGTCCACTGGACCAACCACTGGGTGTCTTGTGGCTAATGTTGGGTGACCAAGTACCCAATGTGATGTTTATAATGACCCATACTTTACATATATTGTTATTACTTCAGAGTTGAAGAATACTTATTAAAACATATAACAAAACCATGAAAGGACCGTATAGGTATAGTGTCTTTAGAAACTGGGAAACATAAACAACTGGTTCATAAAATCAACTACATTCTCTCCCGTTTATTTCATCATATCTAGAGTCCCTTTTTGGCATATCCTACTTAATATCCTTATTCCTGACCTGGGGAAAAGAAAACATACCAAAGCGTGAGCTCAAATTCTCATTAAGGGTAAACAAAAGAAATATCATTCATATCATATTCATAAGAACATAACATTTTGAAAATCTTAACCTGCAAAAGAGGTCATAATATCATGTCATGGGATGAATCATAGTAATGAAAATTAATCTCAAATAATCATAACTTAAAACTTGAAACTTTGTGGCATACAAGAATAATCATAGAAAATAATTTCATATTATTCAAGGCTCATTGCCAAGACCATCATAGAGGACAAAGTCCATTACTGAACCGAGTTCACTCCTCGTTCCAGTCCTGTATCACTGAACCGGTTTAACTTGTCGTTCCAGCCATGTATATCTCATGAGATATAAATCTTTACCCAATGAATTGGAGGGAGATATAGGTCCCACCCATCTCATAATTAAACCATTCTTATGTATGCCACAAAATCATAAATCATACATCATAGCATAACTCATGTAATAAAAATGGGATTCTTAAACATCATGCCATCATAACATAACCCATAAAAGATAAAAGGACATCATAAAATTAATTCCATCATAAAACAATCAAATAAATGTAAAAATAGGGATATAAATAGAACCCTATATTATCTTAGATGGAAAATAATTTTGATAAAACACTTGAACTCCATTCTTGAGAAAAATATCCTTTCTACTTCAAAAACATTTTTCCTTTCTTAACATGTCATAAAATTTTAAACTAAAAGAAGTTGATTAAAAATAAACTTGAAAACTTGTAAAGGAAGCTTCTTGGAAAAAATTTCTAAAAATCCATTCATGATGTATAAGTTAAAAAAACATTCTTCTCGTACTTTGGCTAGAAAAGTCAAAAAGTATCTCAAATGAAAAATGACAAAAGATTCCTTTCATATATTTTACTAAAAACTCACCGAAGGGTAAAATTGTATTTAAACAATTGTATGAGGATGGAAATAATATTAAATATTGAGGAAACATGGATGTGGATGATAAAATACACCTCAGTAAACACCAAAGTACAAACAATCTCGGATAAAAATGAGATTGTGAGATTTTCCCTTACCTTAGGTATGATATGCTTCGTATGAATCTGAAACTCCTGTAATATGGTTTAAATAATGTTAATTGACTTATTACAGAATCATATTCATTGTTATGATATCATATATGGTCATATTTGTATCTTCTTAGTAGTAATATTTCATTGCTACATGTTATTCGAGAGTTTATTGCTTTATGTTCTTATGCGTGTTTTGTCGAATAAATTCTTATTCCTCTTTATAGGATATAGATAAATCATTTAAAGAATGGTATTAGTGTAATATATATCATATTAATTCATTAATTTCATTTATATAATCATTATTCAATGAAGATCGTATAGAACGAGTCGCATCACATCGTGGAGACGGTAGGCCGTACATACACACGAGCGATGATATTGTTCCCATGATCGTGGAATTGTATTGAAGTGTATGTATAATATTTCAGAATCAATACCACTTTACAATAATCATATATAGTTATTTATTTACACCATTATACCCATCCAAGTAAGGTGGTGGTGGAAAACATATTACACCACGGCGTGGAGACGGTATTCCGTACGTACGCACGCACGGTGATTTTGTTTATCATAGGATGGATAAGAGGTGAAATAGGGTTGTTTCATATTTATAATAACATATCAGTATATTAGGGATACTGATGTTATTACCTCATAATGAAACAACTAAAGAAGATGGAGTAGAAGAAGAATGGAACTTGAAGAAAACGGTACAAGGTATTACCTCTTCTTCGAAGTGCCTCCTTTAAACTTTCTCTTAGGGCACTAGAGTTGGTCTTTTGAGAATACCAGTACCTCTAGTAGGTTTCTAAAAAAGTATGGAAGTGAAATGGGCAGGTTTTTTCTGAGCTTGAAGGCTCAAAGTGGTGTGAGGAGGAGAGGGAGGAGGTGCCCTTTTATAAGGGAGGAGAGGGGCACCTTTGGAAAGTGTGAAAATATTATTTTATTATAAACTTATCTTTGGTTTCAAAAGGTCCAAAAATCATTAAAGATGAATATAAGATGAATCATGGTCGAAATAAGATCATCCAATCAGAATTGGACATTTTTTGGAAAATATTTTAATCATTATAATCTTATTTATTTAAATCATTTATTAATGAGGTAAATACTACATCATTATTGTGTCATAAATAATTTAATTTATTTTATGTCTAAAAATTATAAAAAAAAATACCAACATGTAGTAAATATTTTTATATTTCCAATGAATATTTATAGTTGAAAATATAATTTATATAGCCCCTTATAAAAATTAATTACTAAAGGATATTTTGTTAATGCCAATTTTGTCTTTACATTAAATTAATTAATCTAATGTGTCATTGTCTTTCATAAGTGGCTCCATGGGGTCCCGAAATCGACCCAAGGATTCCCATGGTAGGACATTACTCATCCAATAATTTTTGGACAAGTGTTAAGGTAATTTGGAATTATTATAATTTTCTTTTAACCTTGAATTACCCTATTTACTTTTAACCGTGGTAAATAAAAGTAAAAAGTTACTATTCATCAAAAATTATTTTTATCTAATTGAACCAAATTTTACTGCTTGATATTAAATGTGTATCTCATATTTTCAAAATTCAACTCACAGAAGTGGTAAAATTAAGTTTTATGAACAATTGCAAAAGCTCCTAGGAGGTGGGTAAAAGACGGTGAAAAATTCAATACAATTTTTTATAAATCTAAAATTATAAAATGATTCCAATGAATTTCATTGAACTTATATAATTATTATGCATATATTTTGACCTAAAATAAATTTAAATCAAATAAATTATTATTTAAATAAAAATTCAGTTTTAACCAAAAACTCAGTGTTTTCACTATTCATCAAAAATTGAAGTTTTTCAGAAAAATACCAAAAAATCAGCCTAAGATATATTTGATATTCCAATTTCAAAAATGATTTCTATTTTTCCAAATTCAAAACATAGAATCGAATTAATTAATGTTAAATGTAATTCCCGTTATCAAAACAAATAGCGTGTTTTTAAGAAACAATAACTATCAAAAGATCATCACTTGTTTATGTCCAATTTCAAAGTGAAATTAATTCCAATGACAAAAATTGGATTAAATGGTAAAAATATATTCTAATTACACTTTAAAACCAATTAAAAAGATAATATATCCATATAAATGATTGCGATGAAAAAAGTTGTTTTTAATTAAAATATAATGTGTTTTTACTATTCATCAAAATATGAAAGTTACCAGAATAATATGAAAATTTTATCCAAAGTAAATTTTTATATCATAATTCCAAAGAAGAATTTTATTTTGTCAAATTGAACTTATAAACATATCAAAAACTAGATTTAAAATGTGTACGCCATCAAAAGGTGGTAAAACTGCATTTTTTGAAAAATACGTCTTTTATCCGAAAAACTGATTTTGTTTTCATACCTCATTCTATAAAATGTGTAAGATGATTTATAATGTTATAAAATTTAAAATTCAGTTAATACTATTCATAACGGCTAGTTCATAATATTATAATAATGTATCGTTGTTTAGTGAAACTCGGTATTGCGTACTACACACACTATCGAGGAAGGTCATGATTGTGTGTAATGCAAGCCAAGATAGTTTTGTGTGTAGTGAAAGATTCATTTGCATATAACATAATACATAAAAAAATATACTTCTCATAAAATATCAGGGTGTTACATTCTACCCCCCTTAAAATGAATTTCGCCCTCGAAATTCGTCACTTCGTAACAAACAGATGACGATACCTCTCCCTCATCATATCCTCAATCTCTCATGTAGCTTCTTCTAATTGGTGGTTCCTACATAAAACTTTCATCAAGTGAGTGGTCTTGTTCCGTAGAACTTTTTTGCTATGATCCAGAATCTCTATCGGTTGTTCTTCATAAGAAAGATCTTGCTCCAACGGTACAACTTATGAGCTTAGTACATGTGAAAGATCAGGTATGTACTTTCTCAGGAGAGATATGTGGAACACATAATGAACTTTAGAGAGATTTGGTGGAAGCACCAATCGATAAGCTACCTTCCCAACACGATCCAGTATTTCGAAAGGACCGATATACCTAGGGCTAAGCTTTCCCTTCTTCCCAAATCTCATTACTCTCTTCCAAGGAGATATTCATAAGAACAGTTTATCACCCACTTCAAACTCTAGGTCTTTTCTTCAGTTGTTGGAATAACATTTTTGTCGACTCTGAGATGCTCTTATGTATTGTTGAATAGATCGGACTTTTTCTACCATCTCATCAACAAGATCAAGTCCTAATAGCTTTCTTTCCCCAACTTCATCTCAGCAAGTTGTAGTTCTACATTTCTTTCCACAGAGAGCTTTATAAGGAGCCATCTGAATACTGGATTGAAAGCTATTATTATAGAAAAATTCCACCAAAGGTAGGTGTTGATCCCAACCACCTTTGAAATCCATAGAGAAATCTCTTAACATGTCTTCTAGAGTTTGAATTGTCCTCTCAGACTGACCGTCTGTTTGAGGATGATAAGCAGTGCTGAAACACAACTCTGTATCTAGAGTATGATGAAGACTTCGCCAGAACTTCGAGGTAAACCTCGGATCCTGATCAGATATAATGGAAAGTCGTACTCCATGCAATCTTACCACTTCCTTTACATATATTCTGGTAAGATGATCTAGAGAGAAATATTCCCTAATAGCAATGAAGTGTACCGACTTCATAAGATGATCAACTATAACCTAGATAGCATTATTGCTTTTGGATGTTTTATGAAGTCCAGTGACAAAGTCCATAGTGATGTTTTCCCATTTCTATTCTGGTATGGGTAATGGTTGTAACATCCATTTAGACTTCTGTCTCTTAGCTTTAACTTGCTGACAAACCAAGCATCGAGAGATATATTCAACCACATCTTTTTTCAGTCCATCCCACCAGAATTACTCTTTCAAGTCCCTATACATCTTCGTGCTTCCAGGATGAATAGAGAATGAAGAACTATGAGCTTTATCCAGCAACTCCTTCTTTAATTCGGGGATTGGAGGAACACAAACCCGATTCCTGAACCTTATTATCCCATCACAACCAAGGTTGAATTCAGGAACATTTATCACCTTCTTTTGTAACTCTACATCTTCTTTTTGTGCCTCTTTAATCTTCACATGTATAGATGGTTGAAAATTCATTTGAGAAAGATAAGATTTTTCCCCTTCCATTATAATTCCAAGATCCATCCTTTGTAAATCCATAAATATTGGATCTTTTGTTATCCTCATCATGGATATGATAGCATGGTCTTGTCGACTTAATGTGTCTGCCACCTTGTTTTCTTTCCCAGGGTGGTAATGAATTGAGTAGTTGTAATCCTTAATCAGCTCCAACCATCTTCTTTGGCTCATATTCAGCTCCTTTTGTGTGAAAATATACTTTAAACTTTTTTGATCAGTATAAATATCACACCTTTCACCATAAACATAATGCCTCCAAATCTTTAATGCAAAGATTACCGCAGCTAACTCCAAATCATGAGTTGGGTAATTTTGCTCATGAATTTTCAACTTTCGTGGGGCATAAGCTATCACAATATCGTTTTACATGAGAACACACCCCAATCCATTCTTGGATGCGTCATTGTAAATCACAAACCTTTCTCCACTACAAGGCAGTGTGAGCACAGGTGCACTGGATAACCTTCTTTTCAATTCCTTGAAATTTTCTTCACACTCCTATGTCCACACGAACTTAACTCCTTTTCGAGTCAACCTGGTGAGTGGATTAGATAATTGTGAAAAATATTTCAAAAAACGTCGATAATATCCATACAAACCAAGAAAACTACGGATCTCAGTTATTGTTGTTGGTCTTGACCATCTTTTGATAACCTCTGTTTTTGCTGGATCCACAGATATCCCCTCTTTTGAGATTATGTGACCCAAAAATGCAACTTTTTGAAGCCAAAATTCACACTTGGTAAATTTGGCATAAAGATTCTCCTTTATAAGGTCTTCAATACAATTCTCAAGTGATCTTCATGTTCTTCCTTGCTCTTTTAATAGACAAGAATATCATCTATAAAGACTACCACAAACTGATCAAGATAGTCTCTAAAGACTCTATTCATCAGATCCATGAAGATAGCAGGGGAATTAGTATGACCAAATGGCATCACTATAAATTCATAGTGTCCATACCTTGTACGGAAATACGTCTTTGGTATATCCTCCCTTTTGACCCTTAATTGATGATACCCTAAATGAAGATCAATCTTGGAAAAGTATTGAGCTCCTCGTAATTGGTCAAATAATTCATCAATGCGCGGGAGAGGATATTTGTTCTTGATCGTGATCTTGTTAAGTTCTCGATAATCAATACAGAGTCTCATTGATCCATCTTTCTTCTTAACAAACAGAACAGGTGCTCCCCAAGGTGATGCACTAGGGTGTATGAATCCTTTATCAAGATTCTCTTGTAGTTTCTTCTTCAATTCCTGCAACTCAATTGGGTCCATTCTATAAGGTTTCTTTGAAATAGGCAAAGCACCTGGTACGAGTTCTATTGAAAACTCAACTTCACGATTTGGTGGAAGACCCAGCAATTCCTCTGAAAAGACATCATAAAACTCCCATACAATAGTCATATTCTTAATCGTGAGTTTCTCACCAACCATTTGAGATAAATAACCTTCATTTATTGGAATCAAGACCCATAATATGGAAGAAATTCCCTCTAGAAGGTTATATTCATCCTTGCATCAATAGATGATCATAGATTGATCTGGAATATTAAATGTGATTTCCCTTTTTTGGAAATTGATATGAGCTCCATATAAAGAAAGCCAATACATGCCAAGAATCATATAAAATTCTACTATAGGAAGGATCACAAGATTTTCAGGAAGCACTTTCCCACAAACTTCAATCGGTGAATAATTATAAACTTTTTATGTGACCGTTGTTCCATCAGGAGTTGTCACAACTAACTCAACATCTAATTGTTGAGGTAATATAGCGATACCCTTATAAAATTCTTCAGAAATAAAAGAGTGGGTGGATCCAGAATCAAATAAAACATTTCTTAATTTAGAGTGGATGTTAAGTGTACCTTTCACCACTTCGTTATCGTACTCCACATCGCTGATAGTAATTGAATGTGACTTTCCATTGTCTTTGGCCTTAAGAGTTTGTTGACGTCGATCATCATCAAAAACCCTTGGATTTGGGCATTGATTGGCATAATGCACCATCTCTTTTCACTTGAAACATTGAAGTGTAGGAGGTGCATTCAGTGTATCCCTTTCTTTGTTTGCATCATTAGACATCTTCTTCCCATTATTTTGATATTCAACTGCCTGATGACCTTCTTTTCCACACTTAAAACATTTTCTTGTCCCTTTAATATAATTCCTTCCATGTTTCTTTCCACAATTTTAGCATAAAGAAAAACTCATCTTCTTTTCAGTGTGGTCTTTAGATTTTCCTTTGAATTCCATTTTCCTCTTCTTATCAAACCCATATGACTTATGGGTTACTCCAATATCCATCTCAACCTAGAGAGAACATTGAACAATTTACTCGTAGTTATTGAAGTCCCTTATGGCTAACGCCCTTCGAAGACTTGGTTTTAATCCACCAAAGAATCGATCGATTTTACTCTCAGGTTGGATAATAATTATGGAAGCGTACCTTGCAAGTCTTGTAAAATTAGCTTCGTAGGTACCAACCGATTCATCATCATTTTGCTTCAGTTCAAGAAACTCCTTCTCTATCTTTGTTCGAAGAATACGAGGGAAGTGCTTATTGAAAAATAAGTTCTTGAACTTGTCCCATTACATGGACTCAATTTCATCTCTTTGCCTCGTATTATTGATAAGATTCCACCATTGATCAGCATCACCTTCCAAACGATACACTACTAAGATGACTTTTTCATGTTCAGAACATTATAGAACTGAAAATATCTTTTCAGTGGTACTAATCCATTGTTCAGCTACTAATGGATTAGAAGACCCACTGAATGAAGGTGGACGCTGCCTCATGAAGGATTCAACAGAATGTTGCTCCTTCCTTTGCTCATTTGGAAGTCCTGTATGGTTCATAGCTTGAGAAAGTTTTGTGAGCATGGCTACAAGATTTTTCATTCCAACTCCCATAACATTTGGTTGCTCAGGGGTACAATCATTTCATTGCCCATCGCATTCAGCATTAACACGGTTCCTTCGAGTTCCAGCCATTGACTAAAACCAAGAAGCATAGTGTGAGCAACACTAATCATAATAGGAAAACCACATAATCAAGAATAAGATTTCACACTTAAGTTCTTATCATAGGTTGTTCATGGACATTTCTAAAACACTAAGATTGTGTTCTATGCTTAGACTTATCCTTAGGGTTCTTACTGAGGCTTTCACATCCTAGTTTCCAAAGGTTGACTATACCTTTACTCTGATACCAACTATAGCGGTCTGGAATTACTTCTAGTGGACTATAATTGATACCTATCAGGGCACTCCATGGGTGGATACACCACTTGGGAGGGACACACCACCATCCCTAGTGGCAGCCATTTCCTCATGAAGCCCTTTGGCGGAGATCCATGCTTCGTCCAACGCTCACATGTGAGAGTTCCCAAGGATAGGATTCATTCCTACCTCCTTTGCCTCTGATACCAACTATAACGACCCATAATTTACATACATTGTTATTACTTCAGAGTTGAATTGTACTTATTAAAACATATAACAAAACCATGAAAGGACCGTATAGGTATAGTGTCTTTAGAAACTGGGAAACATAAACAACTGGTTCATAAAATCAACTACATTGTCTCCCGTTTATTTCATCATATCTAGAGTCCCTTTTTGGAATATCCTACTTAATATCCTTCTTCCTAACCTAGGGAAAAGAAAACATACAAAAGGGTGAGATCAAATGCTCAGTAAGGGTAAACAAAAGAAATATCAGTCATATCATATTCATAAGAACATAACATTTTGAAAATCTTAACCTGCAAAAGAGGTCATAAAATCATGTCATGGGATAAATCATAGTAATGAAAAGTAATACCAAATAATCATAACTTAAAACATGAAACTTTTTGGCATACACATATAATCATAGAAAATCATTTCATATTAGTTAAGGCTCATTGCCAAGACCATCATAGAGGACAAAGTCCATTACTGAACCGAGTTCACTCCTCGTTCCAGTCCTGTATCACTGAACCGGTTTAACTTGTTGTTCCAGCCATGTCTATCTCACGAGATATAAATCTTTACCCAATGCATTGGAAGGAGATATAGGTCCCACCCATCACATAATGAAACCATTCTTATGTGTTCCACAAAATCATAAATCATACATCATAGCATAACCCATGTAATAAAAATGGGATTCTTAAACATCTTGCCATCATAACATAACCCATATAAGATAAAAGGACATCATAAAATTAATTCCATCATAAAACAATCAAATCAATGTAAAAATAGGGATATAAACAGAACCCTGTATTATCTTAGACGGAAAATAATTTTGATAAAACACTTGAACTCCATTCTTGATGAAAATATCCTTTCTACTTCAAAAACATTTTCCTTTCTTAACATGACATACAATTTTAAACTAAAAGAAGTTGATTAAAAATAAACTTGAAAACTTGTAAAGGAAGATTCTTGGAAATAATTTTCTAAAAATCCATTCATTTCGTATAAGTTAAAAAAAAATTCTTCTTGTACTTTGGCCAGAAAAGTCAAAAAGTACCTTGTACGAAAAACGACAAAAGATTCCTTTCATATCTTTTACTAAAAACTCACCGAAGGGTAAAATTGGATTTAAAAAATTGTAGGAGGATGGAAATAATATTACATATTGAGTAAACATGGATGTGGATGATAAAATACACCCCAGTAAATACCAAAGTACAAACAATCTCGGATAAAAATGAGATTGTGAGATTTTCCATTACCTTAGGTCCGATATGATTTGTATGAATCTGAACATCCTGTAATATGGTTTAAATAATGTTAATTGACTTATTACAGAATAATATTCATTGTTATGATATCATATATGGTCATATTTGTATCTTCTTAGTAGTAATATTTCATTGCTACTTGTTATTCGGGTGTTTATTGCTTTATGTTCGTATGCGTGTTTTATCGAATAAATTCTTATTCCTCTTTATAGGATATAGATAAATCATTTACAGAATGTTATTAGTGTAATATATATCATATTCATTCATTAATTTCATTTATATAATCATTATTCAATGAAAATCATATAGACCGAGTTGCATCACATCGTGGAGACGGTAGGCCGTACGTACGCACGAGCGATGATATCATTCCCATGATCGTGGAATTTTATTGAAGTGTATGTATAATATTTAATAATCAATAAAACTTTACAATAATCATATATAGTTATTTATTTACACCATTATACCCATCCAAGTAAGGTGGTGGTGGAAAACATATTACACGATGGCGTGGAGACGGTATTCCGTACGTACTCACGCGCTGTGATTTTGTTTACCGTAGGATGGTTAAGAGTTGAAATAGGGTTGTTTCATATTTATAATAACATATCAGTATATGAGGGATACTGATTTTATTACCTCATAATTAAACAACTAAATAAGAGGGAGTAGAAGAAGAATGGAACTTGAAGAAAACGGTAGAAGGTATTACCTCTTCTTCGAAGTGCCTCCTTTAAACTTTCTCTTAGGGCACTAGAGTTGGTCTTTTGAGAAGAACAGTACCTCTAGTAGGTTTCTAATGAAGTGGGTAAGTGAAATGGTCAGGGTTTGGCCAATCTTGAAGGCTCAAAGTGTTGTTAGGAGGAGAGGGAGGAGGTTCCCTTTTATAAGGGAGGAGAGGGGCACCTTTGGAAAGTGAAAATATTATTTTATTATAAACTTATCTTCATTTTCAAAAGGTCCAAAAATCATTAAAGATGAATATAAGATGACTCATGGTCGAAATAAAATCATCCAATCATAATTGGACATGTTTTGGAAAATATTTTAATCATTATAATCTTATTTATTTAAATCATTTATTAATGAGGTAAATACTGCATCATTATTGTGTCATAAATAATTTATTTTATTTGATGTCTAAAAATTATAAAAAAAATACCAACATGTAGGAAATATTTTTATCTTTCCAATTAATATTTATAGTATAAAAGATAATTTATATATCCCCTTATAAAAATTAATTACTAAAGGATTTTTTGTTAATGCCAATTTTGTCTTTACATTAAATTAATTAATCTAATGTGTCATTGTCTTTCATAAGTGGCTCCATGGGGTCCCAAAATCGACCCAAGGATGCCCATGGTCGTCCATTACTCATAAAATAAGGTTTGTATAAGTTTTAAGGTAATTTTGAATTATTATAATTATCTTTTAACCTTGAATTACCCTATTTACTTTTAACCGTGGTAAATAAAAGTAAAAAGTTACTATTCACCAAAAAATATTTTTATCTAATTAAACCATATTTTACTGATTGATATTAACCGTGTCTCTCAGATTTTCAAAATTCAACTCACAGAAGTGGTAAAATTAAGTTTTATGAACAATTGCAAAAGCTCCTAGGAGGTGGGTAAAGACGGTGAAAAGTTCAATACAATTTTTTATAAATCTAAAATTATAAAATGATTCCAATGAATTTCATTGAACTTATATAAGTATTATGTATCTATTTTGACCTAAAATAAATTTAAATCAAATAAATTATTATTTAAATAAAAAGTTGGTTTAAACCAAAAACTCAGTGTTTTCACTATTCATCAAAAATTGAAGTTTTTCAGAAAAATACCAAAAATTCAGCCTAAGATATATTTGATATTCTGAATTCAAAAATGATGTCTATTTTTTAAAATTAAAAATATATAAGTTTCATTAATTAATTTTAAATGCAATTCCCGTTATCAAAACAAATAGCGTGTTTTTAAGAAACAATAACTATCAAAAGATCATCACTTGTTTATGTCCAATTTCAAATTGAAATTAATTCCAATGACCAACATTGAATTAAATGGTAAAAATATATTCTAATTACACTTTAAAATCAATTAAAAATATAATATATCCATATAAATTATTGCAAAGAAAAAAGATGTTTTTAATTAAAATATAGTGTGTTTTTACTATTCATCAAAATATGAAAGTTACCAGAATAATATGAAAATTTTATCCAAATTAAATTTTTATATCCTGATTCCAAATAATAATTTTATTTTGTCAAATTGAACTTATAAACATTTCAAAAACTAGATTTAAAATGTGTGCGCCATCAATAGGTGGTAAAACTACATTTTTTGAAAAATACATCTTTTATCAGAAAAACTGATTTTGTTTTCATACCACATTCTAGAAAATGTATAAGATGATTTATAATGTTATAAAGTTTAAAATTAAGTTAATAATATTCATAACGTCTATTTCATAATATTATAATAATATATCTTTGTTTAGTGAAACTTGGTATTGCGTACTACACACGCTATCGAGGAAGATCGTGATTGCGTGTAACACAAGCCAAGCTAGTGTTGTGTGTAGTGAAAAATTCCTTTGCATATAACATAATACATAAAAAAATACTTCTCATAAAATATCAGGGTGTTACAATGTTAAGTTTTTTTTTAGTTGCCGTATTTTCATCATTATATTATCATGATATTTGATCTTAAATCCATTTTTCCTTCATTCCATTGGTATTTTAGATGATTTCTCTATGTTCTAATATCTCCATTTCTAATCCCAATATAATGTAGTGATTTCTTATTCTTTTAAGTTAAGTTTTTTATCCATCGGTGGTGTTGGATTCATCTTGATAATAATTACAAGCGCTTTTGTGATAAGGAAACAATGTTTAGTCATTTTCACTTTATAATTATCTCTCTTTGCTTTTAGTTTAGTTTTTTTATATTTATTTTTGTTTTAGGATGGATTGATCCTCCATTTATTATTTGTATTACTTATTAAGTGTGAGGTATCTAACCTCTTTCTTCCATTAGTGGATTAACATGTGGTTTTATATTATTTTTTTACTAAATTTGTAATTAAATAATTCTTCAGAGGTGTTGGTGTTGAAAAAATAGTTATAAAATTATTAGAAAAAAATAATGAATTATTGTGTGATGTACATATTATATAAAATTAATTTAATGTTGAAATCATAGAATGATATGTGAAAAGTGGGGGCTTGATGAGTAATATGATTAAAAAATTGTGAAATTGATATAAAAATTAATTTTGGATTTAATTTTATGGAAATAGTGACCAAAATTGATGTTTTGGTAGTGTTTTGATATGTTATAGTGTTATTTTCTGTTAAATAAAATCATATATTCAGGATATTGATTTTAGTATGATATTAATATAAACTTATTGATATTTGGAATCGCTTAGTTTTATTTTTTTCAACTAAAATAATTATATTTTCATAGGAATATTTGAGTTTTAAACAGGTAAGCACACTTAATAAACTATAATAATTATTCTAGTGGTTGGGTGATGTTTACTATGGGTTTATTTAATGTAAAGTGATGTTTGATTTCTATAATTTCTTATTTTATGTAGTAAATTGATGATGAAAATTGGAAATGGATATTTAATGGTGATTTAGTTAAAAAGTGTGTTTAAGAGAATTAATATGTAGATTCTACTATGATATATTCTTACTAGAATTAATATATTAAAGTGCTAAACTCTAAAATAAATAAATAGTAAATGTATGTGTTTTTCTTTAATAAGTGGGTTGATTGTGTTAGATAACTTGGGACTAAAGTTGTGATATGTTGTACTCAAAATGAAGAGATGTTTGGGTTTCTTTTCTCTAATATTTATATTTTAAAGGTTCCATGAAGTTATACACTTGTAGGAAGCCTTGATCTAGGATAATAAATGAGAAATATTATGGTGAGATCCATGTGTTTTTCTAAGGCTAGAGTTAGGTTAGGATTTACATGATATTCCATGTTTTTGGAATAAGTTATGACTTGAATTTTGTGTTTTGATACTTTTTTATAAACATTAAAAGAGATATTTTAGCATTATCCAAATTAGGAAATATTTTATTTTAGTGACTTAGTTAACACCTAAAGAATTTTTCAGATGCTGAAAATAATGTTTGTTAAATTATTTAAATATTTATATTTTTTTATATTATAACATTTAAAATCCCAGGGTTGCTTGAGGTTTTAGTAGTTTTTACTAAGGATTTATCCTCACTCCATATATGTACACACCTCATGTACGTACACACTATATGAATGATGTTGCAGGTAAAGGAAAGAGACCTTAGTAGTATGGGAGATGATGTTAGAAGACATATTGGAGATGAGTAAATTTTCATTTGGATCTGTGTGGTGAGTTTTTCACAATTTTTTTATTTTTCAATTCAATTGTATTTCTCTTACTCTAGTCTTTTAGTTTTACTTTAGATTCTATTTTGGATGTGTCACACATATGGGATTTATGGGATATTATTATGAAATATGGATTAGGTTTACTTTGATTTTCATTGATTATTATAATTATATGTCTGTTTTTTAGTTTTTATATGATGGACCATTACATGGTAAATCACTCCCCAAGTGATATCCTAAAACTCTCTATGCTAGTCTCTAGCCTCTGGTGATCAGGGAGTGCACTTGAGAGAATGTAATTTTTCACCTTGGTAGCATGTCCATGACAAGGTGGGATGTTATAAAAATTATCATAACAGCTTCTTTTTTGATGTCTTGATATTTGAGTGTTGTTAGGTTAAAGATTAGGATTTTATGATTGGTACGGAAGTTGTGTGTGTACCTGGAAAAGATAAATATAGCATAAGAACAAGTTTATTGGGTATTATGGGATTATATTTTTTTTATTTATAAATATGATTTTGTGATGTGATTATCACTCAGTTGAGATTGAGTAGTGGGTTATTCATGCATCATGTTGTAATGTAAGGACATGATGTGTGTGTGCATCTGTTTGTAATTATTGATGATTAAAATTTCAAATAAATAATAATATATTCAATTATTTAATAAATAATTAATTAATAATAGATTAATTATCTTGAATTTTTTGAACAAATTTTATTATGTAATGTGATTAGTTTGATTTGAATAATTACTTTGTGATTATGTGTAGGAAGGGATGTATGGTGTTTGTTTTGTTGGTTGAAAATATTTGTGTCTAATTTTCACTGGTTTATTAATTTTATATATAATTATGGAACTTAATAAGATATTTTAGGAGCCTTATGATAAAAATTTTTTAAAGAGTGTTTTTAGGAGGGGAATATGGAAAGGGAGGTTGAGAATGTTTCTTTGTTGGGTGATCCTTAGAATCTGATAGATAATATCAATTAAGGATATCTTAATGTGATTAAAAATTTAGATGGGAGACCACCTCATAAGGATAAAATTATCTAATTTGTGGTATGAGACATTTGATCATAGTATCCACCTATATTTAAAAGATATTTTGGGCCTTCAGAATTCAAAGAGTAGTTGGGTAGGATGGATAGGATCTTCAGGATGATTGATAGTCTATAAGGGAATAAAGTGAAGCTTTCAGTTTTCATGCTTAAGGAACTAGCTCAATGATTGTAGGATATCTTGGAGTAGGTGAAGAGGATTGAGGGGTTATCATTTTTAGGCTTATAAACTCTTTTATTTGAGCAATTTTACCCATAAACACTGAGTATATATAGAGTGCATGAGTTCATGGAGTTAAATATGGAGAAAATGTATGATATTAATTATACCTATAAGTTTAATAAATTTCTCTATTTTTCTTTGACCTTGGGAGTTGATGATACATATAATTCATTTTAGTTTAAATAGGGTCTGAAGCTATATATTTGATCAAAGGTTCATCGCTTTTTTTATCCACTTTAATAGAGGGAGTAAATAAGGCTCTTATCATAGTGAAAGATCTTGAGGATGATAATATAGCTTCAATACGATCAAGTTGATATGGTAGTGGGAAGAAGAGTAAGGGTAATGATTATCTTAGGTATAGAGAGTAGACAAAAAGTTATGGGAAGAAATTTTCTTATCCTTGATCTTGAGGTAGGGCACCGTTGCATTGTTATAATTGTGTCTAAAAAGGTCATACATGGTTTCTTTATCCCAGTAAGACAAAATAGTATCACTCTTATAATAAAATGGTATATATTTAGAAGTATTTTTAAAAGGTATCTCAAAGAGGTGGGGTCCATTATTCATTATCCATTTAGGAATCTAATTCATTTGCTAGTGAACAATAGTAGAGTACTAAACTTATTCCATCTAGAAGATATGGTTATAGAGGAGGCATAGGTTCTCAGGGATGGGTTCGGTAAGGGGAGGCTATACAGGGTAGTTAGAAAACCTAGGTGAAATGTCAAGGTATAGGGTTTGGTTAGTTGTTCACTATTGAGTAGGCATTGGTGGGTCATGGAAAGGGTTCTACCACAGTTAAGGTTATGATGCCAGTTACCTATGCCTTGTTCAGTGTCTTGTTTTATTCTAGCACTTATAATTATTTAATGTTTGTATGTTTGGTGACTAACCTTGGTTTGGTTATTGAGTTTCTATTCTTTTAAATTTACACTAAAGGAATCTCCATGACATGGTAGTTTAGACCACACCATGGTATGTGCTAGGTTTCGCCACAATGTGGAAAATTTCACCATGCCATGGTGTTGTGCATGAAATTCAATGTATTATACGATAATTCATAGTTTGGATTTATTCACCCACCTAAAGTTATCATGGTTAGTTTATTATAATATTATTAAAATTTAAATGATTCTGGATGATATAATATTAAAGGCTTAGGGAGTTAAGTGTTTCATCATTCATGGATAAAGGTTACAAATGGTTTGTAACCTTCACCATTATTATCAAACATTTATGAAATTTTGGGGGTATTAAGGAATATAATTGATTCATATATAAAGAGGATGATACTATGATATGGTTTGTGTGATTCCATTATAGAAAATCCCCATATAAATCTATATCTCATGATCTCTCTCTCCCTCTCTAAACTCAAGGTTCTGGAAAACCATGAGGAGTGGGAATCCTTCTCAGGTGTTAAGAGATGCACACAACCCATGGGTATGCTAGAGTAAGGAGATATTTAGATACTTATTTATGATCTCCATTAATCTCATGTGACAATATTGGATAGAACTATATCAAAAGATAATAAGGTATGTCATTTTTTACTGATTTTATTTAATCCAATTTATATATAAGATTCAATGGTTTTTATGTTTTTGTTGATGTTTTACACTTCAATTAGATAGGTTTTATTCCCTTTAAAACCATTCAATGGTATCAAGGGTACTTTATCTATGATTGAATTAAATTATCATAGGATAAAGAATATTTAAAATTAGTTTTCCATACACAACAGTATAGCCTAGAAAAAATAACCCATTTAGATTCTTCAAATTAAAGGACCAAGGAATAATAGTTATGTAAAATTGGTGTGGTTTTATAATATTTATAAACATATTCCATAAAATATTAATAATTACCATTATGTTTTTTTACAAACACAAAAAGGTTAGTTTATTACTTGACTACATCATGGTCAGTATATCACTATTTTATGGTTGATACCGACCAAAGGGATAGAACATGGCATAGTAGAAGGTGTAAATCCATTTTGGAAATGGTCATGTTTTCTAAATATATTTGTAATAAAATGGATAAAATAACATGTGTATTTACATTGTGTCATGGAAACTTGTACATAACACCTTTTAAAATGATTGTGGTACATTTTTTGACTATATATCCAAAATAGCTTTGTCTTATGAATAATAGGCAGGCAACTTCCCATTATAAGTTTTATAAAATGTGAAAAAAATATATAAAAGTGTTTGTATTCATTTATGAATTTTTCATCAATGAAAATATAAAATTTTTATATTTCCTTCCCTCATTTGAAAATTATATATTTTTTAGTTTAAATAATGAATTTACATAAATATGTAATATTTATATGATTATAAAAGTATTCATAAAATATCATATATTTCAAAATATAAAGGAGAACATGTTAAATATAAAGTAAATTAAGAATATAAAATACATCATATTAGAATAAATATTAAATTTTTATGTTTATTTCATGTAATGTCGATAATATCATGCTTAAATTATAAAGTATTTAAAATTTTTTATTTATGGATTGTTCTTAAAAAATATATCATGTTTAAATTTATAAATTTTTCTTTTATTTGGAATTATTCCTTAATTTATTCATAGATATAAATTTTTATATTATGAATATGAATATACTTAATTTTAAAGTATTAAATTACTTTGTTAAATTATCATACACATATTTAAGGAGTTACATGCAATGTATAATAACATATTTAGTTTTATTCTACCTTGGATTTCTCTTGTTTATGAGTTATGAGAATTAATTTAAAGATTGATTATAGTTTATACAAATTAAGTGTTAGAATAGTGGTGAATTAAGGTCTCTCTTTTGTAAAAAATTATGGGTAGAAGGAATTTAGGTCAGAATTATCACTAGTTTGGGATCTTATGCATTATTTAGAAAGTGGGGTTTTTATACCTGTAACTCCATCCTTAATCTTATAGAGATTGTTGATTTCATATGATTATTATCCTTTAAATTAAAGGGTTTTATATACCATGTTCATGGGGGTAATTTGGATATGTATAAATATAATTGGAATTTAATTTGGGTTAGTAACACAAATTATGAGTTGTGTGAATAATTACACATCAATATTATTTGAACATATTAATTTGATGGAAGTAGGGATTCAAATCTAAATCATTAGAATCATGAATACATTTAAAGGTAATACATGAAATTAGATGGTGATATTTAAATCCCCTTAAAATAATAAGTCTTATGTTCCTTCTAAAGTAACACTTTTCAAGAAATTGATCATAAAACTGGGTAGGTCCTGATAAACCTTGGTTCCCCTAGGTTATCTTGTATAAGTCAAGAAATTTATGGGTGACCCTAATAGGATTAATTGATCTTATTTTTCATATAATTTGGGTTAAACTTAGTTAAGAAAACCTAATGGTCCAGATACCTTAAGAATAAAGTTGATTTTATCTATATGATGGATTAGATAAGGAGTTGTTTTCTCAACTATCCAAGTTCCATATGATATGATTGACATGATGGTTAACCTAAATTGATAAGTGGTGGGAGAAATTCTAAAACAGACTCATTGCTTAGTGATATATGGATCTCATCCTACTAATGGATATTATGTAAACTAAATGGGATGAATCAATATTTTAGTGAGATAAATTTTAATAAAATTCCTTATTAAAATAATTTAAAACATGATACCCATCCTATAAAATCTTATTTTTTAGAAAAAAAATGGAATTATAATCATTGAACAAGTCTTTGCAATCAATTCTATTAAAGGATAATCCTAATGGACATAAATTATTAGATTGATATAGAAACATAAGAATAATTCTTATGTAATTAGTAAAATTATATGTGTTAGAACAACCCTTTTCCTGAGCATCCAAATGTTGAAGTTGTTCGACAAGAAAATATAGATACTTACTATAAGCATAGAAAGATTTACTTAAGGCTTAAAAGTCATTATATACAATATTATTGAAGGTATTTCAGTCTCCATTCATATACTCAATATGATTTAGTGTGATAATTACTTGTTGATATTGAATATATCCTATAAAAAATGATATGGATAAGGAATTCATTCTGTAATAGTTATAGAAAAGTTTCTGATAATATGAGTGAATTCAATAAAATTTAACCAAATTTATTAAAATTTTTGGGGATATATGTGCATGAAATGAGTTGTATAGGCTCTAGTAAGGGTAAAAATGTAATTCATGTGAAGTATATTGGATGTTCAAATTATCCACTTAGGTCATTGAAACCTAAAAGAGGTTTCAGGAAGTAAGGGTGGTATTTTTATTGGATGGAATTTTCCATAATACCTGAATAATTTTATAAAACTCCATAGATATTCCATGTTTGATATTAGTGTTATAGAATAAATTCTTTAATTTTTAAGGGTATTTGATACCAAATTTATATTTTAAAAAAAAAATTAAATATACATGATTTCAAAATCAAGGTAAGGATTAATGGATCTTATAGTAATCATTCAAATGATTAAGAAAATTATTTCTACATAAAGGAATTAAAATCAAAGGATTATTTTAATGCTCAAATGAATCTAAGTAAAGTATTTATATTTTCATCTTATTTTTCTTATGTGATAATAGGTTAGGAACTCATATATTCTTTCAAGGATTCTTGGTACCTAACATATCCTTAAATATAGAAAGTATCCATATAGATTTCATTAATTATGAAATCAATAATGAGAATAAAAGTGTATACTCTAGTATCCAAATACCAAAGATACATGACAGTTGTGCATTTACTCCATATAGTTAAGATTGTTTCAGTGCCACTATGTTTTATAATATCTTTCATCCCCTTCAGACTATGTATAATTAAGTGATAAAGTTATGGTGTAAGGATCATTAGATCAAATACAATTTCCTTTTTGGAACATACACAACCATTTTATGCCCGCTAATTGTGTAGTAAAATGAAAGGGGATCCAACTATATTTGAGATATATTTATTGAATGGAAGGTAACTTTGTTACTAATTATCACCTATCTATTAAGGTGGGTTGGGTGGGTTTTATCTAGTGTTTCTTAGATAATTTCATTATGATAAGTGTACATATCAAGTCCCCTGATCTATTCCTATCTACATGATTTTGGACTTTAAGTAGTGGTTTTGTGATAATTATGAATACATCAATATTACTGTAGTTGATTGATAGATTATTTGGAATACTTGCAACACATTTTACCATTATGGGATGTATCCCTCCTTTATTAGTGTTAATGTCAAGAGGTTGTCTCTGGTTATAGATCTTGAAAATTTGTTTAAAGATATCAATATCTCTCATGTGGATAAAAATTTGGTTTCCCATGAGTCCCTGGGCATGCTAGGTGAGAATAGGATGTGTTAGGGGTTTTGGGTTAGATGTAGAACCCCTAGGTCTAGATAGAAGATGGATACCGATAGTGCATGTGTCCAAGAAATTATGAGGGGAGGTGAAGTTATTTAGGACACATGTAGTTTTTTAATTTTGTCCTTTAGTGACTTTTAAGTCAAAGTAAACTCACTTTTGATGGAATCCCGTACCATTATAAGTTGTCTCACCTTGAGAAATATATTTAATTTATACTAATTTTAGTTTAAATTGATTCATCCTTGGTTATTAACTTCATTTTAGGGCATTTACCAAACCACTAGTCTATTACCTATGTTACCAGGGGCCTTCGAAGTAATATTGGGAATAAATTAGAGATATTACATGCTTTTCATGAGGGGAATATAGCATCATATAGACTCACTAATAAAGTAGATTCATATGACCCTTTAAAAAAATTATAATACTGGATCCCTTCCTTTGGATTGTAAAGATATTTCCCATAGGGATTCCCTAGGACTTCATTATTTTAGACCTCCCTAAGATAGATTTTGGGAATCTTCACCCCATAATAAAATTCTTTAATTTTTAGTGATAAGAGAATTTTTTTGTAAAAGAAGAGTTGTTATGAATAATATGTGATGATGGTTATGCTATATATTTTTTTTGAAACATCAAAATTATATAACATTCGTGATAAAAGGATAATTATAAAAGGAGTTTTATCTAGGATAAATAAGTTTATCCATGATATTTTATAAAATATAAGGGATGTGATCCCATTACTCAGAAGAATATTTTAAAGTATAAGATTTTATTTTCAGAATGTTACTCTAAACACATTTAATACCATATATGATATGGGTATTAATAGTTTATTTATTAAATATTCCAACTATATAAAATAAGTGTTATTTTCTTACATGATGGTGTTTTTATATCTTATCATGATATTTATATTTTTTATAAGAAACTAATTAGAGTATATTGGGAATTATATAATTTCAAATATAAAACATAAAATATTATACTGGTTGAGATACAAAGTGAATGTCACTTTTTATTCTAAAAGAGTTTAGTATTTGTTAGTAAAGATAATGTAAAGAGTTACATTTAGTCACCAAAATTATCTCAAAGAAAAAAAATTAATGGAAAGGTTATGCATTGATGATTATGAAATTAAAAAGTGTTCTAAGTAGATGATAGAATTAACTAAAATCGTAATATTTGACAATGTGAAGTAAAGAAGTTTGAATAATATGTTTAATGAGTTGAACATTATGAATATGATTTATAAATCTCACCATTATTCAAACTATCTTTCTTCAAAAATATTACCCATTAAAAGAGTAGTCATATATAGATGTATAAGGAATTACATAAATATGTAATGAATTTAAAAAAACTCTGAAAGTGTGATACACATAAGGAATCCATTTTGGTCAACCATATAAGATATGATATGATTGGAACTTATGTGTATTTTTACTAATAGTATTAAAAGAGTTTAATAATATAAAATGTATTATTTTATACAAGATTAACCTAAAATTTATCATTATTTCACATTGTTTTCTTATATTGTATGATTAGTAATGAAAATTGACCTCTTAAAGTATTAATTTGAGTTATCCCTAACTTATGTTCACTATAAATTATTATTGGTAGTAATTAAATATTAAGGTTGTCATGGGTAGGATTTTGTATAGAGATACATAATATTTTAATGAGGCACAAAACAAGTTTTATGTATTTGATAACCTTCCAAGTATACCATAATGAGTATCATACAGTATATCTTTAGTATGTTGGGGGTGTATGTTTCATATTTAATACTTATACTTGAGGTTTTAAAGATACCTATCATGATAAATTTCATACTTTGATACCTTTATTACACCAACTCTAAGGTAGAGCTAATTAGAAGGTGTTTGGGTATGTTTCTGATCATGTCGTCTGTTGAAGCTTAACTGAGATGGTATTTTTCCTCTCATATGATGAGAATGACATTTGGTCTCTTATTTGAGACAGTATGAGGAAGTTAATTTCCATATCTAGATAATTTACATGTTATGTGTTTATAGATTTGGATAAGAGACATTTGATGTGTTTATTCACTTGGGTGAATAACATGTGATGTGTTCATCTATCTAGTCAGTCTATACTCAAATAATTGAAAATGAAAACAAATTCAATATGAGCTTGATTCACTTGATATCTCATTATCACTTAATGTATTGTAAAAAAGGGATTATATAATTATGAATACTTATAAATGATTTATCTAGTGGACACAAGTATGATGATAAATGTGTTTGATATAGATCACATGAGATCTCTTTATAACTTGAATAACATTAACACTTTTCTAGAGGACAGTATTTTATTAAAGTTGTGGATTGGGGAATTCATAATAGTTATCAACACTCAAAGCCTTGTGGGGTCAAACTTTATGGTTATGTGAATAATGATTATATTTTTTTACAAAATTTTTTGTATACAAATTTGAGATATACCCTAAAAGTGTTTAGAGAATATCCAAAAAAAATTGTATGACTCTTTACAGGTTGATATATATGATGTAAAATGTGGTGAAAATGAATGATAAATTTTAAAAAAGTAGTTTTGTAACGTTCCTAAAAAGATATCTGGATATGTTTTCATAATGTTTTATATATAATGTTGAAGTTTCCAATAATCTAGTGCAGACACACTGAGAGGGGGTGAATCAATGTGAGATATGTTTTGTTGAATTCTTTTAGACTTTATATAATAAAACTTGTAAACATATTAGGATTAATGGATCTCATATAAATCAACCAAATAATTCAAACTATATGAAAGATATAAAGTAGATAGATCACAACACAAGATATTTTACAATTTTCAACCCAAATATAGGTGAATATGTCTATGTTGTGTTCGTTTTAAGTCTAAGAAACATATTTTATCATTGATTTATAAAAGTGATTAAAATAGGTGATAAGGTATCATACTTAACTCAACACTTACATCTAGTGGGAAGGTATCATCCTTAACCCTAAAATAGAGAAGGTAACATCCTTAACTTCATAAGTCATTCCCTAATAATAATTTTTCTTTGGATAGGTTCTTTATATAAGAATATCTTCAGTTAATAATTACCCTCACATCCTCATAAATGAAAATGATCTTTATCATGCTCTGGGATGTCACTGCAACACTAAGATAAATATTATTCCTCAATAGTAGGTATTCAACTAATAATGAATGAAAAACATAAATATCATTCTCATTGGATTAATTCTATCGGTATTTAGAATGATCTACTTAATAATAAGTATCTCCAAGTTTTCTTCTTCCTCAGCTTTATGAATATTTAGAAAATGTAGGTAACTTATGAATCAACTAAACTTCTAAATCTATTACACTCATAAATCCCTTAGATTTAAAATAATATATTATTCTTATTATTTTTATATATATCTCACTTTATAAACTCAATAGTTCTTCTATAACATATAGGTAAGACACTCACTTCTTATTTAACACAAAGTATCTTCAAGTACATTCATGTTGGTCACTTTATCTCCTCAGTGTATCTTCTTAATCATTAGCTTCATCATCTCTATCTCAAATTATTTCTCTACCTTTCATACTCTGTGTTGAGTGTTGAATCCTATATGAAATGAAACCATGTGGACTTTGGAAATTTCTCACTTTTAATTTCCCACTTTCTCAATTACTTGGTCTTCTTTTTTCATAGCTTCCACAAAACTCATCTCAACTTGGAATTCTTATTTTTAAAATCTTGATAAATCAACTTTATCACATCCTAAAATTTTGTATTAAATTATGGATTATGAATTGTGATATTTACTTTATGAATAATAGCTCAAAATCATCACATTTATTTCATTACCTCAATAAATCATTCTTCCATAACTTCAAGTTGACCTTCCAAAAATTTTAGGTTAATCTGACATAGCCTTTATATCTTATGAGTTAATACAACGCATCTTATAAGAAATTATAAACTTATAATATTCCCAACATATGATCTTATTCATCTTATGATATCCTAAACTTCTTCTTACATACTTCTAGACTTTGGTATATTATTTTCTAAAACACTTTCAAAGCCTAAATCAAGATTATCTTATGTGAGAGTAATGTTACCTTATGTATCTTTGAAAATTTCAAAGATATTTTCATACAACTATGTATCTTATATATCAAACCATCATTCAAAACATATTTTTCACACTTCTACTTTTTCTTTTGGTATTCAGCATCAACATTTTATGTCCTCTTCCAATTATTTCCATCAAAATCGTATGAAACAATAATCAATATTATTGGTCAGAGTGAAAAACTCAAGAGGGGGTGAATTGAGTTTCCAATTAAAATTTTTGTTTAAAAAGATTAAAAACTAAATCCCACAATTTATAAAAAATATCTTAATTAACTAAAATAGTAAAATTATATCATTTTATATTTTCAAAAATATTCTCAAAAGTTCAATCACAACATAGTTAAAACAAGTTTTAAAATTAATTTTAATTTTCAAAAAAATTTACTTGTATCAAACACCATATATAAAACAATCATTAAAAATAACTATCAAATTAGGGTTTTGATATATAGTTTTGAAAACTAAAAAATGTTTTTTTTAAAATGGGGTAGACAAAATAGGAAAACACACAATAAAAAAAGGAAGAGGTCCAGTCTCAAGTTGAGACCTAGTCCTATCTACTTAGAAATCACCAACTTCCAAGAATTTTATTAATAAAATAAATTGATCCAAAACCTAGATTGGGTTTTACATAAAACGATTAAAAATAGGAATTACAGACTACACATATCCTTTTCCACAGTTCTATGTGTGATAAAAAATAAAATAATAAAGGAAAGAGTTCTTATCACTATTTTATATAATACAGTAGTTTGTATTAAATAATAAATAAAGTATCATAAACATAGCTCAAAATTAAGCTAAAATATAGAGTTAAAAGGATAAAAAGTGATAAGTATTGATGCTGCTCAATTTTATTATATTTGGTTGATATATTTTCTTTAAATCTGTCATTGAAACACTTTAAATGAAATTTTCCTCTATATTTTATAAAAACATAGTGTTTTGAGAGTGTCTAGTTCTGAAGTATGGAATATTGGTATGTATCTCATGCACATGTGCATCCACCAACACCATTTTTTCCACAAGTCTCTCTTATTCTTAAAGAGACAACTTATCTAATTATGCATTGGAGGATATTCATAATTTAATCCTCATATTCATGAACATCCTTAAATTCTATAACCTTAAATAAATGCTCCAAAATATAGTCATTGGAGGTTTGAAAATAAACCTCATATATTAAGTTAGACATGGTTACTTAGTCTTTACTTAGGAACGATTATGTGGAAAGGTTAGTTAGAATTGTAACTCAGCATGACAAGTTCATTTGTTCTTGCGATCATTTGTTTTCTTCATATGGTCACTTGGTATCTTCATGTGGTCACTTCAATTCTTCATATGGTTACTTTATTTCTTCATGTTATTACTTTAATTTTTTATGTGGTAATTATTTCTTCATGTGGTCACTTCATTTCTTCATGTGGTTACTTTGTTTCTTCATGTGGTTACTTTGTTTCTTCATGTGGTCACTACACTTCTTCATATAATTACTTTTTTTCTTTATGTGGTTACTTTTTTCTTCATGTGGTTATATTGTTTCTTCATTTGGTCACTTCACTTCTACATGTGGTAGGTTTTCATGGTCACTTCTAGACTTATCCATTTTTATCATTTTTTCTAGAAAAATAGTTGACTATCATAAAACATAAAATTCATTAGTAACATAATAAAAATGATTTAGGATCATTAAAATAAGGACTAGTTGTACTAATCAAACAATGTCCCCCTTTTTATGATCAAAAATCATGATTGATATATTAAATGATTTGAATATATGAAATGAATTGGGTATATAAAATGAATTGAATATATTAGTTTTTCTCTATTTCTCAATTTATCCACCTTTTGCGATTATAAAAAATTAAAGACATAAATATGAAAAAATTATATCATTACTAGAAAAAATAGGTCAGAGGTATAATAAACAAGTATAAATATACTGAACAAAAATAAAGACAAAAATGGTATTTCATTAATATCTCAAAGGATTAAAAAAAGATTACAAGAAGTGTCTATATTAGGAATTCTAATCAAAAATAGAATCCATTATAACCCTGATGTCAGTAGGGAGTATGGGATCCATTCCTTTTGAGGTATAAGTTGAGGTAGGTTGGGTAGGTTGTGGTATAAAGGTAGATCCATGGTCTTAGTTTACCATACACCTAGAAATTGGATGAAGGTGATGGACTTATTGTCTATGATATAAGCCAAAAGTATTAACAAAAGTGGTTGTAGTAAAAGGAGGCTTAGAAATAATGGGAAGGGAAAGAGGATCCAAAAAGGAAGTGTGGGAAGTGTAGAGGTATGCCTCTAGAAATATGGTAAAATATTTTACAACTCTTGATCCATGTTATATTTCCTAAAAATAATACTCTTTTTTCCATAAATTAGTCCAAAACAGAAGTCATAGCTTTCAAATTTTCAAATTTATATTTTAATTCTTGGTTCAATGGAGGAATCCTGAGATCACTAGCCAATTATCTTAACATGGTCTTCAGGTATGAATTTTTTAAGATTCTACTCAGATAAAAGTCAATATCTATTTTAATAGTATCATTATCTCTACCAACCTAATTGATACATTTTCTAACCAATTCCAAGGTTTTAGAATCATTGGTTTGAAAACCATCAAACACTGTTACGCTTTTCCTTTGAAACAAATCAAAAACAACTTTCAAATCATCTTTTATGAGTTATTTGATTATATATTCTTAAACAATATATGGCATAAGAGCAGGTACTGAGGAAGATGAAGGGAGTTCAACTGAATAAGATGTCTAAAACACTATATTTAGAAATATATGATCTAGCTTAAACATCATATCTTTTATATAGTCTTAAAAAGAAACCACTTGAGCTCTCAATTCCTCAATATCATTTTTCAAAAGTTTTATATTTAGATGGAATCTTGGTTAGAGATGAGAAATCTCCAAAGTGATTTTCCAGGATATATTTATAGAGAAAATAGTTTCAATTATTTTACGTTTAATTTAAATTTTTTTAATCCCACAAAAGTTTTATTTTATGGGTAATTTTTACATTTTATAAGTTTTAGTAGTATTTTGAGATTAATTGCTAAAATGACCTAATTTTGGATTTTAACTATTTTAATTTATTTCTTTGTTTCAGCTATAAAATTTTCTATAATAATATAAATTGAAAAATTATTATTTTTTATGATTCTATGATTTTTGGTATTCATTTAATTCCTCTCGACCTAAACCTTAATCCATCATTTGAAGGCCTAAAACCATCACACAAGTTAGGCCTTGAAAACTATGCACAGATTTGGAAATTTTTTATATTAGGCCCATATCTCATAAATGGATGGTCAAAAGGAGATTAAATTTAACATGGAGAACAATTAAATCCTAAGTAAAAACATACATAAAGTTTTCCACACCTTATTCCTTCATTTTCAAGGCCATAAATTCATAGGAATCTTGATTTTAGGAATATGAAGAGTATTCCTAGTCATAATAAATATCTAGAGTAAATCATCCATAACTTTATCCACACATAGCCAATGAAGATAAAATTATTTGGGTCGAAATAGGATATATAACCTGAAAATTTTAAAGAAGAAACAATTTCCAAAGTTGTTTATTAAATAGGTATACCATGTGAAAACTTTCTGAGTATCTTTTTGAGTCAATTTTTCACACCCTCTCCCTATAAAAGAGTGTACCTTCTTCTTTTCAAAGTTTTGGAACTCCAAGTTTCAATTTTCTGTATTTTTTAGTTTTTTTATTTTTTAATATTATTATTAATTTTTATTATATGTTGTTCTTATTCTTACTCTTGTTCTCATATTTTTATCTTTTTTTTTCACCCCATTCTTTCCACTGTGATCTTTTATACTCATGATCACGAGTAACTAACCCGAGGAAGTTCCAGGGGTTCAATCCAGTGTTGAAACCAAGTCATTAAACATTAATGTTTTATGTGTCTTATTTTATTATAGTTATTTTGAGGGGGTATTAGTGGTAAAGTTACCTTTTTTTCTCCACTTTCCACCTAAGGCTTAGCTTTCTCTTCTATAATATTCTCCCTCAATCAAGGAGGTGGATGTGCAGTCTCTCTTTGATCATTGAGTGCATCATATATTCAAAACCATAAGAATAAAAGGATGTTTTAAAATATGATGGAGTGTTTTTATTAATAAAATTTGAAAGTAATAATAAGACATTGAAGGTCCACTCGAGGTTATTCTCTTAAAAATGTCTCCTTTCTTCATAACATCATTCTGTCTGCATTAATTTTGTTTACATTTCATTTTCATGCTTAATTTTTGTATTTCATTATCAAAACTCATTTATTTTAGTTTTATTTAATGAATAAAAAAATAATAATTTAATTATAAGTGGTTAGTGATTGGACTCAATTTCTTCTCAAGAGAATGATCTAGTTCATCCCTTATATTGCACTTAGTTAAAATATTTTCAGAGCGTGCATGAAAACAATTCATCAAATTGGAGCCATTGATGGGGGGGCAAGTTGTATTCACTCACTATTTTTATTCAAATTTTTTAAATAATTTTCTTTTATTTTATTTAAAAAACACAAAAAATAATAAATTCCAAAAACTAAAAAACATCTTTGTTCATGATATAGTAAAATTAGGATTATTATGCAAGGATTGACTACTCTCAGGTGAAAAAAGAAGAAGAAATTAAAAAATATAAGATAAAAGAACTTAGTGAATAAATATATTTCCTATAGAGAAAATTTTAATGACTAGTGGAATATATATATTCATGTCATGAGAAACTAGAACCTGGACCCAAACCAGAATTAGAACGAGTGGTAAAATATATTTTACCAATAATTTTCTATGTTAAAGAACCTGAGACGGTTGATAATGAGATTTTAAAAGAATTAATAACATTATACTACACTTAACCATTTCTCAAGGAGGTATTTGAATAAAACATTCTAGCTGATATACTTATAGGATATCAATATTTTTTGGAATAATCATGAAATAAATTTTTTAAAGATAACCTGAAACTAGATCTTCTGATTCTTGATAATGAAAATTCAACATTTTTTCTCTCTCTTGCTTTGGAATATGATGTTGAAGATACACCTAATGAGATGGAGTTTCTAATGATCCTTAAATAAGTTATAAATTTCCAATATTACATACTTGAAAGGTGATATTCCTTTATTTATTCATATTGTTTTAATCTTATTCAAGATGAATTATTTTCCGGCTTCTCCTTTTTTGGAATTTCTGATACAACACAAATGGATCCAGACTTGGATTTTATGGAATAATTCATACAATTAGTTTTTTGAAGAATAAGAGTTTGAAAATGATGTAGTGATATGACTATATCCTCTACAACAACTTGCATACCATATGGAGGAGAAAACCATGGAAGTCAACAGCGAACACCCCTATCTTATTTTCCCTCCCACTCTAGACCTTAATTTATATCGTTATTTTTTCTTGGGTGTTGGTACTTATCTTATATTCTTTGGGGTTATTCATTATTTGTTTCTAATTATTGACACTAGTAAACATCACATGTGGTGGTTTATCTCAATGAAACCACATCCACCTTCTGATTGTGGATAATCCACTACAACTACCTGACTAGAGGCAGTAAAACCCTAGCACCCACTTGGGGATATAAAATAATCATTATCCCTTTTCATTATCATTTATATTTATTTTTATTTATTTTTATTATCTTTTTTTCATTATTGTAGTTTTAAATTGGTGGTATCTAGGATCCTAACTCAAGGTTATCACTGAAAAATAAACCAGGTTGTATCTTTCCTTTTCTTTATTTTATTTATTTCCTAATTAAAATTCTATATGCAAATATGTTTTGATCTGGTTTGAGATATAAAGAGGTTATTAAATGTAATAAGTGTTGTGGAAGGATTTCAATCTATTTTTAGGATATTTTTTATGTTCCGCCATTTTATTTTTAATGTCTTTTTTTTTGAATTTTTCATGTTTTCCTTTTTCAATTTTGGTTTGTTTTTAGGATTTTGAGCAGAATCAAATGCTTTGGAAAATTCAAACCATCTAGGTATTTTTGGCACATTGATTAATTTGAGTAATTAAGGATTTAAATTATTTTTGAATGGATTTATTTTCTTGATTGATGATCTTTTCATTTGATGAAGTTTGATTGATTGTGAAACTCATGTGCACTGGTACTATCTGAATTGAAAATCATGACCAACCTGAGAGGTTTCTAAAACTTTTTTAAATCTTATTTACATTTCTTTTTTTTCTTTAGAGTCTTTAGACATGTTGTTTGGTTCCAAAATTTCTATTATTCTCTTTTTCAAAGCTCTTATATTTCATGTAATGTGTCAAGTATAATTGAGGCACCACTTTGAAAACCCTTTTTACATTAAACTCTAATTTTGTCCTATCTTTCCATCTGATCATTATTAAGACCCTAGTAGCCATGAAATACCTTATTATGTATCCAAATTATAATCCATTTATCCCTTTATAATATTCTATAGAATTAAAATTCATGATTATTGTTGAACTCAATTATGTTGGAGGTATAGGATGAGTTGTATTTTTCTTTCAGGAAAAATATGTTTGAGATGAATTAAAAGTGTTTCCATATTTATTTATATTTGGTAGAATAAATTTCATGATGGAAATATGGATTTGTGGCCCAAAATATCATTAAAAATATGGGTAAGGTGTTCACCAATAATTTAATATCAAAATTTATCACTCTTTTCCTCGAAAACATAATTCTGAAGAGAAATCCATATCTAAATTCAATCTAAAACAATGCTAAAAATTGGGGGAAAGAGGGATAAAATTTATCATTGATGCTAAAATTCAAAGTGTAAACTTTCCCAAAGAAATAAATAGGTTTTCTGAGTTGATTCATTTTTTAGATAATTTAGGAGCACACCATTCTTGAGAAAAACTGTCTTCATGTATTTACTTCACTTTAGTGTTTAACCCTTCTTATTTTGCCTATGATGTTTTCAAATTTAAAAACAAACATACCTTGTACTTTGAAAAACCCATGAAAAATACCTCATGATTGGAAAAAAATTTACTCTGTTAAGTGTAGATACTATGAGAATAGAAATCCTATGGAGATTACACATGTTTTTGAGAATGATAAAAACTCCACATAAAAAATCCTTGAGTGAAAAGAGAAATATTTTTCCAAGTAGGTAGGTACAACATGAAAGTGAGTATTAGCATGATATTGAATTGATTATTATTATTTGTGAGGATATAGGAAGTTTTCATCCATTTAGAAGGAATGATATTTTTCTTGATATGATAATTGAGTTGTGTTTTCATTTATACTTTGGGAAGTTTGTTTTGACCATGGTATAAGATGATTTCCTAGGAGTGCAATGTTTAAATATGGGGAATCGATAGATAAAATATTTTAAATTATTTTAATTTTAATTTCAATTTTTTTAATCCCAAAAAAGTTTTTTTATGGTCAATTGTCACATTTTATAAGTTTTAGTAGTATTTTGAGCTTCATTGCTAAAATGGCCAAATTTTGGATTTTAACTATTTTAATTTATTTCTTTTTTTTACATGAAATTTTTTATACCAATAAAAATTGAAAATTTATTCTTTTTTAGTATTATTTGTTAGTTGGTATTCATTTCATTCCTTTGTACTTAAATCTTAATCCATCATTTGAAGGCCCAAAACTAGCTCACAAGTTGGGCCTCAAAAATTGTGCACAGATCTGGATATTTTTTTTAAAGGTTGGGGCCAAAGCCTCATCTTTATTATTAAATCAAAGAAAAGTCCTCTTTTAAATGGGTAGAGGGAAACCCATTACATAGCCTGAAGGCCCAGTGGGCTTGTATCCCATTACATAGCTCATAGGCCCAAATTCTAAGGCCAATTCACATTCTGTGAATAGTAACCTGATGCTACAGTACCGCACAGTATCGCCGCCACTACAGTGCCCTGCTGCTGCTATAGTGCCCGCTGATGAACAGTGCCACCACTACTACAGTACCGCTACAGTTCTTCTACAGTAACCTGCGCCCCCATGGGTTTTGAACCCCCATTTTTCATGTAGTATTACGGGGTGCTTACCACTAAGCCAAACCCCAACTACAAAGATCTAGATATTTTTTATTTTGGGCCCATATCTCATAAATGTATGATCTAAAGGAGCTAAAGTTAAACATAGAGAAATAGAAAATCCTATAGAACAAATTTTATAAAGGTTTTCATGCCTTATCCCTTCATTCTCAAGGCCATAACTGAATGGGAATCTGGATTTGGAGAATATGATGATTCTACCTAGACAAAATAAATATCTAGAATAAATCGGCCATAACTCTCTCCAAATGTTGACAATGAAGCTAAACTTTTTTGGGTATAAATAGTAGATATAACCAACCAACTTTAAATAATAAAAAAATTACTAGAATCAATCATGAAATTGGTATACCACATGGAAACTTTATGAGTATCTTTTTGGATCCTATTTTTCACCCCATCTCCCTATAAAATAGTTCCCCTTATTCTTCTCAAAGTGTTGGTACTATAGGTGGACATTTTCTATATTTTTTGTAGTTTCATTTATGTTTTAATATTATTATGAATTTTTATTATATGTTAGTCTTATTCTTCCTCTCATTCTCATGTTTTTATCTTTTGTGTTTCCACCCCGTTCTTTCCACTGTGATCTGTTATATACATGATCATGAGTAACTAACCCAAGAAAGTTATCAGTGGATCAACCCATTATTTAACCCAATTCATTGAACATTCATGTTTTATGTTTCTTATTTTCTTAGAGTTAGAATAATTGGGGTCTTAGTGGTAATGTTCCTTTGTGTCTCTACTTTCCACCTGAGGCTTAACTTTCTCTTCTATAATATTTTCCCTCGATTGAAGAGCTGGATGTGTGGTCTCTCAGCAATTGTTGAGTGCATTATATATTCAAAACCATAGGAAGAAGAGTATGTTCACACATATTATGGATCATTTTCATTAAGTAAATTTGGAACTAATAATAATACAAGGAAGGTTCACTCAGGGTGATTCTCTTGAGAATGTCTCCTTTCATCAAAACATCACTTTGGATACATTCATTCTGTTTTCATTGCATTTTCATGTTTAATTTTTTTATTTCATTATCAAACCTCAATTATTTTAGTTTTATTTCATGAATAAAAAAATGATAAGTAAACCTGAATTGGTGAGTGATTGACCTCAACAGCTCCTCAATAGAATGATCTAGGTCAAACCCTGTGTTTCACTTAGTTAAAATATTTTCAGAGCACACATGACAATGTTTCATCATAAATATTCATCTCAAACTAGTTATACAAAGTGATAAAATCCAATAAAAAGTTCTTTTAAAACTCCTATTAAACATAATTTTAATTCATTCCAATATTCTTTTGATACATAGGATTTATAAGTAATGTATGAAGGTATCCATATAAATGGATATAAAGTAGACTGTCAACAACCAACCTCACTTTCAAACTCCATAGGCTCTGATTTAATTTATATCTCATCAAAATCATCCTCATCCACTTAAATAGGATATATATCATTAATTTTTATAGGTTCTTTACTATATTTGGTAGAATTATGGAAAAATATATATTCTATGACCTTATCCACTGAAGGTCTAAGTGGGGATACCTCAAATAATTCTTGAGAGTCAATCTCATCTATCAATGATCCTTATAGCACTCTTTGAGCAAAAGGGATGCCGGTTCCACCATACTAAGTTGAGATTATACCATTATCACCATCATCAGGTTTAGAGTAATCTAGAACTATCATTGCTGGTCCTGGGTACTTATCCCCCTTATAAGGTGCATCTGGTACACTAATTCTAGGAGTACTGGTAATTATAGGGTTTTGAGTGAAATATTTCTAAAAAAATTATTCATACTCTTTAAACTCGCTCAGGTTTCTATCTTATTCTTCAAAAAATTAACTTACTAAAACTTATATATTAAAAATATATTTATCTTGTAATTCATTTTAATGAGAATGTAGAGGTAGAGGAGAGTTAGGAGGTCCAAATGATACTGGGATAGAGTATTCCTTGTCATCCTTATAAGCTTCCCTAGCCTCCTCACTAAGGTATTCCACCTAAATTTCTTCTTATTAAACTACCAAAAAAACATCTTAATCATCAAAAGAGTATTCAAAAACTTCATAAAGCACTAGAATAGGATCCACTTTATCCTTTAATTTAACTAAATCCTTAACAGGATTAAACTTTTTAGACAACTTTTCACTATCAGTTTCCCATTATTTTCTATAGGGGTTCAATTTACTTTCATGTGCCTAAAAATATTTTATTTTAAGTATAAACCATCATAATAATTCACCTTTTTCTCCCCCTAATTAACTAATCCATTATAATCCAATAGGTCTAATATAAATTTTTTATAAGGGAATTGAACTTAGAAGAAGGATTGCACAACTCTAACATATATCTCATGACATACCTGGATAAACTGATATAAATCTTGTTCTTCATCAATAATAGGAAGAATAAGTATCAATACCTCAAGATACTAAATTCCCCTTTCCCGATACTAGTGAGGTGTTGGATAAATTTTACCAACAACCTATATTCTTCAATAAGATCCACTGTTGTTGGACTTCTAGGAGTCTTATTCCCAATAAATTCTTCAAGGGTGTTATAAAACATGAAAAGGTCATGATTTATAGGATATGAGATTTTATAATCTTTATACTCACCCTTTTGATTTGTAATTAAGATCTTATCCAATATTTTTTAAGAAAACACAAAAAAAATCCATTTACCATTGTTTGAATGGTTTCTCTTTTATCTTTAGAAATAAATTCCATAAGGGTATAAAATTATTTAAATAATATCTGATAAAATGGATTACCTTTGTCATTGAACCATTCACCCTAGCCTTTACTTTTAATTTATTTTCAAAAAATATATTTTCTATACTTAATCCATTTTTTATCAACTTCCTTTTTAGTATAGACTGGTCAGTCGATCAGATGTGGGTTGTGTAGCTTAACTATAACACTCAAGATACCTTTATCATTATTTGATTTATTTTAGGGAGGTTATATTTTAATAGGTATGTAACCCTCATCACATTTAATCCTCGTCATTTTTTACTTCAATTCAATTTCTCAGAAGGTTTGGGTTTGAGTTTGAGAGATGTTTTAAAAATAGGGATTCGAAAGAGAGAGTGGGTAGGGCTTTAAAACAAGAAATAATTTTTAAGGGATGGATGTTCATTGATTAATATTTTAATTTTAATTTTAATTTAATAATTTAGGTAATATAATAATAAAAAATAGAATAAAATCCCACCAAAACAACTTAATGAAAAAATAATCACAAATAGTCACGGTAGCTATAGTAACCATAAACTCACAGTAGGTATATAGACTGTAAACTCACAGTAAGCATACTAACCACATGATTAAAATCTCATGGTAAGTATACTGACAATAGATTCATGGTAGGTATGTATAACCAACTATTCTTGGTCACTTAACTGACCATATAATTTTAAACATCGCATTTACTTATTAACACAAGTAATAAAAAATTTGATAAAAATATTAAATTAATAAAAAGCTCAATAAACACAAAATTTAAGCATTATAACAATAATTTATAAAAATATAATATTTGGAACTAAATTTAAATATTTAGGAATAGTTGGTCATTCATATTTTATGTATTCTATATTTCATTATCTCAATATTTAATAGATTTTTAAATATGTCAGCAAGTTGATGTTCAATACCAATTAATTAAAAGAGTTATATCACTATTTTGAAAATGGTCTCTCAAAATGTGATGTATTATATCAATATGTTATTCCTTAGAACAATAAATATTATTTTTAGAAATCTTTATATCAATTTTATTATCATAGTTTATAGGAACATTTCTAAACTGATATCCACAATCCCATGATGTGTCTTTCATCCATAGAATCTATACACAACAACTACCTGTAACTATGTAACCATATTCAGTAGTAGATAATGAAAAAGAGTTCTTATTTTTACTACAACATGAAAATATATACTTTACCAAAAAGTGACATGTTCTATATGTGCCTATTTTTTCTAACTTATAGCCACCAAAATCTCTATATGAATAATTAACAAAGTCAAATTCTTGTCCTCTAAAATATAACAATCCTAAATTGATTGTAATTTTGAGGAATTTAAAAAATATTTTGACATAATTCACATTTGATTCATTTATATTTTCTTTAAAACATGCACACATTCATGCACTAAACATAATATCATATCAAATAATAGTTAAGTATAGTAAACTTCCAATCATACCTCTATAGCTGGTTTGATAAACTAGTTTCCTAGTCTCATCAAGATCAAACTTATAGAATTTTACTCATGGGAGTGTCACTAACTTTTATTCTATACATTAAAAAATGTTTTAAAATATCTTTAGTTTATTTTTTTATTTAAAATTATTCCTTACTTATTTTGAAAAATCTAAAAACAAAGGATTAATTTTAACTCACCCATTAAACTCATTTAAAAATTTATTTTTCATCATTTTATAAAAATTCAATACATAAGGAATTCCTTTAAGAATAAAAAATAATATCATAAACATAAATTTGAACTAATAAAATATTTTTGGAAATTATTTTTATGAATAAGGATGGATTAGATATATCTTTTGAAAAACCTTTTAAAATAAAAAATAAGATGATCCTATCATACCAAGCTTTAGGAGATTTTTTAAACCATAAAGAGTTTAGTAAATTTAAAAACATGATTTCAAAAATGATGGTTTTGAAATCTAGGGGATTGTTTAAAAAATACATAATAATATAACCATTAAGAAAATAATTCTTTATATCCATTTGATGTAGTTTGAAATTCAAATGTGTTGTATAGGCAAGCAGTGTCCAAATGGATTCAACTATTTCTACTGGTGAAAAAAAAATTTCATAGTCAATACCTTATTCATAACTATATCCATATCTAACCATTATATATTTATTTCTAATTATTATTTTAGACTCATCAACCTTGTTCCTAAACACTCATTTAGTGTCCATGGTCAGGAAGTCTTTAGGTCTTTCTACTAGTTCCTAGACTTTGTTTCTTTTAAACTGATTCAACTCTTATAGCATAGCCATTACCTAGAATTCATCATCTAGAGATTAAGATATATTTTTAGGTTCAATTTATAAAAATAAGGCTTGATTCTAAAACTAGTTTATAATATAATCTCTAGTTTGAATACATCTATTTAGGTTTACTACAATAACATATAAAGGATATTTTCTGTGATTTTTAATGGCTTAGGGATATAATTACATCGCACTTCATCTTTTTTGTGTTATGGTTCAAATAATTCATTATTTATGGGTTATTTTATATAGCAGGTTTTACATAAAAATCACTAGGTTTGGTTGAGGTATTGATATTTAAGTTATAAAGATCATCCTCAGGGTTTTCTAAATATTTTTTAGTCACACGTGGATCTGTTTCATCAAATTTAACATGTAAAGATTTTTACAAAATTTTTGTTCTTTTATTTAACACCCTATATGATTTATTAGAGTTTAAATAACTAAGTAATATTCCTTCATCACTTATGTATGAAAATTTATCTAAACCCTCCTTTGTATTGAGAATAAAAACTGTACATCCAAAAACTCTAAAATAATTAACATTTTATTTTTTTGAATGCCACAAATAAAATAGATTTTTCTTCAAAATTTGTATAATAATAAATCTATTGATAATATAGTAGGATGTATTAATATATTATACCTAAAAATAAATAGGTAGGTCATACTCATTGAGTATTGTCCTGAAAATCTCTTGAAGAGTTATATTCCTTCTTTCTAAAAAACCATTATGCTAGGGAGTCCTATGAGTAGAAAAGTTGTTATTGTATCCATGTTGTGAGAATAAATATTTAAATTATTTACTTTAAAACTCATGACCATTATCACTCTTTATGGTATTAATAGTAATTCCACTAAGATTTTCTATATATTTTTCATATTTTTTAAAATAGGAACATGATTAAATTTTTTAATCTAGAAAGAATATCCAAGTGTATATAGAATAGCCACTATAAGAAAATAAACCTAATGCTTAAAACTTATGATAAAGACTTTATAAGGTATAAACAAGTCCATGTGAACCAAATCTATTGATTTATATATTGAAACTTCTTTCTTTGGTTTGAAATAAATATTATTATATTTCCCTTTTTGACATGGGATACATACTTTATCTTTTGGGAATTCCAATTTAGGAATATCCTTAAATAAACCTTTATTAGATATATTTATAAGATATTAAAGGTTTCAATGTCCTATTATCCTATTTTATAGACAGGACTTTTTGTTAAATTCACTTAAGAAATAAATTTTTTGAGAAAATAAAGAATCTAAATCAAATCTATAGTAATTATCATTATGTAAAGTCATAAAAACTAAATCATTCTTGGAATCATAAATATTTCAAGAAATTTTTTAAAATTTAAAATGGTAACCATAAATTCATAATTTTGTGATGCTAAGTAGGTTATACTTTAAACCATTAACAAATAAAACTTTACAAATTAAAATATAATTAGAATTACCGATTTAAACAAGTCCAATTATTTTTCCTTTGGTGTTGTCACCAAAAGTGACATGTCCACCTTTCACATTTATAAGGTTTTCAAAGCTTGAGTAGTATCCAGTCATGTTTTTAGAATATTAACTATCTATATACCATATATGCATGTTGTTACTCTTCAAGAAAGTTTCTTACAGTTGATTAAACAAGAAATGATTTTGGTACCCACACTTTCTTAGGTCTGTAGGTGTTAGTAATAAAAGATTTTGGAATCCAAAAATGTTTAACAGGTTTACCATAAGAATACTTAAGAATTTTAGAAATTAATACTTTATTAGGTATATAAGTATATAAACTATTTATAAAATTGGAAGAGCTTGAACTATGAATAAACTTATTCTCATAAATTCTCCTTTGTTCGAGCCGGTATCCAATCCTAGTTGTATACATGGGTGTGGTCTATTAACCAATAATTATGGTTAATTTTTCTCTACTATTTATAAAATTTTCAAGATATTATTTGATTTTATCATTTTACATTTTAATTTCATTGTTTTATTTTAATAAATGAGTATTATTTTTATTTTAAATAACATTATCATATTTAATCTAAGCAGATAAAGCATGTTGTCTCTTTAAATTTTTATATTTATCTTTATGTTTATTAAAAATTTCTTCCAGAATATTGATGTATTCGAATAAATATTCACTAGTCATATTTTCATAATTATTTTCATTTTCAGAGAGATTAGAAATATGAGAGGGAGATATAGAAATATTATTTAATACCTCATATGTGTTTTAAATAAAACTCATGTTTTCTCTATCATACTTATATTCTCTACTCAAGTTAGGCTCACTGGAACTGTTCTCATAGGAAATCTAGGTATATTTCATAGATTTATTTGTCCTTTTTCCTTTATCTTCATGCCTTTTCTTATATTTTAATTTTGTACATTCATCTTTGATATGCCCTTTTCTTTTTATTTCGTAACTAGTCAATTCTCCTAATTAATTCTCCTTTTTCCAGTTCCCTCTTTTGTCATAATTTTCTCTATTTTTTGAAATATTAAAGAATTTATTATTTTTTTAGAACTTTTAAAATCTCCTGGATAGATGATCCATTTCCTCATTACTATCATAAGGTGATTCTTACTCACTTGAATTGTCTTATTTTATTTTCTATTTCATATTTGACTCGTAATTTTTTAAATAAACAGAATTTATATTAGGTTCATTATATTATTTGTTCACTTTCACTTATTCCTTATATATCATGAGTTTTCCAATCATCTCCTTCACAGGTAGTTTGATTATATCACATGATTCTCAAATGTAGAGAGTGTTTCCTCTCCATCTATTAGTTCAGCACTGCAGGAGTCACATCAACTGTTCCTTATCTTCAATTTTCTTATTAAGTGCATGAATTGTATTTAAAATTTTGTTGTACCTGAGAAATGTGTTATAAATAGATTCATAATGTTTCATATTAAATTTATCATAGAGTATAGGTATTCAGGTGTATCACTTTAACATTTTAAGTTCCTTCATGAGAAATAGAAAGTGTATCCCAGATTTTAAAAGTAGAAGAATAAGAATAAATTCTATTAAATTCATATTCTCCAAATGAAAAATATAAGGAATTCATAAATTTTAAATTTTATTCATAAGGTGAGTTAGAGGCATCGCTCCAATCATCTCTAGTAGCTTTAGGATTTTTCATATTTTCCCTCTATTATAATCCAAATATCAAACCCCATGATTTCAATATGTATTTTCATTTTAATCTTCAACTAATTATAATTAGTGGCATTAAAATAAGAATTCCTAATAGTAGTAGTCCCCACAAGCCTATTTTTATCTAAAAAGGTATAAATTTATAAATAATAGAAATTTTTATCTTTTGGGTAAAACATGATCATAGTTAAAAATAAATAAAAACCTCTAATACCAAATATTGGTTGGAGTTGACCACTTAAGAGGGGTTTAATTGAGTTTCCAATTAAATTTTTTATTCAAAAATATTTAAATCTAAATCCCCCAATTTATACAAAAAAAACTAATTAACAAAAACAATAGAAGTATACAATTTTATATTTTCAAAAATATTCTCAAAATTTTGATCACAACTCAGTTAAAAAAAGTTTTCAAACTCTTTTAACTTTTGAAAAAAAATTAACTTGTATCAAACACCATATTTAAAACACATATTAAAAATAGAGTAAACAAAATAGGAAAACACATAGTGGAATACAACAATTTTTTTATATCAAGTTGATACCTAGTCTTCTATACTTGGAAATAATCCACTTACGGACAGTTTATTAATCAAATAAACTAATCCACAACCTAGATCAAATTTTACATAAAACAAATTCACACAATCATTCCAAGTTATACATATATTCTTACATTGTTATAAATTGGATAAAATTTTATAATAATATAGGAAAGAGCTTCTAGAACTATTCAATATAATATAGCTGCCTATGCTAAAGAATAAATAGAGTATCACAAACATTGATCAAATGTAAGAAAAAATCTAGAGAGAAATGGATAGAAAGTGAGAAAGTTAAATACATATCAATCTTATCAACATCAGTTGATCAATTTTCTTTAAATTTTTCCTTAAAAAGATTCAACTGAGATTTTCACTAAGAGTTTAGAAAAATAAAGTTTCATGAGAGTGTTTAATTCTAAAGTATGGAAAGTTAGTATGTCTCTCATGGAATCACGCATCCACCATCACCTTTTATCTATGATTGGATATTCTTCTAAAAGAGATAACTTCTCTAATTAGTCATTGGAGGATATTCATAATTTAATCCTCATACTCATCAATATCTATAAATGCTCTAACCTACAATAAATGATCCAAAATATAATTGTTGGAGACTTGAAAATAAACTTTACTGCATAAATTTGAGATGGTCACTTTGTCTTAACTTAGTTATAATTACTTTTCCACATAGTTAGTTTGCATGGTTACTTGTCATGGTCAGTTGGTAGGGTTACTTGGTATAACTACTTCATTTTTTATTACATTCACTTATTTTCTTCATTCAATCACTCGGTCTCTTCATTTCATTACTTCACTTCTTTATGTGGTCAATTTTTTGCTTTATGTGGTTACTTAACTTATTCATGTGGTTAATTTGTTTCTTCATGTGTTCATTTCATTTATTCATGTGATTACCTTGTTTATTTATGTGGTTACTTTGTTTTTTCATGCATTTACTTCACTTCTTCATGTAATTACTTTGTTTCTTTATGCGGTTACTTTTTTTCTTTATATATTTACTATGTTTCTTCATGTGGTCACTTATCTTATTCATAAGGTAGATTGTCACGATCACTTCCAAACTTTTCCATTTTTATCATTTTGTCCAGAAAAATATTTTACTATCATTAACTATAAAATTCATTAGTAACATAAGAAACATGATTTGGGATCATTAAAATAAAAAGGTTTTAGAATGATCTAATAACTATTTCTATAAATGTGATATGTTTGGTATTTCAAATCAGTTGAAATTATCATCAATAATGACTACTTCTACAAAATTCTTCTCCCATTATGTTTCTTTAGCTTATATAATCTCCTTCCTGATCAAGATTCCTATTTCACTATTCTATTCGGGACTTTTTCAATGTTCTAAAAACTAAGAACTAATCGACTTTATTTTTGACATAGAACCTATTTAATATTGTTTAAAAAAGTAAATCATAGGATAGTAATCTATAAAAATTTATTGACTCTCAAACTTCTTCAACCACAACCTTACCTTCTCATCAATTGGTTCTTCATGTCATCTTCCAATACAATATGTTTTCGAATATGTTTTTTTTGACTTAATAATATTCCTTTACCAATTATCTCAAACCAAATATATCTTGTAAATACTTCATATTTAATATAAAAATCATCCTTTATCCACAAATCATATTTTGAGAATGTATCAGCATGTCAGTATATCTCCTTATAGAAAAATTACTTTGATATCTTCTTATCCCTCTCAACTAGTCCTCTTTCGAAAATAGTGCTTCCAGATACATATCTTGATACACATATTCTTGTATTCATAATTATTCTTCTATAAGTGTATATTCTGTATACATATTCTCTAATATCAAACTTAATACAATCAACATCATATAGGTTTTTTCAACTTTTAACATCAATTTTCATGCTTGATAAACACAAGGATGGATCCTCAAAAAAATAAATAAGAGAATATAGATGAAAATAATTTTATTAACTACCAGTAATTTTCATTGATTAAAACTAATTTAAACCTAAAAATCATCAGATGTATATAATTTGGTTTATTATATATCAAGTATCCAGGAATTATCTTATTCCCTTTGTTAATCTTCACTACCAACATAAGAATATATATACAATAGATGAATGGATCTCTAGCAGCATACATAATTCCAGACAGCATGGAAACTCCAAGCTATATCTTAAACTAATGATCTCTTCAATATCCCCTTTCTATGAAATGATTCACTAATCCTGGGTTTCTTTAATCACCTTATCAATTGCTCCATCTCTTTTAACTAAGCTCATCACATATTGATTTTACCCTTATTGATAGAAAATATAACACCTTTCATCACAATCCATTGGTTTATTTAATCTCTATATTTTCATTTGTTTTAAATACCAATTTCAATATTCAACTCAACATAAAGTCAATATGAATCTCTTCTGCCCCTTATTGATAATAAATACAATGGTTCAAGAGTAAGGTAAAATCACACTGTCACCAGGTCTCCTTTTATCTTACCTTTATCTTTCTTATTATTGAAAATAAAACCTGATTCACATAAGAGAAGGATGGTATCGCATTTTTTTAAGGAAATGAACCATAAATTAATCAACTATATGTCTACGTGAGCTATATCAATATTGAAAATAAGATATATTAATCTATAAATCAAAGCTAACCATAAATAATTCAACAAGTGATACCAACGATGAAAGTTTCTTTCATGGTCCATTCTAAAAGATTTTAAAGTAATTTCCTATGCTCACCTATTTAAGAACTTCAACACCTAGAAATTATAGAGTCCAGAACCATATTTTTCTTTCTCACTTAACTTACATAACCTCAACATCTATAATCTTAATTCCCTCTTTCGAGTTACATTTTTTTATCATTAAATATTTAATATCCCCCCCCCCTTAATAACAAAATTAAATATTTTTATAAATGAATAGGATAATATAATCAATATAACACATCAAATAAAAATTCCATCACTTTTTAGAACTTCAAATTCATATGAGATAAGTATATATAGTAGTTGTTCAACTCAACTCCCCCTTAAGGGTTAAATTTCATCCTTCCTAACTTCACACGTTCTACTTTCGAAAATGTAGCCTCTTCCATCATCTATAATAATCATCTAAAATTATAATATAATCTAGTAGTGGATCTTAAATTTTATTATTTTAGAATGATATATTTTTAACCTCTATACATTTACTTCATCATGGATGTTTTTCCTTAAAATGAACTCCAAGTATATCTTTTTGATATAAACTGAAGTGTTTCAATGAGGAAATATGATACTAGTTAAAGTGATCTCTGATATAAATCTCAACTAGTTGTACTAAAACAAACCGGCATGGGCCGCTAACTAGACTGATTCTCAAGCCAACTTGCCAATGAACTAAGGGGAATCCATGATCCCCCTAGGCTAAAAAAAGTGTCAAGGTTAACAATCCTAACCATTGGGGATGGTTTCACCCTCAATACCCTAAATATAAACATCCAAACAATAATGAATACCAAAAATAACATTTGTAAAAAATAACCATTTAACACAAGATTACAAAACTACAAAATGAAATCGAAATAAACATAACAGGGTTCTAAAGAGGATGGAAAAAAACTTGATTCAATCAGTTCTATGAAACCAAAGGACCGATCACCACCTCATTGTGTCTCTCAAGTCACCACCATAATCCCAATAACCATTTTTTTAAGTAAGATGGAACAAGATCAACCAAAAAGATAAAACTGAAGAAAACTGCTCAAGATAAAAAGACTACATACCCACCAATGTGAATGTGTAGGGTGTGAGCCTAAGCTAGTAAGATAACACCATGATTCAAATTCATTCATTTTATAAAAGAAAGCAAAACTTTTAGTTTGAAATAAATGTAAGAAAATGAGTTTTCATTTTACTTTACATAATATAAAAGTAAAAAAAACTAGATCATTCTCTTTCTCAAAGAACACCATTTGTAAAACATTCCATACTAGATTTTATAAAAACCATGCCAATTCAAAATCTAATCATTTTGCTTTAAAACACCACACCATTGAAAATAAACTCACACCTAGTTTAAAACATTTCATAATCATGCCAACTAATAAAATAACTTTGAAAACCATTTCCACCTTTTTCCTTTAAAATATTTTACACACCCAGCTCAAATTTAACCAAGGAAATAAGGGAAGTCTAAAACAAAACACAACCATAGAATGTTGCAAATAATTTCAATAAATCGATGGAACCAAACTAGTAAACATCAATACTAAATCATGAATGAATTAACACATCAAGAAAGTCTATCCAAGTAATAATAAACTCACATGTCAATAAATAATGAAATTAATAAAATATGATACATAGTATGAGCTAACACTATAGGTACTACTGGGACATTACAATACACACAAAGGTGGATCTACTACTAGCAGGTTAATTTTTTTTTAAAAGTCAGGGTCGAAGCCTCATTTTATTATTAAAGAAAAGCAAAGACATATTTTAACTAGGTAGAGGGAGACCAATTACATATCCTGAAGGCCCAGTGGGCTTGTATCCCATTACATAGCCCGTAGGCCTAAATTTTTTGCCTAAGGCCCATTTTGTGAATAGTAACCTAGCTGCTATAGTGTCCACCGCTGCAACAGTGCCCTGCCACCGCTACAGTATCCTGCCGCCGCTACAGTACCCACCGATCAACAGTACCACCGCTACTACAGTACTGTAACAATAACCTACGCCCCATGGGTTTTGAACCCCCATTTTTCATGTAATATTATGGGGTGCTTACCACTAATCCAAACCCCAACTACACTGCAAGCAGGTTAATGGTCACACATCCATCAACCAAATCACGCTAACTAGTCGCCTGATTTTCATCCCTATATCTAGTTGTTATGTATAACTAAGGGTGACTAAATAGTGGTAAATATAAACTAGACAAGAAACTTCTCATTGCTTACCACTTAGTAACTCAAAGTTTATCAGGGAATAACTAAAGGAGGAGGTCCATCAAAAACAAACGTCATCACATTAAAATAACAAAGCCTTAAGGTCTTACACCAAAATCAAGTCCTTCCAACCCCACATACTTCCCTTGGAAATATCCCTAATACATAATTACATCATGAATCACATCAAAACATTCATCACATGGATAAACATAACATCATCAATAAGTACAAGGTGTTAAACATTCAAACAATCAACAATCAACCAATCATCACTTCATAAAGTACCAACTGAGAATTTATCTTATGACGTATAACATATACATTCAGAAATACAATTTTAAAATAATTTTAAATCAAACAAAATTCAAAAATAACTCATGAGAATCAACAATAATAATCAAAAAACCTAAGGTAAATTCTTTTTCACTTTATAAAACAACACCACCCTTTGAAACAATAGATACCCTTTAAACCCAAAATAGAAAACCCACTTTTAAAACTCCGTTTGGTTTTAAATGAAAAAAAAAACAATTTTTTTTCTTATATAAAACTATATTTTTCATTTTATCAAACATTTAGAATGAATAAAAAACCATTTTCATCAAATCACCATTTAATTATAAAATTCCTCTTATCATGCCAAACGAAAACCAAGGTGGGTTATAGAAAAAATTTCATAAATCAAACCTTTATAATATACATCATAATTATATAGTTTGAAGATGAATTTAAAAATCCAAGAATCCATTTAACTATTAAATAAAATACAATTAAATGGAAACACCTACCTCATATTGTGGAATCATATCACCTTCAAAGAAAACCATTGGTTTAGGTCTCAAAGGCGGGATCACAAACCTTATAAATAAACACATTAATTTTAAAACAACCCTAATCATTTAAATTATAAAACCATAGCCAATGTGGTTTAGTATAACATATAAAAAGAGAATAAAACCAAATTGTAAGGATAAAGAAACCTTAACCTTTCGATTCGGGTGAAGAATCACTGAGAAACCACTTCAAAATCTACTTGAAGAATCTTGGGAGAGGGAGAGAACTCCATTAAAGGTGGATGAGTCAGGGAGGAAATGAATGGGGAAGACAAGGGAGGAAACCCCAATTAAAAATAATACAAAAGGAAAAAATACCCATATTTTAATGGGTTTCATAGTTTACCTGAATGGTTAACCAATCCATGTAGTAACTGTGAAGATCACATCTGTTAAGAGTTGCACGAGTTGTACACTTAGGTGATATGGTTTGTTTAACCATGTGACTTAACCATGTGAACTAGAAAAATTCCCTAAACTTTCACATCTTCAGTATGAAACGCCTTTAACTTGAGGGTAAAATCTATACATAAAATACCCACACGTAAAAGTGACATTGTGGTGTCACAAACTCCCCAACATGCCACTTCCTTGCCTAGAAAGTTCTTAACAACTTAGGGAAAGTGGGAATGACATGAATAACTTATCTATAATGAGGAATTGATTAATAAACATCCTACCAAACCTAAAAAATAAGGGCATGAGACATGAACAACCCATTCATTAGGATAACCACTACCGAACGATTTATAATTATCCAAAAAACAATACACTAGGAATCATAAAAAGTATACTCCTCGTTGAATGAATTCAAATAGGAAACAAAATATGACATTGGGATAGCCACTCCTATGATATTATTTGAAATTGGGGGTACCAAGATATCCTTAACCTCTCATAATATCCTCTTAAATCCCAAACAAGATTATAGAACAAATTATAAAACCCACCTCTGAAATATCTGAGGTCACTAGATCCAAATGATAGAACATACAAACCAAATGATTCCCTAAGGATCACTCTATAATAATAATAAAAACACATGGAGACCTATTACAGGTCTCCCCATAATTTAAAATTTCCTTACAATGTTGAAACATAAGATAGGAACACCCAAAAAGAATATCATCACCAAAGAGGAAAAATTTTAGTAACCATGAAAACTATATTAAAATACCACAAGAGAAAACATCCCAAGAAGAACCCAAAATTTCACTAGACTTGATCACCCATAAAATCACTCCATGGAACAAAAGTAACACACCAACATTCACATGAATCAAAATGGAATGGTATAGTTATAGACTTGGTTCATGAAACTACATAGAAGGTAAATTGGGGATAAACTCATGGAACACCAAATCATGGAGATCCTCAAGAAAATCATGAACTGGTAGATCTCACAGTCTTCCTGGAAACCAATAACTTACCCCTATTACCATATCCTTCACCCAAGGAATACCTATGTCATCCATCAAACAAACCTCAACACATGTTCCACACCATAAATAAAAGAAAACAAGAATCAAGAATTAATGAGGAATGAACATCTCAAAAGATATGAAAATGGGGTTAGGATCCCTTTTATCCATTATATATAAAGGAAATGGGTATAAAAAATATGGGACAAATCCCAAACCAAAAATAAAAATTGAAAACGAGGATTCTCTAAAAACAACGCTCAGCTTACAAATCTCCCATGGAAGTGAAAAGGTATAGAAATGACTCGATTTAGGCTTGGTATGAGGATTTTTCTTCTAATCCACAACCATATTACATAACCTTTGAATGTGACAAAGACATTAACATAGATGAAAGGTATTTGGAGCTGATGGATATATGGTCTTAACATTTCCATACTTCCCACACTGGAAATACACTAACAGATTCTACTTTACTAAAACATGAATGGTAGTTTGAGAAGATGATTTCCCATATTTATCACTTCTTTACTTCCACTTTTTGTTATTTGGGTCATCTTTACTAGCTTCAGTGGGAATCAAATCATTTCACATCATTGGTTGTCCTTATAACATTTTCTAAATGATGATATACTTATAAACTACTTCCACATAGGTTTTTAAGACAAACTGAAGCACTAATGAACACATATCTAGATGAATACCCCTAGAAAATAACCATGACTTCATAAAATCATTGGCTGAAAACTCTATAAAGAAGGGTACCAAGCCAAAAAAATGATCAACATAGTTTTTCACTAACTAATCACCCTGGAGAATACCCAAAAACTTCATTTCATTTTCAACTCTCACTTATTTAGGGTAAAACTAATGAATAAAGGTGACCTTGAAATATCCCCAAGAGAGAGCTTCAAGTGGTTGGGTGTGAATAGAGATATTTCATTACTCCAAACCCAAACCTTCGAATAAAGAAATGGTGTACATCATCCTAGATACTTTAAGACTGTGAAGAAATTCAAAAATCTTTTCAACCTTGGATATCCACTCAATAACCTCAAAATATCCTTGATCACCATAGAATATTGGAGGGTATCAGTTCAGAAACTCTCATGTATGATCCACAATTTTGGAGTAACATGGATCTACTACTCCATTGATAGTCTGGGTAGGGTCATATACTGAATGGGAAACTCCTAAATCACTAGTAAAATTACCTAAGGCATTCCCTTCTTAACTTGTTAGTTCTTTCCTAAGGGACTCATTATAAAACATCACAAAACAAAACACTAAATAAAACCAATTTAATCTCTACCTAAAGGGAACAAACATGAACCAAAATAATAAAAATTAAAAATCACCTACAAATTCCACACAAGGGAAAAAAACTTGAATAAAACCAATAAAGGTCACAAAAACCCTCATTTTAAAAAAATAATCCCAAAATATTTGGAAATATTTCATACCACACACCCAAATAATTTTGAAACTAACAAAACCCAAAAATAACTTACTAATACTCAAATCACATATAACATGGTTCAAGAAAAATCATAATAATGACTCAACTAGCCCAAAAAAATCAAGAATTACAACACCTAATAACCCATTAAATTATTTCTTTAAAACCCATCACATCCCATAAACATTTTCCAAAGTTCAAAAACTTTTTACCCAAGCAACTTGGACAACCATAACAAGGTTTTATAAAGTAAATTAAATACAAAATCATAAAACATTATTTTTCAACAACTTTTAAGAACTATAAAAATTCACCTAAACATTCATAAACATACCCATCAAACACAAAGGAAGATCAAACCAACAAAATAGGGAAAACAAAAAAAAATTCCCAACTTTCTCCACTACGCATGGTTTGGATGAATGGTTTTTTAAACAATGAACCAACCATGTGAGCACCACTGGAAGTCATTGAGAATGGTATATGCATCTTGTATAGGGTTTGACAGACTTGTGCCTTAACCATGCACCCCCTAAAATCCTTATAATTTCACTCTAAAATGAGGAATTTCTTAGGACATCTCCCGAAATATCCCTACAACTCAGATTAAGAGTAAATCATATCAAAATATCCCAAAAAATAAATAGTTAAAAACCCAAAATCAAAATAAAACATCTAACCACCCATAGAAACTCAATATATGACACAAGGAAGAGTTATTCAAGCACTTCCCTTGACTTACTACCTGAGTCTTGATGATCATATCTCCCTTCTACCACTGACCCCCAAATAAAAAAAAGGTGAAACTCAAAAACCTAGTCCCATTTTCAAGCAACCTAGGGCTATGATACCATTTGTAATGAACTAACTCAAGCCACCATCTGAAATGGTGCCTGAGCCTACCCTCCACTGACCCGATGGGCATCCTCAATCCCCATGATCTGATGAAAAGCATCAAGGGTAACAAGAAAAATCATTTTGGGATAGTTTCACCCTCAAGACTCAAAACATAAACATAAAAACAGTAATATAATCCAATAGTTTCATTTCCAAAAATTAACCATTTAATACAATTTACAAAACTACGAACTAAAACTGAAAAAAAACATAATGGGAGAAGAAAGTGGCTGGAACAAAACTCAATCCCACCAATCCCATGAAATAAAAGGACCAATAACCACCTCATTGTAACTCTCACCACCATGATCTTAAAAACCATAAGATTCTTAAGGGATATGAAACCAAATCAACTTGAAAGACAAACTTGAAGAAACCTGTACAAAACATGAAGACCACATACCCACCAATCTAAGTATGTAGGGTGTTATCCAAATCCAGTGGGATACCACCATGAGAACAATTTATTACTTCTATAAAATCATCAAAAATTACTAGTTTTAAATTAATGTAAGAAAATAGTTTTTAATTTTACCTTATATGGTATAACAGTAAAAAAACATAGATCATGAACTTTCTCAAATCACACTATTTTCAAAACACGTCATAAGATATTTTACCAAAACCATGCCAAATAAAACTCCAATCATTTCTATTTAAAACACCACATCATTGAAAATAAACCTATACATGTTTTGAAAATTGTCAAAAGCATTCCAACTAAGAACATAGCTTTGAAAACCATTTCCCCATTTTTTCTTTAAAATCTTTACACACCCAATTAAAAGTTAAGTAAGAAAAAAAGGTAATTCTATAACAAAACACAACCATAAAAATTCAAAAATAATGTTAATAAATGGATGGAACTAAACTGTTAAACATCAAGAGTAAATCATGAAAGGGTCAACACATTAAGAAAGTTCATCCAGGCAATAAGAAACTCACATGAAAATAAATAATGAAAGTAATAACATATGATACATAGTATGATTCAACACCATAGGTATTAACAGTATAGTACAAGACACATAAAGTTGGACCTTCTGTTGGCAGGTTAACGAACACACATTCATCTACCAAATCACTCTAAACTATCTTCTTGGTGGTATCCCTCATGCTAGGTGTGACTATCTAGTGTATAAATCACAACAATCCAAGATATTTCCCACTACTTCCCACTTAGTAACCTAGAGCTACTCATGTAATAACTAAAGAAGGTGGTCTTTGTACAAAAAACATCATCACATGACAATAAAAAATCCCAAAGGCCTAAAATCATAATCACATCCTTTCCACCTCACATACTCCCCTTAGAAAGATCTCTGATCCATAAGTACAATATGAATCACATCACAATATCCATCACATGGATAAAAATGACATCATCAACAAGAATAAGGGGGATCAACAAGGTCATAAGCAATAATCAACCAATCGTCACTTCATAAAGTGCCAACCAGACTTTTATCTTATGACATATAACATATACATTTGTAAATACCTTTTTTAAATAATTTGGAATCCAATATAATTCCAAAGGAACTCATGAACATAAAAAATCACAATTAAACAACCCATGGGATACTCCTTTTCACTTTATAAAATATCACCACCCTTTGAAACAATGGATAACCTTTAAACCCAAAAGGGAAAACCCAATTTGTAACCCCCATTTGGATTTAAATTAAAATAACAAGTTATTTTCTTATATAAAACCATCTCTATCATTTTATCAAACATGTATAATGCATAAAACATTAATTTTCATAAAATAACCATTTAATTATAAAATTTCCATCATCATGACAAGTTAAAACCAAGGTGAGTTATGGAAAACAAAATTGTAAATCAAACCTATATAACCTACACATAATTATCTAGTTTGAAAATGAATCTAGAAATCCAAGAATCCATTAAACTCTTAAATAAAATACAATGAAATGGAAACACCTTCCTCATGTGGTGAAATCATATCAACTTCAAAGAAAACCACTAGCTTAGGTTTCAAAGGAGAGCTCATAACATCTAGAAAGTAATGCATCAAATTTAGAACAACCATGGACATGGAAATAATCCAACCATAGACACTAAGGGTTGAGAGAATGGATAAAAGGGAAATAAAATCTAAGATGAAGGAAAAAAGGAACCCTAAACTTTCAATCCAAGAAAATAATATCCAAAAAACCATGTCAAAATCAACTTAGGGGAGCTTATGAGAGGGAGAGAACTCCATGGAAGGTGTATAAGTTAGGGGGAAATTAATGGGGAATCAAAGTGAGTAAACCCCAATTAAAAAGAATCTAAAAGGAAAAAAATACCCATATTCAAGTGGGTTTCATGGTTTACTTGCATGGTTAACCAAACCATGGGGTAACCATGAAACTCTCCTTTGTTAAGAGTTGAATGAGTTACGCAATTAGGATGCATGGTTAGTTTAATTGTGTACCTTAACCATGCAACCAAGAAAAATCCCCAAACTCTCACATTTTCATCCCAAAACACCTCTAACGTAAGAGGAAAATCCATCTATCAAATATCCACTCATAAAAGTGACATTAGGGTGTCACACATAAAGTATTGATAACTTTTTGGTTCTCCATTTAACCATATTAATCACCTTAAATTCCATATATATAAAAACAAGAAACAAATATATGAGAATAAGGTGTCTTATCCTTTTCTTCTTAGTTAGAAAAATAAGGTAGACAGTTGTTTCTCAACCTAGAAACCCCTTTCAATTAAACTCTAGTTTTAAAAAAACTCTTCATGCATATTCCTCATTTAATTTTCTAAATATAAACTTCCTTGGGTTGTATCAACTTTTTCTTTTATTCAAATTTATATTTATATGGAATTGATATTTTCATATCATCTTGCAAGGAACATGAATTATTTTTTGTTTTCTCTATCTTCCTTTAAAATTTCAACTAGTCTATATAAATAATCATGTATTCTTGAGGAACATGATCATATTTCTTGGATCTTCCACATGATTTATTAAGATTTTTTAGATACCATTTTTTGGAAACCTCTCATGAAATTCAAAAAATTATTCAAAAATGTCTTCTACTATACAAATCCTTTTGGTTATTTCTCAAATCAATTTACATTATTATTCCAACTTTCTTCCTTTAACATTAATTTTCATGGATTCCTTGCAACCATACATGATGTTCCATTTCCTTACATAATAGAATAATATATTATTTGGTTTAGTATCTTTATCGACAATATTTTTGGGTGTTTTTTTAACTTTCTCCTTTTTATTACACCCTAAGGTGAAATAACCATCTTTATTCCTTTGATTTTTCTTCAACTTTAATGGAATTTTTTCATCGATAGTAAATGAATCCTACTTGGTATATATAAACTATCACTCATAATCACATTGGCAACTTTTATTACAAATTTAGAAGTTATCATATATTCAAATATTTTTTAAGTAAACTGATTTACCTTATTTTTTTAATATTAATTAAACTCAATAGTATTTCTATTGACTTTAGTTTTTTAACTCCTCAGTATAATCCTTCTTTGACTTCTATATTGTACCATATTCTCTCTTAGTGTTTTAATGATCACAAACACTTTTTGTGTAAATACACCTTCCTTTTGAGTTATTATTTAGGAAATAAAATTATTTATTTTCTTTAAATCCAACCTTGATGAAGTGGGGGGGTCTCTCATAATTTTTCTACATCCATAAGTTAAATTTTAACCAAAATTTTTCATGGAAACATTATTAATGAATGAAAAATTTTATGGAGTAAGAGTTACCACTTTTTATAATCTTGAAAATGATTTATTATTAGATGATTTAAATCACTTATTTCAATTATAATGACTCATTTTCAAAGTAATTCTCTTTTTAAAAACATTTGGGGAAAACTCTTCTTTCAGTATCTTAGTAAGACTCAACTTGTGTTACTTCCAGATTTCTCATATTCATATGTAGCGCAAGACACTTTAGACTTAGAGTGTTCTTACGATATTAAAGAGATTCCTCCCTATATTAATATTACTTTATCAACTTCTAAATTTGATATACATGTATGTAACACTTTACTTTCAATAAATTTTCATTCTCCTTTAACATTTTATCCTTTATCTCTTACTGAGCATTTCGGATATCCATGATTTCTTATTGTATTTTTTTTACACATGGATTCAGTCTTCATAATATTTTCATTTCTCAAATTTATAATAAAAATTCTCTTGAAACTTTTCATGTTCCATGGAATATTTTTCTTTGTATAACTATAAGAGTTATTCTTTGGCTTCTACATCTTCAATGTGAGTATTTCAATTTTGCAACTTATTAGCCAATTATTTTTCTATATCATCTCCTTATAACTCCAGATATATTTTTCTATTCTTTTTTACCATTAATAGAATCAATTATATAATTAAAAACTTCAAATGGAATAATTTTCAAATACTATTTAACTTTAGATTAAAAATCACTAAGTTATTCAGTTTATACAAACTTTTCATAGCTTGAACTAGATTCTTCAAGAGGATAATTATCAAATGATATAATAGAAATATTAATACTTTGATTACCTTCAACTATTGGTGTATACTATTTCTATTTCTTCATAGGATTTATATTTATTTACTTCATAGATTCACTCTTATTCGTATTCTTTAGATCTTTGGAAAAAACCTCCATATTGATAATTAGAACTTTCTTATTCTCCAATTGAGGCATCTCACTAACTTATTAAAATATTCAATTCATGTATAAAAATGAAAAATAATTTGTGAAAAATAGATCCAATTAGAGGTGTAATATTGTAATTTTATACCATATAAAGTTCGCATTAATCAAATACAGTCATAATGAGAAAGGGAGTAAATCAATGTGAGTTATATTTTATATAATTCTTTTTTACTTAACTTATTTAAACATATAAACCTATTAGGATGAATGAATCTCATGAGAATAAACCAACAAATTCATGATATATAAAATATAAAAATTAATGAGAGCAAAAAACATTTTATTTTTCTAAGTTTCACTCCTAATATGGGTGACTATATTCTTATTGTGTTTGAGTCAAGTCTAAGACACGGATTTTATCATTGATTTATAAAAGTGATTATAATAAGTAAGAAGGTATTATCCTTAACTCAACACTTATATTAGGTGGGAAGGTATCATCTTTAAAACCAAATTAGATAAGGTATCATCCTTAACTCCATAAACTATTCCCAAATAGTTACCTATCTCATGATAAGTTATTTATACTAGAATGCCTTTAGTTGAAAATGATCTTGTAATCCCCACTAATGAATAATATCTTTAATATTATTTAGGATGTCATTGCCTAAAAAATAGATATTTTTCTTCAATAGTGTATATTTGACTACCAATTAATGAAAAACTTCCACAGCATGTACATTAGCCTTATTCTCTCAATCTTTAAAATGGTCAAATCAATAATAAGAAAGTATCTCTAAGTTTTATTCTTCCTCATATTTATGAATATTTAGAATATGTGTGTAACTTATGAATAAACTTGGATTTTTAATTTATTCCAATTATAAATACATTGTATTTAGAATCATATTTTATTTAGATTCTTATTATATACAGAATATATAGTTCAATTATCTCACTTCCTCGACTCAATAGATCTTTCAGGATATAAAAGTCAGAATCTCACTTTAAATTTGACATAAATGATCTTCTGATAAATAAATGTTAGTCTCCCTATCCCCTCAGTCTCTCTTCTTTATCATAAACTTCATAAACTCTCTTACAAAATAGATCTTTTCCTTTTATTTGATGTGTTGAGTTTTGAAACCTCTGTGAAATGTGGTAGTGTGGGCTCTGGGAATTCCTCATTTTGAATTTCTTAATTTATTAATTAGTCTGTCTTCCTTATTTAAAGATTTCAAAAAACTTATCTTGATTGAGAATTATACTTTTTTAAATCTCATCCAATCTCCTTTATCGCTTCCTCATAATTCATCTTGAATCATGGCTTAAGAATCAAGATATTTTCTTCATAAAAATAACTCATCATTATCACATTTATTTCCCCACCTTGATAAATCATTATTTAATAACTTCATGTTAAACTTTTAAAAATACAGTTAATATAATATATACTTTATATATTTTTATTCAATCTTATGTAGCTTTTGATATCTTCTCATCTTCTGATTAACTTATAATATTCTTAAACTTCTAATCTCCTCAACTTTCACTTCAAAACTTCTGTACTTTGGCATATTATCTTCTAAAAATATTCAAGGCTTGACTCAAGATTAATATTATGTGAGAGTAATGTTAATCTTACACTGATTGAAAATTTTCAAATTTATTCTCACATATCTATATATATTTCAAATGAAACCATCATTTGAAAAAAAAAATCGCACACTTATGCTTCTTCTTGTGATCATTAGCACTAGCCTTCTAATTCCACTTCCGCTTCAGTTATTCAGTGTCACATAAAAAAATCATTATCAATTTTCATCATTTTGATATTTATGGTCTTTTACATTAGTAAAAATTATCATCATCACTAACTACTTCCATAAACTTATTCTCTCATTTTATTGATTCTTCTTTTGTTCTTACCTTTTGAATTAGGTTTTTTCTTTCTTTGTTCTTCTTCAATCCTTTTTCAATGTTCTACAAAATTAGGATTTATCAACTTTTTCTAGATATGGAACCTATTCAATATTACCTAAAAAGGTAAATCATAGGTTAGTCCTTTATATTACTTTTTCAATTCTTATCCTTCTTCAATATCAACTATTACTTTTCATCAATTGGTTCCACATTTCATCTTCTAGAATAGTGTGATTCTGAAACTAAATTGTTGAATTAATCATATTTCATTACCAATTATCACAAATTAAATATGTCTTTGTAATACTTCCTCTTCTTAGTACTCTATATTTTGGAAACATATTAGTCATAATCCATAACTAATCTTCTAGTAATATATCAAAATGTCAGTGTATATCCTTCCAAAACTATTACTTTGAGATATTTATCTCTTTCTCAACTACTCCTCTTCCAAAAATAGTAATTCTGGATAAATATCCTGACACACATATGCTTGTATCCATAATTATTTTTCCCTAAGTTTATGTTTTATAAACAAGTTTTGGAATATCTAACTTAATCCATTCAATATCATCCATGTGTAGTTAAACATTTAACATTAGTTTTCATTCTTGAAAAATTCAAGGATATATTCTTATAAACTTTAATAAGAACATGTAGTTTAAAGTTCTATAATCAACCATCAATGCTTGTAATCGATTTTAACTAAGTTCAACTCAAAAATCTGGATCTATATATAAGTTTCTTCCTTACATATAAAGTCTCCAAGACTCAACTTCTTCCCTTTTTCAATCTTCACTTTAAATATAAGAATAGATATCCAATACATGAATGGATCTCTAGAAACATACTTAATGTAGGATAGCATTGGAACTCTTAGTTGTTTCTTAATCTAATGATCTCTTTAATATCCCCTTTACATGAACTAATTTATTAATCATGGGGTTCTTTGATCACCTTAATCTTTACTCTAACTCTTTAAAATGGTCTCATCATATATTGACTTTACTCTTATTAACAACAAATATAACATTCTTTATCATGATCTATTTGTTTCTTTAATATCTATATTTATATTTTTTTTCAATACCCATTTCAATATACAACTCAACCTAAAGTCATTGTGTATCTCTTATCCCCCTTATTAACAATAAATACAAAGGTTTAAGTGTAAGGTAAAATCAAACTCTCACCATTTCTCATTTTATCTTACACTAATATTCATTATTATTGAAAATAAAACCTAATTAACTTAATTTAAGGGTGGAATCACATTTTATAAGGCAATGAGACATAAATAAATCAACTATAAGTCCATGTGAACTAACTAAATATATAAAACAATAGAGATTAATCTAGACATCAAAGGTGTCCATAAATAATACAACATATGATACTAACTATAAAAGTTTCTTTAATGGGTTGTTCAAAAATATTTTCAAGTAATTTCTTATACTTTCCTATTAAAGAACTTAAATTTTTGGAAATTATAGAGTTTGGAACCATGTTGGTTTTTCTAACTTAACTTTTGAAACCTCAACATCCAGAATCTCAATTTATTACTTCAAGATACTTTGCAATTATCATTAAATATTCAATATACCCCCATTAATAACATAATTCAATCATTTTATAAATTTATAGGATAATATAATAAACATTCCTCATTAATGATAAACTTCAACACTTTCTAGAACTTCATATTCATGTGTCTTAACTCCCCCAAGGATTGAACTTCATACTTATCAACTTCACTCATTCTACTTCTAAAAAAGCATACACTTCCATTATATGGAACAATATTCTGAAATTATAATCTTCTATAGTAGTGGATTTAGACTTTTGTTATTTCAGAATGCTAACTTTATAACCATTATCCATTTAATTTATCATGGTTGGTCTTCTTTAAAAATGAATTCAAAGTATATCTTTGTTATATCAACCAAAGTGTTTCAGGGATGAAATATGATACCAGTTAAAGCACTCAATGATGTATATCTCATCTAGCTATAAATTATTGATAGATTTTCATTTATCACTCTAACCACATGAATCACCTTTAATTCCCTATATAAAAAAACAAGTAAATAAATATATGAGAATAAGGTTTATTAACCTTTTCTTCTTAGTTAGAGAAACAAGGTTGAGAGTTACTTCTCAACTTAGAAACTCCTTCCAATTAAAATCATGTTTTAAAATAACTCTTCATGCCAACTCTACTAATTATCCAAATATGAACTTCCAAGGTCTGTATAGTATTATTATTTTCTTCAACTTTTTTCTTATATAGAATTTATATTTTCGCATCAGTTAACAAGGCGCATTCATTCTTTTGTGTTTTATCCATCTTTATTTGACATTCCAACTAGGCTATCAAAATAATCATGCATTATTTAGGAACATGATAAAAATTCTTAAATATTCCACAATATTTCTCAGGAGTGTTTAAATTACTATTTTTTACAAACCTCTCATGAAATATGAAATCATCTTTAAATATGTCTTCCACCAAATCAAAACTTTTGTTTCTTTCTTGAATCAATTTACATTGTTATTTAAGCTTAATTCATTTAACATTATAGTTTATGGACTCATTTAAAATATCTTTTGTGTTCCCTTTATTTCCATAGTAGAGCATCTTTTATTTTGTTTAGAATCTTTATCAACACTCATTTTGGGTGAGTTTTTTATCTTTATTCTTTTTCTTACACCCTAAAGTAAAATCATCATCTTTCTTCCTTCGATTTTTCTTCAAATTTAGTAAACTTTTTTCTTAAATAGTAAATAAATTATTCTTGGTATTTTTAAAATATCACTAATAATCACAATGTAAATTTATTTTATAACTTTAATATAATTTCTTGATACATTAAATTTTTTTTGAAGTGAACTGGTTTACCTTCTTTTGTAAATATTGATTGAATTTAAAATAATTTATCTTGAATTAAGATTTAATCCCCCTTAATGTGGGACTTATCTATATTTTAATTATTAAAATGTTATACCAACATTAAATATCCCTATGTAAAAACTTTTCATAGAACTAATAATATCCAAAAAAACCTTATTTTCCTCCTTTGAGTACTAATCTAGATAGCTTGAATACATTTATTTGTGTAAATAATCCTTCCTTTTTAGATCTTATTGGGTAAATAAAATTAATAATTTTCCTTATAACCACCCTTTTTTATGTTTTAGTTTTCTCATAATTTTTCTCTATCCATATACGTTAATTATTTAAGTGTTAACCTGCACTTTTCATGGAAACGTTATTAGTGCGCGTAAAAATTTTTGGAGTAAGAGTTAAAAAGTTTTGTGTTCTTTTAGTTTATCTATACTTATATGATTTAAACCTATTATTTAAACTAGAATTATTCATTTTTAAATTAATACTATTTTTATAAACATTCATGGTTGTAGCTCTTCTTTCATCATCTTAGGAAGACCTAGTTTTTGTTACTTCCATATTTCTCAGATTCGCTCGTAGCTTAAGTCACTTTATATTTAGAGTTTACTTATGATCTTAAAGAAATTTATATCTATATTATAATTCATTTATTATATATATATAAATTACACTTTAATTATGCGGAATTTCAAGCTCCTTTATCCTTTAAGACTTGATCTCCAAATGATCATTTTTTGTATCCATGGTATCTCATTGTATTTATTTTAGTGTATGAATCCTCTATTAAAATTTTTGTTTTCCTCAGATATATCATCAAAAAAAATTGAAATTTTTCAAATTACAAGGAATATTATTATTTATATAACCATAATTTCTATTTCTTGGCTTTGGCATATTTGATAAGAGTGTTTCACTTTTGTAACTTCTTAGAAAATGCTTTTTCTATAGAATTTTATTCCAACTACAACCAAGGTTTTTATTCCTATATAACCATGATTAAGTCAAGTATATATGTGAAAACTTTATAAGGGAAAATTGTCAAATATTTTTTAACTTTAGAATAAAAATCACTAATTGATTCAATTTATATATACTCTTCATATCCTAAACTAGATTCTTCAAGAGGAAAATTGTTAACTGATATAATAGAAATATTATCACTTTGATTTCCTTAAAATATTTATGTTTCATATTTCTAATTTTTCATAGTAGTTATCTTCCTTAACTTCATATATTCTCTATTCTTTATGTTATTTATATTTATTTCAAAAATGATAATATTGATAGGGATAAATTATTTATTTTCTGACTGAGGCATCACACTAATTATAAAAATATACACTTCATGTATAATAATTAAAGAAATGGGGAAAATAGATCAAATCAGAGGTGCTAAATTGTGTTATAGTACTAATTGAATTACCTAGTGATAAAATACAGTCATGCTGAGAAAGGGGTAAATCAATGGGAGTTATATTTAATAGAATTATTTTTCACTTTAGTTATTCGAACATATGTACTTATTAGGATGAATGAATTTTATATGCATAAACCAACACATTCACATCGTATGAAAGATAGAAATTAATTATATCATGAAATGATATATTTTTCAAGTCCCCCCCCAATGTGGGTGACTATGTTCTTATTGTGTTTGGGTCGAGTCTAAGATGTAGATTTTATCATAGTTGTACCAAAGGGATTACAATAGATGAGAAGGTATCATCCCTAACTCAACATTTACATAAAGTGGGAAACTATCATCATTAACCCCAACTTAGAGTACATATAATCCTTAACACCATAAATTATTCCCCCAATAATTAGTTTCCTCCCAACAAGTTCTTTAAATTATAATCCCTCTAGTTGAAAATTGTCCTCTAATCATAACTAATGAACTCAGTATTTAGTATCATATAGGATGTGGATGCATCAATAAAATAGATCTTCTTCCTCAATAGTAAATCTTTGACTACTGATGAAATAATATTTTCAATAGCATGAAATTACTCCCAGTTCCCTAAATTTTCAAAATGATCAACTCAAGAATAATAAAGTATCTCCAAGTTGTCTTCTTCCTCATCTTTACAAATATTTTGAATATGTAGGTAAATTTTGAATCAACTCAACTTTTGAATCTATTATGATTCTAAATACCTTGGTTTCAAAATCATATCTACTTTTTATTTCTCTAATATATGTAATATATAGTTTAAATATCTCGCTTCCTTGACTCAATAGATATTTTAAAACACATAAGTCATAATATTACTTCTACTTAAACATAAATGATCTTCTAGTAAATACAGGACAATCTCTATATATCCTCAATCACTCATCTTCATCATCGTCTTCATTATCACTCTCCCAAATTATCATTCCATTTATACCTAGAATTTAGGGTTTAATCCTCCATGAAATTTTGTAGTTATAGATATGGGATTTCCTCACTTTGAATTTATTACTTTCTCTATTAGTCGATATTACTTATTTATAGCTTCAAAAAAACTCAACTTGACTATGAATTATTCTCATTTAACTCTCAGAAAATATCCTTTATAACTTCTTAAAATTTTATATTAAATCATGGATTATGCCTTTAGATATTTACTACAGGATGAATAGCTCAGAATTATCACATTTATTTCATCATATCAATAAATAATTCTTATATAACTTCATGTTAACCTTCCAAAAACTATGAGTTAATATAACATAGGCTTCACATCTTATGAGTTAATATTAAACAGCTTTTGAGATCTTATCAACTTCCAATATTCTCAACTTTTGATCTTATTTCAACTTTTGAACTCCTCAACTTTTGATTCTAAAATTTTGGAATTTGGAATATTATCTTTTAAAACACTTTCAATGATTAACTTAATATTAATATTATGTGAGAGTAATATTAATATTAATCATATTTTAAACATTCATAATTATTCTCACACATCTATGTATCTTCTATATTTCACCATCATTCAAAAAATGATTCTCACACTTTTATTTCTACTTCTATTTTATGACATCATACACATACTTATAATTATGCTTCCATTGTTCTAAATCATGTGAAAAATCATTACCAATTTTCATAATTATAATATTTATATTCTTTCACATCATTTATAACTATCATCATCACCGAATACTTCTACAAAATTTATCTCTGATTATGTTTCTTTATCTTGTAGGATTATCTTTCGAGTTAAGATTCCTCTTTCTCTATTCTACTTTAATCCATTTTTAATGTTCTAAAAACTTAGTATTTCTCAAGTTTCTTTAAACATATAACCTATTTAATATTATCTAAAAAATTAAATCATGGATTAATCCTTTATAATCCTTTTTTTATTCTCATACTTCTTCAACCTCGAACTTTCTTTCTCATCAATTGGTTCCACATTTCAGCTTCTGGAATAGTATGATTCAAAATCTACAATAAAAACTTAATAATATATCATTATCATATATATCAAACTCAATATGTCTTATAAATACTTATTCTTCTCAGTACTTTATTTTTGGATACACATCAGTTTGCATCTGTAAATCATATTCCAGTAATGTATCATAATGTCAACATATCTCCTTATAGAAATATTTCTTTGTGATATTAATCTCTTTCTCAACAAATTATATTATAAAAATAGTTTTCTAGATACATATCTAAATAGATATATTCTTGAATCAATAATTATTCTTCTATAAGTGTATCTTTTGGATGTATCTTCTGGAATAATTAACTTAATCCCTTTAATATCATCCTTGTGTAGTTCAATATTCAGAATCAGTTTTCATGATTGATAAATAAAATGGTGTATTCTCACAAACTTCAGTAAGAACATGTAGTTGATAATTCTCTCATCAAGCATTTTTACTTTTCATTGATTTAAACTAAGTTCATCTCAACAATCACCATATATAAATAAATTCCTTCCTTACATATTAATTCTAAAAATAGTCACTCATTCCATTTTTCAATCATCATTTCTAACATAGGAATATATCTATAATATATGAATGGGTATCTAGAAACATACATAATGATAGAAAACATGGGAAATCTATGTTGTATATCAAGGTAATAATCTCTTTAATATCATATTTACATGAAACAATTCATTAATCATAGGGTTCCCCATCACCTTTCTCATTAATTTAACTCTTTCAATTGATTTTATCATATATTGACATTAATTTTATTAATAATAAATACAAAAATATTTATCACGATCCATTGGGTTCATTAGATGTGATATAACATGAAATTGTTTTTAAGTCTATAAATATTTAGTGTAAGTAGTAGATTTTTGGAAATGTATACTAAATGAACCACCATAGAATGGTGGTTTATAACACATCATGTTTTTTTCTAAGTTGTATCATAATGTATTGAATGTCACCATGTCATGGTGTTGTGCATGGAGTTTTATACATTATACAATAATTCATAGTTGGTATTTATTCTCTCGCCCAAAGTTATCATGGTTACTTGATAATCATATCATCATAATTTAGATAATTCTTCTTGGTGACTATATAAGGATGTCAATACTAATAAATGGTGTGTGTGATTCCATCATAGAAACTCCTTAATGGAATCACTATCTTGTTCTCTCTCTCTCTCTCTATCCCTCCCTCTATCTCTATCTATTTAAACTCAAGGTTTTAAAAAATGTAAGAAAGGTGGAATCCTTTCTAAGAATTGGGATATTTTTATAGTTTGTGGATACACTAGAGGAAATCTTCCTTTAGATGGTACTTTGTGATCTTGATCAATCACTTGTGATAATCTTGGAAAGAAGAAAATTGATATATAATAAGTTATATCATTGCTCATATTACACCTGAAACCTATAATTCATAAGGTTCTTTCAAAACCTCAAATTTGGAATATGTATTCAGAAGCTCCAAAACATCACAACACCATAGAATCAGTGTATCCAAACTAAGAAGACTTGAACCTCAAACACACACTAAACTATACCTGAGAAAACACTTAGCTCATACCTAAAATGTAACCAAGAAAAATAGAAGAATCACTCACTCACTGAACATAATTAATTTATGTGGATTGGAACAAAATCTATTCCATGGGAAATATTGTGATTTTAATAGAATTGTGATAGAAAACATTCATTGAGTAAAAAACCCACAAAGGCAAGTGCACCACCCAATAGAAAACATAACTAGACCATAAAATCACTCTAAAGTATAATATAAGATAATATTAACATAGTGTTAGTTATTCTCATTATAAAAGTGACCCCACCCATATATTTATAAACTATTTTTTAGGTCTAAAGGAGAAAGTTGATGATCAAACCAAGAATTACTAACTCATAGTGGTTGTTCAATAGTTTCTAGTTTTTGTGGTCATTTTTAGTAATTTTTATTAGTATTTAATTTTGAATATGCATTGTATTACATTTCATGTATGGGAATTGGAAATTTTTTTATGTTATAGATTTTATTGGTGGATGTTTATAATTTCCTAGTATATATTTAGGAAAATAATTCATATTTATTAATTTTAATTCCCTTGGTGTTAGTCACCAATATGTGGCCTATTGGAGGCGGGCTTTAGGGTTTACTCATCTCTTCACTATTAACCCAAGAGGGGTATCAGTAGATGGGGGTCATGAAAGAGTGTTATAAAATCATTTGGTTGAGAGAGATGAATTAGTTTGGAGATAGGAACTAGTGAGGATTGTATGGGTTAGTAAGAAAAAAAATCAATTAAACTTAGCACATGATGTAATCAAGGAACACTAGCTTGGGAATAATGTTTCATAGTCCCCTATGATCTAATGCAAGGCCCTTAAGTTTATTGAATGTGTTAAGAGAAGTGATTTTACATGCAAGGTAGATACCTATGTGAGGATCATGAATTATGATTATATTTACCTATTATTTAATTAGGTAGATAATAGGAATTAGTATGAACCTTAATTAATTAATCCTAAATATTCTATATTTTGAGTTTAGGGAGTCACTTACGATTTTTTATGTTATAGGTTTGGCTCCTGGTTTACCTCCCCATAAAGTTTACACCGATAATGTCCAGCAGGATATGCCAATAGATTGGTGTAGAGTTGTGATCAATGATGATGGTGACTCTTGGATTAATTTTCTTTTAGAGTTTCATTTCCAAATTCAATAAAAGTACTAGGCATTCATTTCATATTATGAGACTGAGGCTTGGTTGGAGGATTTAAAGATCACCTTCACCTCGATCCTTGCTCGGAGGGAGAACTAGATTCCATTGGCTGTTAGTATATTGTGTGGAGTTTCTAGAGAATGGTGTAATTTTTTCCTTACAGATCATATAAAGTTGGTTATTTCATGGGGAAAGTTTCATGATCAATTCTAGGTTGAGTTTCATTTATCGATTGTGAAGGTTTCTTGTCATTAAAAGATTATTACTCTTCACCAAAATGATTTCTAGCTTATGGGGGTTCAATATCCAATTTAAGAACCACTTTCATTATTCTTTAAAACTTATAATAAATATTGAGTCTAGAGTGAGGCATTTTTAGGAGGATTTTCATCCAAATATCTAGAACTATGTAACCATGTTCATATTTTCTAGGTATCTTGAGGTGTCAGGGAAGAAAGAGTTCATTGAAATGATGTTGGATAAGATTGGATAATCACGAGAGGGGTTTTTTGGGAATAGCCATAGAGTACATTTTTTTCCAATGATTCTTATTTTCTTATTTACATGATGCCTCATATAGTAGGGAGTCAGCTCCAATCATTTTCATCACATTTCACTAGATATGACAGTTCTAGAACACATACCAATAGATTGGGAATGGTTTTATCTTAATGGAGAGGTATTTTCCATCATAATCCTAAGTTACTGACCTTCATCAATCATTAATGTGAGGCTAGAAAACCTCTTCAGGCTCAGTCATTACAACAGTATCCTCTGAGGCAGAAGTAGTAGGGTTCTCTAGGTTTTTGATCATTAAAGAGGATACAAGGAAGGCAAAGAAAACCCAATGATTCTCCTCACCCTTAAGGATAGAGATAAAATCATGTACATAGAAGTGGTTTCTATTAGGGTCAAAGAGGTTGTAGAGTAGGATAAGGTTAGACGCATGCTTTGGAGTTACCACCACTAGGTGAGACAGACATCATGCAAGGTATTATCTTCTTATATTATGCATATGTGTGTACTTTGTTTGATTTATGAGCTATAAACTCCTTCATTTGACCTTCCCTAGTCTATGATCAAGGACTTGAGATAGAGAGTCTTTTAGTGGTTCTAAAAATGACTATACCAGTTGGATGTTGATCTAGATTATGTGATATTTTGAGAGATTATGAGATGAATTTAGGGTGGTATCACTCTTGGGGTGATTTCTTATGTTTATTTATATAATAATATGACATCATACTTAACATGGACTCAATGTATTCAGTGAATAATATTATTTATTACTTCAGGAAGTGAGTTATATTATATGATGTTAATGGAAATCATGTCGTGTTTGTTAGAGAGAGATATACTTTTATGGGTTAGGGATGTATTGATCCCCTCCCTTATTTAATGTATAAACTGATGTTGAGTTTAGTGGAGGATCATCTGGTGGTGTTTCCTAGGAATGTATAAGAATACCCTAATGTCTTTCCTAAAGAGGTTATGATGATACCCCCTTAATGTGAGATCGAGTTTATGATAAATTTGTATTTAAGTGTCTATCTACTATTGATGTCCACATATATAATAGTACTTTATAATTTGTGGTAACTATGAATTAAAAATGATGACTTTTTAAGAAAGGTTCCATTCAATCTAGTGTATCGCCTTAGGGTACTCTGATCTTGTTTGAAAAGAAGGAAAATAACGGTCTTTATTTGTTTATCGATTATTATTTCTTGAATTAGGTGAAAGTTAATAATTGATATCCCCTTTTACATATTAATGACCTATTCAATTAGTTTAAGGGAGTTAGTTGGTTCTAAAATATTTATTTTTGGTCAGGATATCATCATATTTGATTGAATTATGAATATATTATAAAGACTACATTTAGATGTCGTTATGCACATTATGAGTTCATGGTAATGATCTTATGTGTTATAAATTCCCCATTTGTGTTCATGGTACTATTGAAGTCTATGTTTTATGAGTTTTTAGATCGATTCATGGTGGTTTTCATTGGAAATATCCTGGTGCATTTTGAGTTCAAGTAGGAGTATATCGAGATTATACAAGCTATTTTAGGAGTTCTTCAGCATCATTAGTGGTTTGGGAAGTTATCTAAGTGTAAGTTATAAGTACATGAGGTTCATTTCTTATGATATGTCATGTATTTTTGTGTGGTAGTTTTGGATACTTTGAATATTGAGGCATTTGTTTCTTCGATAGTTCCCAAAAATGACATAGAGGTGTGGAGTTTCCTTGTCCTTGAATGATATTATAGGAGGTTCATGTTTGACTTCTCTTAGATTGCAACCCTTTTGAAAGATTTTACTATAAAGGATCAAAATTTTGTATAGACTGACTAGTTTTAGGATGTGTTTGATTATTTGAAGGATAAACCAGTTAGTACTCGAGTTCTTCTTCTGCTAGAGGAGTTTTTTTATTTAAGGTTTATTATGATTCTTCACATCTTGTCTTAGGTTGAAGTTTCCCAGTCAGGATTCAAGTATCACTGAGAGGGGTATAGGTGAATTAATGATATATTTTCTTTTTTGTTTCATTACTTATGAAACAATCTTCACCTCCTGTTAAATATTTATTTCCCTGATGAACATAATTCAACCATACAACCATAGGAATATAATAATTTACAAGGTTCACTGATCAACAAGAGTAGCTACATCCTTGTTATGGTTTAAAAACAATCCAATACTACACAATACATAATAAAATAATGCTTTGATATGGAATACAATGAGTATGATGTTCTCTTACACTCATCCAGCACTTTGAAAATAATCCAACAGTGTGTGTGCTCCCTCTTAGCGCAAATAAGGTAAACAATTTCTGTGGTTCTTCTTGGTCAACTTTCACAATTTGACCTTTTAAAACAATTATTCTCTTCCCTACCCAGAAGTTGGTAGGAACTTCCTTTAGTACTCTGTGAATTTTCTTGCTTCCTCCATGAATTGTCCTTCTTTTTCTGCAAACTGCTTATATCCTCCACGTACTAATTTTCACAATGTGGAATGAGTGCTTCGTGGACAGCCTTCTTCTTCCATGAACCACCCCTACTTTATGGATGTTGGATTCTTTCGTGGACCAACCCTTCTCCATGAACAGTCGATTCCTCCGCGTATCACCTATTCTCTACGTCCCCTTTTCTTTTTCGGGATATAGAGCCCTAAAAAATTCTTCCACATACTATCCTCATGAACTATCTCTTTCACAGAAATCTTTCCTTTGCGAACTGCTTCCTCCTTTACTGAACTCTTCTCCACAAACTGTCTTCTACGTAGAATGACCCTTCACTTATTCTTCGGACTTTAACAAATTCTTCTTTAGAGATAAGATGTTTTCTAATAAAAATATATCTCCCTTAATTATGGGATTAGGGTCTTTTATATAGGAAAATAACTCTGAAAATTTCAACATCTAATTTACCCAAATTTTCAATATGGTACAACCTTCCCTACAGACTGTGCTCCTTCTACGAACGGTTTTCTCTCTGTGTTCTGCATACCATAATTTTCTTTCTATGTGGCCACCGATTATTTCTACAAACAGATCACTACCTCTCAGCTGTGAACAATTATCCTTCCTTGAACTTATTTCCTTCCACATACTACAAGCCTCTCATGAACAATGATCCTCCCATGAACTATTTTCCCTACATGGTCTGCGTACCGTGCTTTGTAGTCCTCATAGCACTACTATGAGTAATCCTTACTTTGTCAATTTTACTTTGCCGCTCCATGTACCATCTATGAGATCTATGAAATTTCCTTCATGGTTGGTGAACTATGCTTTATAGACTCCTTTGTGGAAAAACATCCCTTTTCTAAAAAACCAAACTCCCGATTTTGAGGCCTAAAAAATTTTCAAACACTAGGAAATTGTGCCACCTAAAATATCTGCTTCAGAAAGAACACCCACACTTATTCTCTATTATCTAGATTATTTAAAAATCAACTAATTTCATCAAAAACCTTATCTATCATGATATATAGTCTTTGATCGATCACCTTTAGCATTGTCATATTTTCAAAGGAAAGTATTGTAACTTACTTATCTTCCAACAGCATCATTCTTTCCAATCAAAACTGAATAAAATTGGCATCACCTTTCCTCCCCATTTCCTTCATAAGGCTTGCATCACAAGTTCTCCAAAAAACTTATGATATTTTTGAAATTCATATCAGAAAAGCATTGACATACTTTCCAAGGATTTTACAAAGTGAATTGATTTATCCTTTTTGACAAAAAAGATAACACTCTTCAAAAAAAATATTCTTACTTCTTTCTCCATCCAACTTGATCCCAACATAGGTTGTGTTTTAGTTCATATAAATTAGTTTATATCCTATGGTTCTTGGAAATCATATACTCATGAGAGTAAAAATACTACCCTTGATCTTTAACTTTTTATGATGGTGTTTTCTTTGATGTTTTGGTAACATTACCTCATTAGTGAACACTTTGTGGTCTTTATAGTTCATAATATTTTAAGGTGTATCTTCTCCTAGCTTGGTTTAAACTTGCAGTATCGGGATTGGTTTAAATTCATGCATGATTATGAAATTTATATTTCTTATACACCATAGAAAGGGAATTTTGTTATGTATGTGTTGAGCAGGAATTCGCACAGTGATGGTGTGGATGAGTTAGGTGATGCTTAGAGGGTGATAGATGAGTTATCTATGATATACCATAATATGGGAGAATTTTATGGAATAGGGTATCTTTATCATATAATGGTCCAATAATCTTTGGTGTTACAGGTGGTGGAATCCCAATTATGGTATTCCATGGTGGAGGTTTAGAGAGATTGAATCATTTTTTGCTATTCTGTTGAGTGATATTTTAGGGATGATTAGCATAGAAATTTGTTCTAGGGGAGTCTATTAATTCCTTCAATGATGTACAGGGTGGTTCTCTATGATTTCCATAATTATTAATTATTGGAATATCCTAATGTGGATGAGATGTATTATGCCTTTAGATCTCAATTTTTATGTCCTAGGATAAATAGATTTGTTACATAGTTTGTGTATCGATGTTTAGTATACCATAAGGTGAAATCTAAGAATCGTGTTCTTATTATTATTTCTCAATAGATTCATGTTCCCTATTGTAAATTGAAGTATATCTCGATAAAATTCATCATTGGTTTACCTCTATCTTAGGAAAGATATGATACATTTTGTGTAATTATAGACTGTTTGATAAATGCATCTTACTTCTTAGTGATTAAGGAGTTGAACACATTGGATGTTTTATTGAGCTAGTATCTAGAGGATATGGTGAGGCTTCATGGGGTTTTAAAGATGATCATCTCTAATCATGATCCCCAATTTTCTTCCAATGTGTGGATAGTTCTTTAGCATGATTTTTACTCTTAGTTATACCACAGCACTACTTTTTATCCATAGTTGTATAGTTAGATTGAATTAACTATCCATACATTAGAAGAAATGTTGCGTACATGTGTTCTAGATTTTGGAAGTTCATGGGTGAAGCACCTACCCTTGGTTGAATTTTATTATATCAACGGTTATTACTCCACCATTGGTATATCTCCCTTTGAAGTGTTATATGTCCAACCATGAAGATCTCTATTGTGTTGGACTGAGGTTCTGGATTTTGATATTCTCATAGAAAAATTGGAGAAAAACATGATGGAGAAAGTATAGATAATTTTCAATTAGATTAAGATGACTTGTGATCATCATAATTCCTATTTTTATCATATGATGATGTCCCTCGAGTTTGATATTAAATATCATGTGCTCTTGAAGATACCTCCCCACCATGGGTAGAATAGGTTTGTTTGTGGGGGTAAGATTTCTCCCCTATTGGTTGTGCCTTTCGAGTTGTTATAGTGGGTTAGAGTTTTTTTATATTGATTAGTGCTTCCCCCACTAATGAAATAAATCCATTGTATATTTATTAGAGCTCCCCCCATGGATGAACCAAATCCACAATGCCTTCCATGAGTCATAGATCCATTAGTATATTTATAATGATTCTCATGCCATTAAATAATGTGTATTAGAGGTTCAAGATGATTTTATGTTCAAGGAATTATCTATTGAGATTTAGGATGATTAGAAAAAGGTGTTTTGTAGGTTTATTATTCCTTTGGTTTGTGATCTATAGCAGCACTATAGATTGGAGGAGTGTACTTGGGAACATGATTCGTTGATGTGTGCTCAATGTCTCATGTTGTTTGTTTATTTTTTTTATTTTGGTATTATATATATAACCCTTATTTATTTATGAGATGATTTTTTTTGTCTTTTTTTATACTCCTTGTTCCAATGATGTATTACATGTGTACTTATTATAGAAAAAACCATGGGGGTGTCTCACAGGGTGGCTATTTTCACCCTTTTTATTCCCTTCCTATGTTTTAGTTTAATTCTTGAGGAAGAGAATTTTTTGATAGGTATCTGATGTAAGGTATTGGTTCTTCTCAAACCCTTTCTTTATGTTTTCGGTGATTAGATTTTCTTGGAAAATAATGGATGATTGGAAGTGTAGTTGGAGATGGAATTTCAGCTGGAGGAGGGGTGGTGTGGAATGGTTTATTTTGTTGTTTTGTGGTGTAGTTTTAGGAATTTTATTGAATTTTTCATGACTGGACCTTTAAAAATTAATCATTTTATCTTGTCCATGTAATCTTGGATTTCTGGTTTAGTGTTTATACCATTTTAGAGACCCATGTGTTGTGGTGCCTAAGTTGTAATATGGAGCCTTGAGTGGTTTTTTCGGTGTATTTGTCATTTAGGTGTCATTAAGGCATGTATCATAAGATACATTGTGGATATAAAATGTTATATTCCCTATATATTCCTTGTAAGGGTCCCTACAGCATGGTGCTTATATTTATTTGTAGAGTCCTGAGGAATGATTCCCTCAATTCTTCCATTTTAGGGACCATTGTGGCATGGTGTCTTGGTTGTGCCACAGTGTTTCCTTGGGTATATCTGAGGAGGGGGTTTGATAAAATTAAATGGAGTGAGATAAGGGGGTATTCATGCCATTATTTTAAAAGGGGGATTATAATAAAACCCATTTTGACATGGCCACCCTTTTACGCAGTGGTTTTGGTGAAAATCCATGGAATTGCAGTGTGGCCAGACTGGTTACGTTATGGCATCATTAAAATTTCAGCATGTATAAATTTGTAATTACACTTGAATTACTCTTATTAACTCCCTGTTTCTTGAAAAATTAGGTAACCAGAGGATCTATTTCAAATAATATTGATCCCATTTTATTTTATTTATCACTTGACCTCTAGATATTGATTTGTGAGTGATCTAAGGTGTGTTTCCTTCTTTCTATGTTATTTATTTCTCTCTCTCTCTCTCGTTCCCTATTTCCATGTTGTGGCTAATTTGTTTCATTTTTTAATAGTAGTTTTATATTGATTATTGATAGAGGATTATTGTTTGGGTATAATATTTAAGAATTATGGGTTCCTTGTGAGATAGGGGATTGAAGGTTTACATCTATTATTCCATTCTTATTCAGATAACATTAAAAGACTCATATCGAAGTAAGGGATTTGTGAATTATCCTTTCTTTATGTATTGGTGTGGAATTATAATGCTTTATCTTCAATGGGTAAATTTCTAAGATTGACTTTAATAAAGATAATTAACCAAAAATAAGAGGATTTGAATAATTGGAAGGGTTTTTTGATTGCATGATGTTTATGCTATGTTTGGTGAATGCCTCTTAAGATTTTCTAGATAGTGTGAAAATTGGTTGGTGTGAATATTGTTGTTCTGTAGTATGATTTATATACATGAAATTTGTTAACCAATGTAAATATAGTAAAATTATGTGGATAATGAAGGAGGCATATTCATATGAATTGTTTTTTATCCATTCGTTGATTTTAGATGTAGTTTCAGCTATTATAGTTTTCCTAATTATTAAAATCTACTCATAATTAATCGGTTAATTCAAAATGGTGATGGGTAATTATGATTGCTGAGATTAATTTCTTGGGGTTGTTCTATTGTGACACCTCTATTTTTAAGGTACACCTTATTTCATCATGTGAATAGATTTTGACTATGTTAAGTGTTTTGATACAGGTTAGGGGAATCTGGAATGTTAAAACAAAGAAAAGACTAATCTAGTGGACCTGTTGTGATTATTCAAGCTATAGAATTCCCACTAACTAGTCTGTAAGGTACCTAGGAAGAGGTAGTTTTTCCTAGAAACTACTGGCCCACTAGTGGGATCATAGAAAAAACCAGTTCTACCCAGCATCCAATGACCCACCAAATTTTAAGATGTTTTTATAATTTGGAACTTTCTATTATTTTATTATTCTCCTAGTTCTCTCTCAACCCCTAAGAACCTAGGAAATCTCTATGGATATTTTGGGGATCTCTCCTTCACTTCTATATACTTCTTTCAATACCTAAAAATAGCTCAATATCACAATTCCAATTCAAATTAGCACCTGAATTTGGGGAATTTGAACTTGTGAAACATTTTAACTTAGATCATTATTGATAGAAAATATTATTTGGATTTGGAGTGGTTTACTATATTTGGATGTCGACCCTTTTCATCAAATAATTGTTTTCACCTAAGGTATAAATCCATTAACTTAAGAACATGTTTTATACAGGTTTTTTGCATGATTATTGGAGTGTGTGTGTAGCCCCATAAGACCTATATTTTATTCTTGATCATGTGAGGTGTGGAAGTGTATCCCTATGAGACCGATGTTTGATGTTTTTCTCATTTTTGGATTTTTAATGGCTTATGATTCTTTCTTTTTATGATGTTATGTTTGGTTTTTCATTTTTATCTTGTATCATATGTGTCGTTCCTCTATATTTTGTGGTTGAGCATGTAGGTTTAGCATTATAGACTATCCCCTGAGGGGGATGTTTCAAACATTTGGTTGACATGAATTTGTTTTATCCCTTAAAGGGTGACATGTCAGACATGTTTTTGAACAATCTGATTAAGGGTGATGTTTCAGGTGGATAGTCAATGTTCCTTCTGGAATAGATCCAAAGAAAGTATAGATGGTCCCTGAGGACCTATAATACATATTGTGATGTGTGATATACTTATTGTTTATTTGTATTTTGTTTACTTTCATTGAATTCACCATTATATCTTATTCACTTGTGTTAAGGGTTCTTTATGGTGTCCAACTAAGTCTTGTACTTACACCCTACTTGGTAATTTAAATATTCATGTATATTTCACATCTAGGGAAGGTCCCTGTGGTATATGGTTGAGAAAGTATAGTTGGAGGATACAGGTATTGTGGGTTGGACTTTGGGATAGATGACTAATACTCTTTTTATTTATTTGTTTACCTAGTACTTGATCCACCACATGTGGTGATCCTTTCTTTTATTATTTTTGGTTTATGTTCCTAACATTTCATATTGATACTGCATGGGTTGGTAATTTATTATGTATGCTGCTACTAAAATGATTATTTATTCATTCATTAATTGTTGAGTTATTTTTTATCGCTTCCTTTATTGTAATCTAGTATTTAACTGGTAATAAGATAATAGTCTCTCCATGGAATCCCTTTATCCATCACTACTAGTCGATAAACTCTTGTATATGGGAAGGCACGCATGAGATCTTATGACATCCCAACTCGGACCCAATGGTTCTGGATGGGGAGTTAAAAATGGTATGAGAGAACTAGGTTCACTAACTTTTTTCTTTTTGTGCTTTAATTTGGGATAGGGTAAGTAATATTTAGGATATTTGTGACTCAAGCAGGGGAACTATGTCAATGTTTGGCCAACACTACATAGTGGGCCTCCAAGTTTCTAGGGAAATGAGAATTTATACTTTTTTTGTTCTTATTGTGTGATGTTTCCTCTAATTTAAATTCACATTGGGTGATTCACATGATGTTTTTTTACTGATTTATGGGATTTGGTGTGCATTCATGTATCATGTTAGGCACATAGGATCACATTTCATGTGCTTTTTTCTTTCATTAGAGCCCAAATAATTAAATTCATGTTGAAATTATGATATGTGCTTTTGGTGCATTATTTAATGCATTCTTTTATTTGAGACTATGTATTCTATGCTTATATATATATATATATCATTATGACTAATGTGCATGTACCGGGGGCTTGTCTTGGGTAACGGGTAGTGATTAGGGGGTTATGTCTTTATTTATTTTGAAAAAACCTTTGTTTCATTTAGAAAATAAAGTGGGTTTTTAATGGAATTTTGTGGTGGTGTGGCATGAAACTTCATGTCCAACACAACCTTTTTATTTATGAGTATTTTCCAAGTAGTTTCCAATAGGGTTTATTAATGGAACTGGAAACACCCAACGGTTACCTTATTTATGAAGTCTCACGAACCTACTTTCCAAAGGCAAGTGGTCATCGGTAAATGGTTCCAAAAACACTTAGGGACTCATGTTGGTTGATAGGATGGGAGGTTAGGCTTATCACACCTTTTTAGTGGAATTATTTCCTACTTTTGGACTCTTTTATAAATTTAACACATATTCTTTAATCCTTTATTAAATCCTAAATATGAAACGGGTCACCCTTATATTCACAATCGATTGATAGAATGCATTAGATTTATAATCATCTTTTATGTATCCAAGGTTCTTCATGGATGGTTATATCTATATGTATCTAAGGTTCTCCATTAATGGATCAATTTTTATATAGATTCTAGATTCTTATGACATTTATTATTATGATGCTAGTTTTAAGCCACACAATGGGGAACTTTGTAATTTATCATCATCCAATAATATGGGTTTTTTTTGTGTCAAGATCAGAACCATGAAAATTTATTCCTATATATCCTTATAAAAGGAATCATAACCCACATAGTTCAGTTCCACTTAATGGGGCACATCATACCTTTTAAGGTCATGTGATGAGGACCAAACTGTGCAGTTTAACGTTGTGAAAAAATGACATCTAGGAAGAATGTGCCTAGCCAATGATGGTTTGGGACTTATATTGAAGCATACCAGGGGACCCAGAATGGATATATCTTCCCATTTTGGATATAACCCTACTGGGAATATGTTCTATAGAATATTTGGTTGAATTTGGAGTGTTGGGTTTGAACATCAGGAAAGGATTCCTAGGTATCCCATTTGGATAGGAATCAAAGACCACATAGTTTGTTATGGTTGGGGTTTACACCTATAGATGATACTTAGGGTTTATTCATCAGGAACATATCCCTTTTAAGGTTTATCTCATAGGTAATATATCCCTTTGAGAGGATCGTAACATGTTTTTGGGGATTACACTTAGTAGGAGACCCTATGGGTTGCCTCAATGGAAATATGTCCCTTTGAGGTGGTGATAACATGATTGTGGATTATACCAAATAGGAGGCACAATTGGGTATTTTATCATAATGATGAAATAATCACCACTAACCTCTAATCTCATGTGAGTTATGCTCGATATGAGAAACAAGAGGGGTGGAAGATCTGGAAATTCTCATAATCTCTTCCATCTACTAGTGGATGAGGTTGGATATATAAAATACAGGGGTAATTACATGAAATAAATAATAGGGGAATACTCTATTAAGTATTCCCTAGGGTGACATTTTCTCCTTGTTTACCAGTAAATGAGGGTGGAGTCATGGTGGGGATGTCAAGAAGAATAAAGGGGCTTAGATGTGCTCATATCCTCTCTTATTTTTAAACCATAGGGTCCCATCATTACCCTTAAGGTTTGGATACTCATTAACATGGTAATTTATAATTGAGAACACTTTTAGGATACCACCTATTAGGTGGGATAAATGTAGGACTTCTATTACCATGGGAATGTATAATCGAGAGGACATGTTGATGTGCTATGTGATCTAATCATACATATCTGGAGGCTTTAGGTGAGGCCTTTGATTGGTCCCACTTAGAAGAGGGATCTAAGAAAATTGGTGCTCTTCCATTTATATCATTAAATAGTTCTATAAGGGTGACTCATGCAGGTGAGTTTTGGGCGAGCTGAAGGGGGTCTCGCGTAGGGTGGACCTAGGTGGGCTAGAGGTGCTTCACGCAGGTTGGACCTGGATGGACTGAGATTCCCTTTGGTTGATGGATATCCTGGGTAATATCACTTTTACAAGGCCTTGGTCTAGGCTCCATGGTATCCTCAAGTATCTTTGTAAGGATCTCACTCAATTCCTTGTCTTGAGAAGAGGCCATTTCCCTAGTATTTTTAGACTATAAGAAAAGGATCCTCATGCGGGTCTTTTTGTTTCATGCACTATAGGAACTATAATCCCACTAACCTCCTTAATTTCCTCTTATTTCGAGTCTTTGAGGGCTACTTAAAAGTTTCTGAGGACCTAGGTGAAGGACTAGGGAAATTAGAGCTTTGAATCTTTTTCTGGTCTTCTCATCATGTCAAATGAAGAACTATAAGGTCCCATTTAAAGGAAATTTTGGGACCTTGGGTGAAGGAGTAATTTTTAATAGGTCTCTCACACTAGGTCTCTTATGTAGGTGTGAACTAAGTGGGTCTCTATATGTGAATGTCTAGACCTGCATGATGACACTAGGCAAGCAGGTCTGGACCTGCATGATGATGATGAGAACATAGGTTAAACTTGCATGGTGATGCATATTGGGATTTGTGTGGGATCACTTAGGTGGATGCATGATATCTTTTATTTATTTTTCTTATCTATTACTTGAGGTATTTTCCTTTGAAACTTATCATTCTATTTTGAAAAAGGGACCCCTTGATATTGGATCTGATCAAAAGAAGAGAGTCTGATCTAGAGGTAGAGAAATATGGGTATTGGTAGATCCTTTGTTTATTAGCCTTCACATGTTCATGAACATTCATTTTAAGGATTGATAGTAATTAACACTTGTATTTCATGCTATATATAAGTTAAGGGATTGATCTTGCAGGTATGTCGCACAGGTGGGTCACATAGATGTTTCATGTAGGTAGACTGCGCAGGAGTTCGTGCATTTATAAATAGAGTCGGCTGCCTAGCGGTTATGCCTCCCGCTCTCATTGTTCCCTTAATCTCATCATATTGGTCATCCATGATACCCATTCACACTTATCATTCACCCATTTTACATTCACGTACCCATGGTATGCATGGTTTTAGTGAGATATTTCCATTGAACTCTCTAAAAAAAAGACTTGCATTAGGTCACTTGGGTGAGTGACCTGTGCGAGGTCACTTGTGTGAGTGACCTATGAGAGGTAACTTGGGTGACAGACCTGATAAAGGTCACCTAGGTGAGATAACTATGTGAGATCACCCCCTTTTTGAATTTTCTTTGAAAATATATGAAATCAAACACTTTGTATTTAATGAAAAACTTTGATGTTTCTTTTTAGATTTCTCATATAAAATCAAAGGATCAGAGCATCTGATGAAAAAGATGATAAATTTATCAAGGATATATTGTAATTCATTGATCTATAATATTATGAAGTTTGTGACACCACTATATAATATTTGGTGAACCATTTAAAGAAATTTCATTGTGAATACCCTGAGAGTTATCGACTGACACTTTAGGGCAACAGGATCTTGAATGACGTACTCATCCCAAAGATAAATAATTACCTTCCTCTTCCATAGTTCTAAGGGTACATGAATTTTACCATAGAAAACATATATTCTAGGGTCATATATATCAATGAGGTAATGGTACCATTTTCTTACATCATGAATCATAGTAGTTGTGATCTGAATTTAAAGAATCACTCTTTTTAGTCAAATTCACACTGTCATTTTTCTATCTTTCATGCTTCCAATACAGACCAATAAAAATAATAGAAGGAAGAATGGGAACTATTCTTTAGAGGAGGTGTTAATATAGAGTGGATGTGGGTGTACTGGTTGTGCTATACTTATGCTGAATTTGAAGTAAAACCGAAAGAGTTTGGTATTTACAAGGCTATCTGGGTGGCCCAAACATATGTGTACAAAAATCCAGATATCATTCCTGAGCTACTAAGATGATGGATCCTACAGATGAATAATTTACATCTAAAACATGTATAATTCAACATCATTTTATGTAATGTCTATAAGATATAGAGATATACCATTCTTGAAGAGATGTACGATGAGTTTATCCCACCGAAATAGATAGGGGATGATGCTGAATGAAAACTTGTTTTAGCTCATGAGCTATTATAATTAGCCTAATATATCAAGAAGGAATACCCTCAACTAAGTGGTTATATCCACTCTAAGGAATGTATGAATGATTTATTAGATCACAAGGGGTAGGTCCCTATATGAAAACGTCCAATGGGATGTCTTGTAATGGAAAATCGGGGCATCCCTAGTATATTCTGGCCCAAATTGGAATAAGACTGGTATAGATGATGGGGGTACACAGTCAAGTCTAACATACCCACTGGGACACGTCTTTATAGATTCTTATAAATGTGGTTAAGCACCTACATTATACTAGTTTTCGAATAAAATGGTGGTATAATAATAGGGACATTTTTTGTAGCATCTAAGTTAGAAAAGGGGTAGTACATAGGGTTGGTAGCTTCAATCTTGGCACAAATTCACCAGTGATTATTACACTTGTATATGGTGAATGACCCTTTCAGAATTGTAGTGTTCTTTCAGGTGTTGTGGGGATGGGTTGCGGCACACTTCAGTTTTTATGTCACACTGAGTGAAATCAAATATCATAGATTCCAATTTTTGATATTCATCCAGGCTTTTTCTAGAATCCAACCCCTGCCTTTGAAGTACAGTGAAGCTTTAAAGAATCAAAACATTTTGACAGAATTCAACTTACTTCCATATAGGGATCCTCCCACCAATATGTTCACCAATTATAGCAAGGTTAATGATGAACTGATATTATACATGATTGCTTTCAGAGATAGCACGTTAGTATCCTGGATTGATGGTGAGTTTATTTGTTAATCCTATACTCCTTATGGATTCACACACCAATTTAAGTGCTTGTAGCAACCAATAATATCCCCTACTATACATGTTCGATTAGAGAAGCATCCAATGGTGGTCCAACAACAATGGGTCCTCATTACATTGGAGGTAACTCAAGCGGTTATTAACCGACCTCCACTGAGTGCATCCATTGGGTTGACCTCTTGGTATACTAAAGAATGATCATGTCATGCCCTCAAGGGATATTGAAAATTATCATTCCCTAATACAAATCTATAATGACTTCTGGATGGGTAAAGAGTGGAAAAAAGGATCAACCCAATCTATAGGGTGGCAATAATGAGGCCTCGAGCTCACCCAAGTGACCCCATGCATGGGTTGTTCTTCCAGTTAGGATTAAAAGGGTTGTTCTAGTTGAGGTTGAGCTTAGATAGTCTAGATGCTAACATCAAGAGAAAATCCCGGCTTCATTTTCCTATCCTTTGACTGAAACATATATAGATGTTAATGCAGTAAAATCAAGAAGTGTTAGGTCTACTTCACATCTAGTGGGAGTGACCTCATATTACATGAATCCATAGGCAGTTCGATTTTGGAAGGACCAGACTTTTAAAGCCAAGGACCTGTGGTCATTTCTCTATGGTGGCTTAAATATTCCACAGATTGGGGGTGTTTGAGCCCCACCTAAAATTCACTTTGATGTTAACACAATTGAGTTGGGGGGACATATCTGAGATCTATAGATGCTAATTTATTTCATTGATAATTATATCCCCACTATGAGGTGCATGGAGGATATGATGGATTGGGGAACCTCTAAGGGGGGTGATCAATTCACTGATAAATGGGAATAACTCATCGGCGATGGTGATGTATTCCCTCTTAACAATATCTATCCTTATTCTCTTCACAATTTTCTAGTGAAGGGTTTTTTTAGGTAAGGAATACATTTAACTTGTATAGGGAATAGGGAGAGGTCCCTGAGATGGAATCACCAAGGTATGGCCCAATGGGTACCCCCGTCAGGGTAGAGGAGCTACTCCCAAATCCCCAGATATTTCCTTGGGCCATAGAATGATAGAGTAGGATATGGTGAGAGGTTATTCTCAACTACCACATCTAGTAACTTTATTTTATGAGAAAAATTCTATCCTTCCTCTATCAAAAATAAAAGAACGATGAAGAGTAAATTCCTTGTCCAATCGCATCATTAGTCATGGTGAGTTTTCACAACATAATTTATTCTGAATTTTTTCAGGATAAGTGTATAATCATGCATGTAGGTAGCAAGATCCACTCCTATCTCATCTCTCAAGGATATTAGAGATGACCCTTCAAGAACTGAGAAGGATGTTCCAGATGAGGTGCATATTCCTGTTGGAAAGTATTACCCTTTTATAGGAGAAGTGTCAAGGGATGAGACCACATTTGTTCCTATTACTATAGAGAGTTAGAAGGATCGTGGTACTATCAAATATTCCTCATAAAGTGCCATGTACCAACCACTTAATTCTCTTCCTTATGATATTTCAGATCCATCGCATACACTGGAGGACCTTGCGGCCACCGCTACTGGTCCTATTACTATTCCAAAAGGGGATGACAAGGACCCTAGACCATTTGATTAAGGTATTGGTGCTGATAATGATTCATTAGGAACCAAAAGGGTCATACTTATTGAGAAGGCAATGGAAAGATCTAATAGAGTCAATTTGGATTTTGAACCAAGTTTCTCAGATATCCCTTCTTGTGAGGATGCTACGAGACATAAAGCATTGCATAATGAAATAGTGATAATGTAAGAAAGAGAATGAGTCATAATATCTCCTTATATAATCAAGAATACTTATAGAAACTAATGATCTTTGAGCTGCATTATCCCAGGCAAAGCTCAACCATGCCAAGAAATTAGAGGAGTGCAAGAAATGGGTTGATGAGAAACCCCTTAAAATATTTTTCTCCAAAAATATATTGATACCACTATATGGGAGTTCATACAACTTCATTGTTTTCTAGAAGATGTTCAAGATTAGGGGAAGGCTTCCATTACAACCGCAGTGGAGGATCTTCACCATGCTGAGGAACCTAAGAATACCCAGCTAATCGGGTTCCAATAGGTTGTTGATAAGTCTTAGTAGTCCCTACAACAATTTAAAATTTATGTTAGTGGACTTTTATAAATTATTATAGAGAGACTCTAATTTTTGGATGCTCCACCAACTTTTTTTCTATGGATGAAAATAATTTTGTTCCCAACCATCTATATTGTTTTCCTATTTTTTTATAATTATAACATAACACTGAAGCTAGTTCGTTTAGATAAATTTCATGGTGTCAATGATTCATAATTAAAATTATAGGAATAGGAATATACTCTAAGTTTTTCCAAGGTATTGGGACCCTGTGAGCATAATTTGATTGTTTCTAGAGTCACATGGTATACCCTACAAAATTTGTATATTTTATGTTATCACCCTAATTTTTTACTAAGTCAAATATAGGGGTGACTTAGCAAATGAGACCGGGATTTTTCTTAGGCCACCCATTTTAGGTTTTTGATAAAACAAGCTTTGTGCCCTTTTAATTTCAATCACTTGGTTTTGAATAGACAATTAAAATTTCATACCTAGTGAATTGAGACTCAACTTCTTCCCATGGTTCCCTTTGTGAGTTTTCTGCCAGGTGAATATCATGTCTCTTTTCATTAGTGGTTTAGAGTCTTTCAAGAATGACTAATTCAATTGTTGTTTTAGGTCAAAAAAAATTTACTATGAACTATGGTACTAATCAATCCAATGTGGTTTGTTGGCCAAGAATGTTCCAAAATTATTTAGGTACATAAAGGGATGTTTTAAGTCACAATCTTATGATTTCTAAATATGAATAAATGAGTGGGAAAAGTATGAAGGGAATGAACATGGAACATGTTTTCTAGCATGATATTGTTGAGGCATATGGAGATTAAAGGTTCCTTTCCTACGGATGAATGTGCAACTAGTTAACAGGCCCTACTGGGGGAGACTTATGAAAATCCAGACCATGGTGTATTATGAATAGTCTAAAAAAGGTGTTTGTTGCATTTGGATGTTTCTACCACTGATGAAAAAAAGGGTTTGATGATGATCCATATTTATCAAGACCTATAAGGGTAGTTTTTTAAAAGGAATGTTTTTTATAATGAAATAAGCATCTGGGTCGACACTGTCCATGGATGAGAAACACCCCTACACAAATTTGATTTGTATATAAGGAAGGGGAATTATATTTTGACCATGAGCTCGCAAAGGAGGATTCAAGGAAGAAATTAAGAATCTCCTACCCAATTAGAGGTTGTTTCCATGAATGGAGGAACACACATATTTTTTAAGCTATATCAGTTGGTCCAAATATAGTAATCACTACATATATCATTGAGATGAGGATCAATCCATATGTATTTCTTTATAACCAAGTATTTGTATTGATCTTATTTGAATGTGGAGAGGGGAATTTTTCTTCATATATTTTTGTTCCTAGGATGATGTATATAGGCATCACTATGTGTCTTTATGATATTAGAATCAAGTCATGTGTAGTTATTTGGGGTGATATGGTGTATGATCAACACCATAAGGAAAGGATCCTCCCAGATGAGGGTTGAAGCATCATGTAGTTTAATTTCATGTGAACAAGATGTGGATTATGTGGTTTAACATCTTATGGAAAGGATTTTTATGGATATAATTTAAGTTCATTTATGTTTGAAAAAAATATTAGCGATTTTCTATTTCATAGTGATCTGACCAAGAATGTTCCATCAATTTTTAGGCATAAAGAGGGAACATTTTAAGCCACAATCTGAGGGCTTCTAGATCTGAAAGTTGATATGGGACAAGTATATAGGGAATGACCATGAATCGTGTTTTAAAAGTAGATTTGATCACTATGTTGTCAAGGCATATGGGTATTGAAGAAGTTTATCCTAAAGACAAAGGTGCCTCTGGTTGACAGGCCCTACAGAGGGTGACTTATGCAAATCCATAATGGGGTGTGTTATTCATATTCAAAAAAAGGTTTTCTTTGGTATTATAAATTCTATAACTGATGGATAGGGAAATATTATGTAGATCCATATTTCTCAAGACCATTAAGTTTGATTTGTGTAAGGAAGGTTCCTGAGTATGGAAGGATTATTTTATAACAAAATCATCCAATAGTGGGGGAAATGTTCCCTATATAGGTATTGTCTATACATAGGGAGGGGGATTTTTTTATATTTTATTTGTGCCCAAGACATAGGATCCATGAATTTATATGTATATTATCAATGTGATAATCAAGACAAACATGGTTTGGGGATAGATTCCACAAACTGATTGAATTATGGTGTGGGTAGGGGGCATTTTTTTATATTGCGGTTTGACCTAGGATTTGAGATCTAGTCATCACTATGTATACTATAATGGAAATAATCAAGACATATTTAGTTCTTTAATGGAGGTGTGGTGGGAGACCAGCACCAAGGATAGTGTTCCTCTTGGGGTAGGACCATAGAAATTCGTAGTTTTACATCATGCAAGAGATGCCAACCATGCTGTTTAACATCATGTAGTAAAGACGTTTGATGTTCCTTTTAAGGTCTTGCATCTAGGACAATCCTAACCCTGATGTGTACTAATATGTATCAATCATGTGGGGAAGACATAACCAAAATTCCTAAGACCATGTTAGCAATCTCAATGTGAGAAACAAGGAGTGTAAAATGTTTCTTTCACCACACAAAGTTGATAAAAAGAAAGTAAAGGGGAATTTTTATCATGTGGTGGTTGGACCAAGATATATGATCTAGGAGTTTCTAATTATCTCATAGGGGTGAGAATAAATCCATACGTATTTCTGGGATTATCTTAATTTAAAATGAGAGGGACGTTAACCATAAATTTTAACATCATATTGTAAGGAATAAGGTTACCCAATGTGAAAAAAAGGCATGAAGCCCCATAAACGATGTCCAAGTGTTAAAGAAATCATCTCATAAGAGGCATCCCATGTTTGTGACACAAGACTTCCTAAGATAGTTTCCCAATGCATCCTATTCTTGGTACATAAGGTAAGACAACATTTTAACGTCATGTTATGAATATGTTGTTTTATAGTTTAATGTCTTATGACTAGGAAAATATGGTTCATGCCTTTTGGGTCATGAGATAAGGACCTATTAATAAATTTTAGCATCATGCAATAATGATGAACGGTGTATTGCAGTTTTAGTTCATACAATTAAGACCATAATTCATGGAAACGATGAGTGAAATAGGGCTTACCAGGCCAAGTATGTTCTGACATACTTTGGGTTTGAAGAAGGAAATTCTAAACCATGATCTTAGGGGTTCTCAGATCAAGAGAAGTGATATTTTACAGGTGTGTAAGAAGTGACCATGAAGAATGTTTGAAAACTGATTACCATCATAATGTTTTATGGGTTTATAGAGATATAATAGGTTTCTTCTGAGGAAGAATGTACCTATGGTCGACAAGCCCTACTAGGGTGAATTATGCAAAGCCATATTGGGGTGTATTGTGTATAGAGAAAAAAACATGTCATATGGTATCATAAATTTTATTACCAATTGTCGATGAAAGATTATAGAGATCCAAATTTTCCTAGGACAGGGAGTATGATGTATGGAAGGGATTTGTCCAAGAACAAAAGTATTTTGACCAACATTGGTCATGAAGTGTGAAGTTTCATGCATATATCTAGCTCACATGTAGGGAGGGGGGAATTTTTGTTTCTGTGATGGGATCCTGAATGAGGGATCCCAAATTAAGATCTCCTAGAATGATTGGGGTCATATATAGAAGTAAAGGGACACATGCTCCTTTTCTCTTTTTTTACTACAGTTAGGCCTAGGTTAAAGGACCTAGGCATCACTATGTATCTTGTGTGGATAGGAATAAATCCACATGTAGTTTTGAATCCTTAATATGGGTCCAAAAGTAAAAGGACCCATGTTGGATCCCCCTTTATAGATCTTTGTTTTTATGTAGGAGAGGGATTATTTTCCTTACAACGCACCTAGGACCAAGACATAAGTTTTTTAAATCACTATATATCCCATCAATGTGAGAATAAATCCACATGTATTTTTGGAGAAGGATAGGTTGGTGGTGTAGTGGGAGACCAGTAGCAAGAATTTTAGTCTGCTCAAGCACAGACTGAAGTGTTACACAGTTTTACATCATGAAACATGGATGTAAACCATGTAGTTTTATGTCATGCGGCAAGGATTTTGTCATACAGAAACATATTGTGAATTGGAAATTAATCTATATATTTTAAAGGCTTACAGATCATACTATAGTGTCTTGTAGTTTTAGGTTATACAACTAGGACCATGATGTCTTGAAGTTTAGGGTTGTATGACTAGTATCATAAGTCATGCCTTTTAAGGTCATGTGATGAAGACCATTAATCATTATTACATTAAGTACTTCTTAAGAAACCTTATGTTAGTAGGGATCGTAACAAGATCTCCATCCATTGAGATCAAGGAATAAGATCTATTATAGTGTAAATTGTATACTTCATAAGGTACCTCCCAATTTTTCTCAAGATTTAGAGGTTTCTTCTAGGTATCATCGGGGTCCTGAGGACTAGTACCAGTTCTCCTTGGATGAATGAGTGGAGTTTAAATTTATTGTGAAAAGCTTATGTTATCCTATTTTTGTTTACTTTCAAGTGATGCAAGGTATATAGTCTTTTATCATCATGTTTCCCCAATTCATACATCTATTTTTTGGATTTCTCATCTATAGATAGTTGATCACATATGGTGATGTGAAGTGAGTAAAATTGGAATTTAATGGGCAATATTGATTCTATCTTGTATACCAGTGAATATAGGGTCACCTGTATGGAAGTGAAAGTTGTAGTATAATGATCCCATAAGGAATGAAAAATATTTTTGAGCCAAAATGTTTTATCTTAATCCACCATCTTATGGATTATGTTTGATAAGGTCTTGTTAAAGACCTCTATTTATCCATTGGATGCTACATGGTAGAGGGATGAATGGTTGGATTTGATATTATACTCTCGATACAACCTTTCTAGCTCAAATAGAAAAAAAATGGTGAGATTTTTCATCAATAACGTATGAGGGACACCAAATATAGTAATGATATTGGGTTTCATGAAGCTGGAAATGCTTTTGGTACCAACTTATTTAAGGGGTATTGCCTCATCCCATTTGGAGAAGAATACAGTAACAGTGAGGTTGTATTTAAATTTCTTGGTCGTAGCAAGAGTATATGGTCATATAATATCCATTCCTCATATGGAAAATGGATAAGAGTATTTAGTAGTGTGTAGTGACTCTAAGGGTTGATGGATGAAGTTGGCATGCACTTGAAGGAATGACACTTTTTGGTGAATTTTGTGCAATAATGTATCATTGAAGGCTAGAAGTATCCAAGCCTTAATATTTGATAGTAAAGTTTGAACCCTGAATAGTGGGAACCATATATCCCTATATTTACTTATTCCATGATAGTAATAGTCTCTTCTCTGTTAATGAATCTGAGAAGGATTCCATTAAATCCTCACTTATAAAGGACTTTTTTGTGATTTGGGATTTCATAAAGAGTAAAGTTGATTGTTCGTCATCAGGTTGGAACTTTTCCATATTTTTTATATAGGATTATTCCATTTTTAAGGTAGTCTACAATGGGAATCATTAAACCAGTTGTAGGACCATCTGTTCCAAGGATGGAATTAACCTCTTTGATTTATTTTATGTTTATGAGAAAAAAAAGGTAACACCATTCAGTGGTGCATAATATTGATGATTGTTTTATCCTAATATGGATCTACCAAAGTCATATTTGTATTTTCCAATGAATCTACCTGGGTATTCTATGATCATCAGATGTGATTCAATGTCAGTTTTGAGGTGAATTTTTCCAATATTAATCAAACATAGTCGAGTGGGGGTTATATCTTCCTTTAAAATGTAATAATTATTATTTATCTACTTGATTACCAATTCTAAATCACCTTTTAAGATTAAGTGGTCTACTGGAATTTTAAGTTCTATCTATATCCCTAAAATGATGGCCTAGTATTCTACATCATTGTTCATGTAACCTTATGACAATAGGAAAGAGTAAGGCAAAACTACCTTTTGGGGGGAGATGAGAATGACTCCTAACCTAACTTTATTAATCTTGGGGTCTTCCACTCTCTTACCTATTGTAATTCTAGATGCTCCATCAAAATAAATCTCCTATATCAGTGGACCCTCTTTAATAGAGAATATCTCTTCATTGTGAAATTTAGGATTCAATGACGTTGTTTCTATAGAGGGATATTCTGCAAGGAAGTCTGCTAATTCCTGGGATTTTACTGCATTATGAGGCACAAACTGAATATCTAACTGTTGAAAGATGACCGTGAATCATGATAATTATATGGAAAACATAGGAAGGTTGAGGATATATTTTATAAAATTACTACAAGATTCCAAGTGTACTTCATTGTGTTGTAGGTAGTGCCTCATATTCTAAACTGAAAATATTAGTTCTAGACAACTTTTCTCGATATCTGAATAATGATTATTGGTATCGATCATGGTTTGATTAAGATAATATGTTGTTTTCATTCCCGACATCAATATTTTATTCAAGTAAAGCACCCAATGATCATTCTAAGGTTGTTTCATATAAAATGAGTAGATTTCACTCAACATGAGGCATCATCACTGGTGGACTCAAAAGATATTTCTTGAGACTATCGAATGATTCCTAATTTTCATCAGTCCACTGATATGTGACCCCATTTTTAATCAACCTAGTGAAGGGGAAACAATTTACTATGAATTCTTCTATAAAGCACCAAATATAATTAAAGTTTCCTTATAATTCCCTCAAATATTTAAGGTTTTGAGGAGGTTACATATTAAGGATAGCCTTTGTCTTCTTGGGATCTACTTTGATTCCATGATGATGTACCATAAAGACTATAATCTTTCTCAAAATAACTCTAAAAGAACATTTCAAGGGGTTTATTTTTAGGTTATGTTATGACAATTTATTGAAGATGGTATCAAGATAAACAAGGTGGTCATAATGTTTCCAAGATTTAACCACCAGATCATTGAAATAACACTTGATAGATCTCCTCAAAAAGGGTTTAAATATTTGATTCATGGTACATTGGTATGTAGTATCAGCATTCTTCAAACCAAAGGGAATTCCCCAATAGAAATACACCCATTTAGGAGATCTAAAATTAGTGGTTTCCTTATCTTCATGGGCCATTAGGATTTGGTTTTACCATGAATAGTATTCCATGAAGGAAAGGGCCTGATATCCAAATGTAACATCAATCAGTGGTTCTGTGATCAGAATCGAGAATTCATCTTTTGGGTAATGCCAATTGAGATCTCTGAAGTTGATGCATACTATAATTTTATCATTACTCTTATTTACTAGGACTATGTTGTATATTCATTTTGGATACTATACTTCCCAAATGAAATTGGACTTGATGATCTTGTCAACTTTAGCCTTAATTTTGGTGGTGTGAGTCAGGTATGTCCTTCTGACTATCTTTTTGTAACCCCTATAGTTTTCTAGAAAGCCCAGATGGTGAGTAGCCACCTAGGAATTGAGGCCTGGCATTTCTATGCAATTCCAAGAAAATACATCCTGATATCACTTTATAAAAATGGTATACACCTCTTTTTTTCAGAAGGCATGGTCGCACTAATCAAAGTAGGATTTGGGTCCACCTCTAAACCCAGGTTTATTTGTCTGAATTTGTCAATAGGGGTATATAAACCTTCCTCAAATACTATAGAGGAATTACTAAGGTCCTCTTCCTCATTATCTTCCTTTTACTCTTCCTCTTCATCTTCCTCTCCTACCTTACTCTTAGGGGAAGTAGGTGATGGAGTAAATTTTTCAAATTTAGGAGAGTAGTCAATATTTTAACATCTAGAAGATAAAGTAGATTCCTCCAACCTGACTAAATATGTGAGGTTTCTTTGAATCTACGGAGGGGAGACAAGGGATGGAGAAGAATTATCTTCACTCTCCTAGTGACATGATAACTTTATTCAATTAAGATGATGATACGGGGATCTGTTGAAGCTTAAGGGATGGAATGAGGGCATTTTCACCCAAGATTTTACCACTATTCAGAGGTTCAAAGACCTTTCTAATGATGATGGTCTTATTCATTATGACTGATATCATAAAGGTTTTTGAATATGTACCTAAATTTGGACTCATATGTTTGATATGATTGATGGGAAACACATATTATTTTATGATATGTTTGAAGGGATTGGTCAAGGTAATTTCTAGACCATTTGGTGTAGTGAACTTAGGGACACTGTCATTCATGGGTTTTTTCCCATCCCTCTGGTAGAATCCAGCATCAATATATTGTGATTCGAAAGATTCAAATGGGTATTTATCACCATGAAATGTCCCAATTTTTTCATTAATGAAATACTTAAGTAATCTGTGGTATGATGAAGGGATAATCATGTGTTGATTTAACCAAGGCCTTCCTAGAAGAACATTGAAGTTCGTATCTTACTGAACAACCTAAAATTCTGAGTTAGATACAAGGTACCCAAACTAATATTTGATAATGATTCTACTGAGGGGGTATTTCTAACTTTTCTCATAACCCTATAACATTAAAGTGGAAGGTTATAGGTTGGCCTCATAGTATCCTAGTTAACAGATTGTTCATACTATAATGAGCTTGACTCCTGAGCCATTATCAATGAAATATGGTCGGATATCAACATCATTTATCCTTCTAGACACATACAAGGGTCTTATGTGTCCCTATATAATGGCATATTTTTTTTACTCTATGAAATATATAATTGTGTGAAATTATGTAGGATTGATCTCTACATGATATACTTTATAAGTGGAAACCACATCTTCAAACTCTTGAGGGCTCAACAAAGATTATATGAGTGCTTCCTGTAGGTCTTTCGATAAACTTAGAGCATCTAGGATCAAAAACTTAGATAGAACCAAGGAAATTTGCTTTAAAATGTCATACTTATAAGACAAAGGTTTGTGCTTCCAAGATTGAGGCTACTTTTTCATAGTTTCTTTAAGAGATGAAGTAATCGATGCTGGCAGATCGTCTCTTAGAACAGAAGTTTAAGGTGATCCTATCCTTGGTGGGTTAGGCAGAATAGGTATACCTGCTTTCCATGGTCAATCAGATAATTACACCCCCTATAGTCAATCTTCCAGTATTATCAGGTTAGGGAGACCCCTGGAATATTTTGGGAAACTTCCCTTCTCCTACTAGGCCTGTTGTGGGGATCTCTCATGAGTTTTGGAAACATAGACAATCCAAATAGGGATGTGGCTGGAGTATTGAGTTTTTTCATGATTGTGCCTTCCCCTATACCCTCAGCTCCTAGAGCCTCTTCCTCTATTTCACCGATAAGGTGTAGGGAAACCAGGTTCATTTTCATACTCGTCATTAGAGAATGGATTCATTAAGTGAATGAAATTAATATAACTGGAGATTAATTCTTCATCTGAAGAGGATTGTGTCTCGTGGGTAAACCCTTGTGGTACCATTTGGTGGTATGATGTTCATGTCCTCTAGGATAGAGGTATAAATTCCTAGAGAGTCAAGGATGGTTTTTTAATCTATATAGTCTCATCTTTTTATACTTTACTTTTTCTTCTTTGATCACACTGTTTCTTAGAGGACCCGTTCTTAGAGGACTGCTATGTCGATGAGGTTTGTCATTCTATAGAAGGAGAAACTGGGTTCATAGTTAATTGATTCAACTATACCTTGATTATATCATAGGTTATATTTATTATCTTCCTATTAATATAATCATTGAACTTATATGCACCTTTTCTAGAAACTTCTTTCCAATCACCTTCTTCTTTTGGGGCAGCTGTGGAAACACATGCCACTTGTGCTGGTGGTTTTCCCAAATTTAATTGCCCAGAGTCCACTATTTTTTGTAGGATGTATTTGAAAACAAATAATTCTTGGATAGTGTTCCCTAGAGTCTAGTTAAAGGGTCAATTTTTAATGATATCATCAAGACCAACCTGATCAGACCTCTTGGGCTTTGTCAAGCTGAGTAAGTTATTTTCCAAAGTCGCTATGAAGTAGATAGGGACTTGATCATCTTGGAATGGATAAAATTTATTCCTAAGTTACTATAATTTATTTTTCCCATGTCCCTTCCATTTTTCCTAATGAGGAGGGTGTTTTTTTTGGTGATCATGAGGGGGTGTCGCAAGATATGGTGTGGGATTTAGATATGGAGATAGTGTAGGGGATGACTTAAGCATGATAGTGGTAGCTTCCACTTTCCTTATTCTCTTCCCTTGAGCTGATGGAATTATTCAAGACTTGGCCTTGGTTAAAAATATATAATCTTCTCATATTATATAAATTGTTGCAGGATCCTGAAACATGTCCATATATTTCACATGGATGAGTGGTGTTCGTAACTAATCACAAAGATTATTTATACAGAGGGACTGAAAATATTCTTGGGGAAACTATAAGTTTAAGGAGTAAGTCAGCCCCTTCCACCTAGTAATGAAATCCAAGACCCTCTCACTCTCTCAGTGTTTGTAGTTTGATAAGTCGGGGATTGTTTTCTTCTTTAGTTTTAAGATTAATTGAAAGGGAAACTTTCATAGAACATCTTACCATCGCATTATTGATCGATCTAGAAAATTGGTATGCCATATGAAGGCTGGATATTTTAATGTCTTTATTAATAACTTGATTTTCACCACTTCTTGCTCATAGGGGTTCCCATAATGGGTTCATAATAGAATTTAAATGTGTTAGATGTTGCTTTGGGTCCACCAATCCATTAAATATTAGGAATATAGGGCTCCCAAAGTTTGTTGGGGGAAGGGTTATATCCACCCATTCAAGGTAAGGCTTATTTTTTAGATGTACTAGTCCATGTTGTTCCTCTATGGCTTCCAATTAGTCTTCCAATGAGTCAATAGTATTGATAAGTCCCTAGGGGATGTTTTGATAAATAGGAGCTTGAATGAGGGAAGAAATAGGTAGGGCCTAGTGTACTAGCTCCTCAAGTACCTACGGTTGACACCCAGCATGGGTTAAATTTTGATAGTTTTCTTGATTCAATTTTTATTGTTTCTCTAATGGTGGAAATTTCTGATACCCTACTACGATTGGGTCCAAATAAATATTTTTTGTAGTCCTAGGAATGAGCTAGTTCTTTTTATCCACTCTCATTAACATGATTAGCCCTTCTTTTTTAGGGGTATTAGTTAGGAAGGTGAGATGAGGCTCCTCTTGTAAGGCATATCCACTGGGAACATTGCCTCTAAGTAGTTCTGCATTTAACTTCCACATCTCCTGTATTTCCATCTCATATTGTGTGAACCTCTCTTTTACCATGAGTGGTTCAAATATTTCCATCATATGATGGGACATAGTCATGCCCTTACCCTTTTCCTTAGTGGAATCTCATAAAGGGGTTGTGGTTGAATATTCATGGAAACCCCCCAAGTTTTTGGAAATATTTTAATTTCTGGTATGCGCACCTTATTTTTTATTTCATTGTGAACCATGTTCTGAATGGAAATGTCCTCTTCTTTCTCTTCATAATTGGAGTCGTCCTCTGAGGTGTCTATAGAAGTAGTTCTAATTATGTTCACTGACATATAATGCATTATAGGTGTCGTATTAGTAGTAGAATGATAAGAGGGCTGATTGGACCCAAGATATGTACTGAAGGCACTGAGATCTTCAAGATTAGTTATACCCCTAATAACCTAATTTTGTTTATAATCATTACCGGGTCTCTTCCTTCCCATATGATATTTTTTTGGAGCTTCTTGGAAAATGGTGACTCAAATGAAATCATCACACAACTTCATCGTGCGTGCTCTTGATGAGGGAAATGGGTCACAAGATGGGATGAACTGGGAGGATTCATTTTGTGGTGTTCCTCCTAAATGGTAAAATACTGATTTTCATTGAAGAGGAGGTTGAGGTAAAAAAATACCTCAACCCTATGGGATGGGGTTTCTCCCATTCCGCTATTTTCATGACTTGATCTGAATATTTTGGTCTTGAAGGGACAGGTCAGGTTAAAAAAATCCCCTAGTCGTATGGGCTAGTGATACTACTATATTTCCATGGTTGAAATGGTCATGGATGCTCTCTTGATCTTTTTTATTCTCATTTGAGCATGATCCGAGTGCAATATATGGTCTGCATATGAGCCAATTGTTTTTGATCGAATCGGTGGTATCTAATGATTGGATTCCCTTAAGTGAGAATCTTTCTCAATTTGGCGACGAATTTCTTCTATTACCTTTACATGTCTTGGATATTCATCATAAGGTAAAAAAATTGTTTTTAGATTATAAATATTAGTCCATAAATTTAGGTTTATTTCATGCACCCATTATTCTGACAACACCTTTGGAATTCTATATTGAGGAGTAGCTAAAGTCCATAACATGACTGGTATATTTTCATTGGTTAACTGTCTCCTCATGAGAAATATGAATTATTCATCATTGGTAAGAGATTACTCAACTTTATCTAACCAAATTGGACATTTCCCTACTACTTTATTGTAAACATCAAGGTTTCCAGGTATTTCCTCTATTTTATTGAAAGGTAATAGATCCAAGGGTGTTTTAGAGAATGATTCTTCCCTCGGGTTATCTTATAATTTATAAATAATTTCAATTTCTAATGATGAGGCATCAATAATAACTAGCCTTGTTTTTTCAAGTTTATCGTGATAGTAGGGATTTCTTATAGTTTATTCATAAAGGGGATGTCCTTATTGATGAAATGAAGTGTCACTGCAAGGATGACCTTCGTGGTGAATGTCATCATGGGGAGGACTACCATCACAACTTGACATTTGACTGCAAGGTTAATTCCTACAGTATACACCCTGGGGAGGACCTTCAGGGTAGACAATAGCAAGGGGAGGGCATCCTTAATATTTGATCTTATGTCCATGAGGAGGGTTTCCACATATTTTACCAAGATATGAGCTCTCAAGATCAATCACCTTATGACCACAAAGAGAGCCTTCTAGGTAAATAATATGGGGAGTACCTACAGTGTTGTGGGGAGGACCTTTATAACCATGATTTTTACTTCCATAATTTAGCAACGGATCAATAGGATCTTGAGACACCATTAATAGATGTTGGATGTCCTCAAGAAAACCATCCTTTATCAGAGTAGGATTGTGATCCTGCTCTAGAATTTTGAACTGTTCTGGGTGATATTTCTTCTTTGATGTCCTCCCATGGGCAGCTGGAATCATGTTCCTTGGATAGTGATTTCCATATACAGGAGATGGTCTGAGTGACTCCCATGTTTATATCAGAGCACACTAAAAGCCTCTATGGTTTTGATAGGGATATATTCCTACCCTGGAATGGCCACTAGAATGAAACAATGACCTCCAATTAGAACGGGGATGTGTGCTGAATCTGATTGTCCATTTATCATGAGGTTCTTACCATGAATCTCTGAGAAGGGAGAAATAATACACATCTACTCCTGAGTGACCTTCTCATTATGTTGATAGGTTACTCCACTTATTTAGGTGGGGTCGTATGACTGGCTTCTAACCACGACTGTCGAAATCATTATTTCCTTGAAATTTTGTATAATGTGAGTAGGGATAGACTCCCACACTTCCATCATTACTAGGATATTATGGGTAACTTATATGGCTGGAATAAGAATGTATACCCATTTTGTGGTTGGAGGATACATGTGCCCCTACTCCTGTCCTCCATTTCTTATCGGGATATACCAACAATCATCTGGTGTGGGGGTAGAGACATGGGTGTGACCCTGTTCATTATTTAGGCATGCTGGTAGGTTTTACCAATTACTGCCAAATTTTATTGTCAAACATGGTGTGCGCAAGTAGTTATATTGGCCTACTCATAGGCTTTCACCACTTTTTGTGGCTGGGATTCTCTATAAGGAATGAGAATGTGAGCTTGTTCCTGATTGTTTGATCATCGCACCTGATGGGCTATCCCGGATACTCAGTTCTAGGTGACCTAATCTAGATTCCATAGAGTGACATCCTCATCATACTAAGGACTTGACACTACACAAAATTAGCATTAGTGGTTGCTGGTAGGATCCCTTTGTGACGACTCTTGTGTCATTGAGATAAGGCAATAGATGGCCTCTCGGTCTGCTTCTCTAAGGTAAGTGAGGAAATTATTGTTACATTCCAAGGAAAGGATCCTAAAATAGTTCAAGAAGGAAATGGGAATCATTTGTTTCTGGTCTACCTATCATCGCTAAGTAGACTTTTGGCGGGGCTTCATGTGTCAGAGGGCTTATCGAGTGGCCTCCATGATTGGGACGGTACCATTAAGGTGGTACTTCTGAACCTGTGTGTTCAAAACTAAGTGTTAAGGACCCTAGGTTGATGATGGGTTCATCAGGTTAGATGATGACCTAGATTGTGTAGTATCCAATTCATACATTTAGGCCATATGGATATACACCATTAGATTGAAGGGAGTTGTTATTGAAAATTCATGGATATACACAACAAACAGAAACATGAAAGAATCATCAAAGAAGCATCTCAATAAATGATCATATGCATAATTTATTATTTTACATCTATTTTTAGCCTACTTTTATTTTTTTAGAGCATGAAAGGGTCCTAAAAATTGAGTGACATGGTCATTTTGGTTAAGTATTCATGTCGAGTTCACTATTTTTTGTTTCATTCAGAAAATCATTAGTTTTGTTCAGGAAATCAAATGTGGTTTGAATAGAATTTTTTGGTGGTGGTGGCATGACCCTTCACATCAAACACACCATTTTTATTTTTTATTATTTTACAATAAGTTTCCAATGTGGTTTAGTCGTCGAACCGAAAACACCCAACAATTCCCATATTTGTGAAGTCTCACAAACTTGCTTTCCAAAGGTATATGGTCATTAGGAAATGGCTCCAACAACACTTAGGGACTCACATTGGTTGAGAGGATGGGTGGTTAGGATTGTCTCACCTTTTGGGGGGAATTATTTCCTACTTTGGTACTCTCTTATATATTTAATACATATTCTTGAATCCTTTATTAAATCCCAAATATTAAATAGGTCAACATTATATTCACGATTGATTGATAGCATGTATTGTATTTAGAATCATTTGTATGTATCTGAGGTTCTTAATCTATGGAGATATCTACATGTATCTGAGATTCTCTATCAATGGAACCATTTGTATATATATTAAATATTCTTATATCATTTATTATTATGATACTATTTTTAAGCCACACGGTGGGGTACTCTATAATTTATCATCATCTAGGAAGATAGGAGTTGTTTTGATGTTAGGATTGAGCCTATGAAAATGGATTCCTACATATCCTTTTGAAAGTAATCAAAACTCAGTATTTTGGTTCCACTTAATGGGACACATCATGCCTTTTAAGTTCATGTATCAAGGATCAAACCATGCAGTTTAATGTCATGTGGTAATAACATCTAGGTGGAAGGTGACAAGACAATTATGGTGTATAACTTATGTCGAAGCATCCTGGGGGACCCAAAATGGATATATCCTCCTAGGTTGGATATAAACCTACTGGGAATATGTCCCATAGAATATTAGGTTAAATTTGGGGTGTTGGTTTTGAACCTTATGGAGGCTTCCAACGTATACCATTTAGACAAAAATCAAATCCCACAAAGTTTGGTATAGTTGGTTATTACACCTATGGAGGATTCCCAAGGTTGTTTCATTGGTAATATATCCCTTTAAAAGTTTTTATCACAAGGAATATGACCCTTTGAGAGGATGGTAATATGGTTTTAGGGATTACACCTAGTAGGAGACCCTATGGGTTGATTCATTGGGAATATATCCCTTTGAGGTGGTGATAACATGGTTGGGGATTATACTAAATTATAAACCTAATTGTTTATTTGATCATGATAATTACATGATCATCACTAACTTCTAATCCCATGTGGGTCATGATCTGTGTGAGAAATAAGAGTAAGTGGAAGATTTAGCAATCCATACAATATCATTCATCTACTGGTGGATGAGGGTAGGGATATGGAAAACAGGGGGAATTCCCCATAATAAATACTATGGGATTAATCTAGGAAGGATTATCTAGGGTAAAATTTACTCCTTCTCTATTGGTAAATGATGGTGGAGTTGAGATGGGGTAGTTCAGAAGAGATACAAGGGTTACATATGCTTGTCTCCTCTCTTGTTTTCGAACCCTGAGGTCCTATCATTACCCATAAGGTAGTAATCCTCTTTTCCAAGGTAATGTATAATTGATAACACTTTTAGGATCCCACCTATTAGGTAGGATAAATTTGGGACTTCCATTACCATGAGAATATTTAATCGAGAGGACACACAAATATGCCTTGTGATCAGATCATACATATCTGGAGGATTTAGGGGAGTTCTTAGATTGGTCTCAATAAGTTGAGGGATCAAAAGAAATAGGTTCCCTTCTATTAATGATACAACATAGGGCTTAAAAGTTTGTTCGTGTAAGTGAGGTTTGGGAGATCCAAAGGGGGTCCCATATTGGGTGGGCCTATGCAATCTAGAGGTACTTCATGCAGGGTGGACCAAGGAGAACTGAGATTCCCTTTGGGTGATGGAAAAAGTAGTTGTGGGAACTTGGTGATAGCCTTTATCTAGGCTCAAAGGGTCTCCTAAGGTATCTTTGGAAGTGTCTCATGTAATTCTTGGGCTTGAGAAGCATATATCTCCCTATAATTTTTGGACTAGAGGAAAAAAACTCCTTATACAAGTTTTTTGTGTTTAACACACTGGGGGAACTCTAATCCCACTACCCTCCTTAATTTCCTCTTATTTTGAGTCTTTGAGATCTACCTAGAAGTTTAAGAGGACTTGGGCGAAGGACTAGGGTGAGCATAGGTTTGAGGATTCTTCTGGTCTTCCCATTATATTAAATGAGGAACCCAAGGGTCCTATTTATAGGCTATTTCAGGACCCTGGGCAATGGATTCAATTCATTCAGGTCTCTCATGTAGGTGTGACCTATGTGAGTCTCTATGCCTTCACATCTGGACCAACACAATGACACTGAGTGAGTAGGTATGGACCTTGATGGTGATTATGAGTGTGCATGTATTACTTTCTTAGTGATGTAGATTAGGATTTTCATGGGATCACTTGGGAAAACACATGCGATCTTTGATGTCTTGCACTTATCTATTACTTGAGGTATTTTCCTTTGAATATTCTCATCCTCATGTGAAAAAGGTAGTGCCGAAATTATTGTACTTATGGGTATCCTATTAGGATGAAACTTGATGTAAACACTTGAGTGTGCATAATAATGGTTAATAGTCTTATTATTTAATTTGTTGAATTTATCTAAGGTTTGATCAGGAATTTTAAGAAATGTCACTTTATAAATGTATTGCACAAATAGTTACACCACATGTTGTATAGGAGGATGGAACTGAGTATATTTCCTTGGTTTCTTCAGTGGGTCAATCTATAAAACCGGACTAGCTGTGACTCTTTCATCAAATACTTTTCCATGGCGGAGGAGCCTACATGGGTGGGATGATGATGGTTGATTATACATGTGACTTCCAGCTCCATCATCCTTGGTCCTTCTAGGGAACTGGAGGTACCTAGGATATGGATGATTGGATATAGGTTATCAATAAAATTTTCAACATAGTGGATACCACTGAGGATCAGAAGGAAAATCTCATGACTTTCATGTTTTAGGGCATTATTGTAAGATTGTTGGATGATATGATTCAATATGGTAGATGTGAAGGGTTAACATGAGATACCTTCAAGGACCTATTCTTTGAGGAGTTCTTCCCTATTACACTAAAGTTTTATTATGCTCAAGATTTCATAGAGCTCTAATATTGGACAATTTTAGTCTCTTCCTATTCATCATGTTTCACCAAGTTGATTCATTTTTCTCCTCTTTTGGTGGGGAACAAGGTGTAGAAGGCCAAAAATTTGAGATTGGGATTTTCCTTGAGATGAAGTGAAGGTCATGAACTCCAATTTGATAACCTATATTGCATTTCTTCGTAAGGAATTGATGGTAGAGAAAGGAATATAGGAAGACATAGTTTTAGGTCTTCTCCCTACTATCAGCAGACTGACAGGTGTTTTCTCTAGCATAATCCTAGATATTTATTATAAGAATAGGAATCCAAAGGATAGACACTAAGGAAACGGTTGGAATTCATAATAGATCAGATGTTATTTGACTCTCTCTGTGGTAAATGAATTTTTTAGGTGTTATAACTACAAGTGGAAAGGGAGTTATCTCAAGGACTATCTGGTTTCTATTAATAATTTTCATCAGTGTGGAAAGACTGGTAATCTAAAGTCGTTATGTTCCAAGGATTCGCATATGCATACAATAAATTCAAGCTATAGTGTAGATGTATGACCTCAACAGTAGGTGAATATCTCACAAAGGTTGGTAAATCAAGTAACTCATGAGCCTATAGGGTGTCATGGAGTGGTTGGTGGTAGGAATTATATGGTTGATCAATCATCAACTGGTAGTGGAGAGGGATACTCAACAGTTCAAGTTATGGTATTGGTTTCTTCTACTCTATATGTTAATTTGTTTTATATAGGTGCATCCCATTCATTTATATCAACTCAAGTGGTTATTAGGTTGGATTTATTGGTGAAATACTCTTCTGAGTTATTATCCATTGATACAATCCTAGGAAAGAAAGTGGATCATCTTCATGTCTATCCATAATGTTTGATAGTGGTTTCTTGTTTTTCTCATGTGTAAAGTTTCATAATTCTGGAGATTTCAAGCTTTGATGTGATCCTTTTCATGGAATATTTGATTATCTACCATTCATACATTGATTTTTATCAGAGATGAGTGAATTTTACATCACCTAAAAGGGAGAAATTTTTTTTGATCGATGTGTGAGACATTAAGGAAGGAATATTAGGACTAAATCCTCATCATATAGAAGTATTTTCAGCATAGGTGGCTAGTACTATCCTTGTAATGGATCAAACAGTGACTCCCTCCTATTTTTCTTTATGTGGTAGTCATATACCAAGATATCTTTCTAGATTATTTCTCAAGGTTACCTCCACATAAGGGAGTTTATTTTGAGATCAATATCATGCCTAGTGTATGACCTATATAGATTACTCTATATCACATGAGACCAATTAATTTTAAAGAGCTAAAGTTATAGCTATATGAACTTGAGGCTAAAGTATTCATTAGACCAAGCACTTCCCCTTAGGGTGCTTTGGTATTGTTCACCAAGAAGGAAAATGGTAGTCATCGACTTTATATAGACTACCATAAGTTGAATCATATATCTATGAAGAATAGGTAATCGTTTCTAAGAATTGATGACTTGTTTGATCAATTAAGGTGTAACTCTCCAAATCAAACCACTGGGTTTGAACTGAAGTGTCACATGACCTCATGCACACCTGCCCATAAGCAAGAGGCTGCTGACTAGAAACGAGGGTCAAATTCCATCAGTGGGGATATTATACCCTCAATATAATTTCATGAAGTAAATAAATAAATTGAATAATAATAATAATATAATGATTATAATATCATATGGAAACTAAAAAGGGCATACATGTCATACAGATAATCAATGGGATCCTAAATTATAAATCCAAACTATAAATTGTGGAAGGTAAATAAATAAATAAACTTTGGTGATCTTTGAAGTATGTCCCAATCCCACCTCCATCTCTATGCACCATGGTTCAACCATCTTCTATGGGACCCTTTCCCTTGGTCGGATCCCTATGTATGAATTCAACAAACTCACTAAAATGACTAAGTAGGGTGTGAGTATAAGACTCAGTATTACACCACCAATGCATTATTAAAAAGTTTTATCAAGTATAATAGGTATACTCCATGGTAATAATAAATTGGTAACAATAATAACAACATTCAATTCAAAACCGAGTGGTTGTGTGCTAACTAAGCCGCTATAAAACCCTTGGTTGTACCTATTTCAACTCCAAGATAGAAGGATAATCATAGAATGTAAAAGTGAGAAAGAATAAGAATCTATGATCATAATACATATCCCAATGGTCTCAAGTAATTGAGTTTGATCATACCCCTAGATCATCATATCTTGGTTCTGTCACGGGTTAGGTCTCTAGACCATCGTACCCCATCTATGCCTTGATTCAGGCCCCCAGACCATCATGCCCCAAATGCACTACCTTGGGTCAGGCCCCCTAGTCATCATTCCCATACCATGTGCTCAGGTATATCATTACTTTCATCATAATCTGTGCACACTATGTAATGGATCGAACCTCTCTGGTCCATTCCTTTTCTAAAATATGGTGTTTAAGGTGTTCTGGGAGTTCAATGTGACTTATCCCCAACACTTTTCCAAATTTCAAATTTTGTGAAAAGTGTTTCTAGTTTGTGAACAATATTGTCGGTGATTAATTTTAAACTTTTGGTTTCGGTGTTTCATTTTGAACTCTCGGTGTCAGCATGTCATTTTGAACTGTCGGTGTCGGCATGTCATTTTGAACTATCAGTGTCGGCGTGTCATTTTGAACTTTTGGTGTCAGTGTTTCATTTGAACTGTCTGAGTCGGCATGTCATTTTGAATTTTCGGTGTTGGTGTGTCATTTTTAACTATCGGTGTTGGTGTATCATTTTGGACTGTCGGTGTCGGCATTTCATTTTGAACTATCGATGTCGGCGTGTCATTTTTAACTGTCAGTATCGAAGTATCATTTTGAGCTATCAGTGTTGATGTTTCATTTTGAACTATCAGTGTCAGCGTGTCATTTGGATATGTTGGTGTCTAAATCATTGTTCCATTTAGATTTTCAAAAGACCGATATATATTCCTCCTTTTTATTAATTCTCCTTTCTCTTGGTGTGAGGCACCCCAAGACTTTATTCCCATAGGAGCGGTGTGATTGAACCGTAATCCTTGGATCATTTCCCCTTGAATTTTCTTCCTGCTTCATGCGCACCCCTTGTTTTGGTGTAAGCAGCAAGTGCCAATCTATCATTGATAAAAGTTATGATATACCTTCATTCTTGTGTTTTTTCGATCCTTCTTCTCCCATTTATCCTTGAAATGTTATGGAATCTGATCTCCATGTTTCTAATGGAGTTTTCCTGGGTGTCAGTTGGTGCGGTCGTACCGCAGCATCCTCGGTTGGATGCATTTGTTGCGGGGAGAGGTGAATGTGATCCGTTGTGTTGGCATGTTCGTAAAGAACATCAAGAACCTTTTGAGGTGGGATATTCATGGATTATATATTCTTTTACATGCAATCATAGAATTATCATGTTTTAGCCACTGGATCACAATGAAATTAACACAAATAATATTTTAACTGAATTAAAGAATTATAATCGATCATATGTTATTTCTTTATACCATGATAATGGTTTTACTCTTGATTTCTAGATCATGTGATATCTATGATTTTCATGTTAGCGTGTCATTATTGATGGAATCGGTAAAGAATGTAAAGTTGGGATTAATTATAAATTAATTGGATAAAGATAAAGAGGCATGTAAATGAATCCAGTTGTTGTTATAATTTGATGATAATAAAATGGATGTAGTTATGTATGTTTAATTGAATCAGTTAATTAAATATGGAATAAAGAACTGGTTGTATGATAATGATAATGCCTTGAAGGGTTCTAAGTTACCCCTCTACTTTTAAAGTCCAATAACCTTATTCTTTAGAGCTGTGAGTGCCTGTTGTGTGTGAAGGTTGAATGCCTTTTTTAGGGCCAAGAGCCCGGTTTCTATGTTGTTTGTTTCCTAATACTTGTGTTGTGGTGTGATCCTGGGATGTCTGGGCCTAGAGGGTTATTTTAGTATGTGGGGGAGGGAGTCCTAGTTGTTGTGGTGGCAGCATTTAACACCTAGAGCAGCAAGATACATCGATTTATGCATGTGGGTGTCGGGGAGGACATAGAAGATGATGAAACGGGTTGGATTTGAATGTCATATGCTTATTGAAACTTTTGTTTATTATTTTCTTTACCTTCCCCGCTGCTTGAGATAGTTATTTTTTATTACTCTCCTTCCAAAAGTGGTGAAGACACATGGGGTATTCCACGTGTTTTCCGTGTTTAGATTCTAGATGATGGATGGTTCTACGCTCTTGCTATAGGTGGAAAAGACTTGATGGGTAGTTCACCTACTCACTATGTTGAGCACCTTGTATTTGGTAGCTTAAAATGTTTTCTAGAATTCCTAGGAATATGGTAAAGTAATAATTTTTTTAATAAATGATTGAATAAATGATGTTAACCCATGGGGTAGGAGCTTGCTGGGATGAAATGATGAGATTGCAATTTAAAGGAATTATGGACTTGGTTTGGTGTGGTTATGCCGGAGGGCATAGAACTTTTTTTTGATGCTAATGAAATGTAATGTGGAATTTATAATTGTTAATTAATTTTTAAAGAATTAATTAGCGTAAATTGAAATTGAAAAAAAGGGATAAGTAATTCAATAAATATCTTTGAATGGTTGTGTTATTATAAGATATCTAGTCATAACAGTGGCAGTCAGGAGTCCAAGAGACATTATCTACAGTTGAGTCTAAGACTAGGTTATTCCCATAGTGTGGTTGTGAGCTATATTATATTCTATACTTTTTGTGTTTTTATATGTTACTCCACCCTGTCGGTTAGGGAAAGTGACATCTCGGGGGATTCTGAGCCCTGGGGGTGTTTTCCCCAACATCCCGATGGGAGAATGAATGACTAACTACCCCATTTGGCCCCACTCTCTTCTCTTGGAAGTTAATTTTGCTGGTAGGCATGATGGTTAGCTTTCCTCATATATGTGTGTAAAGGGATTTAATGGTTTTTGGTTATTCACACACATATATTTTGGATATAGTTTCCTATGGACTGCTATAGGTTTAACATGTATAGGTTGTGATGGCTTGAGGATCCTTACTCGGCGTATGGGCTATAATGGCTTGAGGTATAATGTCTGATGTATGATACATGTTATGAGAGATATGGTGGATCTTGGAAACTACCTGGCTATTTTGGTTACGTGGAAATAGTGGTGGTGTTGTAAGAGGTGTATTTTGTGGTGGTATGCCCAGGTGTCTATAGGAAATCCTTTTTAGAGAGAGATGCTTAGGACGTGCAACATTGGGGAAAAGAAACAAACCAATGGGGAAGTGGTAGCAAGGTACCCTTGATATTATTTATTATATTATATACTCTTGTATGCGATACTTGGTGAGAGTATCCATGGTGAGGCTGGGAACTTAGTATGCCTATTTAGGTGACAAGTTAGTTTCACTTGTTGTTCACTATGATTTTTCATGTTTTCTTTACTTTTGCACGAGAGTCTCTAGGGAGGATCCTACCGGTTATAATGTTATACTTACCCTGCATTATATAAACTGTTTTTCAGGTCACTTGGAGTAGGTTGGAGATTAGGCTGGTTACTACTATCATGCAGGTTTTGCAGGAGATGTTCGAGCTTCTTTGTCACTTTCGTTTTAATTTCTTTTGGTACTTATAGTCTAAGTTGGAGTTGGTTAGTGTATGTCTTATCTCTCTATTTCACATGTGTTCTCTTAGAGTTTAATGCATCTCATTTGTGTGTTTACCATACCCTCGGTGCTAGTCACCAACCCAGGGCCTACTGGAGGTGGGACTTGGGGGGTCATTATCTCCCTTATCACATTGCCTTCCCAGGAGGGGTACACTTTGTGGGTAGGGGGTCGTGACACACTCCCCCTATGAGGGATAAACAACACACAATGATCCAACTATCTCCAATACAAATAACAACCTCCAAGGCATAACAACACACATAACATGGTAGATCATACAAAGAAATCATAGCATATCTTCATGAGAATATAATATCAATACATAACAACATTTAATCACAATCAAACATGGAAACAAGCTACTCTATAAATACTCATGGAATAAAATACCATAACAGGTATTACATGCTACACACACCCACATGTGATCATAATCAGGCATGGTGAATCAAAGTATACCAACACAAGAATCATATCAAGTAAATATGTGTAAATTAGAGAACCAAACAGTAAGGAACTTCTTACCTCAAATTCATCAACATAGACATCAAGGATAAACCACCCTATCTGGTTCAAAATCTAGAGTGGAAACCTCTACAACCAATAACACCTACTCATGGGCCTTATTATCATAGTCATTGTAATTACAACATTTATGGTTTTTTAAGGGTTCCTAGAACTAAAAAAACTATTTTATTTACAAAATAAATAAAATAACACATGAAATAATAGTTTCCCTCTCCTATATAATTTCTGAATTATCAATTTATTCAAATGCATGTGCTGGAAATTTATTCCTCAAATAATAATTATAATTTCACATGTGATAATATTCTATCTCTTTATAATAATATGAATGTTATAATTCTTTATTATTATTCATTGATAAAATGGTGCTATTATCACATTAATAATTTTCTCTCACTCTTTGATAGTTTCCATATTATTATCACTTAATAATTATTTAGCCTTAATTTCCATAGGGCACCCAAAGAACTTAATAAATTGTAGAGAAAAATGAGAAGAGGAATTATAAATACCTACCTAGAATTTACCTCTTCCAGGTGCTGAACATAGGAAAGAGGAGAGAGTAAGGGTTTTGTCCCACCTAGAAACTAGAATAGATAACTTTATTTGATCGAGGAGGAATTCACAAATCTCATGTAAAGGAATTTATAAATCTCTTATATGCCAAAGGATATCCAAAAATAATGGCCACAAGGGTTTGAATATTTTAGAAATAACAATACCAAATACATATCCATCGCATTAAATCTAAAAATTTAATTAAAAATTTAATTTTTCTTCCAACTATTTCTTAATAACAAATCATTTAAGACTTCATAAACAATTAACTTAAGGGAAATAAATCACACGAGTGTAATTCCACCATGATTTTCAGCATTTAAAACCATTGAAAATCATTGAAAGTGTGATCTAGGGAATAAAATTTTATAAACTAGGAAAATTCATTACCCATACATAGGAGATACACATTGAAAAATGGTAATAGAGTTTTACCCTTACGTGGCTGGCCACCCTTACATGGGACTTGGAAAACTCATAGTACCCATATGCTAGCCATCAGATTTGGAGTATACCTTTACGTAACCCTTAACTTACCCTTATGTAGGCCAAACTACCCTCATAAAATACTTAACTTTCCTTTAAAAAAGTTATTGGTACCCTTAATTAACTTCTAGATAACCCTTACATGAGTTAAGGAACTCAGGAATACCCTTATGCAGTACAGTCCTACCCTTACATAGCAGTAGCTTACCCCTGCGCAAGGGCTCTAAAACTCACTTTACCCTTACATAACACCATCAAATCATGTATAAGGGTTATTTTTATTGAAAATTTTTATTTTAAAATATAAAAGTTTATAAAATATAAACAAAATAGGGTTCAGTGATTGATTAAAAATTGAGAATATTAAGCACCCCATTTGTCCCGCAAACACATGTTGTCCCCTTCCTAGGGCCCACGCACATACCTAAATGGTTCATCTGACTAATGAATATACCAATAGAAAAAAACATGTTCTTTCTATGTTTTTTCTCTTTACTTTCACACACCCTGAGAAACATACCATGAGGTCACCCATCCTGATCACTACTCAAGGGAAAACCTCTTTTATTGTGGAGTTATAATTAGGTAGGATACCAAAAAGAAAGGTGTGCCTTATTGACATGGGTAGTAACATTTATACTTTTATCCCTTTAACATTATGGGGTGTTACATTCACCCCCCCCCCCTATTAGAGCACAGTGACCTCATTGTGGACCCTAAAACTCATCCCAAGTAGTGATACCACACTTCTAAATGAGTCCTTCCTTTAATACCAATGTAACAATTGGGACCCACAGGCACCCTAGTTTCCTAGCAGGCACATGTTTTCCCCTCCCTAGGGCACATCCACGTGCCTTAATGGATCATATGACTAATTAATATCATCAATTTCCAACATATGTTCTTTCAGTGTACTTTTTCCTCACTTTCACACACCCTGAGAAACTTTCTAGGAGGTCACCTATCCTGATCACTAATCCAGGACAAACCTATTTAACTATAGAGTTCTGATCAACAAGGCTCCCAAAAATAAAGTTTCACCTTTTTTACATGGGTAATAACATTTAACCATTTAAACCTTTAATATTTTTGGGTGTTGCATAAGGGGATCCTAGTAATTTTAAAAGATTGATATGTACTCTAGCTACCATCAGCTTCAAGCCAAAGAGGAATACATATCGAAGACAGTGTTTAGGAGAAGTTATGGTTTGTATGATCTCATTATTCCATTTGGATTGGTTAATACTTTAGAAGTGTTCATAACTCTCATGTAAAAGTTCTTCCACCCACACTTGGACTCCCACATCATTGTGTTCATTGATGACATCCTGATATATTCCAAGGCATTGAAATCACATACTAGACACCTTGGTATAATATTAAATAACTTTGAGTACATCAGATTTACACAAAGTATTTTAAGTGTCACTTTTGGATACAATAGGTGTTCTTTCTTAGGAACATGTTTTCTCACTAAATAATATCAATTGATCCAGAGAAGGTAGATATAGTTATTTCATAGATATAACCAAGGAATGTGTTCGATATTTGGAATTTACATGGGTTGGTTATGTATTATAGAAGATTAATTTAGGAATTTTCTTGCCTACTAGTGCCCATGACCATGTTTTCTAATAAGGGAGTCAATTTTTAATGGAAAAACTATGTGAAGAGGCCTTCTTAGTGATGAAGAATAGATTTATTTTGGCTTCGATCCTGATTCTTTCAGGTCCTAGAGTTGGTTATATAGTGTATTATAACGCATTTAGCATTTTTTTGGGAGTTATTCTAATGTAGGATGATAAGGTATTTTTTATGGGTCTTATCAGCTATGACCCCTTGGGAAGAACTACCCAACTCATGACTTAGAGTTGTCAGTTGTAGTTAATGTGTTGAAATATGGGTGACACTACCTATTTGGTAAGAAATGTTTCATATATTTATACCAAAAGAGTCTATGGTATATAATTTCCAACTTGAATTTAATCTTAATTAGATGTGTTTGGTATAATACCAACAAATTTTTTACTTTAATATGGATTGTTCTCCTAGGAAAGATAATGCAGTTGCAGATGCGCTGAGTAAGATGATGTAAGAGGTTAGGGAGATAACATTAGTGGATAGGTGGAAGCTCATAGATTTATTGTAATAATGGAAGGTGGACATAGATTAGGATCAAGGGGTATTGGTTTTTGAACCCTTAGTGATCATGTCCTCGTTACAGGAATGAGTGAAGTCTGGTTAGGATCTTAATCTATAGTGTGTCATGGTGCATGGGAGGTTGGATGCAAATAGTTCTATTCCAGGATAGATTTTAGACAAACATGGTGTGCTTTTGGCTCGTGGTATAGTAATGGTCCATTTTTCCATGAGAGGGGAGTTGATGAGATCCTCTCATGATTCTTGGTGGGAAGTGAACCCAGGATTAACCAAGATTTATAATGATGTTAGATGATAATTTCAATGGCCCAAAATGAAGAGAGACATTGCAGGTTTTGCCTCTAGCTCTCTGACTTGTCAAAGAATCAAGATCTACCACCAGAGACCAGTAAGGTTATTATAGACACTTATAGTGCCTATGTGTAAGTGGGATGAGGTGACCATTGACTTCATTATTACTTTTATTAGGTCCCTAAGAGGTCTATATATCATGTGGGTTATAGTGGATTGGTTGACTAAGGTGGTTTATTTCATACCAATTTGGGAGATTACTTATTGGATGAGCTAAGAAATCACTATGTTTGGTAGATTATATGGATTCATTGAGTTCCTTTGAGCATGGTATTTTATAGAGATGCTCAATTAATGTCATGGTTTTGGAAAGTATTACAAAAGTAAATGGGAACTTAGTTGAAGCATCTAAGTATTACCTTTCTTCCTCATACTGATGGGTAATCATAGAAAATGATCCATAATTTATAAGATATGATTCGAGCGTGTTCTATGGATTTTTGATGAGCTTGGGATGAAAAATTGGATCTAATAGAGTTTTCCTACAATAGAATCTTCCAGTACTAAATTCAAATGGATCTATTTTAATCTTTGTATGGGAAACCATGTCATTCACCACTATGCTAGCATGAGGCAAGTGAATCTTTAGTTGTTGGGTTGAGTATAGTGTAGTAGACCTCAAAGAAGGTGAAGTTGATTTGGAAATGGTTGGTTGCGGATTAGAATAATAAATGATCTTATATTTAATTAAGGAGATGACCCTTTTAGTTTTTTGTGGGTGACAAGGTATTCTTGTGGGTACCCCCTCGGTTGGGGCATAAGCGTTTGAGGAAGCAGGGGAAGCTGACACCATGGTACATTGGTCCATTAAAAACCATCAAATACATTTGGATGGTGTCCTGTTAGTTGGAACTTCCTCCATAGTACCAGATTATGCACAATGTTTTCCATGTGTCTTTGCTTCATAGGTATGAACCCGATCCTATGCATGTGTTTGACTATACGGATGTTGAGCTAAAAATATATATGAAACTTTTATGGAATGACCTGTTCGGGTTGTGGACCTAAGTGAGAATGTATTGTAAGGTAAGATTGTTCCTCTTTTTTAGGTTAAATAGAGCACATGTGTAATCAGGAAGATATATGGGAGTAGGAAATATAAATTCAAGCACATTAGGCCAAGTTTTTCAAGAAAACATCTAGGGAAACTTCTTGAGGATAATAAGATGTAAAAGGGGAGAATTGTGACACCTCTATTTTTAAGGTATGCCTCATTTTAGATTTTTTATAGCTTTTTTCTATGTTTTTAAGTGTTTTAATAAAGGTTAGGGGCATACGGGAGGCTAGGACCAATCAAAGGCTAAGATAATGTACATATTATAGATTTTCAAGACACTATAGTCCCACCGATCGACCGGTGAGATTTCTAAGAAGAGCCAATTCTACCCAGAAACTATCAATCAACTAATGGAAACAAATAACCCATTGGTGGCATCTTTCGAGGCCCATAAATCTTGTAAAAGTTTAAAACATTTTTTTAACTCATCCTTCCTCCTTTTTCTCATTCTCTCAGTTCTATATTGACCACCAGGACCATATGAACTCTATACATAAATTTTGGGGCTCTCTCATACCCTTATGTCTTCTTCATTCAATGCCCAAATGATTCGATCCTATGATTCCAAACCAAATTAGAACCCAAATTCATGGAATTTTCATATGCGTGATGTATGTGTTGGAGTTGGTGCCCTAGAACCAACTTATTTGTACTTTATGATAAACATGTATTCATTGTTTTGAATATTAATAAACTACTTATCACATCATGATTTTTCTTCTGCATGACATAGTATGTGATAATTTCCTAATAGTAGTTGTCACACTAAAAGGTCATAGTAGTTGCCCGCTATGATGAGAACCCGAAAGTGCTATGACATTATTCTTGAATATATGTTCTATAACCTAATGATATCATTTTAGGGACACAAATGATACCATTTATAAAGTTTGGAGACTCATAAGACTATTAGGAACCTTCTCATGGTGTTAACCCTTAGTAATATCCAATATGATATTATGAGAACAAGACGCTCCAGTAGGAAATCCACATTTATATGTGTCATTGGATGTCCCTATCTACGAATGTGTATATTGGTCCTCAGACTATAATATCACTATTAATGAGTATTATGAGTTGTGCACTTAGATATATTGATGAAAACCATGATGATAGATGTTCGTGGCGACGTAGGATATGTTGGGTGTGTCACGAGTAATATTACATTAATGAATAATGTGAGAAAGGATTTATCCCTTCTGTTCTTTAACGGAAGTTAATATCGCAAGTCCTTTGATAGAAATGATATATACTAAATAAATCCATGGACATGGTATTCTATAGGTAATTTCTATTTCCGAAAAATCAAAGAAAGAGATATATAGCACATAAGTTGATGGCACTGACATGAAACCTTCTCGATTAGAGATATTGTGATAAAGGGATTATATTGCATGGTAAGAATCTGTATGAGGTAACATTTCATTTCAGCGTTAACTTCTTTCTCTATGGGTTCTTTTGCATGTTGTTAGATGTTAACCTTGGACTTTAGGTTGCTTTACCTAATGCCACTAAGAAAGAGTCCTAGAGGGTTACACGCTAAGTGTATCCAAAATCTCAGTTAAATAATATATTATTATTTATTATTTAATAGGTTGAATAAATATTATTACCACACATGGTTTAATAATTACTCATGTATGCTTGATCACATTTATTTCATCACTAGTTATTCAAGAGAATATATTATGAGTAGAATATTTAATAAATATTTATTTTTTATTTAGTGAATATAATATATATTTGTTTATTGGTGAATAAGGTAATGATATTTATTTAATAAATAAATAAACATTATTCAAGGCCTGATAAATATTGTGGAGGAATGGCGGAAAAATTTTAATAGTCTGGTGAGAAATCATAATATTGAATATTATTTAATTAAATAATATTTAATTATAATTAAAAAGTTCAATGAATGTCAAGAAATAATAATATTACTATTATTATTTTACATGGGGTTTTGATAAGATTAAATAAATAATAAGGTAACTTGCGTAATTATTTTATTTTAACCCTAGTAATATAAATACCGAGTTATGTTATTTTTTACATAAGCCAGTTTCATTTTTCTTGGTTGTGCACAACAGATTTGGAGAATCCTCTCAATCCTAGAGAGCTCCCTTCTCCAAGAATTATCCTAAGAACAGAGAGCATTCATCCTCCACCGGATTAAGGGGAACACTTTAGAAGTGGTTCTCAAGGAGATAAAAGGAGGATGACGCAAGTGCAAAGATCTTCCATGCTATCACCCAGAGACTCCTTCAGCGACATATATAGATTCTTGGAACATGTGTGGATCACTTCTATAGGAAATCTATACTTGGTTTCTACAACACAATGACAATTCACTACATATTTTTCACTAATTCATCAATGAAGAAATAATTCCTTAGAGGTGATTCTTTATCTAATTAAATTAATTATAAACAATATGTGTTGATCTCCTCTCTCTCGGTTCTGGTGTTATTAATGTTGTCTATCTTTGATTCAATTTCATTGATCGTGGTGATTAAACATCTTATAGATCTTGGATTGATCATCGATCTTAAAAAAAATCAAAGTTGGGCACCACCCATCGCACGCTTCTATTGTGACCGAAACCTATAAGTGGTATCAGAGGGGGGACATAATTGTTTATAATTATTTAAAAATAATTTGTGATTTATTAATTTTTAATTTAGTTTTTCAATTCAAGTTTGATCATTATTTTAATCATAATTGTGAGATATGTTCTTCCTACTTCATTTCTCATAGATCTAATCGATATTTTTAATTTTATGATTAAAATAAAATGGTGGAACTTATCTGAAGGTGCTAAGGTTTATAGTCGGACAACGCCATAATATATGTCATGTAACTGAAGTTGTAGTCACATTCAACATATCAAGATTGACTCAGAAATCAATTTGATATTATGCATTAATTACCGCATTAATTGCACCATTGATGTGCCACTTGTTTACTAGAATTAAATGTCACATGTTCAGTTGGACTACACATCGTGTGGTCCATTGGACATGGCATGTAATTTCTTTAGGTCAGAGATGGTTCTTGTATACCATACATTGCCTACCCAACTAGTGACTTTGTAACACGGAGTCAACACAGCATGTGGCCCATTTGATACATTGTGTACTCCAAAAATTATAAGGTATGCTTCACATGCCAAGTCCCTAGGCATATACCTTGGATAGATAGTGAAATATGTACATTCTATGTAGATCATATCTATATGTTGTGTACTTATACCAGTTACGTAGATTTAAAATTTATTTATTTTACTATGTAAACCTTGATACATGTACTTGCATGTGGTTGTAAATATAATACACTCCATGTGATAGGTTTTAATATACATAAATATTAAATGTTTAATTAATATGTGTGTAATGTTCAGATTTGCATATCATGTATGAGTTATATTACAAGTTGTTACTCTATGCACATTTAAGCATAACACATGACTGAAAAATCATATAATTAATGTAATCATCCATGAAGTATACGTCATAAAATTATGTGATAAGTCATGTATGTTATATGTCACAAGAGTAAAACAGTATATGAGTATAATACATGTTGGGTAGAATCGGACCGTAGTTCACCATGTTACCTCCAAGGTACAAGTTGTGTACAAATTTAATTTTAAATAAATTTATTTAATTTGTTTAAAATTATAATGGATGAGAATCTCAAGGAAATTCAGATAATAATTAAGATAAAAGGATTTATTAATTAAAGATAATAATTAATCGATTCGAGTGAGATTTATTTTAAATAAGAAAGGTTAATAATTAAATTCTAGTTTTATTAAATGCATAATTTGTTGCATGGATGTGGATGATTATAAGCTAGACCTAACCTTTTTTATTTGATTGATTTCATTTAATTTATTATTAAATTAAAAAAAAATCATGTATTCCTTCTCTCCTTTTATTATGTAGGGATCATGTGCCCATGGTTTCTTTCATGTAAACTCCTTTTTCCCCTCACCTACGTGTGAGTAAAAGGCATATGTAATAGATGGATCTCTCAAGCTAGTGGAGGTGGTTCAAGTTTGGATCTGAGGTGAAACCAATCCAAGGAGATACATAGGTGGATAGGTGGAAAGATGTAATACGAACCTTAATTGGTTCAAGGCATTTTTACCCTAGGTCAACAGTTAGTTTATCAACCAATAGATAAACTAACCACTAGTAAGATATCATGGTTATACAGCTTCATTATTTTATTTTTATTAGTTTATTGGTTATTTAATTATGGATTTCTTTTCATGATAACATAATTAATGAATTAACAAGCATGCAAGATAGAACTAAAATAAACTAGCTTATGTGTAAATATTATATAATACATGGTTAATTACTTAATTAATCCCACTTAATATTAATAATAATTCAATAAAGATAATAATTGTAAATTTACGCATAAAATAATAAAATCCCTCAATAAAATATTAAGTTGGTATATCCTTCCATTACTTCAGTTAGAATCGAACCATAGTTCAAAGTGATTGACCAGCCAAAGTTGGGGTGCTTTCAATTATAGGGGAATTCTAACTTGAGGTTTTGGGTTGACTTAACTTATTTTACATCAAGGGTTGACTAACAAAGTATTACTTGTTGTAACTAAGATGCAAAGGTTCAGGAAATCTAAATTAATGATTTCAGGGTTAGGGAGTCCACTCAACAGATCAAGGAATTGTGAGTTGATGCAGTTGGCATTTGGAATGCCTACCTAAAACCATTCAAGTTGCTTGAACAACCAAAGTTGGTGTAATGAGAAGGGGAATATGGATCCTTGCCACTATAATATACAATAAATAGGATATTCTGAAGCCAGTGGTGAGGACTAGTGGGTTTTGATAAAATAGTGGGAGACTAATAAATATAAAATATATTTATTTGTCTACATTTTATTAGATAAATTACTAAAATTATTTTTATCTTATTTTGTAGAAATAGTAATAAAATGAAATCAAACATATCATTTCAATCCATACTTGAGAAGGAAAACCTTCTCACCGACACAAATTTCCAAGAGTGGAAAATGTGTCTACGTGTCATCCTTCTCCATGAAAGAAAAATGTATACGTTGGAAGAACCTTTACCAGTTGCACCTGGAAATAAGGAAAGTGATAAAGAACTATCTCTCTATGAGAAACATCTGAATGATATTATTGATGTTTAGTGCTTCATGCTATCATCCATGTCCAATGATATATTGAAGCAATATGGGGATATGGATGCCTATAGCATGATGTCTCACCTTCAGGATCTCTATCAAGGGAAGGTGAGACAAGAGAGGTACGAGATATCCAATTATTTGTTCACAACTAAGTTTAGAGAGTATGTTCCAGTTGGTCCTCATGTAGTCAATATTATCAGCCACATTGAATGCCTGGACATCTTAGGGGTTAAATTCCCAAATTATTTGAACACATATCTCATACTATCATCACTTCCCAAGACCTTCTCCATCTTTATTGTGAATTATAATATGATAAATAATGCCAATAGTCTTTTAAAACTTTTGACCTTAATTCTCCAAGTGGATAAGGACAAGGGGCGTGATAAACCCACAGTCCTTATGATGAATAATAAAAGTAAGAACAAGTTAAAGGGGACCAAGACCTATAAATAGTCTAAAGATCCTAAACATTGTCCTTATAATAAGGGGAAGATCCAGAGGTAGGGAAAGAAAAATGAGGTAGTTTACTTTTCATGTGGTAAGCTAGGCCACTAGAAGAGGAATTTCACCCAAACTCAAGGGGAAGATAAAGGTGTGTTCATTATTGAGTGAAATCTTTCCATTTCTATGCATTAGGTATTAGATACAGCTTATGGTGCTCACATTTGTATCCAAATATAGGAACCAAGTAGATTTCGAAATATTTACAGAGGAGAGGTGGATCTCCAAGCTGCCAATGGTGCGAGGTTGGCTGCTTTGGCCATTGGTGACTACCACCTTTCATTTCCAACAGGAATGATTTTGGTTTTAAGAGATTGTTATTATGTACCTATAGTTACCAAGAACATAATTTATGTGTCATGTTTAGATATAGATGGTTTTATTTTCAAATTTGGAAATAAAAGTTGTTTCTTTTATAAGGACAAAAAATGTTGTGGTATAGAGCATTTAAATAATGTACTTTATGTATTAAATTATGAAAATAAAGTGTTGGAAATCAATAATGAATCATGTTCACACGACTCATGTAACAACCATATATGGCATTACCTTGTTGGTCATGCAAATGATAATCATTTGAAGAATCTTTGTCAAGATGGTTATTTAAACTCTTATAAGATAAAACCACATGATAGATTTTATGCTTGTTTACAAGGAAAAATGACCAAACCACCATTCGATGGATGGGGTGAAAGGGCCATAGAAATTCTAAGATTGGTACACACTGATGTGTGTGGACCATTTCTAATAGAATCTGGAGGTGAATATTCTTACTTCATAACTTTTACTGATGACTTGAGTATATATGTTTATATCTACTTGATGAGGTATAATTCTGAGTCCTTTGAGAAATTTAAGTGATTGAAGAATGAAGTAGAGAATAATATTGGTAAGAAGATAAAGAAGCTTTGATTGGATCAAGGTGGTTAATATCTTATCCAAGATTTTATCAACTTTCTTTGGGAGTTTGGGATTCTATCTCAACTCACTCCACCTTATACACCACAATGGGATGGTGTTAGTGAAAGGAGGAACTGTACCTTGTTATACATGGTAAGGTCGATGATGAGTCATGAAGATATTTAATTATCCTTTTGGGGATATGCATTATAAACTACATCATACACATTAAATTGAGTGCCAACTAAATTGGAAAATGTAATTCCCTTCGAGTTATGGAATTTAAAGAAACCCATTTTGTCACATACATGCATATGGGGTTAAGAGGCATTTTTTAAGGCCTTCTTAGGAAAAAAACTAACACCCCAGGGCACAAAGTGTATCTTTATAGGGTATCCCAAGTAAATAAAGATATACTACCTATAAAACCCCTTAGACAAGAAAGTTAATGTTGCCAGACAAGCCATCTTTCTTGAGAGGTATCACTTCCTCAAAATGGATAGTGGGAGAAAGATTAACTTCGATAATTTGATGCTTGAGATACACAAGAGTTGGTACAAGAATAGATTCCACAGGTCTCTGTGGAAGAAGTAGTTCCTGAAACACAAGTACTATATAAAATTGTAATATAGGTAAGATAACTAGAGAGATATGGTTTTCTAGTCACCTAATATGGTGATTCATTATTAGTTGAAAATGATGAACCTCCCTCATACAAGGAGGCAGTGGAGAGCTTAGATGCTGCAAGATGGCAAGAAGTCATGAATTCTAAAAAGGATTCCATGTATCAAAACCAAGTGTGGGTTTTGGTCGATTCTCATATTAATGTAAAGCCTTTTGGATAAAAATGGGTATTCAAGAGGAAACCAGACATAGAAGGTTAAGTAAGTACCTATAAAGCAAGGTTAATGGCTAAAGGGTTTAAACAACGTCAAGGAATTGACTATGATGAAACATTTTCACTATTTTCCATGTTTAAATCCATTATAATTCTAATTTCTATAGAATCTTACCATGGCTATGAGATTTGTAAAATGGATGTCAAAATTGAATTCCATAATGGGAACCTTCAAGAAGATGTCTATATGACACAACTATAAGGTTTTGTAACTCCAGGTGATGCCAAAAGGATTTACAAGTTTCATAGATCCATTTATGGATTAAATCAATCATCTAGGTCATAAAACATATGATTCTATGAATCCATAAAATAATTTGGTTTAATTAAGAATGAATGTGATTCATGTGTATACAATAGGTTTAGTGGGAATGCATTTGTTATCCTAGTAGTATATTTTGATGACATATTACTTATTGGAAATGACATACCAGTATTATAATTTGTTAAGGACTGGTTAAATAAGTGTTTCTCCATGAAAGAGTTAGGCAAATCAGCCTATATTATAGGGATCAAGATCATTTGTGATAGATCCAAGAGGCTACTTGGACTAAGTCAAAGTATATATGATGACGAAATACTAAAGAGATTTAGTATGAAAAATCCAAGAGATGATTGGTTGTAGTGTAACATGTTTTACATCTTTGTAAGAAAATGTGTCCTCATACACAACAAGAGAAATTGATAATGAGTGAGATCTCATATGATTCTGTGATAGGATCAATCATGTATTCCATGTTATGTACTAGACTTGATGTTGCATGTGCACTAAGAATGGTAGGAAGATATCAAGAGGATCTAGGAGAACAGCATTGGAATACTGTTAAGACTATTCTTAAGTATCTGAGAAGAACTAAGGATATGTTCCTGGTGTATGGAGAAGATGATGATCTGGTTATCAAAGGTTATACTGATGCTGGTTTTCAGACATATCATAATGATCTGAAGTTGTAATCAAGATATGTTTTATGTCTCAACAGAGGATCTGTGAGTTGGAAGAGTTCAAAGAAGATAGTTATCATTGATTCTATAGCAGAGTCTGAGTATATATAAACTTATGATGCATCCAAGGAATCCATTTGGATTTAGAAATTTGTACATGATCTTGATGTGGTGCCTAGCATTAAAGACCCTATCACATTGTATTTTGATAATATTACAACAGTAGATCTTGAAAAAGAGCGAAGGTCACGCCAATGGACAAATCATGTACTCTGGAAGTATCACCTCTTAAGGTATTTCTATCAGAGGGGTGAAGTTTTAGTGATAAGAGTACCCATGGAAGAGAATGTGGTAGACCTATTGACTAAAGGATTATCTCATTAGAGTCATGAATATCATGTGAGAGTTAGCGGACTGAAGTTTGTTAGCAGTTGGATCTAGTAAAAGTGGGAGTCTATTGGAGTCGGTTCCCTAGAACCAACTTATTTTTACTTTATGATAAACATTTATTCGTTATTTTGAATATTAATAAACTACTTATCATATCATGATTGTTCTTTTACATGACATAGTATATGATAATGTCCTAAAAGGTCACAGTAGTTCTCTGATATGATGAGAACCCAGAAGTGCTATGACGCTATTCTTGAATATATCTTCTATAGCTGGATGATATCATTTGAGGGGAAAAAATGATATAGGCTATCAGGGGTGGAGACTCATAGGACTTTTAGGCACCTTCTCATGGTGTACGCCCTTGGTAATATCTAGTAGGATATTATAACAAATATACCCGCTAGTAGGAAATCTACATTTATATGTGTCATTGGATGTTCCTATCTGTAGATATGTGTATTGGTCCTTATACTTTAAGATTATTATTAATGAGTATTATGAGTTGCGAACTTAGATGTATTGATGAAAACTATGACGATATATGTTTGTGGTGAGGTAGGATACATTGGGTGTGTCACGAGTAATGTTGAATTAATAAATAATGAAAGAAAGGATTTATACCTTCTGTTATTTAATGGAAGTTAATATCTTAGGACCTTTTATGGAAATAATATATCCTAAATAAATCCATGGTCATGGTGTTTTATAGGAAAGTTCTATTTCTAGAAAATCAAACAAAGAGATATCAAGCACATAGGTTGATGGCACTAGCATGCAACCTACTCATTTAAATATATTGTGATAAAGGGATTATATTACATGATAAGAATTAGTATGAGGTGATTTGTTGTTACGACATTAACTTCTTTCTCTATTGGTGCCTGATTTGCCTAATGCCACTGAGAAAGAGGCCTAGAGGGTCACACACTAAGTTTATCCAGAATCTCAGTTAAATAATATATTATTATTTATTATTTAACAAGTTGAATAAATATTATTCACGCACATGGTTTAATAATTATTCATGTATTCTTGATTGTATTTATTCTATTACTAGTTATTCAAGAGAATATATTATGAGCAGAATATTTAATAAATATTTACTTTTTATTTAGTGAATATAATATTTATTTATTTATTGGCGAATAATGTAGTGATATTTATTTAATAAATAAATATACATTATTCAAGGACTGATAAATATTGTAAAGGAATGGCAGATCGATTTTAATGTTCTGGTAAGAAATGATAATATTGAATATTATTTAATTAAATAATATTTAATTATAATTTTCATGTTCAACGCATGTCTAGAAATAATAATATTACTATTATTATTTGACATGGGGTTTTTCTAGGATTAAATAAATAATAAGGGAACTTGTGCAGTTATTTTATTTTAACCCTAATAATATAAATGCCCAGTTATGTCATTTTTTCATAAGCCAATTTCATTTGCCTTGGTTGTGCATAATGGATTTGGAGAACCCTCTCAAGCCTAGAGAGATCCCTTCTCTAAGAATAATCCCAAGAATGGAGTGAAATCATCCTCCACCAGATCAAGGAGAATGCTTTAGAAGCGGTTCTCTAGGATATTAAAGATAGACAACACAAGTACAAGGATATTCCATGCTAGCACCTGAAGACTCCTTCGGTGATGTTTATAGATTCCTAGAACACATGTGGATCACCGGTATAGGAAATATACACTTTTTATCTACAATGAAATGATGGTGAAACACATATCTGTCACTGATTCATCGATGAAGAAATAATTCCTTAGAGGTAATTCTTTATCTAATTAAATTAATTATAAACAATATGTGTTTATCTCCTCTCTCTTAGTTATAGGGTTATTAATGTTTTCTATCTTTGATTCAATTCCATTGATCGTGGAAATTAAACATCATATATATCTTGTATTGATCATTGATCTTGACAAAAATAAAATTTGGGAACCACCCATCTCACGCTTTTACTGCGCCTGGAACCTATAGCTTGAACCTAATTAATTGTCAACAATGGGTATTCTTGGAATTCAGAGTGGTGATTTCGATTTGGATGTGGGCCTTTGTATTCAAATCATTATTGCACCTAAGGTAGTAATCCCTTTAATTTAGCACATATTTTATACAGGTTATTAGTATGATTATTTGTGTGCGTGTGTAGCCTCGTGAGACTTATGTTTGATGCTTGATTACATGAGGTGTGTGTTTGTGTCCCTGTGAGACATATGATTGATGTTTTTCTCACATGTGGATTTGTAATGGATTATTATTATTTCTCGTTATAACTTTATGTTTGATTTTTCATTTGTATCTTATATCGTATGTTTTTTTCATCTTCCTTCTATAGTTGAGCATGCTGGATGAGCCACATGGACTATCCTCTAAGGGGGATGTGTTAGATGTTTAGTTGATATGCATTTGGGTTATCCATTTAAGGGGGTATATTGGACATGTTTTTTAAAATCCCATTAAGTTGTATGTGTCAAGTAGCTAGTTTATGTTCCTTCTAGAATGGGTCCAAATCAAGTAGATTCGATCTTTGAGGACTCAGAATATGTATTTTTCTTGTGTGATATACTTGTTTTTTATCTGTATTATGTTTACTTTCATGGAATGCACCAGTATATCTTATTAACTTGTGTGAAGGGATGTTTGTGGTGTCCTATTGAATATTATACTCACACCATACTCAATCATTTTAATGCACTTGTTGATTTCATGGATAGGGATCTAGTGAAGGGCATGGGCCCTATGCTGGATGGTTGAGAAGGTTTAGCTGTAGGATGCAGGCATTACAGGATGGACTTTGGGCTAGATGTCTTATGTTGCTTTTAGTTAGTTGCTTTAATGAGTACTTGATCCATAACCTATGGGGATCCTTTACTTTTTTAGTTTTTTTTTATGTGTCTAACATGCCAGATTGATTCTACATGGGTTGGTATTTTATTATGTGTGTTGTTACTCAGATGATTGTTTATTTATTCATTAATTATTGAGTTATTTGTTATCACTTACTTTATTATACTCTGATGTTTACCTGGTACTGAGGTAATAGTCTTTCCATGATGTCTCTTTCGCCCTTACTGCTAGTCAGTAACCTCTTGTATATGATGATGTGTTCATGAGGTTGTGTGGCATCCCAAATTGGACCTGGTGGTTTGGGTCAGGGTGTTACATCTATAAAACATCTTGGACTTCTTTAGTTTTTTCTCTCAATGTGATAGCCTTGGTTACCCCATAAATTAGTTTAATTGAATATATGTTTTGCTAACATGTTTATGCCTTAGGAAGGTAGAACTCTTATTGTGATTTTTTGTGAAACCAGGTATATTTGGGATATTATGTGAGGGATGCACTGTTTGACATAGTTGTGGAAATGGTTCGTTGTGAATTTCATCGGAATAGATGGAATGGGTTTAGATATAGGCTTGAATGTTGTAGAATGGTTATTTTGGGGTTGTTGATTGGTTGGTTGGAATAGTATTAGAGTTGGGATTTCCCATTTGGTTTCTTGCTTAGTGGTTGTTTCGTTTAATGATCTGTTGTTATGATTTCCAACCGCCAACTGCAGTTGGCTTAATGCACAACAAGTACATCTACCTTATGGTAGCTTAGGTTGAGTCTTAGAATATCCAGATATGGAATGATAAAGAATTATAAATGAACTTACAGGAATGGGTATTGATGATGGAATTATTGAGAAATTTTAAACCATAAATAGGGTTTGGATAATGTTCTAAAATCATGGCATGGACATCTAGAATTTAAATGATGAATATTTAAGTCCCTTGGATAAGTGAATAAATGAAAAGATATTAAACCAAAATATATGATGGGTTTGATAGAGTAATATTATTAGTAAAATTGATAAATGGTTAATGGTGATCATCCATAATGCTTGTGTTCTTTGTTGAGCGGTCTTTCATGAGGGTTTGGGTAGTTTTACTTAGACTGGTTTTGTGATATATTATCCTTATGTTTTTTTATTCTATATACTCCACCATGAAATTCATTAAGGTAGTTTACACATATAATGGCCTTGGGTTCCAAGTGGCATTCCTAACATCTATGTTATCAATAATATAGATGGATGACTACTCTATCACCTCTTTACCATACGTAGTATAGTATGTAGGCATATCCAAGTTTTAATGGCTTAAGTTATAGGGTATGTGTTCATACGAGCTATAATGGATCTCAATTTTACTATAAATGTATGTTTAGGTTGTGGAAGCTTAAGGTTATATCATATGTATATATTCTAGTTATAGTGATTGTAGTTACTATAGGTTTACATGTGTGGGTTGTAATGGCATGAGGTATAATGCATGATACACAATTTTTGATGGATTTCAGACTTACTATGTGGTTATGTGATATGATGGGATGTGGTATGGTGTGGTTTCATGGGGTGAAAGATAAGATAATAATGTAGATGTGACATGGTTTGATGGATAGGTAGGATGACTTAAGGTGGAGATCAAAGTATTAGGATGTAAAATGTTGGGGTGAGGGTGACTAGTTTAGTGGGAAAGTGGATGTGAGGTACCTTTCATATATATATATATATATATATATATATTCTTTTTGATATTATGTTACCTGATATTTTGTTACTTGGTGAGCAGGCCTTAGAGAGGTTTCTATTTAGTTCAACTAATTCGGATAATGAGTTTTTAAGATCTTAGACTCTGTGAAGGTGTGTTCCTATTTAAATATTTGTTTAAATCCCTTAAAGTTGGTTAATTGAATGTTTACTAGGTATATGTGGAAGCTTGAGGGTGTTCTGGGGTTCGGGACATGAAATAAAGATAAAAATGGCCATCTAATGTATGGTTCATGGTTAGTGCATGGTTAGGAGAAACCGTGCACCCAAACCATGCTAGTCGGGGGGAAAGAGAACATGGTTAAGTAAACTGTACAAGGGGGAAATTCAAACCTTGTGGTCTTGGACAGAGGCATTCAACATGGTTGATGCATGTTTTTTCAAACTGTGTGGTCTCCTTAGGTAACTATATGACTTGGTCCCCTCTTTCATAGAGGCTGGAACACGGTTGGTGCACGGTTTGGAAAACCATGTGGCCAAACCATGCGCCCCATTAAAAGTGATAAATTACAAATTTTCCCCCTCAGGATTTTAAGTGTTTCACCCAATTTTATTCCCCATTATTCTCCCAACAGCCCTAGTGATGAACCTAAGCACCCAAATATTCCCAAGGGTCGATCTCCTTCATTTATATGCCATTTGGAGTGTCGTTGGTTGTGGATCGAATCTCTAGGTAAGTCTAACACTCCTCTTTCTTATCTTTTCCGGATTAGGGATTGTGGTTTTGTTATTATTCTTCTAAATCCCTAAAACCCTATTTTTCAATTTGATCTTAGGTTAGGTATTCAAAGGGTGATTGAATATGAATCTAAGGCTAAGGTTAAGTGAGCATCCATCTATGTATTTGAGGTAGATGGTCTACAAGTTATATCTCATAGTCTTGATGTTGATTTGTGCATTTGTGGTTGTCCTTTTGGTTCTATCTTATTGTGCATTGAATTACTTTGATATTATTTGGTAAAATAGTTGGATAAATGATGAATTTAACTCCTTGTGTTTCTCGTGGGATGCATTGAGGTTGATTAGACAGATCATAGGGCCACCCATGGGGTGCGCCATCCTCCCGAACATGGAAAACTATGATGTTGAACATGGAATTGTTATTATAAAATAGAGATCGTGATATATGTGTTGAAAATTTAGCTTAAAGTGTTAAAGGCACTAATGGTTATTGTATCTAGTTATTGGTAATGGTATAAGGGATTGTTTAGAACATTTTTAATGGGTTAAATGAATTAAAGTGATTGTGAAAAATGGATTATGGGATGAAATGGGAATATGTTAATGATTTGAGGCATGAAGATAAATTTGATATGTTGATTAAGTAATGATTTGTGAATATCATGTGAAATTTTTTAATATGATTTTTGATATGGTGAATGTGTTTAATGTTTAATGGAAGCATGTTCACATGGCTTGGTAGTTTTGGGTATTGACTGATGATCTACTCCCATGGGTTGAGTTGGACTGAGGCTCTAAAACCCACCACTAGAATGCACGGGTTAGGGAGTTGTACTGATGCTCTAGGCCCCTAATGGATGCATTGGATGATTACCTAGACTAATCCTCCAAGGTATGTGTGATGAAATTGGATGATATTACCTAGACTGATGCTCTAAGGTATGTGTAAGAAATTTTCTTGTGTGATGTTCTCCCTAGTGAGATAGGGAACTTGATTTATTACCTTATTCATGGTGGTTGACCAGCTTAGGTTGTTGTGAAATAAATGGAACACTTAACCCATGGACCCAATCGATGATAATGGTTTGAATTAAATAATGATTTACTAATGGAATATTGTTACTCCTTGTTTACTTGTTATATATTAGTGCATGCATACACTATCTGTTTAGAAGGGATATTTTTTAGACACCATTTGTGGTGGCCTATGGATTTGTACTCACACCCTACTTGGGTTTCCATTAGGTACCTGAGTAGGCTTCATAGTTGTAGTTTGGGACAAGGGAAAGGGACATATGCTAGGGAGTTTATTTGGGATTGGGATGTGTGTAGATGAGGATCCATACTTGGAGTCAGGACCCATTTTAGAGATTATTATGTTTATTATTATTTGGGGATTTCTATTACTTGAAACTATATGACATGACATAGCTTTTTTAGTGTTTGGTTTTGGATTGTACCCAGTTTTAGGAAATAGTTAGTAGTGCATGTTTATAGTCTTTTGTTTATTGTTCAATTTATTTATCATTGTTATCTTATGTGGATTACTCTGATAAAGAGGGTATAGCCTCCCCATGTGTTCTTTTAGACCCTCGCTACTAGTTGGTAGTCTATGGAATATGGGGAGGCACATCTGAGGTCATGTAGTGAACCAGCCTAGGGAACCATTTTAGTGGATTCCGGGTTGGGGATGTTGCAAAGTGGTATCATAGTAGGTTATTGTCTATGGCCTTATTATTTGGGGGTGGTAGATGGTAGATTAGTATGTGTTGGATCTTGAATGTGATCTTGTTCTTGGGAGTATCTAACCCATGTAAGGGGAAAACCCAAGTTCCCATGGTGGGATTGTTGTTCTTGGTGAGTGTTGTTGTATTTGAATGATATTTCACCATTGGGTGATGAACTTTTTGTCTGATGTGACTATTTTGTGATATTTTTCTTATGGCCGGAATGGCATGAGGTTGTAAATTCATTTATCATATTAGGAATCTAGGGAAATAGGTGACATGCATCATGGTAGGCACACACAAGGAAGATTTGTGAGACATGGGAGATAAAATTCATTTCATTTTCCTTAAAAAATATAAAGAAATTCATGTCTAATAAAGGTAATACAAATGGGTAATGTAAATAATGTTAAAGAATTGTTAAGGAATTGTGCTTAATGAAGGGTTGTAAATGAGTTAAAATGTTTGTTATAACAAGTTGTGGAATGGGAAGTGTGCCTAAGAGTAAATATTTATGTTGAGGGTGTGAAAATGATTTTAAAAAGGTGTTTAATGAAAGACTTGTGACTATGTATGTTGGTTTACCCCATTTTGACCATGAACCATGATAGGGATGGTTGAGGGTGGTGCCCTTGGTGTGAAAATGCCTATTGGTATAGTGTAAGTGAAATGGGTTTTTTATATCTAGTGGAGAGCCTTATTTTATATAAATTGTGATGATTTATGTTATGTGTTCTAAGAATTGTGTTTTTCATTGTAGATAAATGCCACCATGATGGCGTGTTATGATTGGGAGACAAGATGATATCACTGAGAATTTTTTCCTAGAATTGGAGCAAGAGACCCCAGTGATCTAGGGAAATATAGGAGAGGATAATTTCTAGGAGAACTTCACTCATTTTATACAGATTATGGAATGGGACCTAGGTCGGGTTACACCAAGTATGTTTGAGCGGACTAGGGAGTTTCAGTTGTAGAACCCTCCAAGCTTTACCAGAGATGGTGGACCTGAGGTAGCTAAATTCTAGATAGATTCCATCCATATGATACTTGATCACTTAGAGACTCCTCACAAGAAGAGATTCAAGATAGAAAGCTTCATGTTGTGAGGTCAGGCAAAGCGCTGGTGGGACATCTTGGTTCATAATGAGCAGGTATAAGGTATGCTATGAAAGGGTTTACAGGAAAAGTTTCCATAGCATTATTATCTAGATACCTTGAGACAAGAGAATTCTATGTATTTTATGTGGTTGTCCCAGGGGACTATGATAGTGATGGATTATATAGTCTATTTCAAAGACTTGAAATGTTTTGTTCTTGATTTGGTAGGGGATTAGGAATCTATAGAGAGACATTTCCAGGATGTACTTAGACATGAGATCAAGTCCCAGGTAAATATCTTCCACTTAAATAGGTTTGTGGAGTTAATGGATTAGACCCTTATCTCATAGGGGAATCTCAAGGAGTCTTCTAAGGGTGGATAGGTGGTTTCAGTTAGGTGATTCAACAGTGTGACTTATGATGGTAATAAGCATCATTTTTAGAGTCTCTACTAGGGCAGTGGTGGAAAGTGTGGTCAAAAAAGGGAATTAGTTTCCCAGGGTAGTGACAGAGTCTTCTATTATAAGTGCGGTGGGTCAGGACACATACGGGTTCAATGTCCCCAACCACTAGTTGAGTGCTGAGTATACAAAAGGTTGGGTCATGTACATAGGTTATATAGTAACCCTCAACATTTGGGTGATGATGGAGGGTTGAGGCCAGTGCAGAGTGCAGGAAAGGGGTCGGTTGCCCCATATCAAGAAGGTAGTTGGAGCTCTACCAACTGTACCGATTGGGTTAGTGTGTATGGTGATCTAGGACAAGGACATAATTATCCATAGGGTAGTACAACACTAGAAACTCAGACTAGAACCTAGGGTATATGGACAAGTCAGATTCATGCGGTTCATCCTACCTTTAGAGGTGGTGAGGTCGGTCCATCGATAGTTTGAGGTATGATTCTTGTAGCTTCTATTCTTTCTAGTGCATTATTCGGTATCGGTACCTCACTTTATTTCATTTCTGATCAGTTTGTGGCCATTTTGGGTCTAGCGATGGAACATATGTGTGGGGTTATGTTGATTGATACATCTTCAGGGGTACAAGCAGAAAATATTTAGCAGTGTAAAGGGTGTACTCTTAAAGTTGGTGGGTACCATTTCCTATGGGACCTATTTTTGCTCAAGATGTGAGGTTTTGATCTAATTTTGGGTATGGATTAACAGGTGTTATACTTGGATCATATTGATTATTATCATCATAGGGTAATGTTCACATCTTTTAATGGACAAAATTATGTCCATTGTGGAGAATGGGACATCTGAGTGAGTTGTATAGGGTTAGTCTATCAATAAATGGGTGAGCTCACAGCCCATGTGGCTTGTCTTATGCTTGGCGATGGGGGAGTAGGGAAGCGTTTCCTTCCTCTGGTGGTGGATTAGTTCCAGGATGTGTTTCCTGAGAACTTATCATGGTTGTCTCCAAAGAGAGATGTTGAGTTCATGATAGAGTTGCTACCGAGAGTAGAACAAATTTCCATTCTTCCAAATAGAATGGCACCAAAAAAACTCTAGAAACTTAAAACTCAGTTGGAGGAGTTGGATAATAAGGGGTTTGTTCATCTGAGTACCTCACTGTGGGGATATCCAATGTTATTTTCCAAGAAGGTTGGTAGGTCATTGCGGTTGTGTGTCGATTATAGGAAGTTAAATCAGATGATGGTTAAGAATTGGTACCATATTCCTCGAGTAAATGGTCTTTCTTACCATCTAAGAGGTTCTTAAGTGTTCTCCAAGATTAATATGAGATAATGGTACCATCGGCTAAGGGCGAGACATTATGATGTACCACGAACTAACTTCAGAAGTAGGTACGGGTTATATGAGTTTTTTGTGATGTCATTCGGGTTGAAAAATGTGCCAATAGTTTTTATGGACCTAATGAACCAAATTTTTCATCCTTACATGGATCGGTTTTTAGTTTTCTTTTTTTATGACATCTTGGTGTACTCTAAGACTCATGATGATCATGCCAAACATCTTGACATCACCCTGGGTACACTAACTGAGTGTAGGCTATATTCCAAGCTATCTAAGTATCATTTTTGGATTGACAGGGTGCATTTATTGAGTTACATCATCTCATGGGAAGGTGTGTATGTGGACCTCAAGAAAGTTAAAGTCATTGTGTATTGGGAGTATCCCAAGAATGTTTTTGATATCTGAAGTTTTCTGGGATTATAATTCTATTATTGAAGGTTCATCAAAGACTTGTCTCATTTGGATGCACCACTTTCAGGGTTAACCAAAAAGGGAATAAGGTTTTAATGGTATGAGGCATGTGAGAATGTCTTCCATGAGTTAAAGAATCAGTTGACTAATGCACTCATTTTTATTCTTCCCAAGCCAAGTACATAGTATACTTTGTTTTTTGATGCATCTGATGTTGGGCTTGGGGAAGTGTTAATGCAGAAGGATCGGGTTGTTGCGTATGGTTCATGATATTTGAGGCCTCATGAATGAAATTACCATATGCATGATCTTGATTTGGTCATATTGGTTTATGCCTTAAATTTTGGGCGTCATTACTTGCTAGTAGAATGGTTTACTATGTATACTAATCATAAAATCCTTAAGTATATATTCTCTCGGTGTGATTTGAATATTCAGAAGCAAATATGGGATGAATACATGCGGTCCTTTGATTTGTAACTAGTGTATACACCAGGAAATGGGAAAAGTGTTGCAAATGAATTGAACCAGAAGACTCAAAACAAATTAGTTCAGGAATCCAGTTCTGATTGGAGGATAATAGCATTGTTTGCGAAGATTCACCTAGAGGTGCAGGATGGGAAGGGGCAGACGGCCCCTTAATCCTTGTCAGTTGAGTCCCCCCTTTTAAACTAGATTAAAGAGAGGAAGTATGAGGATTCAAAGTGTTTGTCCATGAGGGAAAGTCTTGAAGGTGGGGAGCCACATTCTAGTTGGACTATTGGTGATTATGAGATAGCTTACATTTGTGGGCATATTGTTGTGCCTACTTGTATGCGAGAATAGTTGATGTGTGAATTCCATGACTCTAAGTGGGTATTGCATCCTGGTTTGACCAAAATGTTTCATGATCTTCATAGGCATTATTGGTGCCTAGATATGAAGAAAGTGGACGTGGGTTTCATGGAAATATGCCTTACTTGTTAGTAGTTTAAGGTTAAACATAAACATCTTTGTGGTTTTTTATAGCCATTTCCCATTCCGGAATGGAAGTGGGATGACATGATGATGTATTTCATTGTGGGTCTCCCGAGGATGCCCCTAAAGAATGATGTGATCTGGGTAGTTGTGGATCATTTGAACAAGGTGGAACATTTCCAACTAATTTTATAGACCTTCACCATTGATCAGCTGGGTGAGTTGAATGTTTGGGAGATAGTATGTTTTCATGGGGTGTAGTGAGAGATAGTTTCATATCATGATTCGTGTTTTACTTCATGCTTCTGGTTGGGGTTACAGAAAGAACTTGGTACCTAGGTTTTTTTAAGTATAGATTTCCACCCACATATAGACAGGAAGTCAAAACATACTATTCAAGTACTAGAGGACATGTTGAGAGATTATGTCCTAGAATTTGGTGAATCATGGGAGAAACACTTAGCACTTTTTGAGTTCACCTACAACAGAAGTTACCATGTGGTGATTCAGATGGAACTGTGTGAGGTGCTCTATGAGAGGTTTTGTAAGTCTCTGTTATGTTGGATGGGGGCTGGGGAGTCAGAGTTATTGTGTTTAGGTCTCATGCAGGAGGCATCAGAGCAGATTCGGTTAATCCGGAAGCAGATGGTTATAACTTAGAGTTGGCAAAAGTCGTATGCAGATATATAGGACTAATGGCCTAATATCTTTTCTTCAAAAGCTTAGTGATGCTTGGAAGTGAGACTCGAGGATGATACATTATATGGTGGGGAGGTTGTAAGATCCTAGACTTTATAAAGGTTCATTTCTATTTAAATATTTGTTTAAATCCCTTAAAGTTGGTTAATTGAATGTTTACTGAGTATATGATGAAGATTCGGGTGTTTTGGGGGTTTGGGGCATGAAAGAAAGAGAAAAATGATCATCCAATGCAAGTTTCATGGTTGGTGCATGGTTAGGGGAAACTATGGGCCCAAACCATGCTAGTCGGGGAGAAAGGGTGCATAGTTAAGTAAATTGTGCAAGGGGGAAATCCAAACCTTGTGGTCTTGGATAGAGGCATTTCGCATGGTTGGTGCATGGTTTGTTAAAATATGTGGTCTCCCCAAGTAACCATGCAACTTGGGCCCCTCTTGGACAAATGTCGGCATACGCTTGGCACATGGTTTGGAAAATTGTGTGGCCAAACCGTGTGCCCCATTAAAAGGTGGGAAATTACCAATTTCCCCCCTTAAGATTTTAAGTGTTTCACCTGATTTTCTTACCCATTCTCCTCCCAAAATCCCTAGTGACAAACCTAAGTACCCAAAATCTCAACAAGGGTTGATCTTTTTTGTTTCTAGGATGTTTGGAGTGTCTTTGGTTTTAGATCAAAGCTCTGGGTAATTCTAACGCTCCTTTTGCTTCTCTTTTCCAAATTAGGGATTATGGTTTCATTCTTCTTCTTCTGAATCCATAAAAAACTCTTTTTCCAATGGATATTAGGTTGGGAATTAAAAGGGTGGTTGAATCTGGAACCAAGTCTAAGGTTAAGTGAGTGTCCATCTATGGATTCAAGGTAGGTGGTTTATAAGTTATATCCCATATTCTTGAAGTTTATTTGTGCATGTATGGTTGTGATTTTGGTTCTCTATTATTGTGCATTTGATTCATTTTATAGTATTTGGTAAAATGGTTGGATAAATAATGAATTAAACCTACCACGATTCTCATGGGATGCATTGACCTTGATTATTACCGGTCTTAGGGCCACCCATGGGGTGCACCATCCTCCCGAACATGGAAAATTGTGATGTTGAACATGGAATTTTTATGATAAAATAGATCCCATGATATATGTGTTGAGAAGTTATTTTAAATTGTGAAATACACTAATGGTGATTATTTCTAGATATTGATAATGTTATAAGGGGTTTTTTGGAACATTGTTAATGGGTTAAATGGATTTAAGTGACTATGAAAAATGACTTATGGGATAAAATGGTAATATGTTAATGAGTTAAGGCATAAAGATAAATTTTATGTGTTGATTAAGTAATGATTTGTGAATATCATGTGAAATATTTGAATATTATTTGTGATATGGTGAATGTGGTTAATGGTTAATGAAATCATGTGCAAATTGATTGGTAGTTGTGGGTATTGACTGGTTCTGTACTCTAATAGGTTGGGTTGGACTAAGGCTCTAAACCCCACCACTAGAATGCATGAGTTAGAGAGTCAGACTAATTCTCTAGGCCCCTAATGGATGCATTGGATGATTACTTGGATTTAGGCTCCAAGGTATTTGTGATGAAATTAGATGAGGTTACCCGGACTGATTCTCCAAGGTATGTGTAAGAAATTTTCTTGTGTGATTTTCTCCCTAGTGATATAAGGAACTTGATTTTTTACCTTATGCATAGTGGTTGACCAACTTAGGCTATTGTGTAATAAATAGAGCACTTAACCCATAGAACCAATCAATGATAATGGTTTGGATTAAATAATGATTTACTAATGGCATCTTGTTACTCCTTGTTTACTTTTTATATATTAGTGAATGCATACATTCTCTATTTAGACTGGATGTTTTGTAGATACCATTTGTGGTGGCCTACTGAGTTGTACTTACACCCTTCTCAGGCTGCCATTGGGTACCCAAGCAAACTTCATGGTTGTAGGTCAGGATAAGGTAAAGGGTCCTATACTAGGGAGTTGAGTTGGGCTTGGGATATGTATGGATGAGAATTCAAACTTTGAGTCAAGACTTGTTTTGTAGATTCATATGTTTATTATTATTTGGGGTTTTCTATCACTTCACACTGTATGATATGACATAGCTTTTTTACTATTTGGTTGTGGGTTGTACCCAGTTTTGGGAAATGGTTACTAATGCATGTTTATGGTCTTTTGTTTATTGTTTCCTTTATTTCTCATTTTTATCTATTGTGGCTTACTCTAATAAAGAGGTTATAGTATCCACACATGTTATTTTAGACCCTCGCTATTATTTAGAAACCTATGGCATATGGGGAGGTGATCCTTAGGTCATTTAGTGGCCCAGTCCGGGGCACCGATTTAGTGGCTTTTGAGTTGGGGACATTATAGATTTGATTTCCTCTATTTATTCATTGGGATTTAGCATGATTATTTCATATTTGTATGAGAGTTTTCAGGGAGGATCCTATTGAGTATACTTGTATGCTCAATCATGTATATATAAACTATTTTTTAGGTCTACAGGAGCTAGTTAGTGATTGAGTTGGGCATTACTAGCTCGTAGTGGTTGTTTAGAAGCTACTAATTTTTTTGGTCACCGTCTAGGAATTTTTATTGGTATTTAATTTTGTTTATCCATTATATAAAATTCCATGTATGAGTATTGGTAATTTATTTATGGTATGGAGTCGATTATTATATGTTTTTCATTTTTTGGGATATATCACTACAAGAAAATAGTGTTTTAGCGACGGTTTTTCGTGGTGGTTTTCAAAATCATCGCTAAATTTTTTTCGATAAAAAATTTAGCGATAGTTTTTTAGTGGAATTTTTAAAAACCACCAATAAATTTTTTTCAAATATTTTTTATAAATTTTTTAAAATTTCTTCCAACAAAAAAAATACAATTTTTTTAGTGGCAGTTTTTTAAAAAAACCGCCGCGAAATTGAGGAAAAAATTAAAAAAATTACTTATTTATTTATTATTTATTATTATTTATTATTTATAATCAAATATAGTTTATTATTTATAATTTTAATTATTTATAATGTGACAATTAATAAATATTTATAATTATTAGTTAATAATATTTTTAAACTGAAAACAAATCTTCAATAAGTTGAAAAAGAGACTTTAAAATCAAATGACCATAACTTCTGATCTGGGAGTCCATTTTAGCTCCACAATCAGTCAAATCAAAGATTATAAAATGAGTTAAAACCAAAGGAGATTTAAATCATGTAATAATCAAATAAAAAAATATAATTAAATTTCAAAAGTCGAAAATCGAACTCAAACTTCAAACGACCATAACTTTTAATCCGAGTGTTCGTTTGGACTCTACCACATGTCAAATCAAAGCCTATGACGAGCACTATGTCGTTTATGTCTAGTAACAACTCTTTGAGTATTGTACCCATTTTTATTCTGTCATAAAGGCCCAAAATGCCTCCGAAACAGAGATTTTAGTTACAGGCTCTGATTTCTTAAAATTCAAACGATTATAACTTTCGATCCAGGTGTCTGTTCGACATGTACCACATATCATATCGAATCTCATTTCATGGTCTTCTATTTGACTAGTTGTGGCACTAAAAAGGAGTCCTAAATCAGATTTTATGGTCATTTTAGTGTTTTTAAGGTTTTTAGAGGTTCTTAACGTTGTATGATTTATTTATTTATTTATTATTTATTTATTTATTTATTTATTAATTAATATTTATTTATCTATTATTTATTATTTATTTATTATTTATTTATTTATCAATTTAATTTTTGATAAATTTATTAATTTATTTATTTATTTATTTAATATTTAATATCTATTTATTTATTTATTTATTATTTAGTTATTATGTACACATTAATTATTAATTTATTTTTAATTTATTAATTAATTATTTATTATTAGTTTATTATTCATTTATTATTTATTTATTTATTTATTCTTTATTTATTCTTTATTAATTAATTATCAATTAATTATTAATTATTTTTTAAATATTAATTATTAATTATTATTTAAGAATTATTAATTAAGAATTATTAATTATTAATTATCAATTATTAATTATTAGTTATTATAAATTATAAATTATTATTTACTTATTATTTATTTATTTATTTATTTATTTATTTATTTACTTATCTATTTATTTATTTATATGTTTATTTATTTATTATGTATTTTTATTCTTTATTTTTTATTTTTTATTATTTATTATTTATTCTTTATTCTTTATTCTTTATTATTTATTTATTTATCTTTAATTTACTAAATATTAATTTATTATTAGTTTATTATTCATTTAATATTTATTTATTTATTATTTATTTATTTCTTCAATATTCATTATTTATTAATTATTTATTAATTATTTATTAGTAATTTCTTAATAATTTATCAATTATTTATAAATTTTTAAATATTAATTATTAATTATTAATTATTATTCTTAATGATCAATTATTAATTATTAGTTATTATTAATTATTAATTATTAATTATTAATTATTGATTATTAATTATTAATTATTAATTATTTATTATTTATTATTTATTATTTATTATTTATTATTTATTATTTATTATTTATTATTTATTATTTATTATCTATTATTCATTATTTATTATTTATTATTTATTTATTATTATTTATTATTATTTATTATTTATGTAAGAACCCAGTTTTTGCTGTGAAAGACTTTGGAATATTCTTGATGTTATTACAGAGTAGCGCCTTCAAACGGCATGCGATTCCGAGCCCCGGAGTGGCCGGAATTAAATTTTCAGTGCGTTCACACTAGAAACGCCAAATAAATGGGATAACTTCTAAATGGAGTTTCGGATCAAAGATCTGAGTGCACGGATGGGTCCGGAATGGGGTGTTTACCCTAGGAACGACATAAAGTATGTCGGCGCGGGATGTTTGGACCCCTCGCTCGCTTTCGGAACGTTAAACGGATAAATTGATTAATTAATTTATTCAATTAATGGTTAAACTCAAGTACCTCTTAAACGGTGGCTCAGATTGGAAAACTGAGGGCACCGTTGAGTCCGGAACATGCTGTTTACCCTAAGAGGGGTGGAAGTTTCGCGGGCGCGGGCCGTCTGTGAAAAATGGCCCCAGGGGCGTTTTCGTAATTTGGAGGCCTCGGGCGCTAAGTTTAATAACTTTTGAACGGGGCCTCAGATTAAAATTCTGAGACCTCCGTTGTGTTTAGAGCGTGATTTTTAGCCCAGGGGAGGCTTAATCTCGTCCCCGTCGGGAGTTCGGATTCGGGCCGACGAGCGGGTGGTTAAGTGTTTTCTATTTAAACACTTAACTCACCCCCCTCCCTCTGCTTCTTCTTCTTCTTCACCTGGATAGCGGCACCCCCCCTCCCTCTTCTCCTCCACTCCGGTGAGGTAGCTCTGGCAAGGCAGCGGCGCGGCGGCGGATTCTCCGTGAAGCGTCGGGCAACGCCCTTCGAGGTAGGAGTTTTCGGTTTTTGCGTTTTCATTTCCGAAATCTAATTTCAAGTTGATTTATGTCGTTGAATTACTATCAAATTTTCAATCAAAGCCCATAATCGTGTAGTATAATTTCGGATCTACCCAACGCATCTTTCGGATCGAAAATCTGAGTTCGGAGTCGATTGCAAACGACCGCTGAAGGTTGCGGGTTTTCGGTTTCCGGCGGGTTTGAGCGGCGGCGCGGCTGGCTTCCGGCGGATGGCGCGGCGGCGGGGCTCTCGGACGGCGGCGCGGCTAAGGCGCAGGGCGGCGCGGGTCTTCAGCCGGGGCAGCTGGGCGAGCGGAGGTCGGCGCTGGGGGCGAGCGGCCTGGGCAGCCGGGTGACGACGAGGGCGAGGTCGAGCTCGTCGGGGCAGGGGAGAACCGGAGTCGTTGCGCGACCCCGCGGGGGGAGACACGACCCGCGTCTTGTGGGTCATTGCACAGCGGATGAACGGCCATGAAGTCCGGTCCGCATGGACCGTGGGTTCACGGTCAGCCCGTGCGGCAGAGCCGCAGGCCAGTGCTCCGAACCGAGCTGGTCGGCGCGAGCCGGCCCAGGCTGGTCCAGCCCAAGGGGGATCCGTCCCCCCCCCCCTCTTCGGATGCCCAAAATTTTCATTACGGGTGTCTGATTTGCATGTCGTCTGTGGAAGTGGAACTGTATTGTCGAGGCGGACTTTTTGAGATGGTTTCGGGAATTTTTAATTCCCGAAACGAGGGGCCGTGGAGGCGCGACGTGTCTTTAAGTGGACGAGAGTTTTTCCCGAGATTCTTGTTTTGGGCGGCGCTGACGCAACCGACGTCCGTTTTGAGCGCCGTCGGTGGCATTGCGACCCTGGCACTGAGGTAGAGGTTTCCAGGGTGGTTTCGGGCGTTGAGACTGTATTTGAGGCGTGGGCCCCACGAGCCGTCCTTTGAGCTGCACGCAGCGTTTCACGACTTTTTCATCGGACGTCCGTTCGGGGTGTGAGAGTAGTCATTTCTGGATGTTTTTCCGAGGGGATTGAAATGGTGAAATCCGCCCGCTCTAATTCGGCATGATGGTTCGGGGCCCACGAGGTCTGTTTGGGCGTCAACGGTGATTTTCCATCTTTATCATCGGGTGACCGTTTTGGACAAGTGAATAGTCCATCTTTTGTGATTTTTCGAGAGGATTGCAACAGTGTGATACGTTCGTTGTGTTTCGAGACCGGGTTGTGGGTCCCACAAAGCACCGCTCGTGTGCGGTGCGCCGGAATGCACCCTTTTCTTCGGATATCTGTTTCACTCAAGTGAGTAGTGCTTTTGACATGTTTTCCCGAGGGGATCGCATTGGTGCGATGCACCCGACTGTTTTCGGGGCTGAGGCTCGGGATCACGGGACGTCGTTCGGGCGTGAGGCGGTTTTGGTGACTTTTTTTGGAACCACTTTGTGTATATGTTTGTATTTGTTGTCAATAGTTGTCAATGAATATCAAAATGAAGGATATCATGAAGTACTCCGATGAAGTAGAGGAATGGTGATTCAGAAGATTGTTGTACTGATCATATGTTAAAAGAACATGTGTCAAAGGTGATACATTGTTTACAACAATGAAGAAGGTGAGGTGCAATCCATCTGAGGATGATTAACGAAGAATGGGGTTTTTGGATGAAGACCATGAAATTCCTCCTAATTGCATGAGAACCCTGGGTTTTGATGAAGACCATGCAATTCCTCATTATTGCATGAGAACCATGGGTTTTGATGAAGACCATGAAATTACTCATGATTGCATTAGAACCATTCAAGAGACTTCTTGAAGAATAGAATCACATGGTTTTCATGAAGTTGATCATGACGGTTGATGAAGAAGACAATGTTCCAATGATTGGAATTCTAAGAAGGTCGTGCAATGATTGGTATCCTACTATAGCCATGCACATCACATTGTCATATAAGATGATGATGCTGAAGCTATGCCTTCAAAGAATGCATATCACAATAGTGGAGTTTGTGATAAAAGCAGAAGAGTTGATAAAGGATACATATCACCAGGAAGAAGTGATGTTGAGGTAATCGTGCTTGTTGACAAAGCAAACAGAAGACATACAAATTTGTTGAAAAAAGAGATTCCATGGTGGAATGTCGAGTTCGAGGATTGTGGATAATGATCCACGTTTTATTCAAGGAACATCGACAAAGGAATGGACGATCTGGAGGCGGAAAAAAAGAGCAGATACAAGGTGGCGCCGTTTTCCAGTGTTTGCCAAATTTTTGGGGTCCAAAATTTCGAGGTTGGTGAGCATCGCGAAAAATGGATTTCCATGAAGATCATAATTTAATATGGAAAATGCATGAGTTTCGTGAAGATGGGATGCATGGATTAGATTTCGCGAAGACCAAAAGAATGGAGGCGGTGATTCTTCATGATTACGTCAAGCTTCGCGAACGGTAGAGGCTGGAGAGCTTCGCGGCGATGAAGGGCTTTGCAAGGGAGCTTCGCGGCGATGAAGGGCTTTGCGAGGGAGCTTCGCGGAGAAGGTGCAAAGTAATTGACGGGATGCTCTGCGATTACGACGAGCTCCGCGAATGGAAAATTGCCGTAGTGCTTCGCGATTTTGAGAGAATTCCGGCGGGAACTTTAGAGCTTCGCGATTTGAGCTGACGTGGAATTGACTTCGCGTGGAAAGTTCTAGGGTCGGTGGAATCACCTATAAATAGAGGCTGAACCCCTTAAGAGAAGTAGAGAGAGCGCTCAACAAAAATCCTTTTCTCTCGGTTCGCAAAGGTCACTCGCGAAGGCAGTCTACTTCGTGAAAGTGGAGCTTCGCGGCGGCTATTCTAGCTCCGCGAATGTCTTTCCCCCCGTGTTGGCTCAGTCAGCTTCGCGAAGAGGCAGGAGCTCCGCGATAGCCCAGCATTGCGAAGGCTGGAGCATCGCGAGAGTGCTTCGCGATTGAGCTTCGTGAAAAGGCAGGGGCTCTGCGGAGACTTGTTTGAGCTTTCCAAAACTGGGAGCCTTGCGAAGTAGGGTACTTTGTGAAGGCCCTTTCCAAAGGTTGTTTTCCCAGTGGACATGGGAAAAAGGGGTATTCATCAGTGGATGAAATTTGGACTTCAACAGAGCATCATTTATTGAGCAATCACACAAGTGATTGTGATTCAGGAAAATGAAGACAAGGGGATCTAGTGCATTCAGTCATTGCACTAAAGGAGAAAGATTGAACTAAAAAGAGCATCAACTCTGAACCCTGATGCAAGAAAAGTCTCATGCTGAACAGAAGACAAATAACTTCATGTCTATCTATTGAAGAGACCTTCACGTCTATAAACTGAGTGAGACTTCACCAATGGCAGTGAGCCAGGGGGAGTCAATGGGAGTGACCCGAGGGACGCAGTGAGCTATCCCTGAACTTTTGTAAAGGAAGTGAGCCTGGGACAGAGTGACTATACCTGAACCTCTATAATCCACAGCTAGTGAAGATTAGTGGAATTTGGTACGACTGGCAACTTGTCGGCATATGATCCTTAGACGTAGCCCTTTGTGGTGAACCAAGTAAAATTGTTGTGTTATCTCTGTGCATGTGAATGTTTCATTGCTGATCATATCCATCATACAGGTTTAAGTAGTTCCTACCAACATGGGAACAAGATCCACAACTTTAAGAAGAAAAAGTTGACACCCTGATTCACCCCTCCCCTCTCAGGGTGTCCCGGGGTCCTACAAGTGGTATCAGAGGTAGGTTCACGTATGTTGGATATTATCCAGTAATTCTATAGAGAAGAGGATTTGAGTTTCTTTCCTAAAGTCAACAATGAAGAGCAGTCTTGAAAATGATGTAGTCATTTTTGAGCAGAAGTCTACATCTATCAAGACCGTGACAAACAGAAAAAAGAAAGAGAATAAGCAGTTGAAGAAGTCCCTTATATCCAAAGAAGATGCAGTGTCTTGTTGTCCATGAAATTCCAATAATGAAGAAACATCTGGCTTGGAAAGTATCAATCAGGTGGCTCAGGATTCTTCCAGAGGAAAGGATGACACCCCTAATTCAATCTTTCAAAAAAAACTCAAAACATATTTGCATCATATTCTTGAAGAAAGGGCTGTGATTATTTGTAGCCTATTCCAATCTATACAGGTTGAGATCACTCGATTAGAAAGGGAAGCTGACAATAGGGAAAAGGGGTTGGAAAGAAAAGTTATGGAAAGTATGAAGCTCACCAAACAGGTGAAAGTTTTTGAAGAAAAAGAGGAAGTCAATAAGACTCTAAAAGAAAGGATCCATTCACTTGAAACTGAGCTGAAGAAGGGCAATGAAGTCAAGAGTTTTTGTTTGGAAGAAACTTCCATGAAATTCAAGGAACTTGACTCTTTGTTACAAAACAAAGTTAAGATGCATGCGGATGAGGTTGAAAGATTGAAGAAGACTTGTGAAGATAATATGATCATGATAGAAGATCAGAAGATCATCCTCAATAATGAAAGTCAAAAATTGGAAGCCCAATTGTTAAATCTTGATAAGACACATATTGAGACTCCACAAAAGAATGAAACAGGAGATGCTGGTACTCGATGTTCATTGGAGGCTACTAAAGTTGAAGTACCTCCAACATGTGACATGAATATTATGACAACTCTTGAGTGTCCACCTCAATAATCAGTCGCTGCTGGTACTCAATGATCACTGGAGGATTCTATTGTCAAAATACCTCCAACATGTGATAAGAAGATCACGACTTCACTCATTGATCTATCACAAGAAACTGAGAAAGTGAAGGTACCATCCAAACCATCTTGTACTCATGTTTCTAAATACGTTCCTATAATCATTGCAGGTTGGAAGAAAAGTTCTAAGCAAGTATGGATGAGGAAAGGTGAGAGGAATAAACCTACCACCATGGATAGGGTGGATGAGAAGAAAAATGAGGAAGTTGGTTCCTCAAATAGAGCACAAAAGATTAAGAAGATGGCCCAACAACCGCATACAGAAGAAACAAAGAAGAAAAGATTTGTGGGCCAATGTTGGTGCTGCAACAGATTTGGGAATTGTGCACTGGATTGTTTTTATAATCCCTTACATGGAAAAGCACAGGGAAGGCCTATATCAAAGGGAAGGAATCCATAGAAGAAGAAGCAACATCCGCAGGTCCAGAAGCATCTGTTCACCGCAAACAGATTTGGAATTCTTGATAACATCTGTGATTTGTGCAATGGCAGAGGTCACGTGTCAAGTACATGCCCACATCAATATGCTTCCATTCTTGATAAGAAAAGAATACCTCTGATGCCGGAAAAGAATGAAGCTTCTACCTTGGGAAGAAATCAGAAGAATGTTGTGAACACACAATTTCCCAAGAAGATCTCAAGAAGGGAAGTTGAGAAGACCCAGGATTTTAGATCCATTAAATTGAAGGGTCATTCATCCAAAAGAAGAAATGAGTGGGATGAAACATAGATGAACCCATGTGGAAGATCCAAACCAGCTGCAACAGTTCCAAATGACATATTGGTCATCTGGCTAGAAGATTTGAAAAGAATGAGGAAACTTGAACATGAAAAGGCCAAGGCTGGGGATAAAGGCAAAGAAAAACTTTCACGTGATGAAGACAGAGTGCAGGAGAGGTTGAAAACCAAGAAAAACACACGTGTCAAAGAAGTTCTGCGTGAGAGATGCAATAAATCTAGTCACATTGCAAAAGGTTGTCTAACCTTAATACCAGAACAAGAAGAAATCCTTAAGAGGAGTAAGAATGTATCATTCATGATGGATGTTGAGAAGAAAAATTCTCCACACAAAGTAGAAGAGAATGTGAAAAGAGCCATTCCACATCAACACATATCAGAACATATGTTGAAATGTTCAGGCATGAAGACTGGAGTGAATAGAGGAACTTGGTTGAGAAAAACACCTCAACCATGTATCTTAGATTGATGAAGAAAGGAGGAACCACCTTATTCCCTTATTCATTTGTGTATTGTATTTGTGCTAATGATGCAGGGAATTGAAGGTGAAGCATGATCTCAGGGGGAGAACCTGAGAAGTAGTGAATGCTGTCAACTCTTGATATCCAAGCTAAAGAAGTTTCCATCCTTAGTAGATTCTTCAATTGATATTCAAATATTATGATGATGAAGGATCACTCTTGATGAAGATGATGAGGAGTGTTTCCCTTGAGGGGGATAAAAATGAAGAAGCTTCCATAATCACTATGTCAATCAATATCAACACCAGCTGGACTCAAAAGCTGTTACTCTGTGAATTTCTTGAAGAACATGTCAATGGATAAGGTATGCCATTTCTCAATCTCTATCCCTTGGTTAATCAGATCAAATATCATTCTACAAAGGGGGATTAACTGAATTGATCAGTGACATAAGAAGAATGGATGTGCCCCAAGGTCACTTATCCTGCAGATATCACTTGAATGTTTTTGATCAGTTTTCTGATGTAAGTGCAGGAATTTCAGGTTGACCATTCCCTATCACACTTTATTTCTTATGCCTCAAATAAAAGTGGTAAACCCTTGAAGAAAAAATACATGAGTTCTCATCTCATGTTGGTATCATGATCTATGAATAAAAGACAGCCTTGTTGACTTAATCAAATCCTCTTGTTTTCTACATCGAGCATTGCTCAAGTAGACTTAGAATGAAATGATTAATGAAACATTACTTAATTATGGATTGATACCCTCCCTACCATGCATTTTGTATTTCTTTTCAATAAGGGGGAGAGAAAGTGAAATGAATCTTTGAAAAGAAAAGTTCATTGAAGAGAAGATTCTCATTTTGATGTTGACAAATTCATTTCAGAAGATGTATAAGGTATTGACAAAAAAATACAAAGGAGGAGATTGTTGGAACCACTTTGTGTATATGTTTGTATTTGTTGTCAATAGTTGTCAATGAAGATCAAAATGAATGAGATCATGAAGTACTCCGATGAAGTAGAGGAATGGTGATTCAGAAGATTGTTGTGTTGATCGTATGTTCAAAGAACATGTGTCAAAGGTGATACATTGTTTACAACAATGAAAAAGGTGAGGTGCAATCCATATGAGGATGATTAACGAAGAATGGGGTTTTTGGATGAAGACCATGCAATTCCTCCTAATTGCATGAGAACCATGGGTTTTGATGAAGACCATGCAATTCCTCAGTATTTCATGAGAACCATGGGTTTTGATGAAGACCATGAAATTACTCATGATTTCATGAGAACCATGAAAGAGACTTCTTGAAGAATAGAATCACATGGTTTGCATGAAGTTGATCATGACGGTTGATGAAGAAGACAATGTGCCAATGATTGGAATTCTAAGAAGGTCGTGCAATGATTGGTATCCTGTGATAGCCATGCACATCAAATTGTCATAGAATATGATGATGCTGAAGCTATGCCTTCAAAGAATGCATATCACAATAGTGGATTTTGTGATAAAAGCAGAAGAGTTTCTAAAGGATACATATCACTAGGAAGAATTGATGTTGAGGTAATCGTGCTTGTTGACAAAGCAAACAGACGACATACAAATTTGTTGACAAAAGAGATTCCATGGTGGCATGTCGAGTTCGAGGACTGTGGATAATGATCCATGTTTTATTCAAGGAACATCGACAAAGGAATGGATGATCTGGAGGCGGACAAAAAGAGCAGATACAAGGTGGTGCCATTTTCCAGTGTTTGCCAAATTTTTGGGGTCCAAAATTTGGAGGTTGGTGAGCATCGCGAAAAATGGATTTCCATGAAGATCATAATTTAATATGGCAAAGGCATGATTTTCGCGAATATGGGATGCATGGATTGGATTTCTCGAAGACCAGAATAATGGAGGCGGTGATTCTTCGCGATTACGTCAATCTTTGCGAATGGCAGAGGCTGGAGAGCTTCGCGGCGATGAAGGGCTTTTCAAGGGAGCTTCGCGGCGATGAAGGGTTTTTCGAGGGAGCTTCACGGCGAAGGTTCAAAGTAATTGATGGGATGATCCGCGATTACGACGAGCTCCATGAATGGAAAATTGCCGTAGTGCTTCGCGATTTTGAGAGAATTCCGGTGGGAACTTTAAAGCTTCGCGATTTGAGCTGACATGGCATTGACTTCGCGCGGAAAGTTCGAGGGTCGGTGGAATCAACTATAAATAGAGGTCGACCCCCTTAAGAGAAGGATATAGAGCGATCAACGAAAATCCTTTGCTCTCGGTTCGCAAAGGTCACTCGTGAAGGCAGTCTGCTTCACGAAAGTGGAGCTTCGCGGCGGCTATTCTAGCTCTGCGAATGTCTTGCGCCCCGCGTTGGCTCAGTGAGCTTCCCAAAGAGGCAGGAGCTCTGCGATAGCCCAGCATTGCGAAGGCTGGAGCATCGCGAGAGTGCTTCGCGATTGAACTTCGCGAAAAGGCAGGGGCTCTGCGAAGACTTGTTTGAGCTTTCCAAAACTGGGAGCCTTGCGAAGTAGGGTACTTTGTGAAGGCCCTTTCCAAAGGTTGTTCACCCAGTGGACATGGGAAAAAGGGGTATTCATCAGTGGATGAAATTTGGACTTCAACAGAGCATCATTTATTGAGCAATCACACAAGTGATTGTGATTCAGGCAAATGAAGACAAGGGGATCTAGTGCATTCAGTCATTGCACTAAAGGAGAAGGATTGAACTAAAAAGAGCATAAACTCCGAACCCTGATGCAAGCAAAGTCTCATGATGAATAGGAGACAAAGAACTTCATGTCTATCTATTGAAGAGACCTTCATGTCTATAAACTGAGTGAGACTTCACCAACGGCAGTGATCCAGGGGGAGTCAACGGGAGTGACCCGAGGGACGCAGTGAGCTATCCCTGAACTTTTGTAAAGGCAGTGAGCATGGGACAGAGTGACTGTACCCGAACCTCTATAATCCACATCTAGTGAAGATTAGTGGAATTTGGTATGATAGGCAACTTTTCGGCGTATGCTCCTTGGACGTAGCCCTTTGTGGTGAACCAAGTAAAATTGTTGTGTTATCTATGTGCATGTGAATGTTTCATTGCTGATCATATCCATCATACAGGTTTAAGTAGTTCCTACCAATGTGGGAACAAGATCCGCAACTTTAAGAAGAAAAAGTTGACACCCTGATTCACCCCTCCCCTCTCAGGGTGTCCCGGGGTCCTATAAGTGGTATCAGAGGGAGGTTCACGTATGTTGGATATTCTCCAGTAATTCTATAGAGAATAGGATTTGAGTTTCTTTCCTAAAGTCAACAATGAAGAGCAGTCTTGATAATGATGCAGCCATTTCTGAGCAGAAGTCTACATCTATCAAGACCATGAAAAATAGGAAAAAGAAAGAGAATAAGCAGTTGAATAAGTCCCTTATATCCAAAGAAGATGCAGTGTCTTATTCTCCATGAAATTCCAATAATGAAGAAACATCGGGCTTGGAAAGTATCAAGCAGGTGGCTCAGGATTCTTCCAGAGGAAAGGATGACACCCCTAATTCAAGCTTTCAGAAAAAACTCAAAACATATCTGCATGATATTCCTGAAGAAAGGGCTGTGATTATTTGTAGCCTATTCCAATCTATGCAGGTTGAGATCACTCGATTAGAAAGGGAAGCTGACAATATGGAAAAGGGGTTGGAAAGAAAAGTTATGGAAAGTATGAATCTCACCAAACAGGTGAAAGTATTTGAAGAAAAAGAGGAAGTCAATAAGACTCTAAAAGAAAGGATCCATGCACTTGAAGCTAAGCTGAAGAAGAGCAATGAAGTCAAGTGTTTTTGTTTGGAAGAAACTTCCATGAAATTCAAGGAACTTGACTCTTTGTTACAAAACAAAGTTAAGATGCATGAGGATGAGGTTAAAAGATTGAAGAAGACTTGTGAAGAGAAGATGATCATGATAGAAGATCAGAAGATCATCCTCAATAATGAAAGTCAAAAATTGGAAGCCCGATTGACAAATCTTGATAAAACACATATTGAGACTCCACAAAAGAATAAAACAGGAGATGCTGGTACTCAATGTTCATTGGAGGCTACTAAATCTGAAGTACCTCCAACATGTGACAAGAAGATTATGACGACTCTTGAGTGTCCACCTTAAGAATCAGTCGCTGCTGGTACTCAATGCTCACTGGAGGATTCTATTGTCAAAATACCTCCAACATGTGATAAGAAGATCATGACTTCACTCATTGATCTATCACAAGAAACTGATAAAGTGAAGGTACCATCCAAACCATCTTGTACTCATGTTTCTAAATACGTTCCTACAATCAGTGCAGGTTGGAAGAAAAGTTCTAAGCAAGTATGGATGAGGAAAGGTGAGAGGAATAAACCTACCACCATGGATAGGGTGGATGAGAAGAAAAAGGAGGAAGTTGGTTCCTCAAATAGAGCACAAAATATTAATAAGATGGCCCAACAACCTCATACAGAAGAAACAAAGAAGAAAAGATTTGTGGGCCAATGTTGGTGCTGCAACAGATTTGGGCACTGTGCACTGGATTGTTTTTATAATCTCTTACATGGAAAAGCACAGGGAAAGCCTATATCAAAGGGAAGGAATCCATGGAAGAAGAAGCAACATCCGCAGGTCCAGAATCATTTGTTCACCGCAAACAGATTTGGAATTCTTGATAACATCTGTGATGTGTGCAATGGAAGAGGTCACGTGTCAAGTACATGCCCACATCAATATGCTTCCATTGTTGATAAGAAAAGAATACCTCTGATTCCAGAAAAGAATGAAGCTGCTACCTTGGGAAGAAATCAGAAGAATGTTGTGAACACACAATTTCCCAAGAAGATCTCAAGTAGGGAAGTTGAGAAGACCCAGGATTTTAGATCCATTAAATTGAAGGTTCTTTCATCCAAAAGAAGAACTAAGTGGAATGAAACACAGATGAACCCATGTGGAAGATCCAAACCAGCTGCAACAGTTCCAAATGACATATTGGTCATCTGGCCAGAAGATTTGAAAAGAATGAGGAAACTTGAACATGAAAAGGCCAAGGCTGGGGATAAAGGAAAAGAAAAACTTTCACGTGATGAATACAGAGTGCAGGAGAGGTTGCAAACCAAGAAAAACACATGTGTCAAAGAATTTATGTGTGAGAGATGCAATAAATCTGGTCACATTGAAAAAGGTTGTCTAACCTTAATACCAGAACAAGAAGCAGTCCTTAAGAGGAGTAAGAATGTATCATTCATGATGGATGTTAAGAAGAAAAATTCTCCACACAAACTAGAAGAGAATGTGAAAAGAGCCATGCCACATAAACACATATCAGAACATATGTTGAAATGTTCAGGCATGAAGACTGTAGTGAATAGAGGAACTTGGTTGAGAAAAACACCTCAACAATGTAGCTCAGATTGATGAAGAAAGGAGGAACCACCTTATTCCCTTATTCATTTGTGTATTGTATTTGTGCTAATGATGCAGGGAATTGAAGGTGAAGCATGCTCTCAGGGGGAGAACCTGAGAAGTAGTGAATGATGTAAACTCTTGATAGCCAAGCTAAAGAAGTTTCCATCCTTAGTAGATTCTTCAATTGATATTCAAATATTATGATGATGAAGGATCACTCTTGATGAAGATGATGAGGAGTGTTTCCCTTGAGGGGGAGAAAAATGAAGAAGCTTCCATAATCACTGTGTCAATCAATATCAACTCCAGCTGGACTCAAAAGCTGTTACTCTGTGAATTTCTTGAAGAAAATGTCAATGGAGAAGGTATGCCATTTCTCAATCTCTATCCCTTGGTTACTCAGATCAAAGATCATTCTACAAAGGGGGGGTAACTGAATTGATCAGTGACATAAGAAGAATGGATGTGCCCCAAGGTCACTTATCCTGCAGATATCACTTGAATGTTTTTGATTAGTTTGATGATGTAAGTGCAGGAATTTCAGGTTGACCATTCCCTATCACACTTTATTTCTTATTCCTGAAATAAAAGTGGTAAACCCTTGAAGACAAAATACATGAGTTCTCATCTCATTTTGGTATCATGATTTATGAATAATAGACAGCCTTGTTGACTTAATCAAATCCTCTTATTTTCTACATCGAGCATTGCTCAAGTAGACTTAGAATGAAATGATTAATGAAACATTGCTTAAGTATAGATTGATACCCTCCCTACCATGCGTTTTGTATTTCTTGTCAATAAGGGGGAGAGAAAGTGAAATGAATCTTTGAAAAGAAAAGTTCATTGAAGAGAAGATTCTCATTTTGATGTTGAAAATTTCATTTCAGAAGATGTATAAGGTATTGACAACAAAATACAAAGGGGGAGATTTTTGGAACCACTTTGTGTATATTTTTGCATTTGTTGTCAATAGTTTTCAATGAAGATCAAAATGAAGGAGATCATGAAGTACTCCGATGAAGTAGAGGAATGGTGATTCAGAAGATTATTGTACTGATCGTATATTCAAAGAACATGTGTCAAAGGTGATACATTGTTTACAACAATGAAGAAGGTGAGGTGCAATCCATCTGAGGATGATTAACGAAGAATGGGGTTTTTGGATGAAGACCATGCAATTCCTCCTAATTGCATGAGAACCATGGGTTTTGATGAAGACCATGCAATTCCTCATTATTGCATTAGAACCATGGGTTTTGATGAAGACCATGAAATTACTCATGATTGCATGAGAACCATGCAAGATACTTCTTGAAGAATAGAATCACATAGTTTTCATGAAGTTGATCATGACAGTTGATGAAGAAGACAATGTTCCAATGATTGGAATTCTAAGAAGTTCGTGCAATGATTGGTATCCTGCGATAGCCATGCACATCACATTGTCATAGAAGATGATGATGTTGAAGCTATGCCTTCAAAGAATGCATATCACAATAGTGGAGTTTGTGATAAAATCAGAAGATTTTCTAAAGGATACATATTTCCAGGAAGAAGTTATGTTGAGGTAATCATGCTTGTTGACAAAGAAAACAGACGACATACAAATTTTTTGACAAAAGAGATTCCATGGTGGCATGTCGAGTTCGAGGACTGTGGATAATGATCCATGTTTTATTCAAGGAACATAGACAAAGGAATGGATGATCTGGAGGTGGACAAAAAGAGCAGATACAAGGTGGCGCCGTTTTCCAGTGTTTTCCAAATTTTTGGGGTCCAAAATTTGGAGGTTGGTGAGGATCGCAAAAAATGGATTTCCATGAAGATCATAATTTAATATGGCAAAGGCATGAGTTTCGCGAAGATGGGATGCATGGATTGGATTTCGCGAAGACCAGAAGAATGGAGGTGGTGATTCTTCGCGATTACGTCAAGCTTCGCGAATGGCAGAGGCTGGAGAGCTTCGCGGCGATGAAGGTCTTTGCAAGGGAGATTTTCGGCGATGAAGGGCTTTGAGAGGGAGCTTCGCGGCGAAGGTGCAAAGTAATTGATGGGATGCTCCGTGATTACGATGAGCTCCGCGATTACGACGAGCTCCGCGAATGGAAACTTTCCGTAGTGCTTCGCGATTTTGAGAGAATTCCGGCGGGAACTTTAGAGCTTTCCGATTTGAGCTGACGTGGCATTGACTTCGCGCGGAAAGTTTGAGGGTCGGTGGAATCACCTATAAATAGAGGCCGACCCCCTTAATAGAAGGAGAGAGAGCGCTCAACGAAAATCCTTTGCTCTCGGTTCGCAAAGGTCACTCGCGAAGGAAGTCTGCTTCGCGAAAGTGGAGCTTCGTGGCGGCTATTCTAGCTCTGCGAATGTCTTGCGCCCCACGTTGGATCAGTGAGCTTCACGAAGAGGCAGGAGCTCTGTGATAGCCCAGCATTGCGAAGGCTGGAGCATCGCGAGAGTGCTTCGCGATTGAGCTTCGCGAAAAGGCAAGGTCTCTGTGAAGACTTGTTTGAGCTTTCCAAAACTGGGAGCCTTGCGAAGTAGGGTACTTTATGAAGGCCCTTTCCAAAGGTTGTTCGCCCAGTGGACATGGGCAAAAGGGGTATTCATCAGTGGATGAAATTTGGACTTCAACAGAGCATCATTTATTGAGCAATCACACAATTGATTTTGATTCGGGCAAATGAAGACAAGGGGATCTAGTGCATTCAGTCATTGCACTAAAGGAGAAGGATTGAACTAAAAAGAGAATAAACTCTGAACCCTGATGCAAGCAAAGTCTCGTGCTGAATAGGAGACAAAGAACTTCATGTCTATCTATTGAAGAGACCTTCACGTCTATAAACTGAGTGAGACTTCACCAACGGCAGTGAGCTAGGGGGAGTCAACGGGAGTGACCCGAGGGACGCAGTGAGCTATCCCTGAACTTTTGTAAAGGCAGTGAACCTGGGACAGAGTGACTATACCCGAACCTCTATAATCCACAACTAGTGAAGATTAGTGGAATTTGGTACGACCGACAACTTGTCGGCGTATGCTCCTTAGACGTATCCCTTTGTGGTGAACCAAGTAAAATTGTTGTGTTATCTCTGTGCATGTGAATGTTTCATTGTTGATCATATCCATCATACAGGTTTAAGTAGTTCCTACCAATGTGGTAACAAGATCCACAACTTTAAGAAGAAAAATTTGACACCCGGATTCACCCCTCCCCTCTCAGGGTGTCCCGGGGTCCTACAACTTTTCTGTCGGATATCTGTTTGAGGCGAGTAAGTAGTCTATCTCGCTTGTCTTTCTGCGAGGATTACAACGGTGTAATCTATTCAGGTGGGCGGAGCCTCTTACGCGATCTTATTAAATGTGGAAATATGAAAGGTGCCCCGGTGGCGGTCCTTCTACCGTGTTTTTAGCGGACCCTTGGCGTGTGATCGTGTGCACTCTTGGGAGAGTGAGGTTGGTGTTTAAAGAGATTTGGTTGGCTGTACCTCAGTCGTTGAGGTGGAAATTTGGAGATGTTATGTCACGCCTTCGCGTTGACGTTGGGTGTCGTGTGCACGATCTCCCTTGGGCTGAAAATGAGGTATGCTCTGGGAGTATACGGGAGCGCTTGGAGGTACGTGTGGTTTGTACCTGATATGTTTGTGTGCTTGGTTGGTGTTGACGTGGGGCCACACGTCATGTGGGACCCATTTGCATGTCGTGTTCTGTTTTGCGTACTTTGACCTCTCGCGACGTAGAGGGTCCCTCTGTGCTCGTTTGTTTGACCAGCAAGGTTGAGTGGTCTCCCCCTGGTTTCGTTCTCGATGGATCGACCGGTAGCGGTGCTAGTGACACCCAGTGATGGAACTGGCACTGAACCTCTTTTGGGTGAGTTGTTCTGGAGTTGAGTGGTTGTGCGGTACCCACTCAGTGCTCGGTTGGCCAGTGTTGTACCACCCAGTAGGGATGGCCAGAGCAGTTCTGGGTTTACCCTCCAGCAGGGCTGAGCAGTGGGTTACTCATCAACTTCTCAGGGGTTACCCTCTAGCAGAGACTAGGAAGTGGGTCACCCGACAACTCTTGAGGGTCTACCCTCCAGCAGGGTTGGGCAGTGGGTCGCCCGTCATCTTGTTTCAGGTCTACCCTCCAGCAGGGCTGGGCAGTGGGTCGCCTGTCGACTTGTTCAGGGTTTACCCTCTAGCAGAGACTAGGCAGTGGTTCACCCGACGACTCTTGAGGGTCTACCCTCCAGCAGGGCTGGGCAGTGGGCCGCCTGATGGATTATTCCAGGTCTACCCTCTAGAAGGGCTGGGCAGTGGGTCACCTGATGATGTATTAGGGTTTACCCTCCAGCAGGGCTGGGCAGTGGGTCACCCGATATCATATTATGAATTACCCTCCAGTAGGGCTGGGCAGTGGGACACTCATTGACATTCCAGACTCAGTCCTTTCTACTAAGCTAGTCTGTGGCTTTCCTCCGTGATTACCAGAGTGATACCCTTGGTTGTACGGGTCAGTGATGGAACGACCTTGACTTTGAGGAGACCTCTCGGCTGTGGGGCAGTGACGAGGTGTGGTTTGACTTGACCTGGAACTCTCAAGTATGAGAGGCGCTTTCCCCCACCGAGACGCGTCCTTGTGACGCAACCTAAAATCATGCGGGTGAGTCAGTGCCACCCAAAGCGGATAGTGTTGAGGTGCGGTGGTTTGAGCCCCTTGACTTGTAGTTCGGGGCAGACATGCGAGATGTTGGGCATCGATGGTGTTTACTTCTGGGGATGTTGGTGACTCACTTTCTTGGGCTGAGCTACGGGATGAAGATCCCCTTACGATCTTTTTGGGGTTTCTTGTTGAGCATACAGATATGTATATACCTTGTTCTGGTACCCACTTCTTGGGTTTGGTTACTCTTCTTCCAGGTGAGGCGAAGACGCACGGGGTATGCCACGTGCTTTCCGTGTCTAGCTTCTCGTGGTTGGACGAGTCTACTCTCCTGTTATAGGTAGCGAAGGCTCGATGAGAAGTTTATCTTCTCACTGATTCCAGATCCTTGTGTCTGGACGAGTCTACCTCCTTTCTCTTGTTGGGTTGATCTAGACTCACTAATGTACTCTTTACTGCACTTTCGGTTGTAGTCCTTTACTTTTCCCTGTTTTCTCTACTGCTCACCCTTCGATACCTCCTTTGTTGCTCCCTCGAGCCTTCGGGGTATCCTACTAAGTATTTTTATACTCACCCCTACTTGGGATTTGACCGCACTTGGTGTGCCCTTGCAAACGACGAACAGGTTGTTCGTGATGTCAGAGGAGCTTAGGAGCTTGGGAGCTTGGACCGTGTGCGGTGGTCGGAGTCGGGTTCCAGGTGGGGGACCCTACCAGCTATTTTCTTTTGTTTACCTATTGTCGGGTTGTGGCACTTTTCTAATTGGGCGTGTGTTTTGCCCCTTTTCTTTTCAGCTTTTACTTTGTACTATTTAGAGGTCGATGCACTCTTGTGGTTATATATAGCAGTTTCCCCTTTGCTTTTCTTTTTACTCTACACTTTTTCATTGAGTGTGCTACGTGTGTGTGTGTGTATAGGTACTTAGGCAAAGGTCTCCCTGAGTTATTATGCATTCAGCGCTGGTCGTCAGCCCCTGGCCTATGGAGGCGGGCTTGGGGTAGTTGCGGCTCGAGCCCGAGTAGGGTCGGGTCGTGACAATTTATTTATTTATTATTTATTTGTTATTTATTATTTATTTATTTATCTATTATTTATTAATTTCTTATTTATTTATCATATATTAAATTAATTTTTAATTAATTTATTATTTTTACATTACTTATATATTATATGTTATATATTATATATTGTATATTGTATATTTTGTATTATATATTATATCTTATATCTTATATATTATGTATTATATATTATATATTATAAATTATATATTATAAATTAAGTATTATGTATTATGTATTATGTATTATGTATTATGTATTATGTATTATGTATTATGTATTATGTATTATGTATTATGTATTATGTATTATGTATTATGTATTATGTATTATGTATTATGTATTATATATTATGTATTATGTATTATGTATTATGTATTATGTATTATGTATTATCTATTATCTATTATCTATTATCTATTATCTATTATGTATTATATATTATATATTATATATTATATATTATATATTATATATTATATATTATATATTATATATTATATATTATATATTATATATTATATATTATATATTATATATTATATATTATATATTATATATTATATATTATATATTATATATTATATATTATATATTATATATTACATATTAGATATTGTATATTGTATATTATATATTACATATTATATATTATATATTGTATATTGTATATTGTATATTGTATGTTATATATTATATATTATATATTATTTAGTAATTATTATTTACAATTTACTATTTACTATTTACTATTTACTATTTATTATTTACTATTTTTTATTTACTATTTTTTATTTACCATTTATTTCCATATTATCTATTTCTTTATTTATTATTCATTTATATTCTATTTATTAATTAGTAATTTTTAATTAGTAATTATTAAATATTAATAATTACTTATTAATTATTAATTATTGATTATTGATTATTGATTATTGATTAATCATTATTGATTAATAATTATTTAGTGTGTATCTATTTGTTATGTATTATTTGTTTTTTCAATTAATATATATATGTATGTATGTATGTATGTATATATATATATATATATTAAATTTGATTTATTGACCACATAAAGACCCTACTAGAGTGGTAAAGTCTTTGGAGAATAAGCAAGAGGTAAGGGGTTCAAATCTCATCCAACGCAGAATTTCTATATATGGAATGGGCATGTGCATGGACATGGACTTGTGCATAGAGATGGGAATGAGAATGGTAATAATAAATAATAAATAATAAATAAATTTCAAAAATTAATAAATAAGTAAATAAATATATTAAAAAAAATAGAAAAAAATTAAAAAAATTAAAAACGATTTAGCGACGGTTTAAACCGCTACTAAAAAACCACCACTAAATCATTCTACGATGGTTTTAAAAAACAACTGCTAATTATTTTCTACCACACGATTAAGTGACGGTTTTCCAAAACCGTTGTAGAATGATTTAGCGGCAGTTTAAACCACCGCTAAACAAAAAAAAACGCTACTAAATTCAAATTTTGGCGTAGTGTATTGAGGGTTAATCCCTCCATTTATGTATTTTCATGCCCTTGGTGTTAATCGTCAACCCCTAGCCTATTGGAGGCAGACTTCAGGGACCACTCCTCTCTTAACTACTGACCCGAGAGGGGTACTAGTGGAGAGGGGATTGTGACATGAACTCCATAGCATCTAGTAAGTTTTTTTGGTTTCATTGCTATTCAATCCTTATGAACATCCACCACTTGATTAAGGCCACCACTAGTTGCTCAAAGAATACACCAACTCCACCTTTACTTTTCATAAATAATGCACGCATCCTAAACATGGTCACCCATGAAAATTTTGAAATGTTACTTCTAAAACCAAATTTTTTAGTATTGTATGTCTATTTATTTTGGTTTTTTATCCTAATTTCAAAATCTCTCCATCCATAATACCAGAACACTTACCCAAAAAATATTTTTGACACCAAATCCTGACAATCGCCCACCTAAGAACTAATTTTCAAGTCTTGCACCAAGTCCTCTATTCCAATTATAAAATGAACCTTGTTCTCTTTTATTATTCCACTACTTTTGTGATCTTTCAACCACAAATCAACCAAGGCCCACTGAGTCACAACATTTCCCCATACTTTCCCAAACTATGACTTTAGTTAGAATTTCCACCGAATTTTGTCTCCCACTAACCTTTCATAGCTCGAATGCCCTATTATCTGGATGAAGTGTTAATTCATCTGAATGTGTTTCATTCACGAGTTAAATACATGATTCTTTTCCAGAAAAATCATACTCTAGTTTCTATAAAAAGAAATTCCAATTCTTTACATTCTTCTATGTTCCTCCAACAAACACTTTAGTAATACCAACTCTTTTCTTTCTTCTGTAACTATAATGTACTCAGCTTTCATGGTTGATAGTGAAAATATATATTATATTTGAGACATCATGCTTATGACTGTACCTATGTATGTAAATACAAAGCTCATGGTACTCTTCCATGAGTTTATATCTCCTATAAAGTTTGCATCCTCAAAACCTTATAATGGATCATCTATTTTGAAATAGAGTTCCAGATCTTTTGAGACTTTAAGATACTGAAGAATCCACTTTACAACTTCTCATTTATCCTTCCTTAAATTTTCTATGAATTTGTTAACTACACCCATTACATGCATGTTGTCAGGCCTTGTACAAACCATAACACACATTATACTTCTCATAGTGTATGCATATAGAACCCCCACCATGTATTTAGACTCATAATCATTTTAGGTGCCTTATCTTTAGATAAATTAAAGAGTCGATCTAAGGGGTGGTCATAAGATGAGACTCTCCCATTCTATCAAAAACAAATTTCCAAACCTCAATTCTTTTATAATCCTCATCCCTAACATTTATTTTTCATAACCAATATCCTTTTTCCAGATAAATTAGTCTTCAACTCTTTAAGCCTTTCCTTCACCAGTCTATCTAAGAGAATATCATCCACATAAAAAAGAACAGTGATGAAAATATCATCCTTAAATATCTTCTAGTAGTAACAATGGTCTATATTTCACTGAAAAAACTTTTATTCTACTATAAAGGTATTGAACTTTTGATTTCACTATCTTGGTACCTATTTAAGCCCCTACAAACTCCATTTGATCCTTCAAACCTAACCTTCCATTCCATTTTGCATGAAATCATCCAACTAATCTATGTATATCTCTTCCTCTATGTCAACAAAAAGTAATGAAGTAATAACATGAATTTTCTTCAAAAATAGACCTTTTATAACAACCATGATAGACACCATGTGAATCTCCATATTCTTTAAAACTAAAGAAAATATTTCTCCAAAATCAAGTCCTTTTGATTATCAAAATACCTTTACAACTAGTCATTCCTCATACCATTTATTGCCATTTATTTCTTCTTTTAACCAATATACACACATTCTCTACAATTCTTTTTCCCTAGTGGAAATTATCTTAGCTCCCATGCTTTGAAAACATGAAAGGATCCCATATCCTCTATCATTGTTAACTACCATTACTCCAAGTCACTTAGGCTTCTATCCGCCTCTGGGATTTTGGGTCCTCCACCATCCATAAGAAGTACATGGTGTATTTTGGATTCAAACCTTTGCACTGGTTTTCTAACCATAGTAGAGCACCTCAACAGTTGAGATTCATCTCCATGTGAACCTTGTGTTTTTGAAACTCTTCCTTGAGCTTCCACAGTCCTAAATAATTCCATTACATCGAGATTCAATACTTCCATAACTCAATCAACATCTTTAATTATAGAAATTACCCATACCAATAAAACTTTGGTACTCCCCTAAATAATCCAGAACAACATAATTTACATTCACATCAACCTTGGAATGCATCTGTTATTCCCTTAAAACTGCATCTTCATCCAAGTTCCAATCCTTCTATAAGATATCATCATTGAAGAGGATATTTCAGAATCTGGAAATATTTCACTAGTTATTATCCTAGAGACAAAATCTAAGTCTTTGTTACCATACCAAATAAATAAACACATTTTAAACTTATCTTATAACTTATCCCATTACAAAGAATTGATGTGGGAATATATGATACTTTAGAAAACTTTTAAGTACGATAAGTTGACCATACTTATAGTTAATATTTCTTCTAGAAGTTGATGTCCCGTCAGTTCAGAAAGGCTTTGATTCACAAGATAAGTCAAAAATTTCTCTGCCTCCACACAGAACATCATTAGGGAAACCAGCACACAGACTCATACTCCCAGCTCTCCCATTCAAAGTTTGATTCATCCACTCCATGACACCATTCTACTTTGGTGTCATGGGAGTAGTCTTCATTATCTTGATTTAATTCATCCAATAAAACTTTCAAATCTCTTTACTTCTATACTCACCTCTATTTTTTCCTTGTCGATGATGACGCCATGTATTACATGCACATTCTTGTTGATAGTGTCATACACGTGACATGCCTTGGACCCTAGCTCATACTCAGTGAAGATCATTGGAATACTCTAGCCATCCAAATCATTCAGGTGATCCTTCATATTATTAACATGCGTGATGTAGCCAAAGGTGTGGATAAAGTGTACCATCGTCCACTTTCCATTCCAAGTATCGTACAACATCACCCCATCGAGGATTTTTTTCGATGCATGGTTAAGGATGAAAATGATGATGGAGAAATCCTCTCCCCAAAAAATCATGGGGAGACCATTTTCCTCTAGCATGATTCGAGCTATGGTGACCACAGCCTGGTTTCAATATTCAATGACCCCATTTTATTATGGTGAATATGGAGTCATGAGTCATCGTTGTATGTCATGCTCGATACAATATTCACCAAATTCCACTAAAGTAAACTTTTTTTCATTTTCAATGTGAAGGAACATTATCTTTTACTTTGTCTCCACCTCCACTGTGGCCTAAAATCTTGATTTTCATAGGATATTGGTCCTTTTTCATGAGTAAACTTAGTCACATGTAGTGAATCGTTTCATCCATGAACATTAAAAAGTAGTGGTTTTTTCTTGGATTTGTTGGAATGATAGAAATGAAAAGGTTTTCATGGACAAGGTCGAGGAAATTCTCTATATGATTCTTTACTTTATTAGGAAAAAACACTCATCGTTGCTTCCCAATGAGACGGTTGTCATAGACTCGATCCACTTGATCAATTTGTCGCAACCCTCGCACCATATCGAGTTGAGAAAGATTGCGTATATCCTAGAAATTTATGTGGTCATACCTCACATTCCAATGTCATACCTCAATTTATCCCCTTTTCAATAATTGTATTATACGTGAAATGTTGAGTCTGATCTTGTATAGACAACCAAGTAAGTGATTCACCTTGGATAGCAGACAACACTTTTGGTAGCGTATCCTCAGAATTTCATCATAGATTACTATCTGGAAACATTTTTCGTCAAGTTGTTTGATTCTTATAATATTAGTGGTGAGACTTAGGATGAATTACACCCTCATGAGCATGTTGTGATCACCATTATTGTAGCAGAACAAGACCGTATCGCACATTTCAATGTTGACGATAGAGTCATTGTTAAACATTACAATCCTGAAGATCTAAAAACAATCTCAGAGAAGACAATGTGGGAATCATTCATATGGTTTTTGACACCAGTGTTGAGGTACCACAACTCACCATTGTACACCTCGTCACAATCTAGTTGTGAAAAGACCTTCTCCTTGACCAGCTGGAGAGGGATGCATTATGACGATGGGGGAATTGAGAATGGTGGGTCATAGATATAGGAAATTAAGCACCACAATGAATTTCCTTTCCATAAAGAGAATTATCTTATCATTATCACCTTTAATTATATGGTTCTCATCTTATTACATCTTGTTGTGATAATATTTGGCCTAATGGCCTATTTTTTCACAATAGTGACATTTATCCCTCGAGACATCATGACCATCATTGGATCCCAAGTCCGGGCTTACATTTATGTCATCATTATTGTCAGTCTTTCATCATGATTGTCTATGATGCCAGTAGTTGAACTTGGAGTCATTGAAAGATCCATCCCTCACTTTTTTCTCCTTCATCCATAACACCCACTCCTCTATGAGGAGAAACTTAACTCCAGTACTAGCAGTGGGTGCCAACTCAAAACAGTCCCCTATCACTCTATGTTTTCTTGTTACCTCCTCCATAGAGAGCATTGAGAGGTCGAGTAGTGTCTCAATTGAAAGAGTGATTTGGGAGAACCTAAAGTGGATGACACACATGTACTTCCCAATGACCTTATGTAGAGGCTCTGGATCATTGAGGATTGTGATCTGTTTGACCATCCTGGTGATCCAGATTGAAAATTCATCCACTAATTCGTCATTGCGGAAAACAATGTATTCGTAATCCTTATAGAGATTTTATGCATTATCCTTGTGTAATAGATCAATTATTATGTTCATATTCTTGAAAGTATCACATCCTTCCTTGGTGATTTCCTTGACAGTGAGTATGGAAATCATCTATGGTGGGACAACAGGCAGGATGGCCTCTAGTTCTATACTATCCTCTTAGAGTTCATCACTCCCAATGTCAACAGTGTCCCAGAGTACACATGCATGGAAAATAAACTTTATCATCAAGACTCATTCATCGTATTTTATCTTCATGAGTTTTGGATACATCATTAATCCACTGACCTTCCTCACTACCTGATCTACCACCAAAGGGTTTTTGCTGCTATCAATGTGGGCTCTGGGATGTAGTGATGATGTATGAGAGTGTCAGGGTGATGAGGGATTGAAGCATGAAATTTTGGATCAAGACAACCTTGCCTTGATACCAAATGTTATAAATGTTGTCTGATAAACACACATGAACTCACACAAATTTCTATAATTTGAAGGATGTAGTAAGTAATACAAGTGTGATTTCATGTAGTAGAAAATCGGGTTGTTTTTTCAGTGGTCTTCCATTAATTTATATATATATAATGTAGCTCAATCAAACTATGTTTAAGGTGAAAGATAAAATCTCATATAGATTAGTTAAATCATATTTAACAAGGGGAAATAAAAAAACATAATAATGATATTATTAACACCCCGTGATTATTCAAAACATAACAGTGAAATTATTCATCTTTACAAAATTATTCAACATCCCCATTAAATGAAAAAAAGGAAAACCTATTATAACAGGCATGTATAGTGGGGGGAATAGACAAAGTTGGGTTATGTTTTGGATATATAATTAGAAAATAATTTCATTTTTATTAGCATTAATCAAATGGTTCTAGTTTATATCAATTAATCCCCTAAGAACATAAAACATGATAAAATCAAAATAGAAAAATGTGTTATATCACATTACTATTATTCAAAACTATATAATTGATAAACTAATAATTAATATTTTAACTATGTTCAAGCTTTTAAGTACCTTGACACTACTATTTTAACTTTATATGTTGATTAATTGAGTTTTGAATTCTCTATCATAATAAAAACCCCTTTAATCAATATTTAAATCCTCCTTAATCCGATTGGGTCATGTTAGATACCAGGTTTAATGGCACCCATTTCTCTTTCAAATAATTTTTTATTATTTTTTTGATACTATCTATTGGTTAAAATGGGTCATTTACCTGTGAAAATGCATGAACCCAGACCCGAACCCATTTAGTGCCCATAACATTCGAACCCAAATAATACCCGTTTAGAAATTTACAAACCCAAACCCAAACCCAAAATTAAATACCCATTTATATTTTTATTTTTTATTTCCATAATGATTTTCCTAGTCTTATTTATATTTTAAAAAATAATTAATATTTTAAATTGAAAAAAAAACAAGGTGGGAGCAATCTGTAATGTACAAATGGTAATAAATAAGTGGTGACACACACACACACATCTATATCTACTAATTATACTAAAGTTGTGTTTTCCATCCATCCACATGTCACTCCCACATTTCTCTATTTCCCTCCAAAAAATTTCTCCCATCCCATGACTGCATTCATCCCCTACCTTTGTTTCACCCAATCCCATATTCTCCCTAATCTCCCCAGCTTTATATATCTTCCTCCTTAACCCTCCCCCCATTTTGTTTCATCCGTCACTCTACCTCTTCTTCATCCTCTAACTTTCAACCTCCTCCCTGCCTCTACCTTCCCACCTCCTCCCTCCTTGTCACTCCCTTCCCGGATAATTATAGTTTTCATCTTTATCAAAACTTCATTTTGCACCTCCCCATCGCCAAATGTTCTCACTATCAGAATACCTATATTTAAAGATCCTTTGTTATTCTATTCAATTGAGTTATCTATTCTCACTATCCTCTACATTTGTTCAAGTTGTAATTCAAATACTCCTGATATTCAATATTATGATCCCTAATTTTAAGTCACAACTTCCACTTTGCGAATTTAAATGGATCAATTTTCTTCATCAGAACCTCCCTCAATTTTCAGTATTCTAAGCCCTATTTTCAAGTCATGGCTTCCCTTATGAAAACTATTATGGATCACTTTGCTCAGTTTCCCTCTGATTTTAGTTGTTTGATAGGATTTCTCAAGTTCAGATCCTTAAACTCTAACTTTGATTTCCATTATCTAAGGTTTGTTTGTCTCAATTACTTATCTCGTTTCTTCTCTAATTTTCCTTTTTTGGGGTTTTGTATTTGATTTTATTATTTAATTTGTTCCCACTATAATATTTTTATTACAATCAGTCAATTATCATGTTGAATTTTTGTGTATATTATATTCACTGATCCATGTATAATTTATTTCAATTTCTATATCCATATTTTTGATATTCTGTGTGAAATTCCATAGGATTATTCATATTTCATAAATCCATACCACTTGAATTTTTAAACAAAAACTACCAATAATGATTTGGTTGGTAGTTATTTGATTAATTAGTAGCATACAGTCATTTTCTACAACTAGTAGAATTCAATCTATAGACAACAATAATGATCAGTTAATATTTACATGTCTTTAATGAAATATTTTTAAGTTAATATCATTACTATCTATGATTAATTAGTAAAAATAAATGATCGATCATTAGTATTTTAAATTTCATCTTTTTAGTTTGGTTTACACACTTTCAATATGTATACTTATAACTATAAAATTTTATTAATAAATCAATAACCTTTTACACTATTACATACATATTCACTATGTAATTTCAATGAAACTATATATAACTATGAATTTTCACTATGAATATAAATGAAATTTTGGCATACATTTGATCCACATGCTTTTTTATTACATGCACTGAAAAATGTTAATGGAAAAGGGATTCATTAGCCTCTATAAAGTATGGTTTTTAGTATTATTAATTATCCTTCATTTTCTTATTTATGTGTAATTTTTTGTATATCCCCTAATCATTCATATTGTTTCCCATAATCATTCACATTATTACCTTAAACCGATAATTTTTTTATTTTATAGCTATTAACACTGCTACTATGAGTCATTTCACCCAATAAAGATACATTTCAAGTATCCTCCTTGTAATGATTTCATTGTTGTTGTAGATCTAAAATTTTAGTTTATATTCAAGATTATATATCCATTTAAATATAACATTATATTTTAGTTTATATTGATGTTTTGTTGCATTAACATGTATAGAGATTTTAATTCAATGGAAGTTTCAATAAGTCATCCTATTATAAATGATTCATTCACACTCTAGATACATGAAAGATCAAACCAGTGGATTTTTTTTAAAGGGAACTATGACCGAAGGGAATGACAATGACTAAAGGGAATGATGTGACAATGATCAAAGGGTGGGGATGATGATAAGATGACAGGGTCAAAGACCGAACTATTAGAGATACCTGCAAAGTGAAGATGAGTAAGGATGAAGATAGAAGGTGAGTGGCATGATAGAGTAAGGAATGATGATAGGCTGAGGAGAGGTAAACACCATCGATCCTCCCACCATGTCCCACCTACTTAAATATGAATTTTTCTTTGAAACTAGTACCCCACCAGTGCATTTTCACGACATATTCATTTAATTGAAAATTCACAAACACACAGCCATCGAAAAACTAGTGCATGACTCTATCAGGCTGTTGCCACTCAATAATATGGAAGTGAATGAGAGGCACTAAATCCATAGCATCATGAAGTTTGGTAGTGTAGTATGCTAGAAACTAGTCCAGTATAGCCCAGTATGGAATCCATATAATCTAGAATGACATGTGACCTTTGTCAAAAAAATATCCTTGCTAAAAACCAAAATTGATGCTATTATTAAGTTTTTTAGACAATGATAGATTTTATATACATACCTGGTTGAGTAAGAGACTATCCAAATTGAGGTGGTATGCACCCAAATGGTGTGTTGGAACCATGACAAAATTGTGTATTTGACTCCACCTATAAAATACAACATCAAAAGTGATCAATAATGAGAAATTAAATTCAATAAATGCTACTAGCATCAGAAACCAATAGAGATGAGTGATCATACCAGAATCCACACATAGCATCATGAAAAATATCCATAGGGAGTGACGGACCAGCAAGCTAAGGGCGGAATGAGGGGATGCACTCCCATGACCACATCTAAATAAGGATGACACATCCCACGATATATGTGCAGTCTCTGTAGGATACCATGCATAATGCTTTGTATGTGTATTCCAAGAAAACCAATCCCCAGTTGTACATCCCGACCTGATCAAATTCCTCTAGTAGGGAAAGATACATCATGTGCACGTGCACCCCTGAGTGATTAGCACACAGGGTCCCTCTAATGAGCTGTAATATATATTCATGGGCATAACGCATGATAGTCTGGTCATCAACTTCATCAGGTAAATGTGAAATTTTCTCCTCTAACCAGGGCATAGATATCGACCCGCCATCTATAGACCTACGGTCAGCCAAAATGTCGACGCTTAACAATTTTTGAGCAAGGTCAGGCCAAGATGCGTGGGTGGGTCCATTAACGGCTTCCCCCTAGATAGGAAGACCAAAAAGCACTGTCACATCCTCGAGGGTGATGGTCATCTCTCCCTTAGGCAGGTGGAATGTGTGTGTCTTTGTTATCCACCTCTCCATGAGGGTAGCAAGTAGGTGATGGTCAATAAATGTGAAATCTAATACGACAATTTCATAGAAGCCAACATGGTGCAAGTATGGTCTAATGGAATATGGAGGCTCTATGTGATGAAAACGGTGCACTTGACACACCCTGATTGATCGAACCTCACCACCATCTAACACGACTTGGGAAACATGCCTATGTTGCTTAGTGAGTAGTATGGTATCCTCCATCTGTATATAAACAAATGAAATAAGTCATAAGTGTAAAATTTAAATATAACTTTATAGTTAGCAAAATGTTAAGAATTTTAGAATTTAAGACATGTCATGTTTATTCACATTGTTTTATGAAGTTATTTTTTTTCAAAAGAAAAGAACATGTCTTCATGTTTTTCAAATCATATTACTAAAGTGTTTTTAAGATAAGTTTTTTCCTAGAAAAGGGTGTTGTGTAAGATACTATTTTATTTATTTATATATATAAAAATTTTGTCTTCATTATGTAAAAGTTTATTAGAAAATGGTGTGCTTTGTAATTTATGTATGATTTTCCACATAATGGTACATTATTATTTTCTCACATGTATGATTTATGGTTTAGCCATGGAAATATTGATTATGCATTAATGTCACCTAAAATTCACTTTTCATATTATTTTTAATGTCAATATGAAAGGATTATTGTTATTTGATAGTAAAAGTATCACTACTAGAAAATGGGGTTTCGGAGGCCCCTTACAAGGACGACCATCATTGGCAGTCGCTATTGGTGCCCTATAGCGACTGCCAATGGTGGTCACAAGTCTTCTCAAAAAAAAAATTTGGCACCCCCCTCCCCCTGATCCTGAACCCTACCAACCATAGTCACTCGTTCCCTCCCTTATCGCACCGCCTCTGCCTCCGGCTCCCCCACACTGCCTCCCCTCCCTCACTGCACCGGCGATGTAGCACCACCGACACCGCACCACCTTCGCCTCCAGTTCCCATCGACATCATAGACCATCCCCTCCCTCACCGCACTTCCCATCCCCTCCCTCAGTGCACCGCCTCCACCTCACGAACTCCTCCTTCGACTCCCTAACACCGTCGGAGCCCGTCCCCTCCCTTGTCGCACATCCTCCGACTCCAACTCCCCTCTACTGCCCCTCCTCTCCCTCACAGCACCACCTCTGGCTCCCCTCATTTCTGAATTTGTCATGTTATCAGGTATGACCTAATTTCCATTTTAAGGTTTTAATTTTGGGCAATTTACAGCACAAATTTGACATGCATGAAGATTATATGAATATTGTGCGTGAATAAAAAGTGTGGAAATGGAATTTCATGTGTATATGGGTTTGTGTGCATGAAGAATTATGAAATAATGTGTGTTGACAGTGTGTGTATGAGAATACTTCACACTTTACTTGAGGTTGTAAGTTACATACAATGCAGAGTCCATGTATATGTTGATTGGATTGATATTATAAGTTTTGTTGTTATTTGATTTATACCATTCTTGAGTTTATCACATGTCTATGTGTGTGTGTATCCCATGAGAAAATGTTTGAGGTTTGACTGCATGTGTGTGCTTGCATAGCCCATGAGACCCATGTTTGAGTTTGATCACATGTGTTTTGATATTATATGTTATTATTAATATTATATGATGTTTCTTTATATGATATTCCATGTTTCAATGTGACATAATTTGTATATTTTAGAGGTAGAATTGGGATGGAATTTAGAGTGATGTATCAATATTTTTTCAAATTCTTGTTATTTCCCACACTTTTATTGACCTAACACTTTGGGGGTATTTGGGTTTTTACTATATGACTTGAGAAACCTACCATGGATTAAGATTTTTCATTGTTTATTGAACCTTTTATGTTATTTTTTATCCTTTTATTTATTGAAACCAAGGGTAAAGTTTGTGCACTGATGACATTCAGACCCTTACTGCTAGTAACAAACATCTTTCATAAAAGGATACTTGCTTGAGGCTATGAGGAACACTGTATTGGACCCTGTGATCCAGCATGGGTCATCACATTCATTGTCCCACATATTCTATATTGATAACATAAGTGAAGATAGATTGGTATTTTTTTGTTCCAGAATTGTATATATTTGATGTTATCCTTGATATAGATTAGTTAGTTTTCCATAAATTAGAGATTGATTACTATCTTTGATGGTTAATATTTACTGCATCTGATGGCACAAGGGCAATGTGAATCCAAGAAGTAGTGAGAAATTATTTGTACAATGATACATTTTCTCTGAGTTTGAGAAGACTGTTTATCACTAATTGATTTTGGGAACTTTCATCACAAATTATATTTGTTGATTTATTGGTAGGCATTAACTTAGTCACTAAGGTTGATAGTTCAAGATTGGTATTTGATGAATTTTTTCATGTACCACATACGCATGCAAGTTATAATATTCATTTCTTGAAAAATGTTTACTCTATGGAATTATAGACCAAATTCATTCTCAATATAGTTTCTTGAATATAGATTCATCATTATATTTACCATACCAACATGGTGGTGATGACATGGGATTTCACTTCCATTCCATTATCTATTATCTTGTTTATTATTCATAGATATAAATTTTTTTTATCAATAGTCCACATACAATTGGATAGTCTTTATTGTAAATATATTTGATATGAAAATTCATGTAATATGAAGTCTTGTTTAAATGTTTTTTATACAGATATTATTATGGATATGAGTTGGATTGATCTTCCAAATAAAATGTCTAGAGAATATTTCAAGGGCATTATGCAGTTTATTGAGTTCACTATAGGATTTAAAAGTGACTTTATTAGTTGTCCATGTAGAAAATGTGCAAACAGGTATCAATTCACACAAGATATCGTGAGGGAGCACATATTCTTGAACGGATTTCTGAAAAATTATAAGAGTTGGAATCGTCATGGAAAAGAATATATTTTTCGTCAAAATACAGATGTAGTTCAGATGGATGTTGATGTGAGGATGAATGATCCAATGCCTAAAATGCTTATTGAAATGGTACATGGGTTGGATTCTGAAGGTATTGGCATTAAGAATTTTGATACCGGTGAGATAAATCTACGCTCTAGTGCAGTTCATGATTCGAGGAGGTTTTATGAAGTACTTGATGATGAAAAACATAATTATATCCTGGATGTACTGCTTATAATAAATTGTCGTTTATTGTGAAGTTGTTGCATTTTAAGGCTTTGAATCAGTGGTCAGACACATCAATCGACATGTTTTTGGTGTTATTGAAAAAGGTTCTTCTTGTTGATGCTAAGATTCCTGAGTTGTATTACCATGCTCGTAAGTTGAAAGAGAAATTAGGTTTTACATATGAGACCGTAGATGCATGTGCAAACAATTGTATGTTGTTTAGAAAAGAAATTTTCCATTTGGATATTTGTACGGTATGTGGTGCTTCCAGGTGGAAAGAGAACAAGGGAAATCAGACTCATCAAAGTTAGACTGCGAAACAGGAAAAACCGATTTCTATAAATCAAATGTGTTACTTTCCCCTAAATCCGAGGTTGAAAATATTTTTTATGTCATCTAAAGTTTTTAATTTACTGAGATGGCATGCGAAAAGAAATCAGGAAAGTGATATGTTAACCCACCCGGTAGTCTCTCGTGCGTGGAAGGATTTCGATAAGAGACACCCCAACTTTGTTAAAGATGTTTGTAATATCTGATTGGGGTTGGCAGCAAATGGTTTCAATCCATTCAAGTCTATGGTTGGTGCAACTCATAGCGCATGGCCCATGGTGTTGGTTCCGTATAATCTTCCTCTGTGGCTTTGTATGATACAACAATTTATATTGCTTTCCACTCTTATTAATGGACCTAGAAGTCTGGTGGATAAGATTGGTGTTTACCTTTAGCCATTGATTGATGATTTGAATAAATTTTGGGGAGATGGCGTGATGACTTATGACTGTGAAATGAATGAAATTTTCAAACTTCAATATGCTTTATTGTGGACAATCAATGACTTCCCAGCTTATGAAAATTTATCAAGCTAGAGTAAAAAAGGAGAATTTGTTTACCCTTGTTTAAAAAACTGTATGGATTAAACATTCCAGAAAATGGGCACACATGGGTCACAGAAATTTTCTCTCCCCTCATCACAGGTTCAGAAAGGACAGAGTGACATTTGATGGTTCTATAGAGTTCATCCCAGCACCAAAGATCATGACAGGAGTCAAAATGTTATCGCAGATTGAGGAAGAAAACATTTGCACGATATATGAATTTTAGGATTTTGTGGCTCATCCATTACCTAATATTCATGGTGCGTGTAGATAGCATAGTCACAATTGGAAAAAGAAAATTATTTTTTACAATCTCCCCTATTATAAAACTAACATGCTAAGGCATAATTTGGATGTCATGCATATTGAAAAAAAAATTGTGATAATATATTGTGGACCATTTTAGGTGTCAGTGGAAAATCAAAGGACCATGTTAACGCACATCGTGATTTGGAAGAAATGGGTTTAAGAAAACAGTTTCATTTATAGTTAGCTAATGGAAACAAGGCTTATATGACTATTTCATAGTATACGATGACTACAAAGGAGAAAGAGACATTTATTTCCATTTTGAAGATGCTCAAAGTGCCTGATGGTTACTCTTCTAATATTTCAAAGTGTGTGAATCTTATGAGAAGGACATTAAAATGGTTGAAAAGTCATGACAATGACATACTACTTTAGCAGTTGATTCTAACCACAATTTTTGAGTGTTTATCCCCCAATGTTGTTCAACCGTTGATTGAGATGAGTAATTTTTTTGGACATATTTTTTTAAGAAATCAACAGATGGGTGATTTAAAAATATTTTAGGACCAAATTGTACTTACACTTTGTCACTTTGAGAAACTGTTTCCCCCCTCATTTTTTTGATGTTATGGTTCAATTGGAAGTGCACCTAACTGATGAAGTAATGGATACTATTCTAGTGTAATTCAGGTGGATGTATCCTATTGAGAGGTATTTGAATACATTGAAACGATTTGTACATAACAGAGCTCATCTGGAGGCATCAATAGCCAATAGTTATTTGATGGATGAGTGTATTACTTTTTTTGAAGACTATCTTATGGATGTTGAAACAAAATTAGATAATCCATCTCAGATTCATGATGGTCTAGTTGGATAAGGAACCATATTTGATATGGACAACATCGAGTGGATACAAGCACATAGATATATCTTATTCAATACTCCATCAGTTGCAATATTAATGCAGTGTATCTTATCACTTTTATTGTTTACATTTTACATGTTTTGTTTTCATAATTTTATCATTTAAACATTGTGTTATCATTTGTAGGAAACACATTAATGATATAAGAGAAGAGATGTCTCTTGTGACTGAGTATCAAATTCAACAATCTCATTATGCATCATTTCATGATTGGTTCAAGGATTTTGTATGTATAAATTGATTTTCATTATGAGTGAAGTATTATACTAATTTCTTTCTACAAAAATCATTATTGAATTTTGTAAATTATATAGGTTCATAACCTAAGGGAGTTAGGTGACCCCACTCTAACTGAATATTTTATCCAACTATCTGAGGGTCCATCTATAACGGCTTGTCGTTATAAAGCTATAGATGCTAATGGATTTCGATTTTTCATTAAAGATGTTGACAAAAAATGAGCAACCAAAAACAGTGGAATAGATTTCCATTCATTGATTATGGTTATTACTATGGTCAATTGACAGACATCATTGATGTTTTATATGCACACGGGTTGAAGTACATAATTGGGTTGATTCAGTGCGTGGAAGTAAAGTCAGTCAATATCAATTTACATTGGTGAATTTTAACTATATGTTATACAGAAATGAACAAGTTGATAATGAACCTTTCATTTTGACATCACAAGCAGAACAAGTATTCTTCATTACTTTGCCTTCAAATCCTAGTTAGTAAGTTGTTGTGAAAATGTCCCAGCAAGGAGTGTTTTTTTTGAATAAGATAAACCCGAGACTATTCCCTTTGTTTCCTAATAGCTTGATCAATATATTATAGTTCAATGTGAAGAAGAAATTTATTGGGCTAGAGCATCCATTGAAGGTGAAATGGTCGATTTTCATATTTAATGAAAGGTATAATTATTTTCCCTCTCTTCAGTTTAAATCCTTTTTTTAATTTTTTAAAACAACCCAAAAATAATTTGGTACATAAGTATTTTTATTTATTATTAGTCAGAATCAACCCCTCTACATGGACATCCCCCGCTCCATCTGGACACCCCCCCCCCCCTAGAAAACCCCCACTCCCAACCCCCCTTGGATAGCCCCCCCCCCTCTCGGACAACCCACCCCCCAAAACTCCCCCCGGAAAGCCCCCCCCCCCCACATTGAGTAAGTGATCCTTTTGTATATTATTTTTAATTGATCATAACATCACATTTGTTCTATGTTTTCATATCCAATGATCTTGTGTTTTTTTTCTTATAGATCCACTTTCTGAAATTCTTTCAGGAGATGATCCTTTGACTGGATATGGTGTTGTTGGTGTGTTTTCATTGAGTTTTTTCATGAGATACCCTTTCCTAAATTAATTTTCATTATGGGGTGTGATTCTAAGAAATGAGAATAAAGATCGGGGACACTATTTTTAACCTTATGTTCGATCCTTTTTTATGGATTCCCATGCGGGCATGTGTGAACCAAGATTCTGGTATTTGGTTCTATCTATATCATTCGTTGGATGAACTATATTTCTTTGGTTTTATAAATTGTTTTCTAGATGAAATTGAAAAGGTTGATTACTTTGAGTAAAATAATTTTTTAAATAAGGTGATTTCACCCTATTTATGGGTAAAGGAAAAAGATGGTATTTTCAAAGTATTGAAATGTTTTGTGACCTTTTGGATTCGATTTTAAGGTCCCCCTCTCCCTTTCCATATCCTTTCAATCCTTGTTGTAATTTTTAATCATATTGATAATTTTATATGGGATGATGATTCTACTTTAAGCTTGAAATATCCATATTTCACACAAATATGTGTTTATATAGATATAATATCCCCCCTGGACAGCCCCACCCCACTCCCCCCAGACAGGCCCATCCCCACCTACACAGCCCCTCCACCTGGACCGCCCCCCTTGGACAGCCCCCCTCCCGGACAGCCCACCCCCCAAAACTCCCCCCGGATATCCCCCCCCCAACCCCACCCCACTCCCCCCGGACAGCCCCACCCCCACCTGCACAGCCCCACCCCCACTGTCACAGCCCCCACCCCCCTCTCGGACATCCCACCCCCCAAAACTCCCCCCGAACACCCCCCCCCCACACCCCACTCCCCCCGGAAGCCCTCACCCCTACCTACATAGCCCCTCCACTTGGGCAGCACCCCCCCCCCCACCCACCACCACCCACCACCCCCCCCCCCCACCCCACCACCCCCCCCCCCCCTTAGAAACCCCCCCCCCTAACACACACACTCTCGGATAGTCCACCCCCCAAAACTCCCCCCGGACAGCCCCCCCCCCCCCCCACCCCCTTCACCCCCATCCCCCCTGCCCCCTTCACCCCCTCCTTGCACTAGCCCCCCCCCCCCCTCCCCCCTGCACTAAGCCCCCCTCCCCCTACTAAACTATCCCCTCCCCCTCCCCCTACCCTGCACTAGCCCATCCCCCTCCCCCCACCAGCCCCCTACCCCCCATACTACACCAGCCCCACCAACAACCCCTACCCACCTGTTGCACTAGCCCCTCCCCCTCCCCCCTACACTACACCAACCCCTCCCCTACCCCCTGCCATACACCATCCAACCCTTCCCCCTCCCCCCTTCCCTTGAACTAGACCCTGTCCCCCCCACCTTCCCCCTTCACCCCCACTACCCCCTACCCCCTTCACCCCCTCCCTATACCCAGCCCATCCCACTCCCCTCGGACAGCCCCACCCCACTTCCCTCGGACAGCCCCAGCACTACCCCACTCCCCCCAGACATCCCCACCCCTACCTACACAACCCCTCTACCTAGACACCCCCCACCCCCCTTGTACACCCCCCCTCCCAGACATCCCCCCCCCCAAAACTCCCCCAGGACAGCCCCCACCCCCAACCCCTAGACAGCCCCACCCCACTCCCCCCGGACAAACCCACCCCCACCAACACAACCCCTCCATTTGGACACCCAACCACCACCACCCCTTGGATATCCCCCCCCCCCTCCCGGAAATCCCACCCCCCAAAACTCCCCCTGGATAGCCCCCCCCCCCCCCATGCCCCAGCCCCTGGACAGCCCCACCCCACTCCCCCCGGATAGCCCCACCCCTACCTGCACAGCCCCTCCACCTGGACAACCCCACCCCACTCCCAACCCCCCCTGTACACCCCCCCTCTCGGATATCTCACCCCCCATAACTCCCCCATAAATCCCCTAGATAGCCCCACCCCATCCCCTCCCACTCCCAGCCCCCCTTTGGACAGCACCCCCCCCCCCACACACACACACACCCTCCCCCTCGGACAACCCACCCCCCAAAACTCCCCCTGGACAGCCCCACCCCCACCTGCACATCCCCTCCACCTGGATAGCCCCCCACTCCTAACCCCCCTTGGACACCCCCCCCCCTCCTAGACAGCCCACCCCCAAATCACTTCACGTTAAATGAACCCTCTAAATACAAGCCTTTTTTGTACATAATTTTATTTCTATTCTGTTAAGTTTTTGATTTTTTAAAATCCTATCCCTTTTTGTTTTATTAACAACTGTACAAGTTTTATTTTTTTAAAAACAATACAATTTATCTTTTTGACACTTTTGATGGTCCCCTTACTAATGTTTTCTATGACTACAGTCATGTCAGGGGAACAAGTAGCACATCCACATCATCCATCTGAGCCATCTACGTCTCAGAGTCGAGGTATGTTTGAATGTAAATATGTTTATTTTTTTATGTAATTGATAAATATATATATATATATATATATATATGAACATCTGTAAAATTATGTATAAAATTGTTTTCAATAGGAACGGACTCGACCGCTTCTTCCTCTCATAAGAGAGGCCCTGGTCGTGGCATTTCATCATGGAATTCCAACACGACCATTGATGTTTCATTTGAAGAGAGATTTCATCCTATAGGACCGACTGCCCCTACATTTATCCATTAGCTGGGTCATATCATACATGACCCACATCTATTTCCATTGACAACATGTGACTGGGCTTTGATCCGTCAAGATACATTAGATCGGCTTTGGAGGGAATTTCAGGTAAGAAGACCATTTTAGTTTCTTTCCTATGTTTAAAAAATATTAGCATGTGTGATTTTTTTTCTTAAATAGAATAATCTAAAATTTTACCCTGATGATTTTTGGCTGGTGTGTATGGTAAAATTTCATAATATGTGGAAAGATTTTAAAGGAAAAATCAAGAGAGAGCATTGGCTACCAAACGTGGGTGCCCTAGACATTCTAAAAAAAGTCCTGAGAGGTATTCTCCCATCTCAGTGGTGTGACTTAGTTTCATATTGGTCTACTGAGGCCATTTCGATTATTATATTTATTTTGTTATATATATTTTTAAGAATGTGTGACATTATATTTGTTTGAAATTTGAATTAATTGAATGTAGGAGGTGTCAGCAAGACATTATGAGAATTGAGCGTTGCAGGGACCACCTCACAGGCTCAGGACTCATCATGTGTCTCATATCCGACATTATGTTTTTATTATTAATTTTTTAATTTATTATTTAATATAGTTTTGTGTTATATTTTTATATTTTATTGGTATACAGTTATAGGAGCAAGGTTCACCGACTGATAAAATGTCAGTGTGGATAAGAACTTGTGATTGAAATGATCTAGAGGCTGTAGCTCTTATAGTAAGTGCATGTACTCATTACCAATACTTACATGCATATGTATATAAACATATATATGTGTATATATTTAAATATTTAATAGGCTCAATTTGAATTTGAGTTATAATAGATTCCAAAGGACCAACGATAGCTTCCCATGCGAAGGGATGAGATATTCCATCACATTATTGGTATTGACGGGCATGGATATAGTTTGACCTATGGAATGGGGATTCCTCATTCTGTATGATCATGCACTGAGTTTGTCAGTCCTATTGTTGCTCGGATGACACAGCAGCTGTCAGATTTTGAGGCACAGTTGCGTGCTTCCGAGGAGGTAAATGCACAATTGATCACTGAGGTTAGAATGCTGCGGGAATATGTGTGTTCAGGTGATGGTGTAGAGGATCATATGATGAAGTTTTATACTGAATTTATTTATTTACTTTCTATTATTTTTGTTATTAAAATCTTTATAATTTTTATTTATTGTAGGCCCCTGGCACACCGAATGGAGGTAGCAGGCATGACAACGTATGACGCGTCATATTCACGAGGTGTGTTTATTTTATATTTATTATTGAATTAATGTTATATATTGATTTAGACTTTAAATGTATAATTTTTTGAGATTAGAACAATTTATGTTTTTAAAAACTTCACAATTTTTTAATTTTAAGAGTAGGATCAGTAATTGCATACTTTATTGTGATAGATAATTTCTTAGAATCCCCATTGGAGGATAATAATTAGGCCAGGTGGCTCAATGGCCCAATGGACCAATGACCCAATGACCTAATGGCCTAATGGACTATTGGCTTAAGGGCCGAATGGCCTACTGGCCTATTTTCCTAACAGCCAAATGGCCAAATGGCCTATTGGACTAAGGGTTGAATGGCCTACTGGTCTACTCTCCTAATGTCCTATTTTCCTAATGGAATATTAGCCTATTGGCCTAATGACCAAATGGCATAATGGCCTTTTTCCCAAATGAAAAAATGACATAATCGTCTAATGACCAATGTTGTCCTATTGGACTATTAAGAGTCATGTTTACTGATTCTGGTGTTGATTATAATTTTATGATAATCAAATTGACACATTGTGGATGTGTAATTGAAAGTGAATCTATTGTTGGGGGCTGTTGGGTGGAGGGGGAGGAGCTTTTTTAAGGGTTGGTGTCCTAAGAACCAACTGTTTTGTACTTTGATTGCATGGATGTTCACTTATTATATATTGTTCATTGTTCTGCATGACTATAATATAATAATGTCCTAGAATATTTTTTTCATTAATAAGTTCATGGAAGATCCCCGCTATGATGAGAACCTTGAAATGCTATAACAATATTCTTAAATAAAGTTCTGTGTTTGGATGACATACTATGATAGGACACATAGTATACAGACTGCCATGTGCAAGTACTCGTAAGAAGACGAGACTCTCTCTCATGGAGTTCGCACTTGGTAATATCCAAGATGGGAGATTATGAGAACAGACCTGCTAGTAGTAATTCCGCATGTCTTGGTGTCATCAGACATTACTATCTGTGAGCATGTGTAATGGTCCTTAGACTAGAAGATTATCATTAACTCATGTCATGACTCACGCACATAGATTTGCTGATGAAAAATGTCACGAAGACAGTTGGCGGGAAGTAGGGTACGTTGGGTGCGTCACAAATGAAATTTTATTAATGGATAAGTTGAGGAAGGATTTATTCCTTATATATTTATGGAAGTAGATATCTCAGGCCCTTTGATTGAAATAGAACTTTCAAAAAAATTCCATGGCCATGGTGTAACGACGAGTTTATTTCTGGAAGTCAAAGAATGAAAGATCAAGCATTTAGGTTTATGACACTACCATAAAACCTGCTTGATGAGATATTTAGACAAAGGGATTAAATTACACAGTAAGCATTCTTATGAGGTGATACGTCAATGCGGCATCAACTTCTTTCTCTTGGGTGCCTTGACCCGTTGCTAGACAGTAATCTTGGACTTTAGGCAAGCCCACCTAATGTCAATGAGAAAGGGGCCTAGAGGGTCACACAGTAAGTGTATTCAAGTATCTCAAGTAGAATAAAGATTATTCTCGTATGTGGTTTAATAATTATTCAAGTAAGCTTAAATCGTTTTAATGTTGGAGGAAGAATAAAATAAAAAATTACACGCCATGTATCAATGATTACACGCCGTGTAGTTTTATTTTGAAAACAAGTACACGTTGTGTATTATTAAATGTAAATGTTGTGTAGTTTTTATTTTGGAAATGAAATGAATAAATGAAAAAAAGATATACACGCCGTGTACATTGAATGTACACGCCATGTAGTTTTCAATGAAAAACAAGTACATGTCGTGTATTTATTAATACACGCCGTGTAGTTTTTCAAGTCGGGATTTTGAGGAAATATAGTTTTATTAAATGATATTTATTATAATCAGTGTGGGCGCATGTCAAGGAATTAATGACTCAACATGGGGTTTTCAAAAGGGATTTAATGAAATAAATGAAACACGTAACGCGTTTATTTATTGTCATAACTCTACAACCTCAAACCCGATTATAAATATCCTCACAACCCCAACTCTTTTCCTAAGACAAGAGAATCGTTGTGCACAACAATTCTGCAGAATTATTTCAAGGTTGAAAGAACCTCTTCCTCCAAGAACTCTCTCAAGAACGATAGAGATCATATTCCATCAGATCAAGACGATCTAAGGCGGATAACACAAGCAAAGGTTTCTCCACGCTAGCACCCAGAGACTCCTTTGGCGACGTCCAGAGATACGAGGTGCACATGTGGATCACTGCTAGAGGAAGTCTACACTTAGATTCTGCGACGGAATGACGAATCACATCGGAACATGATCAAGAATATCAACAAAGAAAGAACACCAAAAGGTACTTCTTTTCAATTGATTAAATTAATTATAATCAACCTGTAACAATCCTACTTTGTGGTTCCAGGACTTTACTTTTCTTTGTCTATTTTTATGATTCGATCCATGGAGACTGGAGTTTATCGTCGTATTGATCCCGGATTGATCATTGTTAATGAAAAAAATCCAAGTGGGCTCATCCACCCACATGCTTCCATTGCGCCTGGAACCTTCAATTGGTATCAGAGGGAGGTTAAAACGTTGATTATAGTTATTTAATTTTTGTTGATAATTTACACATTTATATTTGATTTAATTCAAGATAAATCATTCTCTAATCTGAATAAATGAGATCTGTTCTTCCTCCTTTGTTTCTCGATTCATATCACAAAACAACCTTTTAATTCTAATTTTTGATTAAAATAAAAACGAGGAACTCATCCGGAGGATCCGCTCTTTCTGACTATACAACATAGAAATACACGGCATGTAATGAAAACTACATGTCGTGTACTGAGGTTAAAAGAACTGGTACTGGTCCACCAAAACACGCTATGTGAATTGATTACACCTAAGTATTTAACACACCGTGTTGACCAGAAATGAACGGAATGTGGGAACAGGAATACACGGCGTGTATGTTGGAGCAACACGCTGGGTAGTCCGATCCGGCCCAAGTGAAACCGTGTACAAAGGAGAAGTCGCGTACCACGTACACGGGATTTCCAAGCCGGTTACCGCGTAACAAGGAAGTACATGTTGTGTATGATTTATCTACACACTGTGTACTCCAAAATTTCCAAAGTACAGAAAACATGCCAAATCCCCTGGTGTGTACTTTGGATAAAAGGTGAAAGAAATACATGCCGTGTAAATATAAACTACACGCCATGTACTTTCCAAAAATGGAATTTCACCAGGTTTCCTCCAAATGTACAAAGACATCGTACAAAGAATATGGATGAGAATAATCTCAAGGAAATTCAGAAATGAATTTAAGATAAAGAATTGATTAATTATAAGATCATAATTAATTGAATTCAAGCGCGACTTATCTTGAATAATAGAATGATTAAAAAAAATTGAATTATAAATATGCGTAAATATTGTTGTGTGCTATGGAAGATCATGAGATAGACTAAAGACCCTTTGTATGTGTGTATGGTTTTATTTAAATTTTTTTAAATTCTTTGTCCTGTGAGCCTTATTCCAATAAAATGTAGGGCATGCATGCCCATGGTTTCTTTAATGTAAACCCCATGTAATAGAGGATCTCCCAAGACAGAGGAGACGGTTTGAAATCTGAAGATGAGGCAAAACCAACCCAAGAAGATACAAAGGTGGACAGGTGGGAGCTGCAAAACACAAACCATCAGGTTCAAGGTGTTTTCCATAGGTCAGGGTTAGCTTATCAAAATCGCTAGATAAGCTAACCAATAGAAGCTCATGATCATGCCATCTTATTTTATTTCTTTCTGATTTCATGGATTATTTATTATGTATGTGTTTTCATGATCACATAGTTAATGAAATGAACAAGCATGCAAATATGGAATAAAATAAAACCGGACTATGTGTAAACATTATCAGAACATGGTTAATCACTTAAGCTAGCATCACTTAATATTAACAATCATGTGATAATTCAAAACTACACATAAAGAATAAAATCCCTCAAATACCATATTAAGTCAGACCAAGCCTTCTGTTACTTGATTAAGGGCAAGACTCAATAAAACTATATGTTTGACCAACCCTTGTTGGGACACTTACTTTTATAAAGGAAGACCTTATGAAAGGTTTCAGGTTGACTTAACCATATTACATCAAGAGGAGTAGCCCTTTCTATACTTGATGTATAATTGGAGGTAAGGGTTGAGGAAATCCAAGTCAGGATTTCAGGATTGGGGAGTCCACTCAACAGATCAAGGAACTGTAAGCTCACAGTTGGCAAATACCTGCCTACCTAAATACCTTCAAATAGCTTGTCCAACCCTTGTTGGGGTTATGCGAATGGAAATATGGATCCTTGCCACTAGAATGTCAAAGTAACTGGACATTCCGAGTTCAATGGTGAGGGCCATTAGGACTTGATAAAATAGTGGGAGACTTAATAAAATTTATTATTTATCATAAAATTTAATCAAGAAAGTACCGATAAATATGCTCTTTTAATTTTTAGAATATGAAAAACTCATCAACCACATTTTCTCTGCGATCAATTCTGGATAAAGACAACATCCTCATCAGCAGTAACTTTCAGGAATGGTTTAGGCACCTTCGGGTTATCCTACACCATGAATGAAAGTTTTACGTGCTGGAGTCATCACTTCCTGATTCTCCTGCTCCAGGGGTGAGTGATGAATATTTTCTAGTCTATGATCAACATTTTAGCAATGCACTTGACGTTCAATGTTTGATGTTGTCATCTATGTCTAGTGAGATCATGAAGTCTCATGAAGACATGGATGCCTACAGCATGCTCAAGCACCTCCGTGGTCTATACTAGGAGAGAGAAAGACATGAAAGGTTTGAGATCTCCAAGGCTCTATTTTAGATCAAGCTTGGAGAGGGTGCCCAAGTTGGGCCTCATGTAGTCAATCTCATTGGCTACATTGAGAGCTTGGAGGTTCTAGGGTTTAAATTCCCCGAAGAACTGGTACCGATCTCATTCTTGCATCACTTCCCCAGAGCTTCTCAAACTTTTTTTTGAACTTCAACATGAATAACATTGAGAAGTATCTGTCTGATCTTCTTATCCTCATTCTCCAAGTGGATAATGACATGAAGCGTGAAAAACCTTCTTTCCTTATGGTTAATAAAAGGAAAGGGAAGGCGAAGAGCTTTAAGACCAAATCTTCTTCAAGGCCTTCCAAGAAAAGGAAGATCAAAGGGGAGGCAAGGGAACAAGATGTTGTTTGTTTCGTATGTAGCAAGAAGGGCCATTGGAATAAAAACTTCAACCAGCCAAGGAAGCAGGGGGAAGCTTCAGGTGCGTTTGTTATTGAATGCAATCTATCTATTTCTACTAATTGGGTATTAGATACTGCTTGTAGTGCTCACATCTGTATCCAAATATAGGAACCAAGTAGATTCAGAAAGATTGACTGAGGTGAGGTGGATCTAAAAGAATCCAACGGAGCCAGACTCCCTGCTATAGTTGTCGGAGACTACCATCTCACATTGCCTACTGGGATGGTCTTGGTTTTGAAAGGATGTTATTATGTACCCTCTGTAACCAAAAACATTATTTCGGTATCCAGATTAGATACTGATGGATTCATCTTCAATTTTGAAAGTGGATGTTGTTATTTTTATAAAGATAGCATTTGTTTTGGTAGGGCACATTTATATAACGGCCTTTATGTGTTAGACTACACAAACCAAGTAATGGCGATCGATGACAAAGTTAATTCACATGACTCATACCACACCCAACTTTGGCATCACCGGCTAGGTCATGTCAATGAGAAACGTTTGACAAAATTAAATCAATATGGGTATTTAGATTCTTTCGAACTAAAACAACTTGGTGTATGTCATGCGTGTCTATAAGGCAAAAATGACCAAAGCCCCATTTAGTGGGAAAGGTGAAAGGGCTAAAGAGATTCTAGAATTAGTTCACACATATGTGTGTGGACCATTTTCAGTTGAAGAAAGGGGTGGGTTCTCATACTTCATAACTTTTATTGATGATTTTAGTAGATATGGATATATTTACTTAATGAGGTATAAGTCAGATTCTTTTGATCGGTTCAAAGAATATAAGAATGAAGTTGAAAACCAGTTTGGTAAGAAGATTAAGAAACTCCGCTCAGACAGAGGAGGAGAATATCTTAATCAGGACTTCATTGATTTCTTACGGGATTTTGGGATTCTATCTCAACTCACTCCTACTTACACACCTCAGTGAAATGGTGTAAGTGAAAGGAGGAACCGCACCCTATTGGACATGGTGAGATCAATGATGAGTCATGCGAGTCTTCCATTATCCTTTTGAGGATATGCATTACAAACAGCAGCACACATACTAAACCAAGTACCAACTAAATCGATAAATGGTATTCCATACGAGTTATGGAGTGGACGCAAATCCATGTTATCAAATTTACATGTGTGGGGTAGTGAAGAATTTGTTAAGGCCTCTTCAGGTAACAAACTTGCACCCCGAGGCACAAAGTGTATCTTTATAGGATATCCCAAGGAAACAAGGGGATATTACCTATAAAACCCCTCAGAGAAAAAGGTTACAGTGGAATTGTTGTACCTCTCGTACCCCTCGTGGTTTAATTTTCATGATCACAATCACCCTCCTTTTTATATAATATTGTTTTCAAGTGTTTTTGTTAATAGGCATGATTTTAGGAGCAAGAAGTGGCAAAGGAAGAACAGTGGACTGTCTTTCAGTCCACCGGCCAACCGGTGGCTTCACCACCGGCCAGCCGATGGACCCTGGGCAGAAGGGACACCCACTGCCTTCCCACCGGCCAACCGGTGGCCTCAGCACCGGCCAGCCGGTGGAACCCAGACAGAAGGCTGAGCCACTGCCTCAGCACCGGCCAACCGGTGGCCTCAGCACCGGCCAGCCGGTGGCACCCAGCCCAAACAGTGTCAACCACTGCCTCCGCACCGGCCAACCGGTGGCCTCATCACCAGCCAGCCGGTGGAGCCTGAGCCCGAAGGCCTCTCCATTTTGCACACACCGGCCAACCGGTGGCCTAGAACCGGCCAGCCAGTGGAGCCAGTCAAACTAGTCATTGGGCCTTTGACCAGGCTGGTCCACTTGCCTCCCAACGGCTCCGAAGCCCTTTCCAACGGCTCCGAAGACCTCCAAAGGCCATATGAGGGTTCCCCCTCTATAAATAAAGGACTAGGAAGCCCCGGAACATTACCGGAACCATAACCAAGCCACGGAAGCCCACGGGAACATTTTCCATCATTTGGCTAACCTTCGGCGGATTGTTCCAAGGGAACCCCAATTGCTCCAACCAACTTCCACATCCAAGGAGCACCACCATAGAAGCTTGGGAGAGCACTTCATCAACTTCATCAATCCTTTGGCACCCAAGGCTTCTCCCATTACGGTTTTTATTGTTTTATTTATTTTGAGCATCATTTTGGGTTTGTGCCTACAAACCCCATATCTTTCTCTCATCCTTTCATTTGGGTTTTCACACCACCTTCAAGGTGTGAAGAGGTTAGTCAAGCCTTACCTTTCAAAAGGCTTGAATCAAAGGTGAGCTAGCCTTCACCTGTAAGAAGGCTAGTGGGTTCTTGCTCAACCATTGAAAGCAAGTGGGTTCTTGCATTACCATTAAAAGCAAGTTGTAATAGGTCCTAGACTAACCTTAAAGTCTAGTGGGTTTCTTTCTAAAACCATTGAAAAGCAAGCGGTAGTAAATCTCTCAACGGTTGAGTTGGGAGCGGAGACGTAGGCTTGGGTTTAAGCCGAACTCCGTTATCAAGTTTTGTGTCTTGCCTATTTTATTTCCGCTGCACTTTCAACTTTGATTTTAATTTGTTAATCATTTTTTTAAAGGGCAATTCACCCCCCCTCTTTCCATCACTTCCTTTCTTTCTCCGCCCAACAATTGGTATCAGAGCCAAAATTTGAGTAATACCTTAACCGGTTTCAAATTCAAGATCCTTTTGTGATGGCTTCAACTTCTTTCGCCCCCGAAGGATATTCCTTGGGTCGTGCTCCATTTTTTGATGGAACTGACTATAACTATTGGAAAACCCGCATGACCACTTTTCTTAGAAGCATAGGCTATCCCATTTATAAAATTGTCATGCATGGTTATTCTCTCTCCTCTCCCGATGAATCCAAATGGACTCAAGACGATATTAAAAATTTCGAGCTTGATGGCAAAGCCATGAACGCTCTACATTGCGGCCTTGATCGTAATGAGTTCAATCGAGTTTCCACATGCAACTCCTCACATGAAATTTGGAAACTTTTGGAGGTTACCCATGAGGGGACCAACAAAGTCAAGGATACTCGATTGGACATGTACCGTCAAGATTTTGAATCTTTTACCATGCATCCATCTGAAAATATTACTGAAATTTTTACGCGTTTTACTGATGTTTGTAATAGGAGAAAGTCCCTTGGTGATGATGTTTCTGCAGAAACAATGGTCAAGAAGATCCTATGGATCCTTCCAAGCTCATGGGCACCGAAAGTCACGGCAATCCAAGAAGCAAAGGACATCAAGAACATGCCGGTCGAAGAGCTCATCGGATCCCTCATGACTTATGAGATCACCATGAGGAGACAAGCTGAAAAGGAAGGCAAACCGATCAAAGTTCCAAAGAACATCGCCTTCAAGGTTCAACAAGAAGAAAGCTCCTCATCATCATCATCTTCCTCTTCAAGCGGCGATTCCGAAATGGAGAACCTTGCCCGCAAAATGCACAAGTTCATGAAGAAGCACAAAAAGAAGAAATCCCGCAAGGCTCGAAAGGAAAAACACGACGAAAAATCCGAGCCCGAGATAACATGTTACGGGTGTGGCAAGAAAGGTCATTACAAGCCCGATTTTCCACTCAACAAGAAAAAGGCCAAGCAAAAGGAAAAGAAGAAGGCATTCAAAGCCACATGGAGTGATAGCTCCACATCCTCCTCCTCCTCGAGCGACAACGGTAACAAATGCCTAATGGCATTTCATGAGGTAACATCTTCCGACTCCTCATCCTCAAGTTCTTACAATTCTTTCAATCACATGTCTTATGAGGATCTCCAACATGCGAGAGATCAATTGGAGGAAGGTTTTCACGAACTTTCTTCCAAATTTGTTGCTTTAAAAAAGAATTTCAAAAAACTTTCTTCCGAAAAGGAACAACTTCTCAAAGAAAAGGAGGAGTTGTCCCTCAAAATCCAAAATCTTCCCGATGTTGATTCCATGGAATCAACCATCAAAGATCTAAGGGAATCCCTAGCTAAATTCACCCAAGGGGAACAATATTTGACCAAACTCCTTGGTTCCCAACGAATATCTAGAACCACCGAAGGGCTTGGCTATTCCAAACAAGCTTCCTCTTCCTATGCTCCAACTATTTTTATAAGGGGGAGCTCTCAAAATAAATTTTGTAATTATTGCAAAAAACCCGGGCACTTAATTTATGAGTGCGATTGCAAAAATGCCCGGTATGGTAGGCCTAAAACCATTTTCTTTAATGATGAATTTTATAGGAGAAGACCCGCCACTAGACAATTGTGGATTGAAAAATCCCTTTTAGCGAGTCTTACCAGACCAAAATTTGTCTCGGTTTCAAAAACCACTCCCCGGTGATTTGTTGTTTTTATTTAGGGGGAGTTAGGATTGTTTAAGCCTTTTTTATTTCAATTTCAAAATTTTCATTCCAAAATTCTTGATTCAAAACTTTCAATTCAAAATTTTCATTTCAAAATTTTCGATTCAAAACTTTCAATTCAAAATTTACTTTCAAATCTTTCAATTCAAATTTCTCAAATTTCAATTGATTTCAACTCTCTATCTTGTTTTTCAATCTGGTTCCCTCAATCAAGTTTTGTGCCCCGTGATATTTTGATAATCACAAAGGGGGAGAAATTCTTGGTTGATTGGGGGAAAAATCTTTTAAAGCATGCCTCTCATTTCAGTCTTTCTACATTATTTGTTTTGGTGACTGTGATCATCAAAATAGGGGGAGATTGTTGTACCTCTCGTACCCCTCGTGGTTTAATTTTCATGATCACAATCACCCTCATTTTTATCTAATCTTGTTTTCAAGTGTTTTTGTTAATAGGCATGATTTTAGGAGCAAGAAGTGGCAAAGGAAGAACAGTGGACTGTCTTTCAGTCCACCGGCCAACCGGTGGCTTCACCACCGGCCCGCTGATGGACCCTGGGCAGAAGGGACACCCACTGCCTTCCCACCGGCAAACCGGTGGCCTCAGCACCGGCCAGCCGGTGGAACCCAGACAGAAGGCTGAGCCGCTGCCTCAGCACCGGCCAACCGGTGGCCTCAGCACCGGCCAGCCGGTGGCACCCAGCCCAAACAGTGTCAGCCACTGCCTCCGCACCGGCCAACCGGTGGCCTCATCACTGGCCAGCTGGTGGAGCCTGAGCCCGAAGGCCTCTCCATTTTGCACACACCGGCCAACCGGTGGCCTAGCACCGGCCAGCCGGTGGATCCAGTCAAACTAGCCGTTGGGCCTTTGACCAGGCTGGTCCACTTGCCTCCCAACGGCTCCGAAGCCCTTTCCAACGGCTCCGAAGACCTCCAAAGGCCATATGAGGGTTCCCCCTCTATAAATAAAGGACTAGGAAGCCCCGGAACATTACCGGAACCATAACCAAGCCACGGAAGCCCACGGGAACATTTTCCATCATTTGGCTAACCTCCGGCGGATTGTTCCAAGGGAACCCCAATTGCTCCAACCAACTTCCACATCCAAGGAGCACCACCATAGAATCTTGGGAGAGCACTTCATCAACTTCATCAATCCTTTGGCGCCCAAGGCTTCTCCCATTACGGTTTTTATTGTTTTATTTATTTTGAGCATCATTTTGGGTTTGTGCCTACAAACCCCATCTCTTTCTCTCATCCTTTCATTTGGGTTTTCACACCACCTTCAAGGTGTGAAGAGGTTAGTCAAGCCTTACCTTTCAAAAGGCTTGAATCAAAGGTGAGCTAGCCTTCACCTGTAAGAAGGCTAGTGGGTTCTTGCTCAACCATTGAAAGCAAGTGGGTTCTTGCATTACCATTAAAAGCAAGCTGTAATAGGTCCTAGACTAACCTTAAAGTCTAGTGGATTTCTTGCTAAAACCATTGAAAATCAAGCGGTAGTAAATCTCTCAACGGTTGAGTTGGGAGCGGAGACGTAGGCTTGGGTTTAAGCCGAACTCCGTTATCAAGTTTTGTGTCTTGCCTATTTTATTTCCGCTGCACTTTCAACTTTGATTTTAATTTGTTAATCATTTTTTTAAAGGGCAATTCACCCCCCTTCTTTCCATCACTTCCTTTCTTTCTCCGCCCAACAGGAAATACACGCCATATTCCTTAAGAGGGAGCACATCTCCAAAAGAGATAGTGAGAGCGAGATAGACTTTGATGAATTCAAGGCTCAATATACACAGGAGTTGGTACAAGAACAGATTCCACAAAGCCCCGTGGAAGAACAATCTGTTCCATAGACACAAGAACTGCGTAGGAGAACGATAGAGGTGAGAGATCCAGAACGATATGGTTTTATTATCATCGAGGATGGTGAATCATTATTGGTTGACAATGATGATCCTCTTACCTACAAGGAAGCAGTTGAAGGCATAGACGTTGCCAAGTGGCAAGAAGCCATGAATTCTGAAATGGATTCCATTTACCAAAACCAAGTCTGGATTTTGGTAGATCCTACAGTTGATGTAAAGCCTATTGGTAATAAATGAGTATTCAAGAAGAAACTGGACATGGAGGGGAAAGTCAGCACCTATAAGGCACGACTGGTTGCCAAAGGTTTTAGACAGCGTCAAGGAATTTACTATGATGAAACCTTTTCACCGGTTGCAATGCTGAAATCCATCAGAATCCTATTGTCCATTTCCGCTTACCATGACTATGAAATTTGGAAAATGGATGTCAAAACAGGATTCCTTAATGGGAACCTCCAGGAAGATGTCTACATGACACAACCTGAAGGGTTTATGACTCCAAAGGATGCCAATAAGGTATGCAAGTTGCAGAAGTCCATTTATGGATTAAAGCAAGCATCAAGGTCATGGAACATTCATTTTGATGAAGCTGTAGTGGAATTTGGATTTGTTAAGAACGAATGTGAGCCTTGTGTCTACAAGAGGTTTAGTGGAAGTGCAGTCATTTTTCTAATAGTATATGTTGATGACATATTACTAATTGGAAACGAAGTACCTGTCTTACATTCAGTTAAGGCATGGTTAGATAAATGCTTCTCTATGAAAGAATTGGGTGAGGCAGCATATATTCTTGAGATCAAGATCCATCGCGATAGATCCAAGAGAATGCTAGGCTTGAGTCAAAGTACATACATTGACAAGATACTGAAGAAATTCAGTATGGAACAGTCCAAGAGGGGATTGTTTTTAGTGTCACATGGCATTCATCTTTCCAAGAAAATGTGTCCTCAGACACATGAGGAAAGAAAGATAATGGTAAGGATCCCTTACGCATCCGTGATTGGGTCAATCATGTATGTTATGCTATGTATGAGGCTAGATGTTTCTTACGCATTAAGTGTGGTAGGCAGATATCAATCTGATCCAGGAGACCACCATTGGATGGCAGTCAAAACTATCCTTAAGTATCTAAGGCGTACTAAGGATATGTTTCTGGTTTATAGAGGAGATGAGTAACTAGTCATCTGAGGACATGTAGATGCTAGTTTCCAGACTGATCAAGATGACATTAAGTCACAAACTGGATACATCTTCAATTTGAATGGAGGTGCAGTGAGCTGGAAGAGCTCAAAGAAAAGTGTGGTGGCAGATTCTACAGCAGATTCCAAGTATATCGCAGCTTCTGAGGCAGCTAAAGAAGTAGTATGGATGCGAAGCTTTTTCCAAGAGTTAGATGTAGTACTGAGCAATAAATATCCTATCACACTTTATTGTGATAATACTACAGTGGTGTCACTTGAAAAATATTTAAGGTTACATCAGCGGAAAAAGCACATACTTCGGAAGTATCATCTCTTGAGGGATTTTTCTCAGAGAGGTGAAGTTGCAATGAGCAGTATTTCTACAGAAGACAATGTGGCGGAACCCTTGACTAAATACTTGACTCAACAGAAACATGATCATCATGTGAGGTCTAGCAGACTAAAAGTCGTAGGCAGTTGGCTCTAGTCCAAGTGGGAGTTTTTAAGGGTTGGTGTCCTGAGAACCAACTATTTTTTACTTTGATTACATGAATGTTCACTTATTATATATTGTCCATTGTTCTGCATCACTGTAATATAATAATGTCCTTGAATATTTGTTGGATTAATAAGGTCATGGAAGATCCCCGCTATGATGAGAACCTTGAAATAGTATAATAATATTCTTAAATAATTTTTTGCGGTTGGATGACATACTATGATAAGACACATAGTATACAGACTGTCATGTGCGAGTACTCGTAAGAAGACGAGACTCTCTCTCATGGAGTTCGCACTTGGTAATCTCCAAGATGGGAGATTATGAGAACAAACTCACCAGTAGTAATTTTGTATGTCTTGGTGTCATCATACATTACTATCTGCGAGCGTGTGTAATGGTCCTTAGACTGGAAGATTATCATTAACTCATGTCATGACTCGCGCACTTAGATTTGCTGACGAAAACCGTCACGAAGACAGTTGGCGGGAAGTAGGGTACGTTGGGTGTGTCACGAATGACATGTTATTAATGGATAAGTCGAGGAAGGATTTGTCCCTTCCATATTTATGGAAGTAGATATCTCGGGCCCTTTGATTGAAATAGAACTGTCAAACAAATTCCATGGCCATGGTGTAAAGACGAGTTTATTTTTGGAAGTCAAAGAATGACAAATCAAGCATATAGGTTTATGACACTACCATGAAACCTGCTTGATGAGATATTGAGACAAAGGGATTAAATTACATAGTAAGTGTTCGTATGAGGTGATACGTCAATGCGGCATCAACTTCTTTCTCTTGGGTGCCTTGACCCATTGCTAGATAGTAATCTTGGACTTTAGGCAAGCCCGCCTAATGCCAACGAGAAAGGGGCCTAGAGGGTCACACATTAAGTGTATTCAAGTATCTCAAGTAGAATAATGATTATTCATGTACATGGTTTAATAATTATTCAAGGAAGCCTAAATCGTTTTAATGTTAGAGGAAGAATGAAATAAAACAAGTACACGTCGTGTATCAATGATTACACGTCATGTAGTTTTATTTTGAAAACAAGTACACGCCGTGTATTATTAAATGTACATGCCGTGTAGTTTTTATTTTTGAAAGGAAATGAATAAATTAAAACAAGATATATACATCGTGTACATTGAATGTACACACCGTGTAGTTTTCAATGAAAAACAAGTACACGTTTTGTATTTATTAACACACACCGTTTATTTTTTCTAGTCGGGATTTTGAGGAAATATCATTTTATTAAATGATATTTATTATAATAAGTGTGGGAGCATGTCAAGGAATTAATGACTTGACATGGGGTTTTCAAAAGGTATATAATGAAATAAATGAAACGTGTAACGCGTTTATTTATTTTCATAACTCTACAACCTCAAACCTGATTATAAATATCCTCACAACCCCAACTCTTTTCCTAAGACAAGAGAATCATTGTGCACAACAATTCTGGAGAATTCTTTCAAGGCCGAAAGAACCTCTTCCTCCAAGAACACTCTCAAGACTAAGAGATATCCTCTTCCATAGAATCAAGACAATCTAATGTGGACAACTCAAGCAAAGGTTTCTCCACGCTAGCACCCGGAGACTCCTTTGGTGACGTCTAGAGATACAAGGTGCACGTGTGGATCACCGCTAGAGGAAGTCTACACTTGGCTTCTGCGACACAATGACGAATCACATCAGAATGTGATCAAGAATATCAATGAAGATAGAACACCAAAAGGTACTTATTTTCAATTGATTAAATTAATTATAATCAACCTGTAACAATCCTACTTTTTGGTTCTGGGACTTTCCTTTTCTTTGTCTATTTCTATGATTCGATCTGTGGAGACTGGAATTTATCATCGTATTGATCCCGGATTGATCATTGTTAATGACAAAAATCCAAGTGGACACATCCACCCACGTGCTTCCGTTGCGCCCGGAACCTTCAGCTGTGCGGATGGAGGGGGGCTGTCCGGGGAAAGTTTTTTTTTTGGGGGGGGGGCTATTCGGGGAAAGTTTTGGGGGTGGGGGTTGTCTGGGGGGGGGATGTCCAAGGTGAGTGTGGGGGGGGGGGGGATGTCCGGGGGGAGTTTTTTTTGGGGGGGGGCTGTCTGGGGGTGGAGGCTGTTCGGGGTGGGTGGGGGGTGCTGTTCGGGGGGCGCTGTTCAGGGGGGTTGTCCAGGGGTGGGGGATGTCCGGGTTGAGTGGGGGGTTGTCCGGGGTGAGTGGGGGGCTATCCAGGGGGGCACTATTTAAGGGGGACTTTCCAGGGGGTGGGGGGCTATTCGGGGTGAGTGGGGGGGCTATTTGGGGGGAGTGGGGGATGTCCGGGGGTGAGTGGGGGTGGTGTTGTCCGGGGGTGTTTTCCGGGGGACACTATTCGAGGGGGGCTGTCCGGGGGTGGGGGGATATTCAGGGTGAGTGGGGGGGTTGTCCGGGGGGAGTGGGGGTTTTCCGGAGGTGGGGGGCTGTCCCAGGGAAGTTTTTTTTTGGGGGGGGGGGCTGTTCGGGGGGGAGTGTGGGGGCTGCAAGGGGTTGGGAGGGGGTTGTCCAATGGGGTGGAGGTGGGGGGATATTTAGTAGTAAACTTTACTCTATATAGTTCAATGTTGAGTGAATGCAGCTGAATGGTTGTCCAAACATCTTTTCAAACAACCTCATCGCGTACGAGCAACACAGTAGGTCCCTACTAGAGTAGAGTACTGAGTCTAATGGCCTAATGTCAAAATTGGTCTAATGTAAAAATTGGCCTAATGGACAATTTGGATAAATAGAGACTTGTCCAATTGGCCAAATGCCCAAATGGACAAATTCCCTAATGGCCTAACTCCCTAATGGCCTAACACCCTAATGCCCTAATGCCCCAACGCCCTAACGGCCTAACGACCGAATGGAAAATTGGTCAAATGGACTACTGTCCTAATTATCTAATGTCCTAATTACCTAATGTCCTATTGGCCTAATGGAATATTAGCCTATTGGACTAATGACCAAATAGCCTAATGACATATTAAACTATTGGCCTAATGGACAATTGGCTAAATGGAGAATTGGCCAATTGGCCAAATTCCCAAATGCCCAAATGCCCTAACGGCCAAATGACCTAACGCCCTAACTGCCAAACGCCCTAACGGTCAAACTCCAAATGCCCAAATGCCCTAATTCTCTAACGACCTTACGCCCTAATGCCCTAACTCCCTAACACCCTAACGCCCTAATGCCCAAAAAACCTAATGCCCTAACTCCCTAAATCCATAATGCCTTAACGGCCTAACTTCCTAATGGCCCAACGACCTAATGACCCAACAACATCCCAACGGCCCAACGGTCATCCAACTGCCCAACGGACGAACAACGGCCCAACGACCTAACAACGGCCCAATGGCCTAACAATGACCTAATGACCTAACAATGGCCCAACGGCCTAACAAAGGCCCAAGATCCTAACAACGGCCCAACGGCCTAACAACAGTCCAACGGTCAAACAACCTAATAGACAATTGTCCAAATGGACTACTATCTTAATTACCTAATGTCCTATTGTCCTAATTACTAATTAGGATATTGGCCAAATAGCATATTATCCTATTGGAATAATGACCAAATGGTCAATTGGTATATTAGCATATTGGCCTAATGGCTAATTGGCTAAATGGAGACTGGCCAATTGGCCAAATTCTCAAATTCCCTAACGGCCTAATGGCCTAACGGCCCAATTTGATTATTATATATATATGCTAACTAAATAAATATTTCCAATTTTCATTTGATTTGTTTAGTTGTTTCTATTGTATCTTATTGTGGGTTTATTGAAGAGGAAGATTGGAATGGATTGGAGCTGTTTGGATCACTGGATATGAAGAAGTATGTCTGTCATTTGTTTTTTTTAAGAATCCTGGTGTTTCTGCTATTTAGAATTGATTTTTTTTCTAATTTGTGATCTGTTTCTACTGTTTTCTGCTATTTGAGAAGTAGTTCTATAATTTTTTTTAAAAAAATCCTAGGTTAACGACCTCCATTGGTGGTTGTTGTAGGTTGTTTTTTAGTTTATCTATAGCGAACGCCAATGGCGGTCACTATAGTTTGACCCAATAGCGATCGTTATTCAGCCGAGCCTTAGGTCACCTAAAGATACCTCCATTAGTGGTCGTTGTTTCCCTACAGTGATGGGCCTAATGTGACCGCCATTGGAAGTCTCAAAGAGGTCTCTAAAGATCAATAGCGACCACCAATGGTGGTCGCTATTGGTCTCATTTCTAGTAGTGTATTTGGAAAAGTCAAAAAATTCTATGAAATGAAGAATATTATAATAACACCATATAATTAACTACATTAGAAGATCACATGAGAGACAATACATCATTGTGGGTGAGAGTGTGAACTTGATCCAGAAATGTTAGGGCATTGTTTCCGATTATGGCCTCCTTGATGACATATGGTGCATCTCAAACTTTTCCCTTGTTCTTGAGGCTAGTTCATCTCATTCTACATCCTTATAGACTTTGGTCTCCCTAGTTTATTCAACCTGTTGATGTCAGGTATCACTATTGGCTAGCCTTCGGGCATTGAGAAATATCAAAACTCCCTAATAGGAATCCATGGTGCAGCATAATAGTTAGCAATGGTGTCCATACAATACACTGGATCAACATATGTTTCCCATGATATGTTCACAGATGCACATGATACGATGGATTGTGTGTATGGAAACCGTAAATCCTGGAAGTTTCCACATTGGTATTGCCTCACTTCCATTAATACCACTATTTTTTCACTGGTGCTATTTTTATGGGGTATGAATTCTCTTGAACTTAAAATCAAGAGTTTTCTCAGAAGGAAAGCATGACATGATAACCAAAAGATTCTTCAATGTTCTTTTAAATATCTCATTGAAAATGCCTTCCATACCATATCCCCTACTAAATTCCATCTAAGGATAGTTTTTTTCTATCAACAAATTACTTCACGCAATGATATAATGTCTCTTGAACTAGGTTAGTTATAGGTAACTTGCAAATACCCTTGAAGACACCATTGATGCACTCCCCAATGTTTGTAGTCATGTGTCCATACCTCTTCCCCCCATCATATTCCAATGTCCATTTTTCTTTTGGAATATTCATCATATAATCATAAAATTCTTAATTAGCCTTGAAAATTTGTTTGAAACATTTTTCAAACCGCTAATGATCTGGATCATATGCTACACAGAAGTTATCATATTTCACATAAATTGATTTTATCTTTACATTGAAATAGTAACAAATGAAAAATAAATTTCATACTTATCCTAGTGATTTCCTTCTTCATAGGTTCATTGTGGAATGTTTTCTCCAAATTTCTAGAAATGTGTCTAATTCAGTACCAATGATGTGCATTTGGGGGTCTCCATGTATCAGGGTCTGCATTGATTGTCTCGTTGATTTCCCGATGCCGATCAGATATCAAATAGACACCCTAAATGCGGGTGAAATGGTTGCTGATACATGCCAAAAACCAACTCCATGATTCATAGTTTTCCTTCTCCATAATAGAAAGGGTAAATGGAATAGGTGAACGGTTGTCATCTTGGGTTGCTATAATCAACAATATGTCCTTGTATTTTCTGTATAGAAATGTTCCATCAATTTTAATGGACTGTTTACTGAAATAAAATGTGGAGATACAGGGGAGGAATACCCAGAACAACTAATGAAATTAAACACAATATGGATCAAGTCTTATCTTGAGACACATGTTCATTTGTATCAAGATGGAAGATAACTTGGTTATTGTGCCTCAGTATGGCTAGGAATTGCAAAAACACCCAATACGAGTCATCCTAATCACCATAGACCTTCACAATTGCCTTCTATTTCGCTATCCATGCCTTATTATAGGAAATATTATAATAGAATGTTTGGTGTATCCTCTCTTGAACAAGGGATATAAGAACATCTTGGCATGTCCTAATCATCTCAATGACAATGGATAGCATAAATTCAACATCCAATGAGGAATGATCTTGTATCAGGCTTGGATAAACGAAAGTATGAGATGCCTCAATCTTCAAGATTCTCTAACATCCAAATGAAATGTCTAGAATCTCCCTCAAGAATAATATACAATCATCCCCATACTTCTCACACCATATTAGATATTTATTACTGTAACACCTCGACCCCAGAAGCCCGGAGCCAGTGCATTACTTATTACATTAGCATGATTAAAAGGAATAAAATCCTGAAGGAACAATCAGTTTAGTAGTCTTGGAAAAACTAGATACATACATGAAACTCACATTACATTGGGAAGGTAACAAAATACAATACATGATAAAAACTAATAAACTGGATCCACGAGAACTCAATAAATGGTCTTCTCTTCATAACCTATTGAAGGTAAACAAATGAAAGAGGTGAGCTCAAATACTCAGTAAGGGTTACAAATAGCAGAAGCATGAATCAACAATAATTGAATCATCATCAAATTGGCATATTCAATGTGGCATGGTGAATAAATGAAAAACACACACCATTAATAAACTGAAAATGAAACTGCATCCATAGATTTTTTTATATTGAAAAACTCATGGATATTAATAATTGAAAATGAATAAAGATAATTTTTATTAATTGGATGTCATGTATCTATAACATGATACAACTATACCGTCAAAACGGTTTAAGTCTGTGGGTAGAAAATCATCTGATTTTTGAAAACAAACCTGAAGGGTTTGTCTCCAATTGATTTGTCTCATGAGACCTATCGATGCATAGAGGGGCTATAGAGGGTATCTCCCATCATTGAAAGTCTAAATCATTCTTTATACATAGATTTAATACAAGTACAATATGCCTTCTCAATATCTGTATAGAGTATAGGATACAGATTCATCAATATTTCCATAGTTAAAACAACATTCCAAATAAACACTGTATGTAAAAGGGTATACAAATTAATTCAATAATCATATCCATGAAACCAAAATATATATATATAATATATTTACAATTTAAAATGAAAAATTATCTCAAAGGGGAAGTAGGTAAACCACATAAGAATGATTAGGTGCACAATACAAAATAAATCACAATGAAATGGAAATCGAAATAAATTCCCTTACAACATTATAATCAATCAAGTTAATAATCATTAAGTAAATCACTAAATACCATGAATATAAAGAGAATCATGATATTATATATCAAATGGTAGTAAATATACACCACATATAAGAAATAAGTGGCGAATAATGAAAATATCACGGAAATAAAAGTGAGATGAGAAACCCCTTACCTTATGCCCGATTGTGTTCTTCTATTGATCTTAATAACCTGAATAATCAAATTTAGCTTCATTAATTAATAAGTCAAAAACATCCTCTATATTTATTTGATTTATTTTAATTTTATTAGGTTCAATCATGACCTTTTTTATGGGTTTAAGAGGTTCAATTTTATTGTTTTGGAAGCATTTCCTTCCTTGTTTTTCATGATCAGGTTACTTGTATTCATGAATGGAAGTTCATTTGAAATGTGGTCAAATATCCTATAACAACCCTGCTCTTTATTTCACACTTAAACATAATTTATTGCATAAAATTTTCACTTGATACAACATAGAAGATCAAGAGGTCTAGTGTATTTAGGGATTAGCAACATTACACAACAACTTAAAACATGAAATACACATCTCTATTAAAAACTTCTTTTACATGGACACAACATTCCTTTATATTTAGCATTGCATGGGATAACGTGAGGATATGCATAAGAAAAGGGTGATCTATAAATCCCAGTAAGGGAGTAAACAAGGCATAACATGAAGAATACGATACATGTTAAGAAATTGGCATATCAATGGAGCATAAGAGAAACATGAACATAAAGGCATGATATAGCATTATTATCATAACATGGAAATGTGGAAACAACATTTAACATGATATTAGCATGAGATAAGGCTCATTGCACATGGAGTATGAGTAAACCCTCATTGCACTTGAATTAGCATGATTAAACCCTTGTTACACTTTAATTAGCATGAGTAAACCCTCATTGCACTTGAATTAGCATGAGTAAACCCTCATTGCACTTGACGTATCATGATACTAATCTTTACCCAATGCATTGGAGCGCTATCAGGGTGCACCCTTTATAAACATTTCATTTCATGCATAAGTGTGTCACATGGATCATACAACATGGATTCATTAAACATCATAATTTATTCCATGAATAAGAGATGTGGAATACATAAATGGAAGTCCTAAATCAACAAGTACATGTGCATAAAGTTGAATACCCTTGATAGAGAAATAGGTATGGTATTCACTTACACAATGATTTTGGCATGAGAAATTTTGGTGTAACTTCGGCAGCATAACGACATCAAATAGAAATCATAAAATGGGTTAATGAGGGAGAAAGGGGTATATCATCATTTATACATGAAATGGATAGTAAGGGTTTCATGGAACATAATATCCCAACATATTTAATGGAATTTATATGCATATTATAAAAGAATTTCTTGAATGTAAATGAAAAGAGAGAAATTCCTTACGGAATTTCAGCATGGTAACAGGTGTATATGGGAGGCATTAATGAGAGAGAAAGATGTATATAATAATTAAAACATAAGGAGGGAAGTATGTGGGAGGTGAAAAATCATACCCCAACATTTTTAATTTAAAATAAAAGGGTATAACAACATAAATAAATTTGGACAAAATGAGAAAGGAAGAAATCCCTTACTTGGAAGTGTGATCCCAAAGGATTGAGAGAGGCTTCTAGAGAGCTTGGGTTACCTTGGGAGGATTATATAGAGAGGAGGTCAGAGTTTTGTCAAGATCCAAAGGTTTTTAGTGAATATTAATGGGAGATTGAGTGGGTTTATATAGTAATGGAGAGTGAATTCTTTATTATTTAGGTTTTGGACACTACACATTAAACAAATCAAACCCACAAACCATCCCATGGTTTTTCCCATGGTTTTTTTCCAAAGTGGAGTGTAAAAAATTATTTTATAATTTCAATGGAACAAATTATTAAAATATTAGTCTTTCTTATGTGGAGGTGAGTCACACTCTCAAGGAAACCATTTTAAAAAGTTAAAATATTTTATAAGTCTTGGAGGGTCCACTAAGGCACCATAAAATTAATCAAAAAAATATAAAATCACATTATTTTAAAGTTAAAACATATATTTTATGAATATACATTTTATATTATTTTATTACATCACTATTGGGTCATTATGATGTTATAAAACACATTATATATTTAAACGGTATTTAATTTTTACCCAAAAATTCGACTGTCTCAGAAAATTATGAAAAATTCACTGTTGGATAATTTCAACATCCTGATTCCAAAAATAATATTCATTTTATCTAAATAATATTCTAAATATACAAATTTTTTATTTTAAAATAAAAACCAACATTTATTGAAAATTCATGGGTTTTGACAAAAACAATTTTCAAACCTTAATAAAAATTTCAATTGTATTCATAAAAATTATACGATAATTTATATTTAATAAAAAGTGATTTATTAATAATATTTTATTAAAATATTATTTAATTCAAAAATTCATTAATTCATCAAAATAAATTTCTTAATTGAATATTAACTAAAAATACTATTTGTGCTTTAAAAAACATTTACAAAGTAACAATAATAAAATGAATGTATATTCTTTATTATATAAAAAATAATTCAGATAATCATAGTGCTAGGGTATTTTTACATAACCCCTTATAAAAACCACATAAGACCTAAGGGTAAGGTGTGCGATGGTGACAGGCTCTTGGGGTGGCTCGAATAACATCACTCGGGTGGTAATCTCTATTAACTTCCACTTCTCCCATAGGTGGTTTTGTTCAAGCTTAATGTGTTGAAGCTCAAATCGGTATTTGTCAATATTGAATCCTAGTGATGCTACCTCCTTTCTGAGTTCCGACAAATGGGCTTCATATGGAGCAATTTTACTGGATGAGGTCATCGCTTCCTTTGTCTTAGTAAATTGGATTTGTTAAAGACCTATATTTATATTAATCATGTGATCGTTGTTTAATGGATATATTATAAATGGTAAAAATTCTTAATGGTGTTTTAAAATCCAAAAACATAAAACCAAGGAATTTCATATGTTTTACATAACCATTTTACATAATAATACATTTAATTAGATCAAGAGGAATTTTCATTAATAAAATATTGGGTCGTTACACATCCAAAATTGTTAATATATATTATGATTGACATTATAGAGATATAAATTATTTTATAATGACTTCAGGTTACATTCCATGAGGATAACTTGTTTGATAAAAGATAATGATAAATGCTTGGATTAACTTAGCGGTTTTGTACATAATGAACATGTTTTGTATTATTATTTTATATTATGAGTCTGCAAGGATTAAAAAACATAAAAAAGGATGAAATACATATATTTTGATCCATTTCAACCATAAAAAAAATTCATGACCAGAATTGAAGACGGTAATAAAAATTGGGAACTCGTCATCCTTAAATGTGATAAATTAATACATATCAGACGGTGTTTTCATTTTTAGTATAAGAGGAGGGGGAAAGAGAGATGGCGATGAAATATTTCATTAGCATAATAAAATTCCAATTAATTTAAGGTATTTGAATTATCATAGAATTTGGATGAGGGTATATGAGGAAATAAAAATAAATAAAGGAACTCAAATAAAAGAAAAGTTGAGAAATCCCTCATGAAAATTCGACAACCTAATGACGCCACTTAAAAATTCATAAAATATTTTGATGAGAGAAAAGGGGTATCTCATCATTATTAAATAATATGGACAGAAAGGGGGATATGAAATGACATATCCTAACATAATTCAATCGAAAATAAAATAGAATAACATAAAATGAAATCTTTAAAAAGAGAAGGGTGGTAGATTCCCTTACCTTATAGAGTAACTCCCAAAACTTGAAGGTTGGAATCCTGGGGGCTTGAGGAAACCTTGGGAGGACTCATAGTAAGGTAAAACTACCAGATATTCAAGGATAATTAGTTTGTAATGAAAGAAAATGAAGGAATGGGTGGGTATTTATAGTAAATGAGGGGGATTTTTTTATTAATTTCAAAGGACACCTCATTAGTGGTTTTTGCAAAACCATGGGCTTGCCCATGGTATTTGCCCATTGTATTATCCACTTGGGACACCTCATGTAATATTTTATTGTACACAAGTATACCATCATTTTATATTGATTATTACATCATTATAATGTCATTAAACATACTAAAAACTCAAAACTGCATTTTTACTATTCACAAAAAATTCAAGTATTTTAGAAAAAACCCAAAAATTCACCATAACCATTTTTCAATGTGTATAATTCAAAAATGAAATCAATTTTTTAAAAATAATTTTCTAAATATTATTAATTTAATTTTTAAATAAAATCATAATGTATTCAAAAATAAAAAATTTAAATCTATAACTCATTTTTAATACCTTGAAAATTAATCAACATCTTATTACATTATAACCTAAAGAAAATAAAATAATAATATGATTTACTATTTATAAGGGTCATATTACTATTCATATTACTATTAATAAGGGTATGTTACTATTCATAAAAAAACAGGTTGGTTCTATCAGACTCCAAATAACTTATTGATCACAACTGTAGATGATTGTTTTTTGAAATTCAAAATACAGATGTAGAAAATTTAAGTTTAATATATAGGTTATGAATTTATCCTATAAATAACCAAGTTTTGTTTCAAAGAGACTCAGTGCTTCATGAAATATAGCTATCTAATGAATTGAAAGTATTTAAGAGAAACATACCATAAAATGTTTGGGGTGTTATATTATTCCCACCTTCAGAAATTTCATCCTCAAATTTTTTTTCATGTATAAAGCCCTTCAAAAAGATGTGGGTGGTTCTTCTTCATAACATCCTCAGGTTCCCATGTTACTTCCTCTATTTTATGGTTTCTCCAAAGAACCTCTACTAGTTGAGTTGTCTGATTTCTCAATACCTTCTCCCTTGTGTCAAGAATCTCAATAGGCTCTTCGTAGTATGACAAATTAGGTTCCAGCTCTATTTCTTCATAGGTGAGTACATGCATTGGGTCTAGCATATATTTCTTTAACAAAGACATGTGGAACACATTATGAACTTTGGAGAGACTTGGTGGCATTGCTAAATGGTAAGCAACAACTCTAATTCTTTCTATAATTTTGAACGGTTTTATGTACATGGGGATAGGTTTCCCTTTCTTACCAAACCTTAAGACACCCTTCAATAGAGATACTTTTAGAAAGACATGATCTCCTACTTGAAATTACAAATCCTTTCTCTGGTTGTCAGCATAACACTTTTTCCTACTTTGGGATACTTTAACATGGGACTGAATTTTCTTTACCTTTGTGGTTGTCTCTTCAATAAGTTATGAGCCTATAAGTTTCCTCTTTCCAAATTCATCCCAACGTGTTGGAGTTCGACACCTCTTACCATATAATTCTTCATATGGCGCCATTTGAATGCTAGAATAGAAACTATTATTGTAGGAAAATTTCACCAAAGGCAGGTATTGATCCAACATAACCTGAAAGTAAAGAGAGCATGATCTCAATATGTCTTTCAATGTTTGAATAGTCCTTTCAAACTTTTTGTCGGTTTGGGGGTGATAAACAGTACTCATATGAATCTTAGTATTCAAAGACTTCTGAATACTTTTCTATAATTTTGATGTAAATCAAGGATCTCGATTAGACACAATTGATAAAGTTGCACCATGAAGTCTTAAAAATTCATTAATATAAAGTCTTTTCAGGTGATCAAGTGGTAAATCCTCTCTTATATCAAGGAAATGTGCTGATTTTGTGAGACGATCAACAATTACCCATATTGAATCATTCCTTCTAAGTGTCCTTGTTAGTCCTGTGACAAAATCTATTTTAATGTCATCCCACTTCCATATAGTAATAGGTAGAGGTTTCATGAACCCTCTAGGATTTTGTCTCTCGGCCTTCACTTGTTGACAAACTAGAAACCTTGACACATAGTCAGCAATTTCTCGCTTCATGTTATCCCACCAAAAATATTCCTTTATATATTTATACATCTTAGTGCTACTAGGGTGTATAGGGAAATTTGATTTATGATCATCATATAATAGTTCTCTTTTTAGCTCAGGTACTGATAGAATGCATAACCTCTTCCTAAATTTTAGAACTCCATCTACATATACAAAGTCTGTCAATCTTCCATCCTTAATAGCTTTAATTTTCTTTTGTAGATTCTCATCATCAGATTGAGATATTTTTGTCTTCTCTAGTAAAGATGGTTTAGAAATCATTTGAAATAGGAAATATGTTTCCCCTTTCATAATAATTCCCATATTCATCTTTATTATCTCCATGAATATAGTATCTCTCTCAATCCTCATTTGGGTTAGAAGTCTATGATCTTTCCTGATTAATGCATCTGCCACCTTATTTTCCTTTCCTAGGTGGTAGTGTATTAAACAATAATAATACTTGAGTAACTCGAGGCATCTCCTTTGCCTCATTTTGAGTTCTTTATGTGTAAAAATGTATTTCAAACTCTTGTGATCCGTATATATCTCACATCTTTCACCATAGAGATAATGTTTCCATATTTTTAAAGCAAATATTATGGCTGCTAAATAAAGATCATGAGTTGGGTAATTTTTCTCATGAGTCTTCAACTAGCTTGATGCATAAAGAATAACTTTATCATTTTTCATAAGGACACAACCCAGTCCATTCTTTGATGCATCACTGTATATCACAAATCCATCATTTCCAAATAGAAGAGTCAAAATTGGAGAATTGAACAATCTTATTTTCAATTATTCAAAGAATTCTATAAATTATTTATTCCATAAAAACTTAACTCCTTTACGTGTGATCTTGGTTAGCAGATTAGCCAGTCAAGAAAAATTCTAAACAAAATTTCGATAGTAACCTGCTAAGCCAATAAAACTACGTACCCCGGTTATGTTTATTGGCGTGGTCCATTATTGGATTGTCTTTTTCTTTGAAGGATAAACTAAGATTACATCCTTAGAGACAATATAGTAAATAAAAGAAACTGATTGAATTCCTAATTCACACTTACTAAACTTCTCATATAATTCATTTCTTCTAAGAGTTTTCAGAATAATCTGTAAGTGATTCTCCTGGTTTTTGTAGATTTTGAAGTATACCAGGATATCATCGATAAATACCACAAAAAATTCATCAAGATATTCCTTGAAAACTCTATTCATTAGATACATGAAAACAGAGGGTGCATTAGTCAGTCCAAAAGGCATTACTGTAAACTCGTAATTCCCATACCTGGTTTGAAATGTTATCTTTGGAATATCTTTCTTCCTCACACACAGCTGATGATATCCATATCAAAGATCAATCTTCAAAAAATATTGGGCTCCATGAAGTTGATCAAATAAATCATCAATGAATGATAGAGGATACTTGTTCTTTATTTTAATAGCATTGATTTCCCTATAATCAATACATAGCCTTATGGATCCATCTTTCTTCTTGACAAAGAGGATAGGGGATCCCCATGGAGAAACACTGGGTTGAATAAATCCTTTGTCACTCAATTACTCTAGATGTTTATTTAGCTCCACTAACTCCATAGTGACCATTCTATAGGGAGTCTTTGATATAGGTATTTCACCGAGAATTAAGTCAATAGAGAACTCAACTTCCTGCTCTGGAGGATGTCTAAGTAAATTCTATGGAAATACATAAATGTATTCTTGCACAATAGGTACGTCTTCAATTTGAAGATTTCTTTCCTCACTCATAGATATTATGTTCTCTTCCTCTATAATAATTTCATTCAGTAGAGCTACTGGGGGTGGATCTAGATAAGAATCAAATGGAGAGGTTTCTGCTCTAAAGATAAAGGATTCTACACCATTCTCAAAAATTGTAACTTTCTTCCTCTTGCAATAGATCTTCGCATCATAATTTGATAGTCAATTCATACTGATAATTCTATCAAAGTAAATCATTAGTATGATTATAATTTTAGCAACTAAATCACATTTATGTGTCATGATGGGGATTGATTAACACATATTTGTTGCAATGGTACATCCCCTAGGAGTTTTGACTGACAAATCCTTTATTAAATAAAATTGGACATGTCTAATTTTCTTGACAAACTGGGAAGATATAAATGAATGTGATGATCCAGAATCAAATAAATCATTGGATAAGTTTAAGGAAACAATTAAAGCACCTGCCACCACATCATTAGGAACTTCAACCTCTTCATTTGTAATCACGTAAGCTTTCCCTTACTCTCATGGCCTTTTCTGAGGAAAGTTTCCTTGGATCTTAGGACACTCATTTTCATAGTGTCCCATCTCTATGCAATTATAGCATAGAACATCATTTAATTGTCTCTTACCCTTAAATTCACCATATCAATGATCCTTTTCTTCACACTTATAGTAAACTTCCATGCATTTCAAGCATTTCCTAGGATGATTCTTTCCACAGTTCTCGCATAATGGAAATTTCTTCATTCCCTTATTCTTTATTGGTGATCCAAATTTTCCATGGTTGGTATAATTCCTCTTCTTATCTTGATTTCCCTTGAAAAAATTTTATCTAGAAAATCCCTTCTCTATTTTGATGGCACTTGATACAATTTCATCATATGATGAAAATGATTGAGAAGCTAATGCCCTTCGAAGACTTGAATTAAGACTTTAAAAGAAATGATCAACCTTGTCTTTTGAATCACTTACGTAGTCTATAGCATACCTAGATAATATTGTAAAGGTAGCCTCATACTCTGTAACACTCTCTTCTTCCCTTTTCTTTAGTCTAAGGAATTTCCTCTTTATTTCAGTTCATTGTTCACAAGGGAAATATTTTAAAAAGAATATTTTCTTAAAAGTTCTCCATTCCATATATTCTATTTCTTCTTCCTCTATGGTATTCTGGATCAAGGACCACCATTGATCAGCATCAACCTTGAGGCAATATACTGCCAGTACTACCTTTTCATTTTCATTGCATCTTAATGCCAGAAATATCTTTTCAAGGGACTTGATTCACTGCTCAACTACCACTGAGTTAGTAGTCCCACTAAAATATGGGGGATTTTGCCACATGAAATGATCCAGTATAGGTGTATCATGGTTATTCAATGTAGCCTGAGTGAGTTTTCCCAATATGTTCATGATCTGATTCGCTCCAACATTGACTGTGTTGACATGCTCAGTGGGGAAATCCCTACATTTTCCACAAGCATTGATTCCCCTTCTTACATTAGGCACTATTTCTAAATAATGGCATACACTAGATTAGGTTATGAATCGTAACTTATAATCCCAACTAGAAAAGTACTTAACATAAATTGAATTTATATGCATAGATAATCTCATAAACATGGTTTCTCTGAGGAAAAATTTACATTAAAAACCTTCATAATGGCTTGTAAAGAAAATGTGAATTATCCTAAGCATATCCCCTAGGAGTGTCAAACCAGGTGCACAGTAAGGCCTATTGTTGTGTACCAGGATACCCAAGGTCAAGCCTGAAACTCCTTATCAAAGTTTTCACCCCTAGGTACATCTCTATCAGAACCACGTCCACTTGTAGTATCCAGACATGGATTTATTTTCTATAAATATCCAAATAATCTATTCCTTAGAAAAATATCAGGATGTTCTTGTATGTTTATCCTCAAAGACTATATTAGGGGTTTGTTCCCTACTCTAAGTTCTTTGAATCTAGTTTCCAAGTTTGCTACTAAACTTCATCTGATACCAACTGTAACACCCCGACCCCAGAAGCCCAGAGCTAGTGCATTACTTATTACATTGGCATGATTAAAAGGAATGAAATCCTGAAGGAACAATTAGTTTAGTAGTTTTTGAAAAACTAGATACATACATGAAACACACATTACATTGGGAAGGTAACAAAATACAATACATAATCAAAACTAATAAACTACATCCATGAGAACTCAATAAATGGTCTCCTCTTCATAACATGTTGAAGGTAAACAAATGAAAGGGGTGAGATCAAATTATCAGTAAGGATTACAAATAGTGGAATCATGAATCAACAATAATTTAATCATCATCAAATTGGTATAATAAATATGGCATGGTTAATAAATGAAAAACACATGCCATTAATAAACTAAAAATGAAACTGCATCCATAGATTTTGTCATAGTGAAAACCCCATGGATAGAAATAACTGAAAATGAATAAATAGAATTCTTATTAATTGTATTTCATGTATCTGGAACATGATACCACTATACCTTCAAAACGGTTTAAGTTTGTGGGTAGAAACCCATCTGATTTTTTGAAACAAACTCAAAGGGTTTGTCACCAACTGATTTGTCTCATGAGACCTGTCGATGCATCGAGGGGTTATAGCAGGCCCCAACCATCATTGAAAGTCTAAATAATTCTTTATACATATATTTAATACAAGTACAATATTCCTTCTCAATATCTATATAGATTAAAGGATATAGATTCATCAATATTTCCATAGTTAAAACAACATTCCAAATAAACATCGTATGTAAAAGGGTATACGTCTTAGGTCAATAATCATATCCATGAAACCATAATATGGATATATAATATATTTAAAATTTAAAATGAAAAATGATCTCAAAGGGTCAGTAGGTACACCACATAAGAATGATTAGGTGCAGAATACAAAGTAAATCATAATGAAATGGAAACCGAAACAAAGTCCCTTACAACATTGTAATCAATCGAGTTAATAATCATCAAGTGAATCACTAAATACTATGAATATAAAAATAATCATAATATTATATATCAAATAACAGTAAATATATACCACATACAAGAAATAAGTGGTGAACAATGGAAATCTCATGGAAATAAAAGTGAGATGAGAAACCCCTTACCTTATGACCGAATGTGTTCTTCTATTGATCTTAATGACCTAAATAATAAAATTTGGCTTCATTAATTAATAATTATAGAATCTCATATACATTTATTTTATTTATTTTAACCTTATTAGTTTTATTCATGGCCTTTTTGATAGGTTTAAGAGGTTTAATTTTATTATTTTGGAAGCATTCTCTTCTTTGGTTTTCATGATCAGTTTACTAGTATTCATGAATGGAAGTTCATTTGAAAAGTGGTAAAACATCCATAATTGTTAATATATATTATTAGTGACATTATAGAGATATAAATTATTTTATAATGATTTTGGGTTACATACAATGAGGATAACTTGTTTAATAAAAGATAATGATAAACGCTTGGATTAACTTGGTGGTTTTGTGCATAATGAACTTGTTTTGTATTAGTATTTTATATTATGAGTGTGTAAGGATTCTAGAACATCACATAAGATGAAATACATATATTATGATCTGTTTAAACCATAAAAATTGTTTCATGACCAAAATTTAAGATGACAATAAAAATTGAGAACTCGTCGTCCTTGAATGTGATAAATTAACACATCTCAGACGGTGTTTTCATTTTTAGTATAAGATGAGGGGGAAAGAGATATGATGATGAAATATTAAATTAGAATAATAAAATTACAATTTATGTAAGGTACTGGAATTATCATATCCTTTTTATGAGTGGATATGAGTAAAGAAAAAGAAAAGAAAGGAACTCAAAATAAAAGAAAAATTGAGAAATACGTCATGAAAATTCGGCAGCCTAACGGCGTCACTTAAAAATTCATAAAATATTTTGATGAGAGAAAATGGGTATCTCATAATTCTTAAATAATATTTAAAGAAAGGGTCATATTTAATGACATATCCCAACATAATACAATTGAAAATAAAAGAGAATAACATAAAATGAAAGCTTTAAAAAGAGAAGGGTGGTAGATTCCCTTACCTTGTAGAGTAAGTCCCAAAACTTGAAGGTTGGGAACTTGGGGGATTGAAAAAAACTTTAGTGGAATCATATGGAGGTAAAAATAATAAATATTAGATAATATTGAGTTTTTAATGAAATAAATTGAACAAATTAGTGGGTGTTTATAGTAAATGAGAGGGAGTTTTTTATTAATTTCAAAGGACACCTCATTAGTGGTTTTTGAAAAACCATGGGCTTGCCCATGGTATTAGCCACTTGAGAAACCTCATGTCATGTTTTAATATAAAAAATTAGAACATAATTTTATATTAATTATTACATCATTATGATGTCATTAAACATACCGAAAACTCAAAACTGTATTTTTACTATTCACGAAAAATTCAAGTATTTTAGAAAATCCCAAAAATTCACCCTAACCATTTTTCGATGTGTATAATTAAAAAATGAACTTCATTTTTTGAAAATAATTTTATAAATATTATTAATTTAATTTTTAAATAAAATCATAATTTATTCAAAAATAACAATTTTAAATCTATAACTCGTTTTTTAATACCTTGAAAAATTAATCAACATCTTATTACCTTATAACCTTGAAAATATAAAATAATAATATGATTTACTATTTATAATGGTCATATTATTATTCATAATGGTATGTTATTATTCATAAAAAAACAAGTTGGTTCTATCAGACTCCAAATAACTTACCGATCACAACCGTAGATGACCACTTTTTGAAATTCAAAACATAGATGTGGAAAAATTAAGTTTAATGGATAGGTTATGAATTTCTTCTATAAATAACCAAGTTTTGTTTCATAGAGACTCTATGCTTCATGAAATATATGTTATCTAATTAATTTAAAGTATTTAAGAGAAACATACTATAAAACGTTTGGGGTGTTATAATTACGACCTAATTCATGAACTATATATCTATAGTTCCTCTCAATGTAAAATCTATTTAGCATACTTTTTAATGAATATTTACTTGGAAAATTCCTTCCAACATATAATAAAATTATTTGGTATAACTCTGGGAAACTTATTTGTGGGTTTGAGAATATTGCAGCTAAATTCAGGCACACATGTCATTGTTTCTAATCAAGATGCAAAGAGTGGTGGGTGATTTATTATGGGTTGAGGCTGATGTACAACTAATAAATTTTTAGAAACTTCCTCACCAAATTTTGTTACTCCCTCCTCATCATCACTGTTGTCACCATATGTTCCATCATTATGAAAATACTCATTAGAATTTATATTTACATGTATATCCAGGAGATCATCTTGGTTGTCCTCTTCTGTTTCATTTGGAATAGGCTCAATTTCATGGGGTGTACCATCTTAAACCACTCTTGTAAGTTTATGTCTTTGTAAAATAGGAAATTGTTTTTGTATAGTATAAACATAAATATATAACTCCATCATGGTACCATCTGACCACCGAGAAAATAAATTTATTGCTCGGAACCACTGAGCATCAGCAACCAAATGACAAGTTAGATGCCACAGTGTTTCTGGGAATTTCAAATATCTATATCTCATAGACTTGATCTCTTGATCGGGTCCCAGATTTAAGAAATCACGAATTCTGTCTTGAAGCTCACTTAGGGTTACACAATCAGTTGTACTAACCACTTTTGTTGGTTGTGTACTATAAGAATATAACAACCCTGCTCTTTTATTACAAACTTAAACATGATTTATTACATAAACTCTTCACTTGATAAAACATAGAATATTGAGAGGTATAGTTTCTTTAAGGCTTAGTAACATTAAATAACAACTTAAAACATGAAACAAAACATCTTTATTGAAAACTTCCTTTATATGACCACTACATTCTCTCATACTTAGCATTGAATGGGATAACCTGAGGACATGCATAAGAAAAGGGTGAGCTATAAAGACCAGTAAGGGAATAAACATGGAATAACATGAGGAATAAAATATATTTTAGACAATAGGAATATAAATGGAGCACAAGATACACATGAACATAAAGGAATGATAAAGCATGATAATCATAACATGGAAATGTGGCAACAACACTTAACATGGAATTAGCATGAGCCAAGGCTCATTGCACATAGAGCATGAGTCAAGACTCATTGCACATGGAGCATGAGTAAACCCTCATGGCACATGAATCATGAGTAAAACCTTGTTTCACTTGAATTAGCATGATTCAACACCCATTTCACATGACATATCATGATACTATACTTTACCCAATGAATTGGAGTGCTAACAGGGTGAACCCTTCTTAAACATTTCATTTCATGCATAAGTGTGCCACATGGATCATATAACATGGAATAAATCAACATAATAAGTTATTACATGATTAAGTAATGTGGAATAAATAAATGAAAGTACCATTAAATATGTATATGTTCATAAAGGTGAATACTCTTGATAGAGACATGGGTATGGTATTCACTACACAATGATCTTGGCTTGGAAAAGCGTGATGCAATTTCGGCAGTATAACAATGTGACATAAAGATTAATGAAAACTATTGATGAGAGAGAAAAGGGTTTATAATCATATTTAAATGAAATGGACAGTAAGGGGGTCATATAGATACATTTCCTAACAAATGTAATGGAATTTAGATGCATAATACAAAATAATTACTTGGATGTAAAAGAGGAGAGAGAAATCCCTCACAGAATTTCAGCCTGGTAACGGGTGTACATGGGAGGATTTAATGACAGATAAAGGGTTATACCATCATCCAAACATAAATAAGACAGTATGGGGGAGGTTTGAAATCATACCCCGACATTTTTAATTGAAAAAAAGGGCATAACAACTTAAATAAAATTAGACAAAAATGAGAAAGGAAGAAATTCCTTACTTGGAAGTGTGATCCCAAAGGCTTGGGAGAGGCTTGAGATAGGATTATTGGATGATTGAGGCACCTTGGGAGGATTATATATAGATTAGGTCAAGTGTTGGTCAAACTCCAAAGGCTTTTAGTGAAGAGTAAGTGGGAGCTTGGGTGGGTTTATTTAGGGAAGGAGAGGGAATTCTGTATTATTTCGGTTTGGGACACCTCACATTAAACTAATCAAACCCACAAACCATCCCATGGTTATTGCCCATGGTTTTTTCAAAAGGGGATTGGAAAAAAATATTTTATAAGGCTAATGTCCAAACTTCTTAAAATAATAGGGTTGCTTTTGTGGAGGTGAGTCACACTCTCAAGGAAAACAATTCAAAAAGACAAAATGTTTTATAAGCCTTGAAGGGTCCACTAAAGATTTGTAAAATAAATAAATAAAACCCAAAATCACATTTTGTTTATGTTAAAACATATATTGACCGAACATAATGTTTATATTATTTTATTACATCATTATTTGGTCATTATGATGTCATAAAACACATTATATATTTAAACGGTATTTAATTTTTACCCAAAAATTTGATTGTCTCATAAAATTATGAAAAATTAACTATTGGATAATTTCAATGTCCTGATTCTAAAAATAATATTCATTTTATCTAAATAATTTTATAAATATGTGAATTTTTACTTTTAAAATAAAAACTGACATTTACCGAAAATTCATGGGTTTTGACAAAAAACAGCTTTCAAACCTTAATAAAAATTACATTTGCATTCATAAAATTATATGATAATTTATATTTAATAAAAATTAATTTAATTATAATATTATTTTATTAAAATATTATTTAATTCAAAAATCCATTAATTCATAAAAATAGATTTCTTAGTTGAATATTAACTAAAAATGCTATTTTTGCTTTAAAAACTATTTACAAAGTAACAATAATAAAATGAATGCACATTATTTATAAAAAAATAATGTACATAGTCATAGTGCTAGGGTCTTGTTACATAACCCCTTATAACACCTGCATAAGACCGAAGGGTAAGGTGTGCGATGGTGACAGACTCTTGGGGTGGCTTGGATAACATCGTTTGGGTGGTAATCTCTATTAACTTCCACTTATCCCATAGTCGGTTCTGCTCAAGCTTAACATGTTCAATCTTGGATTGGGCTTGGTAAAAATAGAAGACAAATAATACCACCTCCTTTTTGAGCTCTGATAAATGGGCTTCGTATGGGTCAAGTCTAATAGATGATGCCATCGCTTCCTTTGTCTCGGTAAATTGTATTTGTTAAAGCCCTATATTTATACTAATCATGTGATCACTGTTCAACGACTATATTATCAATGGTCACAATTCATAACAATGTTTTAAAATCTATAAACATAAAACCAATGAAGTTCATATTTTATATAACCATAATAAACATTTAATTAGATTAATAGGAATTTCCATTAATGAAAGTTTGGGTCGTTACAATCTTCACCCCTTAAGAAATTTCACCCTCGAAATTTTCTTTTCCCACTCTAAAAAAATGAAGGTAAATCTACTTCATCAATTCCTATGATTCCCACGTCACTTATTCAACCGTGTGGTTTCACCACAACACCTTGAAGAGGGGCATTGTATTATTTCGTAGAACTTTTTCTCTATGATCTAAGATCATTACTGGTTGCTCCTCATAAAAGAGATCATCCTCTAGTTGTACTACCTCTGAAGAGAGTACATTTGAAGGTTCTGGTATGTACTTCCTTAGAATGGATACATGAAATGCATCATGTTCTTTGGCCATGGTAGGTGGAAGTGCTAGTCGATAGGCCATAGCCCCAACACGATCAAGAATATCGAAGGGGCCAATATACCTAGGACTTAACTTCCCTTTCTTTATAAACCTCATGAACTTCTTCCATGGAGATATGCATAGAAATACCATGTATCCAACTTTAAACTCAAGGTCTCTTAGACGGTTATCTGCATAACTCTTTCGTCAACTCTGGGTTTCCTTGATATGCTGCTGAATGGTTTTCACCTTCTCCACTATTTCTTTGACCATTTCTGGTCCTATCAGCTTACGTTCACTAAATTCATCCCAACATGTCGGTGTTATGCACCTCTTCCCATACAAGGCTTCATAAGGTGCCATTCAGATGCTCGAGTGGAAACTGTTATTGTAGGAGAATTAAACCAGTGGAAGATGTTGGTCCCACCCTCCTTTTAAGTCTATAGAACATGATATTAACATATCCTTCAGTGTTTGAATAGTTCGATCAGATTTTCCATCAGTTTGAGGATGATAGGTCGTACTGAAGTTCAGCTCAGTATCCAAAGCATGTTGAAGACTCTTCCAAAACATAGAGGTGAATCTTGGATATCGATCAGATACAGTAGATAGTGGTACTCCATGCAGCCTTACCACTTCCCTAATATATAACTATGCTAGTTGATCCAATGATAAATCCTCCTGAATTGCAATAAAGTGTTCAGACTTTGTAAGATGATCCACAACAACCTAGATTGAATTGTTGCCTTTGGATGTCTTCGGAAGTCCGATGAAAAAGTCCATGGTGATGTTATCCCATTTCCATGCTGGTATGGGCAATGGTTGCATCATCCCCTTAGACTTCTGCCTCTCTACCTTCACTTTATGACACACTAGGAACTTTGATGTATACTCAGCGATCTCCTTCTTCATATTATCCCACCAATAATTCTCTCATAGATCTCGATACATCTTTGTGTTTCCTGGGTGAATAGAGAAATTTGAACTATGTGCATCATCCAAAAGTTACTTCTTCATCTCTGGACTTGATGGAACACATAGTATTTTCCCAAATCTCACAATTCATTCTTCATTAACATTTAACACCAAGGATTTATTTTTTCTGATAGCTTCCACTTTCTTCTGAATTCCCATATCATCCTTTTTAGCATCCTTTAACCTTTACAAAATAGAAATTTGAGAAATCATTTATGAACGGATTGATGATGTTCCCTTTTATGATGTTCCCTTCTTTATGATTCCCATGTCCATATTCATCAAATCTAATAAGATTGGATACTTCTAAATTCTCATCAGTGATAGAATTGTTGGGTCCTTTCTACTTAGAGCATCTGTCACCTTGTTCGCTTTCCCAGGGTAGTAATGGATTGAGCAGTCATAGTCTTTGATCAGATCTAACCATCTTTGTTGGTGCATGTTCAACTCTTTTTGTGTGAATATATACTTGAGTCTTTTGTGGTCCGTATATATTTCACACTTCTCCCCAAAGAGATAATGCCACCAAATTTTTAAATTAAAGATCACTATAGCCAACTCCAAATCATGTGTTAGATAATTCTGCTCATGAACTTTCAATTGCCTTGAAGCATAGGCAATGACTTTGCCATTTTGCATCAACACATAGCCCAGTCCCTTCTTCGAAGCATCACTGAATACCACAAAAATTTATCCACTTGTGGGTAAAGTTAGCACGAGCGCAGTGATAAGCCTCCTTTTTAACTCCTTGAATCTTTCTTCGCATTCATCACTCCAAGAAAACTTTACTCCCTTATGAATTATCTTGGTAAGATGGTTGGACAATCGTGATAAATTTTTCACAAATCGTCAATAATGTCCAGCTAACCCCAAGAAGTTACGGATATCTATTACCGATGTTGGCCTCGACCATCCCTCAATTGCATTTGTTTTAGAGGGATCCACATATATCCCATTTCTTGTGATGATATATCCTAAGAATGAGACCTCCTTCAACCATAACTCACACTTTTTGTACTTTTCATAGAGATTCTCCTTCTGCAAGGTCTCTAGTACAGTTCTTAGATTCTCCTCATGATCCTCCTTTGTTTTGGAGTATATCAGAATATCATCTATAAAGACTACCATAATTTTTTCAAGGTAATAACTAAATACTTTATTCATCAAGTCCATGAAGTTTTCTGGAGCATTAGTGAGTCTTAAAAGCATTATTATGAATTCATAGTGCCCATATATTATATGAAATACAGTCTTGGGGATATCTTCCTTCTTCACCCTTACTTGATAATATCCTAACCGCAAATCCACCTTGGAGAAGTATTTTTCTCCATGCAGATGATCGAACAATTCATCGATTCGTGGGAGAGGATACTTGTTATTTATCGTGATTTTTTTAAGCTCGCAATAATCGATGCAAAGGCGCATTGACCCATCTTTCTTCTTGACGAAGAGGACTGGTGCACCCCATGGTGAAGCACTTGGGTGTATAAACCCTTTATCCAAATTCTCTTATAGTTGTTTCTTTAGCTCCTCAAGCTCCACAACAACTATTCTATATGGAGTCTTGGATATTGGAAATTCCCCAAGTATAAGATCAATTGAGAATTAAATATCTCTTCTAGGAGGAAGACTAGGCAATTCCATGGGAAACACTTCAGCGAATTACCTCACAATAGGCATGTCTTCAAGGATTATTGCCTCCTTAGACTCAATCATCTAAGCTAGATACGCATGCTCATAGGGCATTAATATCCACACTTGAGATGATGGAGCTAAAGAAGATTCATCTTCCTCCTCGCACTTGTATAGAATCGGGGGTCGATTATCCACATGGAGAGTGATTTCCCTCTCACGGAAATTTATGTTGGACCTATATAAGGAAAGCCAATCCATGCCAAGAATTGCATCCAATTCCACCAAATGGAGTAAGACGAGGTTTACTGAGAAATTCAATCCACAAATTATGATAGGGGAGGAGTTATATTCATGGGATTCAATGATTTCCCCATTTTTCGTACTCACCAACATCTTTACTTCCATGATTTTTGGTAGTGCTGGGATTATTCTACTAAACTTTTGGGATATAAAAGAATGCATAAAATTTGAATCAAAAATTGCGTTCGCTATTCTTTAATGAATAACTAGTTTACCTTTCACCACTTCATTGTCGGGGTTCACTTCGGCAGTAGTGATGGCAAAAGCTCTCCCTTTCTGCCTTGGAGGTTGTTATTTGCCTCCAAAAACCCTTGGCTTAGAGCACTGATTTTCAAGATTCCATGGTTCTTTGCAGTTGTAGCAATGAACAACACGTTGAGGTTCAAACAGAGTGTTCCTCTCCTATGTTGCATCCGTGGGTTTTTCTTGTCGGCAGTTAACAGCTAGGTGCCCTTCTCTTCCACACCTAAAGCATGTCCTCATCCCCTTCAGGCAATTTCTGGGGTGCTTCTTTCTGCACCTTTGGCAAGTGGGGTGCTAGATCTTCTTAGCACCGTTGGATTTATCCATCGGACCGCCAACATTGAAGTCCACCTTACGCTTCTTATCCCCATGATACCCCTGAGATTATCCAATCTCTGTTTTAACCTTGAGGGCACATCAGACAATTTCCTCATAGCTTTCGAAGTCGTGGATCGCTAGTGCTTTTCTTAGGCTATGTTTCATCCCACCAAAGAAGTGGTCAACTTTGCATTCAGGTGTAATGATAATGCCAAAGGCATATCATGAAATCCTTGTGAAGTTTTCCTCGTACGCTCCGACAGATTCGTCATCTTTTTTCTTGAGGGCAAGGAAGTCCATTTCCATCTTAAGTCATAGGGTTCATGGAAAATATTTATCGAGAAACATCTTTCGTAAATCCTTCCATTCTAACGCCTTGATCTCCTCCTCAGTCTTCGTATTTTTTTTATCAACGTCCACCATTGATCAGATTCACCCTCCATACGATAAGCAGCCAGGATAACCTTATCTTGTTCAGAATATTGAAGGATGGAGAAGATCTTTTCAATGGATTTGATCCATTGTTTGACGATTGAGGGATCATATGATCCATTAAAATTAGGAGACCTTTGTCTCATGAAGCTCTCGATAGCGACTTGTTCTTTCTTAGGGGGGGTTGAATGTTCCTCTTGACCCATGTTTCTATTCAAATCTTGAGTTAGCTGAGAGAGAAGCATGCCAAAGTTTTTGATTCCCGCTCCCATCGGATTGGGCATCTCATTAGCACAATAATCACATTGATCTTCACATTGGTTGTTAGCCCGAGTCCTCCTATTATCGGACATTGGCTGGAATAAAAGGAAAGTTAGGGGTAACACATAAAGGGTAATCCAAGGACAAAACTGATGACTTATAAATAACTTTTATTTCCTTAACTGATGAATCCATAGGCTTCAATCTATGTTATTCACGATCTACTTTCTAACATATATTCTTAGGGGCATTTTTTTCATTCCATTAATAAGGGTTCATACTAAGATTGTGAATTTACCAAATCATATCCCCCAGGAGTGTTTTAAACAAGAGTACATTAAGGCCCTTTATTGTGCACTAGTTCCCGTTCGAGTCTTGCTCAAAGCGGTGTTTTGGGTTTTACCCCTAGGATACATCTGTTCCAGAGCCACCTCTACCTGCTCGTATCCAGACAGGGATGTATTTTCTTGATAATCCACTTACTCAATACTCACCAATACTTAGGGATGTTTTTATTATAGTTATTTTTGTCTCTAAGTCTTCACTAGGGTTTTCTAATCCTAATCCCAAAAATAACTAAACATATCCTTTGATACCAACTATAACAACCCTACTCTTTTATTACAAACTTAAAAATGATTTATTACATAAACTCTTCACTTGATACAACATGGAAGATCGAGAGGTATAGTGTATTTGGGTATTAGGAACATTACATAACAACTTAAAACATGAAACACAATATCTTTATTGAAAACTTACTTTATATGACCACTACATTCCCTCGTACTTAGCATTGCATGGGATAACCTGAGGACATGCATAAGAAAAGGGTGAGCTATAAAGCCCAGTAAGAGAATAAAAATAGAATAACATGAGGAATACAATACATGTTAGATAATAGTCATATGAATAAAGAACAATATAAACATGAACATAAAGGCATGATAAAGCATGATAATCATAACATGGAAATGCGGCAACAACACTTAACATGGAATTAGCATTAACCAAGGCTCATTGCACATGGAGCATGAGTAAACCCTCATTACACATGAAGCACGAGTAAAAACTCACTTCACTTGAATTAGCATGATTCAACACTCATTGCACATGACGTATCATGATACTATGTTTTACCCAATGCATTGGAGCGCTATCAGGGCACACCCTTCTTAAACATTTCATTTCATGCATAAGTGTGCCACATGAATCATATAACATGGAATCAATCAACATCATAAGTTATTCCACAATTAAGTAATGTGGAATAAATACATGAAAATAACATTCAATACGTATATGTTCATAAAGGTGAATACCCTTGATATAGACATGGGTATGGTATTCACTACATAATGATTTTGGCTTGGAAAAACGCGGTGCAATTTCGGCAGCATAACGGCGTGACATAAGGATTCATGAAAATGTTTGATGATAGAGAAAAGGGTGTCTCATCATATGTACATTAAATTTACAGTAAGGGGGTCATATAGATACATGTCCCAACAAATTTAATGGAATTTATATGCATAATACAAAATAATTACTTGGATGTAAAATAGGAGAGAGAAATCTCTCACGGAATTTCAGTATGGTAACGGGTGTACATGGGAGGTTTTAATGAGAGATAAAGGGGTATACCATCATCCAAACATAATATTATAGTATGGGAGAGGTGAAAAATCATACCCCAACATTTTTAATTGAAAAAAAAGGTGTAACAACTTAAAGAAAATTAGACAAAAATGATAAAGGAAGAAATCCCTTACCTGGAAGTGTGATCCCAAAGGCTCGGGAGAGGCTTGAGAGAGGCTTCTTGAGATCTTGGGGCACCTTGGGAGGATTATAGAGAGAGTAGGGAAGGGTTTTGTTGAACTCAAATGGATTTTAGTGAATAGTAATTGGGAGCTTGGGTGGGTTTTATATAGGAAAGGAGAGGAAATTCTTTATTATTTAGGTTTGGGACACCTCACATTAAACTAATCAAAACCACAAACCATCCCATGGTTTTTTCCCATGTTTTTTGACAAAGTGGAGTGTAAAAAAATATTTTATAATTCCAATGGCCTAACTTCTTAAAATAATAGGGTTGCTTATGTGGAGGTGAGTCACACTCTCAAGGAAAACAATTTAAAAAGATAAAATGTTTTATAAGCCTTGAAGGGTCCACTAAAGCTTTGTAAAATAAATAAAACAAACCCAAAATCAAATTATTTTAATTTTAAAACATATATTGGCAGAACATAATGTTTATATTATTTTATTACATCACTATTAGGTCATTATGATGTCATAAAATACATTATATATTTAAACGGTATTTAATTTTTACCCAAAAAATCGACTGTCTCAAAAAATTATGAAAAATTAACCATTGGATAATTTTGAAATTCTGATTCCAAAAATAATATTCATTTTATCTAAATAATTTTATAAATATGTTAATTTTTACTTGTAAAATAAAAAACGACATTTACCGAAAATTCATGGGTTTTGACAAAAACAGCTTTCAAACCTTAATAAAAATTACAATTGCATTCATAAAATTATATGATCATTTATATTTAATAAAAAGTAATTTAATTATAATAATATTTTATTAAAATGTTATTTAATTCAAAAATCCATTAATTCATCAAAATATATTTCTTAGTAGAATATTAACTAAAAATACAATTTGTGCTTTAAAAACTATTTACAAAGTAACAATAATAAATGAATGCACATTTTTTATAAAAAAAATAATGTACATAGTCATAGTGATGGGGTCTTGTTACATAACCCATTATAACACCTACATAAGACCGAAGGGTAAGGTGTGCGACGGTGATAGACTCTTGGGGTGGCTCGGATAACATCGCTCGGATGGTAATCTCTATTAACTTCCACTTCTCTCGTAGTCGTTTCCGCTCAAGCTTAACGTGTTCAAGCTTGACTTGGGATTGGTCAAGAGTGAATCCCAGTGAAACCACATCCTTTCTAAGCTCTAAAAAATGGGCTTCATATAGGTCAAGTCTACTGGATGAGGTCATCGCTTCCTTTTTCTGAGTAAATTGGATTTGTTAAAGCCCTATATTTATACTAATCATGTGATCATTGTTCAACAACTATATTAGCAACGGTCAAAATTCATAACAGTATTTTAAAATCCAGAAACATAAAACCAATTAAGTTCACATTTTATATAACCATAATAAACATTTAATTAGATCAAGAAGAATTTCCATTAATGAAAGTTTGGGCCGTTACAAAGAAGCTCCTTGCTCAGTTTGAATAACCTCTCCATAGTAGTACACATAAGCAAACATGACTCTCTACATAAAAAAGGTGTTTTGATCAAGATTTAGATAGCATAACTAATATTGACAATGATGTTTGACCATATAATATTTATTATACTGAAATTTTATAATGTCTTTTTATACCCTAAAATATGATACTAATGTTTATTAGAATATAAGTCACAGAAAGTTTTGGAAACTGAGGTAAAAAGAAGGAAAAACATCAAATAATAATACTTATCATTGATAAAATGAAAAGTACGATCATATAAAGTGAAATAGAGAATAACAAACACATTAAATAACACATGAATGTTTTACAACATACAAGAAATACCAACATTTTTCAATTGAACATGGTTTGGATGAGATGAGTCTAACTTCAGAAGTGAGGTAAAATCCAGTAGATTTCTATTTGATAGATTAATAACATATTATAAAGATAAATAATTAATAAGTTAATTACATACCTATATAATATGTTATCAAGCTACCAAATAAAAATAAGCGGGATTTTACCTCACTTACAAAGTTAGGCTCATCTCATCCAAACCATGTTTAATTGAAAACATGTCAAGGTATTTCTTGTATGTTGTAAAATATTCATGTGTTATTTAATGTGTTTTATCTTCTCCATTTCATTTTATATGATCATAATTGTCATTTTATCAATGATAAGTATTATTATCTAATCATTATATGTATTCATATTTTAATCCTAAGTTATTCATTAATTAATCTATACCTAAATCATAATTAATAATAACTATTATTTCTAAACTATATAATCTTTATGATACTAAAATTTTAGAATATCTTATTATATATTAAACTATGATACTAATGTTTCTTAGTATAGTTTTTAACTATTTAATCATTCTTTAATCACAAGTTAATCATTATTAAGTTATTCTTTAGTTAATCATTCTTTAATCAGTCTATAATCGTTCCTTATTCAATCATTAATCATATTATATTCATTATTTAATGATTATTAGATAATCATTACATTTATTAATTTTTTAATCCTAAGTTATTCATTAATTAATCTATACTTAAACCTTACTAATAATAACTATTATTTCTAAACTATGATACTAATCTTTCTTAGTATAGTTTTTTAATTAGTGAATCATTATTTAATCAGAAGTTAATAATTACTAAGTCATTAATTAATTAATGTATTTGTTTTCATGAACCCCTCCCCTAAAAGTGTACCCCTCCTAGGCTAGCAATGAGAAGAGAGAGATAGTGACACCTGAGTCCCACCTCCAGTAGGCCTCATGTTGGCGACTAACACAAAGGGTATAGTAAACACACTGATGGGAGGCATTACCCTCTAAGAGAACACGTGAGAAAGAGAGAGATAAGATAGACACCAACCAACTCCTTCTCAGAATAAAATATAAAAGAAACCCAAGTAAACATATGTAATGTCATACAAGAACTACTAAAATTGAAAGGGAAAAACTGCAAGTACTAAAAGAAAGTAAAATGACAGCGACCATGAAGCCCAAACAACTCCTACAAAAAACAGAAGCTAGTAGTAACCAGCCCAATATCAAACCTACTCCAAGTGACATGAAAAATAGTTTATATAACATAGGTTGGGTATAATAGTATACTCAGTAGGATCATCCCTAGATCCTCTCATGCAAAAGTAAAGAAAGCATGCCAAAGCATAGTGAACAACAAGTAAAACTAACTCGTCACCTAAACATGCATACTAAGTTCCCATCCTTTACATGGATACTCTCACCAAGTATTGCATACATAATTATATAATATAATAAATAATATCAAGGGTACCCCGCTACCACTTCCCCACCGGTTTGCTGCTTTTCCCCAACATCGCACGTCCTAAGCATCTCTCTCCAAAAGGATTGCCCGCAGATACCTGGGTGAAGCACCACAACATGAACCTCATGCAACACAACCACCACGTCCATGTAATCAAAGTAACCAGGTATTTTTATAGGAGCCACCACAACTCGCATAACATGTATCATACGTCGATTATTATACCTCAAGCCATTACAGCCCATACACCGAGTAAGGATCCTCAAGACATCACAGCCTATACACGTTACACCTATAGTAGTCCATAGGAAACTATATCCAGAATATATGTGTGTGAATAACCACAATCCATTACAGCCCTATATACACATATATAGGGAAAACTAATCATCATACCTACCAGCACAAGTAACTACCAAGAGAAGAGAGCAGGGCCAAAGGGGGTAGTCAGTCATCCATCCTCCCATCAGGATGTTGGAAAAAACACCCCCTAGGACTCAGAATCCCCAAGGCTTCAGTTGTCTTAACCAATAGGTTGTGGTAACTTGTAGAAACACAAAAAGTACAAAATATAATATAGCTCACAACCACACTATGGGCATAACCTAGTCTTAGACTCAATTGCAGCTAACGTCTCTTGGACTCCGAGCTACCACTGCTAAGACTATATATCCTATAAACACACAACCATTTAAAGAGCTATATTAGATTACATTATCTCTTTTTATTAGTTTCACTTTATGTTAATTAATTATTTAACCATTATCATTTGAACATTACATTTCATTAGCATTCCAACCAAGATCCATGCCCTCTAGGAATAACCAAACCAAGTCTATATTTCCTTAAATTGTAACCTTAGCATTACATCCCAACAAGATACAACCTCATGGGTTAACATCATTTATTTAATCGTTTATTAACATTATTATCACTTTTCCACAATTCTAGATATTCTAGAAAAGCATTATAAGCTTCCAAACACAAGGGGATCAACACGATGAGTATATGAAATACTCATCGAGTCTTTTCTACCTATATCAAGAGCATAGACCCATCCATCATCGAGAAGCTAAAAACAGAAAGAATGTGGTATACCTCGTGCATATTTAGCTCTTTTGGAAGGAGAGTAACAAAACCAGCTACCTCAAGCTGTGGGAAAAGTAAAGAAGATAACAAAAAACATATTCAATGTCAACCACTTCATATCAATGGGTAATCCCAGCTTCAACATGTTCTATCATCCCCAGTGTTCTCCCCGACACCCACATGCATAAACCGATGCATCTCTCCATTCTAGGCATCAACTTTTTCCACCACCACTGGCCCTCTCTACCTCCACATACCACAATAGTCCTACAGGATTAGCTATCCCAAACTCACACCACAACACAAGTAGTAGGAAACAAACAACATAGAAATTGGGCTCTTGGCCCTAAACAAGGCATTCAGCCTTCACACACAGCAAGCACTCATAGCTCAAAAGCATAAGGCACTTGTCCTTTAAAAGCAAGAGGGTAACTCAGAACCCTTCAAGGAATTATCTTTATCACACAACCTATCCTTTATTCCATATTTAATTAATTGATTCAATTAAACATGCATAACTGCATCCATTTGATTATCACCAAGCATAACAACAACAACCAGATTCATTAAACATTCCTCTTTATCTTTATCCAATTAATTTATAATTAATCTTGGCTTTATGTTCTTTACTAATTTACATCAAGAACAATATGCTAAATAATCAAAGAATAGATATCACACAATCTAGCAAATCAAGAGGCAATAACATCGCTAAGTAATTGATATCAATTCTTTAATCCAGTTCAAGTATTTATTATGTCAATTTCAATGTGTTCTAGTGTCTAAAACATACTAACTCTATAATTTCATGTAAAAGAATAGATAATCCATGAATACCCTACCTCAAAAGGTTTCTAGCATTCTTTGCACAAGAATAAACAATACAACGAATCATGATCACCTCTCCTGTAACGACTGCATCCACCCAAGGGTGCTGCGTCACAACTGCATCAACCAACACCCAAGAAAGGTCCATTAGAAACATGAAGATCACATGTTGTAACATGAAAAGGAGAATGGGATGAAACAGATCGAGGAACCCAGAAGAACAAAGGTATAACATAGATTATATCAAAGACAGATCGACACTTTGTGGTTGCACCAAGATAGGGGGTACGCATGCAGCAAAAAGAACTCCAGGGAAAACATGATCCAAGGTCCACACCACAACCGCACATTTCTTTGGGAAATAAAGTTTTATGGCACCTCATACCAAGAGAAACAAGAAGGAAAAATAAGACAGAATGTATCTCAGCCTTTTGAAAATCTAAACGGAGTAGTGGTTTAGATTTTCCATTAAAGGCGGATCTCATCAAGACTACGCGGTTTGACCAAGTAAAGTCACCCTAACCATTAGGAAAATTAATATAGGAGTTATGGACTTTGAATTGACCTTAAATACCTTAAAATAAGGCTTTTAATTCATTTTACATCAAAGAAAATGTCAAACATATAAAATTGTAGGATGTTGGAAACATTGTCCACTGACTGATTTGGAAACACTATATCACCTACCGACAGATAACCTATCGACGAGACCTACCGATAGAGGACCTATTGATAGGAACTACCGACATACGGCCTATTGATAGAGGACCTACTGATAGGACTGTCACGACCCGCCTTCACCAAGATGAGGGAAGGGACAGCAGATTGTCAGACCCTTCCTTCTTCAAGTTGAAGGAGGGATAATGACCCCCAAAACCCACCTTCAATAGGTCTCGGAATGGAAACTAGAACCAAGGGTATGGAATAACATGCAAAAAGTAAGTCATTACCCTTTTTATTTAGTAGGATCGGAAGATAAAATAGTAATTCCCAAAAAAAACCAAAACTGGAAGTAAAAGTAAAGCCCAAAAAATCCATTCCCATAAGCATGTTTCAATAATAAGTGCTAAAATAAAAGAAAAATCCAAGGGTAAATACCAAAGAAAGGAAAAACATAAATAGAAACTATCCCAATGTCGGAACTAGTACGGTCTCGCACGGTCCTCAAAGTCCTCCTGGAAACCTGAAAGAAGTTTTATATACGTAGGGTGAGTATACAGGTATACTCAGTAAGGAAAACCAAAAGCTCTCATGTGAAAGTGGGGAGGCATTTTAATGCCTTATGAGAAAAAGGTGATAACCGAAGCACCTAGCAAGGAAACTATCCACCCAACCTCACCAAGCCAGACTTCCCAAATAACACAAGTCAAGTAAAGTAAAAGTAATAGCACATCGATATTTGGGTGCCCCATACAACTTTCCCGTAGGTTATTGAAGTCATCCTACGCGTTAGACCTCTCCCATCATTCTCACCGCAGTCCCACAACCATACCCCACCCACACACACCTGAGCTACCATAACCACACATCTCACCCTATAATGAACTCGGTGGGCCTAAATCCCAATGAACTTGGCCACGCCCGAGCCCATCCCTCTTGTAGATAGCAGACCCCCACCCCACAGGCAGATGACAGGCCCCCACCTCATACTGTCCCAGATAACACGTGGCAGGAACTGTCCCCTGCCTGATGAGGATTTAAATCGCCTCCCCCGCAACTCTAACTGAAGACCACAGGCTTAAAATCCAACCAGGAGTGTTACGAGTACCAACTAGGTCGTATCTTAGTTGGTACTTGTAACACTCTTGGTTGGTTGTTAAGCCAGTGGTCTCCGGTTCAAGTTGCGGGGGAGGTGATTTAAATCCTCATCAGGCAGGGGAAAGTTCCTACCACGTGTTATCTGGGACAGTCTAAGGTGTGTGCCTATTATCTGCCCATGGGGTGGGGGTCTACTATCTGCCAGAGGGCTGGTCTCGGGCGTGGCCGAGTTCGTTGGGCTTTAGGCCCACCAGGTTCGTTACATAAAAAAGGCAACTTTTTATGTAAGGAACCCGGTGAGCCTAAAGCCCAATGAACTTGGACATGCCCGAACCTAGCCCTCTGGCAGATAGCAGACCCCCACCCTCAGGCAGATAACATGCCCCCACCTCAGATTGTTCCAGATAACACGTGGCAATAACTGTCCCCTGCCTGGCGAGGATTTAATACACCTCCCCCGTAACTCGAACCCGTGACCACAGGCTTAAAGGACAACGGGAAGAGTTACTAGTACCAACTGATTGGTACTCGTAATGCTTCCTGGTTGGACTTTAAGCCTGTGGTCATGAGTTCCAGTTGTGGGGGAGGCGTATTAAATCCTCGTCAGGTAGGGGACACTTCCTGCCATGTGTTATCTGGAACATTCTGAGGTGGGGGCCTCTTATCTTCCTAAGGGTGGGGGTCTGTTATCTTCCAGAGGGATGGGCTCGGGCGTGGAAGAGTTCGTTGGGATTTAGGCCCAATGGGTTCTTTGCATAAAAAGGTGCCTTTTATGTAATGAACCTGGTGGGCCTAAATCCCAACAATCTCGGCCAGGACCGAGCTCAGCCCTCTGGCAGATAGCAGACCCCCACCCTCAGGCAGATAACAGGCCCCCACCTCAGACTGTCCCAGATAACACGTGGCACGAACTGTCCCCTGCCTGGAGAGGATTTAATACACCTCCCCCGCAACTCGAACCCGTGACCAGAGGCTTAAAGGACAACCGAGAAGTGTTACGAGTACCAATTGAGCTACGACCCAGTTGGTACTTGTAACGCTTCCTGGTTGGCCTTTAAGCATGTGGTCACGGGTTCGAGTTCTGGGGGAGGTGTATTAAATCCTTTCCAGGTAGGGGACAGTTCATGCCACGTGTTATCTGGGACAGTATGAGGTGGGGGCCTGTTATCTGCCTGTGGGGTGGTGGTCTGCTATCTGCTAGAGGGATGGGCTCGGGCGTGGCCAAGTTCGTTGGGCTTTAGGTCCACCAGGTTCGTTACACGCCCGCAAAAAATTGGGCCACAACCACCACACGTAACCACACCCACATACACTTGGTCCAGAACAACTACTACCATGCCTGAAGACACCTGAGCCTCATCCCGAAGACACTTGGGAAACAACCTGCCTGCACACACCTGAGTCAACCACCACAACTACCCTGCCCGAAGAATTTTGGGCTATAATAGACCTCAGGCCGTCACAACCTTCCTAAAGAGTCTTGGGATACTCAGGAAAGGGAGCATAAAAGAAGCTAATAACCAGCCACTCATAGAAGTGTTGGAAAAAACATCTTCCCCATTGAAATGGGGGTTTTCGGCACGAAGTGCTCAACTTGGGTGGGGTGAAAATAAGAAACATAAGAACTAAATTATACATATAGGTATACAATCACTCATCCCAACCTAGGGGTTTCAAAACCATCCTATACACAAACACCCTCATTACTATTCATTCATAAACAAAACACACCACCCACAGCCAAGTCACAACTCATTCCCAAAAAACAATTCTCCATTTAACACGTTCTTGTTATCACATTTGAGTGGTTCTATTTTAAATAATTCTTCACTACTGGGAAACTAACAGGTATATCCACAATCCAAGGAAGGAAAAACAACCAAGCAGCAGATTAAGCATTCACACCCGATTCTCTTATAAAGTCACAACAACAAAATGAATCGGTGAGATCCCTCAAAGTACTAGAACCAAACCAATCCCCACTATACGGCCCCACATGGCCTTATATCCACAAACCAACAACTGCACCACAACAAGGGATCCCATCCCCATCCATGTCACCCCACAAGAATCAAACAGAACAACCCCGCATATTACCAAGACAGAGCAAGGGGGTCTTCAGATTCTATCACACCATTCATTGAGTTTCTTCTTTTCATTTGGTTAACTGGGATGTTCGCACAAGGATTCTTGTTCACTGGATATTCATTTAATCAATCTAGTTTAAGTGATTGACCAATTTCCATGTTACAGCCATTAAATCATCATAGAAGATAGGGGTCCATTAGTGCGCAAGTAAAGACCACCAACGGCCATGATTTTTAGTGGACATAATCCCATACAGTTCACAACATATAATAAAGGGTAAAAGAGTACAACAACATTATCAAACACACCCCTTCATTCTTTAAAGGTCTTTTTATTATCTTTATTAAGGCTTGGTTTCATCCATCCCTGTATAAAAATTATCATACCCACCCCGCATGATACACAGTAAAGAGAGATGAAGGAATAACCCTACTTGGATGATCAATGATCAAAGTTTCTCTCTACGCACCAAGAATTGGGGATGCAAGACTTGCATGGGAGGAACTCTGAGGACTCCGAGAGTGAGTAGAAAGGCTCCAGAACAGGCACACCACTTACATCGGGAAGGGGGACTCCAAATGCACCTAGGAAGGAAAAAGAGGCCATCCAAGAAGAAGAATAAGAAGAAGAAATTCTTTTGCGATAAAAATGTGAGATCATGGAGTTTACGGGATTTGAATTTTGAACAACTAAAAAGGTAGATCATGGTTTCACCATGCAGTTGGGTGGTTACACATGATGGAATTAATTGTCATTTAATAATTCTCATTGGAGAGGTGGCCATAACAGTTTTGCGTTAAATGGTTTCCTTTAATCAGAGGAAAACGCATAAGAGGGACAGAACTAGAAAGTATAGGAAAAGGTGTGACACTGAGGAAAATTCACACATTTTGGTAAGTCAAGGTCCGCCCGGCTCTTGGGGAATTTTAGATATCATTTATGGGATTTAAATGGCTTTTAAAGGGTTATTAAAATGATCTTACATCAAAAGATACATTGCGGGAGCGGAACTGGAAAAAGAAACAAGGTTGGGACACCTTTGGTGAGACATCGTAAGCGGTGCCATGGTCACGGTGCCACCCTCACGGTGCCACTCTCACGGTGACACCCTCATGGTGCCACCCTCAGAGTGCCACTATAAGTGGTTCCACCATTTCGGTGTGTGACAGTGACACTGAAACCATTATGGTGCCACCCTCATAGTGCCACCATCAGTGGTGACACCTCTTCGATGTGCAACCATGACGGTGCGACTGTTATGATGCCATCGTTTTGGTGGAACTGTTTGATGGAACCGAGTTTTTTGGAAAACTCCTTAATGATTCATTGTCTGGGCCATTACATCAGATACCTCTCAAACTATTCTTGCCCTCGAGAATCAAAACTAGACCTAAAGAAAATAGAGGGGTCCGAACAACCATCTCAAAAGATACCTCTCAGGAGCAAACCTCCTCGACATCTAGGAACACCTCTCCCTCAAGTAACCACGCAACATATAAAGGTGCCACTATCCAAATATATAGATTAGGGAGTCATTTCCCCCATGTCAAGATACTATCTGCTTTGGGTGGCAATGACTCACCCGCACAGGTTTAATTGCATCCACCTTAATGCCTCTTGATTAGGGATCGAGTCCTCCCTTCCCCACAGTCAGGACTCTTCACACACATTCAGAGAATAAGGAAAACAACACATTTCATAGTTAATAAGGTTAAGCACTACTATCACAAATAAGTATGGAACAAAATAGGATAAAACTCAAAACATCTTTGGGTATTGGGCATGCATCTGTGCCTTCTGTTCCCAGGTACTCTCCTCGAGGTCACCATGCCTCCATAACACATGAACCAAGGGAATGGTTCGTCCATGGAGCACATTCTCCTCACGACCTTCGATCATCACTGGTCCCTCTACAAACATCACGTCGTCCTCGATATCCAACTTTCCCTAGTCGATGACGTTTGAATCATCATGTAGATACTGACGGAGCTGAGACACATGGAAGATGTCAAGCACTCTCAGTAGCAGCAGTGGTAGTGCTAGCTGATAAGACACTTTACCGACCCACCGCAACACCTCGAAGGGTCCGACAAACCTGGGAGAAAGCTTACTCCCCCTGTCGAACCTCTGTTGTCCACGCTGAGGGGAGACCTTCAAGAACACGTGGTCCTAGACCTCAAACTCCAAGGGTCTCCTCCTATTATCATCATACGACTTCTTAAGGTCCTGGCCCTCCTTCATCCTCTCTCATATAAGTTGAACCTTCTCTTTCGTGCTTCGCACCACTTTCGGGCCAAGAACATCTACTTCCCCGACCTCTGCCCAGCACACGGGTGAGCGACATGGCCTCTCGTACAAAGCTTTGAACGGATCCATGCCAATGGTAGAGTGATATCTATTGTTGCAGGCAAACTATACCAGAGGAAAGTGTCGTACCCATGATCCCCCAAAGTCCAAAACACATGCTCGTATCATATCCTACAACGTCTGGATGGTGCGCTCTATCTGCCCATCTGTCTGGGGGTGGAAGGAAGTGTTGGGGCATAGTTGGGTGTCAAAAGCATGTTGAAAACCCTTCCACATCCATGAGGTAAACTGGGTATCCCAATCGAAGATAATGGGCCTCAGAACTCCATGAAATCGCACCACTTCATCCACGTACCATTGTGCTAGGGAATCCACTGCACTTGACACCTTGATTTCCAGGAAGTGAGCTGATTTCATCAGCCGGTCCACCACTACCTAGATGGCATCGTAGCCCCCTTGAACTCTGGGTAGTCCTGTGATGAAATCCATTGAGATGTCATCCCACTTCCACTCGGGGACATCTAAAGGTTGTAACAGACCCCCTGGGATGTAGTGTTTAACCTTTACCTGCTGACATATGAGGCACTTCGCCACAAACTCACCCACTGCTCACTTCACTTCGAGCCACCAAAACTGACCCCTCAAGCCCCGGTACATTTTGGAAACTCTTGGGTGCACCGCCAGGGGTGAGTTGTAAAACTCACCAAGAACTCTCTTGCACATTTTCATCGGGATGAACAACTTCCCATGAAACATCATCTGATTCTGCCCGTCTTCTGACCATCCTCATGGAGCATCACCCTGGATAACACGATCGCACATCACTTTAGCCTCTAAGTCCCCCCATTGAGACTCCTCTACCTGTTGCAACAGAGAGGATTGCATTGTCATCTAGAACAGACAACCTCTGCCATTCTCCACCCTTACATCCAGGTGTAGGGCAGCCAACTCCTCCATCACCTTCCAAGCATCTTCCAATTCTCAAACCACATCCTTCTACGACTTCCTGCGCAAGGCATCAACCACCACATTTCCCTTAACTTCAGTGTAAGATATTTTGAAGTCGTAGTCCTGAAGAAACTCCATCCACCTCCACTGCCGCAAGTTCAGGTCCCGCTAGGAGAAGATATACCTCAAGATCTTGTGATCCATGAAGACCACAAAGTGCTCCCCAATGAGATAATGCTTCCACAACTTTAGTACTAATATGATCATTGTAAGATCCAGATCGTGGGTGGCATAGTTACTCTCATGGGGGCGTAACTTCCTAGACCCATAAGAGATAACCCCCTATTGTTGCATCAGCACACACCCCAAGCCTTGGCCTGACGTATCACATAATACCTTAAATGTCACTTATTCTTCTGGAAACCTCAGCACTGGGGTACTAACCAAATTACCCTTCAGATAACTGAAGGTTGCCTCGCTCTGCCCATTCCACACGAAAGCCTGGTCCTTCTTGGTCAAGGCTGTCAAAGGTGCTGCAACTCGAGAGAAGTTGGGCACAAATCTCCAGTAGTAACCTGCTAGACCCAGGAAACTATGAACCTCTGTCACATTATTGGGTGTCTGGTTGTGCCCAAATTTACCCAAGTTGTATGGTTTAAGCAGTCATTGTAGTACGGCTTGGGTTATTGATCCTCAAAGACCTAAGAAGAAACCTATGAAACATACACTATAAGAAAGTGATTTGATGATGTTGATTTGGATAAGAAGTAGAAAACTTGGGTTTGAATTTATTGGGTTATTTTATATTTTAAAGACGTAAGTGAATTCAATTTAAAAGCATGAGTTGATCCTTGGTTATCGCATAGGGTGAATTAGATGGATTTATTTTTAAATTATTTCAATGTCTTAATTTTGAGTGTTTCCTTTAACAAAATACAAACATCTCAAATCACTCACCGGTTTTGAGTTTTAACTATACTAAGGCTAATCACCTATACACTTGGAGGATCATATTGATGAGAACTCTAAGGTATAGGATTGTTTTAGCACTCGGGATGTATATCCTTAAAATTGGTGAGTTTAAAGGAGAATGCAAATCATTGAATGAAAATCTCAAAAATAAAATTGATTAGAAATTATTAAATTAAGAAATAACATTCAATTAATCCCCTTTATACTCCATTGGATCAACCCATTAGAGTATTATCCCTCCATTTATGTTATTCTATCAATGAAAGTGGGTAGTAGACTTACGATGGTAGAACTGGAGAAGAAGAAAAAAACAATCACTCCACCGTTGTGTGAAGAGTTTCACAAAAGATTATGCGAATAACCTCACTCCCTAAGGAAACAGTATCAACATGATATAAAATAATAATAAATTAAGAATAATAAAAATATGATCTTTTATTAATTAAATTAAGGTGAATGAAAAACTTACATGGGAGAAATTGACAAAGCGATTACAAAATGAAAGCATGACAATACAAATGAAAGAAAAAACTTTGATCCCCATTCCCTTCACCACCATCTCCTTATATAGTAATCTTATGAGCCTTAGATACACCACCCAATAATAAATTACATCCCCATTAATTTATAGAGTCAAAAGGAGGGTGAGAAAATCAAGGTAATTGGACATTTTGAAGTTGACCCAACAAATCATCCAAATTCATCCCCCTTATTGACATGTGAATTTATAACTGAAGGAGGCCGAATCTAGAGGGGTCATAGAAAAAAAAATTACTCGTCCATCTGTCCTATATTATAATTAAAAATTTCAGGTAATTTGGTGCAACTGTTTGGAAGTTATGATCTAAATGGTGGGAATACATTATGGGCGTTCAGGTCAGGCCCACCATTTAAATGTAAACTTCAAATCTATTTATCTCCATGAAAATATCAGAATTAGCTCTATCCACGGTTAAGTAAAATGATCCCCATATTTTTCTATTTATACAGTAAAAAATTTGGCTTCATTGTGCTTGGTTTTTGGGCCCCACTTTTGTTTGATGGGCCTTAGGCCCATTATGTTTTGTCCGCAAAATTTCTGCATTCATGCTGAAAAATCTCCATCATATCTTGGGATTCATCCATCAATCCTAAAAGATAAAATATTCCAAACAAAGTGATCAATCATATACAAAAATATAAAGTTTAAAAAATGAATATAATGTTTTCCACAAAAAGATGATTGATTGGGCTCAAATTTGTATTTTAAACATGAATTGCATTTGAGATGAGAAATGAAGCTCAATTTCTATAATGCACTAAAATTGATGTTTATGGACATTGGAACATATTATTATTAAGATATTGATAATGAATATTAGCCACTTTCAGTGACTAATCAGTGTCTCCCAAGAAACAATCGCCTCGACCTTTGACGGGTCCACAACTATTCCTTGCTCGGACACCACGTGCCCAAGGAAGTGTACTTCTCGTGTCCAGAACTTGCACTTGGACAATTTCTTGTAGATATGGTGTTGTCGGAGGACCTTTAAAACCATCCTCAGATGCTCAGCGTGATCCTCCTCTGATCTTGAGTATATCAGGATGTAGTCAATAAACATAACTACGAACTGGTCTAGATATTCCTGGAAGACAGAGTTCATGAGCCCCATGAACATGACTGGTGCGTTCGTAACGCCGAACGACATGACTATGAACTCAAAGTGCCCATATCTGCACCTGAAGGTAGTCTTCGAGATGTCACCCTCCTTCAACCTCAATTGGTGATATCCTAACCATAGGTCTATCTTACAGAACCATCCTACCCCCTTAAATTGGTCAAGGAGGTCATCTATCCTCGGGAGAGGGTAACAGTTCTTGACTATTACCTGATTCAGTCTCTGGAAGTCTATACACAGACTGAGACCACCATATGCCTTATTTGAGAACAATACCGGAGTGCCCCATGGTGATGCACTTGGTTTAACAAAACCCTTATTCATCAGATCATCAATCAGAATCTTTAACTCCCGCAGATCAGAAGGCGCCATCCAATAGGGAGCCATCGAAATCGGACGGACACCAGGTTGCAAGCCTATCCCAAACTCAATGTCACGTTGAGGGGGTAGAGTCACCACCTCCTCAGGGAAGACGTACATGAACTCACTGAAAATCCCCAAGACATCTACCATCTTTGTATCCACCGACTCTGCTAACATCTTGTCTAACAAGGAAAGAAGGGGATTCACTCGCCGGCTGCCCTCCTGGAAACCTCGCTCGCCGACGAAGGTCACGTGTTGTCCAACCACATCTGAAAATGTGATCCTTATTTGGAAGTAGTTGATAACAAGACATAAAGAGAAAAACCAGTTGATGCCTAGAATGACATCATACAACTGCATCTACAACAAAAGAAGGCAACCACTAGACTAATGTGGTTCCAACATCAGTCTACATTCTTGGCAAACACGAGACAAGCTGTTTTGACCTCTGATTGGCGTACTCAAAACTAGGGGCATGGAAAGTGTCTATGTGTCTAGACACAAAGCATGGGCTAGACTGGGTGCAACAAAGGAGTTTGAAGCTCCTGAATCAAACAAGATGCATGCAAGAGTACTAAACAAGCTGATCGTACCTCGGACGACTTCTGGCCCTGCTGAAACGGCTACCTCTGCGGTGTGCAACTACCCACACCCAGCTCCCCTGCCCCTAGGTTGTTGGCCACCTCCCCGAACACGCCCTGGTTGAGGTCCCTGAGGAGCGCCCTGAGGTAGGCCTCCTCCTGCAACGTCTGCTCTCGGAGGAGCGGGAGCTCGCTATCCATACTACTGCGGCTAAAAGGGCCTGGATGGAAACTGTTGTTACTAAGGTGGGTGCTAAACTGGCCCACCCCCACTGTACTACACTTGGTTCGGGCATTGATTCCAAAGGTTCCCATGACTTCTACAAATGAAGCATCTCGATCCTGGGCTCGAAAGGAATGGGCGAGGACTAGGAGATCGAAACTGGAACTGTTGGGGACTGCTCCCCACTGGTCGAAACCTAGAAGGCCCTGATGTTGTAGGCCTACTGCTGATAGCCTTCCCCTTTGACAAGACCAACTCGCTCCCCTCCCGCAGCACACCTCCTAGCGCATGCATCCTCTCTACCACTTCAGCCTTCTTATGGACCTCCAAGTATGTCGATAGAGTGAAGGGAGTAACAACATACTGGAGAGAAGGTCGGAGTGTCTCCTTTAAACATATTTCCCAAGACTCCTCATCCAGAAAGAGGTTTGGAGAAAAGCAAAGGAGATTCTTGAACTTTATCCCAAACTCTCTCACTAACATACCCCCCCCCCCTGCTGAAGGGAGAGTAGCTCCTGCCGCTTCTCATCCTTAATCGTGGAAGAGAGGAATTCCACCTGGAACTCCCTCTCAAAGTCAGTCCATGTAACCCCAACCTCCCTCTTCTCCCCAAGATAGAGCATCCACCACTGACACACTACTCTCCACATCTAGCTTACAACTAGAGGAATCCAGTACTTCGTCGGAGCCCAGATCAAGCTAAAAGCTATCACCAACTTCCTGAGCCATCTCTCTATCTCCATATCCAAGACGATGCCCTCGTAATTCCCAAGGTCTTTCCGCTAAAATGCACAAAGCGTACTCTAACATTGATCATACTCCTCTCGGTTAACCCTCCGCTGATCAGCCAGATCAACCTTATGGGCCTCGATCACTCGCACTACTCGTGGTCATCATCTAGGTGTCATAGCTGCAAGGTAAACAAGGAATGCCTAAGCTCGAGTATTATAGAAGATTGCTTTTAATTTTTATTAAACTTCTTATTCATTTTAAATCCCTAAAATACCCAAAACACACAAGAACAAAAGTCATTATGATGCATGTACCTTTCCTAGGGTCTCTAACCTACAATCGGTGTAGCCTCACTTGGTCATTCGGTACGCCCGGAGTTATTACATCGGATCATGGGGGGCCCTAAAATATTGTGTCCTAACCAGTCTTCCCTGGCCTATTTCATGCACCAAGATTGCTTAACATTTTTTCCCTACCATCCCATGAAATATTCATTGTGCCTAACCCTGAGCTCCATCCTATCTCTCAACCTTCCTTTAATACCATTATGCCACGACTCGCCTTCACCAAGATGAGGGAAGGGACATCATATTGCCAGATCCTTCCTTCTTCAAGTTGAAGGAGAGATAATGACCCCCGAGACCCGCCTTCAATAGGTCCCGGAGTGACGACTAGCACCAAGGGTATGGAATTATGCGCAAAATGGAAGGCATTACCCTTTTTATTTAGTAGGATCAGGAGATAAGATAGTAAGTCCCAAACAACACCAAAACTAGAAGTAAAAGTAAATCCCAAACAATCCATTCCCATATGCATGTTTCAATAATAAGTGTTGCAATATAAGAAAACTCTGAGGGTAAATACCAAAGAAAGGAAAAATAGAAACAACAACTATACCAACATCTGAACTAGTACAGTCTCGCACAGTCCTTGAAGTCCTCCTGGAAACTTGAAATCAGTTTTATATACGTAGGGTGAGTATACAGGTATACTCAGTAGGGAAAACCAAAAGCTCTCATGCACAAGTTGGGAGGCATTCTAATTCCCTATGAGAAAAAGGAGATAACTGAAACCCAACCTCACCAAGGCACACTCCCCAAATAATGCAAGTAAAGTAAAGTAATAGTAACATCACATCGATATTTGGGTACCCCACACCACTTTCCCACTGGTTATTGAATTCATCCTATGCGTCAGACCTCTCTTGCCATTCTCACTGCAGTCCCACTACCATACCCAGCCTACACACACCTGGGCTACCATAACCACACATCCTTCCCACAAACACCTAGGCCACAACCACCACACATAACCACACCCAAAGAAACCTAGGCCAAAACAACTACTGCCACGCCAGAAGACACCTCGACCTCATCCTGAAGACACTTGGGAAACAACTTGTTCGCACACACACCTGAGCCAACCACCACAACTACCCTTCCTGAAGAATATTGGGCTATAATGGACCTCATGCCGTCACAGCCTGCTCTAAGAGTCTTGGGATACTTGGAAAAGGGAGAATAAAAGGAGCTAATAACCAGCCACTCATAGGAGTGTTGGGAAAAACACCCTCCCCCATTGAAATGGGGGTGTTTGGAAAGAAGTGCTCAACTTGGGTGGGGCGCGAATAAGAAACATAAGAACTAAATTATACATATAGGTAAACAGGCACTCATCCCAACCTAGGGGTTCCAAAACCATCCTATACACAAACACCCTCGTTATTATTCATTCATAAAAAAAACACCACCCACAGCCAAGTCATAACTCATTACCAAAAAACAATTCCCCATTGAACTCATTCTTGTTATCACATTTGAGTGGTTCTATTTTAAATAATTCTTCACTACTGGGAAACTAACAGGCATAGCCACAAGCCAAGGAAGTAAAAACAACCAAGCAGCAGATTAAGCATTCACACCCGATTCTCTTGTAAAGTCGCAACAACAAAAGGGATCTGTGAGATCCCTCAAAGTATTGGAACCAAACCAAGCCCCAACATATGGCCCCACACGGCCTTAGATTCACAAACCAACAACTGCACCATAATAGGGGATCCCATCCCCATCCATGTCACCCCACAAGAATCAAGCAGAACAACCCTGCATATTACCAAGATATATCAAGGGAGTCTCTAGATTCTATCACACCATTCATTGAGTTTCTTCTTTTCGTTTGGTTAACGAGGGTGTTCACATAAGGATTCTTGTTCACTGGACATTCATTTAATCAACCAAATTTATGTGATTAACCAATTTCCATGTTACAGCCATTCAATCATCACAGATGGCAGGGGTCCATTAGTGTGAAAGGAAAGACCACCAACAACCATGATTTTTAGTAGACATAAGCCCATACAGTTCACAACATATAAAAAAGGGTAAAAGAGTACAGTAGAATCATCAAACACACCTCTTCATTCTTTAAAGGTCTGTTTATTATCTTCATTAAGGCTTGGTTTTCTCCATCCCCATATAAACATTAGCATACCTACCCCGCATGATACACGATAAAGAGATACGAAGGAAGAACCCTACTTGGATGATCAATGATCGAAGTTTATCTATATGTGCCAAAAATTGGGGATGCACGGCTTGTAGGGGAGGAACTCCAAGGAATCCAAGAGTGAGCAGAAAGGCTCCAGCACAGGCGCACCACTTGCCTCAGGAAGGGGGACTCCAAACGCACCCAGGAAGGGAAAAGTGACCAGCCAAGAAGAAGAAGAAGAAGAAGAAGAAATTCCCGTACGATAAAAAGTTAAGATCATGGAGTTTACGAGATATGAATTTTGAATGACTAAAAAGGAGGATCGTGGTTTCACCACGCGGTTGGGCAGTTACACACGATGGAATCAATTTTCATTTAATAATTCTCATCAGAGAGGTGGCCATAATAGTTGTGCGTTAAACGGTTTCCTTTAATCGGAGGAAAATGCGTAAAAGGCCCGGAACTAGAAAGTACGGAAAAAGGTGTGACACTGAGGAAAAGTCACACATTTAGGTAAGTCAAGGGTTTCCTAGCTCTTGGGGAATTTTAGATATAATTTATGGGCTTTAAATATCTTTAAAAGGGGTATTAAAATGCTCCTACATCAAAAGATACATTGTGGGAGCGGAACTGAAAAAATAAACAAGGGTGGGATGTCGTTTGGTGAGACACCATAAGCGGTGCTACAGTCACGGTGCCACCGTTTAGGTGTGCGACCATGACGGTGCAACCGTTACGGTGCTACCGTCATGGTGCCACCCTCACGGTGCCACCACTTCGGTGTGCGACCGTGACGGTGCCACCATTTCGGTGTGAGATCATGAACGGTGCCACCGTTTCGGTGGAACGATTTGATGGAACCAAGTTTTTTTGGAAAACTCTTTAATGAGTCATTGTCTGGTCCATTACAAGGACCTACCAACATACAACCTACCGACAGGACCTACCGACAGACGACCTACCGATGACACTATTCACAAAACTGGAAACACTGTTCATAGAACTGGAATTTGGAAAATTATTGGGAATAAGTCACCTTGACTTCCCAGAACACCTCAAAAACCATATTTTTACAAAGGAATGGATCAAAGAGGTCTAAGACATTACATTTTTCTTTATCCATTTCATTTTATATGATCGTACTTTTTATTTTATCATTGATAAATATACTAATTTGATGTATTATTTTCTTAGGTATTTTAGTAGTTTATAAAGAAAATACGAATCATCTAAAGCATATCCCCTAGTAGTATCAAACCAAGATGCAACAAGACCCATTGTCGTGTACCAGGTTACCCCGAGTCAGGCTCATGACACCTTTTCCGATTTGTTACTCCTAGATACATTTGTGCGAGAGCCACATACACTTGTTTTTATCTAGACAAAGATTTTATTTTTTAGATAACCACACAATATTTATGCTACAAAAATTTTAGAACATTTAATCCTAATTTATTCATTAGTTATTATATACTTAATCATTACTAATAATAACTATTATTTTAAACTATATATAACTAAATAAACTACTTAATAAATAAAATATTTAGAACTAAGTAAACTATTTAATGAATGAAATACTTAGAACTAACTAAAAATAATTCAACTAAATAAATAAATAACTTTAAATTAAATAAAATAAATACCTCTAAATGATGCTTCATGAAAAATTAGGACTTATTTTAGACCACCATATCCAATACACACAAAAAGCACTTTTTTTAGAGAGAGGAGCTCTAGAATGTAGAGAGAGGAGTGGAATTGGATGTGAGGAGAAAGGGGTGCCCTTTTATAGGGTGTTAAGGCAATGGTGGAACTGGGGGTGTTGCCTTTCACATGTTTTTTAAGCGAAAGGTGGCACCCCACCCACCACCTCTGCCATTTCATCAATCCAAGACAAAAGGTAGTGGGGGAGGGGGAAAGTGGCAGGAGTTTCGCCGCCTTTCATGCCTTTTTAAAAAAAAAAACTAGTACTCCGCTCATTCATTCGCACGACGCTATAAAACAATTCTTATTTTCATTAATAGAATGTCATTTTTTTAACTTAATAATTCATATTAATATCTATATATATACACTAAATTTGGCATGTTTCTTACCATGTGTCACCTCCTCAGCGTCTCCCATTGCTACCCTATTTCCTTCCTTCAGTTTTCCTACCCCTCAACCAGGCTCCCCATCTTGATTTCCCTCTCCCTAATCTCTGTTATCTACTGCTCCTCCAATCTTCCTTCCTCACGGTCAACATATCCCACTCTCTGTGCTCCATATTTGGTTCCTCCACCTTTGGTTCCTCCGACTTCGGCTCCTCCTCCATGTTCTACAATTTCATGATAAATTCATCTCCTCCAGCATCTACCTCCAGCACCTCTGATTTTTACTTCATTATCAATCAGGTACTCTTCCTCCATCAACCAGCACTCTACCACTTCTCATTCTAACGATGATATGGTTTCAGCAATCTTACATTAAGTAGGCTTATGAGTGTTTTGATAGGAGGAGGAGGTAGGAATAAATAGGCAGTTGCGTTGATCATTGCAGTGCACTAGTGGTGAATTATCATAATTATGTAGCAAAATTGTTTTTTCATCTATGAATGAATCCTATATATGCCTTTGCCCATGTTTTTTTATGATTATCACCCTTTCCAGAATTTCCATCTTGATGTGTTTTTGAACACATATGAGTATGATTCTATCTTTTTCCTCCGATCAACTTGATTTATATTTGATTAATGTTTTTCACATAACTATTTTTCTTTCAAAAGATGGAAACCTACCATATTTTGTTTTATTGTTTTGTAACGCTAAATCTGTCTGAATTAATTTTTCCCTATGTTTTAACAGCTGCAAATATGTGTAATATATTTCAATTTTTGTAACCATATTTTTTATATATTGTCTTTATTTCCATAATAGTATTCATATTATCAAATAAATTGAACTTTTTTGCTACAATTGTTTATGTGAGGTAATATTGACATTTATTGTGTATATATTCCTTTATGCGTTTTATTGAAATATCATTTTATTTTCTTTATGGTAATATGATTCTTGCACTTTTTTTGAAGATGAGATATCAAAACCTTACTTGACTATGATGATCTTAGTTTTTTATACATATTTATGGTTATAAACCGGAAATTTCACTTGATTTCAGGTGGCCACCTCCTGTACATGGCTTCCAAACCAAGCTATTGTCCATGTTCATCATTTCTGTTTAGGTGCTGACCTCCTACACATCTCTTTTTAGTTATTAAGATACTTTTTATGTATTTCTAATTTATCTTTCATAGTCATTTTACTATTTGGACGCAATCTATTAATATTATCCATTTCTCAACACCACCACATTAATTACCAAGCCAGATTATTATGTTTGAATTTATTCATTGGCGATATACCTTAGTCTGTTGATGCATTCTACAACCTTTGTCCTTTGTTTTCCCTCTGGTAACCCATCAATTTTTCTGCATTTGATATTATCTACCACAGACCAACTGTATTTATTTTATCTCTACTCTTCATTTTTTAGTATTTCTCATTGCTTAATAAACTTTTTTATGTCATTACAATACATATGTTTTCCCCATTAACCAATTACAATATCTATTTCAAATTTTCAGAGAATATTTATTCACCTATCTATCTATAGATCCAAATCTCCATAATAGGTATGTTCTCCTAGTATCGTGGAAATAATCTCCTCTTAAATTTTTAGTATTTCCCTTCACTTAAAACCTTTTCATATGTTATTACAATAAATTTTTTTTAGATTCACAAATTAGGGCATCTATTTCATTATGTTCTCTAGTATTATTCACCTTTTCATTATTTTATACATGTTCTGCTAAATGAAATGTTATTCCTAATCTATGATTTGACTCTACATTGCATGATTATTAAAACGGTGTTGAATGACCTTACATGTCTTCTTTGATTTAGGTTTCATTATCACCATCTCCTATTTTTGAATGTAGTGGTATCATGTTTCAATGATGGTATTTCAGTGGATAAAAGGGTTAATTTAATTTTTACTACAACTTTAATGATTTATGAAAACCAATTAAATTTTTTTTGTAGAAGTTTTCATTTAATCTTTAAGATGTTCTCTGTATTATCATCATCATTCTTCATTATATACACTGAGAAAAATATTTATATCAGAGATTTAGTTGTTTTATCTCTTCTATAAATTTTTTTGTATTACTATATGCTTGAGATTTTTTATTATATCAGTACAATACATATTATCTTCTAAGTCATCATTTTCAACAACTATTTCATTCATTAAGATAGTATTTATTCACCTATTCATTTTTTCAGGGTTCACAATTTCTTCCACCACTTCAAAACGAGTTGTAGTTTAGCTATGCATAACTTAAATTATTCACTGGACAATATATTTATTTTTTCTCTCCTGTAGATTTTATGTACTCTTTATTACTGATTTGTATAAAGTTGTTGCATTACATGTATAATGTAATTTTTGTCCGCCATTATAATTTATAAAAAAAATTGGGTACAACTGCGAAAACAGAACACGACGCAGCAAATAAAATAAACATAAATTGTTGGCTCAAGGACTTGACCCCACGACCACACCCCAAACCTCTCCCCACCCTTACCACCCCAGCTGAGCACTGGGGGGAATTACAATATATATTATATATATTACGATCAATAGTTTTTCACTTCCATCAATTTTTCCAATCAAATGATTATTGTCATCCATTATTCTATCATTGCAGTTCATTGATTCTCCACAGTTTTTGTGATTTCAGGTGAACAAGAACCATCAGTTTAGTTGTGTGGACATGTTTTAATGATGATATTTCAGAGGAAAAATGGGAACATTTAATTTTTACTATAGATTTAATGATTTATAAAACCCTATTTTATTTTTTTGTGCATCAGTTTTCATTTAATCTTTCATATCCTTTGTGTATTATTATCTTCATTATTCATTATATACACCAAGAAAAAAATTTATATCAGAGATTAGTTTTAATAACTTTCCATAGACCTTGAAGAATCTAAGGTAAATATGACACATTATGACTAGACATAGGATAAACAATAAATTATTACCCTTTTTGACCACCATTCTTTGATGGTTTGGATTCCTGCCATATAATTTGAATGTAATCTTACTTCAATAACCTTGGAATATAAAAATATACAGTTATGGTTAAACCTTATTAAATTCATTATTATGATCCTGATATATTGAAGGATATTAATACTATTATATGTGAATTGATGAATTCTTTGATAAGTACCATACTTTTATCTTTATAATTAAATATCATTATCCATGTTTCTGGTTGTACTGCTATATATGATATTAAGAAAATCTAGTAGATCATCATCAAGGATCTAAAAAAGTTAAATAACTAAGATGAAAATTCTTCAAACTGAGTATCACTTTTTTAGAATTATAGTGGCCAAAATATTAGATGAGGTGTAACATAAATTTATCAAGACAAAAAACAACATAGATGTCCACAAATTGGTAATGGATAGGTCAATTTTGATCAAAATAATATTAGGTTAGCTACTTGGAAAATTATGTTGATGGCGTTCCTTCATAGGGTTTTGAGCATTATTCACTGTTCTAGTAGCCTTCCAAGGAGTTTCATTATGAAAAAGTGGTTCTTGGATAGTCTGTGAAGGTGTTATTCGATAGTGGTTTTTGTGATTTTGGTGGTATGGGTGAGATTCAATGGTGGTATGATGTTTTGGTTTCTCACATTCCATTGCTCATGGTGATGTTCTTATTTGTGCAGGTTTTCCTGGCTTCAACTTTGGTGTTTTGTTATCACAGTGGTGGTGGTTCTGTGTGGCTGTGAATTAGAGTGACATCGAGGTTTGTCAAATAGGTACATCCAATGATGTGCAAGATGTTTACCAGCAAGCATATGCCATAGTCGGTCCTGAGTAGCCATGTCAAACTCAGAGTACTATTTTCATGAAATTATTGGAACGTTACATTATTGGAACTTTTCATGGCATTTGTATTTTTTCTATGATTATAACATTCACTGTAGTTAAAATTATTCTAAATTGGAAATTGTTATATATCAGATTCCTGGTTCAATAATTTCATTTTTCACTAACAATTTATACCCACTCATTAAAGTAAATATTTTTTTTATAAAATCCTATTGAGTGACTTTGATGCTGACGATGGGGTCCAACGACAAGGTAAAATCTCTCAATGCTCTGTGGAAACATCAAGCCATGCCCAATGAAGTGCACCCCCTGTGAAGGAATACCTAAAGGGCAGTACTGAAAAAAAATTGTTTGATTTTTTGAGATGCAATTTCCATGTACTAGAAATAACTTACTACATATGTTATTCTCAAATTTCCTTTTAATTATTTAGAGTGAAAATAATATATTATATATTATCTTTATTGAAGTGTATTTTCCTATAATGTTATTAAATATCATTGGATACATATTTATTTTATGTTGGAAATAACTCACTACTTATTTTCATGTTATGCCTCATTTTTATGTTGTCTGTCTTTTTTGTATTTGTTACATTCCATGATTATAACTCTATTCTATGATATTCTACACTTTTATGTTATTCCATGCATTAATAAATGAATTATGCTCTATTATTTCTGGGTTAACATTCTTATGTATCATGAATGAAACTATTTTCTCATTGTATGTCCACTTATGATCTTTCATGGCTATTAATTATGTTAATACTTACTCAACATTTGATCTCACCATCTTCTTATGATTGCATTTCCCCATTTTATGAAGAAAAGTGTTATGTAATATTTTTTTCTTATCGTAAATCTAGGTTACTTCATGTTTTTTCTTTCTCTATCTCTCCCATTCCATCATGTTCCATATTCATCACCATTAGTCTTCACTCCATTTTCTTATGTAACGGGTAGCCCACTCACTTCATTCTATTCTAAACATTATATTGAGTACAACAACATTACAATTTTTTGAATGATGCAGAACCGATGATTTGAAAGAAAATTGAATAGTCCTGTGCATTTGCATGGGCGGAGTACTAATTAAATATATTTAAAACACAAATGAGTGGTACATGATAACGTAATAGAAGTTAGGGAAATTATTGAGAAATCATAAATAAAGTAATAAATATTTAGTCGAATTAATAAGGAATAGAAATTTATATTGGACATTCATGACGGTGAAATCAATTACATAAATGAAAAAATGATTCAAATGGATTAACTAAATTATGATCATTATAATATTTAAAGTTGGAATGATTGTCATGTAACTAAAAATAAAGAAATCAAAGGGTTGGATAAGCAGGCTGGGTGAGGCTGAAGTAAATAGAGGTGAAGGGCCTGACATCACCTTGACCATCAGCCGAGCACCATGCATGCAAAGGCTTGATCCCAACCCAAAGGTTGCAACATTAACACTTCATTGGTCTCCACTGAAGTGTCATGTACTCCACATTAGATAAAATTAGTGGTACAGTAGCTTCGTGGACCACAGTGCTCAACGATGCTTCAAGTTAAGGTTGTCATTGTACCCAAGATGGGAGACTTGGTCTACAGGTGGATTTGTTACAACATATTTCACATGAAGGATTCATACAAGTGGATTTCAAGGGCTTCAGAAATAATTTGCAGGTATAATAGCTTCATGATCATCCTAGTAGCAATCAGAACTATATTCTATTAAGCCAGAGACAACAAACCATCATTAGTTGAGATAATCAATGGTTCATTTGAAAATATGTCCAAGTAGATGGTTAAGAAACAAAATTTGATATAAAATGATAGTAGTAATTGATAGATCCTTATTGCACACGCACTCCACAACAATCAGAAAGTGATGTATAAACGCAGTTATTATGCTATAAATTAAAGGAGATAACACTGATTAAAAACAGAGAGAAAACTACTAACCTACTAAAATTATATCATCTTATCCTCCAGATATCTATTCTATTCACTGTTATTTCAAATCATTAAAGTAAACCAAATAAATATATATGCACTTTGATCCAACCACCAACTATGGAAATATGCCTGCATCCAATCTGCACTTCAGTTTCTCTGCCTCCAACTCTCGTCTCATTGCTTCCGCCCACTGATGCAGCCCTGCATACCCCTTCTATAGGAGTTAAAGATCCTCCATTTCTCTCATGGAATCCCCTAACTTATTCTCAAAATACTACTTCACCTTAATCACCTCCCGCTGACACTTAGTGGCGTTCTTGACCACTTGAATGCCAAATAAAATCCATTTCATTGGAGAAGATGGTGTAATCTATAGACCAAATATTGAAGTACACCGCTAAACCCATTACCATTGTTAATACCAATCCAACAAAGATATGATATCATTCACTCATTTATTTCTCTGCAAATCTCTAGAATTGATGACTGCAGCTGTCGTTACCCATCTCCGAACAACGGTTCAATGATCCATTTTTTCCACCAAAACCATCTTCATTCATATAGAATTTGTACATAATGCATAAAAAATAAATTAATGATCATGAAGAAACATAGTTTAATCAACATTCAAAAGGTATTATGTTGCATGAAGTGTTTTGCAGGAATTGTGACTAAAGAACACTAATCCATACCTCTTGTTTCAATGAAAAGCAGTTATAAGTACTGGGAAAAAATTTAGTTAAATTTTTTTAAAAACTCTTCATTTAGTTAATATAAATGCACTTTTTGTAGAATATAAAAATACAATTAAAGGAAACAATACAACAACATGAAAATATAGAATCAAGGTATTTATGATTTTTCAATAAGTGACAATGAAGGGAAACAATACAGCCACATGAAAGTTGTTAACATAATCTCATGAATCTGTATCAACCCACAAAATATAGACCAAACCTGGAGGTGTATATAGCCAGTCACTCACAATTATCCAGTGGTGCCCATGAAAAATACCTCATTTCACATTACATATGCATCAACTCAAAAATAAAACCCTTTGCCTTAACACATGTATGTATAATATTCAGTAACATTAAAACAAGACTACTCGCTTCATATAAGTCATATAGCTTGAGAGATAGTGTGGTATCACATCATTTTTTTCATCCCCCAAAGAATTCTTAATTGAAATGAATATGCTTCATCTTATCCATCACTGCAAAGAAAAATTGAAGAGGCACACACACTGATTTAGGTCATATAAGTAAGAATGTAAACATACAATTAACAATGTAAGGTAATTAGGGAAATTTTGGCTCTATTCTATGTTTGAAAACACATTGAAAACTTCATATCCTATGAGCGTGAACTGTTAGAACACATATAAAGATGGAAACACATATGTAGTAGAAACACAACATATTAAGGGAAATAAAACAACAACATGAAAATATAGAATCAAGGTACCTATGATTTTTCAATAAGTGACAGTGAAGGGAAACAATACAACCACATGAAATTTGTTAACATAATCTAATGAATCTGTATCAACCCGCAAAATATAGACCAAACCTGGAGGTGTATATAGCTGGTCACTCGCAATTATCGAGTGGTGCCCATGCAAAATACCTCATTTCACATTACATCTACATCAACTCAAAAATAAAACCCATTGGCCTAACACATTTATGTATAATATACAGTAACGTTAAAATGGAGACTACCCGCTTCATATAAGTCATGTAACTTGAGAGATATTATGGTATCAGATCCTTTTTTTCATCCCCCAAAGCATTATCAATTGAAATGAATATGCTTCATCTTATCCATCACTGCAGAGAAAAATGGAAGAGGCACACACACAAATTTAGGTCATATAAGTAAGAATATAAAAATACAATTAATAGTGTAAGGTAATTAGGGAAATTTTGGCTCTATGTTATGTTTGAAAACACATTGAAAATTGTATATCCTATGAGCATGAACTGTTATAACACATATAAAGCTGGAAACACATATTAGTACAAACACAACATATTAACAATGAACAAACTAACAGTGAAAACAATATTCTGAAAGTTAATAGAAACACATATATAGTGGAATCAATTTGCAGTGAATGTAACGTATTAATAGTGAACACAACATACTAACAATGGACACAACATTCCAACCATGAACAAATAGCGAACATAACATACTAACTAGAAACACGTCTATAGTGTATTGAGAATAATAAAAGTGCACAACATGCTAATAGTGAATGGACACATATATACAATGACAAAAACCGAGTTCCCAACCTGAGTTCACTAAGGCATTTTATAAAGCATGTCCAGTGCAATCAACTCCAAGCCTGATCCACAGCGCTGGAGAACTTAAAGGCCCCGTCATCATCTTCAATCAGTGTAGCAGACACCATGTAGTTAGAAAGAACAAATTCCTCTTGACCAACGCTAGGTACCTCATCAAATGTTCTACAGTCAGCAACAACAAGTCTAATATCAGTTGATCTCAGTCTTTGGAAACCCCCCTGCATTGAAGGTCGTGGGTGAAGAAATTTGTTTACCAGTTGTGGGGATTGGGGATAACAGTAGTAAAAAATTAGGGGTTACCGTAGCTAAAGGGAACTGAAATCGAGAGCCCGAGGTGGTTTAGCGGTGCGTCGAGGTTACAACAGTGTAAATGCATGGTTACCATAGATAGAGGCAATGAAAATCACCAACCGATGGTGGAGTCTGAAACCGCTGAAGGTGCGAAGGAGGCAGAGGCAGAGGCGGAGGCAGAGCAGACAGAGTTGGCGAGGATGACGGAGGCGAAGCAGGTAGAGACGGAGGCTGAGATGGAGGCAAAAACACGAGCGACAGAGGGAGAACGCGAGCGGCAGAAACCCTAGAAAGTGCGGGAAAACAATGGAGGGAGAATGCAAGTGGTGGAAAACCTAGAAGGTGCGGAGCGAAAACGCGAGCAGCTGAGGGAGACAATTGGGTTTGTGCGAGCTTTCGAGGGAGGAATAAAGTTTTTGGGTGAAGAGAAAGAGTCACCGGGAACGTAGGTGAGGAAGATGACACCGAGAGTTCCGAGAGGAGATAGGGCCACCGGAAACCCTAAGCGCGGTACAACGGGGAGTTCTCCACAGGAAGAGAAGAAGACATAAAACCATAATTTGGAGGTAAGAGTGGACGTCTCGCGGCTGCGGGGGTGTTGTCGTGATTTCGGAGCGGGGGAAACAATTTTGGGGTGACGTGAAATCATATCTGGGTGATACATAAGTGGGAGGAAAACCAACTTTAATATATATATAGATATAGATTTTAACCAACTTTTTTTTCCCCCAAAACATATATAAAAAAAAAAAAAACTCGGCAGTAAACATATTACCCGATCCCGCTAGAAACCCGATTTTATACTACCGGAACCCGCTGAAAACCCGATCATTCAGCTGGTGTCACCGTTGGGACCCTTGAAATGCTCCTCTGCCGATCGATTACGCTCGGGTAAGAGAGGGAGGGTGTGTCGGACAGATGAGTTACGCGTTGCGGACGCTAACAAGGAAGCGAGAGGTGGACACGATCATCAGAGACACCGTAGACAAGGTCCTTGTCCTCCGCTTTGGCCGCGCCGCTCATCCCGTCTGCCTCCAGCTTGACGATATTGTATTGCCTCCTTTTCCCCTTAACCATCCTTTTATTATTGATTTAACCGTCTCCGTCAATAACCATTTGCCTTAGGCTGTTGGTGAAATTGATTAGGTCTTGATTTTGTTCAATTTTATCCTGCGAAGTTCAGCTACTAACCTCCTCATAGATGCATGAATTTGTTTTAATCCATATGAAAAGTTACCCTCATAAATTTCAATGGTAGCTAGTCTGCACCAATAATTGCGAATGTCATTGTTTCTTTCTTGGCCTTGTTATATTTTGGATTTTTCCATTTGGAAGAAATTGAATACCTGCATTGGAAGCAGGTTTGTTTTGCCTGCTAAATACTCCAGGACTCCCTGGGGTGCATTTGAAAAATTCAGTATTTCCGTATTACATTTTAACCACTGTCTCATAGTCTGATTTTACTCTTCCTTGCAAAGCAGCTTCTAAAATGCTCTCAGGAGGTATCCAAGTTTGCAACTGTAGCATTAGTAGATGTTGATTCAGAAGACGTTCAAGTTTACGTTCAGTACTTTGACATTACCCTCGTGCCATCAACCATTTTTTTCTTCAATGCCCATCACATGAAGATGGATTCAGGGTATGGATTCATCATAAAATACATTTTTTTAACCTTCCTCTCGATTTGGAATGGCCTTATTTCTTCTCATTTCAATTTTTAGGTGTTCAAGAATGTGTCGTAATTAAGACTACAATACACGACTTATCAAATGGTTTTAGCTATTAAATCAAAACATATGTTGAATAACTAATACACTGTTGTGATTCATTGACCACCAAGAGAGATGAATGGAGGGAAAACGACTTTATTTCAACAAGAACAAAGTTTTACAAAAGACCCCTCACCTCCCACCAATTCCCCACCTACCATGGACTTCTCCTATGGCTGCCAAAGGAACATGGTAGAATGTGCAGCAACCAAGATAAAAGTTTTCCATGTTGGGTGTGGTTTGTGACAACTGGGTTCCGGTGACATTACATACACCCCGCCTTAAACAAGGCCATCGGGTCCTGGCCCGCCAGGTACCACCAGTTGCACCGCAGACACGTGGTCCCCACCCTGGGGCCCACCCATGTGCCTGAACGGGTCATCTGACTAATGACATTCCCCACAGGCTAACACATGTCATTTCCAGTGTGTTTTGTCCTCACTCACACACACACTGGGAAACTTCCCAGAAGGTCATCCATCCTGATCACTACTCCAGGCCAAGCACGCTTAACTGTGGAGTTCTAATCAGACAGACTTCCGAAAATGAAGGTGCACCTTGTTGACATGAGTCATATCATTTAGTCTTTTAACCCTTTATCATTCTGGGGTGTTACAATCACCCCCCTTTAGAGCACAACGTCCTCGTTGTGGGCCCTACATCTCAACCCAGGCAGTGCGCTGCACTTAAGGCTGAGTACCACCTCTGATACCAAATGTGACAACTAGGTTCCGGTGACAGCACAAACACCCCGCCTTAAATGTCACATCCATGACTTCTTTTAAATTTATTTTTCATTTAATTTCCATTCTTGCTTTGTTTTGGGGGTTTTCCAAGCTTTTTTTTAGGAAAGGGTGAGTTTTCATGATTTGGGCCAAACCGTGAGCCCATTTCCAGATTTAAAAATCATTTTTGTTTCTTTTATAACTTTTTCATTTTTTAATGTTTTGCACCCATTCCAATTCTTAAATGGCCTCCCCTGACCTTTTAACACCATCATTTCAATTTGGTCCATTTAGGAATCCATAATAATGGTGGATTTGAGTTTTTATTTAAGGAATTTGGCCAGCCCGAAAGCCCATTTCCAGTTTAAAAAAAAATTTGTTTAATTAATAACTTATTCAATTTTAAGGATTTTTCGGTGATTCCAAGTGTCACCCAAGCCCATTGAACCCAGCCGCGCGCCCCTTCTCTTTCCCTCCACTTTGGAGCTCGTTTCCATCGCGATTTAGTACAGAACATCATAGGGTTTCTCAAATCGACCAAATTTGAAGAGGTAACTTCTTTCCTTCTTAACTCTCTCAATTCGTACTATTTTTTCTCCATTCCAATTCCTAATTCGACCCTTCCTCATCCTCTTCGAACCTAAAATCCATGGCAGCCCTCCAGGTCGCTCAAAACCTCTTTGGAACCCCATTTGAAGGGGGATTTGGTGGATGAACTTCAAAGAATCTCAAGTGTCTCTCCTCCTTAGTTCCTCCCCTTTCCATGAAGTTTCTTTCAATTTCCTTGAAGTGCCAAATTACCAGGGGGTAGGGTTTCGAACCTAGGGTTTAACCTTGGGTTTTATTGGTCAATTCTTGTGGTTTTAGGTTCGATATAAGTTCCTCTTGGTGCGACGGTGGTGCGACTTGATTTTCGCACGGTGATTCAAGGGTTTCCTTTGATTTGGTATGTGATGCCAATGTTTATGCAATCATTGTGTATTAGCATGCTGTATTTATCATATTTGCAGGTTTATCTCATTTTATGATTGTTGCAAAAATTAGTTTTAGTGGTGTTTTTATTGCAATTGAATTTTAAATGCCAATTTGGTGTGAACTTGGGGGTTTTCCAAAGAAATGTTTTATTGGTTTATTTGGGGCTGTCCTATAAATACTTAGTTGTTTTTATTGAACTGTAATAGGGCTGAAAATACTATTTAGAATGTTTATCCCCTTTTGTTGTTGCTGCAAAAATGGGTTTTATTGGTGTTTGTAAAGAAAGTAATGTTTTGGTGGCACTTTTGTGTGAAAATGGAGGTTTTACAAAGTTATCACTTCTTGTTTAACATGGGGCTGCCCTAAAATTGATTTGTTGTTTTCTTTGAAATGTATTGGGATGTCTTTACTGTTTTGGTAACTTACATGTGTGCACATAGTGTACAAGTGGGGTTTTTAAGGGTTTTTTTGTGCAAAACAATGCGGGATTTTGAGAAATTGTTTCATTAAAAATCAAAGTGTTTGTTGTGTGTTTTAAGTGTTTTAAAATGAGACAGCTATTGTACTGGGTGTATGTGACCAGTAGTGGTATTTTACATGAAAATGGATATGTGTTGCATGCTTAAATTGTTTGAGCACAAAGGGGGAAGCCCACCTAGGTGGGGCAGATGTGTACTAGTACGGCTAGTGGATCGGATGAGTTTTGTCCCTGTTTCACTTAACATTTGGATAACGACAACTCTAACTAAACTATGTGTATGATGATTGGGGACCACTAGGTAATGGGTATATTCCCTACTAGTGGCTCGTGCACGAGAATGAATTTTATCATGGTTACTTTACACCGAGGTATGAGGTACATGGGGCCCGAGACTATATAGTGCCTAGGGGTGTTCCCGATTTTGTTGCTCATTGTATTTGTAGTATTTTCCCTTGTCTTGGGGTGTTTTTGGAAGTACTTTACAGTAGGTAACATGTCTATTTAAATGTGTTAACATTCTGAAAATTTTATCTTGAAAACTGTTTTCAATTGAAAGTTGCATTTCTTGGAAGTTATCACTGCTTTTCTTTGCGTATTAAAACCGCTTGCTTTTTCACATTGTATTGCATGCTCTTTGGAATCATTGGGTGGTATCCTATTGGGGTTAGGCTCACACCCTACTTACACCCCTTGGGTGTAAGTAGAATTTTTTATGCTTGACTCAGGTAAAGGGAAGGCTATGAGTGATGGCGGTTCAGGGTGTTAGTTCTCATCCTTGGTGCGGAGTTGTGGAGACGGCTTGTGGGTGATGATCCCGTGTCGTGTGAAGTCCTTGGGTTTATTTTGCTGTTGTTTCTTTGTGTCTTGGGACCTTTTGTAGTGCATTTGAATTTATGTATTCAGTTCTGGATTTTTGTATAAACCTTGTTTGGTATGAATTTTTCAAATTCAGTTTATTAGATGTTTTTGATGTTTTATGTATACATATTCGGGTAAATCGTTCCCAAACCAAGATAAATGATACCTGAGTACTTGTGCCAGCCCGTGGGGGTAGGGAACGCCCTTCGGGCCTTGTCACGGGCCGGGTTTGGTGCTGGTATTGGTGACGACCAGATTCGGTTCGTGACATTAAACATAGCCGTCGGGTCCTGGCCCGCCAGGTACCACCATTTGCCCCGCAGACACGTGGTCCCCACCCTGTGGCCCACCCACATGCCTGAACGAGTTATATGACTAATGACATTCCCCACAGGGCAACACATGTCTTTTCCAGTGTGTTTTGTCCTCACTCACACACACACTGGGAAACTTCCCAGAAGGTCACCCATCCTGATCTTTACTCTAGGCTAAGCACGCTTAACTGTGAAGTTCTAATCAGGCAGACTCTCGAAAAAGAAGGTGCACCTTGTTGACATGAGTCATATCATTTAGTCATTTAACCCTTTATCATTCTGGGGTGTTACATGGTTGGTGCACCAACCACCAACCAATGCACCTGGAAAAAAACTCCATTAATTCTTCCCCTCCAGCTACTATCCATTGGAGTGTCTGCAAAGGTCCTTACGAGCAACTACCTGTGTCAGCATATCTTCTGGGTTCTCCGTGTGGATCTTCACAAGTCTCAATAGTTGTCGATCCATCACTTCGCGTATCCAATGATAGTGAATGTTTACGTGTTTCGTCCGGGAATGATACATGGAGTTCTTGCTCAAGTCCAAAGCACTTTGACTATCGCAATGAACCATGTACTTCTTCTGGTTGAATTCGTGCTCTTGGAGAGAACGCTTTAACCACAACATCTCCTTGTCAGCTTCCGAAGTAGCAATGTACTCTGCTTGTGATTAAAGCAACACACTTTTGTAATCTTGACTTCTATGACACAGCTCCTCCTGCAAAAGTATAGATGTATCCTGATGTAAACTTCCGACTATCAGGATCTCTAGCCATATCTGCATCTGTATAGCCCTCCAAGAGAGGACCAACTCCCCCGTAGTACAAACATAGCTTTGAAGTACCTTTAAGATACCTCATAATCCACTTGACTGCATCCCAGTGCTGCTTCCTGGGATTGGAAATAAATCAGCTCAGGATTGCCACTGCATGAGCAATGTTTGGTCTCGTACTCACCATAGCGTGCATCAAGCTTCAAACTGTTGAGCAGTTTGATATCATCTCCATCGCCTCGATTTTTTCCCTGGACAACGAGCATGAACTCTTGCGTAACTTTAGATGATCGGGGAGAGGAATGCTCACTGGTTTGGCTTTGTCCATGTTGAAACGTTTTAGAACACAGTCAACATACTTCTTCTGAGATAACCATAACAACCCTCTCTTTCTGTTACGAATGATTTGCATCTCAAAAATCTGTTAAGCTGCTCCCATGTCCTTCATATTAAAAGACTTGGATAACTCCTTCAAATGGATGATCTTCGCTGCATTCTTCCCAATGATCAACATGTCATCAACATAAAGTAGAAGAGCAACAAAGTTACCATCCTGAAATCTCTGGAAGTAAACACATTGGTCTGCCCGTGTCTGCTTGTAGCCATGACTCACCATTAATGAGTCAAACTTCCCGCACCACTGTCTGAGAGCTTGTTTCAGTCTGTACAAGCTCTTCTTCAATTTGCAGATGAGTTTTTCTTGTCCAGAAACCTCGAAATTTTCAGGCTGCATCATATAGATCTTCTCGAAGAGGTCATCGTGGAGAAAAGTTATCTTCACGTCTATTTGTTCAAGCTCTAGGTCCAAGCTAGCCACTAATATGAAAAAGACTCGGATTGAAGCCATCTTCACCATTGGTGTAAAATTTCGTCAAAGTCAACTCCTTTCTTCTGAAGAAATCCTTTGACCGAGTTTTGTGCTTGACCTCCTTTTTACTACCATCCTTCTTTAGCCTGAACACCCATTTGTTCGTTAGTGCCCTCTTACCTTTGGGTAGTTCCACCAAATCATATGTCCTGTTCTTCGTCAAAGACTCCATCTCATCCTCCATTGCATGCAACCATTTGAGTTTGTCTAGATGAGACACTGCTTCTCGGTATTCTTTTGGCCCCCCCTCACCAATCAGTAACAGGTACTCCGACTCTGAATATTTTGTTGATGGAATCCTTCCTCGTGAAGATCTTCGAACCCGTGAAATGTTAGGTATGAGATGCACAACATCACCTAGCTCTTGTGATGGTTTTGCAACTTCTTGTGGAAGTGATTGAGTCTCCCTCTGCTCAATATCTTCCTCCAATGCCTCCTGGTCCGCTGGTGATGAGTCTTCTTGCACCTCCTCCTCTTCAGTGACAGGTGGTGCTGATACAGGTGTTGGATCAAAAATTGATTCTTCGACACTTTCCCTTTGAGATATTCTAGGATTTTGAATGTCCTTGATCGTTTGGTTCTCGTGGAACACGACATCCTTGCTTCTGATCACCTTCTTCTCTTTCGGCTTTTAAAGCTTGTATCCAAACTCCTCATCTCCATAGCCAATGATGATGCATGGAGTAGATCTTCCGTCTAGCTTCTGCCCGAGTTCCTTGGATACATGTGCAAATGCCAAACATCCAAATACTCGTAAATGAGAATTAAGTGAGATGTTTAGACCATCTCTTTCGTGGAATCTCAAAATTCAGCGGGACCGATGGTGATCTGTTGATGGGGTAGCATGCAACCTGAACAACTTCTCCCTAGAATGGCTCAGGTAGCTTGAATCTGGAATTTAGTCGGTGAAGGTGTGTTTTGTTGTTGAAAATAATAAAAAACCGAATGATGTTTGTCCTGATGTTGTAGTTGTAGAATAAAATTTTGGACTTGCCTGGGTTGAGAAAAAATTCTGGAAAATTGCTGGATGGAAGAAGACAAACAGAAAATGTCTGAAAAACCCCTCACATGCGCAACAGAGTCTCAAAAGATGAAATTACAACATACTACATACCCTTGACAAATTGCCCGTTTCAAGAAGAAACCGCCATTTCAAGGCCACTGCTGGTATTGTGATGCCTATGGCCACATTTTGGGAGAATGTTGGCACAATAAACCAGACATCCTGAAGAGTGGAAAATACACCATTGAAAAAAAGAAGTTTTTGAGATAAGTGATGTAGTACCATGGTGCAAACGATGCTTGTGAAATTGAGAATATCAAGAGAAGTACATTGTTGCTTTATCTGAAGAGGTTGATTAGAATGTCAGGTTGAAACTAATCGTTTAACTTTTGTATTATTTCGATGTCAAATTAAAGGCTCTGTCCCCTTCCCTCTAAAGCTATTTTGGATTATGTTGTCAAATGGGGAGAAAGATCCAATAAATCCACAACTGAAGTTACCGAAGACAAGTGGAGTTTTCACTGTTCATCAAAGAGGGTGATCAAGTTTAAGGGGAGAAGCTACAAAAGTGCAAAGAAGTCTTCACAAGAAGTTTCAAGGAGGATTCATGGATAACATGAAATTATGAAGTATTGCAAACATTTCCAAATGGGGGGAATCCCATGTTAGTATTGTCTTTGTTGTCAATAAACGAGTTTGAATGAAGATCATAAATCCCTAGTAGCATGAAGAATTGGAAACAGAGAAGCATGTTGATCAAGAGGTGCACTTGAAAAAGCATGAAGATAACGGTAACTATGACACAGAGTCTGATGGCAATTACTGGTGAGCCACTTGAAATCTGATGCAGCCCACTGGGAATCCGGTGTGAGAGATGGCAGCTTGGAAAATCTCTAGATGTTTGACACCAGTAGTCTGATGGCGCGTAGCATGAGTCTTGTGATAGTAGGTAAGTTGTTAGAGCAAGGAATACCCCTGGCTCTTGGAAGGTATATTCCAAGAGGGGTAAGAAGGTCCCAATGGAAGCCTAACAACCTGAGGTGGTCCCCACATAGCTGTCTGTTAGGGGATCCCCTTGTTAAGCTATTGTAAGGGGGGAAGGGGGAAGAGAGAGAGGGTAGGGGGAATATTATCGGTCCAGGCTTGGGTTGAAGTGGCTTCTCCTCTGCATTATTCTCCCCTTCTCTACTACAACACTTGTATCACACCTGTTGCTAGCCATAATACATTGAAGGAGTTTTTCTGGTCTGCACGTTCTATCAATTGGTCCCACCTGTCGAAAACCAGGGGGTATTTAGGGGAGAAACAGTATGGTGATGGAAACGCGGCACCGAGCTCGCCTGGAAGGTGTAGAGCAGCGGATAAGGAGGATCGAATCCGCGCTCTCCGGCTTGACGTCGACAATGGAGAACACCACCCCGAACCAGCAGAATTGCGGGCAAGAGAGAAGAAAGCATGCTGAATTCCGTAAGGAACAAGCCAAATTCCATAAGTATGTTACTGGACTCGTGCGGCAATTAGAAAAGACACTGTAGCATGATGAGAAACGTCCATCGTTTGTGATGGAGCTGTCTGCGTCATGCTTGGTAGAGCCTGGCGAACTGGGGAAGCAAGACCAGGGTACTGGAATAGCCGCAAAACACGTCGATGCTGGATCCAATCAGTATATAGCAGCACGATGGGTTGAATTACCCGTGTTTGATGGAAGGGATCCGAGGGGCTGGATCACACGAGCTGAATTGTTCTTCCAGATCATCTAGACATCAGAAAACGTGAAGGTGTCTCTCACGAAGGTTAGTATTGAAGACGACCTTGGTTTACCATCATGGGAGAGGTTCTCCTGGAAGTGAATTGGTCAGTATTCAAAGAAGAGCTTATGGAGCGAAATAGTGGATTGGAAATCCAAAATTCATATGAGGAGCTGACCGGGACCTTACATCAAAGTGGAACAGTCCAAGTTTATGTGGAACCGTTTGAATACTTGGCTTCTTTACTATTGAGACAGCCTGAGCAGCAGTAGGTTGGTTACTTCCTTCACGGCTTGTGAGATCAGATTAGTAGCTGAGTTCAAATTCATAATCTGGAAACTCAGCTAAATGCAATGTGTCTGGCTCGACATGTTGAGCTAGCTGTTAAGAAAAGGCGTGGGCCTGCAAGTTTGTGGGGGAGGATCGCTTGTTTGGACTGGACGCAAGGGCAGTGGGTGGCCGGAGACTCTATGCCCCGGTTCACAACCACATACTTGGCTGACATTCCGACCAGATTGAAGTGTGAGACCTGCTGCAGGTGGACCTGACCAGGAGACTCTGAAGCAAGGGGCTCCAGGTGGCAGAGGGGTCAGACACTTGACTACACAAGAGTGGGTGGAAAGAAGGAAGGGGTTGTGCTTCAGGTGTGGGATGGCCTATAAACTCTATGCACAAATGTCCCAATTTGAAGATAAGAGTCATATTGCTAAGGGACGACAAGGGACAACAAACTGCCCACTGCCAAAAGATACTCTTCAACCGCCCAATGCACACAAGGTTCAATAAGTCACTGCTAGAAGAATCAGATGAAAATTACCTTTGTTGCCTCCTCCATCTGTCTATGGCATTGGAAGCTTCACCACAATCAATAAATTTTCCAAAACGGACAGGTTGCCCATTATTTGATCCTGCTTCTTCGTCCCTTTGAACAATATCCGTCCCTTGAAAAACCTTGCTGAATTCATCATGCTTCGCATCGATGTGAGGTACATGGACAACAAACTGAGATTTGTGCATAGGGGCATGCTTAAAAATATCCAGCCAAGGTGTCATCACTCTATCCTCTCGTCCAAGTTCCCCTTGCAGCCCAACCCATAGGGGACTGCTGTTTTTGATGCAAGGCGGGAAGTAAGAAAACATGATCAAAATGGAACATTTTCACTGGTTTGTATTCAATTTCATGCTTCCTAGCCACAAATTCCCACGGCTGAAATGCAACACTCCCCATCTGAAGCCAGAATCATCATATCCATATCTCCCAGTAGCAGAAAAATCACCAACCAATAGAACAGTCTGCCCAGCACTTCGCCATGAATGCCGAGGCGTTGAAGGAAAATTAAAATGACCTCCCTCTGAATCCCAGCAGTAACGGATCCCAACAGGAGCCACCGTCCTTGGAACCATCAACGAAGACCAATATAACCGTTTTGCCCTGACTAATGCGTCATTCAGCCATACACCAAACAGGTTTGATGAAAACATTAACTTGTTTGGGTCTACAAACTCTGGTTTAGCCATTATAGGTTCATCCAAACCAGACTTAATAACTTCTACTCCTGCATCCGTTCCTGCCTCGACAGCCAAGTAGAACTCCTCTTTCAGAGCTTCCCTCAAAATGCCATTTGTATTAACTTTGTACACAAGATCCTCTGCTCCTCGGTAACGCACAACAAGTCTAGTAGCAGTACCTGATACAGAACATCCAATGGCTCTAAAGAATGTTCAACCACATCGCCAGTATGACTCCCAACACTCGTTGTGCTGCAATATTCTCTGCTTGAGCTTCCCTGAATGACATTTTGCAGGAGATCTTCAACCTCAGCTTTAGAATCTTCTACTGCAATGATAGCTCCCTCAATATTTGGCAGCTCAAACTCATTACTCATACCTCCGGCCAGGTCATAAGCACTCACAGTAGGTATAATCTCACTTGGGACTTCTTTAAATTTTACCCCTTCCGACAAAACAAGATTGGAGTCTAACTGCTCCTCAAGCTCTACACCGCTGCCCCCCTCTAGACTAGTCTGGAAACACCTCAAGCTGACTGTTTATTCCTTCGTTGCAATGTGATCCACCTCCCCATCACTTAGTTCATCAGATTGCGTACCAGACTTGTTCCCGTCCTTCATGCTTTGAATAGTCGAACGATTCACCTCTAGCTTGGGAGGTTTCGTAAGCATACTGGGAACTAGCTGCCCCTCTTTGACGTTCTTTTTCTATTTAACCACGGTTAAACTAGGATCAGATTCCACCTCTACAAGAAGTTTCGAACTGATATCTGGTTGCAGCGCGTTATCTGCCTCCTACATGGCTCGCAACGCAAGAGCGGGCTGTTATTGCTTTTCCATTACTCCTGGCTCCAAAGTGCATGCAACAACACAACAAAATTGGCCCTCCGCACACACCTCGCTGCACCCATCCGATAAACGAGCATCTAAAATTAAATCGTGCTCGACTAAGCTTCATTGTTCTTGTCTCATGCTAGGATTAGCGAAGTGTTTTACCTTGCTGTCAAGAGCAGAAAAAGAAGTAACATTCTCTGCACCTCACCAGACATGTTCAGTTGGCAGTTCACAGAGTCTCTGTTCTTCCACATCGCACAACCGAAAAGTAACTCGTTCTTCAGCAACTAGAGGTTCTGACTAGGAATACGTTGTTCCAAAAACTCAGTAAGCTCCCTTGACTATGCCCATACGATCTGTAGGTGTTCTTGGGACTACCTCCAATGTTCCGCATGTTCCCTTGCCAGTTCCTCAGAAGTTGATTGGTACTTCTCCATCAATGCCTGTAGCTCGCAAAGCTGCCTCAGATACTTTGTTTCCATTTGGACATCAATAGTTGACACACTCCAACGTACCTGAACTCGACGCTACATGATGCAATCTTCTCACAGCGTTCGTACAAGAACATACGTCCTACTCAACGCGTGCAGACTACAACAGTCGCGTCACACTGCAGCGAATGATTGTTCCTTCTGCGAACACTTTTACAGCAGCAAACGCGACACAACATCACACACAATTTCTCTCAATGAAAACACGAATTTTAACGTAAAACAGTAGAAAGTAAATGGAAACAAATATGTAACATTGTATTGTTGTAATGATGGAAGCAGAAAACAGGGAAGTAGAGGATGCTGAAGAGGAAGAGGAAGAGGAAGAAGGAGACGGGGAAGGACTCTTCTGGACATACCACTTCCTGAAGAGCCTCGGTCGAAACCTCCTAAGGTCCAAGCCGCCTAGCTGCCAAGCCGCCTAGCTGCCAAGCCGAGTTTCCAAATAATCATTCGTGTCCCCCTCTCTACTTGCTTCTCCCTTATTTATTATCCCACCTACCAATCAACAACCTACTAAAGAAAAGCCAAAGACAAAACTGTCCCTGGCACACACACTTGCCTCAAACGGACAACCTCTCCAACCCTCTCTAAATCCCAATACAGTCAACACACTCCCACATTCCTAATGTCACGACCCGTCCTCGGGGCCCATGCCGTGACTACCCCAAGCCCGCCTTCCATAGGCCAGGGGCTGGCGACTAGCACCAAGGCGTAAATCCCGGAAAAAGGGAAGACATTGCCTTTGTAAAGTAAACAACAAACACACAGAGTAAGCAGACAGAAGTAAACACTAAGTAAAAACTGGTACAACAGTAAGTGCGGAAAAGTAAGTGGGTCAGTATACAAACCCAAACTGAAGTAAAGTACAACTCGAAAGGGAAAAACAACAACTGAAAAACAAAGCCGCAACGTCGAGCCGTCCACTGGAAATCCCACCTGAATGGTGGGTACAGATAGCCTCCACAGCTCCTCAGGTCCAGCCGCCCGCTCCGAGTACGTCTCGCCCAGTGGTCCACCTCCAGGTACCGTCCTGCTTCGCAAGCCTCAACCACGATCAGCGCTGTCCGTCGTCTGCAACCAACACAACGTAGTGCGGGCATAGCCCGTGCAGGGGTGAGTATAAGCTACTCAGTAGGGACCCCGAGACCCTCGAAGGTCTCCCAGAATCCACAAAGGAAAATCCACAAAGGAAAGATATAATCACGAAGTAACATCCGACACTGCTTAGGTATATGCCCATACATATACCTAACTCACCAATTCTCGTTCGGCTCCAACATCCGAACCCAAGTACAACCCAGTCCACACAGGAAAACAAAACGTATACCCACACAGGATAACACAACACAATCCACACAGGAAAGCAAAACAGGGTTTCAGCTCACACAGGATACTTCTTGTATGACGATGAAGATGACCAGATATTTCCACTGATTCACCTAAGCCGTCGGACCCACAAATGATCGATAGGTACTAACCCCCGCAATGACCCACAAAGGATCTGACCCACAAAGGATCGATAGGTAACTAACCCCCGCAATGACCCACAAAGGATCTGACCCACACAGGATCGATAGGTAACTAACCCCCGCAAAGACTCACACAGGATCGGACCCACACAGGATCTGTAGGCGCTGGCCCACACAGGACCGCTGAGCGCTGACCCACACAGGATCGGACCCACAGAGGATCGGTAGCACTGACCCACAAAGGATCGCTGAGTGCTGTAGTCGTCGCCGTCGAATCCACTGAGGATCTCTGCACAGTCGTCGTCGTCACAGTAGCAGTCGCAGCCAGCTCTAGGGTTCCCGCACACAGCAAGCTCGTTCGGGAGGGTCCGCTCCACGAGCCGAGAGGTTGATACATCAACTGACACATAGTCCAGAGTTGATGTATCCAAAAGTTCCGCATCGTCAACAGGAATTCAACGTCGCAGACGACGCGTCAATCGGACGCCCGGTCTGAGAGTTATTGGCTTTTTCGTCCCAGGGGCCCGGTTGGTTTTTAAGGCAAAACCAACCCGACCGTACTTCACCTGCGTCCAAACCTCGGGCGGAGTATGCCAAAAGATCCGTCTCACTTAGAGGAAAACAACAAAGTCGACGACACGTCAAACGGACGTCCGAAGCTCAAGATATGAGCGTTTCCGCTCCGAGGGCCCGGTTGGTTTCGTGTACGAACCAACCCGGCCAAACCCAAAGTATTCCGAAACCTTGAGTGTGATATACCGAAACGAACGTCTCGATCCAAGGATCGCATCGCCGCTGACGGCGCGTCGTTCGGAGGCCCGTAGCTCAAGTTATGAGCAGAAGACCGAAAAGGTTTGGAAACGGGGGGTCTGGGCCCGGACCGACCCGGCCCGGCCCCGCCCGGCCTGGGCGCGACCCGGCCCGAACTGGCGGGTCGGCTCGGCTCGGCTCGGCTCGGCCGAGCGGCCGAGCGAGGGAATTCCGAGGGCGGGGGCGTGCTGCCTTCTTGTGAGAACACCGCGGCCCCGCGTGGGGCCGCCCTTGGTCAGCGGACGCGGCAAGGCCGCGTCCCCTGTCTCGCCGGACCCGCGCGGTCGCGGGTTTGTCGACCGCCGCCGCCTCCGGCCGCCGGCGCCGCCGGTGGAGTCCGTGGGCCACCGGAGTTGCTCCGGTGGTCCGATTTCATTTCCGTCTGCGCTGTAGCTCATCCCGGGTCCCGTTCTTCACTGCAGAAACAACAAATCGTCCCTGCGGCCCGTTTTGTCGTCGTCCGCCGTTCCGCACACCAAGAACAAAAGGGCGGTGGGTTCGGACTTGTTCGTTGGTCCGCACCCACCGCGTTAGCGGTTTGAAACAACACCATTAATCCCAGCAATTTATAAATCTCGACCCGCAATAATAATCCGCGGACCAACTTGTTAATTTGTTGGTCCGCGTTCCTGCCTTGGAGGAAAACAACATGGGTATTATTATTTTCAAAACGACCCCTACCTCGTCGTAGTCGTCGGATGAGTTCTTCGCGGAATTGACCGTCGCGGAAGAGGATGATCGTCGCGTCGCGGAAGAGCTTCGCGTCGTTGCGGAATACGGCGTCGCGTCGACGATCTCCGAGGGTCAAGAATCATACAGATTTAATTATAACAATTAAATCCATGTTGATGTTATAATCCACAAGGAATTAAAAGGACCGCAATCCCCTACCTCAAGATGCCGATCGAAGATTGTCGCGGGGATGGATTGTCGCGGAAGAAGCGTCGGCGTCGCGGTACTCGGCGTCACGTCGCGTTCTTCGCGTTCTTCGCGAAGGAGGATGAAGATCTTTAGAGATTCTCCAAAGGTTTAACACAACATCCAGATAAGAAGGTGTGTTGGCCTTATTTTATTAACATGCCAACAAAATGAAAAACAGACTAAGTAACGACCCATTAATTCATAGAATTAATTTCAACGAATAAACCGCCCAATTAATAGGACCGTTTAAGAGTTTAAGAAAACGCCCCAGTTGACTTTTATTAATGAGGAGTTTTCGCGGGTGCGTTACTTAGTGGAAAAGAAATGGTGGGGCTCGTGCGGGCCCCACCCCACAAATATCCTACCAAGAGGGTAGAATATTTTGAATTGCACCCTATCCCCTTCAACTCAGCTTAAGCAGCTTTAAGTGACTTTTAAGTGGCTTTAAGTGAAATAAAAATAAAGTTGTCGCACACTTTATTTTATTTCTTAACTTAATCCCAAAAATTTAAAAACCACACCCGAGCAAACGCAACTCTGGAAGAGACGTTTCTAAGCAAAAACCGGCGCTGCGATTCCATCGGTGCCCTCGGAATTTGATTCCGAGCACCGGTTCAAAAGTTAGAAAAACCCGCTCGTTCGTTCACTGAACGTACCCGAGTCAAACTTCGGAAAATGATTCCGGGCACACCGGGCCTCGGAATCAGGTGTCGTCAGAAACTGCGTTCTTGTAAAATTTCAAAGAAAATTAAGAAAAAGATTTCCTTGAATTTTACGGGTCTTTACACCTAACAATGACTATGCAGTTCATGGCCGGGGGCCAGACTTATACTCTGGAAGAGGCGTTTCTAAGCAAAAACCGGCGCTGCGATTCCATCGGTGCCCTCGGAATTTGATTCCGAGCACCGGTTCAAAAGTTAGAAAAACCCGCTCGTTCGTTCACTGAACGTACCCGAGCAAAACTTCGGAAAATGATTCCGGGCACACCGGGCCTCGGAATCAGGTGTCGTCAGAAACTGCGTTCTTGTAAAATTCCAAAGAAAATTAAGAAAAAAATTTCCTTGAATTTTACGGGTCTTTACACCTAACAATGACTATGCAGTTCATGGTCGGGGGCCAGACTTATACTCTTCAAGGAGCAGTTTGAGGGGGCCATGTAGTCTCCTCTCTACATGAGCTAACCAGCCTCTTCGATGGAGGTGGAAACCTCCATTCCTGGGAAGTGGGGGAAAACAAGAGTTAGGGAAAATCTGTTGGATCACAGACCACAACACAAATTGTAGGGTCTCCTCATGAATAAGCAAGCCTACGAGATTACTTCTACGTCGCCACAATGATCACAAAATTGCGTTGCTCCAAGGGCAAAGACTAGTGTTGGTAAGGCCGTATTGGGCACCATCTAAGCCAGAAAGATGCTTCAATTGGGTACCATCTGAGCCAGTACAAGTGCCTACTCTGACCCTGTTCTGTTGGTCAAAAAGAAAATGGTACTTGGCAGATGCGCGTGGATTATTGGGCACTCCACAAAGCGACTCCCGATAAGTTCCCCATTCTGGTGGTTGAAGAGCTATTGGACGAGTTGCATGTGGCAACCTATTTTTTCAAGCTGGACCTCAAATCAGGCTGTCATCAAATCTGAATGAGGGCAAAGGATGCGGAGAAAACAATTTTCGCATACATAATGGTCATTATGAATATTTGGTGATATCCTTTGGCCTCACCAATGCGCCTTTGACATTCCAAACTACAATGAACTACTTGTTCCAGCCTTTACTATGCCAATTTGTGCTTATTTTTTTTTGATGATATCTTGGTTTACAGTTAGGGGTGGGTATCACACCAGTTGCACTTGGAAGTTGTCCTATAAGTTATGCAGGGCAACCATCTCCGCCAATACCGCCTTGCAGGAAGTGGAATACCTGAGCCACATCATATTGCATGCAGGAGTTGTCATGGATCCTACCAAAATTCAGGTTGTGCTAGACTGGCTGATGCCAGTTACAGTTACAGGAGTTTGGGGTTTTCTTGGCCTCACAATCTGCTAAAGAGAGTTCATCCTGGGATACGACAAGATTGCTCAACCCCTCACTGTATTGATTCAGAAGGATGGTTTGTTTTGGAACAGGGAGGCGCAAGAAGCTTTTGACGAACTCAAACAATCAATTACAACAACTCTCATCCTCGCAATGTCCGACTTTTCAAAACTCTTTGAAGTGGAATGTGATGCTTCAGGACTGGGAGTGAGAGCAGCGCTCAAGCAGGACCGTGGACCCATCGCCCATTTTATTAAAGCTTTGGCTGAAGGGAATTTGTCCAAGTCAACCTATGAGAAGGAGATCATGACGTTGGTTTTGACCATTCAACACTGGCAACCTGACCGGCTTGACAGACCCTTTGTAGTGTATTCCGGCCAACAGAGTCTGAAGTTCTTGTTACAACAAAAGAATTACCACTGGTAATCAGCAGTGCTGGCTCGCGAAGCCATTGGGGTATCACTTTGAAGTAAAATATAAACTGGGTAAAGAAAATACAACAACCGGTGCTTTCTCAAAAGGGCACATTTGAATGTTGGCTCTTTGCAAGTCATCTCCAACATGGCAAAAGGGCTGTGATTTAACAACAGACGTCCAAGATGACCCCTATCTCTCCAAAGTCTTCAACAAGCTCAGTTAGGAAGTCAAGCTCCCAAAGGATTTACTCATCCCCACAACACATTGGTGTACAATGGCCGACTGGTGATACCAGCCAAATCAAAGTGGATCCCACGGTTGTTGAAGGAATTTCATACTTCTCCCCAAGGGGGTCATTCTGGATATTATCGAACTTACAGGAAGCTGGCTGAAAATTTATGTTAGGTGGGCATGTGATGACAAGCTTTCAACTATGTCCAACAGTGCGGAACCTTATTACATGATTTTAACCATAATTCCTTGACAAAATATTACATAAATAACCTTGAATGACCTTTTTAGGTTTAGTGCCTTGGAAACTAGGTACATAACACAAGACATGCATGATACATAAAAGAAAACATAAACAAATTTTCAACTCTCTTGAAAGGCTTCTTTACTATCCCATCCTAGATCATCTCACTGCATAGGATTTTCTGGGGACATTTATCAAATGAAAGTAGTGAGCATAAAGCTCGATAAGGGATAAACAATGTAAGAGAATATCATAGGCGAAACTTGAAGCATACATACGAACATGTACATAATAACTTGAGGCATAACGTAAGCACATGAACATAATAACATGGGGCATAACATGAAAGTGTGGCTACAACATAACCATGAGACATTCATAAACATATCTCCAAAGCTCATCACTCAGGTATTGTAAAATATATTACCAAGGCTTTTGACCAAGGTATCATAAAACATTACCAAGACATACCGCCAAGGTATCATGAACATGTTATCTCTAGATATTAATTCTTTACCCAATGCATTTGAGTGCTATTAGAGCGCACTCTTTATATGTCTAACATTATGTGTGCCACATCGATCAAAGATCATAAGTAAATATCATTTTTAACTCACGAGTAGGAAATGTGAGTTTCATACATGGCAGCCCCCAATTAATAATTGAAAGATGCATCTAAATGAATAATCCTTGAATGAACATAGGGTTGGGTTTCATGAGAAATTTTGAGGAACCGTAGCAATGTTGACCACTGTAGTAGAGTTGACCGACCAACACCGACAAGACACTGTAGTGACGCGGACTTTCAGCCGTCATTCACTGCCTTGGACTTCCAGCCACCAGCCACCGTAACACTTTTGACTAGGGTGACCGACTTTCACTGTTACAAGCGGACTTTCTGATGATTGGTGGAATAGTGTTTCGTCCTCCTTATTAGCCCATTTCGGGCTAGGGTTTTGAGTAGTGAGAAACTCTGAAGAACTCTTTGTATTTGTGCTCCCGATATATAGTGAATTTTTTGCCTCTCCGTGGACGTAGAGATTATTCCCGAACCACGTAAACCCATGTGTTCTCGTTCTGTTTTTTTTTTTGCTTTTACTCTTTTCTGAATCGTTGTTTTGTCGTTGCAACTTTTGGCATTTCCGCATCACATGACATGAAAATATAGCATGGATCAAGGGTCGAATTTGGAAACATAACGTGTATACGAAAGGGATCTTGGAATGAGTTTAATGAGGGAGAAAGGAAGCCTCTCATTAGAAAAACATCATATATACAATAATGGGGGTGTTTATAAACACTTGACAACATAATAATTTGAGAATCAAAAGGCTTATACAAAAGAAGTACTTGAATTGAAAAAGTGAAGGAAAAGAACCCTTATGGCATCGGGAGGATGATTCTTAAAGGTAGAGAGAGACTCCTTAGAACGTTAGAACCACCTTGGAGAGACTTCTGAGAGGGATATTGAGAGAGGATTCATGCTCAATGGCTGTGGTGTGGAGAGTGAGGAGGGAATGAGTGAGTATTTATACTTGAGGGGTGGTTTTAGGGGATAAAATAATGATTGTTTTGTTATCAAGGCATATCACTTCGGTGACATTAATTTCAACGAATTTGGTTGATAAATAATGTTGAAAAGTTTGGTTAAGGACGTGCAATACCTCAACCACCCATTTAAAGTTTTCATTTTTAGTTGTCTTATGTCTTTACCTTTTACATTATTTTACCTATACCGCAGTAACTTTTTTTTTTACCACGGTAACTTTTTTGTGCCTAAAAAACAAATTGCCCTTATTACCTAATTTGGACTTTTTAATGCCAATTATGCAATCCATTTTACTTGATTCAATTTATAAAAGTGAAAAAAATAATTCTAATATGATACTCATGTAACACATAAAAACAGGTTTTTTAGAAAAGATAAAATCGTTGTTCCAAAATGCTAAGCATTTGTTTCTAAATGTAAACTAATTATGTACTATGTTATTTCTTAAATATATTTTGATCAAGAAAAAGGATTAAGAAATTTGAAATCATGATCATATCATGATTATATCATAAGACTTGTGGTATTTTGTAAAAAAACGGTATTTTCACTTTTTATCCAAGAAATCAACTTTTTTAGAAAATTATTATAAATTCACCTCAAGCTAATTTCGATGTGCTGACTTCAAAAATGATATTTATTTTATCAACATAATACTCTAAATATTAGAATTTTAACTTTTAAATTAAAACATTTTTTTATTGTAATTAATAGTTTTTATGACATAGTATACTTTTTGACCGTTATAAAGTTACTCAGGACTTTGTTAATTTATATTGTCATTTAAAAAAATGTGTTTTATAACATTATTTCACAAAGATAACTTTTATTTAAAACTTCCAGATTTATCATATAATATATTCTTAAAAATTTAAACATATTTTTAGTTTCCAAAAATACAATTTTGGTTATATCATAAAACAATTCCCAGCGGTCACTTTTTTGCCTCTACCTAACTAACAATAATGACCGTCTTATCGACCGATGGTCATAATGCATCCATCGACCATATTGGCCCATTGTCATAATGCCGAACGACTATATTCCCCTATAAATACACCATCATTCTTACTTCATCTTTCACTACTTCGGTTACAAAGGTTCTTACACATCCTTTGATAATGTCCATTGTTTTCTTAATACTTCTCTTTATTTTTACAGGAATGATCATCATGTGGAAGTTCACGCATATGGAGTACCTCTTAGTCATTGTACTATTTTTCGGTGTTTATATCCCTTTACTATTCCTTGTTATAATAATCAATATTAACACATAATGTGTATGGAATGTAGTAGTCTTTGTGTGTGCGATTATTGTGAAACATAATAAAAAAAGGTTGTTGAGAAGCATTAGTTCTTTTATTAATATTTTTTGGGCCGTTACACCTGCCAACTCTACAAATATTCCACTCTCTTCCCAGCAAACCTATTGCAGCCTTTGGCCATTCCAAAGGCATTGTGGGCAGCCATCTCCATCGATTTCCTTACCACGCTGCTAAAGTCAAAGGGATATAGTGTGATTTTAGTGGTGGTGGACAGTTTCTAAATATGCCCATTCCATTTCATTGAAGCACCCTTTCACAGTTAAGTGGGTGGTTGATGTCAGACTCCACAGGATCCCTAAATCCATTATTAGTGACCGTAATCCACTGTTTTTAAATCATTTTTGGACATAGTTTTTCAAATTGCAGGGGATGGAATTGAGAATGAGTTCTACTTATCACCTGCAAACAGATGACCAAACAGAAACGGTCAAACATTGGACTTATCTCAGGTGCTTTGCAAGCAAGCAACCCAAGGGGTGGTCCTTTTGCTTAGCTTTGGTAGAGTTATGTTATAACACCACTTGACATGCAACCATTAACGCCACTCCTTTTGTGGTGGTGTATCGGCAAAAACCTAATTATTTTTACTTTCCGGCCAAGGGAGGTATGGGTGGAGTTAGTAGTGACTGCTTTGTGTAATCGCGATGAGGCTCTCACACAACTTAAGCATCATTTGTCCCGTGCCTATAATTATATGAAGCAGTGAGCTGACCTATGATGTCGTGATGTTTCTTTTCAAGTCGGGGACCTAGTTTATTTGAAACTCAAACCCCACCGTCATTAGACAGCTACTCAAAGTATTAACCAAAAGTTTTCCGCTCGGTTCTATGGCCCTTCTACGGCGATTAGACGAATTGGCCCTATGGCTTATTAGCTAGATTTGCCCCCGATGCGTGAATCAATCCCGTTTTTCATGTTTCCTAACTCAAAAAGACTATTGAGAAACAACTCCCACATTCAATTCTCCCCACAGGACTGGACGAGGACCGTATGGAGGGGGCTGTGCCGGAGGCATTATTGTCCAAGCGCACCAGTTGGCAAGCTAATGTGGTAACTTCTCAATGGCTGATTAAGTAGAAGGGCCGCTCCGCGGAGGAAGGAGGAAGCCGCTTGGGAAGACGAATTCGTCAGTCACAATCAATTTCCCTCTCTCAGTCTTGAGGACAAGACTGCTTTCCCAGGAGGGGCGTCTAATAGAGCAAGAGATGTCCCGAGCCCTTGGAAGATATATTCCAGGAGGGGTAAGAAAGTCCCAATGGAATCCTAACCACCTGAGGTGGTCCCCACACAACTGTCTGTTAGGGAATTCCCTTGTTAGGCTGTTATAAGGGGGGAAGGGGGAAGAAAGAGAGGGTGGGGAGGAATATTGTGTAACGGCCTGGGCTTGGGCGGAAGTGAGAGAGCAGGCTCTTCCCGAAGTGTATTCTCCTCTGCATTCTTCTTTTCTTCTCTACTAGAATCCTTGTATCGCACCTATTGCTAGTCATAATACATTGAAGGAGTTTCTCTGGTCCGTGTGTTCTATCCTAAGCAAATAAAAAAAACGCTGAAATTGATCATTTTAAATGTATTTAGGACCTCATACCCGGGTCAAAAAAAAAAAAAATATATATATATATCTTTTTATCTGAGATATTGGGAAGGTTTAAATGAGTTTAATTGGCTTTAAATGCTCATTATCTCTCATGGATTGCTGATGGAATATATATCGAGTGACCAAAGATATCATGTGATCCTAAAATGGTGGATCTAAGTGAAGATACGAATGTAAAATCTCAAATATTTTGTTTCTATATCGATTGAATTCCAAGAGGATTTTATGGCCAGATATGATGAAGGATTAAAAACGCCATTTGTGAGGATGTTTGCTGGAGATATATGGATGATTGGATCCATGATTAATGGAGTCAAAATTGAAAAGAAGATAAGAAAATATATCCTGACTACTGTCTCTATAAATAAAGGCGGCTCATTGGACAGAATTTTGTGAGCAATAAAGTGGGGAATGAATTGATTATTTTGTGAGAGCTTGCTGAGAATCGTGAAAATAAAGCAAGGCTGTTAATGGCTCATACTTGGTGATATCCATAGTTGAAGATCAAGGTGCTCTCATTTCGGAGATGAGCAAATTTTTTTGAAGAGTGCTGGAATACTTTACGAGCTTCAAGGAGTTTATATACCAAACAAAGAAGCCTATTGTTGACGCAATGACATCCAAGAAGTTAATGCATTCTTTGTTTCTTTGTTTTTCATTCATTGAAATTGTTTTGGGAGAGATTGTAAAGGGTTCAAAACTATCCCCTTGCCCTTGATGAAACGGGATAAGAATCACAATCACACTAAAGACCAACTCTTGTATTGAGTGAACTTTGCGAAAAAAATCTGTGTCCATGTTAGTCGCTTTTATAACCCACGGGTGAGGAAGAAAAACCATGATTCATTGATTTTGTCCTCCTTTCAATCAATTGCCCCTTCCTCTGCTCATCAAAGCCAAGTTATCATTAAGTGCTATAACTTCCCAACCTGGGCATTTGACAGGTCCGAAACAAGCCTCGCTTGGAACTTGTAATGACTTCTCACTCAGTTTAAAGAGTGTCCGTTGTATCGACATTTAACTTCCACTTTTTTGAAGCAAGTCTAGAACGTATTTTTGTTGTGATAAGAATATGCCTTTTGGACACCGAGAAACCTCAATGCCTTGGAAATATTTGAGTGTGCTCAAGTCTTCCGTGTGAAAGTTTTCATTAGGAGTTTAAAATGATCAGTATCGACCAAGTGACTTTTTGTGCGCACTATACCATTGTCATAAATAATTAACCGGATATGAATGGGCCTTTCATGCTTAGAGAGAGACAAAAATCAGTTATCATGATATAAAAATGTTTGAACTAGGCCCATGAGGCCAAATGACCAGGTTCATGGCTCACGATGGTTGGGTGGTGACACTACCAGGGTTTGGCGCCAAGTGCAGAGATACAAAAGTGACTTGCACAATTTGCTTTTCATGGATGATGGAGAACCTGGGAGCCCAGAAGAGGCTATAAATTTGAAAAACTTGAATCAGCGGGAGTTATCCAGGAGGGATGATATAGATTCCTTTCATGTTTCTAGGACATGGGAGTTAACGAAATGACCTGGAAGAGAGTACTTCAGAATAAATGGGTTTATCAGCTGAATGAAGAAGCGAACGATCGACGGAGGTGCAAGGCAGGACTTGTCGTGAAGGGTTTTCAACAAACAGAAGGTGTAGATTTTTCCAAGATGTTTTCTTCGGTTATTAAACACACAACTGTTCAGACGGTACTTAGCACGGTTGTCATGGAAGAGTTGCATTTGGAGCAGTTAGATGTGAAAACCGCATTTCTCCACGAAGACTAGGGCAGTTAGAGGGTTTTGTGGAGAAACAGAAGTAGGATGTGTGCAAGCTGAAGCAGAGCCTTTACGATTTGACGTAAGCACCAAAGCAGTGGAACTGAAACTTTAATGCCTTTATGGCAGAATGAAAGTTCATCTGAAGCAATGCTGATCATTGCTGGTACAGGAAAGTGTTTGGTGATGGGTGTTTCATCATCTTGCTTCTCTATGTTGATGACATACTTTTTGCCGGTCCGATAAAGGAAAGGATTGATGGACTGAAAGTTGAATTGTTCGAATGTTTTGAGATGAAAGATCTCGGTCCGGAAAAACGAATTTCGAGGTTGCGGATTTTAAAAGATTTAAACTTTGGAACTTTGTTTCTGACCCAGTCTGATTACATCCTGATGGTGGTGGAACGTTTTGGGGGTGATGCAGACACTCAAAAGAGCACCACGGACTATGTGTTTACTTACGGGGACACAATTGTGAGTTGAATGTCAAGATTTCAACCGGTAGTTCCACTTCCAACAATGGAAGCGGAGTACGTTTCATTAACAGAAGCAGGGAAGAAGTTGATCTGGTTGAAGGGGTTGTTGGAAGATCTCGGAAGAAGACAGGAGGTTGGGACGTTTTGTGATTCACAAAAATGTGATCCACTTGAGCAGCGGTCTGATGTTTCATTCCAGGATAAAATATATTTAGTTGAAGTATCACTTCATCTAGAAGAAGTTGGAGGACAACATGCTGGATCTACGAAAGGTGGATGGAGTTTGGAATTTGGCAGATTTGCTGATAAAGGTTGTAGTCCAGGATGTGTTGAGGCGGTATCGCGCCTCAATCGGCTTGGGACTGGCAGCATGTTGGGGGAACCATGCAACTGCAAAGGAAGATTGAGAGTGGAAGAAGTTTTTCGGATGCTGACGGAAGACTTGGCGGTGAAACCTGAAAATGATTTTCAAGTGGGGAATTGTTAGGTTTAGCCGTGTGAAAACCATTTTTTGTCCAAGTGTTGGATCTTCCGAAAGGAGTGATTCTGGAAGTCCAACTTCCCAATCCATGTGGTGATGGTGGAGCGACAACAACAAAGTGCGGAAGTTCAGAAGCCGGCAGACCAGAAGCATGCAATTAGAAGCAGTTACACCGGTTGCAGCCTTGACGAGTCTGAATAGATGGAAGGCAATGCAGAGACACAAAGGTCAAAATATTATGCAAGGGTCAGAATGTTACGTAAGGGTCTTTCAGGATATTACGCAAGGATTTCTTTAGAAGGTTACGTAAGGTTTTTTCTTGCAGAGTTTTAGGGAGCACACATTGTTCACCAGATGGATTAGTTGAGGCGGTGAAAGTCTTTGACCTAGTGAAGGGATTCCTGTGAAGATCGGATCCAAGGGGCATTTTCTCCACGAAGATCGGAGGGTGGTGGAACCGGTTGCACTGGAAGTACTCTACTATATGTAATAGGGTGGGGGCATTTGTTTTGTAGCCTATTAATGATTGCAATCATCTTTCGTTTCTTAATACAAGTATTGCAGTCTTCCTCCCGTGGATTAGGACGAAGTCCGAACCATGTAAAACTTGTGCTGTTCTTTGCCTTTGTTTCTTTCTTTCGTTTGTTTTTCAAAAGTTCTTGTCTGGATTGTTCATGTGTGTTGCGGTGTGGCGGCTTAGGTGTGGTTTGTCTTCTAAGTTTGGTACACCGTGTATGCGGGTTCGTTCCGATTCAGTGGTTCTGATTATTGTTTCCTTTGTGTTGGTTCCGGATGATGACTTCCTATCGGGAGGGGTTTCAAACCCAACACCTTTGGTACTTATTAGAGTATGAATACACTCTTTCACACATCTCACCCCCACTTGTATTCCAAAGTAAAACAATAACAGTAAACTCATGATTTTTTCAAGGTTTTCCCCTCCAAGACGGGTGACTACGTCCTTGCTATGATTAGTGAAATCAATCACAACTGATTCACTGATATGATAAAATGAATAAAAACATAAGGCATCATCACTGACCTAGTGAATGTCTCTCGATAGCAATACAATAACCCTTCTTGTTTACAATGTATGTTAAAGAACAAATTGAAAAAAAACTTCTTTTGTGTTCAAGATGTCATTGCATCCGTACTTCTTCGAGTTGTATTGAGAATCACAGAAAATTTCCTCACAAGCCTCAGGTTCTTCAGATTTCATTCCTACTCACTCTCAAAGTTTGTCACTTTTTTCATGCAGCAGTCGTGCACATTCTATTCAGGTCGTTCTTGATCACTAAATAATGAATATATTTTCATTGATTAATTTCATAATTTGAATTAATGAAATTCCCTTCAGAATCGGATCTTTGAAATCTCATCCAACTGTATCTTCAATTTCTTCATGGATCTCTTCCTTTATCATGCTTTTGAATCCCCCCCCCCCCCGCAGAATAACTGTCATTGACAACAATTATAGAAAGTGTATTTTCATATTTTAAAACATGCATATCAATATCTCCTGATAATATTCCCTCATTTTAAATCTTCAAAAATCTCGAACATCTACATGTGAAATAATAATGCAATCCCGAACAGCCATCTCATTGACTCAAATTTGGAAATAAATTATCTCTATTTAAATCACCACAAATCTTGGTCAAAATATCTTTGAAATATTCTTCAAGTGAATGTCACATCATCACTTTTAAAATTCCATCTTTAAATCTCTAAGAAATCACCCAGGAATGCGAATTGATGCAAAAACAAGGAATCGTAGCGTCACTGTGATATTGTCTACATTTGACAAAGTAAATACTCACTGTTATTTTAAATGAACCACACAACGACCTTCATGGCTGCCTTCACGACTATCTTCATACTTCATTAGTTTTTTAGTTACGGTTACCTTGTTATTTACTGTTGGAGTCTGTTTCCCACATCGGACTTGTGGTCCGATGTGGTCCTTTTCATTCATTATAAAAGAATGCCTCCGCCTCACTTTGAGGTAAGGAGGCAAGGGGGTTTCTCAACCTACATGGTATCAGAGGGAACCTAATCCCGAACCCCCCTCCCATCTATTTTTTTTATCCCATTTAGGGTTCCTAATAATTTCCCCGGTCGGGGGCGGCGGCTCTGCCAAAGGCCATCAAGCCCTAAAACAGCCGCCGCCCCTGGCCGGCCTCTGCGGATTCCTGGTTCATCCCAGCCCGCCTCCTTCCTCCGGCGCTGCTCCATCCGGCGTCGTTTTCCAGCCGGCCTTCATGTTCTGTCCGGCGGAATCCTCTCTCACGACGCCTCCTTTGCTGCGGCTCTTTCCGGCAACCCATGACTCACGGCTCTCTTCCGCGACGTCCCGGCCTGCCCTCCTCCGCTGCGAGTTTCCGACGTCTTCCTCACTGCGGCGTCTCTCCCCCGCGATCCAGCGCGATTTCCCGACGCCCTCGTCCAGCGCGATTTCCCGACGCCCTCGTCCAGGCTGTTTCTGGCGCCGTCTCCCTCCCGATCATTTCTCCTGCTGCGGCTTCCACAACACCCTTCCGGCAGACTCCTGGTTCTGCCCAGCGCCTGCCCTATCGCCTCTGTTCGGCTGATCCCTACCTGCGGCGTCTCTCCCTTCCCCGGCAGCTCCATCCCGGACGACTCTTTGCGCGGCCTCCCAGCGTCCCCTCCCGCTGTCTTGCTCCCTCGCCGGCCTCCTCCTGCGCTCCTCTTCCGGCAGCCAGTCGGCTCCAGTTCTCCTAGCGGTGCCTCTCCCCACGCGACTCATGGCGCTTCTCCCATGCAGCGGATCTCTCCCGCTGCTCCTCCCGGTCGCGCAGGCCCTCCCTCATGGTAAATTTCCATCACCGGCGGATCTCCCCCCTGCCGGCGTCTCCTTCCGCCTTGGGTCCCTGCCCTTCCTTCGATTCTCCCCTCCAGCGGAGCTTCTCCCCGAACGGCCCCATCCCAGCGGATCCTTGCTGCCGTGCCTCCCTTGGCGGCCTCCTGCGCATCAACAACTGCTCCCTCCATGCCGGCCTTCTCCTGCTTCCTGCGGAATCCCCGCCTTCCTGCCCGGTGCCTCCTGCGGAATCCCGCCTTCCTGCCCGGCGCCTCCTGCGGAATCCCCGCCTTCCTGCCCGGTGCCTCCTGTGGAATCCCCGCCTCCCTGCCCGACGCCTCCTGAGGAATCACCACATCCCATCGCCAGTGCCTCCTGCGGAATACTCGGCGCTTTGACGATCGGCCCGACATTGCGGATTTCCCGGCGCTCTGACTGACCGGCCCGTAGTGCGGATTTCCCGACGCTCTGACGACCGACCCGCCAGTGTGGATTTCCCGGCGCTCAGTTGTCCGGCCCCGCACTTTTTTGGCGTTTACCTACTCTTTTTCAGAGGCATCATATCAACATTGTCAGGGGGAGCAACAATGTTGAAGATTTATCTTTTATTATGTTTTGTCTTGTTTTTTGTCATCAAGTTGGGCCCCACCAGCTTGAGGGGAGTGTTAGCGTCTGTTTTGTTGTTTTCTTTTCATCACGTGTCCAAGCTAGGTACACCTAGCTTGAAGGGGAGTGTTGGAGTCTGTTTCCCACATCGGACCACAACTATATGAGAAAGATGCGGAGAAGAGAAGCACCAATAGTTTTGATGGGTACATAACTATATGAGAAAGATGTACTGCATGGAACGCTTAAGTTTCGTGAGATGTGGGTGTATATCTCGGGCATAACATAAACATTCGAATACTCAGAGAGGAAATGAGTGGTGGTGGTTGATAGGGATTGAGAAAGAATAGAGGAGTTCTTTTATTTAATAGCAGAATTTACAAGAAAATCTCTACCAGAGAAATCTGTTCGAAACAGTATAATTGTAGAATTCCCGGGTGCCGCGCTTCCCCAGGCCACTCGCACACAGGTGAGACTGTATCCGAGTTTTCTGACCCCCCTCCCTTTCCCGTATGACTCCTCTTTATTACTTCTAACTAACTAATTATAACAGGAAATTACAATTATACCCCTTTCCCAGCCCTATTCCTCCTTTGATAAGTATGCAGTATCGGAGGCCTCCTATCATTTCCGCCCCCATAATTTTCCACCTTGTCCCCAAGGTGGAAATTTGGAAACTGGGATTCAATCTGCTCTGCTTCCTCCCAAGTTGCTTCATCCTTAGTGTCCATGCCAATGAATCAAAAACATAAGTTTTCGCCCTTGTATCTTTTCGGCAAGTACAACAACTGGATACTCTCGTTCGGCCAAAAATTCTCTAGGCAGCTCCCCTTCACTATTTTGCTGCCCAGTTGCAGTTTTCAACTGTGAAACCTGAAATACAGGGTGCACTTTGGTGTTAAGTGGTAGTTTCAGCCTGTTGGAGTCTGTATCCCACATCGGACTTGTGGTCCGATGTGGAGTTTTTCATTCATTATAAAAGGACGCCTCCTCCTCACTTTGAGGAAAGGTGGTGAGGGGGTTTTCCTCAATCAACATGGTATCAGAGGGATTTACTCCCGACCCTCCCTCCTGATTTTTTTCCCCCTTCCTTTAGGGTTTCCCCGTCCGGGGGGGTGGCGGCTCCAATCCAAATAGCCGCCGCCCCCCCTCCCTCCGTTGCTCCTGCCGGTCCTCCCTCCCGGCGGCTCTCCTGCCTGGCGCGGCTCCCCGGCGGCCCTTCTGCCTGGCGCGGCTCCCGGCTCACGGATTCCCCGGCGGCCCTTCTGCCTGGCGTGGCTCCCGGCTCCCCGGCGGCCCTTTGCCCTGCGCGGCTCCCAGGCGGGTCTCCCTTCCCGGCGACTCCTCCCTGCTGCGCACATTCCGGCGCCCGCTCCTCCTGCGCGCAGGCCCTCCCCGCCTCGGCCTCGGCTTCCCGACGATCCCCGGCGGCCCGACGCGCGCACCTCCATCCGTCTAGCGGCCCTCCTCCCTCTCCTGTCGCCGGCCCTCCGCGCGCCCTCCCGGCTCTTCCCGGATTTTTCGGCCAGGTCCGGCGATTTCCGGCCAGATCCGGACAGCTCCGGCCAGATCCGGAGATTTCCGGCCAGATCCGGACAGCACCGGCCAGCTCCGGCCTGCTCCAGGCTACTCCGGCCAGATCCGGACAGCTCTGGACGGCTCCGGCCTGATCTAGGCTAATCCGGCCAGATCCGGCGATTTTCGGCCAGATCTGGCCAGATTCGGACTGTTCCGGGCAGATCCGGGCAGATCCCAGATCCGTCCCCACGCATCTCCGCTGCAATCCCGCTGCAATGTCGCCCCCCCAATCTGCTGCTCATCTGCTCCCGACGGCCAGCTGCGCCTGCTCCGTCCGCTGCTCTCCCTCCTTGTCGGCCTCCTCCTGCAAGGCGGCCCTCCCTCCGACCGGATTCATCCGCTCCCTTTCGGCACCTCCTGCGGAATCCCCGCCTCGTCGGCATCTCCCGACATCTTTTCGGCAGTCGCATCTCTGTCCATCGGCACGCCCGTGCGCTTCCTCCACCGTGGCGCAACACTTTGCCCGACTCGGACTGGGCCATTTGGCGCCGCCAGACCCCGCAACACTTCTGCGGAATCCCCGCCTCCCGTCGTCGGCCCCGCAAGTGCGGTTTTCCCGGTGCTAGTTTGGATTTCCCGGCGTTTCATCGACCGACCCCACTAGTGCGGCATTCCTGGCGTTCCGTCAACCGGTCGGTCTGAGTGGTTCATCTGTTGCGTCCGCGACATCATCCATCCATCATCCTGCGGGGGAGCTTTGATCGTGAGGGGGAGCAGCAGCAGCTTAATATTTTATTTCGTCTTGTTTTGTCATCAAGCTGGGCATGTCCAGCTTGAGGGGGAGTGTTAGCATCTGTTTTGTTGTTTTCTTTTCATTATGTGTCCAAGCTAGGTTCACCTAGCTTGAGGGGGAGTGTTGGAGTCTGTATCCCACATCGGACTTGTGGTCCGATGTAGAGTTTTTCATTCATTATAAAAGGACGCCTCCTCCTCACTTTGAGGAAAGGGGGCGAGGGGGTTTTCCTCAATCAACACAGCCTATAAGCCACATGTCCAGCACATTTTTCAATAACAAAAGGCCCATAGTATTGTGCCGCCAACTTAGGATTAATCTTGGACACCACACCGGGTCTATTTGGTCGTAACTTGACCCAAACCAAATCCCCTTGTAATCTACCATCCCGCGACGGTGGTTTGCAAATCTGGTCATCAACTGTTGTGCTTTGTGTAAATTTACACGTAGTTGTTTTAAAGTCTCATCCCGATCTATTAGTGCTGCTGCAACAGCTTTTACGGCTGCTTCACCTTTTACATAGCGAAGAACACTAGGTGGTGCTTTGCCATATACAACTTCAAAAGGACTTCTTCCTATAGAAGTGTGAAATGCTGTATTGTAATGGAATTCTGCCCAAGGAAGCCAGTATGCCCACTGTTTTGGATGATCTGATGAAAAGCACCGAAGATAAACTTCTAAGCATCGATTTACCACCTTAGTTTGCCCATCGCTTTGAGGGTGATAGGATGAGCTCATCTCAAGTACGGTACCTTGTAATTTGAATAGTTCTTGCCAAAAATGGCTCGTGAAAAGTGGATCCCGGTCACTCACAATAGCTGTTGGAATCCCATGCAATCAGACAATTTCTTTCACGAATACTTCCGCTACGGTCTTAGCTGTGTAAGGATGCTTAAGAAGAATGAAATGAGCATATTTACTAAGTCTGCCAACCACCACTAGCACTACCTCATAATTATGGGATTTAGGCAACCCGGAAATAAAATCCATTGAGACTTCTTCCCAAACCAGTTCAGGCAGAGGCAATGGTTGGATTAATCCAGCAGGATTCATAGCCTCATATTTATGTCGTTGAAAAATCTCACAAACCCGAACAAACTGTTTAACATCTCTTGTCATTCCGGACCAAAATCTTCCATTAGCAAGCCGTTTATAAGTTTTCAGATATCCAAAATGTCCACCTTTAGCTGAAGAGTGATAATGTTGCAGAAACTTAGGTATCATAACAGAATTTCTGGATAAGACTATCCGATTCCTGAAAAACAGCATATCCCCTCGCAAAACATAACCAGATTGGACTGTTTTTCCACTTTTTATTGCTTTAATTATTTTTTGCAACTGAGCATCTTGCTGAACTTCTTTCTGCACATTCCGGAAATCTATCCAGGAAGGTTCAGAAACTGCCATCTGTGAAAAAATTGCTCCTTCACACACCCTGGACAGTGCATCGGCTGCGTTATTTTGCTTTCCAGGTTTATACCGAACTTCGAAGTCATATCCCAACAGTTTAGCATGCCAACACTGTTGATTCATAGAGATTACCCGCTGTCTTAATAGATTTTTAAGACTATAATGATCATTAAAAACCACAAATTGGCGCCCCAACAAATATTGTTTCCAGTACTGAATTGACAGCACTAATGCCATTAACTCCTTTTCATATACTGATTTTGATAGACTTGAATCTGTTAAAGCCTTGCTAAAGTAAGCTATAGGTTGCCCCTCTTGCATCAAAACAGCTCCCACGCCTTTTTCTGAAGCATCACTTTCCACTACAAATTCTTTAGTAAAATCGGGCATTCTCAAAAGCGGAGCTGCTGTCATACATTGTTTAAGCTTTTCAAATGCTTCAGTAGACTCCGTAGTCCAAAAGGATCCTTAGTCAATTGATTTAAGGGCTGAGCTATCTTTCCATAATCTCTAATAAATTTTCTATAATATCCGGTCAATCCCAGAAATCCCCGGACTTCCCTAACATTCTGAGGCTGCTGCCATTTTCTAACAGCATCTATTTTCTTTGGATCCATGGAGACTACTTTATTTGATATGATATGCCCAAGATACTCCACTGATTTTCTTCCAAAAGAACTTTTCTTTTGGTTGGCAAACAGAGCATTCTCTTTCATGGTTTGTAATACCAAACTCAAAGCATCCAAAAGCATCTCCCAGCCTGCTGAAAACCAGTATATCATCGAAAAATACCAGGACAATCTTTCGTAATAATCTTTCGTAATAATTTTCGAAACACAGAGTTCATAGTTGCCTGAAAGGTTGCCGGAGCATTCATAAGTCCAAATGGCATTACGAGGTACTCATAGTGCCCTTCATGAGTTTTAAATGCTGTTTTCTTAACATCTTCCTCTTTCATCTGTACCTGATGGAACCCTGATTTCAAATCTATCTTTGTAAAGAATGCAGCCCTGTACAACTCATCCATCAGTTCTTCAATAACAGGAATAGGGAACCGATCAGGAACTGTTTTCAATTTCAGAGCTCGGTAGTCTACGCACATCCTCCATCCTCCATCTTTTTTGTAACTAATATAATAGGGCTCAAATAGGGACTCGTGCTAGACCTGATAAACCCCTGCTCCAGAAGTTCCTGGACTTGCCTTTCTATTTCATTCTTCGAATGATAAGCATGCTTATATGGGCGGATGTTCACTGGCTCTGCTCCATATTTTAGTCTTATCGAATGGTCGGTTTCCCTTTACGGCGGCAAGACTTTAGGAGTCTCAAATACTGACTCAACCTGAAGCAGAATTTTCCACAACTGTTCTGCTTGTAATGTATTCAACTCTTTACTGCTTCCATCCTCAACCTCATCTGCTGTCCACTGCAAGCCATTAATCCTAACTCTTCTATACCCCAAATATTCCTCTAAAGCCCTAGGAGAATTCTGTTTGTTTTTAATTCCCTGCAACGTTACAACCCTTCCTTGCCATGAAAAACTCATTGTCGTTTGCCTCCAATGTGAAGTTACATACCCAAGAGTCTCAAGCCAGGAAATTCCAAGCACCAAATCAGGTCCTGTAGTATAAAAAAGATAGGCATCCACTTCAAACTCCACATTTCCTAAACACACTTTAAGAGTTCTGCACATCCCATGAGATATTATGTTAGAGAACTGTAGGGCAGCAACTCCCAAAGAGGGAACTGCTATGGACTTCTATTCAAAGCAGGAGAGAATTACAGGATGTAACGAGAGAAAAAATGGAAAAACAGAATGAAAATCGGGAAGCCCCTGCTTTCCCGCCCAAGCTCCCAAGCCGAACAATAGGAAAATCCCAGGAAAAACTAGTCTGCCCCACTCCCACTAACTTTCCCCCTTTTAACTGAAAAGATCACATGCGTCTCTCCTCCACCTGGAGATTCCCCTTTCTGCTGCACTAACTCAAAAATAACTGCCAGGGGAACTGCTTTAGTGGGGACCATGCTGAACCGCCTCGGTGGGACCCCTTTTTATATTTTCTGTTGAGGCAGAATTACCCTTGCCCCTGCGGGTATAAACCTGCCAAACCGCCGGCTGGCTACGGGCTCTATTATTCGCCCCTTCCTGAGAAACAGCCTTGCCCTCAAGGCTGAAAAATGGAAACTGGTTTTGGATGAAAAAATCGTCCTCCCAAGTGGCGTCCTCCTCGGGTTGGCCCTGCCATTTTATGAGAGACTGTGGGGAGGTAACCGTGTCTTGGGTGTGGGAGCGTTTAGATTGGACGGCCTCTGGAATAGGCCAATCTGCTGCATCCGGTGGTAAATCAGGAGGGAAGGTTGGGTGGGCAGGAGGGGGCCCTTGGAGCTGCTTAAGTTGGGAGATGTGAAAAACAGGATGTATTCGGGAAGTAGGGGGTAACTCTAGCTGATACGCCACAGGACCGATGCGTTTAGTAATCGGAAATGGGCCATAAAATCTGGGGGACAGTTTCTGATTTAGCCGGTTGTTGAGAGACAGCTGTTTGTGAGGCCGGAGGCGTAAGTAAACCTGGTCGCCAACCTGAAATTCAAGAGGTCGCCGGTGACGGTCTGCCTGGAGTTTCATAGCCTGCTGAGAGCGGTGGAGGTGGAATTTAAGATGCTGCAAAGCCTCCTTACGGTCAGAGAGGGCCTGGGCGACTGCTGTGACGCGAATTTCAGAAGGTAGAAAGTTCAAAACCGTTGGGGCAGGTTGACCATAGACCACTTCAAAGGGAGTAGTGTTGAGGGAGGCACGCCAAGTGGTGTTATAGCAGAATTCAGCCCATGGAATCCAATAGGACCATTGCTTAGGGTGTTCTCCAACAAAACAACGCAAGTAAGCTTCAAGGGTCCTGTTAGTGACCTCAGTTTGGCCATCCGTTTGTGGATGATAGGCCGAACTGAACTTCAAAGTGGTACCCTGGAGGCGGAATAACTCAGTCCAAAAGTGGCTGAGAAAAATTGGATCTCGATCACTAACGATGGAATTTGGGATGCCATGGAGGTGAACCACTTCACGCATAAAGAGTTCAGCAACACCGCGGGCTGTGTAAGGGTGTTTTAGGAGTAAAAAATGGCTGTATTTAGAGAGGCGGTCCACCACGACAAAGATGACAGTATAACCACGAGATTTGGGCAAGCCGGTGATGAAATCCATGGACAAATCTGTCCAGACAGCCTGGGGAATCTCTAGTGGTTGCAGGAGACCAGCGGGGGACAGAGTGAAATACTTATTCCGTTGACAAGTGTCGCAGCGGCTGACATACTGTTGGACTGTTTTCTTCATTCCAAGCCAGTATAAATTGTTTGCTAGTTTGCGGTAAGTTCTGTAAAAACCCATATGCCCCCCCTGCGGGGTTTGATGAAATTCAGCCAATAGTTGAGGTATCCAAGAGGAAGAGCTTGGCAAAACGAGGCGACCTTTATAACGAAGAATACCGCGATCCAGCGAAAAGTGTTTATAGTTGGAGCTTCCTGTACGAAGGGCAGCAACAATTTTTTGTAAAGATGGATCAGTCTCTACGCCATCTAACAAGTGGGGGTCCTGTTGCCAAACCGGGAAGGATCGGACAACACACAAAAGAGAATTATCATGGGAGCGAGAGAGGGCATCAACGGCTGAATTTAGGCGACCTGGCTTGAATTGGACATCAAATTGAAAACCCAATAATTTTGAAATCCAACATTGTTGGTCAGCCGTCGTAATCCGCTGCTGGAGGAGATATTTGAGACTCCGATGGTCTGAAAAAACAGTAAAAGGGCGACCAAGTAGATAGGGCCGCCAATGTTGGATAGCCAATGCCAAAGCCATAATCTCCTTGTCATAGGTGGATTTGGTGAGGTGGTTGGCGGCTAAAGCTTTACTAAAAAATGCAATTGGCCGTCGGTCTTGCATGAGAACAGCCCCCACGCCTCGCCCGGAAGCATCACATTCAATCTGAAATGGAGCAGAAAAATCTGGTAAAGCAAGAACAGGGGCCGAGGTAATGTGTGTTTTGAGGTTGTCAAAGGCTTGGACAACATCAGCAGTCCAAGTAAAGTTATCTCGTTTGGTGAGAGCAGTGAGAGGCTGGGCAATTTTGCCATAGTTTCGGATGAATTTTCTGTAATAGCCGGTGAGACCGAGAAATCCACGAACCCCTTTAACAGTTGTAGGATGCGGCCAATCCAGCACTGCCTGAATCTTGGTAGGATCCATGGAAACGCCATCTTTGGAAATAATGTGCCCCAGATAATCAATCTCCTGCCGAGCCCAAGAACACTTGCCACTATTGGCAAAAAAAGAATGCTGAAACAGGACCCGTAAGACAGCCGCCACATGGCCCATGTGGGCAGCCCAATCATTGCTGTAAATAAAAATGTCATCAAAAAAAATAAGGACAAACTTACGAAGCAATGGGCGAAAGAGGTCGTTCATGGTAGCTTGGAAGGTAGCTGGGGCATTCATAAGGCCAAAGGGCATGACGAGAAATTCATAATGACCGTTGTGCGTGCGAAACGCGGTTTTATCAACATCTTCAGCCCGCATCTGAATTTGGTGGTACCCTGATTTGAGATCCAGTTTAGAAAAATAACATGCGCCATGAAGCTCGTCAAGGAGTTCGTCAACCACCGGAATAGGGAATTTATTGGGAATGGTGACTTTGTTGAGAGCACGGTAATCAACACAAAGACGCCAAAAGGCATCCTTCTTCTTAACAAGAAGAACATGGCTGGAATAGGGACTGAAACTGTTACGAATAATACCAGAATTCAACATGTCCTGTATTTGCCTTTCGATCTCAGTTTTTTGAAAATGAGGATATCTGTATGGCCGAACTGTAACAGGACCCTGACCGGGTAATAAGTGGATGCTATGGACATGTTGCCGGAAAGGAGGAAGCCCAGTGGGTGCAGCAAATATGGCATTAAATTGTGCAAGCAGGGACTGTAAGTCTCTCTGTTGAGTGGCAGTAAGGGAAGGAGAAGGGCGACCTGTTGGGAAACTGGGGTTCGAAACTGGTTGGGAGCCGGAAAAAACAGCAGCCAAGGAGAAAATGGCAGGATTTGGAGGAGCAACGCCGCAAAGAGTGTAATCATGATCTGCTGTCCGAAATTTCATGGTCATGGTTTTCCAGTTTGTTTGGACATCACCCAGGGTCCGCAGCCAAGCTATGCCGAGAATGAGATCCAGCCGACCAATTTCCAGAACCTGAGTATCAATAAAACAGGTATAGGATCCCAGTGTAAGGCGGATATTAGGACACAAACCATGGGTGTACAGTTTGTGGCCATCCCCCAGGCGAACAGCCAACAGTTGTGTAGTCTGTATGGATAAACCAAGGATGGGAATTAATTTGGGAGAGATGAAATTGTGTGTGGCACCGCTATCAATCAAAATTAAAATAGGGACATCCTCCACGTGACCCTCAATCTTCATGGAAGGTAAATCATGTAGCAGCTGTTGGGAGGACGAGTAAGGAGGGGTGAGGTCTTGATAAGCAACAACATTACATTCAGCCTCTGGAACATGTGGGGGTGCAGCCTGCTCAGGAGAGCCAGGGAGAGAATCGTCCCCCTCAAGAAGTTCATCATCTTCGCCAAGTAATAACACCCGTAACTTAGGGTCAGCACATTTATGGAGTGGAGAATAAGGGAGACCACAACGAAAACATAATCCCCGACGACGTCTATCTTCCCATTCCTGAGTTGTCAAATGGCAGACTCCTCTATCCGGAGGTTGGGGTTTGAGTGGTTCGCGAGGTATGCCACCTGGACGGCGAACAGCTGGCTGAGGAGGGTGGGGGGGAAATAAACGGGGGCCACCCGTAGGAACAGTTGTATTGCGGCCACCACCAAAAGGACGGGTTACTGTGGTGTGAAATTGTGGACCAACACCCCGGTGGACAGCAAGTTCAACATGACGAGCAAGGCGCATAGCCTGTAAGCGAGTAGTAGGGTCATGGATGCGGACCCAACTACGAATATCTTCATGAAGACCATGCAAAAAATATCCAACATACTGTGGTTCAGGCTGGCGTGGGATAAGAGAAGCTAAATATTCAAATTCTTCAATATAAGTCTGAACATAATCAGTTTGGTGGAGGGCAGCGAGTTCTTCATAGGGATTATGAATCTCCAAACCACTAAAACGTTCCGTTAATTCATTCTTGAATATGGACCACAAGAGACCCGGATTGACCTCGAGAATTATAGTAAATCAATGGATTGCTGGACCGTCCATGCTAAATTGGGCGAGGGAGACCCTAGAGTCTTCAGGTGTTTGATGCAGCCGAAAATAGAGTTCCGCACATGTAAGCCACCCTCTTGGATCGTGGCCATCAAAAATCGGAAGCTCCACTGGTCTCGGAAAAACAGGGAGTTCCTGTGGAAATGCAGGGAGAGGACGGTGCTCTGGCGGATCCCATGCAGTAGCGCCAGAATGATCTGCAGTAGTATCCAGGGATGTAGAGGGGTTGCTGGTGGGGTCGTGCGGCCGTTTATCCTGGCGACGGAGGATTCCCGAAGAATACTTACGGAATTCTGCATTTTCTTGAGCCTCGCGATCCAAACGTTGAAAGTTGATATGAAATAAATCCAGAGTGGAAGAGATTTTGTTTACCGAGGAGTGAAGATCAGCCAAAGAAGTATCGATCTGATCTATGCGGTGATCCATTGAGTCGAGGCGGGACTGATGGCGAGTCTCCATTGAAGAACTGGGCGGCTGCGCGGAGAGCGGGGAGGCGTGCGTAATGGAGGACGAAGCAGAACGCACGAAGGAGGCAGGTCGGACCAATTTGTTAGAGAACTCTAGGGCAGAAACTCCCAAAGAGGGAACTGCTATGGACTTCTATTCAAAGCAGGAGAGAATTACAGGATGTAACGAGAGAAAGAACGGAAAAACAGAATGAAAATTGGGAAGCCCCTGCTTTTCTGCCCAAGCTCCCAAGCCGAACAATAGGAAAATCCCAGGAAAAACTAGTCTGCCCCACTCCCACTAACTTTCCCCCTTTTAACTGAAAAGATCACATGCCTCTCTCCTCCACCTGGAGATTCTCCTTTCTGCTGCACTAACTCAAAAATAACTGCCAGGGGAACTGCTTTAGTGGGGACCATGCTGAACCGCCTCGGTGGGACCCCCTTTTATATTTTCTGTTGAGGCAGAATTACCCTTGCCCCTGCGGGTGTAAACCTGCCAAACTGCCGGCTGGCTACGGGCTCTATTATATTACTCGATGACCATCCCCCAAACGAATACTAAAAGGCTTAGTTTCTTCTATCAGGGTAATTAGTTGTTTCAACAAATGCTTGGAAAGGAAGTTGTGACTTGCACCACTGTCAACTAAAACCAATATTGGTATCCCTTCTATACTTCCATCATCATAGATTTCGTTCCCCCATCTTGTCCTTTACCTTCCACACTAGCAGTTGTACCTTGCATTACCATCTCCCACTGCTTTTCAGTTTGTTCAGAAATTTCCCCTGCATTCTTTTCTGCCAGGCTAGTCTTTCACTTCCTCATCACAAGGTTTCACACATTCCCAAACCACGAGCTTGTAACCCTTTTCTGTACACTTATGTCCGGGCTGGAAATGTTGGCCACATGTAAAACATAATCCCTTGGCTCTCCTTTCCTCATATTCTTCTCTAGATAAATTTTTAACACCTCTCCACCGTGGTATAATTTCTCCCATCCTCTCTTTTTCTCTTCCGGCAGTAGCAGAAACAATCTTCACAGTGCTGTTAGAATTTCCTTGCCGCGCCATAACTTCAGCTGTTACTACCTTCCCCCGAACATTAGTGGGCTTAATAATTCCTTTGACAATTAATTCTCGCTCTACTCGTCTTGTAAGTGTAAGTAAACAAATTTTAGTTCGTGGTTCATGTGTTAGGACAGTACTTCCAATTTCTAAACGCAATCCACTAATGAACAGTCTCACATACCATTTTTCCGTTAAATCAGGAATGCGTAGCGCCACACGTTTGAACTCATTGATGTAGTCGTCCACAGATCCTGTTTGCTGTAAACCTTTCAAAAAAATCAGCAGATCCTCCTCAACAGCACTGCCACATCTTCCAAGGAGTTCATCCATTAATTGTGTCCACGATAATTCTGTTTTTACGGTTTTCGAAGAGATAATCCAGTACTGAGCGAGTCCTTCCATGCACAGTTGTGCCAATGACACCTTCATTTCCTCATGTACTCCATAAATTGAGAAGTACATTTCTGCTCTCACTATCCACGATACAGGATCCTCTCCAGAAAATATCGGCATCTCTACAGGTTTTGTGAACTCTCGATGCAACTCATTTTTTGGAAAAGCTTTCCTCCTTCCAGACTTTGTCGCAGGCATAACACATCACCGCTCATCCATCACAGCATCAGTTCTAACAGTACTTCCTCCTTCCGCAAGACCCTTTGTCTCTCTGTTCACGAACCTGGATTTCTAATCGCTGGAGCGAGCTCTCATGCCGCGACTGTCCTGCTTCTTGACGTTGCATTCTAGCTTGCAGTTCTGAAATAGCCGATTCCACTCCAGCAACCCTAGACTCCATTCACGTGGACATGAGACAGCCAAATCGTTTCTCAAATTCCAATCCCTTCCCGATCGATCAACAAGAATCGTGCTCCTCTCTCAATGAAAGCACCAATTTGATAGGGATTGAGAAAGAATAGTGGAGTCCTTTTATTTAATAGTAGAATTTACAAGATCTCTACCAGAGAAATCTGTTCGAAACAGTAGAAATGTAGAATTCCTGGGTGCCGCGCTTCCCCAGGCCACTCGCATGCAGGCGAGACTGTATCTGAGTTTTCCGCCCCCTCTCCCTTTCCCATATGACTCCTCTTTATTACTTCTAACTAACTAATTATAACAAGAAATTACAACTATACCCCTTTCCCAACCCCATTCCTCCTTTGATAAGTATGCAGTATCGGAGGCCTCCTATCAGTGGTGGTGGTGGTGGTGGCCTTGGGGAATATGGAAATAGTACATCGAGCAGATTCTCCCCCTGAAGCGCAAACGTGGAAAAATGGCTGATAAGGCAAGTGGCTGTAAGAGTGACATCGTGCCAAAATATCATGGGCGCTTTCATTTGACATAAAAGAGCACGAGCCATCTTCAGAAGATGTTGGTTCTTGCACTTGACAACACCGTTTTTTTGTGGTGTCACGGGAGGGAGAGGTTGGGGGCGCAGGTCGTGGGGTCGAGTCCCCAAGCCTGTTTATTTCTGCTGGTTTCTTTGTAGCATCGTGTGCTGCCGTTGGCAGCTGTAACCCATGTTTTAACGACGTCTCATGAAGAATGTCGTGATGGGAATGAGCGAAAACATCAAGCAAGTATTCATGACCATTGTTGAAGTGAAGAGATTTTATGGAAACTGAGAATTGACTTTGTATTCCATTATAGATGGAACGAAATGCAGGAAAGACCTCAGAAGACTAACAGATAAACCCTAAACATCTGGGAAAAATCTTCATGGAAGGAAACATAATAATGGTACCCGAGCTTGATGGTGACATGGAGGGACTATACATCAAAATGGACAGTATCAAAAGGGCTATTAGCTTTTGCACTCGAGGAAAATAAATGGACCGATGATGCTTGGCAAAATGACATGACTGACATTCGAGATTAACAAATCCTTAACACAAATGATGAAAGGCAGATAGGATGGGTGGCTGCATCAATGATGAAGAGTCTCAACATGAGAGTCCCGATATGAGAGGAGATGGCTAGGGAAGTAACATGTGTTTTAAGGGACTTCGATCACAAACACTATTGCATAGCCACCCCAAAACATGCCTCGTCTATTACTCTTGAAAAACAATATCAGTAAGTGAGAATGTAGTTATGCAAGTTCTGAGTGATCTTTCGTATAAATTATAAACTGAATTGACTCCGAGGCCTACATGTCATTAATGATAATTCAAGATCAGGAGATAGAGAGCAGGTGCCAACCCATCAATCGTAACGGGAGAACCATCAACAACAGTGAGAGTTGCACCATCAATGGAATTAGAATAAGAATGTAAAGTATATGTAGACATGGTTGAGAGCTCCAGAATTTGCTAGCCAAGTAGCTGGATGATGGGGCAAAGTGATCGACATGTGCAATATAGGCATTGGAAGACGAAGAATCCGCTTTCAAGACCTGTAGACGAAGATGATTTTCCTCATATGCTTTCACCATCCATTGGGAATCTTGAGGAGAGGAGTTGATGCTAGTATAAGCATGGTCGGGCTTCTCATGTAGTTGTTAACATGTCTCCGTCATATGACCACCAGTCGCAGTGACACTGGTGAGCTTCCCAGTCACTAGGACCATGTTCACAGCCATGGAGTATCCTCTACCCTGGGTGCAATGTGATGAAAACATAGAACAGACAGTTGGGAATATCTGGAGGGAGTGCACCGACGGAGGAGCAACGACCCACTTTACTAAGTCGACTGTAGATATTGTTGAGTCAAAAGACTTCTTTCTAACCTTATTTTTGAAAATCACGATTCACTCCTTGTATGTTTTCATATTTTTAATCTTTATTTTTCCCAAGTTATAAAGTGTTTTGTAGGAAGGTGTTAAGTTTTACCGGATGGAGAAAACAAACCGAACGAACATTTATAAAGTATATCAAACATATGAGTAACAAGTACATCGGACAGACATGTACAAAGTTCATCAGATGGACGTATACGAAGTTTATTGGATGAAGTTTTACAAAATCTATCGGCAGACTCCATCGGACGAAGACCTACAATGTCCATTGGACGAACAATTACTAAGCCTACCGGATGAAGACATACAATTTTACGGGACGAAGACTTATCATTTCTATTGGACGGAATATTCAAAGCATTATAACGGTTCTATACTGAATGTACATCGGACAAAGTATTGTTGTGCTGATTCGCTAGAAGTAGTTTGTTCGATGCTGTTGCAACTGATCTCAAGAAGTGCAAAATCTGACCATTGGAGCTCGTTTATAAATAGGATTGCAACCTCGAGGGAGAAAAAGCTTTTGCAAGCTTTTGCAAGCTTTTGCAATCCGATTGTTACTGAGCACACTTCATTTGTAATCTTTAGAGAGTTTCCTGAAGGCATCGTTTGTGAGGTTATTTTTTTAAATGCCTTGAAGGTTTGTCTTTGTAATTGTTGTTTGTTCAATCTGATGGATTAAGGGCTCTCGAGGATAGAGAGATAGAGGTGTGTCCGGACTGCTGAGGGTAGGGCGACAAAGTTTTGTCTGATCGTTCTGATCGAGGGCTTCCTAGGCTTGGAAGACAGGCCTTACGATAGGTATATAATTGTGGATACCTTAAGTCAGGTTCATAGACTTTCTTAACATTTTTAGTGAAAGTGTAGAACTTAGGAAAGTTTATGTTAGTTTTGTTACATGTTTTATAAAAGTGTGTATTGTTTTACTTGTTTCTACAAGTTTTATTATTCCGCTATGCATTTTATAGAATGTCTATATTGTTTTGTATAAACCCATCAATGGCATGCGCTAGGTCTTGTGCCATGGCGCATTTGAGATGGCGCACTGTGGCGCGCGCCATTGCGCCATCATTTTTTTTGTTGCATTTTTTTAAGCATCAACTCATATCACCCGAATTAAAAATACCTATTTTGAAGTCAAACAACGCCCTCTCTCCCAACGTTGCATAGCAAACTCTCCTCTTCTTTTGACGATCGCAGTGACCCAAACAGTTTCGGACTACGTCGAGCGTCGTGGCACAACCGAACTCCCTCGACTGTTGTGACCCTGACACAGGGTCTCGTCAAGGGCAGGGGCGCCCTACTGTGCAAACCCGTTGTGTTTATTTTTTTATTTTAGGTTTTTAATTCAATTTTATTGCTATTCTCTTCCCCTTTTTTTCTTGTTATATCTTTAATTTAATTTTGTTATGGTGCATATTTATTTTAATTATGTAAATGTCAAGTTGATATTTATTTTTTAATTCTATTTTCCTTTATTTTTTCTGGAAATTATGTAAATGTCAGGTTTATATTTTTTTAATTTAATTTTGTTATGCTGCATATTTATTTTTTTAATTATGCTGGCTTATATTTATTTTTTAATTCTATTTTCTTGTTATGTTTTTAATTTAATTCTATTTTCCTTTTGTATAACTTATTATTTGTTATTGTCAGTATATGCATATATGCCTTTTGTGCACTGCAAGTTAACATCGCCACGTGCGCCATGCCGCGTGCTTTTGTTCCGGGGACCTTTTTCGCCGTTGTGCGCAATGCACCGTAAATAACCATGGTATAAACTGTTTCTTACTCTGGTTATAAAGTATATTCGTGCAACTTTTTGTCCGATAGACTTTCTTAAAGGTGTTAGGAAAATTCTAAGGTCAAATTTTATAAATTACAATTTGCCCTCTTGTAGTATTGTTAATACTCCTACGATCTGATAGATATGTGGAATATTAAGGTGGTGCTAACAAGCATTTTTGTCTTTGTTGTATTCTGATCTGTTGATCAACATGCAGCTTATTTGATGAGCGCTCAACCATATAATCATACTGTTAATAAAATGAAGATTGTCAGACTTGGACATATGTGTTGCATGATTAGCTGAAGCCGTGTTCTATCCTTCTAAAACGAAAAAATGTGTTGTCATTTTGTGTTCGTTCTTCTGATGCTGGTAAAGAAAAAAAGATTAAAAGTTTGGTGGATGAAAAAAAAAGAAGACAAATCTCCATATATATATTTTTTTGAAACATGTTCTACAGTGAGTGAAATTCTTAGTTACCTGTGAATTTACTTATGCAGGAGTGCAGATCATACTAAATGGGTGGGTGCATTTTGCAAAAAACAGGATTTTATTGATGTATTGGAGGTATGTTCATCGTGACTTGGCTGGGATGGATGAATTAAAGTTTTGTTCTTCATCCAGTTGGCCACTCAATGTATTCTGGTGAGTGATAGACCATTATGTAAACCATACTCCCAGGTTGCTTTGGTGGAAGGTGTGAAGCGCCACATAAATTTTGGATAGCATTTAATGTTTTCATTTTTTAAAACCGTGTTAAAAAAATTATTGGATTATGTAAATGGAAAGCATTTTTAAGAAAATGCAAGTGAAAGTGAGATTTTTGGAAAACAAAGAAAAACTTGTTTCATGTTTTCTACAAAATGATAACGATTGGATATGCTACTCTATAATATCATGTTTTTCTTTCAGTTTTCAAAACATTTAAAACTTTTTAATTTACAACGCACACAAGGAAAGAAAACCAGCCCGAGGACTTGACCTCGCGACCACCGCCCCAAGCCCCAAACCACCCCTGCCACCACAGCCGCCTGCGTGGGGCCATAAAACATTTACTAATATATATTCTAATACAATTTTGGAAAATGAAAAGGGAATGTTTTGAAAAACCAAAGACATCCAAAGGGTGATGTTTTTGACGTAGGAGTCGGGGCTTTTATACTTGTGCTGTGTTTTTTCTTGGCAGATGATTTTTAGAGGTGCTATGAAAGGCAAGCTGATTGTTAGCTGCCCGCTGCCCCCTGAGAGGACCCCCAAATTTGAGCTCTTGTACAAAGACCTCTGAAAATCATGCTGAAGTTCCTCATTTGGTTACCGGTTGATGTTAAGTAGTTAAAATTTACAAGGCTGGATATGATCTTCTTGGATTTCAATTGTTAAAATGAATGGATCTGCTTGGTGTATCCTCCAAACACACTCACACTGCTTACACTGTAACGCACAATATTTTTATATGGTTTGCCCCAAGAAGTGAATATAATAAGAAACATATCATCTTTGACACGGAACTGTTTCTTAACAGTTTTCTAGTGTCTCTGGACAACGAGGTTCTTTATAATGGATCCCTCCAGTCGAAAGTGAGTCCTCCGTGTTTCCTAACAGTTTTCTAGTGTCTCCGGACAACGGGGTTCTTTATAATGGGTCCCTCCAGTTGAAAGTGAGTCCTCCAACCTCCTTGAAGATCTTCACTACATAGAATGACTCAACATCAAATGGTAGATCTTATTCCTCAACCAAGAACTTCAATGACCATAGAATAAACAACACTTGGAAATTGGGCTTTCTCACCGTCCAGAAAGATTGACAGATGGATGTAGCATGATCCTCCATGCTGTCTTCCTTCTTAACTGCAACGAGCCTTTTGATTATCAATGATAGCTCAAGTTCACCTCGACGTAAATGATAATCAATTGCAGCTGTACACGTCGATCGTTCTTTCTCTCTCCTTTCTTCTTCAACGATTGATATGTTCTTCAGTGACAACACCCCACACGGCAATCTCTATCTCAGCCTCTTCTCCACTTCTTCTTTTTCTTCTTCTGTTTTCTCCTTTTAAAAACACTCTACATAAATCATGCAGATAATATTTCCCATAATTCAAAGATGGAAACACTATGAAATCCGGACACGTGATCTTCATTTAAAACTAGTCAAGCAATTTCCAAGAAATCCTCTGATCTTTGATTTTCATAAATGGAGTCATATTCATCTTATTTAAACTCTAGAATTATCACACAAAGATCTTCACCAATCTCTCTTTTATTTCTCTTTTCATCATGCTGATCGAATGATATTAATGAAAATATCTTATCAGCGATCCTCTAAAATATGGAATAAATCTCTATTTGAATCACCATCAATATCATCCATGGATCCTCTCAAATATTTCATTTAAATTCTTTCGCAAAATCAGCTTTATATCTCCTCAGAAATCCCATGTTTTTCAAATAGTTGTTCGTACGCACGCTTTTTATGTGACCTTTGGAACCTCTGAATTATTCATATTCGGGCTTCAGATTACTCATAATAATTTTCTGTTTATTCATACTTGAGCTCAAATTTATTCTTACGTAAGAACAGTTTAATCTTATGTAGCCCGTGAAAACATTGAGTTAATTATACGCAGCCTTCAGATCGTCTGATTTATTATTACATAGATGCATTTTCCACAATCTCACCCGAGTTATTCTTACGTGAGATCCAGATGAATCTTACGCAGCCTTTAGAACTTTGGAGTTAATCTTATATGGACAAATGTTCTTCTGATTTTATCATACGTAGCCAGTAGAAATCACTATTTATTCTTACTACACAGAGTAGAAAAATCTGTTTATTCATATCTATTTGCTCAAACTTTATCCAGGTAACCTCAGTCCCCTTTAAAACATCTTCAAACATTCTCAACCATTTCAACTTCAGAACACTTTAGGACATCACTAAATTATCATAGAACTCTTCAGCACGATCCCAAAGAGAATGTAGCTCATAAAGACTCCTTAGAATATTTCCATGAAACTTCCACTGCCTCAACCACTCAACACTTCCAGCTCATCAACTGCTTCAGCAACAATGCTTTCAGCAACAATGCTTTCAGCAACAATGCTTTCAGCATTATTCAATAAACGCAGAACCTATCTTAGTTCAGCTCTGACTCAGCTCTTTAATCACCATCTTCATTCAAGCGTGTTATCAATTTCCGCAGCAACCTTCATGCTAAGTAACACAGGAATGTATTCTCACAGCCAACTCAACTTTTCAATCTTAGAGTCCAGTTTCAGCAAGATCTTCATACTCCTTGGAACTGATCAAACAGATTTCTTTATTCTTCACCTAAAACTCTAATTCATCAAGAAACTGCTCTAGCAAAGTATGCAGTGATCTCCATGCAGCAACTCAGCTTCCATTACCAATCATTAGCAGCAACTCAAACTCAATCTCCTTTTCCAACAGATTTACTTTCAGAAAAGAATTATTCTTTTCAATCGCAAAATAAGATTTTCAGTATCAAAATATATGTAATAACTGTCCCCAACAGATTTACTTTCAATCACAACCAAGCATCCATTACCAATCATTAGCGGCAACTCAAACTCAAATCTCCTTTTCCAACATATTTACTTTCCAGTTCACTCAAAAAAGAATCATTCTTTTTAATCGCAAAAATAAGATTTTCAATATCAAAATATATGTAATAACTGTCCCTATTTTTTTCCCCAACTAAAAAAGTGTCATATAAAAAAAGAATGTCCTTGACACCAAATACAAGAGTAATGAGAACTTTTTTTATAACCAGCTCCATTCTTCATGCATTTAGTGAAAATTTGGTCTTCGCTTCGATGAGTTTCAATAGGATCAAGACTGCCCATTGATTTACTTAACCCACACCCGTGTCTGAACTCCTCGCTTAACAACATTGACTTATTTATGAACCACTATTTTTTCACTTATCCAATTTTGAAGTACCTATACAGGAAAGACCTCAACAGAAAACTGAAGAGTCACGACAGCAAGTGATTGAGTTCAGTAGTTCCTCATAATATCCAATTATTGACTTTAGAGATGATAATAATAGGGATAAGACAAAAGTTTCAAGCGTCCCCTTATTTCAAAGAGAGGAGGAAGACTTATTCACATTTCATTTGATGGTCAACGGCGAATGGAAAACAATGATAATTCTAAAAAAGACTCCCTAGGGAAAAAGAGAGAGATGTCTCCTACGTTAAGAATGGACTACCAACAATATGGATATGAGGAGAGAGAAAAATAGGTCAATAGAAACTCCAAGCTGTATCTCAAACATTGGGTTCTTAATCTTCACTCAATTAATTGGATTCTTCAATCTCCCCATTTACTTCACCCCTTTCAACTAAAATCATAATATATTGACTTTACTTCTTATTGACAACAAATACGACTCTTTTCTACAACAAATATAACTCTTTTTTTACATCACAGTTCAATGGGCACTATAATCTCTCCATTTGGATTTGTCGTCGATACATATTCCAAACCAAACCGAACTCTTTTTTCCTTTCAACTATTCAAATCTCTGCACCAATTACGATGAATGGATCTTACTTATGTATACTTCAAACACACTCACACAACCTACACCATAACACAATGTTTTTACAAGGTTCGCCCCCCGATATGGATGATTACATCCTTACTGCGATCGAGTCAACTCCAAGACGCAAATATCCACTATAATAAGAAGTGAATACAATAAGGAACATATCATCTTTGACATGGAGAACTGTTGCCCAACAGTTTTTTATTGTCTCATGACAACAAGGTTCTTTATAACGAACCCCTATAGTTGAAAGTGAGTTCTCCAACCTCTTTGAACAAGATCTTCACTACTCCATAGAATGTCTCAACATCAAATTATATATCTTATTCCTCAACCAAGAACTTCAACGACTAGGGAAGAAACACCACTTGGAAATTGGACTTTCTCACATTCTAGAAAGATCGACAGATGGATGTAGAATTTGATTTGAAACCCGTACCTTTCATGTAAATAACATTAGCACAAACAATATTTTTTGGAGCAAGGGTTGCCTTTTTCTTCGAGTCTTTGATAAGTATATCATCAAATGACTTTAATCCCTTCTTGAAAATAGAATAGGCCCTTTTAGCATAGGGACTCTCATCATGAGTTTTGATGGCAACACCTCTCTTAGTAACTTGAGAAGATTCTTCTTGAACCACTTCCATATTTCTCATTTTAACCTCAAACTCAAGACATTTCAAATTGAGTGAGTTCTCATATTTAACCTCAAACTCAAGACATTTCTAACTGAGCATTCTTGACATCAATGACAACCTTTTGTTTTTCTTCCAGTGCATGAATCATTTCTTTAAAAACTCTATTGTTCTCAACTTTCTCATCAATTTCTTTTTCCAACTCTTCTTCAGTTAGGGAATATTTTCCCTTATAGATCCATGAATATTATTCCCTGACTTCACTCTCATTGATGAGAGTTGTGCATCTCAACACCTTCTCAATCATTGTTGTAACACCCAAAGATTTTAATATGTATTACTTAAGTAAATATCTTATTGAATAGTGCATGATATACACAACACCAAACTAAAGTGAATAATACTTTATTAAAATGCAAGGTAAACATCAATATATTATGAATATACAACACGCAAACAAATAATTTAACACTCATAATTGATATGAAATAAGGTTAAAAACACTTAATGTTTAAGAGGGTTATTTTTCTATAAAAACGGGTTTTCTTTATATTTTATATTTTCATTTAAAAGCTAAATTTATGAATTTTAGAATTTGAATTTGATGAAATGATTTTCATTTTTTAATTTGATATATCAAAAATTTATTAGGGTGATTTTTGGAATTTTTCTGAAAAGACTGATTTTTAAGTGAATAGTGAAGAATATTGTATTCTCAAATATTGTAACTAAGTATTCACAAGGTATCTTTCAGTTTTGAATTTGTTTTAATGTGATATAACTCTTATTTGTTTAGTCATAAATCAATAAATTTCATGGGGGTATTCTATATATGATTTTGGTGTAAAATCATTTTTATGCTTAAAAAAACATTTTAAAAAAAAACTGTTTTTCGTTGCGTTTTGCGTTTTTATATTAAAAATAATTTTTTTACCACTTATAGAAATTGAATCTTATAAAATAGATTTCATATTATGAATTATAAGGTTCAAATTAGGTAATAAGGTGTATTTCATTTTTAGTCACAAAAATTATGTTACCATAGTAAAGGTTGATCATCAAGAGTTAAAAAGATTAAAAATGAGGTTAAACTAAAGGATAAAGTTTCAAATATCTCTAAAACTTGTGTAAAATTGATTAGATGAGTAGATTTTGATCCAACCTTATCCTATCTTTGAAATTGGACTAAATTGGAGCCACTTTCCATGAGAGATCCATTTATTATATTTTAAAGTTCTTAATATTTACAAGGGTGCTACTCATCTCACTTATAAAAGAGAACATCATATCATCACTTCTTCACACACTTTAAGCACTTTAACTCGACCAAGCCCTATCGAAATACCTTCTCAACATCTTTAGATGTCCTAGATCTTCTGGTCTTCCCAAAAGACCAATCCAAACAGCTTTAAGGTGTTTATCAAAGGAGAATTTCCAAGGAAGAGGTATAAGTCTTAATCGAATTCTTTTAAGTTCATTTCTTTTTCTACCACCTTCAAATATATTCTAATCATCCTAATATAATAACATAAGTATCTTTACTATAATGAAATGTTATTATGTTGATGTAATAACTATTTTCTACCTTTTTTCCATCCTATGTAAAATTAAAACGTCGCTCATGCATACGTGCAAACTACCGCCTTCACGAAGCGATGTAATTCATTTTTCATAACTGTTAACATGACTGGTTATATAGATAAATTTAACGAATATATATGATATTTATGATATAATTTTTATTTTGTAAAGATAAACTATTATCTAAATTCCTTCCCGCCCATCCGTTGAAAAATGGAAATGTCGCCCGTGTGCATGTACGGACAACTGCATCCATATATGCCATATTTCATTTTTCATTACCTTCAAACATGCATTGTTATACAAATGAATTTAATAAATAAATATGATATTTATAACACGATTAATCTTTTATAAAAGTGATACTATCATTTTACAATAACATGTTCTTACTCATTCAACCGTTATAACTTGTTCTTATTTTGGTCGGTTTTACTATCTACATGAACATTGTTATAAAGTTTATATCATGATATGTAATGTAAATATTATATAATAATGATGAATTTATAATTTTTTTCAAAATTTTGAAATGGTAATATATATATGTATATACGTTGATAAAATCAATTCTTTCTACAAACTCAAAACATCTAAAAAATGGAATTTTTAAGCTTTCCATGTGAATTGTCACCATAAGTTCCATTAAATATCCATGAAAATCCATAATCATATCAAATAAATATATAAAATCATCATGAACATTACATAGATGATGAAACCATAACTAAGGTGTAAGGAATGAAATAACCAAATCAAAACTTGCATGGGAAACAGGACAGTTAAGACATAAACATTGATTTTTGATAAAGAATTATTAATAAATAGGTAATTAGAAATTATAAGGGAATGATATATAGTAAGATAAGTGTGAATATGGTTATGGTATAGATGTATAATAAGTATAAATTTATTATACAGGCGGTTAGAACATGTTCGACCAAGCGGAAGTTCCAGGTTAGGGGATTCTTAACTCAATTTCCTTTCATTAGGTTACATCACTTCTTCATTGACTATGTTATGCCAAAATTACGTGTGTTATAACCTTTTATCATTTAGGTTGTATTTTCACTTGTTTTATGTGGATTTACATCTATTCCACATAGTAATTTCATTGATGGATTCCTATTTCAAATGTTAGGATCTTCGTAAGGGTTCTTGGTCTTAATTTCAAATTCATTGAGACATGTTTAATGTTATGCACCATGCTTTCTTTCATATTGTAAAATTACTACCTTATAAATTTATTTTGACACATTATTTCATAGAAATTGTGGGTTTTAAATAATCATATTAAGTTCCTTCATTCAATGGTTTTTTGATTCAATCATTATCAAAGTTATAAGGGTTTCTTGGCTAAAACTTCCTTCTTTGAGACATGTTTTGATTGATGCACATATATTCATTCATATGGTGTATATTATACCTCTTTGACATATAATATCATGACTATATTTATACTAATGGTATTTTAAGTTCCTTCTCAAGTTCTTTCTTTCAAAAGGATTTTTGATTTTAAAAGCTGTAAGAGTTTTTTCATTAAAACCCTATTTTAAATGTTTTAAACTCTTTCTCTTCCATACCCATGTTCTTTAAAATGTTTCAAGAATTTTCTTATTTATACTCAAATGAGTGATTAGAGTCATTTTCAAATATCTATGACTTATTTACAATGGTTTAAAAAGGAATATTTTTAACATCTCCCGTACAAATCTCTTTTGACTTTCTTTATAAAAGTGTGAAAAAATGTTTTTTTAACAAATACGACATGAACAAAATTTCCCTCCGTCATGACCGTTTTTCATTATCAAGTTTCATTTACAAGTTTCTGTGGTTTTTCAATGAGAATACTATTCTCAATGTTTTGGGATTTTTTAATTTTTAAAAGTTAAAAAAAAACAAAAGGATTTTTCTATTGTTTTTCAAAGAATATTTCTAATTCTTTTACAAAAGTGTTTTTCATCTATGTCAACACCCTATAAATGATTCTTATGCTTCACTAGGGATATGTTCTAATGATTCCATCTACCTTCTTTCTTCGGATGACTTATGATGATCTTTTAAGGAAATTGTCATTAAACCTGTTTCTTTTCCAAGTGTTATTTAAGCTATGAATGAATGATGAATGTTTTTATGAGTTGTATGATGAAAGTGCAAGTCCTATGTGTTTTATTCATGTTATAGTTCTTGAATATTTTATATGACGATGAGTGTGTCTGATATAACCCTATAATGCATTAGGTAACGACATGTTCTCCAGAGGATACATGTTGGAATTAACCGTGAATGTTATTCCTTTGTAAGGGTGATTGTAAGGATAATGTCCCAAGGTACCTACATGTTTATCCTATACTTTCTATGGTGCTTAATGGAAATATTTTAATAAGAAAATGGGTTCACAATTGAATGAATGATTATGATCTTTTAAGGGTGGGAAGTTTTTTTTTCAAAGAATAGATTTTTATTTTTTGAGTTCTAATGTTTTCACAAGTATTCTTCATGATTATTCTTTTATGGTTGCTTACGGGATTGTTCTAGGAAATTCTTGAGGTAAAAAGTTGAAGAATATCCATGTTATGTTTTGTTGGGTATGAATCTCTTATGTTATATCCAAACTCTTTAATTATGTTATTATACCCATATTGTAAAGACCCGGACCCCAGTAGTCCATAGTCTATAGTTACTTTATTACGTTGGCACTAGATACAAGCGATCACATCCCAAAGAACTAAATAGTTTAGTAGTCTTGGTATACTAGATACATACTTGAATCTCATAGACATTTGAAAACATAAAATAAAACTAAGTATTTTCTTTGATAATTTCATTATTATCTCTATCATATCCTTTTATATCAAACTTAGTATACTTTCTGGAATCTTGAGAAAGGAAACATAAGAAAGGGGTGAGATCATACACTCAGTAAGGGTATGCATACAACAAAAGACGACATGGAATAAATAAGATATGAATAATATGATAAGAATAAATGATGATCAAATAATGTCATATAAATAATCACACGATCTTGAAACTTATTGATAGATAACATAACTATTTGAATTATCACATGGATATCAATAACTGATTTCATAATGATGGAATGAATAATGTCATACATCTTAAACTTACCATTGAGGCCTCATGCCATGACATCATAAACATACCGTCAAGGTCTCATGCCAAGAAATATTACATAAATGGGTAAGGATTTGACCAAAATACCCAACCTGTTCTATCTTATGAGGCTTATTAATGCATTGAGGGGTTAATTATAATCATGATCCACCCTCCATTACACGTCCAATGCATTTCTCATATATCAAATGATCAATTTAATTCATAAATTAGATGCTTTATCAACAAATATCTGTATTGAGTAAGGGATATAGAATATTATGATTTCTCCAGCCAATCAAACAACTTTCATAGTAAAACACTATATATAGAAACAGTGTACGGTTTAGGTAATAATTATATCCGTGATACAAAGAATATGAATATTTAAGAGAAATGTAATGTCTAATGATCACAAGAAAGTGAATGTTTCAAGAGAAAGTTAATGGCCAAAAAATTAATAAGAGATAAAAGATGACCATCAAGTCATTAAAAATATTTGTTTTGTAATAAAACCACATCCTTTGGAGAAATATAGAAAATGAACATGAAATTTTAAAATAATCTTTTGTTAGAGTTTTTTTAAATCCATCAAAAACTTGTAGAAGAAGTTAAATAATGTAAAAATGTTATAGTGATGGGAAAATCCGTTAACACCGTATACGTTAAAAAGAAACATTCATTTTTAATTTTATAAAAGAAATTAAAAAATGAACCTTTTGGAAAACATTAGAAAGATTCCTTTTAAACCTTGTAAAAAATCAAATATAACATGAAATTTCCTTAATAAATATTTTACATGAATAAAGAGTACTTTTATAAAACAATTTTCCAAAATATAGACATAGAAGAAAAATATATTCGATCAAAAGAGAAATAAGACCAAATTTTATTTTAAATATTTATTTTCTTGATTCAATTTACAAAGATATGAAAAGTTGGAATAAAATATGGGAGTTTATGAAGCATATATTATAAGATTCCTTAAATTAAAATAAGAGCAATTCCAAAAACATGTGATTGTAAAAATAAATTCTTACCTCTTAGTAACTTTTAAATTATAACCCCTTGAAAGAATAATATTTAATTGAAAATTTAATCATAATTAATAAATATATATTCATGTTAAATACATAAAAGGGGAATTATATACACTATATAAAAATAAATAAGTGCATAATACCTAATATGTCTCAATTGAGTGGAAATTGAGATGAAATCCCTTAGAAAGATCATATCATTGAAGTGAAAATTAACCAATAAAGTGATTATGTGTATAAAATTTAAATTCAAATAAAAAAAATGGAAATATAGCATAAAATAATAAAATGTCATTACACACATAATCTTAGCACATCAAAGATATTAGAGAAGTAATATAACCCAATGAAAATAAATTGAGTTGTGAAATAATCCAAATTTAAATAATTTGAATAGAAACTTAAAATACCATGAAGTATGAATGATTCATGATATAAAATTTAAAAGAGAATTATATACACCATATAAAATAAATTTGGAGTATAACATTAAAACATTCCTCAATGAAGGGAAATTGAGACAAAATCCCTTACCTCAAGTCTGACTTCCTTTGTACATGTTTGAATCTCATGTATAATAAATATAGATTTATTATACATCTATTATAGAATGATAATAATATACATCATACCATACATGATTTACTTATAACCTTTTATCACTCATTTATAAACAATTCTTTATTAAATTAACTTTTCTGGGTGATAACTACTTCGTTTTTCATTTATGTTTTGGTCTCATAGTTTTGGTCTTTGTACTTTGATATTGATTCCATAATCTACAGAATTTTAATCATGATATAAATATAATATATATTCATTTTATATATAGAGAGTCATCCATAAAAGTTAGATATAGAAAAATTAATGACACTATTCATGGGGATGGTAGATCATACGTACGCATGAACGTTGTTTTCACTTTTCAAAGGATGGAACGAAAGAAAGGTAAAGATTAATCCAACTTTCTAGAACAATTATTATATCATATATATAATAAATATTCATTAAATTTTTCCTTATTACCATATAATCAAAGTATAAATGAAAAATGAATCACATCGCATCATGGAGGTGGCGGTCCATACGTACGCACGAACGACATTTTTGTTTTTCAACAAATTGGAAGGTAAGAATTAGATATTATAGTATAATTATAGAAGAATAATTATGTCATAAATATCATATATATTCATTAGTTTTATCTTTATAACCATCCATGTAAAATTCTGATGAAAAAAGAATTACACCGCTATGTGGAGATGGTAACCAGTACGTACGTACGAGCAATATTTTTGCTTTTTTATAGGATGAAAATGAGATAGAAAATGGTCATCCCATAATTATAATAACATCTCAATATATTTATGATTTTGGATTTATTATTTTATAATGGGTACAATATATTTATAGGAAGTAGAAGAAGAAATCTAAAAGAGTCTATAAAGATGATTACCTCTTCTTCGGTAGACTTCCTCTAGATCTCCTCTTAAGAGACCTAGGGTTAGTATTTTGGGAAGACTGACATATCTAGAACTTAGATAAGTATGTTTAGAATAGAAATGGGAAGAGTTTGGTCAAGATATATGACTCAAAGTTGAGTAAAAAATAGAGGGAATAAGTGTCTTTTTATAAGTGAGGGGAGAGACACTTTTGGAAATTCATGAAATATTATAATATAATATGTACCTAACTCATGTAAAATGGTTACAAAATGGAATGGATTCAAATATAAAAATAATATAGTCCTAATATAATCATTTAATCAAGTTTATATTGGTTTAGATATTATTTTTAAACTTTTCATTTGTATTAACCCCTTCATTAACCATTTTTAACCTTAACCATGGTAACAACTCTTTCAATATTAAAGGGTTATAATTTTACTTATAAGGTAAAAATTTACTCATAAATGGACAATGTATGATATTTTTGACCATTTATGATCCTCATTGTCTTATTTTAATATTTTTAAGTTTTTTAATTAATTTAATAAAATATTATTTTTTATAAAATATCATTAATGTCATTTTTGACACTATTCATTTAATTTGACTTTAAAGACATCAAGACAAAGATGAAATTTAGATCTAATCCTTTTCACCATTAATAACACATTATTATTAACTATTTTTTTGTGGAACCATAATTCATCCCAAAAACATTTGTTTTAATGTTTTAGAATTATTTACTTTGATCTTTCCACTGTTTGTGCAAGCACTGTGTTAGTATTCTATAAGTGTTTCAGGCAATTATATAATCACTAAAAATTAGAAATAAATTACCATCATAAAAATAATTTCATTTCGAACAAAATAATAATTAATATATATTCACAAATTATTTTTATCCCTATGTTAACATCGAAGAGAAATCTAAATGCAAGAGAGTGACATTTTGTATTTTTCTTTACTTAAAATAATATAAATGCCATTATCCAAAGAAAATGACACCAAAATTCCATAAATTCAAATTTAGGATTTATGAATTCTAATTTATCCCATAAAATGAAATTAATTCAAGTGTTGGATTTATTTTTAATGTTTTATCACATTATTTTTAACCATAATTACCCGATTTACATTTTACCGAGGTGATAAATTTTACAAAGGTTACTATTCATAATGACAAAAAATAAGTATCCTATTTACCAAATTGAATTACAATGATTATAAATATGGTATCCATTTTTCACAATTTAATCTACAGAAGTGAAAAAAATCAATTTTAATATAAATGTGTAAAATTCAACGAAAAATAGTTTTTAGAAAAATTGTATTTTTAAGAAAAAAATTAACTTATATTAAAATCATAAAAATTAATGATTTAAATGGGATTAATTAAATTATTATAAATAAAATGTATCAAAATTCAATTTAAGGTTAAATAAAATATATATTGGGACATTAAAATTACATTATTTAATGAAAAGAAATGATGATGTTTGAAAAATCAGTATTTTTCAATATTCACAGAAAAATCAATCATTTCAAAAAGATAACAAAATTTAACCCTAAGTTAATTTTGATATGCTGATTTCAAAAATGATTTTTATTTTATAAAATAAAATTTCTAAAATTGGTAAAAATTAATTATAATTTCCACACACATAGTGCAATAAAAACCACTTTTGAAGAAAAAACATTTTTGAAGCATAAAAATATCTTTAATAAAAATTGAGTGTTATTTGATAAGAATTAGAAAATACTTTTGTATTGAGTATAAACATTATACATAAATCTCATAATGCAGTTACTCATATTCATAACCTCCAATTCAATGGTTAGGTTATAATGACCATATTTATATAATAATATTTTTAAAGTATATCACAATTCACTTAAAGCTCAGTGTTGTGTTTTAAGAAAGATATTGAGATTATTATTCTTTTAAAGTAAATTTTTAGGGAGTTACAAATATGACCATCTTATTCTCACTTGTGATATTTTATTGTTAATGATTATTTTTACGCTTACTAACTGTTTGAGTTCACCATTCTTATGTTTTCATTTCCCACAGGTTATGAAGAAAAGTATTACGTATGATATGTATAGAAGGGTATCATCCATGGAGAATTTTATAAGTGATGTAGAAGATTTTATGTAAATAATAAATTGTTATTATAATGGGAAAATTACTATTTGATGAAAAAGAAATGGGTTTTATTATGTAGATGGGTTTTTCCTAATTCTCTCAAACTCTAATGGTAATAGGTCTTCAGGATGTAAGTGAATCAGTATTTGTTTTGACAATGTAATTATAGATGTTTAAGTTTGGGTCACTTTAGTTGGTATTAAAATCTAGTATGCAAAGAGTATGTTTTTAGCACCAAATTTGAGTGTTCGAGTGCAAGGAATTTTAATTTCCTTATCCAAAGCATCTATCTCCATCTCCAGTTGTGTCTTTTCATCTTGTAGACCCTTGATAAAATAAAATATACATGTAAAAAACTTTATAAGGTTCATTTTTTAAATAATTATTTATCTCAAAATAAAAATCACAAAATGATTCCATTGAAGTAATTTCATCACACCCTGAACTAGATTCTTTAAGAGGATAACTATCAAAAAACATGATAATAATTTCACCGCTTTGATTATCTCATATTATTATTTTCTTAATTGTGAGATATTTCTCAACCTCATTACATATTTCTTCTTCTCATTCTTTAATTTTTTGGCTGAAACAACCTCTATATAGGCCTTTATGGGGACAACCTCCATATTCTCCTTTTGGGGAAACTCACAAACTTCTTCATCTCTACACTTCATATATATTATATAAAAATAAGTGGGAATATAATAAAACTAATAATAGGAAAAACCTTATGCTCTGATGCTACTTGATATTCCTTGTGAACCATGAAACTACATTAAAGGGTGGTGAATCAGTTTGGATAATGATTTACCGAATTCTTTTTCACTTTAACCATTCAATCCTATGAACATATTAGGATGAATTGATGCTATGATACCATTCAAGTCACATGTATGTTTAATTTTGATCTAAGTTCATCTATTTTGGGGTTTTAAATACTTTTAGGAATCAGGGGTCGAAAATTTGGATATTTGAAAGAAATAGGCTAGATGCACGGTCTGTGCATAGTTAGTAATAACCGTGTGATATGGATCTATTGATTCCAATGGTGATTTACATGGTTTTAGCATGGTTTTTCTAACCATGTGTCTATTCCTATGTAACTATGCACTTTAGTTTTCAAGGGATAATAGTCATCACATGGTTAACACATGGTTTGTCTAACCATGCGATCTAACCATTCGACCCGTTTGAGTTTCCTAAAAATAGAAAATTACCCTGATATCCTTAGTAGTTTTTAACTCTAATCTCATCCTAATACCTCATTAGATTGGATAAACCTCTCATTGATTCTCTTGAGGGTTATCTCCTTGGATTTTTGGTGATTATTCTTCATTCTTAGTGGATTTCTCTGAGTCATGTTTCTATTTCCACCCAATCTCTCCTCTCTTTTATAGATCTCTCCTAGATATTTCTTTCAATTGTTTCATTGGAACCCTATTGGGCCTTTATTATTGAATCTAGAGGTTTTAATGTGGATTTTATGATGTTACTTATAGATCTAGGCTTATTAGGACCCAAACTCTTTAATTCCAACCTCCATTTTTGAAGGCTACTAAGTTTTCTCCATTGGCGAGGTAAGTGTGTCTATAAAATGGTTCTATCTAATGATTTACTCGATATTATTGTAAAATAATTGAATTTGGTTTATTAAATTCATTTATTTAAAATGTGTGAGACCTTTTTTATTAAATTGCATCTTTGGTGGCTTGGAAAATAATTTTAAAGGGGGTTTTCTTTAAAAAACATTTAATGCACATCACGTGTTCAATGAAATGGATCAAAGATGTTTTTGACTCTAAAATGGGGTTTCAATCATGGGAGAGGTAATTATTAGCTTGTATAAATGTTTTATATAATTTTTATCATGGTTTACTTGAATGTTTTGAGAATACATAGCTCATTGCAAACCTTGGGTGCGTTGGATTGTGAATATATGAAAATCTTAGTGAGTGTAGCACCATTAGGGGTTATGGTTGTGATAATGATAGACTATGGTAGGATTCGATATTTTTAGGATTCAAATTATTACAACTAGTGTTCCTTGTGTGTCCTTGTTACATATTCCCATAGGCCAGAGCCCTTTTTTTTCATGTTCGATTTCATTTATGTATCATGTTTTGATGATCACATATTTATTATTTTAAGATATGAATGTTTTTGATTATTTAACTCTATGTTATAATTTATGAAATTTTCTATAATATTGTGCTTTTGTACATGGGTTGTTTTGAAAGGAAAACCAAAGGATGTTTTATACAAGATTTTTTCAAATGAAATAGCTAGATGAAACTTGTTTTGTTTTAAATCTAAAACTAATGATTGCATGGTGAAATGCATTGCATATATTCATGGTGGCATCATACTAAGAGTTTTACTCACACCCTGCATATGCCTTTGGGAATATATAAAATTGGTTTTATAGGATAAAGGTAAAGGGAAGGGTGTCATATAACTCACTAGTATCTCTTGATTGATGTCATCTTTGTAGTGATTTGGGTTGGTGGTGAAAAATGGCCACATAGAGACTTGGATTTAGTCTTGGTTTGTTATGATTCCGATATTAGCCTTTTGGCTTGGTTTTTTGTGTCTCATGGTTGTGAAACTTATCTTCCACATTGTGATCTGATTTTTTATCTTTATTTTGTTATATGTGAGACATGTTGTGTTATCTTTCAGGGTGAAATTGTTCCCAAAGTTTTGTATGATTATACCTAAGAGTTTTTCATCAGTCCATGGAGATTAAGAACATGCTTCGAGCCTTATGGTCGGCTAGCTTGGGTGATGTATTAGGTCAACCCGAGTTGGTTTGTTACAAAATGGCATCAGAGGAAATAGATATTTCTAGGTTTGTTGTAGATTGGAGTAGGACTGTTGGAAATCATATAGTGTGGAAGGGTGCCTGACTAGTTCAGTTATGTATCTGATATCGAGTTACCATGAGTGGTCAGGGATTTTTCATCAATCTTGAACTTGATTTTGGGGTTTATCTAGATGAACCTTGTTTTTTATTCTGTTGGGTTCTAATGTTTCCATCTCTCATTTGATGAATTTTCTATTTCCTTCAATTATTTTTGTTTATGATATTTAGTTTGTTTTATTAATGTTAATGTTTTTATACATATTTGTATTAATTTAATATTATAGTGTTATATTTTGTGTTAAATAGATAATTAATCATAAAAGAGATCTTCCAAATCCAAGAGAGGAAGCTGCAATACAAGTTCTGTAGGTGAGTCCTCTAGAATACCCCTCATTGGTGGAAATAGTTATCCAAACAATCTAGACTCTAGGTTAGGAAGGTGTTGGAAACTATTAACGGAAGTTGGACCATGCATCATAATTTACCAAGTAAAATCCACCTATATTTTATGGTGATAAAGGGAACCAAGAACCCAAGGAGTGGATTGAATGGATTTAAATAATGTTCCACTTCTTGAAGATATTATAGGACCCAAATGTGGGGTTTTCCATGTATATGCTTGAGGGAAAAAAAATGAAATGGTGGGAATCCTTCATGTAAGCTAAGTTGCACAAGGATATTACTAGAAAAACTATAAAGAAGGCCTTTAATTAGTAGTTTTATCCTAAAATGTTGTGAGTGGTGAAGACTCATGAATATATGACCTTGGAGAAAGGGGAACGCTCTATTATGGAGTGTGATACTCATTTCAATGAGTTAGTTCATTTATCACATGAGCTTGTTTCTAAAAACTAACTTAAATATAGGTGGTTTGAGATGGGTTTGAGGGATAATATTCGGTTGATACTGATTCTATTATGTCTATCAACCTTTTCTGAAGTGGTTGATAAAGTAGTTATGGATAAGGTATAAATAGCTAGGAAGTAGGGTTTTGGTGGAGATTTTGTTACATTAGGGGGTAGCTAGAGTGTGTTGTATGGACAAAAAAGAAAGTTAAAAAGGGTTATCAGTTTACATTAAGAGTATTTATAGCAGTTTATTTAGGATATCACCAGATGTTTTGCTTCCTATGTGGAAATACTAGCCATACCGGGCCTTAATCTCCCGTAGAACCTAGGATTTTCCATCAATGTGGAAAATCTATCCATCTTAATCATTTTTTCATAAGATTATCCCAGGACAGTAGAGCTAGATACACTCTTACCAAAGGTTCTCAAATTAATTCTGATGTAGCAAAGGGATGTGGATCTCATTCACATGAAAAGGGGGATACCCCTGTAGTGAATAAAGCTAAAGGAGGAGTTGAGGATAGATATATTTATATAACGAAGTATATGCCTAATGAATCTAAAGTGGAACCAACTACTATGAGAGGTACTATGTTTATCTCATCCTCTATGGTCCTAGATTTATTTGATATAGGTGAATCTTAATATTTTATATCATCTAAGTTTATTGATGTATTAGGCTTGTGATCATATATTATTCCATTCATTATGGATCTTTCTACTCCCTTGGGTAGGAGGAAGGACTAGAGTTTTAAATATTTTGAGTGCCAGGTGATGATCATCAAATTCAAGGTCATGTTGGATTTCCTATTTCTTGATATTTATATATTTTGAACTCATCATTGGAATAGATTAGATGGTTATTTTTAAATATCAAATATATTGTTATCATCATCAGGTTCAGTTTCTATCTCTTAATGGGGTTACCCATGTCTTTCAGGGTGAGTGGGATCCTAGATCTGGGAGAGGGGGTCCTATTGTTTTTGAGGCTGGAATGATCACATACCAGCTATCAGAGATGTTTCTTGATGCAATAAACCAACATTCAAGTGGTCATCTTCATACTGTGGTGGATGAGTTCCCTGAGTTTTTTCCAAGATATTTTCTAGATTAACATCCCAAAGAGAGTTAGAGTTCACTATTAACCTACTCCTAGGGATGAGTAACATCTTCTTAGTATCCTATCATATGTAACCTTCTGATTAGAAGGAGTTTAAAGTTCATATTGTGGATCTTGAGGCCAAATGATTTGTTCATCCAAGCATGTCACCTTGGGATTCACTGGTTCTCTTTGCAAGGGAGGAATATGGAAGCCTCTGGATTTTTTTGATTATTGAAATATTAAATAGGTGATAGTTAAGAATAATTATTATTTTCCTAGGATTGATAACCTATTTTACCAACTCAATGGAGCCTGGTGGTTTTCTAAGATTGATCTGTGTTAGGGGTACCACCAATTAAGAGCCCAAGAGGAGGATATCCCTAAAACAACATTCATGAGTAGGTATGAGCATTATTAGTATTTTGTTTTTCCATTTGGTCTTACAAATGTAACTATGGTGTTTATGTATTTGATTAATCATATCTTTCATTAGTTCTTGGACTCTTTTATGGTTATTTTCATTGATGATATTTTGGTGTATTCTAAGTTCAAGTAAGAACACATGGTTTATCTGGATATTGTTCTTAGAACTCTGAAATAACATTATCTTTATGGAAATATTTCTAAATGTGAAATTTATATCTAATAAGTAAAGTTTCTGGGTCATGTTATATCAGACAAGAGTATCTTAGTTGATCCTTAAAATATCCAATCAGTCAAGTCTTGGGAGAAACCCAGAAATGTGTTTGGGATATGCAGCTTCTTGGGTTTAGAAGAATATTATAGATGTTTTTCTAGGAATTCTCCAATATCACATCTCCTATGGATGAGTTAACCAATAAAGGTTTTAAGTTCAAATAGAATGATAAGTGTCAAATATCAATTGAGTAAATAAAGGTGGGATTGAATTCGAATACAATTTTGAATCTTATGGGATTGGATTTAGGTTATGATGTTTTCTACGATGCCTTAGGTATGGGATTAGGGTGTGTTATGGTGTAGGGAAATAAGGTGGTGGCCTATGGTTATCATCAAGTACATACTCATGATAAGAATTATCCTACCCATGATATCGAGTTGGCTGTAGTGATTCATGCTCTCAAGACTTGACATCATTATCTATTTGGTGAGTGGTTTACTATGTATTTAGATCATAAGAGCCTGAAGTATATTTTCTCCCAAAGAGACTTGAACTTATGATAGAGATTATAGGTTTAATATTTCCATAATTTTGATTCTGATATTTTATACACACCTAGAAAAGGGAATGTGGTTGTCGACGCATTTAACAGGAAGTTACTGACCAAGCCTTGAAGGAATCAGTGAAAGAGTTGTATTTGATGTGTCTTTTTGAAAAAAATCACTTGGATGTGAAAGCGGATGATGGGTAGGTTTTCTTATATTTTATAATATTTGATTCATTGTTTAATGATTAGATTTTTCTTGGGAAAGAAATAGATACCAATAGTTAGAATTTTAGTAAAGTCCAATATGGTGGGGAGACATGAAGTGACTGGTATCAGTCTCCTGGTGGTGTCTTGAGTTTCCAAGGAAGATTGGTCATTATGATATCTATGAGGTAGGATTTGATGGATAGTGGAAACCAGTCTAGTTGGTCTGTGCACCATGGGACTACCAAGATGTATTATTATTTGAGACATGGGTATTAGTGGTCAGGGAAATCAATCTATTGCAGACTTTATGTTATAATGTCTCACTTTTCTGAAGATCAAGGTGAAGTATTAGAGGCCTGCCAATTTTTTTTCACTCTTTACCCATTTCGGTATGGAAGTGGGATGAGATATCTACGAACTTAATTTTTGGATTAGCACAGAATCCTAGTGGGAAGAATGCGATTTGGGTGAACATTGAACGACTCATAGAATTAGATCATTTCCTCCCTATTAGGAGATGAAAAAGGTGGAAGATCTTGGGTACATGTGTGCCCAAGATATCATGAAGCTTCATGGGGTGCCTTATGTTGTTGTTTTTGATAGAGATCTATGCTTTACAAATAGGTTTTATAAGGGTTTACAGGTGGAAATAAGTACCCAATTGAAATTAAGCATGGTATATCACCCTCAGATGGATGGAAAGACTCAACAAGCCATTCTAGATCTTGAGGATATTCTTTGGGTGTGTGTTATTGATTTCAATGGTTCTTGGGAAAGGAATATTCCTTGGTTAAATTCACCTATAATAAAAATTATCAGTATTTGATTAAGATGGTTCCCATTGAAGGGTTGTATGGGTAGCCATGTAGATCTCATTTATATTGAGTAGAGTTGGGAGAAAGATATTTGGTTGGACCGAGTCTTGTTCAAGAGATGATAAAAAAGGTTTAGTTGATCTGAAATAGGTTAGTGATATTTCAAATTCATCATAAATCCTATGTGGTTCGTCTTCATTTCGTGTTGGAGTTTACGGTAGGTGACTAGGTTTTTCACAGGGTTTCACCTCACTTGGGACATCATCATTTGGGTAAGTAGGGTAAGTTAGCACCGAGGTTTGTTGTCCCTTTTGAGATCCTTGCAATACTTGGAAATGTGGATTATAGATTGAACTTTTCATCTTGCTTGATATTGATTCATGACATATTTCATGCTTCCAAATTGAGGAGGTATCATCTAGACCCTACCCATGTGATTTAATGGGTGGATATTAATCTTGATCCCAATATCTCAATGGTTGAGAAACCAATTCAGATTATGGATATCCAAGATTATGTGTTTCTTAGTATAACAATTGCTTTGGTTTGTGTATTTTGGTAGTGCAGATGGGATAACCATGATATGTGGAAATAAGAACTCTTGATGATGTAGTAGTGGCCATCTATTTTTGTGAGTCTATAATATTGAGTTCTTTTTAGGGATATAAATTTTCATAGTGGGGAAAATTGTGACACCCTATAGGTCACTGATATGTTTAATTTTTCACTTAGTTTATATCTTTTGGGGTTCTAAAGGCTTTCAAGATTTGGGGGTCAAAAATTTAGAGATTTGGGGAAAATAGGTAAGACACACTATTTGTGTATAGTTAGTAGTAACTATGTGGTAACCATGTGATATGGATATATTGGTTCTAGTGGTAATTTTAAAGGTTTTTCTAACCATGCAACTATTCCTAGGTAACCACGCACTTCAGTTTTCAATGGATAGTTGATACTGCACAGTTAGATACCATTTATAATTTTTTATTATTTAATAAAAACATGGAAAATTATATACATGAAGAAGCCGTGTTATCCAGTAACTCCATCAAGGACATTCATAAACCATTATATACAAAACATAAGTTTTATGATACATTATTTTATAACATGAAACTGAAGTACCCAAGGATTGTCTAGGTACCACTGGGGGGGGGGGGGTGAATCAGTGGTACATTTTTTTACAAATTATTTCTTTTTTAATTCAACCTCTATCACTGATTAAAGTCTCAATCACTCATATTTAATTATTAACCTCTCCCTAAAAGAAATAATAAAAATCAAGCACAATTCACATGTATTTTTACAAGTTTTAGTACAAATACATACTTATTACTACAACTAGTTATTCCCACCGATTATAGATTCTTTACTATATATATATATATATGGTTTTAAATAGGAAAAGTCCAATTCCTATTAGCACTGAGTCCCATAGTGTTCCCTCTCTAGATTCCACTAGATATTACAAGTTCCCATATATACTATAAACTCTTGAGTCCCATAGTAGGATATTTATACTATATCCCATAGTGTTGCCATAATCTCATTAGCTTACTCTATAGTCTCATTGGAAACTTATTCTGCTTCAGATTCCTGCTAAAGACTTCCAAAATCTTGAGTCACTTGATATATGAACCTTTAATAGAAATATATCTATTAGCTTCTGTCTACTTCTACACTTCCTTGAGATGTAGTATTTCTCCACAAATAAATCAGATCACCTGATCTACTCATGTACAATCTTCAATAACTTCAGCAACTAATAAACAATTGCCTGATCTTGATCACTATCCATTGATCTTCAAATGATTTGATCTTATCTCAACACAATGACTACTCAGGTATATGCCTTCTTAATTAATTCCTATCTTTGGTTTCAAATTAACTATAAACTATTCTTGCAATGTATATTTTATGTAGTTATCACTCTTCATGCATGCATGAGACAATTCATGGCATTCTCAAATTATGCATTCATTATTTTATGTGAATAAAAATACAAAAAATGCATACAATTCCCTTAATTGTAGTTTTTAGTTCACATGCGCATGCACATGACCTTCACAAAGCTTAGAACCACTCATGGTATAGCTTCACTAGGTCATTCACACCCTACAATGTGCATGAATATTAACACATGTATCATGAAACTCATCCATAAACTATTTTTTTCACAAAACTATACTATATTGGTCCTTCATGCAAGTATATCATGCTATGTCACTACTAATTCATGTTATGAATTATTCATGGTTCACTCAACCTTGATCATACATTTAATTTAATCATTAGTGAAACCCTAGACAACCTCTGTTTGCTGTATCCAATATTAGTTCATGAAATATAGTGAAGTTTTATGCACTATTTCTTCACAAAACAACTCTAAATGTGAATGAAACAAAAATAGGTTTGTGGAACCAAATTATTCTTCATGAGATCATGAAGGAAAATGCACAAAATGATGACATGGAATCTCTTCATGAATAAAGAGGGCTTCCTCAACTCTGTTTCCTCTCAAAAAAATTTCTATCAGATTCTAATTAAGCACACACTTCAAATGAGTGTGTCTATGGGTATTTATATAGAAACCCCAATGAATAAAATCCACCACCTTTCTCCTCATATTCATGTTAACTTTTATATGTTCACACCACCTTATCTTATGTGACTACAAAAATCACTATCACCATAAAATAAATTTTCTTTACACTATATCTCCTCAGTTTGGACTTCATTTTTTCATGAAAATAAAGTTTCATGAATATAATGATCACATATGATTAATACCATGAGTTCATCATTGTACCAATAGATTGGTTTGATCATCGGTGGTTTAACCATGAAGAACCTGATGAACAAAATAACCCCAAGGTGGTTGAGGTTGAAGATGACATCGAGAAACTTGATTGAATAGCGTAGATAAATCCCATTAGATGACACATGTTCTTTACATATATTTTAATGACAGATGAATAGTGTGACACACCATGCTATCCCACATCGGTTCTTCAAAGGTTCGACATCGCTTAATAACACAAGCGCTTCCTTTTAGCCAATAGTTATGAGCATGGGGTCTGCTCTAGACACTTGTTGGCACTAACCCGTGATGACTCTCTCCACCGCCATTCCACCCCGCATGGTGGTGCCACTATGCCCCCATGCACCTCTATGTGTGCTCACTTGCCTTCCCATGCAGGTGATCGCTCACCCATTCCACTGCCATGGATGTATGGGGGTCGTCCTACCCACCTAAGCAGTGGTTGTAGGTCCCCTTGGTTGGCTAGGTGGTTGGATAATTTTTTTAATAAAATTTACATAATATAGTTATCTAAATCTTCAATATAAACCACCATATAATTCTTCAAATTCCAAGCCATATTCTCTAATCTCTTTTTTATTTTATTTGGAATTTAATTATAAATTCAAAATCTCTTTAACCTCAAATCATATTCATTTATCTAAATATTGTAAGCAATGTGTGGCCTCCCAGCACCAAATAACACATGTATTTAACATTAAGATCAGATTAAAAAATCTTAACAATTAAGTTGAGGATGTTTCTATAACAATCCTCATCATCAATCACATATTGACATAATATTCATATCAATTCAATCATCCTTATTGATAAAAAATGTAATTCAAATCAAAGGGAACTTCAATATCCCCCTTTGAATTTATTTTCAATAACACTAAACACCATCAAGGTTAATATGTGTGTTTTACTTTATCCCCTTTATTGAAAATTAATACAAAGAACATGTATAGGAAATCACTTCTCATCAATTATCTTCTTCTCCCTTTAAGATGATACCATATATTTTATTTTTCAAAGAGCATTTAGTCAAACAACATTAAGTCAACGCGGGTTAACCCATTGTAGAAAAAAAGAGTGTATAGACAAGGTGATCAATGCTATCCATGATCAAACATACAAGTGATACCAATCTTAGATAACTCTCACTTTATACCTTTGAGCTACTCAGACAATCAATTCATGAAAACAATATCTAGCTTGCACTCATATGAATAAACACATTAGAAATTTCATATGAAAAAACATACATCTCCCCCTTTTAGCTCAATATCAACCCTATTTTGATAGCAGTTTATTCAAAAATATTTAGATTATGAATTTGAGAGTGATTATAAAATTCACAATATTTGTGAATATTTTATAGCTTCAAATAAACTATTCTACCCCTCAAGGGATTCATCTATATCCTTAAATTATATATGTGTTAGTAAAAAAGTATATATAAGGGAATAAGGAGAGACCTATCTGTTCCTAAAAAATAGAACTATGGATGAGTTTCCTCTCAACCTTTCCTTGACCTTCTTACTTTTGATTTCATATTTGGAAAATTTCACCTTCTCATTCATATTCTTCATAGTTTACATACTCACATTCTTTCCATGAATTTTTTCTTCATATAGGGTAGACTTATCCAACTTTGTAAGTAAAGAAACCTTTTTTTATTATGATTTCATAGAGTTATTCATATCGTATCCATTTTTTTACACTAATTATTTTGATTCTCCAGATCATCACCACTAGATGACTTCTTATGATATTCATCATCTTCTTCTAAAATAGTTTTTTTACCTTCAGTTGTAACATTTTGATATTTATCCATTTTCAGTTGATTTGGAAAAATTTTCAAACATTCCTTCTTTTTATGTTCCACCATTTTGGGTGTCTCACACTAATTCTCATATGTACACGACTTCCTCTCTTTTTCCTTCTGTTTTTTCTTCCTTTTCAAATCATAGGGAACCTATCTAGGTAATTTAGCCATTCATAACTTAGATCTATGTGTAACACCCTAAGTTATTTTAAATAATCTATGTTGATATCATATTCAACACACAACACCAAGCTTAAAATACCCACACAATATATTTCTTTAAATAGCTTGTGGTACATGCAACACCGGGCATAAATGAATCGTAATATTGTATACTGTTATAGCCTAACCATTAAATTGATAGCTATTAATAGGACCAACTAAATTATTAAAATTATATGGTTTAAAAATGTATAAAATAAATTATTATTTATTTATTTATTATAAAATAAAATAAGATTCATTTGAAAGAAAGATAAATGTTTTCTAAAAAAACTATATTTTTCTAAAAGGTGGTTTCACCGCGCTTTACATACATACATTAAAATTATTTTTTACCACTTTTAGAAAATTTATTTTAAAAAATGGTCTTCATTTTTTAATTCATCATATCAAAAATTATCTTAGGGTAAAATTTTATGATTTTTCATAAGATATTGATTTTTCAGTGAATACTGAAAATTCTGATTTTTGTAAAAATACCATTTCTTTTCAATAAATTAAGTAATTTAAAAGTACCATTATGTTTTGAATATTATTTAAAGTAAAATAAGTATTATTTAGTTATAATTAATCCAATTAATTAATTTTTAATAAACTTTATATTGGATTTTAGTATAAGTTTATTTTGGGTTTAAAAACGGGTTTTTTTCTAAAAACTATTTTAAAGTGCATAATGTTTCTCCATTTTAATAAATTAAAATAGCCCCTATTGGGGAATGTTTTAAATAAAAATTATATATTATATATCTGTAAATATTAATTTAAATTCATATAATTATTATTACTAGTCATAGAGTTAATATAAAATCATATTTTTCTTGAAAAATACACTTCTTGAAAACCCATTTTTTCGTCGCATTCCTCGATTTAATTTTAAATTAAATGTTTCCACTTTTGTGAATTTAATTTGGTAAAATATATTCCAAATTTTGAATCATCATAATTTATATAATATAATAATATAAAATTAATTTTTTACCATAATTAATAGTGAAAATAATAAAAATTAATTATCATGGTTAAGGTAAAAACATATTTACCGGGGGTTAAAATAAACAATAAGGGTTAAAATAACCTAAAAACTAATATAAAAACTATTTTATATCCATATTTATACCTTATAATGTATAAGTATCTATAATGGTCCATTTTGGATCCTTGTTTCATGTGAAAAATATGGGTACACATTTTTCTTTTCAAAAATTACAAGTGTGCCACTCACCTCACCTATAAAAGGCCAACCCATATCCTCGCATATTCAAACCTTAAAATACATTTTTATTGGACAATAACTACCAAAATATCATACTTAATTACCTCCCCATGAAACTTCCCTAACTTGGAAGCCACTAAACCAGTGCTCTGAGCCAAGTCGTCACATGACCTCAAGCGCACCTCCCCGTACGCCAGAGGTGCCGACTAGCAGTGAGGGTCTAATCTGTCACATGGGGAGACTATACCCTCTTTACCAGATTAATCCATAGTAGAACACAATATAAATAGCGAGAACAATACAAACAACTAATAAACATGCATAACTAATCGTTTCCCAAATGGGGTACAACCACAAATAAAATACAACAATGCCATGTCATGCTACTAGTGTAAAGTGAATAATAACAAAAAAATGAGAAAAACAGATAAAACTCTAAATAGGTCCCAACTCTAAGTCTGAATCCTTCTATATATACATCCTGAGCCCAACTCAACATCTTAGTGTAGGACCTCTACCCTTGTCCTGACCTGCAACCAAGAGATTTTCTCGGGTACCCACCAATGGCTTGAGAAGGGTGTGAGTGCACAAAACTCAGTAGGCCACTGCCAATGGTGGATAAAAAATATCCAGTCTAATAGAGAGTGAATGAAAGTACAAAGTAAATGGTAAATAAATAGAGGAAAACTCAAGTGCCATTAGATATCTGAGGTTTACTTAATTAACTCCTAGCATTATTCCCAATTCCATTTCTTAACCCTCTTTATTCCTTAATCCATTTTTATCACATGTTCCATGGGTTAGGTATAATTATCATCTACACAAGGTTATAAGGCAGTAAATTACAATTCATAGGAGAAAAAATCAAGTCCCTATCTCACTAGGGATACACATTTCACATCAATACATTATCCTCACCTCAAAGCCTCGGTCTAGGTGGAATGAAACCGGTAGGGGAATAGAGCCTCCATCCCCTTCCCTAACCTGTGCATTTTGGGGTGGAGTTTAGAGACTCAGTCTAACTTGACCCATGGATATAGAACCTCAAGTCAATACCCCACTCTACCGAGCCATTTTCACATGCTTATTTATCAAAATCACCATAACCATACCATAACAAAACATAACATAATCAATGCCATTGGAAACCATCAATCACAAATCATAACAAACAACATGGGAATTAATACTATGCCATAACCTATTAACACATTTCCCAATTACAATTCATAGTCATTTATCCAAATTCCCATTCCCATGCCTTAACCCTTTAATTTTATTCAACAACCCCTATGCCTTAGTCAATATTCATAAATGGCCATAATTTAACCCATTTATCATTTCAAGTACATTTCTCTTGTATTAAATCATTCCATATTTATCAATTCCCTCATGAAACCATTTACATGTTCCCAATTCACAAGCCATTTTCAATTTAACATGATCATAATCTCATATGTACTAGTCCTATTTGGTATTTCAACATAAATCATATGCCATTAGACACAATTCCATTTAACCTGATTGACCCATTACTAAGCCATGCTAAACAACCCCTTAAGCCATTATTAAACCTAGTAAAAACATGGTTATTTAATATTAAATCCAACTAACCATACTAACATGTTCAACATGGGCTCTATATTATTCCGCATCAATTCCAATGTGAAATTTTCAATTTCTAGGTTTGGAAAGGTCGACACACCCCATGGGTGGCTCCGAATTGGTCAAATCATCCTTGACACATCCCATAGGGATCATGATGGTTTCAAATAATTATTTATATGATAATTATACCAAATCCTACCAAAGGCCTCAAAATCAAAACAATAGGAAAGTAAGAACACATAATCATATGCAGAAATCTACTTAAAAACTATAGGATATAACTTTTAGACCACCTACCTTGAATCTATTGACGAACACACTCTTAATCATGGTCTTAGGTCTGAATTCAAGTACCCCTTGAAGCCCCAACCTAGGTTCCACTAGAAAAAGAGAGTTTTAAGGTTTGAGAAGGATATGGGAGAAACCACGAACCCTAATCCGAAAAGGAGAAGCAAGAGGAGCATTAGACTTACCTGGGGCTTCGATCCACAACCAACGATGCTCCAAACGACCAATAATCGAAGGTGAACCACATATTGGAAGCTTGGGTCTTCCAAGTTTGTCACTAGGGTTGAGAGGGTAATAATGGAGGAAAATCATGAGTTCAGGTTTAAAAAACCAGAGTGTAAATTTTATAAATTTTCCAACTTTTATGGGCCGCACAGTTTACCCACATGGTTTGCCAAACTGTGCACAAATCGTGCGAAAGCTACTGCCTGAAAATAACCCCCTTCACATAGACTCCTAGGAATTCTGCACAATTTTCTTAACCGTGCACCAACCGTGCGTAATCCTCTATCGATGGCTGCACAGTTACCTAGGATACTATGCATGGTTTGCACTAACTATGCGCAAATTGTGAAACATGCCCAGGAACTCCCTTTTCTTCCTCTTTCATGTCCTGAACCCCCGAAACACTCTTGAGCCTTCACATAAACATGGGGAAACAATTATCTATCCTAAAATAAGAGGCCAAAATGAAACTTAAAAAAAACATACCTTAAGAAATTCTGAGATCTTACAACCTCCACACCTTATAACAACTTTTCCTTGAGCTGCTTCCCCAAGAATAACTAAGCTTCTATAACTAGAGATCACCCCACTAGGCCTGCCTATCCATTTCCATCTTCCAAGTTTTGGTTTAACATCACAATGTCCACTGAACACGGATCAAGGGCCCGAACATTCCCTAAAAGTCTTCCTCACCACAACCACAACATAAACCGGAAAATCCTCAAGGATGCATCAAATTCAACCATACCCAACCACTATAACTTCACAGAGAAACTTAGACAACAGTTCCTAACTCACTACACAAGGAAAATTTTCACACTACATCACATCACCATGGAGGAACCAATTTGCACCCCATCGACCCAATCCTCTACACAACTCAAGACCCAAATTACTTGGTGTTGTCTTCCTCTATTTTCCAAACTCTAATGACAACCAAACCCGATACCACATGGAGGAAAACAAATGATCCTTTCAAAAATATTTCCTGAAGATTTCATTACACAACCATACATCCAAACACAACCCAAAACTCTTAGCTACTCGACCAATTAAGCCCGCGAAAAATCTCTCTACCAGTTCCTACTCACCCGAATGGTGACCACTCGAGTCCTTACAACCTGAAACTATGATAACGTCATCAACCAACCATTTATCTAGTATGTTTCTCTCCACCATTTTCAGTTACTTGGCACCTCCCCCATCGGTGAAGGGACACTATAACTCAACTCAAATTTCCCATCATCTAACATGTTCCAACTCACCATGTCCAAACATCCTTAGGGGCATGAAATTGCATTATAATCTAGCCACACCGTCAAAACCATTCAAGAAGAAATCCATACACTATCCAATAAAGAACTAAGATCAAATTGATCTTACTCAGGTATATATTCATTTCAAAAAGGCACTTTCTACCACAACATGAACCCAGATGTGGGTCACTCTCACCACACCCATTCAAGTTTATCATCTCAGATTGGACCACACCAGACTGGCTTGTCCCAGAACACCCACCTTCCCTTTATGGTATACTACCCCATTCTTACCTTCCCAAGGTGCTTTATAATTTGAAGCTTATCATTATCATCCCACACACCCACTGGTGTCATTCTCTAAATTCCATTAGAATCCCATTATCATGACATTACCTCCCTACAGACCGACATCGAGCTTCACCCTCAGCATGAAACCACCTCACATGTCCAAGTTTCCCTCAACTCAAGACGTTCTAAAACTACCCGTGGGGAAATTACTTGAGTATAAACCTGATCTTCATTGGAGTTATATAACTCAACCTCTCTTGCCACAACCAATTTTCATATCCAACCACACCCTTCTATAACTTCATCACAGACATCACAAGCTTCACATGGAACCGCCCTGAGCTCAAAGCCAACACTTTTCTCATCAATAACCACACCCAAGTCCCACATGGCCTCTCTGAGGAACCTAACATGCACCTCATAGGTTCCTCATTGGCATCCTAGTGCCACTACACCAACTGATGTTATCCTCTTCGCATCCAGTACTAACGTATCACTCCCCACATTAGGAGTTTCATTTCCATTTCTCACCATGAGGAATTCCAATCACCGCATCTCAAACTCGATCACAATTCAACCCCCAAAACCTAGACATGGCCATCTAGCTTTTTCCCAAGATAATAAAACAAACGTCACCTCATGCCCATTCCCAGCTTCCGTGAACAATACCCATGACATTTTTTGTCATTTGGCCCATCCCGAGGACCCCACCCCAAGCCATAGAGGGTGTAAATCCTCTCATTAGGCTTCACACATACCGCTCCCTTGCACGTAAACTCCATGATGTCCATCATACAAAAAAATAACATTAAGTCCCTTGGCGTGATCTAGAGCTCCTCAGCGTACCTGGGATGATGTCAAGATATTAGACATGCTCGTCACTAGCTAAGGTATGTTAAGAAGTTTTCCAACACCCACCTATATATTTCTGATGTCGAACTATGGGACATCGTGACTTGTCAGGAATCTTAGGCTCCCCTGCCGAATGCATCTCATCAACACTTAACCTCTACCGCTCAGGTGTGATTTCCAATCAAGTATAACCATCTCTCCATGACCAAATCACAAGGCAACCATGAACCAACATTTTAGGTGGTACTACCTCCACCACACCACTAAAATTATTTCGATATGTCCATGATAGATAACAACAAAAGCATAATGGTCTACCACACCAATCAAACCCACATTCTCTCACCAAACAACCTTTACCTATGTGTATCCCATCACCCGATTACTTACCTAACCCTGTATCATGGTTATTCAACCTCATCAGCTCTAAGGTGGCCTCTGCATCTTCCCAACAACCAAACCATTCATACAAAAAAGTTCATCCACATAACCACCCTCACCTCGGGTTCCACAATCAAGTGAAAGCATATAACCACACTTCATTCACCCTCTCTTTTTTGCTCGAAAACAACTTCATGTCCTCCATTAATGATCCTAAAAATAGGAGAGTTAGACATCCATATGATATAACCCTTAGAAACAAACCTTATATCCTATCACAAGCACTCGGGTGCCCTTACAAAAGAACTGGGGTAAAACTATACCATTTACTAAACTTAGTGGTACTCAGCATGTGTTGAAACCACCTCTAGAGCATCTCCCATGCTCACATTCCAAGTACCTACACTGATGGGATAACCTTCCATGAGGTCACCCTTGATTTTTCAGAACTATCAATGCATAACCACAACTCGAGTTGCACCACTAGCCATCAACCTTCCCACCTATCCTTCTAGACCAAACCTGCACTATACAACACTATGAGTTCCACTATCAGAGTCCAAAACATCTACATGTGTGACACACACCCAAAAGCACTTGAAACACTATGCAACCTCTCTTATAGGTCACCTTGAAGGTTGAATGACACCAACTCCCTTTACTGGAGTCACAACCAAGAAAAACCATTGGTCCTCTCTCCAACCATACATATCATGACACAAACAAATAAATTATCATGAATGGAACTCTCAATACCATTCTGATGCACACTATGCCTAGTGAAACAAACAACCATCTACTCTAGTTTCCATACCAAAGGTGTACACATTAATCAGCACTATGAGAAAAACATTCTTTTTAGGATTCAAAATGCAATTCACAAGGTCTCTACTAACAGGGTCACTAAGACCCAAGCACCATATTTAGGGTCCAACATGCACTCTATATGGTCACGAACCATGAGAGTTTCTACACTCACATTACTGAACAATGCCTCACAACCCAACAACCACAACCCCACTAAGATTTCCCTAAACACACCACCTAGGACATATAATAACTGGTGAGGCCTCACATTCCATATCCAAAGTCTCAAACTAGGGAACTCTCACTGAATCAACCCACAAACCGACAGCTTGAAGAATGATCAACATGATTTAACCAGATAAGAAAAAGATCTCACACTATCAACCTTAAACAAAACATTCTTCATACTCTATCCTAAGGGTCATCATCACACTTTGAACACTACCATTTACCATACCTACCATGGTCATGGTCAACATGGGGTAACCAATTTACTTAATCACAAGTCTTTCATTAACACATATTCAAACCAATTATCCTTTTATAACACGATCCTTTCCTCTTAGGCATATTTACCATTTCAAAACTTGTTGTAATCATCATTTTAACTTATTTAAACCTTTCATTAGGAAAAATTCATTAATAATTTTACCATCATTATGCACTCTTTTCCTTTTGGACACCGAATCAACCTTTACAATTTATCACAACCCAAAACTTTAACCCGGTCACAACATTTCTTTATACATGATATTAATTAACTATTAATTTGAGTTATTTTAATTTACCGGATTACATTACCATTGTTAGGCATAATTTTCTTCAGATTCATCAAGGAAGTAAAATGCATTCTACTCTCTATGACCCACACACCCATCCCGTGTGTGTGCCTATAATGATGCATGCCACCTATATCCTTAGGTGCCTAAAATGATGCATGAATGCACAAAATCATGACATTATGAAAATGAGAAAAATATCATAAATAAATCAAATCACACAACATGTGCATCACCCAATGGTAAAATATCATTCAACTATAACAACACACATCAAGAAAAACAATTCCCACCCAGGGCGACTTGGGTTTTCCCTCATACATGGGTTAGATACTCCCAAGCATGAGCTCATTACCAAGGCCCAACACATCTTAATATCCTATATACCATCCCCAAATAGTAATAAAGAGAAAATAACCTCCCTTTTATACCACTTTGTAACATCCTCAACCCAGAGGCCACTAAATCGGAGCTCTGACCTGAGTCATCACATGACCTCAAGCATGCCTCCCCGTATGCCAGATGTTTCCAACTAGTAGTGAGGGTATAATGTGTCATGTGTGGAGAATATATCCTATTTACCAGAGTAATACACAACATAACACAATATAAATAACAGAAAAATACGAACAACCAATAAACATGCATAACCAATCATTTCCTAAATGGGGTACAACCACAAATAAAATACAACAATGACATGCCATTCTAGTAGTGTAAAGTGAATAAAAACCCAAAATGATACAATCGGATAAAACTCCAAACAAGTCTCAACTCTAAGTTTGGATCCTTCTCCATGTACATCCCAAGCCCAACTCAACATCTTAGTATAGGGCCTATGCCTTTATCCAGACCTCCAACCAATAAATCTTCTCGTGTACCCAATGACGGACAGAGCTGGGTGTGAGTACACAAAACTCAGTAGGCCACCACCAACAATGTCTACAAAATATATAGTCTAATAGAGAGTGCATGAAAGTACAAAGTAAATGGTAAATAAAAAAAGGACAACTTGAGTTCTATTAGATATCCAAGGTTCACTTAATTAACTCCTAGAATTATTCCCAATTCCATTTCTTATATCCTCTTCATTCCTTAATCCATTTTTATCACATGTTCCATGGGTTAAGAATAATTATCATCTACACAAGGGTATAAGAAAATAAATCACAATGAATAGGGGAACAGATCAAGTCCCTATCTCACTAGGTATACAAATTTCACATCAATACATTATCCTCACCTCGAAGCCTCGGTCCGGGTGGAATGCAACCGTTAGGGGAATAGAGCCTTCGTACCCTTCCCTAACCCATGCATTTTGGGGTGGAGTTTAGATCCTCAGTCTAACTCGACCCATGTGTGTAGAACCTCAAGTCAATACCCCCCTCTACTAAGCCATGTGCACATTCTTATTTATCAAATCACCACAACCATACCATAACACAACATAACATAACCAATGCCATTGGAAATCATTAATCACAAAGCATAACAAACAACATGGGAATTAATACTATTCCATAATCCATTAACACGTTTACCAATTATAATTCATATTCATTTAGACAAATTCTCATTCCTATGCCTTAACCCTTTAATTTTATTCAACAACCCCTATACCTTAGTCAATATTCATCAATGACCTTACTTTAACCCATTTAGCCCATTTATCATTTCAAGTACATTTCTCATGTATTAACTCATTACATATTTATCAATTACCTCATGCAACCATTTAAATGTTCCCAATTCACAAGAAATTTCCAATTTAACATGCTCATAATTTCATATGTACTAGTCTTATTTGGCATTTCAACATAAATCATATGTCATTCGACACAATCCCATTTAACTCGATTGACCCATTACTAAGCCATGCCAAACAACCCCTTAATCCATTATTAAACCTAAGAAAAATATGTTCATTCCATATTCAATCCAACTAACCACACTAACATGTTCAATGTGGGATCTATATTATTACGCATCAATTCGACACATGACCTTGTCAATTTCAAGGTCCGGAAAGGTCGGCACACCCCATGGGTGACCCCGAATTGGTCAAATCATCCTCGAAGAATCCCATGGGGATCGTGAGGGTTTCAAATCATTATACCAAATCCTACCAAAGGAATCTAAATCAAAACAATAGGAAATCAAGAACACATACTCATATGCAAAAATATACTTAAAAACTATGGGATATAACTTGTAGAACACCTAACATGAATCTGTTGATGAACACACTCTTAATAATGGACTTAGGTTTGGATTCAATAACCCCTTGAATCCCCAACCTAGGTTCCACCAGAAAAAGAGAGTTTTAGTGTTTCAGAAGAAGATGGGAGAAACCACGAACCCTAATTCAAAAAACAGAAGCAAGAGGGGCATTAGAATTACCTGGGGATTTGATCTGCAACCAACGACACTCCAAATGACCAAGAATCGAAGGAGAACCACCTATTGAAATCTTGGGTCGTCCAAGTTCATCACTAGGGTTGGGAGGGGAAGAATGGAGTAAAATCCCGAGTTGGGGTTTAAAAAACCAAAGTGTAAATTTTGTAAATTTTCCAAATTTTCTGGGCCGCATGGTTTCCCCGCACGGTTTTCCAAACCATATGCAAACCATGTGGAAGCTACTACCTAAAAATCACCCCCTTCGCACAACTTCCTGGGGATTCTGCACATTTTCTTAACCGTGTTCCAACCGTGCGTAACCCTCTATCCATGGATGCATGGTTACCTGGGATACTCCACACGATTTTCACTAACTGTACGTAAACCATGAAATATTCTCAGGAACTCCCTTTTCTTCCTCTTTTATGTCCCAAATCCCCAGAACACCCCGAGCCTTCACATAAACACGGGGAAACACTTATCTAGCCTAAAATAAGAGGCGAAATTGAAAATTAAACAAAAACATACCTTAAAAAAGCCTGGGGTCTTACACACCATATCCTAGAAGGATATTTTTAATCATAAATCCATCCAAAGAAGGCATTTGGTGTTAAACTAAGGCGGTTGTACGAAAAAGAGGTATTGATCTTAACTGAGTGTTTTTATTTTATTCCTTCTCCCACTTCATTAAAATATTATTAAATCATGATTATATAAAAAAAGTATCTACCATATACTTATATGTTATTATGCTAATTTGATAACATAAATGAATCTATTATTCCATCAAATGGGATACAAAATCATCATTCATGTGTACGGTGGACTGCCGCCTTGCGAACCAATGTCATCTATTTTCCATCACCACCTATAAAAACTTGTTATAATGATGTATTTAAAGTAAATATATGATATTTTAAACATAATTATACTCTTTTAATTATTATATCACATATACATTTTTAATTTTCATTCCATAGGGGATACTATAACCTTACTTGTGTGTACGGTGGACAACCGGATCGCGAAGCGATGTGATTATATTTTCACTAACACTTTCATAGAAGGTGAAAAGGATAAAGTTAATAAATATATGTGATATATATGAAATAATTATGATGTTTATTAAATATTTATCATTTTTGAAAGATAATATATTATTTTATTTCTTACATTTTCTCTCACTGAAAAATGATAACGTCGTTCGTGCGTACGTGCAAACTACTATCTCCATGAAGCGTTTTGATTATTTTTTTCATCAAAACATCACATAGATGATATATATAAGTATATTTTATGAAATAATATGGTATTTATGAAATTATTTTCATTCTATAAATAAATAACATTACTTACCATCTTTCTATAATGATCATTGAAAAATGGAAACTTTACTCATGCGTACATACGACCTACCATCTTCATGATTGTAACATAGTTAATTTTTTATAAACATATTTAATGATTGGTTTTAAAAGTATAATTTATGAATAAATATGAAAAATATTTTATGATTATTATTTTGGATATGTTTAAACAATAAACTTTTTGATAACGGTCAACACATCGAATCCATTTTGAAACAATGAACCAAACGTCCTCAAAACACATGATGTAGACTTAATTGATTATGTATTTAAATACAAAATTAAGAATAAATAAAATAAATTATTTAAGTATAATATATTAAACCTATAAAATTTTATTAATTAATAAAATAATTGATATAGTCTTATTATATAGGAGTTGATGAACATACATGGAAATTATGGACTTGAGGTAAGGGACATCATCTCAAGTTTACTTCATTGAACCATATTTTAATATTATACACATAATTAATTTTATATGGTGTATATAATAAAATGTTTAGATTTAATATCATTATTAATTTACATTTCATGGTATTTTAAGTTTCAATTTTAATTATTTCATCCAAGGGGGTTTAAATTGAAAGTTACCAAGTGGTAAAGAATTTCATAACTCAATTTCTTTTCATTGGGTTATATTACTTCTTCATTGTATTTGATATTCTAAGATTATGTGTGTAATTAATTTTAATTATATTATATTGTATTTATAATTGTTTTATGCGTATTGAAATTTTATACACATAATCTAATCACTGATTAATTATCAAATTAAATGGTGTGATTTTTGTAAGGGTTATTCGTTTTAAATTCTTTTTTGAGACATGCGTTTATGATATTCACTTATATTCATTTTTGAAGTGTATATACTTAGATTTTTAAATGTTATGTCATGTATCTACTTATGTACATGATATTTAAATTTTAGTTTTAAGTTATTATTTTATGTGGCTTATGATTGAAGATTTTCCAAAGTGGTAAAGACTTTATGTTATAATCTCCTTTCTTTAGGGATTGTTTATGTTCAATTTTACTTTGGATGAAATAATATGAAATTATTTTATTAAACCAAATATATTTCTTATCCAATGTTTATGAATGTTATTAACATGTCTTATTTAAATTTCCTGCCTTTTTTATTAAAGAAATACCAAGAAAGTCATTTATAAGTGATACCAATATTGTATTTTATTTTAGATCAGTTATCTTTATCTTCCATATACTTGGATTCTAGAATGTTTTAAAAAACGTTCCTTTCTAAAAATAAATTATTTCTTAAAGCTATTTTTCACAATCTTCTACCTTCTTTTAAAAGGTTAAAAAAGAAAATTTATTAACGTTTTCCAAATGGGTCACTTTTGACTCTCTTTACAAAATGTTTGAAAATAATGTTTATTTTAATATTTATAACATGAATGGATTTTACTGTCATCATTTCTATTATTTTAATTAATGTTTCCTTTATATATTTTCAAGTTTTTTTTCAAATAAAATTATTTTCACAATATTTTGTGATTTTTTAGTTTTAAAAAATAGGTTTCAAAGTAAAAAAGGGTATTTTCCTCAAGAAAATTTTAATGAACTTTTAATGGTATTTTTATTCATTAATGAAAAAAACCCTTGATGTTACTTACACCCCATTGGGGATACGTGGTACTCATATAAACCTTATTCTTTCTCTAGATGGATTATGATATTTTCATGGAACCTGTTTCTTTTCCATGGGTTTATCGAGCTATGAAAGAATATTTATTTTTTTATGATTCAAAAGTGAAGTATTATAAATGTTTTATTAATTAATGGTACTCGTATATTATAGATGATGAACATGTGAGCCTGATAAAACTTATATAAAGGGTTGATTCCCATTATAGTTCATGGGTGATACTGATATAGCTTATACTATGGGTGTTCCCAGATAGTGTTGGATGATCCTGATATAGATTTTATGATGGGTGTACCCAGAGAGAGCTAAGTGAGACTGATATAGCTTATAAGATGGGTGCACCCAGACAACATTGGGTGAGATTGATATATCTTATATGATGGGTGTAACTAGATATAACCATGTAAACCTGATATATATTATATGATGGGTACACTCAGATAATGCTCCAATGCATCAGTTAATGTTCTTTGTATTTAAAGGAAAGAAGGAGGGAGTTATCAGAGGGTTTCTCCTATGGATTTAACTAGGTTCCAGTTATTTCTGATACAAGTTTAAAATAAGTTATGAAGATAATGTTCCCAAGACACCAAGACATTTTCTTTATTCTTTATATGTGGTTTTAATGATTCCTTTGATCAAGATTGAAATCACATGGCTCATGATTATTGATTTTTATGAATCTTTCCTTTGATCAAAATTTATTCCATGTTTCATGATTGGTGATCCAGGTATTGATGGGCATGAATATTATTATGTTATGATCATGCACTTTAATTACGTCATCACACCCTTATGATCTTCTTATTCTCACTAATGACATTCAATTATTAATGCTTATGTTTACTCTTATTGAGAATTTGAGATCACACTTCTTATATTTCCTATTAACTAGGTTATTAAGAATGATGATTAATTTTTTTGTGTCTATAAAGGTTTATAACTAGATTTAGTTTATATGGATGATGATGATGACTTATTGTGAAATAAGAAAAGCTGTGTATAGTGGGAATGATACTCTCTTGAAGTCATGGGTATTGTTTATGTAAGAGTTTTTCCTAATTATATAAAACTCTAAACCTAAAAGGTATTTGGGTAAATAAGTGATCCAATATTTCTTTTTGATGTTATAAGTTTTGGATGGATAAAATTGGATTTTATTTATTGGTATCAAATCTAAAAATATAAAGTTTAGGATTTTAGCACCAGATTCAGGAGTGCAGGTTTGGGGATATTATACTATGAACTTATAATCTTCATCTACCACACACCTATTCTAATAATTCATACCTATTTTGTATTGAAACCTTTGATGGTGTTTTGGTCACTACTATATTCATTTTATAATCTATTATCATTTGTTCACCATGGACCCCCTTGGTTCATGCCTATTTTCTAGAAATGACATGTTATTCCAGCAAGAGTAGACTTTATGCCCGAAATTTCCACAACACCAACAAAATCATCTAAAGAATGATCTTTTAATTTATTGATAATCCTGACCAGGAAATTCATGATTTTATCTTGTTGTAAACCAAGATTTCATTTTCCTAGGTAGTAATAGTCTTCAGAGCATCTTTTTTTTTTCATTTGATGTTGTAAAATGAAAATATCTTGACTTCTTGTTCCTCATAGATTAACCTTCACCATTAGTTATATCATATTAGTTTTGAAACTATTTAGGAGTAGATGTACCCTATCTGTTAGAAACTTTTATCTCTCAAGCTTTAGATGGATCAGATTTTATCTCAATATACTTATTAAATTCTTATTTGTTAATATTTAATTCATGTTGTACTACCAGACAAATTGATTGTGTCTCAAATAGATCTTCCTTCTTATGAGTCAGTTTCTCTTTAGAATCACTCATCATCTTCTCTAGATCATCTAACTTCAATATATACTTCTTATATTCATCAATAAGAGTTATTTATCTTCTATCATTCTCTTATTTTCCAACATCAAATTTTTTATTATCTTTATCTACCTTTCTCTTATATTTCTTGAGTTGAGTTCTTTTCTCAATAGAATCTTCCAAATATTCTTTCAGCCTCTATTCAAAATTTATTCTAACTTCACCATCATCATCACTACTTAATAAACCTGATATTTTCTCAATATGGGAAAAGAAATTGTGTTCATATTCTAAAGAACTACTAGATGATGAATTTTATTATGTATAATTGGTCATTAAATTCCTATTTTTGTTTCCAGAATACTTATTGTTCTTCTTCTTCTTATCCTTTCTCTATTTTTTATGATTCCCTCTTTCTTCATCAGATTATGATTCAACCATTTTCATTGGGGAATTTATGGAATAATTTACAATTCCATTAAATCTAAATAAATTAAGTATTTTATTACCTCTTCCTTTCCATTCCCCATTTTTGAACCCTCTTGTAATGAGAGAAAAAAATTTCACTGAGGTATTTATCAACTTCATCATCACCAGACACTTGATTCCTCAATTCCCACTTCTTTGAACTTATTTTTTATTATATCCTCAAAGGATATATATTCTTTTACCTTATTTTTGAAAGCCATATCCTTTATTATTTCATAATCTATGAGTATAATTTATAACACATCTAATAAAATATATTCTCTATCTTCTAAGGCTGAAAACTTGGGATCAAATCTTACCAAATCCACAACTATTACTTTCTATCTCATTGAATTTACTAAAACAGCCATCAATGATTTCATTATATTCTATTTTAATATCCCCAAAATTGGTCCTACATATTCGAAACTTATCTTACTTGAGTTTAATATTGCCTTCATAACTGCTTCTCTATTTATACCAGATCTCCTTGGAATATTGGAGACCCATCACTTTAGTGTATACCTTTTCTGATAAAGTCATTAATATATCATTTTGATCCTTTCAATTAACTTCAATATTTTTCTTATCATCTTGATTTATAATATCATCCTCATCAATAGTTGGGAATCCCACTATTACTGCATCTCTCACTTCCAAGCCAAGTGATAGGAGGTAAAGAAGCATCCTATTTCTCCAAATATGGTAGTTATTTCCATAAAAGTAGGTATTACTTATTTTTTCACTAAACTAAGATTATCCATTTCTTATAGAGTAATCAGATATTCATAGGGGACCTTGTTATGATACTAATTGAAGTACCCAAGGATCAATTAGGTTCCACTGAGGGGGGGGGGGACGAATCAATGGTAGACTATTTTTAAAAACTATTTCTTTTTAATTCAACCTCTATGACTAATAAAAGTTTTGATCCCTCATCTTTAGTTCTAAAACTCTCCCTATAAGAAACAATAAAAATAAAGAACAATACATAAGGATTTTTACAAGGTTTGGTACAAATACATACTCCTTTCCACAACCAGTTATTCCTTCCAGTTATAGATTCTTCACTATATATAGGTGGTTACAACTAGGGAAAGTCCCATTCCCATCAACACTAAGTACCATAATGTTCTATCTCTAGAGTCCTACTAGAGATTAAAAGTTCCCACATACACTAGAAACTTATGATTCCCATAGGAGGGTCTTTATACTACATTCCACAATGTTACAAACTTCCCACCAACCTAATAAATATTATCACTAGAGAATTATTTTACTTTAGAGTCCCACTAAATACTTCCACAATCTTGAGTCACAGAAGATATGATCCTCTGATAGAAATATCTTTGTCAGCTTCTGACTACTTCTACACTACCTTGATATGTAGTATTTCTCTAAGAACAAACCATATCACCTAATCTTCTCATATACAATCATAAATAAATTTAGAAGCTGATAAAAAATTCTTAATCTTGCTCACTGACCACTGGTTTTCAAATGATATGAACTTATCTCAACACATTGATTAATCAGGTATATGTCTTTTGAATTAATTCCTAACTCCAATCTCAAATTCATTTCACACTATTCATGAAATGTATATTTCATGTATTTCTCACTCTTCATGAATTTATGAGAAAATATACGGTCTTCTCAAATTATGCATGCATTATTTCATATGAATGAAAACACACACACTATATATACTTCCATTGTTCATAGTGTTTGGTTCACATGTTCATGCATGGGACCTTCAGAAGGCTTAGAACTTCTCATGGCATAACTTCACCATGTCATTCACACCCTACCATGTGCATGCATATTGAAAAATGTATCATGATACTCATTCATGAACTATCTATTTCAAAAAACTTCACTACACTATTCCTATATACAATTATATCACGTTATCCCACTACTTCTTCGCATAAGGTATTCTTTAGAACTCACTCATCTTTAAGCATGCGTGTAACTCAATCATTAGCAAAACCCTGGTTAAACTATATTTACTATATCTAGTATTATTTTTTATAATACAATGAGGTTGTATGCAATGGTTTGAGATACTCATAGGTTCATGGGACTAGATTCTCCATGTGATCATGAAAGAAAATTCACAACATGACGGCATAGAATATCTTCATGAATACAGAGGGATTCCTCAGCTCCGTTTATCTCTCAAAAACTTCTCTCTTATATTCTTGTAAAGCACACACTATAAATGCGTGTGTCTAGGGGTATTTATAGAGAAACCTCATTGACTAAAATCCACCACCTTTCTCCTCATACACACACCACCTTATATCTGTGAACAACACCTTATCTTACGTGATTGCAAAAATTTCCATCACCATAAAATAAAATTTCTTCACACTGTATCTCCTTGGTTTGGTCTTTTTTTATTCATGAAAATGAAGTTTCATGAATATAATGGTATCATATGATTGATCCCATGTGTTTACAATTGTTAACATAACTTGGTTATATCATTGGCGGTTCAATAATAAAGAACCCAATAAACAACAGAACCCTCATGCGGCTGAGGTTGAAGACGACATCGAGTAGCTTTATTGAATGATGTAGATAAATCTCATCAGATGACATTGTTTCTTTCCATATATTTAAATGAAAAATGGACATTTCTCCACACCACACTATCCCACATCAGTTATTCAAAGGTTATGACGCCATTTAATAACACAAGCAGTTCCTTTTGGCTGGCAGTTGTGCGTATGGGATTCAGTCCTGAAACCTTCTAGAACCAATCTATCTCCACCACCATGCCTCATATCATGATGGCATCACTATTTTCCCACATGATCACTTGCCTACCCATTTAGGCACTCACTCACCCATGCCACTACCATGGCTGACTAAGGGTTGACCTTCCCACCTAAGTAGTTGTTGTGGTTCTCCTTGGATGGCTAGGTTGTTGGCAATTTTTTGGGTAGAATTCACATAAAATAGTTATCCAAATATTCAATATGAATCACCATATAATTCTTTAAATTCCAATCCATATTCTACAATATCTTCTTTATTTTATTTTGGAATTTAATTATAAATTATGAATCTATTAAACCTAAAATCATATTCACTTATCTAAATGTTTTAAGAAATGTGCAGAATCATAGAAATAAATAGAAAATGTATTTGACATTATAGTTAGCTTCAACAATCATAACAATTAAGTTGAGGATGTTTGCATAATAATCCTTATCATCATTAACATATTTAAATCATCTTCATATCAAGTGAGTCATACTTATTGACAAAAAATGTAATTAAACACAAATGGAACTTTAGAAACATCATGAAAAAACATAAAAAAATTATATATTCCATGATATAGTTTTAGGAAAAATATGAAAAATAAAATACAATATGGAATATGATAAGTCATGTTTCCAAAAAATATGTATCTTGATACTATTTTTCAAATTGAATCTTATTGATTATTTATAAAAATGGATCTAATACCACTAAATAGTTTTATAGGAATCAAATATACCTAAAAACTATAGAAGAAAATGAAATCCAAACCCAATATCATCCAGGATATGAATTAATAATATCAAATGACTAAAAATAAATTTTTTCATACCTCATTATAGATAATCAACGTCAACAGATCAATAAGGTTGGCGTATATCACTCAACAAAAAAATAATGGTTCTTTCCTTTAAAGGTGTATACCTACCACTAGAATCATCAAATGATTAAGTAGAATTTATTTTCCTTTAAAGGTGTCATATAACCTCCTCCTTGAAGGTCAATGAAGAGAAGATAATATAGATAATTTCAGATCTATAGTGTCATGCACACATATCAAAACATACACCCACCAAAATGAGGAATTGGAACACCTTTAAATTAAAATAATTCATTTTTTAACCAATGAACTACAATAAATCAAAAATAAACTTACAAAAGTCAAAATTTGGGGAATTTATTATAATAATTCTGGTAAAGAGGGGTGAGATTAGCTAGAAGATTCTCCATGTACGTACTATTGCTGTCGACACCCTTATTGGTGAGACCACCTACCACCTTATTTGCCTCTCTGTAGGTGTGCATGATAATATGATTGAGTCCTGATTGGTATTGTAGGCAGACGATCCATTTAGCAGTGAGGGTCCATGGCAGGTGAAATGTTCTATGTCTAAGATCTTGAACAATGGTAGTTGAATCACTTTCAATCCAAACATTGTTCTATCCTTTTTTCCTTATAAAATTAATTGCATTAATAACGCTGCACATCTCTACTTCAAGGGAGGAGGCATGACCACATGAACCATAGAAGCATCCAAGAATGTTCTCATTGTGATTTCTGTATATGATGCCATAGCCAGCAGGTCTTGGGTTTCCTTTTGAAGCACCATCCGCATTAATTTTTACCCATCCAAGTATAGGTGGTTTCCAAAATACCTCCAATAAACCTCTCATCGAGCTGTATCTTTCTTTGATCCCAATATGGCTTAGGATATAGAAATCCCTGATTGAATTGTTGCAAGTCCCTGTTTTCATTATTCTAGACTCTTTGATTGCGATGTGGATCTTTATTTGAGTTGCACAAAAATTAAAGATATTATTTTTGTGCTTAATTGAATTTCTTTCATACCAAATAAGATGAATCAGTTACTCCAAATCATAAATGAAGAGATTATGAATTTGGGGAGAGGCATCAATAGTAGTGAATCTTTGAAGCTGTAATCCAACAGAGTCCAAACCTATCCATCTGATATCAAATATGTCAAAAATGTATTTCTATAAAGCAGAAGCAGTAGAACATGCTAAAAATAGGTGATCAATATCCTCTATGTTTTTGTTACATATGAAACATTTAGAACAAAGTTTTATACCACACATCTGAAGATTACAATATGTGGGAATCCTATTGTGATAAATTCTACAAACTAGGGTGAGATGGGAGGGTCTAATCCAATTTTTGTTGAAATCCTTTAACCAGGAGAAATTATTATTGTTGGTATTGAAATTATGACTATAGTAAAGTTTAGAGGTTAGCACACCATTATGATATGGTTCCCAAACTAAGAAATCATTAGTGTTAACAAAAGTGCAGTTGTTGATAATAAGAGATATTTCATCTAGAAGATCAAAATCAGGATAGTTCACACAATCATTGAGTAACTCACATATTAATTATTTTTTATCAAACATTTATGCCCCATGTTAGGTAAAAGAATTCCTTTTTTCATCTTGTAGTTTCACTTTTATGATGATTTAGGTAGATCATTTGCACAAAATGTTCAGTAAATCTCACCACTACTCTATGAAAATATGATATATATAATAGGAATACAAGGTATTGTACTAAAAAAACTCCAAGAATATTCTATAAATCTAAAAATGTTTTTTTGACTCTAAAAATGTTCAAAGAATGTCATGACCTAACACACCGGGGTAACACCTGGATCAATGATAAACTGAACGTGACACCCCAATCCCTCCTTTAATAGAAAATGGGTTTTCTACTAGAATCAAGTAGGCATATCACACATATAGGAGGTTTTAGAATATTGAAATTGTATAGATGCACCTACAAGTGCATCAAAACTATGCATGATAATATAAATGGTACCACTCAAGAGGAAATAATTTATATAATAACCTATACCAATAAATAGAGTGTAGATATACATATATCACCAAAGTATGAAATTGAAAAAATACATTCCCAACCAAAAAAAAGGGAAATAACAACCTAACTACTAAAAAGGAGGTAGAACCCTACTCCCAAACACTGATACCCACCACTGCTTATGATCACTGCCACCAAGTACTTCTAATATTCACTAACACCAGGTCCACCAAGTTCATTATCTAACTATTTTTCATATCCATAAGATGCAACATGTGTGGTCAAATACCATGTATGTTTGAGTATATACATACCCATTAAGACTTATTGAAAACTAAAGGGGAACTAATAGAAGTAAAAATTCATCTCAACCCACTATAAGGGACAAGAAACCCAACAAAAAAAATACTCATAAGTAAACTCTAATGGAAGAGAGATGAATCTTGATATTCACAACTAGATAAAGATGATGAATCTATCCATAGATCCAAGATCCAGTGCTATCTTGATTTCAATATCCCAATGTAAACCTTACCAGAATATAATATAGAACTGACACCTCACTAGAAGATACCTTAGTTGAGGGAGTAGCAACTCTAATGGAGGAACCTCTAGCCACTAGATCTCAATGATGAGGGAGTATCCAACCAATATAACTATTTCTTATGTAAAAGTGACTCACTTGTGTTATCACCCATCATATCTTTAATGTTAAAACAAAGGCAACATTTTCTTCCAATATGGAAAACTAATCAAGAAGGACTACTCAATTGGTCCAAATCCAAGTCCTAAAGAAAGAGATATGGTAGATAAAATGTTCTAAAAGAAGTAAAAAATGTTTCCTTTTATGTTATATAGGGTGTACTACCAACTTCTCTCCTATCCATGTCCTACTAATCTACTCAGCATATGAAAATGGAAAGTACATGGTGTGTTTTCCAAGAAACACGATGTGTGAGACCACCTGAGGTCTCAGGAATATACCCTCTGAACATGGATCAACATGCCAGGTAGAACCACATGGTGTTCCATTAGAGGCACAACATGTATGACCATTCAAGATCCTTAGAATGTACCCCTACACATGGATTGGATACCCAATTAAGGCCACATGATGTGTGGGCTTGGTCACATGATGTGTATGCCCGACCACATGGAATGTGATATTTAACTCTATCAAAAAACTATTTCTATCGCAAACATTAGACTGCATGACGTGTGTTATTTCAAAACACATATCATGTAATCAAGTTTTAAAAAAATTAAAGTCTTATTCCTAAATATTCATGCGTCCATTGATCTCATTGCAGATCTCACCTAATGCTGTATCCAAGGCCCCAATCTTGAAGTAATACTCTCCAATAATCATCTTCTTCCCTATGATGGATGGAAAATGGAATTATCATCGAGCCACACATTTTCCATCACACCCATCACACCTCTAGAGTATGGACAACCTCATTCATCTTCTGTGATCTTGTCATTGATCACCAATACTTTCTTCCATCATTTTATTTTCTAACATTCAAACAAAAAAAATGTGAATATGATGTTTTATTGTGATTTGAACTAGATCCATGGTTGAATCACTGACTTACTATATGTCAATGAAATATTTGAAGAATATAGGAAGAAAGATGCAATAAACAAATTAAATTCATTGGTGTTCATGGTAAATCTAAACACCAATCCCAATAATGGAAAAAATGAAAATACAAGGGATTCTAGTGAAACAAATGAGACCAAGGACAATAGAAATAATTAAATTTGTAGGTACATGTGAAGAATGAGAATAATATGGGGAATAAAAATAGATATAAAAACCATTCTCAAATATAATGATAATAGGGAATAATTATATAAATAAAAAATTATTACCTGATGATTGGATCAATCAACAGTGAAGAATGATTCAGTGTTGTTGTCATTGGTGAGATCCAAGAACTTCATCACTAATCCTTGAATCTCCCTTGAGCGATGTCAAAGGTTCTCTCCCATGCTGATGGAATCTTACTCTATTTGATAATATCCTAGGGTTATGTAGCTAACCCTGAGGATTTTCTATAACAAGGTTTAAATAGGGGAATAATTAGGTCACAAAATTTATTTAATGAATTATAATTTAAATTATTTAATTTATTTTATATGTTTAATCCTTCAGAGGCCAGGAATCATTCTAAAACTCAATTCATATAAAATTTATATAATGTATATTGGAAAAACCCACGTTTTGAGTCTAATGGAAGTCTCATATTTTCAATCTATGACTTCAATCAACTAAAATTACATTTAATCCAAAAATATGCATATAAATGGTTTAATATATTAAATATTTTTAATATATTGATTTTGGGGCCCTTTGATACCCATAATACCATTCCAAATGAGAAGAAAAACTCATAAAAATATATCAAAATATACAAAGGGTCTAGAAATGAAAATCAGAATCGTTAAATTTTCCCCACCTTCAAATATTTTCACCCCAAAAGAAAAAACCTACTAAAAAATGCGAGGGTAATGAGCTCGCATCTAGATATCATGATCCTATGAGAACTCCTAGAGTTTCCTATGATACTAAAGAACTCACACTAGTGGTAAGGTTCACCCATGGAGGATCCTCTTCTGTCAATCCTCTATGGACACTGGGTACTCCAAAAAGGTGGCTTAGTCCTCGATATCCATCTCATCCCAGAAAATTATTTACGATTAGTCTTTTATATATCTCCTCAGTTATGATCCATGGAAGACATCATGAAATCAGTCCAACTATGGGGGTAAATTCAATCAGTAAGAAACCTCACTAGGAATGTCCTGATGAATCTTGGGGATAGCTTACTACCCTGACCAAACCTCTATAAACCTCATTGAAAAGTGACTCTTAGGAGCACATGGTCTCTATGATCGAACTCCAAGGGCCTATGAAATTAGTCAATGTAATATTTATATCTAATTTGAGTAGTTTTTATTCACTCCAGGATCATTTGAACTTTATCCACTGTCACCTTCACCATCTCTGGTTCCATTAACAACGACTCACCTATTTATATCCAGTACAAATGTGTCCTGTAGGGTCTTCCATATAGAGCCTTGAATTTTTTCTTGCTAATAGTGAAGTGATAACTGTTATTATAAGCACAATACACTAATAAAAGTGATCCTACCAACTCTAACCTAATACCAACACTTAGGATTTCAACATATCCTCCAAAACCTAGATGGTTAATTTAGTATGACCATCTTTCTAGGAGTGGAACACCATGATCATCTGTAATTGGGTCCTAAAAGCCTCCTGTAACCCTCTCCACAATCGTGATGTGAACCAAGCATCAAAATTAGATAAAATAATTATGGGTATCCCATGAAGATGGAAGATATCATAAATATATGAGTGCCCCAAACTCTTTACTGAACTCTACCCCAAGATATAAAGGAAGTGAGCCGACATGGTAATACGATAAAAAAACACCCAGATAGTGTCATAGCCTCTCAATATCCATGGAAGCCTCATCATAAAAATCCATTGATATTATATTCCACTTCCATTCAATAATATCAAGTGGTTGAGTCAAACTTGTTGGGAGCTGATTATTTTCTATCACCTATTGACAGGTGAGGCATTTAAAGACAAACTCAGTGACACTACACTTCATTTTGGGCCACCAAAACCTTCACCAAAGGTTTGATACATCTTTTATAGATTAGGATGTACCACCAAGGGGAAGGCGTGGGAATCTCTCAATACTTAATCACGCTACGCAACTAGTACCGTGGTTTATACTTGAAAAAGGATAATGTGGTTACCACCATTAGAGAATCCATTTTGTGAACCTCTTGAGGATATCTGATCACATAGATCTTCATAATCAATGTATCCTAATCATTCCTCTCTCACACATTGGAAAAATAGTGGAGTCACTAAAATTATTTGAAGGTTATATTCCCATATCTCCTCCACCAGGGTCTATTATAGTGAGGGAAACTACTCTGATTCCATTCCCACCAAGTAAGAATGGAATTTATTGCTAATGGAAACTACCACCACATTTCCATTTACTAGAGTATATACTATCCTAAATTTATAGTATAGAAGGAATTTCAAGAAACAACCCTTTATCAGGTTGATGTCTCTCTCAGAAAATATGTAACTGAGAATCCTATGGATTGAGTAAACTATAAACCACCCCCAAAAATATATTTCCTCCACATTTTTAGGGTGAAGTCCACTACCGCTAGATCTAATCCATGAGCCATCTAGTTCTGTTCATGGGGTCTCAACTTCATAGACTCATAAGTTATCACCACTTCCCTCTATATCAACAAACACTCGAGCACTTATATAGAGGTATTGAAGAAAACCACATACTCAACACATTCCTCTGGAAGTCTTAGAATAGGTGTACTATTCAACCTCTACTTCAGCTCCTTGAAGGATTTCTGACACTGCTTAGTCTAGGTGAAAAATTCCATTTTTTGTGTTAAGGTAGTTGAAGGGGATGAAATACCAAAAAATTCTATCACAAACTTCCAATAGTACACAATCCAAACCAAGAAAACTCTATACACTAGACAAGTTATTGGGTGGGTCCTAAGATATAACTACCTCTATCTTTACAAGGTTCATGGTTACACTTTTTAGAGATGACATGCCCCATAAAGTGAACCTATCTAATTTAGAAATGGAACTTAGAGAGATTACCATATAATTAGTTCTACCCAAGTTAGTTTATGACCATCCTAAAGTTCTCTCTATACTCCTACTTTGGCCCAAATTAAATGAGAATTTCATCAATAAAGATAACCATGAACTGATCTAAGAACAACTAAAATATTTAGTTTGTAAATCCCATGAAGAGAGTGAGGGAATTCATCACACCAAATGGAATCACTAAGAAATAATAGTGCCTATTGAAATATAATAAAGCTATATCTAGAATATTATAATATCCTGAGATTTTGTGAATTATTTTTTTTCGAATTAATTTAACATTTTTTGTATATTTTTCATTTTACGCAGCACTGAAGATAGTTTATTTTATATTAAATTACTATGTTTGGTTTGTGTTATACACAAAACCAAGTTAATCATGCAAAAAATGAAATATAAACTTTAGGTTTATTTACACAAAACACTGATTTTAGCTTACTTTACATGCAATAATTACTTTCCTTGATGGCTTACATAACATTCAAGACTGAGGTTTACCGAACAATAATATATTATGAAAATATGATTATTTAATATAATAAGATATAACCTAGGAATTAAATTAGAGGTTATTAATAGTATTAAATAATTTATAAAAATATATGGTTTACAAAATATAATATGAATTCATATGTTACCAATTAATTATAAATTAATATGAAAACCGATTGAATGAAAAAGGAAATATTATTATTTTTATGGTCACAAAGATGTTTTACCCTAATAAATTAAATTAAATATGATTATTGAGTGATATTAATGTAATATATATGTTATATATTCAATAAAATATTTTTTATATCAATTCAATAGATTTTATAGACATAAGATAAGAACAAAACCAATTTTATGCTTAAAAACATATATTTTTATAAATACAGTTTTACCGGCTTTTAATGAAGAACTAATTTTAAATACAAATTTTGGAACTTTTATAGAATTAATATGTAAAAATAAAATTCATATTTTATAGTAAAACATAAAAATTATGTTAGGATAATTTTTTGGTATTTTTCTGTAAGGTTTCATTTTTTAATGAATAGTTAAAAATACTGAATTTTAGTTCAAAACTTCTTTTCCATATAATTTATTTATAATGTTAAATTATATTTTAAATTAGTTTAAAAGTTTAATTAGATAATATTTTTATCAATTAATATAATTTAGGTAATTTATATCAATTTCACTTTGAAATTGGGTATAAAAACTTAGCAAACTTTTGAATGTTTTTACTTTAAAAACCGTATTGTCGACCCGACTGTGAGATTAATTTTAAATTAATTTCTGCCACTTTTGTGATTATAATTTTGAAAAATGGATTAAATATTTGGAATCAGAAAAATTTATAATTTTAAATAAGTTCAACTTTATTTTTGACCAAAAATATTAGTGAAAGTGATTAAGATTAATTACAACGGTTAAGAGAAAAAACAGGTTAATAAAGTACTAAACCTTAAATTTAATACCCAAAACGACCTATAAACTTTATCAACACATATTTTATGGAAATTATTCGGAAAATAACCTTCCATTATTGAGTTGTTTTAGTTTTTAATGACTTTTTTTGGTAAAAACGTAGGTACACATAACTTGTTTTGAAAAATGCCAAGTGAGCCCTTTACCTTCCCTATAAAAGGCCACCAACTCTCCCTCTTATTCACACCTCTCAAACCAATTTTTTAGGCCGAGATATTACTAATAAACTTCCCAAAATCCCTAAATTACTCCTTTAAGCCTCTTTTTAGGAATAAATCAATCCATGGGATCCTTTTGGCACAAACCAATAGGAGTTACCCGATTAAGAGGTAACGTCGTCTCTCAAGCTCCTTTCTTTTTATTTTCTTTCTCCGCCCCCTCCAATATCCTTGTTCTATGATTGTATAAAAAAAACATTATAATAAATATATTGTTATTTTTTAATGCTAAGGTTTCCACCTACACTTACACACACCTCCATCTAATTGGTAACAAACACACTGTTTACGCGCACGATGAATTACCGCCTCACTAAGCGATGATTGTTCATTTTTCCTTTACCACCTTTAATGATGTAAATTATGATAGAAAATATATTTATATATGTTATATATTATATTTATTATGTCTTTAAGCTTGTTTAATTATTTTAAAACAAATATCTTTATACTTTCCATTTTGTGTTAATATGATAATTTTGTTTGAGGAAGTGTGGACTACTGCCCCCTCAAAGTGATGTGATTCATTAACACACTACATGGAATGTATTAAGGATAAATTTAGTTAAATTATATGATATATATTAAATAATAATAATAATTTAATTATAATATATATATATATATATATATTCACACATATATTCCATTTTCTTTCTTTCTTTTAATACAACAATAAAAACAAAAACAACATTCATGTGTACGTACGACTTACCATCTCCATGAACATTGTATTACATTTCATACTTTTATATTATATAGATTATTATAATACATATATAATTAATATAAATTATATTTATACCATGTTTTATATTATGGAAATAATGATATAAGTATAAGGACCAACGATATAACAAATTAAGACACATGCGAAGAATAAAGCAAATATTACCTGAAGTGAAACCTTAACATAGGATTGTTAACAAGTGAGAAATATAAGGTCATAATAAAAACATATATGGTATTATATATAAGAATATGGTTATTTAAAATATGTATAATAAATTTATATTTATTATATAGGTTGTTTTTACGAGTACGAAGAGAGTTGAGACACAAGTTAAGGGGATTTTATATCAATTTTCATTTCTATGAGGTACATGATTTATTCACCGCCCATTCCTTTTGTGTGGTGTGTATACTTCTCATGTATGCATTAAATTATTCCTATAATTTAATTTATGGGTATTTACTTATCCATTATAAGATATTTATTTCATTGGGTTTAAGTTTCAAAAGTTACCAAATTGGTAAAATAGTTTTGTCTCAATTTTCCATCTTTGAGACTCATGTTTTGTTATGCACCAAAATTATTTTTGAGGTGTATATACTTCCATTTTACATGTTATACCATAAATATAATCCTTTTAATAATATTTTAAACTTCATGTAATTTTATTTTCTTACATGGATATTATGATTTTAAGTTACCTAGTTATAAGAGTTTATTGAAACAATCTCATAGCTTTTCAAGATTCTTTATGTTTATTATTACTTTGATGAAATATTATAATATATATATCAAGAAAACTCATGAATTTTCTTCTCATATAGTTATTTATAATATATTCATGTATCGATACTATTTTTCCACTCTTTGGTACATAATATAGTTCATAAATTGTTTTTAAAAAAGCCCAACTTTACCCTCTCTTCGATTGTAAATCTTTGTTCTTTAAAAACCATGTTTTCTAAAAAGGTTTTAAAAATGTTTTCAAGAATTATTTATAAAATTTCAATTTTTTTTCAAAGAAAAATGTTTTTAAAATGTTTTAAAGCTTATTTTAGATGTTTTCAAGGAAAAAGGGTTTTAAACTTATTTTATAAGTTTTCAAGGAAAATGGTTTTCAAAAACATTTTCAAGATTATTTTATAAGTTTTCAAGTAAAAATGTTTTCCAAACATTTTCAATCTTTCTTTATAATTTTTCAAAGTTATTTTTAAAGAAATGGTTTTAAAACGTTTTCAATATTTATTTATAAGTTTTCAAAGTATTTTTAATGAAATGGTTTTCATTTTTTTCAAGATTTAATTATAAGTTTTCAATGTATTTTCAATGAAATAGTTTTCAAAACGTTTTAAATATTTCTTTTAAAGTTTTCAAATATTTTTTTTAATTTTTTTGAAGTTTATTCTATAAATTTTCAAGGAAAAATGTTTTCAAAATGATTTCAAGTCTTCTTTATTAGTTTTTAAGGTATTTTATAGGAAAATAATTTTCAAATGGTTTTATTCATTAAAAAGACATTTTCAAATAAGAAAGGATGTTTTCCTCAAGAAATGTTTTTTGAAATATATTTAATTTCTTTCTATATAAGATGATATCTATTGATGTTACTCATGCATTTATAAGAAATGATCTAAAGGTTCTGTTCATATTATTTCTCTGAATGGGTTATGCTTAATGTCATGGTCTTTATGAAACCAATTTCTCTTTCAAAGTTTATACGTTTATGAAATCCATTTATCTTTCTCAGTTTATGATTTTGATGAAATGATTATGAAACCTGTATCTTTTTCCATAGGTTATGATATGATTACGTGTTTATGATACCCATTTCATTTCATGGGTTATTATATGATTTTTAATGAACTTGTGGAACATGTATGTATGATTTAATTATGAGATGGGCGGTACCTATATATCCCTCTAATGCATTGGGTAAATCTTTTTTATCCCATGTGATAGACTAAGATAGTCTTGGGAATGAACCTTGAGTACTAAAATGTCCATGAGAGTGAACCATGACTATTAGGATGGCATAAGGAGTGAACACATTCTACTAATATGGACATGGGAGTGAACCATGACTACCAAGATGGTATAGGGAGTGAATCTATACTACCAAGATGGTCTTGGAAGAGATGCCTTGGATACTATGAAAATCATATTATATGTTTATGTGTCTACCAAAATTCCATGTTTTATTCCTATGTTATTCTTTCATGTATTATGTTATTTATTTATTTATGATTCATGTATTATGATCTACCAATACTTATGAAATGATTCTGGTATATGATCTTTGATATATATAGTATGATATTATATTTTCATGATCATGTTATCTTACCCTTATTATCATGATTATGCTTATATATCTCCCTTGTTTATCCTTAATAAGAATTTGAGATCACCCCTTTTTTATGTTTCCTTCCCCAGGTTATGAAGATATGTATTATGTTTGATGTTTCTAATAAGGGTGATAGTTAAGAAGAACCTAGTGGGAGATAATTTAGCTTACTTATGTATCCGTGTTTATGTTTCCATGTTTCTAAAGTCACTAGACTAGTATGATCTTTCGACATTTGTTTGTATAATGTTTAAGTATTATGAAAAAGTTATGTGATGTTAATTTATGAAAATAAAGGGTATCTATATTTGGTATCAGAGAAAAATTTTAGATAACCTTTGGAAGCTAGGATGAGAAAAAAATAGTGATAACCCTAAGGACATGTCTAAGGATAAGTTTAAGGATAATGAGAAGTATAGGAAAATGTCCTAGAATTTTGGTGAAGGATAGAGTGAGTGATTTCCTAGAAATACATCCCTGTATGGATATTACAAGTGGATGTGGATATAACATAGATGTACCTAGGGGTAACAACTCTAACAAGATATTCCAAGCCCGACTTGGGGTAATCTGGTACATAACAATGGGCCTTGCTTCACACCTGTTTTGACACTTCTAGGGGATATGCTTTGGGAATTAACAAACTCTTCACGAACCATCATGAAGGATTTAAATATAATTTGGCTATGAATAACCTATGATAAACCTAGGGTGTCATATATTAATGAAGTTGACATGATTTAGACATACTATAAGTAATTATTTTTATGATTATATGGTTTTATGCTATGATAAGTAATTATCACACTATGGTTCTAGTTTTAGTCAATGGTGGGAACCATAAGGAATTGGATTAACATTGAATGTGATGGAATATTTTTTGATGAGAAATCAAGTGGGTTGATCACTGGAGTTAAAGATGTTGTGATCATGCCTAATCAGTTTTCATGGAACATGATTAACAATGTGTACCATAACCAACTCCTATAATCCCCAAAGAAAATAAGAAAGGAGTTTGTTGAGAGTTTGAGTAACGGAGAACATGGAGGAAATAATATTTAGCTTCCTTTATGTCAAGAGTGTAGAAATACTCACATAAGTGATTGTCTTAGAGGAACAAGAAGGTGTTTTGACTATAGAAAAGATAGACACAAAGCAAGTGACTATAAGGGAAAAATGAAGAGTTTGGTTAATGAAATGGATGAGAATACTGGACTCCCAAAGTTTTTATCAAAGGTTAAGTGTTTTAAGCATGTAATAAATGGTCATTATGCAACTCAATGTCCCAATTGGAAATCTCCTAGAGAGAATCAGCAAGGTGGTGTGATTGATGGTTATATTGCTGGTGATGATGAGACTAAAGATGAAATGTGAAAGGAAAGAGATACTAAGTAAAATTATGGGGTACTATTCTTATGTCTTATGGATGAAATCGAATAATTGAAGTTTTTATATATTTTGGATTTAAGAATTATGTTATATGAAAGGTGAAATATATAAGGATTTCTATGTTTATGTTTTTTCGCTAATGATTTACAAGAATAAATTTAATGGATCTAATGGAATAGAAAAGAGATTTAATGGAAAGGTAATTTCCATGGAAAAACATGATTAAGAGAAAGATAACCCTTAATATTTTCCTTATGTTATTATAATGTTTTTTGGATAAATATATGTTGGATATAAGTTAATTGGATGATATTGATTACCTTGGAACTAATTAAGGACTTGTTGACAAGTAGTTTATGATATCATGGATGAAGTTTAAAACTTATTTAATTAATAGAATATATCCATTAATATATGGAATAAGGAAGCATGCATGTTTTATATAATTATTTAGGGTAATTCAGGTTATTATCATGTTTTAAGAGAATATATGATGAGGGTATTCACGTGTTTGGAATGTGAAAACCAAGAGATACTTTGTGATATGTGGGGGATCAATGTTAAGTTTATTTCAGGACTTTATTTATAAAGTTTTGAAATTTCATCTTTTATAAGGGTTATATGGTTAACCTTTCATGAAAAGTTTAAGTTAAAATTCAGAGGAAGTATTTATGCACTCACTTTGTATTGAAAACCTTGGTTAAAATTCTATTTAGTGATTAACATTATTTCAAGGATGTCTATCTTATTTATTTTGGAAATTATATTAGCGTGGTTTTAGAAAAGGACATCATGTATTTCGGGTGACATCTAATCAATTCCAATAAGGTCGCGTGTCTTGAACCCATGACTGAAAGATGATAAGGGTTTCATGCCTACCACTAGCCTACACGATGTCCTGGTTAATGTATAATTATTTTTGATGAATAAATATTATTGATGAATCCATAGTGTTACTTTTTATGTTTATATATTAATGCATATTGATTTTGAATAGACAAATAGTTATACTTTTCATTATTTTATGAGCCTTAAGATATGCTAAAAGTGTATTTTATTACTTCAAGCATCGAAGTTAATTTCTAAACATCCATTTATTAAAGTAATAGATGAATTAGAAATTGATAAATCACAACCAAATAATGAAATTTTAGAAATATATCAATTAATTATATTTACTTATATTCTTGGTTAATAAAATAATTACTCAACATTAGGATAATGATCAAAATAAAATGTGTTCTCATAATACTTTAATTTTGTTGGACCGATGGCCTTTTAAATCATCACATATTTATGAATTTGAGGCCCTCAAATTTTCTTTTATCATTCAATTATTTGTGATCAATGACCTCAATCACTCCCTATAAATATTTTTGATTTTCCGCCATGTCCAATATTCACTCGCAACCTATGTTTTCTTATGTGGAAACCTAGTTATATGTTACTTTCAGTAACCATTATGGTTCCAAATTTCCCCTTTTAAGGGAAGTTTTTGTATCCATTTTTTTGATGAGGATTTCTATGAATTAATCTTTCAAGTATTAAAACTTTTATAACCCAAATTAATTTTGAGGACGAAATTCATTTTAAGGGGGGTAGAATGTAACACCCTGGGATTTTGTGAATTATTTTTTCTCAAATTAATTTAACATTTTTGATATTTTTCATTTTATTCAACACTAAAGATAGTTTATTTTATATTAAAGTACTATGCTTTACTTGCATTATACATAACACCAAGTTATTTTTTCACAAAACACAACATAAAATTTATCTTTATCTCTACAGAACACTAAGTTTATCTTTCTTTACATGCGACAATGACTTTCTTTGATGGCTTGCATAACATGCAAGACCATGGTTTACCTAATAATAATATATTATTAAAATATCATTATTTAATATAATAAGATATATCCTAGATGTTAAATTAGAGGTTATGAATAGTATTAACTAATTTATGAAAATATATGGTTTACAAAATATAATATGAATTCATAGGTTACCAATTAATTATAAATGAATATGAAAACCGATTGAATATAAATATAAATATTATTATTTTTATGGACACAAATCTATTTTAACCGAATAAATTAAATTAAATATGATTAGTGAGTGATATTAATGTAATATATATGTTATATTTCAATCAAATATTTTTTATATCAATTTAATATATTTGATATACATAATATAAGAACAAACCAAATTTTATACTTAAAAATATATATTTTTATAAATGTAGTTTTAACACCTTTTAATGGAGAACGATTTTAAATCCTAATTTTGGAACTTTTATAGAATTAATATGTCAAAATAAACTTCATCATTGATATAAATTTAACTTTGAAATTAGTTATAAAAACATTTCAAACTTTTGTATGTTTTTTACTTTAAAAAACCGCTTTGTCGACCCGACTGCGGGATTAATTTAAAATTATTTTATTCCACTTATTTGATTTGAATTTGGAAAAATAGATTCCATATTTTTAATTATAATAATTTATAATGTCCAATAAGGTCAACATTTTTTACCAAAAATATTAGTGAAAGTGATTAAGATTAATTACAAGAGTTAAGAGAAAAAATAGGTTAATAAAGTAATAAACATTAAATTTAAGACCCCAAAAGACCTATAAACTTGTCCGAAATCTATTATATGACCATTATTCTTCCATAAAACTTCCATTCTTGAGTTTTGTTTTGTTTTTTTATGACTTTTTTAGGTAAAAACGTGGGAACACCTAACTTGTTTTCAAAAATGCCCAGTGTGTCCTTTCCCTTACCTATAAAAGGCCACCAACTCTCCCTCTTCTTCACACCTCTCAAAAAAATTAGGTTCAGAAAATATATAAAAAATAAAATTACCAACATCCCTACTTTCCTCCTTGAATCCTCACTTTTTTATTAAATCAATCCAAGGGATCCTTTTGGCAGAAACCAAAAGGAGTTACCTAATTAAGAGGTAACGTCTTCTCTCAAGCTCCTTTATTTTTTTATTTATCCACCCCTACACTCTCATTATTCCATGATTGTATAAAAAACATTATCCTAAATATACTAGGATTTTTTTATTCTAAGTTTTCTACCTACACTTACACACACCTCCATCTAATGGGTAACATACATACTGTTTATGTGTACAATGAACTACCACCTCACTAAATGATGATTGTTCATTTTTACTTTACCGCTTATCACGGTAGAAATTATAATGGAAAATATATTTATATATTTTATTTATTATGTATTTAATATTATTTAATTATTTTAAAACATATATCTTTATACTTTCAATTCTGTGTTAATATGATAATTTCGTTTGAGGAAGTGTGGACTACCGCCCCCTCAAAGTGATGTGATTCGTTCACACACTATATGGAATGTATTAAGGATAATTTTAGTTAAATTATATGATATATATGAAATAATAATTATACTATAATTATAACACACACACACAAACACAAACACACATATATATATATATATTTTATTTTCTTTATTTCTTTAAATACGATAATAAAAAAAGAAACAACGTTCATGCATACGTACGACTTACCGTCTCCATGAACAGTGTATTCCATTTCATACTTATATATTATATAGATTATTATAATACAAATATACTAAATATAAATTATATTTATATCATGTTTTAAATTCTTAAAATCATGATATAATAATAAGGACTAAAGATATAACAAATTAAGACACATGTAAAGAATAAACAGAATATTACCCAAAGCGAAACCTTAACATAGGATTGTTAACAGGTGAGTAATATAAGGTAGTAATAAAACCATATATGGAATTAGATATAAGAATTTGGTTCTTTAAAATATTTATAATAAATTTATATTTATGATACAGGTGGTTTGTATGAGTACGAAGAGAGTCAAGACCTAAGGTAAGGGGATTTCATCTCACTTTTTATTTCCGTGAGATGCATGCTTTATTCACCACCCATTCCTTTTGTGTGGTGTGTATAATGACCATGTATGTATTCAATGTGTATTATAATTTAATTTATGGGTATTTAATTATCCATTCTATGATCTTTATTTAATTTGGTTTAAGTTTCAAAAGTTACCAAATTGGTAAAATAGTTTTGTCTCAATTTTCCTTCTTTGAGACTCATGTTTTGTTATGCACCAAAATTATTTTTAGGTTTATATACTTCCATTTTACATTTTATATCATGAATATCCTTATTTTCATGATATTTTAAGCTACATGTAATTTTATTTTCTTAGATGGAGAGTATGATCCCATGTTACCAAGTTATAAGAGTTTATTTAAACAATCTCATCGCTTTTCAAGATTGTTTATGTTTATGTTTCCTTTTATGAAATATTATGATCCATATCTCAAGAACACTCATGAATTTTATTCTATTATGGTTATTCATAGTTTATTAATGTATTGGTACCATTTCCCACTCTTTGGTATATAATTTAGTTAAGAAAGAGTTTTTAAGAAAGCCTGACTCTACCCTCTCTTCGGTCGTAAATCTTTGTTCTTTAAAAACCATGTTTTATAAAAAGATTTAAAAAAGATTTTAAATAATAATTTTAAACTTTCAATGTTTTTTAAAAGAAAAATGTTTTTAAATTTTTTTGAATATTATTTTATATTTTTTCAAGGAAAAAGGTTTTCAAAATGTTTTCAAACTTATTTTATAAATTTTCAAGGAAAATGGTTTTCAAAACTTTTTTCAAGATTATTTCATAAATTTCAAAGTAAATAAGTTTTAAAAAACATTTTCAAGCTTTATTTATAAGTTTTAATAGTTATTTTTAAAGAAATGGTTTTTGAAGCGTTTTCAGGATTTCTTTATAAGTTTTCAAAGTATTTTCAGTGAAATGGTTTTCAAAACATTTTCAATATTTCTTTATAAGTTTTAAATTTATTTTTAATTAAATGGTTTTCCAAATGATTTCAAGATTTCATTCAAAGTTTTCAAAGTGTTTTCAAAGAAAAATGTTTTTTAAATGTTTTGAAGCTTATTCTGTTAGTTTTCAAGGAAAAATGTTTTCAAAATCATTTCAAGTATTCTTTAAAAATTTTCAAGGTATTTTATAGGAAAATGATTGTAAAATGGTTTTATTTATTAAAAATACATTTTCAAAGAATAAATGATATTTTAATCAAGAAATGTTTTTTGAAAGATATTTAAAAATTATTTTCCATCTAAGATGACATATGTTGATGTTACTCATGCCTTTATAGGAAATGATCTAAATGTTTTATACATATTCTTTCTATAAATGGGTTATGATTATTTTCATGGTCTTTATGAAGATTGTTTCTCTTTCATTGTTTATATTTTTATGAAATCCATTTCTCTTTCATGGGTTATGCTTTTGATGAAATGATTATTAAACCTGTATCTTTTTTCACAGTTTATGATATGATTACGTGTTTATGATACCCATTTCATTTCATGGGTTATGATATGTTTTTTAATGATCTTGTGGAATATGTATGTATGATTTCATTATGAGATGGTCAAGAACTATATATCCCTCCAATGCATTGGGTAAAGATTTATATACCTTGAGATAAACTAATATGGTCTTGGGAATGAAAATTAACTACTAATATGGTCATAAGAGTTAACCATGACAAAAATATGGTATGATGAGTGAATTCATGCTACTAATATGGCCATGGGAGTGAACCCTGACTACCAAGATGGTATGGGGAGTGAACCCATACTACTAAGATGATCTTTGCAGCAATGCCTTGGCTACTATAGAAATCATATTATATGTTTATGTGTCTGCCACAATTCCATGTTTTATTCCTATGTTATGCTTTTATGGATTATGTTCTTTATTTCCATATGATTCATGTCTTATGAACTACCAAAATTTATGCTATGATTCATGTATATGATCTTTGATATGCAGGTTATGATCTTATATTTTAATGATCATGTTATCTTACCCTTATGCTCATGATTATGCATACATATCTCCCTTGTTTACCTTTACTGAGCATTTGAGATCACCCCTTAATATGTTTCCTTTCCTAGGTTATGAAGATATGTATTATGTTTGATGTGTATAAGAAGGGTGATAGTTAATAAGAACCTAGTGGGAGATAATTTATCTCACTTATGTATCAGTGTTTATATTTCCATGTTTCCAAAGGCACCAAACTAGTACAGTCTTTGGGAATCTGTTTATATAATGTTTAAGTATTATGAAAAATTTATGTAATGTTAATGTATGAAAATCAAGGGTTACTATAAATATAATCCTTGTTAACCCTCAACTGATGGTAACTAGGCATAAGGACATTATTTGAGAAACATCTCACACCTTTTAGATAGTCAAATAGGTCATCATTCCTTGGAAAGGGATACTTGTTCTCAGTCCTCACTTGATTAAGGTGATGATAATCAATTCATTACCACAATATATCATTATAATTTTTAGAAAACAACATCAGATCCACCTTGGGGGACACACTGGGTCTGATGAAATCCTTATCCTCAAGGTCCTCCAACTAAACCCTTAACTCCCATATCTTAGCTGGGTCTATTTGATACGCCATAAGAAATATTAGACTAGTATCAAGGTGAAATTAGAAACAAAATTTGATCTCTCATCATAGAGTTAGTCTAATAAAATCATTGGGGGAAAAATCCATGTATTTCTCCATTACCACTGGAAGTTAGATTTATGAAAATCTCGATGCACCAAGTGCTAATCTTGATAATTGATAGGAGATATGTTGTAGATTCCTTCTCATGAGTCCCATTCGTTCCTTTAGCAGTTCCTTTTCACCATTGAAGGAGAACCTCATCCCATCCACCCATAGTCGCCTAAATACCTATGGTGATGGTCTATCTATGAACATACCATGGATATCCAGTCTATACCTACAATGATGTTATATGGTTTTATTAAAACTACCAAGTGGTTCTATGTGATGATCTCTCCACCAAGTGTCAGGTCACATTGTTGGTAGATTTGTGAGATAGTGGAATCTGTAATTGTAATACCGCCCCTGCCATGTGTAACATATTTTTTTTACATTAACAATAAATCCCTCCTTTGATAAATTATTAATAACTTAAGTGGAAAAAATTATTTATCCATGAAAAATCTTGAAATATGTTAAACACATCACAGAAGGGTAAAAAGCCCAGTTAACACTCTAGAATATTCAATCAAGTATTTTTAGAGTTAGACACTAAGTTAGTGCAAGTTTTCAAGGCCCTCAAAGCCTCAGATAAGACAGAATAAAAATATTAAATATATTATTTTAAGTATGATAAATTTATTCAAAATAATTGAATAACTCCAAAATAGTGCATCGTATCATAAAACTGATACCACTGATAGGTCCAGGATACAGTGTTTACCCTAATATGGGTGTAACATTTGGAGGCGTCAGACGTTTGTATGTATCGATCATGAGATAAAGTTATTAAATAATATTAAATATATTATTATTTTTTAAAAATAATTTATATCTCTCAAACGGTGCGTTGTATGACAAATATGAAACCACCATTAGGTCCAAAACACAATGTTTACCCTAAGTGGGGTATAACATTTGTAATCGTCAGACGTTTGGATACCTTGATTGCAAAAATAACCCTTTTTTATTTTAATTAATTATTTAATCTATTTTTGAATATTAAATACTCAATATCCATGAAATGGTGTGCCGTATAGAAAATTCAAAAGCACCATTGGGTCTGAAATGAGGGGTTTACTTTATATAGGGTATAATTTTTATACAAAATCAACATTTAGATATGCCACCAATTTAAAATTAAGTTATTTATAATTATATAAATTAACTTAATTAATTAATTAAATAAATAAATCATCATACTTTGGTTCTTCTCCCCCAAATGACCAAACTACCATTAATGCACCAAGGCCCTTTTTAAAACCTTAATTTCAAACATTTTTGAACAGGAAATCATGGAAATAAGTTCCTAACAAGAATCTATTGACTTTGCATTCAAGTTTAAGTTAAAACATGGATTAAAATGGTGGATTAATTTTTGGTTTCAAAACCCCATATGCAGATTGGGTTTTTAAATGTCCGAACCAATATGGTTCCGCTGCGGTTGATTTGGATGAGTCTGATTGAACCCGGAACCTCTCTACACGTGATAGGTGAAGGCTGATAGATCCGATTGGAGGTGTTCCGATCATGCAGAGGTGTGCCTTGTTCTTCCCTCTTCGGTGTGCAAGGGTTTCTTTTAGGTGTGTTTTTGTTTGTTTGTTTTTATTTTTTATTTATCCAATCTTATAAATTTAATATTTTCTACGTTAAGGATCAGAATTACACACCATCAGTTTCATTGGATTTTTATTGATGAGAACCTAAATCATATTTTTGATTTTAAGGTAGAAATTTATTGTTCAATATTATTTTTCACATTTTAAATGGGTCATTTAAAATAAAAATATCAAGTGATAAATTATTGTAACTGCTAGAAAATAATTAATTTTATTTATCAAAGGTTAATGATAAAATAATTAAATGAAAATTGAAATGTTTTATAGAAGAATAATTTATCAAAATTATTAAGAGGATAAAACATTGAACTATTTTGAGCAATGTGTAAAGAATTGTCCAATGATAAATTTTAAGAATTATAAAATGATAATTATTGAAGATAATTGGGTAAAATTATCAATGATAACTAAAAAGAAATCATCTAGTGATAATTACATTGATTTATCAAGGATAATTGCATAAAATTATCAATGAAGAGTCTTTCCTTGAGCTAAAGAAAAGGCTGATGACAACTCTAATACTGACACTTCCAAAGACTGGGATTGGTTATGCAGTATATGTGATACATCAAGAGTTGGTTTGGGAGTATTAATGATGCAAGGAGAAAAGGTAGCAGCCTATGGATCTCTTCATCTATGACCCCATGATAAGAACCCCCATATTCATGAATTGGAGCTGGCTACAGTGGTCCCTAATTTGAAATGTTGGAGACATAATCTCTTTGGTGAGAAATTTTTTGTTTACATGAATCACAAGAGCCTTTTATATATCTTCACTCAGAGGGATCTGAATCTGAGGTAGAGACGTTGGGTAAAGTATCTATAAAAATTCAACTTTGAGATGACATATGCCCCTAGAAAGTGAAATGTCATAGCAGATTCCCTTAGCCGCATGACCCAGGATGACTAGGAACTTGGCAAGAATTCCTCAGAGGAGTAGTGGTGTTTGATGTTCTTATGGGATGACTGGAGGGTTGATGATTTAGAGGATCAAGGATATATTATTTTATCTCCCTTTATGATTAAATCTTACCTTATGTAAAGGATGGGGGCTGGTTAGGATTCAAACCTAGAGTGTAATATGATGAGAGAACGACTCACTGGAGGTGACCTGATACCCGAATGGTTGACGAACAATAATGACCTGATCTTGGTTTGTGGAAGATTAGTAGTTCCTAATTATACTAGAAAGGAACTGATGAGGTATTACCATAACTCTAGGTGGATGATACATCCTGGTGTGACAATGATGTACCATGAATTCAGATGACAGTTCTGGTGGCTGGGGATGAAGAGGGACATTGCAAGTTTTGTCTCTTGATGCCTCATTTGTCAGAGGGTGAAGGCTGAGCACCATCACCCTGGAGGGTTGCTGCAGCCACTCCCGATACCTATATGGAAGTGAGAGGATATTACTATAGACTTTGTTACATGATTACCCAAGACCCCAAGGAGTCATGATGTAGTTTGGATGATCATAGATCGGTTAACAAAGTTTGCGCATTTCTTACTGATCAGAGAGACTCACTCGGTGGAGGAGTTGGGAAAACATTATGTCCAAGAGATTGTGAACTTACATGGATTTTCCTTGAGCATTGTTTCTAACAGAGATGCACGTTTCACATCACGCTTTTGGCAGGGCTTACATAAATCCCTAGGGACTTAGCTAAGATTGATCATGACGTACCACCATCAGACTGAATGACATATGAGAGGACTATATGCATACTAGAGGATATACTATGATCTTGCATGCTAGACCTTGGCTGAGCATAGGATGATAACATAGCCTTGATTGAGTTTTCATATAATAATAATTATAAGGATTTGATATAGATGACACCTTATGAGGTTCTTTATGGGAGGTTTTGTCTCTCACTGCTCTGTTGGCATGAAGTGGGAGAGGTATTAGTTGTTGGCCCCAACATGGTTCAGGAGACCTCCAAGAGAGTGTAGATAGTATGGAAGAGATTGATCACTATTCAGAGTAGATAGAGATATTATGTTGACCATAAGAGGGGACCCTTGGAGTTGGCTAGAGGATATTGGGTTTTCATGAGAGAGACTCCACAATTAGGGAAAAAACATCTGAGGAAGTAGGGAAAGCTAGCACCATGTTTTGTTGGACCCTTTGATTTCACCAAGTAGATAGTGGTAGTGGGGTATTGTATAGAACTCCCTTCACGATATCATGGTATGCACAATGTTTTTCATATGTCACAACTTTAGAGGTATATAACTGATCCTATGCATGTTATTGATTGTGAAAATGTTGACCTGGAGACTGACACATCTTATGAGGAGTGTCCAATATGGATCATGGAATGAAGTAAGAAAGTGTTATGAGGAAAGACAATACCACTAGTTTGGGTTCAGTGGTAGCATGAACAGATCTTAAAAGAAATGTGGGAACGTGAGTTTGATGTTTGAGCTCAGTGACCTGAGTAGTTCGAGCAAGAACACTATAGATTCTTCTCAAGGATAAGAAATTGATATAGGGGGAGAATTGTAACATACTTTTTTTACAATAATAATAAATCCCTCTTTTGGTAATATATTAATACCTTAGTGGAAAAAATGATTTATCTGCAAAAAGTCTTGAAATATGTTAAACGAATCGCAGAAGGGTAAAAAACCCAGTTAATACTCTGGAATATTGAATCGAGTATTTTCAGAGTTAGACACTCAGTTAATGAAAGTTTTTGAGACCCTCAAAGCCTCGGTGAAGACAGAATAAAAATATTAAATATATTATTTTAACCACAGAAAATTTATTAAAAATAATTGAATAACTCCAAAATAGTGCATCGTATAATAAAACTGAGACCACTGATAGGTCTGAGATGCAGTTTTCACCCTAAGATGGGTATAAAATTTGTAGGTGTCAGACATTTGGATTTATCTCTATTGAGATAATGTTATTAAATAATATTTAATATATTATTTTTTTTAAAAATAATTTATATCTCTCAAACGGTGCATCGTATGAAAAATCTGAGACCACCATTAGGCCCAAAACATTGTTTTTACCCTAGGCGAGGTATAAAATTTGTAATCATCGAATGTTTAGACGCCCCGCTCGTAAAAATAACCATTTTTATTTTAATTAACTATTTAATCCATTTTTTGAATATTAAATAATTAATATCTCTCAAAAAGTGAGTCGTATGGGAAATTCAAGAGCCCCGTTGGGTCCGGAATTGAGGGTTTACCCTAGGCAGAGTATATTTTTTATATACAATAGACATTTGGATATGATTATAAATTAAAATTAAGTTATTTATAATTAAATAAATTAATTTAATTATTTAATTAATTAAATAAATCATCATACACTAGTTCTTCTCCTCTAAATGGCCGAAACGCCATTAACACATCGAGGACCTTTTTAAAACCTTCATTTTTCACACATTTTTGATTGGGAAATCATGGTAATAAGTTCCTAAAAAGAATCTATTGACTCCACATTCAAGTTTAAGTTGAATAATAGATTAAAAAAATGGATTAATTTTTGATTTTATTACCCCGTACATGTCTTGGGTTTTTAAATGGCCGAACCAATCTGGTTTGGCAGCGGTTGATCTAGATGAGTCTTATTGAACCTAAAACCTCTCTACACGTGATAAGTGAATGCCGGTTGATCTGATTGGAGATGTTCCAGGCGTACGGCGGTGTTCCTTATTATTTCCTCTCCAGTTTGCACAAGGGTTTCTTTTAGGTGTGTTTTCATTTCTTTTCTATTTATTATTTATCCAATCTTCTAAATTCAATATCTTATACGTTAATGATCAGAATTACACACTGTCAGTTTCATTGTATTCATATCGATGAGAAGAACCTAAATACAATTTTTGATTTGAAGGAATAAATATATTATTCAATATGCTTTTTCACATTTTAAATGGGTCATTTAAAATATAAATATCAAGAGATAAATTATCATAGCTGTTAGAAAATAATTAATTTGATTTATAAAAGGTTAATGATAAAATAATTAAATGATAATTGCAATGTTTTATAGAAGAATAATTTATAAAAATTATTAAGGGTATAAAACACTAAATTATTTTGAGCAATGTATAAATAATTGTCCAATGATAAATTTTATGAATTATTACATGACATTTATTGAAGATAATTGCATAAAATTATCAAAGATAATTAAAAATAAATCATATAACGATAATTACATCAATTTATAAATGAAAATTTAAAAGATTTAATGAGAATTAAATATATTAATGTAAGAGATAAATTTAAATTTTATAAATCATTATTATCATCACATTTTAATTATCCAATGAAGATATTTATCATCCCATATGTTTTAAAAATGATAAAATGATAATTTAAATTATCAATGCATATGAAAAATGTTTATAATTTTTTTATGTTTTAAAAATGATAAAATGATAATTTAAATTATCAACGCATATAAAAAATGTTTATCATTTTATGTGATATTTTAAAAGGGTTAAGTGATTATTAAAATTTTTCAGTGCGAGTGATAAATTTAATGATAATTTGAGAATTATTCAAGATAAATAAATAATTATCACATGTAATGATTTATTTATTTGAAATAAAAAGATAATTTTTATGACTCTAGGAAAACCATTTATATACCTCAATAATTGATGTGACAATAGCTTGAGACCTTGACGTATCGCCCTGACATCAGAAAAACTACGAGAGGTTTTCCAATTGTTAAGGTAGGAAGTTCCTTAAACTTTTGTACCTGTTTACGAATGATTTTTATTAATATGATTATGTGAAAACATGTTTAATGACCATGTTAGATATTAAATGCATGTGGGTATGTGTGAAACCTCAAAAACTCTATATTACACTTGATTCCATGATTACTTGTAGCTATTTATACACATTTACTGTGTGATTTCATGGACATTGTGTTATACTTACTCATGATCATGTGTTATTCATGCACACACACACACACACACACACATATATATATATATATTCTTCCATGCTATTCATATATTGTGGTTTTGTTCTTAGAGGCAAGATAGGTGGATCTTCAACTTTCATTATCCTTTGGAGGAGGGATGCGCATGAATGACGAAGAGGGTCCAATGCATGGGGTAGGCATATGATGATGCCTAGGGGAAGCCATGTAGTGGAATATTGTGACTTGTGTTATCTTCTATAGTGGGGATGAATATGACTGATGACAAGGGTCTAATATATGAGGAAGGCACACGACGATTCCTTGGGATGCACATTTTTGACAACGAGGGATACAATAATGCCTTGGAGTATCGTGTAGCAGACCATCGCGACATGTGCTATCCTTTGGAGGAGGGATGTGCATGAATTACAACAAGGTTTCAATGCACAAGAAGGACATATGATGATTCCTTGGGATTCACTTAATAAAGAGGGGACTGATTGGCTCTCAATCACTAGTATGTCTTCTCGACGGTGTGCTTGAATGACTAAGGGACACGATTAGATATTGGTCCTCAATATGTCAACTCAATGATTAAGGGAAGATGATCAACTATCATTTTACTTGAACATATATAGAAACATATATTCTTGAAGATAATTGATACTGTCACATGACGACATCAAGAAACATGATTCATTAGCCTAATAACTAATCATTGATTCATTCGACACTATGGTTATCTATTCTGGCATAGAGCTGAAGCAGGTACAACCAGGGGTTATAGAATTTTGGTCAGCACACAACCACTAGGTTTTGGTTTTGTGTATTTAATTCACATTATTTATTATGGAATACACTTATATTTTGATCACATTAGGTTTATTATGCATTGGTGGTGTCCTACCGAGTATTGTAATCACACTCTACTAGTGAATTTCGTTGCGCTTGTAGATTTTGTGGCTAGAGATCCAGTGAAGGGAAAAGGCCCTATGGTGGATGGATGAGCCATGGACCATTTAGAGGAAGTATCCTAGGATAAGCACTGAGGCACTATGAAGATGTCTATTTATTTACTTTTGGTTTTCTATTTTGCTTACTTGATTTTACTCACCACTCTGAGAGTCATTACATTTCTTGTATGTCATCTTTACTTTACACATTTTTTACTCCAGTTTATTATATTTTTGTTTGATTATCTAATCTTATGAAATGGTACAGAGGGTATAGTCTCCCCAATGTTCCACTTGAGACCCTCACTACTAGTTAGAAACCTCTTATGTATGGAGAGGTGCACATGAGGCCATGTAGTATTCTGGCTTAGACATGGTGATTTAGGTCAAGATGTTACACCATGGAGGTACATACCCTATCTAACCACCATATGAAATGTGTTGGGTTGGTAAATCATGAACCATGTGACCCTAACTTTCACAAGAATAACACTTTTTGTCTCTTATTTGACTAGATCCTTTGTGGGATCCCTATGATACTGATCCCTAAGACTAAGCATGCTTACACGAAGGCCTCTTGTGCTAAGAACCTAAAGTCTAGTATCTACCTACTGTAACAGAAAACTCTTCTCCATGATGTCCACTACTAGATTCAACTACCCAAAACTCTTCTTCCAAGATTCTCTCAGTCATTGAGGCCCACTCAATCACCCTTTCACAGGTGGGTATGCATATGCATAAAGAGACTGCACTAGCTCAGATGTCCTAGTGGAGGTCCTACTCAAAATTCCACACCCAAAAGTATCCATATCACACTATATTGAGAGAGTAACATATGAGGCTGGTAAACCTTAATGCATAATCTACAACAGTTATATCACCCTACTAAAACTCCAGAATCACTTGAATCTTAATTGAGTTCAGGGTTGAAGGATAATAATTTTCAAATAAAAAGTTCTGAAACTCCACCCATGGGAGTATCATCTCATTATGGGTCTAGATAACTAAACTCCACCAGTGCCCTACTACTTTGTGAATAAGAATAATCATAATGGTCACAAGTGAAATCATTTAATAAATTGGTGTTTTCATGATAAAGAATGCTTGGGGAACCAAATCAATCCAATCCTCTATTAACTGAGGGTATGAATTACTACAAAAGTTGAGTGGTATCTACCATGAAAACTCACATAGCACACTCATCTAACATACATCACCATCTTTTCCTTCTATAATAATTATTTTCTCAACATGAAGATGGGAATCATCCTAAACTACTGTATTTGGTCCCATGTGCCTCTCATTGGGTATAAGTACCATTATCTACTTGAATAAAGGGAACACCTCATGAATATTCCCCTAAACTGAAGGCTCATCACTCGACTAGTCGTCATCACAACCTTATCTTGACATCCTTGCTAGATATCATAATGGTTTCATCTTGAAAAATTAACAAGACGTACTATGGTCAGATAAGAATATATAAGTATCTTACTTAAGAAGAATATATAAGTTAATGACCCATTTATATATAATTAATATACCATATGTTTCCCAACAATCAATTCCTCAACATTCCAAGTCGACAAATAGGTGATCAAAGTCCTAGTGTATGGATATATCGACCGCCACACCATAACTGGGTTCCCTGGTCTGAAAGATTAACTCAAAACACCTTAAAACCATTTCCCTGAGTTCCAAACCAATACTCATAAATCATCTAACCCCAAAAAACATCCCTAGTACAAACACATTTGATACCACTCTATCAAAATCCAACCCACTTGGCTTCCTCCTGGACTAGAAGTAAGCCGAGTGTGACACCCCAAGCCCACCTCCATTAGGCCAGGGTCTAGAAACTTGCACCGAGTTAGAATATCTCACATATGGGAGGACTTATCCTAATAAACCTACGCGCACTCACACCTCAAAGTACATCACAACCATGAAATATAATATAAACTATACCATTTAAGAGGAAACAATGCATCTAATAATCTCTAAGAATAACTAGAGTGCAGTAATACTAATATAACCAAAGTATGAAATAGGAAAAATAAGTGCCCAACTAGAAATAAAGATAAATACTAACCTAACTATTTAAAAGGAGGTAGAACACTTATCCTGAACACTGATACCCATCATTTCCTGCAATCACTACCACTAAGTATTGTTAAGCTACACCAATGCTAGGCACACCAAGGTCACCATATAATTGTCTGACATCTGTATATGATATGATATGTATGATAAAATATCATGCAGGGATGAGTATATACATACCCAATAACAAGAACTAAAAATCAAAGGTGAGTAAATAGAAATAAATAGCCAGCTTAACCCACTAGAAGGGAAAAGAAACCCAATAAAAAATATTCTTATACAAAAACTCTAGTCGAAGAGAGAAGAATATAAATATTCATAACCAACTAAGTATGATTAGTCTATCCATATATCTAAGATAAAGTGTTTTCCCAAAACTAGTAACTAAACATAAACCTCACCAAAATATAATAGAGGATCCATGCCTTTCTGAAATATTCCTTAGTTGAGGGAGTACTAACTATAGTGGAGGAATCGATCCCTGCAAGAGCTCAATGACAGGGGAGTACTAACTTTGCAGATATATGAACCACACCCATATGTGTATGGGGATTACCAAACCTAGATATATAAAGGATATAGAATATTATCACCCTAATATAAAGTTATTCCATCAGGGGAGTACCAATCCTAGTATAAACTCTGATAATCACTCTTAGAACTTGTTGTTAGATAACCATCACTAAGTTAAAAGTGACCCACTCTCATCATCACCCATCATATCTCTAATATTGAAACAAAGTCCACCTTCACATACAACATGAAAAAACTACCCAATAAGGACTAATCATGGGTCTAAATTTGGGTCCCAAAGAAAGAGATATGGTAAGTAGAATATTTTAAAAGAAGTACATGACATTTCCTCTAGGGAACATGGTGTGTACTACCAAGTCCTTGCTTGACCATGTCCTACTGCTCCACTCAGCGTGTGAAAAGGAAAAGTACGTGGTGTGTTGTTCAATCCATATGGTGTATGAGACCACTCAGGGTCTCAGGAATGCACCCTATGAACATGGCTCGACTAGATGGGCAGCACTAAACAACATGTCCATCAGTGGGAATGACATGTATGACCACTCAGGTTCATAGTCATGTACTACATGTACAAGGATTGAATAATCGAGTAATGAAAACAACATGTGGTCCTGACCACAAGGCATTTGATACTTAAATAGGCCAAGAAACCCTTTCCACTATAAACAATATACTATAAAACATGCGTTCTTTCAAAAAACACAATGTGTAATAGGGTTTTTCATAGAAAGTGAAGTATTCTTCCTATATCTTCATGCATTCATGGATCTCATTATAGTTCTCTCCCAATACTTCATCCAAGTTCCTTACCTCGAAGTAATTCTCACTAGTCATCGACTTTCAGCCTTTAGTGATTAGAAAATAGAAATCTAATCGACTTGCACATTGTTTATCATGCCCATCACACCTCCAAAGTATGTCTGAACTCATTTCTCTTCTGTGATATTATTATTTACCATCAATACTTTCCACCATCATTGTTATTACAAAAAAATCAAAGAAAACATCATGAATTTGGGGTTTGATTGTGATTTAAACCCAATCTATGGTCGAATTTCCGACCTACCATATGCCAACGACGAACACAAAGAATAGGGTAAGAAAGGAAAAATTAACAAAGTAAATTCATCAGTGTTCATGGAGAATATAAACACTTATTTAAATCTTGGAAAACATGAAATGACAAGGGATTCTAGTGTAAATAATCAAACCAAGTCCAATAGAAATAATTAAATTTGTAGGGCCATGTAAATAATAAGAATAATATAGAGAATATAAACCATTATAAAATCCCTACTCAAATACAAGAATAATAGGGATGAAATCCAAAAAATAATAAATACATACCTGATTATTAGATTGATCACTGATGAATAATGATTCCATGTCACTATCATTGGTGAGATCCAAGAACTTCTTCATCGATCAATGAATCCCCCTTGATCCAATGTCTATGGTTCCATCCCATAGCAATTAACTCTTCTTCCATTAGAAATATCCTAGGGTTATGAAGATAACCTTGAAGATTTTCCATAATAGTGTTTAAATAGGGAAAGGATTAGGTCACAAAATTTATTTAACAAATTAAGATAATTAAATTATTTAATTTTATTTATATGTTTAATCTGTTGGTGACTACACATCAACCAAGAAACCATTTTATACAAAACTTATGTCATGCCTGGGGTAAACACTAAATTCTAAGTCCAATGGTGGTCTCATAATTTTCATTCAAGACTTAAATCAAAGGATATTACATTTATTACAAAAATGATGCATGAATGTGGTTTAATATATTTAATATTTTTAATATATCAATTCCAAGGACCTTAATTTCCCACAACACCACCCCAAGTCTAAAGAAAACCCCCAAATAATATATATAAATATACAAAGCGTATTGAAATGAAAATCAAAGTTGTTACAAAGAAACAAATTTCATCTGGTAGAATTTAAATATACTCCACATAACTTTCATCTTAACTCTAAACAAACTATGTTTTTTTTTAATTTTTTAATAATGTACAATAGATTTATTATTTATGTATAATAGGGATTAGTTTTTTATGAACTCAATACTTATCCATTTTTATAAAAAAATTAGTGAATTTTTGGGAGAGATGTTTGTTTTGTTTTACACACTAAATTCTTATCCAATTTTCTACAACTTTTAGTAAATTTTCTAGAGTATCAAAGTTCTTATAGCTATATTTAACCTTAAAAAATATTCACTCAATCATTATAAACTCATCATATACCCTCAATATAAAACTCATAATATATTTTTGACACATGTGAACAATTTTTTTTTAATCAAGAAGTATACATTCACAAAAAACTTATTTACCAAGAAAACATGTTTAAAACATAATACTTTCCCATGCAAAATTATCAAAATTCAGTCATAATTTCATAAATATTTATATTATTAAAAAAACAATATCATGATTCCATAGGGATTTCTATCCCTAATTTTATATTTTTCAATAACATAAATTTTATTACTCAACTCAACACTTTAGAATTCTCAATTCAAACTGTTATATTAGACTCTCTTCCATTGTATTTAAATAATAATTTCAAAAAAACTGAATATCAATCCATAAATTAGTCACATTGAGATATACTTGAAACCACACTACTGATTTGGATAATGTTTTTGATGAACCTTCACCTTTCTATTACAAGACCTTTATATCTTATGGATCCATCTCATTCTCCTCTATGAGCTCACTAAATCTTCCTTAATTTATTAAAAGTTTATCTAAATTTTAATTAAAAATTCTTCAACTTGATCACCATTTAAGGCCCCCCTTTATATATTTGTGTTTTATTAGGATTTATATCATTTTTACACCTTTGAAAACACAATCCAAATGAACTTTAGAGGTAAATAGATCATGAACCATTGCTCAATGGCCATGTAAGGAGGGTTAAATATTCAATTTTAGTCTCAATTATTGGAATTTATCTTTTGAGTGTGTTTTTTGTGAATTTGTTAAAAATATATTCATGTATTGAAAAATATTCAAGATTAAAAATTCCATCTCTAATGTTTTCTCTGAAAAAGTCATATTTAATATATTTATATTTGGATTTGGTGTGGACTGTATTCTTAGAATAATTAATTTTATGCTAATTATCATAAAAAACTTTAAATATAAATCCCATGTGCACTTTTATATCTTCTATTTTATACTTCATCCATAAAATTTATGTATAATCCTATGTAAGTATCACATAATCAAACTATGTTGTGGTCAATGTTATAAATATGTACCAATGAAAAACCATGATGCGGTGGTGTCAACCACATCGTGAGTTGTGATGAAGTAAACCACATAATAGCGATGGACACTACATATTGATTATGTGAATAGTAGTACAATAATTATATGATAATGAATACTAACAAGGCTGTTCCCATTAATGAGAACATAAAATTCTACAACATCCCGATGGCTTCAAGATGTCCCTATTGCAAAAATCATAGGGAGGAGAGTGAGGACCATCTCTTCTTTGTGGGAGACTAGGAAACTGTGGTGTGGAATCACTTCAGTGATTTCACTGCTCTTTATGATCATAACATGGATGATCTTCTGTTCTTGGAATGGTGGTTCCACGGTGCGGGAGAGAGGGGTTCAGAGAGGTTGTCCCACACCAAGGTTCTGCATGTAGGTTTCTAGTTATTATAGAAGGCTAGGAACAAGGTTAGGTATGAAGGGGTCCAAGCATTAGGAAGGTCTATCATCGTCAGAACTAAGAACCTCCTCCTCAATATGGTCAGCCTCATCAACAACTAGAGGGAGTCTCCGACCTTTCATAGCTTCAAATGAATACTCATGATGTCCATCCTGGTATCAGTAGCATAAGAAGCCACTAGGTTTTCTGGACCCCCCCTTCCATGAGCCTCAAACTCAATACTAATAAGTCTTTCAATATGGGGGTTTTAGAGGACGAGGGTTCTTCCACGAATCCACTGGTTCTATCACCTTGGATTTTTTCTGCCAACCTTGGTCATGGATCTTCCCTTTTGGTGGAGGCGAAGGCATTGCTCTATGGTATCATCTTATGCCGCTAGAAGAGGATTAATTTATCATAGGCTGAAACTAACTTAAAGATCCTTCACAACACTCTGCATGGAATTGGTTTCACTCCTTGTTCGATTCACTACATCATCATAAAGTGATGTAGCATGATTAATAACAACCCCAGAGTGGTTCACACATGGCGTGAGGGTAACCAAGTCACTGACCACCTTACCTCTCTTAATTTTCCTGGTCTAGACCCCATATGCTAATATAATATGATCAGTTTGAAGCCATAGGGGGTCAATTTTGTTAGAGGGTATTCCCTTAGTCTTCACTATTTCATGACACCTTAGGCTCTTTCTTTCCTTGGTTGCTATGGCTAACCGTGTCTTGTTTTTACCTTTCTTATTTCCTTAATAAAAATTTACATGATGATGATGATGATGAAAAAACAAACATTTATGAAATTTTTAGTGATATTGAGCCTTCAAAGAGTTTCCTTGAATCCTATAAATTGAATTTAAGACCATGTCGTGGTACCTAATGTCTATATAATTAAATCACATTGAACTAAATATTACATTAACTATTTATCTTTAAATAAGGTTCTATATTAGAATGAAGAAACAAGAAACCTAACTATGTGTTAAGTGATTCATATAAACCTTTGATAATCTCAGAAGGAGTTATTTAGCTGCTTCTTAGTTAGCTTCATCAATTATAGTGAATAAGATGAAGAAGGATCCTAGTTTCATTGGAGAAACATGTATGTTTTTCATTTATGTTTTTTTTTCAATTCAAATAAATGTTTAAATATTTTGAAAAAATGAGTTTTAAGAGGATGTTTTCATCATGTTTAGATAAGGGTTTTACTCACTAAAACCCAAAAATGGTATTAGATTCTCTTGTATCATGTTTTTATAGATGAAAAATTAATAAAAATTAGATTTTATTGAACCAAAATGTTATATATAATAAATGGTATAAATTTATAAAAATTTAATAAACCATGCCATGATTTATTAAATACATCATGGTTTATATGAAATTTATAAAATAAAATCATGGTTTAAGTAAATAGGCTATAGAAATAGTTTCCAAAAAATATTTAATTATAAAATTATGAAATTTATATCAAGGTTTTAGCTGAAAACAATTTTGGTTTATATGGGAATGATATTTCTATGAGTAAGCCATAAAATAGCTTAACCATACACATTGTGGTTTCAAAAGTATGATTTTTAAAGGATTTTCCTGAAATAGATTCTCCCAAGTAAAAACAACATGGTTCTTTTGGAATTTTTTTCACTTGGGAAGAGATACAATGTTGTTTATAGTAGAACATGACATGGTTTTATGTTTTGTTTAGAAAAAAAAATGTTTTTTTAAAATTATCAAAAACCTTCAATGATGTGAGACTATCATACAAATTTTTGTGTGTGGATGTTATCTAGGTTTAGAGTGTATTTTCATGGTTCATTCATTTATAATGTTTTTATAAATTGAGAAAATAGAAATATAAATGACTTTATATTAATTTATGAAATTTTCATAAATAATAGTATGAAATATTTTTATTAATATGATTTTTTTTAAATTTATTTAAACTATTCCAAATAGTTTTTTATGGATTTTACCAGGGTTTAAATAAAATAAAATATGTGATGTTTATATTATAAAAAATGTTTACAAATGATATAAAATTTTCATTTGGAATATAGTTACTTTATATTTATAAAATATCATATATTTGAAATATGATGGAGTTCATATTGAATACTATTTAAAATGATAATATGAATTAGTTTATATTAAAATAAATATTTTTTATGTTTATTTTTTTATATAATGTCTGTAAATATTGTTTAATTATAAAGTGTTTGTATTTGATTAATGAAATGTTCATAAATGTTTATCTTATTTTTAAATTTATGAACTCTTCATTTATTTAGATAATTACTTGATTTAATTATTTATGAATTTAAAGTTTTTATATTATGAATAGGTGTATGGTTTTATTTGAATTTTTTAAACTACTTATTGTAAATTCTATAACATTCATATACAAAGTTATATACCAGGAATGACATAGGATTTAGTTACATTCAACAAAGATTGTGATTTTTTTGTGAGTTATAAACTGGATAGTAATTATTGGTTTTGATTTATATATAAATATATTATATGTTAGAATTTTATTCTAATTAAAGAATATCTTGAGTATTGATCTATGGGTAGTGGTATTTTGGATTGGACTTCTCACTAGACTTGGGGATTTGGTATTCTCTAGAAAAGTGGGGGTTGGATACCTATCAAAACATGCCCTCTCTTATGGGGATTTTGATTTTGTATGATTTTAAAATTTTACATAAAATGGTATCATGTAAATTAAGAATGAGATATATTTAGATATTTGTAGATATAATTAAATTTTATTTGTGGTCAATTAATAAAATTTATGAATTTTATTAAGTGTTATACATTAATATATTGAACATGTTAATTTGGTTAAAATAATATGATATAAAAACTAAATCATTAGAATCATGCATACATGGATATAATTCATGAGATAATATGGTAAGATATTAAAACCCCGTAAAATATAAATCATTAGATTACTTCTAAAGTGATAACTTTTTAAGACCTCAATCATCAAAATGGGTAGGTTTTACCAAAGTAGGGTGCCCATGTATTTTCATGTATAAGGAAAGAAAAATATGGGTGACCCTAATAATATTAGGTTCCAATATATAGAATGAGTTTTAGATCACACTTAGATAGAAAACTCTAAAGGCTAGGATATCAGATAAATAGAGTTGTGATAATCCATATGATGGATTTGTGTAAGGGATTGTATAATAAATTATCCAAGTGCTATATATAATATGATTAACATGATTTCCCAACAAAATAGATAATAAATGAGGGAAATTTCAAAATAGATTGAAATATTTAGTGAAATATGTATATTTAATCACAAATGGATATGAAGGAATTTAAAATGGGTTAGAATTTTAAGGGGAGAATATTTAATAAAATTACTTATTAAATGATTGTAAAACATGATACTCATATGATAAATACTCCCGTTCTAAATAAAAACGACATCATTATTAGAATTATATTTGAGATAAAATCTTGAGAATTATAATATTAACACAATAAAATTCATATAGTAGTATATGATTTTGATAATACTTCTTAATAAAGAAGGAAAATTCTATGTTTTGAAGCTAAAAATTATCAAGAAAGAACTTTCTAATGAAGATAATCATGAAGGGAATGATTCTTATAACAACAATATCAAATATTATATTGATTTATATACATTAGTACTTGTTTTTATGGGTCCCAAGATTCAAAATAAACATGGTAACAATGATGATTTTGAGATGATATAAAGAATGAAGAGCCTATATCAAGAAAAATCTAGATATAAGAGATATGAATATTCTAAATCACTCTTTTGATATAATATAGGTAAAGGTACTTTGGCCTCAACTATTGTGATCAATATGACTGGCTATATAAATTTCATAGAGATAATGTGGTCACTACTGAGGATTGATGGTCATTAACTTTATTCCGTAATGACTACTAAAAATATTATAATATTTCATTATGAAATAAAACATTAATGAGTTAAAAAAATAACTTGATCACTTAAATATATTGAGGACCACCAGTATAGACATAAAATGTCTAAGAACAAGTTCCATTATGATAGTATAAAAAGAAAAGGGTAAAGGGGTTTTTATAGAAGAAGAATATTGGTTATTTAGAGTTCATAAAAACTTCTTTAAAATAAAAAAATAGCTTAAAAGGAAGGTAAAATTTTCCATTGTGTAAAGCCTACACATTTTAGATGTAATTTCCTAAAATACCTAAAATGGTGCAAGAAACTACATATAAATCAATTATTATACTTTAAAGACTATATGATATCAACTATACATTAATTAATTTTTATGAATATATATAGTACTTCAAAAATTTAAGAATAATTGATGGATGGATCTTGATGTATTCATTGAAGTGATAAATAAAAGGGTTACTACATCAAAGAGAGAGATATAATGGATTACTTAAAATATCAAATGGACTTGAATAAAGTGTATATATTTTCATATTATTTTCTCTTATATGATAAGGGGAGTTTTTTTGTAATTTTTTTTGTTATGAATTATATAAGATGTTTTTTTGATACAAAAGTTTTATGAATTATTTAATTTAATAACGTATTTGAAAAAATTTAAGGATAAAATGAGTTTATCTGCGTTATTCATTAAAATATAAAGTAAAAGAACTCACGACCAAAAAATGGAATATTTTAAAGAAAAAAATATTATTTTTAAAATATTATGCTAGAAAGATAGAATACCATAAAATATATGGATGTTAATAGTTTATTTATTAAATATTCACATAACTTAAGTAAGTTTTATTTCTTAACAAAAATGAGTTTCTTTTTTATAAAACTATATTAGAGAAAATATAATTTCTAATAGGATAGTGAGAGTATATTTAAACATGGAATAGTTTAATGAAAAAAACACTTATACTAGTTAAATCTAAAATGAAATTTCCTTTACATCCTATAAAAGTTTATGAAATATTGGTAAAGGAATATCTTAATGTATATTATTGAATTTAAATTTATTACTGATCTTAAAGAAAAGATTGAATAGAAATATTTCAAAGATGATGATGATGAACTTAGAAAGACATAAAAGTATTTAAATCAATAGAAGTTATTAATATCATAACATTGGATATTGTGACGTAATGGAGTTTTAATATTATGTGCAAATAGCTGAACATGGGGATTATGAATCCCACTCTCATCATTATTTAAACAATATTTCTTTATTGATTCTATAATATTAAAGGAGTTTAGTAGGAGGATTTTTCATATGGTCATATAAAGGTATTATAGGGATTATGTATCCTTTTAATGAGTTTAAAAAATCTTAAAAGTGTATAAAAAATTAGGTATATATAGTGGTCTATCATATAGGATGCGATTAGACTTGAAATTATGTATAGTTTTGTTAGCATATTCTTAAAGGAGTGTAAAAATATACAAATGTATCATATTATATAAATATAATATCTAATTTATCATTATTTCATTTTGGATATATATATATATATATTATATGAAGTGAAATGATAATTAACCTCTCAATGTATGAATCTGAGTTATTCTGAATTGATTTTTATTATAGGGATTTATAATTTATGATGAAATTTGAATATTAACATGGGATAAGTTTTATATATATTTATAAAATTCACTTATGAGGTATAAAAAAATATTTTTGTTCTAGAGGAACCACCAAGAATAGCATATAGAAAATCATGCACTATGTATTTGATATATCAGGGGTGTATATTTCATATTGAATCTCTATTATCTAATGTTAATTAAATACCCAGTATGAGAACCTATATAATTTTATAACTTTGATACACCATCCCTGAGGCTAAGCTAATCAAGGGGTGATAGGGTATGATGTTGATCCTGTAATTGGATAAGGTTCAACCAATATGGTTTTTTCAACTATATGATTGGTATGAAATATAGGCCCTCAATTGAGATAGATAGACCAGCATGGATAAGTGTCACATGATATTCATATCTAATTGAATAGGGGGAATGTGATGTTCTCATCCATCTAGGTGAATTAAATATGGTGTGTTCATCCACCTTTTTAGTTTATACTTATATAATTGAGAATGAGTGAGTTATCTATATGGGATTTAAATAATCTATGTTTTATGGAAACTTGATGTCTTGGACTAATAGATAACATGATTATAAATATTGTACATGATACGTGTTGAAAAAAAAAATACTTTTAGATGTTTTTTTGAATTTTTGTTTTGATAATTGTGTGTAGAGGATGTTTTCTAAAGAGGTTTTATAAGTGATGAACATGTCCTAAGATGTTTTTGGAAGTAACTGGAGGAATTATATTTACAGAATATGAGTCATGCTATAAGATATATGGTCATCACAAGACTAAAGTTAGTAAGAGTCATTTGGGAACTTTAAAAGAGTGTAAGAACCTGATTCTTCCTTTGAGGTACACATCTTTTCTTTTTTTGGTTGTACTTAAGGAATAGGAGGAAAATATGTTGAGGGCTAGATGAAAACCTATTACACGACATGAATGGGGGTTACACGCCATGTAATACTAGTACATGCTGTGTAATGGTATGGCCAGTACCTATTAATGAAATGTAAAGAAAGTCGACAAAAAAGGGGGAGACACGCATATACACAACATGTATTTTCCAGTACATGCTGTGTATTTTTTTCTAAAACAGGAAGTGGCTTATATTATGTTATATAGATAGAACCCTCCTCCCCTATTAGACAAACTGCATCACCAAGTCGACTCGAGGTAAGGGTTGTCTCCTGATTCTTCATTCAGACTCTATTTCGAACATTGTCAGTTGCATTGGAACCCCTTCAGTGTGTTATTGATTCCTCTTGAGCTATTATTCATTTCTCCTTATCTCAAACTAATTATTGAGTTTTGGGAGTTAATGCTAGTTTTTTATATCTAATTGGTTTTTGTTTGAATTAAAGGCCGACACTAGATTAGGAGATTCATACGAGTACAAGGTAGGTGGTCTCATGCCTTTTGTTAATTACCAAGCTATTTATATATGTCGGAGTGCCGTGTGCCCATTTTTGGGGTGTCTCCTTGATTTATAATTGACCCTTGTTGTTTCCTATTATTGTTTTGGTACCTAATTAAGTGTTTTAATAAATATATTAGTTTTTTTACTTTGATTAAGGGCCACCCCATGGGTGAGTTTCCTTGAATGACCGTTTATGTCTGTTTGGCCTAGGATTCCTATGAGTCATGCATTTGTTTCCCCTTCTCGGGTTGTTAAAAATGATTTAAGTTGGTTAATAAATTATAAGGTTTTTGAATTGTAGTTGAATTGGTTAGCATATGAGATGATTGGTTTTCCCCTTGACCTTTATTTACCTTTGTTTGTTTAATCATTTTTGGAATGTTTTTCTCCAACTATGAACCTGCCTATGTGAGTTGTTTAATGTTAAAGCCATGTAATAGTTTAATTTACATGTGTTTCTTATTATATGAAATGTTTAATTAAATATTAAAAATTAATGGGGTAAATAGAAATGGGAGAACCATGGTATCAGGTTAAAAGTACATATATGGGCTCATATGAATATAACACCTTATACCTTGGGTGAACCATAAATTCATATTTGAATTCCATAGACAGACTCAAAGTGGGTATTGTTATGTTAAGTCATAATTGATCCATGAATGCAGTAGTTGGGATCATGAAGGATTTATTTAAATTCTGAGCAAACCATGGATCCAATTAGGGATTCCATGGATGGGATCTATTAGAAATGTTCATACGTTACAAGTTGAATTTTACTTATACAACACCTAGAGTGATGCCGGGTTCATGAGAGGTTCGCCAGAATGGGATCGTAGGATGTTGGAAGAATTTCACCTAGAGTAATAATTGAATTCAAACTTAGGAATTTCAATGATGGGCTCAGGTTATAAATTGAATATTTAAATGGAATGTCTTATGATGCATTTTCCAAGACAAAGCACAAGCTTGGATTTGGTCTTCACTTTTGTTGGTTTAGATGGTCTTCTGAGACATCTATTGTGCTTAATTTATATGGGGGATTCCAAGATTATTCCAGATCTCAATAATTATATAATTCAAGAAAATTTAATTGTTAATGAACATGAAATGATTGTAAATGGAATTCATTTCTTGTAGGATGGTTTACCTTTGAGTAATTCCTAGCTTGCTGCTTTCATTATTTTACACTACCTGTTGTATATATTCATTGATATATTGGAACAAACCTTGAGTAGTTGAATTATAGTATTTAGTCTCACACCCTATTTGGGTCATGTTTTTGGGCCCAAATAGATTATATGGTTTTAGGTGTTGATAAGGGAAAGCACCCTTATAAAATTACTTGATATGTTATTTAGGAGTAGGAGAGCATGGAGCCAATCCGAGGCTTGTGATACTTCTGAGTTTCTTTTTTCCTTTTTGTAATTTTGGTTCTTATATCATGTATTAATACAGTGTAACCTATTTTGGTTATTTTCCCAGAACATGTAACATGCGACATCATCTTTTGTATGATATGAAATATGGTTATTTACATTATTAGTCTTCCATTGTCTACTTCTGTTGTATGGTATTACTACTTCCTCTATTGATTTATTATTGTTTTCACTTTTTTACACTTTGGTAATGAGGGAATAGTATCCCCACTATCACTCATAGACCCTCTTTTCTAGTCAGTAACCTCTTTTATTTGGGGATATACACTTGATTCCATGTGGGAAATTGGGTACAAGTCACCTTTGAGTGGCATCCATATCCAGGATGTTACAAAGTGGTATCAGAGGATTATTTTCTGTTTTTCTTTATTGTTTAGTGATGATGGGAAGAGATATAAATTCAGTGGGATTTGGTAATAAGATGTTCCAAGGAGTATCTACCCCACATACAGGGAAAAGACAAATTTCCTTGAATTGAATTGTGATTTTTTGATTTTGAGTTGTTATAGTTGATTTGATTTCATCATTGGGTGAAACACTTGTATTGTGATGAGATTATTGATATTATTGTGGTTATTTTTTTTAAACTGATGAGATGAGGGTATTCCGTTTCATGAATCATATAGACACTTTCTAGAAATCACATGCCATGCATTCTTTCCATGCCATTTAGAAGCATTAACGATTGCATGCTATTGTGATAGGTACCATGATAGAAATGCCCAATGCTGTGATAGGTGTATTGGTACATGATATGGTTTTAATTGGATGGACACTAAGATTTGATACCTGAGGTGTTTGAGCCCTGTTGGATTAGAATTTAGTGGATTATGTTGCTATCTTGTATTGAAACATGTTGCGATGTGCTACAGGTGGATGCTAAGATTTTATTTGTGGGGAGTATGGGCCCCCGTGGATTGGAATTCAACATACCATTCAAGATATGAATGTGAACTTAGTTTTATTCATGGAGGTTTTGGAAAATATGAGGGTTTTCCCTTATGGAAACCCAGATTACATGACATGTGGTACATGGGAACACACTATGTGTTCTTCCCATTTGGTGAGGATGAAGTTAAGGGGGGTACACACCATGTACGAGGTATACATTCCATACATTCCATGTATTGGTATTTGTCCATATAGCCAAGTACCCGATCATTTTTATCCATGTAGGGTTACATGGCCATCTAGAGTACATGGACAGACCCCGTGTAGGTAGCATGCCGTGTAAAAGTACATGGATTGACTAGGTAAATAGACAAGCTGATTGAGGGAAATGAGAATATACCCTGTGTTGGGTACACACCATGTACGAGTCTTACACACCATGTACCTGGGGTGTTTACAGGCCCAGGCCAACATAAGTACACACCCATGTAGAATCTTGAGGGTACATGCCTTTTATGGTTTCTACACGCTATTTAATCCTCTTATGGTAACCTTTAAGGGTCTTTTCCTATTTTTTTGTGCTCTTGAACTACAAACCTTTAAAATGAACTTTAAATGATGTGTATTCTTAACCTTGTAGAGTAATGCCACCATGACGACCTCCAATTTTATGCCAAGAGGGTAGATACAATCATACCTCAGAGGTGGTAGTCTATGGGATACTAGTGGACCTCCAGTCATGCCAGTTGCGACACCAACCATTATAACAGATGCTGGTGCTGATGCATAGTTCCATGTAGGATTTATGAGGTTCATGAAAACCTTTCAGAGAGCACCACACCCTGCCACTTCTATAGAAGAGACGACATGAGTGTTCCAGTAGTAGGATCCAACCATATTTTTGGGGGATGGAGGACCACAAGATATGGAGTCATGGATGGAGTCCATGCTGTTGATCTTCGAGAATTTAAAGAAATATCCTGAGATGAGGGTAAATATCATGATGTATATGCTGTGTGATTCCTCCAAGAGATGGTGGGATGTTATCACTCTGGCGGAGCATCATCGAGATATGTCATGGGGATATTTTTAGATAGTATTCTTTGATTATTATTTTCCCAAGACACTGAGAGATGATAGAGCCTAGGCGTTTATGCATCTAGAGTAGGGCACACTGTTAGTGATGGACTATTCTACCCATTTTACTGAGATTAAGCATTTCACACCTATTCTAATGGGGGATGATGTATCAAAGGCTAGAAGATTTTAGGATGGTCTCAGGTATGACATACGATCATAGGTAAATGTATTCAGGTTGACTATTGTATCTGCTATAGTGAATTAGACACTGATTACTGAGCATAACCTAAGGGAATCTGGAGGTGAAAGCCAAGGTGATTCGACACTGAGATCTGGTACTGTCTCCACCGGCGGTAAGAAGTGTCATCAGAAACTTTATCATAGAGATTCTAGTTGTCCGAACATATCTTTAGGTAGCCAACTTAGGTGCTACTAGTGTAGTAGGATTAGGAATACAAGACCACAATATCTGATGGGCCTAGTCGTGTGTTGATCTTGTGCTAGGATGGGCCATCTAAAATACTTCTAGAGGACATTTCCACTAATAACTAGTGAGAGAGGGTCTGCACAGGCTCCACATTCTGGAGTAGGGTTAGTTTCTTCTCATTAGATATAGAGATGGGGTACGTCAGGCCATTCAGGCCAAGGTGGTGGTCGTGGATGTGGTAGCTAGACCTCGGGTTCTCAGTGACAATAGGGTGGATCATCTCAGGGTAGCTAAGCAGTGTCATAGGGCCATGGTATAGGTTAGAATTATGCAGTACAATAAATCTAGTAGGAGTAGGATCCCAAACCTTATACTATCATAGGTAATATTCTAATCACCTATGTTTTAGCCTCTACACTTTTTGATATAGGGGATTCACATAGTTTCATATATGTGCCCATTGGTTTCATATCTGTGCCCATTGTGGAGATCCTTAGACTCTCTGCTTTTACTTCTAATGGTGTTATGATTCTAAACACACCGTTAGAGATTAGAACGATAGATTTTCATCAGTACAAGGATTTCCCCCTTGAGATTGGCGGGTGTCACTTCGTATGGGATCTCTATGTATTAAAGATGACAAGATTTGATGTCATCCTAGGAATTAATTGGTTGGTTACCTTCTGAGAATTTGTTAATTTCTATCACTATAGGGTGAGTTTCATCTCTCTAGAGGGTGGAGAGTTTTTACATAAAGGTTAATGGGATGTCTAGGTGAGCCGTTCTAGACCCGAGCATCATGGGTTTAGCGGGATGACATCCCAGTTTGTGAGTTTGTATATGGATGACCAGGGAACACATAAGATGGATTTACCTCTAGTAGTTGATCATTTTATGGATGTCTTCCTAGATGAATTTTCAGGTTTAACTTTAGTGAGAGAGGTAGACTTCTCTATCGAGCTAGTGCTGAGAGCTACACGAGTATCCATTCCTCCTTATAGGATGGCTACGATGGAGTTACAGGATCTCAAGTTGCAACTAGAGGATTTAGAGGCGAAGGGGTTTATAAGACCTAGTACTTCTCCATGGGGTTTTCCAGTCCTTTTTTCAAAACAGGTAGATGATACCCTTAAACTATACATAGATTATCAAAAACTGAACCAGATGATGGTTAAAAACCGATATCCTTTGCCCTGGATAGATGAACTGTTGGATCAGCTTTGAGGAGCTTGAGTGTTCTTGAAAATTGACTTATGGTCAGGATATCACCATATGCATGTTCTAACTATAGAAATACATCATACAACCTTTCGTAGCAGTTATGGTCTATACAATTATCTGGTTATGCCATTATGTCTCACAAACACACCAGTAGTTTTCATGGCACTGATGAATTGAGTGTTCCATCCTTACTTGGACTCTTTTGTGGTGGTTTTTGTGGATGATATCTTGGTGTATTATCAAAATCTACATGACCATGCCAAATATCTCGAGATCATTTTGAATACACTGAGAGAGCATCAGTTATATGCTAATCTCACCAAGTTCCACTTTTGGATGGATCATATTCACTTCCTAGGTCACATCATCTCAGAGACAGGAGTATCAGTGGACCTAGAGAAGGTGAGAGCAGTTGTTTCCTAGGGGAAGCCCAAGAAATTATTTGAGGTGTGGATTTTTCTAGGTATATATAGTTAATACAGGTGCTTTATATAGGACTTCTCACTTTTAGAATCACCACTGATGGGCCTCACTAAAAAGGGTGTGAAGTATGTATGGATAGATTCCTACGTGATGGCATTTCAGAAGCTAAAAGAGAGATTGAATTCAGTGCTGATATCAATTTTTCTAGAGGCGGGTAGGAGGTACACTATGTACTATAACACTTCAGGTATCATGATATGAGTATTTCTTATTTAGGGGGATCAAGTCTTTGTGTACGAGTCTCAACAGTTGATTCCACATGAGAGGAATTACCTAATGCACGATCTCGAGTTAGCAGCAGTTGTTTATGCCTTACACTGTTGGATACATTACTTACTGGGAGAGAATTTTGTGGTTTACATGGACCAAAAAATCCTCAAGTATATATTTACACAACATGATATGAATCTGAGGTAGCCAAGGTGGGTGGAATACCTTTAGTTTTTTGACTTCGAGATTTCCTACATGTTTGGTAAAGGAAATGCTATGGCAGATGCACTGAGCTGGATGGATCATATGCTGGTAGTGAAGTAGGACAGTAGTGAGTGGTAGCTTATGAATTTGTTATATAAGATTCATTTTTAGGTACACAATATCCAGAGACAAATGTTTCTTTCATCCTTAGCTGTTACCTCCACCCTAATGGAAAAAGTAAGGATGAGGCCTCTATCGGATTCCGAAGGCCTAGTTATATGGGAGAGTGTGGAAGGTGAGGACCCTCTTTCTAATTGGACCATATGTGAGGATGAGATCCTATGTTTACATGGTCATGTATGGGTTTCTGCAGACATAGGTGAGGAGTTGATGTGGGAATTTCATACCTCTGTATGGAAAATGCATCATAGTTTCACCAAGATGTATTAGGATTCACATCGTTAGTATTTTTGGCCTTGTATGAAAATAAATTTAGCTAATTTTCTTATGAGGTGATCCACCTTTCAGCAGGTGAAGGTGGAACACCATCAACTAGCCAAAATTTTATAGCAGCTACCCATTCTTGAGTGGAAATGGAATGATGTCACAATGGATTTCGTGAAGAGTTTACCGAGGTCGCCTTGAGGTAATGATGCTGTATGGGTTTTTGTTGATAGGCTCACAAAGTTTGAACATTTATTTCCAATCAAGGAAAATTTTGAGTGTTGATGAGCTTAGAAGGTTGTACATCCGTGAGATTGTATGACTGCACGGGGTCCCATATTCTATTGTTTCAGATAGGGATTACCTATTTAATTCTTTTTTCTAGAAAGAGATACAAAGGGATATGGGTACATAGGTTCTTATGAGAATAACTTACCACTCCCAGATAGATGGCCTGTTAGAGCGCACAATTTAGGTGCTAGAGGACATGATAAAGTCATGCGTCCTCGATTTCGGGGGTTCTTGGTAGAGACACATACCCTTGGTTGAGTTTTCCTATTACAATAGATTTCAGTATACTATTCAAATGGCACAATATTAGGCTTTGTATAGTAGGAAATGATGATCCCCTTTTTTGGATGGAGGCAGGAGAGCTAGCTATGCTAGGACCTCATCTTTTTCAGGAGACCACTGAGCAGGTGTAGTTGATTCAGAAGTGGATGACTACTACATAGCCTCATTAGAAATCGTATGTCGATCACCGCATATGACCTGTGGAGTTCAAGGTCAGGGATTAGGTTTTCCTATATATTTCATTGAGGTTGGGACACAAGAGGATCATAAGACAGGGTAAGCTTTCACCAAGATACGTTGGGCCGTTTGAGATTTTGGAGAGAGTTGGGATGATTGTCTATCAGTTACAGTTACCCCAGAGGTACTGGGATATGCACGATGTATTACACATTTCTCAGTTACGACGTTACTTTTCAGACCCTTCTCACACTTTTTATCCCAAGGAAGTTGAGTTATAGGTAGATGCGTTCTTTTAAGAGCATCCTATATGAATTGTGGATCGTAGCATGAAGGTTCTCTATGGCTGGTCTATTCCTTTAGTACGGGTTCTATGGAAGCACAAATGAGTGTAGGACGAGACCTGAGAGAGGGAGGTCGATGTATGATCATAGTGGCCATATTTTTTCTCAGATGTTTCTTCACCACCCTTGGAAGAGAAATTCATGGATGAATTGCTTGGGGGGGGGGGTGGAGAGTTTGTAAGAACCCAATTCTTCCTTTGACGTACATATCTTTTCTTTTCGGGTTATAATTAAGGACGAGGAGGAACAGTGGTTGATGGATGGCTGTAGGCATATTACATGACATGACTGGGGGTTACATGCAGTGTAATCCCAGTACACACTGTGTAATGGTCTGTCCAGGACCTGTTCATGACATGTAAATGAAGTTTGTATAAAAGGGGAAAACATGCATATACATGACGTGTATTTTCCAGTACATGCTGTGTATTTTTATTTTTATTTTATATAAAGGTTAGTGGCTTCTATTTAGTTAGAAAGATATAACCCTCCTCCCCCATTCGACAAACTATAGCATCAAGTCAACCCGAGGTAAGGGTTGCCTCCTGATTCTTCATACATACTCCATTTCAAACACCGTCAGTTGCATTGGAACCCCTTTGGTGAGTTATTGATTCCTCTTAATCCATTATTCATCTCTCATTCACTCAAACTAATTATCAATGTTTGAGTGTTCATGCTCATTTTTCATATCGACTCTATTTTTGGCCGAATTATAGGCCGATGCTAGATGATGAGATTTGTATGAGTATGAGGTAGGCGGTCTTGTGCCTTTTGCTAATTGTAAAGTTTTTTATATAAGATAGAGTGCCACACACCCATTTTTGGGGTTTCACCTTGATTTATAAATGACCCTTGTTATTTCCTATTGTTGTTTAGGTAATTTATTAAGTGTTTTAAGTCATATGTTAGGATTTTTACCTTGATTAAGGGAACTCCATGAGTGAGCTTCCTTGAATGACCGTTTATGGCCATTTGGCCTAGGATGCCTATGAGGCATGCCCTTTTCTCCTTCTTGGGTTGTTAAAAATGATTTGAGTTTGTTAATAAATTAAAAGGTTATTGAATTGTAATTGAATTGGTTGGGGTGTGGGATGATTGGTTTTCCTATTTTCATTTGTTTGCCTTTACTTGTTTAAGCACTTTTGGAATGTTTTTCTGTAACTATGAGCCTGCCCATTTGAGTTGTTTAATGTTAAATCCATGTAATAGTTTAATTTATATGTGTTTCTTCTTATATGAAATTTTTAATTAAATATTAGACAATAAAGGGGTAAATAGCAATGGGAGAACCATGGTCTTTGGTTAAAAGGACTTAGATGATATTACATGACTATTGTACCTTATACCATGGGTGAACCATGGATTCAGATTAGAATGACATGGATGAACTCAAAGATGGTATTATTATGTTAATACATGATCGAGCCACAAATGTAGGGGTTGAGATCATGGAGGATTTATTTAAATGCCGAGAGAAACATGGATTTAATAATGGATTCCATGGATGGGCTCTATTGAAAATGTTTATATGTCATGAGTTGACTTTTACTTATACCACACCTAGAGTGATTCCAGGTTAATGAGAGGTTCATTGGAATGGGATTGTAGGATATTGGTGAAATTTCACCTAGAGTGATACTTGAATTCTAAATTATGAATGTCATGGATGGGCTGAGGTTATAAATTGAAAATTGAAATGGAATTTCATATGATGTATTTTCCAAGACAAAGCACAATCTCGGATTTATTCTTCAATTTTATTTTTTTAGATGGTATTCTAATACATTAGTTGTGATTACTTTATATGGGGGATGTTAGGATTATGCTGGATCTCTAGACTTATATAATTCAAGGAAATTGAATTTTTAATGAACCTAAAGTGATTGTAAATGGAAACCAGTTCTTATAGGACTATTTACTTTTGTGTACTTCCTAGATTACTGCTTTAATTATTATAAACTACCTATTATATATATTCACTGATAGATTGGCATAGAACTTAGGTGGTTTCCTATTGGGATTTAGTCTTATACCCTATTTGGGTCATGTTATTTTGGCCCAAATAGATTATATAGTTATAGGTATTGATTAGGGAAAGCACCCTTCTAAAGGTACTTGATATGATGTTTAGGAGTAGGAAAGCATGGGATCAAGATTATTCTTGCAATGATTCCAACTTTCATTTTTCATTTTTTTAATTTTGGTACTTATCATATATTAATGTAGTGTAACCTTTTTTGGTTTTTTTATAGAACACATAACATGCAACATTATCTTTTGTATGATATCACATCTGGTTATTTATATTATCAATCTTATGTTGTTTAATTCTTTTGTATGGTATTACTACTTCCTATATTAATTTACTATTTTTTTCCTCAATTTTACACTCTTATAATGAGGGCATAGTCTTCCCACTATCACTCCTAGGCCCTTACTAGTAGTTGGAATCCTCTGACATTTGGAGATATGCACTTGAGGCCTTATGGCGTACCAGGTGTGGGGCACCTTTGAGTGGAATTTGGATCTAGGACATTATAAAGAGTCCTTATAAACTTCATATGTGTGACATGTACTATGAAAAAATGATCAATCCATGATAAGTTTTTTTTAAGAATCCTCTAAATAGTTTATATGACTCTATAATTTGATAATTTGAGGAAAAGTGATCACACTGTAAAAGGTTCTATTACACCATGAAAGGAAAAAAGTAATATTTTATAGAATCTATCCAGGTGAGACTTGTGCTATAAACCAATATGTCACCCCACAGTAGGATTTGGTTGGATTTTTATATTTCTTCCTAGGTGACGTTTACATTACGAAGAAATAGGCCTCATCATGATGGTTTTTGGATGAATTTTCATTGTTATTCCCAAATGATCCTTGTGTTGTGAAGCATATGATCACATAATGACAATTTTGAGGATCGAAATTTATTTGAGGTCCATGTTATAATTATAAAATGAAGTCAATGGAATGCATCTCAAACTGAAGAAAAGTTTTTAGACAAAAATTATTGATCTAGGTATCACACCATTAAAGATAAATTCATGTTTTAAACATATATAAATTCACATTTCCATTCCTTAATAAGTAGATTGCGTCATTAAGAAGAAGTTTATAGAAAACCTATAAAATTTATAGAAAATTAAAATGGAAGTTATGGATTAAATATTAATAGGATTAATAGAAATTAATCAACACATTAAAATGTGCATGAAACCTGGCATGATATTATAAGGATAGAAGAATAATATTTTATCCCAAACCTTAGATCAAAGAGGTTAGTTGAATTATAAAAAAACTACACACATTAGTTCTTAGGAAATATTAATTAGAGACTCTAAGGTTAATAGAGGAAAAGGGTAGTATCTTAGAGAGAAGAGAAGATTAGTCAATTTAGTTTGGCATAAAAATGAAAGGAGAGATATCCAGGCTCAAGCACTGGAAGGTTGAAGAATATGATGTAGGATATTCCATCAGTTATTCTTACTATAATATCATCCTTCTATGAAGAAGTGATACACCATTTATAGTGTAATTTCTCACCATATATTTTTATATAATAATAACATCATATAATTATCTATAAGAACCTATTTATAGAGAATATTAATGATCTTTTAAAGTTGTTTGTAGATGGTGAATTTTCGTGGTCAGTGTGATTGATCTATTTTGTAATCAAATATCAATTAATGCACTTTGTGTGTTAGGTGAATAAGAAAATTTCCATCAACTCTCCTTGGATAATCTCATTTGGGTGAACCAATTAAAATTTTCTATGTTCCCTTACTACTTTACTTGCAAAAAAGTTACAACAAAGGAGAGAAGAGTGTTCCTAAAAATAGAGAACAAGATCATGGTTTAGAATAAAGTTTGAAAATGAAATACCCACATTCACCATACTTGTTAAGGTATATCCATTGATTAAGGACCAATAAGTGGTATCATATCCTGTGTTTTTGTGCTTAGGTAATTTTCTCTCTTGAAATCATGGAAACCATTTTCAACCACAAAGGCATCCCTATTTTCGAAGGCAAAAATTTATAATTATGGAAGAGTAAGATGAAAAATTATTTCATATCTTTGGAAATGGATGCGTATATTATAGATATGCATGGAATCTAAGTAAACATATATATTTTATTCTTATATTATAATGATCACAAATAATTGAATGTTTATGATGAGGAAATAAAAGCCTTAAGTAGAGCTTTTTCTAACCAAATTTATATTAAGGTGATCTCTTTCGATACTTCTCATGTTATATGGTAGAAAATCATGAACATAGATAAAGGATATTTAAAAGTTTGAGAAGAAAATATGAAGGTTCTATGAAAAAATATGAATATTTTGAGGATGTTCGAAAATGAAACAATTGATGTATTTTTTAAACAACTCAATATCTTGGTGGATGCCATAAATTATATTAGAGAAAACATTAAATATGTAAAAATTGTTAAAATGATTTTGATAAGTCTACCTCCAGGTTTTAATTCAAATGTTTTAGTGCTTAAATACAAGGAGAGGAATTACCTAATGCACGATCTCGAGTTAGCAGCAGTTGTTTATGCCTTAAACTGTTGGATACATTACTTACTGGGAGAGAATTTTTTGGTTTACATGGACCAAAAAATCCTCAAGTATATATTTACACAACATGATATGAATCTGAGGTAGCCAAGGTGGGTGGAATACCTTTAGTCTTTTGACTTCGAGATTTCCTACATGTTTGGTAAAGGAAATGCTATGGCAGATGCACTGAGCTGGATGGATCATATGCTGGTAGTGAAGTAGGACAGTAGTGAGTGGTAGCTTATGAATTTTTTATATAAGATTCATTTTGAGGTACACAATATCCAGAGACAAATGTTTCTTTCATCCTTAGCTGTTACCTCCACCCTAATGGAAAAAGTAAGGATGAGGCCTCTATCGGATTCCGAAGGCCTAGTTATATGGGAGAGTGTGGAAGGTGAGGACCCTCTTTCTAATTGGACCATATGTGAGGATGAGATCCTATGTTTACATGGTCATGTATGGGTTTCTGCAGACATAGGTGAGGAGTTGATGTGGGAATTTCATACCTCTGTATGGAAAATGCATCATAGTTTCACCAAGATGTATTAGGATTCACATCGTTAGTATTTTTGGCCTTGTATGAAAATAAATTTAGCTAATTTTCTTATGAGGTGATCCACCTTTCAGCAGGTGAAGGTGGAACACCATCAACTAGCCAAAATTTTATAGCATCTACCCATTCCTGAGTGGAAATGGAATGATGTCACAATGGATTTCGTGAAGAGTTTACCGAGGTCGCCTTGAGGTAATGATGCTGTATGGGTTTTTGTTGATAGGCTCACAAAGTTTGAACATTTATTTCCAATCAAGGAAAATTTTGAGTGTTGATGAGCTTAGAAGGTTGTACATCCGTGAGATTGTATGACTGCACGGGGTCCCATATTCTATTGTTTCAGATAGGGATTACCTATTTAATTCTTTTTTCTAGAAAGAGATACAAAGGGATATGGGTACATAGGTTCTTATGAGAATAACTTACCACTCCCAGATAGATGGCCCATTAGAGCGCACAATTTAGGTGCTAGAGGACATGATAAAGTCATGCGTCCTCGATTTCGGGGGTTCTTGGTAGAGACACATACCCTTGGTTGAGTTTTCCTATTACAATAGCTTTCAGTATACTATTCAAATGGCACAATATTAGGCTTTGTATAGTAGGAAATGACGATCCCCTTTTTTGGATGGAGGCAGGAGAGCTAGCTATGCTAGGACCTCATCTTTTTCAGGAGACCACTGAGCAGGTGTAGTTGATTCAGAAGTGGATGACTACTACATAGCCTCATTAGAAATCGTATGTCGATCGCCGCATATGACCTGTGGAGTTCAAGGTCAGGGATTAGGTTTTCCTATATATTTCATTGAGGTTGGGACACAAGAGGATCATAAGACAGGGTAAGCTTTCACCAAGATACGTTGGGCCGTTTGGGATTTTGGAGAGAGTTGGGATGATTGTCTATCAGTTACAGTTACCCCAGAGGTACTGGGATATGCACGATGTATTACACATTTCTCAGTTACGACGTTACTTTTCAGACCCTTCTCACACTTTTTATCCCAAGGAAGTTGAGTTATAGGTAGATGCGTTCTTTTAAGAGCATCCTATATGAATTGTGGATCGTAGCATGATGGTTCTCTATGGCTGGTCTATTCCTTTAGTACGGGTTCTATGGAAGCACAACTGAGTGTAGGACGAGACCTGAGAGAGGGAGGTCGATGTATGATCATAGTGGCCATATTTTTTCTCAGATGTTTCTTCACCATTCTTGGAAGAGAAATTCAGGGATGAATTACTTGGGGGGGGGGGGGGGTGGAGAGTTTGTAAGAACCCAATTCTTCCTTTGACGTACATATCTTTTCTTTTCGGGTTATAATTAAGGACGAGGAGGAATAGTGGTTGATGGATGGCTGTAGGCATATTACATGACATGACTGGGGGTTACATGAAGTGTAATCCCAGTACACACTGTGTAATGGTCTGTCCAGGACCTGTTCATGACATGTAAATGAAGTTTGTATAAAAGGGGAAAACATGCATATACATGACGTGTATTTTCCAGTACATGCTGTGTATTTTTATTTTTATTTTATATAAAGGTTAGTGGCTTCTATTTAGTTAGAAAGATATAACCCTCCTCCCCCATTCGACAAACTATAGCATCAAGTCAACCCGAGGTAAGGGTTGCCTCCTGATTCTTCATACATACTCCATTTCAAACACCGTCAGTTGCATTGGAACCCCTTTGGTGAGTTATTGATTCCTCCTAATCCATTATTCATCTCTCATTCACTCAAACTAATTATCAAGGTTTGAGTGTTCATGCTCATTTTTCATATCTACTCTATTTTTGGCCGAATTATAGGCCGACGCTAGATGATGAGATTTGTATGAGTATGAGGTAGGCGGTCTTGTGCCTTTTGCTAATTGTAAAGTTTTTTATATAAGATAGAGTGCCGCACACCCATTTTTGGGGTGTCACCTTGATTTATAAATGACCCTTGTTATTTCCTATTGTTGTTTAGGTAATTTATTAAGTGTTTTAAGTCATATGTTAGGATTTTTACCTTGATTAAGGGAACTCCATGAGTGAGCTTCCTTGAATGACCGTTTATGGCCATTTGGCCTAGGATGCCTATGAGGCATGTCCTTTTCTCCTTCTTGGGTTGTTAAAAATGATTTGAGTTTGTTAATAAATTAAAAGGTTATTGAATTGTAATTGAATTGGTTGGGGTATGGGATGATTGGTTTTCCTATTTTCATTTGTTTGCCTTTACTTGTTTAAGCACTTTTGGAATGTTTTTCTGTAACTATGAGCCTGCCCATTTGAGTTGTTTAATGTTAAATCCATGTAATAGTTTAATTTATATGTGTTTCTTCTTATATGAAATTTTTAATTAAATATTAGACAATAAAGGGGTAAATAGCGATGGGAGAACCATGGTCTTTGGTTAAAAGGCCTTAGATGATATTACATGACTATTGTACCTTATACCATGGGTGAACCATGGATTCAGATTAGAATGACATGGATGAACTCAAAGATGGTATTATTATGTTAATACATGATCGAGCCACAAATGTAGGGGTTGAGATCATGGAGGATTTATTTAAATGCCGAGAGAAACATGGATTTAATAATGGATTCCATGGATGGGCTCTATTGAAAATGTTTATATGTCATGAGTTGACTTTTACTTATACCACACCTAGAGTGATTCCAGGTTAATGAGAGGTTCATTGGAATGGGATTGTAGGATATTGGTGAAATTTCACCTAGAGTGATACTTGAATTCTAAATTAGGAATGTCATGGATGGGCTGAGGTTATAAATTGAAAATTGAAATGGAATTTCATATGATGTATTTTCCAAGACAAAGCACAATCTCGGATTTATTCTTCAATTTTATTTTTTTATATGGTATTCTAATACATTAGTTGTGATTACTTTATATGGGGGATGTTAGGATTATGCTGGATCTCTAGACTTATATAATTCAAGGAAATTGAATTTTTAATGAACCTAAAGTGATTGTAAATGGAAACCAGTTCTTATAGGACTATTTACTTTTGTGTACTTCCTAGATTACTGCTTTAATTATTATAAACTACCTATTATATATATTCAGTGATAGATTGGCATAGAACTTAGGTGGTTTCCTATTGGGATTTAGTCTTATACCCTATTTGGGTCATGTTTTTTTGGCCCAAATAGATTATATAGTTATAGGTATTGATTAGGGAAAGCACCCTTCTAAAGGTACTTGATATGATGTTTAGGAGTAGGAAAGCATGGGATCAAGATTATGCTTGCAATGATTCCAACTTTCATTTTTCATTTTTTTAATTTTGGTACTTATCATATATTAATGTAGTGTAACCTTTTTTGGTTTTTTTATAGAACACATAACATGCAACATTATCTTTTGTATGATATCACATCTGGTTATTTATATTATCAATCTTATGTTGTTTAATTCTTTTGTATGGTATTACTACTTCCTATATTAATTTACTATTTTTTTCCTCAATTTTACACTCTTATAATGAGGGCATAGTCTTCCCACTATCACTCCTAGGCCCTTACTAGTAGTTGGAATCCTCTGACATTTGGAGATATGCACTTGAGGCCTTATGGCGTACCAGGTGTGGGGCACCTTTGAGTGGCATTTGGATCTAGGAAATTATAAAGAGTCCTTATAAACTTCATATGTGTGACATGTACTATGAAAAAATGATCAATCCATGATAAGTTTTTTTAAGAATCCTCTAAATAGTTTATATGACTCTATAATTTGATAATTTGAGGAAAAGTGATCACACTGTAAAAGGTTCTATTACACCATGAAAGGAAAAAAGTAATATTTTATAGAATCTATCCAGGTAAGACTTGTGCTATAAACCAATATGTCACCCCACAGTAGGATTTGGTTGGATTTTTATATTTCTTCCTAGGTGAAGTTTACATTACGAAGAAATAGGCCTCATCATGATGGTTTTTGGATGAATTTTCATTGTTCTTCCCAAATGATCTTTGTGTTGTGAAGCATATGATCACATAATGACAATTTTGAGGATTGAAATTTATTTGAGGTCCATGTTATAATTATAAAATAAAGTCAATGGAATGCATCTCAAACTGAAGAAAAGTTTTTAGACAAAAATTATTGATCTAGGTATCACACCATTAAAGATGAATTCATGTTTTAAACATATATAAATTCACATTTCCATTCCTTAATAAGTAGATTGCGTCATTAAGAAGAAGTTTATAGAAAACCTAGAAAATTTATAGAAAATTAAAATGGAAGTTATGGATTAAATATTAATAGGATTAATAGAAATTAATCAACACATTAAAATGTGCATGAAACCTGGCATGATATTATAAGGATAGAAGAATAATATTTTATCCCAAACCTTAGATCAAAGAGGTTAGTTGAATTATAAAAAAACTACACACATTAGTTCTTAGGAAATATTAATTAGAGACTCTAAGGTTAATAGAGGAAAAGGGTAGTATCTTAGAGAGAAGAGAAGATTAGTCAATTTAGTTTGGCATAAAAATGAAAGGAGAGATATCTAGGCTCAAGCACTGGAAGGTTGAAGAATATGATGTAGGATATTCCATCAGTTATTCTTACTATAATATCATCCTTCTATGAAGAAGTGATACACCATTTATAGTGTAATTTCTCACCATATATTTTTATATAATAATAACATCATATAATTATCTATAAGAACCTATTTATAGAGAATATTAATGATCTTTTAAAGTTGTTTGTAGATGGTGAATTTTCGTGGTCAGTGTGATTGATCTATTTTGTAATCAAATATCAAGTAATGCACTTTGTGTGTTAGGTGAATAAGAAAATTTCCATCAACTCTCCTTGGATAATCTCATTTGGGTGAACCAATTAAAATTTTCTATGTTCCCTTACTACTTTACTTGCAAAAAAGTTACAACAAAGGAGAGAAGAGTGTTCCTAAAAATAGAGAACAAGATCATGGTTTAGAATAATGTTTGAAAATGAAATACCCACATTCACCATACTTGTTAAGGTATATCCATTGATTAAGGACCAGTAAGTGGTATCATATCTTGTGTTTTTGTGCTTAGGTAATTTTCTCTCTTGAAATCATGGAAACCATTTTCAACCACAAAGGCATCCCTATTTTCGAAGGCAAAAATTTATAATTATGGAAGAGTAAGATGAAAAATTATTTCATATCTTTGGAAATGGATGCGTATATTATAGATATGCATGGAATCTAAGTAAACATATATATTTTATTCTTATATTATAATGATCACAAATAATTGAATGTTTATGATGAGGAAATAAAAGCCTTAAGTAGAGCTTTTTCTAACCAAATTTATATTAAGGTGATCTCTTTCGATACTTCTCATGTTATATGGTAGAAAATCATGAACATAGATAAAGGATATTTAAAAGTTTGAGAAGAAAATATGAAGGTTCTATGAAAAAATATGAATATTTTGAGGATGTTCGAAAATGAAACAATTGATGTATTTTTTAAACAACTCAATATCTTGGTGGATGCCATAAATTATCTTAGAGAAAACATTAAATATGTAAAAATTGTTAAAATGATTTTGATAAGTCTACCTCCAGGTTTTAATTCAAATGTTTTAGTGCTTAAATACAAGTATATAAAGGAAGTATCTTTTAACATCTTATATAGTACTGTTTTCACATATGAAAAAATGAATGAAAATAATGAATCCCGATCAAAGGAAAACTCATAGGAGTTTTCCTTCAAGGATATGAAGAAATAATCTGTTAAAGAGGATCCTAAAGATGAATAAGTCAATCATGTGATATAGTTTCTTACCTAAAATATAAAAAGTGATAGTGGGAAATTTAAAAACAATATTCTACTCGCTTGTCTTAGTTTGGTAACACTTGATTTCAATATCCAAACATGAAAACTTATATCAAACATCTCATGAAGAATCAATTTCATTACATACATATTTTCCTTAATGTATAAAAATAAAATAATGAAATCACTCACACACAACAACAAAATCATAAGGATTTACATGGTTCAAAAGTTAATACTATTCTATGGAAAAAACCCAGTTGTTATTTATTTTTAATAGAAAATAATGATTACAAGTTAAACTAATACCAAAAAACAAGTGATACCACACTATTAGTTATAGAAGAGTCCCACCGATATATATGGTTCCATCACCATCAAATATATATAGGTAAATATACACCACCTTATGATCTATATAGGTATCCCTCTATCCATTCAAGTCCATCGATTGATATACCACCATAACTTTCCAAACCCAATGATTAGTGTAAGATAAATGATTATCCTTACTCATCCCTCTTGAATAATATTACATAAACATTTCAAACTACCAATATATTCTTATTAAAGTCCTTTATATTTATTATTTTATGATTTAGAGCTTCTAATTTACTTTATTATTCAGATCCGGCACTTATTCTTCCACTATCACTTGCTCCATATTTTTCTTCCCCTATAGATTTCACTTTCAGATCTCCCTTGGTTATGTTGAACATGATTCTATACAGTTCCATAATATATCATATGGAAACAAGACCCTTGGATGATTTAATTCTTGTATTGAAAAATAGTTCTCAAAAAAACCTATCATGGAATGGGTTTAATGGTGGGAAATATTATTGTTCCATTGGTCATGATTAATAATTTATCATCATGTAATTATTATAGATGAATTTGAAAAAATAAGTAGAGGTTTTACCTTGATATTATACCAAGGTAAGAGAGAGATTTTATGGAGGTAATTAAGTGGGGATTTTGACTCCCTAATTAGAAGGATTTAAACATAGATAATTAATTATAATATATAGATTAAATATGTTATATAAATAGAAGATTCCCATGTAATACTCTTCCATTTGGATTCCTATCTATATCTCCATTGGGGGTAATGGAATCTTGGTATGAGGTGGTTGGAGGAAAATGAGTTAGACAGATTATCAATGGATCAGGTAATGTTAGGTTGTTAGAAACATAGTTTAAAAATTAGATAATACATTATTATACCTTAATACTCCCATTTTCATCTTTCTCTCTCTAAAAGGTAAGAATGATGAATTTATGACCTTTGGCATGGGGTTGTGCCAAATGAAATAGGGGCCATGACAGTATTTAGTCTTCATTATCCAAACCTTCTTATTATACACCTATATGGAAGTGAGTTAAATGGGGCCATTTCTAATGGAATGGGGCCATTTCACTCACTAGTTTCCATGTGATCTAAACTCATGAGTCACATGGGGTCATGCTATTCTAGCATCGATTATGACATTTTAATGTGGTTTCATGTTGATTCTATTAATCTATGTAAATATCTATTTAATTGTATGTTTTATTCTCTAGGATTAATATATATGGTTTATAAGTTATTTGGATGAAAAGGATTGATGTTTTTACGTTTTAAGGTCCTCAATATGAGATTTTTTAAGTAATTACATGAAAATAACATAAGATATGTTAATTCTTTTTATTACTCACTTAATTATAATTTCATTGATTGTTATTGTTGTTATTTTAAAATTATTTTTTTAAAGTTATATTTTATCAAATAATTTATATGAAATTGATTTCATAAAACATGGTTTTCTATTTTTTGATAAATGAAATATAGGAGTTTTATAATGGAAATATGAATATTGGGTATTCAAATCATGGTTTTGATTCATATAAATTTTTTTATCATTAATTGATTTTGAATTTATAATTTATTAGTTTTATGATTTTTTGATAAATGGTAAATAATTTTTCAAAGGAAATTAATTATTTTGGTTAACTAATAAAATGAAATGAGCATTGAAATTCTAAGGTTAGAAATAACCAAGTGGCATGCTTAGAGATATCCATGAACAGAGATAAAATACCTTATATGAACAACTGTATGAGTAATGATTCATTTCAGGTTCACTATGATCATAATTTTTATAGATTATTCATGGAATCATGTTTTATTACTTATATGTTTCTATTGATTCTTTAAATTATAGATTTTTTATTTGACTGACAAACTAGAATTTAGTTTGTTTTTAACTATGGTTTATTTGGTAAGAATTTTTAGAGTTTAACATACTCTATTTAATAAATTTATGAATCATAAAAATATGAACTATTTAATTTATTTTCCAAATGAAATTAGTAACATTATTTGGTTTATATCATACATAGGAATGCATGATATTGATTTAGAGAAATCCTATGAAGTAAAGTGTTACTCACCCCTACTCATATATCTTAGTGTGCATATAGAAATTATTTATCATTATTTAGGAAACTTAAATGCTTCCATGTTTCTCAATTATTAATACCAAGATCTATGACCATAATGGTAAATGTTTATGTTTTAATGGGTGATTTTAATGTAATTTTATATCCTATAGGATGAGTTTCAATTGTTTTTCTTGGATTTCAGGCCTTGGTTTGTTAACTTATTTTTTGATTTCATTATATTGCATGATATATTTAAATGTTATTTTATAATTTTTATTTTCATGATTTTAAAATAAAATGGAATATTTATTTATATATAGTTTTTCATTATCTTTTATGGAAAATATGTCCCCTAAGATTATATAGTATCCATAAACACTAGTTTTTAGCCTTTGGTGATCAGGGAGCGTGCTTGATTCCATGTGATAATATATATTTAGTCTTGGGAATCACTTCACTAGTTGAGTTCATTTAAAAATGATATTAAATCATGTTATTGAAGTCAAGTGTTGGAATATTTAGTAGGTAAGGAGGTTAATATGGTTGAAACTCATGAGGCACCTATAAAAAGGTGTAGCCAATCTTTATGTTGAAACATGAGTTTCTAGGGAGTTAGAGTATGACTAGTGACTAGAATATCACTTATAAAATATTGTTTCCTATAGGTTTTTATATCCAAAATGGGTTGGGATAGAAAAATTATTTATACATCATGGTAGGAATGTATATAGGTGATATACATGTACATTGAATTGTAAAATGATTTCATTACACGTAAGTGGGGTTTTAAATGGTTTCAAGTGTTTCTTGAAAATATTTCATAAATTTTAAAAAGAATTTGGTATAAATTATTTATAATTTCCTTGAATGAGTTTGGAAATAAGGAATCATGTGAATTTGAATAGATCTGCCTATATTGAAATTAAATTATATGTATGGAGTGGTAAAACATTTTTGATGAATGTGGATAGAATTTTAGCTGCATGAATAGGTTAACCTTTTGTTTTGTGGTATTATATTAATTCCTCCATGTAGAGAAATTTATCATGTTAAATAATATAGAAATGTTTGTAAACCCATTTAAGAGAAAGGGACTAGGTGTATAGAAAGTGTTCCTGATATTTTTAACTTTTTGGTCTAATAAATTTAGGTGATTGATAGTGGAATGAGTCTAGAGTAATTGAATAAGTGAATCAATATTTTGTATTCTAGAAGAAAAATACTATTATCTTTAATGAGGGTGGTGGAGTATAATAAGTGGAGGATTGGTTGGAAATAATCAATTAAATCATTTAGTTTATTTATACCTTAGATACATCTAAGCTGGAGTTCACCACTAACATTCTAAAGGGAGTAAATTGTAAGTGGTGGTAGATAGTAATGGAGTATAAGTTAGATGAAAATTTTCTATAGGATGGATTTCAGAAGATTTTTAATAAGTAGTTTTACCCAAAAAACTTAAAATTAAAGAAAACTTGGGAGTTTTTTTATTTTAAAAAAAGGAACATAATGGCGCTAGAATACAAAAATAATTTTACTAAGCTAGTATACTGTGAATCATAGTTAGTTATGAATGAAAATATTAAGGCTATAATATTCAAGATATGCCTTCAACCTAATATTATATTGAATATCATCTTACTAGACCTATCCATCTACATGGTGGTGGTAAATAATTTAGCAATGTTAGAAGCTGACATGATGGACACTCAGAGTATGAGCACTTTGATTTCTTAACTGAGCAGAGAAAAATATTTCTCTAGTGAAAAAAGAACCAAAATTATTCCTATCAAAGAAAGTATTTAAAATAAAATATCAATATTGGATTCTATTATAGGAAATAGGAAGATTTTTTTTATTAATATGGTGGAATAACACATTTAAAGTGAAATTTTACTAATGTAGATAATGAATTTCAGAAGTGAAGGAAACTAGGACACATGAATAGGGTTTTTAGGGAACCTAGTGTTGGGGATTCTAAACCGACACACATGTTTAATATTCCCATAAAAAGACCATATAAAGTCATAGATTTATCTCAGGTGAAGAAAAGTGGTAACCCATAGCATGGTAATACATAAAAGAATTAGAATTTGTTTTTGTGGAAGAGTATATGCTAGAAGAAATATAAGGGTAAACTATGGAAGTATAAGGTTCCTTACTTATTGCTACTAGTATAATATATTTTAGGTTTTATATAGGTGAATCTCATTAATTTATATCTTTATAGGCATTTTATCAATCATATTTTCATGTGTAATTGATTCCTTACTCTATAAAGATTGAGACACCTCATTGATTGAGAATAAATAGAGGATTAAAAGGTTATTCTTGTTACATTATGATTAGTGATGTTGGAATCTCATGAAACTTTTTGGATCTATATATTATGACACACAATATTATAATTGAAATTGATTAGATGATAATGTTTAATTATCATATTTATTTTTATAGTCAAAGAGTAAATTTTACCCTACTCAATCGAAGGATTCAATATTTTCAAGGAGAATATTCATGTGAGAAGAGTAAGACCATTTTTTATGAACATTAGATAATTATCTTATCATCTAGCTTGGTTGATTCTTGTAATGGTGGAGATAAAAGATATATTTCAACAACCCATGTTAGTAGAATATTTCTTAGATGTATTTATTGAATATTTTTTAGAACACCCCTAGAGAGAAATATAAAGTTCTTGATTGATTTTTTTCTAGGAAAAATTATAACTCCCTTGAATTAATATACCAAGGAGCCTAAAAAGATATGACAGTTTAATATAAAATTAGAAAAGTTGCAGGGGGGAGGATTTATTCAACTAAGTGTTCCACTTTAGGCAGTTTCAGTTATTTTTAATAATAAAGATGATGGAATATTATGCTTATTAATTAACTATCAGAATATGGACTAGGTGATAATGAAGATTAATTATCCATTAACCCATATTTATGATATTTTTGATAAACTAAAAGGGAATAAATATTTCTCAAAGAAATAATTATGGTTGAGGTATCACTATTTGAGGGTGAAGAGTAAATACATTCTAATGATATCTTTCAAGAGTAGGTAAAAAAAATTATGAGTTCCAAGTGATATAATTTGAGTTTATTAATGTTCCAACCATTTTTATTCCTATGATGAATTTTATCATTCACAAATACATTTAATCATTCATATTAGTATTTATGTATGATACTTTGATTTATTAAATTTTAAAGGAAGAGAATGGATGACATTTTAGGTTTGTATTGGGGATTTCGTGGGAGCACCAACTATATGAAAAGATATCTAAATATTAATTTTGGATTGAAGAGGTGAATTTCATGGGATATATTATTTTTTGAGTAGTTGATTTTATTGGACTTAGAGAGGGTTGAAGTGGTAATTCCATGTGAGTATATAAATCATGTCTTTGAGATATAATTTCTTACGATGGAAGGATATTATAGGAACTTCATTTAGTATTTGTCAAAACTATTATCATTGATAATGGAATTTACTCAAAAGGTTATATTGATCCTTTGATGAATTAAAGAAAATATTGACTTATATTCCAATGTTAATATTAGCTAAAGTAGGTTAATAATATATAATATATTATGATCTATCACAAGCTATATTGGGATGAGTGCTCATGTAAGGAGAAAATGTGGTGGAATAAGGGTCAAGGAAATTATGACCAGATGAAAAAAATTACCCAACACATGTCTTGATACCAATAAATTTTGTTTATACCTTGAAGAGTTAGAGGAATAACATATTTAGTGAAAGTTTCATGGTGTAATATGATCATAAAAGTGCACATTATATTTTCTTCCAATGATATTTAAACACGAGGGAGAGGAGATAGGTTCATTATCTTATTAATTTTTATTTTGAGTTAAATTATACACCAAGAAAGTTTAATTCTATATAATATGACTTATGTATAAAGAATAAAGAGATAAAGTGGTTGAAAGAATAATGGTAGTTGATGATCCTGATGGTGTATATATATATTGTGGCTTAAGAGTATGGAAGTAATATGGTGTTATATCAAATTGAATTTAGTATTGCGATTGTTGATGATGTAAAGGAGGGAAAGAAACTGATATTGAATGTAAAATAACATGTGATACCCTAAATTGTGGGGATGACATTCATGGGTGGTCTATAGAAATGTATTTGACTAATTAAACACCCGAAGGTTTTATATTTTTATTAATTTTTGATAAACCCCTTTTAAAGGTTGAGGGGTAATATTTATATAGTCTATAGAACCAAAGACACTAAGACTCAATACATTTCTATTTCAGGACCAAATACTAAACACCCAACAATAATCCCCACCCAACTGATAATTTTTGATCCACAATAATCAACCTGAAAAGATGCTCAACAAACAATCCCAATGCATGAATGCATAGGAATGGTGCCAATGAAAAATCCATACCCTCTCATACATCCAAATTTGAGAGAATTGTTGGTAGTTGATCCTTTCTATGACCTCATATTGGGACTAAATCTTTGATATCTGAACTAATTATGTAACTATAAACATCTATCTGATGAAGCCCGCTCCACCGGACTCCCCAGCCATAGTGCTGCCCCCTGCATTCCAACCGACTGCTATCGGAAGGTGAAGCCCACAACCACTCTGACACCACCCAGTTTAGCCCCAGTCGACGACTGTTCTTGTGTCACCCCAGTGTGAAGACCGCTTCCCATCTGGCCAAACCGACCACACCAACACTGTTTCTCTACATCATCTCCTAACCTAATTGCCAACCTCGCCGATGAAGCCCGCCATTAATGATACTCCTCCCCATTGACTTGTAATCACCTAATATCCCCCCACACCCTGTAGCCTCTACCCAAACCCCACTGTGACGCCCACCTAGACACTGCACCGACTGCCCACAACCCCCACCACATCCCAATAAATCCCCAAATATGGGATTAATAGGTATTGAACCCTGGTTTGATGTAGGCTTACGAGGTAGCCTTTACCACTAGAATATGAACCAATATACTATATAAATGTATTCAATCTTATATTTTAATGATCATATGTTAGTTCCCTAAAGTATGAGATAATGGGTTATGAAGTAATTTCATAAATCTAATTGGGAGCTTCATCTAGAGATAATGAAGACATGGCATGAAATTAGATGGAAGTTATGATGGGAGAGAATGTGGGATAAAAAAGTTTATATAACAATTTTTAACTTGAAAATGGGTGAATACTAAGCATTAAAGTCCTAAAAAATGTTTTAAAACTTTACCTATGTTGACTTGAAAATGGAAGAGTACTGTAATGAATTTTATATTTGGTTTAACAAGGTTGTTGTAAAAGCATGATGTAATCCGAATGATTGCATAAATATATACAAAATCAACTCACTTATTAACCATTTGGGATATGTTTTTAGTGAAAGATTTGGGTAACCTATATATGGAAGAAATTATAAAGTTTTATGGAGTTCAATCATCTATTTTATCGGATAGGGATCCTCGTTTCATGTTGAGATTTTGGAGAGGGTTGAAAAAGGTTATGGGTAGTCAATTGATGATGAGTAAATCATATCAACAATTGATAGACAACTAATTGGGGGAGAATCATACAAAAAATTTAGAGGAAATGACTTATGGTTGGGTAATTAATTTTGGTAAATCATGGGAGGATCATATTTATTTATAATAATTTTTATATAATAATAGTTATTATGAGTTGAATGATAGTGATAATATTTTCATTATTTTTACTTGGAAATTCAATAATCTAATTCCTAAAATTTTAATGTGTTATTGGTAATTATCATATATTTAGTTATTAGGAATATTTTTTAATTTATTTTTAAAATGGAATAAATCTTGATTTTTACTTGTTTTATTAATTTTTGGAATATTTGAAAAGTAATAAATTGATTTTGGAATATTTTAAATTCATTATGAATCAACTATTTTTTTATTTTAATGTTTTAAGTAATTTTGTAATAAATTCTGAATCTAAATTTAATCTTTGTGATTTTTTGATTTTTTAGGTAAAGTAACTTTTATATATGGTTTGTTAGAGGCATGAATATAAGTAACTCTATGGAGCATTGGAATAATTTTTTCTAAGGAATAATATGTATAAAAGTACCTAGCTCCATACATAAAATTAACTCTAAATTAGTGAATAAGAGAAATTGGAAAGGTGCTTGTGTGCGTAAAGGTTATCATTGGAGTATATTTGGGTCATTATATTTAGGCCCTAAAATGCATAATAACCCTTTCCATTGTCACTGAATAAAAGTTATGAGATTACTAAGGAATAAATGTGAGTTATTATGATCAATGTGTAAAATTCATCAAGGTGACTATATAAAGGTTATCTAAGCTGCTAAGGTGGGGAATTTGGAAAATTATTGGAACACATAAGGGTCTTTTTGATGTTCTCTGTGGTGTGTAAAAGTAATACTAGATGGTATATAAAATTGACTCCATTTCCTATATTGATATGTAAGAGTCATTAACTTGACCATTGGGAAAGATTTTATCCAATGCCTTAAAGTTTAATTAATTTTTTGTTGAGAATTGTTTTGGATGATGTGTAAAGTTTAATTATTTCACAAAATTTGAAGAACATAAGGAAGCATAGTGTGAAGAAAACTATTGTTCCATGAAATGCATCATGATATTTTTGACCATTTAATTTTTTTTTCATATCTTAATTATTTTCATGAATTAAATTAAAGGGTAAATAGAAGAATAATATTAGAAAATGATAATTTGGAATATTTAAAGTCAATTAAACCAAAAATATTGGGGATAATTCAAAGGATAATAAAAAACATTTCCCATATGGAAGGATCTCACTCCTGCTCATTGTAAGCATGAAACCCGATCCAATACACCTGTGGTAGCACATTGAATCTCACTACCAGTACTAAATATCAAAATAATATTTTTCCTCCATTTAAAAAGTTCATATTTTAGTGGATAGTTCTAAATATTATTGTTATTTTCATTATGTAATTTTTTTTTCACTTTTAATAGAATTATTCACTATTTCTCTTTCCCCTCTCCTATTTTCTAATTTTCTTTCACTGTAACTCTATAATATTCACAATTATTAATATTTAACTCAATGAGTGATATAGAGGGAGTATTTAATGCTTTTATTAAATCTATATTCTTAATTTCATAAATTTTAAATTATTTTTTAATAATGCAATGGGTGTGCTAAGGTTTGATGTGATGATTATCTATCCTTACAGGGTATTATCCACTGTTTTGTTCCATTTTATACCATTACATTAATTACATTCATTTTATCAAGAAATACCTCAATATTATGGATTTGAGTTTGGAAAAGATATGAAATGACATATGATGGAGTTAGGGATTGGAAAGTGTCACATTCTCAATCGAGGGGTGTTCAACATTATTGATTATTCAAGGAGGTGAGATTTAGTGTTTTGAAAATATATCCTAGTAATGTTAAGTTTAATACTCTAAATTAGAGGATGGTATATCATGTATTATTGTATGAGTTATTAAATAAATTATAAACCATCGAAATGGATAATGATGAAAACCATTTAGGTAAACATTGGATTCATTTTTTCCCACTAACTTTATGTATGTTTTTATGTTTTTTTTTCATTTAGTTTATGTTTTTTTGAATCCATTTAAAAAACTTATCACATATTTTAATTACTATATATATAAAAATAATATAATAAGTAAATTGGATTAGTGAATAATTGAAAAAGCTCTTGAAGAGAGATAACCCTAATTAGCCATTATGATAAACTATAAAACTAAATATTATTTTTGTAGACCTTACTATAGATGTTTAAAAAATTTATAATCATTTTTTGTGAGTTAATTAAATCCATTATAATTTACTTTCACTTTTTAAATATTTTACTACTTTCATTTTTTTTAAAAAAATGGACACTTTTATTGACTCACCCTCTCCCATGAGGAAACTTGATTTATTTTTTGCTAGACATCTAAGGGGAGTATAAAGACAAAATTTCAAAGAGGATGTGTTTATAATGATCATTAAGGATCTTAAAGAGGGCCTTGAATACCCAATTCAAGAGTCTTTATCCAAATAACTAACTGAGTTCTCCTATTAATTCCTATAATTCTATTAACAAGTGGCTAAGAAACCCAAATAGTCTCTTTCATTCCCTACTACATTCCAAGAATACATTGAAGTGGTTAATGCTACAATATTTTTTTGGACTTTAACATGAATACATAATTCTAATGGAACTCAATTATTAACAAAAGTTTTAGAAAGAACCACTCAAGGGAGTAAAACTTTAATTAATATCATTTTATTTTGATTTTTTTATTGGAATCACCTTCCAACTCTTTCTATTTTTAAATTACAAACTTGGATTAGTTTTCCACTACCCTAGATAGTAAATAATAACTTCAAAATTCACTATTTAAGAAAATAATGTGATATAATTTGAAGATAATAATTTTCCAAGGGTTTTTAATTAAGAAAGAACGTATTAAGTACACATTAATGGCGAAAAATTAGATATAAATTCTTATTATTTCAATTTTATTCAAATAACACTATTTACTAATGACCATTTTGAAATTTCTACTATATTATTCTAGAATCCAATCCTGGATGAAATTGAATAAGAATCCATCACGAAAAGTGGTATTCATGGAAGGGAAGCCGATTATATCCACTATGATAGTTTGGGAGATAAAAAATACACATACAATAGATATCACAACACCTCAATAGGAAAGTGTAAAGTTTCCCCACACTATCCACCCATTACCTATATATGTCCTATTTATCATAGTTTAAGGGGAGGATGTGAATTAATTATTTGAAGGGATCATTAAAAGAACATTTTAAAGAAATAGAATTATAAAAAATCATTTATGATGATTTATGTTTAAGAAACACCATCCTCTAATAGATTGGGGTTATCCACAAGATTTCCTAGCTACAAGAAGTATAAACACAATACCTTTTAGGGGATTTCCCAAGTTTATCTTTAATTTTTATGTTTAATTCTTTATTTAATTTTTAAATAATTAGTAATTTTTTTTAGGTTGTAGAAGGTGGAAACTCGGAGAATTACTCAAGTACACCAGATAAAGAATAAACTAGGTTTTATTTCTCCTTTAAATTTGATTCATACCCAATATTTGATATGTATACTACTTGTGAATTAATCCAAATGGGTAGTTTCATTTAAGTGTGGTAGAGTATTAACCTACTCAAGAGTTTTTTTGTGTTTTTTAATTTTATAGGAACTATGAGATTCATTAAATATTAATTATAATTTTCACTCTTGAATTTATTTTTTGAGAGTTGACTTGATTTTTTTAAAGAATGGATTTTTAATGATTTTTGATAGTGAAACCTTTTTTAACTTTTATTTTCAAACATTTTTATGAGTTTAACTAATTTTTGAAATCCATTTTCATGAAAAACTAACTCAAATTATTTTTCTAGTATCATGAGGTATTTTAAAACCTTTGAACATATTATTCACAATACACTTTCTTTCTTAAGAGAAACTTGGAACTTATGTGATAGCTAAAACCTATAATTATTTCTATTTAAAATCTTGGAGTTCATGAAATGTTTTTAATATGATTAAGGAACTTATTTTCCTAGCCAAAATTTTAAATTAAGATATATAGTTTACAACTACCTTTGTTTAGACCCTATAATAAATGAATCTCTTTATAGGTTTAAGTCACATTACTAACCAATTTATTCTTACATACCTTAACTCTTAATAGTTTTTTCATGGGTATTTAAAGTTTGAGTGTGGGGGAGGGTACTTTCATGTGTTTTATTTGGATAAGTAGTTCATTGTTGGGTGATGTGAGGCATGCATCATTATTCTAGGAATTTGAGGGAGAAATGGTCATGAGTAATTATCATTATTTTACTTAATTCATACCATCATTTTCTATTTAAAAAAAATAAATTTGATATTGAGATATTTATTATGTTTATTCATAGGACCCATGTATCACTAAAAAATAAAAAGGCATGAATTTTTATTCATTCATTATATTACTTTGTCATCTCATCTTCCTTGAAAAAAATGAAAAAATAAGAGGTGGATTATGATGTACATTTATTGTGTAACTAATGGTCCATGACATGTAAAGGGTATGTGGTGTTTCATATTTGTAAAGAGTATTGAGTGATACTTTCTTATGTTTCACTTTAATATTAACAAAATTTTATTTAAGAGTTTAAATTACTATTTCTAGAATTTAATTTTTTAATTTTTTTACCCACCAACCCTTAGCCACCAAAACAATTTTAAAAATACCTCATGATTGATTACATTTTCATGTCTTATAGTGTGGAGAGATGAATTTTTTACAATACTATGGTGATATATGAATTTTTCAACTATGATCATAACTCTAGATTAAATTTCTCTTAAGTGAATAGTTTTATGAATTTTTTAATGTGCACCTTGATATGGTTAAATGATTTTCTAGGAGTTAAATTTATAAGAATGGTGGAATTTAAAAAGATAATATTTTAATTATTTTTAATTGGAAGTTAAATAATTTGATTTTTACTATTTTCATGTTTTATTAGTAATTATTACATATTTAGTTGTTAGGAATAATTTGGTCTTTATTTTGAAAATGGATTAAATATTGATTTTTAATGGTTTTATTTTTTTGGAATTATTTGAAAATTCATACATTGATTTTGGAACATTTTAAATACATTAGGAATAAACTATTTTTTTTTATTTTCAATGTTTTAAGTAATTCTTGAAAAAATTCTGAGGATGAGATATAATCTTTGTGTTTTTTTGATTTTTTTGGTATAGTTACTTTTACATATGGGTTAGAAGAGGTATGTATAAAAGTAAATATACAGATCATTGATTCTTTTTTTGAAAATAGATAATATGAATAAAATTACCCACCTCCATATGTAAAAGTCATTCTGAAATAGCAAAGAAGAGAAATTGGAAAAGTGCTTGAGTATGTAATGGTCAAAATCTATATACATAAGGTTCATTCTTATTGAGGACCTAGAATGTATAGGGGTTATTAATTTTTCCACTAAATCCAAATTCCAATCATTCTAAGGATTACACATGTGTTATTATGATCAATGTATAAAATTCATCATGCTAAATGTATAAAGGTATGCTAAGTAGCTGAGGTGGAGAATTTGTAAAAGTATTGGAATACATAAGGGTATTTTTTAAGTTTCTTTTGGTGTATAAAAGTAATAATAGATGACACGTAAAAGTGACCCTGCTACCTACCGTAATTTGTAAGAATCATTGAATTGGATGATAGGGAATATTTTATCCAGGGCATAAATTTTAATTCCTTTCCTATTGGGAAGTGTTTTGGTTTATGTGTAAAGGTTGAGTCCTTTATAAAATTTGAATAAGAGAAAGAATCACAACATAAATAAAACTATTGCACAGTGGAATACATCCGGATACTTTCAACCATTTAAGATATTTTCATATCTTAATTGAACATGTGCATTAAATTCAAGGGATAATAAAAGAATAAAATTATCTGATGATCATATGGAAGATTTAAAGTAAATTAAAATGAATATCATGAGGGATAATCAAAGGATAATAAAATTCTCTGACCGTGTGGAATGATATTACTCTTGCTTGAGGCATGCATAGAACCTAACCCCATAACTAATGGAATCATTTCTAATCCCAATACCATTACCACATATAAAAATAATATTTTTCCTCCATTCCAAGAGTTCATCTCTTGGATGATAGTTCTAGGTCTTTTTTCTATTTTTATTATGTAAATTTTTTCTACACTTTTAATAGTAGTATTCCTTATTTCTATTTCATATCTCTCATTTTCTTGTTTTCTTCCACTATAATTATATATTTTTCATGATAGAGAGTATCTAAATCAAGGAATAATCTTGAGAGAGGTTTTAATAGTGTCACTGAATCCTCATTCTTCATTTCATAATGTTTTAATTCTTTTGTAATAAGGCAGTGTGTGTGCCAAGGTTGGATGTGGAGATTATCCATACTTCCACTGTATTATCCACTATTTTGTTTTATTCTCTACTAAAACATTACTTAATTCCCTTTTATCTTGAAATATATTTATATATTAGAGTTATGTTTGGATAAGAGGTGAAATAACATACAATGGAGTTGGGTCTTGAAAGGTGTTGCATTATCTATTGAAGTGTGTTCACCATTCTCAACTACTAGAATATGTTATATTTGGTGTATCGAAGAGATACCCTAGGCATACTTAGTTTCTCACTCTAAATTATAGGATGTTATCTCTTATATTATGGGATGATTTATCAAATTAATTTTAGACATTAAAATGGATAATGAAGGAACCAATTTATCCAAACCTTGGATTCATTTTCCCATTAACTTTTTGTGTGTTTTTTATTTTTTCATTTAGTTTGTGTTAGTTTACATAAATTTCCACAACCCTTTCCTATTTTCATTGATTTATATATATTTTAAAATATTATAAAAAGTTAATTGGAGTAGCGAGTAATCAATATTCTCAAGAGAGACAACCATGGTTAGCCATTATGCTGTACCAGGAAAATGGATATTATTTTTGAACACCTTATAGTGTGTGTATGAAAAATATGGCACCAATGAGTTCCTTTATATGATGGAATGGGCTAGTATTAGTGATGAGTACCTAGTTATTACTAGTATGTGTGTGGAAGGTCATAAATTATCTTTGAATCAGTTAGGACCACCTTTTCTTGATTGTAATTTTCCTAGGTGGTTTTTATATGGTTTACTATTAAGGTATACATTGATATTACTCACACACATAGGAAGGAAGGATGTTAAACAATGATTTCTATTGGTTAAACATTTCAATTTAACTTGATCTAGGATGAATAATGAAGAGATTATGTATCATTTCATTTATCAATTAAAAAAATAAGAGTAAATTAATTTCTATACTAGGGTATAATTACAATTGGTGAACTAACCCTGTACCAATCCCTATTTTATTATTTGAATTAAAATCTATACTAGTTAATATTTATTTAAAAACCCCACACACTTAATTCACTTAAATCCCCACTACATTTTCTATTTATGACAACCATAAATTTTCACCCCTCTCTGAAGATAACCCATGGTTTCCACTATACTGTATATATATATATATAAACTAGGGTTTTAACTTTATTTTAGAACACCAATGATAACTATGTCATTTATTCACATTTATTATTTTGAATATCTATATATATGGTTGTGTCAAACACCTTTATAATTAATTGATATGGGATAAAGGTATCTCTTAGGATAAATCGTAGTGTAAGTGAAAATGACTTGTATTCATTTAAATTTTAAGATAATACTAATTGACCAGACTCCAAAAAATTATTATATAGACCATTGAAGATGATTATTATAGATTTTATTCTGTGATCAAGTACTTATATGGGTGTTACTATGGTTAGGAAATAAATGAATCAATAATAAAGGGATGGGGTATTTTGAGATCACTAAGAGAGTCAAAAAATGTGTCTTATTAGTTAAGTTTTCCAATAATGTATGCTTCTATGCATGATGTATTTTATGTTTCAAAATTAAGTAAGTGTCAATTGGAATAATCTCATTTCCGTCAATGTGAAAGTATTAATTTGGAACTTTATATAATTTTTTTTGAAAGTTCAATATAGTTTTTTTTGATAAAAAATAAAATTTATTGAGGTGAAAAGTTAGCCCATTAGTTTAAGTTTTTTGGCAACACAATCAAGTTAAAGAGGAAACATGGGTGATATAATCTCACATTTTATAGTAGAAAATACATATTTTTGATTGAATGTTAATAGATGAATTTTTGAGCGTGGAATGTATTTTGGCAGTGAGAATTGTAACATCCATTATTTTGGAGACAATCTTGAGTTTATCTAATATTGAGTTTTTAAAGTTGACACCATTGAATGATGGAATTTATCCTTTTAATTATTATATTACTTAATTAAAGGATAATTTTTGACGTATGGTTAGTGGTAGAGTATCCTTTTTTATAAGGAATATTAGTGGAACTAAAATTTAAATAGAGAATTAATTTCATCCTTGTATAGTGGGAAATTTAAATGTGAGGTTATGATTTATCATAGTTTCCATGAATTCTTACAAATGTTTTATTAGAGAAATCTTAATGAATTTATTTATTATGGACATACCAACTAACATGGTGGAAAGTGAATTTATCATAGTCAATTAGGGGAATTATTATGAAAAGAAATTTTTGCCATATATTTAATAGTGGGATATTTTATTAAGTAATGGGATATGATTAATAATTAGACACCATACGATTATTATGAAGTAATTGGAAAAGAATAAGTAGAGGCTATACCTTGATATTATGGTGAAGGAAGAGAGAGGTTTTATTGGGGGTATTAATGGAGATTTTGACTCCTTGACTAGAGGTAGTTACACATGGATAATACATGATAATAAATAAAGGAAAGTGTTATTTATGTAGTTTAGTCCCATATAATAATATCCCCTTTGTATTATTAGTATTTTTTAATATTCTTCTCGAATTGGATCAAGTTCAATAGAAGGAGAAACTATGGAGGACCATTAAGATGTATTAGAGTATCAGTAACAGGCTTCAGCTGGAAGATAATGAGGTTGCCAAAATTTTATGAACTTCCAATGGATGCCGGCATAGTGTTAATTTTATTAGTAATTGATGTAGATATTATAATCATTGGTAGTTGGTAGTGTCTATGTTAGAATCACTTCTAGTAGGATTTGTGGAAAAGGATTGAGGTACAAGGAACACTATTAATAAACCAATGATCCATGGTCAAGCCAAGGTGAGCAATAGGGGATCAGTAGTTACATAGTGCAATGAATGAATGACCGTGAATTTAGGAGGTTGGTTCAACTAGATTATTGGGTGGGAACCTCTATATAATGGGGGTGGAACCAATTTTCTGATGTTCCATTCATTACTTAGATGTAGTGATCCATATGGCTTATGAGTCATAGTGATTGTACATTGTACTTCTGATGAAATGAAATCTATAATGTATTCTCCCATGGATGTAGGATTTAAATACCAACCAAGTAAAACCAATGTGTCATTTACTCAATTTCAATTATGCATTTCTTGTATGTTTTCATGATTTAGATTAAAATAGGGTTTTAGTGTGCATTGGATTCAATGTGGAGATTTGAGTAAATAATTTTCTTCCATGTTTGGGTATAATGAATTTTTAGAGGATTCCTATCAGTGTCCTGTTTCTTCCAATACGTTATTACAATGATAAATTTTTAGTGTGTAAAATTCTTGTGGAATTATCAACAATTTATATCAAAGGAACACAGAGATTTTATTATAGGCTTATTAGTTTACTTGGAAATAGGATAGGTAATATTATATCTTTCTCAGATGTTGTTTTTTGATTTAGTAGGATTTATTGTATTGAAATGTGATGACATTGGAGGATAAAAAGGTATGTATTAAAAAAATTTATTGAAAAGATTTCAGTTATTTAAGGATACCGAATAAGGTCCATCTCTTATATAAATATATGGAACTTCTGTTGAAGGGTTCCAAACTAGAGAAAGCATAGAAAAATAAATGGGAAGATCAATATAGAAAATCATTAGGATTTGTGAGGATGCCATTATTATGAAATATGTCTCTGAACATCTAAGAAAAATGACTAAAAAAGAGTTTATATCATCCATGGTAAAAATGTATGAGAAGCCTACAAAACTCAACAAGGTGTTCTTAATACGACAACTATTCAACATGAGGTTATCATAAGTGAGGTCCACTACCGATCATGTAAATAAATTCAACTTCATCAGGAGCCAAATTGAGTCTATAAAAGTAAAATTTATAGATGATGTATGGGGGATATTACTATTATCATCATTAATAGAATCATGGGAGGCAATGGTAAAAAAATTAAGCAACTACAATAGTAAAGATAGATTAATGTTTGATAATATCTGGATCTTAATTATGAATGAATAGTTCTAGAGGAGGGAGACTCATAAATCTTTTAGCGATGTATTAAATTCTAATGGAATATGGTTCTTACCTAATAAAATAAGTCAAAGGAGATTAGAAGAAAATTCAAGGGATATGAGTAGAGGTAAATTAATTGGCCCCAACCTAGTGTACTAGTATTAAGGAAAATATGTAATCTAAATAAATATTTCCATGAGCGAAAAGGAAATTATGGTATAATAGCTTCTATAAGATTAAATCTGGTGAATTAATCTATAGAAAGTAGTGATAATATACTTATAAGTTTCAATACGATGGTAGAATTTGGAATAATATATTCTATAACATCTTTCTAATCCATTGGTGAGAAGGTACTCGTAATCAATTATGTATCTAGAAAATTTTGAGGAGTGCATCTACTGGATGTCTAATCTCTTGACATTGTTGAAAAGGGAGATGTGTAAATCCAGTTGAAGAATGGTAGTGTCCTTGAGATGATATGAGTGAGATATATTCCAGGTTTATAGAATAATATAATTTCATTAAGATAGTTGGATAGATATGGTTATGGAAAAATATTTACTAAAAGATTATGAAAAATCACTCAGGGCTCTCTTGTTATAGCTAGAGGTGTAAAGAATGAAATAATAAATCTGATTAGAAGGGTAGTGGGAACTAAAATTATAAAAAATTTACAAATGGAAATTAAAATCTATGAAACTATAATCTTGGTCACCTTAGTGAGAAAGTTATGAAAGTTCTAGCAGATAAAGGCATGCCGAAGATGAAACATTTAGACTTTAGGAGTTGTGAGAGTTGTGTACTCAATAAGTAGTGTAAGGTGAGTTAGTCTTACCAAAAGAATGTTAAAAAATAAAAAGTTTTAACTTGTTCATATGGATGTATGAAGACCTTCCCCTATTAAATATCATGTAGGTTCATAATACTTTATGACATTTATTAATGAATCTATAAGGAAAGTATGGATATAATTACTGAAACATAAATTTTAAGTGTTTTGGAGTGTTCATACGATGGAAATATATGGTTGAAAGGGAAATAGAGTGAAAGATAAAATTTTTGAGATCATAAAATGAAGGTGAGTACATTGGAATAAGTTTTCATAAATTCTAAAAATAGAGATACATAAAGAATAAGAAGACTGTTCCAAGAACACCTGAGAAAAATGGAGTAGCTGAACCTATTAATCAGAAATTAATGGAAAAGGTGTGAAGCATGAAGATTCATTTAGATATGACTAAGTTTTTTTGGGTGGATGTAATAGGTAATGTTTTTTATTTGATCAATCAAATCCCCTTAGTGCAAATGAGATATAAATTCATAGAAACCATGTGGATAAGAAAATTATCAAATTTAACTCACCTCAAGGTCTTTGTAATTATGTACTACATTCATGTGTATAAAAAATAAATAGATAAGATTGATTCTAAATCTCATGCACATTTCATTCACAGACTATAGTGATGAATATTTTGAGTTTTAAATTTGGGAATATGATAAGAAGAAATTAATTAGAAATAAAAATTCTCTCTTTAATGAGAAATCCTAATAAAAGAATTAAAATTTGAAGGTAAAGGAAGTTAAAGGAAAATAATCATCATTAGTTCAAATTAATATAAATAGAGTAATTGGAAGTATGAAATTTATTGAGAATTTAGTAATCTTTTAATCTAATAAAAGTTCACAAATTCCAAAATATTTGTTTTGGAGAAGCATAGAAAGATCGAGAGTGAGACCCACAAATGATGTACCAAAGACCTATAGAAGTAGTGGGACTTATACTAGAGTTATGAAGAATGAAATTACAATGAATTTAGTTCTAGAAATATCAGAAACACATGTAGTATTTCTAAGGTCAACAAGAGTTATATGGTTAGTTGATAGGTATGGAGTTGACTTGAACTTAATTATTTTAATAGATATGGGGAAACTAGAAAGTCCTGAAGAATTATCTAACCTCATAGATACTAGTGATTGGGAGTTGGATATAAAGGATGATTTAGATTCACTTCATGTGAAAAACACTTGGGAGTTAGTAAAACTACCACATAGAAAGAGGGTACTTGAGAATAAGTGGGTTTTTTGATTAAAAGATAAAGATGACATAAGTAAGAGGTACAAGGAAATGATATTTTAAAAGGTTTTTAGAAAAAGAAGGCATTGTAATTTTTTAAATCTTTTCTCTTGTAGTAAAACATATTTCCATTCGAGCTATGCTGATGTTGGTTGTTTTCATAGGATTAAATATAGAACAAATGGATGTAAATATGGATTCTCTTCATGGGGATATATAAGAAGAAATATTTATAAAGAAAAATATTCATTTTGAGGATCATTAGAATCGAGAAATTGTGTGTAAACTCAAAAAAAGTATCTATGGGTTGAAAAAAGTACTAAGGTAGTAGAACTTGATGTTTGACTCATTCGTAGAGGAAAAGGGTTTCACATAAAGCAACTAAGATCACTATTATTATCAAAAGGAGTATAGTTATGGGAATTTCATCATTATACTACTGTACATGGATGAAATGATTTTGGTGGGTCCATCAATAAATTATATAAAAGATATGAAAAGATACTTCTCAATAAAGTTTGAAATAAAATATATCAACAACATGAGAAATTATATTTAGTTATGTTTTGGTTTTACATTTATCCATTTTTATAAACCTGGAAAATTCATTAACCTCATTTTGTAAAAAATCCAGGAGATAATGTGTCACTAAATTATCCATGTTTATAAATTTAGATAATTTACCTTGTTTAACCACACACCATTTATTCATGTTTTATGAAAACATTGGTTAATGATCTATTAAATAACCATGATTTTGGTAAATGTGGCTATTTAATTTTTATAATTTTTTGATAAAATATTTTTTTACCTACCCAGCCCTCCTAATCACTGAACCTTCCTGCGCTCTCCACTATCCCCTACCGAACCCTTCCTCCCACACACCATCATCTATCCCCCACCCATTCTCACCATTTTCTTAGGCCTCTTACTCATCGACCTCACCTACGCTCGCCGTCAAACCAAAGTTCCTCCCGCTCTCCTCCCTCCCACTCATCAAGCTCACTGCCATAACATTATCAACCCGACCTTCCTTCCTCACTCGTTCATGTCATAATGTGCCTTCGACCCTTACATCACTGACACCTCATGCCTTCATAAAATACACACACGAGAATTGAAATTGCGACCACCAGTTCATGAATCCATGGAAAAACTAACCCAGTAAAATATTTTATCTGATTACTGTTTTTATTATGCTATATTTATAAATATCATAATTATATGTATTAATATACAAACACACATTATTTAATACATATACAAAAATTATTTATATCTACAAATTAGTGTAATTATAACTATAAATAAATAAATAAATATTATATTTATATATGTGTTAATATATTCCTGTGTGTGAATTATTATAAATTTATATATATATACATATAATTTAATATATATATTAATATATGTTATATATTAATATATAAATTATTATATTTGTTATTATATATTAACATATAAGTTATTAACTGTTACATATATATATATATATGTGTGTGTGTGTGTGTGTTAAGATATGTTATTGTATATTTATATATAAATTAAAATATATGTTATTATTTATATATGTTATTATAAATTAATATATAAATTAATATATATGTTATTATATGTTACATATATATATATATATTCATGTGTGTGTTATCATGTTTTATATATTAATATATATGTTATATAATAATATACAAATTAGTATATTTGTTATTATATATATATATATATTAATATGTTAGGAATCCAAAATGATTCTATTAGATTTGTTGACAATAAGAACAATGAAATTGATGAGAAAGAATAAGGTCAAGGGGATGCTTGGAGGATTGTTAACAATGATATTGATTACATGATGATTGGATTTGTTGAAAAGGCATGTTGAAGGTTATTGTATTGGATTCATTATCCACACAATGGAAGGAAGTACAAAGGCAATCCTAAAGTGAAAATAACGAAAGAGATTTTTAAAAGAGTACAACACTACCAATAGAAGAAGAATATTTCATAGTGGTATCCATGGTGTAGGTTGAAAAGGATATTTCCAAGTGAACTATTCCATTTCATAGGCCATGGAAGAGAAGGAAATTATCAATTTGTTAAATTAGAAAGGGACTACTTCGTGGTGGTCTTTATGGTGTAATTCTATAAAACTTATGAAAAATGGGCATAAAGAGACTATGGTGGTGGTTGTAGTCTATGTGAAACAATACATTGAAGATATACAATTTAAAAGGACCAAAATGGGATGGACCACATCATAGAGTAAGGTGTAGTGGCCCAAGAGGATCCCTATGGAACATGGGAAAGCCCATTATGGGCATAGTGGTGTTCAATAATGGTCGTGTTTGTTAGATGTAGATACAAGACAAAAAAACCAACAACAGGTGACCACACTATTGTGTGTGACACCCACTAGGTCACTAGTAAGATTATTTTTTGTTTTTATTTATCTTTTTATGTGTTCTTAGTGTTACCAGGTATTGGGATTGGAAAAAATAATTTTTTTGGGAAGACATTACAAGGTTCATGGTTAGAACATGATTTGTATAACCATGTGGGTAACCAAGTGAGGGATTTGTAATGTGTGACAGTGGGGTTTTTCACAATTTGAGCATAGTTTTTCGAAAAGTGCAACACACTAGGGGAAAATGTGCAGCCATCTTTGGGTGGAAAATGGAACCCACATGGTTGGTGCACAATTTGACTAACTGTGCAGCCAAATCATGTGACCCTTTCCAGCTCACTTAGAAAGTGTATTTTTACCAAAATACCCCATTTGGTTTTGTAGGACTTTGGGGATCATTTTCCCTCCCCATAATATGAAACACTGATCCCTTTGTGGTGGATCTCTCCTACTATTTCATTGATGGGTTTGTCTTAGATTCAAGGTGTTTTGGATTGAGGTAAGTTGATTTCCTTGAGTTTTCTTCTTACTTTCCTTATTCTTACCCTTTTTATTCCACTTTCATGGAGGTGTGGAACCCTAGTGGTAGTTTTTAGAAAATATAGGTTATATAATGGGGGGATTTTGGTTTTATTTCACATGTTTTAGGTATGTTAGGCTTGATTCTACCTCTTCTAGGTGGTCTTAATCAAGGGTGATGAGATTTGGATTGAATTCAAGATAGGTGTATCTATTTAAGGGAATTTTCTATAGTATAACTTTAAATTTATAATTTCCTCTAGTTTTTTTGATTAAATTTCCATTTAAATGATTTATTATTGGTGTGTATTCCATGTTTTATGAATTTAATGGACTATCTTGGAAATTTGGGGTTTAAAGTGGGGGTTTTCAAATGGGTGTGTCTTGTATTCCCACTAAGAATTTGTTAAATAGACAAAATAGGTTTTTTTATTCTAAATGGAATTATAAAGTGGTTTTAGAAATGGGTTTACCTTGGGAATGATGTTTTGATAAAATGAGCCTGTTTTTTTAAATGGATTATGTTATAACTTGTTTGATAAGGGAAATTGTTTGTGATCGTGTTGGAATGGAGTAACAGATGGGTTAAACAGGGTGTGAGTGAGGGGTTTGTTCAAGGGACCATGCAATCCTATAAAATGAAGGCCACGTGAGGTTCCATTTTGGTTTGTTCGAGTATCCATGTGATCCATTAGAGGGAGGACCATGTGAGCCTCTATTTTGGTTTCTAAGGGACCGTGAGAGACTTTGGGTAGGAATACCATGATAACTTCCATGTTGGGACCAAGGAAGACCATGAGATATTCAAATTTCTTAGCTAGCTAGCATAATTTTTTACTCACTAATGATAGTACAGATGGTTAGATCCCTAGTTACACTTTACTCATGTTGGATTGGTTTATATGATTTATGCATTTATTAGTGCCATTTTGATATGATGAGATGTATGATTCCCATTTCCATTTATATGGTTTTATGTTGTTAATATTATGATCATTTTATTATGTATTACTAGATATATTTATCATGTTTATCCATATGACCTTGTTTATTCATTTCATCCATGCTGAGATTGTTTTGGAAAATTAGTTTTTGTTTGAAATGGAAAACCAACGTAATTTTAATGGTGCAATTTAAAATCATATTTTTTCAAAGTGGTTTAGTTTTGAAAATAATTTAAAACTATTTTATTGGTTGCATGGGAAAAATCCTTAAATAAATTCATGGTAGTATCCTATTGGGATTTGTTCCTCACACCCTGCTTGGGCCTTTTGGTATTTAAAGACTTTGTTTTGCAGGACACAGGTAAAGGAAAGGGCACCGTGTTCCTAGGTGGGTCTTCTTGATTACCATCATCTGTGTTTTTTAGAGGAGGCATGGTCTCATAAGGATTGGTTCAGGTGGACTTGTTTTTAGTATTTTGTATCCATTGGGTTTTACTTTAGTCCTTGTTTTTATTTTCACCCATTATCTTGGGTTTTGGGTTGTGTTTTTGAAATACCATGTACATGTTCAACTTTGGAATGTTTTTGTATGTAATGCATGTCATTTTTTATGGTATGTTATTATCTTGTGCTACTGAATCTGATGATATTAGTGTGTATGCCCTATTTTATGGATGTTTCATGTTGATTTAACTATAGAAAAATTATTCCCAATCGATTGTTAGTTATTCCTGGTGATTGTAGTCAGCCCATGGAAATTGGGAATAATATTTGGGACATATGGTGGCCTAGATCGGGTGATAGGTTGGGTTAACCCTGGTTGGTTAATTACAAAATGGTGTCAAAGAATTTTTTATTTGGGAGTTAGTGGTTGACGAGAGCTAGGACAATCAGGAATCAAGAGGTAGGAATGGGGGAGTGCCTGACCTACTCTTCTTCATATTAAGCCTTGAGTTCCAATAGGTGTTTTGTGATTGTGGTTTTGTTTTGAACCCAGTTATGGTTTGTTTTGATGAGATTTTGAAGTATTTAGAAAATAAATATTGAGTGCAGAGGTGATACTGCGAGTCATTTTGTGTTTTGGTGGGTGAAACAGGGAGGTCTAGAAGAGGCACACAGTTAGTGAGCATGATTATTAGTAATCATCCGCAACCCATGTGTCCTTACCTCTAACTCCGGTGACACCCACACGATTATCACATGGTTCGAAAAACAGTGCGACCATACCATGTAGTGTGAGAAATGCTTGAAATTTTGGATGTTTTCCCTCATTTTTCATTTAGAATTTCTTATGATGATTATGATGCTAATTAATACCCATTATGAGGGCTTTTTATGTTTTTTTAGAATGGATTGATATTGAATCATGCTTAATAAAGCTTGTATTTTGTGTCATGTGACAATTCATCCTAAAAGGACCTCCTCCAGGAATAGATATGGTGTAGTAGAGAGTACCCCATAGGTGAACCCTCCCATTGATTCATATTTGGTGGATTTGGTGATTCATATGATCCAAACATCAAGTAAATTGGATAGTCATGATAAGAAATTGACTGTGGATCATGCTCAAGAGTTTTTGAGGTAAAATACACTAGTTTTATATGGTGAAAAGGGAAACAATGATTTTGAGGAGTGGTTGGATTGTATCAAGTGAATCTTTGAGTTATTGAAGACCCCGAGACAAATAAGGTGGTATTTCTCATGTATGTACTAGAAATAATAGTAAGAAAGTGGTGGGAATTGATGGTTCTCTTAGGGAAGAATGAGGGTCACACATGGAATACCTTCATGGTGTCTTCCAAATTAGCAGTTTTACCCAAAGACCTTGAGAGTGGAGAAGGACCATGAGTTCTTGCAGTTGGAGGAGAGTGATCATTAGTTGATGGAGTATTTTACTATATTCAATGATTTGGTTTATTTATCTTTGAATATCCTTGTGAATGATTACCTCAAGGCTCAACATTTTGAGATGGGCTTGAGGCTAGAGATTAGATCTATAATCATTCTTATATATATACTAACCTATTTAGATATGGTTGAAAATTATGCTATTATAGAGGCATATTTGAATATCAAGATAGGTCTTAGTGGTGTTCCTTATGTGGGTGATAGTAGAGTTATTTTTTCAGGACATAAGCGGTAGTAGGATGAGTCACTTAGGGGAAGTGGTAAGAGTGTACAACAATATTTAGGTTCAATTTTTGTGGCTTCTTCGGGGCATAAGAACATTTTTTTTATTAGTGTGGTAAGGTGGGAAAAAACAGGAAGGATTTATTAGAGACTCTGAGGATGTGACACCAGTGTCAGAAGTTAGGTTATATCCAGTGCTTTAGTCAGTTTTCTTCATGAGGGAGAAATGTGGGATCTTCCTTTCTGAAGGGATCTCATGTGTAGTCAAATCCTTCCAAGGGTGAAGTATTTCACCCTCATGGTAAGAGATATCTTGATAAGGAGAAGAGGAATTAGGGAAGGTATGAGATAGGGTGTCTCCATGAAGTAGAGTTTATATTAGAGGACTCAGATTATGGGACGATCACTATTCGAGGTACAATATTTATTACTTCTTCTATGGAATTAGTTTTATTTGACACCATTACATTGTAAGAACCTGATTCTTCTTTGAGGTACGAATCTTTTTCATTCCATTAATTCTTAGTTTAAATGTTTAAATATGGGAGAATATAAATTCCCTTTGAGGCCATGGAGATATTGGGGGTGTTTGGGGATGGTTCGGAGCCTGGAACCCTACCTTTTGGGTGAAAATGGTCTGGAAAACAGTTAGAGTAAACCATGCAAGGTAGGATACACAATTAGATAAAACTATGTGGGGATGGAAAATGGAGTCCTATAGTCTATATGTTTAGTCTAAATTTTTCAAATTGGGGAACATGGCTGTGCGACCATGTCTGTAATTTTTACAGTGGGGTTTTGCATGGTTTCCACATGGTTAGTCAAACCATGTAAAGAAACCATGAAGGGTTCCACTTTCCCACAAAAGACCATGTATGTTTGGAATAAATTTTTTCAAACCATGTGCCTAAACCATGAAACCCAATGTTTTGGGTGATTTTACCAAAATTCCCCTAATTAATTATATTTCAACCAAAAACCCTTATTTCTTCTTCCTATGGACAACATACCCATTTGGAGAGATTCTTTGGGAGATATTATAGTAATTGAGGTATCATATACATCTAATATCCAATTCAAGCATCACTCATCTTGTTGTATCCACATTGGTGAGTTATCGATTCCTTTTTAGCCTTTCCTTATTTGGTTTGGTATCTACTACACTATTTAAGTGCAAGATAATTTGTCTTATTATTTAGTTCTTCATCCATTATTAGATTGTCTCCCAACCTGAGTCAAATCAGGAGAAGATATTGGATAAGCTATCTTCTATGGACCTATGGTAGGTGGTCTCATGCATTTCTTTAAAAGTATAAATGTTTATATATTCTGTTGTTCCGCATGCCCAATTCTCAGGCAGCACCATGAAATGAAATCTGATCCTTGAAGTGAATTTATAGGTATAAATTATTCAATTAATGAGTCCCATTAATTAATGTAAAATGGTTTGAGAACCTTGTAAAAGAACCACCCCTTGGGTGTGTTGATTATTTAAATAGTTCTTCATGGGTAGATTCTGGAATTGGATTCCTTAGGGTGTACCCTTTTTCCCCTTTCCTTGGGATGTTAAATGTTAAATTTCCAATTGTGATTGTAATAAGGTATAATTGGAATTATAAATTAAAATGAAAATTTAATTGTAATGAAAATTGGAATCTAGATGATTAATAGGAAGGTATGGATGACCATTCCCTTGGACTTGGTTATGTTATAGATTTTCGATGCTTGAGTTGCCCTTATAATGTTTTTCCCACGTGAGTAATTGAGAGGTAATCTTTTTAGGCTTATCCCAATGCCTTGAGTCAAAATTTGAGGTGATATATAAATGATTGTTCTTGGTAATGAACTTGAAATGTTTAAATGAAACTGAATAAATTTTATTGAATGATATTGAATGATTATTCATTGAGAGACACATGGATTCAATGATGAATTCCATGGATAGACTCAATCAGCTCGTACCTTTCTTATGCCTTGGTGACACTTGGACTCCTGATATGGTTTTCCAAGGACATACTCATAGGGGATAACTATTATATGCCGAGTGATACTTGCAATTACATATGGATTTCCAAGGACAAAATCAAGGGAAATTTGATCATATATTTCATGGGTGATACTTAGGCTCCATTAGCAGACCTCCAAGGATAGACTCGAGTGGAAGTGATGTTATACCACACCTAGATCGATACCTAGGTTCTTGTGTGGATCACCATGGACAAGATTATAGGGTACTTGTTTACATTATACCTGGAGCAATACCTGGATTCCAAATTAGGAATTCCATGGACATGCTTAGGTTCTAAATTGCATAATGAATGAAATAAGTTATATGACATGTCAGCCAATCCAAAGCACAAGCTTGGATTCGGTCTTTGTATTGCACTTTATGGATGGTCTGTTTAGGCATACTTCGATCATGTTATCATGGGGGGTGATGGGATACATGATAGATCTTGAGACTTATAAATTAAATGGAATCGAATGATTAAATGAATTTATTATAAATGAGAACCTGGACTTTATAGGATGTTTACTTTCAGTACTTCTTTGTATATTGTATTACTACTTGTACACTGTTACTACTATATATTCATTGAATGAATGACATTTGACCTTGGGTGGTTTCCTACTAGGATTTAGTATCAAACCCTATTTGGTCCACCTTGGGTACTCTAATAGACTATATGATTGCACGTATGGATAATGTCAAGCACCCTACTACACGTTCTTGATTGTTTATTTGGAGTAGAGGAGCATGAGACCAAGCTGTGGCTTGCGATGCTAGCTGGGATACTTTTTTTTCTTTTTGTAAATTTTCCATGTATTTTTTTCCTTCCATATATACATTTTTTGGCTGTTTTGTAGAGAAATATTACATGTATCATCATCATGTATATGAGATTTCTTATTATATTGTTATCTATTCCTACCATGTATCTATTTTCTATATGCTTTATCGCTTTCACTATCTATCTGTTATTGATATTATATTGTGGTGCACTCTGATGATGAGGGCATAGTCTCCCCATATACACACCTAGGTCATCACTTCTAATCGACAACCTCTGGTGTTTGGGGACATGCGCTTGAGTCCATGTGACCAACCGGTCTCGGGACACTATTGAGTGGCATCCAGGTTGGGGTTGTTACACACATCCCATTATTTCATTTAACTTAATATGATTGATTATTTGGGTATGAAGTTTTCATTTATGTCCTATGTTATAGATTTTCTAACCCTATTGGGTAGGAAGAATAAACAAGGTTTCAATTTAGCTAAGTGTTATTTTGTGGTAGCTAGTGTGGAGGTCATTTGAGGCTTCCTTATTCTGGACCTGTATGTTTTAAACTACATTATAAGCACATATTGATTGATCAAATTTAATGTGTTGGTTGACTATTATAACTGTAGGGTCATTATTATTTTGCATGTCATGAGTAATCACACTTTTTAAGGTGAGTGGGATCCACATTTATGTAGGATAGGACCAGCTTCTTTGGGGTTGGGGTTGATATCATGTCAGTTTTCTAGACTATATCTTGAGGCTGTTGATCAGGGTTTAGTAGGTGAAATTCTAGTGGTTGTGGATAGGTATACATACACATTTCCATATGATTTATTAGGATTTCCACCTCAATGATAGTTCGAGTTTACTATCGATCTTATCCCTAGGATGATCCCAATATCCTTTACATCATATAAAATGGCTTCATCTGAGTTGCAGAAGATAAAATTTTAGCTAGAGGATCTTGAGGGAAAGGGGTTTATATTTCATAGAATGTAACCATGGGATTATCTAGTGAAATTTTTTAATAAATAGGATGGTGAAATTTGAATTTTCATAGAATATCAAAATATGAATCAAGTGATAGTAAATAATAAATACCCATTGCCCATAATTAACGATCTATTCGATCAGCTCAGGGGTGCCCGATGGTTTTTAAAGATCAATATGAGATTAGGGTACCACCAGTTGTGGCTCTGGGAAGAGAAAGTTCCAAAGATATACTTTCTAAGTTGGTATTGATATTTCAATTATTTTTTATGCCTTATGGTATTCCAATCTTCTATAGTCTTCATGGTATTGATGAACCAAATATTCCAACACCTTTTGGAATTCTTCATAATCATGTTTGTAGATGAAATATCAGTGTACTCCAAGATGAAGGAGGATAATTATGACCATATGGAGGTTTTTTGGGTGTTTTTAGAGATAATTTTCTAAATTACAAGTTGTCCAAGTGAAATTTTTTTATTCAGGAAGTAATTATTTTTGGACGCATGATTTTTGAGGCAGGAGTTTCAATGGATCCATAGAAAGTTCGAGTAATAATGTCTTGGGATCAGCCCTATAATTCATTTGAGATCCATAGTTTTCTAGGATTTTATGGTTATTAGATATTATTCATCCCACACTTCTCCATTATAGATCTAAATTGACAAAATTAACTAGGAAATGGGTAAATTTTGAGTGGGATGAGAAGTGCCCGAGCACTTTTGAGTTGTTGCATAACAGTCTGACATCCATACATATTTTGATTCTTCCTAATCTTGGGAGATCTTATTAAGTATATTCTGATTCTTATGATTTATATTTGAGGTTATTTATGATTTAGGATGATCATGTGGTGGCTTATAGATCACAAAATATACACCCACATGAGTGGAATTACCATACCCATGACCTGGAATTGGTAGCCGTTATGACTGCACTAAAGATGCAGTGAAACTATATTTTTAGGGAGTATTTTATAGTGTATTCATATCATAAGAGCCTAAATTATATTTTAAACCATATATACTTGAACCTAAGATATAGATACTAGATAGAGTACCTTAATAATTTTGATTTTGAGATTTTATATATGCCTAGGAAGGGAAACATGGTCGCCGATGCATTGAACATAAAGTTTCTAGTACAGGTAGTTCAGGAATCAATGGATGAGTGGGGCATAATGATCTTGTTTTCTAATATAAGGATATATGTATAAGAGGATAGGGGGAGTGTATTCTTTTCCAATGTTCATATTATAGATACCTTACTTTTTTTACATAAATATTACATATTTTTAAAGATAAACAACATAATATCATTTCAAAATCAGGATCCAAAGGTTTAGTGTCTTGGGAAAATTAGGCATATATATTACTTGCAAAATAATAAAATATAAAAATTTATTTAAAATCTTCTTCTTTATCTCATTAAATATCACATTCTTCTTAGTACATGTAGCCACCTTAGGATATACATCAAAGAGAAGGGGTGAGCTAAAATCCCAATAAAAGGATTAATAAGTGGAATAAATCAATAAATCATGAGTGAGCATAATAATAATAATCATAACATATTAATGGTATCATCATTAACATCATGAGGGAAACATTGGATAAATGCATGGATTGTGAAAATGCATAAAAATGAAACATCATGTCTTATTGGTCAAAATACCACACATAATTGTGAACAAAGCTAACATCATGTTCATACATAACATATGTGCATAACCATAACATAAATATTTTGAATAAATATAGAATCATGTTCATGAATATTGCGCATTATCCAATGAGATACATCACATTACCGAATTCATTGGAGGGATATATAATTAAGGTCCCACTCTTTATATCCTAACATGTACATAATCATGCATGCCACATAGAACATATCTCAATCAAAGTCATGAAGTAACTCATTTAAAGGAATGTGTTTCATTAGGATTTCATCAATAAATATTTCATTAATAAACTAGGTTTTCCCAAATGTAAAAGGGAAAATAATATATTTGGTATAAGAATCATCATTTTTGAGTAAAGAAGAAATAATTCAAGAGGAGACAAAATGTATTTTGGAAAGAAGAGATATTTTGAAAAATATTTGTATTAGTCATAATATAAGATTGAAAAAATGTATATCCCTAAAAAGATAAGGTAATAATAATGAAATTATATTTTAATAATATTAAAATAACACCCACACTAAAATTTGTCATGAAAGAGGAATAACCTAAAGAAATGGAGTTGGGTTCGAGAATCCCCTTACCTTATGTCTGGATGCATTCTGAACATGTACTTAATATACTGAATAATCAAATTATATTAATTAATTAATAAATCCAAAACATCTTATATATTTATTTGATTTATTATAATTTTATTAAGTATATTTATGGTCATTTTTATGAGTTATATAGTTCAATTTTGTCATTTTAGGAGTGTTCATCTCATGGTTTATGGTCGGTTCCCTTGAGTATAAATATGGGAGTTCTTGTGAAATGGGAATAACTTCTCCAGAAGAGAAATTATTAATTATTAATGAACTTATATAATTTTAAATGGTATCATATATCATTTTATTATATGGTATGATAATGATTCATTAAATAAAACATTGATGAAAATGTTTTAATTTATTTTTGTGGTTTTTACGACCATAAAAAAATTGTATCATTTTATTTATTATAATGGTTATATATTGGTTAAAGAACATGATATAACTTATAATATGTATATTAAAATATTATTTAACCATAAAAATTGTTTTATTACCATCCTTGAAGGAGATAATGGAAAATGAAACTTGTCATCCACGAAGGTGGTGAATCGATACGCCACGAATGATGTTTTCATTTTTAAAATAAAAGGATAAGTGAAGAGATTTGATGATAGATATTCAATTAAAAAAAATAAAATTATAGTATATATAAGATAATGGAGTAATCATGACACTTTGGATAGGAAAAAATGAGAGTATAATAAACGAAAAGAAATTAAAAGAGAGGGATTGAAGATTTTACCTCTTGAATATTGTCTCCTTGAGAACCTTCTTAAGGAACTTGAGTTTGGTATTTTGTTGATACCAGAATACCTTGGATTTGGGAAGGGTTTTTGGTAGGGAATTATTTGTAACTTATACAATCTACAAGGCTTATAATGTGTGAGGATAATATGTGGTGAATGGCGGTATTTATAGGGGAGGAGAGGGGTGTTTTTTGATTATTTTATTCATTACTTTATTATTTTGGCTCAAGAGAATCAATAGTATTTATTCCCATGACTAAATATAGTAAATAGACAAGTAAATTTATATATAATTGTTATTACATCATCCATACATCAATAGTGACTAAAAATTTCATGTATTTAGCTTATATCGTAAATTATCAATATTTCACTATTCACTAAAAATTTAACTATTTTAGAAAATTACAAAAAATTCACCCTAACAATTTTTTGATGTTTTGAATTTAGAAATGGACTCCATTTTATGAAAATAATTTTCTAAATATGATAAATATAATTTTTAATTTAAATCCTCATTTATTTAAAAAATACCGATTTTAACATTATAATCGATTTTATGACACTTTGAAAAATTAAATAAGGTCTCATAAAATTATATTATAATTATAATACATTTTTTTAATTTATGAATCTATTTTATGAAAATAAATTTTCTTTTAAATCATTATATTAATTATAAAATTGTAAATAAACATTTACATTTTATAAAAATACAAACATTTATTTACCTATACTATGATATAATTATATCATATTTTCATTTATAAGATGTATAAATTTTATTTATACTTTCATAGGTTAGGTTACTATTCTATTATCCATATTACTATTATTAATGGTCAAGTTACTATTCTAATGGTTAGGTTACTATTCCATCGGTATAGGTTCCTTAATTTCTATAAATATCACTTATTTGATTCTTTATTTATGAGAATGATTTTTTATTAGGATCTATATGTGATGTATGTGTTTTAGGAAATAATTATAAGAAGGTAAATTACATTTATAAAAGTTTGGGTTTTTACATTCTTCCCCCCTTTTGAAATTTCTCCCTTGAAATTTCATTTTACATACTAAGGTAAAAATGGGTGAGGGTACTTATCCTTAATTGCTTCTACCGGTTCCTATGTTTTCTTGATTCCTCCAAAAAACTTTGACATGAAGAGTTGTCTTATTTTATAGGAATCTGTCTCTTCAGTCCAATATTTTTACCGGTTTCTCCTCATACGAGAGATCTTTCCCTAGTTATACCACCTCCAAAATCAGTACATGTGATGGGTCAGGTATATACTTCTTTAAGAGTGATATGTAGAACAAATCATGAACTTGAACCATAATTTATGTAATTTAAAGCTAATAGGACACTGATCCTATGTGATCATGGATCTCAAAGGGGCCAATGTATCTTGGCCTAAGCTTCCTTTTCTTTCAAAACCACATGACTCTCTTCCATGGTGATATTCAAAGGAAAACTTTGTATCCAAATTCAAACTCAAAATTCCTTAAATGGTTGTTAGCATCTCTCTTTTTCTGACAATGAGTGCATTTTATGTGTTGTTGGATGGCTTGAACCTTCTTGATCATCTCTTGCACAAGATCAAGTCCAAGTAGCTTTCATTCTCCAACTTCATCCCAATAGGTTGGAGTTCTACATAATTTTCCATATAGAACTTCATATGGATCCATTCAAATACTTGAGTTGGAGATATTTTTGTATGAGAACTCAAACAATATAAGATTCTGATCCCATCCTATTTGGAATTCCATTAAGTAGGCTCTTAGCATTTCCTCAAGCATCTGAATGGTCCTTTCATATTGTCCATCAGTTTGAGGGTGATAAGCTATGATGAAATTCAATTTAGTACTCAAATCATGTTGAATAATTCTCTAGAATTTAGATGTGAACCATGGATCATGATCAGATATGATCAAAAGTGGCTACTCATGTAGCCTCACCACTTCCTTCACATATATCTTGGAAAGTTTTTCAAGCGATAAATCTTCCCTAATAGAGATTAAGTGTGAAGTCTTGGTGAGTTGATCCACCAAAACCCATATCACAATATTTACATTGGATTTCTTCTAGAGACATGTGAAAAAGTCCATAGTGAAATTCTTCCATTTACACATGGGTTTAGGCAATGGTTACATCACCCCCTTGGAATTCTATCATTCTGTATTAACTTGCTGACATATCAAGCACCTTGAGATATACTCTACAACATCCTTCTTCATATTATCCCACTAGAAGTGTTCTTGAAGATCATGATATATCTTGTTACTTCTAGGATGGGTGAATAAATGTAAGCTATGTTCATTATCCAATAGCTAATTATTTATCTTAGGTGGTGGACAACCTCATCCAAAACCAAATCACACAATCATCATCGATGTGGAACTCATGTAGATTTCCTTCCTTTACTGTATTCACCTTATTTTGTAACTCTAGATCATCCTTTTGTGCCTCCTTAATCTTATCTTGGATAGATGGTTAGGAAATCATTTGGTAAAGGTAAGATTTATTCCTTGTCGTTATGGTTTTCAAATCCATCATTTTCATATCCATGAAGATAGGGTCTTTCTCAATCCACATCATATATAGAGTAGTGGGTTCTTTTCTGCTAATAACATAATTTAACCTATTTTCCATTCCTAGATGGTAATGAATAAATAAATCATAGTTCTCTAACCATATTATTTTATGCATATTGATTTCCTTATGTGTGAATATATAATTTAGATTCTCGTGATCGGTATACATGTCACACTTCTTACCCTAGAGATAGTTCCTCCAGATTTTCAAGGAAAAAATCACAGCTGCTATCTCCAAATAATGCATCGGTTATTTATGCTTATGGATCTTCAATTTCTGTGAGGCATGATATATCACTTTATCATTCCACATGAGTACACAACCCAAGTCTTTATTTTAATCATCACCATATATCACAAAAATTTCTCCACTTGTTAGTAGTGGGAGTACAAGTTAAATGATTAGCCTATTATTTAGCTCCTTGAATATTTACCCACTTTCTTCTATCTAGAAATAATTTACCCCTTTATTTGTTAAATTAGTTATTGTGATATAAAATCATGAGAAATTTCTCACAAAAAATCGATAGTACCCTGCTAATCCAAGAAAACTACAAATTTCTATAACACTAGTACGTCCAGGCCATTCCTCAATTTTTTTTTGTTTTTGAAGGGTCTATAGAAATTCTCTCACTTGTGATCATTTTCCACAAGAATGTGACTTACTACATTCATAAGTCACACTTTTTAAACTTGTCATACAATTTCCCCTTCCTTAATGCCATAAAAAAATCCTTATATGTTCTTCATGTTCCTCCTTGATTTGGGAGTAGATGTGAAAACCTTTAATAAAAACTACCAAAAATTTGTCAAGATAGTGTCTAAATACTATATTAATCAAATTTATGTAGATTTATATGGAATTATTAAGTCTTAAAGACATCACTAAAAACTCATAGTGCCCACAAATTTTATGGAAAGTAGTCTTCTGAATATCTTCCTTCGTCACCTTCAGTTGATGACATCCAGAAAGAAGATCCACCTTTGAGAAGTATTGATCTCCTCGTAGTTAATTAAACAATTCATAAATCTTTAGAAGAAGATAATTTTTATTTATTGTGATATTATTGAGATCTCAGTAATCAATATAAAGTCACATTGATCTATATTTTTTATTTACAAATAGAACTAGAACACCCTATGGTGATGCACTAGGATGTATGGACCCATTTTCCAAATGCTCTTGCAACTAATTCTTTAACTCCTCAAGTTCAATCGAGGCCATCTAGTAGGGGAATTTTGATATAGTAGTAGCTCTAGGTATGAGTACTATTGATAACTCTACCTCATGATCAAGGGGAAGTTTGGGTAACTCTTTATAAAATACAACATTGTATTCCATTATAATGCAAAATTCCTCTAGGCTGATACCTTACTTTGACTCAACCATTTAAGTGAGGTATGCTTATTTATAGGAAATTAACACCCATACCATTGAGTAATTTTAAAAAGGAGATTCATGGTATTCCTTTCATTTGTAGAGGAGTATGGGATGATTCATAATATGGAAAGATATTTCATTTTCCCAATAGTTGATGCATTCTCTATATAATGAAAACCAATCCATTCCCAATATAGCATCTAATTCCACTAAGGAAAGTATTAAGATATTCTATAGAAGAATATTACCACATAAACCAATATAATAAGATTTAAAAACTTGGGTTTCAATGATTGTACCACTAGATTTTTTACAGATATCTCTACTTCAAGGTTTCAGGGCTTCAATTCAATAGTTCTAGAAAACTTAAAGGATATAAAGGAATGATTATAACCAGAATCATATAAAACCTTTTCCATTATTAAGATAATATTAAGTATACCTTGTATGAATTTATTTTATTTCTCCACTTTAGAATTAGTTATAGTATAATATTTACCTTGATCCTTTGGCTTTGTTGGATGTTGAAGATGATTACCCTCAAGGAATTGAGGTTTAGTACACTGGATTGCATAGTACCCTTTCTCTCTATAGTTTAAGTACTGAACCATGGGTGGTGCTCTACTTTATTCCATCATTTTTTCTAACTTATTTAAGTCCCTATTAAATTCATGATCTTGGTGGACTTATCTCATACACTTGAATAATTTCCCTATATTTTTGACACATGGGTGGTTGGATCCTCTTTCCTCCTTTGTTATTTGATCCACAAAATTGAAAATCTATTGTTATATTATTATCTCCATAACCATGGGACCATTATCTGAACTCCATATTTACTTTGAGCACACATCGAATCACTTCTTCATAACTCCCAAAGTCTCAGATAGTTATATCCTTTTAAAGGTGTGGTTTTAAACCACTAAAGAATGTATCTATTTTTCTATCATTTTTGATAAAAAAACTTGAGGCATACCTTTAAAGACCTATGAAGTTTTCTTCATAATTCATGATAGATTCACCTTCCTTCTATTTCATCTCTATGAATTCTCTCTACATATTTGTTCGATGAGTTCAAGGGAAATACTTATTAAGAAATATTTTCTTAAAGTCCCCCACTACACATTTATATTTATTCCTTCATCTTGGTGTTATTTATCAAATACCACCATTGATTGGCCTCTCCATCTAAAAGATACAAAACTAGAGTAACCTTCTCCTTCTAAGAATAGTGAAGCACAGAAAAGATATTCTCCATTGAGTTAACCCACTATTCTACAATAAGTGGATTAGAAGATCCACTAAATGTCAATGGTCATTGCTGCATAAAAGATTTAGTATCTAGTTTCTCCCTCTTAGGTAAAGGTGGACATTCCACATTATTCAGGTTAATGATTATAGAATAAGATAACTGGGTAAGAATGTCCATGAAATTTTTAACTCCACCTCCCAAGGAATTGGTAAAATAATTTTTGAAATTTTTGAATTTTATTTTACATGAGTTGTTGGCCTGGTTTCTCCTAGTTCCCACAATTTTATAAAATAAAATATGTTTGAAAAAAATAAGTAAAAAAGTCATGAATAAATAATTTATTATTTTGGGTAATTAAATCTAAATTCATATCTTATGGGATACTTATGTTTAGAAAATATTCTTGTATGGTTATATATACTTAGTCTCATACTAAGGGATATAACTAATTTTATTTAATCCTAATTTACAAATTAACTAAACCATGCTCTGATACCAACTATAACGACCCTACTTTTTTTACATAACTGTTACATCATTATAAACATAAACAACATAATAGCATTACAAAACCAAGATCCAAAGGTTTAGTTTCTTGGAAAAATTAGGCACATATATAACATTCATAATAATAAAACATAAAAATTTATCTAAAATCTTATTCTTTATACTGTTAAAGATCACGTTCTCCTTAGTACACGTAGTAACCCTGGGATATACATCGAATAGAATGGGTGAGATAAAATACTAATAAGAGGATTAATAAGGGGAATGAATCAATAAATAATGAGTGAGGATAATAATAATCATCATAACATCATAAGGAAGCATGTGATAAATGCATGGAATGTGGAAATTCATAAAACTGAAACACCATGTCTTATTGGTCAAAATACCACACATAGTTGTGAAAAAAGATATCATCATATTCACACATAACATATGTGAATAACCATAACATAGTCATTATGAAAAAAGATAGAATCATGTTCATGCATATTTCATATTATCTCATGAGATATATCACATTACCCAATTCATTGGAGGGATATATAATTTTGGTCCCACTCTTCACATCATAACATTTACATAATCATGCATGACACATATAACATATCTCAATAAAAGTCATGAAGTAAACCATATAAAGGAATGGATTTAATTAGGATTTAATCAATCATTATTTCATGAATAAACTTGGTGTTCCCAAATGGAAAAATGGAAAATAATATATTTTGTATAAGAATCATCATTTTTGAGAAAAGAAGAAATAACTCAAGAGGAGTTAAGATGTGTTTTGGAAAGAATATTTCTTTTGGAAAATATTTGTATAAGTCATAAAATCATATTGGAAACATGTATATCACTAAAAATAAAAGGTAAGAACAATGAAAATATATTTTAAGAATATTAAAATAACATCAAAACTAAAATTTTGTATGAAAGAGGAATAACCCAAATAAAGGGATTTGGGTTCAATAACCCCCTTACCTTATATATGGATGCATTTTGCACTTACAATTAATATCATGAATAATAAAATTATATTAATTAATTAATTAATATATAAAATATTATACATTTATTTTATTTTCTATAATTTTATTAATTTATTTTATGGCCATTTATACGAGTTATAGAGTGTGATTTCGTCATTTCGGGAGTATTCGTCTCATGGTTTATGGTCAGTTCCATTGAGTATAAATATGAGAGTTATTTTCAAATGGGAATAGATTATATAGAAGTTAAATTATTTAGAATTAATGAACTTATATAATTTTAAATAGTCTCATATATCATTTTATTATATGGTATGGGGATTATTCATTAGATAAAACATTGATGAAAATGTTTTAATTTATTTGGCGGTTTTTACGACCATCACAAACTTGTATCATTTTATTTAATATTATGTTTATATATTGGTTACAGAACATGATATAAATTTTAATATGTATATTAAAATCTTATTTAACCTTAATAATGATTTTATGACTAGCCTTGAAGGTGGTAATGGAAAATGAAAACTCATCATCCATGAAGGCGGTGAAACGACACGTTACGAGAGATGCTTTAATTTTTAGAATAAACGGATAAGAGAAGAGATTTCATGATGAATATTCCATTAAAAAAATAAAATTACAGTATATATAAGATACTGAAGTTATCATTCCAGTTTTTATAGGGTAGTTAAGAAGATGATAATAAAAGAAAAGAAATTAAAAGAGATGGATTAAGGATTTTACCTCTTGAATTTTGTCTCCTTGAGAACCTCCTTAAGGAACTTGGGTTTGATCTTTTTTTGAGACCAGTATACCTTGGACATGGTAATAGTATTGGGGAGGTAATTGGGAAGATTTTATATAATCCAAAAGGCTTAGAAGGTGTGAGGAGAATAGGTGGTATTTATAGGGGGGAGAGGGGTGTTTTTTGATTATTTTATTAATTAGTTTATTATTTTGGCTCAAGACTATCAATAGTGTTGATTACCCTGACTAAATACAGTAAATATAGAAGTATATTTTGAGATAATGGTGCTTAAATCATCCATACATCAATAATGACTAAAAAATTCATTTATTTAACTTATATTGTAAATTATCATATTTCACTATTCACAAAAATTAAACTATTTTAGAAAAATACAAAAAAGTCACCCTAACAAATTTTCAACATTTATAATTCAAAAATGGAATCCATTTTATGAATTTTTTTTCTAAATATGATAAATATCATTTTTAATTAAAACCATCACTTATTCGAAAAATATCGATTTTAATATTATAACTGAATTTATGACACTTTGAAAAATTAAATAAAACCTTATAAAATTATATTATAATTATAATATAAAAATATATTAATTCATGAATTTATTTAATGAAAATAATTTTTTTTAAATCATTATTTTAATTATATAATTGTAAATTAATATTTTTATTTCAAAAAAATACCAACATTTATTTACTTATACTATGATATAATTATATCATATTTTCATTTATATGATGCCTAAATTTTATTTATAATTTCACAGGTGAGGTTACTATTCTATTGGATAGATTACTATTCCTAATGGTCATGTTACTATTCCAATGATCATGTTACTATTCCATTAGTATAGTTTCCTTAATTTCTATAAATATCACTTATTTCATTATCCATTTATATGAATAATGATTTTTTTGGGATCTCTATGTGATGTTTGTGTTTTATTAAATAATTATAAGAAGGGTAATTCCATTGATACAATTTGGGTTGTTACATAGATTACACCCTCCCCCATGAATTGGGTAAGGATTCAGCAGGTATTTGACCTTGAGTGCCAACAGTTTAGGAGTGCTTTAAATAATGGGGAGACCTCAGGTGATTGTTCTTGGTCTCGCAATAGTTATCTTCTCTTATATAAGTGATTGGTTATTAATTTGAGACTAAGGAAAGAGGCGTAACACGAGGTTAATTATTCCAATTGTTCCATTAAATCTAGGGCAACCAAGATGTTTCATACCTTGATAGGACGATATTGGTGGCCAGGGATGAGACATGTTGTGAAGACTTTGTTTTTAGGTGATTGAATTTCCAAAGGATCAAATCTAAGCATCAGAGATCAGATGGGTTATTTAAACCACTTCCCATGACTGTGTGGAAGTAGGATGATCTCTATGGATTTCTTGATCAGGATACCTTGTACTCCAGTTGAAAATATTACATATAGTTGATTGTCAATAGTTTGAAAAAATCAATCAAATTTATTCCCATCAAGGAGTTGATGAAGGTTGAGAACCTCAGATTCCTATATGTTCGATATGATTTTTCAGATTCATGGTGTTCCCTCACAGATAATGTTAGACAGGGATGCCCATTTCACATCTAATTTTTAGAATGGACTCTAAGAGGATTTTGGAACCTAGCTGAGGTTCATCACCATGTATCATCCATAGATAGATGGTCAGTCTAATTGGATCATATAGACTCTAGAGGATATGTTGCGGGCATGTGTACTTGATTTTGGAGGTTCATGGGAAAGACACCTACCATTGGATGAGTTTTATTATAAAAATAGTTATCAGGCCTTGATCAAGGTGGCCCTGTTTGAGGCATTGTATGGGCATCTGTGCCAATCCCTATTATACTAGGTAGATGTAGGTGATCATTTCATAGTTAGACCTAGCCTCATATAGGAGATGATCGAGATATTTTAACTAATTCAAAAATGGCCAGAAATAACTTAGAGTCACTAGAATTCATACACTAACTATCTTCATCTTCCATTGGAGTTTCAAGTTGGTGATCAGGATTTTACCTCGGTATCAGTTCATTTGAGTCACTATCATTTAGTAAAGTAGGGGAAATTGGATCTATGCTATGTCAGACTGTTTTGTGTTTTATAGAATCTTGGGAAAGTATCCTATCGGTTGGAGATACCACCATTAATTACCTTAATCCATGACATCTTTCATGTCTACCAGATGAAGAGATACCATCTGAACCCATATCACATTCCATAGTGGGAATATTTAGAGTTAAATCCTGATGCCACCATGGTGGAGTTGCTTGTTAATATCATAGATTTTCAGAATAAGGTGCTTTGTGGTAAGTTGATCACATTTTTCTATATGCTCTAGAAGCAAGGGGGCGATAACCATGAGACATGAGAGTGGGAAGATTTATCAAGGGAGTGCTTGCCTCACCTTTTTTCTTTTAATGAAGCTTGGGGACTTTCTAGGGATATAAAGTGGCATGGTGGGGAGTTTGTGGCACTCATTGGGTCACTGGTATGTATATTTTTTTTTTATTTTTATCTATATTTTAATGTTTTATTGGAGTTATAAGGTTCCATTAGTGGAAAATGAGAGTTTTTGAGAAGATAGACCAAGGCGCATGGTTAACACATGGTTTATCAAACTGTGCGGCTAACCATACAAGGGTGTTGTAGTGTGTGATAGTGGGGTTTTGCATGGTTTGAGCACGTTTTTTCAAACTGTGCAACACCCCAAGGGAAACCGTGTGACCATTATTGGGTGGATAGTGGTGCCCACATGTTTGGCACATTGTTTGACTAACCATGCGGCCAAACCGTGTGGCCCTATTCAACTCACTTAAAAAGTGTTTTTTTACCAAAATACCCATGTCATGTTTTTTTTTGATTTTGGGGATCATTCTCATACCCCATCATGAAATTCCATTCTACCTTGGTGGTAAAGCTATCCCCCTCATTCCTTGGTATTTTTATCTTGGATTCAAGGTGCGTTGCCCCGAGGTAAGTTGATTTATTCGATCTTTTTTCTTCATTTCCTCCTTCTTACCCTTGTTCTTCCACTTTCATAGAGGTGTGGAACCCTATTGGTTTTTTTTTTCTGAATATAGGGTATTTAAAGGGGTTTTTTGGTTTTATTTCTTATGGTTATGTGTGTGAGGCTTGGTTATATCTCTTCTAGGCAGTCTTTGTCAAGGTAAAAGAGCTTTGGACCGAATCCGAGGTAGGTATCTCTATTTAAGGCCATTTTCCATGGCATACATTTATATTTCTAATTTAATTTGGTTTGTTTTGATTAAATTTCCATTTAAATGATTTATGTTTGGTGTTTATTCCATGTTTGATGTGTTTAATGATTTGTCTTGGCAATTTGGTGTTTATAGTGGGGTTTTCGAAATGGGTGTGGCATGTATGCCCACCATGTGTTTGATAAAATGGATCAAAGAGGTTTTGTGATTCAAAATAGATTTATAAAGTTTTTTATAGAAATGGTTTTACCTTGGGATTTTTTGATAAAATGGTTATGTTTGTTTATGAAATGGATAATGTTATATCCTGTTTGATATGTTCACTTATTTGTGATCATGTTGGCATATAGTAGAAAATGGGTTAAAGGAGGGTGTGAGTGATGGGTTTGTTCAAGGGACCATGTGATCCTTATAAGATAAGACTATACGAGCTTCCATTTTTTTTTGTCCAAGTTTATATGTGACCCATTGAAGGGAGGACTGTACGAGCCTCCATTTTGGTTTCCAAGGGATCGTGAGAGCCTTTGGGTAGGAAGACCATGAGATATTCCATGTTGGGCCTGAGGAAGAATGTGAGAGATTCCATTGTATTATCTATCTATAATAACTTTTAAATCACTCATGATTGGCCTGATGGTTAGATCCCTAGGTTCACTTTACTCATTCTATATTGGTTTATATACTTTATGAATTGATTAGTTTAATTTTTATGTGATGATATGTATTATTCCCATTTCCATTTACACGGTTTCATTTTATTGATATTATGATCATTTATTACACCTTGTCAAATATGTTAATCATGTTGAGACTTGTGGAATTGTTTATTCATTTGAGACATGTTGGTATTGTCTTGGGAAACCAGTTTTGTTTGAAATTGAAAATCAAAGTAATTTTAAAGTTGTATTTGAAAATGGTATGTTTTCAAAGTGGTTTATTTTTTTAAAATGATTTAAAACTAGTTTATTAGTTTAATTGGTAAAACCATTAAATAGATTCATGATGTTATTCAACTGGGCTTCATGCCTCATACCCTTCTTGGGACATTGGGCATTTAGAGACTTTCTTTTCAGTCATAGGTAAAGAAAAGGGTACCATGTTCCCGAGTGGATCTTCCTAATTACTATATTCCATGTTTTGTGGAGAAGATGTGGTATCATATGGATTGAATCAGGTGGGGTCATTTATGGTAGTTTTTATATGTTGGGATGTACTTTAGTCTGTGTTTTTCTTTGAACCCATTCTTTTGGGTTTTGGGTTTTTTTTTTGAGATACCATATATATGTTTAACTATGTCATTTTTTTATATTATGTATGTAATTTTTATGGTATATTATTGTCTTTTGATACTGAATCTTTTGATATCGGTGTTTTCATCCCATTTTATGGATATTTTATCCTACTGTACTTGTGGAGAAGTAATTCCCAAGTGATCATTGGTTATGTTCGGTGCTTGTCGCTAGCCCATGGTGATCAGTAACACGATTCCTTTATGTGGTGGGATGACTAGGGTGATGAGTTGGGTTAGACTAGGTTAGTTTTTTTACATTGTTCTTGACATTTTAAGGTCAAAATAGGAAAAGTTTTTTCACCACACCATGGAAAAGGGCATAGAAATAGGCGAGGAATAGATTTCAGGATAAATCACTATAGCAATGCTTGAACAGTTTTTCATGTTTCTATAATCAAGCGTCTCATTTTTAGACCATGATTATAGCCTGATATGAAAGAATTTTTCAATGTTACACATGTGAATTAAATAGACATTTAATTCACACTGCAAAGGTGAGAGAATACTGACCATGATTTAGTTATAGAGGACTATTATTATGGAAATCATGGGAATATTTGTGAGGAGCTATGGGAGATTTGAATAGAGCATAAATATAATAATAGGTTTCCAATTAGTGGGAACATGTCCTACCTATTTCAATAAGGTAAATCAATTAGAAGAACAATGTACATGAGAGATGTATACATTTTTAATATCTAATTCTCAGTGGAAGGTAGGTGTTCTAGGAGAGGGGATGAAGAAGTTAGAAAGAATTGAAGATAATTCCAAGGAGAAGAAACCATAATTGCTGTGTAGTGAAAGAGAAATTACTTACTTTCCCTTGAAGAATAATAATAAGAGATATGAAGAGATATTCATATTTTGTAAAGGATCAACTCAAAGAGACTATAACATAGTATCTAACTATTCTAGAAAATGAAAACTGAGAAAATGATACTGTATAAGGGACTAGAATGTCCAAAAACTATGTGAAGGTGATCCTTTTCACCAGCAGTGATCATTAGAAGGAATGTTCGATAAAGTGTCCCTTGGAATGGAGTGATATATCCCTAAAACATTATAAAAGTGAGTGAAACCTATGAATATTAGTGAGATTTATAGTGATTTAGTTCATGAAACATTACTGATTAATTCTCCTTGGAGTGGCCCGGTGATGGTGAACCAAGTGAATTCTTATGTTCTTTTTTAATTTATGCATGCACACCAAAATAAATAAAGAAACATAAAGTATATTTAGTAAAAGAGAGTAACAAGTTAAACTCAATTTTGAGAGTTAAAGGTCCATACATGGAAAGTGAGACATTAAATGAAAAAGAGTATGAATTGGTTAATACATCCATTAACCTGATTCACCCCCACTCTCTAGGTAATATCACACTAATCCCCTATTGATGGACCAACAATTGGTATCAGAGTTATATGTTCATTTTTTTTAATTTTTTATTGTTTTAACTTGATTTGAAGTTTTTAAAGAGAAATGTAATCCACAATAAAGGTTCAATATTTTTTATAGAAAGTATTTTAAACAATAGAAAAATGTGTTAATTTCCTACATGGAATATGCACCTGAAGTTACATGAGAATTTTTGGTGGAAGGAATTGTTCTGCTAAGCTAACATAGAGTTATCATTGAAACAAATCAAAGAAGCATTGAGATTTATACCTCAATGAAAAAGGTTTTAAAGGATGAACTCTAAGATGATTTTTATAAGGATATTGATAATGGAAATTTCTAAAAGTATACGTGGATGGAGTTGAAATAAATCAATAGTAAAATTGACTAGGACTACCTTATGTCAAAAGGAAATAAGAATAAAAACAAGAGGAAGTCATCCCAAAGTTTCATTCTCCATATAAGGAAATTTCCTAACACTTTACTTTATCTAATACTAACCCTATTTTGGAGAAAGTATGTGGTATTTTAAAATCAATCAAGGAGATGAAAAGAAGGTACGATTATAGTGATAAAGAGGCAATGACATTAGGTTTCTATTCCATTGGATGCCCATATAGTACTATATATGCGATCTAATCCATACAAGGAAAGTAATAATGATTAATAATTATACATGAAGTTTATTATGAAATGATTAAAGATCAATCCATGAAAAATAAGAATTTTAGGATTTGAGTATGTGGACCTAAATTTTAGAATGAAGAAAATGGGAGAAAAGATAAAACAAAATTGAATTTCTTGAAGAGATATCCTAAGAGATCATAAATTAAATGGCCATAGAAAAGGATCTAAGGATGAGCATAATTACACTCAAAACCCAACTTAATAAAATAATGAAATTGAGAATGGATGATGCTTCTATTTTGAAAGATATAGATTCCAAACTAAAGAGGAAGGATGATAAATCAAAGGGATTGAAGATAAGATAAATACTTTTAATGAAAATAAGAATACCCATTATATTAAATCCTTAATAATGTGAAGCTATTCCAAATTTGAAATCTGGAAGAAATCTAAAAAAGAAGGAGGCACTGAAGTGCTACTATTATGGAAGACTTGGACACATCACAAGTATATGTTTTGAAGCTAAAAATCCCAAGGATGTGATAAGAACTCCAAAGTTTGAATTTATTAATAAAAGAGAGACAAAATGAGGCATGCTTATCATGGTATATGTTTTAATTATGCTAAACACACTCATATTAAAAATTTATTTCAATTTGAGGAATTAATGGAAGGGTACAAAATTCATAAAGAGACACTCCACTCCAATGAATTATAAAAATAATTCTTACCATACAAGAAGTCTTATTAAGATGGATAATAGGTTCAATGTTTTAGAGAATGAGAAAGAGCTTCAATAAATGGTGTATCAATAACCAAGATATAGATACCCACAAAACCCTCTTAGAATCAAAGAAAGTAAATCTGGAAGAAAAAGTATGAGGAAACACCATCTTTTAGAATAGTGTAAGAACAAGAAAATTAGAATCCACAAATGAAGAAGATATATTACAAGATGTTAGTCTTGTCTATCAAGGAATAATTTTAACAAAGTGGTCCCACAAAAACCACTAAAAGGTAAATTTTGAATATGAAATGGAGAATTACATTGGAGGTGAGATTCATTACTTATTAAACTCAAGAAGATACTTGTTCAAATGTGATAAATTTCACTATTTTGGAAAATCCAAATCTAAGTAAGGATTGTAGATAACCTATTCGGGTTGACTTAAGCTAGTAGAAGACATGACCTGAAGCTCATTCCCAATTTCCACAGGCTGGCGATAAGAACCATAACATAATTAAAAACCTCTTAGGAACAATTTCTCACATGTTAAACTATCATAAACCATCCATTTAATGGGATGGACACACTGATGTAATCAGAGTTAATGGAATAAATAGAAATGCAATCATAGTAAAGTATCAATGAACATAATAAGATACCACAAACAACATCACATATGTAGCATCCATACAAGAGACATATACATGGTGTCTAAAGTCAAAATATAAAAACCAAAAAATAGGTATAGAGACCAAAAATGGCCAACACATACATCCCCAAAGTGTAAAATCTATAAAACAATTCCTCATGAGCTAACCCAGTGAAACTAAATCTCTTTCAATAAAAGAATGGATGATGGTAATAAAGAAGATCCACCTATATACATAGTGACATTTCATTTACCTATGTCCAACAAAACAAAGTCTATATACACCCAAACAAATATGTAGTGTGTGAGGCACTAAGCCCATTATGATACCATTATGAATCTATTAAATTCATTTAAACTATACAAACCATTAAACTTGTTTGAAAACTTATTTTCCAAAACTAATTCACTTTAAAAAATTCCATTTGAAATCAATCCTTTGAAATCAATTTGGTTTATTTTAAACAAAAATAAGTTTTCTTGAACATTTATCAATATGGATCAAATAAATAAATAAATTCCACTCAACATAAAAATGATCAACATACCCAAACAAGGTATAATATAGGTACATGAATCAAATAAATGGAAATGAGAATAACCATGATATAATAACCATAAATACACTAATACAATGAAATAAAATAATATAAATCATACCAACATGAGTAATGAATACTAAGGGATCTAACCAAAAGTGTCTAATGTGAGTAATTCTAAAATATAGTTTTCTAGATAACTAAACAAAGTGGAATCTATCATAGTCTTCCTTGGATCCAACTCCCAAGATATCTCTCAGTATCTTGGTCAAATAAGTGGAATCTATCTCTATATTCTCCCCAAAATATCTCTTTGTTCCTTGGACAATAAGAGGAATATCTCTTGGTCTTCCTCCTAAAGGATCTCACAATCCATTAGACAACACACACTTACACCCCAGATATCCCATGTGATACTTAATGCCAATCATATCCACAACACAAGTTACATACACTTAAATCTATTCCAAATTAAATTTTAATAAAAAAGGCCCATTTTTATTAAAAAACCTTTCTCAAGGTAAAAAAACTTTTAAAAAATCTTTAAAAGTCCATTTAAAACCATAAAACCATTTTTATCCATTTTAGAAAACACTTAGAGTTGACTTAAGCTACCTCCCTTTGGAAAACCCATGTTAGACCTTAAATTTACAATATAAAATCATGGATCACATCAAAAATGGAATGAACATAATTCATAAATCATTTAAATGGAAATATAAAAAACAATAGACCATGGTGATTAATAATTCAAAGGCAAGTCATGTAAAATTCCCTTAAATAAAGACACCTAACTCGAAAATGGTTCCAAAACTCAAAACCACTCGATGTATGAATAAGAGGACCCCAAACACTTAAAACACAAGAAATAAAACCAAAACACCCATTAAACACCATATTTTTAACCAAACCTTGATCTAGTGTTTCACATTTCTATCAAAATAGAAGAATAAAGAAAGATAAGGGGAAATATGGAGACATCTTGAAGTAGGAGGATTGCCTCAAGCCAAAACACCCAAGAATAAAAAATAATCAACCACTATATAGAGTGGAGAGGCTCTAATTCCTAGGAAAGGGGATATATAAAAAATGGGATAGAAAAGGGTGTGCGAGACTTAAAATACTATAAGGGTATTTTGGTAAAAATCCAAAAAATTTAATGACCTGAACAACTTGCACAGTTTGGCCACACAGTTAGAAAAACCATGAAATATCTGTACAAGTGCTATTGTCTTTCAAAAAAACAATTCACAAACTTACTATTGGTATCTACACATTTTAACAAATCATACTCAAACCATGAAAAATTTTACTATCCCCAAAAACCAAAACTCTCACACAGTTAGCCACCCAGTTAGATAAATCATGTTCCAACAATGCACAAGTGTCTATTTTCTCCAAGAACTTAAATTCCAACCCCAAACACCAAGGAAACCATGAATAAAATAAGATACAAATAAAAACTCAAAAATAGATATACTAGTTACCCAAATGGTGTCATAAATATCTACACCGTGACACTTTCTACCCTAAGAAATTACTCAGGAATCCTTAGAAGAAAACTGGTGAGGCCACTGCTTCCTAAACAAAGCTTCCCGATCCCATGTCTCATGGATATCTCCACCATGATTCCAAAGTACATGGACTAATGGGATTGATTTAACATGAATATATTTACTTTGATAATCCATGATATGAATTGGTAGCTCCAAAATGGAAACATCTGGCTCAACCTCCAAATATTCCCACTCTATCATATGAGATGGGTATGGATAGAACCTCTTCAATTAGGAAACATGAAAGATGTTATGGATTGAGGTCAAATATGGTGGAAAATACAAATGATAGTCTATCTTAACAACACCTTCTATAACTCAAAATGTACTGATATAATGTGGAGTTAGATTTTCCTATTTCCCAAAAAATAATGTCCCAGCCAAAACAATACCTGAAGAAACACCTGATTAGTAAACTCAAACTCTAGTGGGTGATGATTTCAATCACCATAAAACTTATGGTGAATCTAAGTTATTTCTATCCTATTCTGAATTAACTTAGCTATCTCTATTATCTCCTAGATTAGACTAAATCCAAATAATAAATGATTACCCACCTTAGTACAACACAATGTATATTGGAATGGACACCAATATAATGCCTCAAATGGGGCCATATTTATTAAGGCATGATAACTGTTATTATAAGAAAATTTGTCCAATTATAGGTTCCTTTCCTATAAATCCCCAAAGTCAGGAACACATACTTGAATCATATCCCCGAGAGTCTGAATGGTTCACTCAGATTGGCCATCCATATGTGGGTGATATGTGGTACTCAACCTCAATGTGGTTTACAAAGCCTCTTAGAGTCCCTTTTAGAACTAATAAGTAAAGTAGGAATATTGGTTAGAAACTATCACCAAGGAAATAAATGATTCCTAACAACCTCTTGAACATATATGTGTCTAAAATTCTATACATTAGATGACTCCTTGATGGGAAGATAATGATTTAATTTCACTAAATGGTTGATAATAACCCATATAGAGTCTTTCCCAATCAGAGTAAGAGGTAGTCCAATCATGAAATCCATCAAGATCTCATCATACTTACATATGGGAATGGGAAGTGGTTTTAATAACCTAGTTGGCCTCTGATGCTGGATTTTTATTATCTGAAAAGTCAAACATTTGGAAATAAAGTCTGCAACTAAACACCTCATACCGGGACACCAATAACAACCCCTCAAGTTATAAAACATCTTGGTTTCCATGGGGTACACAGTATAACTGGAATGATGCCCCTTATGCATCACATTTTGGTTCAGTTTCAAAGGAACTACCTTCCACTTCCCAAAAAGGAGAGAAGCATTGAGAGTCTAAGACTAATCACCCATGGTCTCCCCACCATTGAGAACACTACTAACCTGCTAAAACTTATAGACAAATACCTTCTCACTCCTAACCTAATCAATAAGAGAGGGAATGAACTACATACTGGTCAAAAACACCTTCTCTCCATCATCATGAACCTTTAGAATCATATCAAAAAATAGTCTCATCTGACGCCACTCATCCACTATTTCTCGAACAACTTTCACTAGAATATTCCTAATCAAGGAATCAATGACAACATTTCTCTTCCTAGGTGTATAATAAATTTCAAAATCAAAAGTCTAAATATACTCTACTAGTGTATCTATATGATGTTCAAGTCCCTCTAGGTAAATATGTAATTAAATATTTTTTGATCCGAGTAAACTATAAAATTATCCAAAAAGAGATAATGCTTCAACATATTTAGTGCATACATCACATATTCTATTTATATGTTGTGGGTGGGATAATTATACTCATGTGGGAATATCTCCATAAGCTATAGGCCACCACATTGTCATTATGAATTAGTAAACTTTCCAATACCATGATGGAGGCATCAAAATACACTATATTAGCTTTCCCAAGTTTAGGAAGAATCAAAACTGGAACGAGTGTCAAATGGGCCTGAAAGTTTTCAAAAATAATGCTGGAACTTATCATTCTACTTAAACTTTACCGATTTTTTGGTCAATTCTTTCAAGTTAGAAGTGATAAAAAAGAAGTACCATATGAAGCATCAATAATTGATAGGTCCACTAGGTAAAATACCATAAGGGGGGGGGGGGGGTGAATCAGGGTATGAAATATTAAAACTACTACTTCTTAGGATTTTGTTTCATCGTTAAAAAAAACACACTTCTCTCTTTCTACCATAGAAATATATGAATAGAAATTAAATCATGCATAAGACACAATTATTTTTACTTGGTTCACCCTCACTAGGATACTTCCAAGGAGCATACAATGATGATGTGTTGATGTATCAAATACACTAAATATCACTGCCAATTAAAAGTTTTAGGCTATATATTCTATGAGAAAGCTCACTGCCTTTACAAGGTTTAGGGTCTACTCACTGCATTTCCAAGGGTACTACCTATGTATCTTCCTCTAGCTCATAGCTTGTGATAAGGATCACCGTCTTCCTCTTCCTTTTCTCACTAATCTTGGAAGGGTTCCAATCATAGTTTATGGACATGCATGTCCCTTTATTTTCATGAAATCATGCATCCTCAACTATAGGTAGATTCTCTGTTGAAGTCCCTTTTTAACCTGTAGATAAAATATAATTTTTCGCATACATTTAGGTTAGCAGAAATTACTTTATAAAACTATTTTAGTGCATTTTCATACTTCCTCAAGACCTCTGCAAACCACCTTTCCTCCTTCGTGTACCACCTTTCTTCCTCAGCGTACTATGTAGTGGGTATGGTTTGTGGATCACCTATCCTACAAGAATCGTCAGTCCTCTCCATACTGTCCTTGCTTCGCAGACTATCTTCCACTTTCATGAGTTGTATCTCATCCATGGACTACCTCTGCTTATTCATACCATCTCTACTCTGCATACTGACTCTTCATTCTTCACATAATGCATCTTCCTTCTTTTCATACCGCTTCCTTTGCAATCTATATTTCCCCACAAAAACCTTCTGTGAAATTTATTCTACGCGAACCACTTCACAAAATTCTCCCTCACATACCAATTTTGGACTTAGCTAAATTCCCAAAGTGATGATTTTATATAATGTAATTCAATCAATATTAATGATGGGATTAGTGATTATTATATAGTAAAATAGATCCACAAAATCCATTAATATGAGATTTATCAAATCTTAAATGTGGTACTGCCTTCACTGTGTACTACTCTTTCCGAAAACCGCAATCGTCCCACAAACTATTTCCCTACATAGTTTTCATACTACCTCTCTTTGTACGTGGTGGGCCAAATCACCATCAATTTTTCACTAATTATTCCATTCATATATTCTCATATCATCACCTCATTCCCTTAGACAACAATCCATCCTGCATGCCGCAAGCCTTCCGCGTACCACATGACTTCACCGCAAATCATTTTCTCCCCAAAAACCGCTCCCATACGTGGTCTCCATCTCAAACTTTGCAATTCCCTTCCTTCTCTAATTCCCTTCAATGTTCTACATACCACCACATGCATTCCATGAACTATGGTTCATGGTATGCATACCGTGTACTCCTGCATGAAGATCTTTCTTTTCCAAAATCCAACTCTCAATTTTGAGGCCCAAAAATTTGATAAACACTGGGAAACTGCACCACCTTAAACACCTACTTCAGAAAACACTATTCATACTCATTGTCATCCATCTAGATTTGTCAAAAAACAAAATCACATTCAAAACATACTAAGAGGACACCTAGAGGGTTTTTCCCAACAATATCCACCTTTGGGTTTGTTGAAAATACTTTCATAATTTGATATCTCATTAAAGCTTCTTCCAATTTTTTATAGCATTTACTTCGTTCTATTAAGATAGAGATAAAGGATTTACTCAACACATACTCTAAGACCACATGAGCCATACTTAGTGTGATAAACAAGAGTATAATGAAAATTTTATCAATAAATCACTTCATTCCATTCCAAAAAAACTCTTTTGCTTTCATCACAAACCTTAGCTATCATGATATGTGTCCTTTGATCAATCATGTCTTACATTGTTAGATTTAATACCCCCTATATCACTGCTCCCCCTAACAGCTTTAAATCCCCCTATCTCATTGCTCCACCTAGAAACTTCTCCCTGTGTCTTGACTAAGAAATTTTCTCTTTACTATAGCCACACTTTCTCCCCCTTTTTCAATGAACGCAAAGGACATTATTTTGAGGTCTACAATAGGGTAAAGAACACAAATTAACACATTAGGGAAAAACACACCATACCTCGAGGATAGGTGGGATCCCATATTCACACATTTTCAAGTGAGGGGAGTCAACTAAACTCCCAAAGCTAGTTTATTCCTTTTAAATGATTCTTTGGGTAAGGCCTTTATCAGAATATATTCAACTTTTTGTTCTATAGGAACAAACTTTAACTTCACAAGCCCTTATTCCACCTTTTCATTGATAAAATGATACATTATTTTAATGTGCTTTGTCCATGAGTTATGGATTGAGTTTTTCTAAGATTTATAACACTTGAATTATCACAATGGATTCCAATAGGAGACTTCCCTTCAACCCCCATATCCTCAAGATACTTTTTCATCCACAATAACTATGTGCATACTTGAGTGGTGGAAATATACTCAGCCTCTATGGTGATCAATTAAATTCAATCTTGTTTCTTGATTATCCAAGAAATACACAATCCACCAAGATAGAAAGCACCTCCTGACATTGATTTCCTATCATCTACTGAACTAGCCTAATCTGAATCTGTATATCCCAATAGCTCTGACTAAGATTTTTCATTATACATTTAACAGAAATCCATAGTGCCTTGATCTACTGAAATATTATTTTTACTGAAAGCAGGTGGATTTCCATGGGATTACTTTAATATCGTGTTTCTTGGCATGTAGAGAAAACAATTTCAGGTCTTTTTTCTATCAAGTATAGTATACTACCAATTATTTAACTATATTCTATAATATTAACTCCATTGTCTTTATCACCCCTTAAAAATTTCATCCGGATAGCCACCAGAGTCTTCATCTCCTTGGAATTACCCATTCCAAACCTTCTCAAAACTTCCTTGGAATATTTGGATTGAGAAATGGATGTAACATTCTTTCCTTGTGTAACCTATAGACCAAGGAAACACATTAGTCCACCACTCATTGACATTGAGAACTCACTTTTCCTGAATTCAGAAAAATATATGCACTATGCTTCGTCTGATACTCCAAATATTATTTCATCGACATGTACCGACACCATCATACTTTGACTACTATCATGGTTGAAATATATATTATAATCAAATACACCATGCTGAAAACCAAGATTCTTTATAAACTGATCTATACTTGAATACCATGCTCTTGCTTCTTAATTCAAACCATATAAAGCCTTCTTCAACTGACAAACTTTTTTCTCATCTTCATAAATGAGAAAACCATATGAATGCTCAATGTAAACTTCTTCTTCTAGAAATCCTTTTGGAAATACACTTTGAACTCTATTTGCACTACTATGACCAAGAATATTCTGATTGTCTCTAGCCTTGCAACAAGTGAAAATGTTTCATCAACATCGATTCCTTCTTTCTGGGAGTAACCTTTGCACACTAGTCGTTCTTTGTTTCGAATCACTACACCATCTTCATTCATCTTGTTACGAAATACACATTTCTCCCTGATGACATTATTGTCTATTAGTCTCGAAATAATCTCCCATATCTGATTTTTCTCAATTTTTCAAGTTCTCCATTCATAGACTAAACCCAATTATCATCACCATTTGATTCACTAAAACATTTAGTCTCTACCTATGATAAGTATAATGCTTGTTGTAGAGTCTTCATCCTTCATGTCTGTACTAGCACTGTCTGATCACCAATTATGTTTTGTCTTTCAATTTCAACTCTTCTCATCGGTCTCTATGTAGATACTAATTTACTCTTATCCTTATCGTCATATGATTCTTCTTCTTAATCAGCCTCTAGAACTGAAGTATCCCATAATATACTTATTTATTCATCACTATCCTCCTGAGACTGATCATGTATTTGTTGAAGACTCTGCTCATTCTTTACTATGGTTAAATCATGGATTTAAAAAATCTTTCCTGGCCTCTTGTTGAAGAATTTATATGATTTTATTTTCTTTGACTAGCCAAGAAATATCCCTTCGTCTCCACAGGATTCAAACTTCATATGTTTCTCCTTGTTGATAATGAAATACTTACTTCCAAATATTCAAAACTACTTCAATGATGAATTTTTTCCATACCATATCTTATATAGTTTCTTTTATTCTTTTGGACATAGTAACGCTCTATTTGATGTGTAAAATTCCATCATCACTACTTATTTCCAAAACTTCTCTAGAAGGTCTTTCTCAATGAGCATTATTCCGGCCATATTATTGAAAATTCGATTTATTCTCTCAACTAATCCATTATATTGTGAAGTTATCATAGTTGAAACTTTATGTGTTATCCCATATTTCTCAAGATGATACTATACTTGGCTATTTGTGAACTCTATCCTATTATCTCTCCAGATCTTCTAGATTTTTTGATTTAGCATCTTTTCATCTTCCCATCGATATCTCATAATGCAACTGAACACCTCATACTTGTGGGTAATGATTGATACCCATGCCATTCTACTATAATCATCAACAAATAGAACATAATATCTCATCCCATCAAGACCTCTTGGTGATATTGGTCCAAACACATCAATATGAACAAACTCAAGCAATCTTGTTGAACTTTTCTATTTTTCCTTATATGTTTTTAGAATGATATTCCCTTGTTGGAAGGCATCATACATATGTGTATGATCGAATGATAATATAGGTAGATCTCGAACAACATAATATTTCACCAAATATTACAAGTACGTTTGGATAATGTGGACAAGATGCTTATTCCACAACTTATTTTCTTCTTCATTTTATAGAAATCACATATCTTCTTCTCAACTCACGAGATAGAGTTTCCCTTTTATACACTTTACCTATAATACAATAGTACTATCTTTTTCCTTGATGAAACATAATTTCTTGGAAAATATTATGGCATGTCCGGAGTCACACAATTAACTTACACTTAATAAGTTGTGACTAAGACCTTCAACAAAAAAGACATATGTACATCTCATCTCTTTTTCCCACAAAATTTTCTTTCCTAGAGCCAATGATTTTTAACCCTTCATCATTACCAAATATTATGGTACCTTATTTATCATACTTGATTTCCAACATTAGATCCTTGTTTCTTATCATATGGGAGTTACATACAATATCAATGATCCATATCCCTATGCGATCTAATGCCTTGAATGCAATTTCTGCAACTAATACCTGCTCAAAATTTTTCTTTTTGATCAATGTTTTTGACTTGATATCCTATATGGATCGATAATCTTGACATTACTTGGAATATAATGGACCAGCTTCATCTTGTAGAGTTATGAATCGATTTTTCATTTTCAGATCATTTTATGATACATTTTTCTACTGCTTATAAACAACCTCAATCATTCAACACATTCCTCAATATTTTTTAGGAGAAATATCTTTCCATGTGTATGAATCCTCTACACCTAAAATAGTTACCATCAAATGATGACCTAGAAAATTGATCTCTCCATGACTACTTCTATTAGTCATATTCCCTTCGGTACCACTTTTCTATGGAAAAATCATTTTTTGCATGTCCCATCTTGCCACAACAATAGAATCTTATGTGGGGTACATTCCTGCATGGAAATACTGCACCACTGGTTATCCCTTGTGTTCTCTGAATCTTCTGATTCTACTTTGTGCCCAAATCAATTTTCAATATATGAGTGGGTGCTTGTGTTTTAGCTTCAACTATTATTGATTTCTATTTTCAATCAATCCCCGCACCAGACTTATCATTTGGATTTGATTGTTGTTTCTGTTCTATTAGAAAACTATGCTCCACTTTCATCCTTTATGTTTCTTATGTTATCTATTTTTCCGATGATGTTCTATGAGTCAAAAATTTCTCTTGGTCCTTAACACTTCATCACCAACCAATTACTTCCTCTTTAAGTTCTTCGATACATTTGATTTTATCTTTTCTAGTTTTAGTCAAACCACCGATCTCCCTTTTTTGTTCTTAAATTTTGAATTTGTACTCAAGAAACTTTTTTGAGATTTCTGATGCTGAACCAATTTGGAATCATGAACCAATTTATTATATTTATTTTTTTGGCTCTCCAAACATCTACCTCTTCAAGAGAATCTTCTAATTCATCATAAAGGTCAACTCTTCCTTCAAGTTCTCCTTCTTCATTGTCACTTTCATATTTTGTTATGGAATTTATGAAAACTGCACCAAATCATATACCTCATGATCCTTGTAGTAATCTAACTCTTCTACCTTAGATTCTTATGAAATTTCATCTTCTTTTGAAAGAAGATTATTCTTTTTGAAGAACTTTATATTAGCACTTCTCCTTCCTTTTACATTAGATGAATACTTCTTTTGGGGAATTTAATCATTGTGTTCATCATCATATTCAAACCTCTTAGGACACTTTACTAAAAAATGTCCAATCTTTCCACATCAAAAGCTTGCAAGTGGAAGTTTACCTTTGAACTTTCCTCTTCCTCTGCAGATTTGAAGAGACAAATGACATGACATCATCCTAATTATCTTCCTCTTGACCATCTTCAACAATGAGATTCTTCATGACCTTGAATGATACTTCTTTGAACTTACCCTTTTCCACAACATTGTTATCATCATTTCTCATTTCATATACAACAACAGTACTATGAAAGTTATCCAATGTCAGCTCCTTTAGATATTTATCTTCCAATATTAAAACTTTCAACTTAAATTGAGGTGGAAGTTTCTTCAAGATATGATTCACAATATTTATATCTTCAATGACTTCTCGAAGGCCAAGAATATCTTTTACTAAAAAATTCACCCTATCAGAGAATGCATCAACTGATTAATTTGAGTTCATTCTCATATCTTTATACTTGTTCCAAAAAACCTGCAGTTTTTCCTCTCTAACCTTTGAATATCCTTCATATATATTCAATAGCTTTTCCCACATATCATGTTATGTTTTAAATGACATAACCTTCATATAAATTTCATTTGATAGGGATACACTTAAAGTATTTACCCATTTAAAATCACATCCAATTCTCATCTTTTAGCTTCTAATAAAGCACCACTATTGATATCAGATGATATTCCATGAATAGATTATATGAAGACATCCATTAATAATGATTAGAAGTCATACTGCATTCGATTTTTCCATAGTTGAAAATTGTTTTCATCGAAGATTATAATTCTTTTGTGATTAACCACCTCCATTTATTCTACAGAGAGAGAACCACTGAATTTGAACCTTTCGCTTTAATACCAATTGTTGAGTCCAATAGGTCAAATACCCTGGGGGGGGGGGGTGAATCAAGATATGGAATATTAAAACTACTACCCCTTTAGATATTGTTTCATCTTAAAAAACACCTCTCTTTCTCCCGTAGCAATATATTAATAGAAACGAAATCATGCACATGACACATCAATTTTTACTTGGTTCACCCTCACTACACTACGCCCAAGGATCATACAATGACGATGTGCTGATGTACCAAATCCCCTAAATCTCACTTGCAATTATAAGATTCAGGAAATATATTTTATGCCTAATATCACTACCTTTACAAGGTTTAGGGTCTGATCACTTCATTTCTAAGGGTCACTTCCTATGTCTCTTCCTCTGGCTCCCTACCGGTCGAAAGGATCACCGTCTTCCTCTTCCTTTTCTCATTGATCTTGGAAGGGATCCACTCACAGTTTATGGACTTGTAGTTTACTTCATTTTTATGAAAGAATGCATCCTCAACTATAGGTATATGCTTTGTTTAATTCCATTTTCACTCATAGATGAAATCCACTTTTCCACGTAATGTTAGGTTAGTGTAAATTACTTTCGTGAATTGTTTTAGGTAATTTTCATACTTCCTAAATCCCTATGCAAACCACCCTACCTCATCCACATACCAACTTTCTTCCTTTTCATACTTTGTAGTGGGTATGGTTCACAGATCACCTCTCCTTCGTGAACTATCAATCCTCTGCATACCGTCCCTCCTTCATGGACCATCTTCCACTTCCACGAACTGTCTCTCATCTACAGTCTACTTATTCTTTTACAGACCATCTCTCCTCCATGTACCGAATCTTCCTTCTTCATATATCACATCTTCCTCCTCTATGTACTTATTCCTTTGAGAGATATATTTACCCACAAAAACCTTCAGTATAATTGATTTCGTGTGAACCACTTCACATAATTCTCCCTCACAAATCAATTTTGGACTTAGTCAAATTCTTGGAGTGATGATTTTCTCTAATGGAATTCAATCCCTCTTAATGGTGAGATTAGTGATTATTATATATGTAAATAGTTATGCAAAATATTCTAATATGAGATTTACCAAATCTTCAATGTGGTACCGCCTTCACCACGTACTGCTCCTTCAATGAACCACAATCATCTCGTGAACCATTTCCCTATGTGGTTCGCATACTGTCTCTCTTTGTACGCGACAAGCCAAATCACCATCATGTTTTCTACAACGATGAAATTTGTGGCTTCTTAGATCACCACCTCATTTCCACGAATGAAAATACATCCCACATATTAAAATACTTATATGTACCACAAGACTTCTCTGTGTACCATTTTCTCCCCATAAAGAGCTCTCGTACACAATCTCCATCTCGTGCTTCACGGTTCCCTTCCTTCGCTGATTCCCTTCAACATTCCGTGTACCACCACATGCATTACAAAAATTGTGTTTTAAAGTCCACATACCATGTAATCCTACATGAAAATATTACTTTTCCAAAATCCAACTCTTGATTTTGAGGCCCAAAAATTTGGAAAACACTGGGAAACTACGCCACCTTAAACACCTGCTTCGGAAAACAACATTCATACTCATTCGCAACCATCTATATTTTTCAAAAAACACAGTTACACACAAAAAATACCTAGAGGACACCTAGAAGGATTTTTCCCAACAATAATAATTTAAAAAATCTATAAATATTTAGATACTGAACACATTCTTAGGCCTCTCCTAAGACATAACTACTAAAACCTTATTAGGATTCGATAAAACTCATCTCTAAAAAATCATGTGGCCCAAGAAAATTAATTACTAAATAAAAAATTTACATTTGGATAGTTTTGTGTATAGAAAATGGTACTTCAAGAATCCCAAAAAAACCTCAAGTTGGTCAGCATGATCCTCTTTTGTCTTGGAATACATAAGGATTTCATCAACAAACAAAACCAGGAAGGAGTCCAATTTTTTTGGAAGATATAGTTCATCAAGGACAAAATGATTGTAGGAGTATTTTTAAGCCCAAATGGCATAACCAAATACTCAATATGTCTATACCATCTTCAAAAGGTGGTCTTTTGAACATCCTACTCATATAAATTTAACTAGTGGTACCTGGATTGCAAGTCAATCTTTGAAAACTAATGGCCTCCTCTGAGCTGATGAAAAAGATCATTAATACTGGGAAATAAGTATTTATTATTTAATATAACTTGATTAATATTATGGTAGTTTATATATATTTAGAGTCTTTCATCCAACATATTTTAAAATAGAATTGGTGAATCCCATGATGACACACATGGGTGAATAAATCCCTTTTCATTAAGGTCCTCTACCTAAACTTTTAGCTCTTTCATATTAGTCGGATCCATCCAGTATATGGTAGAGAAATGAAGATCTTACCAAGGTGTATATTGGTGATAAAACCAAATTATCTATAGGGTGGAAAATTAAAAAAATCCTCTATAAAAACATCAGGGTACCTATCCATGATTATTGAAAGACTAACATCTGAACCCTTCTCAAGGGAATGGAAGAAAAACTTAGAAAAATGGCATCAAATCAAACCCATCTCTAAAGAAATTAGTCCTTATCTCCCTGATCATAGATCCCACTCACCCTAAAATATGTGATTGCTCCCATAAGGACTTAGAAACTAGAACCTATGGACATAATAATAATAAATCCAAGCTTTGAAGCTAATAAACCAGTCCTTACCATTGATAAGGTCGAAATATTCTAGGTTTAATATGAGTAAATACCAAATGACCACCACATCAACAACCATAAAGTGGAACTCTAGGCACTTAAAAACTTATTCATTATTCTAACCTAATAGGGTAATAAAATCCTTAACAAAAGGCATAAAATACTCTCACATACCCAAAGCACCAAGAAACCTTGGCAAGATAAATGAATGAGATGTACTCATATAAAATAAAATAGATGATACGGAAGAAAAAAACACCATACTGATACCTGTTTCACCAGGTGAGAACCTTATTTACTAAGATAGTGATGTCCTCTACCCTTGGAATATTTATACTACACATGACAACCCTTTGAGAATGTGGAACCAACACCACCACCCTTGTGTAAAATCCTGAAAGGAGAACTAAATATGTACTAAACATCCACATCAGTGGAACATCCTTAGATACTATAATAAACTAGGATTAGTATGACTATCCTTTCCAAATTGATAATAGACAACTGAATTACTCCCCGTATAATCTGTTAGTGTTGTAACTGATGACTTCTAGGCACTATTTCCATCATCCTACCAAGATTCCTCCCACTTCTACTTCTAATGAGATAAAGATATTTGAATACCACCCCCTAAAGGAACACTACTAAGACCTATTTTCCTAGCCATGTATTCCTCCTCCATGGATGAATTTTCAACCACCTAATAAAAGGTTGGAAAGAAAAGAATAATAATAGTTGAGCTTATCTTAATCTTTAAGCCCATTTCAAAAAGTTGAGCCTTGAGATAATCATTCATGAGGTGTTCTGGAGAGACATGAACCATATCAGTAAATTGAGTAGTGTACTCCAGCACTGAATAGTCCCATTTCTCCAACATTACAAATTCATGGGTGTTTTCCACCCTCAAATTCTTAGAGTAGAATTTCTGATTGAAAGACACATTTAAAGTGGTCCACATGAGATCCTCATACCACCTTGCTAATACCATAGATTCCCATAACTTTTTACCCATCAATTCTAGAATATAAGTAGATCAATCAACTTTTGAGGTCTTAGGGGTATTCATAAAATCAAAGATATACTCAATATGATCTAACCACTCCCCATGATCATTTTCTAACTTGTATCCATGAAAAAATAGTGTTTTTCCTAGTCAAATCATGATCATGGTTCACCAACCATGATTACTCTTGAATTCCCACCTTGCCTAAGGATATGATCATTTATATCACTAACTATACCTTATCCAAATACACTGGAGGATTATCCTATGGTGTGTGCTTCACAACATTCTCTATAAGCCTAGACGAGTCCCTTCTAGGAGGAATTTTCTATAAAAAACAAAACTCAAGATCAATAAATAAACTATTGAGTCTCAAACATCATCAATTAAAATAAAAGAAACCCTTATAATAGATATTAAAAAAATATTATCAATATCATCTTCAAATGAAAAAAGGGTGAAAACATAAAATTTTTATACATTTTCTCTCCATACACCATTTGTCTATATAATTAGGAAAACCATGTTCCCACCATGCAAGTATCACTACAAGGTGGAAGGAAGGGACACATGAGTTGTTCATGATTAATACTAAATGTGTAACTAAACTATTAAACTCATTAAGAACTTCCCATTTTACCCAAACTCAAAATAACTCATGAGATTTCCCAATAACTCATAATAATGAAATAAAACAAATTAAATCATAATAAAACAACCCCTAACCGGGCTCTAAATTTAAACAAAATCTAGGTCCACCCATGAAAACCCAAGGTTTGACATGAATAAGAGTTGTCTAGGAACTCCTCCATCACTACATCTTAATTCATGATAGTCCTAGCTCCCATTTACCATCAAACCCAAAAAAAAACCTTCCTTTGAACCCATTTTCTAGTGAACTGGCCTGGGTTAATCTGATCCAATATGCCACCTAGCTCGAATCACATTCTTGGTTGCTACGGGATGGTGACAATCACCAGGTAATAATAAAAAACCTATTACTAATGGTTTTACCCATGGTAAATTGGCACAACCAATCCATGGAATGGAATGTCCACACCAACATAATCAGAGTCAACAAACCAAATAAGGATTAAATAAGAGTAAAACATCAATGACCGAAGTAAAATACTATAAAAAACATCACATACATAAAATTACATAAAAGAGACATATAAATGGAATCTCAAGTCAAAATATCATAACCTAGAAACAGAGAAAGAGACAAAAAATGGCCAATACATACATCCCAAAATTTAAAAAACTCAAAAATAACTCCTTATGATCTGACTTGGTGAGACCACATATCTTAAAACAAAAGCATGGATGATAGTAATCAAGATGATCCACCTATATGCATAGTTCCCTTGACTTTACCTGTGTCCTTAAAAAAAAGTCTACATACACCCAAAGTAATATATTGTGTGTGAGGAATGAAGCACATTAGGACACCACCATGAATTTAATTAATGACTTTAAAATATAAAAAAATTAAACTAGTATGAAAAATCATTTTCCAAAACCAATTCACTTTGAAAACATTTCATTTAAAATAAATCCTTTCAAATCCATTTGGTTTTATTTTAAGAAAAATAAATTTTCCAAAACAATTCTCAATATGTATCAAATAAATAAATAAATACCACTCAACATAAACATGAACAAACTACCCAAGAAAGGCATATCATAGGTACACGTATAAACATAATTACATAACTAAATAAATATAAATGGGATTAACACATGACATCATGGCCATTAAGGCACTAATACAATGTAATAAAAGCATATAAATCAACCTGACATGAGTAATGTGCACTAATGAATTTTACCATAAGGGTATAATGTGAGTAATTATAAAATATAGTTTTCTTGATGGTTAAATAAAGTGGAATCACTCACAATCTTCCTTGTTCCCAACTCCCAAGAGCTGTCTTGGTCTCTTAGTTAAACAAGTAAAAGATCTCTTAGTCTTCATCCCAAAGGCTCTATCGGTCCCTTATACAAAAAGTGGAAGCTATCTTAGTATTCCTCCCAAAGGATATCACAATCCCTTGGAAAGTATATTCTCACACCCCAGGCATCCCATGTGCTACTCAATTCCAAACATATCCACATCATAAGCTCTATACAATGAAATATATTACACATTCCATTTTAATAAATAAAAATTACAATTTTGATAAAAAACACATTTATCAAGGTAAAACCATTCATAACACTTCTTTAGAAATCCATTTAAAACCATAAAGCCATTTTTATCCATTTTATAAAACACTTAGAGTTCACTTAAGCCACCTCTATTTAGAAAACCCATGTTATACCTTTAGTTGTCAATATAAAATCATGTATCACATAAAATATGGAATGAATATCATTTATAAATAATTTCAATGACATTATAACAAAAAAATAACTAAAGGATATTAATAATTCAAAGGTAATCCCTAGGAAATTCCCTTAAATAGAGACACCTACCTCAGAAATAGTTCCAAACTCATCTCCTTTAATGAAAACCACCTGATATATCAAGAAGAGAACCCCACACACATAAAACACAATAAATTAAAACAAAATTACCATTAAACACCCTAGATATTTCTAGCCCTCCATATAGGGTTTCAAACTTCCATTTAAATGGAATAAAAAAGGAATAGAATGAGGAAATATGGAAAAATCTTGAAGAAGGAGGCATAACTCAAGACAAAACATCCAAGAATTAAGGAGAATCTACTACCAAGGAGATGAAAGAATCTATAACACCTAGGGAAGGGAATATGTTTGAAATGGGGGAGAAAATAGAGGGTTATAATTAAAATCAAATAATATTTGTTTTTGTAAAAATACAAAAAAAATTAATGACCCAGATAACTCACATGGTTTGGCTGCATGGTTAGAAAAAATGTATTCTAACCATATAGGCACTCCTATATCCTAAATAAACAAGCTGCATGGTTAATGATGGTCTCTTCATGGTTTAAAAAACCATACCCAAAACAAAAAAAATCAAACTATTCCCAAAACCAATACTCTCATATAGTTATCCGAACTGTTATACAAACCATGTACCAACCGTGATCCAGGGTCTGTTTTCTCAAAAAAAAAAATGAAATTTTGACTTTCAAAACTCGAGAAAACTAAGACCAAAATAAAAGACAAATAAAATCTAAAAAATAAATATACCACTGACCTAGTGTGTGTTACAAGGATGATAATTCTCACATCTATGAAGAGAAGCATGTAAGTGGTTACACACAAAGGAGATCCTTTGGTAAGAGGTTGACAAGGACGACTATAAATCATAATGAAGATGTTGAATAAATGATGAAATTCCTTTCCCAAAAGCTAAAAAATGAAAAATTAAAGATGTAAGGTTAAGGGATAGTCTAATATAGCTAGCCCCATTACTCAACTTGAGAAACCTTGAGGTAAACTTATCCCTATACGCTTTATTATTTCTAAAAGTTTGTGAATAGGTGAAAAATTAATGGAAAGATATAATCCATGGGGTTTTTATTCTAGAAAATCATAGTTGAATGCAGCTAAATGAATATCCATTGAAGATGTTTGAATCATATGAAGAAATTAAAGGCATGGAGTATAAGTGGTATCATTTTTTCAAATTTTTAACAAGTGGTATCAATTTCTCCATCATGGTATAATAATCACACAAAATTTATTAAAAATTTTATACTAATGTTTTTTTTGTGAAAGTGTATTAGAGATCACATGTTGTTTTTGAGAAGTAAAAGAGCTAAAGATGCTTGAGTTTTTCATTGGAATTATTGGTTGACATGTACAAATTTGAGGATGTTTTCAAATACTATTATTTTATACACCGATATCAATGACAGTTGGTTTAGGGGATCTGTTTATAGCCTAATTGCTAAGTGGGAGTCTCACTCAATGGATATATTAATGTCTATAGCTGTTATGGAGATTGGATTATGGGAGTTTTTTTGGAGTTGGTCATTTTAACCAATTTTTTTTATTTGGTTTTAAAGGATTTGGTTAATCAATATATGGTTGATGATAAAGGTTGAAGGTGTTATAATACAAGGGGAGAAGACATAAGATGAGGAATTCCTCTCTATCATCATAGGTGAAATTGAAGCCCATGAGGAAACCCTCTTGGAATTTGATGACTAAGGGAGATTTGATCTTTCTTGGAGTTTTTTTACCACACATCAAGGGGGAAAAATATTTGAAAATTAAAGGAGATGATCCCACATAAAGGGGATGATCAACTTAAAAGGAAGATCCCCACATTTTACAGAAGAGTTAGTTCCCTTTGTTTTTCATTTCTAATAAGGGGGAGTAAGATTCATTGGAATTTGTAGTGTTGGATATTGTCAAAAAAATCCCAAGGGAGATAATGTTTGAAATCCCAAAGGATTCTATTGGATTTTTTGAAATTAATTTTTTTGATAATAAGGATGTTAATACTAATAATAATGAATTTTATAAGAAAGAAGAAGGTCAATGTGATATTTATAGGATAACAAATAATGAGCTTGATTATTTGATGATTAGATTTTTTGACAAGGAATCATGAAGGTTTTTGCATTTGAATCATTATCCACACAAAGGAAGGAAGTCTAAAGGCAATCCAGAAGTGAAGATAATGGAAGAGAGTTTCATAAGAGTGAAACATAGAAAATCAAAGAATACTATGTTTTGGTGGTAGCTATGGTATAGGTTTCAATGGTACAAGTGAATCATTCCATAATATAATCCATGATGGAGGAGGAAATTCTTAATACTAAAAACTATAAAGGGAACATGCCTTGGTAGTATTTGTGGTGGAATTTTAGATCACCTATGAAAAATGGGAATAAGGAGATTGTGGTGGTGGTCATAATCGATGTGAAGCAATAAATTAAAGACATTTAGTTCAAAAGGAACAAAATGGGATATAACACACTATAGATAAAGGAATAGTGTTCTAAGAGGATTCATATGGAACATGAGGAATCCCATTATGGGTGTGGTGGTGTCCAATGGTGGCTATGGTCATCGGGTGGAGCTTTAATCCAAAACAACCAACAACAAGAGACCACACCATTGTGCTTGATTTATTGAGATAAAAATGGGAAAATGTTTTCAACATGTTTTGGTGAAGGAAATGTTTATGGGTGACACATAAATTTTTATAGAAATCATTTTTGAAATTCTTGAACGGTTTTTGAATGCTTCTATAATCATGTGTCATAGTTTTATACCACTATTCTAGCATGATGTGATAGATTTTGTAGGGTTACACATATGAATTAAATATATATTTAATTAAAACTGTAATGTTGAGATAATGTTGACCATGAAGAAGTTATGGAGGACTGTGATTATGAAAATTATGGGAAGTTTTGTGAGGAGATATGGGTGATTTGAATGGACCATAAAGATATAGGCTGGTGTCTAATTGGTGGGTTCTTGGCCTCCTTAATTATATAAGTAAGATCAAATAAAAGCAAAATGTACATGAGAGACTTTAAAATATACCATCTCCAATCCCCAATGGAAGAGAGGTGTTCTAGGAAATGGGTTGGAATAAGTAGACAAGCGTTTAAGATATTTCTAAGGAGAAGAAGTCATCACTGTTGTGTAATAAAGGTGACCAAATATTCTATGGAATGAAGAAGAAGTGATGTAAGGAGATATTCACAGTTTTTAAAGGAGAATAATAATGAGACTACAACAAATAATCTACCTATTTTATAAGATACAATATAAGAAAGTGATGCTGGAGAAGGGACTAACAAGTGTATAAGCTGTGTGAAGGTGATCCTTTCTACCAACAGTGAGTGTTAGAAGGAATTTTTGAGGGAGTGATCCTAGAGAAGTAGCGATCTATCCCTAATCCATTGTAAAGGGGTGAAACCCTTGTAAAGAGAAGAAATATTTATAATGATTTGGTGCATGAAACGTTATCAATGCATGCTCCTTGGAGTAGCCCATTGGGGGTGAACTAAGTAAATTATCATGTCCCTATTCACTTTATGCACTCACACAAAAACAGACCAAGTAATCTAAATTATATTCAATAAAAGAGTTTAAAAGGTGTCACTCAAGGTTGAGAGGTCAAGATACATATAAGAAAATTAATATTTTAATGGAAAATGTGTTTGAATTCGATAATAAATATATTAGCCCTGTTCACACCCCTCTCAAGGTAATCTCACACTAAGCACCTAGGGTCCAATAAATATATAAAGTAACATAAATATATAAAAATTTATATAAATAAATAAATAAATAAATAAATAAATAAATATATATATATTAATAATCATTTATTTAATTACTATTAATTTATTATAATTATTTTTAACTTTTTTGTTTGTATGTTTATATGTATGTGTGTGTATTAATTTTATATAAATAGAATTCATTTTTATTGCTATATAATACAATTATATGTGTAATATTGCTAAAAGGGTGTGTGTGTTTGTGAATGAACCCCAAAATCATTCCCCCATGAGCCTACATCCCGTTAACTAATAAAATTTAGTGGCTGTGGGAGTTTGTACACGAAACCTACAGGTTAGAATTGAGCGATCACACAACTTAGTTTGTACACAATTTTTGTTATATAATAGTGTTACTCTATAATTATATCTATGTAAATATATTTTTCTATAAATAAAAATTAGCATATAAATAAATATTTATATTATAATAATATTATTATATTTATAAATTTATAAATTAATAATACATATATTATTATTTTAATATATATATACATATATATATATTATACCATTATTATATATAAATATATTAAAATATTAAAATATGTATATATATAATTTAATATAACTATAAATAAATATATTAATATATACATATATTAATGATCATTAATTATTATTTATTATCAAATTAATTATAATAATTTTTTAAATCACAATCAATAATAGTTACTTTAATTATATATATATTATAAAATTATTGTATATATATATAAATTAATATATTTATATATGTATATATATAATTTAATATAAATATAAATATAAATATATATTAATATATACATATATTAATGATCATTTAGTTATTAGTTATTATCAAATTAATTATAATTATGTTTTAAAACATAATTAATAATAGTTAATTTAATTATACATATATATATTTATTTATTTTAATGTTATGTAATACTATTATATGTATACTATCTATATATCTCTCCCTCCTATATATATATATATATGTATGTATGTATGTATGTATATATATATATATATATGAATATGTATGTGTGTGTGTATATAATATAATATAATAGAATTATTTTATATTAAAAATAACATATATGAATAATACATACGTACATATATGTATGTATGTGTCCGATGGAAACATTGTGCTCGATGATTAGTTACATAGATTGGGTTTGTGCAACCATTCATGTTAGAGTTAATATTTTTGTTTTCGATGACTACGAGTTTATGTCCGAGTGGGCTGATTGAAAGTGGTCATCTGGTGTGCAATTACTGATGTTGAGAATAAACTCTTCAAATAGTCTCCAACGGGTTTGTTTATGGATCTAGAAACCCCGAATGGATCTCGCATCCATGATTCATGGACCGGATTTCCAAAGGCAGGCGTTCATTGGATGATTTGGCCAATGACACTTAAGAACTCACATTGGTCGAGAGGATGAGAACTCAATCTCATCTCACCCTTTTGGGGGAAACTATCGCATATTATGGGACTCTCTTATAGATTTAAGCTATGTTCATATGTTCGTGAATCCTTAGTTCATTCCCAAGAATGTTTCCAAGAGTTACCCATAGGCAAGATCAATCATAAATACACATGGGTTCATAATTATCTATATGTATCTGATGTTATTAATTCATGAGGAGATCTATATGTATTAGAGATTCCACATAAATGTTACCTTTATTTTGATAGATAATTAATTCCTTAGTTGTTCACTAAGACAACTCTAGTTTTATGCCATATAAGATGGCTCTCTAGAGTTTATCATTATCCAGGGGGGATGAGAACTGGTTTGACGTAGGGATCAAACCCATAAGATGGGATTCTTATTATCCTCATGAAAGGAATTAAAACCCATGTAGTTTGATGTCACTTTACTGGACACATTACCTTTTAAGGTCATGTGGAAAGGATCCAACCATGTAGTTTAACATTATGTGAAAAGGATATGCAGGTGAAAGACTACTTGGAAGAGTCCATGTAGGACTTATGCTGAGGCAACCTGAGATACCTGGAAGAGATATGGATTCTTGGGTGAATGCAAACTTACTAGGGATGTGGCTTAGAGAACATTAGGGTAATTTTGGTGTTGGATTTGGACCTCGGTGAGGCTTCTTACATATCCAAGTTATTTGGGAATCAAATCCCACATAGTTTGGTTATCCCATGCAGTTTAACATCATATGGTAAGGACGAAAGTGAACCGATGTGAATATGATGGTGTTGGGTTTGAACTTCAGGGAGGTTTCCTATGTATCCTAGTGGTTGAGAATCAAATTACACGTAGTTATCAAAGGGGGAAATTGGGACTTACACCTAAAGAGGCAACCCAAATGGGGAATTTGATTGGGGATTGCACCTATGAAGAAGGCCCATTAAGGGGTCATGATTGGGGGTTGAACATAGGAGATGCCCAAATGATGGATTTGATCGGGGCTTACATATTTTAGGAGGTCCATTTGGATTGAAGTTGGGGATTAAATTTATGGAAAAGGCCCATATTTTGGGGCCATGTGGATGTCATGATTTCCGCCAACCTCTAAGCCCGTGTGAGTCATGCTCAATGTCATAAACAAGGGGAGGTAGTGGATTTGAAGATCACACATCCCACTTAATCAGCTGATAGATGGTGTTGGATACCAAAGGTATAAAGAGAGAGGTCATTGAATTTTCCCATTTCCCCTCTTGTTTTTATATCCTAGATACTCATATCTAGTGATCTATCTGAATATTTCTCAGGTTGAGGTGAAGAGGAGCGACGATTCCACCTCCCACAAGAAAGGCCGGGGGCTTACCTCAGTGAGAGTACCATGAATTTGATTCCGAGGAAAAGGGAGTAATGTTCAAAAATGAAACTTATCAAAGGTAAAGTACAACGGTTTACATTAATTCATAGAACATGGAGGTACATATGATCATCCCAAGGTCAGGACCCTTGTTACCATGGGAATGTAAACTCAAGGTCATTTAGGGGGTCCGCCTCACTGATGTGGTAACCAACTGAATTTTCTTACCGTGGGTATGTAAAATAAAAAAGGAATACTAATGTGTCCTATTATTTTATCATAGATGTCTTGTGGATTTGGAAGAGTCCTTGGCTTGATGCTAGTGCACTGGTTCACAGAGGGGCCAACATGGGGGCTGATGATGCGACAAAAGGGAATGGTCAGAACCGAAAGGTAGAATGGACCGAGATATCCTGATCCATATAACATATTATTACATAGGATGGGGATTCTCCCATGTAGTGGGTTTATATGTAGGTAAGGGGGATACCCACGTACCATGGTGGTATACAGACCTGCGTTCAGTCCACATAGTGTTTTGCTACGCGGGGCCATGTTCCATCCGTGTAGCGTGGTGCTGTGCAGACTCGAGTTCCATCCATGTAGTGATTTTCTATGAAGAGTAGGATTCCAACCATGTAGTGATTTTATAGACGAGGTTCCTGGTTGAAAATATTCCATTGGTTCTATTCCTTGTGGGGAATATGGTGATCACATCACGATTCACTATTTCATTTTCACTCTCACACCACTGTACTAAACTAGTTTTGTATTGAAAATTATAAAAATAATAACAAAATTCACTTCGTTTTTGATTAAATTATTTTTTTTATCGCTTTTAAAAAGGAAAAATTTACTTGTTTTGATAATTAAATTATAGGTGCAGGTGATTTGGAGGGCCCATGATGAAGTCCAAGAAAAATGGTCCAAACTACGCAGAATTCAATCACATCAGCAGACTGAACCGAACACTACTACTAAACTGTGAATCTAAATGGGATGATATTTTTTCTAGTCTTAAATTCAATGGGATAAATTTCATATGAATAAACCCTAGTCTCATTCATCCATCTGGTGGCCCATCCAGACTGATCTGTCTTGCACATCGAATCTGAACGAAGTCAAAAGTGGTGTGCTGTGATATGTCCATATCTCAAGATGTAGGTTTCTAAATGAATCCAAAATTTCTGTGGATATATTAAAAAGGAGGGAAAACAAATTTTCAGTTTTTACCAGAGATATAAGGATTTCTACCCATATAAAACCTTTTTCCAAGTGGTTTTAAGAAATCTATGTTCCCAAAACCACCATCCACTTTGCCTATAAAATGGAATCTTGGGATCCTAATTTGAAAGTTAGGCTAGAAGGTAAAGATATAGTATTTTGGAGACCAAAAGTATTTCTCTCCTCATCCAAGAATTTATGTAGGCCCCTATCCTCATAAGGTGATCAAGGATTAAGGAGAAGTTCCACCCAAGCCTCCCCCTCCTTTCGATGGAAAGCTAAATGGTGGACGATCATTTTGAGGGTGCTACACATACTTGGGAGGGAGTTTTGACAATTTTTCTTCGATTGGTTTTGTTTAATTTGTGTGTTAAATATTTCACTTATTTTTAACCTTGATTCACTTCTCCTCTGAATACATTACTTTTGTTATAATTGAGTGAAACACGTTTTATCTCAACACTGATTGGGTTGAGATCTCAAGTGGGGATCTTAGGTTGTTTTGATTGGGAAACACAAGAATCCTATTTCTATCACACATACATAAGATATTATTATGCTTTGGTATCTTTAACTCTATGCTTGAGTTACAATCCTTGACAAAATGATTGTTGTGTCAAGGGTTGGTACTTTGTGCAACAATTTAAGAGGCAAGATGGGAATCAAAATATTAACAACCCTAAACCAAAGAATTAAAAAAAACCATGTGAATATTTTTAGAAAAATGAACCATAAAATATGTGTAGTGAATTTTAATTATCTCCTTATCTCATAATTCTAAAACACCACCTTTATTTTTCAACTATCAAACTCTTTAAATCAAGTCATTTTCTTAAAACTATTTTCAAAACCACCCCTCTTGTTTCTTTTTATTAAAAATTCACACTATAAAGCACCAATTATACTTGAGATATTACCTAGGGTATTCCCTATACTATAAATCAAGCTTAAAAACACAATCAATTTGACATGTCATGACAACACATGCATATATCCATAGAGGGTTTTTAGCTCGCAGACTGCCAATTGTTTTTAATTTTTTTTCCTCCTTAATGCTATACAGTGGGGATTTACCTATAGGGAATCATCATAGGAGTCTGTATCTTACAGTTATATCAACCTCTTAATTGATCCTTTTAGCTGAACTCCTTTTGATATTCTGATTATCGACCCCCCCAAACCCCCCTATGACTCTATTTATAAGGAAGTGGGGAACTGGATACCACCTTAGCTAGTCGGCTATGATGAGGCCATGATCCACCCTTTTTGGAAGCCCATGGGGGAAACATGGCCCACAACTGACTTAGTTAGTGAGGTTATAGGATCATCATCTATGGAGAAGAGGATTACCATCTCGGTCTCGTGAATGACTTTGTTTCTTTTTTGGGGAAATGTCAACATTTCCTTTTCGATAAACCATATGAGTTTGTGGGGGATGTTGTGTGTGGGGAAGATATTTACACCTCCTTTTCACAAATGATTTTGTCTATGGGGAACTAGAACAACCTCCCTTCTCCCACATATTGCTTAGTTCATGGGTGTCTTGCGAAGTGGATTTCCATGCAGAGCAGTGGTCCTCGAAGGGTTTATACTCCACATCCTGACTTTTTTCCTTTGTTGTTTGCACTCCTTTAAACATTTTTAACTTCCATTATTCCTTCAGTTCATTTTTTCCTTTTCCAAATTCACAAGACAATTTCAATTCCCTTTGAAAAGTTTTCAGGACCCAACAAATTCCCCCCATCAGAATGGGCTCCGATTGATATGAAGAGGAATCTATTCCATTATAGAAAGAGGTCCCGACTTGAACTAGTTTTTGGTATAAGGGTGGACCCTTAGTATGGGACCATGCCTATATAAATGGGGACTATCTTATTTTTACTATACCATATTTCTTAGAGAAAAAGATATTCCCAAGAATTTCTCTTGATTGTTTTCTACTAAAAACTGCAGCCCTTTGCGGACACCTTCGCCCACAAACTGGAACCTTGAATCCATGAACTAAAACTTTGAATCTATAAATGGTGAGTTCCACCTTCCGTGTAGCAGGGTTTTGTGTACGGATCGCTCATTCCAAGAACTACTACTCTACTATCCAATGATTTGTGGTATAGTGTTTCATGGATCAATGGTTCGTGGATGGTGTCTTTGCAGACCATTAGTTCATGGGTCTTTTAGTATGCAGACCAATTTTAGTCCTTTGATAATTTCAATAGAAACTAACCTTTTCTAACCCATTTTAGGAAAGATAATGGATCTTCCTGTCACTTCAATATATGTGACTAGAAGAAGGGAGACTATGGTTGAGAATGTTGAATACAATCTATAGTTTTCTATCTTCCTTCTATAGAGTACCCAGAAATACCTCCTTTCGCCAAAACTTATGACCTACCCACTGTCTAGTCAATTTTCATTTTAAAAATTTGGACTCGAATAAGATGATCCTTTGACATAGTTTGACTGGAGCAACCTTATCATTCATCTTGATACATCTTAAGAGCATTATTAGGAAAATATTTCTTCTATGGGGGAGATCGTAACTACTTTGGGCCAAGAATACATGTTCATTCTGAATAGATCCATGTGGATGTAGAGTAATCGACACAACCATGATACATATTTAGAATTATTCATTTTAGATTATTCATCTATTTTCTACCTTTCATGAGGTAATTCTAGTGGAGGGTGGAGCTCCAAATGGGACCTATGTTAAAGAGGGTGCTTTTCTATCAAGTGGGCTTGGGTGTTCTGGGTACACCAAAACTTCTTGGAGTTTCCCAAACAACTGGAGGCTATTGACCTGTACTAGGTAGTGTGGGTTTCTCAATTTTCAATCTATTCACCAGGTGAGATGCTTCCATAATTTCTTAGTCACTGGTGTTCAATAACCAACACCTTCCACTTGTCTCATGGTGAAGTTATAATTATCTTGTGGGAAATCTACCAGCTAGAAGGACTTCCCATCTTTGGTAACATGCAAGAAAAATACTTACCAATGTCCAACACTTGTGAAAATGTCAAACAAGTGTCCCCATTGGAACATGATTTTTTGGTGATAGATGAGAGATTTCTTGGTCAACCCCTCCATGCTCTCTCCCTTATTACATTTGACGATTGGATAGGAATGTTCTTGCAGGTGAATGGGCCAAAGCCAAAAGTCCACCATAGACGAACACATCCAACTCAAAAATCATGGAATATTCTAGGATCATATTGTGATACCCTCAAGGAAGGTTGATATAACACCCAGGGTTACAAGATTTGGTCAGACGTATCATCTGAGCTTAGATTAGTGGGTTTCTTTTCCATGTTCTTGAGAGGATGGCGTTTCCCTTCCCGAAACATCTATACTGGTGTCAGAGTTTACACCTTAATGATGGAGACTACACTAGAAGAGGGACAACCTATAAATTTATCCATCCCTACCCTTACCTGTATTTACCAATTATTGTGGAAGATACAAGAAGTAAGGCCTCCACATCATCATAGAAGGCCATTTTAATTTTTTATGGCTAGGTGGTAGAGCATTTACCCTATTATGAGTATCAACATACTACAACAGTTCCTCATTCTAATTTTCATCGAACCCTTCTTGAAATCATCATCATTTATCCTCAATCTTTGAAAATTGATGGATTGGTTGAACTATTGAGTTGTGTTTCCTGATTCTCATTCAATCCTTATGCTATTCCCAATGCAATAGTGATGGGAAATGGGAGGGGATCCTCATAAGAACATTATTATATAATTACGCTTTGGTATGGGGTCTTAACTTCTCGTATAAACATAGTAACTATTTGAAAACCATATACCCCTTATATGTTTTCAAGGAAGTTTTGATGCCTATAATAGATCATGTTTCTCCCTATTACCCAAGTTAAGAAAGAATCTCAACCAGTAATCCTTCACCAATTATGGATGATGATGATGCGTGAAGACTCCGGTATGAAATTCCTGACCCCCCACAATATATTAAACCTACTTATTATGGGATTAAACTCAAATGTGGATGGATTTCTTCCATGATGGGGTATTGAAAAGGTCAATTAGATGAGTTCAAATGCCTTTATTTTCTTCTAGTCCTATCCCAATTGTGCCAGCTGCACCATCTTCTTCCATTATGGCTGTAAGAAGGCATTATATTCTCCATCACATACATTTAGAAGGGACTTTGTCTACACACCCTATCCCCATGGAGAGTGACTCGGACCCTATATCTTTGGATGATATGGTTTGAAATCCTATGAAGTCCATCCTGAGTGGGACATCATCGGGAATTCTTAAAATTGTATCCAACTCTATGTGCTTAGCTTCATAATTTGAACCCCCTACAGAGAGGGAAGGTTATCCTTCTTGGGTAAATCAACTTAGGGAGGCTACGTCTTTTGTGATGGAACTTATTGATTATATACCCATTATGATGGAGGGGTAGAACCAAGTTTCCAATTCCATTAGTAGACACTGAGCTGTGTAGAGACAAGCATGGATTCAAATATGTACTATCATCATGGAAACTCCCCTGGGAGAATTTGATAATGCGGAGTAAACACTTTAGCTATTGTTCCTTGAGTTGAGATAATGTGGATTTGACTATTGACACTTAAACTTCCTTTCATACCAAATCATCATAGCTTGAGAGGATTTAACTACTCGTGAAGGAGATCTTGTCTAATTAGGTACTTCCCATCATCAAACAGAGACCTTTCAGGATACTATCGAGGAGTTGAATCACTTGGTGGATGAGGAAGAAAATTCTTATGAAGAAATGATTTCCCAAATAGAAGAGATACGAGAGTGCGATGCTTGTGTGGCCAGTATTAAATCCCAACTATTATCCACAAGTGCCAATGTTGAGGCCATTAAACATAAGGGTTAGGATCTTAGGGCTTTCGTTAAACAAGTGTGTCCAGTGGTTGAAGTTGAAGCTAAATGGAGGGCTGCTCTAGAACATTCCCTTGATGGACCACATTATACGATGGTCAATTTTCTGACCCAAGTAAGGCATTCTTCATTATAATCATCTCAGTATGCTCTTTTCTCCCTCCCCCATTTTTTTATTTTTGGGGAGAGGATCCAGGGTGGGGATGCACCTCCATTCTTTCATTTAATGGAATGGAAACTTTCTTGCTCTCCATGATTCACCTTTTTATTTTCCTACAATTTCAATCAATTATAATTGACTACCCTTCAAATTATGATCTTCACTAGGTACCGATTTGAATCATGACCTAGGATAATTATATTGAAATAATCAGATTAAGCTCTAATTTTTTCCCTAAATCAAGGGATTCAATTATCATAGTTTGAATATTTCTAGGGATACATGAAAAAACTTACAAATATTGTGTCTTCTCTGTTATTAACCTAATTTTTTCCTAAACCCAATTTGGTGTGGGCTTAACAGGTATAATTTTACTTTTTCTTAGGCCACCCTTTTTAGGTTTTCTACCTAATAAGATTTGTGTCTCTTTTTATTTTTGATTTCTTGATATTTTTCCTAAATCATACAGAGAATAGGTTTAGTGAGTTGGTACTCCAATTTCATCCAGGGTTCCCTTTGTGGGTTTTAATCTTGATGAGATTCATGTCTCTTTTCATGGGCAGTTTAAATTCTTGAAAAACGGACTATCATTACTAATTTTTTAGGTCAAATATCTTTGAACATGACTGATGTTTTAGGTCAAACGAATTTGACCATGAATTGCGGGGTGAGGTCCCCAATTAGTACTCATTGAACAAGGATGTTCCAATACATTTTAGACATTGATGAGAGATTTTTATTGGCCTTGACTTTGTGGTTTCTAGATGCGAGAGATGATACAGGGCATATTTTTTTATAGTAAAACAATGGTGTCTTCAAGAAACTAACCTTCCACTTCTGATGGTTAGGTGATTCTATCAGAATTTGGATTTCTCAATACTTCAAGGGGTGGTTTGTCAAATAAGTGGTGTCTAAAAAGTATGAGATAATTTGTATCAATTATGATTGTGAATGAGAGACCACTCCTACATGTATTTGGATTGTATAAAGGAGGGTTAAATCATGGTTCAATTTTAACATGAGTCAACTAGGAAATTTGAGGCTTATGATTTATAGTCGTTTGGTTTTAAACAAGGGGGTAAAAAATTTACCTTTTTCATGGTAGTCTGACTAGGAATGTTCTTTCATTTTCGAGCATGAAAAAGGGGGAAAAGATGTAAACTGTCATCTGAGGGTTTTCTGAAACTAGGGAGTGAGGTGGGATGTAAATTTCATAGGGGTGTACGGAGGTTGGACAATGCCTCTCCTGAATATGATTTTAATTCTTGTTGACATGAATTTTTTGTGGGAAACTTATGCAGATCCACCGGGGCATATTGTGCATAGTCAAACAAAGGTGTCCTCAAGATAATGACCTTCCATTTTTGATGGATAGGGATGGTTATGGGGATTCATAACTTTCTAGACACATAGTATAGTTTGTGATAAGGGGGTGAATGTATATTAAATAGGAATTTCAAGCCAAAATTTCCTAGGAATAGGTAGAGATGTTCACCCCATATAGGTGTGAGAAGGTTCCCTGCGTAAGTCTGAACCAAGTGCCGGATGAGAGGGGAAAATTTTGTTTCATGGATGAACCTAAGGTATGAGATTTGGGTCTTACTAAACATCCTATTTTAATAGGAATCAAGACATACATAGTTTTTTAAGGTTTATCCATATGCATATCTGGTTCACACATAGGATTGGGCTATTTTTGTCTTGTATATGATATCACCAATGAGATGGGGCTCATATCAGGCTTTTCCTATGTGAATTTTTTTCATGTATAGGAACATGGGGGGAGTATCCTTTTCTTTTTCTAGAAATTTCCCACATAGGTCTGATCCATACATCGGGAAGTGGTATTTAAAATATTTACTACACCTGTGCCCAAAGGGTTACATTGGGTATCAACCATCATGAAGTCTTAATGTCACTTGATTAGGAAATTTATATAGATGCTATGATTAATTGGAGGATAACTGGGCTTGAACATCCTTACATGCCTAATACGTGAGGGGGAAGGAGAGTATAAACCATGGTTTTAGTAATTTTTGGATCGGGAGAGATGGTAAGGGGCTTGGAAGCCATTGAGCATATGGAGGTAGGAAAAGCCTCTCCTAAGGAATATTTTGTCTTTTTTTGACATGCCTTTTTATGGAAACTTATATAGATCCACTAGGGAATATTATTTATAGTCAAACAAAGGTTTTATTAGGAAGATAACCTTCCATTTTTAATGGAAATGGAGGTTTATGAAGATATGAGATTTCCCAAAGCATAGAGTTTGACAAATAGAAAGGGTGTGCCTTGACATATTAGAAAAATTCATGCCATGATGACCCATGGATTTGGGAATTCCATACATATATTTTACTAGTATATAGGGGGGATTTTTCTTCTTTTGTTACAAATAGACCCAAGTTTGAAGATTTAAGTGTCACAACATATCCTATGATAATAGGAATCAAACCACACATAGTTATTGACACTTGAATTTTTTCATGGGTTCATCCCATGTACAGGGAGAGGGGAATTTGTTTCCTATTCCATGGTTCCATGGAGAATCCCCTATCGAGGTCCCTAAGTCCACATGAGCTATGCTCAGTATGAGAAATAGTGGAAGACAAAGGTTTAATCCACTACATAGGGATGGTGTAACCAAAGATCAAATCATTTTATATTTGAGGTGGCTGGACTAGGATGAATATTTGAGTATCACTACATATTACTTTTGGGTAGTAATCAATCCAGACATTGTTCTATAATATAGCATGGTGGGTGATTAATGTTGGGGAAATTCTCTCTCAAGTGATAACACTATGATGTTGTGAAGTTTAACATCACACAATAAGTAAATTTTATCATTTAGTTTAACATAATATGATTAGGAAAATTTTCATACAGTTTAGTATCATGTGTAAATAATGTAGATGACCTGATGTGAAAGAGGGTAAATGTGGGTATTATTGAAATGGTCCTACAAATAGGAACCATTTGGGAGTCCCCTGCTTTAACTTGGGTTTCATGCATATGAGGGAATGTTTTTCTTTTTCTTTCATAGCTGGTCCTAAGTCATAAGATCTGGGAATCACTACATTTCCCATGGGATAGGAATCAAGCTAAACATAGTTCTATATAGAAATCCTGTATAGGTCTAGCCCATATGTAGGGTGGGAAAATTTAAATCTTAGAGTGTTGGAACTAGGATAAGAGTCCATGTGTCACTATGTATCCTTCCTGGGAAAGAATCAAGCCTTACATAGTTCTTGAATTTCCTTATACAGGTCTAACCTATACAAAGGTAAGGGGATTTTTTTATTGGGGGAGGTGGATAGACCCATATCTAAAATCTAGGTGTATCTACATATTGTATATAGACTAGAATAAATAAATACTTAGTTCTATGACATGAAATGATAGGTGAACAATGCTCGAGGCAACATCTTCTCAGGAGAGAACATCGTGGTGTTATGTAATTTAACATCATACAACAAGGGCATTTTGGCCATGTAGTTTAAATTCATGTGGTAAGGATGTTGGTAGCATAGTTAATGTCATGTTGTGGGGATGATTTTTCATGGAAAGAATGAGTGAGTGGAGGCTAATCAGGCTAAGATATTTTGGAATAATCTAGATGAGAAGGGGAAATAAAGTGTCAAACATGGTTCCAATAATTCTTAGATTAGGAGAGATAGTACAGGGCTTAAAATCCATCAAGAATATGAAGGTAGGAAAAGTCTCTCCTGAGGATGAATTTTTCTTCAGTTGATAAGCCTTTTTTTTGGGAAACGTATGCAGAGCCACCGAGGCATATTATTCATAGTCAAACAAAGGTGTCCTTATGACACTAACCTTCCATTTTTTATGGATATAGAGGTTTATGAATATATAAGATTTCTCAAAGCACGAAATTTGACAAATGGAAAGGATTACCCATACATGTAAGAAATATACAGACGATAATTAGTTGTGAGGTATGGACTTCTTTATATATATCTAACTCATATGTAGAGGATGGGTGATTCTTTAACAGATCCTTAATGTGGGATCTAGGGTTTGGAATCCCCTACATAGATTTGCATCTGTGTGTATAAGATGGGAGAATTTTACTTTAAATCAGTTCACACAGCGGGTCCTGGGTTTATAGATCCTAGTGTCGCTGCATCTCTTGTTGGGATGAGAATTAATCTAAACACAGTTCTATCAATTTCCCTATGTAATTCTAACCCATACATAGGAGGGGGTATTTTTATATTTTTGTGATGGTGGTTGGGTCGGTATGAAGAATCTAGGAATCACTATATATCCCGTGAGGGCATGAATCATGCCACACATAGTCCTAGAGTAAAATTCATGCATATGTTTGGTCCTTATGTAGGGAAAGGGGATTTTTATGGGTGTTTCTAGACCAATATGTAGAATTTGGGTGTCACTGCGTATCCCATAAAAGCAATAATCAAGCCACATGTAGTTCTATTATGGTATGTTCCTTGTATCGGTTTGACCCATGCATAGAGAGGGGGAATTTCTAACCGTTCTTTTGAGGCGATGGGCCTATCATGTACCTTCACTCTTTTTGTGTGTGTGGGGGAAACCCTCACTGTAATTCCTAATCTCATGTGAGCTATGCTTGGTGTGAGAAACAGGGGATAATAAGGGTTTTTATCACAATACAGAGGTAATATAGGGTATATCAGGGTAATTTTGCATCATGTGGTGGATTGACCAAGATATAGGATCTATGTGTCTCTACGTATCGCATTGTAAATGAGAATCTAGCCGTACATAGTTCTGTGAAGAAACATCCCTGCATTAGTTCAGTCCATGTGTAAGGAGTGGGGGGGGGAGGTTATTTTTGTAATGGGTGATGGGATGAGGACACAAGGTCTAGGTGTCACTATGCATCTTGTGAGGTTAGGAATCAAGCCACACATAGTTATGTAACATATCATATTAGGTGACTAATGTCAGAGGCAATGTCATCTCAGGTGAGAACACTGTGATGTTAAAAAGTTTAACTCCATGCAATGAGGAAATTTTGGCCATGCTATTTAACATCATGCAGTGAGGACATACACACTATGTAGTTTAATGTCATACAACAAAGTCTTTTTACCCTATTGTTTAATGTCATGCAATCAGGAAGTTTTATCCTTCAGTTTAACATCATGCGATTAGGGCATGTTATCCTATAGTTTAACATCTTGTAATTGGGACATGTTATCCTATAGTTTAACATCATGCGATCAAAAAATTTTATCCTATAGTTTAACATCATGCAATAATTATGATTTATCTTGTAGTTTAACGTCACGCAATTAGGACGTTTTATCCTATAGTTTCACGACATGTGACTAGGACGTGACTTTTGGCTACAAGAAATATTTCTTCAAGAAACTTTCATTTTTAGTATTTGTAATAATCTTTATATCCATTTAAGTTAAGGAATATTCTCCATTAGAGTAGACCTTGTGTATTACATATGGTCCCTCCCACTTTGGTTCCAATTTTGGGGGTTTCTTTTCCAAGTATCATCAAAGTTATAAGGATCAACACCAATTCTACTTCGAGAAAAGACTGAAGTAGAACCTTTTTGTTAAAGGATTGTGAAATCTAGTTATGGTAAATCTTAAAATTATGTAAGGTATGAAATATATTCTCATACAATCACTCCAACTCATTGAACCATTTTTGGGATTGCTCATATATGGATAGTTGATCATGGATGGAAACACGGAGCAAGGATAATTGAACTTATATAGTTAGAACCACCTCTATCCTGTATAATAACGAGTATGGGGTTTCTTGAGTGGTGGTGAAAGTTATGGTCTGATAAGCCCACAAAGTATGGATGATCTTTTTCATCCATGATTTCTTGTCCTTGTTTACCATCTTATGGAGTATATCGGATAGGGTATTATTGAGGGAATCTATCTTCCCATTTTCCACTATATGGTAGCATGATGAATAGATTTTCTCAAAACTATACTCCAGATATAATTTCTCTAATTCAGAAGAACAAAAATTGGTGCCATTGTCCATCATCATTGTATTAGGTATACCAAATCTAGTGATGATATTTTCTTTCACAAAACTAAAAATTCTTATTGTCCTGACTTATTTGAGGTGTACATCTTCGATCCATTTGGAAAAGAAGTTAGTTGTTGTGAGGATATACTTGAATTTCTTAGCTGTAGTGGGAGGATATGGTCCCATGACATCCATTTCCCATATATAAAATGGCTAGGAGTACTTAGCTGTGTGGAGTAGCTCCAGGGGATGGTGGATGAAGTTGGCGTGAACTTGGAAGGAATGACACTTCTTAGTGAATTCAGTGTAATCTTGCGTCATAGTGGGCTGGTAGTATACAATCCTTTGAATTTGATGAGAGGTATTAGATCCTGATTGGTGTTCCCTACAAGCCCCGACATGCACTTCCTTCATAACAGTGGTGGTATCTTCTCCATCAATGCATCTAAGAAGGATCCCATCAAGACCCCACTTATAGAGATCGTTTTGTTGATTTTCCATCATAAAGAACAAAATTAATTGCTAATCTCTAGACTTGAACCCTTCTAGCCCTATCTATTGGAATTTATCCCCTTTTAAGGTAATCCATAATGGTAATCATCTATCTATTATTAGGACCATACGGCTCAGGTATAGGACTAATCTCAACAATTTCTTCTGTGATGGCCTGAAAAAATGGTAATACCATTCGTTGATGGGAAATGATGATGACTGTATTATCCTAGTCTAGGTCATCCAAATCTATGGATTCATTTATTAATGCATCGACCTATGCATTTTGTGACTGGGGGACATGAGTTAATGTCAGATCTTAGGGTAATTCTTCCATTAACCCTCAGATGTGGTAAAAAATGGATTAGCTCTTCTTTTTTGATAGAATAATCTCCATTGAAGTTCTTTACAACTAGTTCTAAGTTTTCTTTTATCTTCATGTGTTTTACTTGTTCATGAAGTGCTAGATCTAGGCCTGTAATGAGAACATAATACTCTGCTTCATTGTTTGTGCACCCTTCTGACAATAGGAAGGAGTAAGGCATGATTGCCTTTTTTGGAGATATGAGTACGAATCCTAGTCCCACTTTTTTGAACTTGGGATATTCCATAATTTTTTTCTACTAGACTTCTAGATGAACCATCAAAATGAATATCATATATTTTTGGATCTTTCTTCATAGAGAAAACCACTTTATCAGGTAGTTCATTGTCCAATGGGGTCATTTCTTCTGAGGGGTTTTCTGCCAGGAAATCCGATAACTCTTGGACTATAATAGATTTATGAGGCACGAAATATATGTCAATTTTTTTCAAGATGACTTCCCACCATGACAGACGTCTGGTTAACATTGGATGACTAATAATTAACTTAAGAGGGTTTCCATGTGTGACCAAATGGACCTTGTGGTGTTGTAGATAGTGCCTCAACTTATGGACTATAAATATTAGCACCAAATAAATCTTTTTGATATTTGAATACAAATTCTCTGCATTGATCATGGTTTAGATGAGATATTAAAGGTTTTTTTTGACGTTGACATGGTTCTTCTATGAAAGTAAGGAACATAGGGATAGCTCCAAGGTAGTCATGTAAAAAATCAGCAATCTTCCTTCGACGAGAGACATTATCACTAGTATAATTAAGAGATATTTATTAAGTATTTCAAATGATTCTTGAAAATCATCAATCCATTGATATTCTACCCCTTTTTTCATCAACCTGGTGAAGGGAAAAAATTTTCCTGCAAGGTTGGATATGAAGCACCGAATGTAGGCCATATTTCCTTGAATTCCTCTCAACTCTGTGAGGTTTCAAGGAGGTTACATACCAAGAATGGAATTTTTATTTTCAAGGTCAAATTTGATACCATGATGGAATATGACAATTCTAAGGAATTTCCTTGAGGTAACACTGAAATAACTTTTAGAGGGGTTCATTTTCTGGATGTTTTGTTGTAGTTTATTGAATATGACTTCAAGATCTGATAAGTGTTATGAGAATTGTCATGATTTAACCACCAAGTAATAAACATAGTATTCAATTAACTGCCTTAGGAATGGATTAAAGATGTGATTCATGAAACATTGATATGTGTAACCATCAATTTTCAGACCGAAGGGTAATACTTTGTAGAAAAATACTCCTAGGGGACCCATAAGGTGGTGAATTTTTCATCTTCTCAGTCTATTCAGATTTGATTATATCCTGAATAGTCATCCATGAAAGAGAGAGCCTGATATCTAGTAGTTTTATCAATCAACAATTCTGTGATTGAGACTGGAAAGTCATCTTTTAGACAGTTCCAATTGAGATCCCTGAAGTCAATGAAGATGTTGATTTGTCTATTATTATTTTTGATGGGGACAATATTATCCAAATGGATGAGATATTGGACCTCTTGAATGAATTTTACTATGATGATATGGTCAAATTTAACCTCTATTTTTGAAACATGTGTCAGGTGTATCCTTATGGCGGATTTCTTATAGCCATGATTGTCTTCTGGAAGGTCTAAGTGGTGAGTGGCCAACTCGGGATTGAGGCATGGCATTTCTATATAGTTCTAGGTGAAAACACCTCAATTATTATATAATAAGTAATTTTATAAATCTTTATACTTAGATTCTTTATCCACACTAATTAGAGCGGGCCGAGGGTCTTCTTCTGTACCTTGGTTTATTTCTCTGAGTTCATCAATGGTGGTAGAGACATTTTCCTTAAATGATGGAGGGGAATAACTAAGGTATGGTTCCTATTTTTCTTCATCTTATACATCTTCATTTTATCTGTCTTATGATGGGGAAACAATACTCGAGATGATATCTTCATATTTAAGATAAGAGTCTCAATTTTGGCATTTGGTGGCTAATGCGACATCTTCTAACCCAACTAAAAATAGGAAATTTTCTAGAGAGGATGGAGTGAGGGATGAAAAAATTTCTTATTTATATTATACCTTAGCTAGTGAGGCAGGTATTATCTAGAGATCTGAGTATGGATTGAGATAATTTCCATTTGAGCATTCACTATTATTTGAGGGACTAGTGGATTTTCCCACACAGATAGGCTCGGTGTCCATGATGAGCACTATTGAATACACATCCAATTTTGTACTCATTCACTCCACCCGATTGATAGACAATATGTATTCCTCACTGAGCTACTTTAAGGGGTCATTGAGGACCATCTAAAAACCATTTGGGGGTAGTGAACCAATCAATACCATCGACCGAGGGTCGCTTCCATTTTTTATTGTAGAATCCTGCATCTATATAGTGTGAATCACATGATTAGAACAAGTACTTATCAGCGTATAACATCCCATTTTTTCCATTAGTGAAATATTTGATGCACCAGTAGTAGGATGAAGGAATAACTACATATTGATGCAACCAAGGACTTCCTAAAAGAACATTGGAGGTTGTGTTTTGCCGAACCAAAAGAAATTCTGAGTTGGATATAAGGTCACCAAATTAAGTTTTGAGCTTGATTTGAACCAATAATTTCTGCTCACTTTTTTCATAACCCAATAGGGTTGTGGTCGAGGGTATCAGGTTATATTCCCTGAATCCCAGCCGATGAAGTGTTCGCATTAGGAGGAGGTTAATTCCAGATCCATTATCAATGAAGACTTTTTGAACATCAATACCATTTATCATGTAGGACATGTATATGGGTTTGATGTGTCCCTAAATAATGGTGTGTTCATATTGATATGTAAAGGAGATAACCATGTGGAATTCTGTAGGATCGTTCTCTATTCGGTAGACTTCAGTGGTAGACACTTCATCTTAAAACTCCTAGGGTCTTAGAAAAGATTCTATAATTGCTTCCCTGAGATCTTTTGACAAATTTATGGTGTCCAAGATTGATAGATTGGATGTTACTAAAACCAATTTCTTTATAATATCATATTTATGATCTAAAGGCCATCTATTACCATCATGGGGATGCTCTTTCACATGAAATTTTGGGACTTGTACATTTTATGAGGATGGAATAACACTCAATATAGGAGTTAGTGGTGCTTCTATTCATTATAGGTTTGGACAAGCATGTCTTCCTGCTCACTAGGGGAGATTACACATTAGTTCCTCTTCTAATTGATATTCTAGGATGATTGAGCTAAAGTTTCTTCCACCAAGACAGGGGAATTTTCCTGTTCTTTTTGGGTCCATTGAAGGTTTTTTTTTGATTTTCTGCAATATTGATGGTTTAAGATAGGGTGTGGCTAGAAATTTGGTTTTTTCCACGACTGCATCTTCCCTGTTATCCATGACTTTTGTGGCCACTTACTATAGTTTCCTGATTAAGTGTAGGGAACACAGGTTCATATCCATACTATTTATCAGATAAGGGACCCACTAAGTGAATGACATTAATAGAGCCAAAGACTAGTTCCTCATCTAATGATGAGTCCGCCTAATTGACTTCTTCCAATGGTGCCATTTTGTGGGGTGGTTCCCATGCTTTCAGATTTACTGGCATGAAATCTGAGGGTTTCAAATCTAGCTTTGGTCTTGACATGGGTTCATCTTCTTGAACTCACTCTCTTCTTTTCAAAACTAATTCTTGGACAGTTGATTTTGGAGGATTATGGGGCTGAGGATGTCGACTGAGTTGCATTAAGAGATATTGGGGGAACAGTTGGTTGCTTTAACTATTCTTGGAGTATTCCATGAGCTTTTTTGACTATTTTTCAAGTCATCCAGTTATCAAACTTCTTCTCCATTTTTCTAACAAATTTTTTTTCGCACCTCTCCTTCATCTGGGTCAGTGGTAGAAACATATTCCACTTGTGTTGGTGGTGGTACCAGTTTGAATTTTCCATAATTTATCATCCTTTTTAGGATGTATTTTAAGATTAAACACTCCTGGATGGTGTGTCACAGTATTCAGTGGAAGGTAAAATAATATGTCTGGTCATTGAGACCGGCTTCATCAACCCTCATTGGATTTGGTAGATGGAGAAAATTTCAATTCATGGTGGATAAAAAGTAGCAACAGACTTGGTTATCTCAAAATGAATACACTTTATTTATCCATTACTTAATTTGGTTTAGCCTAGGTCCCCTCTACTCATCTTGTTGAGGTAGAGGTTGCTGTTGATTCCCAGGAGGCTCTGCTCAATTTAGCATAGGCCTGAGATCTAGAGTAGGTGTAAGGGGTGTCTTAAGCATAATAGAGGCATATTCATATATTCCCACTCCTTTTCCTAGGGCCTATGGGTCTACCCGAGACTTGAGTTTAGTCCTCAATAAGGAATCTTCTATTATTTTGGAAATTTTAGATAAATCCAAAAACCCACTCATATATTTCACCAGGATGAGTGGTATTCTCATCCCATCAAGGAGTTTATCGGTGAACATAGCTAGAATCTCTTCTTAGGGGACTAAATAGTTCAAGGAGTAGGTCATAACTTTATATCTATAATTGAAATATGATACTCTCTTGTTCTACCATTGTTTGCAGTTCATGAGGTCACTGACTGTTGTCTTTGGCAACATTGAGATAAACTGGAAAAGGAATTGCCTTCAAATATCCTCCCATCATTTTATTGTCTGAGTTGGAAAACTATTATACTATACAAAGGCTAAATATTGAAGAGTTCACACAAATCATATGAGTTTCACTACTTCTTTTTCTATAGGGTTCCCATCATGGGATCATAGAACGATTTATAATGTATCAAATGTTGTTTCGTGTCACTTGAGAAATTGAATATGTGGAATATGGGATTCCTGAAGTTTGGTGGTGGTGGAACTTTACTCACCCAATCAGGGTAAGGTTTCTGTTATAGTTATATTAGAGTGTGATGTCCTTCCATAAATTCCAATCAAGATACCAATGAATCAATGGTATTAATGATCCCTTAATGTATGTCATGTTAAACTAGGGCATAGGTGGGTGCAATAGGGGAAAAAATTGGTTATGCTAACACTGATGATACTTGAGGTGGATACATGATCGAGGGGATCCTTTTTGGATTTTATTGATTTTTCTCCAGTTGTTTCCTTAATATAGGGAAATATCGATATCCTTCTGGGACTGGATTTAGGTAAACTTATGGTCCCAATGATATCTTAGACAAGTATTCTAGCCTTTCTTCATTCATCAAGATAAGCCCTTGTGGTTGAGGTACACCTACTAGAAGTGTACGTTGGGGCTCTTCTAGAGGAACTTGAGGAGTATATTCCACAGGACGAGTTCCTTAGAGCAACTAAACATTGATTCACCTCAACTCCTTCATTTCCTCCTCCTCCTGAGTGAATCTCTCCTTGAGTGTCAGGGGCTCATTCTCATGAGAATGAGGAGGCAGGTCATGCATGAACTTTTCATTATTATTCTCTCTATTGGAGATTCTCAAGGGAGGTAATGAGGGATTAGATGAGGGAGAACCAAAATTTAGGGTGACCCTCTAGTTTTAGGTATGCACACCTCTCGGTTGGGTGTGAATTAGATTCTATGAAGAACCATCCTCTCCCTATTTGTCCATATTTTAATCATTTCCATTTTGGTTTGTGAGATTGACATCCATGAAGTTCACTGATACATAAAACATTATGGGTTCCATACCAGGTGATGAGTGGTAGGATATATTTTTTGATTCTTTTTTGGATCTTATCCTTCTATTTTTGGGTCCTCTTCAAGTTTCTTGACAAAGGGTAACTTGGATGGAACCTTTATATGGACTTTCCATATGCCTCCCTTCCGAGGGATGTAAATCATGAGATAAGATGGAATAGGGAACTTCCCTACTCATCCTCCTACCCAATCTGGAAAAGAATTATGTATAATAGGTAGGTGGTTGAGGTAAAGATACCCCAACCTTGTGGGCTGGGGTTTCTCTTGTTCCCTTATTATAATTCTTTAAGCCAAATTTGTTGGTCTTATAGGGGAATTTTGTGTTAAAAATTACCCTAGCCCTATGGGTTTGGGCTCATCCCATATTGCGTCTGTTTATACTACTATTACTGCTTTCTTGATCTCATGCATTCCCATTCAAGTGTGATATAGATTTTGTACATGGTTTTTATGTGAGTTACTTATCAATGAGGAAATAAGAAAATCTTTCTGATTAGATTCCCTTAGGTGAGAAGTCTACTGAATGTTCTCGGTTTCCTGGTTCTAGAGTTTTTTAATGGATCACTCTTGTCGGGCCTGATGATTTTGAGACATACTCAAGGCTATTTCTTATCAAGAATGCTGCCTTTCCTGAATAGGGAGTTCATTTGATCTCTATCTTGGTATAATGACATTACAAGATTTCATTTCCAGTGGGTTATACTAGATGGGAACTAGGGTGAAGTGAAAAGCTACATGCTCTCTCCAACACCAGATATGAACACTAGATGAGGTGTCACTGATAAGGCAATTAAACTTGTGCAGTGAATGTAGGTAGGTTAGTTCAATATATTTCTTCTGTCTCTTTGATTGTGGCTGATGCATAGATGTAATGTATTCCATGTCGATTTTTGGTGAAGATATCGTACTATTTTGATCTGGTCTACATACCCATAATAAGGAAATATTTTTTGTTTCTGGTGGAAGAGGTTTTTCTAGATATTGAGGAGAATGTTATGTATTCATTACTCTAATAGTTCCCTTGGTATGTCAAACTGAGAAGTGGATATGGGATAAAAAATAACTGGTATGTCATCCTTGGCTAATTGTCTTCTCATGATAAACATGTCCATTTGTTCTTTCACTAGAGATTCCTCTACTTGATCTACCCAACTTGGATTTTTATTGATAACTTTTTCCCAAGAAGGAGGGATAATAGGAGTCTGATTAACATGTGAACGGTCCAGAGGTGGCTTGGAAGATGAACGTTGCCCCGGAACGTCTCCTAATTGAGAAATGATATTTCTTGTTGTTGGAAAGGTGTCTGAAATACTTGACCCCATCATTCCAAGTGCCTTATCATATGAGGGATTTACTGAATTTTATTCTAAAAGGGGATGAACTTCCTACTTATATGGAACTTTACTATGGGAATTACCTTCGTAGTTGGTGCTAAAATATAGAGGACTTCCATCATAGATTGGTATCCGTCCATGGGGAGAATTTCCGCGGTGTGCATCATGAGGAGGAACTTTAGGATGGAATGAAATAAGGGGAGGAACTTCTTTTTGTCTGATGTAATTTTGGGGAGAACCTTCAAAGTGACTGCTATCATGGTAATGACTACCATAATAGCTTGATGTCCAACTGTAGGGAGAATTTCTGTAGCGTATACCCAGGGGAGGACCATCAAGGTAGATGATAGTAAGGAGTGGAAATTCTTTTTGTCTGATATTATGGCCATGATGAGGGTTATCATGATTCTAATTAAGAGGAAGGATCTCATGATTAATCATTTCTTGCCCATGAAGTAAACCTTCATGGGTGCTCTAAGGAGGGCCTTCAGAGCTGCTGGAAACAATATTGGAGGGAGGACCTTTGCAACTACTACGAACAATTCTATAATTTGGTAATGGATTGAAAGGACCATGAGCCTATATTGATAGGTGTTTTATGGCATCAAGAACTCCATATTCTAGTAGATTAGGGTTATGAACATGATCTTCATTTTCCAGTTTCCTTCGACACAATTTATTTTTGGGAACTCTCTTACGGGAGACTGGGTCCGCCTTCTTTTGGTAATGAACTTCATATAAGGGTTCCTATTTGAGTGGATCTTGTGATACAACTGGGATACAATAATGAGAATCTGGAGTTTTGGAAGTGATATATGCCTTCCCTGGAGTGACCACTATTACAACATCCTACCTTTTTATTAAATAACTTTTATTACATTTTATAAATAGAGGATCTTTAAAGTTTAGTGTTATTGAATAAGGTACATGATAGATGAAAACATGAAAAAATTATTCTAATCCAATTGATTGGATTATTCATTTTTTTATACTATGTAAAATTAATCCAACTCAAAAAATAGGGACATACATTAAAGGAAAGGGTGAGCATAAGGCCCAGTAAGTAAAAACAATGGAAACAATTACATGTGAACTTGAGAGATATTAACAAGAACATGAGAAATTTAATAAAGGCATGCGAAAGAGGTATACCATAAAAATAATAAATTGAACCATAACTTGAAAATGTAGCTACAACATTTAATTTAAACATTCATAAGCATATCACTAAAATCCATCCCCAAGGATTCATAAAAATTATCAAGGTTATTCACCAAGGTATTGTAAAACTTGTCATATTTGGAGATTAATTTCTTTACCCAATGCATTGGAGACCTATTAGGTTATACCATTAATATGTATTTATTTTCATCTGATCCAAAAATATCATAATCAAATATTTCATAAATAACCCATAGTGAATAAATGAAATGGGTTTCATATCAAAATCCGGGCATTTTTAAAAGTGCTTAAAACATGATCATTATGTCATTTATAACCCATAGAAAGGGAATACATGTTTTATGTATGTTAATTACAAAATAAAATAAACAATTTTTATTTCTTGATGAATAACCTTAGAAATGATTTTTTTTTGGTATTCACATAAATAAAATAAAATAATTTCTTGAGAAAAAAGAGATAGATTTTGAGACGAAAATTTTGCAGCATAACAGGTATGAAACATGGTTTTATAAAACATTAAAAAAGAATAAAAGGGTAAACCATTCATAAAAGACTCATAATATAGTATAAGGATAGAATAAAATGGAAATAAGAACATGGTATGGAAATTTTAAAGACATACCACATAAAAGATGACTTTAAAGGAAAAGAGAAGTTGAGAATTCCCTTACCTTGAAGAGTAACTTCTAAGACTCTAAGATTGAGACCTTGGGGGATTGAGAAAACCATGGGATGTAATACTATAAGATATTTGATGGAGATGATTTTTGAATGAAATTAAATTAAGTAATGGGTGGGAATTTATAGTAAAAGAGAGGGAATTGTTTATTAATTTCTGAGGACACCTCATTAGTGGTATTAGCAAAACCATGGGTTTTCCCATGGTATTTTACCATGTTATTGGCCAATTGGGACACATAATATCATATTTTAATGCAAAATAGTCAACTAGAATTTTAAATTACATAATAAATCATTATTCTATCATCAAAAAAACGGAAAACTCGAAACTATATTTTTACTATTCACTGAAAAAACATTTTATAAAAATATCATAAATTCACCGTAACCTAATATCGACGTTATAAATTCAAAAATGAAATTTATTTTAACATAATAAATATCTAAATATAGAAATTTTATCTTTTAAATATAAAAAATACTCATTTATTAAAAATAATAGAAGACAAAAAATGCGTAGTGAATGCATAGTAAAATTTCTGAGAAAATGAAATTAGTTTATCATTTACAATTAAACATGAGTGTTTTTATAAAAATATTTTTGTATAATAAGTATTATTAATAATATAATAGTTTTTTATAAAAATTTATATTTTTTTGGATTGTACAAATTCCATTCGAAAAAAATCAATTTATAGAATTCCATTTTATTAAGAAAACCTATTCATAAAACAAAAATGATGGAAAAAAATTTTATTTACACAAAGGGATTATACATTAAGTATATAAGGCCTTGAAACATAACCTATTTTAACACCCTCATATGACCTAAGGGTAAGGTGTGTGATGGTGATAGACTCTTGGGGTGGCTCAGATAACATTGCCCGAGTGATAATTTCCACCAACTTGAACTTCTCCCGAAGGCGATTTCATTCATGATTCAATTGTTGAAGATAGGCTTGGGATTGGTATAGAGAGAATCCTAGTGATGCTAACTCCCACACAATTTCTGAAAAATGGTCTTCGTATGACAAGAGTCTATTGGATAATGCCATCGAATCTTCTTTCTGCATTAATCATCCATTATCATTTCTATTTATAAACAATTATTATAATGTTAAAAATTATTATTTTTTCCAACGTTCATATTAACCAACGGTCATATAAAGGTCAAAAAATGATGGTCACATTCAATTTATACTTATATATTTTTATTGATTATGACATAGTAAGAAATAAATTTTTAGGAAAAAATATTATTCAAAAGTTCAGGTTGTTAAATTCTTACCCCCTTAAGAAATTTATTCCATGAAATTTCAAATCGTACCCTCATAAGAGAAAAGGCATGGGTACTTCTACCTCCTAGTATCCTATGGTTCCCATGTGGATTATTCATATTTTTGATTCCTCCACAACACTTTAACAAGGTGGGTAGTCTTGTTGCGCAGAACCTTATGTCTACGATCCAAGATCTCCACCAGATACTCCTCATAAGAGAGGTTGTGTTCTAGTTGTACCACCTCTGGATTCATTACATGTGAAGGGTGAGGTATGTACTTACTCAAGAGGGATACATGGAATAAATCATGAACATGATCTATATTTAAAGGAAGTGCAAGTCGATAGTCCACTTCTTCTATGCGATCAAGGATTTCAAAGGGGCCAATGTACTCGGGGATGAGCTTCCCTCTCTTTCCAAACAACATGAATCTCTTCCTTGGAGAAATTTGAAGGAATAATTTATCACAAAAATCAAACTCAAAGTCCATTTTATGGTTTTCAGTATAGTTCTTATACCGACTCTAATAAGCCTTAATGTGTTTTTAGATGGCATGAACCCTTTCTATCATCTCTTTCATAAGATCAGGCCTAAGAATCTTTCTCTAACCAGCTTCATCCTAGAAATTAGGAGTTCTACATCACTTCCCATACAGAGCTTCATAGGGTTCCATTCTAATTCTTGAATAGAAGTTTTTGTTTCAATAGAACTCAATTAATAGGAGATATTGATCCCATCCACCTTTAAATTCCATTGAGCATATTCTCAGAATTTACTCAAGTGTTTGAATAGTCCTCTCAGATTGGCCATCAGTTTGGGGGTGATAGGCCATACTGAAATTAAACTTTATACTCAATTCATGTTGAAAACTTCTCTAGAATTTTGATGTGAATCTCAGATCATGATAAGATACTATAGAGAGTGGTACCGCATACATCCTTACCAATTTCCTCACATAAATCCTGACAAGTTTTTCAGGAGAGAAATCTTACCAAATAGAGATAAAATGAGTATTCTTGGTGGGAGGGTCCACTATAACCCATACCACATTGTTTACTTTGGAAGTTCTCAGGAGACCAGTAACAAAGTGCATAGTGATATTGTCGCACTTCCATACTGGTATTGGAAGTGGTTGTAATACCCCTTTAGGAAGTTGTCGCTCTACCTTCACTTACTGACACACCATGCACCTTGTAGTGTAGTCGAAAATCTACCTTTTCATGTTATCTTACCAATAATGATCACAAAGGTCCCTACACATTTTACCACTTTTAGGATGTATAGAGAATGTAGATCTATGAGCTTCGTCCATCAGCTCCTTCTTTATTTCTGGAATATATGGAACACATAGTCTTGTATGAAATTTTAGTACACCTTCTTGATAAATTTTGAACTTAGGAAACTTTCCATCCTTCATAGCCTCAAACTTCTTCTATAATAAAGGATATTATTTTTTTTATCTTTCTTGGTATTATATAGTAATGATGTTTGATAAATCATTTGTGATAGGGTTGATTATGTCCCTTCCCTTATAATTACCGTGTCCACTTTCACTAGGTCTTTGATCATGGGATATCTTTGAATCCTTATCATTGTCAGAACAATAGTTTCTTTCCTACTTAATGCATCGTCAACTTTTTTTGATCTTTCAAGGTGATAAGGAATTGGACAATCACAGTCTTTAATAATTTCCAACCATCTCTTATGTCTCATGTTCAATTCATTTTGTGTAAAAATATACTTTAAACTTTGATGGTTTGTGTATATATCACACTTCTCCCCATAAAGATAGTGCCTCTATATATTCAGAGAAAAAACAACCATAGCTAGCTCTGGATCATGCATAGGATAATTCTTCTAATGAGGATTAAACTATCGAGATTTATAAGCAATCACCTTGTCATTTTTCATGAGGACTCACCCAAGACCTTTTAGAGATGAATCCCTAAAAATAATGAATCCTTATTCGATAGTGGGTAAAGTTAACAAGGGTGCAGTAACCAATCTATTCTTCAGCAATTTGAAACATTCTTCACACTCTTTTATCTAGATAAACTTGACCCCTTTTCGAGTTAAATTGGTTAATGGATTAGAAATTAGTGACAAGTTTTTTCAAAAACCTCCTATAATATCACGCTAATCCAAGGAAACTACAAATCTCCATTATTGTTGTAGGCTGAGGACACTCTTCTATAACCTTTATATTTGTAGGGTCAACTGAGATTCCTTTATTGGTTATAATATACCCCAATAAAGAAACTTTTTGTAACCAAAATTCACATTTTTTTAACTCTCCAAAAATCATATCCTTCCATAGAGTTTTCAAAATAACTCATAGACGATCCTCATGCTCCTTGAAACTTTTAGAATATATAATAATATCATCAATAAAAAACTACGACAAAGTTATCAAGGTAGTACTTAAAGACTCTATTAATCAAATACATAAATATAGTAGGTTTATTAGTCATAACGAAGGGAATAAAAAAAAATCATAATGCCCATATCTTGATCAAAAGATAGTTTTTGGAATATCTTCTTTCTTCACCCTTAATTTATGATAACCAGATTAAAGATCAATCTTGGAGAATAATTGAGCCCCATGAAGCTGGTGAAATAATTCATCAATTCTCAGAAGAGGGTATTTTTTCATCACCATGATCCCATTCAGTTCTCTATAATCAATGCATAACCACATTGATCCATCCTTTTTCTTCAAAAAGAGAACAAGTGCTCCCCAAGGATACACATTTGGTCAGATAAACACTTTCTCTAAAAGATCTTGGAGTTTATTCTTTAATTCCTCCAGCTCCACATTTTCCATTCTATATGGGGTCTTTGATATTAGATGAGATATAAGTATGAGTTCAATGGATAAATCTACCTACCTTTTTTGGGTAGGTCCAGGTAACTCCTTAGGAAATACATCAATGTATTCCTGAATGATGAGGACATTCTCAATTCTTATACTATCATTTCCTTCTTCTTATTCACCAATCAACACCAAAAATAAGGAAATATGAGGTGCTTCTAGACAAATATCAGGTTGAGATATCTCTCCATGGAATACAACTATAGGTCATCCATTCAAAACTACTGAGATTTCCTTACTTATGTATTTGATCATAGAATTATACTTTGAGAACCAATTTATCCCCAGTATAATGTCAAATTATAACATGGTAATGACTACTATATTTTCGATAAGATTGTGCTCACTAAACTAAATACTAGAGTTTCTAAACACTATTGATGCTTGGATAATCCCTCTAGGAGTCTTTACTGATAACTCAACTTTTAGTAGTTTAGGGATTGATTCTATATTCTTTTCAAACTAGGAGGAAATAAAGGAATGCGTAGAACCAGAATAAAAAAAAGTACTTGCTAGATTTGAGATAATAACAAGAGTACCTACCACCACATCATTCGAAGCTTCAACTTCAGCCGTTGTGATAGAAAAATCATGAACTTTATCCCTTGGCCTATGCTGATGAAGATGGTGATTCCCATCTACTGTCCTCAGGTTTGGACAATGATTGGAAAAGTTCCCAAGCTATCCACACTTGAAACATTGGACTTTAGGTAGGAATTTCACCATATTACTTTTTTTATTAGTGTTGGAAAGTTTAGGCTTCACCTCACAAAGAAAATTATGAGTGATATGGCCATCTCTTCCACACTTTTAACACTTCCCACTACCAAGTAGGTAGTTCACCAATTGCTTATTCTCACATTTATTACACGTGGGAAGTTTCACTTGATTTCCTCCTCATACTAGATCAAAGATCCTCTTCAATCTTGGCTCTATTGATCTCTTTATTTTACTGGATTCATGTAACACCCCGATCCCAGTTACCCAGAGTTGGTTCATTATTACATAACGTTGACATGATCAAAAAAGATCAAGTCTTGAAAGACTGATTAGTTTAGTAGCATTGGAAGTACTATATACATCCATAAGGTTTACATTACATCATAAAATGAAAAATTACAATAACATTGTTTCCATATACCACACTCATATCCCCTCAGACTATCCCTGAAGGCCAGTCATAAAATACTTCTTCGCATCCTGGGAAAAATAAAACATAGAAAGGGGTGAGATCAGATTCTCAGTAAGGATAACAATATAGAAGAAAATTTCATAAATAAGCATAAACATTTAAGGAAATGTATAAGACTAAAGAAAAAGCATTTTAAACTTGAACTTTAGCATAATATAGAAAAGATAAAATCAAATAATGCCATTTACTTACTCACATGGATATTCTACTAGTTGAATAATCACATTCAATATCAATAACCACTTTCATAATGATGGAATGCATAATGCCAGACTACATAACCACATAGTCATGGCCTTGTGCCAAGACTAAAAATAAGATTTTTTCAAGGCCTTGTGAAAAGAAAATATTTTGTCCCATGATACCTACTGATGCATCAAGGAGCTATAGAGGGCTCCACCCGTCACTTACTAAGTCCAATTCATTCCTCATATGAAAAGGTTTAAACATAACATAAACATTCGTATTAAAACTAGCATACGAAATGTCAATACTTTATCCATAAACCATGAATGGTGTAAAAATAACACATCCACAGTCAAAAATATCAAAAAACCTTCAATAAAATATGGAAGTTTTGTATCATTATAAATCAACTTCAAATAATCTTAAAATCCATCAAAGGATGTTGATATAGATGAAATCAAAACCTTTTTTAGAGAAATATCTCTTTCTATTTTGAAATCATTTAAAAGTCACGTAATTATAAAAGAAAACATTTATATTTGAAAATATCCTTATAAGCTTGTAAGGGATGCTTTGATGATGTTATAACGGCAGAAAATAGCCACACCCTTCATATAAGTTAAAAAAAATACATTCTTACCTTAATTTTGTAGAAAAGGTTATAAAGGACCTTTTTTGGAAAACGACGGAAAGATTCCTTTATAAACATCTTATAAAAAGTCAAAAAAGGGTATAAATTATTTTAACCCATAGTCTATAAAATATTAAGAATGTTTTGAAATACATTTTTAAGAAACATGGATGTGTATGATAAAGAGGTCCCAGTAGATACTTACGTGAAAACAACCTCGGATAATAAAGAGATTGTAAAATTAACCCTTACCTTGTAATTTTCCTTGGTAGAGGGTATTTTAAACTCCTGTATAATGGTGAAATAATATTTATTAAATTATACAGTAATCATATAAATTATTATGATAAAATATATTATATTTTAACATTGCTTTGTTAATAATATATTAGTATTATCGTTGTTTCGGGTGTTAACGAATTCATTTTACTTTATATTCTTTGTTATGTGAGTCATATTTGTTATGGATGGGATGTATATTATTCATATCCAAAATTATATCAAGTCTTTAAACATTATTTTTAATCATCTAATGAAAATTAGTCTTGAATGGATATGATGGGGAATGAATCTCATCGCGTTCGTGGAGACGGTAATCCGTACGTACACACGAGCGACAATATCATTATTTTGATATTAAAATAATATATTATTGGATGGTATATCATATATAAAGAATAATTATCATGTTATATTTATTATTTACATCAATTACACATCATTATTATACCCATCCAAATAATAATGTATTGAATAACAATTACACCATGACGTGGAGACGGTAAGCCGTACGTACGCATGTATGGTGACAGGTCTTTCAAAGGATGGATAGAATAATGAATTCGGTTGTACCATATTTATAATAACATCATAGTATATATAAGATACTCGAGTTAATATTTCATAATGGAAACAACAAAGAAAAAGTAAGTGGAAAAAGAAAGGAACTTGAAAGAGGTGATGAAATATTTACCTCTTCTTCAGGTTATTCCTTTTGATTTGATCAAAAGGGATCCTTAGGTTGGATTTATGACTAAAGGAAGGCCTCTAGGATTAAGGGAGGACAGTTTATAGGGTATTTGGGAATGTTTTGGCCGATCCAATTGGATTTGAAGGTGTGAATTAGAGAGAAGGGAGAGTGCCCTTTTATAAGAGTGGTGAGGGGAACCTTAGGAAAAGCTAGAAATATTATTTTATAATAAAATAAGTTTAGGTTTATAATGGCTAAAAAATGTATTATTTAAAGGATAAGGTGGGGATGGGTATAAAATCACTCAACCAATAGGTTTTATACAGGTTTGGGTCACTATATTAACTTTATCTTTTATATTTAACTCTTAGTTAAAAAGTTTGACATTTACCATGTCTCTTTGTATTTTTATATTATATGGTTAATAAACTTGCTATATACTTCCAATATAATCCCAAGTGGTTCATTAATGATAAAAATATCATTATATAATTCCATTGGATGAAACTTATATTTTTAGGAATAGAATATCAATTAATAATATAAAATTTGTTTTAAAAACTCTTTTATGTCAATTTTGACACTATTTGGTATTTTGTTTTTTCTAAACTCATAACAACATTATTACTTAGAAAAAATTAATATAACCAACCCTAACATGTCATATTAACCTATAAAATTAGTGTAATTCATAAAAAGTCTCAAATTACATTTATTTGGATATTTATAATATCAATTATTTTAATATTTCATTAATTAGGTTATTACTGTATCATCATTGTGTCATAAATAAATTAAATTATTTAATGTCTAAAAAATATAAATAAAATACCATTATGTAGGAAATATTTTTATATTTCTAATTAATATTTATAGTCGAATTTATATTATGTTTAACCCTATATTAAAAATGTTTTAGTTATTAAACATTGATTTTGACTCTTTTAACTCTTCTTGGAATTAAATAATAATAAATGTCCTAATCTAATCCAAGTGGACCAAAGAGGTTCATATTTTATTCCTAAGGTTGTTTTTGGTCGAATTACACTTATCCAATAGAATTAGGACATGTGTTAGGGTAATAATAATATCATTTTTACCCTTAATTACCCTATTTACTTTTAACTGTGGTAAATAAAAGTAAAAAGTTACTATTCAACCAAAATTATTTTCATCTTATTGAACCAAATTTTACTTACTGATATCATCTGTGTCTCTCAGATTTTTGAAATTCCACTCAGAGAAGCGGTAAAATTAAGTTTTATGCGAATTTGCAAATTCTCCTAGGAGGTGGGTAAAAGACGGTGAAAAGTTCAATAAAATTTTTATATATCTAAAATTATTATAAAATAACTCCAATGAATTGCATTGAAATTATATAGGTATTATGCATCTATTTTGACCTAAAATAAATTTAAATAAAATAAATAATTATTTAAATAAAAATTCAGTTTTAAACTATAACTCAGTGTTTTTCACTGTTCATCAAAATTGAAAGTTTCCAGAAAAATACCAAAAATTCACCCTAAGCTAATTTCGATATTCTGAATCCAAAAATGAAGTCCATTTTGAAAGATAAAATTTCAAAAAGTGGGTATTACTATTCATAATAGCTAGTTTGATTGGTTGTGGTGTGTTAGAACTCGAAGTTGCGTACAACACACACTACTGTATTATTCAAAGGGAAGCATACCATGGAAGCTTGGGGTGTTACATTCTCCCCTCCTTCAAATAATTTCATCCTAGAAATTTCTATAATATTACTGAATAAAAAGACTCGGGTTGTTCTTCATCATAAGTTACTCGGTTTCCCACATTGCCTCTTCCATCTTATGGTTTCTCCATAGAACTCACCAGACGAGTCATCTGGTTTCTCAGCACTTGTTCTCTTATATAAAGAACCTTGGCAGACTCTTCGCAATAAAACAGATCAAGTTCTAGTTCTAATTCCTCATAGGTGAGTACATGCGTTGGGTCAGGCATGTATTTTCTCAATAGTGATACGTAGAATACATTGTGAACTTTGGAGAGACTTGGAAGCATTGCCAAACGGTAAGCTACAAGCCCAATTCGTTCTAGAATTTTGAAATATCCATTATACCTGGGAATCAATTTTCCCTTCTTACCGAAACGTATAACACCCTTCCATGGAGATACCTTCAATAAAAAAGGATCTCCTACCTGAAATTCTAAATCCTTCCTTCGGTTATCGGCATAGCTCTTCTGCCTACTTTGAGATACTTTTATGTGGTTTTGGATTACCTTCACCTTCTCCATCGTTTCCTCCACCAGTTCTGGGCCTACGAGTTTTCTTTCACCAACATCATCCTAACAGGTTGGTGTTCGACATCTCTTTCCATATAACTCTTCATATGGTGCCATCTGAATACTTGAATAGAAGCTATTGTTATAGGAAAATTCTACCAGAGGTAAATATTGATCCCACATACCTTGAAAGTCAAGTGATCATGATCTCAACACGTCTTTTAAGGTTTGAATAGTACGTTATAATTTTCCTTCAGTTTGGGGGTGGTAGGCAGTGCTCAAACAAAGTTCAGTATCTAGGGATTTCTAAATACTTTTCCAAAATCTTGATGTAAAACGGGGATTACAATAAAAAAAAATCGATAGTGGTACTCCATGAAGTCTTACAACTTCATTAATATATAGTCTTGCTAAATATTCAAGTGGTAAATCTTCTCTTATAGCAAGAAAATGTGTTGGCTTGGTAAAACGATCAACAATGACCCATATTTCATCATTCCTTATAGGAGTCTTTGGTAGTCCCATGACAATGTCCATCGTAATATTATCTCATTTACACTTTGGTATGGGAAGAGGTTTCATGACTCCTCCAGGCTGTTGCCTTCCAGCTTTCACTTGTTGACAAACCATACATCTTGACACAAAATTAGAAATCTCCATCTTCATGTTGTCCCACCAAAAATGTTCCTTCAAATCTCTATACATCTTAGTGCTACCAGGGTGTATAGAGAAATTGGAACTATGAGCATCATCCGACAATTCACTTTCTAGATCAAGTATATCGGGAACAAAAAGTCTCTTCCCAAATTTCAAAATTCCATCTTCATACACAAAGTCACTCAATATCCCATCATTCAAAACTTTAATCTTCTTTTGAAACTCTTCATTACCAGTCTGAGAACTCTTTATCCTTTCTAGTAAATATGGTTTTGCAACCATTTGAAAAAGCATTGATGTTTCACCTTCCATGGTTATTCCCATATCCATAATTACTAGATCCATGCATATAGGATCCTTTTCAAATCTCATCTTGTTCAAAACACCATGATCCTTTCTACTCAAAGCATCCGCCACCTTATTTTCCTTCCCTGGGTGGTATTGTATAGTGCAATCATAATCCTTGAGTAGTTCAAGCCATCACCTTTTCCTTATGTTGAGTTCTTTTTGTGAGAAAATATACTTCAAACTCTTTTGATCAGTATATATATCACATTTTCACCATAGATATAGTGTCTCCAAATATTCAAAGCAAAGATTATAGAAGCTAACTCAAGGTCATGAGTAGGATATTTTTGCTCATGAATTTTTAGCTGTCGTGATGCATAGGCAATAACCCCATCATTCTTCTTAAGGACACAACCAAGTCCTTTCTTTAAAGCATCACTATAAATAACAAACCCATCATTCTCCGATGGTAGAGTCAATATAAAATCATTGACTAATATTCTCTTCAGTTCTTCAAAACATTCTTCACACTCTTTTGTCCAAAAAAATTTAACCCCTTTTCGTGTGAGCTTTGTTAATGGGTTAGACAACCGGGAAAAATTCTGGATGAAACATCGATAATAACCTGCTAAACCAATAAAACTGTGTACCTCAGTTATACTCATCGGTGCTGGCCATTCTTGCATTGCCTTGGTCTTTGAAGGATCAAAAGAGATTCCATCCTTAGAGAAAATATGGCCAAGAAAAGAAATCTCCTGAAGCCAGAATTCACACTTTCTAAACTTCCCATATAATTCATGTCTTCTAAGAGTCTTCAGGATAATGCGCAAGTGATTTTCATGATATTCGTAGCTTTTGGAGTATACTAAGATATCATTAATAAATACCACTACAGAACCATCAAGATATTCCTTGAAAAATCTATTCATTAGATCCATGAAGATAGAGGGTGCATTAGTCAATAAAAAAGGCATTGCTGTAAACTCATAATGCCCGTACCTGGTTTGAAATGTTGTCTTTGGAATGTATTCCTTCTTCACGTACAACTAATGGTATCTAGATAGAAGGTCAATCTTTGAAAAGTATTGAGATTCATGTAGTTGGTCAAATAAATCATCAATGCGGGGTAGGGGATACTTGTTCTTTATTGTTATAGAATTGATCTTCCTGTAGTCAATGCACAACCTCATGGATCCATCTTTCTTCTTAACAAAAAGGACAGGGGATCCCCATGGAGAAACACTAGGGTGAATAAATCCCTTATTACTCAATTCCTCTATTTGTTTCTTAAGTTACACTAATTCCACAGTGGCCATTATATAAGGGGTCTTTGATATGGGCATTGAACCAGGAATTAAATCAATGGAAAACTCAATTTCTCGTTCTGGAGGATGTCCAGGTAAATCTTTTAGAAATGCATCAACATGTTCTTTCACAATAGGTACATCATCTATTTGAACATTCCTTTTCTCACCCAAAGTTATTTCATTCTCTTCCTCCACAATAATTGAATTTAGTTGAGCTACTAGGTGTGGATCTAGATAAAAATCAGGTGGTGACGATTCTGCTCTAAAGATAAGGTGTTATTTATCATCATCATCAAAAAATTTAACCTCCTTCTTCTTACAATAAATATTCAAATCATGGTCTGAAAGAAAATCCATACCAAGTATTATATCAAATTCAATCATGGGTATGATGATGGGATTAACTAATAAAGAATATTTCTATTCTCTAATGGGAACTGATTCACAAAAGTTTGTTGCGATGATACTTCCCTTAGGAGTTTTGACTGACAAATCCCTTGTTAAATCAAATTGGAAATATCTAATTTTCTTAGAAAACTAGGAAGATATGAAACAATGTGATGATCTAGAATCAAATAAAGCATTTGCTAAACTTGAGGAAACCATTAAATTACCTGCCACCACGTCTTTCAGATCTTCAAACTCAGCAGTAGTGATAACATAAGCTTGGACTTGATACCTTGGACTTTTTTTAGGTAAGTTCCCCTGATGCTTAAGACATTCATTTGCATAATGCCCCCTTTCTCTACAATTTTAGCATTCAATATCAATAGCCTCTTTCTTCCCCTTGAAATCAAGAGCTTGGTGACCTTTTTCAACACACCTGTAATAGACTCCCATTCCCTTTAGCCAAGTACCAGGATGTTTATTCCCACATTTACTACAGGACGGATATTCAACTTTTCCCTTCTTCCCCTTATTTCCATTTCCAGAGTGTTCAACAAATCTCTTCTTCTATTGCTTTGCTTTAAAGTCGTAAGACTTAGAGAATTCTTTTTCTGTCTTGATAGCACATAAGACAATATCTTTGTACGACGAGAAGGATTGTAAGACTAATTCTTGACGGAGAAATGTTTTTAACCCATAAAATAAATGATCAATATTACTTCATGGGTTATGTATATAATCTGCTGCATGCCTCACTAACCTTGTAAAGTTAGCTTCATACTTTACGACATTGTCATCCTCCTTTTGCCTCAGACTCAGAAATTGCCTTTACATATCTGCTTGATGGTCACAGGGAAAGTATTTTTCTAAGAAAAGCTCTTTAAACTCCCTCCATTCCATATTTGATACTTCATCATATTCTTTTGTGTTTTGAATCAATGACCACCATTGATCAGCATCTCCAGTGAGGCGGTAAACTGCAATGACAAATTTTTCCCTTTCGCTACTCCCCAAGGCATGAAATATTTTCTCTAAGGAATTTATCCATTGCTCAGCCACTAATGGATTTTTACTCCCATTGAATGTTGGTGGTTGTTTCATCATGAAGAGATCTAACATTGATCTTCCACGCTGTGGATTAGGGTGATCTATACGGGTAATGTTATTATTCATAACTTGAGTGAGTTGTCCCAGTATAGTGATGAGTTGATCAACACCAGTTGTATCACTAGATCCACTATAATTATCTTGAGAAGGAGGGAAATCCCTACATGGAGTGCGTGCATTGATACAGTTTCCATTCCTTCCACTAGGCTCCATTTCTAAACAATGGCATAAACTAGATTAGTTTATGAATCAAAATACATAATTAAAAACTTGTAAAACACTTAACATAAACTGAATACTTTATGGATATAATCCATAATCATAAAAATATTTTATTTGAGGAATTATATACTCATAAAACATTCATAATGGTTTGTAAATAAAATGATAATTATCCTAAGCATACCCCTAGGAGTGTCGTAACCAAGAGTGCATCAAGGCCCGTTGTTGTGCACCAGTTCCTGTTCGAGTCTAGCTCAAAGAGGTGTTTTCAGGTTTTACCCCTAGGTACATCTGTTCTAGAGATGCCTCTACCTGATCGTATCCAGACATGGATGTATTTCTTGAAAAACTTACAAAATCTCTACAATACCAAAATTATAGGAAGTTATTCTATACTAATCCTCAAATTCTACCTTAGTGATATGTTCTCTAATCAGAGTTTATCTAAATTTAGTTTCTAAGGTTTGTACTAAACTTCCTATGATACCAACTGTAATGCCCCGATCCCAGTTACCCAGAGTCGGTGCATTATTACATAACATTGGCATGATCACAAAAGATCAAGTCTCGAAAGACTAATTAATTTAATATCCTTGGAAGTACTAGATGCATTCATAAGGTTTACATTACATCATAAAATAAAAAACTACAACAACATTGTTTCCATAGACCACAATCATATCCCCTAAGACTATCCCTGCAGGTCAGTCATAAAATACTTCTTCGCATCCTGGAAAAAATAAAACATAGAAAGGGGTGAGCTCAGATGCTCAGTAAGTGTAACAATATAGCGGAAAATTTCATAAATAAGCATAAACATTTAAGGAAATGTATAAGACTAAAACAAAAGCCTTTTAAACTTGAACTTCAGCATAATATGAAAAAGATAAAATCAAATAATTCCATTTACTCACTCACATGGATATTCTAATAGTAAAATAATTACATGAAATATCAATATCCACTTTCATAATTATGGAATGCATAATGCCAGACTTCATAACCACATAGTCAAGGCCTTGTGCCAATACTACAAATAAGATTTTTTCAAGGCCTTGTGATAAGATAGTAGTTTGTCTCATTAGACCTACCGATGCATCTAGGAGCTATAACGGGCTCCACCTGTCACTTACTAAATCCAATGCATTCCTCATATGAAACGGTTTAAACATAACATAAATATTCGTATTAAAAATAGCATAAGAAATTTCAATACCTTATCCATAAACCATGAATGGTGTAAAAATAACACATCCATAGTGAAACATATCAAAAAAACTTCAATACAAAATGGAAGTTTTTTATCATAATAAATCAACTTCAAATAAGCTTAAAATCCATCAAAGGGTGTTGACATGGATGAAATCAAAACCTTTTTTTAGAGAAACATCTCTTTATATTTTAAAATAATTTAAAAGTCACGTAATTAAAAAAGAATACATTTATATTTGAAAATATTCTTATAATCTTGTAAGAGAAGCTTTGACGATGTTATAATGGTGGAAAATATCCACACCCGCCGTATAAGTTAAAAAAAAGACATTCTTACCTTAATTTTGTCAAAAATGTTATAAAGGAACTTGTTTGGAAAACAACAGAAAGATTCCTTTATAAAAATATTATAAAAAGTCAAAAAAGGGTATAAATGAATTTAAACCATAGTCTATAAAATATTGAGAATGTTTTGAAATACATTTTTAAGAAACATGGATGTGAATGATAAAGAGGTCCTAGTATTTACTTATGTAAAACCAACCTCTGATAATAAAGAGATTGTGAAATTAACCCTTAACTTGTAATTTTCCTTGGTTGAGGGTAGGTTAACCTCCTGTATAATTTTGAAATAATTTTTATTAAATTATACAAGAATCATATACATTATTATTATATCATATATTATCTTTTAACATTTCTTTGTTAATAATATCTTATTATTATCGTTGTTTTGGGTGTTAACAGATTTGTTTTCCTTTATATTCTTTGTTATGTGAGTCATATTTGTTATGTATGTGATGTATATTATTCATATCCAGAATGATATCAAGTCTTTAAATATTATTTTTAATCATCTAATGAAAATTAGTCTTGAATGGATATGATGAGGAATGAATCTCATCGCGTTCGTGGAGACGGTAATCCATACGTACACACAAGTGACAATATCATTCTTTTGAGATTAAAATAATATATAATTGGATGGTATATCATTTATAAAGAATCATTATCTTGTTATATTTATTATTTAAAAAAATTACACATCATTATTATACCCATCCAAATAATAATGTATTGAATAACAATTACGCCACGACGTGGAGACGGTAAGCAGTACATACGCACATATGGTGACATGTCAATCAAAGGATGGATATAATAATGAATTTGGTTGTAACATATTTATAATAAAATCATAGTATATAGAATATATTGTAGTTATTATTTTAGAATGGAAACAACAAAGAAAAAGGAAGTGGAAGAAGAAAGGAACTTGAAAGAGGTGATGAAATATTTACCTCTTCTTCAGGTTCTTCCTTTTGATTTGATCAAAAGGGATCCTTAGGTTGGCTTTATGACTAAAGTAAGGCCTCTAGGATGAAGGGAGGACAGTTGATATGGTATTTGGATAGGGTTTGGCTAATCCAAATGTATTTTAATGTGTGAATTAGAGATAAGGGGGAGTGCCCTTTTATAAGAGGGGTGAGGGGCACCCTAGGAAAAGCTAGAAATATTATTTTATAATAAAATCATTTTCGATTTATAATGGCTCCAAAATAAATTATTTAAAGGCTAAGGTGGATATGGGTCGAAAACCACTCAACCAATAGGTTTTATACAGGTTTGGGTCACTATATTAAGTTTATCTTTTAGATTTAACTGTTAGTTAAATAGTTTGACATTTACCATGTCTCTTTGTATTTTTATATTATATGGTTAATAAAATTACTATATAATTCCAAGAAAACCCCAAGTGTTTAATTAATGATAAAAATATCATTATATAAGTCCTTTGGATGAACCTTATATTTTTATGAATAGAATATCAATTAATAATATAATATTTGTTTTAAAAACTCTTTTATGTCAATTTTGACACTATTTGGTATTTTGTTTTTGCTAAACTCATAAAAGCATTATTAATTATAAAAAAAATCATCTAAACAACACTAACATGTCATATTGACCTAGAAAATTAGTGGAATTCATAAAAAGTCTCAAATTACATTTATTTGGATATTTATAATATCAGTTATTTTAATATTTCATTAATTAGGTAATTACCACATCATCATTGTGTCATAAATAAATTAAATTATCTAATGTCTAAAAAATATAAATAAAATACCATAATGTATGAAATATTTTTTATCTTTCTAATTAATATTTATAGTGGAATTTATATTATGTGTAACCCTATATTAAAAATATTTTAGTTATTAAACTTTGATTTTAACTCTTTTAACTCTTCTTTGAATTAAATAATAATAAATATCCCAATCTAATCCAAGTGGACCAAAGAGGTTCATATTTTATTTCTAAGGTTGTTTTTGGTCAAATTACACTTATCCAATAGAATTAAGACATGTGTTAGGGTAACAATAATATCATTTTTACCCTTAGTTACCCTATTTACTTTTAACCGTGGTAAATAAAAGTAAAAAAGTTACTATTTACCAAAAATTATTTTCATCTTATTGAACCACATTTTACTTACTGATATCAACCGTGTATCTTATATTTTTGAAATTCCACTCACAGAAGTGGTAAAATTGTAACGCCCCGACCCCAGTTACCCAGATTCAGTGCCTTATTTTAATACATTGGCATGATTACAAGGAATCAAGTCCCGAAGGACCGATCAGTTTAGTAGTCTTGGAAAATAGATTACATACATGAATGTTACATTACACTTCATATCATACAAAACAACATAAATAATCCTTTATGAATGACATTATTTCCTTGTCTTAACCCTGCATATCAATCAAAATACACTTCTTGGAATCCTGGGAAAAATAAAACATAGAAAGGGGTGAGCTCAAACGCTTAGTAAGGGTAATAAATACAAAGGAAACTTTCATATATAAGCATAAACATTTAAGGAAATGTATAACTAAAACAAAATCCTTTTAAACTTGAAATTCAGCATAATATGGCAAATATAAAATGAAATAATGCCTTTTACTTATTCACATGGATATTCTACTAGTCGAATAATCACATGCAATATCAATAACCACTTTCATAATGATGGAATGCATAATGCCAGACTATCATAACCACATAGCCAAGGCCTCGTGCCAAGAATAAAAATAAGAATTTTTCAAGGCCTCATGCCAAGACACTAGTTTGTATCATGAGACCTATCGATGCAATTGTTTTAGAATATATTTACGTTTAAAATTGCTGAAATATACTCTAGTGTTTTTCTGAAAACATTATGCAAGCTTATGAAAACAAAATAACTAATTCTGAGACTTCTTGACTAATTACAGGCCATGATGGGTCCACGCCCAATCCCTTCTTGTCTACCACACTCGAGAGTCAAGTTTTCTGAACACATTTTTAAGCTTGCGTTAAATACGTATACATTTGCACTGGATTTTCATATATTTGAGAGAGATATCTATTTTTCATGAAAACGTTTAAAAGTCACACAATTTGGAAAAGAAATCATTTAAAGAAAATTTTGAATCAAAGTGTCCCATAACACTTTGAAACTTTTAAAATTAATTTTAATTTTGAAACCTTAATGTCCATATAAATAAATCCTTAAAACCATTTTTAAAACATGGACATTAATGAGAAAGATTTAGAATAATAAATCTTTAAAACATTTAAAATGATATTTTAGTTAGAGTTCCTAACCAAAAGAGAGAAACTTGAATAAAAATAATTGAGGTAATAAAAACTTTATAATATCATGAGAATAAATAGATTCATGATATACTATGTCAAAGTACATTATATACACCATATAAAAGTGATTTTGTGTATAACATCAAAGGAATCTCAATGGAATGTAAATTGAGATGAAATCTCTCATAAAGGCTGTATCCTTTGGTTAAGGATAAATCAACGACATAATTATGTGTGAAAAATATAAATACAATCAATATGATCTTATATTCAGTATAAAACAATCAAATGACATTCACACATATTTTTGTAAAAACAACACCAATGAATTGGATGTTTAACTCAACAAATCGAGTTTGAGTAAAAATTACTCTTATCAAGTTCATACGGATGACTTGAGAATTTATCAATGGAGTGATTATGTGTATCAAAAGTATATCCACAGAAAGGGGAGTGGAAATTATTACATAATCAAATTAATAGTGATTCCACACATAATCTTGGAGTAAAATAATCAATGAAGTATGCGTAAAGACTGACCGACTGACAAATATTTTTTTTATTAAGGAAACACTTTTGTGGAAAAAGTGAGAAACCAAAAGTTCCAAAAAGACATCCAAACAAACCCAAACAAAAACCGAAGAGATCAGGAACTACCACATACACGCAACAACAACAACAACCACCATCCCTAAGCTGGACACTCGGCGATCCCATGCAAGCGTGGTCCCTCCCGATGTTGCCATCCCTCCAAATCAGCCATATCCCAAATGACCTGCAAAGGAAATGGTAGAGTGCTCTAGACCAATGAGGAAGTCCAGACTGCCCTTCCCAAATCAGACCGGGGGCGAAGCCTCATAAGAAAAGGAAATGTTACCAAAACACACCCTTAGACTATTATTGCTTTATTCCTTGTAGAGATTCCAATGCATTAGCCATACCTTAGCCTCAAGATCTTCTCCAATAACGTCTTCCAAACGGTTTGCCATTTTGTCCCAAGTGCGGATATATTCTTCTTTTCTGATTTTCTTGTCATTGAAGCCTCTCATTAAGATCAAATCTTGCTTGTCAATCCACTTTGCCTGTTCGTGGTCGACCTCCACTCTTACAGCTCTTCCCATCATATCAGCCTCTTCTTGTGGAATGTCAACATACAGAAATTCCTTTACCATATCCTCCTCGGAACAAAGGATAGGTTCCTTTCTAGTCCTTACCTTCCCAATAGGAATTCCCATTTCATTGACGTTCCCCTTGGTTAAAGCCTGAGGATCCTCTTTCACCGCGTTGGGCAGTGACACCGGTAGTTTCTTCCCAGAGCGGGTCTCCAAAGGAGGGGGGAGCAAGGAGTAATCTTTTTTCCCCTTCATCTTTTTAAAACTCACACTGTTCTTCTAAGTTGGAACCTCCTCATTCATCTAATCCAATGCAACCATGTTGAATCCCTCTGGGTCAGCCTCACCACCACCCAATTTTCCAACAATCATTCCATGGGAATAACCACAGTTTGGTATATCACCTTCATTATGTTGATGGAAAGGGGTTTGTTCATCTTCCCCCGCATGGGCCACTCTAACATATTAACTTTCCAGTACTGCAAATCGGTTTGGGGAACATGGTATAGCATCATCCACCCTGACCTTAATTAGACTGGTTGAAGTGTTCTGGATTGAAATCTCAGGCTCACCATAGTCCTACTAGTGCTCAAGTCACCTACCCATATACTGGAGATTACAGGCCCCATCCATGTCCCGGCCATGGCCATCTATTGAAGTATCAAGGCTCAGACCATTAGAGTTACCAATCTCCCAGTTGGCCGTTTCAGAATCCTCTCGAGGGGTAGCCACCATAGCTCCAGACATGGTCTCCTTCCTCCTAACTTCATTCACTTCCACTTGTACTCCTAAGTCTGTACGCAGATTGACAGAATTCTGTCTCCTATCTTCCAGATCAGTAGTTGACAAAGGATCAACTACCTCCCCTGAAGGCACTCCCTGAACCAGCGGATCATTGCCCCCAAATGATTTTGAGGGAACATGACAATCTTGAGGTAGGCCTGCAGGTGGTGTCTGATCGCTGCCTTGCTCAGCACTAATGGTGACCACACCTCCTCTCGAGGGAACATCTGCTGGCACAGCTGGAACATCAGAGCTTCGGCCACCCCTAGACCTCCTTCGACAACTGTGTTCATCATGACCCTTCCTATGACAAAATGGAAAGAATGGGGTCCAAGATTCATAGACTATCGACTGTGCATACCTGTACTCTTCTTCAACTACAATCCAGACAAGCTCTGGCGGCAATATAGAGAGATCCACTTCCACACAAATTCTGGCCGAAAAGGGATGAGACAGAGAAGCTGTTCTTTGATCACTGCATACAAAACGCCCTATCGAGTTTCCGATTGACCTCAGCAACCCAATATTCTAAAATGGAAGCGGAAGTCCAGGCAATTGAATCCAAATTGCCATGTAAGGAGAGTCTCGGTTCATGTGCGCCTCAAAGGACCAGTGCAGTAAGTGGAAAGGGAGGCCACAGAAGGGTTTCCTCTTTCTTGACCAGGCCCTACCTAAATCTTCTTCATCATCAAACAATATGAGGAATTGACGTGGACCCATTATACTTACAAGAGCACGGTGTTTCAAACCCCAATCTGTATTGACCGCTTTGTCGAATTGCTCCACAAGAGGTCGCCTCCTCGTAAACCTCACGATCAGAGCTGAGGAAAGTAACGCTGAAGCTTCATAGAATTCCATCACCGAAACCGAAACAATAGGTTGACCTGCAACGCAACCAGGTACCTTCGGAGCAACTTTTATTTCGGGGAGGAAGAAACCCGCATCCGGCGAGGATCCAAAGCAATCCCTAACTCTCGGTTGCGCATCTCCTGAAGCATGAGTTGGAGGCAAAGACCCCTCCCCCCCCCGATGGGGGGAGGGGTCGCGGTGGCCGCCATCACTGTAGGGTTAGCAGAGCATCGCCCTCTCTACGGTCGCCATCACCGTAGGGTTCGTAACCATTATGCGTAAAGACGAATGAGTGGAAATTGAAATTTCAAATTCCCTTATTGATTTGGTTACTTATGAAACATATACCCATGAAATAAGGATCATAAAATGATGATGTAAATATACATGAATTAAAGTATATTACACAATGAATACAAACATGGGCAGTACACACACCACATGCAATAAATAAGTGGTGAACAATGGAAATGTCAAGGAATTAAAAGTGAGATAAGAAACCCCTTACCTTGCACTTTCCTTTAGTCGAGGGTACGTTTAACCTCCTGTATGAAGATTTTAGTATGATATTAAATTATAAAATAACCATATTAATATTTATGATATCATACATGATTCATTTATGACTTTATACTACCCATTTAATAATAATTTACATGTTAAATTAACATTTCGGGTGATAATTGTTTTCTTTATCGTACGTGTTTTAACTTGTTACTCTTGATTGTATCACTTAGATCATGATTTAAATACTTCCAGAATATAAAAAATTATAAATATATCATATATATTTAGAATATAAATATATATAATAGACATATATATGAAATGGAAAATACAGTTTATGGAGACGGTAGTCCGTACGTACGCATAAACGTTGTTTCTGTTTTCATATAGTATTGAATGAAAGTAAGTGGATGTAAGTACATAAATACTTATATATATATAAATATATATATATCCAGTAGAATTATTATGTCATATATTACATACTTATTAGTAATATATATTTTTATAATCATCGATGAATGGTGAACTTGGAAATGAATCTCATCACGTCGTGGAGACGGTAATCCGTACCTACACACGAGCGAAAATATAATTCTTTTGATATTAAAATAATATATAATTGGATGGTATATCATATATACAGAATCATTATCATGTTATATTTATTATTTACATGAATTATACATCATTATTATAACAATCTAAATAATAATATATTGAATAACAATTACACCACAATGTGGAGACGGTAGGCCATACGTAAGCACGTATGGTGACATGTCATTCAAGGGATGGGTAGAATAATGAATTTTTTTGTTCCATAATTATAATAACATCACAGTATATATAAGATACTAGAGTTATGATTTTATAATGTAAATAAAAATTAAAGAATAAGTTGAAGAAGAAAGGAACTTTAAAGAGGGTGGTGAAGATGTTACCTCTTCTTCGGGTTCTTCCTTTTGATTTGATCAAAAGGGATCCTTAGGTTGGATTTATGTTCAAAATAAGGCCTCTAGTATGAAGTGAGGGAAGTCTAGAGAGTATTTGGGTAGGGTTTGGTCGAACCAAAAGGCTTTTAAGGTGTGAAGAATTTGTTAGAAGTTGGGTCCTTTTATAAGGGGGAGGAGGGGCTCTTTAGAAAAAACTTAAAGTATTAATTTATAATAAATTAATATTCGGTTTCTAATGGATCCAAAGTGGATTATTCAAAGTCTAATGTGGGTATGGGTCTAAATACTTTCAACCAATATATTTTATACAGGTTTGTGTCATTATATTAACCTTATATTTTAGTTTTAACTCTTGGTTAATTAGTTTAACACTTACCATGTCACATTATATTATTATAATATATAGTTAATAAACTTACTATATACATCAAAGAGACCCCCAAGCGGTTCATTAATGATAAAAAAAGAATGATATAAATCCTTTTTCTGAACCTTAGGTTTTTATGAATATAATATAAATTAATAATATAATATTTGTTTTAAAAACTCATTTATGTCAATTTTGACACTACTCAATAATTGATTTTTTTTAAAGTCATAAAAACTTTATTAATTCGAAAAAAATTATTTAAGAAATAATAACATGTCATATTAACCAATAAAATTTGTTTATGTCATCAAAACTTTCAAATTATATTTATTTGAACATTTATAATACCAATTATTTCATTATTTCATTAATAAGGAAAATAATGCATCATTATTGTGTCATATATATTTTTACTTTTTCAATGTCTAAAAATTATAAATAAAATATAATTATGTTGGAAATATTTTTATATTTCTAATGAATATTTATAATCTAAAATATAACATATATAACCCTATATAAAAATTGTTTTTCAAAAAGATATAATCTTATGTCATTTTTGTATTTACTTTATCTTAATTAAAATAAAGTGTCCCTATCACCTACAAGTGGCTCCATGGGGTCTCAAAAATAAACACAAAGATGCCCATGGTCGGACATGTATCCACCAATAATGTTAGGACACATTTTAGGGTAATTTATTATTATTATTATATTATTTTTTAACCCTTATTTACCGGATTTACCCTTTAAACATGATAAATAAAATATTTACCGAAGTAATTATTCAAAATGTACAAAAATAAAAGTTACCTATTTACATAATTTGGAAATCATGATTCCAAATATGGAATCCATTTTACAAATTCAAAACACAGAAGTGGAAGAAATTAATTTAAAATTAATTCCTGCTGTCAAAACAAAAAGTGTGTTTTTAAGATATAATAACTATCAAAAGATTGACACTTGTTTATGTCCGGTTTAATTATGAAATTATGTCCAATGACCAAAATTGTATTAAATGGTAAAACTATATTCTAAATATAATTTAAAACCACTCAAATTCATAATTTATCACTACTAATTATTTTGATTAAAAAGGTTGTTTTTAATTAAAATTTAGTAATTTTCACTATTCATCAAAATATAAAAGTTATCCGAAAAGTACCAAAATTTCACCCTAGGATAAATTCAATATTACGAATACAAAAATGAAGTCCATTTTGAGAGATAAAATTTATAAAATTTTAAAAAGTGGTTATTACTATTCATAACGGCTACTTTGATTGGTTGTGGAGTGTGTTAGAACTCGAAGTTGCGTACAACACATGCTACTATATTATTTAAAGAGAAGCGTACCGTGGAATCTTGGGGTGTTACATTGTAAATTTTTGATGTCCCCATTCTAAAGAATAAATTTATTTAGTCAAATTTAATATATAAAAGTTTAAAATATTGGATTTAAAAAGGTTTCACTATTAAAAGTTGGTAAAAGTGCATTTTCAAAAAATACTTCTTTTATCTGAAAAAAAATGAATTTTTCTTACATTATGTCTAAGAAACTCATAATATGGATTCTAAAATTATAAGGATTATATAAAGTTCAAAATTTAGTTAATACTATTCATAACCTCTTTTGAACGACTTGTTTGGTAAGTCATGGTGCGCTTGAACTCGGTGTTGCGTGTAGTGCAAGTTATTGACTTGTTTTGAAGAAGTACATACTATGAAATCTTGGGGGTGTTACATTCTTCCCTCCTTCAATAAATTGCATCCTCACAATTTGATATTGTTCTTCATAAATGAAGGTTCAAAATTGAAAATATCTTTGTGGGAAAACCCACATTGGAAATTTGGTTAATAAAATTTAGTCTTAATAAGAGGAAAAGAGAAATGAAAGGGTCACCACCAAATTATGATCTCTATTAGGAGAACATTGGTGGAAATTAGAGACATATAATTGGAGGAAAATGTAAATATTTATAGGTAGTGATTGATGTCATCAATCATAAACAAGTTTAAAATTGAGGTCCTTAAATTCATCAATCTATGATGATTTAGAATGCCATCGTTTCAACAAAACATAAGGTATTAGGATAACACATTTTTGGTTTTAAGATCCCTTCAATAAAGTATAAGAATTAATTTATTCATAGAATAAGAGGAGAAGAAAAATATATACTTGAAAAGTAGAGTTCCATCTTTTAACTAATTTCTACCACAAACTTATCTTTCACTCTAAAAGATAATATAACTTAAAAAATATATTCTATTTATCCTATTCATTTGGGGTTAAAAAATGAATTTATAATTCATCTACTCGAAATTCTTAAAATAAACTACATTATTTAATCCAGGACATCTCGTGGGCCAGTGGTAGGTGATACACCCTTGTCGCCCTTCAGTTGCGGGTTTAATTCTCGCGGCCTTGCCGGTCGCAACGGGTTGTCGCCCGACCTCCGAGTTGTCCTTTTATGGAAATCCAAAATTAATCTCAAACTATAATTATCCAAAATAATTCTGTCCAAGCTCATAGTAAAACATTTATAAGGAAGGTAAACATAATGTAGATCATTTTTACCCCGTAGTAGCAGGTGAATAACTTCATCATGTATTCTTTTAAAACACTGAAACATCCTAAATTACCATAATCCATATTGATTACATTCATGATCCCTTATTAAATATAGAATACTAGATATACTTCATCCATCCAAAAATGTTGTAAACTCCAAAAATGATGGAATATAAAAATCTTTAATCGGTTTCAAGGCAGTCAAGAATATCCAATATAATATACCCAAATCAACCATATCTTATTCCAAAATCAGTACCTCAATATTAGGACCATATTAAGGTTTATCATTCCTTCAACCATGTAATTTCCAAAAAGTTTAACTCGTTGTAGAGTCAATTTTCTTAGTACCATAAAATCTCAAATCCTCAATGAAATAGTACTGCAGTAAAATCCTTATATACTCCATAATTATTATAACAAGTACATTGTTGATACAACAATCAAATTACATAATCAACATAAGAACTATAATCATTCCTCTTCATCAATGGTAATATTATAACTTGATTATTATCCAATAACATCATTTGCGGCATAGTATGATGACTGGGACATAGGTTTGTGTAGTGTCCAAACTCCTTAAAAATGAAGCATTGTATATTTGAAACCATTTTCTTACCCTTGTAGTCACGTACTTGGTGCCCTTTTACTCCACACTTATAACAAAATCCCATTCCTTTCAAGAAAGTTCTAGGGTGTTTCCTCCCACAGTTATCACATATGGGGAAATTCTTCTTTTCCCTCTTCCCTTTATCCATCTTTCTCTCTTCCATCCTTTTCTTCTCTTACTTCCCTTTAAAGCCATAGGACTCAGTAAACTCTTTACTTATCTTATGAACACATGATACTATTTCTTCATATTATAATAATACATGGGAGACTATTTCCCTTCTAAATTATGTCTTTATACCGTGAAAGATACGATCCTTCTTACTCTTTGGATCATACGTATTACTGGAGTTCACATTCCTTCTACTGGGCGCCATTTCTATACAATAGCATAAACTAGGTCAGTTTATGAATTGCAATGAATAATTCCAAACATGTAAAATACCTAACATAAATTGAATAGTTTATGGATATAATCCAAAATCACAAAAAAAATTCTTTTAGGAGGTATATACTTAGAAACCCTTCATAGCGGTTTGTAAAGAAAATTAGAATTATCCTAAGCATATCCCCCGGGAGTGTCGTAACCAAGAGTGCAGCAAGGCCCGCTGTCGTGCACCAGTTCTCGTTTGATTCTAGATCAAAGCGGTGTTTTTGGGTTTTACCCCTAGGTACATCTTTGCCAGATTATCCTCTACCTTCTCGTATCCAAACAGGGATGTATTGCTCGGAAAACTCACAAAATCTCTACAATACCAAAATTCTAGGAAGTTCTTCTATAATAATACTCAAATTCTATCTTAGGGATATGTGCACTAATCAGAGTTTATATAAATCTAGATTCCAAGGTTATTACTAAACTTCCTGTGATACCAACTGTAACGCCTGGACCCCAGTTACCTAGAGTCAGTGCATTATTTTAATACATTGGCATGATTATAAGGAATCAAGTCCTGAAGGACCGATCGGTTTAGTAGTCTTGGAAAATAGATTACATACATGAATGTTACATTACACTTCATATCATACAAAACAACATAAATAATCCTTTATGAATTCCATTATTCCCTTGTCTTAACCCTGTATATTAATCATAATACACTTCTTGGAATCCTGGGAAAAATAAAACATAGAAATTGGTGAGCTCAAATGCTCAGTAAGGGTAAGAAATACAGTGGAAACTTTCATAAATAAGCATAAACATTTAAGGCAATGTATAACTAAAACAAAAGCCTTTTAAACATGAACTTCAGCATAATATGGAAAAGATAAAATGAAATAACGACTTTTAATTATTCACATGGATATTCTACAAGTCGAATAATCACATTAAATATCAATAACCACTTTCATAATGATGGAATGCATAATGAAAGACTATCATAACCACATAGCCAAGGCCTCGTGTCAAGACTAAAAATAATATTTTGTCAAGGCCTCATGCCAAGATAATAGTTTGTCTCATGAGACCTACTGATGCAATTGTTTTAGAAGATAATTACGTTTAAAATTGGTGAACTATACTCCAGTGTTTTTCTGAAAACATTATGCAAGATTCTGAAAACAAAATAACTAATTCTGAGACTGCTCAACTAATTAAAGGCCATGATGGGTCCACGCCCAATCCCTTCCTGTCTACCACACTCGAGAGTCGGGTTTTCTGAAAACAAAATTTAAGCTTGCGTTAAATACGTATACATTTTCACTATATTTTCATATATTTGAGAGAAATATCTCTTTTTCATGAAAACATTTAAAATTCACACAATTTGGAAAAGAAATCATTTAAAGACATTTTTGAATCAAATTTTCCCATACCACTTTGAAACTTTTAAAATTAATTTTAATTTTGAAACCTTAATGTCCATATAAATAAATCCTTAAAACCATTTTTAAAACATGGACATTAATGAGAAAGATTTAGAATAATAAATCTTTAAAACATTTAAAATGATATTTTAGTTAGAGTTCCTAACAAAAAGAGAGACACTTGAATACAAATAATTGAGGTAATCCAAACTTTATAATATCATGAGAATAAATGGATTCATGATATACTATGTCAAAGTACATTATATACACCATATAAAAGTGATTTGGTGTATAACAACAAAGGAGTCTCAATGGAATGTAAATTGAGATGAAATCTATCATAAAGGTCGTATCCTTTGGTTAAGGATAAATCAATGACATAATTATGTGTGAAAAATATAAATACACTCAATTTGATCTTATATTCAGTGTAAAACAATCAAAGGACATTCACACATATTTTAGTAAAAACAACACCAATGAATTGGATGTTTAACTCAACAAATCGAGATTGAGTAAAAATTACTCTTATCAAGTTCATACAGATGACTTGAGAATTTATCAATGGAGTGATTATGTGTATCAAAAGTATATCCATAGAAAGGGGAGTGGAAATTATGACATAATAAAATTAATAGTGATTCCACACATAATCTTGGAGTAAAATAATCAATGAAGTATGTGTAAAGACGAATGAGTGGAAATTGAAATTTCAAATTCCCTTATTGATTTGGTAACTTACGAAACATATACCCATGAAAGAAGGATCATAAAATGATGATGTAAATATACATGAATTAAAGTATATTAAACAATGAATACAAAAATGGGTAGTACACACACCACATGCAATAAATAAGTGGTGAACAATGGAAATCTCACGGAATTAAAAGTGAGATAAGAAACCCCTTACCTTGCACTTTCCTTTAGTCGAGGGTACGTTTGACCTCCTGTATGAAGATAGTAGTATGTTATTAAATTATACCAGAACCATATTAATATTTATGATATCATAAATGATTCATTTATGACTTTACACTACCCATTTAATAATAATTTCCATGTTAAATTAACATTTCAGGTGATAATCGTTTTCTTTATCGTACGTGTTTTAACTTGTTACTCTTGATTGTATCACTTAGATCATGATTTAAATACTTCAAAAATATAAAACATGATAAATATATCATATATATTTATAATATAAATATATATAATAGACATATATATGAAATGGAAAACACTGTTTATGGAGATGGTAGTCCGTACGTATGCATAAACGCTGTTTCTGTTTTCATATAGTATTGAATGAAAGTAAGTGAATGTAAGTACATAAATACTTATATATATATAAATATATATATATATCTAAAGTAGCATTATTATGTCATATATTACATACTTATTAGTAATATATATTTTTATAATCTTCGATGAATGGTGAACTTGGAAATGAATCTCATCGCGTCGTGGAGACGGTAATCCTTACGTACGCACGAGCGAAAATATAATTATTTTGATTTTAAAATAATATATAATTGGATGATATATCATATATACAGAATCATTATCATGTTATATTTATTATTTACATGAATTATACAACATTATTATAACCATCTAAATAATAATATATTTAATAACAATTACACCACAACGTGGAGACGGTAGGCCGTACGTACGCACGTATGGTGACATGTCATTCAAGGGATGGGTATAATGATTAATTTGTTTGTTACATAATTATAATAACATCACAGTATATAGAAGACACTGGATTTATTATTTTATAATGGATATAAAAAGTAAAGAAGAAGTTGAAGAGGAAAGGAACTTTAAAGAGGGTGGTGAAGATGTTACCTCTTCTTCTGGTTCTTCCTTTTGATTTGATCAAAAGGGATCCTTATGTTGGCTTTATGATCAAAATAAGGCCTCTAGGATGAAGTGAGGGAAGTTGAGAGAGTATTTTTGAAGGGTTTGGCCGAACCAAAAGGCTTTTAAGGTGTGAAAAATTGGTTAGAAGTTGGGTCCTTTTATAACGGGGAGGAGACGCTCTTTAGGAAAAACTTAAAGTATTAATTTATAATAAATACATATTCGGTTTATAATGGATAAAAAGTAGATTATTAAAAGTATAATGTAGGGATGGGTCGAAATACTTTCAACCAATATATTTTAGAAATGTTTGGGTCATTATATTAACCTTATCTTTTAGTTTTAACTCTTGGTTAATTAGTTTAACACTTACCATGTCACATTGTATTTTTATAATATATAGTTAATAAAATTACTATATACATCCAAGATACCCCCAATTGGTCCATTAATGATACAAAAATAATTATATAAGTCCTTTGGCCGATACTTAGGTTTTATGAATAGAATATAAATTAATAATATAATATTTGTTTTAAAAACTCATTTATGTCAATTTTGACACTACTCAATAATTGATTTTTTAAAGTCATAAAAACTTTATTAATTCGAACCAAATTCATTTAAGAAATAATAACATGTCATATTAACCAATAAAATTAGTTTATGTCATAAAAAATTTCAAATTATATTTATTTTAACATTTATAATACCAATTATTTGATTCTTTCATTAATAAAAAAATATTGCATCATTATTGTGTCATATATATTTTTACTTTTTCAATGTCTAAAAATTATAAATAAAATATCAGTATGTTGGAAATATTTTTATATTTCTAATGAATATTTATAATCTAAAATATAACATATGTAACCCTATATAAAAATTGTTTTTTTAAAAGATATAAGCTTATGTCATTTTTGTATTTACTTTATCTTAATTAAAATAAAGTGTCCCTATCACCTACAAGTGGCTCCATGAGGTCCCAAAAATAGACCCAAAGATGAACATAGTTTAAAATGTATCCACAAATAAGGTTAGGATACGTTTTAGGGTAATTTATTATTATTATTATATTATTTTTAACCCTTATTTACTGGATTTACCCTTTAACCATGGTAAATAAAATATTTACCGAAGTAATTATTCAAAATGTCTAAAAATAAAAGTTACCTATTTACACAATTTGGACATCCTGATTCCAAATATAGAATCCATTTTTCCAAATTAAAAACACATAAGTGGAAGAAATTAATTTAAAATTAATTCCCACTGTCAAAACAAAAAGCGTGTTTTTAAGATATAATAACTATCAAATGATTGACACTTGTTTATGTTCGGTTTAATTGTGAAATTATGTCCAATGAACAACATTGTATTAAATGGTAAAAATATATTCTAAATATACTTTAAAACCACTCAAATTCATAATTTATCACTACTAATTATTTTGATTAAAAATGTTGTTTTTAATTAAAATTTAGTAATTTTCACTATTCATCAAAATATAAAAGTTATCTGAAAAGTACCAAAATTTTACCCTAGGATAAATTAGATATTCCAAATACAAAAATGAAGTCCATTTTGAGAGATAAAATTTATAAAATTTTAAAAAGTGGGTATTACTATTCATAACGGCTACTTTGATTGGTTGTGGAGTGTGTTGGAACTCGAAGTTGTGTACAACACACGCTACTGTATTATTCAAAGAGAAGCGTACCGTGGAAGCTTGGGGTGTTACATTGTAAATTTTTTATATCCCCATTCTAAAGAATAAATTTATTTAGTCAAATTGAATATATAAAAGTTTAAAATATTGGATTTAAAAAGGGTTCACTATTAAAAGTTGGTAAAAGTGCATTTTCGAAAAATACTTCTTTTATCTGAAAAAAATGAATTTGTTCTTAAATTATGTCTAAGAAACTCATAATATGGACTCTAAAATTATAATTATTATATAAGGTTCAAAATTTAGTTAATACTATTCATAACCTCTTTTGAACGACTTGTTTGGTAAGTCATGGTGTGCTTGAACTTGGTGTCGCGTGTAGTGCAAGTTATTGACTTGTTTTGAAGAAGTACATACTATGAAATCTTGGGGTGTTACAAAAATTAAGTTTTATGTGAATTTGCAAATTCTCCTAGGAGGTGGGTAAAAGACGGTGGAAATTTCAATAAAATTTTTATATATCTAAAATTATTATAAACTGACTCCAATTAATTACATTGAAATTATATAGGTATTATGTATATATTTTTACCTAAAATAAATTTTAAATAAAATAAATACTTATTTAAATAAAAATTTGGTTTTAAACTATAACTCAATGTTTTCCACTATTCATAAAAAATTGAATATTTCCCGAAAAATACCAAAAATTCACCCTAAGCTAATTTCGATATTCCAAATCCAAAAATGAAGTCCATTTTGAAAAATAAAATATATAAAATTTCAAAAAGTGGGTATTACTATTCATAACGGCTAGTTTGGTTGGTTGTGGTCTGTTAGAACTCGAAGTTTCATACAACACACACTACTGTATTATTCAAAGAGAAGCGTATCGTGGAAGCTTGGGGTGTTACAATTTATGAGATCACTTCATCTCATCGAACTTCAGTTCGACTTTCATAGCACTTCATACAATCTCCTCATATATTTCATAGTCTTAGTGTGTTAGATTCTTCCATAGATGAGGTCTCAGTCCACCAAATAATATATCAACCTTCCCATTAGGATCTATGAAAAATATTGTGGTGAAATGTGAAAGCCTTATGAATTTCATCTTGTAGCTTCCCATAGATTCCTTCTTCTTCTTCTTTAGCTCGAGAAATTCCTTCTTCATTTTCTTTCTCAACAAATAAGGGAAATACTTATTGAATAAGATCCCTCTAAACTCTTTCCACTTGACAGCTTCAGTATACCCTCCTAGCCTTGTGTTTTTAATCATCTCCCACCACTAATCAACTTCTCCCTATAAGTGATAAACAACCAGGGTGACTTTCTCTTGTTCAAAACTACGAAGTAAAAAAAGAACTTTTCTATAGAGTTTATCCACTATTCTGAAATCAATGGTTTAGTAGATCCTTTAAACATTGGTGGTCATTGATACATAAAGGACTCAACAGACTGTTGTTCCATTATTGGTAAAAGTAGACTCTCATCTTGATTCAAGTTATTTCCCATAACTTGAGCTAGTTGATTTATCATTCTCATTAAAATTTCCATTCTATCTTCCATTGGAGGACCATCAGTGCATGGTCCATTATAGTCACTATTTGCACAATTCCTCATATTTCCTACCATTTTATAAAATAATAAAACCTTAGTGGGAATCATGTTTCATTTAATAATATTATAACTATAAAGTATTCTTATGTCTTAAAAAATCATGCTTGAACATGTTATTCATTATCAACAATTACATTTTCTATAAATCCTTCATAATGATTCATAAAAATCTTATTATTAACCAAACATATCACTCGGGAGTGTCAAACAAGGAGCGCAACAAGTCCCTTTGTCATACACCAGTTCCCATTTGATTCTATCTCAAAGTGATGTTTTTAGGTTTTACTCCTAGATACATCTGTGCTAGAGCCAGATCCACTTGTCCGTATCCATACATGGATTTCATTGTTTGGAAACCACTTACTTAATATTTCACCAAAATAACAGAATGTTTTCCTATATTTAAACTTTTCCTTAGGATTATTCATAAAGTTTTAAAATCATAATTTCTAAAATAACTAAACTATCATTTGATACCAACTATGGAATCCCTTATTTTTATTATATAACTTTTCATTACATTTTACAAATAGAGGATCATTAAAGTTTAGTGTCATGGAAATAAGGTACATAATACATGAAAACATTAAAAAAATATTATAATTCACTTTAAAAGGGATTTTATATTTTTTAATCCTAAATAAAATTACTCCAACTCAAAACCTAGGTACATACATCAAAGGAAAGGGTGAGCATAAGGCCTAGTAAAGGAAAACAAGGGAAATAGTTACATGTGAACTTGAGAGATATCAATAAGAACATGAGGAATTTCATAAAGGCATGAGGAAGAGGTATATAATAACAATAATAAATTGAATCATAACTTGAAAATAATTCTACAACATTTAATTTATACATTCATAAGCATATCACTATGGTCTATCCCCAAGTTGTTATAAAAAATTCCAAGGTTATTCACCAAGGTATCGTAAAACTTGTCATCTCTAGAGATTAATTTCATTACCCAATGCATTAGAGAACTATCAGGGAACACCATTAATATGTATTTATTTTAATTTTATCTAAATATATCATAATAAAATATTTCATAAATAACCCATATAGAATAAAATAAAAGGGTTTTATATAAAAATCATGGCGTTTTAAAAAGTGCTTAAAAACATGATCATTATGTCATTTATAACCCAAATAAAGGGAATGTGGGTTTTATGAATGTCAATTACAGAATAAAATAATTCATTTTTATGTCTTTATGATTACCAATATAAATTAAAGTGGTTTGGGTATTCACATAAAGAAAATAAAATAATTTCTTAAGAAAAAGAGAGATTTTGAGATAAAAATCCTACAACATAACGAGTATTAAACAAGGTTTTATAGAATAATAAAAAATATGGGACAAGGGTAAACCATCCATAAAATTCTAATAATACATTATAGTGATATAATAAAATGGAAATAAGAACATGGTATGAAAATTTTAAAGATATACCACCTAAAAGAGAACTTGAAAGGAAAAGAGAAGTTCAAAATTCCCTTATCCTGAAGAGTAACTTCTAAAACTCTATGATTGGGACCTTGGGGGCTTGAGGAAACCTTTGGAGGACTCCTTTTGAGGTAATAATATCATATATTTTAGGTGGATTATTTTTTAATTAAATTAAATTAAGTAATGAGTGGGTATTTATAGTAAAAAAGAGGGAGTTTTTTTATTAATTTCGGAAGACACCTCATTAGTGGTATTTAAAAATACACGGGATTTCCCATGGTATTTTCCCATGTTATTAGAAACATGGGAAAAATAATATTATATTTTAATGTGTAAGAGTCTAAAAATATTTTAAATTATATAATAAATCATTATGATGTCATTAAACACACTGAAAACTCAAAACTATATTTTTACTATTCACTGAAAAACAAAACATTTTATAAAAATATCTTAAATTCACTGTAACCTAATATCTATGTTATGAATTAAAAAATAAAATTTATTTTATAATAATAAATCTATAAATATAAGAAATTAATCTTTTAAATATAAAAAAAACTAATTTATTAAAAATATTAGACAGAAAATGCATAGTGAATGTATAGTAAAATTTATGAAAAAGTGAAATTATTTTATCATTTGTAATTAATAATGAGTGTTTATATAATAAAATTTCATTATAATAATAATTATTAATAATATCATAGTTTACTATAAACATTTATATCCTTTTTGGATTGTACAAATTTTGTTAAAAACAATCAATTTATAAAATTGCATTTTATTAAGAAAAACTATTATTAAAACAGAAATGATTGAAACAAATTTTATTTACACAAATGGATTATACATTAAGTATCTAAGGAATTTACACATAACCTATTATAACACCCACATATTACCTAAGAGTAAGGTGTGTGATGGTGAAAGACTCTTGGGGAAGCTTAGATAACAATGCCCAAGTAGTAATTTCCACTAACTTGAACTTCTCCCGAAAGAAAACTTCATTTATACTTCAATTGTTGAATCTTGGATTGGGTTTGGTCTAGAGAGAATCCCAATGACTCTACCTCCCATCCAATTTCTAACAAATGGGATTCATATGGAAAGATTCTATTGGATGAGGTCATCAAATCTTCTTTTGTATTAATTTTCCATTATCATTTCTATTTATAAACAATAATTATAATGTTAAAAATTATTATTGTTTCAAACAATAATATTAACCAAGAATCATATAATGGTAAAAAAATGATGGTCACACTTCATTTATACTTATATATTTTTATTGATTATGATATAGTAAAAAAATACATTTTTAAGAAAAAAATATTATTCAAAAGTTCGGGTTGTTACAAATGTGGTAGACCAGTGTCTCCCAGTTGGAACAAGTATTTATTCCCGATATGGTTGTCCATTTATTTTGTAATATGGATGAAAACCCTCCTGGACTAGATCAGAGGTGAAAGTATGCTCAAAAGTGACCATATTATTTTGTGAATGAGTCACCCCATTTAGGGCGATGATATTATGGGCCCGACTCCTTGCTATTGTTGCAGACGTGATCATGTATTGATAGGTCTGAAGGATATGATCAGGAATTGATGTCTAATACTCCATAATTTACAGGATGTATTGAGATATTTCTTTGGATGGAACATGGATATATTCCCATTCCTATATTGGAGTAGGAGTTTGTTCATGCTCTGTTCCTCCATGTTTTGCTAGTGGGTACTGGTGGTTATCTTATGTCAGGGTAGAGGAATGTGTCTGCCCCTAATTTATGGCTAGGATATGTGAGATGTTTTATTTGGTTTACATCATATTTGACTTATGGAATTCATATTTGTGAGAATATATTTTCATTTAGTAGTTTTGCACTATGTTTTTATGATGGGATTGATATGAATCCACAAAAATTTGACTCTTATTTTATTTGATTACCACTGTATTTGACTGGTGTGATTGATATTAGTAGGTAGTAATCTGTGCCTTCCTATTTATTTCCATTGTATTTGACTAATGGGCATCATATTCCTTGGTAGAGATATGTGACTGCCTATAGTTTTCCACCCTATTTGGATAACGGTCTTGACATGCATCGATAGGGATTTGCATATGCTCATAGATAGTTTATACCCTATTTGGATGAAGGGATTTGTGTGTATTAGTAGGTATTTTCATCTACCTATAATTCACCACCCTATTTTCATGACAACATTGGAGGGATTTGGTGGGAATTTGTAGTTGCTTGTAATTTTCTTCTATATTTTCATGGTGGGATTGAGAAGAGGGAGAAAAATGTATGCATGCTTATATTTTTCCATAGTATTTTCATGATAGATATATTTATTAGTAAATAGGGTGATGAACTATTAATGATTAAAAGTTTTTCTCCATTGGCGAGAATCCTAAGGGATCTGTGTTCATTGAACTTCAACAAGAGAACTTGGTGTGATATCCTCTTTAGAATGAGGATACTGGGCCGCATGGGATTGGTGGTGACGTCTTCCAGCAGGGGGCCTTGAGTGGGACCCCTATGCAATAGGGAAAAATCATTAGAGATTACTTCATCTGACTCCCTAAGATAGGGAGGTACTCAATGTCGTGTTTCAGGGACAAGCTCCTAAAACGATTAGAGATGGCCAGTGGAGGAACCTAGTTCTGGATCGCTTTCCACTACTGAGTGGGTGGATAGTGGGATTTCATCGAATGAAGGGACTATCTTGATACCTCCAATGTTGGTAGAGTATCATTATAATGGTACTTTCAGATCAGTTCATTTGAAACACAGTGTTGAAGATGTTGGGTGGGAGATGGATTCCTCTACTTCATGGAGGACTCGACCGGTGCATTGGTTGACATGCGTGTTTTTGAAAATTTTTGGGATTCCATTGGATTAAAGGAAGATCTGAAGCATGCCTAAAATATATATTACAAGTAAAAACAACAAAACCCCATCAAATTAGCATCTCAAGACCATATGTATAGTTGATGACTTTGCTTGTCCCTCTTCCCTTTTGGATGTGAAAGGGGCCTCAGGTGGGGTAACAATGCCACCTTGGTTAAGTATTCACATTAGGTTCACCATTTTTGTTTTTGAAAGAAAATTTGTGCTCAATTATTAGTTATATAGATTGGGTTTGTGAAACTATTCACGTCAGAGTTACCATTTTTGTTTTCGACGACTACAGGTTTATGTGAGAGTGGGATGATTGCAAGGGGCTATCTTTTGTGCAAATACTGATGATTAGAATAACCTCTTAGAATGGTCTCCAATGGGTTTTTTATAAAATAAAAAAACACCAAAGGCTCCCACATCCATGATTCACGGACCTTATTTCCAAAGGAACACGTTCGTTGGATGATTTGAGCAACAACACTTAAGAACTCACATTGATTGAGAGGATGGGAACTTGGTCTCATCTCACCATTTTAGGGGGAACTATATCCTTTTATAAAAATCTCTTATAGATTTAATCTATGTTCATATGTTCATGAATCCTTGGTTCATTCCCAAGCATGTGTCTATGGGTTACCCTTAGGCAAGGTCAATCATAAATATGCATGGGTACATAATTATCTTTATATATCTGAGGTTCTTCATTAATGAGTAGATCCATATATATCTGAGGTTACTCATCAATGTTACCCTTTTGTGGAAATATCAAGAACTCCTTACTCATTCACTAATACAACACTAGTTTCAAGACATATGAAATGATTTTATAGAGTTTATCACCATCTAAGGGGGACATGAACTATTTCAATGTTGGGATTAAACCCATAAAATGGGATTCCTATGTATCCTCATGAGAGGAATTAGACCCTAAGTAGTTCAGTGTCACTTTAATGGACACATCACCTTTTAAGTTCATGTGAAAAGGACCTGTATATGTAGTTTAATGTCATGTGGTAAGGAAATCTAGGTGAAAGATTACCTGTAAAAGGCTATGCAGGACTTATGCTGAGACAAACCGAGATACCCAGAAGAGATATGGTTTCCTGGGTGAATGCAACCCTACTTGGGATGTGTCACGAAGAACATTGGGTTGATTTGGGTGTCAAGTTTGGACCTTAAGGAGGATTACTATATATCCCAGTTATTTGGGAATCAAATCCCATATAGTTTGATTATCTCATATAGTTTAACGTCATATAGTAAGGATGAAAATAAACCGATGAGAATATGATAGTGTCGGGCTTGAACCTTAGAGAGGTTTCTTATGTATCCCAATGGCCGGGAATCGAACTCCATGTAGTTTTGAAAGGGGGCATTGAGACTTACACCTGAAGAGGCAGCCTAGATAGGGAATTTGATTAGGGCTTACACCTATGGAGAATGCCCATTAAGGGAGCATGATTGGGGATTACGCATAGAAGATGACCAGATGAGGGATTTGATTAGGGATTAAACCTTTGAGGAGGCCCATTTGGATCGAATTCGAGTATTAAATCTATAGAGACGGACCATGGTTTGGGGCCATTAATATTTCCTAATCACTACCAACTTCTAATCCCACGCGATTCATGTTTGGTGTGAGAAACAAGAAGAGGCAGTGAATCTGAAGATTTTATTCCCACTTCATCTACTAATAGATGGTGCTAGAGCCCAAATGGAAGAAGAGAGAGGATGTTGAATGTGACCATTTCCCTTTTTATTTTCATATCCTAGATAGTCATATCTAGTGATCAATCTGAATATGTCCTAGGATGAGGTGAAGATGGGTGAAGTTTCCACCTCCCGTATGAAAGGATAGAGTCTTACCTCAATGGGAGTGCCCTGAATTTGATTCCGGGGAAAAGGGAGGAACATTCAACCCTAGCCCTCATTGAATGGAAATGTCAACATTTTCAATTAATTCTTAGAATGGTGAGGTACATATGAGAATCCCAAGATCAGAACCCTCATTACCATGGGAAAATAAACTCAAGGTCATTTTGGGGGTCTGCCACACTGCTAGGGTAACCAACATTACTCCACTTACCATGGGTATATAAAATAAAAAGGGAACACTAGTGTGTCCTATGATTTTATCATAGATGTCTGGTAGATTTGGAAGAGTCCTTGTCCTGATATCGATAGACCGGTTCATGGAGGGGCCAACATGGTGGTTGATGATGTGAAAAAGGGAATGATTGGAGATAAGGTAGAATGGCCTAGGGTATCCTAGTCTGCATAGCATGTTCTTTTGCAGGATAGGGATTATCCTACGTAGTGGGTTGCTATGCAGGCTAGGGGCTTCCCGTGTACAATGGTGGTACACATGCCTGTATTTAGTCAGCGTAGCATTTTTCTACGTAGGTCCAGGTTCCATTCGTGTAGCATGGTGCTGTGTAGAATTGAGTTCCATCCACATGGAAATTTTCAATGTGGTGCAATTAGTTGAAAAGAGGCCATCAGTTCTGTGCCTCATGAGGAATATTCCCTCGGAGGTTTTTTAGTTCATAGACTACAAATTGTTTTTAGTTTGTTTTCCTCCTTAATTCTATGCAGTGGGGATTTACCTGTAGTGAGTCTTCAAGGGAGTCCGTCTCTTGCAGAGCTATCGATCTCTTGGTCGATCCTTTCAACTGATCTTATTTTTATCTTTAGATTTTAGATCCCTCAAAATTCCCCCTCTAACTCTATTTATAGAGAAGTAGGGAATTGGATACCGTTGTAGTCAGTTGGTTGTGATGAGGCTGTGATCTTCCTTTTGTGGAAGCCCATGAGGGAAACCTTGCTCGTGGATGACTTAGTCAGCAAGGGCCTGAGGTCATCATCTGTAGCGGTGAGGATTACTGCCTTGATCCCGCGAATGAATTTAGTTCATTCATGGGGATGTGATGACTTTTCTTTGTCCATGAACCATATGAGTTCATGGTGGATGTCATGTGTGGGGTGGATATTTCCACCTCATTTTCCCAGAATATTTTGTATCTAGGGAACTGGTGCTTCCACCCTTCTCACGTGAATTGCTTAGTTCACATGTGTCTTGTGTAGTGGATCGCCATGCAGAGCGGCTGTTCGTGAAGGGTTTATACTCTGCGAACTAAATTTTTTTCCCTTTTTCATTTTTCAATCCTTTAAACATTTTTACTTCCATTCTTCCTTAGGTTCATTTTTCCCTTTTCCAAATTCATGGGATAATTTTTATTCCCTTTGAAAAGTTTTCAGGACCCAACAATGTATTATTCATATATGTTATTTTTAATATTATATAATAATATTATATGTGTGTGTGTGCGTGAAAATGTGTAAACACACACACATGTGTGTGTGTATATGTAAAAATTAATATATATATAAATTAATATATATATATATATATATATATATTATTTATATTATATGTTAATATATTTCTGTGTGTGTATATAAATACTTATATATTTATTTATATGATAAAATATTAATTCACACACACACACATTAATATATATATATAAACTAATATATATTTATATATAAGTATAAAAATATAAAAACATTATTATATTTATATATACACATAAATTAATATGATTGTATTTATAAATCAATATATATATATATATATTGTATGTTAATATATTTGTGTGTGTCGTACATAAATACATAGAAGTTTATATATTTATCTATATATTAAAATATAAATATACATATGTATATATATTATAAATTAACACACACTACCACAAACACACACACACATAAAAATTAATATATTTATATATGTGTATATATATGTACAAATTATTATAAATGTATTTATAAACATCTATACCTATATATATATGTAATTTAATTGTGTTTTAAATCATGGATAGATTAAAATTTATCGATGTTTTAAAGCACAACTAAAGAAAAATGACTAAATTAGTTATCTTAAAATTTGGCCACGTTTTTAGAAAACACTTCTAAATAAAAATTTAGCCACATTTTGAGAAAACACGGATAAAAGCATATTTTTTTATTATTCTTAATGAAGTGAGTAAAATCTTAGGCATGAGTATAGAGAGAGATAAGAAGACCAGAATTTTGGTATTATCTTAGAATGAGTATGTCTAAAAGATCATTAAAATGTTTTCAATGACCGGATGTAAAACTATTCCAACTACACTTCTTGGACACTTAAAAATCTTTAAGTAAATATCAAAAAAAAAATGGATGAGGAGGAAAATCACATGGAAATAATTCCATATGCTTCAATAATAGGAAGTCTCATGTATGCCTTGGTTTGCACTAGATCAGATCTTTTCCATGTAGTGAGAGTTTTCAGTAGGTTGATGTCAAATTTGGGGAAAACACATTGGGAAGATATGAAGTGGATATTGAGATATATCAAAGGAATAGAAGATACAAACCCATTTTCCATAGATGATGATATATTTGTCGGGTATGTTGATGAAAACTTTAGGGGATAATCATATTATTTTAAAATCACAATCTTGTATGTCATTACCTTTGGTGGAACCATAATTAGCTAGATGTCAAGGCTGAAACTAGTGATTTCACTTTCTACAATGAAAGTTGAATATATGGAATAAATGAACATAATCAAGGAAATTTCATGGTTGAAAAATCTATGTGAGTAGATTATAAGAATCCATGATAATGCATCACTCCATTACGATAGTCATAATTTGATACATTTATCTAAAAACAAATTGTTTCATGTGAGGATGAAGCACATTGACTTAAAGTAACTTTACATTTTGAAATTCCTTGAAGATATAGTTATAAGGTTGTGGAAGATATATGGACAATAAAATTTGGAATATATGTTCACAAAGGATTTAGTTCAAGAAACTTCAAGGAAACATTAAGCCTCAGTTAGACTTGGGTGAACAGAAGAGGAAATATGAGGAGAATTTCATGCAATATAATATTTTCCAAAGTGTTGGAGGATGCTATAAAGTCCTTGAAGTAGTATTCAAGTGAGATATTGTTAGGATTTTTGAATAATATACTCAAAATAGAGTAAGTTAACTAGAAGGATAACTTTAGGAGGACACTTCTGTCGTGTTAGAGTGGTGGTAAAAAAACTTTATTTGGGTGGTAGTGAGGTTTTTGGAAGTTCATGAACTTCTTATAGATGTTAATATAGTGGTCAATCTACTGTAAATTAAATCAACTATTAAAATCATCGGTAGTAGGAAGTGCCTATGTTCAAATCACTTATATAAAGATTGGTATCAAAAGAGTGAGGTGTAGGGAACACTAATGATTTACTTGTGATAGGTGGTAAATCCAAAGGGAACAACATGGAATTAGTAGTTAAATAGTGTAATAGATGGATGGATATGAACAAAGGATGTCGGTACAACCAGATTATAGGGTGTGACCCTCTACATAAAGGTGGTGAGACTACTTTGATGATGTGTTTTACATTACTTGGATGTAGTGATCTATGTATATTACAAGTCAGAGTGATTATACATTTTTCTTCTGATGAAATAAAACCTATAATTTCTTCTTCCGTAGATTTTGGATGTAAATACAAACCATGTAAAACCAATTAATCTTTTAATTTCTTTCATTTATGATTTTATTGAATGTTTGTGAGATTTGGAATGAAATAGGGATTGAGTGTACATTGGATTTAGTGTAGTGAATTAGGAGAAGAATATTATTCCAAGTTCTTTTACATTGAATTTATAAGGGATTCCCATCGGTGAACTGCTTCTTCTTGTGTGGGCCTCCCCTATAAAATTTATAGTGCCTTAAATTTTAGTGGAATTATCAATATGTATTCCTATATATTACTCCATTTGTTTTGGTAAAATCTTGGAATGAGATATTATAGGTCGAAGTGTTGAACATATTATCAATAGATAGTTAAGGCATGTTCTTAAGAAATGAAATATTGTTAAAAATATAGTTCATTTGTTAGATAATCTATCCTTAGAACCAAATAGTCTCATTTTTATCACTTTTTCTCTAAAAGTATAGAATGAAGGATTTATAATGTTTAGCATGTGGCTATTCCAAATAGAACAAGGGCCATTCCACTCTCTATTTCTCATCCTATGACCTATATTATTCCACAACTTTAAGGTAGTGAGTTCTATATGGACATGATAAATGACACAAGGTTTATTTCACTCATTGGTGGTTATGTTCTATGAACTCGAGAGTCACACAAAGCTCATTTAATTCTACCACAGGCCATGACACTTCATCATGGGTCTATGTTAAATGTGACTACTCTATGGAAATATATCTTAAATTTCGTGTTTTTTCTTTGGGTTTAATATATATAGTTCATAATGGATATGAATGTTAGGGATAGGTAATTTTTTTCTCATTAAGATCACCAGCTCAAGATATTTTGATGAATTTAAGGAAAAAATATAAGGTAAGTGGATTATATCCATTCCTTGATTGACTATGATTCCACTAATTATGGTAAATTTTATTTTCAAATTCCTTTTTTAAAGTGATATTTATTCAAATATTTTAAGTAAAAATTATTTGATAAAATAATGGTTAATCTAGTTTATGATAAATGAAAAATTGGAATTTCTAAATAGAGATAATGAATATTGGGTGTTCAAATCATGGTGTTGATTTATGAAAAATTATGTTTTCATAATAACTTCGTTTTGAATTTAAGATTTATTGGTTTCTATATTTGTTAAAAATGGTAAATCATTTTGAAAAAATAATGAATTGTTTTGATAAACTAGAAAAAAAATCATGAATGTCGAAATTCAAAGTTTTGAAACAACTAGGTGGCATGGTTGGAAATAAACATGTTCACGATAGAAATTCCTTATTAAAAAACTATATGGGAGATGATTCATTGTAGGTACACTATGATCATAGTTTAGATAAATTTTTCATGGAAACACATTTTATTTCTTCTATATTTCATATGATTCCTTAAATTATGGAATGATGGTTTATTTTACCAATATACAAGAACTTGGTATATTTGGAAATACAGTTTCTTTGATAAAAATGATATGAGTTTATCATGATTTTTTTTAAATAATTTATGAATAATTAAACTATAAACTATTTAATTTGTTTTCCAAATGTAATTAGTTACATGGTTTATAATAGATTATACATAGAATTAATGGGAGTGATTTAGGGAAATCCTATAAGTGTATTCCATCTTCCATCATTGTTATGTATTTGTTTGTTAACTTGTTTTCCTAATAAATTGATTCACATGGTACTCTTAATGGTTGTTTTATAATATTTTTATTTGTGGGTTAAAAATAAAATGGAATTTTCATTTATATATAGTTTTTTATTCTCTTTGATGTAAATCATTATGCAATGGGTATGTAGCATAACCCAACACTAGTTTCTAACCTATAGTGATTAGGTAGCATGGTTGAGGCCATATGGAGATCCAGTTTAAATCTTAGGACTTTTCTCCTTGGGTTAGGACATTTAAATAACCCTGATAAATAATTACATAGCCTTATTCTAATTAAGAACATCCAAAAATATTTCAATAAAATAAAAAAACACACGGCACAAAAAAATATAATCACAAGAATCAAAATTTACATATCCAATTTGAACCCCTTTTTTAAATAAGTTTTTAAAATAATTTAACTTTGAGATGAAATTGGGTTTAGGTTTATTATCACTCTTCCTTATGTTGTTTCTTCCCCATGAACTACAATAACATGAGAGTGAGTAAGGTCCATCAACCAATTACTATGTTGAAGGAAATCTGCGAGCCTAGAGAAAGTTGATATATGACTATAGGGGGGTTTTTCAAACCTATGATAGAGAAATATAAAGTATTATATTAATAATTAAAAAATAAATAGCAATATTAAATAAAAAGTGTCATCCTTACCTTTAGACCACTCTGAAAAAGGTTTTGGTACCCAATGAAGGATGAAAAATAAAATGAAATGGTCAATTTAAAAACCTAGTGGAAAATTTGAATTAAATATTTCATATTATAATAGTATATTTTTGAAATTATGATAAATAAGGATGGTCTCGCCATAAGTTCACCATCAGGAGGATTTCGAATCAACTTGATAAATTCTAGATCAAGGTTGAGTAATGATATTTCTTAAGAGAGAAAAGATATGATAGAAAGATCTTAACAGAGAGATTAGGGTAGTTAGATTGAGGAAAATTGAAGGGACCTTGGTAAAATGGGATTTAAGGTTTTAAAATATAGAAAGTCCATTTTACCCCCTTTTAAAAAAATTATAATAGAAACCATAAGAACTCTAGTGGGTGTACATTGATATTCTAGTTCTTACAATATGTTACTAGATTCTCAATGGTAAGATAATGAGTTCTCCTTGTCATACAAAAACATGAAATATTATTTTTTCCTATTCTATTTTACTTTAAATACCCTTTACTTAAGTTATAACTTCATTGAAACCTATAAACCCACCACTTAAACACTTTAATGGCCAAAATTAAAAAATAAATACCTTTTAGTTTTATGAGGGTCACTACAAACTCCCCATGTTAAGGCATCTCATCCCATAAAATCTTCAACATCCCTCCATAGTTTATAAACTCAAAAAATAAATTCTCATTCACATATTTTATCTTTAAATATATTATATTTTCATCAAAAACACATAATAGAAATGAAATTCCCATGAAAAACCTTCTCACTTTGGGTAATGATAAAGTCAGGTGATTTCTGATAGGAATAATCTGTCTTTATACCAATATCATAATAATAGATCACATGAGTAGGATTAGGTATTTTCTTAATCAATTGTGGAACATGAAAGTAATTATGAATTTCACTAAATTTAAAAGTTAATCTAAGACTATAAGTTGTACTTCCAATGTGTTTAAAAATATTGAATAGTTATAAAAACTTTAGAGTCATCTTAGCTTGATTTCCCATCCATTGGTAACCTAATAGTGGGGAGAAACTTAAAGGAAATCATTTTCACCAACCTCAAAGATGATTTAGTATTTCAAATTTTAACATAGGATAGAATGATAAGGCCTACCATAGATAGACTTAAGGGATGTATCTAAATAGATGACTAATATTTTTTATTTTATGAAAACTCTATAAGTGGATATGATACTCCCATAAAACACCAAAATAAGGAATAAAATATATAAGAATATATTCAAGAAAACAAATATTTTACTTATTATGACTATTGTTTACTAGGGGTGGTAATATGTACTTATCATAACCTAATTATCATGGGATTTCTCGAAGCCTTTACAAAAATTGAATTTAAATATTGGGCGATGATTAGAAATGATATTCATTGAAACCACATAAATCTCCATGATCTTATGAATATATAACTTTCCTAAATTATCTATGTTATAAGAATCAAAAATATGGAAAACATGACCCACTTTAGTTGGTTGATTAATAATCACACACAATGCACTTTAACCATTCATATATCAAGGAAAACTAGTCATGAAAGCCATCATTCTCTCATTCCATTTCCATAAAAAATAGAATGTGGCTAAAAGACACCAATAAGATGTTGGTTTTATGATTTCATCTGTTGGTAATTTAAATACTTATTTACAAACTTGATAATTTACCACTTTATATTATACCACAAAACAATCTATGAATATCACATAATATTTTTGTTACACTGGGATTTAGAAACAACCTAGATGCGTGATATTCATTCATTAATTTCCCCCTCATTAATGTTGGAACCACATGAATACCATGAACATAGAGGAATAAATAGAGATCTTGAAGACAACTTTTAAGTATCTCCCCATATTTGACTATTTCTCAAATAATGATACAACCATGACTAAAAATATGATAGTCTTTGAATAATACCACAATAGAAGATGAAAAATCAATATGAGAATTTTTTTTCAAACTTTATTTATAAGAATATATATATGAATCTCTACCATTAAATACATAATCATACACTCTTACTTCACCTCTTGTACCCTTTCAAGATGGTATTTACAACTAAGGTCATCCAATAAAACATTACCATTCCAAAAAGCATTCAAAAAAAAAAAATTAAACACTAGAGGTTTAAAACCCATATTGTAGTCTCACTACAAAAAATATATAGTTGAGGATTTTATGGCCAGTGTATATCAAAAATTTCTCATCAAGGAGGTAATGCATCAAACACTTTATGGCATCTACTATCAAGAATCATTTAATATCATGATTTGGGTAGTTCTTTTATGTGTAAAGATAGTTTTTTAACCATAACCCACCACTCAAAGATACTTCATCAGTATATATCCTAGGCCCATTGAAGAGGAATTACAAAAAACCTCAAACCCCTTTCCTGGTTGAGGTAATACCAAAATAAAATCCATAGTCAATCCATTATTTAACTCCAACAATGTTTCTTTACATTGATCATAATATAAAAAAATGAAACACTTTTTTTGAGGCCTCCATCAGGTAACAAATCCTAGAAAAGTATTAGATGAAGCAAGGGTAATATCTTGAAATTTGTATAAAACTTTAAATTTAATTTTTTTTATAGGAAGCTTCCAAGTACTAATCACCTACAACTTATCATGATCAAATTAGATCATTTCTTTAAAGAATATATTCCTTATGAATATAACTTATTAAATTAGTAAATAATATTATGAAGATTTATTATACAACTGATACCCTCACTGGGTCTCTAAGATGATACGAAGATGTATATGATTTTAATACTTAGATATAGAATATTCTAGAATATCATCCATAAATACCATCATAAATGTGTCTAATAATGGGTGGAATATATAGCACATTAACACTATAAATACTATATATTCATTTCTCACTAGTGCAGAAAATTCTTTTTAACATATGTTATTAGCCAATGTTATTTAAGGGGACATTGTAAATATGTCTTTAATGTCGGTTAAAAAAATTGACATTGTAAATGTATCGTGGAAATATTTTTTATGTATTTTATTAAATAACCGACGTGAAAAAACATCTTCCAAGTTGGTTATTACATAACTGATGTGGAAAATATTTGGCATGGAGTCCTTTTTACATTGGTTATTTATTAACCAATGAGGAAAAACTTCGACCTGGAGGCTCTTTTATATCAGTTATTTAATAACCAATGTAAAAGAGCCTATTACATGTCAGTTTCTACATAACCAATGTGGAAAACCATCAAAATGAAGGGTTTTTAGATCAGTTATAAATTAAATGATGTAAAAAATCCTTTTCCATGTTGGTTATAAAATAACCTATGTGGAAAACCATGAATATGAGTTTTTAACATCAGTTATAAAATAACCGATTTGGGATTTTTTTTAATATATCATTTAAAACTTCCTCTCTAGTACCGACCAAAACAAAAAAACACAAACAAGTAGAAATAGAAACAATAGAAAACAACTAGAAAATATAGATTTACAATTAAAACATTCAAAATTACAATATTAAGTAAAAAAAACTAAAATCCCCCCAAACCTACTATAATATACACATTTACAATTGAAACATTCAAAATTACAATATTAACTAAAAAAACTAAAATCCAACCAAACCTATAAAATACTTTTTCTATTCCACATATAAGTGTGTCAACTCTTATGCACTATAAGGGCTAGAGTCATCAAAAAGATACAAATTAAATGGAAATTATTTAATATGTATAATGAATAAAATAATTGAAATATTAAGGAATAGTTTATAAAGAAATCTATCCTGATTGAACTTCGTAACTGTTCAAGTTGTAATTATATCATACATAAATCTTAACACATAATATCCACATTCTTTGATGAATTTTTGTTTATGAAAATTTTGTTTAAATGATTTTTTAAATTACAAATAATTTTTTTATATAATATATCTAAAATTTTCTAATTATAAATAAAAATTCACCTTTACTTTTAAATATTTTATTTTGGAACTCTTTTTATTTGTGGTGTTTCAAAAGGAATTTTATCCCATATTAGAAAATAATATAAATGCAAGAAATTTAAAATTCATTATAATATTAAAAGCTTTTAATAAATTAAAAATTATAGCTCTAATACATTTTTAAAATTTCCTCGCAAATCTCCATGGATAGAGAATATCTAGTAATGCAACTTCTCTCTTGGAAAAAAGACACCAAAAATCCAATGGTCACTAATATGAAAGAAAATTTAATGTTATTGGTTATTATGTTAAAAGATAAATAACACTTTGTGAGATATATGTTTCATACCTCTCAACATAAGGAAATATCCTACACTGAGTAATTATATTTTGTTCAAATATTTCAGCAATATAAATATTTATTTCTTCTTCAATCATTATTCTCACTTCAGGTGAAATGAACCACGTGTCCATAAATCCATATACATATGTCTTGGAATTCTCCTCACACATTTTATAAAGATACCTAATACAAAACAGACATAAATATAAATTTTTAATAAATTCAATATAGGGAAAGATTATGTTAAGACTTACATGGAAAAAAATTGCATCACGTTGATTCCCAACTTATCTCTAGTAATAATATCCATGATATAATATTTAAAAATACCCATAGTAATTTCATACCCACATACATTATCTTTTATTGGAATCTCATAAACACCCAACAAAAAATTTGAATATTTAGACAATCTCTCAAGACTACTAGAATCTTTATATGAAGTCATATCCCTTTGTCTTTTTTGTTGGCTATATAATATTTATTTACCTTTAAAGTATTTCTATAAATAAATAGATAAATATATTAACTTTCAAATGTTAATTTTTTTATAAAAAATGAAGATAAAATATACACATACCTCTATATTATGTCACAGAATTCTAGATGGAAAAACTAAAAAGTGGATGATACTTTATCAAACTATCCACAACTCATCTATAGGTAATGGTACCCCAACTTATATATCTATAAAATTCTCTATAGTGACCCTTTAATACTCTTTATATAAATTTTGATGATTAATGGTATCTCTGATAGAATATATCATCCCATGTGAAACAATATGATACTAAGGATCATCAACATATAACTCACAGTAATTAGGAAGCTATGGAGAAAGGGGTGTAGGAGTAGGATAAAAAGTGGGGTCTGTAGGTGGAGGTGGAGGAGTGGGAGCTACTGACATAGATGGAGGAGTGGGAGCTGCAAATTTGAAATTTTATTTTTTTGTCTGCAAACATGGACTGTAACGTTGCTATGATCTTATCCTCTATCATAACAATAATATTATAAACTTCAGCCTCCAAATATTCTATTTTTTTTATAAAAACTCTCCATTGAAGAAGATGAAGAATGTGTTAACACTTTTCTCACTAATACGCCCACCAGGTATCCTCATACACGACCCGAGTGTTCGGGCTTTCCCAATGTTGCAGATAAAATATCTTGCCCACCCTTTGCTATAAAATATGCCCTGTTTTCAATTCTTCTCAATATAATCTTGTATAAATTATTTAAAAAATTATGTAACGATTCCAAAAAATATATAAAGAATTTAATTAAGTTAAATAAATAAATAAACTAAACATCTTACAATCCTCTCAGCTATAACCCTTGACTCTTTCATAAGATATTTTCTCTTTTTCCCTCCTCTCAGCCCTCTTATATTTTTCATGTCTAGTCAGGGGGGGGGGGTTGGACGTGAAACCTCAATAGATCTTGAAGACTCAGCTCTCAGTTTTTGAAATTTTTCAACCATCATTTTTTCTTCCAATAACACATACCCTCCCTAAGATAAAGTATGAGGGTATACATTTCTAGATTGGGTATTATGATGATATCACCTTGATTGATATAAATTAAGAATAAGAAATAATTAATAAGATCAGTAATATAAAAAAATTCCGAACATTTTACATTACACTTACAAAAAATGATTCTTGTCTTCTACTTTCAAAAATTTCTTCCATGTGTATTCATATATAAAAGGATATATTTGACATGGATTTTCATCTTGCCTTTTCCCAAAAATGAAATCACATGTGAGGGTTGATTTGAAATTCCTCCATATCTTAGCATCTAATGATAAACATTTTTTCCTGACTTCTCTAGTGTCAGGTATTTCATATTTCATCTGATAAGAAGGTGAAAAACATATATTACTATAAAAATTTTAAGATTAGTCAAAAAATAACAAAATATATTTCCAAAATGGTCTCCCACAATTGAGATAGTATTACTCTATCAACACTTCTCCAATAATTAATCAAAATACTGACTTTGTATTTACCCTGAACTGATACAAAATTATTTAATTGTTTTGCATTAGAACATCTTGGAATACCCTTATCATCAAAGTATATTAGTATCCTCTGGTTATAGCTATGAGAAAATGATAATTTTGGTAAATGTATGCTTCCATGCTTACCAACCCTCGAACTCTTCTTTGGATCTATGGCAGTATATGACTCTTGTAAAGAAGTATATGGATCATAAAGAGGATCATGTGCAAGTTCCTCCCTAGAGGTATGAGTATGATCATCTTTAGAATAATGTGGTTGATCAATTTATTGTTTTGACAATATCCTATAAATCAAATCAACAGACAATTAGTACACAAATATACAAATTCAACTTACGATAACAATGTAAATAAAAAATGAATAATTATGAAACACAAAAGTTAACTAAAACTTAACACATTATTATTCAAATTTTTATAGTTAACTAAAATTCTAACAACATTAATGATATATTAAATTTCACGTAAATTAATGAAAAAATTAAAAATGGTGTAAGAATACTAAAAACGGTCTAACCTAATAAATCATTTTTAACACAAAAAATAATATTCTCTCAATATACTCTTATAATTTTTTCTTGTTTTTATTTAACATATTTGATTTAAAATAATTGTATTTCAAAAAAATCAATAAATATATAAGTTAAATAAGGGTAAACATAATAAAATAAACAAAACTAAACTAATATAAACAAACATATTAACTTATTAGTTTTAATAAGTGTTTTAATAAAGAAAATAAAAGTAACATATCTAAAATTTTATGAAATTTATAAAATTAAATGAGAAATAAACATATGTTACCTGTAATATTTGGAATGTACTAAAGTATTGTTTTTTGAAATTCCTTTTTCATGATTGTTCCTTATGGAACAAACCATTTCTACGTCATGATCATCATTATTATCTATTAATCTTTCCATGGAAGTAGGGATATCACACAAATCAACATATTCATCAAGTTAATCATCACCAACATATTGTTTTTTTCCTTATAAAATAATATACCGATGCATATCAGATTGATCAAGAACATAGAAAATTTGTTTTTTATGTGTTTCCATTATAAAAGGATAAACCATGTATTCTAATCTATTCAAATTAATAGTGTCATTACAAATTCATCATGTCTAAAATTATTTTTAATGATAAACCATTTGTAGTTAAACATCATAACTTTAAATTTAATGCAATAAATTTCCCATATTTCTTAAATTACTCCATAATATGAACTTAATGCATAAATCGTGTTTTTGTCTTTAGAACTTGAAACATGCATTGCTTATGCGAACACCAATACACTACTATTCTAAACTGCACTTCTATTGTCCCGATCTTTTGTATGAAATGTATAACCATTAATGTAATACCCAGACCATGTTATCAAATTTAATCTTAGACCACCCAATAACCATATTAATGTTTATGATGCATATAATCTACCAACATGATCTTTTTAAACCATGGAAAGGAAGTTTTTTTATGATCATTCAAAATCCACATTTATTTCTTATTTGGATGAAATTGTTTAAACACATTAATATGCAATGTTATATATGGTTGAGAATCATCTATGTTATTAAAGATATATAAATGTACCTTATTTATCTGTTTACCTAACAAATATTTGACTTTCAGGCTATGAATCACCTTTCCCTGATAATTAACTCATTCATGGAGAGATGGTGGAAAACCATTGTGCTAAACTGAAGACAAGTATCTTGTAAAAAACTCCACAAAATCTTTAGAAATATACATTTCAAAAATGAAATCTTTAGGTCGATATAAATTCTTAACAAACCCCTTTAATATATTCATATACCTTTCAAAAGGATACATCCAACATAGATATACTGGTCTGCAAAGCTTAATTTCTTGAACCAAATAAACCATTAAATGTGCCATTATATCAAGAAAATATGGAGGAAAATACATTTCCAATTGAAAAAGTATAGAAATTTATTCATTTTCCAAAATGTTCAAAGTATTCATATTAATCACCTTATTCAAAATTGAATTGAAAAAATAAAACACCTTCATGATAGTATTTATAACATGGATAGGAAATATTCCATGCAATGAAACCAGTAGAAGTTGTTGCATCATGATGTGAAAATCATGATATTTCATACCTATCAACTTCAAATCCTTTAAAGATTTTTTTTACATTTGAAGAATAACCCTGTGGAACTTTGATATCATGAAGACATTAAAAAAAGACAATTTTCTCACTCTTGTATAATTTATGAAAAGCTGCGGAAAAAAATGTTCAACTTCCATCATAAGTGAGAGCTAACTCCAAACTCATTTCCATTGACAATAAGTCCAATATTGTATTCAACCCATCTTTAGTCTTTTCATTTAATATCTATCAATGTTCCAATCAATCTTTCATATATATTCTTCTCCACATTTATGCAATCAATGTTATGTTTCAATTAATGATATATCCAATATGTTAGCTCAAAAAATATTGACCATTTCTTCCATATATTTCTATCATTACCATGTTTATGTGTCTTTTCAAATTCCGCATCAAGGTTTTTCACCCTCTCAAAATACTAATCAATGGATAAAGGTTTTGTAGCAGTATAAAATTCTTGTGAGACATTGAATGATTTTTTTAATATTATATAAGAGTGATCCAATAGACAAAAACATTTGATGACCCATGTATAATATTTTTCTCCCATGATGCAGTTGATAATATGAAGTCTGTTGTTCACAAATTGGACATGCTTTATTCCCCTTAACACTATATTTAGACAAATTTCTATATGCTCGGAAGTCATTTATAGTGAACATAATAATTTCATGCAATTGAAAATATTCCATTTTATAAGAATCATACACCCTATTACCATCATCCCATAAGAGTTTCAAATCATCAATTAATGATGACAAGATGATATCAATATAAATTTTCAGTTGTTTTTGTCATGATATCATTAAAATAAACATGAAATATTTTCACTGTATACAAAATTTAAGAGATAAGTTATAAATTAAAAATAAAACAAGACATTAACTATGTGTGCTACTAAGGATTATATATGGATTCATTCCATCTGTGCACAACCTATGTCTGAGATTTCTAACTTCATTTCTGAATGTAGGAAATTGGTGATCAACTTTTTTCTACTATAGAAAATCAGATGAATGACGTATTCTTCTATCACACATCCGCTCATTAGTATGCCATCTTAACCTTTTTGGATCATGTTAATTAGAAAATAAACTTTTCAAATGAGGAATTATAGGAAGATACCAAAATACCTTGGCATGGGTATTTATAACCTCTAAATAAGCTTGTGATTTTTCTTTCAACTTATACCATGATGTTCCACATTTAGGACACTCTAAAATAAATTCATATCCCTTCATATATAGAACACAATCATTTGGATAAGCATGCATTTATTTGTACCCTAATCCCATTGGGCATAGTATTTTCTTCACTTTATAACATGAATCAGGAATATCATTATCTTTAGGATGAATATCTTTCCACAATTGTAGAAAATTAGTAAAACTTTTTTCACTCCAAAAATGTTTCTACTTCAAGATAATAAATCTTAACACCATCGATAAAACTGTAAAATCCATACAACCAAGATACAATTGTTTTTCAGCATCACCATATAGATGATTAATTTTCTGTTCTTTCTTAATTGCCTCTTCTTCAATATCATGAATCATTTCATCATAATTACCATCTTGAGAAGCATCATCATCCATAGATATGAAATTATACCCAGTTTCACCATACCAAATTGAAGGGCTATAACTCATATTCAAACCATGATAAATTAAATGATCTTTAATCTCTCTACTTTTCAATATCTTTATATTTAAACATTTTAGGCATGGATAGAAGAACATGTCATTGTTTGGAACATTTCATTTAGAAAATTCCAAAAAATCATCAACACCTTTCTCATATTAATCACTCATTCTATGTGTTGTAATCCACATTCAACTCAGTATTACTTATAAAAAATATAAAAAATATATATCTTGTTAAGATAAGCTGGTTTTATATTTATTTCAAATATTCCCTAATTTTAAAGTAACACAATATTGAAATATAAAACAAATATATGCATATTTGAAAAATATAATTATAAATTATATACAATATTGGAAGAAAAGTTTAAATATAAATTAATAATAATAAAAATATATACATGGAAGTAATTTAAAAAATAAAATATAGTTAGAAAATTCAATTTTATATTTATATGAAATATTCCATAATTTGAAAGTAACATAATTTTGAAATATAAAACAAATATATGTGTATTTGAAAACTATAATTATTAATTCTATACTATAATGTAAGATAAGTTTAAATATAAATGTTAAATCATAAAAATATATACCTGGAAATAATTTAAAAAAGAAAATACATTTAGACTAAATTGTGGCATCTAATATACACACTCATTGGTATATTAGATATGCAGATCAAGGTTGTAAGTTGTTTTATCGACAATGAATTTAGTTAGGGAACCATATGGAATGAAAATGAAATTGACTCGAGGATAAAAAAATATTCTAAATCTCATACATTTAATGATATTTCCCTAACTTAACTAATTATTTATAATAATTCAATCACATTTTAATAATATTTTTTTTGAGCAATAAGATAGAAAATCACTATGTAAAAATAAATTACTATCCACTAGTGTGATGTATTATTAACCCATCACCATTTTTTTGTGTCAATTTAACTCATGAAAAAAAAATAAATACATAAGAATAAAACCCTTGAAGCCATATAACAATTCACTCAATTTTTTTGTCACACTATAGTTTAATATATTTCTATGAGATGTGATATATGAATAATGTCCAAGGGTTACCACATTGAAATCATCTTCTATAATTTATCACAACACTATTCATGGTTGTAGATTTCATGGGGTGAGGAACCATACTCAATGAAACTCATATTTAAAATGATGAATTTGGTCATATTCTACAATATAAATATATCAACATAGTTATATGATACTTTGTTTGAAGTATTTATTAATATTTCATATGAAATCTCAATAGTTTATAAGACACTATGTTGTAAATGAAACAAGATAATATAACATGTTGAAATATATTGGGTTTATGTATAAATCCATATAACAGAACCCATCAAATTGAATGAAAATCCTATGAAACTAGAGAATGAAATATGAGATTTTTTGACCAATAAAATTGTAAAAAATGAATTTCAGGATTGAAATTAAAACTAAAAAACATGTGTTAATGATAACTTGTAATGTAAAACATATAAAACTCATCATTTTTCATCCATGAAACTATTATCAAAGAACGTTCAAGGAAACTTGGAAGTACAATAGAACATTATTACAACTAATATTAAAAAATTATGCTATTTTAGGGAGAAAATTCTATGTGCTAGTTATGGATACAATGCGATAACATGATGAGATTAAACAAGATGATAATGCGATATTTTAGTAAATGAAATTAGAAAATGGAGAGTTAGGGCATCTATGAAATTAAACGATCGAAAGTGAGGAAAGTGAGGATTACTTGAGAGTTTTGAGTCAATCATATAGATACACTGATGAAAAAGAGGATGAATGAAGCTAGAAAATGTGGTTGGAGGCCACAAGATTGAAGAAATTATTTTAGGGTTTCTGCTAGAGAGAGAACCGAGACTATCATCGCCCGATCAAACGTCACAATGACTCAAAATGGGAATTCATAAAATTTTAAATGATTTATCACATTGGTTATTTAGTAACCAACGTGATAAAGACATTTTAATTATATTTATCACATCATTTATTATACAACCAATGCGATAAATTGATTTACCACGTTCATTATAGAATAACTGATGTGATGATGAAAATAGATTTTCTTTTATCACATCAGTTATTCTATAAATGATGTCAAAAACTCTCTTTATCATGTCGATTATAGAATAACCAACGTGATAAAGTGGGATACTTCACTTATCATGTCACTTATTCTATAAATGACATAAAAAACTCTCTTTATCACTTTGGTTATAGAATAAATTTCATGATAAAGTGGGATACTTGATTTATCATGTAAGTTATTCTATAATTGAAGTGATAAATCAATATATATGGATTTGAAAGTTAGTTATTTATAATCGACATGAAATCACTGATGCAATAAATACTCTTTGTACTAGTGTCTCAGCCAGAAAGGCAAGACTAAGTACTCATAGTGGCTATAATGGATTCAAAAACCCGTCTTTGGGATGTTCTTAGGTCTAAATTAGAGTTGATGATACCTACAGTGTAATTTTATCTTTGAATGAAACTTTTTGATCTTGAACTCTTAAAATAAATTATTGATTCTAGGTAATGGGTAGTGATTCTCATTAGTCACTTGATTTAAACTTCATTACTCTATACACAATCACATACTCCCATCTCTTTTCATGTAAAAATGGATAGGTTCACCCCAATGGGAATTTATATGTTTAATGATTTTTTTCCTTGAGCTCTTATATTTGAATTTTTAGCACCCAAATCTTATATAGTTCCATAAAGTATGGAAGAAGAAATATTAGTTATGTTTTTGGTAAAAATTGATTTATAATTTTAGATCTTTCTTAAGAGGTAACCGAAAAAAATCATCAAGGAACATATTTTTGAAGTGATAAACCATAGAAGGAAATACATTAAAATTATTATATTTAACCACCCACAACATCATACTATATATCTATATAGTGATAGACCCAATCAGTTCCTGAACAAGGCCTACACATCTTTCTTATAATTCCCACTCTCTAATAAATAATTGATGATCACTAGTTGGAGATGAGAAATAAATAAACCGATTATAAAAGTTATCCTATTCTTAGAACTGGATTTGATAGTTAATACCAAAAATAGAATCAATAAATTTTTTATTTAGGATAGAAAAACCCCATAAATGTTTATATATTTCCACTATAATAACATATGATACTTTTATCCTATTCTTTTCCAGTCACTTTCCTAGAGGAGTATCCTGGATCATAAGTTAAGAATATTCTTAAAATCTCAATCAATAAAAAAATTCCAATTACTCTATTAAAAATTATTCAGAACCTTTTATATAAAATAACACACAAGCCAAAGTAAAAAAACAATAAGATAGTAACTCTGACTATAGAAGGATTTTTTGTGGTTTGAATAATTATAGAAAATAATTTTCACAAAAAATTCTCAAGTGGTTTTTGAATTTACCACATCAATAAGATATTTTTTCTTTAAATTGAAAATAAGGAGGTTTAATGCATCTTCAGTGTCAATTTTGATAACACCAAACTAGGATTCTTCAAACCCTAGGGGAATAAGAAGTGTGTCCACCTAAATTTTTCTAAAATAATTCAACCCCTAACACTCTCTAATATTACATCTAACCACTAAAAATATCTCCCATATTTTAAACATAGATTCTTATTTTCTTCCACTATAAGATACCACCCACAATGGGCATCCCTTTTTAGTATAGAGGTCCCCACTCATACTAGGAGCTGATTAGATATTTTAATAATTTTCTAAATTAAATTTATTTTATCAATCTAATATTTAACTAACTATTAAGTGATATCACCCTAAAATTTCATATGATACTTAGAAGCTACATGTTCTTATCATACAAATACAACCCCCTTTGCTTGAGGAAACTAGACTAGCCCCATTAAGACTTTAGGATCAATAGTGGGTCTAGAAGGTTGATAATGTTCATCATCTTATTCTTTAAGAGCTTTTGGGGGTTGGTGTGATGTCACAATATATAATAAAATATAGATTCTCTTAAGATACCCCTTTCACAATCAATCAACCAATGAAATATGATCAATATTATCTATAAAAAATTTAAACCCCTACTTCTCTCTAATTTATTTACTTAAAATAAATTTCATACATTAAAATATAATTTAGGAAACATTAGAAATATACTTTTATATATATGAAAGAGAAAATTAACATCATCAATAGTGTAGTTTCTAAATAAAATGAACCATTTAGTAAGTTATATTATCCTAATCACCACTAATTAGTAAATACAAAATCTATTTATTTATTATTGATGTTTCAGTTAATATAAAATTATAATTGATTCCAATAACATATTTAAAGTAATAAATATTTTTATACAAATTATCAAGTGGTCCTATATGTTATAACTTATAGAAACCTCCTCATATTGTATGAGACTTGAAAAGATAGAATCATGTCAAAAAAACTAGAGTAAAACCCTAAATACCCCTGTTAACTCAAGATTACATCATAATTATACTAGCCAAGCAAGTTTATGGCTTAACTATTAACTGTTCGAATACAATATCCCTAATTCTACTTGAATACCATTTTTTAATGACCCAACTTAAGTCTCCCATTAACCCAATCCAAATCACCATGAAACCTTGGGAAAACTTCCCAATTTATATTGGCTAGAATAAATGAAATGGGGTATGAAAACATATTTTTGAATCCATTTACCATCATTTACAATTAAATAAAATTTAAAACAATTCTTATAGAAAACTTCATGACCTTGGGAGACATCATACATATAAGAATGAAAAAACAAACATATCCACCGAGGAAGAAAACTAGTACACCAATGTGTATATGGTAATACTATATAATAATATAAAAAAGGCCTATGAATGTTGATGTGGCTCTATTTTTACATAGTTTTGCCACATCTTTTATTTAATTTTTTATCAATTTAATCAATTATTTTGACACTTTTTAATAAATAATGGATTTTTGTATTTTTATCACTACATTTCATAATTAATCATTTTTTATAATTAAATATGTGTTTTTAGTCCTTTTATAGAGCCTTTATAATTATTCCAAATATATTAACTTACTCTCTAGTTTGATAATATTAATTTTTTTTACTTATTAACATTTCTAAATGAAGATTATTTAATTATTTTTCATTTCTATTTTCATCAAAGGCTAGGAAATGTGGGTAGGAAGTGAGAGTTACCCCAAAAAAGAATTATGGAAGTTGAGATTTTTTATGTCTGGGGTTTAAATGTATATATCCACCATATGAGAAAAATCCAAACATGAATAAAAACCAACAACCAAAACATAAAAACCGCAAATAATATATATATATAACCAAGTGAACAAAATAAACCTATTTAAGGTAAAGTGTAGTACCATATATGGAATATTATAAGGAATTCTTAAACAAACCTATTCAATCCCTCTATCAAAATATTAAAAGGATCTATGTTACTCTAAACATAAATTCCTATAAACCACTAAGATCTTATGCTTTTCCCTTTCTTGAATCATGAAAAAAAATTCGATACATATCCCAATAGACTCATATAAGGTGTGAGTATATTGTAATAAATATACATCCACCACCCAACCCCTACCAATTTGCAATAAAACTCAGTGAATACAGTAACAACATAAGTTAATAAATATCAACCTTATACAAATAAATAAATATTTTTTAGCATAAGTTCTTCATTTTCTATACATAAATAACTAAGGGTTTGATTTTAGGTGCTGAACAAGCCACTAAAAATTAACCATAATTTATTTGACCCATTCTTGAAGTTTATAAGCAACAACATATATATCAGTGAAAACCAATAAACATCTATATAGGTTCCCAATGTATTTACATATAGAAATAAGTATCCATGTTATATAAAGAGATGTTGGGGTAGGCCATGGATCACCCTAGGTCATGTCTTGTTTTATATAAATTGAAGGTAGGGAACACTATTTATTATACCAAGGTACAAAATATCCAATATCCTAATATATTAAATATATAAATATAATGTGTAGCTGGTGTACACATGCCCTTGTGTAGTAGGTGTACCCACACATAACTATTATCTCATCTCCCAAGACCCGGTATTAAGTCTAGAATAATATCCATATTTTATTTTATACTTCATCATATTTGTTCAAATATATAAGTAATAAAGGGTAACTATACTATAAATTCTTGGGTATTTCATAGAAACATAAATAATATCATAACCTTCATAAATAATTATATAGAATCATGCTAATTAGGAACAACTAATAATCTAAAAATAATTTAACAAAATCATGTGACACAAATAATTATAATCCCAAGAACGGATTTATATATATATAATTTAAAACACGTTTTGAATTTATTTTTTAAGAAAAACCATTTATCTTTAAGAAGAAATTTAGATTAGGTTCATTCTCACTTTACCCCATGGCATGGATTCCCTATACACTATAATAGTATTAAAGTGATGAATGGGTCTCCTACCAATTATTCCATTGAAAGAAATTCCAAAGGAAAAATAGGTAATACATTCCACTAATTGAGGGTTTTCCAAATATTGGATAGAGAGATATAGAGGTTTATGTCACTTTTCTAAAAATAAATATAAATCTAAAAAAATTAATAGCCTTACCTCTAGGTAACTTCAAACACGGTTTTGCAACCTAAACGAGGAATAATAATAATAAAACAATTTATTTCAAAACCAAGAGGAAAAGAGGAATTATTAATTTTATATTATAGTAGGATATTACTGAAATATAGAAGAATAAGAATGATTTCATCTTATTTTTTTGAAAAAGAAGACCTTTGAATCAACTTGATGAAACCCAAATCAAGATTATATATAGATTTTCCTTGGGAAATAAGAGGGAAGAATGTAAGATCATGGGAGAGTTCTTAAGGTGGATGGAATAAGGAAAAACTAATGGACCTAGGTAAAATAAATTTTGGGATTTTAAAATGAAAAAGGTCTAATTTACTAACTTTTAAAAAAAAGCAACTATATTAATTTGAAACTTTAATGGGTTTCCATTATACTTTTAGTGGCCACAATATGCCACCAGATTCGTAATGGTAATCCACTAAGTTCTTAGTGCAATAATATAACATTAACTCTTTTTATTTACATCATATATCTCTTACTGAATCCCATCCAATTTAGTTCTAATTTCCTTCAAACCAATAAATCCATTACCTAGACACTTTTGATAACAAAATTTGAAAATGAAATACCAACCAATTGGGAAAGTGTCACTAGAAACTCCTTACAATCAGGCTCTTCATCCCTTAGAAGCCATAACTATCCTACTATAGGAATAAAATTAGCTACTAAATTATCATTTGAGCTTCTCATTCCTATTTTTTATCTTGATATATTCTAGGTTTTCATCACACATGAACAATAAGAATGATATTCCCAAAAAAAACCATCTCATTTTGATCAATAATGCAAAAAAATCGTTTTTTATTGAAACTATAAACCTCTATATCAATATCTTAAAACTAGATCACATGTGTAGGATTAGGTGTGTATTTCCTCAGTTATGAAACATGAAAGACTCTATTCATTTAACTAAATTTAGGAAGAAAAGAAATCCTATAAGTAGTTCATCCAATGTGTTATAGAATCTCAATTAGTTTGATAAACCTTAGAGTTAACTTTCCTTATTTTCCCATCCAACACCAACCTAATCAAGGATAATCTCAGAGGAAAGAATGATCAATAACCTCAAATACCAATGGTTATCTCTTCCAGTTAGTGTGTGACTTTTGGAAGCTCTAAGTTGTAACCAACTATTTCCATATTAACTTTACCTAGTATATCACATCTTGAACTGTATATGGACCAATTAATGATTATTTATTAATTAAAGTCCATATCAGGGGAGAATGTAAAGGACTACTTTAGAGAGACTTAAAAGAATACAATATTTTTGGAAAACTCTAAAAGTGATGTGAGATATTACCACGAGCCTCTAAATAAGGAATTGAAGATATGTGCATATATTTATGAATATGAATAATATACTTAGACTAATAATCTATTTGAGTGTGGTAATATGTACTTAGATTTACTCGAGTACCAAGGGGATACTATAAAACTTTTGAAAACCTAGGTATAAATCTTGGGTTGGGATCAGAAATGACACTCACTAGCACAATATGAATATTCATAGTCTCTAAAATATATAAATTTCCTATTTTATTCATGGAAGAACAATTTTGGAAAGGTATAAAATTAACCACCTTAGTTGCGTAGTTAATATAATCCCGAATTATATCTTTTCCTTTCAAAGATCTACAAAATCTAGTTATAAAATCCATCATGATATCATTCCATTTACTTATAGGTATAGAAAATTATTTTATAATAGAAATAGTCTGTTGGTGTTCTACTTTCACCTATAAAAAAGTTAAACACCAAGAAACAAACTCGGTGATTTACCACTTCATGATAGGACATTGAAACTATTTATGAATATCAATTTATATTTTCATTACACCAAGATGCACAACCCAAATATATGAGTAATATTCTTCTATAACTTCATACCACATGAAAATAAGAACTTCAATATTAATATGAAAAAAGATTAAATAATGGGGATCTTGAATCTAACCTTCATGTTTCTCCCCATGATTTAGTATTTCTCAAATAATGATATAATCAAATTATAAATCTATGAGACTTTAAATCATTCTATAACCGAAAATATAAAATAAATATAAAAAATGTATTTTATCATTATCTTCCACTACATCTAGATATCTAATCTATTAAATACATAAGAATCCACTCTCCATTTCCCACTCTTTGAGGATGAACTTTTTGGTTAATGGAATTTTCTAAAAATTTTAAATTACCAATAATAGATATATACTCAAAATGAAAATTGTAGAGGTATTTAAGTAACTAACTCTATCTTAGATTTAATTATCCCTATGAAAAGATATAAACAAGGATTTTATGGATGGTTTATATCATGAATCACTCAAAAAATAGGTAATGCATTTATTACTTTATTGACTACACCACATAAACTAATTTAAGATCATGAATTAGGTAGTTATTTTCAAGAATCTTGGATTTTCATACACTATAAGCTGCTAAAAAATGATCTTGTAGGTGAATTAAACCAAGGATCACCAAATAGTTATCTTAATAAAACGAAAACCCCAATACTATTTGAGATATACTAAAATAGAGGCCAATATAAACCTATGCATAAACTCCTAGAATTATTCTTCATATTGATCATAATATACAAACATGACTCCTTTTTTTATCAAGGTTGTGATCAGCTAAAAATCCTAGATGAAGCAATGGTAATATTAATTAAGTCTTATGAAACTCAAAATTTAAAAAGCATTAGTGTGAACCTTCTAAGACATAATCTCCCTCACCTTATTATGATCAACTAAGATAAAAAAATTAGAGGTTATGTGCTTGAGGAATCTAACTTCTCAAATCTTGAATTTTTCAGAAACTTTAGCATATAACAGATGATCTTATAGGGTATATAAGATGATATGAATATTACTATGATGCTCATCATTTGATATTGAATATATTAAAATTTCATCCACAAACACTACCATAAAGGTGTCTAAGGATGGGTGAAATATCCAGTTCATTATCACCATAAATACTTTAAGGTAATTTTTTAACCCAAATGGTATGACTAAGTAATAACAATTTCCATAATAGCTTTAAAAAGACATCTTTGGAATGTAATCAATATGAACTAGAGTTTGATGATACCCAAAGAATAATTCAATAATTTTAAATCACTTTTCTCCTTTAAAATGATGTAATAAATTATAGATTCTAGGAAGTGGGTATTATTTCTTAACTGAGACATGATTTAACCTTTGATAGTATATAGAAAATTATAACCCCTTATCGCCTTTCTTATTAAAATAGAAAGGTGAACCTAATGGGAATTTATAGGTTTAATTTAACATTTTCCTTGAGTTCTTCTATTAGAATTTTATACTCCAGGAGCATAGTTGGTGCCATATGATAAGGTGTAATAAAGAAAACTATATACCAAAAATTAAATAGATAGAAAATTATACCTATTATACCCTGTGGTCTTGGTGAAAACCCTAAGACGAGGTGAATTAGGGTGTAATGAAATTTCTTATTTTCTTTATATTAACCAGATCTTGTCATCATGTTGGTAAATACACCTTAAATATGTCTTGTAAGCATAATTTAATATAAAATAGTAAAGATAAAAAATACATGATTTTAGTTGGTTTACTCATAATAGTCAATATATAAGGATCCCATATCAATTAGATGTTGATATTATAATTAACCACTACTTTAATAGTATTTTATTACAATATTTTAGAAGATCTCACTACAAATCCAAGGTCCACAACCTCTTCATCTCTTCCACTCACTACATTCAAGAGGGATAAAATTATATAATTGAAATTCATGTTAAACTCACAAGAATATCAATTATATCGGAAACACTATACAAATAAAGGTGTTTTTCATGAATCTCTATTCTTCAACTCCATATTTTCAATGATATTCACAAAAATTATTTCTTCTAAGACTGATCTTCAATGTAACTCAGATTGGTCACATGTAACCTTTAAATACTAAGAATTAAATTAACTTCAAGGAAAATTATATTCTTTCATATTTTAGAAAATCCTCTCTTTCCTTTTTATGTGTGATTTTATCTGTGATACCTTTTAATTTCCACAAAATACTCTATATATCAATATAATGTTTGAATTTAAAATATGAAATAAAAATAATAAAAAATTTAAAACTTCATCTATTACAAATACAACCCTTGGATCATATTTTGTTTAATCTCCGCCATTGAATTAAAAAAGTTAGTTATCAGTTTCTCAAATAAGAACTCAACCATTATGAGATAACCATATCATCATTTCTATTTGAACACTCTGTATTCCATCAATCACAGTGTGCCATACTCCTTTTCAACATATCGGGTCAGTTTCTTCCTTAACCATATTCAACCACCAGATGGGTCATGATGTGATTTAACACTTCAGAACACATACCTATTAATAGAAACAAAGTAATATGAGACTCTAAAAGAATTAATTTTTAGGATTTTCAAAGTGGGAATTCACATCATGAACCATTATGATCAAATTTTACTATTGAATCCATTACAACATGACTTTATTTACATAGTGAGACCGCCACACTTCCATAATCATTAAAATTTTATTAAACCTTCATCGAGGTGTGACAAAATTTAAATGGATCAACCACTATATTTTCAAAATCACTAAAAATTACTTAAAAATTTTTGTATAGTGGTTAAACATATTTTGGTTCAAAATATATTTATATAAGAACAAAAAATATACCAATAATCCCTTAAAGAGTAATTTTCATGTCATAATGTTTATATTGAAACACCAAATTTAGAAAATGGAACAACCTTATGAACTATTGTGAACAACTATACATGAACTTCCTTCATAATGTGACATCTTGACACTACTGGAAAATGTACCTATCCCCACGGTTTTCACCAAAACCGTGGGGATAGACCCCCCCCTATACCCACGGTTTTGGAAAACCGTGGGTATAGGTGAATTTTCATGACCTATACCCACGGTTTGGCAAAACCGTGGGTATAGGGGGCTCTATCCCCACGGTTTTGGGAAACCGTGGGGATAGGTCCTGAAAAGTCACCTATACCCACGGTTTCCCAAAACCGTGGGTATAGGGGGGGTCTATCCCCACGGTTTTGGGGAAAACCGTGGGGATAGGTCTGGGATAAAATACCTATACCCACGGTTATGAAAAACCGTGGGTATAGGTCAATTTTGTGTGCGCGGGAAATTTTTTTTTCCGCGGGAAGGAATTTGTTTTTGGCGGGAACCCTATACCCAAAGTTCTTCCCTCTATACCCACAGTTTTTATAACTATATTTAACTAAATATATATATATATACATATATGTGAAGTTAGGGTAGTGGTTAGACGCGGTGTTTACAGCGAAGTGGTTGCGGGATCGAAACTCGGTGCCTGCATTTTTTTTAGGACCTATACCCACGGTTTTGAAACCGTGGGTATAGGTCGTTGAAACCGTGGAAATTGTCTAAGTTTCGGTGACACGGTGGCAGGACACCTATACCCACGGTTTTCCAAAACCGTGGGTATAGGCTGGGGACCTATACCGACGGCATTCCAGCCCACGGTTCCCAAAACCGTGGGTATAGGCTATACCCACGGTTTTGGGGGCTATACCCACGGTTTTCAACCGTGGGTATAAGCCATTTTTCCAGTAGTGTGAGTCACAATGTGAATGGTTCTTATAAATTTCAAAATGATTCTTATAAAACTTATCTTCATGGTGCGACATAATGGGAAATGGTGTGAAAAAACATTCTTCTATAAATTCTATAATCTACACCATATTTTTCAAGCACTTTAAAAAAAAATCCAAAAAAATTATTATTAACATCTAATTAAATATTAACACCTTTGGTGACAACAAAATACACTTTTTGTTTTTTTAATTGTTTAAAATATGAAAATATTGATATGTTCCATCAATCATGATTCCACTGAATCATATTATATTAATATGTTACTTCAATTATTCCCCCAACATCATAAGATTCCAGATTCCCCATATAATTTATAACGTTTCTACCCCTTTGACAATAAAATCTAGAGGGTTTTTCAACCTATATTTTAGATCTTGATGTCACAACTATTCCAAATATTAGTAAAGAACATTCAATTAGTTATCTAATACTATGTGATTCAAATTTAATTTTATGAAATAAGAGAAATAATTGAGTTCTATAGTTTTATCCAATAAAAAAAAACTGATCAAAATTTTTAACTTCTTCCAAATCACCATGTATATTGTCCATTCCTCTCTTTTTACACCTAATGAAGATAAATACCTACAAGAAAAAAATAGTATCAAAATTTAACAAAATTTAAAGTTATAAGAGGGAATTTCTGCACCTCTTCCATTTGAAGGATTTTATTGAACTTTAAGGTTTAATCAGGGTTTCTCAAAATCATGCACAACCAATGGTTTGGTGAAGATATCCACCACCTGGTGTTGTATTAAAAAAAATTTCAGTTTCACAATATTGTTATCCACATTTTATTTTATGAAATTACACTAGATCTCAATATTCCATAGGGTTATGACTATGATTTTTCTATGTTAGAAATCGATAACATGTGTACTGTTTGGTTTCATCTGAGCCCTTCATAAGAGGATCTTATATCTCATGATGCTAAAGTTTCATGATCCTCTTCTGTTCATCCATGTGTAATTTCATCTATTTTGAGTGTTACAACAGGGGTTGAAATCACCTATGATTATTCATCTATTTCAGTAGGTCCCAACATGGTTCAACCCTCCTATGGTAATTGTGGTTCAAGGGTGACACATTTGGTGATTGGATTAGTATTTATAGTTTGTTCATAATGGTATTTGTAACAATAATTTCAATTGTTTGGTTTAGAGACTTGATTTTTTGGGGTTGTAGGTTTTGAGACTTTTTTGTATTTCATGCATGATTTTCATAAAAAAAAGTAATAGTAAATTTTTATATGAAATAAATCCCATGGGAAACCTATGGGATTATGTTGGGTGGTGTGGGTTTGTAATTTTTTTAGCATTATATACATGCTTTTACGAACAGATCATGCAGAGGTTTGGGGTACCCTTCCCTGCCAAAACTATTTTTCGTCACTATTATTATAACCTTATGTGATTAAAATTTTGATAGATTTACTTACTTGGATTCCATATAATTCTATTAAATAATCAAATAGTCTATGATATTATAAATGTGATCACATCCCATTCTTCCAAATTTGATAATTACAACCATTCAATAAAGTCACTCTCTTTGCATTCAAAATGTTCTCCATGATAATAAATTTCATTCAATAGAGTCAAGGAATAACCAATGGCTCTGATGCCACTTTTTTGTACACGATTTTCATAATAAACACCCAAAGGTGGTGGGTGAATTAGGGTTTAAGGAAATTTATTATTTTCTTTAGATGAATTGGATATTGTTTTCGCATTTATAAAGTCACCTCGAATCTGTCTTGTAAGAACAATAAAATGTAAAATAGAAAAGAGCATGGACACTTGATTTTATTGGTTCACCCATAATGGGCTACATCCACTTAGAACAAATCAATAATGTATTAATATTCCAATTAACCACTACTTCACTATTATGTGATTAAAAGATTTAGGAAGAGAGCACTACCCATCTAAGGTTCAAAACCTCTTCCTCTCTTTCACTCACTTATTTTAAGAGGGATACAAGTATATAGTCAACACAAAGGTCAAAATCAAAATAATATCAATAAGACATGAAACACTACACACCTATGAGTGTTCTCCATGATGATATATTCTTCAACTATATATATTCAATGATATTCATAATAATTATTTCTTCTAATACTGATCTTCAATGTTACTCAGATTGATCAAATGTCACCATTAAATACGAGGCATTTAATGAACTTCACTGTTGATTCTATTCTTTTATATCATCAAGAAGCCTAAATTTCTTCCATGTGTGTCATGTAAAGACTTGCATTTTCCATTTAATTTTTTTATTATATGGAATTATTATGAGTCTGCAAAAATTGATGGTGTGTGATTCCAAGACCCGGTGTGCCCAGAATGAATTTATGTACTTTGTTTAAGGTATGTTCAATAAACACATGGGTGACGTTTTCTATCTTTTAAACAAGTGATCAGATTAAAAATACAATGGCACAATTGAATCAGAAGTGCTGGGATTCGCTTAAGGAAGGATTCACTCCAACCACAGTAGGTCGGGAGAGAAAAGATAGATTTTGGGTCTTGTAAAAGAATAATAAAAAAACAAATTTATTTTATTTTTCTCTTTACTTCTCCTCCAACGGACAAGTGGCGGTGGTGGGACCAACAACGTGTCAAGCCATTAAATGGCCCGACTCCTCAATTCTTTGTAACAACACTGTTGGAATTGAAAAGGTTCCTTAATTAATTGTACCCCATTAATTCCATGTGCGTTACTCACCCTCCCCCTATCTTATTTATATGGAGATAGGGGAGGAGTATTGACACAGATTCACTAAGCAAAGAAGATCTGGAAAAGTACCGCGATGCCAACCCCTTGACGGATGGGACCAGTTCCAGTGGGCTGTGAAGAACACCACCGAATCACGAACCGACGAACGCCGACTCCTCCTCAATCTCAGACGTTCTCTAATGATCCTGAGGTAGGGATTTATCTTGTTTTAATTTCAAGAGTTTTTTGAATTATATTCTTCCCTCATGATATCAAGATAACGTGGAGGGCGCATACCAAATGAACAATGCCTGGTCCCTACACTACTTTTTTGATCTATGCATTCTTCGTGGACTTTTTACTCAGGATGGAAATAACATGGACTGGAGGGTCAAGCAGCGAGAAGGGTGTCCCGAGGAGGTTGTTACGACCTTTGGACAGAAAAACGGGCCACTAGAGCTCACACGATGAACTATAGAAGACCGCTGGCATGACACCGACACGATATCACTGGTGACCGACAGAGGCTGGCAATGGCCGACTGTGGTAGAGGTGGCAGCACATCACCGACAGAGGAGGCCACAGATGTAGCTGTGGCCAACACCGGCCGACCGCGGGCGGAGGCGGAGTGGTGCGCTGTCGCGGGCCTCTAGAGATGGATGTGGCACGAAGACATGATGGTGGAGAAGGGACCCGCTTTTACGGGTCCTATGAAGACCAGTTGGTTCCACATGGCGCCACTGCTCCACCCCCCCCCCAAACGGCTTAGCTATTCGGGAGGGGGGAACGTTACCCCCTAGTGCCAGCTAGGGTGGGCCCCATCCAGTGGGCCGCGCCCCTTCGCAAGCCAGGCCATGTGAGCCCAGCTAGCCGTACCCCTTCGTGGGTCGGGCCGCACCACCCAGGCGGGCCAGGCCAATCCATGGCCATACCCAACTAGATCAGGTTGGTCAGACCAGGTCGAACTGGATCTGGACCATTTCAGGCCCAATTTCGCTAAAAGAGGAATAACTTGAAATCCGGGTGTTTGTTTGAAGAACTGTCTATGGTGATGGGACCCTTGGAGAGAGATGATCCTTTGGTATAATTCACTTGAGTTTTGTGGAAAGTTTGAGTATGGCTAGGTTGGATCGAACTTGAATCCAATTGATCCCTCGGTACTAAAACACTTATAAGTCACAAATCGGGTGTCCAATTGACATTCTGTTTGTCACATTAGAAGCCTTACGACATGGCGGTCCTTTAGGATACTTCTTCAGGGAATGTCATGGGGGTTGATGTACGACCTGTGGCTTGAGGAGCATATCTTCCCAGAATCAAGCGTGCTTAGTGCTGGAATCTCATGGATGGCTGTAACGTGAATAAAGAACATCGATCCTATGTGGGTTAGCATATATCGATCCTATGTGGGTCATCACTTAGTGATCCTATGTGAGTCATCATATATCGATCCTGTGTGGGTTTTCTCCTAGAGATCCTGTGTGGGTCAACATCTATTGATCCTGTGTGGGTCAATTCCTAGAGATCCTGTGTGGGTCAGCACCTAGCGATCCTATGTGGGTCAACATCTATCAATCCTATGTGGGTCAACAGTAGAGCCTCTCGATAGAATAAGATGATCTAGTTTTACAACTAATCATCTGTACTTCTATACTTATGTTATATACCTAGTGTGAGTTGAGTCTTTACCTTTGTGGTATTACCTTTGTGGTACTTTTAACTTTGTGGTGTTACCTTTGTGGTGTTACCTTTGTGGCACTTTTACCTTTGTGGTGTTACCTTCATGGTGTTACCTTTGTGGTACTTTTACCTTCGTGGTGTTACCTTTGTGGTGTTACCTTTATGGTAATTTTACCTTTGTGGTGTTACCTTTGTGGTATTCTTCCCTCATGGAATAGTTGTGAAAAAGCCTTAAAATTAGATCCTTATGTTTCCTCATGTATGAGACAAGTATATTTTGATAAATTAGGTATATTTATGGGAATATACCTAAGCAGAGTTGATGACTACTGCTTCATGCTTTGTGATTGAGGTATTTCTTTGTGGTTATTTCCTTTGTGGAACTCTGGGAGACCTTCAAGGGTCTCAAGGTCCCTACTGAGTATTGTTATACTCACCCCTGCATGGGCTACACCCACACCTTTCTATGTCTTGTGCAGATGACAAAGAGCGTTGATCGAGGCCGAGGAAGCCATGACTGGATGGTGCTGAGAGGTGAACCATTTTACATGACGTGATGCAATGACTACTGATCGTGAGTTGTACCTACCTTTTGGTAGGATCCTCGGTGGACGATCTAGGAGTTGTTTTCTCTTTTTAGTTGTACTTTTACTTTTTTGTTGAGATTTTATTCCAGCCCCTTTACTTTCAGTACATTTTTTCTACAGTAGTTTACTTCTTGGTTGCTTCTAGTTATGTTCTTGGATTGTGTGTTTGTACAGGTTTAAAGGAAATACCTTCTCGTTATAGGGATATGCCTTTCCGATGCTAGTCGCCAACCCCTAGCCTATGGAAGGAGGGCTTGGGGTAGTCACGACATGGGCCCCAGGGGACGAGTCATGACATTAAATTCTATGTGTGATACCTCTTCCTATACATAAAAAATTCTCTATATTAAAAGAATGTTTGAATTTAAAATTTGAAATTCAAATAATAACAAACTTTAAACTCTATCTACTTCAAATAAAACCCTTATAACATCATCCATATATTCTCCAAAATTGAATTTCAAAGTTATTTATCATTTTCTCAAATAAAAACCCAACCATCATGATATATCCACAACATCATTTCTGTTTTAATTATCCATATTTAATCAATCATAGTGTGACATCCTCCCTCGTGACGTGACATGTTAGTTTCTTACTTAACTAGATTGAATATCTATATGGGATATGATGTAATGTAATTATTCATGGTGTATAATTGTTATAAGTATAAAATAAATCCAAGACTCCAAAATTACTTCCTTCTAGGATTTTTATGGTGGGTGTTTATAGCACAAACCTTTAGATCATATTTTATGACTGAATTTGTCACATCACAACTTCTTTTACATGGTGAACCCCTACACTTCTAGATTCACTGAAATCTTCTTGAACCTTCATCTTAGTTTGACGTACTTTACAAAAAAATGTCCACTATATTTTCTAAATTTCTGAAAAATCACCTAAAAACTTTCATAGCGTGGCCAAACATATTATGGCATGAAGTCTCTTTTTAGTAGCACAAAAATCACTGAATAATTCCTCACGATGTGACATCTGTGTCGTGGTGTGTAGCTTAAAACACCAAATTCAAAAAATAAAACAACCTTATGAACATAGGTGAACAAACTTATGTGAAATTTTTTCACATCACAACCTCTTGATTTGTGGTTTGAATAACACTTACAAGGTTACAAATGATCCTTACGAAACACATCTTTACAACACAACAAAAAGGGTAGATCCATGATCTTATCTTTTCCTAAAACTTCTATAAATAATTAAAGGTTATTAAAGATCCTTAAAAAAAATTCTTGAAACCTTCATATTGATAAAAAATCCAATATTACAACCCATGGTTACAACACCTCACGTTTCTTAGGATGTGGCTTATAAAAATATTTAGGGAATACATTTGGAAAGTGTTCAACCATAGTAGGTAAGACCTTGGGACACATAGGTTTAAGATCTTAAAGTGTAACAACAGATATATATTAAATTATAAAACTAATCTAATCATAAACCATATTATCTTAACTTATTTGGAATTCCCAATATTTTATAAATATATACTGATCACCAGTTGGAGAGTAAAAATAAATATTCCTCTTAAAATAATAAACCAAATCTTAGAAATATATTGACCAATATATACCCAAAATTAAGTCAAAATTATGCATATAAAGAATAAAAAACCCTAAAAATTCCTATATTTTACCACCATATTAGAATAATATTGATATATCCCATTCTTTTCTACTTTCTTGCAAATAGGATTATCAAGACTCATACGTTCATAAGATACTTAAACTCTTAATCCTTGATTTTTTTCCAAATTATTGTTCATAAAGAATTAATAATATGATATATGAAATAAATCACAAGAAAATAAAAAAGATACTAAAATAGTACCTCTAATTTTAGTAGTTTTGACTTATTTTTAAACACCTTTTCCAAAAAAACAACTTGAAAAAACTTCTATAGGTGTCATAACTGACCACATAGATAACACCATTTCACTAAAAAGAGTCAATAAGGTCTAGTGTTTCCCTAATGTCTACTCAAATAATATCATACTAGGATTCTATTAACTGTAGTATAATATTAAGTCCATCCTCTTATTTTTTTTAAAGAATCCATAACAAACTCTCTATTTATGACATCTCTTTTACCCACTAGAAGATATTATATTTCCACCCCCGTATTATTCCTTTCATCCACTATAAAATTCTACATACAGTGGGTGTCCCTATAAAGTATAAATTTACGATTTCATACTTAGTTACAATCATATATTTCAACACTTTAATAAATAAAATGGTTCCATTAAATTAAATATTCAACCTTTTATTGGGATAATCACCCTAAAAATGAAAAGAAAACTCAGATTATATAGGTTAAAATCAAGGAAATACCTAACATATTTCTTGAATCAAGAGTTATATACACTCTAGGACTCAAGGAACATGATTGGGTTCCAATCATGGGCCCCTCAACAAATAAAATTTATTAATACATAGTTAATGAAGTGATAGTGGAATCAGTTTTTCTCCAGACAAGTAAGTGTTATGGATGTGCTTTGCCTTTGTTGAGTGGGTTTTGTGTTTGATAAAAATGGTGACAAGATCTAATCAATAATGTAATTGGGTTGGATTTTAAATTCAGTTTGAAGGATAGTGTCCTAATTATAGATATCCCATTTCTTACATATTAAATAATTATTGCATTTTAACTCTTATATTTTTTTCTAATTAGTTGAGACTCCATGAACCACCCTCACTTAGTAGTTTTAGATTAATTAGAGAAATTAAATAATCACTCCATTCCCTAATCACAAATATCCTAGTGATGGGTTTTCTCTAATCACCCCTATATAAACCCATAACTCATAATAATATATAATGAAAAATCACTAGGATGCTTGTGTGTGTAAAATAGAGTAAGAGAAAAATAATTTAAAAGCATATAATAAAGGAAGTCTCCTAATGTATATACTAATAAAATACTTCTAGATTAGTGAAATGAAGAAAATTAAGAATGAAAATTTGAATCCATTAATAGGGGAAGGGGATTATCCTTGAATCATACACTAATGGTCTAGTGTTCCATTATCATCGTTGTTATAATAAAAATGAAAATAAATAAATAAAGAAATTAGAAACCCTCAACTCAATTGAAAATTATTGGTAGTATCCCCTTCCATAGTGAATGATCATGAACCACTTCAAAAAGTGGTTCATGTTTCCTTGATTGGTATATTTTTATGAAAATTTCCTCAAATCTAGTGCCCAACATGTGCTTATCTAATTTATTTCATGTTCATATATTGAGGGTTGTGATTAATGAAGCTATTTATCTCAAATATTACAACACATGATCAACACTCTCCTATAATCTTCATCTTATTCTTCATCTCAGATTATCGCCTTGTAGAAAGTCAGTTAGAGATTATACATATTTAATTAAAATAGTGAGAATGGATTTTGATTTTATTTTAGGAGAAGTTATGTTATTTTGGGAATTTTTTATTTTGATCCCCACAATCTAAAATATTGATAAGTCTTGGATTAATCACATGGAAAGATCAGTTAGAACAAATATGTGGATGGAATGGTCATTCGTGTGGTCTCTTGGATTGTGTGGTTACTCTAGAATCAACACGAGACCACTTAATTCCATCATAGAATTTCCAATATGTTTGGTTGAATTTATTCCTGAAATCAATTTAGTCACACAGTTTATTGGATCTTCACTTGTGTTATCTTGAAGAGAGGCATAATTGATTGAGATCCATGGTCAAATCATCCCCATGGTTTGTTGACATAATTTTTTAGTTTATGATAATCATCATGCAGTCACTTTAAGAATTTGATTAATTTTAAGCATGGTTGATTGGAAGGTATTATCAATCATGTGGTAGCTTAAATGTGCATTAAATTGAGGAAAATAATGGTTAATTGAATCTCAGTATGTGGTATCTTGAAGTATTCTATTTTTTTAATCCTTAGACATAAAATACTTAAAGTTATAATTTTAGTTTAATATTTTTCTAATTCTCTCTAGTTATGAATAAAATAATTTATATTATATTAAATATCTTTTGAACAATGTAATTTCAAATTCTGTAAATCAATGTATGAATTTTCCTTTAAATTTTTTTGAGGTAATGCTTTGGTCAAAGACCAGAGCACAAATTATTAATAAACAAAAAAGGATTAAAAGAGGCGAAAAGATGGGATTTTTTTACAATCTCTATCAAAAAGGTATAGTAAGTCAGAAGGAATAGAGTCTATCCAAGTCATGCTCTGATGAAATCCTTTGTTGGCAAGAGAATCAGCAACAGCATTCGCTTCCCGGTAGGCATGAGTAGCTATATAGTCCATCCCATGGAGCAAATTAAGACAATTCATCCAACGTGTGGTAAGTGTCCAGGCCAGATGGATGTTGCCATTCCAGATGGCATGAATGATAGTGGTTGAATCACTTTCTATCCAGAGCTTTATCCAACCTCTTTGAAGCACAAAATCAACAGCATGAATGACCCCCAACATTTCTGCCTCCAGAGAAGAAGAGTGACCACATCCAACATAGAAGCAGCCCTGACACTGCCCAGCTGAGTCTCTGAAGATGGCACCACAACTGGCAGGTCCTGGGTTGCCTTTGGAGGTGCCATCGACGTTCACTTTAGTCCATCCTGGAATTGGAGATTGCCAGAACACTTCAAATGAGTGTTTGGGCTTTGGGTAGATGCCGGGAACACGGAGTTGTCGAAGAATCACAAAGTCACCAACTGAGTTGTTACACCAGTCTTTTTGTATTGAGGCAGCTTCATGAACCACAAGAAGAATCCGAGCTTTCCCTGTATTTAGATTGAGATGGTGATTATTGTGAATGAGAGCATTTCTAACATACCAGATCTCATGTAGAAGCTCTGCCACTGCCGCCAGGAAAAGGTTTTTTATCTGCAGAGAAATATCATATCTAGTGCAATTTTTTAATAACAAGGAAATTGAGTCAGTAAAGAACCATATTTAGTTAAATAAATCAGAAATATAATTCCATAGAGCAGAGTCTGTCGCGCAAGATAGAAAAAGATGATTGGAATCCTCCCTATGTTGATTACACAGGAGACACTTAGAACAGAGTTGAAAACCAAAAGTTTGAAGACAGGTTTCCGTTGGTAATCTATTATGGGCAATGCGCCAAATAAGGGTGAGCCTAGAAGGTTTAATCCAAGGTTTGTTAAAATGATTCACCCATAGAAAACTAGAGTCATTATCAGATAAATTATGCTTATAATAATTTTTTGAATCTAGGATGACATTGGCAGAAGGCTCCCAAACAAGGAAATCACCATCAGGAGAAAAAAGATGATTGTCAATAATTTGCGCAATATTTCCAGGGAGATCATGATGGTGAGATTATAATACCTCCTTTATAGTCTGATTAGTATCTTCAGGGGGATTATTAGAGGGTAACAAGGATATCAGAGGGGTACCACACCAATTGTCACACCAAAAATTTATGGAAGAATCAGCACTAACTATCCATCTAGAATTTTGCATGATCCTATGATAAGAGTCCCGGATAGAGGGCCAGATGGATGAGCTGATGAAATTAAAATTACCTTTTAAAAGCTTAAAGAGGAATCTATGGTTCAGGAATTTAGTCGCCTTAGAAGTGGAATTAATAATGTTCCAAGTGAGGCAGGCCTGAAGAGCATCATTGAACAATTTTAATTTTTTTATGCCAATACCACCATTAGCAATGGGGTTACAGAAAGATTTCCATGGTATTGTAACAAGATTCTTTTCAAAAATGCTTCCAGACCAAATGAAGTTTTTAATATAAGTGTTAATTTTTTTTAAAATGCTGACTGGCCATTTATAAACCATAAAGGAATAGACCATTTTAGAAACAATGGTCGATTTAACAAAACAAATTCTCCCATCCATGGAGAGAGTTTTCCCTTTCCAGCTAGCGAGTTGATTTGTGATTTGATCAATGATGTTAGCAAAATAGGTTGCTTTGGGCCGAACCCAAAATACTGGAACACCCAAATAATTGAAAGGTAATAAACCCTCTTTAATACCCAGATAAGTGGTGATATTAGATTTCCTTCTTACAGGAATTTTTTTCCAAAAAAGATATACGATTTGTTCCAAGAAATTGCTTGCCCAGAGATTTGTTCATAGTGAGAAATCGCTTGCTTAAGAACATGAATATTTTTTTGATCCCCTTTTATGAATAAAATAATATCATCAACATATAAAAGGTGGGTAGGGGCATTTAAATTCCTGGAAACTTGAATAGGTTTAAGCATATTTTGATCAACCATCTTGTTAAGAAGTCTACTTAGGTAATCTTCAGCAATAACGAAAATGATAGCAGAAAGAGGGTCACCCTGCCTGACACCCTTTGAGAAATTGAAGAAACCTCTAGGGGTACCATTAATCAGGATAGAGATATAGGCTGAGCGAAAGAGAGTCTTAATTATACCAATGAAAGAATCATTAAAGCCAAAGTTTTTTAGAACTTTGAAGATAAAATTCCAGTCTATGGTGTTCAAAGCCTTTCTGATATCTAGTTTGATGGCCACATAGCCCCCTATTGTGATTCTATTTAAACTGTTGGTATATTCCGAATCCAGACAGATACAGTCTTGGATAGACCTTCCTTTAATAAAACCAAATTGGTTCCAAGAGACGATTCTATTGCAGATAGGAGCAAGTCTATTAGAAATAATTTTGGAAATTATTTTATAGATAGTGTTAATCAAAGAAATTGGTCTGAATTGATGGATCTCAGAAGCATTCTCAACCTTAGGAATTAAGGTTAGAAATTGAGCATTGATTCCATGAGGTAGAGATCCATGGGTGAAGAAGGTATTAACAAGGTTACAAACATCATTGTGTATTATATCCCAATGTTTTTGGAAAAAACCATTATTGAATCCGTCCGGACCAGGAGCACTGTCAGGATTAAGACCAAAGACTGTGTCTTTGATTTCATGATCAAGAGGGATGCATAAAAGAGTCTCATTGTCTTGTTCATCCACCATTAAAGGAATAATATCTGGTTTAAGATCAATATTTATATCAAGACCATTAAAAATGCTATAAAAGTATGAGGTGACATGGTCCGTAATGGATTCTTCAGAATCAATGATCAAGTCATTTTTAATGAGAATAGTAAGAGGACGATTGAACTTTATAATTCTTTGAAGATAGTTATAGAATTTTGTATTTCGATCACCATCTGTCATCCATTTAGTCCTGAACATTGTTTTACGAATATTGTCCTTAAAAGTAAGAAGGGAATTAAGTTTAGAAGAGATATTAGCTTCCAATTGAGGATCCATATTTAAATCTGAATTTGTGTTCTGAGTTTGGATACGATTGAGATCATCTTCAAGATAGGAGATATCAAGATCTATTTGAGTATTTGTATTTTTACACCAACCTTTAAGGGCCTACTTGAGAATTTTTAATTTGCGTAAACATGCAAAAGAATCATTATGGTGTTTCATGGAGTTCCAGGTGTCATAGATAAAGGTGACACATTCAGGGTTCGAGGACCAAGAATTATTAAATTTGAATGGAATGATAGGCTTACGATCATTCGTAAGAATGCTAACAAGGATAGGATGATGATCAGAGTTGAGTCTCGGAAGGGTTACACTGGATATTTTGTCCCAGTTGTCAAGAGTCTTCATGTTGACAAAAGCTCTGTGAAGTATACTAGCAACGTTTTTGTTGTGATGCATCCTATACCAATTGTATTTTGCACCAATGAGAGTGATTTCAAAAAGGTTAGAGTCATCAATAGTAGAATTAAATTCCTTGGAGGAAATAGAAAGGTACGAGGGACCAATTTTTTTAGAGGGGGAAAGGATGGCATTGAAGTCACCCAAAACAACCCAGGATTCTTGAATGTGTTTCGCCATATCAAGGAGTTCATGCCATAAAGGTCTCCTATCCTGGTATCTATTCTTGGCATAAACCATAGTGAAAAAGATATGCCGACCATTCCACAAGAAGTCACAGGTATGTTGTTGTTCAGAAATTCTAAAAATGTTGACATTTTTTAAAGAGTTGTGGAAAAAGATCCACAAAGAGTCAAAATGAGGACCACTTTTACAAGATCATAAAAAATTGTAATTGAGAGAGCCAAATCTCATATAGTTCATTTTAAAGTTGACTTTAGGTTCAGCAATGGCAAATAGTTGGGGTTTATGAGTGTTTAAAATCCTCCTAAGTGTTGTGGAGGTGTTATTGTTGGCTATACCTTGATAGTTCCAATAAAGGATATTCATTACTATTTGCGGATTGGGTTAGAAACCTTCTTTTTTTTTAGATTTACCAGATCCCTTCTTCTTTTGGGATCTCGTAACCATTGAGGAAGAGGTAGACTCCCATTGACTCTCATGAGCTTCATATCTTTGAGAGGAATCAGATTTCAGGTCTGATTTTAGATTAGGGGAAGCAACTGGAGTACTCATAAGATCAGTACAGTTTAGAGTGTGATTTTTGTCCGGTCCATGAACAGTGTCCTGCTCGGATGAGAGCTGTTTCTCATCCCTAACCAGAATAATCCCACTATCTGGGGCGAAATGAGGTGGGGTAGTCGGTACAGGAGGGGGAATTTCTGAGGAAGCATGAGGCAAAGTAGGGCTTGTCTGTACAATCCCTAGAGCAGCAACCTGAGCAGAGGGTTGCACAGGATGAGAAAATGTACCAGACTCAGGCTGGACAGTTTCAGGTGCATCAGGTAACAAAGAATCCAAAGCAGAATTAGGAATAGAAACATAGTCCTTCTTTCCAGCAGGAGGACTGGGTACCATGTTGAACATCGAACATGAGGCAGGATTATGGATAGAGTCAGGGTCTGAAACAGGGACAGGTAGTGTGGTGTGTGATATGATGGGAGCCAAATGAATGACATGATCAATCCTAGTCGCTTGTAAGACAGATTCATTAATAGGACTAGAAGTTTTTTCAACAGAAACTGAAGAAGAGTTGTCAGACTGGTGTTGCAAAAGAGAAGAAGTCTGCATGTCAAAAGGAGTATTGGCCACCACCTTGTCGACTGAAAAAGGTTCTATAAACAATATGGAAGTAGAATCAAGTGTGTGTGATGAAATGTGAGAATAAGTAATTCCAGGAGAGGCGGGATTAGCAGTTTGAGTCTCTATAATAGGAGCATTGGAAATAGAAGAAACATGGTTATCATTTGAAGTGAAAAGCACAGAGTTACCTGGATCTGCAGTGTTCGCAACCTTACCCTGTGTTTTGCTAGGAGAAGAAGAATTCTCTATGAGAGCTGAAGGCAAAGTGTCCTCCAGGTCCCCACAAATATTCTCATTTAAACATGAAGTACCAGAGGCAGGGGCATTATTGGGAGGATTGGAAAGAGTTAAAGGGTAGCTCTTAACTGAACTACCTCTGATGCCCTCAACCACTGGTTTTTCTAAACCATTTGGATTGTCTTTGTATTGTAGGGCCTCTTCTTCCGTAACCAAATCCCCCCAGGATTTTCCTTCTAGGGATAGAAGGTCACTTGATTTTTTAACCCAAATATTTTTCTTTTTTTGTGGGGGTTCAGTATTAACTATGACATTCTTCCCTTTTTTAGCATGCTTGACCTCGTGCCAATAATTATTAATAGGAGGGTCCATTTGTTTCCTAAAAACCCTACAGTTTTCAAGGTTATGCCCAATCAGTTTGCATACTCCACAGAAGGGTGGATTCTTTTCATACTCAATGCTGAGCTCTAATCTAAGATCAGGGGCATTAAAACCTATGTTAGAAGGAAGTTCATTGTCTAATTTTACTTCAACCATAATTCTATCATAAAGACCTAGATCCCCATTCAAAGTTCTATGATCAATTTTAATAGGGGATCCAATGCAAGACGCAATGTCATTTAGAATCTTCGGGTGCCAATAAAACCAATTAAGCCCATGAATTCTAACCCATACTTGTGCCATATAATTTTTGTGTGTGTATGGGTTAAATGCAGGGTCCCAATCCAAAATTCTAAGCAATACAGGCTGCATCCGCAGATTAATGAGATTCCATACCTGATCGAGTTCATCTTGAGAAATGAAGAGGATGTGATAGTAGCCTTTCCCAAGGGGGGCCATCTTCCATTTTGAGGAATTCCAACAGTGTGCAATCCTGCTCTTTAGCTCGAAAAGAGGCCATGGTTTATCCCCTGCGTTGTATGAGACTCAGCCAAGGAACGAGTACTTGCACAGTTGTTCTCTTTGCTTCAGGGCTTCCGGATCAGCATCGACCAAGAAGCCACCGTCTTCCAGCTTTCTATAGAGCGGTTGCATACAGTCCTTCACGCTACTAAGATCAGTACCTTTTAGCGCATCGCGGAAGGAGACAGGAAGAGATCTAAGAGGAATTTGAAATTTTCCTACTTTGATTTTTGAGGCATCAGAATCTGTCAAAGAGAGAATAGGAGGGGAAACCATTTCCCACTCCGGGTCGAAGCCGGCCATCCGAAAGCTCAGGTAGAAACAGCGGCGAAATCTAGGGTTTGAAGTCGCCCGTTGGAGAAAGGTTCGAGAGCTCCCATCGTCATCCAGGGAACCTAGTCAATACATCTTCATTTTCATTTAAATACTAATATGAATAAAACATTAATAACCGAGATTTGATATATTAAACAATTAAGTTATATATTTCAAAAATTATAAAAATTAAATAATTTTTAGGGGTTTATCTAGATTAGGGGATTAATTTATATTAAAAATTATTTCAAAATTTTGAAAAAATTTGCTCTCATCACCCCCACACTTAAGTTATTTCACTCCCAGGAAATAAAAAGAATTATATTTATTAAAAAGATTTATCCTACCAATAATTAAGTAATTAAATTAGGGAAAAAGGAAATAACATTTTTATCTATCATTTGAAATGTCATGACTCATTTATGAATCCAACCATTATCCACACTTTAATTTAATCAAGATTTCTAGTTCTAGATTTGTAAATGAATTTCTATTAGTGAAATCAAGATTGTAACAAGTGGAACATTTTTAAATAACTCTCTCATAAACATCCTTTCCTAAAGTAACTTTTAACACTTACTTGATAAATTATAAATGATAATAAAATATTTCATTTTACCCTTCTTCATCCAAGTTTTTAATTCCCTAAATTATCTTATCCACTTTTTCCATTATCATTTATTACATTTTCCATTTCCATATTTTTGCAAAGAACTTATTAGATATGTGTGTATAAACCTATAACTACAAAATCCTAAGATATCAAGTATCCCTATAGACTAAGTGTAATAGTAAATACATAGAAAAAATACCTAGGAATCCATATCTCATGTCACTTTAACTCTTATTTGATGGAAAACACATACACGCACATGTGCTTGTATTGACATAGGATGAATTCTAGACCAGTTACCGTATTCTTGTTTTAATACAGTTCATATGATATATCTAATTTTAATTTAGGGAAGGTCCCTGAGGTTCTAATTAGTTACTAAGGCCTGGTTACCGAGTTTTGATTTCATTAGTCTTGTTTTCTCATGATACGATTTTGGTTCCAATAAGTCCTTTATTTACAGTTCCTTTACCAGTTCTAAATCAGTGAATTCCATGAAAAATAAACAAAAAATTGACTCGATAATCATATAATTTTAATAATATTATAACTAATTAAATTCATCTCCACTAAGTACTACACTTTTGTTCTAGGAAAGATAATATTAATTCTCAATTTATCAAATTTAAAAGCATTGTAAAAATATATTAATTATAAGTAAACAACATTTATGTACAGAATATAAAAATAGTTTTTCAATAACACCTTTTTATTTATTTCAAGATAAAACACTCAGAAATGGATAATGAAAATTAGAAAAAGGTATTTACATTCTAATTTATTTTTCCTTATTCCACTCACTTATCATAGACATCACTTTGATTTATTTTTTATCCTGAGAAATCCAATTTAAAACATACTTAAAAAGTGAGTATCTAAAAAAGTGTGAAGGAAGTAGAAAACCTAGGATTTACTTATTCAAAATTAGTAGAGAGGATCTTCTACCCACCCACTAGTTCCTTCCAAAATTATTTATAATATTATTTTAAATAAAAACTATTAAAATTTAAGGGATTTTGTGATTCAAATACTTTGATTTCAACTACACCCAATGGAAATATATTATTTACTATAAATGCAACACCCTAATATTTTATGGTATATCTCTTTTAAAAATTAACATCTTTGATAGTTTATGCTTCAAACAACACCGAGTTTAAAACCATAATATACTATTAAATATGACCTTTGGAATTGTAATGTGATCTTTAGGAATAATAATCCTACCAATAGAATAGTAATCTTACATATAAAAGTATAAATAAAATCTGGGTATCTTATAAATGAAAATGTGGTATATTTATATCAGGGAATAAATAAATAATTGTTTTATGAACAATAAATTAATTTCTTGATATTCTTGTGAAACATAAATGTTTATTTAAAATTTTTAAAATTAAAATAATTATTTGAATAATATTTAATTTAATAAAATAGATTCATAAATTAATATTTGATTGTTTTATGAATACAATATAATTTTATGAGACCTTAATTAAAATTTTAATGTTCCATAAAAACATCTAAAATATTAAAATCAGTATTTTTCGAGTAAATGATGATTTTATTTAAAAATTAAATTTCTAAAATTTAGAAAATTATTTTCATAAAATGGATTCCATTTTTGAATACTAAATGTTGAAAAATGTTTATTCTGAATTTTTTCGATTTTTCTAAAATAGTTGGATTTTTGGTGAATAGTGTAATACAATAATTTACGGTATTTAACAAATACATGGATTAGTGAGTCATGAATGATGTATGGATGATGCAAGACCATAATATAGAACTATCATTCTATATTTAATATATTTATTCATGGGAATCAAAACCATTCATAGTCTTGATCCAAAATAATAAACTAATGAATAAAATAATTAGAAAACACCCCTCTCCTCCACTATAAATACCACCCCTCACCACCTCTTCTACTCACACATACAAAGCCTTGAAGATTGTCCAATTACTACCCAATAACTCTTACAAGCCTCTCCCCATGTTATGTTACTATTGGTATCATCAAAAAGACCTTTTGAGAGTTCCATAAGGAGGTTCTCAATGAGATTAATTCAAGAGATAAAATCCCCTTTCATTATTTTAATTTTCTTTTAATTTATTTCTTTTGTTATATTTTACTCATATCACCTTATTGAAGTGTTATGATAACTAAATTATATATATATATATATATATATATTAATTTTTGTATGTTAATGTAATATCCATCATCAAACCTCTTCTCCTCTCCCTTTTATTCTAAAAATGAAAACATCATTCGTGATATGTCAATTTACCACCTTCGTGGATGATGTATTTTCATTTTCCATTACCACCTAAAAGGATGGTCATGAAAAAAAATTTGTGGTTAAAAAAGATTATTATATTTATATTAAAACTTATTTAGTATTTTTTAACCAGTATATATACAAAGTATCAATTAATATGACAAAATTAGCTCATGGTGATAAAAAAACATCAAAATAATATAAATGGTTATCACTAACATTTTATCTAATAAATCATCCTAATATTTTAAAAAATTATATATAAGACAATTTAATACTTTTAAATTTAATTAATAACATATAAATTCAATTCTATATAACTATTCCCATTTTACATGATATTTTATACATTTATACAAGTGAATCAATCAAGAAAACCAAGGAAACGAACACTCCAGAATGAAAAAATTGAATCTTATAACTCATAAAAATACATATAAATGATCTTAATAAATTATAATAAATAAAATTCATGTTTAAAATATTCTAAATTAAATTATTAATGAATATAATTTCATTGTCCAGGGCATTAAGTGAAAGTGTAGAACACATTCAGACATAAGGTATGGGTTTTCTCATCTCACCTTTATTTTTGAGAGATATGCCTTATTCACCACTATTTCTTATGTGTGTTTTATGTATACTGACCTTTGATGTATAATATCATTAATATATTTATCCTCATGTTATTAAATGTTTCATTTTATGATCATTAATTGTATGGTTCATACGTTTCAGCTATTTGAAAAGTGGTAGGGTATTCTCCCTGAACTTCCATTTTTCATTCAGGTTATGATTTCTATCTATTTAACCTAATGTAATTCTTCTTTAATTTTATATACATCTTATAAAGTCTTTTTATATGTTCCAAACTCATGTATCTATATCATTTTATCCTTATTTGATAGGAAATACATTATTTTATAAGCTTCCCTTCTCAATTCTTCCCGATAAGAAATCCCAATATAAGGGAACTTCTAAGTTCTTTACCCATTTTCAAGTTCAGTCCATAATATTTTTTAAGATTTTTTTTATAAAGTCACTCATTTTATCATGAAAACTATTTTTTTTATTTTATACAAAAAATATGGCTTTTTCTGTTTTTGAGATGTTTAGTATTTTCCATTAAATCACACTAAAGAGGCTCATTTCTAAAGTTTATTAAATTCTATTTTTACATGTTTTCACTTTAGTTAAAAATAGTTTATGCCTCAAATATAATTTCACTGTCCCTCTCTTTTATTTTTGGTATATACATTTTACAATTTGATTTTATGAAAAATACAAATGATTTTCCAAAAAGAACTCTTCTTTCCAAAGTAAAAAATAGCATTTCTCCCCAGAATTCCTAGATGATTTTATTAGGGTATTTTAATCTATTTCAAAACCCTCCATTAAATATTATGATTAATTGGGATTGATATTTTATGATATCATTTACCATATTTTATTAAATGGTTTATGATCATTTTGACTATGGATGTGCTATCTTCACACCATTCACTATATTACTCAAAATGGTTAGTGATTATGTTTACTGATTGGGAAATGTTATTTAAATTTCATATATATATATATATATATATATATTCTATTTATGTTTCAACCCTTTCATATGAGAAATTCATTGGACTTAGTAATTTATGGGCGGGGTCTGCTATATCCCTTCGATGCATCAGTACGTGTCATAAGACAAACCATAATGGGATTTGGCCGAGACCTTACCCATTTATTTTCAGATGTTTTGGCTGAGGCCTTGACGGTATGTTTCATATGTACAAAATTATGCATTCCATCCTTATGATATTAGTAATTAATAATCATTGTGACCATTCTAATGGTATTATATCCTTGTTTAAGTTTTATTCTCAAGTGATTATTTATAAGGATTTATTTAATTTTTTTATATTCCTACCATATTATGCTCAAGATCATATTTTAATGGAATGTGTTTTAGTTATTCACTTTACCTCATTGTTTATGTGTATTTAAGATAGTTTCTGATTTATTTATTACCCTTACTAAGCATCTAAGACCACCCATTTTTTATGTATTATTTTTTTAGTAGGATGCACAGATGTATATTATGAATGACTGGAAGGGATAATCTAGTATTTTATGAGTATTTCCAATGGAGTTTATATATTACATTTCATTTCAAGTTGTAATGTAAAACTTATATTTTTATCTAGTTTTCTGAAGCTACAAAATTATCTGATCCTTCAGGATGCGACTTACTTGTTTATCATACCAATGTAAGGCACCGACTCTGGGCTACTGGGGTCGGGGTATTTATAGTTGGTATTATAATAAGTTTAGTAGAAACCTTGGAAACTATATTTAAAAAAGATATATTAGGTAATATATCCCTAAGAGAGACTTTGAGTATAAACATAGAAGAACATCCTAGAATTTGGTATGGTATAGATTAAGTGGTTATTCTTAGAAATGAATCCCTTTCTGGATACTAAAAGTGGAAATAGTTCAGGAACATATGTACCTACGAGTAACAACTCTAACAAGGTGTGTTGGGCTTAAATTTTCATAACCTAGTACATGACAATGTGTCTTACTTCGCATCTGGTTTGACACTCTTGGGGGGATATGCTTAGGATAATTCACATTTTCTTTACAAACCCTTATGAAGGATTTAAAAATGAATGTGTCCCCAAAAAAACCATGTTTATAAATATGAGATTATCTACGCATAAATTTCCAATTTATGTTAATTGTTTTTACAGTTTGAAGTTATTCATTATGATTCATAACCTAATTCAGTATATGCCATTTTCAAGAAATGGGGCCTAGTGAAAGGAATGTAAACTGTATCAATGCACATATCCCATGTATGGATTTAAATCCTATAAAAGATAATGATTTTGGAGGTGGATATAAAAATGGATCTGAACAACTTATAACTATATTAGGAAAACCGACTCAGGTTATAAGAAATAACCTTACTTTCATGGAGTAGACCGATTAACAATGTGGTGTAACAATGTTAGACCAATTTATGTGAAAAAACACCATCATTTAATGGGACCAAAAACCCATTTGTAGATGAGAAATGGATAATTTCCTTAGAGAAGATATTTCTTGCTTTGGGAAGTAATGAAAGGGAGAAAGTTATCATGGTATTTTATCATCTATTGGGAGATGCAGATACGTGGTGGTCATTAATTCAAAACAAAAATAAGGAGTAAGACATTTTAAATATGTAATGGAATTATTTTAAGGAAATTTTCTTATAAAAGTATTCCCCTAATGAACTACGAGAAGATATAGAGAGGAAATTCTTGAGTCTGACACAAAAAGAGGATGAAAACATTTCTAAGTAGGAATCCAACTTTATAAGGCTAGTAATGCATGTTATGGATTATGTACGTAATCCAAAGAGAAACATTGATCAATTATTTGATGGGTTAAAACCATTCCTTCAAAGGGAACTAGTCTCCCAAACTTTATCATCATACAAAGATATAGTGTAATATGCTATCAATATAGAGAAATAATTCTCCTTGTATTATTAATTTAAGGGAAAACAAGAGAATAAGAGGTTGGTAGAGAAAAGAATAGATATAGGGAAGAATAAAAAATGGAATTTTACAATGTGTGATACTTATGTAAGGAAAAACCCTTGTGACTGCTTAAAAGAAAATTTAGTTTTCTTCAATTATGGTTAGAAATTACATCATGCTCATGATTGCAAGGGAAATAAATAATCTACCAATGTTCAATTCTACAATTGTAGAGAGATGGGAAACTATGAAAATGATTGTCCTAAACATCAAGGAAACTTGTGCTAGAAAAGGAAAAGGGAGAAAGGACAATATTATGTGATCACAACTTCTAAGGTTGAATTTACTAATGATGTGGTGGAAGGTACTTTAATTGTTTCCTCAAACTTAGACAATGATTTACTTGATTCGGGATCATCGAATTCTTTTATATCTTCCTAGTTTCCCAAGAAAATTAGACATTTCCCTTTTGATATAATAAGAGTTTTTTCATTCAAAACCCATAAGGGTAGTCTCATTAAAATAAAAATGTGTTGATAATTCCCCTTTATGAAACATAAACATGCTTTAGTTACTAACCTTTTCATCATACCAATGATTGAATTTGATATAATATTTTATATGGACTGAATTTAAAAATATGATGCAAAAAATTATTATAATAAGAATGAAATTATGATTTGAGAGGAAGATATAGAATCCCTTAACATTAGAAAAGAAACTTCATCATCTAATCCTTATCTGGATCCACCCTCAGTAGCTCTAATGAATGAGATTCTTAGAGAAGAAGATCAGATAAAACCTACTGATGAAAAATGGGATCTTCAAATTGAGGATGTGCCTATTGTATAGGAATACATTGATGTATTTCTGGAGGATTTACCTGTACAATCTATGGAGTAGGAATTTGAGTTTTCTATTGATTTAATCCCTTATGCAAGACTAATATTAAATACTTCTTATAGAATGAACACTTTGGAATTAATGGAGACGAATAAACAAGTATAGGAATTGAGTGATAATGGATTTATACTTTCTAGGGTTTCACCTTGTAGAGATCCTATTCTTTTTTTTAAGAAGAAATATTGATCTATGAGGCTGTTCATTTACTATAAGGAAGATCAATGCTTTAAAATAAAGAAAAAGTATCTGTTGCCTCACATTGATGACTTACTTGATCAACTTCATGGAGCTCAATATTTTTCGAAGATTGATCTTAAATCTAGATATCATTAATTTCATGTGAAATATAAAGATATTTCAAAGATTGTATTTCAAAAAAGGTATGGGCATTACGAGTATACAATAATTCCATTTGGACTGACCAATGCACCCTTTGTTTTTTATGGATATAATGAAAAATGTATTAAAGAAATATCTTGATAATTTTTTTATTATATTCATTAATTATATATTTTTATATTCCAAAAGCTATGAGGACCATGATAACCACTTATAGGTTTAATTAGAGACTCTCAGAGGAAAAGAGTTATATGGGAAGTTTAGAAAGTGTGAATTTTGGATTCAAATAGTTTATTTTCTTGTCCATATTATCTATAAATATGGAATCTCAGTTGATACTATGAAGAAAAAGGTAGTTTAGGAATGACCAACACCATTGAACATTACCGAGGTACGTAGTTTCATTGGTTTAGCAGGATATTATAGATGTTTCATTCATAAATTTTCCCGATTAGCTAACCTGTTAACCAAGCTTAACCATAAAGGGGTTTTATGGACGAAATAATGTGAATAATATTTTTAATAATTGAATAGGATATTAGTGAATTCAATGATCTTGACTCTACCATATGAAAATGGTGGATTTTTGATTTATAGTGATGCATCAAATAAAGGACTTGATTGTGTCATTATGTAGAATGATAGAGTTATTGCCTATACATTAAGGAAGTTAAAAAATCATGAAGATAACTATCGAACTCATGATATTGAGTTAGAAACAATAATATTTTCTCTTAAGATATGGAGACACTATCTCTATGGTTAAAGATGTGTGATATATAAAGATCATAAGAGCTTGAAATATATCTTCTCATAGAAATAAATCAACATGAGGGAAAGGTGATCGCTTGAGATACTCAAGAATTATGATTGTTTAATACACTACCACCCAGGAAATGAAAATAAGATTGAATATTCTTTGAGTGGGAATGATCATGGAGTTATAAAAAAAATGAGGATTGAAAAGGATCCTATGTACATAGATCTAGTAAATATGGATATGATAATTATCAAGGGAGGTGAAACATCATTACGTTTTCCAATATATTCCAAACCATATTCATTGGAAAGGATTAAATTTTCTCAATCAGATGATGAAAATCTTTAAAAGAAAAATAACGGTGTGAATGATGGAAAATTGGTAGGCTTTGCATATAAATATGAAAATTTTAAATTTGGGAAGAGGATTTGTGTCCCCTCTATACCCAAGATAAAAATGGAATTATTGGATGATACCAATAGCTCAAATTTCTCATTACACCCTAGTAACACTAAGATGTATATTGATTTGAAGAAACATTTATGGTGGATTATATGAAGTGGGAAATTGCCGATTATGTATCAAGATGTTTAATTTGTCAATAGGTGAAGTCTGAAGTACAATACCCTAGAGGAGTCATGAAACCTTTTCATATTCCAACATGGAAATGAGATGAAATTAATATGGAATTTTAAACTATATTACCAAGGAATTCAAGAAAGAATGATGAAATATGGGTAATTGTTGATCGTTTCACTAAATATGCACATTTCCTCACAATAAGGGAGGGTATTCTATTGGAGCGCCTTGCATGAATCTATATTAATAAAGTTGTAAGACTTCATGATTCACCAATTTAAATTTTTTCTCACCATGATCCATGATTTACGTATAAATTCTAGAAACTTATTCCTAAATATTTGTATAATGATATTTATTTGAGCACTAATTATCACCCTCAAACCGATAGGCCGTATGAAAGGAATATTCAAACATTAGAGGACATGTTGAGATCAGGCTCACCTGACTTTTGACATATGTTGGGTCAATATTTACCTTTGTTAGATTTTTCCTACAATAATAGTTTCTATTAAAGTATTCAAATGGCACCACATAAAGCATTATATGGCAAGAGATTTCATACTTCAACTTGTTGGAATGAAGTTGGTGAAAGGAAGCTCGTAGTCCTAGAATTTGTGGAGGAAACAACATCGAATGTAAAGACTATTCAAACCCATATCAAAGCAGCTCAAAGTAGAAAAAAGATCCATACTGATAAAATAAGGAAGTATTTGGAGTTTCAAGTGGGATATGATGTCTTATTGAAGGTATATCCATGTAAGGGTGTCATAATATTTGAAAATAAAGGGAAACTGATCCCCATGTACAATGAAACTTTTGAAATCCTAGAGAAAATTAGAGTTATGGATTATCATTTGGAAATTACACCTAGATTTTATAAAGTACACAATGTATTCCACATTCATTTGTTAAGGAAGTAAATTCCAAACCCAACATATGTCTTAAATTATGAAGGAATATAATTTGAATTTGATTTATTTTACTATGAAGAGAATATCCAGATTCTAGACACTAAAGAATAGGTGATGAGGAACAGGTGATGTGGGAACCAGAGGAATTTATGATAAATAAATAACTAAATATTTTTATGAGGTGACATTCTAGAAATTTGAAGGATGAAATTTTTTGAATGAGGGGCGAATGTTACACCCCAAGATTTTATGGTATGTATCTTTTAAAATTTAACATCTTTGATAGTTTATGCTTCACACAACAAAAAATTTAAAACCATAATATACTATTAAATATGACCGTTAGAATAGTAATGTGACCCTTAGGAATTATAATTCGACCAATTAAATAGTAACCTCACCTATAAAAATTTAAATAAAAGTTGGGTATCTTATAAATGAAAATATGGTATATTTATATAATTTAATAAGTAAATAAATGTTTTTAAAAAGATAAATTAAGTGTTGATATTTTTTTGAAACATAAATGTTTATTTAAAATTTTATAATTAAAATAATTATTTAAAATAATTTTAATTTTCATAAAAAATATTCATAAATTAATATTTTATTTTCTTATAGTTATAAGATAATTTTATGATACCTTAATTAATTTTTCAAAGCGTCTTAAAAATAATTATAATAATAAAATAGGTATTTTTCGAGTAAATGATGATTTTATTTAAAAATTAAATTTCTCATATTTAGAATTTTTTTTCATAAAATGGATTAAATTTTTGAATTCTACACATTGAAAAATTTTTAGGGTGAATTTTTGATATTTTTCCAAAATAGTTGAATTTTTGGTGAATAACAGAATATGATAATTTATAGTATTTAACAAATACATGAATTATTGAGTCATGGATGATGTGTGGATGATGTAATCTCATAATATAAAACAATAATTATCTATTTACTATATTTATTTATTAAAATAAAAACTATTCATTGTCTCAATCCAAGATAATAAACTAATGAATAAAATAATAATAATAAACTCTCTCATCCACTATAAATACCACCCCTCACCACCTCTTCTCATCACACATACAAAGCCTTTAAGCTTGTAAAATTACTACTCAATCTATCTAACAAAAATCTTCCTCACATTCTAGTCTTTATGGTATCCCTCAAAGGACCATTTCAAAGTTCCTTAAGAGGGTTCTCAATGAGAATAATTCAAGAGGTAAAATCTCCTTTCATTATTTGCATTTTATTTTAATTTATTTATTTTATTATCCTTTCCTCACCTACCCTTATCCAAGTGGCATGTTAAATCCAATATATTATATATAATTGAATATTTTTATTTCAATGTATGATCCATCATCAAACGTCTTCTCATCTCTCTTTTATTCTAAAAATGAAAACATCATCTGTGATGTATTGATTTACCACCATTGTGGATGATGCGTTTTCATTTTCCATTACCACCTCCAAGGCTAGTAAAGAAACCATTTTTATGGTTAAAAAAGATTATATTATGTATATTAAAACTCATTTAGTGTTTTATAACCAGTATATATAAAAATATTAATTAATATGAAAAACATAGTTTGTGGTGATAAAAAACACCAAAATAATCTAAATGGTTATCATTAATGTTTTATCTATTAAATAATACTCATATATAAAAAAATGATATATAATACCATTTAATATTTTGAAATTTAATTAGTAAAATATAATTTTAATTATAGATAACTATTCCCGTTTTACATGATCTTTCATACATGTATTCAAGTGAATCGATCATGAAAACCAAGGAAACAAACACTCCCAAATGAAAAAAATGAATCTTATTACTCATCACAAAGGCCATAAATGAACTTAATAAATTATAATAAATAAAATAAATGTTTAATATGTTCTTTATTAAATTTTTAATGAATCTAATGTCATTATCCAGGACATTAAGTGTATGTGTAGAACACTTTTAGACATAAGGTAAGGGTTTTCTCATCTCACATTTATTCACGTGACATATGCCTTATTCACCACTATTTATATTAAATGGTGTATGTATACTTCAATTTTATGTATAATATCATGTATCTATTTATATTCAGGATATTAAATGTTTTATTTTATGATCATTAATTTTATGGGGCATACGGTTTGACAGTTTGCAAAGTGGTAAGGGATTCTCCCCAAACTTACATTTTTTATTTGGGTTACACATTATCTCTATTTACCCCAATGTAATTATTCTTTAATTTTATATACTTCTTATAAATTATATTTATATGTTCCAAACTCATGTTTCTAGATCATTTCATCCTTCTTTGATAGGAAATACATGATTTTATAAGGTTCCCTTACCAATTCTTCCTGCTAAGCAATATCGATTTAAGGGAACTTCTTAGTTTCTTAACCATTTTAAAGTGAACTCAATAATATGTTTTAAGGAACCAATATTATTATAAAATAAATAATTTTATCATGAAAAATGATCTTTTTTATTTCTGTTTTTATATAAAAATTATGCATTTTTCTATTTTAAAGACTCTTTTGTATTTTCCATTAAACCACACAAAAGGTGCTCATTTCTAAAGATCCTTAAATTATATTTTTACTTGTTTTCAAATCAGATGGAAATAATTTATTCCTAAAATATATTTTAATTTTCAATCTATTTTCTTATCTAGGATATACATGTAACAATCTAATTTTCTGACAAATACAACCGATTTTCTAAAAAAAATCTTCTTTCCAAAGTAAAAAAGGGTATTTATCTCAAGAATTCATCAATGATTTGTTAGGGAATTTTCATATATTTTAAAACCCTCTATTAAATATTATAATTAATTATTATTGATATATTATGATATCATATACCATATTTTATTAAATGGTTTATGACTGGTTTGACTTTTAAGGTGTTATCTTATTCACCATATTACTCAAAATGGTTAGTGATTATGTTTAATGATTAGGGAAATTTATTTAAATTTTGTATGTATTTTTTTCTTTTGTTTCACCCCATTCATATAAGTATTGAATTTTACTTATTAATTAATATAATAATCCCACTATATCCTCTCAATGCATCAGTAGGTCTCATGATACAAACCAGATTGGGATTTGGATGAGGCCTTACCCATTTATTTTTAGATGTCTTGGACAAGGCCTAAATGGTATATTTAATATGCCCAACATTATGCATTACATCATCATGATATTTGTAATTTATAATCCATGTGATTATTCTACAAGAAGAGTATCCATGGTTAATTTTCATCCTCAAGTTATTATTTATATGAAATAATTTGATAATTTATTATTCATATCATATTATGATCAAGATTATATTTTAATGGTATGTTTTTTAGTTATTACACTTTCATTATTATTTATTATTATTTATGATAGTTTATACTATATTGAATACCCTTACTAAGAATCTGATCTCACCCCTTTATTATGTTTTATTTTTTCTTAGGATGCGATGTTGCATATTATGAATGACTTGTAGGGATTATCTTGGAGTTCATGAGTGTTTCCAATAGAGTTTCTATATTGTATTTAATTTAAATTTTCAATGTAAAAGTTATGTTTTTATCTGGTTTTCCAATTATAATAAACTATTTTGTCCTTCAAGATGCAACTTCCTTGTTTATTATGCTAATTTAAGTCAACAAATATAGGCTATCAGGGTTGGGATCTGTGGAATAAATGGAAAAATCCACTTGGAATAAATCTTACCAATCATGAGATTCATCTTAGAAGAGAATAAGAACACTTTATCTCAAACTTGAAAAGACCTTTTCTGTATGAGACTTTCATGGAAGGATCTATATTCTTATTTCTATAGTAGGAGGTTCTCATAATCTCCCCTTCTCATTTGAAGCTTACTTTTCTCTCTAGCTATGCCAAAACCCATGTTCACCATCTTCATAGCCTAGAAATCCTTGTTGTGTAACTCAAAGGGCATGTGAAAATTATTTCCATAGACTATTTTATAAGAAAAAATACCTAAGGGGCTTTTGTAAGTAATCCCATATGTCAATAATTCATCTTCTTACTTCTTAATCCCGTCTTTTCAGTTGGGTTTCACTATCTTCACTAGAATCATTTTTTCTTCTTTGTTGGATACCACAACCTACCCATTTGTTTGTGGATAGTATTAAGTTGAGGTCTTATAGTGCACAACATATTTTTTGATGAGGGATTCCATATTCTTGTTACATAAGTGTATCCATTTATCACTAATCATGGCTTGAGGAAAACCAAACCTACAAAAAATTATTGATTTTAGAAACTCAATCATAACTTTTTAATCATTAGTTCAGGTGTATTTTAATTCAATCCATTTGGAAAAAATTTCCACTAATAATAAAATATAGGAAAATCAAAAGGTTATAAGAAATTTTTCCATGAAATATAATCCCCATACATCAAATATTTCACCATAAAACAAAGGTGGTTGGGGAATTTCCTGTCTTTTGGAAATACCACTAGTAAGTTGAGAGCTTTGACATGATTTATAGAAATAATTTGAGTCTTTAAAAATTGAGGTCCAAAATAAACTATCTTCTAAAATTTCAGTTGTTATTATTTATGATAAAAATGGTCTCCACATGAAATTTTATGACAAAATGAATGTAAAAAATTTACTTCTTCCTTAGGGATACATCTTACAATCACCTAATCACTACATATATTCCATAAATAAGGATTATAAAAGATATAACACATTGAATCATATTTCTATTTAAGTTTTTTTATGCTTATTAAAGATAGAGGTACCTTTTATGTAACAAAAAAAATTCACGAAGTCAGCATACTAGGGAACTTGGGAAACTCTATACAACTTCTCATTAAGGGAAGGAGTCATCCAAATTTATTTTAGTCGGTGGTTATACCTCAAAAGTGTGAGGTAACCTAATATTTAGTATTCCATAATATTTTTAAATAACTTATTATTATTTATTTTTAAGTAATTTTTTTTTATTAGCATCATCCGTTTGAATAACCATGGATTTACATCAACTTTCTTAATCAGATAACTAAGTGTTGCATGGTCAAAAAATATAGCCACTTTAATTTCTTATAAATAATTTTTGAAACCCAAAAAATGAACATAAAAAAATTTTAGGGTTAAATAAACACCTAAAGAATATGTATTATTTTCCTCGTAAGGGAAAGATGGAAGAAACATTGATACATGGAGATTAATTATATGGAGTAATCATTTGGATCAGGAAAATTGCATAACCTTCAATATGATTTGTGATAGCATGGCATTAGAAGCATAATTTATAGGGGATATGTGATTCACATGATATATACATTTATCATGTTAAATCCATCCAAAAATCCCTACCAAGCTCAGGAAAGCTATGAGACAAGCCCTTCAATATCATAAAGGATTTCAGATGAGCCATGATGGTCATGCAAATTCTTTTAGATGAGTTCTTTTGATCATGTGACATGTTGATTACAAAATTCCTGAAAACCACCAAAGGTGATCATGTGATGGAGAGGTATAAAATAAGGGGATCTTCATGTAAAGAGAGTTATACTATTTTTCATGTGTTGAGTTTATGCACTTTGTGTGATAAAATCATTGATCTCATGAAATCCCCTAGATATGCCATTGGATCTCACAAAGGCTCTAAGAAATGTCAATTTAATCACACTAAGTGCCTTAGGCATGTCAGAATAATCTAAAAAATGTCCCTATACACATGGATGGATCTCACGAAGGCTCTTAGACATGTCTATTTAATCACACAAAGGACCTCAGACATGTCATTATGATCTCATGGAGGACCCCAGGTGTGTTGGATGGATCAATTGACAATCCTTTAACATGAATTATAGATCATGAGAAAGCCCTTCGGTGTGTCCACTAGATTTTGTGAACACCCCTTTGATAAGACATGGGTCAAGAAATCTAGTAATGACAGAGAAATTGTGAAAACATTGTTTATCATGTGAAAAGTAGAAAACATCATTCATGACATGCAGTGTGATCATGAAAAGATCATAATACACTACTGACTCATGTGAAGCACATGATTCCTTTGATGATTCAATACTTGATATGAGACTTTATCATTATGTAAGTAAGCATATATTTATGGCGGTGACACCTATAAAATCTCCCATTGACACATGAAGAAAAAACATTAATACAAGAGAATAATTTTTGGAGAGGAGGAATATGCAATCAAAAGAGTATTCCACTTGGTATTCTTGGGGAATGACTTAAGGATTTTTATAGTAGGTTTATGAAATCCACATGATCAATTAATTAACCACATGAAGGATCTCTATCATGTCGTCCATATCATGTAAATGAGCTTTGACATACCAACTTGGTCACCTGATGCCTCAAAAGAAAAATTCCTAACAAATATTGGGGTGTTTATGCGATGAAGGATGAAAATGATGGAATATTCATGTAAAAGAAGATACATTTTTTTCACTATAAGGACTCACATTATTTTTATTATTAGTTCCTAGATCATGAGACACCCTAGGATGTGTCATCTCGAATCATGTGATGCCCTTTGGACATGTTTGGAAGATCACATGACGACCTCTGGACATGTTATCCTCGTTCATGCAAAGCCCCTTCGACATGTCAGCTAGATCATGGGAAACCCTTGGACATGTCATTTTAGATCACATGATGACTTATAGACATGTCAGTTAGATCATGAGACCACTTCTGAACATGTCATCCTGGTTCATATAATGACCCTGGACATGTTAGTCCTAATCACGATAAGACCCTTATACATGTTATCTAGATCAAATGAAAGTCCTCCGACATGAAATGTATATATCTTAAAACATGTCATCACTGTCAGAGATACATCCTTAGATATGTAATGAATATATGTTCATACATGTCCACTTTGTCTAGTAGGCATGCTTAGATATATACCCTCGAACCGTGTGAACATGATGGGCTAGGGGATATAAACCCATGCAATCTAATTCATGTCCTGAGACCGTCATACCATCCAAGAATATTCAATATACCTCTCATAGTCCCTATTATTTATACATCATAGCATAAGGGAAGGATATATATAATGGTAATTCACCATGGTGTAAGTCCTTTGACATCCCATTTTCTCTATCTAATGGGACCTACCTTTTATGGGTGTACCATATTTTATCATCCATTAGAAGGTTTGGAATTAAATTGAACTACGAGGGATCTAATTACTCAAATAATAAAGATATGTAGGAAACCTTCCCAAGGCCTAATATCTATATCAAATATTCCATCAAGGTTTCTTAAATGTGCAATTCCCACGTCTATAAGAAATGTGTCTAATCAATTTTCATCTCTTTTTTATCACACTGAGAATAACTCACATGATCTTAGGGATCTACAATGATTGTACCACTATAATAATAATGATTTCCCTAATCAGGGAAACCTCATTATGTAAGCCCTATAAAAATGCAGTCTTGTATCCATTTCTATATGTATGATCTTCTACTATCTCTTATTTCTAACATATAGCATGACTCACATGTGATTAGATATTTATGGTGATCATGTAAGAATAATGATAAAAATGAATCCCAACATGGGAATCAATACTAGCATAAGAACTAAACTATGAGGATTCTAATTCTTATTATAATTAGGATACGTAGGACACCTTTCTATGATATGATCCAAAACTAATATTTAAATTCCCTCATATATATCATTCCATCATGATGTTAAACTACATGATATGATCCTATAAGAACTAAATGTGTTTTTATTCCTATTTTAATAAGATATGTAGGACACCTATTAGTGGTCCAATCCCAATACTCAAAACACACATCACCTCCCTAGATGGTAGTAAACTCCAGAGTTCCTAGACATGTGGCTTCAAAACACAAGTAGTCACCCATTGATAAGCAATGATGGGAAATATATAGAGAACCTATGATACATATAGATGGTGTCATTAATATAATTACCTCTTGAATATATAAGGATTTGATACTCAATAATTTTATTAGGGTAAATAGTAATGTACCAGGATTTGGGAAAAATTCATGAACATATCTTAAATCTATAAGAGAGTCCTAGAGTAGGAAACAATTCCCTCCAAAAGGGTTTTATGAGCCTGACCTCCCATCCTCTCAACATGTGAGTTCCCGAGTATCATTGGGTTTGCAACCCAAAATAAACATATTCCTTTAGAAAGTAGGCCCATGGCTTGTTATAGATGCGGAATTCATTGTGATTTTCCATCAGAAACTTAAATGGAAAATCCAATGAAAACCCCCTAGAGTATGTCAACCCTTTAATGAATATAAAAGTATATATTTTCTAGTTCCCATTAGGTTCATTTTGTTCCACCATTTTTCTAAATAATTTGGCTAACTAGACATGAATATTTTAACAATAAAACATAATTGGGCTTCCCATGAAATATTCAATTTCTGGGAATCCCATGAAAGTAAATAGAAAAAATGACAAACATAATTTTGTTACCTATTTATAGATGATTGATGATGTTTTATACTTGTGATGATGTACTGATTGGTGACCTTATTCCTTATTTTCCTTGTGATTATAGATTACGTTTTCATAAACATCACCTTGGTCCTAGATCAAGTCATCATCAAGAGAATGTTCCGAAAATTCTATTATGAAAACATCCTCTATGGATCACAGAAAACATCACCCACATGAAACCTTCAACATCAGGTGGAAAGAAAGTTAGTTTGGGAATAAAAATGATGTGGTATAATAAAGACCCTAAAAGATGAACATAGATGTCTCAAAATAATGAATCCTATGAGCCAAACTCATTCAAGGAAAGATAAAATAATTCTAATGACACTTGTCACCACTACTAACCACTTTTATAGATCATGCCCATAGCATGAAAATAAACATATTCCCAACCTTAGGAATGTGAATCAAGGAGTCAACCATGAATTCATCTTGGTTAAAGATTTGACTATGAGGGATCATATCAACTGCCATCATTAGCATTATCCTTCCAAATCCCCTCAGTTGCATGCTAAGGGTACTACCCGAGAGGTCACTGCCCTGTATACTCATACTCGGGAACTAGGGAGATCTCACCGGGAGTAAAAAACCATAGATAAAAGGGAGAATTCCCTTATTTCCAATACCACTAATGAAGTCCGTTAGTATATTCTATTGGAAATTGAAAAGTAGGCTTATACCCCTACTCAACCAAACCAAGCCAGCCCACATATTTTGACAATGATATTGGGGGAGGCACATATCCCTTCCCCAAAAATGAATTCCATCAACATATTTCTATTGAATAAGGAGGACATGAGTGGGATTATATCCCCTCTTCAATAAAAGGAATCTTATAGTATATCTTAAAGACCAAGAATGTGTAACCTTATATTCCTATACACAACATGGATAAATATATTTTGTGTAATATTTTGGGACTAGTATAGATATAGAAATAGGCACATACTCTTATCTCAATATCCATAGAAGCATATTAATATGATCAATATGAAAATGTGGATACTCTAGAGAAGTTCAACATTATTTATCCCATCTAATATGTTTATCAGTATATTCTAGTAAAGGATGAGATATAGGATGGTGCTCATATCCCCAATCTAACTAAGGTCTATCAATGCAGTTTGGAAATAACCTCAAGATAGGCACAAATTCCTATAAAAGAAATCCAACAACATATTCCAACAACATATGATTATACCTATATCCCTACTATAACTGAGGACTATCAGAACAATCATAAAAACACCATGAGGTTGATATATATATACCTCATGATGAAGCTACTCGACATATTCTAGTATCTTACAGGACCCAGGCTTATATTACTACTCCTACGAATGAAATATTATAACAACATACTTCATAGGCTATACAGGAGGAGTCCTATATCCTTTCTCCCATTCTAGATGTAACACCCCAAGATTTCATAGTGTGTTATTTCTTCAAAATAATACAATAACTTGCACTAAACACAACAACGAGTTCAAGCGCACCATGACTTACCAAACAAGCCTTTCAAAAGAGGTTATGAATAGTATTAACTAAATTTTAAACTTTATAGAATCCTTATAATTTTAGAATCCATATTATGAGTTTCTTAGACATAATGTAAGAACAAATTCATTTTCAGTATTGCACTTTTACCAACTTTTAATAGTGAACCCTTTTTAAATACAATATTTTAAACTTTTTGACTAAATGGGGACATCAAAAATTTAAAATGAAACATCCCAAGCTTCCACGGTACGCTTTCCTTTGAATAATACAGTAACGTGTGTTGTACGCAACTTCGAGTTCTAACACACACCACAACCAATCAAACTAGCCGTTATGAATAGTAATACCTACTTTTTGAAATTATATATATTTTATATTTCAAAATGGACTTCATTTTTGGATTCGGAGTATCAAATTTAGCCTAAGGTGAAATTTTGGTACTTTTCGGATAACTTTAATATTTTGATGAATAGTGAAAATTACTAAATTTTAATTAAAAACAACTTTTTTAATCAAAATAATTAATGGTGATAAATTATGAATTTGAGTGGTTTTAAAGTATATTTAGAATATATTTTTACCATTTTATCCAATGGTGTTCATTATAATTAATTTCACTTCGAAATTGGACCTAAACAATTGTCAATCTTTTGATATATATTGTTTCATAAAAACACGCTATTTGTTGTGACAGCGGGAATTAATTATAAAATTAATTAATGAAAATTATATGTTTGGAATTTTTTAAAATAGATATCATTTTTGAATTTGGAATATCAATTATATCTTAGGGTAGAATTTTGGCATTGTTCTGAAAAACTTCAATTTTTGATGAATAGTGAAACTACTAAGTGGTAGTTAAAAAAACTGAATTTTTCATAAAACTTAATTTTAGCGCTTCTGTGAATGGAATTTCAAAAATCCGAGAGACACGGTTAATATCAAGAAGTAGAATGTGGTTCAATGAGATGAAAATAATTTTTGGTGAATAGTAACTTTTTACTTTTATTTACCACGGTTAAAAGTAAATAGGGTAATTAAGGGTAAAAATGATATTAATATTACCCTAACACATGTCCTAATTCTATTGGACAAGTGTATCTCGACCAAAAACAACCTTAGGAATAAAATATTATCATTTAGGTCCACTTGGATTAGATTAGGACATTTATTATTATTTAATTCAAAGAAGAGTTAAAAGAGTTAAAATAAAAGTTTATTTACTAAAACATTTTTAATATAGGGTTATACATAATATAAATTAGATTGTAAGTATTCATTAGAAAGATAATACGATTTCCTACATAATTATATTTTATTTATAATTTTTAGAAATTAAATAATTTAATTTATTTATGACACAATGATGATGCAGTAATTACCATAATAGTGAAAAATTAAAATAAATGATATTATAAATACCCAAATAAATATAATTTGAGACTTTTAATGAATTAAAATAATTTTCTAGGATAATATGACATATTAGGATTGATTTAATTGAATTTTTTGGAAGTAATAATTCTGTTATGAGTTTCACAAAAATCAACTATTGAATAGTTTCAAAATTGACATAAAAGAGTTTTTAAAATAAATATTATATTATTAATTGATATTAAATTCTTAAAAATCTAAAGTTTGTCAAAGAGACTTATATCATGATAGGTGTATCATTAATGGACCACTTGGGGGTTTCTTGGATGTATATAGTAATTTTATTAACTATATAATATAAAAATACAAAGTGACATGGTAAATGTCAAACTAATTAACTAAGAGTTAAAAAAATGATAAGGTTAATATAATGACCCAAACCTGTATAAATTATATTGGTTGAATGGTTTTCGACCTATCCCCACCTTAAACCTTTAATAATCAACTTTGGAGACATTAGAAACCGAATATGAATTTATTATAAATTAATATTTCTAGCTTTTCCAAAGGTGCCCCTCACTCCTCTTATAAAAGGGCACTCCTCCTTCTCATTTCTTCACACATTCAAAGACTTTTGGTTCGGACAAAATATACCCAAATACACTCTCAACTTCCCTCAATACAACCTAGATTCCTTAGTTTGATCAAAAAGCCAACCTAAGGATCCCTTTTGATCAAATCAAAAGGAAGAACCCGAAGAAGAGGTAATGTTTTCACCACCCTTTTTCAAATTCATTTCTTCTTCCACTTCTTCTTTCTTTGTTATTAACATTCTAAAATAATAAATCCAGTATATTATATATATTGTGATGTTATTATAAATATGTTACAACCATATTAAGTATTCTATCCACCCTTTGAATAACATGTCACCATACGTGCGTACGTACGGCTTACTGTCTCCACGTCGTGGTGTAATTGTTATTCAATATATTATTATTTGGATGGGTATAATAATGATGTATAACTCATTTAAATAATAAATATATCATGATAATGATTCTGTATATATGATATACTATCCAATTATATATTATTTTAATATCAAAAGAATGATATTGTCGCTCGTGCGTACGTACGGACTACCATCTCCACGAACGCGATGAGATTCATTCTCCATCATATCCATTCAAGTATAATTATCATTTTCTGATTTAAAAACAATGTTTAAGGAATTGATATAATTATTAATATGAAAAAGATACAACCTAACCATTACAAATATGGCTTACATAACAAAACATATAAAAGAAAATGAGTAAGTTAACACCCGAAACAACGATAATACTAAGATATTATTAATAAAGAAATGTTAAAAGATCATATATGATATCATATTAATATATATGATTCTTGTATAATTTAATAACAATTATTTCACCATCATACAGGAGGTTAACCTACCCTCAACCAAGGAAAAGTACAAGGTAAGGGTTTATTTCACAATCTCTTCATTATCCGAGGTTGTTTATACGCAATTATCTACTGGGATCTCTTTATCATCCACATCCATGTTTCTTCGAAATGTATTTCAAAACATTTTTACTATTTAAAAAGAATATGGGTTAAAGTCATCTATACCCTTATGTGTTTTTAAAGGAATCTTTCCGTCGTTTTCCAAACAAGGCACTTTTTACCTTTCGACAAATTTAAGGTAAGAATGTTTTTTTAACTTATACGGCGGGTGAGGCTATTTACCGCCGTTATAAAATCGCCAAAGCTTCCCTTACAATCTTATAAGAATATTTTCAAATTAAATGTTTTATTTTATAATTATTTTACTTTTAAATGTTTTAAAAATGAATATTTTAAGAATTCTTGAAAGGTAATCTTTATCAAGATCATAATTTTAAATGTTTTAAAGATTTATCTTTCTAAATATTTTTAATTAATGTCCATGTTTTCAAAATGATTTTTAGGATTTATTTATTTGGACATGAAGGTTTTTTTTCAAATGTTTCAAAGTGGTATAGGACACTTTGATTAAACAATCTCTTTTAAATTACTTCCTTTATAAATGTGTGACTTTTCAATGATTTCGAGAAAAGAGATATTTCTCTCAAATAGTTTTCATTTCATCTATGTCAACATCCTTTGATGGATTTTAATTTTATTTGAAGTTGATTTATTATGATAAAAAAATTCTATATTATATTGAAAGTTTTGTGATATGTTTGACTGTGGATGTGCTATTTTTATACCATTCATGGTTTATGGTGAAAATATTGACATTTTGTATGCTAGTTTTAATACGAATGTTTATGTTATGTTTAAACCTTTTCATATGGGAATGCATTGGACTTAATATGTGATGGGTGGAGCCCGCTATAGCTCCTCGATGCATCGGTAGGTCTAATGAGACAAACTAGTGTCTTGGAACAAGGCCTTGGCAAAATCTTATTTGTAGACTTGGCACGAGGCCTTGGCTATGTGGTTATGATAGTCTGGCGTTATGCATTCCATCATTATGAAAGTGGTTATTTATATTGCATGTGATTATTCGATTAGTAGAATATCCATGTGAATAAGTAAATGGAATTATTTCATTTCACTTTTTCCATACTATGTTGAAGTTAAAGTTTAAAAGGATTTTGTTTTAGTCATACATTGCCTTAAATGTTTATGGTTATTTTTGAAAGTTTCCGCTATTAGTTATCCTTACTGAGCATTTGAGCTCACCCCTTTTCTATGTTTTATTTTTCCCAGGATGTGAAGAAGTAAGTTACGAATGACCTGCAGGGATTGTATGTGGGGATATGATTGTGGAATATGGAGACCATGTTGTTGTATTAGTTTTTCACTTTATGATGTAATGTAAAACTTTATGAATATATCTAGTGTTTCCAAGGCTACTAAACCAATTGGTCTTTCGAGATTTGATCTTTCTTGTGATCATGCCAATGTTACGAAGTAATGCACCGACTCTGGGTAACTGGGGTCGGGGCATTACAGTTGGTATCAGAGGAAGTTTAGTACAAACCTTGGAAGCTAGATTTAGATAAACTCTGATTAGAGCACATAGATTTAAGATGGACTTTGATGATTAGTATAGAATAAATTCCTAGAATTTTGGTATTGTAGAGATTTTGTGAGTTTTCCGAGCAATACATCCATGTCTGGATACAAGCAGGTAGAGGCGGCTCTGGCACAGATGTACCTAGGGGTAAAACCCGAAAACACCGCTTTGAGATAGACTCGAATGGGAACTGGTGCACGACAACGGGACTTGCTGCACTCTTGGTTACGACACTCCCGGGGGATATGCTTAGGATAACTCTCATTTTCTTTACAAATCATTATGAAGGGTTTATGAGTATATACTTCCTCAAAGGAGAAATTTTTATGATTATGGATTATATCCATAAACTATTTAATTTTTGTTATTTGTCTTACAAGTTTGGGATTAGGTATTGTTATTCATAAAATAATCTAGTGTATGCCATTGTTTAGAAATGGTGCCCAGTAGAAGGAATGAGAACTCCAGAAATGCACATGATCTAAAGAGAAAGAAGGATAATATCTTTCATGGTCTTAAGCCAGAATTTATAAGAGAAATATTCTCCCATGTATTATCATCATATGAAGAAATAATATCATGTGTTGATAAGATAAGTAAAGATTTTACTGAGTCCTATGTATTTGAAGGAAAGCAAGAGAAGAAAAGGATGGAAGAGGGAAAGATGGATGAAGGGAAGAGGGAAAAGAATAATTTTCCCATATGTGATAACTGTGGGAAGAAACACCCTGGAACTTGCCTGAAAGGAATGGGAGTTTGTTATAAGTGTAGAGGAAAAGGGAAAAAAGTACGTGACTGCAAGGGTATGAAAATGGTTTCAAATGTACAATGCTTCATTTGCAAGGAGTTTGGACACTACGCGAACCTATGTCCCAGTCATCAGACTATGCCTCAAATGATGCTATTAGATAATAATCAAGCAATGATACTACCACAAATGAAGAGGAATGATTAGAGTTCTTGTGTTGATTATGTCATTTGAGTGTTGTATCAATAATTTAATTTTTATAATAATTATGAAGTATATAAGGACTGTACTGCAGTACTATTTCATTAAGGACTTGAGATTGTTTGGAACAAAGAAAAGTGACTCAATAGCAGGTTAAATTTTTGGAAAATATATGGTTGAGATAAAGATAAACCATAATATGGTTCTGATACCGAGGTTGTGATTTTAGAATAATACATTATTGATTTGGATAAATTATATTGGATATTCTTGACTACCTTGAAGCTGATTAATGATTTGTATATTCCATCATTGTTGGGGTTTAAAACATTTTTGGATTGATGAAGTATATCCAACATTATATATGGAATAAGGGAGAATGAATGTAATCAATAAGGATTATGGTAATTCAGGATGTTTCAATGTTTTAAAAGAATACATGATGAAGGTATTCATATGCTATTACGGTGTAAAAAGGATCTACATTATGTTTACCTTCCTTATAAATGTTGGACTGTGAGTTTGGACAGAAGTATTTTGGATAAATTCTAGTTTGAGATTAATTTTGGATTGCCATAAAAGGACAACCCAGAGGTCGGGCGACAACCCGTCGCGACCGGCAAGGCTGCGAGACTTGAACCCGCAACCGAAGGGCGACAAGGGTGTATCACCTACCACTGGCCCACGAGATGTCCTGGATTAATAATGTAGTTTTTTTAAAAGATCTGGTAGATGAATTATAAATTTGTTTATTTTGAAACCCTGTACGAATAGTATAAATAGATTTTTTTTATGTTCTATTATCTTTTAGAGTGAAAGATGAGTTTGTGGAAGAAATTTATTAATGGATAAAACTCAAATTATAAAGTAAGTAGATCTCCTTATGATCTTAGCCAATCTCATAAATAAATTCCTCAACATTAAGAAAAGGAACTTAGAACAAAAATGTTGTCCTAGATGGTACCTTAAATCATCACTAATTTATGGCTTTGAGATTGTTGGCCTTTTCATAGCCATGTTCTCTACCAATCTCTATCAGATAATTGATGGTTAGATTTCTCTTCCAAATCCATATTTTCCTACATGGAACCCTAGTATGTGTTATTTTCGGTAATCTTCATACTTTCCACTCTTTATTTTAAATAGAGGCCCCATTAATTCATTTTTCGATGTGGGATTTCAACTAAGATATTTTGAAACGTCAAAAATGTGTTATCATAATACCTTATGTTTTGTTGAATCGATGGTATTTTAAATCATCATATATTGATTAATTTAAGGACCTCAATTTTAAACTTGTTTGTGATTGATGACCTCAATCACTACCTATAAATATTTACGTTTTCCCTCCAATTATATGTCTCTAATTTCCACCAATGTTCTCCTAATTGAGATCATAATTTGGTGGTGACCCTTTCATTTCTATTTTCCTCATATTAAGACTAAATTTTAGTAACCCAATTTCTGATGTGGGTTTTCCCACAAAAATATTTTCTATTTTTAACCTTTTATTTTCTAAGAACAATTTCAAATTGCGAGGACGCAATTTATTGAAGGAGGGGACCATGTAACACCCCAAGATTTCATAGTGTGTTATTTCTTCAAAATAATACAATAACTTGCACTACACGCAACACCGAGTTCAAGCGCACCATGACTTACCAAACAAGCCTTTCAAAAGAGGTTATGAATAGTATTAACTAAATTTTAAACTTTATATAATCCTTATAGTTTTAGAATCCATATAATGAGTTTCTTAGACATAATGTAAGAACAAATTCATTTTCAGTATTGCACTTTTACTAACTTTTAATAGTGAACCCTTTTTAAATACAATATTTTAAACTTTTTGAATAAATGGGGACATAAAAAATTTAAAATGAAACATCCCAAGCTTCCACGGTACGCTTTCCTTTGAATAATACAGTAGCGTGTGTTGTACGCAACTTCGAGTTCTAACACACACCACAACCAATAAAACTAGCCGTTATGAATAGTAATACATACTTTTTGAAATTATATATATTTTATATTTCAAAATGGACTTCATTTTTGGATTCGGAGTATCGAATTTACCCTAAGGTGAAATTTTGGTACTTTTCGGATAACTTTAATATTTTGATGAATAGTGAAAATTACTAAATTTTAATTAAAAACAACTTTTTTAATCAAAATAATTAATGGTGATAAATTATGAATTTGAGTGGTTTTAAAGTATATTTAGAATATATTTTTACCATTTTATCCAATGGTGTTCATTATAATTAATTTCACTTCGAAATTGGACGTAAACAATTGTCAATCTTTTGATATATATTGTTTCATAAAAACACGCTATTTGTTGTGACAGCGAGAATTAATTATAAAATTAATTAATGCAACTTATATGTTTGGAATTTTTTAAAATATATATCATTTTTTAATTTGGAATATCAATTATATCTTAGGGTGGAATTTTGGCATTGTTCTGAAAAACTTCAATTTTTGATGAATAGTGAAACTACTAAGTGGTAGTTAAAAAAACTGAATTTTTCATAAAACTTAATTTTAGCGCTTCTGTGAATGGAATTTCGAAAATCCGAGAGACACGGTTAATATCAAGAGTAGAATGTGGTTCAATGAGATGAAAATAATTTTTGGTGAATAGTAACTTTTTACTTTTATTTACCACGGTTAAAAGTAAATTGGGTAATTAAGGGTAAAAATGATATTAATATTACCCTAACACATGTCCTAATTCTATTGGACAAGTGTATCTCGCCCAAAAACAACCTTAGGAATAAAATATTATCATTTAGGTCCACTTGGATTAGATTAGGACATTTATTATTATTTAATTCAAAGAAGAGTTAAAAGAGTTAAAATAAAAGTTTATTTACTAAAACATTTTTAATATAGGGTTATACATAATATAAATTAGATTGTAAATATTAATTAGAAATATAATACGATTTACTACATAATTATATTTTATTTATAATTTTTAGATATTAAATAATTTAATTTATTTATGACACAATGATGATGCAGTAATTACCATAATAGTGAAAAATTAAAATAAATGATATTATAAATACCCAAATAAATATAATTTGATACTTTTAATGAATTAAAATAATTTTATAGGATAATATGACATATTAGGATTTATTTAATTTACTTTTTTGGAAGTAATAATTCTGTTATGAGTTTCACAAAAATCAACTATTGAATAGTTTCAAAATTGACATAAAAGAGTTTTTAAAATAAATATTATATTATTAATTGATATTAAATTCTTAAAAATCTAAGGTTTGGCCAAGAGACTTATATCATGATAGGGGTATAATTAATGGACCAATTTGGGGTTTCTTGGATGTATATAGTAATTTTATTAACTATATAATATAAAAATACAAAGTGACATGGTAAATGTCAAACTAATTAACTAAGAGTTAAAAAAATGATAAGGTTAATATAATGACCCAAAACTGTCGAAATTCTATTGGTTGAATGGTTTTAGACCTATCCCCACCTTAACCTTTTAATAATAAACTTTGGAGACATTAGAAACCGAATATTTATTTATTATAAATTAATATTTCTAGCTTTTCCAAAGGTGCCCCTCACTCCTCTTATAAAAGGACACTCCTCCTTCTCATTTATTCACACATTCAAAGCCTTTTGGTTCGGCCAAACTCTACCCAAATACTCTCTCAACTTTCCTCAATACAACCTAGAGGCCTTATTTTGATCAAAAAGCCAACCTAAGGATCCCTTTTGATCAAATCAAAAGGAAGAACCCGAAGAAGAGGTAATGTTTTCACCACCCTTTTTCAAATTCATTTCTTCTTCCACTTCTTCTTTATTTGTTATTAACATTCTAAAATAATAAATCCAGTATCTTATATATACTGTGATGTTATTATAAATATGTTACAACCATATTCAGTATTCTATCCACCCTTTGAATAACATGTCACCATACGTGCGTACGTACGGCTTACTGTCTCCACGCCGTGGTGTAATTTTTATTCAATATATTATTATTTGGATGGGTATAATAATGATGTATAACTCATTTAAATAATAAATATAACATGATAATGATTCTTTATATATGATATACTATCCAATTATATATTATTTTAATATCAAAAGAATGATATTGTCGCTCGTGCGTACGTACGGACTACCATCTCCACGAACACGATGAGATTCATTCTCCATCATATCCATTCAAGTATAATTATCATTTTCTGATTTAAAAATAATTTTTAAGGACTTGATATCATTATTAATATGAAAAAGATACAACCTAACCATTACAAACATGGCTTACATAACAAAACATATAAAAGAAAATGAGTAAGTTAACACCCGAAACAACGATAATACTAAGATATTATTAACAAAGAAATGTTAAAAGATCATATATGATATCATATTAATATATATGATTCTTGTATAATTTAATAACAATTATTTCACCATCATACAGGAGGTTAACCTACCCTCAACCAAGGAAAAGTACAAGGTAAGGGTTTATTTCACAATCTCTTCATTATCCGAGGTTGTTTATACGCAATTATCTACTGGGATCTCTTTATCATCCACATCCATGTTTCTTCGAAATGTATTTCAAAACATTTTTACTATTTACAAAGAATATGGGTTAAAGTCATCTATACCCTTATGTGTTTTTAAAGTAATCTTTCCGTCGTTTTCCAAACAAGGCACTTTTTACCTTTCGACAAATTTAAGGTAAGAATGTTTTTTTAACTTATACGACGGGTGAGGCTATTTACCGCCATTATAAAATCGTTAAAGCTTCCCTTACAATCTTATAAGAATATTTTCAAAGTAAATGTTTTATTTTATAATTATTTTACTTTTAAATGTTTTAAAAATGAATATTTTAAGAATTCTTGAAAGGTACTCTTTATCAAGATCATAATTTTAAATGTGTTAAATATTTATCTTTCTAAATATTTTTAATTAATGTCCATGTTTTCAAAATGATTTTTTGGATTTATTTATTTGGACATGAAGGTTTTTTTTCAAATGTTTCAAAGTGGTATGGGACACTTTGATTAAACAATCTCTTTTAAATTACTTCCTTTATAAATGTGTGACTTTTCAATGATTTCGAGAAAAGAGATATTTCTCTCAAATAGTTTTGATTTCATTTATGTCAACATCCTTTGATGGATTTTAAGCTTATTTGAAGTTGATTTATTATTATACAAAAATTCTATATTATATTGAAAGTTTTGTGATATGTTTGACTGTGGATGTGCTATTTTTATACCATTCATGGTTTATGGTGAAAATATTGACATTTTGTATGCTAGTTTTAATACGAATGTTTATGTTATGTTTAAACCTTTTCATATGGGAATGCATTGGACTTAATATGTGATGGGTGGAGCCCGCTATAGCTCCTCGATGCATCGGTAGGTCTCATGAGACAAACTAGTGTCTTGGAACAAGGCCTTGGCAAAATCTTATTTGTAGACTTGGCACGAGGCCTTGGCTATGTGGTTATGATAGTCTGGCGTTATGCATTCCATCATTATGAAAGTGGTTATTTATATTGCATGTGATTATTCGATTAGTAGAATATCCATGTGAATAAGTAAATGGAATTATTTCATTTCACTTTTTCCATACTATGTTGAAGTTAAAGTTTAAAAGGCTTTTGTTTTAGTCATACATTGCCTTAAATGTTTATGGTTATTTTTGAAAGTTTCCGCTATTAGTTATCCTTACTGAGCATTTGAGCTCACCCCTTTTCTATGTTTTATTTTTCCCAGGATGTGAAGAAGTAAGTTACGAATGACCTGCAGGGATTGTATGTGGGGATATGATTGTGGAATATGGAGACCATGTTGTTGTAGTAGTTTTTCACTTTATGATGTAATGTAAAACTTTATGAATATATCTAGTGTTTCCAAGGCTACTAAACCAATCGGTCTTTCGAGATTTGATCTTTCTTGTGATCATGCCAATGTTACGAAGTAATGCACCGACTCTGGGTAACTGTGGTCGGGGCATTACAGTTGGTATCAGAGGAAGTTTAGTACAAACCTTGGAAGCTAGATTTAGATAAACTCTGATTAGAGCACATAGATTTAAGATGGACTTTGAGGATTAGTATAGAATAAATTCCTAGAATCTTGGTATTGTAGAGATTTTGTGAGTTTTCCGAGAAATACATCCATGTCTGGATACGAGCAGGTAGAGGCGGCTCTGGCACAGATGTACCTAGGGGTAAAACCCGAAAACACCGCTTTGAGATAGACTCGAATGAGAACTGGTGCACGACAACGGGCCTTGCTGCACTCTTGGTTACGACACTCCCGGGGGATATGCTTAGGATAACTCTCATTTTCTTTACAAATCATTATGAAAGGTTTATGAGTATATACTTCCTCAAAGGAGAAATTTTTATGATTATGGATTATATCCATAAACTATTTAATTTTTGTTATTTGTCTTACAAGTTTTGTATTAGGTATTGTTATTCATAAACTAATCTAGTGTATGCCATTGTTTAGAAATGGTGCCCAGTAGAAGGAATGAGAACTCCAGAAATGCACATGATCTAAAGAGAAAGAAGGATCATATATTTCATGGTCTTAAGCCAGAATTTATAAGAGAAATAGTCTCCCATGTATTTTCATCATATGAAGAAATAAGATCATGTGTTGATAAGATAAGTAAATATTTTACTGAGTACTATGGCTTTGAAGGAAAGCAAGAGAAGAAAAGGATGGAAGAGGGAAAGATGGATGAAGGGAAGAGGGAAAAGAATAATTTTCCCATATGTGATAACTGTGGGAAGAAACACCCTGGAACTTGCCTGAAAGGAATGGGAGTTTGTTATAAGTGTGGAGGAAAAGGGCAAAATGTACGTGACTGCAAGGGTATGAAAATGGTTTCAAATGTACAATGCTTCATTTGCAAGGAGTTTGGACACTACGCGAACCTATGTCCCAGTCATCAGACTATGCCTCAAATGATGCTATTAGATAATAATCAAGCAATGATACTACCACAAATGAAGAGGAATGATTAGAGTTCTTGTGTTGATTATGTCATTTGAGTGTTGTATCAACAATTTAATTTTTATAATAATTATGAAGTATATAAGGATTGTACTGCAGTACTATTTCATTAAGGACTTGAGATTGTTTGGAAAAAAGAAAAGTGACTCAATAGCAGGTTAAATTTTTGGAAAATATATGGTTGAGATAAAGATAAACCATAATATGGTTCTGATACCGAGGTTGTGATTTTAGAATAATACATGATTGATTTGGATAAATTATATTGGATATTCTTGACTACCTTGAAGCTGATTAATGATTTGTATATTCCATCATTGTTGGGGTTTAATTTTTTTTTGGATTGATGAAGTATATCCAGCATTATATATGGAATAAGGGAGCATGAATGTAATCAATAAGGATTATGGTAATTCAGGATGTTTCAATGTTTTAAAAGAATACATGATGAAGGTATTCATATGCTATTACGGGGTAAAAAGGATCTACATTATGTTTACCTTCCTTATAAATGTTGGACTGTGAGTTTGGACAGAAGTATTTTGGATAAATTCTAGTTTGAGATTAATTTTGGATTTCCATAAAAGGACAACCCAGAGGTCGGGCGGCAACCCGTCGCGACCGGCAAGGCTGCGAGACTTGAACCCGCAACCGAAGGGCGACAAGGGTGTATCACCTACCACTGGCCCACGAGATGTCCTGGATTAATAATGTAGTTTTTTTTAAAAGATCTAGTAGATGAATTATAAATTTTTTTATTTTGATACCCTGTACGAATAGTATAAATAGATTTTTTTATGTTCTATTATCTTTTAGAGTGAAAGATGAGTTTGTGGAAGAAATTTATTAATGGATAAAACTCTAATTATAAAGTAAGTAGCTCTCCTTATGATCTTAGCCAATCTCATAAATAAATTCCTCAACATTAAGAAAAGGAACTTAGAACAAAAATGTTGTCCTAGATGGTACCTTAAATCATCACTAATTTATGGCTTTGGGATTGTTGGCCTTTTCATAGCCATGTTGTCTACCACTCTCCATCAGATAATTGATGGTTAGATTTCTCTTCCATATCCATATTTTCCTACATGGAACCCTAGTATGTGTTATTTTCGGTAATCTTCATACTTTCCACTCTTTATTTTAAATAGAGGCCTCATTAATTCATTTTTCGATGTGGGATTTCAACTAAGATATTTTGAAACGTCAAAAACGTGTTATCCTAATACCTTATGTTTTGCTGAATCGATGGTATTTTAAATCATCATAGATTGATGAATTTAAGGACCTCAATTTTAAACTTGTTTGTGATTGATGACCTCAATCACTACCTATAAATATTTACGTTTTCCCTCCAATTATATGTCTCTAATTTCCACCAATGTTCTCCTAATTGAGATCATAATTTGGTGGCGACCCTTTCATTTCTCTTTTCCTCATATTAAGACTAAATTTTAGTAACCCAATTTCTGATGTGGGTTTTCCCACAAAGATATTTTCTATTTTCAACCTTTTATTTTCTAAGAACAATTTCAAATTGCAAGGACGCAATTTATTGAAGGAGGGGACCATGTAACACCCCAAGATTTCATAGTGTGTTATTTCTTCAAAATAATACAATAACTTGAACTACACGCAACACCGAGTTCAAGCGCACCATGACTTACCAAACAAGCCTTTCAAAAGAGGTTATGAATAGTATTAACTAAATTTTAAACTTTATATAATCCTTATAGTTTTAGAATCCATATTATGAGTTTCTTAGACATAATGTAAGAACAAATTCATTTTCAGTATTTCACTTTTACTAACTTTTAATAGTGAACCCTTTTTAATTAAAATATTTTAAACTTTTTGAATAAATGGGGACATCAAAAATTTAAAATGAAACATCCCAAGCTTCCACGATACGCTTTCCTTTGAATAATACAGTAGCGTGTGTTGTACGCAACTTCGAGTTCTAACACACACCACAACCAATCAAACTAGCCGTTATGAATAGTAATAACTACTTTTTGAAATTATATATATTTTATATTTCAAAATGGACTTCATTTTTGGATTCGGAGTATTAAATTTAGCCTAAGGTGAAATTTTGGTACTTTTCGGATAACTTTAATATTTTGATGAATAGTGAAAATTACTAAATTTTAATTAAAAACAACTTTTTTAATCAAAATAATTAATGGTGATAAATTATGAATTTGAGTGGTTTTAAAGTATAATTAGAATATATTTATACCATTTTATCCAATGGTGTTCATTATAATTAATTTCACTTCGAAATTGGACCTAAACATTTGTCAATCCTTTGATATATATTGTTTCTTAAAAACACGCTAATTGTTGTGACAGCGGGAATTAATTATAAAATTAATTAATGCAACTTATATGTTTGGAATTTTTTAAAATAGATATAATTTTTGAATTTGGAATATCAATTATATCTTAGGGTGGAATTTTGGCATTGTTCTGAAAAACTTCAATTTTTGATGAATAGTGAAACTACTAAGTGGTAGTTAAAAAAACTGAATTTTTCATAAAACTTAATTTTAGCGCTTCTGTGAATGGAATTTAAAAAATCCGAGAGACACGGTTAATATCAAGAAGTAGAATGTCGTTCAATGAGATGAAAATAATTTTGGGTGAATAGTAACTTTTTACTTTTATTTACCACGGTTAAAAGTAAATAGGGTAATTAAGGGTAAAAATGATATTAATATTACCCTAACACATGTCCTAATTCTATTGGAAAAGTGTATCTCGGCCAAAAACAACCTTAGGAATAAAATATTATCATTTATATCCACTTGGATTAGATTAGTACATTTATTATTATTTAATTCAAAGAAGAGTTAAAAGAGTTAAAATCAAAGTTTATTTACTAAAACATTTTTAATATAGGGTTATACATAATATAAATTCGATTTTAAATATTAATTAGAAATATAATAAGATTTACTACATAATGATATTTTATTTATAATTTTTATAAATTAAATAATTTAATTTATTTATGACACAATGATGATGCAGTAATTACCATACTAGTGAAAAATTAAAATAAATGATATTATAAATACCCAAATAAATATAATTTGAGACTTTTAATGAATTAAAATAATTTTATAGGATAATATGACATATTAGTATTGATTTAATTGACTTTTTTCGAAGTAATAATTCTGTTATGAGTTTCACAAAAATCAACTTTTGAATAGTGTCAAAATTGACATAAAAGAGTTTTTAAAACAAATATTATATTATTAATTGATATTAAATTCTTAAAAATCTAAGGTTCGGACAAGAGAATTATATCATGATAGGTGTATCATTAATGGACCACTTGGGGGTCGCTTGGATGTATATAGTAAGTTTATTAACTATATAATATAAAAATACAAAGTGACATGGTAAATGTCAAACTAATTAACTTAGAGTTTAAAAAAAAGATAAGTTTAATATAATGACCCAAACCTGTCGAAATTCTATTGGTTGAATGTTTTTCGACCTATCCCAACCTTAACCTTTTAATAGTAAACTTTGGATCCATTAGAAACCGAATATTAATTTATTATAAATTAATATTTCTAGCTTTTCCAAAGGTTCCCCTCACTCCTCTTATAAAAGGGCACTCCTCCTTCTCATTTTTTCACACATTAAAAGCCTTTTCGTTCAGCCAAAATCTACCCAAATACTCTCTCAACTTACCTAAATACAACCTAGAGGCCTTATTTTGATCAAAAAGCCAACCTAAGGAGCCCTTTTGATCAAATCAAATGGAAGAACCCGAAGAAGAGGTAATGTTTTCACCACCCTTTTTCAAATTCATTTCTTCTTCCACTTCTTCTTTCTTTATTATTACCATTCTAAAATAATAACTCCAGTATCGTATATATAATGTGATGTTATTATAAATATGGTACAACCATATTCAGTATTCTATCCACCCTTTGAATAACATGTCACCATACGTGCGTACATACGGCTTACCATCTCCACGTCGTGGTGTAATTGTTATTCAATATATTATTATTTGGATGGGTATAATAATGATGTATAACTCATGTAAATAATAAATATAACATGATAATTATTCTGTATATATTATATAATATCCAATTATATATTATTTTAATATCAAAAGAATGATATTGTCGCTCGTGCGTACGTACGGACTACCGTCTCCACGAACGCAATGGGATTCATTCTCCATAATATCCATTCAAGTATAATTATCATTTTCTAATTTAAAAATAATGTTTAAGGACTTGATATAATTCTGAATATGAAAAAGATACAACCTAACCATTACAAACATGGCTTACATAACAAAACATATAAAAGAAAATGAGTAAGTTAACACCCGAAACGACGATAATACTATGATATTATTAACAAAGAAATGTTAAAAGATCATATATGATATCATATTAATATATATGATTCTTTTATAATTTAATAACAATTATTTCACCATCATACAAGAGTTTAACCTACCCTCAACCAAGGAAAAGTACAAGGTAAGAGTTTATTTCACAATCTCTTCATTATCCGAGGTTGTTTATACACAATTATCTACTGGGATCTCTTTATCATCCACATCCATGTTTCTTTGAAATGTATTTCAAAACATTTTTACTATTTAAAAATAATATTGGTTAAAGTAATCTATACCCTTATGTGTTTTTAAAGGAATATTTCCGTCGTTTTCCAAACAAGGCACTTTTTACCTTTCGACAAATTTAAGGTAAGAATGTTTTTTTAACTTATACGGCAGGTGCGGCTATTTACTGCCGTTATAAAATCATAAAAGATTCCCTTACAAGATTATAAGAATATTTTCAAAGTAAATGTTTTATTTTATAATTATTTGACTTTTAAATGTTTTAAAAATGAATATTTTAAGAATTTTTGAAAGGTACTCTTTATCAAGATCATAATTTTAAATGTTTTAAAGATTTATCTTTCTAAATATTTTTAATTAATGTACATGTTTTCAAAATGATTTTAAGGATTTATTTATATGGAAATGAAGGTTTTGAAATGATATTTCTTTTCAAAAGTTTCAAAATGGTATGGGACACTTTGATTCAACAATCTCTTTTAAATTACTTCCTTTATAAATGTGAGACTTTTCAATGATTTCGAGAAAAGAGATATTTCTCTCAAATAGTTTTGATTTCATCTATGTCAATATACTTTGATGAATTTTAAGCTTATTTGAAGTTTATTTATTATGATACAAAACTTATATATTATATGGAAAGTTTTGTGATATGTTTGACTGTGGATGTGCTATTTTTATACCATTCATGGTTTATGGTGAAAATATTGACATTTTGTATGCTAGTTTTAATACGAATGTTTATGTTATGTTTAAACCTTTTCATATGGGAATGCATTGGACTTTTTATGTGACGGGTGGAGCCCACTATAGCTCCTCGATGCATCGGTAGGTCTCATGAGACAAACTAGTGTCTTGGAACAAGGCCTTGGAAAAATCTTATTTGTAGTCTTGGCACGAGGCCTTGGCTATGTGGTTATGATAGTCTGGCATTATGCATTCCATCATTATGAAAGTGGTTATTGATATTGCATGTGATTATTTGATTAGTAGAATATCCATGTGAATAAGTAAATGTCATTATTTCATTTCACTTTTTCCATACTATGTTGAAGTTCAAGTTTAAAAGGCTTTTGTTTTAGTCATACATTGCCTTAAATATTTATTCTTATTTTTGAAAGTTTCCGCTATATAGTTATCCTTACTGGGAATTTGAGCTCACCCCTTTTCTATGTTTTATTTTTCCCAGGATGTGAAGAAGTAAGTTATGAATGACCTATAAGGATTGTATATGGGGATATGAGTGTGGAATATGGAGACCATGTTTTTGTAGTAGTTTTTCACTTTATGATGTAATGTAAAACTTTATGTATATATCTAGTGTTTCCAAGGCTACTAAACCAATCGTTCTTTAGAGATTTGATCTTTCTTGTGATCATGCCAATGTTACGAAGTAATGCACCGACTCTGGGTAACTGGGGTCGGGGCGTTACACTAGAGGTCCAACAACATATTATAATTATGGATTCATATATTAACTTGGATCATACTCTCACTTCAATTAGGGATAACTGAAATATTCTAGAAACCACCCAAATGAAGGCTTATATCCTTATAGACTATACCAAAACATATTGATATACTTTATTATTATAGTAATACTCATATTACCACAATAATAGATAGTCTTCAAAATATTCTGGAAACTGTCATGCAGAAAGATCATATCCCCACTCAACCCCAAAAGGTAGTTCAACATATTTCGTCTATGATGCTCGATAAGGATCATATCCCCTATCTTCTCAATTCCAGTGTCCTTTATGATGTATAATACATATCTATAAAACCTCAATGGTCCTCCAAATCTTTATTATAATAAAAAGGTGATAAATAACTCAATATCCCTCCTCATATTAGTACAGATATGGATTGTAGGGATTCTACCCCTGACACCCATCGTTAAAAAACTCTGCATAATAATATCTATCCCAAATAAGGAAATCCTTGTACATACAACTTTTTATAGGGAGGTTCTTAAAACATTTGGTTTAATAATATATAGTTCCCTTTCAATTATCAGTAGCACCTCACCTCGGTCAGCAGGAAACCCAAAGAAGTGACCTATGTGGTATGAGAAGGTGGGGGAATATCACCCTAATGAAGAAGGGGATACATGTACATATGGAGGGAGTTGGCCAGAAACAACCAACCAAACATGTTATGTCCCTATACTACTTCCAACAATGAGATCCTAGTTGAGATAGAGGAGGAGTGTATACCTTACTTATGCTAGAATATGTGGGAAACTCATCAATAGTTGAAGGCTAGACACCTCCCTTATCAAGTATATAAGGGTCACATCTAGATCATTAATACACTTTACTATCAACTAGACATGGATATGTTCTCCATGGTTGGGGAACCAAGATTTAAATATCATAAAAAATGTATATGGCATGTTTCCCTTTACATTATAACAACTATCTGGTAATTGATTTCCAAATCCATGACAGATATTCACATATGAGGGTGTGTAAAGTATAGTTCATTGTACTTTACCTTGGTACCAATATAGTAAATATCCTTATATATTTCATCCTATATATTTATATTCACAAGAGAGATCATGGGAATCTTTAACACATATTCTAATTGGCCAATACAATGAAGATCCTACACTTTGAGGACAAAAAGACACCGTGAATGTGGAGAGAGGGATGCCTACAGACTCCTAAGATGGGCCTCTTGGAAAAAATGGAACACACCTCAAACATGGAGGTTAAATTCATAGAATACCATAAAGGTCACTATAGTAAGTTAATCCTATAATAAGTATCCATTTTACCTTACCCATGCATGAAGAATATTTCACCAAATCAGGAGAATTGTAATAGTATCCGTCTTAGCAATTTCCTAGAAGTGAACCCAACCCATAGGGCTGGGGACATTTTTACCACCATCTCCACTCCTAGGGTCAAAAAAACCTAAATGGTCTGAAATAAATCTTCAAAATATCAAAACCAATCCTAGTCCATAGAGATTAGGAAAATTTTATTCCAATTACCACCCAAGGGGTTGTTAGATCCATAACAACAGGGTCAGAAAGCTCCAATAATGGATCTAAATCAACCCTAGGCCACTGGGTTTTAGGTATTTTTATCATCATATAAAAGGAAATTATTCTTCTCTAAGTTAGGAGATAAATACCAATGGTTGTAACCCTATACATTCCTCTTACCATGAGACACAACCCTTTCATTTGGGGCCCATTCGGCAAGAATGACTGGAAATTACATCAAGGTCACTGTTAACAGGCCAAGATAGGGTGAACGTTTAGTAGAAAAAATAAAAAACTATAGGGTTCATAGATCAAGAATAGATATAAAGTTCAAATGATATATTAAGGACCTATATGAGACTCCTAAAGGAGAAATGATCAGTACAAAGTTTCCATGCTATTTGGTCATTGGCAAGGTGACTACCATTTCCTGATACACCTCAATGAACATCATCACCATCAGTATAAAAAATTATGTAGAACAAGATGTAAATGTAGATGGGTGAAATAAAAAAAATACTAACTCAATAGATAGTTTACTTGGATGCACATACTGAGGCTGGATGCACATGATATTAGAGATGGATTTAGAACCTAGAACCATGGAATGATGAATTCCCACCTCCCCAATAGAACTCTATGGAGGATAAAGGGAAAGGTGTTGCCATATCACACTCCCCAAATATAAGGGTTGAAATTCACTATATAGTGGAATGACTAAAACAATATGAGAATTAGATAAAAAGCCTTATACAACATAATGAGGAACTGCTCATGGAAACGTTCCCACTAAGTATCACCTTCAAACAAAGATATATATCCATCATACGGAAAATAAATAGAGGGATAATATGCCCAAAATAATGGAATTTGAGCATAAAGATAGCTCTATATTTAGGAAAATGGTCTGTATAAATGAGTAAGTTGACGATGATTGTGAATTTACTCAATTACAACGACATCCTCCTTAGTAGGGTGATCATCTAGCCCTCAAACTGATCAAGAATCAACATGATAGGAAATAAGGGCCATCATGTCAACCCTAAAATTCTCCACATGCATGAGAGGTCATCCAAATAGTGATACCTCTATAACTCCTCAATACCATCGAGTCCCTAGCTACTCCGATGGAAGCGATGGAGGGGAAACATGCCCCCATGCAGCCCAAAAAAGAGGTTGTATCCTAATTGAGTGGATGCAACTTTTCACCAACCTAATTTTAGTAACGTAATATTCTTGATGTTAAACAACATAGGGGACCCAATACCATATCTCATACACTTAGTCTCTCAATTTGGTCTAATGATGCCCCCCCCTGAGACTAGAAGAAGGTTTCAAAACTGAGATTCTTTGTACAGACTCTGGTAGGGACAACCTTTGTCTAGTACAATAGCCTTCTAATAGGATTTTTTGTAGGATGAGAAGAAATTATTCACCAATTCCTTTATTAATTCAGATCCACATTAAGGAAAACAATTATTGTTGAACTCACAAATTGCAAACAATGTGAAAATAAAAGAGTCTATAACTTTATTTCTAGGTGGAAGGGTCTAACATACTCACTTAGTATCCCACTATTGTAGAAGAAATTGCTGATTTCTTATTAATAATCCTCAAGATGAATTGGAAATACATTTTATCCTAATGAAATATCCAAATAGAATCCATGAGTTTTCAGAAACAACATAATTCTTAGAATATGAAATTCAGATAACTTGGTCCAAATCTTAGCTCATACCCATGATGTAAGGAAAAAGGCCTAGAAGATTAGAGACTACTATTGTTACCCTCAAACTGGTTTTGGTGCCCGTTGAACTTAGGCGGGCCTTGAATCCCCCAATGCCTCCTGCAAAGCATCAATAGCAACAAAACCACCCCAGATATATGTAATGAGAGGTTAGGGTCACCAATTATTTAAGGAATATATGGAAAAATTGTATTCCTTTTGAAATGAATAGGTTATTGTTTATTTACTTATAGATATGTAAAATAACCTATTCAATCTATCTTATACTAATAAACCCAATGAGGTCAACCTTAGTGACCACCCTAAATACTACCCTTTTCGAAGGAGACTGGGTCACACCATCCAGGACTACTTTATCTTAAAATACACCCTCAAAAGGATGGTTGATTCTGGATAGGTGGTATTGGAAAAATCAATCACATCAGTGACCTATGTGGCCTCCACCCAACTATAAGAAGAGCGTGATTGGAAATATGTTTTGACTAGGCATGAAAAAAATTTCAATAACTAGATGACTCAACAAACAATCAACTGAGATAATTCCACCTTGATAATGTATCTTAGAAAACCAGTAATGATTCTAGCACCTAGTGAGATGCCCTTGGATACACCTCTTGGAGGAATACATAATCATCAAACACAAGAAAAGGCACAAGAGAAATATTCTTATCAAACTCCCACACATACTTTGAATCTTTCATATTTCATTCCTTCAGCATCCATAGAATGTTTACCATCCCATCAAATGGAATTTTCATTGGATGAAGAGATCATTTTTTTAATGTTAATGTTATTAACCTGATAAAACCCTTCTCTGATGATGAATATACTTCTGAATATGAGTTCCCTGTGCTCAACTAGGGAACTAGAGGTTGGGGATATAGAAGTTGAGGGTACATAGGACGACATGATCAAGGTTGAACCCAATATTATATTCACATCTCCATGGAGTACATATACATGGATGAGACCCATGGGTGAGAATTTAAAAAATACCAATAGAAGCGTGTATATGCCTTATATTCCTTTAGAGACCATTCTAACCTAATCGTTTTAAATGACCAGTTGGTGGGAGTGCATTTGTCCAGTTTTCATAAACAAAGGGGTTAGCCAATGTAACCTATTATCTTTGCAATAGATTCTCCCTCAAACTTTGTCTAATAACCAGACCTATCTACATTAAACACATCAAATTTAGAGCCACATGATAAGGAGAAACCCCACCTCGAGAAGAAAAAACCTCTATCATAGAAATATGACATTCTAAAACAATTAGTGGATATCCCAATTAAAATCTAAATCTTGGATGATCTCCATCATTCAAAAGAGCTCAGAGAGTTTTTTATTGAGGCCCTCTAGAGTTCCTAGGAGTTTTAGATATAATTTTCTACTTCCGAGGTTTAATGAGTGAAAACTACCCCAGAAAAATTTCATACCACCATTTCATTCACAAAGAAGGCCTGGAGAGACGTTTTATAGGGGTATATTCGACCCCTATATGTTTCAAGAAAGATTTATAATGTATATGTTTTAAGGACTCTAGTTGAAAATGGTTCTAGGATAAACCTCATCCTGGTCTATAACCTCCTACATTTGGGATACAACAAGGTTTATTTTTCTCTAATGAAGATGGATATTCAAGGGTATGACAAAAGAGGGAAGTTTCCCCTTATAAAGATTAATCTCAAGGTTCATTTCAGGGATATCATGTCTAATAATGAGTTCATGGATATCCAGAAAGACAAAACATATAATGTACTACTTATAAGACCTTGAATTCATAAATACATGGTAGTACCTTAAACATTTAACCAATTCTTAAAATACCCCATCAATAGAAAATTTATTACAAGACATGGTGATGGTTCCCCCTTTGAATCTTGTGAATCCATATATGATAAGTAAAATTCCTACAATAGGGAAGGAAAACTACTAATTATGGAGGATGGAATGCATATTTCTATTCCAAAAATCTTGGGAACCACCCATGAAAATCCCTAGAGCATTCTCAACAACAATTTTGTGCTACCCATAAACCTGATCAAGGTAGTAGACTTAATCCCAACAAGATATTTGAACCAAAAACATCACTAGACCATGTCCATGTGATAGAAATTGATCCAGATAAAGTGGGTTTGTCAAATGGAAGTCAAAATAATGCTCTATTGGGATTCAATACCCCCTTTTCTCTATTAGAAGAAATTGAAAATTCCCTAGGAAATCCCTTATAACTTAGGGTGTCCATACCTCTCCTTCCTCAAGTAGAAATGTAAAGTAATAATATAATTGCTAGAATCTACCCATAATGAATATGGTAGTTTACGATGTAAATTTTTCTCCTTTTAGTCTCTCGTACCTTGATAGAGATAGAGATACCCAAAAATTATCCAACTTCCCAAAAGATTCCCCCACAAACATAGATATGAAAGAAGAAGAGGTTGACCTTAGGATCACTCTTCCAACATTTCAAGATGATGTCTTCACCACCATTGATGAGACCAGGCAGGTAAAATTGGGATCAAAAGAAGACCCATGTCCTATATTTATCAATACCAATATTCCTCTTGAAGAGAAGAAGATATATATTTAATTTATAAAGTAGAATCAATATATATTATCTTGGAATTTAGAGAGATGCTCTATATTAACATTGATGCGGATACTCATCATATTTGATTTCCATATGACAACAAAGGTTTCAAGTAGGAATCCAAAATAATGAACCCCTCTCACAATACTAATGTAGAGTTAGAAGTTGAAAAATATATCAAGGCTATCTTTGTCTGATAGGTAGAATATTTAAAATGGATTCCCAAAATCATCCCAATAAAGAAGAATAATGGGAAGATTAGGGTATACATCAATTTTAGGGACCTCAATCAACACAACCCAAAGGATGATTTCTTGATTCCAGTCACAAAACTTTTGTTCGATGAAACTGCTAGATTCTAATACATTTATTTTATAGATGTGTAATTCGGGTATAAATAGATTAAGATGACACCTAAAGATGAGGAAGCCACTTCCTTCATAGTTCTAAAATTGATCTCTTTCTACTAGTCCATTCCCTTTATATTAAAGAACATTGGTTCTATTTGTAAACATGATTGCATCATATATTTAAACCCTTATTGATGATAATAGTACAGTGTTACATTGATGACCTGGTGGTTAAATCTCTAAAGGTAGTGATTTTTGGGCATGTATTTTCTCAAAAATAATATATAAAGTATGATGATTTTGATGCTAAAAAACACCCTTATTTTTTTCTAAAGATGTTTTCTTGAATGAGTTTTTAGGAATTTATATCCTGGTTAAATTAATTTATCATTATGGGAATTACTCTGGAAACACTGTTTAAAACCCTATGTTTGGTAAATGAATATATGGAATCAACCCTACGTTATGCTGAAAAAGTGAAACTATTATTTATAGTATCAATCCTACATTACACTGAAAAGTTAACACTTGTATATGATATCAACCCTACATTACACTAAACAGTTTTCATTTGGATTGAAATCCTTATGGTTGTAGAATCATCAATTATATGGATCAACAAACCTATATTGAAATTTGGGTTTACTGTTTATTAACCCTACATTCGAGAATTTGAATGTATGGTTAATCAATGCTATGTTCGAGATATTTTTCTAAAATAGTGAATATATGGATTATCATACCTATAATACTTTTTCCCTACGTTATGTGAAGATGAAAGTATGGTTAAGAAATCATATGTTGGTAGGAACCCTACGCTACATGAAGGAACCCTGTGCTATGCCATTGAACCCTACACTATGCAGTTAAATCCTAAATTTTGTTTACAACAGAGAAGTTTTTAAGAAATGTTTTCTATTTGAAATTGATACAACAGTCAAGTTAGAATTAAAGAACAATTTAAGGATCATTATGATTGTTTCAAAGAACTATATTCATCGGATAAAATCACTCTTGTTATTAAGATAAGTTATGACTCCCCTAGTCAATTGAAATTTCAATTCTCGCAATCAATTAGTGTATTCCTTTGGATTTGAAATATTGAAGAAAAATGTCTGTTATATATATATTTATTCATAGTATCTCTTCAAATATATATGTATGATAAGTGATTCACATATGGAAATGTATTATTGAAATTATATTTTATAGTAATGCTAAAATGAATGATCGATTTCAAAATAAGATACACTTTGAAGATATACATATTCAATCTTTTACTGCTATTTAGATTCTACCTTATTGAAGTCATTTTTTCATTAAGGATTTATTTAGACTATTTCATTATTGACGATATTTTTTTCTGAAGAAGAAGACACATCATCTGTCATTTGTTGCTGCAACAACTATGAAGAACAACCTGAACCATTCAAATCAAACTCTTGATTTATTAGAGTTTCAAATGATTGTACTCAGTTGTGGTGGAGTATTAGCTTCTCAATATAAGATGTGGATAACTAGTTCTTTGTTATAGAACTAAAAGGATTTGTTATTAGTCTTATTTTAAAGGTGTCAACTGCCATCAATTAGTTTTAAATTTATGGTCTTGTGATAAGAGGACAATTTTATTGAAGTTTACCAAAATCACATAGAGAGTTATTGGTAGAGTGGAATAGGGGATATTTGTACCCCTAACCACTATAAAATATGTGGTATTTATTTCTGTTTATCCATATAAATCATAGTGGGTGTTAAAAGCCGGAATTATGGAAGATTTTTGAAAAGACACAATTCACCCCCTGTTGTGTTACTTTGTATATTCCGACCTAACAATTGGTATCAAAAGAGTGATTTTTTTCATAAGGCTATAACAAGAAAAAAGTATAAGGTCTATACAAAGATGGAAATGGCTGATCCTAAAGAATAAATGTCTATGGTATGTACTCCATATTTTAATGGTGAAAATTATGAATGCTAGAAATATCGAACGATTATCTATATGAAGAATCTTATATTCAAAGTACACTAAAAATAATTATTCCTTATAAGATTCCTAAGAAAATAGAAACTTGGACTCCTGAAATAGAATCCTAGTATGATATCAATTCTAAAGTGATGAATTCAATTATTTTGTTTCTTGGACCAGATGAATTCAATCATGTATCACAATGTCCAACTGCATATGAGATATATAAAACTATAATAGTTGATTATAAAGGAACAAAAAATATTAGACAGATGAGATATGTCACAACTAAGCTAAAATTTGACACATTTAGAATGTTTGATGGTTAAATAATCATAAATATGAATGGAAGGTTTATAGAAACTATAAAAAATATAGCTACCTTAGAAGAACCCATCAAAAAATCTGATCAAGATTTGAAATTACTGAGAGTACTACCCATTAAATGGAATGACATATCTACTGCAATTCTCCAATCACCACCTATCAAAGATCTGATAACGGAAGAACTAATTGGAACAATGATGATGTATGAAGAAGAAATACAGGCTGAAGCTAATGATCATAATATTATAGTGAAGAAGGAACATACTTATCTGAATGTGAAATCTCAGAAGCATAACTAAAGAAAAAAGAAAGAAGTCAAAGAATAAAAAAATTCAGATTCCTCAAATTCTTAAATAAAACTAGTTCAGTTAGCCAATAAGTTCAGAAAATTTTAAAAAAAGAAAATAGGATTTAAAAAATCCTTCAAGAAGGATGATAAATAACCAAGATAAGTTTGATGCTATAAATGCAAGAAATTGGGTCATATCAGACCTGATTGTCCTCAATTGAAAGATGAAAGAAAAAGTCCAGAAAATAGATATCAAAAAAATGATGATTATGAGCACAAAAGAAAAATAGAAATGAAAGATACAAGGAGTGTATCTGAAGATTCCAATATCCCTTAAAATTCTGATTTAGAGAAGAAGAAATCAAATCTAAAAGTCAGTATGTTCTTTATGGATAAAGAGGAAAATGTACAAACTTATAACTCTTTTGATTCTGATTCTGGTATTTTTTTCAAATGATAAATTGGTAGCCTACTTTTCTATGCTAAAATAAAAATATGATTCCTTATTAAAGAAACATAAATCTATAAAAACATTCATAATTCTATTTTAGGTGAAAAATATACCCTGCTAAAACAAAATCAATAGTTGATTGGAAAATTCAACTCATCTACATCAAACTATGTGGATCATGAAAAAAGGAATAAATAATTACAAGATAAATTAGAATCCAATAAGAGCATTGTTATTGTTTTTACTAAAGAAGAAATTATTTTAAATTAAATTCTTGGAAATAATGTTATTAAAAGGGAAATATTTGGAATAAGAAATAAGGGTGAGAAATCAAAATTATATAAAAATTATTTTGTGCCCAATTCTAAAAATGATACCTGTTATCATTATGGAACAAAAGGTCATTTCACTAATAAATTCTATTTGAAAAATCATAAAATTATTGGTATTAAAAGAGACTTTATTTCTAAAATTTTTTCTAAAGAAATTGATCTAAATTATGGAAAAATAAAGAAGATCTGGATTCCCAAATCATTCCTTGCTAACACTACTGGACCCAAAAAGATATGGGTACCAAAACAAATATTTTTTTAATTACTTATGTAAGAAACATTTTATATAAAAATAAAATTCAAATGGTATATGGATAGTGTATTTTATAGGCATATGAGTGGATACTCAACAAACTTTCATACACTGACTCAAATGGAAGGAGAACTAGTCAATTTTGGTGCCAATGCCAAAGGAAAAATAATTTGAGTTTAACTGTTGGATATCCATAGACTATGTCAATCAATAAAGCACTATATGTAAATGAGCTAAAGTAAAACATGATAAGTATCTCTAAACTCTGTGATTATGGATTTTGTGTTTATTTTTCAAACAATTCATGCTTTGTGTTTGAAAATATGTTTCTTAAATTTATAGCACCTATAACAAATAATGTTTATACCTTGGATTTGAATTCCTTATATAAATAAAAATTGAATTGTTTAACTACGAAGACAAATGAATAATGTATTTTTTATAGATGAATTGGACCCTGTAATAAATATTCTTTAGATAAATTATCTAAGAAACAATCATTTTTTGATTTTCCTAGTCTTAAGTTTGACAATGACTGATTTTGTGATGCATGCCAAATTGACAAGCATCACAAATATTTTTTAAAATCTATTAACAAAATTTTATATATAAACCTTTAGAACTTATCCATATGGATTTTTTTAGACCATCAAGGGTAGCATGTTTGGCTGGTAAATTATATGTTTATCTTTTAGTAGATGATTATTCTAGATTTACATGAGTTTATTTTCTAAAACTCAAAAGTGAAGTTTTCACTATTTTTGAATGTTTTTATAAAATTTTTCAAAATGAAAAAGGTTTTAAAATAATTTCATTTAGAAGTGATAATAGTGGAGAATTTTAGAATCAAGAATTCAACACTTTTTTCTCAAATCTGGGTATTAAAAACTCCTTCTTTTCACCAAGAACACCTCAACAAAATGGAATTGTTGAAAGGAGAAAAATAACTATTCATGAAATAGTATGGAATATGTTGAATGAATACATTCTTCCAACCTAAATTTGAGTATAAGTTATAATTACAACCTACTGTATCATGAATAGTGTTATAATAAGGCCTATTTTCTAAAAGACACCCTTTGAACATTGGAATAACAAAAATCCTAAAGTATAATACTTTAATGTTTTTGGATGTAAGGTTTATATTTTGAATACTAAGGAAACCCTTGTAAAGTTTGATCCAAAAGCTAATGAAGGAATATTTTTGGGATATTATATTACCTCTAAAGAATATAGAGTGTTTAATAAAAAGTCAAGGATTGTTGAAGAATTAGTTCACGTGCAGTTTGATGAAACTAACGCTTTTATTAAAAATAAAGATCAAGAAGATGAAGTCACTGACTCTTGACAAAATGAGACTTAAAACCCCTTAAAATTATTTTTTAAATAATAGTAATAAAAAATAAGTCCAGTTTAGAAGAACATGATACTAAAGACTCTGAAAGTATCTTTCCTAGAAAATCTAGAACTTTTAAGAACCATCCTATAGAAACTGTTATAGGAGACCTAGACATAGGAATTAAAACTAGAATAAATTTTGGAAACCTAGCTGAATGTTCTACCTTTGTATCTCAGTTAGAAACTAAGACTATTGGATAATCCTTAGAAGATGAGAGTTGTATGCTAGGAATGGAAGAAGAGCTAAAACAATTCAAAAGGAATGAATTTTGGAAACTAGTAGAAAGACCAACCAATTATCTAGTTAAAGGAACTAAGTGAGTCTTTATAAATAAATAGGATGATCAAGGGAGCATAACTAGAAATAAATATAGACTAGTAGCTAAATGATGTAATCATGAAGAAGGTATAAATTATGATGAGACCTTTTCCCATGTAGATAGAATAGAAGATATAAGAATCCTTTTAGCTTATTAATCCTATATGAATTTTAAATTATATCATATGGATGCCAAGTCTTACTTTTTAAATGGTTATTTAATGGAGGAAGTTTATGTCGAATAAACCCTAGTTTTGAAAATCCTCTTAATCCAAATTCTATTTTTAATCTTACTAAATCTCTCTATGGTCTTAAGCAAGAAACTAGAGCTTGGTATGAAGGATTGAGTTCTTTTCATTTGAAAAATGTATTTAATTTTGGATTGGAAGATCCATAACTTTTTAGAAAAACTCTTTGTTCTAATATTTTATAAGTTCAAATCTATGTTGATGATGTCATTTTTGGTTCAACTAATAAAAATATTTGTAATGATTTTTCAAAATTAATGAAAAAATAATTTGAAATGAGTATGATGGGAGAACTAAATTTCTTTTTAGGATTTCATATTTATCAAAAATATTATGGAAATGTTTAAAATAAAATTAAATATATTAATGACTTAATGAAAAAATTTGGACTTGAAAATAGTAAGACATATAGAAATCCCTTGGGTACCAATATAAAACCTGATTTGGATAAAGCTGTAAAACTAGTAGACAACAAGTTATATAGAGGTGTGATTTTTAGTTTCTTATATCATACTACTAGAATACTAAACATTATGTTTTTCTTATGTTTATGTGTTATATTTAAATCAAATCAAAAAGAGTCCCATATTATTGCTATTAAAATAATTTTTAGATATTTAAAAGGAGCTATTTTTTAATCTCTTATTTACCCCAAAAATTCCGATTTTAATTTAATTTCATATTTAGATAATGATTTCAGAGGTTGTAGATTAGATAGAAAAATCACCTCAGTATCCTATAACATTTTAGGAAAATCTTTATTATCATGGTAGAGTAAGAAAAAACACTTAGTTTCTTTATCAACTGCTGAGGCAGAATATGTGTCTACTGGTAGTTTTTATGCACAAGTATTGTGGATAAAAACACCCTATTGGACTTTGGAAAAAAATTTAATAGTATAACTATTTTATGTGATAATAAAAGTGTAATAAATTTTTCAAAAAATTTTATAATCCATTCTTGGAATAAGCACATTGATATAAGGCATCATTTTCTAAGAGATCATGTAATTAAAAAGAATATATATTTATAATTTTTTAATAATAAATATCAATTTGCTGATATTCTTAATAAACCACTTACCAGTGGAAATTTTTATTTTATTAAGGAGGATTAAGGATTATTTAATTTTAAATGAATGATTTATTAAATTTATTTTATTTTAATCTCTATGTTTATATTTTAAGTACTATATTTTATGTATATAAAATTTTATCATTCCTTATTTTATTTTAGTTATATGTTAAAGTGATTTTAAAATAATTTTGTTTCTTTTCTTTTCAAAATTAAAAAGTAATGAGTACATTCTCAAATGGTGTAAAGTAAACTATTTTCCTTATCCCACTCTCTTTATTCTCTCATACATGTCCCTTCAATTTATAGAGTATCTCTCTCACTCTTTCAATTACCATTTTTCGAAACCCTAAAACTTCAATCCCTTCAATATTGAAACCTTTAGAGATGGAAACTTCTTGAAGATCTAAAGATATTGAGTTGGATGATTCTACTTATGATTCAGGGAAATCTCACAACGTTATCCAAGTAAAGTTAATCAATTTTGATTATTTAGATTCTATAAATCTTTCACTCAAGGAATCAAAGATATTTTAAGGTCCGGTTTATGCTTTGGGAGAAGATAACATGCCTATGATATATGACATTTAAATAAAGGAATTTTTTAGAAATTCTTCATTTAGTCTTGGAATTGATGAAGATACCATTGTCTCTAGGATTAATGATTCTAAATTTTCTATCTCTTCTGTTAAGATGGATGAGTTATTTCATTTTCCCCATGAGGGGGAGTTTCATTTTTATTTAAGGAATATAGGTAATGGAAAATATTTTTTAGATAACATTATGTTTTCATTATTTGGAATAAGAAAAATCAAGAAAGTAATGAAAACAGAGCTTACTCATAACTATCGGGTTATGATGAAATTTATTCAATCTGGAATTTTTCCAAAGGATACTGATCTATAGAAAGTCCTTTATCCTAAGAAGTATGTCGTGTTTCTATTTTTGAATCACATCATGTTCAATTTTTTTCAGTTTATGATGAGTTATTTAAACCATTACTTCCACAAGGATTCCAAGATGGGATATTATCCCTATGTAAAGATTATTTCCTTTTCACTATGAAGAAAAAGAAAAATTGTTAATATGTTTTTTTGTAAAACATGTCATCAAAGAAATGTTTTAAAATATGTGATTATTAAGAAGTTAGGATTATGTGGAGAAATTATTCAAACAGTCTTCTACCTATTGGTGTAGAACAACAACAAAGGCTTATGGAAGCTTCTCAGGGGGAGAAAAGGATGATTCCTTCAGTGTGTTCTACTAGACATAGACCTGATGAAGAGTCCAAATCAGGGCTAAAAGAATTTATTTTTCAAAGAATAAGACTAATAGTTGAAATTATAGAGACTGTAGATGAAGCTGCTGTTGGAACTGAGCATGAGAATCTAATAGAAGAGTTTATTGAGCAAGAGGATCACAGTCAAGAACATCATAGGTAAGATTCTTCGAATCCAGAAACTCAATCTCCTTTTGTCCCTTATTCTAATGTAATGGGAGGATATTCCTTAAGATTCATATCAGAAGGAAATGGTGATCCAAGTTTGGATTTGGTAGGAGTTGGAAAATCCAAAGTTCAATCTCCCGATTCTTCTGATTCAAATGATAAAGCCTTGGTTATAAGGATAAATATTTTGGAGGCTCAGAATTTTTTTCTTAGAGAACAATTGGAAGCTAAGGAAAATAATTTTGATGAATTCAAAAGTACTGTATTGCTAAGATCATAGTTTGAGGCTTAGAAGCTCTATCTCATACAATTCAAGAAAAATATTATTTCTAATGGAGACCTTAAAGAGTTAATTAGATAAATTTCTAGAGAATTATATCTATTAAGAGAAGAATGTTTCAAGAATTCATATTTTTATGAGTTCAAGCTGATGATAGGGAGAGAATTTCAATCTCCCAGGGAAAGCAATCAAGCATCAATGTAGAGTTATAAGTTTTATGTACATGGAAATTACATTACTTTTACGGAATACATAATACATGACAAAAAAAGATTCCTAAAGACCTTATTTGTTTATTGTATTTGGAAACATGGAATATAATATTCTAACTTGGTGAAAGATCTTCAACATCTACCATAAATATCTTCCCCTTTAGTTTTCCTATATAAAATCTTTCTTTATATCCTGGGGAAAAGAAAACATAAAATGGGTGAGCTCAAATGATCAGTAAGGGTAAACATGAAGAACATAAAACAAAAAATAAACATAAGAATGTGAATAGATGAACATAAATTTTGAATATCTAAATCATGAGTCATGGAATAAATATTTCCAGTACGTAAGGCATGAATCATAAAGGAACATTAACCATGATAAAATAACATTGGAATAAAACATTGGAAAATAAATAAGCATATAATATGATTTCTATAGTAGACAAGGCATTGCTTCCATGACCATCATTGTGGAAAAAGTCCATTACTAAATTGGGTTTACTTTCCATTCTAGCCATGCATTACTAAACTTGATTTACTCACCATTCTAGCTCTTTATTACTGTATTGGATTTAATTTCCATTCAATTCATGTAATACTGAAATGGATTTACATGTCGTTCCAGTCATGTATATCTTATGAGATATAAATATTTACCCAATTCATCAGAGGGAGATAAAGGTCACACCCATCTCATAATGAAATCATTTTTACATGTTCAACAAAAACATAAATCATTCATCATAGCATAACCCAAGAAATAAAATGGGTTTTCTTAAACATGATTCCATCATAACATAATCCATATCAAACACCATTCCATCATTAACACAATCAAATCATAGTAATAATAGGGATAGAAACATAACCCTATTTAAATATAATCGTCTTAGATGGAAAATAATTTTGATAAACTACTTGAACTTAGTTCTTGAGGAAAATATCCTTTCTCCTTCAAAAATATTTTCTTTTATCAAAATGAAATGCAATTTTAAAAGAATTTTTTTTTGAAAATAAACTTGAGATATTTTAGAGGAAGATTCATGAAATTAAGGCTTCATGAAACAGTAAAAATCCATTCATACTGTATAAATTAAGAAAACATTATCCTCATACTTTTTCTTGAAAAGTAAAAAAGTACCTCGTATGGTAAGCCAAAGAAAGATTCCTTCCATATCATGTAGTAAAAGTAAAAAATGAGTAAAAATGAATTGAAAAATTCATAGAATAATATTAAACATTTTATGAAAACATTTTTAGAAAACATGGACATGGATGATAAACATATCGCCAGTATAAACAATCTTGTATAAAAATGAGATTGCTAAATTATCCCTTACTTTAGGTCCGATTTCTAATGTATATGCCCAAAACTTATATATAGTGGGTTTAAACATATTATTATCTTGTAATAGAATGATAATAATATTTTTGATATCATATATGATTCACTTATGACTTTATATTACCTTTTCATTTTTCAATTCCATGTTAAAGCAACTTTTTGGGTAATAATAGTTTTATTTATCGTACGTGTTTTGACTTGTTATTCTAGGTATTATTACTTAGATCATGATTTAATTACTTCCAGAATTTAAAACATGATTTATATATCATATATATTCAATATATAAATATATATATAATAGATAGATAAATGAAATGAAATACAACGGTCATGAAGACGGTAGGTCGTACGTACATATGAATGTTGTTTATGTTTCCTTATTGAATTGAATGGAAGTAAGTGAATGACACACACAAACATATATATATACACAAACATAAATCCATTAGAATTATTATGTAATATATTTCATGATTATTTATTATATATACTTTATAACCATTCTTGAATGGTTAATGTGGAGAATGAATCTCATCGCGTCATGGAGACGGTAGGTCGTATGTACGCACGAGTGACGATATCATTCTCATAATTATTGAATGGTATTTAATTGAATGGTGTACTATATTTCAGAATAAATATAATTTTATAATAATCATATATAGATATTACATCTATTTTTATACTCATCCAAGTAAGGTGGTGGTGAAAAACAGATTACACCCCGGCGTGGAGACGGTAAGCTGTACGTACGCACGTGTGGTGATTTTGTTTTTCTTAGGATGGATAAAAAGTGGAATATGGTTGTTTCATAATTATAATAACATATTATTATATAAGTTTTATTTTATTTATTATTCTATATTGAAATAACTCATGAATTATATGTAGAAGTATAAAAAAATATGAAAGAATTGGTAGATGGGATTACCTCTTCTTTGACATGCTCTCTTTAGATCTCTTTTTAATGGAACTAGAGTTGGTATTTTAAGAACATAAGAACCTATATAAAGTAACTAGGTAAGTTTATAAAGTAAATTGGAAGGGGATTAAAGATCTTGTAGGCTTAAAATTAAGTAAAGTGGTGAGGGTGGGTGCGCCCTTTTATAATTGAGGTGAGGGGCACTTTTGGAAACCTCAAAAATATTAATTTATAATAAAATAAAACCCCACTCAAAAACCAAAAAAAAATTCCTAGTGTTAAATATGAGATGATATATGGTTGTAATTTAATCAAAAAATAAATTTTAGACAAGTTTCTATATCCATTCAAACCTTATCTTTTTAACTTAACGCTTATTTATTCTATTTCATTTTAACTAGGGTAACAAATATTTCAATATTAAAAGTTTAAAATATTTACTTATTTGATATAAATTAGATGTTAAAAAAATAATTTATAACATTTTTACCATATAATAATTATTATATATTTTTTAAAAAATATTTTATTATTTTTAAGCAATTTAATAAAACACTATTTTGATAAACAATCAATATTGTCAATTTTGACACTATTCAATTTATTGATTTTTTAAAATATAAAGATAAAAATTTAACTTCTAAAAAAATATTTTTCTATATTCCTAATAGGTCAAGGGTATCTAGAAAATTCATTAGACATATTAATTATCCCAAAATATATTTATTTTAATATTTTTAATAACATTTATTTGATATCTCCATTAATAAAATAATTACTACATTGATTTTGTATAATTATTTAATACACTTATTTTGATTAGAAATTAAAAATAAAATAAAATGATGAATATATATTTAATATATTTAATGAGAATATATTTATTCTAATTTATCTATTATAAAACCAAACATTAAAAATATTATAGTTATTAAAGTATGAATGTGACAACTTTAACATTACTTTAAATAAAATAATATAATGGCCATAATCTATTTTATAAGGATCCAAATGGTCACTAGCTTGACCTTTGGATGAATATGGTATAGATATACTCAACCAATATTATTTGGTCTTCTGTTTAGACATTTTATGTTTATTAGGAGTTTAATAAAAATTGTTTCATTGATTTCTCATAAATTAATAAATTTTTACATCATCAAAGAATAAGACTTTATGGTAATTATTTATTTCTTAAAAATTAAAAATAAATTATAATGATGTAGGTAATTATTTTATATTTCCATAGACTATTTATTTTTGAAGATATCATCTGGTTATCCCTATATTAAAATTATTATACTTATAAGAAATGTGAGTTTTACATTTTGTCACTTTCATTTGTTTTATTAATATCTATGTCATTTTCAATGTCAATTGGGCATTAAATGATTATGTTTCAAAAAAAATAGGTTAATGGTCTAATTTTATTCATATAATGAGATTTTGGCAGGTTTTAGGATAATTTTATTGTCCTTATCATATTATTAGTTACCCTAATTTACCCAATTTACCTTTAACTGTGGTAAATAAAAATTACTGAAGTTACTATTCATAATATCCAAAAATAAAACCTATTAACATAATTTTTACCCACTAATTCAAAATATGGAATAAATTATAAATAATTCAAAATAAATAATTTGTAGAAATTAATTTAAATTTAATTCACGTTGTCAAAACCAAAAAGCGGATTTTTAAGAAGTAAAAACTTATCAAAAAATTATCATGTGTTTATGTCAAATTTAAATGTTAAATTACTTAAAATGAACAAAATGGGATTAAATGATAAAATAATAATCCAATTACACTTTAAAACTAATTAAAAATATAATTTAACTAGATAAATATATTAGATGAAAATGCAGTTTTGAATTAAAATGTAGTATTTTTCTCTGTTCATTAAAATTTTAATTTTATCAGAAAAATACCAAAAAATCAACAAAAGTAGATTTTTATATCCCTCTTCCAAATAATAATTTTATTTTGTCAAATTTAACTTATAAAAATGTCAAAAACTAGATTTAAAATGGGTGCACCATCAAAAGTTGGTAAAACTGCATTTTCTGAAAAATAATTCTTTTATCCAAAAAAATTGAATTTGTTCTTATATGATGTTCTAGAAAACATGTAATATGAATTCTGATGTTATATAAAATTCAAAATTTGGAAAATACTATTCATAAAGTCTGGTTTATATCCCATTAAATAATAATACTTTAATAATATATCATTGTTTAGTGAAACTCGGTATTGCGTAGAACAAAAGCTATCGAGGAAGGTATCTATTACGTGTAATACAATCCAAGTCAGTGTTAAATTTATTGAAAGATTCCATTTTTTTATAACATAACCCAAACATAGTTCTTTTATACATTGAAAAAAATCTATACTTAGTGTTGTGTGAAATGAATTCTATCAAAAGAACTTGAAATTGTGCGTAACACAAGCCAAGAATAGTGTTGCATATACTAAAAGCTAATATGGTGTTGCGTGCAGTGCAAGATAATCTTGGTGTAGTGTAAAAAAACAAGACACCAAAGAAATTAAAAAGAATCTACCTTATAAAATCTTGGGGTGTTACACTGTACCCCCCTTAAAATGAATTTCACCCTCAAAATTCGTTGGGGTTATAAATGGTTTACTACTTGAATGTTTCTTTCATGAAAACCCACATCGTAAAAAGGAATACTAAAAATTAATTTTAAAAATGAAAGTTTGAAACATAATGGTTACCCAAAGTAACTCATCACTGAGTTTCCATATAGTAGAACATAGGTGGGAAGTGAAAACATAGATATGGAAGAGAAATCTAACCATCAAGTTATGATGGATAGTGACATAGAATAAGGTTTGGAGAAAGTTAACTACCATAAAACCATAAATCTATGATGATTTAAGGGACCATATGATTCATTATATAAGAAGGTACTAAGATAACATTTTTGTTTTTTAATATCTTTTCTCTAAAGTTGAATAATTTTTCATTAGAATAAATAATTACTTGATTTTGGTACAATCTCACCATTTTCTAGGACTTGAAAAAATAACACTTCATATCTTATTTAAATAAATGAAGTCAATTATTTCATTCTTTAAGTGTTAACAGATCATGTGATAGAATTATAGGTCATTCCATCTGTCTCTATCACAAAAATGTTAGCACAAGTTATCAAATATACATAAGTCCATATATGGTGAGATTAATCGTGTATGGTTCCAAAAAATGGACTTATACTTCATCTATCATACCACGTAAATAAAATAAAACTAATTTATAATAACCATGGACTTTTTATAGGCCAGTGGTAGGCGATAAAGTTCTGCCACACTTCAGTTGTGTGTTCGATTCTCCTAGCCCTGTCTGGCACGATGGGTTGTCGTCTGTCCCGTGGGTTGTCCTTTTTATAAAACTATACTATTATAAAATTATATAAATAATATTAAAAAAAGTTTTAGCCTTAAAAAATACTATTTTATGTCCAACATTATCCATTCCAACCTTTAGTTTTATCTAAAATACTTCTGTCCAAACTCACAGTACAAACAAAAACAATTACAAGAAAGGTCATATAAACAGCATGTGAATACCATCATGTATCCACTATATATCATAAGATATATCTTTTTGGTCAAATTACAAACATTTGAATAAATTCATCAGGCATTATCTTGATTCATGATAATAACCTAAATTACCATATATCATTATTGAAAACATACATGTTTCCTTATTCCAAAAATTATTGGATATATTCCTTAAGTCCCAAAAGTTGTATACTTCATCCATGATATTACAACCCTCTTGTAAACAACTCCATAATTAGTTCCCAAGAAACTATCACCATCCAATTTACTTATTAAAATCCAATATATCTTTATCCAAACATCATTATCTTAACATACCAGACATATTAATGGTTATCTTTCCCTTAATCATGTGTTCTCCAAGTATATCACTTTACCCTTAAATCAATTTATGTCTCCTTAGAACTATTCAACATATCCTTTCTAATCCTTAATGAAAAACATATACTGAAAATACTTATATATTTCATGATTCATATAACTTAATCTTTTAATTCCAAAACATATACACCTCAATCATCCAACTTTATTCTTAAACCATTACTCAGGATCCATCATCTTTGTATTTACTAAAATACGAATCATGTCATAAGGTTTATCAACCTAAAGATTCTTAGGTTTAATGTAAACAATACTATAATAACATCACATACCTTTCACATATCATTTAAAATGTCTTTATCCTCAACAGTATGACCAATACTCATACCATCATCATGATTCTCTTCATGATATTCCCTCTTAGGAAATAAATCTTCATAATTCTCATAATTTTCACATCTGAAATATTCAATGGTTAATAATGTTCTGTGTAGTTCTAGTTATTGACTAATACTAGAAAGAAAAGTGTGAGGAATACATATCAAAGATTATAAACATATAAGTAAGGTAAATTACTTATAATATTTCAATCTATGATATCTTCTATTTAACCCTAGGTTAGTCATGATTGTCACAAAAACCTTAGGATTGTGACCTATACATGACTTATCCTTAGTTCATCCCTGAAAAATCCTTATAAATATCTCTAGGGATCTTACTAAAGTTTTCTCATCCTAGTTTCAAAAGGTTGACTAAACCTTTACTCTAATACCGACTGTATAGACCCAAGCTTGACATACATGGACATTACATTACTTTTAAGGAATACTTAATAAATGACACAAAAAGATTCCCAAAGACCATATTAGTTTAGTGTCTTTAGAAACTTGGAACATAATCTTATAACTTGGTGAAATATCTTCAACATCTCCCATAAATATCTTCCCCTTCAGTTTTCCTACATAAAACCTTTCTTTATATCCTATGGAAAAGAAAACATAAAAAGGGTGAGATCAAATGCTCAGAAAGGGTAAACATGATGAACATAAAACAAAACATAAACATAAGAATGTAAAAACATGACCATAAAATTTCAATATCAAAATCACGAGTCATAGAATAAATCATGGCAGTATGTAAGGCATAGATCATAAAGGAACATAAAACATAATAAAATAGAATCGACATAAAACATAGAATTGTGGAACATAAATAGGCATATAACATGATTTCTATAGTTTCCAAGTCATTTCTTCCATGACCATCATAGTGGAAAATTTATATTACATAAATGGGTTTACTTTCTGTTCCATCCATGTATTACTGAACCAGATGTACTTGTCGTTCTAGCCCTGTATTACTGAATCAGATTTAATTTTCATTCCAGCCCTATATTACTGAAACTAATTTACTTTCGGTTCCAGTCATGTATATCTCATGAGATATAAATCTTTACCCAATTAATTGGAGGGAGATATAAGTACCACCTATCTCATAATGAAATCATTCTTACATGTTCTACAAAAACACAGATCATTCATCATAACATAACCTAAGAAATAAAATGGGGTTTCTTAAACATCATTCCATCATAACATAATCCATATAAAATACCATTCCATCATTAAAACAATCTAATAATACTAATAATATTTATAGAAATGTAACTTTATTTAAAGAGAATCATCTTAGATGGAAAATAATTTTGATAAACCACTTGAACTTAGTTCTTGAAGAAAATATCCTTTCTTATTCAAAAACATTTTCTTTTCTCAAAATGACATGAAATTTTAAAAGAAAATAATTTAGTTGAAAATAAACTTGAGATAGCGTAGAGGAATCTTCATGGAAATAAGGCATCATGGAATCGTAAAAATCCACTCATTTCATATAAGTTAAAAAAACATTCTCCTCATACTTTTTCCAGAAAAGTAAAAAAGTACCTCATATGGTAAACAAAAGAAATATTAGTTCCATATCATGTAGAAAAACTGGAACATAGAATAATATTAAACATTTAATAATTGTTTTTAGAAAATATAGACATGGATGATAAACATATCCTCGGTATAAACAATCTCAAATAAAAACGAGATTGATAAATTATCCCTTACCTTAGGTATGATTTCTTCCATATGTGCCTAAAACTCCTATATGGTGGGTTTAAACATATTATTAACTTGTAAAATAATCATAATAATATATATGATATCATATATGATTCAATTATGACTTTATATTACCTATTCATTAGTAAATTCCATGTTAAAGAAATATTTTGGGTAATAATAATTTTATTTATCGTATGTGTTTTGACTTGTTATTTTTGATATTATTATGTAGATTATGATTTAATTACTTTCAGAATGTAGAACATGATTTATATATCATATATATTCTGTATATATATATATATAATAGATAGATAAATGAAATGGAATACACCATTCATGGAGACGGTAGGCCATACGTACGCATGAACGTTGTTTCCATTTTCTTATTGAATTGAATGTAAGTAAGTAAATGACACACAAAAACACACACACATATATACATAAATCTAGTAGAATTATTATGCCATATATTTCATGATTATTTATTATATATACTTTATAATCATTTTTGAATGGTTAACGTGGAGAATGAATCTCATCAGTTCATAGAGAAGGTAGGTCGTACATACGCTTGAGTGGTGATATCATTCCCATAATTATTGAATGATATTTAATTGCATGGTATACTATATTTCAGAATAAATATAATTTTTTAATAATAAGATATAGTTATTACATCTATTTTTATACTCATCTAAGTAAGGTGGTTGTGAAAAACATATTACACCGTGGCATGAAGACGATAAGTCGTACGTACGCATGTGTGGTGATTTCATTTTTCTTAGGATGGATAGAGAGTGGAATATGATTTTTTTTTATAATTATAATAACATCTCAGTATACAAGTTCTATTGGATTTATTATTCTATAATGAAACAAATCATGAAGTAGAAGTTGAAGTAGAAAGAAAGATGAAAGAATTGGTAGAGGGGATTACCTCTTCTTTGATGTGCTCTCTTTAGACCTCCTCTTAATAGAACTAGAGTTGGTCTTTTAAGAACATCAGAACCTCTAGAATCTAAATAAGTATGTTTAGAAGGGAATTGGTCAGGGTATGGACAATCTTGAAGGCTCAAAATGAATTGAAGTGGTGAGGGTGGATGGACCCTTTTATAATAGGGGTGAGGGGAACTTTTGGAAACCTCAAAAATACTAGTTTATAATAAAATCAAACCCCACCAAAAAACCTCCAAAATTTCATAGTGTCAAATATTAGATTATATAGGGTTTTAATTTCATCAACCAATAAATTTTATGTATGTTTCTATATCCATTCAAACCTTATCTTTTCAATTTAACACTTAGTTATTCTATTTCATTTTAACTAGGTTAACAAATATTTCAATATTAAAATATTAAAATATTTACTTATTTGATGTGAATTAGATAATAAATTTTGAAATTATTTGACCATATCATAATTATTATATATCTTTAGTTTTATTTATGATTTTTAAAAAATTTAATAAAACACAATTTTGATAAACAATCAATAATGTCAATTTTGACACTATTTAATTTATTAATTTTTAAAAATATAAAAATTACTTGTTAACTTTGAACATACTTTTTTATTATATTCCTATGAGGAAAAAGTTATCTATAAAATTCATTGGACATATTAATTATCCCAAAATATATTTATTTTAATATTGTTAATAACATTTATTTGATATCTCCATTAATAAAATAATTACTACAATTATTTTGCGTAATTATTTAATACACTTATTTATTGAGTAAAAATTAAAAATAAAATAATATGATTAATATTAATTTAATATATTCCATTTGAATATTTGTATTCTAATTTATCTATTATAAAATCAAACATTAAAAATGTTATACCTATTAAAGTATAAATGTGACAACTTTAACATTACTTTAAATAAAATAATATAAAGGTCATAATCTATTCTATAAGGATTCAAATGGTCTCTAACTTTACCTTTGTATGATTATGTTTGAGATATACTCGAAAAATAATATTTGTTCATGTTTTTGGACATTTTATGGTTATTAGTATCTTAATAAAAATTGTTTCATTGATTTCTCATCAACTAATTAGTTTTTACATCATCAAAGAATAAGACTTTATAGTAATTATTTATATCCTAAAAATTAAAAATAAATTACAATGATGTAGATAATTTGTTTATCTTTACATGGACTATTTATTTTTGAAGATATTACCTAGTTATACCTATATTAAAATTTCTATACTTATAAGAAATGTGAGTTTGACATTTTGTCACTTTCATTGGTTTTATTAATATCTATGTCATTTTCATTGTCAAGTAGGAATTAAATGACTATGTTTAGAACAAAAATATGTTAAGGGTATAATTATATTCATCTAATGGTATTTTGGTATGATTTAGGATAATTTTATTATCCTAATCATATTATTAGTTACCCTAATTTCCTTGTTTTACCTTTAACGGTGGTAAATAAAAATTACCGTAGCTACTATTCATGATATCCAAAAATAAAAGCAAGTTATTAAAATAATTTGGACCCACTAATTTCAAATATGGAATCCATTTTTCATAATTCAAAACACATTTTTGGCAGAAATTAATTTAAAATTAATTCTCATTGTCAAAACCAAAAATTGGATTTTTAAGAAGTAAAAACATATCAAAATATTGTCATGTGTTTATATCCAATTTAAATGTGAAATTAATTCCAATTAACAAAATTGTATTAAATGATAAAAATATAATCCAATTACACTTTAAAACAAATTAAAAAGATAATCTAACTAGATAAATAAATTAGATGAAAATGCAGTTTTGAATTAAAATGGTGTATTTTTCACTATTCATTAATATTTGAATTTTATTAAAAAATACCAAAAATTTCTTAAAATTAAATTTTTATATCCCTATTACAAATAAAAATTTTATTTTTTAAAATTTAACTTATAAAAAATATCAAAAACTAGATTTAAAATGGGTGCTCCATCAAAAGGTGGTAAAAATGAATTTTTTGAAAAATACTTCTTTTATATGAAAAAAATTAAATTTGTTATTATATCATGTTATAGAAAATACATTAAATGAATGATAATGTTATATAAAATTCAAAATTTGACGAATACTATTCATAAATTCTAGTTTATATCCCATTAAATAATAATATTTTTATAATATATCATTGTTTAGTGAAACTCGGTATTGCGTACAACACAAGCTATCGAGGAAGGTCGCTCTTCCATGAAATGAAATCCAATTCAGTGTTACATTTAGTGAAATATTTCTTTGGTGTATAACATAATCTAAACATAGTTATTTTATACATTGAACAAAATCTATACTCAGTGTTGTGTGAAATGAATTCTATCAAAAGAACTTGAAATTGTATGTAACACAAGCCAAGAATAAGGTTTCATATACTAAAAGCTAATATGGTGTTGCATATAGCGCATGCTAATCTTGGTGTACTGTACAACAAAAGTAATCAAATAAATTAAAAGGAGTATATATCATAAAATCTTGTGGTGTTACAATCAACCTCCTCTCAACAGACACCGCCAGACCAGATTAGAAGGATTGAAGTAATTACTTCAGTGCTAGATGATTTCAATGATAGGATGCACACTCTCCAGCGTGAAAGTATTCCTTTAGGTGTTCTATTAGACAATCAAAGGCATTTGGTTAGTCAAATTTCTTTAAATAAATCCTAGTTAGGATTATTGATTAATCAAGTTAAGGATAATTCGACTTCATTCATTCAGTCAGAGGAATCTGTGAATGAATTCATGAAGGTTAATCTGGTTTAAAATTTGAAGATTGGTAATGATTTGAAGAATCTACTTCAACAGTGGTCAAAAGTCTTCAAAAATCATTTCCAAAGCTTAGTGCTGAAGCTCATTGATACCAATGGTGTTATCCAATACATTCCTCATCCTGATTCACCCTCTTCCCCCGTTGATTCAGATGAAAGTCCTTCATTTTGAAGAACCTTCTTTTATTGTGGATTGTAAAATATTATATTTTCAAAACATTTGAATTACTTTTAAATTTAATTTAATTTATTCTTATTTAGGTTTATTATCTTTTATTTAAGTTAAATAATTAACTGCCAATCCTCAAATTTATTTCTCTTATTAGTTTTTATAAACTATTCATTTATAGTTTAGTGCTAAATTAACTGTGGTTTATATCATTTATTATTTACAACAAGATTTTTGAAATCAAAAAAGGGGGAAAATATTTAATCAAGGGGTGAATATTTGTATGAAAATATATGGATGGTGAATTTCCATGAAGACTATGGGGATAATATTTGAAAACAACAACATTTCATTGGAGAAAATATTTAATTTACAAGTATTTATTTTCTTTATTGAAATAATACTATGAAATCAAAATATCAAAATAGTTTCTATATCTACTTTTTTAAGTTTACAAATCTTTAATTTTATTTAAATTTTGTTATGGATTATGTTATGGGTTTTTGTGATTCTAATGTCCCGGATCAGGGTGCCACACAACGGGTGCCCCGAACCTGGTTGGTCATATAACCTCAACCACATTTCCCCAAACACCAGAGGCTGCCGACTAGCAGCGAGGACCTAGTAATTAGAGTGGGGAAATTATGCTCTCATTTGTCAAAGTGTAGCATAGTGGAAATAAATATAAACATACAAAAGTGAAAGAAGTAAACAATATAGACCTGAAATGGACAACGAAACTGAAGTAAAATATAACCAACATTCATATATATAATGGTGCAATATGTCTCTAATTCTAATAAATCATCCAAAACAGGATACACTGCAATCTAATACAATACAACACAAGGTACAATGTAAAGAAAAACTAAACCAAAGCAGTGCAATAGGAACGCAACACCATTGCAAGCCTAAGCTCAGTCTCATGCTCTCCTACTCCTCTGAAACAATCATGTACCTATGTAGGGACCCTTTCCCTTATCAACACCTACATCAATATAATATATTTGGTCCCAAGACATAACCAAAACAGGCTGTGAGAAATAATTCCAAGTAGGAAACCACCAAAGGCCCATGACCAACTGTCAGTGAAAATGTGCAACAACAATGTGCAATAATGAAATGATGTAAACTAGGAAGTACTAAAAAGTAACTATTCCTACCAGTTACATTGTCATTTTTTTAATTATTTAACAATTCCAAGCCTGTGATTTAGCTTGGAATGTATAACATAAGAAATCGCCACAGTGAATATTCGAAGTAAACATTTTCCTCAGACGTGCAAATCCTTACCCTCAGGCAAACAGAAATGAAACCCTTAGGTGACTACCCTCAGGAAAAATGAATATTTCCCTCAGGCATACCAGATATTTCCCTCAGACACAGAAGCTACTACCCTCAGGAATAAGAAACATTTCCCTCAGGCTAAAAAAAACCTTTCCCTCAGGAAAAACATAATCTTTCCCTTAGGATAAACATAACCTTTCCCTCAGGCTAAAAAAAACACTGCCCTCAGGCATTCTGTAGGAAAAGAAAGTAACCGGGCCGAGCCCAATGCATAAGCAATAAATTTATATGTGTTTTCTCTCAAGAAAACTCAAAACATGCTATAATCACAGCATACCCATGGGTATCATGGCCAAATAGCTAAACAAGGGAACCACACCCTCAGGGTGGCCCTGGATCAAAGCAACGATCCCAAACAGCAGTTTATACTTTTTCATTAGATTACATAAGCAATTCTAGGTATCTCAACAGTCAAAGTCTCTACCATATGACACCCCGAACATGGGCGTGTGGAACAATAGTACACAAAATCAACTCGACAGTTGGAATTAAACACAAGATCACCTACCTCGATCTCCTCTGATCAATATACGTGAAAGGTGCCTCCAGAAATGACCAAGAATGGCATAGATCTGAGATAAACGATTACCTGTTCAAATCTAAATAACTTCCCTTAGGGAAATAATTCTAAGGAAAGATTAAAGAAGGGGGAAGACCTTACCCGCACGGTTCAAATGAGATCGATGATGGAAGAATCAGAGTCTCGATGTGTGATCAGAAGCTCTTCCAAGTCCCAGACTCCTCTCCCATGGCTCCTGGTGAGTTCTCTGCCTCCTTTGTCGAATGAGGAGGCTACTTCCTATTTTTAACAAAAAAAATAACTACACGGCGTGTACTTTCAAGTACTCAGCGTGTACTATTTTTTAACTATTCCACTGGCGGCTACTTTGCACCGCCTCACTGTTTATATTCCAACTGATTACACAGAATGTATTACTAAGTACCCGGAGTGTAGTTAGTTTTTACACCCTTAATCACTGACAAGCCTACATGCCCTGTATTGTCATCCCACATGGCCAAAGTAAACGACATGTATACAAAAGTACACGGCGTGTAGTTAGTTTTTACACCCAAGCGTACATTCCCTATATTCTTATCCAACACAGCCAAAGTACATGGTGTGTGTACAAAAGTACATGGCATGTACCCATAAATTTGGTATTTTTCCCACATTTCCCTTGTTTTCTCAAAAACACTTAAGGAAAAAAGGAAAAGAAGAAACCCGTACCTCAAGAATAAGAACCGGGTTCTTACAAACATCCCCCCTTAAAACAATTCATCCCCAAATTGCCCTTATAGGGGTGGTGAGGATAATGCTGGGAACAATTTTTTCCACTGAGAACGTACATCGGTCTCTCGCTCCCAGGTTTCGTCCTGCACTCGGCAATGCTGCCATAGAACCCGTATGAGAGGAACTGACCGACCTTAGAGAACCTTCGTGCTTCTATCAACAATACGAATCAGATGCTACTAAAAGGATGCATCAACCTAAAGTTCAACCTCCTCGGGATGAAAAATGTGAGATGGGTCTGAGTGATAATGGCATAGATGAGATACGTGGAAGACGTCATGCATAGACCGATACCTCTGTGGTAACTGCAACCGATTGGCAACCGGCCTGAATCTCTCTAGAATATCAAACGGCCCTACATACCTCAGTGAAAGTTTACAATATCTCCTGATCCACCTGTGTCCCAACCTCAGTGAAACATTTAAGAAAACCTGATCCCTGAACATGAACTCCAAGGGTCATCTGTGGTGATTGGCATATGATTTCTGACAAGACTGTGCAATAGCCATCCACTTCTGAATCAACTGGACCTACTCTGAAGTCTCCTACACGAGACGTTGTCCCAGTAAATCTTCCTCACCTGACTCTAACCAGAATAAGGGTGATCAGCATGGCCAACCATATAATGCCTCGTAAGGTTCCATCTCAATAGTTTTCTAAAAACTATTTTTGTAGGCAAACATGACCAGGGGTATGTGCTTCTCCCAAGATCCCCCAAAGTCCAGAGCGCATGCACACCGCATGTCCTCTAGCACCTGTATTGTATTCTTTGACATGATATTGGTCTGAGGGTGGTAAGCTATTCTCAGAAGCACCTATTTACTCAGTTCCCTCTGAAAACTCTTCTAGAAACGAGACGTAAAACGGGCATCCCTATCTGAAACGATAGAACGAGGGAACCCATGAATATGTACTACTTATGGGATATACAACTTCCCAAGCTCATCAACATTTAATGTCTCCTTGATCTGAAAAAAGTGAGATACTTTCATAAGTTTGTCCACAACAACCCATATGGAATCATTTCCTCAAGGTGACCTCGGCAACCCGGTCACGAAGTCCATCACGACATCATCTCATTTTTCACTTCAGAATGGGTAACTGTTATAACAGTCCGGTTGGCCTCTGATGCTCCACCTTCACCTTATAATAGGGGGAACATATCATAACAAAACCAATTACCAATCTTTTAATACCCGACCACCAATACCGACGTCTCAAGTCACGTTACATTTTGGTAACTCCAGGATGCACCGACCAAGATGAAGCATTAAATTCCGACATCAACTCCTTGCATACATCCCTGGTAACCCACACTCATATATGGATACACAGTACCTTTTCATCGCCTATCGTCCAACCAGGAGGAGCATCCTCACTTGCCACCGACTCCCGTAGAACTAGGCCTTCTGAATCTGATAGTTGTCTCATCCTCACTCTATCCAGGAGGGTAGAAGTCACAGCTAAGGATGAAAGATAGGTTCACCCCTGACTATCATGTAACTCCAAATTCATCTCAGAGAACAAAGCCACAAGCTGACACTCACCACTGGCCTCCTGCACTGCCTGTATCTGAGTCCTCCTACTCAGTGCATCAACTACTGAATTACCTTTACCAGGTGTATAGGCAAGCTCAAAGTCGAAGGACTGAAGGTATTCAACCCACCTTCACTGTCTCAAATTCAAGTCACGTTGGGTAAAGATGTATTTAAGACTTTTTTGGTCTGTAAACACCACAAATTGTTCTCCCAAGAGATAATGTCTCCAATAGTGTAACACATGAACAACTACAGCCAACTCGAGATCATGTGTCAGGTAATTCCTCTAATGTGGCCTCAAAAGCCAAGACCCGTACGCAACTACTCGATCTCCCTACATCAACACTGCTCCCATCCCAATACCTAATGCATCACAGTAAACTATATAGCTCTTCCCTTGCTCTGGAATTATCAGAACTCGTGCTGATGTCAACCTTCCCTTCAGCTCCTGAAAGGCTATCTCGCAAGATTCTGACCAAATGAACATCATACCCTTCTTAGTAAAACCCATCAACGACGCTACTAAGCGGGATAATTACTATATAAAGTTCCTGTAGTAACCAGCCAGCCCCATGAAACTTCATATTTCAAACATGTTCTTAGGATGCCCCTAGGAAACTACTGCTCTCACTTTCTCTGGGTCTACCACAACTCTTGCCTCTGATATAATATAACCCAGGAAGTGAATATGGTTCATTCAAAAGTGACACTTTGAGAGAATAAAATATAACTGATGCTCCCTCAGTGTACTCAGTACGATCTCAAGATGGGTGGCATGGTCATGTCAAGTGTGAGAGTACACCAAGATATCTTCCATGAAGACTATCACAAAAGAATCCATATATGGGTGGAATATATGATTCATTAGAGCCATGAAAACTGTTGGTGAGTTTTTGAGTCTGAATGGCATGACCAAGTACTCATATAGACCATATATGCTCTGAAAGTTTGTAAGCAATATGTTCGATGGTCTAACGTCCAAATGATGATATCCAGATCTCAAGTCAATCTTCGAGAACACTTGTGCTCCTCGAAGGTGATCAAAAATATCATCAATTCTCGGTAAGGGATATCGATTCTTAACCATCAACTGGTTCAGTTTCCGATAATCCACGCATAGTCTGAGGGTACCATATTCCTTCTTAGCAAAAAGGACAGGCAAACCCTAGGGAGAAATACTAGGTCAGATAAAACCCTTGGCTTGAAACTCCTCTAACTGCCTCTTGAGCTCCTGCAATTCTGGCATAGCCATCCTATAAGGAGGAATGGACACCAGTGCCGCTCCTGGCACAATCTCAATTGAGAATTCCACATCTGCCTCCGGAGGTAGACTTGAAAATTCATCAAAGAAGACATCCCTGAAATGATCAACCACTGGAGGGAAATCCTTCTTATAAGTTTCCTGGTAATCCAGATATAAACTTGCAATCTAGGCTATCACTCCACCTCTACCATGATGCTCGGGTCCAGCTCAGCTTGCCTGGACATCCCATTCACCCTTGTATAGAAACTCTCTACCCTCTGGTGACATGAAACTCACCCTACAATGATATCAATCTATAAAGGCTCGAAAGGGTACCAACCAGTCCATCTTGAGAATGACATCATAGGCTGTAATCTCTAAGATATAGAGTTCCCGTAGAAAGTGACACCCAACAACCTCTAGGGGCACTCCTTGAACTGACACACACCTTCCATTATAATTCCCAATGGAGTGTCTAGCATCATGATATCCAAATAAGAATAAACACAGAGCCCAAGGATCTCCACAAAGGGCACAAATATAAATCTATGTGTAGAACCGATATCAAAAAGTATAGAAGATAAAAAAGAAGCAACTAGAATAGTACCTATGATAGTGGAAGGTCTGGGATCCTACTTCTATTGGGTATGTTGCACTGCATATGTCTACCCAGTGTCGTGGCCCTGTGACACAGCTTGGGTACCCTGAGCTGACCCGTCCTGCTGTCTCTGAGATCCTGGTGTTTGGAAACCACGGCCACGACCACCACCTCGGCCTAAACGTCCAAACGTATTCCAATTACCCGACTGGTAAGAAGCTTATGGACCTTCTCCTACACGCATAGTCTGCACAGAACCCCTCTCACTAGTCACTGGTGGAAACACCCTGCAAAAACACTGAAGATGACCCATCTTGCCGCAAGCTCGGCACTCCACTAGGTCATGTGGACACTGAGGTCTCTTGTGCCCCTCTTTACCACAATGGTAGAACATTATCTAGCCACCTGAAGAATTATTCTGGCTATTACTTCCACCATGAGAGAAATACATTTGCCTCTTCCTCTTGCCGGTAGAAATGGTACCCGAGACCGATGTTGAACCACCTTAGTCTGTGCCACTAGATCCCCGCAGGTATCGCTTAGTAATCAATGCCTGGTTCATAATAGCATGCACTGTAGGCAACCTAAAAACATTCAACAGTGATCAGATGTCATATCAAAGACCATCCTCAAAGAATATATCCCCCAACATCTCATAACCCACCAGAACAGGTGAAAAACACAGTAGCTCGGTGAATTGGGTAGAATAGTCCATCACTGACATGGCGCCCTGCTGCAGATTCATGAACTCTCGAGCTCGATCTACCCTTATAATATCCGAAAAGTAAAATCATAAAAGACTGCCTGAAAATCTTCCCACACCATGTCTTGGTGATGCTCAGTCTGGGTGGTAACATCCCACCATCTCTTGGTGGAATAACGCAACATGTAAGTAGCGAGCTTGACCCTCCTCCAAGGAGGAGTCTTCAGATGCTCTAAGATTTTCTGCATAGAATACAGCCATGACTCCACAGCCTGTGATCCACCATCCCCTAAAAACGTAGGCGGATGCTGCTGCTGGAATATACACGTCAGCTCTACCATAGATGTGGCAACCTGCGGTGTTCCCTAAAAGGTCTGCATGAACCGCATGAAGCCTTCACAGAACTGCGCATCTGCGCCTGCAACCAGTATAATGGATGGCACCACATCTGGCACTACAAGAGGATCCATCAGTAGCCCATGGACTACTATCTCTAGAGTATTCTCTTCACTACTATATTGGTGAGAGAATCATGGTCATCTTGGTGGCATGACTCTACAAGGTCAAACACACACCTTAGATCAAGATTATCAAGGACTAAATACTAGGAGACTAAGAAGGGAATATGAGAAGAAAAGAACTCAATTTTTACAAAACATGACTACATGGAATGTATAATTCCTACACGGCGTGTTCCCATAATCCATTCACATGGGCATGTACTTCATCTAGAAATAGTCGTGTAACACCCCAAACACACTACGTGTTGTCTTAACACACTGCGTGTACTTTAATCTTCTTTCCCTACCCAAGTCCTTATACATGGTAAAGCCACACATCTATCCTAAGACAAGACTACACAGTGTGTTCATGGTAGACGCAATGTGTACTAGACAAGCTTTACTGGCCCGTGTTGTTAGTGACACGACCTGTGTACCCAGGTTAAACTACACGATGTGTTCCAGACGAACACGATGTGTACTAAGAATCCCCAACCGACTCGTGTTGTTGGATACACGGACGAATACCAAGGTTAGACTACACGACGTGTTCAATACTTACACGACATGTATAATTCAAGGTTTACCCATCCGTGTTGTTAGTTACACGGACAGACATAGGGTCAACCCTACACGGCGTGTACAACCAGTACATGGAGTTTTTCCTACGAACTTCCCTATCCTGTGTCTCTACCCACATGGCCTATGACATGGTTAGAGACCACACGGTGTGTACATAAGGTACATGGGGTGTACTTAAGAAAAACAGTTTCTTCTCGAACATAAGAACACATGGCATGTAATAAAAACTACACGGTGTGTATTCTGGGTTTTTCTGGATAATTATCCTTAAAAACTACTCCAAAGTCCAGAAAAACACTGTAAAAAACACCAAATTGACAAATTTAGATCCATGAGGGCCCATACTCCCTATGAACCAAATCTTGGAATCTTATACATGTTATAAGAAGGTAAACAAGTTGATGATCCACCAAATTCCGGTTGATGAGGGCCCATAATCCTCAAGAACCAAAGTTTGGTGTTCATTCACAAAACCTTACATAATAATACCTTATCAAATAGCTTGTATTTTTTCAAGGCATCTATCATAGCGACATACATTTTATAGCACAACATCTATCACAACAACATGAAATTTCTAATGCACCTACATGGCATGGAAACTATGCATGAAATTTGATTCTAACATGTGCCTAAATGATGCATGTGATGGAATACCCTCATATCATAGGGTTGCAACTAAATAGAACCCAATTATAAAATATAAACAGCACACCACAAGTGTGTCACCCAACGGTGAAAATCAAATCAACTATAAAATTGAAAAACCGGAAAAATTGCAATTAAACGAGGTAGATTATATTTTCCCTATACACGGGTTAGCTACTCTCAGGCACAACTTATTACCAAATACCAATTCTATCCTATCCCTCACTATAGCCTCCAAATAGTAAGTCAAAGAAAAGAAACCCATTTTATACCACTTTGTAATGTCCTGGATCCAGGTGCCACACAATGGGTGCCCCGAACCCAGTTGATCACATGAACTCAAGCGTATTTCCCCAAATTCCAGAGGCTGCCGAATAGCAGTGAGGGCCTATGCCTGATAGTGGGGAAACAATGCCCTCATTTTTCAAAGTGTAGCGAAACAAAAATAAATATAAACATACAAAAGCAGAATTAGTAAACAATATGCACCTTAAATGGACAACAAAACTAAAGTAAAAGATAACCAACAATCATATATATAATGATGCAATATGTCTCCAATTCTAACAAAGCAGCCAAAATAGGATACAATATAATCTGATACAATACAACACAAGGTACAAAGTACAACAAAACTAAACCAAAGCAGTGCAACTAGAACACAACAGCATCGCAAGCCTAAGCTCGGTCCCATGCTCTCCTACACCTCTGCAACAATCATGTACCTGTGTAAGGACCCTTTCCCTTATCGACACCTGTAACAATATAATCTGTTTGGGCCCAATACATGACCCTAACAGGGTGTGAGAAATAATTCCTAGTTGGCAACCACCAAAGGCCCATGTCCAACGGTCAGTGAAAATGTGCAACAACAGTGTGCAATAATGAAATGCAATAAACAAGGAAATACTCATAAGTAACTGTTCCTACTAGTTACATTGTCATTTTAATAATTATTTAAAAATTACAAGCCTATGCTTTATCTTGGTAGGGATAACATAAGAAATCACCATAGTGAATATTCAAAGTAAACATTGTCCTCAGACATGAAAATCCTTACCCTTATGCAAACAGAAACAGAACCATCAGGTGACTGTCCTCAGGCATAATGAATATTTTCCTCAAGGATACCAAATATTTCTCTCAAGCACAGAAGCTAATACCCTCAAGCATAAGAAACGTTTCCCTTAGGCTAAACAAAACCTTTCCCTCAGGCTAAACAAAACCTTACCCTCAGGCTAAACAGAAACTTTCCCTTAGGCTAAACAAATCACTGCTCTCAGGAATTCCATAGGAAAAGAAAGTAACTAGGTTGAGCCCAATGCATAAGAAAAAAATTTATATATGTTTCCTATCAATAAAACTCAAAACATGCTATAATCATGGCATACCCATGGGTATCCTGGACAAATGTCTAAACAAGGGAACCACACCCTCGAGGTGGCCTTGGATCAAAGAAACGATCCCAAACATCAGTTTATACTTATTAATTAGATTACCTAAGCAATTGTAGGTATCTCAACAGTCAATGTCTCCGCCATACGACTCCCCAAACATGGGCGCATGGCACAATGGTACACAAAATCAACTCAATAATTGGAATTAAACACAAGACCATCTATCTCGATCTCCTCTGATTGATCTACGTGAAAGGCAGCTCTAGAAACGACCAAGAACGATGTAGATCTGAGATAAACGATTACCCATTCAAACATAAATAACTTCTCTTAGGGAAATAATTGGAAGGAAATATTTAAGAAGATGGAATACCTTACCCGCGCAGTTCAAACGAGATCGACGACGGAAGAATCAGAGTCCTAGTGTGCGATCAAGAGCTCCTCCAAGTCCCAGCCTCCTCTCTCGCAGCTCCTGGTGAGTTCTCTGCCTCCTCTGTCAAATGAGGAGGCTACTACCTGTTTCTAATGAAAAAAATAACTACACGGCGTGTAATTTCAAGTACATGATGTGTACTATTTTTTAACTACTCCACTGGCGGCTACTTTTCACCACCTCACTGTTCATCTTCCAACTAATTACAAGGCATGTATTACTAAGTACACAACGTGTAGTTAGTTTGTACACCCTTAATCACTAACAACCCTACACGCCATGCATTCTCATCCCACGAGGCCAAAGTATACGACATGTATACAAAAGTACACGGTGTGTAGTTAGTTTTTACACCCAATCCTACATGCCCTATATTCTCATCCCACATAGCCAAAGTACATGGTGTGTGTACAAAATTACACAGTGTTTACCCATAAATTTGGTATTTTCCCCACATTTCCCTTATTTTCTCAAAAACACTTAAGGAAAATGGAAAAGAAGAAACCCATACCTCAAGAATAAGAACCGGGTTCTTATAGTGATCATAAAAAAGGGGGATATTGTTGGGCATGTATCGTATCAACAATAATCTATAAATTATGATGATTTTGATGCTAACAAATACCATTTTTTTCATTATAATGAATTTTTATTGAATGATTTTTCATGAATTTATATCTAGGTTAAAGTAATTTAACGTTATGGAAATTACTCTAAAAACATTGTTTCAAAACCCAATGTTCGGTAAATGAACATATGGTATCAACCCTACGTTACGCTGAAATATTGAAATGCTTGTGTATGGTATCAACCCTACATTACTTTGAAAAGTTAATGCTTGCGTATGGTATCAACCCTACGTTATGCTAAAAAAAATTATTTAGATTTTCATCCTTACATTTGGAGAATCTTTAAATATATGGATCAACTACCCTATGTTGAAAGTTGTGTTTACTATTCATTAACCCCACGTTCAGAAATTTGAACGTATGGTTAATCAATACAATGATTGGGATATTTTTCTAAAAATGTGAACGTATGGATTATCATCCCTACACTAATTTTGTTTCCTATGTTTTGTGAATATGAAAGTATGGTTAATAAAACATACATTGGTAGGAACCCTATGCTATGTGAAGAAACCCTATGCTACGTTAAGGAACCATATTCTATGCGAATGAACCCTACGCTATGTAGTTCAATCCTAAGTTGTGTTTATAATGGTAAATTTTTTAAGTCATGTTTTCAATCTGATATTTCTAAAATGGTTGATTCATAATTAAATACTAATTTAAGGATCATTATGATTGTTTCAAAGAACTGTATTCATTAGAGAAAATCATTCCAATTATTTAGAGAAATTACAACTCACCTGGTCAATTGGAATTTGAATTTTCAAGATCAATCAGGTGATTTTTTTAGACCTAGAATACCAAAGAAATCTATTTTTTATATATATTTATTCAGAGTATCTCTTAAAATATATATGTTTGATAAGATATTCACATATTCTATTGTATTATTGATATTATCTTTCACAGTTCTACTACAATGAATGATCGATTCTGAATGTAGCTACACTTTGGAGATATACATGTTCAATATTTTACTACTATAAGATTACTACTATATTTAGTTTCTACCTTATTAAAGATAATTTTTTCAATAAGGATCACTTCAGACTATTTCCTTCTTGAAGATTTTTTTTTGAAGAAGGTCTATCTTCTGTCTGTTGCTGCAACTACAACTATGAAGAACATCCCGAACCTTTCAAATCATAATCTTTTGATTTATTAGAGTTTCAACTGCTCGTACTCAGATGTGGTGGAGTATCAGCTTCTCGATATAAGATGTGGATAACCAGTTCTCTATTATAGAACTATAAGTCTTATTATAAAGGTGTCAAATTCCTGCACTCAGTTGTATATTTATGGTCTTGTGATAAGAAGACCATTCTATTAAAATTTACCAATTTTGTAGAGAGAGTGATTGGTAGAGTGGAATAGGGGATATTTATACCCAAAACAACTATAAAAATCTATTTTATTTATTTATGTTTATCTATATAAATCACAATGGGTGTAAAAATCCAAAAATTGTGGAAGATTTTTGAAAAGACACAATTCACCCACTCTTGTGTTACTTTTTATATTCCGGCCTAATAGTTATCACCTCACTGATCTTCAAAAAAAATTATAAAAATTATAGTAGCATAGTTTGGATATGAAACCTATGAAGTGTGTTTTGGAGTAGCTTCAAGGAAGTTCCTTAGATATTTTTTATACCACCATGGCATCAAGGTTGTTCCAAAAAAGATCGGTACAGTCATGGAAATGGTACCTCCTCATATACTTATAGAATTGTGAGTGATATAGGAGAACCTTGCTTATATCATGAATTTTATATCCAACATGGATGGAAAATATATCCCCTTACCTAAGTTCATAAATAATTTAGTCACTTGCCGGTGGGAAAATTATTTTCAAGATGTTTTTGAGAATCACAATATGTACCCACTACATCCACCAATTTTGATGGTGCTAGTAGAAGGGAAGACACTTATCCTACACGTGGTCTCCATGGAATGATTTCTTGGTTTCTTAATCATATAGAAAAATGATGTGGGGAATTAAAATAGTAAATAATATATCATGTGAACAATTCTAGATACTGATACATGATACTCTGATATCGAGAAGAACTACTTCACGCTCATCTTCATAGTGAAAAAGATGATGCATTACTTGTAGCACCATGAGTTCCAACTGGTCTCTCGTGTCAACATGTTCAAGTATATTCTTGGAATATCTATGTTAAACATGATTTTGTAATGATGGGAGATTATTCTATAATAGTATTAAATTCAATTCATGTCATAGATGGTAGTCAAAGGGCATGCACTGATTATTTTCTTGGCCGCACATCCTACCCCAAAAAGAATTCCAATAGACACCAAATTTTCAAATGAAGAAGTTTTCTATAGACATGATTCTACCTGAACATGGTATATATATTTCGATGGTTCCTCTCAAATTCAAATTATTAAGAGAATGAAAAAACCAAGGACCAACTATATTTGTTTTAGGATTGTCTTTTTTCCCTAAAAAGGAAAATTTTCCCTATTCCTTCTTGATATCTGAAGGATGCGATAATAATGAGGTAGAATAAAAAGTACTTATCACTGGCTTGGATCTAGAATTTTAGTTGAAGATAGACTACTTAAATATTAGAGGAGATTCAGAGTTAGTGACTAAATAAATCAATGGTGAGTATTCCATCAAAAAAGAAGAATTGGACCCTCTCATCGGTTATGTTAGAGGATTAATGGTAGAGTTTTCTTTTAAACCAACATTGAATAATGTACCTCATTAAAAAAATGATCATTCTGATGTTCTAGATAATGTAGCCACAATCTTGGAAATCCTGATCAGGATGAGGTGGTTTTTCGCATCACACACTAAAGGGTAGTCTCACTAATCATCAAATACGACATGGAGGAAATCAATTAGATCAATGATTCCCTAGAGCATGATGAGCTAATATACACCCCTATATGGGTGGATCCCATAATATATTACCTCCATAATGGGACCCACCTATTAGATCAATCCAAAAGGGAACAAATTATATGCTAGATAGAAAAATTCACACTTCTAGATGGGATAAAAGAGAAGAAATACCTCTATAGATGAGGCTTTGATGGAGTCATCCTAAGATGTATTGTAGAAGGAGACATTTAAACCATTATGAAGGAAGTCCATATAGGATCATGTGATTCTCTCTAATCTAGAACCAGAATCTACCATAAAATTAGAAGGATTGTTTAATATTTATATACAATGATGAAATACTGCTTGGAATTCACCAGGAAGTGTCATGTATGTCAAATTCATGAAAACTTCATCCATCAGCCCCCAGAGATTCAACATATAGATAAGTATTCCTGTCCATTTTCCATATGGGGGATGGAAATTGTGTGACCATATCTCCCAGCTACAACTAAGTAGTGTAAGTATATCCTTACTACCTCCAACTTATTTTCCAAGTTTCTTAAGGCCATACCCCTTATGGAAGCTGGGACGTAGAATATCATCAACTTTTTGAATTCCAATATTATCACCAGATTTGGTGTTCCTAAAATGATACTAATGGAAATGGAACCAAATTATATTCCTACAAACTAAATAGATTGTATCAGGGGTATAACATCAAGTTCAAAAATTTGTTCTACTATTATGTAGTGATAAACAGACGGATAGAGGCCTTCAATCATACTATTTTAAATAAACTCTCGAAATGGTGTAAAATGATAATAGTTCTTGTCTAGAAAATCTCTTACGTGCTTTATGGCCCCAATATACCATCACATGCATTTATGCTCAAGAAAACCCATATTTGTTGGTTTATGGAATATATGTAGTTTTAACCATCAAATTTTAGTTACCCTCAATCTGAATATCAATCCATGGACAAATGGAATATGAAGAAAAATACAAAAATGGATGGATGAGTTTGAAGGAATCAATGATAAAAGGTTGTGTACACTACAAAACCTTGTACTTTAACAGAATCAGATTATGTCAGCCTTCAACCAAAGGGTTATTCTATGCTTGTTCCTCTAAGAAGTATTGGTATTGGTCCTCATAACCCCAACGATACAAGGGAATAAACCTCCAAATCAATAACCCAATTGATAAGGGATTTACTTCATATATAAGGTCTATTCCAATAGAGATTACTCACTGTAAATGATGGATGAAGAACACATTATGCCCCCACCAATGTGATATTTCTTAAGAATTACTTCAATAACTTCCATCATGAAATCAAAGTCCTAAAGAAGAGACTTTAAAATGAAAACATTCTATATCCATACCTCACGATATTAAACTACATGGAAGACACCCTTATCATACGATGTTAAAATGCATGGAAGGCATACTTACCAACTGATGTTAAAATAATGCAGAACATGACCTAGTCACATGAAGTTAAACTTCATGACATAGGAGCACATTGTGAGACCTTCATCCTCTTCTTGTGTATGATTCAAATATATCTTGAAGAAAAAAATAAGTTCCCCCATCCCTATGTGAGATCCACACCTACATACGGTATCATCTATAATAACTATGTGTTGTTTGATTCCTATTACCACAGAATACATAGTGACTCCCGAATCTAAAATATTTTGACCATCCACAATATAAATAGACAAATGTACGCTCCATGTATATGGGTCATACCTTTACATGTAATTTTTCATATAATAACTACATGTGGAATGATTCATATTACCAAAGGATACATAGTGTAACATCCCCTGATCCAGAACACTCTCATGTGGCCAAAATGGGTTAGTTATGAGTCTTCAAGAACACCTACCCATATACTAGAGGCTTCCGACCAATATCATAGGTGTGATAAGTATAGTGGGGAGACTATACCCCCTAGTTACAGAGTTACAACATATCAGAACAAACCAATACTAGTGATAATAATATAAATATTAGAGTGCAGAAATAATGGAAACAATACAATACAATGGAATACCACAATCAATTCAGACTAAATAATCCAATAAATAATAAAGTTATAATATAATGAGATGATTGAGTGTATATAAATTTAATTCTATAATTAATAATAAAAGAAAAGACTAACAGAATCAACAAAATACCCAAAATTCCTCAGTCCCAAACCCCATGTTGGTCCCATATCCAAACTCCAGCCCATCCAGTAAGAAAATAATTAACAATAAGGTCATCTACTATGATCTAAAAATGTATCCATATAATGTACTTGAGTACCAAAAAGTGGTCCAAATATAGCGTGAGTATAAATCAGTAGGTCGACACCACCATGTCTAAGCATAACTAATTTGATAATAAGTGTTTTATTTAATTAAAAAATTAAATTAATACCACATAAAACTCCTTTATCACTACACCGAAATGTCTATAACCATGTATCACAACCATTCCAACCATAACCATATAACTATCATAAAACATAACATGCCTCAACAGAATGCTAAAATGTATCTGAGCATGTCTTACAACCATTCCACCCATAACCATATAACCAAGGAATAAATCTCACAAATCTTGGTAAAACATGCTATATAATAATTGTAGCATTTAATCAGGGATGATATTGCTATATAAGCATATCATCATGTGTCACTAGGAATATCCCTCTGTATAATCATTTCAACATGTATCAATGGGCATATCCCACTATATAATCATTTCAGCATGTATAACTAGGAATATCCCTCTATATAATAATTTCATTATGTATTATATAGCATCCCGCATTTTTATCACATAAACTTTCATTACATTATAAAAAACCGAGGATCTTTAAGGTTTAGTGTCTTGGAAACTAGGAACTTAATACATGAAAACAAAAAACATTCTTCTTAAACACTTGAAAGGATTCCTCATTTGTTCATCCTATGTTCATTACAACATCTCATAACCTGGGGACATACATCAAAAGAAAGGGTGAGAAGAATGCCCAGTAATGGAAACAATGGAAACATTTTACATGTGAACTTCAGATACATCAAAAGTCATGAAAAATAACTTTAAGGCATGAGAAAGAGATCATGGGGCATATCATAATAAAAATAACGTGTTTCATAACTTGAATATGTGGCTACAACATTTAACTTAGACAATCATGAACATATCACCAAGGTAAACCCCAAGGTGTCATTTGAAATTAACAAGGTAAACCCCAAGGTATCGTTAAAATTGTAATCTCTAGTGGTTGCATCATTACCCAATGCAATGGGGCGCTATCAGGGCGCACCCTTAAATTTGTAATCTCTAGTGGTTACATCATTACCCAATGCATTGGAGCGCTATCAGGGCGCACCCTTAAATTTTTCTTTTTTATCATGTGAGCCACATATATCATCATAAATAATTTCATAAATAACCCACATAGAATAAAAGAAATGGTTTTCCTTTCATAATCATAACATTTTAAAAACTGCTTTAAAGACAAGATCTTTATGTCACTTTAAACCCACGGAAAAGGAAAGCGGGTTTCAGGTATATAAATCCCAGAATTTAAAATAGAAAATTTTTATATATATCTGAATACCCCTGTAGAAGAAAGATATTTGAGTATTCAATTAATAACATAAAATAATTTGAGAAAAAGATAGAGTCATTTTGAGATGAAAATTCTGAAGCACAACGACTATGTTGCAGGGTTTTAGAAAATTTTGAAAAAAGAGGGGACATGGGTCACCCACTCATAAATGATCCATAAAACAGTAGGGGCACAGAATATAAAGTATTTAAGAACATGATAAAGAAATTTGAATGATATACCATATGAAATGAAAAACATGGAAGGAAGACAAAAATAATATTTCTCTTATTAAAATTCTGCAGCCTAACAACGTCACTTAAAACAACAAAAAAATTGAATTGACGAGATAAAATAGGGTCTCTCATCATATGAACATAAAATATCAGTATGATAGATATATAGATCATACCCAAACATAATAAAAAGTAACATTAAAGACTTGACAAGAAAATAGAACTTGAAAATGGGAAGGGTGAAAGAATCCGTTACAAAACTTTCGGCAGCCTAACAGCGCAACTTAAACATTCATAAAACGAAATGATGAGAGTAAGAGGGGATCTCTCATCGTATGAACATGAAAAGGCAGTAAGAAGAATATAAAAGAAAATCCTCAAACATAATAACATGGAGCATAAAATAAATGACTTAAAAGAGAGTATTTGAAAAGAAAGAGAGAGGTTGGATCCCTTACCTTAAAATGAAACTCTTAAAACACAAAGGTTGGGACCTTGAGGGCTTGGGAGCACCATGGGAGGACTTCTTGGGAGGTAATGAGAGCAGAGCTTTGTTGGAGGAGATTTGGGAGTGAAAACTAGAGGAATAAAGGGTGGGTATTTATAGGGAAAGTGAGGGGACAAGGCATTAATGGCAAAGGGACACCTCATTGGTGGTATTGGAAAAACCATGGGCTTACTCATGGTATTTGCCCATGGTATTGGCCACTTGGGACACATCATACAATAATTCACCCCCTTTAGTCGACCATCCCTTAAAATGTCTCATGACATCATCATGATGCAGTCATGATGTCATTAAACATACAGAAACCCTAAAACTGTATTTTTTACTATTCACTGAAAATTAAACTTTTTTCCGAAAACTCCCAAAATTTCACCATGACCAAATATAAATTCTCTGATTTCAAAAATGAACTCCATTTTATAAAAATAATTTTCTAAATATTTTTAATTTAATTTTTAAATAAATACACTATTCACCAAAAATTCATTGTTTTCAGAAAAATCCCCAAAAATTACCTTAATATAATATAGATGCTCTGAGTTCAAAAATGAAATCCATTTTATAAAAATAATTTTCTAAATAATTTTAATTTATTTTTTAATTAAAAAACACTATTCACCCAAAAAAACTAATACTTGACTAATAATTTCTAAAACAGTTATTTACCTATTTTATTGAATCTCAGTACTTAATCAAGGTGCCTAGATTATATTAATACTTTCTTTAAGTGAGATTAATAATCCATTTGGTCACATTACTAATCCTAAGCATAAAATCACTATTCATAATTTACTATTCATCAAAAATTAAGTTGATCTTATTAGACACTAAATTTCGTACTGAACATAATTGTAGTAGACCATTTTTTGAAAATCATTACACATTTTTAATTATTTAAGGTTTACAAAAACATTTTTAAAATACCATTTTTCTAAAATTCATCAAAAATATCCATACTGTTTTTATTCGAACATTTGAAAATTCACATACTTCATCATAAGGAGAAAACACACTTTTTATTTAAATCAAAGGATTACACAAGGAAGTTACGGTCTCCTTACATAGCCCCTTATAACCCCAACATAGGACCTAAGTGTAAGGTGCGCTAAGGTGAGAGAATCTGAGGGTGGCTCGGCCAACATTGCACGAGTAGTAATCTCTATTAGTTTGAACTTCTCGCGAAGGCGATTCCGTTCTAACTTCAAAGGATGAAGTTCGGCTTGGGTTTGGTCCAGAGCAAATCCTAGTGGTGCTACCTCCTTCCCAAGCTCGGTTAGATGGGCTTCGATCGGTCCAAGACTACTGGATGAGGCCATCAAAACTTCTTTCTATATTAATTAACCAAGATCACTTGTATTTAGAGACAATAATCGAAACTTTTAGTTTCCAGCGGTCATATTGACCAATGGGCATATAACAGTCGAAACCCAAAGGTCTCATTTTGATCATACTCATGTTATCAAATGAAACAGTTTTGTTGAGTATATAAATAAAATAACCCACAAAATTGGGAAACAAGATTTATTCAAATTTTCAGGTCGTTACATTCTTCCCCCCTTATGAAATTGCATCCTCGCAATTTTTAAAATTGGGTTTGGAAATTTCATTGAATGTCCCACATCGGAAAAGGAGTCAATAAAACAATTACTTTAAAAGAAATAAAGGGAAGTAAAAAGGTCACCCGAGTTAACCCACATAAGGATTCCATGTAGGAAAACATGGATATGGAGGAGAAAAAAATGGTCAAGTAATGAGGGAGAGTGAAAGAAAACATGGTTTAGAGAAAGTTAACCACAACAAAATCACAAACCTATGATGTGTGTAAATGGTATTTGATTACCCAGTAGGAAACGTAAACCAACAACGTTTTCGTTTTGCGTTCCTTTTCATAATTTTTGGGGAATTCATTTACAACATAGAATAAAAACATAAGGAAATATACCTACCTTCAGGTAGAGTTTCATCCTTTAATAACTTTATACCAAAACTAATCTTTTCACCAAACTATGAGCATTCAAAACTACTTGGTCTCATCAAAGAACATGAATCATCTTCTAGAGAATCACATAATCCACAAAATATTAATTATATATTTATTTTATCTTTAAACATTATCCAAAAAAATATAATGGGTAAGATAAAAAAACTCTTCAAAAATAAAGAACCCCATAGGAAGGGAAACTACTTTAAATCTTCAAAGTTCCACGGTACTACACAAAGTTCATCATAGACCATTCCATAAACAACTGTCCTAAAAATTCCTCAAAATAAACCAAACTAAGATTGAAACCCAAATTCAAGAAGGATTTGATAACACAGTCTTCCTAAATAAACTTTATAATTCATCTCCAAACAACATCAACCACTCCTAAAATCTTATAAAAAAAGTAGTTAACCTAAATATATTTTCCCCAATATAGGTTAATCATTTCCTATATTACCATAAGTTCACCTTAAATTCACCAATTCTTAAAAATATAAGTCAACCTTTACTCATCAAAGAAAATACCATAGTAATCTATTTACATCGATCAAATAGGGTTCCCAAAATATTGAACGTCCTCCAAAATAATAATCATCTTTAAATCCCATAATCATATCTTTTTTAAGGAAGAAAAGCTTCACAACATCAACATGTGGTACATAATAATAGATGTTTTCCTTAATGATATAAAACCATCTTAGGCAGTGACTCGATGTTCTTATAAAACATTAAAGATATGCTCATAGAGCACGAACTAAAATACAACATGACATAGACAGTTATTGTGAAGAAGTTACATGTACTTTAGTCATCATGATCCATCTCAGCATAGGACTTGCATTGTTCCCTTGTCCTTGAAGACTGTTGATGCTCATCATGCTTCTCATCCCTTCCAAGAGATCATTGCATTGGATAATGTCTAACTCCTCCACATTTACAACATTGAAAAGTATAAGGTACATTAGATCGAACCTTATCTCTATTAATAACATTATCCATTTTTTAAAGCAATGGGCTACTTTATGCCCTATCTTCCCACACGTAAAACATCTCCCGGTTCCTTTGTGACATTCTCCCTGGTGCCTCTTCCCACACTTTTTGCAAAAAGGAAATTGGGTCTTCTTTCCCTTATCAACTTTATCAGATGAACATCCTTGAGACTTTGTCTTCTTCTTCCTTGATGAATTTGGGCATTCAACTATGTACCAATTATAAATTGTGATTTTTGATAGCTGGTTTGGCATAATCACAATATGTTCAACTTGATCTCTCGTCATCTCAGTCATACTAATAGGGCAATCATCACATTTCTTATCACCTTGGTTGTTGGGACATGTTCTTCCATTTCCCTCCATTAACTAAGAAAAGAAAGTATAATTAGGGGCTTAAATACTTATCCAATAATCATGAAAAGGAAACTTTAAGCATAAAAGGATAAACTTGTAGAAGAAAAGTATATTCTAACTTGTGATCCCCAAGGTTCCAAACTAGTTTATACATGATCATATATTATTTTGTGAATCTTTATTTTATTTTATCTTTGTTCCTTTAATAATGGTTCATACTAAGCTTATGAATTTACTAAAGCATATCCCCGGGGAGTGTCGTAACCAAGAGTACAGCAAGGCCCATTGTTGTGTACCAGTTCCTGTTCGAGTCTAGCTCAAACCGGTGTTTTAGGGTTTTACCCCTATGTACATCTATGCCAGAGCCACCTCTACCTGCTCGTATCCAGACAATGATGTATTTTCTTGATAAACCACTTACTCAATACTCACCAAAATACCAGGAAGATATCCTATATTTAAACTTTTCTATAGGGTTCTTCCTAAAGTTTTCATATCCTAATTTCCACAAATAACTAAACCATCCTTTGATACCAACTATAACATCCCGCATTTTTATCACATAAACATTCATTACATTATACAAAACTGAGGATCTTTAAGGATTAGTGTCTTGGAAACTAGGAACTTAATACATGAAAACATAAAACATTCTTCTTAAACACATGAAAGGATTCTTCATTTGTTCATCCTAAGTTCATTACAGAATCTCATAACCTGGGGACATACATCAAAAGAAAGGGTGAGCAGAAGGCCCAGTAATGGAAAAAAGGGAAACATTTTACATGTGAACTTCAGATACATCAAAAGTCATGAAAAATAACTTTAAGGCATGATAAAGAGATCATGAGACATATCATAATAAAAATAACGTGTTTCATAACTTGAAGATGTGGCTAAAACATTTAACTTAGACAATCATGAACATATAACCAAGGTAAACCCCAAGGTTTCATTTGAAATTACCAAGGTAAACCCCAAGGTATCGTTAAAATTGTAATCTCTAGTAGTTATATCATTACCCAATGCAATGGGGCGATATCAAGGTGCACCCTTAAATTTTTAATCTCTAGTGGTTACATCATTACCCAATGAATTGGAGCGCTATCAGGGATCACCCTTAAATTTTTCTTTGTTATCATGTGATCCACATATATAATCATCAATAATTTCATAAATAACCCATATATCATAAAATAAATGGGTTTCCTTTCATAATCATAACATTTTAAAAACTCCTTTAAAGACAAGATCTTTATGTCACTTTAAACCCACGGAAAAGGAAAGCGGGTTTCATGTATGTAAATACCAGAATTTAAAATAGAACATTTTGATATATATTTGAATACCCCTGTAGAATAAATATCTTTGAGTATTCACTTAATAACATAAAATAATTTTAGAAAAAGAGAGAGGCATTTTGAGATGAAAATTTTGTAGCATTACAACTATGTTGTAGGGTTTTTGAAAATTTTGAAAAGAGAGGGGACATGGGTCACCCACTCATAAATGATCCATAAAATAGTAGGGGGACATAATATAAAGGATTTAAGAACATGGTAAAGAAATTTGAATGATATACCATATGAAATGAAAAACATGGTAGGAAGACAAAAATAAGATTTCTCTTATTAAAATTCAGCAGCCTAACGACGTCACTTAAAACAACAAAAAAATTGAATTGACGAGATCAAATAGGGTCTCTCATCATATGAACCTAAAAGATCAGTATGATAGATATATAGATCATACACCAACATAATAAAAATGAACTTGAAAGACTTGACAAGAAAATAGAACTTGAAAATGAGAAGGGTGAAAGAATCCGTTACAAAAATTTCGGCAGCCTAACGGAGCCACTTAAACATTCATAAAACGAAATGATGAGAGTAAGAGGGGATATCTCATCATATGAACATGAAAAGGGAAGTAAGAAGAATATAAAAGAACATACTCCAACATAAGAACATGGAGCATAAAAGAAATGACTTAAAAGAGAGTATTTGAAAAGAAAGAGAGAGGTTGGATCCCTTACCTTAAAACGTAACTCTTAAAAATCAAAGGTTTGGACCTTGAGGGCTTGGGGGAACCATAGGAGGACTTCTTGGGAGGTAATGAGACTAGATCTTCATTGGGGGAGAGTTGGGAGTGAAAACTAGAGGAATAAAGGGTGGGTATATATAAGGAAAGTGAGGGGACAAGGCATCAATGGCCAAGGGACACCTCATTGGTGGTATTGGCAAAACCATGGGCTTTCCCATGGTATTTTCCCATTGTATTGGCCACTTGGGATGCCTCATACAATAATTCATCCACTTTAGTAAACCATACCTTAAAATATGTCATGACATCATCATGATGCAGTCATGATGTCATTAAACATACCGAAACCCTAAAACTGTATTTTTACTATTCACTGAAAGTTAAACTTTTTCCGAAAACTCCCAAAATTTCACCTTGACCAAATATCAATGCTCTGATTTAAAAAATGAACTCCATTTTATAAAAATAATTTTCTAAATATTTTTAATTTAATTTTTAAATAAATACACTATTCACCGAAAATTCATTTTTTTCAGAAAAATCCCCAAAAATTACCTTAACATAATATCGATGCTCTGAGTTAAAAAATGAAATCCATTTTATAAAAATAATTTTCTAAATATTCTTAATTTATTTTTTAATTAAAAAACACTATTCACCCCAAAAAACTAATACTTGACTAATAATTTCTGAAACAGTTATTTACCTATTTTATTGAATCTCATTACTTAATCAAGGTGCCTAGATTATATTAATACTCTCTTTAAGTGAGATTACTAATCTATTTGGTCACATTACAAATCCTAAGCATAAAATCACTAATCATAATTTACTATTCATCAAAAATTAAGTTGATCTTATTAGACTCTAAATTTTGTACTGAACATAATTGTAGAAGACCATTTTTTGAAAATAATTACACATTTTTAATTATTTAAGGTTTACATAAACATTTTTAAAATACCATTTTTCTAAAATTCATCAAAAATATCCATACTATTTTTATCCGAACAATTGAAAATTCACATACTTCATCATAAGGAGACAAAATAATTTTTATTTAAATCAAAGGTTTACACAAGGAAGTTACGGTCTCCTTACATAGCCCTTTATAACCCCAGCATAGGACCTAAGTGTATGGTGTGCTAAGGTGAGAGAATCTGAGGGTGGCTCAGCCAACATCGCACGAGTATTAATCTCTATTAGTTTGAACTTCTCGCGAAGGTGATTCCCTTCTAGCTTCACACGATGAAGTTTGTCTTGGGTTTGGTCCAGAGCAAAGCCCAGTGGTTCTACCTCCTTCCCAAGTTCTGTTAGATGGGCTTCGATCGGTTCAAGACTACTGGATGAGGCCATCAAAACTTTTTTCTATATTAATTAACCAAGATCACTTGTATTTAGAGACAATAATCGAAACATTTAGTTTCCAGTGGTCATATTGACCAACGGGCTTATAACAATCGAAACCCAACGGTCTCATTTTGATCATACTCATGTTATCAAATGAAACCGTTTTGTTGAGTATATAAATAAAATAACCCACAAAATTGGAAAACATGATTTATTCAAAATTTCAGGTCGTTACATTTTCCCCCCCTTATGAAATTGCGTCCTCGCAGTTTTTAAAATTGGGTTTGGAAATTTCATTGAAAGTCCCACATCAGAAAAGGAGTCAGTAAAAATATTACTTTAAAAGAAAAAAAAGGAAAGTACAAAGGTCACCTGAGTTAACCCACACTAGGATTCCATGTAGGAAAACATGGATATGGAGGAGAAAGAAAAGGGTCAAGTTCTGAGGGGGAGTGATAGAAAACATGGTTAGGAGAAATTTAACCACAAGAAAATCAAAAACCTATGATGTGTGTAAACGATCTTTGATTACCTAGTCGGAAACGTAAACCAACAACGTTTTTGTTTTGCGTTCCTTTTCATAATTTTTTGGGAATTCATTTACAACATAGAATAAAGACATAAGGAAATATACCTACCTTCAAGTAGAGTTTCATCCTTTAATAAGTTTCTACCAAAACTAATCTTTTCTCCAAACTATGAGCATTCAAAACTACATGGTCTCATCAAAGCACAAGAATCATCTTCTAGATAATCACATAATCCACAAAAGATTAATTATCTATTTATTTTATCTTTAATAATTATCCAAAAAAATAGAAGGGGTAAGATAAAACAACTCTTCAAAAAGAAAGAACCCCATAGGAAGGGAAACTACTTTAAAGCTTCAAAGTTCCACGGTACTGCCCAAAGTTCATCATTGACAATTCCATAAACAACTGTCCTAAAAATTCCTCAAAATAAACCTAACTAAGATTGAAACCCAAATGCAAGAAGGATTTGATAACACAGTCTTCCAAAATAAACTTCATCATTCATCTCCAAACAACATCAACAACTCCTAACATCTTATAACAAAAGTAGCTAACTTAAAAATATTTTCCCCAATATAGGTTAATCATTTCCTATATTACCATAAGTTCACCTTAAATTCATCACTTCCTCAAAATATAAGTCAACCTTTAATCATCAAAGAAAATACCGTAGTAATCTGTTTACCTCGATCAAATGGGGTTCCGAAAATATTGAACGTCCTCCAAAATAATAATCATCTTTAAATCCCATAATCATATCTTTTTTAAGGAAGAACAGCTTTAAAACATCAACATGTGGTACATAATAATATATGTTTTCCTTAATAATATAAAACCATCTTAGGTAGTGACTCGATGTTCTTAGAAAATATTAAAGATATGCTCATAGAGCACGAACTAAAATACAACATGACATAGACAATTATTGTGAAGAAGTTACATGTACTTTAGTCATCATGATCCATCTCAGCATAGGAATTTCATTATTCCCTTGTCCTTGAAGAATGTTGATACTCATCATACTTCTCATCCCTTCCAAGAGAGCATTGCCTTGGATATTGTCTAACTCCTCCACATTTACAACATTGAAAAGTATAAAGTACATTAGATCGAACCTTATCTCTATTAATCACATTATCATTTTTTTTAATGCAATTGGATACTTTATGCCCTATCTCCCCACACTTAAAACATCTCCCAGTTCCTTTGTGACATTCTCGTTGGTGCCTCTTCCCACAATTTTTGCAAAAAGGAAATTGGGTCTTCTTTCCCTTATCAACTTTATTAGATGAACATCCTTGAGACTTTGTCTTCTTCTTCCTTGATTAATTTGGTAATTCAACTATGTACCAATTATAAATTGTGATTTTTGATAGATGGTTTGGAATAATCCCAATATGTTCAACTTGATCTCTCGTCATCTCAGTCATATTAATAGTGCAATCGTCACATTTCCTATCACCTTGTTTTTTGGGACATGTTCTTCCATTTCCCGCCATTAAATAAGAAAAGAAAGTATAATTAGGGGCTTAAATACTTAGCCAATAATCATGAAAAGGAAACTTTAAGCATAAAAGGACAAACTTGTAGAAGAAAATTATATCCTAAATTGTGATCTCCTAGGTTCCAAACTAGGTTATCCATGATCATATATTCTTTTATGAATCTTTATTTTATTTTATCTTTGTTCCTCTAATAATGGTTTATACTAAGCTTATGAATTTACTAAAGCATATCCCCCTGGAGTGTCGTAACCAAGAGTGCAGCAAGGCCCGTTGTTGTGTACCGGTTCTCGTTCGAGTCTAGCTCAAAGCGGTGTTTTTGGGTTTTACCCCTATGTACATCTGTGCCAGAGACACCTCTACCTGCTCGTATCCAGAGAAGGATGTATTTTCTTGATAAACCATTTACTCAATACTCACCAAAATACCAGGAAGATATCCTATATTTAAACTTTTCTATAGGGTTCTTCCTAAAGTTTTCATATCCTAATTTCCACAAATAACTAAACCATCCTTTGATACCAACTATAACATCCCGAATTCTTATCACATAAACTTTCATTACATTATACAAAACCGAGGATCTTTAAGGTTTAGTGTCTTGGAAACTAGGAACTTAATACATGAAAACATAAAACATTCATCTTAAACACTTGAAAGGATTCTTCATTTGTTCATCCTAAGTTCATTACAGCATCTCATAACCTGGGGACATACATCAAAAGAAAGGGTGAGCAGAAGGCCCAGTAATGGAAACAAGGGAACCAATTTACATGTGAACTTAAGATACATCAAAAGTCATGAAAAATAACTTTAAGGCATCAGAAAGAGATCATGAGGCATATCATAATAAAAATAACATGTTTCATAACTTGAAGACGTGGCTAAAACATTTAATTTAGACAATCATGAACATATCACCAAGGTAAACCCCAAGGTTTCATTTGAAATTACCAAGGTAAACCCCAAGGTATCGTTAAAATTGTAATCTCTAGTGGTTACATCATTACCCAATGCAATGTGGCACTATCAGGGTGCACCCTTAAATTTGTAATCTCTAGTGGTTACATCATTACCCAATGCATTGGAGCGCTATCATGGAGCACCCTTAAATTTTCCTTTATTATCATGTGAGCCACACATATCATCATCAATAATTTCATAAATAACCCATATAGCATAAAATAAATGGGTTTCCATTCATAATCATAACGTTTTAAAAAATCCTTTAAAGACAAGATATTTATGTCACTTTAAACCCACGAAAAAGGAAAGCAGATTTCATGTATGTAAATCCCAGAATTTAAAATAGAAAATTTTGAAATATATGTGAATACCCCTGTAGAAGAAAGATCTTTTAGTATTCACTTAATAACATAAAATAATTTGAGAAAAAGAGAGAGGTATTTTGAGATGAAAATTCTGCAGCATAACAGCTATGTTGCAGGGTTTTAGAAAATTTTGAAAAGAGAGGGGACATGGTTCACCCACTCATAAATGATCCATAAAATAGTAGGGGGATAGAATATAAAGGATTTAATAACATGGTAAAGAAAATTTAATGATATACCATATGAAATGAAAAACATGGAAGGACGGCAAAAATAAGATTTCTCTTATTAAAATTCGGCAGCCTAACGACGTCACTTAAAACAACAAAAAAATTGAATTGAAGAGATCAAATAGGGTCTCTCATCATATGAAAATAAAATATTAGTATGATATATATAGAGATCATACCCCAACATAATAAAAATGAACTTGAAAGACTTGACAAGAAAATATAACTTGAAAATGTGAAGGGTGAAAGAATCCGTTACAAAAATTTCGGCAGCCTAACGGAGCCACTTAAAAATTCATAAAACGAAATGATGAGAGTAAGAGGGGATCTATCATCATATGAACATGAAAAGGAAATTAAGAAGAATATAAAAGAACATCCTCAAACATAAGAACATGGAGAATAAAAGAAATGACTTAAAAGAGAGTATTTGAAAAGAAAGAGAGAGGTTGGATCCCTTACCTTAAAACGTAACTCTTAAAACTCAAAGGTTGGGACCTTGAGGGCTTGGGGGCACCTTAGGAGGACTTCTTGGGAGGTAATGAGACCATATTTTCATTGGGGGAGAGTTGGGAGTGAAATCTAGAGGAATAAAGGGTGGGTATTTATAGAGAAAGTGAGGGGACAAGACATTAATGGCCAAGGGACACCTCATTGGTGGTATTGGAAAAACCATGGGCTTGGCCATGGTATTTTTCCATGGTATTGGCCACTTGGGACACCTCATACAATAATTCATCCCCTTTAGTCGACCATCCCTTAAAATATCTCATGACATCATCATGATGCAGTCATGATGTCATTAAACATACCGAAACCCTAAAACTGTATTTTTACTATTCACTAAAAATTAAACTTTTTTCGAGAACTCCCAAAATTTCACCTTGACAAAATATCAATGCTCTGATTTCAAAAATGAACTCCATTTTATAAAAATAATTTTCTAAATATTTTTAATTTAATTTTTAAATAAATACACTATTCACCGAAAATTCATTTTTTTCAGAAAAATCCCCAAAAATTACCTTAACATAATATCGATGCTCTAAGTTAAAAAATGAAATCCATTTTATAAAAATATTTTTCTAAATAATTTTAATTTATTTTTTAATTAAAAAACACTATTCACCTGAAAAAACTAATACTTGACTAATAATTTCTGAAACAGTTATTTACCTATTTTATTGAATCTCATTACTTAATCAAGGTGCCTAGATTATATTAATACTTTCTTTAAGTGAGATTACTAATCCATTTGGTCACATTTCTAATCCTAAGCATAAAATCACTATTCATAATTTACTATTCATCAAAAATTAAGTTGATCTTGTTAGACTCTCAATTTCGTACTGAACATAATTGTAGAAGACCATTTTTTGAAAATCGTTACACATTTTTAATTATTTAAGGTTTACATAAACATTTTTAAAATACCATTTTTCTAAAATTCATCAAAAATATCCATACTATTTTTATCCGAACATTTGAAAATTCACATACTTCATCATAAGTAGAAAACACAATTTTTTTTTAAATCAAAGGTTTACACACGACAGTTACGGTCTCCTTTCATAGCCCCTTATAACCCCAGCATAGGACCTAAGTGCAAGGTGTTCTAAGGTGAGAGAATATGAGGGTGGCTCGGCCAATATCGCATGAGTAGTAATCTCTATTAGTTTGAACTTCACGTGAAGGCGATTCCGTTCTAGCTTCACACGATGAAGTTCGGCTTGGGTTTGGTCCAGAACAAAGCCCAGTGGTGCTACCTCTTTCCCAAGTTCTGTTAGATGGGCTTTGATCAGTCCAAGACTACTGGATGATGCCATCAAAACTTCTTTCTATATTAATTCACCAAGATCACTTGTATTTAGAGACAATAATCGAAACATTTAGTTTCCAGCGGTCATATTGATCAACGGGCATATAACAGACGAAACCCAACGGTCTCATTTTGATCATACTCATGTTATCATATGAAACAGTTTTGTTGAGTATAAAAATAAAATAACCCACAAAATTTGGAGAAAATATTTATTGAAAATTTCAGGTCTTTACATATTACTAGGCATGTCCCACTATATTATCATTTCAACATGTATCACTAGGCCAATCCCACTATATAATTATTTCAACATGTATCACTAGGACAAGCCCACTATGTCATCATTAAAACATTTGATCACAATAAAAGTCATATAAACACGGATATCACAATATCACATCATATGGACTAATGGTTATTTATGAAAATCACTACTTATCTTTCAATTTCACATTTCATATATCATTTGGTCATAACCAATAACATTCTATTTATCTCAATAAACAAGCCAAGTCAAGGTGAATATATGTAACACCCAGATATTTTATGAGAAGTATATTTTTTTATGTATTATGTTATATGCAAATGAATCTTTAACTGCACACAACACTAGCTTGGCTTACGTGACACGCAATCGTGACCTTCCTCGATAGCGTGTGTAGTACGCAATACCGAGTATCACTAAACAACGATATATTATTATAATATTATGAACTGGACATTATGAATAGTATTAACTGAATTTTAAATTTTATAACATTATAAATCATCTTGCACATTTTCTAGAATAAGGTATGAAAACAAAATCAGTTTTTCGGATAAAAGACGTATTTTTCAAAAAATGCAGTTTTACCACCTTTTGATGGCGCACACATTTTAAATCTAGTTTTTGACATGTTTATAAGTTCAATTTGACAAAATAAAATTCTTCTTTGGAATCAGGATATAAAAATTTACTTTGGATAAATTTTTCATATTATTCTCGTAACTTTCATATTTTGATGAATAGTAAAAACACGCTATATTTTAATTGAAAAACAAAATTTTCATCGCAAAAATTTATGTGGCTAGATTATCTTTTTAATTGGTTTTAAAGTTTAATTATAATATATTTTTACCGTTTAATCCAATGTTGGTCATTGGAATTAATTTTACTTTGAAATTGGACATAAACAAGTGATGATCTTTTGACTGTTATTGTTTCTTAAAAACACGCTATTTGTTTTGATAACGGGAATTACATTTATAATTAATTAATGCCACTTCTATGTTTTTAATTTGAAAAAATATACATCATTTTTGAATTCAGAATATCAAATATAGATTAGGCTGAATTTTTGGTATTTTTCTGAAAAACATCATTTTTTGATGAATAGTGAAAGCACTGAGTTTTTGGTTAAAACCGACTTTTTATTTAAATAATAATTTATTTGATTTAAATTTATTTTAGGTCAAAATAGATACATAATACTTATATAAGTTCAATGAAATTCATTGGAATCATTTTATAATTTTAGATTTATAAAAAATTGTATTGAACTTTTCACCGTCTTTTACCCACCTCCTAGGAGCTTTTGCAATTGTTCATAAAACTTAATTTTACCACTTTTGTGAGTTGAATTTCGAGAATCTGAGAGACACGTTTAATATCAAGCAGTAAAATGTGGTTCAATTAGATAAAAATAATTTTTGGTGAATAGTAACTTTTTACTTTTATATACCACGGTTAAAAGTAAATAGGGTAATTTAAGGTTAAAAGTAAATTATAATAATTAAAAATTATCTTAAAACTTGTCCAAAACTTATTGTATGAGTAATGGCCGACCATGGGCTTCCTTGGGTCGATTTTGGGACCCCATGGATCCACTTATGAAAGACAATGACACATTAGATTAATTAATTTAATGTAAAGACAAAATTGGCATTAACAAAAAATCGTTTAGTAATTAATTTTTATAAGGGGATATATAAATTATCATTTAGACTATAAATATTCATTGGAAAGATAAAAATATTTCCTACATGTTGGTATTTTGTTTTATAATTTTTAGACATCAAATAAATTAAATTATTTATGACACAATAATGATGCAGTATTTACCTCATTAATAAATGATTTAAATAAATAAAATTATAATGATTAAAATATTTCCCAAAACATGTCCAATTTTGATTGGATGATTTTATTTCTACCATGAGTCATCTTATATTTATCTTTAATGATTTTTGGACCTTTTGAAATCGAAGATAAGTTTATAATAAAATAATATTTTCACACTTTCCAAAGATGCCCCTCTCCTCCCTTATAAAAGGGCACCTCCTCCCTCTCCTCCTCACACCACTTTGAGCCTTAAAGCTCGGCCAAACCCTGCCCATTCCACTTCCCCACTTCCTTAGAAACCTACTAGAGGTACTGGTCTTCTCAAAATACAAACTCTAGTGCCCTAAGAGAAATTTTAAAGGAGGCACTTCGAAGAAGAGGTAATACCTTCTACCATTTTCTTGAAGTTCCATTCTTCTTCTACTCCCTCTTCTTTAATTGTTTCATTATGAGGTAATAACATCAGTATCCATCATATAATGATATTTTTTTTATAAATATGAAACGAACCTATTTCACCTCTTATCCATCCTACGGTAAACAAAATCACAGCGCATGCGTACGTACGGAATACCGTCTCCACGCCGTGGTGTAATATGTTTTCCACCACCACCTTACTTGGATGGTTATAATGGTGTTAATAAATAACTATATATGATTATTGTAAAGTGTTATTGATTTTGAAATATTATACATACACTTCAATACAATTCCACGATCATGGGAATGATATCATCGCCCATGCGTACGTACGGCCTACCGTCTCCACGATGTGATGCGACTCGTTCTATATGATCTTCATTGAATAATGATTATATAAATGAAATTAATGAATTAATATGATATATATTACACTAATACCATTCTGTAAATGATGTATCTATATCCTATAAAGAGTAATAAGAATTTATTCGACAAAACACGCATAAGAACATAAAGAAATAAACACCCGAATAACAAGTAGCAATGAAATATTACTACTAAGAAGATACAAATATGACCATATATGATATCATAACAATGCATATGATTCTATAATATGTCAATTAACATTATTTAAACCATATTACAGGAGTTTCGGATTCATACAAAACATATCAGACCTAAGGTAAGGGAAAATCTCACCATCTCATTTTTATCCGAGATTGTTTTTACTTTGGTATTTACTATGGTGTATTTTATCATCCACATCCATGTTTCCTCAATATGTAATATTATTTCCATCCTCCTACAATTGTTTAAATCCAATTTTACCCTTCGGTAAGTTTTTAGTAAAATATATTAAAGGAATCTTTTGTCGTTTTTCGTACGAGGTACTTTTTGACTTTTCTGGCCAAAGTACGAGAAGAATGTTTTTTTACCTTATATGGCATGAATGGATTTTTAGAACATTATTTCCAAAAATCTTCCTTTACAAGTTTTCAAGTTTATTTTTAATCAGATTATTTAAATTTAAAATTGTTTGACATGTTAAGAAAGGAAAAATGTTTTTGAAGTAGAAAGGATATTTTCCTCAAGAATGGAGTTCAAGTGTTTTATCAAAATTATTTTCCATCTAAGATAATATAGGGTTCTGTTTATATCATTATTTTTACATTGATTTTATTATTTTATGATGGAATTAATTTTATGATGTCCTTTTATCTTATATGGGTTATGTTATGATGGCATGATGTTTAAGAATCCCATTTTTATTACATGGGTTATGCTATGATGTATGATTTATGATTTTGTGGCACACATAAGAATGGTTTCATTATGAGATGGGTGGGACCTATATCTCCCTCCAATGCATTGGGTAAAGATTTATATCTCATGAGATAGACATGGTTGGAATGGAAAGTTAAACAGCTTCAGTGATACAGGACTGGAACGAGGAGTGAACTCGGTTCAGTAATGGACTTTGTCCTCTATGATGGTCTTGGAAATGATCCTTGACTAATATGAAATGATTTTCTATGATTATGCGTGTATGCCACAAAGTTTCATGTTTTAATTTATGATTATTTGGGATTACTTTTTATTACTATGATTTATCCCATGAAATGATATTATGACCTCTTTTGCAGGTTAATATTTTCAAAATGTTATGTTCTTATGAATATGATATGACTGATATTTATTTTGTTTACCCTTACTGAGCATTTGAGCTCACCCTTTTGTATGTTTTCTTTTACCTAGGTTAGGAACAAGGATATTAAGTAGGTATTCCAAAAAGGGACTCTAGATATGATGAAATAAACGAAAGACAATGTAGTTGATTTTATGAACCAGTTGTTTATGTTTCTCAGTTTCTAAAGACACTATACCTATACGGTACTTTCATGGTTTTGTTATATTTTTTAATAAGTATGCTTCAACTCTAAAGTAATAACAATGTATGTAAAGTATGTGTCATTATAGTTGGTATCAGAGGAAAGGTATAGTCAACCTTTGGAAACTAGGATGTGAAAGCCTTAGTAAGAACCCTAAGGATAAGTATAAGCATAGAACAAAATCTTAGTGTTTTAGAAATGACCATGAACAACCTATGATAAGACCTTAAGTGTGAAATTTTATTCTTGATTATGTGGTTTTCCTATTATGATTATTGTTGCTCACACTATGCTTCTTGGTTTTAGTCAATGGCTGGAACTCGAAGGAACTGTGTTAATGCTGAATGCAATGGGCAATGCAATGATTGTCCCCCTGAGCAACCAAATGTTATGGGAGATGGAATGCAAAATCTTGTATCCATGCTCACACAACTCTCTCAAGCTATGAACCATGCAGGACTTCCAAACGAGCAAAGGAAGGAGAAACATTCTGTTGAATCCTTCATGAGGCAGCGTCCACCTTCATTCAGCGGGTCTTATGATCCATTAGTAGCTGAACAATCGATTAGTACCACTGAAAAGATATTTTTAGTTCTACAATGTTCTGAACATGACAAAGTCATGCTGATCAATGGTAGAATCTTAACAAGAATATGAGGAAAAGAGATGAAATTGAGTCCATGGAATGAGACAAGTTCAAAAACTTATTTTTCAATAAGTACTTCCCTCGTATTCTTCGAACAAAGATGGATAAGGAGTTTCTTGAACTGAAGCAAAAGGATGATGAATCGGTTCGTACCTACGAAGCTAATTTTACAAGACTTTCAAGGTATGCTTCTGGAATTATTATCCAACCTGAGAGTAAAATCGATTGATTCTTTGGTGGCTTAGAACCAAGTCTTCGAAGGGCTTTAGCCATAACGGACTTCAATAGCTATGAGAAAATTGTTCGATGTGCTCTCAAGGTTGAGATGGATATTGGAGTAACCCATCAGTCATATGGGTTTGATAAGAAGGGGGAAATTGAATTCAAAAGAAAATCTAAAGACCACACTGAAAAGAATATGACTTTTTCTTTATGCTCAAATTGTGGAAAGAAACATGAAGGGAATTGTCTTAAAGGGATAAGCAAATGTTTTAAGTGTGGAAAAGAAGGTCACTGGGCAGTTGAATGTCGAAATAATGGGAAGAAGATGTCTAATGATGCGAACAAAGAAAGAGATACACAGAATGCACCTCCTACACTTCAATGTTTCAAGTGAAAAGAGATGGGGCATTATGACATTCAATTCCCAAATATAAGGGTTGTTGATGATGATCTACATCAATGAAATATTAAGTCCAAAGACAAAGGAAAGTCACATGCAATTACTATCGGTGATGTGGAGTGCGATAACGAAGTGGTGAAAGGTACACTTACCATCCACTCTAAATTAGAAAATGTTTTATTTGATTTTGGATCCACCCACTATTTTATTTATGAAGAATTTTCTAAGGGTATCTTCGTATTACCTCAACAATTTGATGTTGAGTTAGCTGTGACAACTCCTAATGGCACAACAGTTGCATCAAAAGTTTATAATTCTTCTCCGATTAAAGTTTGTGGGAAAGTTCTTCCTGCAAATATTGTGATCCTTCCTATAGTGTAATTTTATGTTATTCTTGGCATGGATTGGCTTTCTTTATATGGATCTCATATCAATTTCCAAATAAGGGAAATCACATTTAATATTCCAGATCAATCTATGATCGTCTATCGATGCAAGGATGAATATAAACTTCCAAAGGAAATTTCTTCCATCTTATGGGTCTTGATTCCAATAAATGAAGGTTATTTATCTCAAATTTTTGGTTAGAAACTCACCATTAAGAATATTCCCATTGTACGGAAGTTTGATGATATATTTCTGGAGGAATTTCCGGGTCTTCCACCAAATCGTGAAGTTGAGTTTTCAATAGAACTCGTACCGGGTGATTTTCCTATTTCAAAGACACCTTATAGAATGACCCCAATTGAGTTGCAGGAATTGAAGAAGAAACTCCAAGAGAATCTTGATAAAGGATTCATACGCCCTAGTGCGTCACCTTTGGGAGCACATGTTCTGTTTGTTAAGAAGAAAGATGGATCAATGATACTCTGCATTTATTATTGAGAACTTAACAAGATCATGATCAAGAAAAAATATCCTCTCCCGCGCATTGATGACTTATTTGGCCAATTATGTGGAGCTCAATACTTTTCCAAGATTGATCTTCATTCAGGATATCATAAATTAAGGGTCAAAAGGGAGGATATACCAAAGACGGCTTTCCGTACAGGGTATGGAAACTATGAATTTATAGTGATTCCATTTGGTCTTACTAATGCCCATGCTATCTTCATGGATCTGATGAATAGAGTCTTTAGAGACTATATTGATCACTTTGTGGTAGTCTTTATAGACGATATTCTTGCCTATTAAAAGAGAAAAGAAGAACATTAAGATCACTTGAGAATTTTATTGAAGACCCTGAGAAAGGAGAAGCTTTATGCCAAATTTACCAAGTGTGAATTTTGGCTTAAAAAAGTTGCATTTTTGGGTCATGTAATATCAAAATAGGGGATATCTGTGGATCCAGAAAAATTAGAGGTTATCGAAAGATGGTAGAGACCAACAACAATAAATGAGATCTGAATTTTTCTTGGTTTGGCTAGATATTAACGACGTTTTGTGAATGATTTTTCACGATTATCTAATCCACTCACCAGGTTGACTCGAAAAGGAGTTAAGTTCGTGTGGACGGAGGAGTGTGAAGAAAATTTCAAGGAATTGAAAAGAAGGTTATCCAGTGCACCTGTTCTCACACTGCCTTGTAGTGGAGAAAGGTTTGTGATCTACAGTGACGCATCTAAGAAGGGATTTGGGTGTGTTCTCATGCAAAACGATATGGTGATAGCTTATGCCTCACGACAGTTGAAAATTCATGATCAAAATTACCCAACTCATGATTTGGAGTTAGCTACGGTAATATTTGCATTAAAGATTTGGAGGAATTATCTTTATGGGGAAAGGTGTGATATTTATACTGATCACAAAAGTTTAAAGTATATTTTCACACAAAAGGAGCTGAATATGGGCCCAAGAAGATGGTTGGAGCTGATTAAGGATTACGACTGCTCAATTCATTACCACTCTGGGAAAGAAAACAAGGTGGCAGATGCATTAAGTCGACAAGACCATGCTAGCTTATCCATGATGAGGATCACAAAAGATCTGATATTTATGGATTTACAAAGGATGGATCTTGGAATTATAATGGAAGGGGAAAAATCTTATATTTCTCAAATTAATGTTCAACCATATATACATGTGAAGATTAAAGAGGCAAAAAAAGAAGATGTAGAGTTACAAAAGAAGGTGAGAAATGTTCCTCAATTCAACCTTGATTGTGATGGGATAATAAGGTTCAGGAATCGGGTTTGTGTTCCTCCAATCCCCGAATTAAAGAAGGAGTTTCTGGATGAAGCTCATAGTTCTTCATTCTCTATTCATCCTGGAAGCACGAAGATGTATAGGGACTTGAAAGAGTACTTCTGGTGGGATGGCCTGAAAAGAGATGTGGCTGAATATGTCTCTCGATGCTTGGTTTGTCAGCAATTTAAAGTTGAGAGATAGAAGTCTAAAGGGATGTTACAACTATTACCCATAACAGAATGGAAATGGGAAAAAATCACTATGGACTTTGTCACTGGACTTCCTAAAACATCCAGAAGTAATAATGCTATCTTGGTTATAGTTTATTGTCTTATGAAGTCAGCACACTTCATTGCTATAAGGGAAGATTTCTCTCTAGATCATCTTGCCAGAATATATGTAAAGGAAGTGGTAAGATTGCATGGAGTACCACTTTCCATTATATCTAATCGGGATCCGAGGTTTAGCTAGAAGTTCTGGTGAAGTCTTCAGCATACTCTAGATACAGAGTTGAGTTTCAGCACTGCTTATCATCCTCAAACAGATGGTCCGTTTGAGAGGACAATTCAAACTCTAGAAGACATGTTAAGAGCTTGCTCTATGGATTTCAAAGGTGGTTGGGATCAACACCTACCTTTGGTGGAATTTTCTTATAATAATAGCTTTCACTCCAGTATTCAGATGGCTCTTTATGAAGCTCTCTATGGAAAGAAATGCAGAACTCTAACTTGCTGGGATGAAGTTGGGGAAAGAAAGCTATTAGGACATGATCTTGTTGATGAGATGGCAGAAAAAGTCTGATCTATTCAACAACACATAAGAGCAACTCAAAGTCGACAAAAAAGTTATGTCAACAACCGAAGAAAAGACCTAGATTTTGAAGTGGGTGATAAATTGTTCTTACGAATATCTCCTTGGAAGAGAGTGATGATATTTGGGAAGAAGGGAAAGCTTAGCCCTAGGTATATCAGTCCTTTCGAAATACTGGATCGTGTTGGGAAGGTAGATTATTGATTGGAGCTTCCACTGAATCTCTCTCAAGTTCATGATGTGTTCCACGCATCTCTCCTGAGAAAGTACATACCCGATCCTTCACATGTACTAAGCTCAGAAGTTGTACCGCTTGAGCAAGATCTTTCTTATGAAGAACAGCCGATAGAGATTCTGAATCGTAGTGAAAAAGTTCTACGGAACAAGACCACTCGCTTGGTGAAAGTTTTATGGAGGAACCACCAATTAGAAGAAGCTACATGAGAGCTTGAGGATATGATGAGGGAGAGGTATCCTCATCTGTTTGTTACGAAGTGACAAATTTCGAGGGCGAAATTTATTTTAAGGGGGGTAGAATGTAACACCCTGATATTTTATGAGAAGTATATATTTTTTTATGTATTATGTTATACGCAAAATAATCTTTCACTACACACAACACTAGCTTGGCTTGCATTACATGCAATCATGACCTTCCTTGATAGCGTGTGTAGTACGCAATACCGAGTTTCACTAAACAACGATATATTATTATAATATCATGAACTAGCCATTATGAATTGTATTAACTGAATTTTAAATTTTATAACATTATAAATCATCTGACACATTTTCTAGAATGTGGTATGAAAACAAAATCAGTTTTTTGGATAAAAGACGTATTTTTCAAAAAATGCAGTTTTACCACCTTTTGATGGCGCACACATTTTAAATCTAGTTTTTGACATGTTTATAAGTTCAATTTGACAAAATCAAATTCTTATTTGTAATAAGGATATAAAAATTTACTTTGGATAAATTTTTCATATTATTCTGGTAACTTTCATATTTTGATGAATAGTAAAAACACGCTATATTTTAATTAAAAACAACTTTTTTCATCGCAATAATTTATATGGATATATTATCTTTTTAATTGGTTTTAAAGGTTAATTAGAATATATTTTTACCATTTAATCCAATGTTGGTCATTGGAATTAATTTCACTTTGAAATTAGACATAAAAAAGGGATGATCTTTTGATAGTTATTATTTCTTAAAAACGCGCTATTTGTTTTGATAACGGGAATTACATTTAAAATTAATTAATTCCACTTATATGTTTTGAATTTGGAAAAATAGACATCATTTTTGAATTCGGAATATCAAATATAGCTTAGGCTGAATTTTTGGTATTTTTCTGAAAAACTTCAATTTTTGATGAATAGTGAAAACACTGAGTTTTTTGTTAAAACTGACTTTTTATTTAAATAATCATTTATTTGATTTAAATTTATTTTAGGTTAAAATATATACATAATAATTATATATGTTCAATGAAATTCATTGGAATCATTTTATAATTTTAGATTTATAAACAATTGTATTGAACTTTTCACCGTCTTTTACCCACATCCTAGGAGCTTTTGCAATTGTTCATAAAACTTAATTTTACCACTTCTGTGAGTTGAATTTTAAAAATCTGAGAGACATGGTTAATATCAAGTAGTAAAATTTGGTTCAATTAGATAAAAATAATTTTTGTTGAATAGTAACTTTTTACTTTTATTTACCACGGTTAAAAGTAAATAGGGTAATTCAAGGTTAAAAGAAAATTATAATAATTCAAAATTACCTTAACACTTGTCCAAACCATATTGGATGAGTAATGGCCGACCATGGGAATCCTTGGGTCGATTTTGGGACCCCATGGAGCCACTTATGAAAGACAATGACACATTAGATTAATTAATTTAATGTAAAGACAGAATTGGCATTAACAAAAAATCCTTTAGTAATTAATTTTTATAAGGGGCTATATAAATTATCTTTTCGACTATAAATATTCATTGGAAATATAAATATATTTCCTACATGTTGGTATTTTGTTTATAATTTTTAGACATTAAATAAATTAAATTATTTATGACACAATAATGATGCAGTATTTACCTCATTAATAAATGATTTAAATAAATAAAATTATAATGATTAAAATATTTTCCAAAAAATTTCCAATTCTGATTGGATGACTTTATTTCGACTGTGAGTCATCTTATCTTCATCTTTAATTATTTTTGGACCTTTTTAAACCGATGATAAGTTTATAATAAAATAATATTTTCACACTTTCCAAAGGTGCCCCTCTCCTCCCTTATAAAAGGGAACATCATTCCTCTCTTACTCACACCACTTTGGGCCTCCAATATCGGCCAACCCCTGCCCATTTCACTTCCCCACTTCCTTAGAAACCTACTAGAGGTACTAGACTTCTCAAAAGACCAACTCTAGTGCCCTAAGATAAAGTTTAAAGGAGGCACTTCGACGAAGAGGTAATACCTTCTATCTTCAAGTTGCATTCTTCTTATACTCCCTATTATTTAGTTGTTTCATTATGAGGTAATAACATCAGTATCCCTCATATTCTAATATGTTATTATAAATATTAAACAACCCTATTTCACCTCTTATCCATCCTACGGTAAACAAAATCACCGCGCGTGCGTACGTACGGAATACCGTCTCCACGCCGTGGTGTAATATGTTTTCCACCACCACCTTACTTGGATGGGTATAATGGTGTAAATAAATAACTATATATGATTATTGTAAAGTGGTATTTATTCTGAAATATTATACATACACTTCAATACAATTACACGATCATGGGAATGATATCATCGCTCGTGCGTACGTACGGCCTACCGTCTCCACGATGTGATGCGACTCGTTCTATATGATATTCATTGAATAATGATTATATAAATGAAATTAATGAATTAATATGATATATATTACACTAATACCATTGTGTAAATGATGTATCTATATCCTATAAAGAGTAATAAGAATTTATTCGACAAAACACTCATAAGAACATAAAGCAATAAACACCCGAATAACTTGTAGCAATGAAATATTACTACTAGGAAGATAAAAATATGACCATATATGATATAATAACAATTAATATGATTCTGTAATAAGTCAATTGACATTATTTAAACCATATTACAGGAGGTTCAGATTCATACGAAGCATATCAGACCTAAGGTAAGGGAAAATATCACAATCTCATTTTTATCCGAGATTGTTTGTACTTTGGTATTTACTGGGGTGTATTTTATCATCCACATCCACATCCATGTTTCCTCAATATTTAATATTATTTCCATCCTCCTACAATTTTTTAAATCCAATTTTACCCTTCAGTGAGTTTTTAGTAAAATATATGAAAAGAATCTTTTGTCATTTTTCATACGAGGTACTTTTTGACTTTTCTGGCCAAAGTACGAAAAGAATGTTTTTTTAACTTATACGGCATGAATGAATTTTTAGAACATTATTTCCAAGAAGCTTCCTTTACAAGTTTTCAAGTTTATTTTTAATCAAATTCTTTTAGTTTAAAATTGTATGACATGTTAAGAAAGGAAAAATGTTTTTGAAGTAGAAAGGATATTTTCCTCAAGAATGGAGTTCAAGTGTTTTATCAAAATTATTTTCCATATAAGATAATATAGGTTTCTATTTATATACCTATTTTTACATTGATTTGATTGCTTTATGATGGAATTAATTTTATTATGTCTTTTTATCTTATATGGGTTATGTTGTGATGCCATGATGTTTAATAATCCCATTTTTATTACATGGGTTATGCTATGATGTATGATTTATGATTTTCTGGCACACATAAGAATGGTTACATTATGAGATGGGTGGGACCTATATCTCCCTCAAATGCATTGGGTAAATATTTATATCTCATGAGATAAACATGGCTGGAATGGAAAGTTAAACTGGTTTAGTGATACAGGACTGGAACAAGGAGTGAACTCGGTTTAGTAATGGACTCTGTCCTCTATGATGGTCTTGGCAATGAGCCTTGACTAATATGAAATGATTTTATATGATTATGTGTGTATGCCATAAAGTTTAATGTTTTAAGTTATGATTATTTGGGATTACTTTTCATTACTATGATTTATCCCATGACATGATATTATGACCTCTTTTGCAGGTTAAGATTTTCAAAATGTTATGTTCTTATGAATATGATATGACTGATATTTCTTTTGTTTACCCTTACTGAGCATTTGATCTCACCCTTTCTGTATGTTTTATTTTCCCCAGGTCAGGAAGAAGGATATTAAGTAGGATATGCCAAAAAGGGACTCTATATATGATGAAATTAAAGGGATACAATGTAGTTGATTTTATGAACCAGTTGTTTATGTTTCCCAGTTTCTAAAGTCACTATACCTATACAGTCTTTTCATGGTTTTGTTATATGTTTTAATTAGTATGCGTCAACTCTGAAGTAATAAAAATGTATGTAAAGTATGGGTTGTTATAATATATATCAAGAAATCACCCAATATCCATGTCACAATAAAAAAAATTAATTCATTAAAAAAATCATTTATATTCACGAGTTCACTCACCCGAATAGTAGCCATAAGTCAGGTCAATAGACAATTGGATCTAAAGGGTATTCAAGGAATAATTCAATTCATTCTTTAAATTTATTATACACATGATATATTGGTGAAATTTCAATATTTCACATAATTTAAAATTATCAAACTATAGGGATAATATTTATACCCAATACCATTAACCAATGATCAAAAAAACACTTCCAATGGAAAATGACCACATGGAAGAAGGTGCAGATGATCGCAAGAAGGTTCATACTTCAAAACCGATCAAGTTCAAAACCAACAATGCAAAAAGTTAAGGGATTTAACCATGACGGTTGTAGAATGATGAAAGAAAAGAGATATCCAAGGCAGAACCACTTACCTAGGGATCGATTGCACAAACATGATGTATAGAATCAAGAGAAGCACTCAAAAAATTAATGGAAGGTGCCATAGGTTCGAGAGGATAAATTTTTATGTGAGTTAGAAATAAAATTCAATCGCATAACACACTTTAAAATTGTAGGCCAAGGAATTACAATGCGTGTAATTTAGTTACACGTTGTATATTTTTTAGAGGGATATATTGAAAAACTCATCACCTCATATTATTATTTAATTATCCCGAACATTTCATGACATGTAATTGGTTCATAATGTGTGACCACTTCATTTCATGAATCAGTTCGTGAGGATTTTACGCATTGTGTAACCCATTTACATGACATGTAAAGGTCCTAAAGATAGTTTATCATCCCATTTCCTTATAAAAACAAGAACCCCCTTTAAGGCTTCTCAACTTACCAAGAACCCATGGTAACACTCAACCCATTTGTATCTGGACTCTACTAATTAAAAAAAACATACATCCCCAAACTTTAAGTCATTTACTCAATAAAGGATCTCAATATTAGAACAAGACATGACCACCAAGGCTCAAACGAAAAAATCAAATAGAGATGTACTTGAAAAAAAGGGATCTTAAAACCTCCACACCATATAACTACTCATCCATGAACTGCTCTAAGAATCATTGCATAGTCTTGGTGAATAAGTCTGACCATTGTGCTCGCATATTAGAATCCCCTCTCAATTCTTCTCTTGAACTCGACCATGTTTCCATTTCACTCAAACCAATGGTATAGCCTTACTCTGAAGATACTTCTCATTATGGCCCAAAATTCATATAAGATTATCCTCAAAGGATGCATCAACATTGAGCTTGATGTATACTACATATATCACATGAGAAGAGTCTAGATAATATCTCTGAAGCTATGAAAAATGGAACACATCATGTATGAAACTGTAGCACTATGGAAGTGATAAACAATACACCACTAGATTGACCCTATGCACTATTTAAAATGGCCTAAAAACCTAAGCACTAAATTCCCCCATTTCTTAATACAATATTTCCCCAACCTATATGACACCTGAAGGAAAACACGATGACCAACCTTGAACTCCATAGGTCATCTCCAATGTTTAGTATAAAATTTCTACCTACACTGTGTGGTCACCAACCAATTTCTTATCAACTGAACCTACTCAGATGTATCCTACATGATACTAGGCCCAAATTGTGTTGAATCACTTGACTCTAACCAATATAGAGGTACACAACATGTCTATTCATAAAAATCCACAAAAGGTGTCATGTGGATAAATGTTTTGAAGTAGCTATTATACGAAAACTCCACCAGGGTCATATTATTCTCCCATGAACCACCAAAATATAGAAACTTGGCTCGAAACATATCCTCTAGAACCTGAATAATCCTCTGAGATTGACCATCAGTCTAAGTATGATAGGTTGTACTCAAAAGAACCTTCAATCCCAAATCCTTATAAAGACCCATTCTAGAAACACGATGTGAAATGAGAATATATATCTGAAATGATACTCCTCGGAACACCATGAAACCTAACCACCTCATGCATATAAAGACTACCTAGATCATCAACTGTGAACGTCTACTTGATAGGAAATAAGTGGGCCACCTTTTTCAGTTGATCCACAATCACCCATACAACATCATTCTTATGGGTTGTTCTGGGTAATCCTGTCATAAATTCCATTGTGACATCATACCATTTCCACTCAAGAATGGAAAAAGGCTGAAAAATCCCATCTGGCCTCTAATGCTTGACTTTCACATGCTGACAAGTGAAAAATCCTTCCATAAGGCCATCCACCTACTTCTTCATTCCTAACCAATAGTAATATCTATAGATATCACAATACATATTTTTCAAACTAGGGAGTACCACCCATATAGAAGCCTAAAACTCTTTCATCAACTCCTCACACAAGCCCATACGAACCCACACTCGGACATGGAAAAGAAGATAATTTCTAATTCCAAGAGACCATCCTGATGGTGTCTCCCCACTATATAAGTTGTCTCTAAGAACAAATCCTTTCAGATTAGATAATCGATTAGTCTTAATCTGTTAAAAAAGCACATGTATAATAGATTTGGAATCCATATCTACTCATCCCTATGACTCTTGAACATTTAGATACATGTTTGAAAATAGGAATATTATCCACCACTCATTGAAATACTCTCGTAATGCCTCTACCTTCATATTTTAACTTAATCAATTGGTAATAATATTTCCCTTGACAGGTGTATAATCCAACTCAAAGTCGAAATACTATAGATAATTAACCCACCTCCTCCCTTAAAGGTTTAAGTCCTACTGAGAAAATATGTACCTAAGGATCTTGTGGTCCATATATACCATAATCCCTTGACCCATGAGATAATTTCTCAAAAAATATCAGGGCATGCACCACTACTACTAAATGTAAATTATGAGTAGGATAATTCTTCTCATGAGGCCTCAACTGTCTAGATCCATAAGTAAACACTTGATCCTCTTTCATTATAATTGGTTTAAGTCTAAATTTGGATGCGTCACAATACATGGTATATGATTTACCTGGCATAGGTAAAGTGATGATAGGTACTGATGTCATCCTACCTTTCAATTTTTAAAAGACTCTCTCATAAGAATCTTACCAAATAAACTGCACCCCTTTCTTGGTCAGCCTTGACATAGATGCTTCCAAACCAGATAATTCCTAGATAAAGTACCAATAATAACTTGAAAAACCAAGAAATATTAAAATATTAAAGACATTCTTAGGCTGCTCTTAAGATAACATAACTAAAAATTTCAATGGGACCACTGACATTCCTTCCTCTAAGATAACATGACCCAAGAAGTTTACTATATCAATCTAAAAACTATATTTTTGGTAGAATGGCATAAAGATGATTCTATCTCAATGTACTCAGGATGATGTCAAGATGTTTGGCATGATATTATACTGATTGTAAGTACACTAATATGTTTTCAAAAAAACACACCATAAACAGATCTATAAATGGATGAAATATCTGATTTATCAAGGCTATGAATACCACTGGTGCATTAGTCAAACTAAACAGTATCACAACGAACTAATACAATCCATAACTGCTCTTAAAATTAGTCTAAGGTATGTATGATGGTATCATAGTCAACTAATGGTATCCTTATCTTAAATCAATCTTGGAGAATATCTTAGCACCTCTCAGTTGACTGAATATATCTTTGATGTGCAGAATAGGATCCTATTCTTGATCGTCATCTAGTTGAAAATCCGATAATCCATATACAAGCACAATGTCCCATCAGCCTTTTGGTGAAGATAATTGGAGAACCACAAAGAGATGTACTCGTCCATATGAAACCTTTAGCCTCCAAATATTCCAACTATAATTTCAACTCCCAAATCTCTATTGGTTCCATTCATAAGGCGATATAGAAACTGAATTTCTTCCTAGTACCAACTTGATCAAAAAATTTATCACTCACTCAGGAGTTAATAAATAGAAATCATAAGAAAAATATCCTTAAAACGGTCTACCACTAGAAGAAAAGAATATTTCTGCATTCCACCATCATCTAGATCCAGACAGGCTATTTTATCCATGGGAAAAACTTATCTTCACTGAATTGGCCCTATACAACCAACTTGAAGATCACACTCACCTTGGTAAGAAGAGATTCCTCTTTATGGAGATAAAAAAGTAACTCTCATTTGGTAACATTTGATATGATCCTGGTATAGAAATAAAAAATATATACCAAGAATCAAATCGAATCCTTTTATCTCCAACACAAATGGTTACCAATAGAAACTGTAATCACAAATGTATAGAGAACATGATTTGCAATGTTGGATATTATCTGACTGCACTCCCAATAGCGTGTTAATGGTAATAACACCATTCAATATTTCCAAATCCAAGCCCAAAATGTTTACAAAAAGAGAGGATAAAAAGGGATGTGATGATTTTGTATCAAACAAAACACTAGAAAGGGTAGATGATACAAGAATAGTACCTTTGAAAATAGATAGTCATGTATCCACAATAGATGGAGTAGTCTGCATACCAGACCTTATTCCCTAATCTCTGGCCTAAATATCATGGGATATACCCTCTTCCTAGTATTTCTGTTCCAACACTTTGGTACCACGTCCGCTACCCTGACTAGAACATCTTGTGTAACTCCATATACCTGCCTACTGAGGCATAGATGAGTGCTTCCCAGACTTCAGTACCTGTCCTTTTACCCATCCATTACTATTCTATTGTATTCCCCTACAAAATCTGTTCATGGGGCCAGATCTTCCACAAGTTTGACACTCCAAAGTTGGGTATGGACACTGAGGCCATTTGTTTACCATCTTGCGACACCGATAACACTGTAATGGAACACGATATTGAGATGGATGCCCACTGAATTAAATTATTTGTCTATTGATATCTTGTAAAAAAATTTCATAGTGATGCTTATTTCCACTAGAATAAGAGTTCACAGTTTTCCCCTCTGAAATAGATTGGATGATTCTTAGGGCCTCTCTTAGATTCCCTTTCGTGATGAGTTCCAGATTCATCACATCTGAAAAACTTCTCGGACAGAACACGTTCACCTATAAACTTATCTCACAACAAATAACATCCTAAAAATTTCTCTCCCTAGAGATCTCATAATTCACTAAATATGGTGCAAAGCACTATAGACCGGCAATATAGATAGTGTAGTCCAACACTGATATTCCCTCATGTGTGTGGTGAATGAACTCACGAGCCTTATCATCCCTCAATATCTTAGGATAGAAATGGTAAAAGAAATACATCTCAAATTCCATCTAGGAAAACTCCTCATACTTCCATATGTACTCCAAAAAGTCCCACCAATGATTGGATGTTCCACGAAACATATATTCCGAAAAATTCACACTCTTATTTATAGGTGTCTCAGGATTCTTAAATATTGTTTGGACTAATTAAATATAGAACTTTACTAGCTTGGGTCCTCCAACACCAATGAATGTAGGTGAATTTTGTAGCTGAAACTCACTCATCAACTAATATGTCAAATGAATGGTGTGAAAAATATCTCTTTCCATGGATCTCATGACCCACATGAAGCTATCGTGATGATGAACTTCCATATGATCCTCAATAACTACAAGAATCTCTTGTTCAACTACATTAGGCACATTATGATTACCACTATCCTGATTCTCAACTAAAAGATGACGAGGATACATTTTCTCAACAAGATTAACACACTCATTAGAACATGGGCTATAAAAAATAAAACCTCAATAGGCAACAAAAATAGAGAACCTCTGACTCTTGGTCTCTCTAAACATGGATTACAAGTGTTTTAGATAGAAATAATAGTTCATTTATTTCATTTTCCAGTTATAAAAGATATCTCATTTCACAGTTCAATAGTAAAATATATATCATATGTAAAATAAATATGTCCTTATCGTGAACAATGCATGTCAATATATGTACCTAAATTCCTATTATGATGCATGCATACTCATCTTACACCATACCAGTCTATGAGTATAAATATTAAGAACCAATAAAACCATAAAACCATAACTTTACACAAAATGTGAATAACTCAAGGTGAAATAACATCAACTATAATAATCACACAGTATAAACAGTAATCCACCCTTGAGCATTCAGATTTTCTCCCATACATGGGTCAACTACTCCCATACACAAGCTCATTACCAAGTCTGGACACATCATAGTCACCTATCTACATTTCCAAAATATTAAAGAAATAGAAATGAAACATGTACCCATGATACCACTTTGTAACATCCTCCAATTCGACACTCTCTCACATGGATGAAATGGGCTGGTTACGAGACCTCAAGCACGTATCCTCGTATGCTAGAGGCTATCGACTAGCATTGGGGGTGTGATAAGTATAGTGGGGAGACTATACCCCCTACTTAAGGAGTTATAAAAAAGTGAAACAAAATAATACAAGTAATAATAATATAAATATCAGAGTGTGGAAATAATGTAAACAATACAATACAGTGGAATACCAACAATCAAAGGCAACTAAATAATCCAATAAATAATAAAGTAATTATGTAATTACATGGTGGAATGCAACTAATTATCATGTTATAATTAATAAAAAAATAAAATACTAACTAACTAAAAATAACTCAAAACTCCCTAGTCCTGAACCCCATGTCGATCCCATATCCAAACTCCAACCCATCTATCAAGTAAATAATCAATAGTAAGGTTATTTTTCCTTATCCAAATTTGTATCCATAAAATCTTCTCGGGTACCAAAAAAAGGCCCAAATAAGGTGTAAGTATAACTTAGTAGGTGAAAACTATCATGACTAAGCATAATTGGTCTAATAAAAATTGTATGAAATTATACAATAAACAGGTGTATTAATTAATTAAATAATTAACTTAATATCACATCAAACTACTTCGACACCATGCTGAAATGTCTCTGAGCATGTCTCAAAACCATGAAAAACATAACCATATAACTATGGTAAAACATAACCGGCCTCAGTGCCATTATATAATGCATATGAGCATGTCTTACAACCATTCCAACCATAACCTTATAACCATGGTATAAATCACAAAAATCTACGTAAAACCCATTATATAAGCATTTTAGCATTTAATCAGGATTGAGCCCACTATATAATCATTTAAACATGTTTTACGGAGAATATACTATTATATATTCATTTTAGAATGTATCATAAGGAATGGCCCACTATATAATCAGTTTAACTTGTATCACTCAATATAGAATGCTATATAAGCATTTCAGCATATATCCCCAGGCCAATCCCACTATATAATAATTTCAACTTGTATCACTGGGCCAATCCTACTATGTAATCATTACAAAATTTAATCACAACACAAGTCATGGAAACAAGGATATCACAATATCACATCATATGTCCCAATGGTTAATTTTGAGAATTACTATTTATCTTTTAATTTCACATTTCATATATCAATTTTTCACAACCAATAACATGCCAACTATCTCAATAATAAATCCAAGTCAAGGTGAATATATATCAATAAATTACCTATAATCCATGTCATTATAAGCACACTTTAATCCATTAAAAAATTCATTTACATTCAAGAGTTCGCTCACCCAAATGGGAGCCACAATTCAGGTTAATAACCAATTGAATCTAAAGGGACTCCAAGGAATAATTCAATTCATTATTTCAATTTATTCGGTGCATGATATGTTATCCCGATTTCAATATAGTACAAACTTAAAAATTATCAAACCATAAGGTTAAGGTTTAGACCCCCTACCTTTAACTGAAAATCAAACAATACTTCCAAACACCCATGAGGAAGAAGGAGAATATAATTGCAAGAAGGTTCCTAGATAAAAAATGATCATGATCAAAACCAAAAAACTGCACGATGAAGGTATTACACTGTAATGGTTAGAGAATGGTGGAATATAAAAGGGAACTAAGGGAGAAACACTTACCCATGGATCAATTGCACAAACAGGATGTATAGAATCAAGAGAAGCACTGCAAAAATGACTAGAAGGTGACCTAGGGTCGATAGGAGAATATTGTAAATGAGTTTGAAATAAAATTAAAACACACGACATAATTTATAACTAAAGTTTGAGGAATTACATGACATGTAATTAAGTTACACGTTAGGTGTTTCTTTTTATATGGATTTATCAAAAAACTAGTTTCCTTAGATTATTATTTAGTTATCTTGAACATTACATGGAATGTAATTGGTTCATAACTTGTGACCACTTCACATCATGAATCAGTTCGTGAAATGAGTTTGGAAGCTTTCACACACTGTGTAACCAATTTACACGGTGTTTAAATGTCCTAAAAATAGTTTCTTAGAGCATTTCCTAAAAAAAATAACCCCCTTTAAGGATTATCAACTTACCAAGAAGTTGTGGTAACAATTGATCCATTTTTATCTGAACACTTTTAATTCAAACATACATACATAGACTTTAATAAATTTCCTCAATAATGGATCTCTGTCTTGGAAGGAGAATGAACATCAAGGATCAATTGAAAAACTCAAAGATGGATGTACCTGAAAAAATACATGATCTTATACATAGTGATTCTCGAATCTCCAATCCAGTGTCCAGCCTTAATATAAATAGAGAAATTTCTCCTCCCTAAATATGGGTCAGACTTACCGAGAAAATTTTACTTCTAGTAAATACATATGGATTGATTTGTATTAACATGGGATATGTAGTGATGCATGAATCTTTGATCATGGGTCTATCCATAATGTGTAAAAGAAAAAAATCCATCCTCTTTTCATATGGGTCAGACCTGCACAAGGATGTTTACATAATTGAACTTTGTGTGGATTGATTCTTATTACCATAGGATACTTAGTGATGATTGGATCTCAAATCTTGTGTCTATCAATGACATAATGATAAAATTCCCCTTCCCTTGAATACGAGTTAAAACCAAGTGAAGTATTTTCTTAACAGAGCTATGTGTGTCTTGATTTTCATTCGTTTAAGATTTATAGTGATGCCTAGATTTTGTTTCCCAAGGATCATCCAAAAAATATCCCCTATGTGAGATCTGAATCCATGTAGATGTTTTTGTTATATAGGTGGCATGTTCGTGAGAGTAATAATACCCATGTTCCTTACGCATAAGCATGATCTATAAAGGGAAATTTGTTTCAAAGAACTATGTGTGTATTGATGCCTATTACCACAATATATATAGTGACACATGAATCTAAAATGTTAGATCTAGCCAAAATATAAAAAGGGGGAGAAACACATTCCCCAAATTACATATGGACTAGACCTATACAAAGAGTTTTCTTTCTTAGAACTATGTGTGGTTTGATTCCAAATGTCACATGATACATAGTGATGCATGGATTTCCTATTTTAGGAAAATCCATAGGTTCTCATCAGCCCCAAAAATGTTACTTAGTGATAAATAAATTGTGTAGGGATTTCTTCTTGTAATGGAATAGGTTACCCCACATACTCTCTATTATAAACCCTTCAACGGATTAGTTAATTTCATAGGTGTCCCTTGTTTCTCACATTGAGCATGAATCATGTGAGATTAGGGAACCTGGGAAGCCTCTTTGACCAGTATGATATAGGTGTGTTCTAGATAAGGAACAAAATCCTAGTTTCATGATAATTTCCTAGTCACATGACGTTAAATTGAACATAAATGTCCTATTCTCATTCCATTAAACTACACAAAACGAGTTCTTCATATTAAACTGATCATCCCCCTAAAAAATATGTACTCAACAATTTAATGTTTTATCCCTTCTCCCAAAAAATTTGTTCAATATATCTTGGCATTTCCTTTAGGGTAATCAAACCCTTCTTGAATATTTCATTCTCCATGAACCCGCTTCATATATTAGATATCTGAGTTAATAAAACAAAATCATTGAGTTGATATCCTTATCTTGGAACCCCATGAACCATGATATATCATTCTCTTTGTTTTAACCCGAATAAAATTGGTAATCGCTACGGGTTAGTCTGAAAGGACCCCATAATGATTTACAAGTGAATAACGCAGTGCCTCATAGCTTGATCCTAGTAGATGTTTTGGTCCTAGATGAAAGGCGCCCATTGAATCTAGGAGATATCATACTGACTACATAGAATATGAAATCCCTCTATTATTAATGATTGAACTATACCCACCAGTCTTTATCTTTTATTGGTTCATATATTCTTGGGTTATTATTTACACTTCCCATAACCAAACTATTCATGTGGGTTCAAATACCCTTAATGTTACTCATCTATGCATCAGAACCATCATCAAAGAAAGATCATAACATCAAAATCTTATAACCTTTCCTTTTGGAGTATGTATTTAAAATTATGAACCAACTTCCATGAGTTCCTATCTCCCGTTGGGCACCCCTTTTTCTACCAAACAACCTTCATTCCACCTTTACATGTATAAATCACTAGATACATTGAGATCTTATTCTCTTGAAATTTTATATACCTTTATCCCAAATCCCTTAGTTTTCCCTTGAGGTATATTGGTAATAGGGACTGACTAATCATGAAGGGACCCATTAAGGATTCACTGGTGAATAACACAATGCCTCAGAACTTGTGTCTAGTGGATTTTTGGGTCCCAAAAGAAATATCCCCTCGAATATATGATAATTTTACTTAATGGAGTTAATTTAATACCACCAATAAAAAAACAATCATCAATTATACATGCATTTAAGGACGTTATTTACTTCATTATTTTCCTATATCCAAGAGGGATAAAGAATGACTCAGTGATTTGTGCCTTTATACCTAAGTCATGACAGCTATAATTTAAACTACAAAACATCTATATAAGAACTACATGTAGATTTATTCCTATTTCCACAGGATACATAGTGATGACTTGATCTCAAATCCTAGGTCCAACCATAATATAAAAGGAAAATGCCCCCCACATGGGTGAGACCTATGCGGGTAATTTTCTATATAAGAACTACATGTGTTTTGATTCCCATTCTATGATATACATATTTATGACCAAATTTCAAATCTTGGGCCCAACCAAGATATATAAAAATGCACCCATCCATACATGTGGTCTAGATCTATGTAGGGAACTTCCTCAAGAACTACATGTCGATTGATTCCTATTACCACATGATATATAGTGATTCCATAATCTCAAATACTTTGTCCTATTTAAATATAAAAATTTTCCCTTCCCTTGTATATAGGTCAGTCCTATGCAAGGTAATTTATATAAGAACTATGTGTGACTTGATTCCCATTACCACATGATGTGCATTGATGCCTAGATCTTGAATCATGGGTCTATCCACAATATAAAATAAAAATACCCCTTCCCCACATATGGGTCAGACCTATATAAGTAATTTTCTATAAATTAAGTATGTGTGTCATGATTCCCATATTATGTGATATTTAGTGATTCTTAAATCCTCCATTTCTAGCCCAACCATGAGTTTTCATTACTCTCAACCATTTCCATCCATGTGAGTTTGATTTGTGTAAATGTTCTAGTACACATAAAAAAATATGAACATCCCCACATACTACCTATTATTCATCCTCTCCCAGTTCAATCAATTTCACAGGTTTCCCATGTTTCTCACACTGAGCATGACTCATGTGACCTTAGGGAAGCTAGAAAGACACTTTGACTGGTATGATTGAGGTGTGTTCTAGATAGGGATTAACTTACTTACCACATGATGTTAAACTTCATGAAAAACTTCTTAGTCATAAATGCTAAATTGAATAATGATCATGTCCTTAACACATGATGTCAAACTACATGGAAGATGTCCCAGTCATATGGAATTAAACTGCACAATAGTTATGTCCTTAATTCATGATGTTAAACTACATGGAAGACATCCTAGTCACATGACATTAAATTGTACGACAACTACATCCTCATCACATGATGTTAAACTGAATGGAAGAAGCATCCCCACTGCAAGACACTAAACAATTCTGACCATCATTCATGATCACTCCTTAAAAAAGGACTATAAGGGCCTTACCCTGATTAACCAAATTTTAGGGTTCTTCCATCATTTTTCCAAGAATATAAATATATAAGTCACACTTTGTGTATTGAATTCTCCAAATTACCACAAACCTTCCATTCCATTTGGTAAAGAACACCCAACTTCAAGGGACCCTTTGTTTGATTATTCATATCTACCCCTTTCTCATAAAAATAAGACCCTATCCTATCAATAAAATGTGTATTTTCCTTAAAAGTTCCTTAATATACTTGTGATCCCTATCATAATTTCAGCATAACCCATCAACATAGTGTGACTCATGATCATTATTAGTATGACTATCCCATACCATTATTCATGATATGAGAGCCTTATTCCATGATTTAGAACATTCCCATATCTACATAGGGAGGGAGTTGGAGTGATACTAACCTTGGGAATCCTTACATGGATGTTTTGTAACACTCCCATAATAATAGGTCTAAGTAATAACACCCTAATATACAAGTGAAAATGACATAAATCTTGTCAGGATGAAAACCCACAATGGGAGATCTGAGAAAAAGTCATGTCTTCTCTCGATAAACTCTTTATCACCAAATTTTAGGAAAAAAATAGATCTTATGTATAAATGGTGTAAATAAAATAGATCCCACCTTTTGGACCTAGTAAAATCATATCCATTCTTGTTGGACCTCTTAGGCCTAATAAAAATGTTAGTGTAATAATTTTATATATCACTTCTCCATGATAACATGTTTACTAGGCGATGATAAAAATTTTAGGGTTCTCAAACCCTTATTAAGTATTACAATTTCCATAAACCACCTTCATGTATTTGATGTCTGATCTGACACTCACCAATTATTTGATTTTTTATACTTATATTAGAAACCCATAACCTTGAATTATTTCTCTTTGTTCTACCCTATAGAATATTGGTAATAAGAAATAACTTCTTCGAAGGGACCCCACTATGATTCACTAGTGGATAAAAAATTCCTTATAGATTTCACATAGTGGATGTTTTAGTTCAAGAGGATAGTACCCCCTTAAATCCATGAGATATTACCCTTATTGTATGTGATATTGATTTTTATCATTACAAATGGTTGACATGTACTAAATAGCCTCCATTATGATTTTAATCATATGTTACTAAATCATGATTTAATATTTCTATATACAAACTATTCACATTGATTTGAAATCCTTGATGTTATGTCACCAAGTATTGTACCCCTTCTCAAAGAGGTAATTCAATACTCCATTATCGAACCTTCTGAATACACTCATCTTATAGCTTTAAACCACATAATGCAGGACCCTAGATTCACATAAATAAAATAAAACTAACACTAGGGTGTCAAAATACTTCATGAATTACCATCCTTTATAATTGAAGCAATGATGCAAGGTGTCCAAGCCCTTCATGAATACCTATCCTTCATAACCAATAATGGAATATCTGATATAGAAGACTATAAATTGTAGCAATAAATGTTCTTAGCTAGAATAACCTAAACTAAAACAACATATGGTTCAATATAGAACATTATAAACTAAATAAACACATCTTTATGGATTTAAAGACAATAAATAGCCAATTTAGAGAGACACCATTATCTCTAGGTTGAATAACTTCAAAGGTCGCACTCAACTAAAGATGAGTCTCTACTTTATGGATACACACTTTAAATGACCTAAGAAACTTTGAGAAATTATGAAATAGAAATTTCATAATACTTGTTTGGTTGAAAACCAATAAATGTAATTTTCGTCAAAAATTGAGTTCATGCTCACTAAGTCCATTGTCCAAGGAAAAAGTTTGGGTAAAAGAAAAAATAAGAGATACAAAGATTCTAGGGATCATTATATTGCCCTAGAAAAATTGATCTATTCTTGATAGGTCTATTTTCCTAGGAAAAATTTAGATCACTCTCCATCTAAGACATATTTACCCAAAAATATCCTCTCAAACCATGTGACCTCAAAATAACTAGAGTTGATACATTAGTTAAGATTCTTATACAGTTAATTATCCATGACCATTTTTCACAAAGGGGATATTAAGGTTCAATAACTTGAGTTTAAGTTTAGGTTTGATTAGTATTATAAAAATTATTGATGTATTTTCTAATCTATATGATACCAATCCAATAAAATACCATGCACATGATGAAAAAAATAAATCTTGACGACCACATAAAGATTTTTAAAGGTTCTTTCATTAATAATCTACAAAGGAATAGAGGAATTTCCACAAACTAGAACCTCTCCCATGGAACCCAAAAAAAATGAGGCTCTTAAGAGTATATGACCATTAAAAAAATTTCTTAGGGGATTCCTTAATATTTATTAAAATTTTGTTTTAGGGAGGCTATGAATTGGTGAAATTGATGAACTGACTTAGTCTTCACCTATGTGACCCATTGTAATGCCTATTCCCTAGAAAAAACATCCATCATAACCTTATCTACCACAACAAGGAGCATTAGTTAATCTACCATAGTTTTCTCTAACGTTTGTAGAGTATTCTACATCTGAGATAACTCTTACTGAATCTTGTTGAACTCAGACTGGAGCTCGCCAATCTCAACCTTCCCATCATTGACCAAATTTTGGCGGGTTTATACTTCTGTCACACACAGTGAATCTTTGTTTAGGGAATCATCCTAACTTTTCATGGTTAAAGAATAATCCTATGCTGTTAATACCATCAATTCAAGGTCCCTCCTCTATTCTCTCAAAAAAAATCATTTCTTTAACCCTAAAATAAGGAACATTATTTTTGAATCCCTCATAAACAAGGGTGGTAAACATATATATGAGATAATTGAGTCAGTCCTTTATCTCCTACAAGGGAAACTATAAGATTAATCTCCAAATATCCATCACACCTATCACCACATCTATTGATGAAGTGCTACATAATCTGATCCTCAACTCAAACCTAACCCAGTAACATGAATATATTTTGGAACTAAGTCACTGAGTGAGGGACTCATACTCAGATATTTAGATGAACTTGGTATAGATCCAAATTTTCATTATTCATCTGGGTTAGGGGGAATCCAAAATAATCAGGGGTCAAGGATTCTAAGATCCAAGGTGAGGGTACTATAATGACAGTTAAAAAGGACTATCAATCAATAGGTGAATATTATTATTCTATCAGAAAGTAAATAGCCATGATCAATGCTAGGAACATACATTTTTTAGTTTCATTACTAGAAACATTTGTCACCCAGATTTCTCCTTTAGGGGAAGAAGCAATTCCCTCTTGTGCCAAGTGACTTGGCATCACCAATGATGTCTTATCCTTAATCACACTTTTCATTCCACCTTTAAGGGATATATATGTGAATAGGTGTTAGGAAACATAATAATGATTGGACAATGTGTTTGGTCTCAAAAAAATCACTTACCCTCACCCAGTGATGCCTCTATCAGAGCCAAGGTGGTAGAAGAATAGTTACCAGTATCAACCTCATCTATAAGTGAATCGAACCATGCCAGGTTAAAGGGAAATATTTTTAACACATCAGTAATAGGAATGGGGTCTAACTTTTCGGAAATTTCATCCATCTCCACCTATCAGTGAACTAGGTATAGTATTTAATGTTACACTAGAGGGGAATAAGTTTCCCCTTTGTCCCCAGAAACAAATGTAAATTAATCCATAAAGACCTGGTTTGGTAATATATATATAATCAATCCAAAATAATCTATTGAAAGGGACTAGTAATGAGGTGAAATAAATTCTAAAACTTAATAAATGATTTTATATGATAAAAATATAATAAATTACAATTATTCATTTTTTTATTATCGTCTCCATGTAAGGATCCATAGAAGGGACCATCATTGAGGTATTTGAAGATGAAACTGATGGAGGCATTGATCATGATTTCATAAGTAGGGAAGACATTACATTCATTAGCTCTATCTAACCGGTAGATCCCTCATACTCAATCTTGTGATCATTATCTATGTCAACTCCAACAATCTTACCCCCAGGGGAATACACTGAAGATTCTAAGGTTAATTGAGTCCCTTAAACTTCCTACCATAATGAAGGAGAGAAAAAATATGTCAACATAATTTTTATGGTAATTTAGTTGTTTGAGGATGGTAATAAAGAAATTTTTACCTCTTATTTGGGGATAATTTGGTCTCCCTCATCCACGATAACCAATATCATGCTAGGAACCATCATCAATTTCACTCATGGTGAATCACATAGTTTAACTTTCACACTTTTCACCACCTCATCGGTGACTTGAAGGAATGCCTTATATTTAAATGTGATTCCCCTCAGAGTAGTGATGTGTGAAAATCACACCAAATATATTGTCACGTGACACAAGAAACCCCAGATTTTTGTAGTTGAGTTCTCATTCCTCCAAAATTCCCATTAATGACTTATAGTGAGAAATGAAAGCATGGATGGGGCTTTGATTATGGGTTCCTCACTTCCTTTCAAGAAATATCCAAAGTCGTTAGATTTCTATAGGAAAGATTCTTTCCTGAACATGGAATGGATTCGACAATTGGTGGTAACTCTATGGCCTTATGCACCGATGCAAATAATTTCCCATTTAGGAATGAGAATATACAAATATAATCATAGTTATTGGATAAACGAATCTCATTTATTATTGGAGGAAAGTCTACATGATCCCAAGTCTCCCTTGGTAAAAATTAACCAAAAGTGGAGAACCACCATCAGGTTCCCTTCAGATCGAATGTAGATAAGAGTAGAGAACATCATATCAATACATCAAAACTAATTCCCAAACCAACATGGTTCTTACTACTCACAAATAATTTTACCATAAATCTGGGTAGAGAGGACTCCGTCATGAATTGTAATCAAGTAATCTCAAGACTCAAGATCTCCCTTGATGTTATCAGTTATACCACCAATGTGTTCCTCATAAAACATGAAATAAAAATAATTATAGGGACTCATATGGGCCTTGATTTTGTATTCCTATAATCTGATGGGACTCACTCCACTAATTCACTATAGAAAATGATTGAACTGGACACTAGGTATATTCTGAGAATTTAGATACTCATATCCACCCAGGTGATCCCCCATCCAGCCCCACAATACTTGGAAGGGTCCAAATACTATGTACAAGGCTCTTCCCATGTAAATATAGAATAGAAAGCAATATAGTCTACCCAACATAGGAATATCCAAACTAATATACCTTCCTCCTCCCATGGATCCTGCCATCATAAAAGTGGAATCCCTAACTCCGCCCTTATCTCAGGTTTGAAGTAGGTACCCAGTCAAGTACATTATGAGAAATATATCCAAATGAATGTGTTGGTTGATTTCAAGAACATACTACCACCCCCAATTATTTAAAAAACATTATTTAACCTCAGGAAAATATGATCTTTCATCCCCATGAGAATATTTCAATGGTCAAGACTTTTTCTTCTTGACCTATGGTTCAGAACATGTTTTCTCGATGAAAAATCCTACATATTTCTTAAATGAGATGTTCGCCCTTGGAATTGGTCTCCTATAGGGATCCTTATTAGACAAGTTTATTAGTTCCCTAGAAAATGGGAGGGGTTATAATCTACATAATCTTAAGAAAATGATGAAAGGAGAAACTCATGTGACATGAATCCTAAAATTTGTGTGCTATAGATTTTCTCGACATCCCAGAGACTGATGTCGACTTCACCATGGTTCAGATGAAGCATATTTGTGTCTAGAATCCATCAGCTAACCAAGTACATCATTATGATTTTTTATAATAAAAAAGGGTTTTAGAGATCAATATAAACACATTATTGAAAATATTTTTTAGATCAGTAGTTAATGTAGTGGAAATATGTTACACCCAAAAGGGCCAGCCTTAGTCTATCCGAAATCTCTATCCTGATTGAAGGTACTAACTGGGCATCCATCCCAACATATGATTCAAATAAATTACTAAATTATCAACTTGTAAATATGAATATCAGGATCAGATTCATGATGAACCCCTTCTAAGTCTATCAATATAAAATTTAGAATATACCTGTCATATTTTTTTCTATAGAAATAAAGTGTTCCACATGATAGATATATTCTCTAAAGGTGTTATGGATCCTCAAGATCCATGAAGAAGGCATGATCTCTAACTAGGGTACTAGGATAGGACCATCGTTTTTTCAGGCCAAACCTATATAGAGGTAATAAGTATAAAAAAGGATATTCCATTAGAATTTTTCTCAGTAGGTTCAACAAACACTCATAAGATGGCTGGATGATTAGAAGTTCTTCAAATTACACATTGGAAACCATATAATTCCGATAATCCATTGCCTCTACAAACTCCTTTATGAAGTTATCTAAACTAAAACATAAAAATCATATGATAGATGAGTGAAGAACCTTGTCAAAAGTAGTAGGAAACTATCTCATGGCCTAAGCAACATCATAAAGATCATGTGACTCATTTTAAGTCTCACGATCACCTGAACTATATACAGATTCATGATAGAATGACCTGTTTCAAGTATTGTGATCGAGTAACCATGGTAAGGTCATGTGAATTTCATAAATATTAAGATATAATGGGATAGCCCCATGAGACACACGAATCATGTAAAGACACCCTGAGTTTAAGGATATGCATGATAGTTCAAGTAAGTTACCATTGATCAATTAAAGGGTTGATTAAATGTTTTTTCAGGATAATTTGTTTACAAAAAAAATCACATGAAGAGGTCATTCAATAAGATCACATGATTGGATATCATGAAAAATTATTGCGATAGGGTTATGTGATGAGGTCTCATGAATAAATCTTGTGGAAGTATAAATAGTGAGATCTCTGGAGGTTTGATTCATAAGAAAATGGTCGGCCCTATGCTCCCCTATTTATAGGGATCCTCATAGAATACCAAAGGTATCTTGTAAGACCAAAATATTATTAAAATATCAACTAGTGGAAACCCATGTTACTTAGGTGGGCAATTAATTCCTTAGAACCAAGCCCTTTTTTCCTTTAGAATTTTCTTCTAAGGGGGGTTTTTTTAATGGCCACAACATGAGCATCGAAACATTTAGGGTTAAAGAAACACCCAAAGAATAGGTATTATTTACCTATAAAGGAAAGAAGGAAGAAACATGGATATATGAAGATTAATCATATGGAGCATGAAAATCATGTAACCTTCAATAGGAATCATGATCTATTGAACTTAGAATCATCATACATAGGTTTTATTCCATTCACATTACCTATATAACTATCACACAAAGGATAACTGAAAAGACCTCCTAAAATCATGAAATCCATTAGAAAATACTTCTTGATTTCACAGAGGCTTTTAGATGATAACTGATAGTTATGTGAATCCTTTTAGATGAGTACAGATCATAAAAAATATTCATTTGAAAACTCTTGATAATTTCCCAATGTGCGCATGTGATAGAGAGACTGAAAATGGTGGGATTCTTATGTGAAGAGAGTTATACTAGTTTTCATGCAACAGGTTTATGTGCTTCACATGATCATCTCATTGGTCTTGTGAAGGCCCCGGACATGTGGTTGGATCTCATGAAGGTTCTAAGACATGACAATTTAATCATGTGAAGTGCCTCAGACATGTTAGTTTGATCTCATAAAGGCCCCTAGACCCATGGATGGATCTTGTGAAAGCTCATATGTAGGTCAATTTTATCACATGAAGGGCCTTAGAGATGTTGACATGATCTCGTAGAGGACCCTTGATATATTGTATGGATAATGCAACAAACCTACGATATTCCAAATAAATCTTGAAAAAACCTTTTGATGTGTCAATTAGATCACAAAAACACCCCTTTGATAAGATATGTCTCAATAAAGACGGTAATGATGCAACCATAATGAAATTACTGTTTATCATGAGGAAATTAGATGATTTCATTCATGAAATGTGGTGTGATCAGGGGAATTATATAATTTATTGTTGAATCATGAAAGGTGCGTGATTCCCCCGCCAAATCAAGACCTGATATGAGAATTTATCATTGCGAAAGGTGGTATAGATTTGGGAAAGAAATTCCTATAAAATATCCCCTTAACAAACTATAAAAACACACATGGAGGTAGGAGTGGATTTTTCAGAGTGAAGGACTATGAAATCATAAGAGTATTCAACCTTGTAATCCTGAAGAATGGATTAAGTATTTTTAAAATAGTTTCATGTGCTCTGCATGATCATTTCATTGATCATGAAAAAGATCTCTGGAATGTCAAACAGATCACAAAATTTAGCTTTGACATTTCAACCAGATTACGTGATTCCTTAAAAGGAAAAATTATGAAAAATATTAAGGCTTTTATGTGATGAAGGTTGAAAATGATGGAATCCTCATGTGAAGGAAGATATGTTATATTTCATGAAAAGGACTCACATACTTCACATGATCAGTTATAGATCATGCGACACCCTTAGACGTGTCATTTTAGATCATGTGATGACCTCCAGATATGCTATCCCAATTCAAGAAAATCCCCTTCGACATATCATCTAGATCATGCGACACCCTTTTATGTGTCAGCTTAGATCACATGAAGAATGGTTGATATGTTAGTCAAATCATGCAATGACCTCCAAAAAAGTCATCATGGCTCATTATAAGACCTTATATGTGTCATCCTGTCTCATGAAAAGGCCCTCAGACATGTCATACGTATCACAGAATAGTCCTCAGACATGTTTGGAAAACATCATAGAAAAGTAATCCTTGTCGAACATACATCCTCAAACATGTCAGGAATACATCTTTAGAAATGATAGCTTTGTACAGTAGGTAATCTTGGACATATAACCTCAAATGGTGTGAACATGATGGGGTAGGGGCTATGCACCCATGTATCCCAATTATTTCCATGGTATTATCATACAATCGGAACACATTCAACAAAACTCTCATGGTCCTTATTCTTTGTCCATTATAGGATAAGGGATGGACATGTGACATGGGAATCCACCTTGGTGTAAGTCCCTTGACATCCCATTTGATCTAAAACATGGGACCTTCCTCTTATGGGTCTATAATATTTCATCATCCACCAACGGGTTAGGAATTAAAATGAACTATGAGGACTATGATTCCTATTATAAACAGGATACATGATATTCCTTCACAAGTCCTGAGCTTCATGTCCAATACTCCATCAGGTTTTCCAAAATTTTTTAGTCACAAATTTATACATAGTTCTTCCAATAAATCTCAATACCTTGTTTCTAAAATGAAGCATAACCCATGTGATATTATGTATTTTTTATGACCGTGCCACTAGTATAATAAAAATTTTCCTAATTGGGAAACCCCCTGTGTGAAATTCACATAAAAATTCAATCTTGTATCCATTATAATATGTCAAATATTATACTATCTATTGTTTTCCACATTGGGTGTGGCTCACATAGGATTATATATCTTTGGTGATCATGTAAGAATCATGAAAAAATTCCTCCCAAACCTGGGCATCTGTCATGGAATAATCACTAAACTATAAGGACTCTGATTCTAGTTATAAATAAGATCTATAAGATGCCTTTCTATGGACCATGCTCCAAACCCAATGTTTAAATTCTCTCATATACGTCTTCCCAAAAATAAATTAAACTAAATTGCATGATCCTATATGAAATAAATGGTTTTGAATCATTTTTAACAAGATATATAGGACACCTCTCAGAGGTTTAATCCCATCCCCCAAAACACTAATCACCTCCCCAAACAACAAAAAACTCCAAAGTACCTAGTCATGTGAATTTAAAACAAAATCAGTCACCCATTGGTAAAACAATAGGGAATAAATAGAGAACTTATGATACATATGGATGGTCTAATTAATATAACACCCTCTTGAATAAACATGGATTCAACACCTGGTAATTTTATTAGGGTAACCAGTCCCATATCGGGATTTGGGAAAGATTTATGAACATATATTAAATCTATAATAGATACCTTGATTTGGAAATAATTCCACAAAAAAGGGTGTGATGATCTCAAACTCACATAATCTCGACCAATGTTAGTTCCCAAGTGTCATTGTGTTTGAAACACCAAATGACTATCTTCCTTTGGAAAGAAGGCCCATGGATCATTACAGATGTGGGATCCATTAAGAGTTTTTATTGAAAATATAAATGGTGAACCCAATGAAAATACCATAGAATATGTAAACCCTTTAATGAATATAAAAGGGTAGATTTCCCAATAACCATTGGGGATATTTTAATCCAATTTTTCCATAAATAATAAGATGTAAACTTATATAAAGTAGTAATAATTGAAAACATATCCTTTTATATTGTTGCGTAATTAATTTGGACTATGTTAAGGGACTAATAATTATAGGTTATCACTTATGGGTTCCCATCAATATTTTTGGACAACACTACCCCAAAATCTTTGTTTAATGCATCACATGACATCTCAAAGGTGATTTTTTAGTCTGGTGGATAGATTATAGGGGCTGTGATTAAGATCTCTTTTAGTTTTTCAAAATATTCCCTATATAAATCCTCAAACACAAATTCATATTCCTTTTTCAGAAAATTAGTCAATGAAAAATAAATTTTACTAAAATATATGATAAATATTCTATATAATACATCATATCCTAAAAAATATAAAATATGTATCCTAGTTGTGTGGTAAGGTAGTGTGGAAATGATTTCAAACTTTTATTTATTCACTTCGATTCCTTCTTTGAAATTATGCGGCCTATAAAATTTCCTTTATAAACTTTAAAATATCATTTTTCAAAATCTAAAACCATTTTTTTCAATTTATCTTTTTAATTTTTTTTCAAAAACTTCTAGCTAGGTTTTAAAACTTATTCCATATATAGTAAAATCACCATGAATACCTCTAAGAAGATCACAATAATGTTTGAAGAGGTACTTATCATGTAACATTTAACAGTACCTGGAGAATTTTTTAACACAAAGTGCATCCTTTGGTCATTAAATACACCAAAGGGAAAAGTAAATTTCGTCTTATATAGGCCTTATAGATCTATGGGAAAGTAAAAATACCCATAAAATGTAGGACCCTGGGATTCCCTTAGAGGGGAGGGGTGAATCAGGGTGTTAAATTTTTATTTTAAAGTATTTGATCATGTTCCCACGTTGGTAAGAACATGTTAAATCTATATGATAGATAATAATAACAATTAAAAAATCACAAGAAAAGAGACCACACAACACTTTTACTTGGTTCACCACAAAGGGATATGTCCAAGGATAATATATTGACAGTGTATCGGGCGTACCAAAATCCACTAATCTTCACTAGTTGTGGAGTACAAGAGTTCAGACACAGTCACTCCATGCCAGGAACATTTCCTTTACAATAATTAAGGTATAACTCACTATGTCCCTTAGAACACTTCCGTCGACTCCCCCATGATCACTACCATGGGATAATTCTTTCTCAGTTTATGGACTTAAGGGTCTCTTAAACAGATTTGCATTGAAGTCGTTATCTCAGTCCAGCACGAGACACTACTTTCATTGAAATCCTAAATTTATGCACTTGAAGGAACTGATCACACTAATCGAATATTCAAAATTCCGTCAGAAGCATAAAACTACAATTGCACGCAATACCTCAACTTGCATGCAAGATTTGAGAATTTTTGAAAAAGATGACTTTCACACAACCCCTACTTTCCATACAACCCTTATCTTTTGTGCAACTACACCAAAGGTTTCACTTCGTCTTTTTAGATTAAGGGAACTCCTTACATGCAAGATTAAATCTCTGTAATTATTTCATGCGCAAATATTTTGCACAACAAAGAAACCAAATTTTTGTTGGAAAATTATTCTTCTTCTTCTATGAAGGTAGCCACCTATTTATAGGCCTCTATGACCCTACACGCAAGTTTCTAACATGTCTCTTTAGGTGTGCGCAAAATTCTTCATGAGTGCGCAAAACCCCATTTGACATCACATTGGATGCGTAAGATTCTTCCACGCAACCTCATATTTTGAGCACATTTATGTCTTGCATGCCCTTTTTTTCCTTTGCCATATTTTGATGCACTGATCCCAAATTTTGCCTTGTGCGCAAGTTTCCAAACACCCTTCAATCTTGCACACATCTCCCCTTTCCAAAAACATGTTTTCTCCATATTCAAATTTTGGGACCCTAAAATTTGGAAAACATTGAGAAATGATGCCACCTTCAATACTATTGCCCACCTGAACTGTATGATCCCTTTCCTAGAAAAATTTCATAAATTATAATGAGGATTGATAGAAAACACAAACCATACTCCATTTACAGCATAAAATGGTCATGGTACTAATAATCTCCACCTTTGTGTTTGTTGGAAATCTCCAGATAAATTCAATAGAGGACCGACCACTATCAAGACCTGATACACAAGAGTCAAATCAACCAACACTCTAAGTCTATGTGAGCAATGATCGGTGTAAAAAAAAGAGGGGAATCTAGAATTGGGTTCTCGTGTTTTGGAATTCTTAAAGATGCCCAAGCTATTCTCTTACTGTGTCATGGAAGAATTACATGTCCTAAATGTATTCCTTCACCTCCTAACACCGAATTCTCATCGTGTCACAAAAGCAATACATGTTTCACAAAAGGATTACATGTCATAAATGTATTACTTCTCCAAGAAGGAATACACGTCCCATTACATATCCTAAATTTATTCCTTCTCCCCCATTTACAATAAACCCAAAGATCGGTATTTGTTCATTATACAGCTCAAAACACACACCCCCTTGATAGTATCTCTATCATAAACCTGAATCACGTCCAAATACAGATTAATGAAAGTTAACATAACTAGGGAGAGGGGAAAAAACGTAGCCTCCTCATTCCCTAGGAGGTGGCTGAACACTAGGGTTCAACCGATGTTTCTCAAACACAACCATTGACAACGGCTTGGTTATAATGTTATCCACTTGATCATCTGTTCCCACATGTTTCATTTTGATCATGCCTAGTTCAAATTTTTCCTCGATGAAGTGATATCTGATTTCAATATTTTTTATACGATAATGCTGAACAAGATTCTTCATAAGATCAATTGCGCTCTTGTTATCACAATAAATCACCAATGGTTGTTTTACCTCATCACCAATGTTAGTCATTTGCTACTTCATCTAGAGTAACTGAGTGCATGCCTTTGTAGCATATATAGATTCAGATTCAGCAGTATTAAGAGAAGTAATTTACTATTTCTTTCTCAACTGGTACAACACATTTCTTCTCAATATATAATACTCCACCAATGGTGGATTTTCTATCAATTACATCCCTAGCCCAATCAGCATCTGGAAATGCTGATAATTCATTATATTTTCTTGTAGAAAAGAATAATCCATAATTTTTGGTACCTTGAATATAACTCAAGATTCGTTTAACTCCCACCACATGTTCTTCATTTGGATTACTTTGAAAGAGGGCCACTAATTTTTTTAAAGACAATATATGGTTGTGTTGCTGTCAGATACAGTAAGCTTCCAATGATTTTCCTATACATTGTGTATCCACATACATCCCATTCTCATGATTTCCAAGTTTTGTTCCAACTGAAATTGAAGTCCCTATTGGTTTGGAATCTTTCATATTAAATTTACTCAAAATATCTTATGCATAATTTTCATGAGAAACTAAAGTACAATCCTTATTATGAATCACCTTTATCCCTAAGAAGTACATGAGTTCCCTAATCATAGACATTTCAAATTCTGACTTCATGTGATTAGAAAATTATTCAACTGATCCGTAACTACTACTGCCAAAGATAATATCATCCACATTAATTAGCACCATGAAATGATCTTTCTGAGAATTCTTCACATATAGATTATGATATACTCCTCCTCTTTTGAATTTTAGCTTCTTGAGATAAGAATATTTCCAGGAATACCATGCTCGCAGTGCCTACTTTAAGCCATAGAGGGCCTTCTTTAGTTTCTAAACCTTCATTTCATCATTACCAATAAATAACCCCATAGGTTGTTCAATGTATACTTCTTCTTCCAATAATCCATTTAATAATGTTGTCTTAACATCCATTTGATACAATTTATATCCTCTTTGGATTGCCATGGAAAGAAATAGCTTGATTGACTCTAGTATTGCTACTAGATAAAATGTCTTCTCAACATCAATGCCTTTAATTTGTTAATATATTCTACAAAACAAACACTCCCTATTTCTAATCACATTTCAATTCTCATCAACTATTTTCTTGAAAATCCAATTTGTACCAATCACATTGTGACCTTCAGGTCTCTTGATAAGATCCCAAGTCTGATTTTTATCAATCTGATCTAACTCTTCATTCCTTGCTTTCACCCAAGACTCATCCTTTATAGATTATTCAAATGAGGATAGTTCCAAAACTAATAGAAATGCATATTGTGTATTATTCCTCATTATCATTGTCTGTGTAGGTGCATTCCAATCCCCGATAATGTTGGACTGATCAATCTCTGCTCTTTGATTTCTCTTTTGGGGTTTGATCAAATTCTCTCTAGCTATGGATTCCTCTTCTAAATATTCTTCTAGGTTAACATCATGATGTGTCTCCTGAGAGTTTTTTACACCTTTCTCTACCTCTTTATTAGCATTTCTTCCATGTTCACATTATTCCTCATTTTCAATCACATCAGCATAAGAATTCCTTGAATCATTCTTTTTTTTCTCTTCAATGATCTTAACATCACTTCTTTCTGAAATTATTCCCAAGATATTATTGAAACACTTGTAGGATTTTCAATTTATTGAGTATCCAAGAAATATTCGTTCATCTTCATTGTCTCCATACTTCCCTTGATTTAATTCTTTGTTTCAGATGAAAAAATTTGCTTCCAAAACAAAAAAATATTTCAAAGTGGGCTTCCTTACATGCCACAATTCATTTGGCGTTTTTATTCTCACCCATATATAGCCCTGTTCTATTTTAAATATAAACTGCAGCTTGAGATGCCTCTTTCCCGGTAATGTCGAGGAATATGACTCTCGATCAGCATAGTTCTAGCCGTGTTGTTTACCTGTCGATTCCTGTGCTCAACAACTCTATTTTTTCATAGAGTTTTCACAGTATCCACCTCATGTTTTATCCCATGATTCTCGAGGTAATTTTCAAATTCAATGGACATGTATTCCCCTCCATTTTCAGACCGGAGGACTTTGATCTTCCATCTAGTATCATTACCGACAATTGATTGATAGGTTTTCATTCAATGAATCACTTGTCAATTCCTATATATAACTATCACACATGCCATTATACTATAATCATCTATGAAAAGAACAAAGTACTTTTATCCATGTTTTCTAAAAACATTTATCAGCCCATATACGTCTGTAAGAATGATATCAAGGAGATTAGATGATATTTTATTCTTTAGCTAATAGGAATTGTAGACCAGCTTCCCTTGCATACAAGTATCACAGGTCTTTTCTCGTTCACACCATTAGATTTGGAATATCCATGAATATCTTCAGCTTAGATATCTTTTCCATTTCCTTCTAATTGATGTTACCCAATCTTCAATGCCACAGATTGTTTTCCTCTTCAACTATTAGGTAGAAAATTTTCTTGTTGCTATCAACCTGATATTAGTTTCCATATGTTCTACAGACTTTTATGGGAGGATTCCCAAAATTTCATCCTATATTACAACAATTCTGATTGAATGTCATAATTATACTTGAGTCAGAGAGCTGACTCACACTCAGAAGATTATGACACATACCATCCACATAAAGGACTTCATTTTTCTTTAGCTCTCCAATATCTAGCTCAGTAATTCCCTAACCTTTTATCTTCAAAGTACCATCGTTACCGAACCTCACTATTCCATCAACATTTTTCTTGACATCCGTTAATAGGTTTTCATTACCCATCATGTGGGATGAACATCTGCTATCAAGAATACATGTGATTTTATTATTTTTATCCTTGAGGGATACTTCTGCATGATTGGATTTTTCAATTTTCCTCTTTTCTTTCCATGGGTTATTGTGTTGAGTATAGAACACTGATGGACTTTCAAATATCTATTTCGTGTACATGGGTTCTTAAAATTCAATCTCTTCTTATAGAGGGTAAAATCTATTTGCAAGAGAAACATTGTCTTATTGATGAACATTGAATTTTATCTGACTTTGATATGAGGTGTCCATTTCACTCCTCTGCCTGCAATAAATAGCTTTATGGACAAATTTATAACAATTAAAACAATATCCATATAAATTTTTTCTTACAAAAGAATTATGATATGAATTTATTCTCTTTTTTGAACTCCCATCTCTTCTTCATTCAAATAGATCCTTGCCTCTTTTCAATAAGACATGGTATGGTCCAGATATCCATAGAACTAACACTTTAGGTGAGGAAATGTCTTATCACTTCTATTTATCCTCATTCCTTCTTCCGTGGATAATAGTTTGACTTTCTGTTATTCCTGGAGGCTCGATGATAGTCTTCTATTCTTATTTCAGATTGAACTGGGTGTTTCTTTTTCAGCACTTCAATTGACTTTTCCACATGAACCACTTTCATATTTTGTTTATTTTTTTCACCTTTATTTGAAGCATTTGACAATTTTACCTTAAAAACCGATTCCACTATTTCCCATGTAAGTGGGTCTTTGATCATTAAAAATATTTTCAACTCCATTAAAACCATGTTTTTCTTTTTCCAACAGATCTGCATTTGAGAACCTTCCAAATTTTATTTTCTTCCTTGATTCTTTTGAAATTGATTCACTCTCAAGTTTACTCCTAAGAGTAGAAACTTCCTCTTCAAGACCCTCAACAGTCTTGTACTTTTCTTACATTATGAAAGTGAGGTTATTGATGAAATTTTCCTTCTCTTCAATTCTCATCTTCAGATCCACTACATCATCAGGGCTTTCAAAGATCTTAGACTTTAATTTCACAAATTCTCCTAGTCTTTCAATTTCAGATTCAAGCTGATGAACATATTTAGATGATTCTTTTACAAATGATTTCTACTTATTGAAACTCTTACTTTTATTCTTAAGTTTACTAACAACATCCTTAAGTTGCAACTCAGGATTGGAATTAGTTTTCAACTGATTATCTCCACCATTATCTTTGATTGTTCTAATTTTTCAATAGTGGCCATCATGGAAGCATGTTTTCCATATTGAAATTATGGTTCCTCTTCCTCATAAAAATCATTATCCTCATCATTTTCTTCACACAAAAAACTATTTTTCTGTAGTTTCTTTGAAAATTTGAAGTTTACATTTTGGAAGAAATTTTTTTGAGGATTATTAATGTTTTCAACTTCCCTCTATTCATTATAAAATTTTCTTGATCACTGAGAGGCTATGTGCCCAAATTTACGATCATGAAAACATTCCAGAGGTAGCTTGCCTTAAAATTTTACTTTTACCTTCTTGAATTTCTTGGAAATGAGAGAAATAATTTATTTTCCCTCATCATCCTCACTACTACTATCTCTAGAAATTTTCAGTTTTTCCATAGCTTTTAATTCCATTTCCTTACTCACAAAAGTTGTAGCATCTTCTGGTTTGACTCTCATTTTATATGACACCAAGATACTCAACAGATCCTCTAGAGAGAGCTTGAAGATATCTATTTCCTCAAGGGCTGACACCTCTTCATTGTAAATGGGTGTAAGTATTCTAAATATTTTCTTTACAATGTCAATGACTTTGATTTCTTCACCCAGTCCTCGAATTTCTCCTACAACTTCAGTTATTCGATTGAAGAAGGAGTCTCAATTCTTATAAGGTTGCATATTTAAATCATCAAACCTATTGTGCAGTAATTGAAGTTTCCCATACTTCACTTTATTTTCCCCTTCATAGATATTTTCAAGTTTATCCCACATAGACTTTACTGAGGTGAAGCTCATCACCTTTAGATAAATATGATCTAAAAGTGCTGTAGTGAGGGCATTCTGCACCTTAACATCTACATTAAGAATTTTCCAATATTTTTTAGTCATAACCATCCCTGTTGGATCAGTAACCTATATTCCTTGAATATTATCACAGATTAATTCCATTTCAAGAGATCTTAGATGAGATCCCATTCTGTTCTTCCAAATCTAAAAATTATTTCCATTGAAGATGGGGACTCCCCTAACATGGGATGAATTCTCCACGACAAAAATGAACATATATAACACAAGAAACCTCTATCTGATACCACTATTAGGACCCTGGGATGCCTTGAGAGAGGATGGGTGAATCAAGGTGTTGAATTTTTATTTTAAAATATCTAATTGTGTTCCCATGTTGGTAGGAATTTTTTATACCTATATGATGGATATGAACAATAATTAAACAGTCACAAGCAAAGAGACCACATAATACTTTTACTTGTTTCACCATAAATGACTATGTCTAAGGAGAATATGCCAACAGTGTGTCGTCATAACAAAATCCACTAATCTTCACTAGTTGTGGAGTATAAGTGTTCAGACACAGTCAATCTATTCTAGACACACTTCCTTTATAATAATTTAGGGATAACTCACTACATCCCTTGGAATACTTCCATCGACTCCCCATTGCTCACTACCATGGGAGTTGTCTTACTCAGTTTATTGTCATGAGGGTCTCTTCAACATATTTTCATTGAAGTCTTTTCCTCCTTCCAGCATGAGACACTACTTGCATTAAGTCTTGAATTGATGCATTTGAAGGCACTGATCACACAAACCAGATATTGAAAATCCTATTGAAAGCATAACACTACACTTGCGCACAATACCTCAATTTTCGCACAATATTTGGGAATTTTCATAAAAGATGACTTCCATGAAACCTCTACTTTTTGCAAAACCCTTATCTTTCACGCAACTACTCCAAAGGGTTTACTTGGTCTTTTCAGACTAAAGGAACACCTTTCACACAAGATTAACTCTCTGTAATTCTTTTTCATGTAGATCATTCATGCAGCAGAGCAACCATATTTTCGTTGGAAATTTATTATTAGTCTTCCATGAGGATAACCACCTATTTATAGGTCTTGATGACCCTACACGCAAGTTTTTGAATCATCTTTGTTGGTGTGCGCAAGATTCTTCATGAGCATGCAAAACCCTTTTTGACGTTGCATTGGGCACGTAAGATTCCTTTGCACAAACTCATATTTCATGCACATTTATGTCTTGTGCACACTTATTTCCTTTTCCATATTTTGATTCACTAATCCCAAATTAGTCCTTGTATGAATGTTTCCAAACACCCTTTAATCTTACACGCAACTCCCTTTTCCAAAACACTTTTCTCCATATTCCACTTTTGGGACCCAAAAATTTGGAAAACTATGCCACCTTTAATACTATTTCCCACTGAAACTGTATGATATCTTTCCGGGAATTTTTTTGAAATTAAAATTGGGATTGACAGCAAACACAAACCATACTCAATTTCTAGCATATAAAGTTCATGGTTCCAACATAAAACACATCAAGAAAATAATAGTGATCCTTCAAATCCAACATATTTAATATTCGATCAATAGAAAGAATAGAGAAGTGGTCCTTTATGGTCATATGGTTTAGTTTCCCATAGTCAATATATACCCTCCACCTATTTTAGATCCCAGTGGGAACTAATTCATTATATTCATTTTTCATAATTTTTAATATATTATTCTTATATATAATTTTAATGGGACTCACCCATTTATATTCTTAAATGGAATAAATTATTCCATCACTTAAAAGTCTCTCAAATGTTTTGTTTACAACTTACATAAGGGACAAGTTAAGCCTCTTTTGGGGATATTTCATAGTTTTATACTTAGGTTCTATCAAAATGTGATGCATGTAGATAGTAGGGATGATCCCTAGGATGTATCCTAATCAACACCCAATTTACCTATTTTTTTGTTTCAAAATTTAGAATAGTTGGTGTTCTTGATTGGAATTTAAGTTGTTTAAAATTATGACTAGATGTTTCTCACTTTTTCAAAAAAAAACTCCATGATTAAGGGAAGTAGCTTCAATTCTAGCTCAAGGAGGATTTATAATGATTTTTTTCTCAATGTTACCCATAATTGTATCCTTCACTTGAAAGGAAAAAAGTGTTAATGATTATTTTGAGTAAATAATAGAAATATTCCTTAGAAAATATTTCAAACTATTCAGTACACGGAATTTACTTTAGATTACGTTAATTTTAAAAAATATGATGATCATATAAATTAGGTGATTATAAATATTATCTGAATATGATTATTTTATAAAAAATTTCAATCTATTACTTATGATAATATGGAAATTGAAAAATGTTCAATGTAAAAACAAATTTTTTATCCATAGGTATTTCATTGAATCTAATATGATAAAGTTAACTATTTTATCCCTATAGACCATGAAAAGTGTTCCTTCATTTAAATTTATTATTATTTTTTTAGTTTTAAGAAATATACATCCTAGGATGATAAGGAAATTATATTTTCATATTTATTCTTCAATATATAATATATAAAAATCAATTGGGAACAATAATTCCTTCACTCTTACCAAGACATTTTCTAGAATGCCAACGGGTTAGAAGTGGTTCACTTTACAAGTTTCAAAACCACTAGGGTCTGTTTAATCTCTCCTATATATAGGGAGGGATAAACTGAGTAAGAAATTACATTACTTTATTATTTCAAATTACACAATTCCTTTGGAAAAGTGAGTTCTCTTATAATGTAAGGGATAGTGAAAGTACGTGGGTCTTGGAATTTCTTAGGTAATTATAGTGTTACAAGGGTAGAAACATTTCTCATAGACTTACCTTTTCATAACCTTGATGATTCCTCTTCTTGGTTCACATATCATTGAGAAATATTACAAACCATGGGATTTGGTGGATGACATCCAATAAAGGGATGTTGAACTTTTCTCTTTTAAATGCCTCCAAGACATCTTGTTATATAAATTATTCATTAATCCTATTGTGTGGTTTTACTTTAGTAGGGAAGGGAGGTTGAGACTGAGATAGGTATTCCATTTTTGGATTTTCCTTTGTTCTTCTTTGCTAGTAGTTCTTCCACAGGGGTCTCCCCTTTAGTATCCTTATGAAAGATATATTCTTCATAATCTTTAGATTTCCCACTTATATATTCATACAACCTTAGTGATTTTCAATATTTTTTGTCTCATTTCCACTCCTTAATGAAATATAACTGACATTTATCTTGGTGTTATAAATTGAAAAGGTAGGGATTTTTCTTGAACCTTAAATTTTCAATTCTTTAAGGGTATACATAATCTATTTGGACTGTCATTTCTATTCCTTTATCTATAATCCATTTTTATTAAAGGTAGTTGTTGAGAAATTTGAGACTCAGTAATATTTCTTAGTTGGTCCTCCAATACTAGTTCTTAAGATTTCCTTTGTTAAAATATTATAGAAGGTTGTGAATTATACCCCCAGAATGGTGGAATCTAGAATGATTTATGAAAACTGTATTGGAAGGGTGGTATTGAGGGTTATTGGTTTCCATCTCCAAAACTAGTATTGGAATACTATATAAATCCTTGGTTTTAGTTTGATTTCTAATGGTATTTCCTCTAGATAATTTAATCATAGATTTGTTTCACTTGATGAAAAACATAAGTGTTGCTCTCCTAAGAGTGGAAAAGTTGACACACTCTTAGAGGTGTGGTTGGGGATGCTTCATGAATCTTATTCAAAGCTAATTGTCTCACTAGTGAGGTTAATTATTTAATTTTATTTTCAAGAAAAATAAATTTGGTACTCTTTAACTCATGTAATCCTCTTGTAGTAGATCTCTTACCAAATTATTATGAGTTTTGGGAAATCCACTATATTATATCTATGAATATAATAGGGTTTTTTTATTAATAATCATCTAGATGAATCATCTAGAAGGTTCTATTAATTTTCCATCAATCCATGGTAAATTAATACCATGAAGTGATGGTCTTAAAAGGGATGGTGTGAGAAGGATGTTGTTAACTTCTTAAATCTATTCCAAAACTCATAAATGGGTTTTATACTTTTTTACTTAATTCCATAAATATCTTTACTCAACCAGTTATTCCATGGGCTATGAAAAGTGGAATTTCTTCTATAGTTTAACCTAGTTAGTTACTTATCTATGTTATAATTTTTAAAGACACTCCTTGTATGATCCTTCATGAGAAAATAAAAAACTTCTAGATTTCATGGTCTTTTAAAATTCCTTTGGGTTTGAAATTACTATAAATATTAGAAAAGACTCTCAAATATTAGTTAAGATACTCTCTTACCAAGTGATGACACATTAGAAGGAGTTTTATCATTCTAGTTCTTATTTCAAAATACTATTGGTTGTTGGGTTGTTGAAGTTGAATACTGTTAATGAAATTATTTTCTTATAGCTCCCTTAAAGTCTTATTATACTTATATATATTTTTATCTATGATTTTATTACCTATAATAACTATTGTGGAAGAAGTAGTAGAGGATGTATAAATTTTCAATGGGATTATAACAAAATCCTTTTCATATTATTTATTAATCTTTATATTCCTTTTTATTGCTAGCATAGTTCATTCAACCTTTTGATAAAACAATGGGGTGATTAGAACTCGAGAAGTTCATTAATAAAAAACATTTTATATGAAAATAAAATAAAAACACAACACTGGGATCCCTAGAAATGGTTCCAGGTCGATAAGGTTCCTATCACAAGGCCCTAAACAATTTATGAACCAAAGTTTAATACAGTGACAATGGGACTTGGTTTGTTTCTATATAGGTAAGGGTTATGGATTTCCTTTTTCATTGTCGAGTGTGTTTAGAGTATTTTAAAAATGGGTACTATATTTGATTGAGGATTCAATTGAGTTGGTTTTAAATTTAGTTTTATAGATAGTAGAATAACCATGGGTATCCCCTTTATTACCTATTAAATAATTATTATAATTTAACTCTTATATTCTTTCTATAATAATTTGATACCTAACTGATCACCACCCACCTAATAGTTTTTTCTTAATAAGAGAAATGAAATAATCACTAGATTACTTAATTACACCCATCCTAGTGATAAATTATCTCTAATCACCCATAGATCATCCCACTTCTCACAATCATAGATAATAAATAATCTCTAGGTGGTTTGAGTGTGAAATATAGAATAAGAGAAGAATATTTTAAAATAAACAAACAAATTAAGTCTCCTAATGTTTATAAAAACAATTTTTTTAGAGAAGTGAAGAGAAAATAATAATAATGAAAATATAAATTCACTAATTGGGGAAGGGGAGTCTCCATGTATCAACCATTAATGGGAAATGGCTTAATTATCAGATTTTTTAAAACGAAATTGAATAGAAAGAAAGAAAAAAAATCACAAACTCTCATCTCGATCAACCGATCATGGAAAAAACCCCTTTCTCGGGGAAAAATCAAACTCATCTAAAAGAAGTGGTTCATTTTTCCTTTATCAGTTCATCACATTTAAAAAATTCCTCAAATTTTGTTCCCAACTCATTATTCTTTGTTTTGTGACACATGCACATCATGAGGATTGCGATTGATGAAGCCAGGCATCTCAAATATTCCAGTATGTGCTCAAAAATCTCTTATGATCTATATATTCTTATTATTTATCTCAAATGTTAACTATGTGCACTGTCATTTTGATCTTTTCCTAATTTTAGTAGACTAATAAGAATGGATTTTTATTTTATTTTATGTTGAGTTATTAGATTTTGATAATTTCAGATTTTAATCCTCATAGCCTTAAATATGGATAAGTCTTGGATTGATTGCATGGAATAGTCTCTTGGAATCAACATGTGTATGTAATGATCTATCATGTAGTCACTTGAATCATGTGGCCACTTGAGAATCAAAATGAAATTTATTATATCCTCTAAATAATTTTTAGTATGGTCAGTTGGATATCTTCTTATGGTCGATTCATCCCTATGGTTGATTGGATATTTACATACAGTTTCTTGACGAGAGGCACAATTGATTTATATCCACAATCAATTTATCCACAAATTCAATTGAGATGAATTCATATTTGATCAAAATCATCATTCAATAATCTCAGGATGTTGTATAATTTTCATCATGGTAGATCAGAAGGCACAACTGATCATGTAGTATATTAAACAATTAGTCGATTGAGGTAAGTCAATATCAATTGAGATTCAACATGTGGTATCTTTAATTCTACAATTTTTATCATCCGTGGACCTATAATAAGAAAAGTTAAAGTTTTAGTGTAGTATTTTTCCAATTCTCTATAGAATAGAATAAAAAAAATTAAAATGATATTAAATATCCTTTAAACTATGTAATTATAATTTATCTAAATCAATGTATGTCTTGTCCATTAAATCTTACTACAAATAATATATTAGAAAACACTATTTGATCCCTTAAAAATTTAAGTTTCATATTTACAAATGTTTAAAAAATCAATGATTTTTAAGGTTTTATCTAGATTAAGGGGTTATTTTTCATTGAAATGAAGTTCAAAATTTGGGAAAAATTAACTCTCATCAGAAAAATAGCGGGTCTAATAGGAGGATAATTTTCATTAGATCCTTCTTGTAGAGATGTCGAGGTTTGGTGTTATAGGATACTCTAAATTAATGTAGATATTCATACAATATCCCCCTTACTAAATCAACAAATATTTGAAATAGAATTATCAAAGTTATAACAAATTTAAACTCTTAATTATCTCTCATTTATTTTATTTTTAATGAATCATTTCATGGTTTTAAATATAATTTAAAAACATTAAGTAATTTACTTTTAAATAAAAACATAAAAGATATAATGAAAATTATTAATATAGGGGTTTTTATATCAAATGAATCATTTAATAAGTTATAATAGCCTAATCATCACTAATAACTAAATAAGAGTACACGATTTATTTATTATTGATGATTCAATAAAAATAAAAATATAATTTATCTCAATAAATTTGTTTAATAAATACACATAATAATACAAAATCAAAAGTGATCCTACATTTTTCTACATATCGGCTCATACTCATAATGCACGAGACATGAGAAGATTGGATGAGGTCAAAAAGAAACAAGAAGCAAACCCATAATACCCATAGTAACTCAATATTACACTATAATTATGTTATACAGTCATGTTTATAGATTGATTCATGAATCTTGATAGTCATATATAATATATAATCTAAATTCTTTTAGCCTCACCTATTCTATGATACCATTTTATAATAACCTGGATAAAGTCACTCGTTTACTGGACCTAAATCATCATAAAACATCGGGATCCATTATTAATCTATAGAGGTTTTCATAAACACTAAGGGATAATAAAAAATAATTGAAAAAAAATTTACACTCATTTACACTTAACTAAAATTTTGACCAATTTTATTGGATAACTAGTATGGCCTTGGTAGACATCAAACAAATGAAAAATAAAACCAAAAATTTTCCACCAAGAAAAATAAATCATCAATAATGATAGATTACTAAAATAAATATATAATAATATAAATAAACATTTTAATGTATAAAAATTCCATTGAAGAAAAATCAAACCATAAATACAAACTAATAGCTAAAATAGAATGATGAGAAATAACATATACATAACTAGGTGAACAAACAATACTAAAATAATGTTTCACATGTAAAATCTCTTAAGGAGGAAGTTCTATAAATCCCATGACATCCTCACTAGATCCATATATCAAAATCTTAAAAATATATACTCCATTGAAAACTCTATGTCGTATGTGTTAGTACTGAGAGTTTTAGTATTGCATATTATTTGTTTTATTATTATTTTAAATTGAAAATAAATTTATTTAAATTATATTAATTGATAGTCATTTAATTATTCTATTTGAATAATTTTTTTAATGTGATAATTTGTGTATTATTTCTCATGTTATAATGATTAAAATATTTCATATTTTATTATCTCATTATTAGATTAATTCTATAAATTTTACCCTGTTTTATTTGATTTTATTTAATGTTATAATTTCATAACACATATTATTTTTACCCATATGAAGGTTTGTTAAAATTTATATTACCTATACATAACATTTCATTATACCCTTACATAAGTATTAAAATTTTATTTTACCCCTACTTTACTATTTTCTACATTTATGAAGGCTATATAAGTTTTAATTTACCCTTATATAAGTTTTCTCTTACCTTTACATGAGTTTTAGAAATTATAATCTACCTTTACATAACTATTTCCTACCATTATGTAACTTATATTATATATTTACATGTAGCTCCATAATACCCTTACATGAGTACTGAAAACCCCTATCTACCCTTACATGACATAGAATGATCCTTATATGGCCTTCTTAATAACTACATTTCCCTTACATGAGAATTAACTTACCCTTATGAACCAAGGTAATGCTCAACTTGACCCTTACATAACCTATATAATCTATAACATACCTTTATATATCCAATATGTACCTTTATGTAGAAAATAGATTTAATTATTTAACCTAATTCAATAATGTTTTTTTGTTGCATGAATTTATGAATGAGTATATTTCAAGTGACATCATGTGTATATATCAAGTGAAAGCATGAGTATATTTCTAATAAAGGGTCTACCGCCAGTGATATGACTTGGATCAAAAAAAATTCAAATGAGTTTTTATCTCTCTTTCAAAGAAATTACTATAAAATGACCTACTTCAAACTTTTATAATCTTGTTTTTATTCAATAAAAGAGACTTTTACACATGTACAAGATCTCATACTTCTTCCGAAAGTGAAAAAATATAATTACAACCTACCACATGATTTATTCTCAAGTTACCGCATGAGTTATTCTCAAGTCACCACATGAGTTATTATTAATTTATCACATGAGTTATTATCAAGATACCATAAGTAAGTGTCCAAATGAGAAACTTGTTCACATGGTCAGTATACCAACCACACAATTTTATTGCATGGTAAGTTAATTCGCCACAAGACTTATTCCTTATGGACACTCGACACTCACTATCAGTTCATTACTCTATTTTGTTTTTGAAAAAACCATATATTTCAGTATGATCTACTTATTCACTATTTTGATGAAATGTTTAACTGTAAGTTTATTTAATTTATTTTAATCATTATATTTCTTTATAAAATAAATATATATTATAAAAACTATGTTTAATCTATTTGATAGAGAAAATATTATGGAAGTATTTTTGGAGATTAATGAGTTGCATATTATTATTATATGTTCTATTTTATAATCTTTTATATTATCAAATCTCTTCATATTTTTAAAAGTGTTTTTATGGGTTTACTTGTTTAATAAATTTTCATTCAATCTAATGGGAATATTGGAAGTTGTTTTAATTATTTTATGCATGTAAAAAAGAGAATGATAAATGTATGATATTTATATTGATAATTCAAATTTTTGGTAAATGATATTATTCAGAGTATTATGATTTCATAATTGATCATATTCTATGATTGGTTGTTTTGATTCTCCTTCATAATCAAGAAGATCTTGAATTCACTAACTAAGGATTAATCTCTTGGAACATGATCAAGGGGAAAAAGATAAAATAAACTCAACACAATTTATTTAACAATGAGATATAAAGAACTGATTAAATTTTCTTGATACACGATTGAGATCTAATGGTACTAATATTCCATTAGTGTAATCACAAAATAACTTCAATATTTTAATCTCTAATACTAAAGTGATTTTAGATCATCGAGCTACATCAACATTCATCATCATCTTCTCTAATTTTATTCTTTAGTTTCATTTTGTTTTTCTTTGTTAAATATTTTCTTTATTTGTTTATAACTATAAGCATCAGTTTATGATTTTCCCAATAAAAAATGAGTATTGTCTTGGATATTATACCAACCAAAAGGAAGGTTCTTAGGTTATGAATCCGGAAAAAAATTTAGGTCAGACTAGGTTGTGGATCCTATAAAAAGGTTGGATTGTGGCTCCATGTATTATAAAATGTAGTTTATATAAATAGGTTATCACACCTTTAAAAGTGATTTTTCTTTGTGGGCACCGATCTTCTCACAGAGTAAAGAAGATTGATGAATGTACTAGGATCTTGGTAAAAAAAACCACTATAAAAAAATACTATTTTTATATTTTAATTTCTCCTACACTATATTTTGAACACTTCAATTCACTATTTATTCTTATAATAATAAAGTATAATTGATTATTATTTTTAATAAGTTTTTAAAGACTATTCACTCCTTTATAGTATATTATCTTCATCTACCTTGATTCAACAATTGGTATCAGAGGATAGTAGGACCATATTACAGATAATTTAGCACTTTTATTATATTTTCTAATACTAATAGTTAGTATCATAGAATTGGTTCTTTTTTGTATAGGTTATGTTGTTTATTTTTAACTATCATGTTATACTATATATCAAAGACATAATAGTATAAATAATAAAGAAAAGTTCATAAAGATTACATGTATTAATTAAAATGATGGAAGGATACCTCAAAAGAACCCATTTTTTTATGTAAGTGATTACATGTATTAGAAAGACCAAAATAAAGATTACCTAAAGTAGTTAAGTTTTGATCATTGGAAAATCATATAGAAATCATACGAAATACCAAAATATGATCCAACCCTTTTAGGTAATGAAATCATAATTTTTTTTGAATTATATAGAAGTGTTTATATCCATGTTTCAGTATGTAACACATCCCATAACATTTGGATAATTATACAAGTTAATCACTATGGTACAAATAATCTTAACATAACTAAGATGGGAATGTTACATGAAAAATACTAGGATTTTAGGATGTGATAAGATGAGTTAGAAAACCAGATATTCCACCGATTTGCAAGTATTACAATAGGTATGAGTGAAATTGGTGAATCATTTTATATTATAACTCTAGTTAAAAGGATTCTGAGATAATTATCAAAAATATGTCATGAAAAGAAATTAGTTACTGATGAAATTAAGAAATTTAAAGAGTATATTTAGATGAACAAATTGGTTCGTTACTGCTGTAACGTCTTGATTATGGGACCCGCCCAGAGGTTCCCTGTACCCTATTTGTCACGTGGTCTCAATCTCATTTCTCCAAATTCCAGAGGCTTCTGACTAGTAATGAGGGCCTTGGGTGTGTTAGTGGGGAAACTAGGCCCTCATTGGAAAAGTAACAGAGCAGAAATAAACAGATAAAAATAGCGGAAGCAGTAAAACATGAAATAAGTAAACAACAGAAGTAATAAACAACTAGAGCACGAATATATAAATTATGCATGATACATATGTCTGGGAAAGCATCCAAATAAATCAAAATTATGGAATACATGACTAAAACAAAGTATAAAAGAAAAACAATTAAACAGTTCCACAACATCTCAAGCCTCAGCTTGGTCCCATGCTCCCTATCTCCACAAAAATCAAGTACCTAAAGTAGAAGGGCGCCTTCCCTTATCTAGAAATGCAACAATATAATATCTTTGGGCCTAAAAGCATGACCCAAACAGGGTGTGAGATGGATCCCAGTAGGCAACCACCCAAAGATCTGTGCCTAATAGTCAGTGAATATATAAGGCAAGAAATATGCAAAATGAAGCAATAAACAAGGAAGTACTCAAAAGTAAACAATCTAAAGTTTCAGTTGAATTCAATTCCATATATCAAGTAAGAATTTAATCACAAACAGGTAACCCTCTAGGATGTACTCATAGCCTACCCCCTTTGGTTCAACCAAAACAAACACAAGAAACCCTCTGGGAAGTACTCATAGTCTAAACCCTCTGGTACAGCTTTAGAAAAGACTCTTTGAGGAAGAACTCACTATCAATTCCCAATGTGGTCTCCTATATGTAACTATAGACACTTTGGGGAATCAATTAACGTCTAATTCCCCCTGTGGTATCATAACAAGGAAATAATAGACACTATGAGGGAGCACAAGGACCATCCCTCCTATGGTCTCACAATGTAAAAGTAAACAGACACTCTGAAGAAACCCTCAACATCCATTCTCCCTATTGTCTACTACACCAGGTTCTTATGGCCCTATGTAAGTTAATTGTTCACAATAATATAAAGGCAGCCAAAGTAAACATGAAGACTAATTGGCTAGAAAGTCTACAACATATCACAATATGTTAGAAAAAATCACTACATCCTAACAATACTATGAATGGGAAGCAAAGAAGCATAATAAGCGAGGCTAGACCAAAAGTCAATAACAACAAGCATGTGAAATACATCCAAATCATGTAAAATATAACCCTATTCACAATCATAAATCCTCTACTCAAGCGCACAAGGTATAGTAGGCAATATCAATGAAAAAAACACAAACATGTAATACCCCAAACAAGGGTATTGGCACTTTTTCACATATAACTCAAAGAATAACTACGAAAAAGAACAAACCACCTACCTTAGAGTTTTATGAATGATATACGTGAACCTTAGGCCTTGAATAGCGCTATAATTCCATAGGTCTACAAAAATGATAAGAAAGTTCAACCAAGAATATCTCGTGATAGAAGATAAATCAGAAAATAAGGCTCTAGAAGAAGGAATAGCTTATTGTGGAAATTCCAATGCAATCTACGGTGGTCGAATCAGATATTAGATGAAGATTCAGAGGCCTAGAGAAGATTCGCACCATACATACACACTTGGACAAGAAAAGTTGAGAAGGAAGAGGTTCTGTCGATTAAACGCGACCCCGGTCTGTTTAATGAAGAAAATAAAGTAGAAAACATGTCCTTTAAAAGTAAACAGCGTGTACTTTCCTTTTTTGATCTCTACTTTAGGCGGTCCCCAGGTCACCCCACACGGTCATGTGTTCAGTCGTTACATGTCCAACACACAACTACCCATGGAAACCAAGTACACAGTGTGTACTTATAAATACACGGTGTGTACTCCTAAAATTTCCAAAAACTCCTATTTTTCTCAAAAACAACCAGAAAAGAAAACTCATGCCTGAAAAGAAGAATTGGGTTATTACAAACTTCCCCGCTTAAATAAATTCATCCTCGAATTTCCCTAGTAAGGTGGAACACTTTCTGAAAAATCCCTACTGGTCACTGATGCTTCGCCTTCACCTGCTGACAGGTGGAACACCTCATGATAAAACCAGCAACATCTCCCTTCATACCTGGCCACCAATACTGACGATGCAGATATCGATACATATTGGTGACACTAGGATGAACTTACCAAATTGACGAATGAAAGCCCCACGTTATCTCCTCACGTATGTTTGCTGGCACCCACATGCACCCACGAAAATGCAAGATCTCATCCTTGCCTACTATCCATCTAGGAATGGGGTTTTATCCTGACACACTCTCCCAAAGGGAAGGCCTTCAGAATCTATTAGATTCCTCATTCACACTCAATCAAGTAGAGTAAAGATAATAGCCACATAAGAAAGAAATGTTTTCCCCTGTCTGTCATGAACCTCCAAATTCATCTCCGAGAGTAGTGCTATAAGATGCCACTCACTACTGGCCTCATGAACTGCTTGTATTTGATTCCTCATGTTCAATTCATCAGCCACATCATTGCCTTTCCCAAGCATATATGAAATCTCAAAATCAAAGGACTAAAGGTACTCAATCCACCTTCGCTATCTCAGATTCAGATCGACCTGCATAAAGATATACTTGAGACTATTGTGGTTGGTGAAAACCACAAAATGATCTCCCAATAGATAATGTATCCAAATGCATAAATCATGAACAACTTCAGCCAACTCGAGATCGTGTGTCGGGTAATTCTTCTCATGTGGCCCCACCTACCAAGACCCGTATGCAATGACCCCTTCTCCCTGCATAAGCACTGCTCCCAGCCCGATACCTGATGCATCACAGTATACAGTATAACTCTTTCATGACTCTGGAAATACTAGTATTGGTGCTGAAGTCAACCTCCCTTTCATCTCTTGAAATGCTAACTCACAAGAATCTGACCACAAGTACTTTTCAGCCTTCTCAGTTTGGCCCATCAGTGGTGCAGTTAAGCGTGAAAAGTACTGTATGAAATGTCTATAGTAACCAGCCATCCCTAGGAAACTTTGTACCTCAAAGGCGTTTTTCAATTGATCCCAGGAAACTACTGACCTCAATTTCTCTAGGTCTACTGATACTTCTATCTCTAAGATAACATGACCCAAGAAGTGAATTTGGTCCATACAAAAGTGGAATTTTGAGAGCTTAACATATAACTGATACTCTCTCAGTGTACTCAAAACGATCACAAGATGTGTGGCATGGTCATGTCGCGTGTGAGAGAACACCAAGATATCATCCAAGAAAAATACCACAAAGGAATCCAAGTATGGATGGAACAATCAGTTCATCAGCACCATGAAAACTACAGGCGCGTTCATGAGACTGAATGGCGTGACTACACACTCGTATAGACCATACCTTATCTGAAAGGATGTAAGAGGTATATCATATAGTCTAACATGCAACCGATGGTAACCGGATCTCAAGTCAATATTTGAGAACACCCAGGCTCCTTGAAGATAATCAAAGAGATCATAAATCCTTAGTAAGGGATATTAGTTATTAACTGTCAACTGGTTCAACTTACAATAATACACAGAAATTCTGAGGGTACCATCCACCTTCTTCACAAACAAGACAGGAGAACCCCAAGGAGAATTAATGGGTCGGATAAAACCCTTTTCCTATAACTCCTCTAACTACTTCTTGAGATCCTATAACTCTGGTTTATCCATCCTCTAAGGAGTAATGAACACCGGTGCTGATCCTAGCACAAGCTCAATAGAAAATTATTCCTCTCTCTCTCTAGAGGAAAACCTGAAAATTCCTCTATAAAGACATCTATAAAACGATCCAACACTAGAGAAAAGTCCATTTGTGAAGTCCCCTAGTCATCCAGATATAGATTTTAAATCTGGGTTGTAACTCCTCCTAACCCATGATGCTCGGGTCCCACTCTTCTCTCCTGGACACCCCATTCTCCCTTATGAAGAAAAGATCCTCCCTATGGTGATGTGAAACTCACCGTATGGTGATAGTAGTCAACAACTGCCTAGAAGGGAACTAACCAGTCCAATCTGAGAATGAAATCATAGCCTATCATCTCTAGGATATAAAGGTCCCATAAGAAGTCACACCCACCGACCTCTAGAGGGAACTCCTTGCACTGTCATACACTAGTTGTTCTTGTCCCCAATGGAGTGTCCAACATCAAGACATCATAAGAAGTAAATATACAGAGCCCAAGGAATTAAACAACAACAAAATATATAAATATATGGGAATACCCTCTATCAAAAATTGCAGAAGCTAAAACTGAGGCAACTAGAATCGTACCTCGAACTGTAGAGGGTCCGGGATCCTGCTTCTGCTGGGTCTACTCCACTGCAAAAGTCTTTCCTACACCACGACCCTGTAACCTATCCTGGCCACCCTGAGCTAATCCACACTATTTTCACTAAAAGCCTACTGACTGTCTACCATGGCCGCGACCTCCACCTCGACTTGAACAACCAAAAGAACTCTAGTTCCCAGACTAATGAGAAACTGGTGATGCTGCTCCTGAACGCGGGGTCATAGAAGAACTCTTCTCACCAGCTGCTGGTGATAAGAACTAATAGAACCGCTGAAGATGAACCATATTGCCACAAGATAAAAAATCAACTGGGTCTCTCAGGAATTGTGGCCTCGTATTCCCGCTCTTCCCGCACTGGTAGCACACCACCTGGCCACCAGAAGAAGTATCCCATCTACTACGATCTCCACAGGTAGACTCCCTGCGGTGCTTCCTACTATCAGTCTGAGGGGTACTAACTCCAGATTCCAAACCACCATGTATCATAGCTCTATAATTCCTCAGATTTTTCTCTATGATCAGCGCCTGTTTGACTATAGAGGTGATGGAAGTCGACCTGAAGATGTTCACCTGAGATCGGATGTTGTTCCTGATACCATCCTCAAACTTTCTTCCTAGAAATAACTCATCAACTCATATAATTGGCATAAAGTGTTTTAAATCTGTGAAGAAAGAAGAGTACTTCATGACTAAGAGAGTACTCTACTACAGACTCATGAACTCTCAAACTTGATCGGCCCTCAAAGTCTCTGGGTAGAAGTAATCATAGAAGTCACTCTGTAACTCATCCCAAGCCATAACCTGTTGGCGTCCTGCCTGTGAGATCACATCCCACCATATATTGGTAGAGTACCATAGAATATACCTAGAGAGATTCAACCTCCTCTCTAGAGGTTTCTCCAGATGGTTGAAAATAGATAGTATGGATTCTAACCATGAATCTGCAGCTTAAGGTCCTCCGTCCCCTGTGAAGGTGGGAGGATGCTGCTACTGGAAAACCCGCGTCAATTCTGCCATTGACGGGGAAGGAGGTAGTGTTCTTCAGAAGGTCTGCATGAAACACATAAATCCCTATCAGAACTGTGTGTCAGTGACTATTCCTTGAATGGCGGTTGGTGCCAAGACTGGAACTACAAGAGGATATATTGGTAGTCCCTGATCAACCATGTCTGATGTCTAAGAACTACCCTGTAACTGGCATACAAGCGGAGGACGTCTCAGTGGCATGAATATGCAAGGTCAAGTTCACACCGTAGATTAATATTACAAAGGGAAGAAACATAGAATTGTATTAAGGGAACATGAGATAGAAACAATTCATGTTTTTCAAAACATGGGTACATGTCATGTATAACACCTACACAACGTGTTCCCTTAAGCCTTCACATGGGTGTGTACTTTTTCCAAAGTTGGTCGTGTAACACTCCAAACACACGGCGTGTTCTCCCAAGACACGACATGTACTTGAATCATATTCCCCTACCCGAGCTCCCTTACACGTCTATGATACATGGTTCTACTGGAACAGGACTACACACCATGTTTGTGCTAGACACAACATGTACTAGAGGGATTCCACCACCCGTGTTGTTTGTTACATGACCAGATAAATGGGTTCCACTACACAGTGTGTTCAATATTGACACAGTGTATATAACCTAAGTTTTATCCTTCTGTTTCATTAGTCACATGGGTGAACACAATTTCAAAACACACGGTGTGTACTTCCGATAAATGTCGTGTTCCCCTAAAGATTTCCCAACCCTGTGTCTCTTCCCACACAGCCAGTGACACGGTTAGATTCTACATGGCGTGTACATATAGTACACATCGTGTACTTAAGAAAAAATTTTCCTTCCTGAATAGAAGGATACATGACGTGTATTTATCAATACACACCGTGTATTATGGGGTTTTTCAGACAGTAAGCCTTGGAAACAACTTCAGAACTTAGAAAACACTGAAACCAATATTAAAGTGTCAAATTCCGATCCACGAGGGACTGTACTCCCCACGAATCAAATCTTGTCATCTTATACATGTCATATACAAGCATAAAAATGAAATGATCCACCAAATTCCGGTCCATGAGGGCCCATAACACCTCAAGAACCAAAGTTTGGCATCCATTCAAACTAAACCTTACAAAATTCAATATTATATTATAAAAGCAAGCATTATATCAAGGAACCTATCACAACATCATGCATATCCAGAACAACATCTATCACAACAACATGAAATCAATAATTCACCCTAAATGGAATGGAAAGAATACATGACATGGGATCTTTAGAAAGTGCTTATAGGATGAATAAGATGGCAGACCCTCATCTCATCGGATTTCAAAAAAAAAATAGAACCTCAATAATATCAATGATAATAGCACAATACATGTGAATCACCCAATGGTGAAATAAAATAAACTATATAATTGGAAGACCAGAAAAATCATAATATATGAGGTAAATTAGCTTTTACCTATACACGGGTTAGCTACTTCTGGGTACATATTATTACCAAGTACCTATTCCTTCTTATCCCTAGCTATAGGTTCCAAATAGTAAGTCAAGAAGAAAATAATTCCTCTAATACCACTTTGTAATGTCCCGGTTCTGGGAGCCGCCCAGAGGTTCCCCGTACCCGGTTGGTCACATGGCCTCAAGTGCATTTCCCCAAACGCCAGAGGCTTTCGAATAGTAGCGAGGGCCTTGGGTGTGATAGTGGGAAAACTATGACCTCATTGTCAGAGCAACATAGCAGAAATAAATAGATAACAATAGAGGAAGTAGTAAAACATGAAATAAGTAAACCATGAAAGTAATAAACAACTGGGGCACACATATATAAATGATGCATGATACATATGTCTAGGAAAGAAGACAAAAAAATCACAATTCTGGAATAAAGGACTAAACCAAAGTACAAAAGAAAAACAAGTAAATAGCTCCACAGCATCACAAGCCTCAGCTTGGTACCATGCTCCCCATCTCCACAACAATCAAGTACCTGAAGTAGAAGGGTGATTTCCTTTATCTAGACCTTCCACAATATAATCTATTTGGGACCAAATGCATGACCCAAACAGTATGGGAGATGAATCCCAGTATGAAACCACCCAAAGATCTGTGTCTAATAGTCAGTGAATATATATGGCAGGCAATATGAAAATTTAATTAATAAACAAGGAAGTACTAAAAAGTAAAAAATCCTACAGTTTCAGTTGAATTCAATTACATATATCAAGTAAGCAGTTAATCACAAACAGTTAACCCTCTGGGAAGTACTAACAACCTAACCCCTCTGGTTCAACCAAAACAAACACAATCAACCCTTTGGGAAGTACTCATAGTCTAACCCCTCTGGTACAGCTTTAGCAAAGACTCTCTGAGGAAGAACTCACTGTCAATTCCCCATGTGGTCTCATATCAGTAACTATAGATATTATGGGGAAGCACTCAACATCCAATTACCCCTATTTTCTCATAACAATAAAACTATAGACACTCTGAGATATCACAAGGTTCATCCCACCTATGGTCTCACAATGTAAAAGTAAACAGACACTCTGGAGAAGCCCTCAATATCCATTCTCCCTATGGTCTACTACACTAGGTTCTCATGGCCATGTGTAAGTCAATCATGCACAATGATATAAAGGAATCCAAAGTAAACCTCAAGACTACTTGGATAGAAAGTATACAACATATCATATCATGTCAGATAAAATCACTCCATCCTAACAATACTAGGCATGGGAAGAAAAGGATCCTAATAGGCGAGGCTAGACCAATCGGTCAATAACAACAAGCATGGAAAAAACATCCAAAGAATGGAAAAGATAACCCTATTCACAATCATAGTTCCTCTACTCAAGCACACAAGGCATAGTAGGAAATATCAGGTCACAAATACAAAAACACGTAACACCCAGAACAAGGGTATGGAAACTTTTTCACATATAACTCAAATACTAACTACAGAAAGGCACAAACCACATAAATCAGCATTGTACGAATGATATACATGAACCTCGGGCCTTGAATAGCTCTATAATGACCTATATATACAAAAACGCTAAGAATGTTCAACTGATAATATCTCGTGATAGAGGAGAAATCAGGAAACAAGGATCTATTAGAAGAAATAGCTTACCGTGGCGATTCCAACGAAATCAACGGTGGTCGAATCGGAGATCGGATGAAGAGTCAGAGGACCAGACAAGATTTGTGTCATATGAACACTCTTGGATGAGACATGCCGAGAAATAGGAGGTTCTTTCGATTAGATGTGACCCCGACCCTTTTAATGAAAAAAATAAAGTACATGATGTGTCTTTTAAAAGTATACGATGTGTACTTTCCTTTTCTGAGCTCTACTTTAGGCGATTCCTAGGTCACCCCATACGTCCATATGTTCTTCCATTACACAGCCATCACATGAAAACCTGTGGAAACCGAGTACACTCCATATACTTACAAGTACACAATGTGTACTCTTGAAATTTCCAGAAACTCATCTTTTTCTAAAAATCAACCTGAATAAAAAAACCCATACCTGAAAAGAAGATCCAGGTTCTTACTACTGTAGTATGAACTTGAATTGAAACATATTGTAGGTTTAGAGACTATAAAGAGAAAACATATTTATTTTAAGTATAATTTTAATGAATCCTATAACTCTTACGAATCTAAGTTACAGTAAAGTAATAGAGAAATGTATCATTTTTGTACAAATTTTTTCATGTTTATTTAAAAAAAGAGGAAAGGGGTAGTTCAAAATAATGTTCAAAAAGTAGTATAAGAAAGGTAATAATAGAAATAATAATTATGTTTTATAATCAACCTATTATGAGTGTTGGAAGAAAGGGAACATTAGGATTTATTTTCAAAAACTCAAACATACAAATAAAGAAAAAGAAGAAAATAAGAAAAGAAAAAAAGATTTTATAGAGGATGAGTTGTTCAGATAGTTTAGATTTGAGTAGTGATACATGATGTGAACAAGCGACAAGAAAACTTTCTTTGATGAATATATATTTTAAGGTACCTAATTCATTTTTTACTAAATTACTAACTCCTTCTAATGTTTATCATAATGTAATATCTAAAGATGAAAAAATATAATTATGATTCTGTTAATTCTAAATTCAAAAAACTATATAAAGAGAATAAGGAATTCATGAATGATAGTGTCAGGATTATTGAAAAATATATAATTATAAATATTAAAGATAATATGTTTTTTAAAGAAAAGTAGTAAATGAAATAGGAATAAGAAAATATAAATATATGTGTTTCCCAAAATGAGGAATAAAAAAAATTTATTTTGAGATATTTAAACCGATAGAAGAAAATGACATACTTAAAGATATTTTGGAAGTAAATAATAAATATTATAAAATAAGGTTTAATTATATCTTGGATGATAAGTCTAAATTTGAGAAATATTGTAATAGGGCAAAGAAAGAAAATATGAAACTGAGAAATACAACTTTTGGTTCTAATGTGAAAGTTTATACTGATTTAAAATCTATTCAAAAATAAAATGTGAATTTGAAAAAGGAAGTGGTTAATATTAAAGAAAATTTATTTATATTCTTTTAATACAAAGATAAATATGATAAAATGATTTATATGATGAAACCAAACTATAACAAGAATGGTTTTGGTTATTAAAACTTATAACCAAGGTTGAATAAAATTACTATTGTTAAAATATCAAAATGAAATATTTCAAATGTTACTTTATTTAAATATATAATGAAAGGGAATTTGGACAATGAATGTTTTATGAGATTTAAAAAATAATTTGGGCACACAAATATATTTATTTCTATTTTTTTCAAAACAATCCACAAATAGATGATTTAAATCTATTTGGATTTCAAATTTTTTCTACTATTCTAATTAGACCCGTGTTAGCATGGGTATAAAAAACATTCTACTTGATTGATGTATTTAAGTAACTCTACATGAGGAGGTTCAAAGATTCATGGTATTTAGACAATGTGTATTCTAGAAACATGAAATTTCTATCTTTTAATTCATGTGCGGGAGGAATTTTTAAATTTAGAGACAACACTAATGGATAGATTAATGGTATTAGATAATTTTTTTTTCTAAAAGTATTATTATTTCAAACATATTATTTGTAGATGGTTTAAAAAATAATTTAAAAATTATATCATGACCTTGCGACGATGGATTTAATTTAATTTTTGAAAATGATAAATGTATTGTTTTAACAAAATAAATCTATTTTATTTTCAGCAAATAGAAAAGTCAATGTCTACACTATTGATTGTTCTGATCTAACGAAATATAAAGTTATGTTTTTGAATGATATATGATATGATGAATTTTTTTGTCATATAGGACTTTTAAATGAAAATTTTTTAATGTTTCACAAGTTATCAATGCATGAATAGGTTCTACAATTTCCAAATTTAAATTCAAGTATATATTTTGTGTGTGATTCATGTTTAAAAGGTAAACAACATAAAGAAAGGTTTAAATCTATAAATGATGTTTGTACTGCAATATGTCATGAATTTTTAAAACTTGAATTATTTATTATTTTAAAACCTACATGTTTAGGTGGTAAGAATTATGTATTTTTCATAATAGATTATTAAAGTAGTTTCATAAGGATTTATTCCCTATCTCAAAAAAACATTAACTAAATTTTATTATTTTTGTACGATTATTCAAAATTTCAAAAGTATGTCAGCCATATTTATCATAAGAGATAGAGGTGGTGAATTTTTTAATTTATAATTTGATAAATATTGGGAATAAAATGGATATATGCATTAATATTACACTACTAGGAAACCATAACAAAATAGTGTGGTTGAAAATAATAATAGGACAATTCAAGAAAAATCAACATCAATGATCATTTAATTTAATCTTCCTATTTATTTTGGGGCTTAAAGATGTTAATATATATTTTCATGATTTAAAAAGAGTTTATATTATACCATTTTTAAATAAAACCACTTGTGTTGTGTTTAAATGGTTTAAACCAAAAATTGGATATTTTAGGGTGTTTGGTTGCAAAGTTTTTATTTTAAATACAAAAGATAATTTAGGTAAGTTCAATTATAAAATTTATGAAGGAAAGTTTTTAGGTTAATATAATTCTAGAAATTCATATAGTGTTTTAAATAAGAGAAATTTAGTAATTAAATATTTAGTTCTTGTTCAATTAATTGAAAACAACAATAAAAAGAAGAATAATATTTCAAAGAAAGATGATGATGAATTTAAGGAATTAAATTTAGGGCCTTTAGGGTCATGTATTAGGCTATATTCCTCTTGGATTACGAGTCATGTAAGGTTCCCCCCTCAACTCAATTAAAAATATTAGAAATATTTCCTATACCCACAGTTTCATGAACGATGGGATACCAAGGTATCAATATAGCCCTATACCCATGGTTTCTACAAAACCGTGGGTATATCCCATTTAAATTTCATATTACCCATGATTTTGGTAAACTATAGGTAAATATCTATACCCACAGTTTACAAAATCGTGGGTATACATTTTCATAGCAAAAAATAAATACCCACGGTTTAGTTAAATCATTGGTATATATTTTCATAGCACAAAATATATACTCACAGTTCAATAAACTATGGGTATTGATTGTTTTATTCATATCACACATACCCACAGTTCATTGAACTATGGATATAGATGTTTTTTCCAGTAGCACATATACCCACGGTTCATTGAACCATGGGTATAGACGGTTTCCATAGAAATGTAGCATCTTTCCACCTTCCTCCTTCCACCATTCACCTGTAAAAAAAATACACACTAGAATAAAAACCAGTTAGAAACTAGTTACAAACCAAAATCTATACATTTCCAATATTAGGAAACACATGAAAATATAATGTAGTGTGTATATAAGTTTGACCGAGCACATTCATAATAGTGGTGAGGTTGGTAGATAAAAACCCATGGTCCATAATTTTGGAAGTGCAATTACTGGAAATGATATATAGATGTATACCTAACATCTATTAGGGGAAGCCCTTATTTTATACCTGTGGACCATTATAGGTGTTGTATAGTTATTCAAAAGCACACTTTAAGTTATATAAATTTCATATCCCAATTTATATTCCTAGGTGTATATTTATACCCTCTATTCCGACCTTCTATGGAATTCAGGTTCTACTAATAGATAGGTTAATAATCCTTAAAACTCTAGGGACATAATCGTTATTCTATTTATTTAAATCCGGTGAATCCTAAATATGCATAGTCATAGATTATCATCAAGGGAGATATAAATTGGGATTATATATAATTTTCATGAATGACTATGTCTCATTAATGTAGATCTATTGAGACATCATTTTTGTGGTATATGCACCCTACCAATTTTCTCATCTACTTAGGTTCATGTAGTGATGGTTTCTAACACCATTTTTGGATTCTAGGATGAGGTGACATCCTATGGAAAATATGATATTTTAGAATTAATGTTTGAGAAGAATCATTACATAAAATGTGGAATAGATACAGAATTAGGGAAATGGGTGATCCAACTTTGGTGTAGATAAAAGAAGGTATTCTATGATTTAAATGAGATGCAGGAACCCTATCCACTGATCCATGTGTTCCACTGGGATGACTTGTCATGCAAGGAAATATCATGCATCTTGTATTCCAGCACATACCCTTATGATAGCTTCAGTTTCCACTTAATTGCATCCATTAGCACCATCACTGCCTAATGATCTTTAGCATTGAAATTCCTCATGATCTGTATATGCTTCTTGAAAAAATGCTCAGTACAACACCACATTTGTTTTCTCCATACTCGATCCAGTCACCCACAAAAGCTAGAACCAGATCCTCCTAGAAATAGCCAGATGCAACCTTTTTGAATCATATAATCCATTTAGCCCCACTGAAATTAGCAGCATCCTCCCACAAAGGATAATTTATCTCTTTAAATAGGTGCAATTCAGTTGGGATTGGAAAAGAAAATGGTCAATCCAAATGGAAATAACACAACTAAAAGATCTCAACCATACTGAATTCTAAAATTTTCTTTATATTTTCCTTTTATGATGTCTGAGTCTAAACTCCTAGATTTATTTTCATATACCAGAAGACAAACTTCTGTTTGAGGGGATGAAAAATATCTTTGAGATTGTGAGTATGGAGATCAAGGTCATCAAGTTGTTTAATATCTTTCTCAGGAAATGTGGATGAGAAATCAAGGATGGGTTGATAATTATATGCCTTTTTTCCCCAATCATTCTTCTCAGTGGCCTCCATCTCCGTTTTATCCATCAGTGCCAGCCCTAAACCACTCCCCCTCTATCTCCACCTCTCCCCCCTTACCCTCACACAAATGCAGGCATGTCCCGTCAGGTCCTTAAGTGACATCCTATGGTGGAAAAGAAACTATGGTTAATGATGATTCAGGAGGACACAAATGTCAAGATTAATTTTACATTCACATATTTTGGTGTATAGTTTATGTTTTGGTATTCAAAAATATGGATTTAATATTATTTTTATAACACGTTATCCTAAAATGTAACCAGGTTCAATGTATTAGAGGTTACTGATAAGGGAGGAGTGGAACAAGGAAGACATGAAAATGGTAGTCCAAGGTGGAAGCCTCTAATTATCAGAGTCGAAAATTCACTTGGTCCCCCCAATAGATCATTATTGAGGAGCTAATGAATTATAATATAAGAACAAGGTGATCAATATGGAGGTGACAAGATAGGTCCTAGTCATAAGGATATAGGCTAGGAAATAAGATAAAGATGGAATGGTTTAATGCCTCCCCAAGCTATGTATATCTTGAGGGATTTAACCTTTGGAGCAGTTGGCTAGTAATCAAGAAAAGAAATTATCTACGGGTTTAAAATCAAGGTGGAGTTTTCATTCTATATATAGGGAATGTGAAATATCCCACAAGAATCATCATTGACATTAATTTACTAGAGATTATCATATATATATATCACTAATTTGGATATGCGAGTGCATACTGTCCATGACAATATCCTAACCATTAGGCATGTGTGTAAGATTCTGGAAAATTGGAACATAAAAGGGGTAATCAACTAATCTATCAATAAAGAGTGGGATGATTCCCTTAAATCTAAAATCATATGATGAAGTTCCTTTTAAATTATTTCCATTAATTATCGTATCTCTATTTGAATGATCAAAACTATTCATTTTTATAGATGAAAAAAGAGAACAAGGAACTAATAAATTCCTCTTAGCATAATATGGGTAGATATTTGGTTGGTAGGTTTGTAGGGCCAGACACCTCAAAATAAGGGTAAATTTATCCTTGTTAGAGTAGGATTCTGGAGGGGAGGGACGAGACCCTATTTGTCATCTCGTAATAAATAAAAAACAACCAATTAAAATAGAAGCGTTTAAAATAAATAATGCATCGGTGATGAAATTGAAATTCTTAAGGTATTAAGATACCATGATATCAAAGGAGAGTCACACAGAGAAAGAGTAAATATAATATTTTTCAAAAAAATGTACCCTAAGAGCTGTTAAAAATTTTGAGGTTCCACTTTGGGAAATGATCAGAAGACAATTGATGAGCTCCACCTTTTTCATTCAAATACCATTATTCATATGATCAAAAGAGGTAAATTTCAGCATTATCCTATGGACCATTTAAAAAATAATCTTAATAAATTATATGTTAACATATATTATGGTGACAGTTTCATTGTCTGGATATGGTTTAATGCGAATCTCCAACTCACCAGGATCTACAAGAAGCATGGGATTTGTCATGCTTAAGATCCTTAACTTATATAGAGAATCACATGAATTACTAAAATAGAAGCATGTGGTAAGGTCAAAAATTTAGTCCAAATGAATCAAAATATTTATTAACTCATGAACTGGAAAACTTAAATAAAGTGAAATTTGAGGCGTAGCTAGTAACACAACCACACCTTACATGCTCTCATAGAAACACATCCTTATGGTTTTATAGGCTATGAACTATCAAATCTAACAACCTTATCACCTGAAATGCATTTAAAATTTTAACTTATCTCATAGGAAAAAAAATCAAAGAAAAATAAGTAGGGTGAATATGAAATCAAAAAACTTATTAAAGCATCAAGTTCACCCATCATAATAAATTCATAGACTCTACAACCTTTCCAAAGTAGCACATCACAACTTTAAGTAACTCCATGACAAAGCATACTTTTTGAAACTTATGCCCCAATGAAGAATCCACTTCAATATTTTTCTTTAAGGACCGTCATTTAAACACCATCATTTCCACAACCATAAAATGAAAAAAAATTACAAAATAAAAGACATTATGAATGGAATGAATATAAACATGATGTGACACTACTCGAATAGAATAAAACAGATCCTAATATAATAAATCAACATAGAACTTACTATATCATAATGAAATAAAGGATATTTATACCTTCATAATCCAACAACTCATGGATGTGACGATTTGATATTATATGTTTTCCTGATGTTATATGTGTGGTTCCAAGACAAACATGTGATGATGAAAAAGAACTGAAGGTATTTCTGATATATCCTAATGAGACATTATATTTAGTTATAAGTGTAATTGTTTCCAAATGAAATAATGTGTAAACAAATATAAAGTGAATAGTATATGATTTAATAAATAATGGTTATAATATCCTTCTGAAATTAATATTTAATATATAATTGAATAGAATCAATTTTCATTTTTTGTGGAAATGTAGGTTAATATAGTTGATGTGTGATGAAATCATGGTTTTTTCACATTGAATTATTTAAAAAAAGATAGTGTTATTTAGATAGTTTATCATACCTTATTATAAATTTTATAATTTTAGTGAAATTTTAAAATGAAGGCATACCTTCTGAATTTACGTAATAAAATTTTCATTGAAGGTTCCTTAGAAAACTATTTTTGTTTTATAATAATTAATCAGTAATGATTATATAGTTAGTTGAATATATAAATTAATGCATGTAATATACCTAATAGAATTTGAAGAATATATCTAATGTTTTAGTTTTAAATTGTTGTGGTTGGTGTCAGAAGGGAAGGTGTTGCCGCAATGATGGATAAACTATTTTTGAGAGAACTTTCTTTGGAAGAACATGAAGTTAATACAAAGAAAAGGTATAATTAATGATTAAAACCTGAATTTAGTGAAAAATATAATTTTTTTAAATACTAATAAATTATGTGTTCTATTTATACTATCAAGATAATTATGTATTTTTCATTATGGACATTTTTATCATAATCATTATACAATGCATAATACAAAAAATTGGTTAATTATGGATGTTTCATATTGCGTAATACCTAATTCTCATAATTCTATAATAGATTCATAATACAAAATGAAAAAAAATGAATATTAAATAATGGTGATGCAAAATTGGACAAATTAAGTTCATATTTCATAATGAAAAAATAGAATTCATAATATATATTGCTCACAAGGAAAACCTAATAAGTGTATAACAGAATTAAAAGAAGCTGAGTATATGAGTATGATTTATTATATAGATAACAGTTAAAAGGTAGACATTTTAAGTGACAAATATGTAACATGGAGGTACCAGATATGAATCTTGGAATCTTTCTCCAATGTATAGATAAGTTGTCGATATGTTCCTTCGGTGAGAAAGAGTAGTTTGGTTTCATGCATGATGACTACCATGACATATGGTATTTATCAACATTATAACTTCCTTAATTATCACTAAAAAAATGAAACCACATAAATAAGTGGCATCAAATCACATTTTCAATAATAAATCTAGAAACACTTATCACAAGTCTTATACGACACTTACATAAGTGATAAGTGCTATAATCAGTTTTCAAAAAGTGTTGTGAAATGTAATCTTATACAAAAGCAAGAGATAAGTAGTATAAAAAGTTTTCAGTAACTAGTGTCAAACAATGCCCAAGTACTATAAGAACTTTTTAATAAGTATTTCCAAACACAACCACAATGTTAACACCATAGAAAAATTAGTGATTTGGTTAGGATTATTTATTTACAAAGGATTTTAAACCTTATCTATTCTCCCATCATTTTCCTATGCCTCAACATGACCCCCCTCAAACAACAAATTCCCCTATGCAAAAAATTTCAATTTAAGGAATGAAATTCATTTAATAATTTTCATCGTTTATAACCATTTTTCCAAAAATTATATAATAAATAGAAACACATTCCATGATCCAAAAAATCACAAGCATGACCTATAATCATAAAACTATAAAGAAAGGTACAACCACCCACCCAGTCATGTGTGAGAGGACTAATTTGGAAAATGTAAAATGACAATCATATAAAAATTTAACCTTCACCTATAAAACTTATATGAAAACACTTAAATATTGGGGAAAACATAAACTAAAGCCTTATGGTCTCAATATAAATCTTGAGGGAGAAAAATATGAATAGATTCCTAACTAATAAAGTCTTACCTTTCTAATCAAAGAAACACATGAGAGAGACAAAGAATATGTGATATCGATATATTGGATGGTGATATCCTCCAAATATGCAAGTAATATGTAGGTTTAATTGGATGAAATGTATAAATAAGCTTAAGTAAAGTACTGTTATTATTCTGTAATACCTAGCAGAACATATTCTTGATAAAATACCTTTTAATGCGATGATTGTGGAGTAGATCTTCCATGAAACCAAAGTCAAGTTCTTATGAAAGGTGAGTACATTGACTTATGAATATGTAAAATTACCTAAAGAATTATCATTTAACACCCCTAATGAAAAAACAATAAAAAATTAATTTCATTGCATGAAGAAATTCACATAATAAAAGTACTCCACCAGTCAAAAAAAAAGATCCAACACAAAACAAACCATACTTCACATGTAAATAAAATAAAATATACATGTATATCCTAATTCATACAAACATTTAGTTGAAGTTCATAAAGTACTTGTACAAGTCTCTCTATAAATTCAAAAATGGAGGGTATTAATATCCCCCTCCATCAGCATCATCCCCATCTCCATCCCCATGCCCATAATCATCATCATCAGCAACAACATCATCGAAAAAATCATCACCAACCACACCATCAACATCATCAATAGCAGTCTAATAACCTGCAGCAACATCAGTAACATCCTCACCACCAACAACTCTATTGCCACCACTGTCATTACCACTAGGAAATTAATGGGAATCAACCGAGGCATTATATAAAGATCTTATAGATTACATACATGAATGAAAAGTAGTAGCAGCCTCTAATGGTAGTGAATGACTCAAAAATGACATAGCTTTCATGAAATGTTCGGTTATAAACTTATTTATTTCAAGCTGCTATAAAGTTATTTTCATTGCGTAAACTTCTTCTGCATGCATGCTTTCCATATTAGAGGTCTGAGAGGCTTGAGAGGATCCTGATGTAGACTAATACCAAGATGGGATGATGTTTTTTCCAAGTCTACATTAGACTCTCCCCTAGTGCTCCACACCTAACACCTGACCCAAATGATCATTTGGCCCAAAGTTGTTAGCTTCCTTCTCATCAAGGGCCTCTAAGTTCAACTGTTGAAATTATAAAAACATATTAAATTATGATTTTTGTATAAATATTTTAAATATAAATAAAAAAACCTACAATCTTTTCTTGTGTTTGTGCATTTACTGCATATACATCCTTTTTTTTCTACTGGAGGTAAATAATTTGGCATGAAGTACAAGACCTTCGATTCCCAATACAGATTACTGCAAATGAGAAATACATAAATATGGATTACAACTATATATGATAAATGAAAAAATATGGATTCAAGTAAGCTGCATCATAGACCTAAAAACATTGAGGTAAATAATACTCATAAATGATTATTGGTTTTCTTATGTGGGTTTCAGGGAATTTTGATACTTTTTTAGAAAAAATAGAAAAACATTCTTATGCTGGTATAAGATGACATTTCTAAGAAATATGTACTAACCAAGGGGAATCCATGATGAATTTATCCAGACATGTTATCAATGAAATAAATTAGTGAACAGAAATCCATCAACAGTTTCAATAAAAAATATTTATGAATACATTTTGTTGTGGTTATTTTTTTATGTTGTTTCTTATGGGTAATGAGGTGTGTGCTCTTGGGTTTGGTCCAATTGGCCATGTAAAGGTAACTAAGTAAAAATATAAATAATTACATTATTTTAATTCATATTAAAGTACATGGTACTTCTCATGCTCAAGAATTGTAGCACCCCTAATGTGTGTACATATGTCATTCCATATTTTTTTTCTCTGATGCTTCCCAAAAAAAATATATAGGTAATAATAATTAAATTTTACATACAAACCATTAAAGATCGGTAGTACCTTAAACTATTCAGTTTTACAATGTGTGCTAATTTTTTGATATTGACTTTGTGGAATGTCAGGGTATGTGGGTACACCCACTATATTAGTACCCACTGTATCAGTACCCACTCTGCTCCTCCAACCAATATATAAGTCATGCTTGTATGACCACCAAAACTCTCCAAGATTACTCAACCTAGAATATTTGGAATCTTAACCGTTAAGAAAGTTAAACCAACTCTTCAATTAACATGTTAATTCATATAAATACATTAATAATATAGATATAAATTTATAAAATTTTCTTACCCATATTTGTGCCCATGCCCTATGCTTGATGTTATCACTGATATTTCTCCATGCGGCCGATTCCACCAAAATTATATCATGGTATTTGGATAAAGTGCCCATGAAACTTCTACACTACCTATAATTTTTACCTACCATTTGATTTTGAGAATTGTAATCCACCATAATCTATTTTTTTGTGATTCCAGGCTTCCCGCATACGAGTACGCCCACGTCGCCTACTAGAAGATCCCACTAAATAAGATAAGTGGGGGAAATAAGAGTTAGGTGATGATACAATAGGAAAAAATTAAATGATATATTTTGACATAGTACTAATAAAATAACCTAATGAAATCTTCAAAATAGGCTACGAGGCATTTGTGGACTGTGATAGATCAGTAGCTTCTGAAGGAAGTATTTATTCTAGTGCATGCTCTGGCTAATATTCATGCACTAGAGTGGAAACTGAAGGAAAAACTCAATATATGTAGGATGTATGGTAGTAAAAAGAGGCATTGTAGACCTGTTAGTATATGGTTAGTAGGTCTGGGGATACATGTACGGATATTGAAATGGTAAAGGTGGGAACATCGGTTGAGTTGGCGTAGACATGGAATGAGAAGGAGTGGATAAATGAGATGATGATTGGGGAATGAATGGGAACATCCCAAGAGTCTCAAGTAGAGGATGTACATATGTGGTAGATGGGACACCCACTGATGGGTCTATGTGGGTAGTGGTAAGATGGGTGCTCCGTCTAGGTCTTGGAGGATCCCTCCTCAGACCCATACTGGTAGGAGGAAGCTCTGGAGCTGTATATACCTAAAAAAATTTGATAAATAATATGAACATGAAATTATATTCAATTCAGAATATAAATATTACATTTATTACACTCACTGAAGGAAACCCATGCTCACATCTATCGAGATCAACATCAAATAATCTCTTCTTGAGAACTCCTCTAGTTTTATTCATAATCTGCATAATAATGAAATGCACATTTTTTATAAATAGTTTAAACAAATAATGAAAACAATGAAAAATTAATTAAAGTAATTAAATTAATACCAACCTGAGAAACTCATGTTAAGGTAATATGAATGAACTCTAAACATATATGTTTGCTTCTATATATTACCCTCCACTACCTTAGGTTCAACATCAACTCTCATAATGGGACAATTTATGTCATGAAATAAAATATTTTGGTCAAAACCTATAGGGGAATCAATGGTGGAAATTTCATTCCTAGAATCATGAAAAATATTTCTTGGGATTACTTCATTAATGACACCATAATTAGGTATCATATGATCTTTCACATAAAACACTTGTTTTTTCATTGATTCCAAAATGTATGGTTCATTGGTATGTAGGAATCGAATCATGTCAATAACTTTAAATCCACAATAATTAATAAATTTACCATGCCGCGTCATTGAATAAAACTATTTACATTTCATCATAGTGAATTGACCTTGAGAGTAGTAATCCAATAATAATATTTTCTCAACCAGTACATAATAATACACATATTCATATCGAGGTCAACTATCTGATGCACTGACATAACAATATGTTGTAGCAGTTAACATAACACCATCATTCTGTGGTCTTATTTTCACCTCTCTATTAGTTTTAACAAATTTATATCCATTGATTATTAAATACTTTGAGTCACGAACAATAGAATTGGGACCAAAAGACAACACTCTTAATTCCATAGAAACCGAGTTAGAAGGTAAACTAAATACCTAAAATAGATGTGATTAATACAAATTAAAAAGATATCTATATTTTAATATAATTAAATTATTGGTCATACCTTTGATTTCAACCAAGCCAGAAACTCTTGTCTATGAAAATACTCTCTTCTTCTCAAAGGGAAAGATCGATGAACTCTACTTATAATTCTTTTTCCCTACATAAAATTATAATAAATGTCCAAGGTATATGTGAAATGACATAGTATGATATAAAATATAGATATCCAAATTAAATACTTGATATTATCATCGAATAAAAAAAATTAAACAAAACTGTGTGATATCCCATATCTCGCACTTCAAAGCTCAATGTAACCAATGTATATGACCCACTAATTACTAATATTTGAGAAGACATGGAAATGAAGGATGAATTTCTTCATACTACTCATATTCATTTATCATTGGACGATTATTTCTTATGATCACATCAGACAAATACATTGAACAAAAATTCATACATTCTTGGGCCAGATAACCCCTTACAATGAAACCTTCAGGATAATTCTAATTTCAGACATATGATTTCATTGTGAACATATTTCTTTTAGTGAGATACATCCATAGAAAATCTATTGATCCCCCAAGAAGTGTCTTATTTGGAAGATGGACTGTTAAATACATCATGCAGGTGAAAAATGATGGAGGAATTTTTTTCCAAATCAAATAGAATTAATGGCGCCTCTTTCTCCATTTTTATCAAGTATAAATTGGATAACCTTTTAGAAAAAAAAGGTTTCTAAAAAATATCACAATTGAATCAAATACACCCTTACATTATTGGATAGAAAATTCTAAATTACTATTGGAATCAATTCATGAAGAAGGATGTGATAATCATGAGTTTTTTGGAATTTCTGTTTCAAATATCTTCTATTGACTTGTTTAGATATGTTACTGGAATACCCATCAGGAACCTTGATATTCTTTAATACTTCCATAAATTGATATTTCACTACTGGTGTCATCAAAAAATAATCACAATGAACTTTATATTTATTTTCATCGATACACAAAGGATACAATTCTAGTCTAATACCCTAATCCAACAAGTCCCTACGAGATCGAATGTCATCTTTGGTCTTTCCCTTGATATTCAGAAGAATTAAAAGCAATATTTCACAATTTTTTTTCAATATGAATTACTCCTAAAGAAAAATATAACAAATTGGTAGAATAATATGGAAACTCAAAAAATAATTCTCTTTTTCCAATTATAAGTTGATTCAGTGTCAACATTCTTCCTCTTTTTAGATTTCAACTGACCTTTCCCTAATGAAAAAATGAAATCATTTAATTAATTAAGCACATAACTTCCTAAAATACGTTAAGGTGGTTGTTCAGTGTCAAAAATATTATCAAACCTTTAAAAATTATTCCTGTATTGATGTTCCATTAGAAATAATCATCGATTACCCATGAAAGTAAAACTACAACGATATTTAAGCCTTCTTGGTCATGTATTCTTCAAACAAACAGGACATGATAGTTTTCCCTTCATACTCCACCAAGACATCATTGCATAAGTAGGGAAATAATTTATAGTCCATATAAGGGTAACATGCATATAAAATTTATTCTTTGAAGAAGCATTGAATGTCTGCACGCCCAAATCCCAAATCTATTTCAACTCTCTTATTAAAGGCTGAATGTAGACATCTATATCATTATTAGGATTAGAAGGTCTAGATATCAGTATACTCAATAAAGTTAAAGGTTTTTTCATACACATCCATGGATGAAGACTATAAACAAAAATAAAAATTGGCCATGTGCTATGAGCAGTAAGCATATGACCAAATGGATTAAAACCATCACAGGATAGACCCAACCTGATATTACGTACCTCATCTGAAAAATTAGAATGTTTTGAATCAAATGCCCACCATGATAATCCATCATTAGAATGAACCAACTCATCATTACCTTTAATTATCTTAGCATCATTGCATCACATATTGGCTGATATTTCTGTAAACATGATTAAATATTAAAGTATGGGAATCAATGGAAAGTGAAACATGACTTTCTATGGAACATGAGATGGTGTTCCATATACATTTGTCTTCCATATCGATGTACCATGTTCTTCATAGTCATTGAAATCAGCTGTTTCCTCCCAAAAATAAACTGAAATATTTCATACATGCATTTACCTTTTTAGTAGAAAATCCAAGCTTCTTAATTAGGTTCCATGACTTGTAATAATTTGAGAGAATATCGGCACCATCAGGAATAAATTCCTTCAAAAAATGTAAGAATATAATCAATGGTGGTGTTAGAAATTCCATACACTGGTTTCCCATTATATAAACGCATTAAAAATTACAACTTGGTTATTTTAGTACATTCCTAATATACTTGAGTTCTGGAATCATCCAATAAATTTTTTACTCACTCAACATCATCATCTTTAGTATTTTCCTCATGTGTATTGATATCATTGCCTTCTTACACAAACATACTATCTCTAACGGGATGATGAATAAATGACAACTGATCAAATATTAAATTCTCCATGCCATTTATTTCATTTACTTCATGAACAGTAAAAGATTGACTCATCTGTCCATGGTGATACCAAACATAATAGTTTGTTTGAAATCAAAATTTTATTAAATGGTAGGTTACTTCTTCTAATCTTAACCATGGAATTCCGAAACATTTATAGCATTGAATTTATATACAACCTCTGTTTGAAGCTTTGTTAAATGTAAAATCTAAAAATTTCTCTAAATTATTTTTTTACTCAGTTGAAATTGAATTTTTACAATACATCTAGCTTCTATCCATTCTACTACAACGAATAAAAGTTATCTTCTAATCAATAATGTAAACCATAATTAAAAAAATCATTACAATTCTTGTAAATTATGTCAAGAATGTCATTTTTTAAAATAAATTAATAAAATATCATGGATTTAGAAAATAATAAAATCTTATTAAAGGATAGAATTTCTAATCAAATGGAATATATCATAGAAGAAAAAAATAAAAAAGGGATATGTACTATAAAAAATAAAACTATTAGAACATAAAAACTTAATAGTTAAATCTAATTCATATTTGTATTTAAAGTGACTTATTTTTGTCACCCAAATCATGTACACTATAGTCCATTCTCTGCTAGAAATCCATAATGACTAATTCGTAACTACAACATCCTAGAAATAAAATCAAAACCAAATAGTCCATAGAAGGAATGGAAAATAATATAAACTTCTCATAAATATCTCTATATGAATGAATACATAACTAAAAAATATAATAATTACAACATAAATACAATACAATATATAATTAAATCAAAATAGGGTTTAAGAGAAAAGTCATATTAAGATGAATAAGCGAGGATATAAGAAATAAATATAACCACCTCCAATAGCTTCAACTTAAAATTGAAAATTCATCTCACTTCTATAACAAACAAAAATGCTCCACTAAGGTGATACAACTAATATTAGTACTTGTAAGTAAAAGAAAAGAAGTAAAAGAGAGGTTGCATGTCCACTGAGGTGTGCATGCTATGTGTGAGCATGCCATACTCATCATGGCACCACCAACGATGTCTCAACATAATAGTGATATAAAGAGTATATGATTAAACATGTATACACATTTAAATACATATATAATAAAAACAATTTGTGATTAATATAGAAGATATAACTATAGGTTAAGTACAATGACATTTAAATATCAATACTATATATAGATCCTAACTCCCTATACCAAGAGGTACTATACCTATCCTACATACTTTGAGCCATAAAATAGAAAATGTAATTATAGTTCAGGTCCATCCCCTATGGAAGGAAATATGAGTACTTTTAAATAACTCACACATTTACACATATGTAACCACACATATTAGTAGATGTGTATAAAGAAGTTATGGTCCAGACGACCAATCCTAGAAGGACGTAAACCAAGCTAGTTAGATATATTACATAAAATCCTATGGAGTGGTGGAATGATTATAAAATGTATGGGTGTTAAAATATCATCCCACACTAACAATCCATATAAGTAGTCAGGGTCTATCATCCATTATATGCGTGTAACTTGTATTCCATAAAGAGGGTAACTATACAAGCTAATATGAAATAATATATCATATCTAGGACTTCTATACATGATATATAAGATGAAATATAAATGGTTAAAGTAATTTTATGAACTATATCAACCAACATGATCATTATAATAAATATATAACATGAATGGAATAATAAAGTGATAATATTATTAAATTATTAGCCATGCTCAACACACCCATCCATCTCATCATATAATAAAGTAACCAACATGGTTTAAAATCATGAAAAAATTAGTAGGATAGTCTAGGAATATGGTACAATAAGGAATAAAGGAAAAACATTCTAGTGTCAAAATTGTAGGATTTTTAATCTTTATAAGATAGTTGGGGTTATAAACAATAAAGGTAGAAGAGTTTTATTTTAATGGGTATAACTAGGATCGAATAGATGATCTATTATAAGGGTGTATATCTAGTTGATACCTATAAAACTATAATTTATAATAATATTAAAGTGGGGAATCCATTCTAAGGGGTTTAACCAACATAGAAATAATATGGTCTTTATACCAAACCTTTTAATACCATGTATAAATAAATTATAAAATAAGAGAAGTAAGATGAAGTAGAATACCAAAGTATAGGAAGTTAAACCACTGAATAAAGGTTTTTGATGTGGTATATGTTGTAATAATTATCTTGATTATGATTTTTATAACAAATCCTATCCTGATGGTGATAATAATGTATTTATTAGTGATCTTCATTTTGAATTTATCCAGAATATAAAGAAAGTTACCAATTTAACTGCAAATATTATTTTTGGAGGTATCAAGGGTCTTCAGTATGAAAAATTACATCTAGAAGATGAGGCTAATTCTATATATGCAGGATTAGTTAAAAGGGTTTGAATATCCAACACTATCAAAAAAAATTGAATGAAATGGATGAAAGAATTTATATTTGTAATGTAACATATTCCAAAGTTACTGAAGAATTACAAAGTAATGGTTTTGAGAAATATATCCTTGAGATTATTTTTTTAGATAATCCTTATATGATCTTGAATAATTACTCAATATTTCTATCAATGTAAATTTTATTCAAAAATATGTTAATAAAAACAAGTTAATGTAGCATGAAAAACATTATAAGAATCATTAAAAATGTCTAAATAAGAAATGAAAAACCTAAAGGAGGACTATGAAGACAAGACTTGAGTTTTTGATACTAAGAATAACTTACTCAATATAAAGTGTTTAGAAAAGGATGTTAGATTAAATAATCCTAAATCATGAAATGATGGAACTTCCCAAATTTATAGAAAAAGTGATACTGTAACAAAAAATTTCATTGAGGATCATGAAACCTAGAAGAACATGATATTATCATTCAAATTAAGTGAAATTAATTCCAAAAATATTGTAACACATAACTGAGAAACTATCTTATATACTAATGCTATTTTAGTTGCTAGTACATGATTTAAATCAAACTCTTGGAAATTATGGATGTTGAAAAATACTCATTATACCACCATACCAATGGTGAATGAGAAGAAAAATGTATAAAGTATTCCTCCCCAAGAAGTATTCTAAAGGGTGAGTTCTCCACTTAAAAATAAAAAGTTTCACAATCAATGAAATTTATATAGACTACACTTGGAAAAAAGAGAAAATGATTCATAGGATACTGATGGTGTTTCTAGAACTTTGAGCATATGGAATTGAAATTTTGGCATAATAATACAGTTAAATAAAATAGTATAAGGCTTCAACATAGGGGGAAAAGATTATGATAATAGAGGTAAATAAGATTTCAGCTGGACATATATATTTAAACTTAAATCAAAAAATTTCAGTGTAATGATGGATTTAAACAATCAAGTTAGACATGAAACTAACCTATATCAAAGGAAAGCTATTATTTTCAATAGTTTAGGTGAAAAACATAAACCTAAAAAAATTTGGAATGAGGGAAAAAAATTAGATCCCATATATTATCAAATGGAGAAATAAATATGTTAATAAAATCAATTTCCTTATGCAAAAGAAGACTCAATTTGAAGATATACATCAACAACAAGTGTCTGGATAAAATGCGTAAAAGTTAGAAGACTCATGTTGAGTGGATATAGTTATTTATTTGAATGGTATTGGTTCAAATCCTACCCTTCCTTGTATAACATGTAATTAACAAGAAACTAGAATGAATCTAGGAGGATTTATTATCGATATTAGAGAACTTGTTGTCAATGAAATATTGATATGATCAAAAATCCATTCAATTAACCATGGAATAAGAATATTAGGGACTCACTATCAAAGAATAGTGGAATCAGAAAAACAAATCATCAAAACTCAAACTAAAAAATGAATAAATTAACCATGGTTGATGAATATTAGGGACTCACTGTCAAAGAATAGCTGAATCATAAAAACAAATCAAAAGAACTCAAATTAAACAATGAATCAATTAACCATGCAAGAATAATATTAGCAACTCACTGTCAAAGAATATCCAAATTAAAAAAAATGTAAAAGGGAATGCTCATCCTAGGGGGGATTCATGTCGGGAGATAGAAAGCTCGACCTAAGTGGGATTCACGACCTAGGAGGGGATTCTCAACCGGAGGAGGAGGGGGATGCATGTTGAACTGAGGATGAGGAAAAGTGAGGATGTATATCGACCGAAGGAGTAGAAGTGGCGTCTGGTGAGGGAAACACGAGGGGAGTTAAAGGGAGTTGTGTGGGGTTGGGGGGGGGGGGGGGGGGGTTGTTGCCTGACGATAGAGGGGGGCGAGCATGGGTGGGGCAAAATTAGTCGCCCCTCTATATCAACGGTTTATTAAAAACTATCGGTATAGATTGTCTATACCCACTATTTATTACAAATAATGGGTATTGGAAAACCCTAATAAATCTATACACACGGTTTATAAAACCATGTGTATAGATCTATGGGGTTATCCCTTCATTACACTAGTGTGAAAAGGTAATTATCTAAAAATAAATAAAAAAATATAAGGCCTTCAAGATTTCAAAAAATAAGTTGATGGAGAGAAACATTATTCTCAAGCTAATTCAAAAGAGTAAAAAATTCAAAAATATTATTATATTAAAAAATTAATTGGAAATGTAGAATATGGTATACAAACAAAAAAAATTATTTTAAATTGTTATTCTAATTCTATATTTTTTATTAATTTTGTACCTATTAATATTGATGATTCTTAAAATGATTCAATATGGATTAATGGTATTCATGATGAATTAAATAAATTTGAAGCAATTAAAGTGTGATTTTTTTTGAATTACGAATACATAAACAAATAATAGGAACTAAGTGTATTTTTTTAGAATAAACTTGATGAAGATGGAAACAAAGTTAAAAATAAAGCAAGAATATTCATTCAATGTCATTTTTAGGAAGTGGGAATTGAAATTGAGGATTCTTTTTCTAATTTTCCTAGGATATAGTCTATTTTAATTTTATTATAATTTTCTTATTTTAAAAATATGTAATTATTTCAAATGGATATAATGAGTTCATTTTTAATAGGAAATAATTTTTGAAGAAGAATTTTTTAAACAACCCCTTAGATTTGTTAATAAAAAATTTCCAAATCATGTTTTTAAACACAATAAATCATTATATATAGTATTAAGAAATCTAATAAATCTTGTAATAAGATACAAAATCAATTTTTACTGAAAAATTGGTTTTTAATGGAAAGTTTGATCCTAAATTATTTTTAAAAACATTTTAAATGATATTTTGATTATACAGATATATATTGATGACATAATATTTGTTTTTATAAATGATTCACTTTGTAATTATTTTTATAAATTAATGCCTAGTAAGTTTTAGGGGATATTAATTGGAGAATTGAAAATTTTTCTTATCTTAAAAATTAATCAAGGATAAGATTATATTTTCTTAAATCAATCTATGTATTATAAATAATTTGTTAAAATTTTTGGCCTTGATTCATGCAATTCCATTAAAACAACAATATGTACAAACTCCAAAATATATTTTGATGAATTTGAAAAGTGTGTTGATATTAAATTTTATAGAGGCATGATAGGTAACTTACTGTATTTTATTACATATATACAGGATATAAGGTTTTTGGTTTTTTTAGTACTCATTTATTTTATTCAAATAATAATTGTTTTGATTTATTATAAAATTTTGATTTTGATTTTATAGGTTGTAGGCTTGATCGAAAAAGAATGATATGCATGTGTTATTTTTTGTGTAGATATTTAATTTCATGGAGTTATAAGAAACAATTATATGTTTAATTATCTACATGTGATGCTAAGTATGTTTCTACCGCTAGTTTTTCTCTCAAAGTATATTAATTAAATAGACTCTATGTGATTTTAATATTATTTTTGATAAAATTACTTTATTTTGTGATAATTAGAGTGTTTTTTCAATTTTTAAAAATCCTTTTAGAAAATCTAGAAAAAAAAATAGATGTTAGATTTAAATTTTTGAGGGATCATATGGATAAAGTATATATTAGTTTATAGTTTTTCCCAACTAAAAAAATGATGACAGTTTTTTTAAACCACTTTAATATGTAAGATTTGAGAAAATAAAGTTTTAAATTTGTATGTTGGAAACATAAATGTCTTAATATATTCATTTATGTAGGGGGAGATTTATACATTTTTTTACTTTTTGATAAATTTGAAAAGGGGGAGCATATTTTGAGAATTGTTTAAAATTTTAAAATTTTAAAATCTAATTTTTTGGTTATAAATTTAAAAAATAGGATAAATTCTTATTATTGAGAGTTTTAGTATTTTATTTTATTTATTTTATTATTTTTTTAAATTGAAAATCCATTTATTTAAAAGTATTTATTAAAAAACATTTAATTATTTTGTTTCGAGTAATTTTTAAAGTGATCATTTGTGTATTATTTATCATGTTATAATGATTAGTGCTCTTAATATTTTATCAACACATTATTATATTAATTCTATAAAATTTAACATGTTTTATTTGAATAGATTTAATGTTACCATTTTATAACAAAAATTAGTTTTACCCTTATACAAGTTTTATAAACACTATATTAACTCTATGTAAGTTTTCATTCCACCCTTACATTAGTATTAAACTTTTATTTTACCCCTAAGTAGCCATTTTCTACCTTTTAAGAGGCCATATAAGTTTTATTTTACCCTTACAGAAGTTCTCTTTTACATTTATGCGAGTTTTAGTAAATATACTCTGCCTTTACATAACTATTTACTACCCTTACATAAAATTTATTATAACTTTATTTGAATATCCAAATTACCCTATTTGGATATTGAAAAACCTGGTCTACCTTTTGGTGACATGGAATGACCCTTACACAACCTGTTTAATAACTAGGTTATCCTTACATGAGAATTAATTTACCTTTACACACTAAGGGAAAGAATGAGCTAGCCATTATGTAACCTATATAATCTATAACAAACATTTACATGTCCAACATGTACCTTTTGTAAAACCCCAAAAATTTATAAACTATTCTCGATAACTTGATTAACATGAAACACCAAGCTTTAAGCGAATAATGATATTCCATTAAAATATTGTGATTTAAACATGACTATTATAACCCAATCGTTAAAATTGGATGTATGAATAGGAACAACCAAATTATTAAATATTTCAATAAAAGTTTTATATAATACAAATACAATGATAAATAATTATTCAATTTTTAGTAATTTAATTTTATGCTTCAAAAATACATTTTCATCAAAATTAGTTTTTATTATTCTCTATGTGTGAATATTATAATCAATTTATGAGAATTTTATAAATTTTATTTGATAAAAGGATATAATTTTTATCATCATTATTTCAAAATTATCTTAGATTGGAATTTTTGGATTTTTCTGAAAGGATTGAATTTCCATTGAATAGTGAAAATATTAATTTTCATTAAAAATTCTCTTTATATTTCAATAAATTGAAAAGTTATATTTTTTAAAATGATTTAAAATTAAAATTAGTAATATTATATTATTAATAATCCAATTATGTTCATTTAACTCACTTTTATGGTTGAATTTGGTATAAAAACATTATTCTACTTTAAAAGGAATTTTTTCTGAAAAACTCTTTCTCATTGCATATTTCGTTTTAAACATAAATTAATTCCAACCACTTAAAGAAATTAAATATTTAAAAATGGATTCCATATTTGGAATTAGGAGTTACAAATCTTATAAATCAGTCCCTTTTATTTTGGCTCCTTATGAATAGTAACCATAGTAAATAATTGTCACCATTGTAAGGGTAAATCAAGAAATTACAGTTAAAAATAACCTAACAATGACTAAAAAATGACCTTGAAACTTGAATTTATCTTATTCAATGAGTTTAGTTTTTCTAATTACATTAATTATTATAAAATATTTCAACTTGATTCTATATTGATTTTATTTTTACCTTTATAATATTTAAGTAAAAGAGTAAGTGAACAATGTCTCTTCCTTGTTTTTAATATCTATAATATTTTTTGAAAGTGATAAAAATGAATTATGTTCTACTATAAATTTTTATTTAAAATATAATTTTTTTTTATCATGGAAAGTTATTTTTAATTTTTAGTGATGAAATAATTACCTTAAATCCTTAAGCAATGCCAACACAATGATTGTGCAAGCAGTAGAAAAATCAATTAATTGATTTTAAAAACTTTAAAAGTGATATTATTTGGGTGAGTTAAATATTAACCAGAAATTTTAATAGACGAATAATATATTTGATATGTGTGAAATGTTTAATTTTTAATTACTTTTTTTGTATGTTGTATTCAATGTCAAATTTTTCGAATACTATCCAAAATGACCTAAAAGATATTTTATTAAATTATTTTAAAAAATATAAAAATAGTAAAATAAGATAATTGGGATGATTAATGGTCTAAAATTTCATCCCTTTTCCATTTATGTTCCAATTTTTACCTTATAAGTAAAATTAAAACCTTTTAATATTGAAAAATGCATTACCATAGTTAAAGTTATAATTAGTTAACCAAGAGTTTAAACTAAAATATAAGGTTTAAATGGTATATAAACTAATAAAAAATTTATTGGGTTATTATATTAATACATTTTAATACTTATATTCTAATCTATAGCATTTCAGATTCATTTTAACATGAAAAATAATTTATATTAATTTAATACTTTATGAAAGTCCAAGAATTTCCTTCCTCACTTATAAAAGGGAACCCTCTTTCCTCTTCTATACACACTTCAAGATCAATTTGGTTCATACAATACCTATCAAAATATCTTCCTAACACCCCTTACCAAATTATAGAGGTATTAATTTTAGAATAATATAAAACTTATAGGGATTAAGGTGTAAAACAAAAAAGGTTTCTTGAAGAAGAGGTGTAGCTTTTAACTGAATGTTTTAGTTTTATTTCTTCTTATACTTCATTAAAATATTAATAAAACATAATGAAATAATAAAAAAGTATATTAAATATACTATATGTATTTATTTTAATGTCATACCATGTATGTAGGTTCCGAGCGCAGCGAAAGCGCGTTGGTGGGTTTGCCCAACTTTAATTTTAACGTTAAACAACGTTCAATCCGAGATCCGTCATGATATAAAATGCCAAATCTTCATAATAGAATGAAGAACTAAAAGAAAAGAAGAGTCCTAAAACCCTTGAGTAGGATCATCATATGTTGATTATAATTAATTTAATTAATGCATAAGAATTACCTCGTTGTAATTCTTTCTTCGTTGATGTGTCCGGTCACGATTCGGTGATCCGTCATTGTGTCGTAGAATCCAAAAGTAGGGTTCCTCTAGTGGTTATCCACACGTGTGTCACGTATCTCTGGACGTCGTCGAAGGGATCTCTGGGTGCTAGCACGAAAGAACCTTCGCTTGTGATTTCCGCCTTCGACCACCTTGATCCGGTGGAGGATCTTGCTCTCGTAACTTGAGGGCGTTCTTGGTGGAAAGGGAATTCTCTCTTGGCTTGAGAGTATTTCCAAATCTGTTGTGTACAACAATGGCTCTTTAAAATGTTGGGGTTTCAAGGATATTTATAATCAGGTTTGAGGTTAATAGAGTTATGACAATAAATAAACGCGTTACGCGTTTTATTTATTTCATTAACTCTTATTGAAAACACTCATGTCGAATTATTAATTCCTTGACATGCACCCACGCTGATTATAATAAATATCATTTATTAAAACAATATTAAATCTTCAAAATCCCAACTAGAAAAACTACACGGCGTGTAATAATTAATACACGGTGTGTACTTGTTTTCCATAAAACTACACGACGTGTATATTTAATATACACGGCGTGTACTTTTATTTTCCATTTTTCTCCACCACATTTATTAGACCTTGAGTAATGACTATTTATTTCTTAAATAAATATTACTGCATTACTTGCTAATAAATATATTATTTCGTCCACAATATATTATCTCGAATAAATAGTGTCAAAATAAATGCGATTAGACATCCTTAAATAATTATTAAACCACAGTCGGGAATAATATTTATTTAACTTGTTAAATTAATATTTAACTGAGATACATGGACACAGTTAATGTGTGACCCTCTAGGACTCTTTCTTAGTTGAATTAGGCTGAGCCTGCCTAAAGTCCAAGGTTAGCGTATAGCAACATGCCAAGGCACCCATAGAGAAAGAAGTTAATGCCGCAATGACGTGTCACCTCCTACGAACTCTTACCGTGCAATATAATCCCTTTGTCTCGATATCTCCAATCAAGCGGGTTGCATGCTAGTGCCATCAGCCCATGTGCTTATTCTTTCTTTACCTTCCCGGAATTGAACTTGACCATACCTTACCATGGACATGGATTTATTTAGGCTATATCAATTCCATCAAAGGGCCTAAGATATCTACTTCTGTTATGGAACGGAAGGGACAAATCCTTTCTCGCATTATCTATTAATGCGGTATTACTCGTGACGCACCCAATGTATCCTACCTCGCTGTGAAAAGTGTGTCGTCACAGTTTTCGTCAATACATCTAAGTGAACGAGTTGTAATACCCATTAATAATAATCTTAAAGTCTAAGGACCAATACACACGTCCGCAGATAGGAACATCCAATGACACTATGAAATGTGGATTTCCTACTGGGGGGTCTCGTTCTCATAATATCCTCCTGGATATTACCAAGGGTGCACACCATGAGAAGGTTCCTCAAATTTTTATGAGTCCTCACCCCTAATGACCTGTATTATTTATGTCCCTCAATTAATATCATCTGGCCATAGAACATACATCCAAGAATAGTGTTATGGCACTTCTGGGTTCTCATCAAAGCAGGGATCCGCTACGACCCTTTAATGCAACAGCTATCCTTAGGACATTATCACATGACATGTCACGTAGAAGAACAATCAAGATGTGATAAGGATTTTATTTAATGAATAAAGTACAAATTAGTTGGTTCTAGACCACCAACTCCAACAAACTCCCACTTGGACTAGAGCCAACTGCTAACAACCTTTAACCCGCTAGCTCTCACATGATATTCATGCTTCTACTGAGATAGGACTTTAGTCATGGGGTCCACCACGTTCTCTTCCATGGACACTCTGCTCACTGAAACTTCACCCCTTTGATAGAAATCCCTCAAGAGGTGATACTTCTGGAGTATGTGCTTTGTCCGTTGATGTGACCTTGGTTCTTTTGCAAGAGCCACCGCTGCAGTATTATCACAATACAATGTAATGGGATCTTTATTGCTAGGCACCACATCAATCTGCTGGACAAAGTTTCGAATCCAGACGGCTTCCTTGGCTACATTAGAAGCCGTTATATACTCGGACTCTGCTGTAGAATCGGCTACAACTGGCTGCTTTGAACTCTTCCAGCTCACAGCTCCTCCATTGAGACAAAAAACATATCCAGATTGCGACTTCAGATCATTCTGATCTGTTTGAAAACCAGCATCAGCATACCCTCTGATGACAAGCTCCTCGTCTCCTCCATAAACCAGGAACATATCCTTATTTCTTCTCAGATACTTAAGGATAGTCTTAACAGCTGTCCAATGCTGTTCTCCTGGATCTGCTTGATATCTGCCTACCATGCTTAGTGCATAGGCAACATCAAGCCTGATACATAACATGGAATACATGATGGATCCTATAGCCGAATCGTATGGGATCTTGCTCATCCTATCTTTCTCCTATTGTGTTTGGGGACACATTTTCTTAAAAAGATGTAAGCCATGTGACACTGGAACCAATACCCTCTTGGATGTTTCCATACTAAATCTCTTTAGTATCTGGTCAATGTATGTACCCTGACGTAGTCCAAGCAGCCTCTTGGATCTATCACGAATGATCTTGATCTCTATAATGTAGGCTGCTTCTCCTAAGTCCTTTATGGAGAAACACTTGTTCAACCAGTCCTTAACTGACTGTAAGGCTGGTAAATCGTTTCCAATAAGCAATATGTCATCAACTTATACCACTAGGATGACGACTGCATTCCCATTAAACCGTTTATAAACACATGGCTCACATTAATTCATAATGAAACCAAGTTCTTTTATGGATTCATCAAATCGAATGCTCCATGACCTGGATGCTTTATTCAATCCATAAATGTATTTTTGCAACTTACAAACCCATTTGGCTTCACCTGGTGTCACAAACCCTTATGGTTGTGTCATATAGACATCTTCCTGAAGGTTCCTGTTAAGGAATGTTGTTTTGACATCCATCTGCCAAATCTCGTAGTCATGGTAAGATGCTATGGAAATTATGATTCTTATGGATTTAAACATGGAAACTGGCGAGAAGGTTTCATCATAGTAAATTTCATGATGCTGTCTGAATCCTTTAGCCACTAGCATTGTTTTATAGGTGCTAACTTGACCTTCCATGTCCAACTTTCTTTTGAATACCCATTTTCATCCAACAGGATTTACATAAACTAGCTCATCGACCAGAACCCAAACTTGGTTTTGATACATGGAATCCATCTCAGAATTCATAGCTTCTAGCCATCTTGCAGCTTCTGAGCTTTCTACTACTTCCTTGTAGGAGAGAGGTTCATCATTGTCCAACAATAATGATTCACCATCCTCGGTGACTAGGAAACCAAATCTCTTTGGTTCCCTTACCTCTCTTGAGCTCCTACGCAGTACGTGTGTTTCTGGAACCTCTTCCACAGGGACCTGTGGAACTTGTTCCTGTACCAACTCCTGTGTATCTTGAGCATCAACTTTGTTGAAGTCAATCTTGCTCCCACTATCCTTCTTGAGGATGTGCTCCCTCTCATGAAAGACAACTTGTTTGGTGACAGTCACTTTCTATAGGATCGAAATAACAATGTAGATGCTCAATAGACAAGAGGGGGGGTGAATTGTATACTTTAAAAATTCCTTTGGAACCTTTAAAGTTGGTTATGGATAACTATGTTTTCCTTATACAAGGAAAAAACTAGGTTTAACAAAGTTAAACTAAGAAAATTCACAACACCTCTGATCACCAACTGGAGAATTGGAAACCAAGGTTTACAATATAAGATTCTACCTTAAAGCGTATAGAATCTAAACTAATAAGAGTACAAGTATAAGGAAGTATAAGAAGATTATACTATCCTTACAATACAATATGCAGCGGAAACAAACAATAACTCTTTTAACCCAAAGAGAAGGGTATCCAACAACCTTGGATAAAGGTCTCTTGATTTATACTTTCAAGAAAGTCTGTCTTACCCAAACCAGGATAAGCCCTCGATACGAAGATCATAATCTCTATCTTGCTATCCCCGCAAGCCCTCAACTTCAAGGTAGTTGGAACCTATGTCTTCCTCAGCAAGGAAGCCCTCGAACTTCAAGGTAGTCGGCACCTCTGTCTTCCTATCCCCGGAAGTCCTCGAATGTAATCACCAACATCCGGAGTCGCACAAAGAAATCTAAACAAGCAGTTCAGTATACACAAGGAATGAAAAGCTTCTCTCTCTAGAAATCACCTTAACAGTGTGTGGTCTCTAGATCAATCAACTCGTTTTATTCATTGATTGTTGATCTCTTTCAAATGAGCTCCTATTTATAGGAAAATTTCCAACGGTCGGCTCCCTCCTCCAACGGTCATATTTTCCATGAAATTCGGAGGGACCTGTACACGTGTAACTCAACCAACGGTTAATTAGAAACAGAATAGATGATATCATTTCATAACAAGCCATGTATAACTGAAAGCATGACATAGTTTTGAAATGAATCATATATAAGTAAAATCTAATCAAAATTTCGGAGTGTATGCAAGTCAAATGTTCGGAGTCTAACCAAAATGAAGTTTGGAGTCTATGTTAAGAAATATTCGGATTCTGTTTTATAGGAATTTGGAGTCTGGTTTCACCAGAGATCAAAATCTGAACTTGCAGAGTTCGGAGTCGAACTTCTTAAGAGTTCAGAGTCGAACTGCTTAACAGTTCGGAGTCGAACAGCTTAAGAGTTCGGAGTCAAACTGCTTAAGAGTTCGGAGTCGAACTGCTTAAGAGTTCGGAGTCGAAATGCTTAAGAGATCGGAGTCGAACTTCTTCAGAGTTCGGAGTCGAACTACTTAAGAGTTCGGAGTCGAACTACTTAAGAGTTCGGAGTCGAACTACTTGAGAGTTCGGAGTCGAACTACTTGAGAGTTCAGAGTCGAACTTCTTAAGAGTTCAGAGTCGAACTCATGAAAGCTCAGAGTCCAGAATTCGGATTAGAACTACATTACAGATCACATCCAGAATTCGGATCCTAAAAACAGAATGCTCCAAATATTTTCATTATATGGCTCCAGAATTTTGGGTATGAATCCGATTTTTGAATTTAAGAAAAATATAGCTATGTATAATAAAATTCAGGTTAAGGTAAATTTCCTTAAAGAAGTAAATTTTCCTGATGGGGGTAAAACATACATTTTCTTAAGTATAAGGTGTTTGTGATTTTCAAAACAAGAAGGAATGGAAAAGTCATAAGGAAAACCTTATTGACTCAACAATCTCCCCCTTTTTTGAAAGCACAAACATCCTTTCGAAAAAGCATACAAGGATTTTGAAAATTTTCATTAGACTTTGAAATTTAAAACTTATCTCCCTTTGTTCGTGGATAAAAGTGAATACAACTAACTCCCCCTTAGGCATTGAAACTCTAAGGATTGTATTCTGAGTTTCCGGAGTTGTGTTTTCATTATTGTAAGAATGAAAAACTTCGTAGCAGGAAACTCCCCCTTTCTTTAAGTATATTTCTCTTAGAAATTTTTATTTTCTCCTCCTTAGGAGTAGTTATTTTTCCTTCTCCCCCTTTGTGATTTTCAAAAAAAAATGAAGGGAATGGAAAAAAAGTATGGTACCTGAAACATTAGTATATAACAAGATACAACTAACCAGATAACCATATCATTAGAGTTGGGAAAATAATTTACAATGAAAGACAACTACAAAAAAATATCAGAGTGGGTTCATTTGTCTTCCTTTTCCTTCAGGATGAGCTTCTTTAACAAGGTTTTGAGTTTCTTCAAGTCCCTTTTATCTTCCTCACCTTGCTTCTCCAAGGCTTTTACCTTTTCTTCTTGGACTTTTAAAGCTTCTTCCTGAGCCTCCAAGGCTTCTTTCTGCAACTTTAACAACTCATATTGCTGAACCAGTTTTTTCTCAAGCTAAATACAGAGATTTCTATCATTTATAATATTTTGAGCTAGAGAATTTTCCTTGTCATTCGGTTCCTTCACTTGTTGACTCTAGGTACTCTACTCAATAATTAGCTCATCTTCAATATTCTTAACCTTTTTATCTACTGTGTCAAAAGCTTCTTTCACGTAATTCTGAAAATTATCATACACAGTCAAGTCTTCTTCAACTCTATTAGACCACTTTGTTACCTTACTGCAAGACTTTCTATGTATATCATAATCGATCAGAAAACTTTTCTGTTCATCTTCCATCTTCAAAAACATATCCATGACCATGGATAAAGAATCTGATTTCTGATTCATAGTTTTTTGCAGCATCTGGAATCTGGAATATATTGTTGGAAGAATCCGAATTGTGTTCACCAACTTTCTCAGAGACTGAACCACAAAATCATGCTCATGAGATGATGATTCCGAATCAGAAATTTCTCTTTGAGATTTCTCTTCTTCAACTAGCACCAGCTTCCTTCTAGAGGTACCACCAACCTCTTTCCTCCTGATGAGATCTTTTATAGGTGTCTCCATGAGATCTTTCTTCCCCTTATCAGATTTCGGAATGGGTTCCACATTAGAAGATACTTCCTCGTATTCAGAAACTTGAACGATTTGGTTTTCATCTAGTTTCTGTTTTTCTTGACCTTCCTCAAGAAAATTCCTCTCATAGGATTATTCTTCATCATACAACACATTTTCTTCTTCTTCTTCTTGACGTTTCTTGCTAGCTTCCTCATCTCCCTTACCTGGAGTAACTAACTTTACGGATTCAGCCTTATCTTTATAGTCCAGTACTTGGTTGATTAAGGTATCCAGATCTTCACTTTCCTCCTCCTCCTCTTCTTCTTCTTCAACTTCTTCCTCTACTGCTTCAGCAACTTCCTTATTAGATTCTTCAACTATTTATTTACCCTTGTACTTTTCCAGAGTGACATAGTTCTTAGCTGGAGTTTCTGTTAAAGAAGGTTCAATGCCAAAAGATTCTGGAACTGGAAGCATTTCGGAAGCCAACTATGTATCTTTGAGCAAAGATCACACCACTTCAGCTTCAGACATCTTCTTTCTCATTTTCTTTTCCTTTGCTTGTCTCTCTATCTCCTCATCAGCTTTTTTCCTTTAAGGATTTAGCCTCGGCAGGGTCCAGTCCGAATTGAGGATCCCATTCCTTCCTCATTTCTTTGTCTTCCCTCTACTTGGCTGCTACTTCATCCGTATAAGTTTTTTGCTTCTTCAACTTGGGGGGATCAGATTCAGTTTCCTTAGCTTTGGAAAATTCTTCATCAGCAACCACTTCCTTAGGCATTCTCTTCTTCCTTTGCTTTTTGGATGGTTCTGAATTCTGTGATTATTTCTGAGATGCTTCAACCTCTTCCACACATAGAGGATAAAATTATCCAGATTCTGTGTAAAAACCCATCTTCATCCTCTTGAGAGTATCATAACTAACTAACATGATTTTGTAATTCAGGATCTTTGATTTACAGGCAACCATGAAGGATTCTAAGAATCGAACTATTATCTTAGATAGTAAGGCAGGAAACATGATAATCTGAGCTCTCAAATTTCATTCTTTGATATTATTGATCGTAACCAAGACATGCCTTATCAGATTTATCTTTCTTAGATTTACTAAAAAATCTAAGACATAGATAACACTTTTCTTCAGATTGTCTTTATCACCTATTCTTGGAACCAGAAAGCCTTTCACCCATAGCTGAAGGATTCTATTGTTCGGAGTGAGACGAGAAATCTTAATTGTTGAATCATCCTTAAGCCCAAGAAACTTCAGTTCCTTCTCCTTATTGAAACTCCCTTGCACATCGGGAAGTTTGTGAGAGCAGAATTCAGCTTCTCCTTCATATGATAAACCAACCGGCCTCGCGGCCTTGGTGTAAGAAAGCTTATAAGTCTTCCCATAAGACTTGAAAGAAAACCTCTCTCTGCCATCTTCCATCTGGAAGGAAACAAACTTGTAAAACTCTATCAACAAATAAGTATAAACCGGATCCTATTTATCTGACTTTTCTATGCAGACATCTTCCCATCCATCCAGTATAATATTCTTTGAAATAAGGGAATCAAGCTTATTGAAATCGGGATGAACTAATCTTTACCTGAAGACTAACCACTTTGATATTGGTTTCGCAGTTGACATATCTTGAGAAGTTGCTTCAACAGACATTCAGAGTGAAGTAATCTGAAAGATTCAGATCGGCTTCACAATGTTCGAAACCGGCCTAAAGAAGAGCAACAAGGCTTCGAGACGCAAAAGCTTGGAAAAACTGATGCGGGACGAGTCTCAGGGTCCCCTTTATATAGGCAAAGAATTTGACCGTTGATCTTCCAAAAGCCATCTAACGGTTGAAAAAGCTTTGATCTAATCTGATGGTTGAAAACAATCCCACAAGGAAAATTTGACTCCGATCTTTTGAGGTTTTTAAAGAAAACATTCGGATTTGAGGAAAAACTAGAATCCGAACTTTAAAAAAAAAGGAAAATGCCAGTAAGAAAAATTTGATTACAAAACTATAAGTAAGAAAATCATAGCTTACAGATTGACTAGAAATATTGTTCGTAATTGGTAATATTCTTCTTAAAAAAACGAAAGTTCCAGTATGAAAACCTCGTTATGAAAACTTCAGTATGAAACTCTCCATTCCGAAACATACCAGTACGAAAATTACATTCAGGAAGTTCTCATTCCGAGAATTTAAGTCCTGAAAATTTCAGTTCCGGAAATTTCCATTCCGGAAATTTTGGTTTCAGAAATTTCCATTCCGGAAACTTCTGTTCCGAAAAGTTTGAAAAACTTAAAAAATTTAGTTACACTAATAATCAAATGTACTCCCCCTATAAAGAGGAGTTTATTACTATTAGGAGATTTGTTCAAAAAGAAGTTAATGAAGAATGATTACCTTACAGTTATCATTCCTAACTTTTTTTTTAATGTATTCAAATCTATCGGAGGGTAATGATTTTGTGAAAATATCAGCAAGTTGATCTTGCGTTCCGATAAACTGAAGAATGATATCTCCTTTAAGTGTGTGATCTCTAAGAAAGCGATGCCTAATATCTATGTGTTTTTCACGAGAGTGATGTACATGGTTCTTACTTAGGGAAATGGCACTTGTGTTATCACACAATATTTGAGTCTTAGTGAAACTCGGGCCATAGTCTGTGAGTGTGTGTTTCATCCACAACACTTGAGCAGAACATCTTCCAGCTGCTACATATTTAGCTTTAGCAGTGGAAAGTGATACAGAATGTTTCTTTTTGCAGGACCAAGAAACTAATGAATCTCCTAAGAAATGACAAGTTCTGGATGTACTTTTTCTATCCATTCTACATCCACCAAAGTCAGCATCAGAAAAGATTTTTAGAACAAAATCATTTCCAGAAGTATAAAATAATCCTAGATCCAAGGTTCCCTTTAGGTAGCGAAAAAATCTTTTTACTGCCTTTAAGTGAGATTCCTTAGGATTGGATTGATATCTTGCACATAAGCACACTGAAAACATTAAGTCTGGTCGACTAGCTGTTAAGTAAAGTAGACTTCCTATCATACCTCTAAAAGACGTTTGATCTACTGGTTTCCCAGCTTCATCAAGATCTAAAGAGTTTGAGTTACCAATGGGAGTACTTATACTCTTAGTGTTGTCATAACCATAATTTTTGAGAAGATATTTAATATACTTATGTTGAGATATATAGATTCCTTATAGTTTTTGAGAAATTTGAAAACCAAGGAAAAACGTTAACTCACCCATCATACTCATTTCAAACTCAGACTTCATTATATTTGAAAAAGAATCAGTTAAAGATTGCTGAGTTGAACCAAATATGATGTCATAAACATAAATTTGAACAATAAAAACATTTTTCTTATCTTTCTTTATAAAAAGGTTTGGATATGCATTTCCCTTAACATAGTTATTTTGAAGAAAAAATCTTGTGAGTCTATCATACCATGCTCGTGGGGATTGTTTAAGACCATACAAAGATTTGGTAAGTCTAAAAACATGATCAGGATGTTTTGTATCTTCAAAACCAGGAGGTTTTTCAAAAAAAAAATCATCTTGAACATAACCGTTAAGAAAAGCACATTTCACATCCATTTGAAAAAGTTTAAAATTGAAGAATGATGCAAAGTCAAGTAGAATAGGAATAGATTCAAGTCTAGCTACTAGAGAATAGGTTTCTTCACAGTCTATTCCCTCTTGCTAATTATATCCTTTAGCAACGAGTCTAGCTTTATTTCTTACAATGACTCTATTTTCATCACATTTATTTCTGAAGACCCATTTTACTCCAATAACAGAAGTTTCCTTAGGTCTTTTAACCAAGGTCCAAACTTTATTCCTCTCAAATTCATTTAGTTCATCTTGCATGGCTTTGATCCAATCATCATCACCTAAAGCTTCATCAGTGATTTTTGGTTCTAATTGGGAAAGAAATGCTAGATGTTATACTTCATTTCTTAAGGAATTTCTAATCCTTACAAGTTGATTTACATCACCAATGATACTATCACTAGGATGATTCTTAAGAAACACCTGATTTGGGTTTTGTAAAACCTGTTCATCAACATAGGGTAGAAAGTCTTCTGGGGTAAATATTTTAGAAGTATCTTCTTGAACATTTTCCTTATCAGAAGGATCTTTTATCAAGGGTTGACAATCCGTTTTTGAAAACACATCCGAGGATGTAGGTTGGGATAGTTTGAAAACAAAAGGATCAGACTCATAAAATTTTACATGCAGTGTTTCTTCAACAGTACAAGTATTTTAATTTAAAACTCTATAAGCCTTAGAGGTTATGGAATAACCTAAGAAAATTCCTTCATCATATTTTGGTGCGAATTTATGTAAGTTATCTTTAGTATTCAGAATGAATACTTTTCAACCAAAAACCTTGAAGTAGGAAAGTCTTAGTTTTCTACCATTCCATAACTCATAAGGAGTTTTATTAAGAAAAGGTCTAATCAAAACTCGATTTATAGTATAACAAGCAGTACTTACAGCTTCAGCCCAGAAATGTCTAGCTATAGAATATTCACTCAACATGGTTCTAGTTATCTCTTGAAGAATTCTATTTCTTCTCTCAACTACACCATTTTGTTGAGGATTTCTAGGTGCTGAAAAATTGTGAGTAATACCTTTCCTACTACAAAAAGCTTGAAAATCAGAATTTTGAAATTCTCCTCCACAATCACTATGAATAGTTTTCAGTAGAAGAGTTTTCTCATTTTTAACTTGTGATCTAAAACTTTTGAAATAAGAAAAAGCTTCAGACTTCTTTTCTAGAAAATATACCCAAGTAAATCTGGTGTAATCATCAACTAGAACAAACACATAGTATTTTCCTCCAATACTTCCAGTTTGTGTTGGACCGAAAAGATGCATGTGCACTAACTGTAATGCATCAGTCGTTGAGGCTTCACAAATTGATTTAAAACTAGATTTATGTTGCTTGACATATTTACAAGGATCACAAACTTTGGAAGAATCAAATCTAATCTTTGGTATATCCTTAACTATTTTCTTCATAGAGAGTTTAAATAAGTTTCTAAGGTTACAATGTCCTAGTCTTCTATGCCACAGCCAGGAATGATCTTCCATTGCACTTAGGAAAGGTAAATCTTGGCTCCTTATGTGTTATATGTTCAAAGTGTAAACAGTCTCTTGCCTATTGGCTGAGATAATAAATTCTTCCTTGGAATTTTGTACTAAGAACTTATCATTCCTTAAATTCACAAGGTACCCTTCATCACATAACTGACTTAGGCTAATGAGGTTGTTCTTAAGGCCCTTAACAAATAAAACATTTGAAATCAAAGTTTTACCTAGAAGAACAATATTACTAATACCAACAATTTCTCCCTGTGCATTATCTACGAAAGTTACCTTTCCTCCTTTCTTTTTGATAATCTTTTCAAAATAGCTTCTGTTACCAGTCATGTGTCGGGAACATCCACTATCCATGTACCATGTATTGTTGTTGGTACTTCCTATATCTTCCTAAAAACAAGAAAAGAATTAGACTTTCGGAATCCAAACTTGCTTGGATCAGGGATTTCCAGACAATTAAAATTTTAGGAACCCACACTTTCTTAGAAAAATAGGCTTTATGAAAACCTAGAGATTGGGTTTTATTTAAAGAACAATTCTTTGCCCAGTGACCACCACATTGAAACTTGGTACAAAATGGGGAACTTTGTGGAACAAAGTATTTGTTACTAAAAATTGGTTTTGCATGGGTATAACCAAATCCAGATTTGTTTCTTAAAGGTCGTATTTGAGAATACATTTTATCAAAATTTTCTTTACCATGGGTAAAGTTCGACAAACACTTCTTTAAGGAAAAGAATTCGGACTTTAGTTTGATAACCAAGTTTTTATCTTCAAAATCATTAGATTTAGAACTAGATCTAGGCTCGAAAACACTTTTCTTAGAAATTACTTTTTCTAACTCTTTATAAAGTTTGTTCCTCTCAGAACTTACTTCCTCAAGATTTTTTGAAATACTTATAAAATCAGCATTTTTCCTATCAAGATCTTTAGAAAGATCTGATATCTCTTTTGTAAGAATAGAATTCCTAGAGTTTGCCTTATCAAGTTTCTTATTGAGTTTAGAGTTCTCAATCTCATGAAGTTCAACAAACCTAGAAACTTCTTCATAGGTAGGTGAAGTATTTTCTTCATCATAAGAGGATTCTTCATCTGAGGAGTTATAATACATACTATCATTAGAATTTAAAGATACATTGGTCAATGATTCATCATTTCGTACCTTAGCCATAAAGAAATGATTGTCAATAGGTAATCTGGTTATAAGACCAAGATTCTTCTTTCCTAAAGATTCATAATCAGAAGATTCATCTGAAGAGTCACCACCACTGGAACTCCATGTGTCATTTTCTTTTAGAACTTTCTTAGCTTTGGTTTTGTAATACTTCTTCCTGCTCCTTTCAGAATTCCTTTCTTTCCTTTCTTTCTTTTTGAGTAGAAGGAAATCTGGTCTAATATGTCCAGCTCTCTTACATTCATAACAAGTAACTTCTCCATCTTTTATTTCTTTCCTTTCCTTTTTCTTATACTTGGATTGGAAATTTCTCTGGCTAGCTATCTTGTTCATCCTTCGAGCAAGATTTGCTAACTCATTTTCTAAGATTTCACTATCACTAGAATCTGATTGAATAACTACCTTCTTAGACTTGGATCTAGTTACTCTCTCAGGAGTCTTAGCTTTCATATGATTTGATGTAGTTTTAAAAGAAATAGTACCATTCCCATTCTTCTTTTTGATATTGTCAGAATCTCTCTTCATTCTGGTTTCATGTTGGAGAAGAGTTCTGAATAACTCATCAAGAGAAATTTGAGTGACCTTCATGTTCTCATCTATAGTTGTTCTCTTTGATTCCCACTCATTGGGCATAATATCAATTATCTTATCTACAAGGGATTCATCATCTAACCCTTTTTCTCCCATAGACTGTAAGCTGTTGAATATAGTCATAAACCTCTGTTGAACTTTGCAGATTGGTTCACCATACGGAAAATTTAATCCATGATATTCAGCTCTAAACATAGCTCTCCTAGTTTCAATCACTTTAGAAGTTCCAAAGTGTGTAACTTCAAACTTCTTCCAGATACAATTAGCTGCTTCACAAGATGAAATTTGGCTATATATATTTCTAGTCATTGAACATAGTAAAGTATTGAGTACCTTATAATTGAGTTGATACTCTTGCTTTTCCTGGTTAGTGAAAGTTCTAACTTCCTTATTAGGTATTTTATAATCACCAGTAAGCATAACGAAATTTCCCACTCTAGTGTTGATAAAAAAAGTCTTCATTCGATCTCTCTAGTACTCATAGTCATTACCATCAAAGATTGGTGGTATTGTAGGATTTATATTGTCAATAGAACCCACATTTATTCCTACCATTCTAAAATAACTTGGGCAACCAAACTTGTTAGTAGAAAAAGTTCGTAACCACAAAGTTCAGAATGAAAAAGATCAGAATGATAAAGTTCGGAATGATAAAGTTCGGAATGAAAAAGTTCGGAATGAAAAAGTTCGGAATGAAAAAGTTCGGAATGAAAAAGAGCAAGAAAAACTTAGACGTGAGTACGAGTATTTCAAAGACATCCTCTGATACCAATTGTAGGATCGAAATAACAATGTAGATACTCAATATACAAGATGGGGGTGAATTTTATACTTTAAAAATTCCTTAGGAACCTTTAAAGTTGGTTATGGATAACTATGTTTTCCTTAGACAAGGAAAAAACTAGGTTTAACAAAGTTAAACTAAGTAAATTCACAACACCTATGATAACCAACTGGAGAATTGGAACCAAGGTTTACAATATAAGATTCTACCTTAAAGCATATAGAATCTAAACTAATCAGAGTACAAGTATAAGGAAGTATAAGAAGATTATACTATCCTTACAATACAATATGCAGCTGAAACAAACAATAACTCTTTTAAACCAAAGAGAAGGGTATCCAATAACCTTGGATAAAGGTCTCTTGATTTATACTTTCAAGCAAGTCTGTCTTACCCACACCAAGATAAGCCCTCAATATGAAGATCGTAATCTCTGTCTTTCTATCCCCGCAAGCCCTCAAATTCAAGGTAGTTGGAACCTCTATCTTCCTCAGCAAGGAAGCCCTCGAACTTCAAGGTAGTCGGCACCTCTGTCTTCCTATCCCCGGAAGTCCTCGAATGTAATCACCAACATCCGGAGTCACACAAAGCAATCTGAACAAGTAGTTCCATATGCACAAGGCATGAAAAGATTCTCTCTCTAGAAATCACATTAACAGTGTGTGGTCTCTAGATCGATCAACTCGTTTCATTCATTGATTGTTGAGCTCTTTCAAATGAGCTTCTATTTATAGGCACATTTCCAACGGTCGGCTCCCTCCTCCAATAGTCATATTTTCCATGAAATTCGGAGGGACCTGTACACGTGTAACTCAACCAACGATTAATTAGAAACAGAATAGATGACATCGTTTTATAACAAACCATGTATAACTGAAAGCACGACATCGTTTTGAAATGAAGCATATGTAAGTAAAACATAATCAAAATTTCGGAGTGTAAGAAAGTCAAAAGTTTGGAGTCTAACCAAAATGAAGTTCGGAGTCTATGTTAAGAAATATTCTGATTCTGTTTTATAGGAATTCGGAGTCTGGTTTCACCGGAGATCGAAATCTGAACTTACAGAGTTTGGAGTCAAACTTCTTAAGAGTTCGGAGTTGAACTTCTTAAAATTTCAGAGTCGAACTTCTTAAGAGTTTGGAGTCGAACTGCTTAAGAGTTTGGAGTCGAACTCCTTAAGAGTTCGGAGTCGAACTGCTTAAGAGTTCGGAGTCTAACTTCTTTAGAGTTCGGAGTTGAACTCCTTAAGAGTTCGGAGTCGAACTACTTAAGATTTCAGAGTCGAACTACTTGAGAGTTCGTAGTCAAACTACTTGAGAGTTCGGAGTCGAACTGCTTCAGAGTTCGGAGTCAAACTCATGAAAGTTCGGAGTCCAGAATTCGGATTAGAACTACATTACAGATCACATCCAGAATTCAGATCCTAAAAACAGAATGCTGCAAATCTTTTCATTATGTGGCTCCGGAATTTTGGGTATGAATCCGGTTTTTCAATTTAAAAAAAATATAGCTATGTATAAGAAAATTCTGGTTAAGGTAAAATTCCTTAAAGAAGTAAATTTTCCTGATGGGGGTAAAACATACATTTTCTTAAGTATAAGGTGTTTTTAATTTTCAAAACAAGAAGGAATGGAAAAGTTATAAGCAAAACATTATTGAATCAACACTTTCTTGTCTTGAGGGTTATATAGGTAATATCCTTTCGTTTCCTTGGGATATCCTATAAAGATACACTTCGTTCCACGGGGTGCTAGTTTGTTTCCTAAGAAGTCCTTAACAAATGCCTCGCATCCCCATACACGTGTGTGCGACAAAGTGGGTTTCCTTCCATTCCATAACTCGGATGGAATTCCATTTTCCACATTAGTTGGTACTCGGTTTAATGTGTATGTTGCAGTTTGTAATGCATATCCCCAAAAGGATAATGGGAGATCCGCATGACTCATCATTGACCTCACCATGTCCAACAAGGTGTGGTTCCTCCTATCACTAACACCATTCCACTGTGGTGTATAAGGAGGAGTGAGCTGAGATAGAATCCCAGACTCCCGTAGAATATCGATGAACTCTTGGTTCACATATTCTCCACCTCGATCCGATCGAAGCTTCTTTATCTTCTTACCAAGCTGATTCTCTACGTCATTCTTAAATTCCTTAAATTTCTCTAAGGACTCTGACTTGTACCTCATTAAGTATACATAGCCATATCTACTCAAATCATCAGTAAAAGTAATGAAGTAAGAATATCCACCTCTAGCTTCTACTGGAAATGGTCCACACACATCTGTGTGTACCAATCCTAGAAGCTCTATAGCCCTTTCACCTTGTCCACCAAAAGGCGGATTGGTCTTTTTTTCTTGTAAACAAGCGTGACATCTATCAAGTGGTTTTATCTCAGTAGAGTCTAAATAGCCATCTTGGTAGAGCTTTGTCAAACGCTTCTCGTTCACATGACCAAGGGAGTGATACCATAACTGGGTGATGTATGAGTCATGTGAGTTTGTTTCATTATCCATTTCCAACACTTGGTTTTCGTAATTCAATACATACAAACCATTATTTAAATGTGTCATACCATAACATACATTGTTCTTATAAAAGAGACAACCCTTATTTCCAAATTTGAAAAAAAATCCATCCATATCCAAAAAATATACAGAAATTATGTTCTTGGTAACACTAGGCACATAATAACAGTTATGTAAAACCAAAATCATCCCAGTCGGCAATGAGAGGTGGTAGTCTCCAATAGCCAATGCAGCCAGCCTTGCGCCATTGGCAGCTCGAAGATCCACCTCTCCTCTAGAGATATTTCTAAATCTACTTCGTTCCTGAATTTGAATACAGATGTGAGCCACAAAAGCTGTATCTAATACCCAATGTGTAGAAATAGAAAGATTGCACTCGATAACAAACGCCCCTTTAGCGTCCCCACACTTCTGGGTGCAATTCCTCTTCCAGTGGCCCTGCTTTCCACATGCAAAACACACTACCTCTCATTCCTTTCCCTACCTCTGGATCTTGCCCTTCTTGGAGGGACGGTGCTCGGGGGCTTCAAACCGTTTATAAGTCTTTGGTCCCTTTTCCTTTTCCTTCCTTTTATTGTTCACCATAAGGACCACGGGTTTGTCATTCCCCATGTTCTTATCTACCTGGAGAATCAAGGTCAAAATATCTGATAGAATCTTCTCATTTTCACTCACGTTATAGTTGACAATGAAGCTAGAGAAGGTCTTGGGCAGTGATGATAGGATTATATCTATACGCAACTCATCCGGGAATTTAATCCCTAAGATGTTCAGGCATTCAATGTAGCCAATAAGCTTGACTACATGAGGCCCAGCTGGCACAGACTCTCCAAGATTCGTGGTAAACAAAGCATTTGAGATCTCATACCTCTCTTGTATCGCCTTCTCTTGGTAGATATCTTTAAGGTGAGACATCATGCTATACACGTCCATGTTTTCATGTTGCTTCAAGAGCTCATTAGACATGGACGATAGCATGAAACACTGGACATATGTGGCATCATCCATGTGTTTCACGTAGGGAGATAATTTCTCATCACTAGCCTCTTTCCCAGGCGCAACTGGAATAGGCTCTTCCAGAACATATAATTTCCTTTCATGGCGAAGGACGACGTGTAAATGACTCTGCCACTCTTGGAAATTGGTGCTGGTGAGAAAGTTTTCTTTTTCGAGTATGGTGCACAATGATATGTTTTAAATCATTTTATTTCTGTTTCTACAAATTAAGATGAGCAAAGGTTTAGTACTTTATTACAAAAATTGAGACAAATAAATAAATTAATACTTATTAGTCTCCCACTATTTTATTGAAATCCAATAGCCCTCACCATTGACTTCGGAATATTCTTTTGCGTGAATATTCTAGTGGAAAGGATCTATATTTCCCTTCGCATTACCCCAACTAGGGTTGGTCAAGCAACTTGAAGGGTTTTAGGTAGGCATTCCAAATGCCAACTTCATTAACTCGCAGCTCCTTGATCCACTGAGTAGACTCCGCAATCCTGAAATCCTTTTTGGATTTCCTCAACCTTTGCCTCTTGGTCACACCAAGTCCTGTTGTGGCAGTCAACCCTTGATGCGTACCAAGTCAAGTCAACCCAAAACCTTGAATTAGAATTCCCCTATAATTGAAAGCACCCCAACTAGGGTTGGTCAAGCACTTTGAACTATGGTTCGATTCTAACCAAGATTATGGAAGGCTATTCCGACTTAATATTTATTTTGAGGGATTTTATCCTTATACGTAAATTTCCATTTTATTATCTTTGATTACATGCTTGTTAATATTAAGTGGGATATACTTAAGTGATTAACCATGTATAAGATAATATCTACGTATAAGATAGTTTTATTTTAGTTCCATTTTGCATGCTCGTTTAATTCATTAATTGTGTGATCGTGAAAACACACCCACAATAAATAAACCATAAAACTGACAGAAATAAAATAAATGGTATGATCATGATCTTTTCTATTGGTTATTTTATCTAGCGGTTGATAAACTAACCCAAGACCTAAGGAAGAAACACCTTGAACCTTTCGAGTTCGTGTTTACAGCTTTCCACCTGTCCACCTTTGTATCTCCTTGGATTGGTTTCACCTTGGCTCCTAACTTGAGCCGCCTCCACTAGCTTGGGAGCTCCATCCATTACATATGCATTTATCTCAGACATAGGTGAGGGGTAAAAGGGGTTTTTACATAAAAGAATCCTCGAGCGCACAGGACCTACATATTAATGAGGAGATGGCTCGCAGGCCAATAAATTTAATTTAAATAAATAAATTAAAAGAAACCATTCACATACAAAGGTCTCGGTCTAGCTCATGATCATCCATACATGCAACGATATTTACGCATAAATAAAACTAGCATTCAATTCTTTAATCGTTCTTGTTTAAGATAAATCACACTCGAATCAATTAATTATCTTTAATTAATCAATCATTTTATCTTGAATCCCTTTTCTGAATTTCCTTGAGATTCTCATCCATCATAATTTTAAATAAATAAATTCATTTAAAATTATCCTTGTATATAAATTGTACCTTGGAGGCAACCCGGTGAATTCCCATTTATTATGTAGATGTTAAATTAAACACACATATATAAAACACCTATCACGTGTTGTGCCTCAGCTTTATGCCTGCACCATGGTACACGTCTCAAGGGTTTGTATAATATAATAATAAATTTTAATAAATCTGCGTAATTTGGGTGAGTACACGGCGTGTAGTTCAGACTACACGGCGTGTACTTTTCTTCACCATCCATCCGAAGTACACGCCCGGGGGCAGGGCATGTTAATGTACATCAGAAATTTCCGGAGTACACGGTGTGTACAGTGGGACACATGCCATGTAGTTTCCGTGTTACACGGTTTCCAGCCGGGCAGGCCGTGTACGGAGTACATGACCCAACCCTAACCCGAAGGGACTACACGCCGTGTTCATTGGACCACACGACGTGCATTCCGGAAACCGTGTGCCACCTATTTCTGGTCAACACATGGTGTCTTAAATTCTTATAAAGAATCCAATACACGACCTGATTTGGAGGATCAGTCAATGCATTGAACCTAGACTACACGGCGTGTACTTCCGAATACACACCGTGTATTCTGGTGTTATACGGACAAAAACGTTTAGCTCCTCCGGATGAGTTCCTCTATTTTATTTTAATCAAAATTAAAAAAAAAATCGAGTCTGTGAGGTGAATGAGAAATGAGGGAGGAGGAATAGATCCCGATATTCAGATTTCCAGAATGATTAAACTTGAATTTAAATAAATAAATTATTAAATGAATAAATTACCAACGAAAAACTAAATAATTATAATCAACGATATAACCCCTCTGATACCACTTGTAGGTTCCAGACGCAGCGGAAGCGCATTGGTGGGTTTGCCCAACATTAATTTTAACGTTAAACAACGTTCAATCTGAGATCCGTCATGATATAAAACGCCTAATCTTTGGAATAGAACGAAGAAAGAAAAGAAAAGAAGAGTCCTAGAACCCTTGAGGAGGATCATCATATGTTGATTATAATTAATTTAATTAATTCATAAGAATTACCTCATTGGAATTCTTTCTTCGTTGATGTGTCCGGTCATGATTCGGTGATCCATCGTTGCGTCGTATAATCCAAGTGTGGGATTCCTCTAGCGGTGATCCACACGTGTGTCACGTATCTCCGGATGTCGCCGAAGGGATCTCCGGGTGATAGCGCGGAAGAACCTTCACTTGCGATGTCCACCTTTGACCGCCTTGATCCGGTGGAGGATCTTGCTCTCGTAACTTGAGGGAATTCTTGGTGGAAAGGGAGTTCTCTCTTGGCTTGAGAGTATTTCCAAATCCGTTGTGCACAACAATGTATCTTTAAAATTTTGGGGTTGCAAGGATATTTATAATTGGGTTTGAGTTTAATAGAGTTATGACAATAAATAAACGTGTTACACATTTTATTTATTTCATTAACTCTTATTGAAAACCCCCATGTCGAATTATTAATTCCTTGACATGTTCCCACGCTAATTATAATAAATATCATTTAATAAAACAATATTAAATCCTCAAAATCCCAACTGGAAAAACTACACGACATGTAATAATTAATACACGACGTGTACTTGTTTTCCATAAAACTACACAGCGTGTACTTTTATTTTCCATTTTTCTACACCACATTTATTAGACCTTGATTAATGACTATTTATTTCTTAAATAAATGTAACTGCATTACTCGCTAATAAATATATTATTTCGTCCACAATATATTCTCTCGAATAACTAGTGTCAAAATAAATGTGATCAGACATCCTTAAATAATTATTAAACCAAAGTTAGGAATAATATTTATTTAACTTGTTAAATTAATATTTAACTGAGATACATGGACACACTTAGTGTGTGACCCTCTAGGCCTCTTTCTCATTGGCATTAGGCTGAGCCTGCCTAAAGTCCAAGGTTAGCGTCTAGCAACACGCCAAGGAACCCATAGAGAAAGAAGTTAACGCCGCAATGACGTGTCACCTACTACGAACGTTTATCGTGTAATATAATCCCTTTGTCTCGATATCTCCAATCAAGCGGGTTGCATGCTAGTTCCATCAACCCATGTGCTTGATTATTCTTTATTTAACTTCCCAGAATTGAACTTGTCCATACCTTACCATGGCCATGGATTTATTTAGGCTATATCAATTCCATCAAAGGGCCTGAGATATCTACTTCCTTTATGGAACGGAAGGGACAAATACTTTCTCGCATTATCTATTAATGTTGTACTACTCGTGACGCACGATCCATTTTATGACATATTTTAGAGGGAGAGCGGCGACGATGACCGAGCAAGACCAGCGACGATGACCTAGATCTGGCGATGGAGGTCCTCCCTCCCCCTACCCAACGAAGGGGGGAGTTCTTTCTCGTTCTTCATCACGGATGCCCCCGCCTGCTTTCATCCCCTTTTCTAATCCGGAATTCTTTCCCTGATTCCCACGGATCTCAATTTTCCCTAAAGTTCCAGATTTGTTTCGTGGAGTGCCTAAACTCTGTTTAGCTCCTTCAGAACTCAACTCTTCCACAGATACTTTTAAGCTGACTCTAGTGCCTCGATTTCATCAAAGTCGTCCCTCAGTTGACGCTTTTGATCGGTTTGTCTTTGAATCCTGGAACCTGCAAGATCGGGCGGTGATTGGTCTTCTCGATCGACGACACATAATGATTCGATTTGGGTCTATGGATAATCTCATCACGACATGGTCTAAGGCTCCTCGACGGTGTGGAGGCATGCCTTTCTTTCTTGTTCAGTGGAATTTTGAATTCCATATGTAGCGGGATAATCCGAGTATAGCGATTTGGGTACGTTTCCCAGGCCTTCCTCTCCCATTCCAGAACCCTTCCATTCTATCTATGCTTGGGAACATGGTAGGCCACTACCTGTGCTTAGACATCAAAACTGAAACTGTGTTTCATCCCATCTGACCTCGCATATGTGTGGAGATTAATGTCTCCAAGACGCCGGTGGACTGGGTGTGGATTACTGATGGGAAAGAATTTCGATGGAAGCAGGATGTTAAGTTTGAATCGTGGGCTGATTATTGCAGTGTGTGCCATCGACTTGGTCATGGTGTCTCTACCTACATAAATGGCTCTCTGAACAGGAGGGTGCACAGGCGGGTGAGGGATGGTTTGGTTTCTCATGAAGTTGCTGCTGTGGGGAGTTTGAGGACACATGGGCAAGATTCGGTTGATGGTGGTGTGAATGAAGAACAACCCATGCTTCCTCGGCATGAGATGGTGAACTTAGTGGAAAGTGGGGCTCTGGGCACTGGGGTTGAAATGAAGAAGCCAGGTGTGGAGCCTCCTGGACTGAAGGTCAGTGATATATTTAATAGGTTGAAGCGGGACTTGGGTAAGGTTGATCTCTCGAAAGGTAGTGGTGAGCCTTCTTCTGCTGTTAAGGATGCAAGAGGCATTATTGGAACTCCAATGATTGAGGTTCCATCCTTGATGGAAAGCCCCCGAAGGGAAGTGGGTGCTAGTGTTGAGAGGGATGTTTCTGTTGAACGAAGTTGTGCTGCTGTGGAGAAAGATGTGGACCTGGGTGGGAAAAATGGTGGTGTGGACTCTCTCTACCTGGAAACTGTGAGTGCACCTGCAGCAGTTGTCGTTATCCATGATGAGAAAGTCATTGCTACAGGTCCTAATGCCCCAGCTCAAGAGGGGATTGAGAGGCACTATCAACACATGGAGCTTGGGATTGTGAAGCTGACTGGGAATCAAGAAACCCCTGTCAAGGAAACTGCTAATGAAATTAGTGCCTTGATGACAGCGGATGGGATGCAGGAACCACCTGGGAGGCAGGCGACCAATTTTGAGCTCAGCAATCGGTTTGCATGCCTGGTGGCTGCTGATTTGGTCCTGGATCATGAGAAGGATACTGAAAGGACTCACGAGGATCAAAATTCTGTTTCTTTAGGTGCTGATGTTGAGTCAAGGGTAGCTAGTGTTGGCACTTGTGATCAAGATTTGGGGGTTGTGAGGACATATTTTGCTGAGAAGGGCTCTGAAGCAAATATGGACAATGGTTCACTGCTGGACAGCTTAGTTGGAGATTGTAGTGTGAAAAAAGGCATGCATGGTGGCTGTGATTCTGTCGACAACCCCCCTGCCTTAATTTGATGGATGTCAACAGTCAATCTCAATAGGATCAAGGTGTGAGGGATGGATATAGGGTGGTGCACATTTCTGGTAAATGGGGGGACTGCTCTGATAGTGAGAAAGAAAATGATGGTGGTATGGTGCAGCCCTCCTATAGTGATATGGTTCAGGGTTGCAAAAATATAGTGTCTGTGGAGTAGAAAGTGAAGACTGACCCACCACGAAGAAGGCCTCGGAAAGACTATTCTTACTTTCCAATGCCTATGACTATGAGAGCTTCTAGTGGTAAGGTTGGATGGATTGCACAATCTTCCAAGGAGCTCCTTTCTTTGGAGAAGCTCAATCTTAGAAGGAAGTATGCCAAGATTCTGAAACATTATGAAAGTTCGGAGTGGGAATCGGCTACTGCAGAGGAAATGGTGTATCAGGGATGTGGCGATGGGTCTGACTTTTATGATATGTAATTGTTGTTCTCACCTTGTGGTGCATGTCTGATGTACTTTTCTTTTTCTTTTATTTTAAAAAATGGTCAGAGGTTTGCCTCTGACTAAAATTTCTGGTATTACTCGTGACGCACCCAACGTATCCTACCTCACTGCGTACAGTGTGTCGTCACAGTTTTCGTCAATACATCTAAGTGCGCGAGTTGTAATACCCATTAATAATAATATTAAAGTCTAAGGACCAATACACACGTCTGCAGATAGGAACATCTAATGACACTATGAAATGTGGATTTCCTACTGGTGGGTCTCATTCTCATAATATCCTCCTAGATATTACCAAGGGCGCACACCATGAGAAGGTGCCTCAAAGTTTTATGAGTCCTCACCCCTAATGAACTGTATTATTTGTGTCCCTCAAATAATATCATCTAGCCATAGAACATATATTCAAGAACAGTGGTATGGCACTTCCGGGTTCTCATCATAGCAGGGATCCGCTACGACCCTTTAATGCAATAGCTGTCCTTAGGACATTATCACATGACATGTCACACAGAAGAACAATCAAGATGTGATAAGGCTTTTATTTAATGAATAAAGTACAAAGTAGTTGGTTCTAGACCACCAACTCCAACAATGTATTCATCTGCTCTTCCATCAAATGGTAAACTGAACCATTATTTTTGTGTATGGAGGATTACTACCAAGCAAACCGATGTAATTCATTTTCCAAAACTGATTCTCACGACTGGTTATAATAATGGATTTGTTGGACTTCTCATGTGTTAATCATGATTTAATGATAAAAAATACTATACATTATGTAAAACATGAAAATCATATGTAATCTATCTCAAATCACGCGTACAAATGATTAGTTTCTTTATACCTTCACTACAGGAAAACTGGCGTTTTCTGGTGGTTTTTTTGCGGCAGTTTTTTCACGGCGGTTTAAAAACCGCTGCGAAATGTGTTATTTTTTTTATAATTTTTATAAATTTTTCAAGGATTAGTGGCGGTTTTTTAAAAAAACCTCCGTGAAATTATGGCGGTTTGGGTAAAACCGCCACGAAATGAAAGGAAAAAAATTAAAAAAACATTAGAAACCCTGAAATCACTAAAACAACCATAACTTTTGATCCGAGCGTCCATTAGAGCGGCACGACCAGTCAAATTGAAACTCATGAAGAGATCTAGAAGCACATATAATAAAAAAACTGAGACGGTCTAAGGTGAAAAAGATATGAGAGTTATAAGAAAGTTGAAAAAAGTTCTCCAACTTCAAATGGCCATAACATTCGCTCCGGGTATCCGTTTGGGCTCTACCACACATCAAATCGAAGCTAGCAAAGAGAGCTATGCACCAGTTTGACACAAGCATGCTTTTATTGAGTTCTTTGACCCCAAAACTCCTCTAAAGGCCTCTGAAACCCTTTTTCTGTCACCGGTGTCCCATTGAACTTGTCTTCAAACAGACCTAACTTTTGATCTGCATGTCAGTTCGGACTCCTCCACCTTCCAGATCGTAGTTCGTTTCATGAGCTTCAGTTTGACTGGTCGCAGCGCCCACATGGACTCCTGGATCATACGGTATGACCTTTTAGTGGGTATTGAGTTTGTTATGTTTTTCGATGCCTGGTTTCTAGCACCTGTTCCCCTCCAACTTTTTTTAAAATGGTCGTAACTTCTGATCCGCTTGTCCATTCGGTCTCTTTCACCAATCAGGTCAAAGATCATTTCAGGATCTCTGATTTGACTGATCACGGATCTGGAACGGACTCTCAAATCATAATCTATCTTCGTTAATGTGAATCCAATGTTTTTGTCACTTTCTGACCGTTTTGACGGGTTTTAATGGTTGTTCTATTTATTATTGTTTATTTGGGTTTCGATGACTTGTTTTCTTTATCAATGGTTTTTTGGGGGTTATTATGATGATTATATTGAATTCTTAAGGGGTTTTCTAGAGTTTTCATGAGTTTTCATGCGTTCTCATGCTTTCTAATTCTTCTTCATGCTTCTCCATCCGTTTTCATGCATTTTCATGATTTTTCATCCCTTATCACGCCTTTTCATACTTTTTCATGTGTTTTATTTATTATTTATTATTTATTATATATAATATACTTTAATTTATTTATTATCTATTGATTATTACTGGTTATTTATTATTTATTACTTACTATTTATTATATAATATATATTACTTAATACTTATTATATATTATTTATATATTATATATTATATATTATTTATTATTTATTATATATTATATATTATATATTATATATTATATATTATATATTATTAATAATAATAATAATTTATTTATTATATATTATATATATTATATATATTATATATTATATATTATATATTATTATTATTTATTTATTATTATTTATTTTTTTAGTTTATTATTTATTATTTATTATTTGTTATTTATTATTTGTTATTTATTATTTATTATTTATTATTTATTATTTATTATTTATTATTATTATTATTATTATTTATTATTATTATTTATTATTTATTTATTTATAATTATTTATTATGTGTTATTTATTATTATTATTCTTTATTAAGTATAATTTATTATTTATTATTTACTTTTTTTTGTTTATTATTTATTATTTATTATTTATATTTATTTATTATAATTTATTTATTATGTGTTATTTATTATTTATTTTTATTTTTATTTAGTATTTATTCTTTATTTTTATTTATTATTAATTATTAATTATTAATTATTATTTGTTATTTGTTATTTATTATTATTTATTGTTTATTATTTATTATTTATTATTATTTATTGTTTATTGTTTATTATTTATTATTTATTATTATTTTTAATTTTTAATTTATAATTTATAATTTATTATTTATTATTTATTATTTGTTTAATATTATTTATTTTTATTTATTTTTATTTAATGTTTAATATTTATTGTTTAATATTTAATATTTATTATTTATTATTTATTATTCTTATTATTTATTATTATTATTTATTATTTATTTATATATAATTATTTATTATGTCTTATTTATTATTATTATTTATTATTTATCATTTATTATTTATTATTTACTGTTTTTTGTTTATTATTTATTATTTATATTTATTTATTATAATTTATTTATTATGAGTTATTTATTATTTATTATTTATTATTTTTTATTTTTTTAATTATTTTTTTTATTTGTATTTATTATTAACTATTAATTATCAATTACTAATTATTGTTTATTATTTATTATTATTTATTGTTTATTATTTATTATTTATTATTATTTATTGTTTATTATTTATTATTTATTATTATTTACTATTTACTATTTATCATTTATTATTTATTATCTGTTTATTATTATTTATTATTATTTATTTATTATTTATTATTATTTATTATTATTTATTGTTTATTATTTATTGTTTATTGATTATTATTTCTTAATTCATATGTATAATTTATTATTATTATTATTTATTATTATTTATTATTATTTATTTATTTATAATTATTTATTATGTGTTATTTATTATTTATCATTTATTATTTATTACTTACTATTTTTGGTTTTTTATTTTAATTTCTTATTTCTTATTTATATTTATTTATTATAATTTATTTATTATGTGTTATTTATTATTTATTGTTTAATATTTTTTATTTTTTATTTTTTATTTAGTATTTAGTATTTATTTTTATTAATTATTAATTATTAATTATTAATTGTTATTTATTATTATTTATTGTTTATTATTTATTATTTATTATTATTTATTATTTATTGTCATTTATTATTTATTATTTATTATTTATTATTTGTTATTTGTTATTTATTATTTGTTTATTATTATTTATTATTATTTATTATTATTTAATATTATTTATTGTTTATTGTTTATTATTGTTTATTTTTTATTTGTTATTTATTAATATTATTTATTATTATTGTTATTTATTATTTATTTATTATATGTTATTTATTATTATTATTATTTATTATTTATCATTTATTATTTATTATTTGCTGTTTTTTGTTTTTTATTTTTTATTTTTTATTTTTTATTTATATTTATTTATTATAATTTATTTATTATGTTTTATGTTTTATTTATTATTTATTATTATTTATTATTATTTTTTATTTTGTATTTATTATTTATTTATATTTATTATTTATTATTAATTATTAATTATTAATTATTAATTTTTATTTATTATTATTTATTGTCTATTATTTATTATTTATTGTTTTTTATTTATTATTATTATTTATTATTTATTATTTATTATTTATTGTTTATAGTTTATTATTTGTTATTTATTGTTATTTTTTTATTTTTTATTCATTATTTTTTATTTATTATTATTATTTATTTATTTATTTATAATTATTTATTATGTGTTATTTATAATTATTATTATTTATTATTTATCATTTATTATTTATTATTTACTATTTTTTGTTTTTTATTTAATATTTATTATTTAATATTTATATTTATTTATTATGTGTTATTTGTTATTTATTATTTAATATATATTACTTTTTATGTATTTATTATTTATTTTTATTTATTATTTATTATTAATTTATAATTTATAATTATTATTTGCTATTTATTATTATTTGTTGTTTATTATTTATTATTTTTTTATTTATTGTTTATTATTCATTATTCATTATTTATTATTTATTATTTATTATTTATTATATATTATATATTATTTATTATATATTATTTATTAATTTATTATTATTATTTATTATAATTTATTAGTATTTATTGTTTATTATTTATTATTTGTTATTTGTTATTTATTATTTATTATTTATTATTATTATTATTTATTATTTATTTCTTTATAATTATTTATTATGTGTTATTTATAATTATAAATATTTATTATTTATTATTTATTATTTATTTGTTTTTTGTTATTTTGTTTTTTATTTAATATTTAATATTTAATATTTATATTTAATTATTATAATTTATTTATTATGTGTTATTTATTATTTATTATTCAATATTTAATATTTAATATTTTTTCAATTAGTTTTATTATTTATTTTTATTTATTATTAATTATTATTTGTTATTTATTATTTATTATTTCTTATTTATTATTATTTATTGTTTATTATTTATTATTTATTATTTATTATTATTTATTATTTTCATATTATTATTTATTATTATTTATTATTCTTTATTGTTTATCATTTATCATTTATTATTTATTATTTATTTATTCTTATTTATTATTATTTATTATTATTTATTATTATTTGTTATTATTTATTGTTTATTATTTATTGTTTATTATTTATTATTTATTATTTATTATTTATTATTATTATAATTTATTATTATTATTAATTAATTAATTATTTATAATTATTTATTATGTGTTATTTATTATTATTATTTATTATTTATCATTTATTATATATTATTTAATGTTTTTTGTTTTTTATTTATTATTTATTATTTCTTATTTACATTTATTTATTATAATTTATTTATTACGTGTTATTTATTATTTATTATTTATTATTTAATATTTTTTTATTTAGTATTTAGTATTTATTTTTATTTATTATTAATTATTAATTATTAATTATGAATTATGAATTATGAATTATTATTATTTATTATTTATTATTATTTATTGTTTATTATTTATTATTTATTATTATTTATTATTTATTATTTATTATTTGTTATTTGTTATTTAATATTTATTATAATTTTAATTATTATTTATTATTATTTATTATTATTTAATATTATTTAATATTATTTATCATTTATTATTTATTGTTTATTATTTATTACTATTATTATTTATTATTATTTATTATTTATTTATTTATAATTATTTATTATGTGTTATTTATTATTATTATTTATTATTTATCATTTACTGTTTTTTGTTTTTTATTTATTATTTATTATTTATTATTTGTATTTTTTATTATAATTTATTTATTATGTGTTATTTATTATTTATTATTATTTATTGTTTATTATTTGTTATTTATTATTTGTTATTTGTTATTTATTATTTATTATTTATTATTTATTATTTGCTTATTATAATATATTATTTATTATTTATTATTTATTATTTATTATTTATTTTTTATTGTTTATTATTTGTTATTTATTATTCTCTATTTATTTTTTATTATTTATTATTTTTTTATTTTTTCTAATTATTTATTATGTGTTATTTATTATTATTATAATTATTATTTATTTATCATTTATTGTTTATTATTTACTGTTTTTTTATTTATTATTTCTTATTTTTTATTTATATTTATTTATAATAATTTATTTATTATGTGTTATTTATTATTTATTATTTATTATTTTTTTATTTAGTATTCATTATTTTATTATTATTAATTATTAATTATTAATTATTAATTGTTAATTATTATTATTTATTGTTTATTATTTATTATTTATTATTTATTATTATTTATTATTTATTATTTATGAATTATTATTTATTATTTGTTATTTATTATTTATTATTTATTATTTGTTTATAATTATTTCTTATTATTTATTCTATTTTATTATTATTTATTTATTATTATTATTTATTATTATTATTTATTATTATAATTTATAATTTATTTATTTATAATTACTTATTATGTGTTATTTATTATTATTATTATTTATTATTTATCATTTATCATTTATTATTTACTGTTTTCTATTTTTTTGTTTATTATTTATTATTTATTATTTATATTTATTTATTATAATAAATTTATTATGTGTTATTTATTATTTATTATTTAATATTTAATATTTAATATTTTTTTATTTAGCATTTCTTATTTATTTATTATTTATTATTAATTATTAATTGTTATTTATTATTATTTATTATTTATTATTTATTATTATTAATTATTTATTGTTTATTGTTTATTATTATTTATTATTTATTATTTGTTGTTATTATTTATTATTTATTATTATTTATTATTTATTATTTATTGTTTATTGTTTATTATTTGTTATTTATTGTTTTTATTTTTTATTTTTTATTTTTTATTTTTTATTTGTTATTTATTTTTTATTATTTAGTGTTTATTATTTACTATTTGTTGTTCATTATTTATTGTATTATTATTTTATTGTATTATTATTTTAATTTCGTAATTTTTTTATTTTTTTATTTTATTTTCTTAATTTTTTAATTTTTTAATTTATTATTATAATTTATTTTTTATTTATTATAATAAACATTAAATAATAATAAAAAAATAAATAACTCAACAAATAACTAATAAATCAATAATTTATTATTATTTATTATTTATTATTTATTGTTTATTGTTTATTATTTATTATTTATTATTTATTATTTATTATTTGTTTATTATTATTTATTATTATTTATTATTATTTATTGTTTATTATTTACTGTTTATTATTTATTATTTGTTATTTGTTATTTATTATTTATTATTTAATATTTATTATTATTATTATTTATTTATTTATTTATAATTAATTTTTATGTGTTATTTATTATTATTATTATTATTTACTAATTATTATTTATTATTTATTATTTACTATTTTTTCATTTTTATTTATTATTTATTATTTATATTTATTTATTATGTGTTATTTATTATCTATTATTTAATATTTAATATTTAACTTTTTTAATTAGTTTTATTATTTATTTTTACTAATTATTAATTATTAATTTTTAATTATTATTTGTTATTTAATATTATTTATTGTTTTTAATTTATAATTTATTATTATTTATTGTTTATTATTTATTATTTATTATTTATTATTTATTATTTGTTTGTTATTATTTATTATTATTTATTATTATTTATTGTTTATTATTTATTGTTTATTATTATTTATTTATTATCTATTATACATTATATATTATATATTATTTATTATTATTCTTTATTATTCTTTATTATTATTAGTTATTAGTTATTGTTTATTATTTATTGTTTATTATTTATTATTTATTATTTATTATTTATTATTTATTATTTATTATTTATTATTATTATGATTTATTATTTATTTATTTATAATTATTTATTATGTGTTATTTATTATTATTATTTATTATTTATCATTTATTATTTATTATTTACTTTTTTTGTTTTTTATTTGTTATTTATTATTTATTATTTATTATTTATACTTATTTATTATAATTTATTTATTATGTGTTATTTATTATTTAATATTTAATATTTAATAATTAATATTTTTATTATTTAGTATTTATTATTATTTATTATTTATTATTAATTATCAATTATTATTTGTTATTTATTAATATTTATTATTTATTATTTATTATTTATAATTATTTATTATTTATTATTTATTATTTATTATTATTTATTATTTATTATTTATTATTTATTAATTATTATTTATTATTTGTTATTTGTTATTTATTATTATTTATTATTATTTATATTTATTCGATATTATTTATTGTTTATTATTTATTATTTATTATTATTTATTATTTACTATTTATTATTTGTTATTTATTATTTATTATTTGTTTATTATAATTTATTATTATTTATTATTATTCAATATTATTTATTGTTTATTATTTATTATTTATTATTTATTATTTATTATTTTTTATTTATTATTTATTATTATTATTTATTATTATTTATTTATTTATAATTATTTATTATGTGTTATTTATTATTATTATTATTATTTATTATTTATCATTTATTATTTTTTATTTACTGTTTTTTGTTTTTTATTTTTTATTTATATTTATTTATTATAATTTATTTATTATGTGTTATGTGTTATTTATTATTATTTTATTTAGTATTTGTTATTTATTTTTATTTATTATTTAAAATTAATTATTAATTATTATTTGTTATTTGTTATTTATTTTTATTTATTGTTTATTATTTATTATTTGTTATTATTTATTGTCTATTATTTGTTATTTATAATTATTGATGATTGATGATTGATGATTGATGATTGATGATTGATTATTTGTTTATTATTATTTATTATTATTATTTATTATTATTTATTATTTATTATTAATTATTATTATACCGAAGTCTTCTCGGCCTGCACCATACTATTGTCAGCAAAGCATGTCGGCAGCACCTATCGGCCAGAATGGGCCCCACCATGTATGAGAACGGTTCCAGCCGAAAGAGATGGTCGATCGCCGGCGACATCGCCCTGTTCTGCAGATCCGTAGCCCCAACATAGCGAACCATCCCGCCGACATCAAATGTGGAGATGAAGAGCGGCCACTGGGATCCCAGAACAGTCGCGCCCCACTAACCCCATACATCTTCAGCACACACTAGGATAGGATAACCAGTGATCGCTTCCAGTTGAACGCAGACCCACCATTGGCCGCATCCAAACAACACATAATCTCGCCCAAAACATGTCGTCGCCGAAACAAATTCGGCCGACCCGCACTTTCCCGAGATCTCTGGTTGCGTTTCAACAACGTACGCCACTGAGGAAATTCCAACAACCCACTGGGCTTACACACAAAACCCATCGTTGGCGGAAAAATATCAGCACCCCCTATTCGGGGCACAAACCAACGCATCACATTCCATAATCTCAAGAACATTATTCAGCAAATCTATTCTCATGCTCAACCAGTAATGGGAAAATAGATAATTGTGCCCCACCACATCATTCGATCTAAGATTATCATAGAAGCGATTTCCATAGAAATCACCATAAATTGTTCCCCACCACATCATTCGATCTAAGATTATTTCAAGAATGCTCCAACACATGCACTCTAAGATTAAAAAGAACAAAATGGCTAGAAACAAATAAGAGACGATAGAGAAACAAGTGTGCACATGATAACGAAAAATCACGAGCATTCTTGAAATAAGAACTGACACATGAAACTCGACAATTCTTAAGAACACATGAAGAATACTTGAATCCCAGAGTTGAGAACATTATTCGCACTATCAACTCCACAAAGAACACAAGCCAGATATAGTTGACTTGTGATACTCTATTTTTCACAAGAGGACTTGATTCCTACATCTGCCTCATTCCTAGAAGTCCAGAGCTGCATAGACTAACACTTAGAGCACTTCTAACCTTATCTCATCATTTTTTATCTATTGTGTATTATTTTTTTCTTTCGAGCAGTGTGTGTGTGTGTCTATATAAAAAAACACACTGTCTCCAGCATTAAACTGGAGGATAAAAGATATCCTTCCTCTCACATATTTTTACCCTTGTGTATTCCACCCAGATAAGTGTGTAAGAGGTCCTTATGTGACCTGGTAGTTCATACCCATGAAGAATTTTGGAATAGGTCATGTGACATGGACAGTCTTGTGTACCGTTTTTTACCCCGATCTAGGGTGTGGATCAGATTCATTAATGTAATCTTCTTCGTGGTAGGTGATCACTAAGTGGAGTGGATTAGGTCTCGACTTGAGACTGAACCACTTGTTTTATATCCTGTGTTTTGTTTAATTTAGTTTTCTATGTTTTAATGTATAAATCAGAAATCACTAAATTTACTTTGATAGTTAATCTTATAAATAAGTTATAATTGTTTTTCCTTATTTGAATAGCTTCAAAATTAATGTTAATAACTAATATTAAGATTACTGAGAATTAATCAATCTTCTGAGAAGTTATTTAAATAGTAAAATGTTCATAACCAAATTACTTTGATTAAATGGGTTGTATTTAAATTTATTGGGGAACCTTTTTAAGAATACTTTTTAAATATAAAATTTTTATAGATACTAAATTCACCCCCCTCTTGAGTACTCTACTCCGACCAACATTTGGTATCAAAGGATTTTTTTTAAGACTCTATTTTTGACCCTATTCAAATGTTATTTTAGTTGTACTTTAATGATCTATAAATTTCTGTTAATTCTAAATTTATAGCTCTTTCAATGTATTTTTTTATTATGGGTAATATTATGGAAGGTGATGCAACAAACAGACCACCATTCTTTAATGGAACCAATTATGCTCAATGGAAAATTAAAATGAAAATTCATTTTGAAAGTATGAGTTTTGAAATCTGGTCTTCAATTCTAGATGAGTATAAGATTCCTGCTATAGATAAAATCACTTGGGATGACCCTACAAAGACTTCCTACAATAAAAATTGAAAATCCATGAATTCTTTATATTTATCTTTAGGATATGAATATTTTAATAGAATTTCTACATGTAAAACTGGACATGAAATTTGGGATACCCTGTCTATTTCACATGAAGGAACTTCTAGTGTGAAAGAAATGAGACTTAATACTTATACTAATAAATATGATAACTTTAAAATGAAACCTGATGAGAATATTTATGACATGTTTCTCATGTTCAATGAAATTTTCAACACAATGATTTCTCCTGGAAGAGAATTCACTGCTAAAGAACAAATTATAAGTATTCCCAGATTCCTACCTGACAGATGGAGAGGAGCCTCTGTCACTATTAGAGAATCATGCGACATCAGTAAGTTACCTATAAAAGAACTCATTGTAAAACTGATGATGTATGAAGAGGAGAAAAAAGTCAACACGGAAGAGGAGGATTAACCCAAAAGAAAATCAATTGCATTTAAGACCACCACCTCTAAACACAAAGAGAAAGGAAAATTGGAAGTCTCTGTAGAAAGTTCTAGCAGTGAACAATTATCACCTGACAGTGATGAGAAGATGGATGAATTAGCCAGAAGGTTTAAGATATTTTATAAAAATAATAACTATTTCAGAAATCCTAACTTCAAGGGAAGATGTGATCAAAAGGGAAGCTAGAAGAAAGATTGGAAAAGAAGTGACAAGTCTGATGAGATAGTATGTTATGAATGTAAGCGAAAGGGAAATGTAAATTCTGACTATCCCAAGCCCAAGTACAAAAAGAAATATGTGAACAAAGATAGAAAGTATAAAAAGGAATTGAAAGCAACATGGAGTTATTCTGAGAACAGTTCATGTAACTTAGAATCTCCACATGATGAATAGGCTAATAAATCCAATATGTGTTTTATGACAAACACATCTGAGGTAACACTCGAATCTCATGTACACAATTCCTATTATTCTGGACATGAGAGTGACTTTGAAAATAATTCTAATGAAGAAATATTTGAATACTGTAATATTCTTGTAGAGACATACAATGAACTAAAAGATAAATAAAAATCATCGAAGAAACAACATGCTCTTACCTCAACTTTTAAAACTAAACTTAGTGTATAATGGGAGAAAATTCTCAATTACTTAAAGAAAACAATAAACTAAAACAATCTAATGAGAAATTGAGAAAGGATCTTGAATGGTTTGATAATTGTAAAGATACCTTGGTACAAATTATTGGTAAAACGATTTATCCTAAATATACCACTGGAATTGGCTATCAACCTGATAAAAGAAATTTGGGAAGAACTAATTTTGTTTCTATGTCTAGGACATATAGCTTTACTCTTAGTTCTGGAAGACATTTAGTTAGTTCAAGTTATGATACACTCTCTACTATTTCATTCTTTTATGGACCAAATAGAGTTTATATTTCAAGTACATTACATAATTCTTATAGGAAACCTATGAGGTAGATATGGGTTCCTAAAGCACTAGTCACTAATATTACTAGACCGAAATAGGTATGGGTACCAAAAACTATTTTTATCTGACTATTTTATAAGAAAGATACTTAAAGAGATCCTGCAAAATCTTATGATACTTGGATAGCGGGTGTTCAATACACATGATAGGGGACTATTAATGCTTTAATAATTTATCAAAAATTTATTGAGGACATGTCACCTTTGGTGACAATGCCAAAGGAAAAATTATTGTCCTTGGCCAAATTGGTAACTCTAACTCAGTTTTAATTTCCAAAGTACTTTTTATTAATGGATTGAAATATAATCTTCTTATTATTTCAAAAATATGTGATGATGGATTTCATGTTAAATTTGAAAATGATTCTTGCAATGTTTTCCATTCAAAAATAGAATTTGTGTTTTCTGCATTAAGAAATGAAAATGTATATTCTGTTAACTTAGATTCTTTAGTCTCTCAAAATGATTCATGATTAAGTGTATTTCACAAAGAGTCTTGGCTTTGGTATATGAGACTAGGACACTGTAATATTCACTCCCTTAGAAAGTTAAATAGAAAAATTTTAGTCAAATACCTTCCCAAACTTGAGTTTCCAAATGATAAAGTGTGTAATCCTTGTTAAAAGGTAAAGCAACACAAAATTTCCTTCAAACCAAATAAAGAAGTGTTAACTTCTCAACCACTCGAATTAGTTCACATGGATTTGTTTGGACCATCTAGAGTTTATATTTTAAATGGAAGGCACTATGTTTGTAAAGACCTAAAAATTTGAAGGAATTTTTTTTCTTAATTTATTTGGAATTTTACGTGTCTGTGGCTTCTGACATCACTTGATTCCGAGGCCCGGTGTGCCTTGAATCAATTTCCAAAGTTTAGCTCGGGTACGTTCAGTGAACGAACGAGCGGGTTTTTCTATATTTTGAGCCGGTGCTTGGAATTGAATTCCAAGGGCACCGATGAACTCGTAATGCCGGTAATTGCTTAAGGGGACCTTTACTACAGATGCATTTGCACGGGAGGAGAAGTTAAAATTTGTGGGTTAAATAAGAAGTGAATAAAATTGTGGAACAATTTTATTTTTTATCTAATGTGATAATATCTTACATGGGGGAGTTGTGGTGGAACCCATAAGTACCTAACTACCCATGTGAGGATATTTTTGAGGTGGGGCCCACACGATCCCCAACCTTTCACATTCCCTAAAATCTTTTTTTAAACCCCCTTCTTAATTTTCAACTCCCCTTTAATTGAGTAACTCTTCCTCTCCCCTCTCTCCCTCTTTAATTCTTGCCAACACACACCTTAATTAATTGATTGAACCTCTTCAATTAAATTAATTAAGTGTTTGAATTTTAAATTTTGAATGCATGGCAAGATTAAATAAAATAAGGGGAAGCCTTATTTTATTTGGGTTGGCAATTGTTGTGTGAGGAGGAATTGGGAGAACTCTAGAGTTTTTGAAGAACTTCATCCTCAACGAAGGACAGTTTTTCTCCAATGAAGAACGACACCTCTTCAATGAAGAACACCGCTTCTACGAAGAATGATGGCGTACACCGACGTCGTCTACAAAACCTCACCTCGTGACGTCGTCTTCTGCGATGCCCGACGTACGACGTCAATTATTGAGGTAGTGGTTTAATTTGAGTTTGTTTATATTCCCATGATTCTTCCCTTTTAAAACAAAGAACGCGGATCAACTCATTATCAAGTTGATCCGCGAATGATTTTATTTATGGGTTGAGAATAATTGTTTGCGGGGGAATTGTTGGGAATTAAGTCCAATTTTATTTGATTAAAATTGTACCTCGTTTTTCGTTGAACATCATTGTTGTCCGACCTATTTCTATCGACTAACACGGAGGGAGCGGGCTGAGAAAACACAGCCCGACAACCCTCTTCAAATTGTTTGTCTATGTGCAGATTGACGAGCGACGATGAAACGGGACCTCAACGGCCTTTGGAAGCCGTCGCAGTGAAGAACGGGTCCTGGGAGATCCATAGGCGCAAGCGGCCGGCAAATTGGACCACCAGAGTGTGTCCTATGGTCCGCCGAAGCTGCTCCCGGCGTGCCACTCAGGCACGGCGGTGCCGGCGTCCGGCAGCGGTGGCGCGCCCCCAGAGGAAACCCACCGCTGTGGCGGTGCGACGGACCTCGTGGCCGCGCGGGATCCGGGAGGCGGGGCGGTGCCAGCGGGCGCCGCCTGTTTCAATCAGCGGGGGTCGCACCCCTCGCTCGGCGCAATGCGCTCGGCCAAACGGCCGAGCCGCAACCGGCCACCGGGCCGCTCCCAACCGGGCCGACCCAGGGGGTGTTGGGCCGGGTTGGACCGGGCCGAGACCCCCTATTTTCGGACAGGTTTCGGTTAAACGGACATATCTTGAGCTACGGACCTCCGATCGACACACTGTTAGTTGCATAGGATTCCTTGGATCGAGATGGTCGTTTTGGTCTATTACACTCAAGATTACAGTGAATTTTGGGTATAGACGGGTTGGTTTGAACCCAAAACCAACCGGGCCCTCGGAGCGGAAATGCTTATAACCTGAGGACCAGACATCCGATTGACTTGCCGTCGACTATGTTGGATTCCTCTTGATAAGACGGTTCTTTTGGAATACTTCACCTGAGGTTTGGATGCTGTTAGAGTATAGCTGGGTTGGATTGTACCCGAAATACAACCGGGCCCCTGGAACGGAAATACTAATAACTATCAGACCGGACGTCCGTTTGACGAACCGTCAGCAGCGTTGGTAATCACGTTGAGAAATGGTTCCTTTGAGTATACCCAATGGGAGTTTGGGGTACAGTTGAGGTACGGCCGGGTTGGTTCATACACGAAACAAACCGGGCCCCCGGGACTAAAAGACTAATAACTCACAGACCGGGTGTCCGATAGATACGCCGTCTGTTGCGTTGAGACCCCTTTGACGAGGTGGTCCTTTGAGGTACTTCTTCTTGGAACATTGTGATACTTGGAGTATCGACCAGTAGCTTGTATAGAGGATCCTCCTGGAGATGAGCGTATGGAGTGCGGAGACCTAGTAGCTGTAGACCTGACGACTGCTTCACCGATTCGACTCGGAGTGATTCGGTTAGCCCAGTGGACGGAGCACCCGATATTTGGTGGAAGACCCACGATGGACAGAGCGCCTGGTACTTAGAAGAAGACCAGTGATACTCGACAGGAGGAGTACCTCTGTAGGCTATTAGGGAGAGTGCCCGGTATTTGGTGGCAGACCCTCAGCGGATAGAGCACCTAGTATTTGGCAGCAGACCCGCGGTACTCGACAGGAGGAGTACCTTAGCAGTCTATGGTTAGTGAGTAGCACCTCAGAGTCGTGACATGACCACTATACTCGACAGAGGAGGAGTTCTCCATCTGTTGTGGTTTCGATAATGAAAATCCTGGTTTGAGCCGAGTCAATGACCATAGTGTTTACCTCATGATTGAGATGACTTACTTGATAACTTAGGTATATGTATGAGCATATACCTAAGTAAAGGTTATCTGTTGAGATCTTTCTTTGTGGTTTATCCTTGTTGGATTTAGTGAATATTTCTTTGTGGTGTATCCTTGTTGGATTTAGTGAGACCTTGAGGGTCTTGGGGTCCCTACTGAGTATCGTTATACTCACCCCTGCACGGGCTATGCCAGCACCTCGATGTGTTGGATGCAGATAACGAACAACACTGATCGTGGTTGAGGCTTGTAGAGCTGGACGGTACCCGGAGGTGGACTTCACGATGAGACGGTACCCGGAGGTGGACTTCAAGATGAGACGATACCCAGAGGTGAAAGACGAACGTGGAGAGCTGTGGTGGCCATTCGTACCTACCCTTCAGGTAGGAACTCCAAAGGATGATCCAGGAGCAGCTTGACACCTTCCTTCTATTTTGTCTTTTCCTTGTACTTTATTGTTGGGCTTGTGTTTTTGTCCCCCTTTGTACTTCCAGCACACTTGATATATTGCTTTACTTAGTGATTTCTTCCGCTTGTACTATGTTGTGTGTGTTTATGTTTCATAAAGGAAATGGCTTCCCTTTTTATCGGGATTTATGCCATTGGTGCTAGTCGCCAACCCCTGGTTTATGGAAGGCGATCTTGGGGTAGTCATGGCACGAGCCTCTAGGACGGGTAGTGAAAAATTGGTATCAGAGGAGTCGGTTCTACCGCAGAACTTTGAACTCTGATATTCTCTTTCTGTGAAGCAATAGTGTTAAGGGTACCGAGTGTGGTTTTTAGTTCAGGGAGTCCAGTGTTGGTGCGGGGGCCGACATATCCATACACCAGGATACTGACTTCTGATTTCGGACTCAGTGCACGAAAACGCTGGTTGCATGTGTGTTTTCAAAAGTTTTATTTATGTCAGCTCAAACCAGGTCAGCTCACCAGGTATAATCGTTTGACTGTGTCACATCTATTCAGGATGACTCTACACAGAAATTCAGTTAGAGTTTCGAGAGAGTACCCTATGACGGTCCACCGAGCGACAAGGTCCGATGTAGAGCCCTATTGCTATGTTGGCACCTTCTGGTGGTGTACCAGCAGCACCACCACCCGTTGGGCAGCAGATTCCACTAGCTGTACTAGCGGACAGTGCACGCTGACAGAGCGTGTTGCACGAGTTCCAACAGCAGAGGCCTTCAAGGTTACGAGGCGAGACAGATTCCCAGGCATTAGTGGACTGGCTGGAGGCGATTGATAAAGTTATACACCTAGTTTAGACACTAGTAGGGAATATAGTGATCTTAACTACTTGTGTTTCCCAGTGAGTGACCAAGAGGATGGTCGGCATAGTGATGGTACTTCGGTACGTGGACTGATGCCTGAGATAGTACCTTCGGGTTGTGTGCTAGCTATATCACTACCTGTTGGTCAACAGTTTCAACCGACAGTATCGGTAGATGACACATGTAGTTTTAGTTCCTTACACGTGTTTCAGCATCAGATACCCCTCAGGTACCGAGGAGAGCCCGACTCACATGCGGATGAGGACTAGCTTGAGGAGGTGGTTGAGAGTTTTCTAGAGCTTAAACAACTTTGGCAAGATGACATGTCGGTAGCTGAGTAATCGTCGAGGCGTATCGATCGTTACTAGTACTTAATGACTACGATACGATCAATGCTCCAGGGCTTGGACTTCCGAGCGAGGTGTGTTTAAGGACATCCTAGCTTGAACCTTTTCTCCATGCATTAATAATTATGTTAGGGTGCTAGAGAGAACCTTTGTGGTTAAGAATTCTTTGGCTGAGTAGATACAGCCAGTGAAGGTTAGCAGTGGAAAAGTAGGAAACTGGCACCAGTCTCGGAGACTTGGGCATGTAAATTATTTTAAAAAGAGGAAGTGTTAAGGACAGATGAATCTGCAAAGTAGAAGATGTGGAAGTAGATCTAGGAGGGCAGAATGTGGTGGTGTACATTTCAACATGTTACAACCACCCGCCTTTGTAGTTCCTGCCAAGCTCACGGAGCAAGAGGGCAGGGGAAGAGAGTAGCTGCATGCGGTCAAGGAGTGTGACCCAAGGTATCTAGAAATGATTCGAAGTATGGCATGTGTCTACTACTAGCTTCTGTAAAAATAGACATTGATATGAATCATCCCTTCCTTCCACGAATCTTGTCCCAGACCTATATTTTCCGGTTAAAATCATTGACTTGACCCCCACGTCTGGAGATACCTTTGGGAGGAGACTCGATAATCACGCTTACACCGATGGTGTGATCTGACCCTTGAGGTGAGAGTTTTGGTTGGAACCTCTTGGTGGCCACATCAAGGCCTTACGACATTATTTTGGGTATGGACTGGGCAACCACAGTTCATACACAGATTGACTGTATTACGCAAAAAGGATGTGGTTTATCCACAACGTTGGGATGGGGTTTTCCCTTGGTCGTTGAAAAGGGAAACCCAGGCAGCATAGGATAAAATCATGCATAGGAGGGTGTGACTGATCACTCTTGAGTCGGCCAACCTTACCCTCGTGGCAACATGAGTTTTGAGTTTTCAATTCCAAGCAGGAAACGGAAGCCTCTAGATTTCGAGGATGGCGACCACGTCTTTATACGGGCCTCATCTCGATGAGGTCTATGGATATGTGGATGAGGTCGAAAGTTATCTCTGAGGTTTATCGGACCCTTCTAGGTCCTCAGCAGGGTAGGCAAGGTGGTTTACCACCTAGTCTTTCCACCTCAAATGCACCAGGTGCACGACGTTATCCACATATCTCAGCCGAGGAGATGTGTGCACGACCTATCCGTCATCATCGACCATAGAGAGCTGGAAATTGATGACAGGGAGACTTTCACGAGGTTCCAGTAGAGGTTTGGGATCGATAGGAGCGGGTCCTACGAGGATGGACGATTCCCCTTGTGCGCTTTCGCTGGCAGTACGAGAACCTCCAGGAGAGAACATGGGAGCGGGAGGCTCAGATGCGTGCTCGGTACCTCCTTTAGTTTCCCTAGTTTGTGTTGTAGCTTTATAGGGACATAAAGCCCTGAGGTGGGAGTAATGTAAAGACCCAGAAATTTCAAGGAATTTTTTTCTTAATTTCTTTATAATTTTATGAGTCTGTGGCTTCTGACGACGCTTGATTCAGAGGCCCGGTGTGCCTGGAATCAATTTCCAAAGTTTAGCTCGAGTACGTTTAGTGAACGAATGAGCAGGTTTTTCTATCTTTTGAACCGGTACTCAGAATTGAAATCCAAGGGCACCGATGAACTCATAATGCCGATAATCTCTTAAGGGGACCTTTACCATATATGATTTTACATGGGAGGAGAAGTTAAAATTTGTGGGTTAAATAAGAAGTGAATAAAATTATGGAACAATTTTATTTTTTATCTAATGTGATTATATCCTACATGGGGGAGTTGGGGTGGGACCCATAAATACCTAACTACCCATGTGAGGATATTTGTGAGGTGGGGCCCACACGAGCCTGAACCTTTCACATTCCCTAAACTCTTTTTTAAACCCCCTTCTTAATTGTTAACTCCCCTTTAATTGAGTAACTATTCCTCTCCCCTCTCTCCCTCTTTAATTCTTTCCAACACACACCTTAATTAATTGATTGAACCTCTTCAATTAAATTAATTAAGTGTTTGAATTTTAAATTTTGAAGCCCTGACAAGATTAAATAAAAATAAGGGGAAGCCTTATTTTATTTGGGTTGGCAATTGTTGTGTGAGGAGGAATTGGGAGAACTCTAGAGTTTTTGAAGAACTTAATTCTCAACGAAGGAAAATTTTTCTCCGACGAAGAACGACACCTCTTCAATGAAGAACTCCTCTTCTATGAAGAACGACGACTCACACCGACATCGTCTACAAAACTTCACCCCGCGACGCCATCTTCCGTGACGCCTGACGTACGACGTCAATTATTGAGGTAGGGGTTTAATTTGAGTATGTTTATATTCACATGATTCTTCCCTTCTAAAACAAAGAACGCGGATCAAATCATTATCAAGTTGATCCGCGAATGATTTTATTTGTGGGTAGGGAATAATTGTTTGCCTGGGAATTGTTGGGAATTAAGTTCAATTTTAATTGATGAAAATTGTACCTCGTTTGTCGTTGAGCATCATTGTTGTCCAACATATTGCTATCAACTAACGCGGAGGGTGAGGGCTGAGCAAACAGGGCCCGACGACCCTCTGTAGATTGTTTTTCTATGTGCAGATTGACGGGCGACGATGAAACGGGACCGCAACGACGTTTGGAAGCCGTCGTAGTGAAGAACAGGTCCCGGAAGAGCCATAGGTGCAAGAAGCGGGCAAATCGGACCACCAGAGTGCATCCGGTGGTCCACAGAAGCCGCTGCCGGCGTGCCACTCCGGCACGGCGGTGTCGGCGTCCGGTGGTGGCGGCGCACCGCCGGAGGAAACCCATTGCAGCAACAGCCGCAGCGGCAGTGCGATGGACCCTGCAGTCGCGCGGGATCCGGGAGGCGGGGCGGCGCCAGCGGGCGCCGCCAGTATCAATTAGTGGGGGCCGCACCCCCCTCTCGGTGCAACGCGCTCGACAAACTGGCCAAGCAACGCCAGCCGGGCCGGGCCAGACCCGGACCCGGGTCGGAAAGGGCCCAGACCCCCTATTTTCAGACTATTTTTGGTTAAATAGACATATCTTGAGCTACGGACCTCCGATCGATGCACCGTCAGCTTCGTATGATTCCTTGGATCGAGGCGGTCGTTTTAGTATATTAAATTCAAGATTACGGTGAAGTTTGGGTACGAGCGAGTTGGTTCGAACCTGAAATCAACCGGGCCCTCGAAGCGGAAACGCTTATAACTTGAGGACCGGACGTCCGATTGACGTGCCATCGACTATGTTGGATTCCTCTTGATGAGAAAGTTTTTTTGGCATACTTCACCTAAGGTTTGGATGCTGTTAGAGCACAGCTGGGTTGGATTGTACCCGAAATCCAACCGGGCCCCTAGAATGGAAATACTAATAACTCTCAGACTAGACGTCCGTTTGACGAACCGTCAATGGCGTTGGTAATCACGTTGAGAAATAGTTACTTTGAGTATACCCCATGGGATTTAGGGGTACAGTTGATATACGACTGGGTTGGTTCATACACAAAACCAACCAGGCCCCTGAGACTAAAAGTCTAATAACTTATAGATCGAGCGTCTGATAGACGCGCTGTCTGTTGCGTTAAGAACCCTTTGACGAGGCGGTGCTTTGAGATACTTCTTTGTGGAACATTGTGATACTTGGAGTATCGACCAGTAGATCGTGGATCAGATCCTCCTGGAGACGAGCGTACGGAGTGCGGAGACCTAGTAGCTATAGACCTGACGACTGCTTGACCGATTCGACTTGGAGTGATTCGGTTAGCCTATGCGCCTGATATTTGGATGCATAACCATGACAAACGGATCTCCTGGTAGTTGGCAGAAGACCCATGGTACTCGATAGGAGGATTACCTCTGTAGGCTATTAAGGAGAGTGCTTGGTATTTGGCGGCAGAACCTCAGCGGACGGAGCGCCCGGTATTTGGCAGCAGACCCGTGGTACTCAATAGGAGGAGTACCTCAACAGTCTAAGGTTAGTGAGTAACACCTCAAAGTCATGACAGGACCACTGTACTTGACAGAGGAGGAGTTCTCCAGCAGTTGTGGTTTCAATAATGAAAATCATGGTTTGAGATGAGTCAATGACCATAGTGTTTACCTCATGATTGAGATGGCTTAATTGATAACTTAGTTATATGTATGGGAATATACCTAAGTAAAGGTTATCTGTTGAGATCTTTCTTTCTGGTTTATCCTTGTTTGATTTAGTGAATTTTTATTTTTGTTTTATCCTTGTTGGATTTAGTGAGACCTTGAGGATCTCGGGGTACCTACTGAGTATCGTTATACTCACCCCTGCAGGGGCTATACCCGCACCTCATTTTGTTGCATGCAGAAGATGGACAAAACTGATCGTGCTTGAGGCTTGTAAAGCTGGACGGTACCCGGAGGTGGACTTCAAGACGAGACGGTACCCGGGGGTGGACTTCACGAGAAGAAGATACCCGGAGGTGACAGACGGACGTAGAAAGATGTGGTGGCCATCTGTACCTACCCTTCAGGTAGGAAATCTGGAGGACGATCCAGGATCATCTTGAAACCTTCCTGCTGTTTTGTCTTTTCCATGTACTTTACTGTTGGGATTGTATTTCCGGCCCCCTTTGTACTTCCAGCACACTTGATATATTTATTTACTTAGTGTTTGATTCTATTTGTACTCTGTTGTATGTGTTTACATTTCATAAAGGCAATGCCTTCCCTTTTTATTAGGATTTATGCCATTGGTGCTAGTTTCCAACCCCTGGCCTATATAAGGCGGGCTTGGGGTAGTCACGACACGAGCCTCGAGGACGGGTTGTGAAAAATTGGTATTAGAGGAGTCGGTTCTACCGCAGAACTTATAACTCTGATATTCCCTTTCTGTGAAGCAATAGTTTCAAGGGTACCGAGTGTGGTTTTTAGTTCAGGGAGTCCAGTGTTGGTGCAGCGGCCGACGTATCCATACACTAGGACCCTGACTTCTGATTTCCAACTCAACGGACGAAAACACTGATTGCGTGTGTGTTTTCAAAAGTTTTCTTTAAGTCATCTCAAACCAGGTCAGATCACCAGGTATAATCGTTTGACTGGGTCACATCTATTCAGGATGCCTCCACACAGACAGTCATTTGGAGTTCCGAGAGAGTACCCGATGATGTCCCACCGAGCGATGATGTTTGGTGCAGAGCCCTCTTGCTGTGATGGTACCTTCGGGTGGTGTACCAGCAGCACCACCACCTGTTGGGCACCAGATTCCACTAGCTGTACTAGCAGATGGTGCATGTGGACAGAGCACGTTGCACGAGTTCCAGTAGTAGAGGCCTTCGAGGTTATGAGGCGAGACGGATTCCCAGGAAGTAGTGGACTGGCTGGAGGCGATTCCTAGAGTTGTACACCTAGTTTAGACACTATTAGATCAGATGGTTATCTTAGCTACGGGTGTTTCCTAGTGAGTGACAAAGAGGATGGTCGACATAGTGATGGTACATCGGTACGTGGACCGATGCCTGAGATAGTACCTTTGGGTAGGGTGCTAGCTATGTCACTACTTGTTGGTCAACAGTTTCAACTGGCAGTACCGGTAGATGACACATGTAGGTTCAGTGCCATATACGTGTTTCAGCATTAGATACCCATCAGGTTCCGAGGCGAGCCCGACTCACAAGCGGCTGAGGACTGTCTTAAGTAGGTGGTTGAGAGTTTTCTAGAGCTTATACATCTTAGGCAGGATGACATGTCAGTAGCTGAGTAATCATCGAGGCGTACCGATCGTTCCTGGTACTTGATGACTATGATACGATCAATGCTCCAGGGCTCGGACTTCCGTGCGAGGTGTGTTTAAGGAAATCCGAGCCAACACCTTTCCTCTATGCATTCATACTTATGTTAGGGTGCTAGAGAGAAACTTTTTGGTTGAGAATTATTTGGTTGAGTGGATACAGCCAGTGAAGGTTAGTAGTGGAAAAGCAAGAAACTGGCACCAGTCTCAGAGACTTGGGCGTATAAATTGTTTTAAGAAGAGGAAGTGTTAAGGAAAGATGAATCTGCAAAGAAAAAGACATGGAAGCAGAGCTAGGAGGGCAGAATGTGGTGGTGTACATTTTTACATGTTACAACCACCCACCTTTGTAGTTCCCACCAGGCTTAGGGAGTAGGAGGGAAGGGGAAGAGAGTAGCTGCATGCGGTCAAGGAGTGTGACCCAAGGGCTCTAGGAATTATTCGAAGTACGGTCTGTGTCTACTAATAGTTTCCGTTACAACAGACATTGATATGAATCATCCCTTCCTTCCATGAATCTTGTCCCAGACCTAGAGTTTCTGGTTAAAACTGTTGACTTGACCCTCACGTCTAGAGATACCTTTGGGAGGAGACTCAATAATCATTCTTACACCGACGGTGTGATCTAACCCTTGAGGCGAGAGTTTCGGTTGGAACCTATTGGTGACAGCGTTGAGGCCTTACAACGTTAGTTTGGGTATGGACTGGGCAACCACAGTTCATACACAGATTTACTGTATTAGGAAAAATGGTTTTGGTTTATCCACAACGTTGGGATGGGGTTTTCCCTTGGTCGGTAAAAAGAAAAACCCAGGCAGCACATGATAAACTCTTGCATAGGAGGGTGTGACCGATCACTCTCGAGTCGGCCAACCTTACCCTCGTGGAATCAGGAGTTTTCAGTTTTCAGTTCCAAACAGGAAACGGAAGCCTCTAGAGTTCGAGGATGGCGACCACGACTTTATACGGGTCTCACCTCAATGAGGTCTACGGAGATGTGGCCGAGGCGGAAAGTTATCTTCTAAGTTTATCGGACCCTTCTAGGTCCTCAGCTGGGTAGGCAAGGTGGTGTACCACCTGGACTTTCCACCTCAGATGCACTGGGTTTATGACGTCATCCACATATCTCAGCTGAGGAGATGTGTGCACGACCTATCCGTCATCATCGACCACGGAGAGCTGGATATCGATGATGGGGAAAATTTCACGAGGTTCCAGTAGAGGTTGAGGATCGACATGAGCGGGTCCTATGAGAATGGTTGATTCCTCTTATGCACTTTCGCTGGCATCACGAGAACCTCCAGGAGAGCACATGGGAGCAGGAGGCTCAGATGCGTGCTCAGTACCTCCTTTAGTTTCTCTAGTTTATGTTGTAGCTTTATGAGTACGTAAATCCCTAAGGTGGGAGTAATGTAAAGACCCATAAATTTCAAGGAAATTTTTTTTTTCTTAATTTCTTTGGAGTTTTACGAGTCTGTGGCTTCTGACAGCGCTTGATTTCGAGGCCCGGTATTCCTAGAATCAATTTCTGAAGTTTAGCTCGGGTACGTTCAGTTAACGAACGAGTGAGTTTTTCTATCTTTTGAATCGGTGCTCAGAATTGAAATCTGAGGGCACCGATGAACTCACAATGCCAGTAATTACTTAAGCGGACCTTTACCGCTGATGCGTTTGCACGGGAGAAGTTAAAATTTGTGGGTTAAATAAGAAGTGAATAAAATTTTGGAATAGTTTTATGTTTTATCTAATGTGATTATATCCTACATGGGGGAGTTGGGGTGGGCCCCATAACCACCTAAATACCCAAGTAAGGATATTTGTGATGTGGGTCCCACATGATCCCCAACATTTCACATTCCCTAAACTCTTTTTTTAAAACCCCTACTTAATTGTTAACTCCCCTTTAATTGTGTAACTCTTCCTCTCCCCTCTCTCCCTCTTTAATTCTTGCCAACACACACCTTAATTAATTGATTTAACCGCTTCAATTAAATTAATTAAGTGTTTGAATTTTTAATTTTGAATGCATGGAAAGATTAAATAAAATAAGGGGAAGCCTTATTTTATTTGGGTTGGCAATTGTTGTGTGAGGAGGAATTGGGAGAACTCTAGAGTTTTTGAAGAACTTCATCCTCAACAAAGGACGGTTCTTCTTTGATGAAGAATGACGCCTATTCAATGAAGAATTATTCTTCTACGAAGAACGACGATACACACCGACGTCGTTTACAAAACCTCACCCCGCGACACTGTCTTCCGTGATGCCCGATGTACGACGTCAATTATTGAGGTAGGGGTTTAATTTGAGTATGTTTATATTCCCATGATTCTTCCCCTCTAAAACAAAGAACACAGATCAAATAATTATCAAGTTGATCCGTGAATGATTTTATTTGTGGGGGAATTTTTTGGAATTAAGTTCAATTTTAATTGATTAAAATAGTACCCCATTTGTCGTTGAACATCATTGTTGTCCGACCAATTTCTATCGACTAACTCGGAGGGTGCAGGCTGAGAAAACACGGCCCGATGACCCTCCACAGATTGTTTTTCTATGTGCAGATTGATGGGAAACAATTAAACGGGACCGCAACGGCATTTGGAAGTCGTCGTAGGGAAGAACGGGTCCCGAGAGAGCCATAAGCGCAATCGGCGGGCAAATCGGACCACCAGAGCGCGTTCGGTGGTCCGCGGAAGCCACAGTCGGCGCACCACTCCAGCACGACGTCACACCACCGGAGGAAACCCGTCGTAAAAATAGTTACGACAGTGGTGCAATGGACCCCACGACCATGCGGGATCCGGGAGGTGGGGTGGTGCCAGCGGGCGCCGCCGGTAGCCCCTCGCTCGGCGCAACACTCTCAGCCAACTGGCCGAGCCGCAACCGGCCACCGGGCCGGGCCGCGCCGGCTGGGTCGGGCCACGCCCAACCAGGCCGAACCCAGACCCGGGTCGGGTCGACCCGGCTCGGGCTGACCCATGGGGTGTTGGGCCGGGTCGGACTGGGCCTAGACCCCTATTTTTAAACTGTTTTCGGTTAAACAGACATATCTTGAGCTACAGACCTCTGATCGACGCACCGTCAGTTGCATAGGATTCCTTGGATCAAGAAGGTCGTTTAGGTATATTACACTCAAGGTTATGGTAAATTTTGGGTATGACCAGGTTGGCTCAAACCCGAAACCAACCGGGCCCTCGGAGCGGAAACACTTATAACTTGAGGACCGGATGTCCGATTGACGTGTCGTCAACTACATTGGATTCCTCTTGATGAGAGGGTTATTTTGGAACAATTAACCTGAGTTTTGGATGATGTTAGAGTACGACTGGGTTGTATTGTACCCGAAGTCCAACAGGGCCCCTGGAACGGAAATACTAATAACTCTCAGACCGGATGTCCGTTTGACGAACCGCCAACGACATTGGTAATCATGTTGAGAAACGATTCCTTTGAGTATACCCCAAGGGAGTTCATGGTAAAGTTGAGATACGGCCGGGTTGGTTCATACACGAAACCAACCGGGCCCCCGGGACTAAAAAGCTAATAACTCACAGACTGGGTGTCCGATAGACGCGTCGTCTATTGCATTGAGACCCCTTTGATGAGGCGGTACATTGAGATACTTCTTCATGGAACATTGTGATACTTGGAGTATCGACCAGTAGCTCATGGAGAGGATCCTCCTGGAGATGAGCGTACAGAGTGCGGATACCTTGTAGCTTTAGACCTGACGACTGCTTGACCGATTCGACTCGGAGTGATTTGGTTAGCCCAGTGGACGAAGTGCCTCTTATTTGGAGGCAGACCCACGGCGGACAGAGCGCCTGGTAGTTGGAATCAGACTAAGGTAATCGACGGGAGGAGTGTATCTTTAGGCTATTAGGGAGAGCACCCAGTATTTGGCAGCATACCCTCAACAGACGGAGCACCCGATATTTGGCAGCAGACCTGAGGTACTCGATAGGAGGAGTACCTCAGTAGTCTAAGGTTAGTGAGTAGCGCCTCAGAGTCATGACAGGACCACTGTACTCGACAGAGGAGGAGTTCTCCAACAGTTGTGGTTTTGATAATGAAAATCTTTATTTTAGATGAGTCAATGACCATAGTGTTTACCTCATGATTGAAATGACTTACTTGATAACTTAGGTATATGTATGGGCATATACCTAAGTAAAGGTTATATATTGAGATCTTTCTTTGTGGTTTATCCTTGTTGGATTTAGTGAATATTTATTTGTGTTTTATCCTTGTTGGATTTAGTGAGACCTTGAGGGTATCGGGGTCCCTACTGAGTATCATTATACTCACCCATGCACGGGCTTTTCCCGCACCTCATTGTGTTGGATGCAGACGACAGACAACAATGATCGTGGTTGAGGCTTATAGAGCTGGACGATACCTAGAGGTGGACTTCACGGCGAGACGGTACCCGGAGGTGGACTTCACGATGAGATGATACCCGGAGGTTACAGACGGATGTGGAGAGCTGTGGTGGCCATCTGTACCTACCCTTCATTTAGGAACTCTAGAGGATGATCCAAGAGAAGCTTGACACCTTCTTGCTGTTTTTTCTTTTCCTTGTACTTTACTACTGGGCTTGTATTTCTGCCCCCCTTTGTACTTCTAGCACACTTGATATATTTCTTTACTTAGTGTTTGCTTCTGCTTGTACTATGTTGTGTGTGTTTACATTTCATAAAGGCAATGCCTTCCCTTTTTATCGGTATTTATGCCATTGGTGCTAGTCGCCAGCCCCTGGCCTATGGAAGGCGGTCTTGAGGTAGTCACGACACGTGCCCCGAGGATGGGTCGTGACAATGTTTATGTTCTTGTAGATGACTTTTCTAGATATACTTGGACTTTCTTTTTGGCTCACTAAAGTGAATCTTTCTATCATTTTACAAAATATGCCAAAACTTTAGAAAATCGTAGGGGACTTATAATTAAATCCTTAAGAAGTGATCATGACCATGAGTTTGAAAATCAAGAGTTTGAATCCTTTTGCTCACAAAATTTCTATAGTCATAATTTCTCTACCCCTAGAACACCTCAACAAAATGGAGTTGTGGAAAGAAGAAATAGAACCTTTCTAGAGATTGATAGAACCATGCTTAGTGAATATGACTTACCAATTTATTTTTGAGTTGAAGCTATAAATACAACATGCTATATTATCAATAGAGTGTTTATTAGACCTATTCTTAAAATAAATCTATATGAGTTATGGAACAATAGAAAACCCAAAGTAAGATACTTAAAAGTATTTGGATGCAAAGTCGACATCCTTAATACTAAGAACAATCTTGAAAAATCTACATCCAAGAACGATGAAGGAATATTTTTAGGATATTCAATATCTAGTAAAGTCTATAGAGTGTTTGACAAAAGAACTAAATGTGTGGAAGAATCTGTCTATGTCAAATTTGATGAAACAGTTCCACATGAGCCTAAAACCACTATTGAGAACCAAGAGGATGATGTATCAAATCTAAATATTAATTTAAAATTACTCTAAAAATCCTGTGAAGGAATCTATAAAAACATCAAGTTCTATAAATTATTTAGATTCAATTCACAATGAACCTGACCCTATTGAAGAACCTGAAATCACTAGCTGTCTTTTTTTTTCTAGAGCTATTAGAACTCTTAAGAACCATCCTTAAAATGTTGTTATAGGAGACTTAAATAAAGGAACTAAAATTAGAGTTTCTCTTAGAAATTAGGTTGAACATAAAGTCTTATTATCACCACTTGAACTTAAGAACATTAATGATGCTATCAATGGTGAATTTTGGGTGATGGCTATGCAAGAAGAACTTAATCAGTTTGAAAGGAACAAAGTTTGGAAACATGTTGATAGTCCCAAAGACACATTTATCATAGGAACTAAATGGGTTTTTAAGAATAAGGTAGATGAAGCTAGTAACATAGTTAGAAACAAGGATATATTGGTTGCATAAGTCTATAGTCAATAAGAAGAAATTGACTATGAAGAGACATTTTCACTAGTAGCTAGACATGAATCCATTAGAATTATTCTTACTTATGCTGCACATCTGAATTTAAAACAATATCAAATGGATGTTAAAAGTGAATTTCTAAATGGGCATATAGCTGAGGATATATTTGTTGAGAAAACCTCTAGTTTTACAAATCCTCATTTTCCAAATCATATTTTTAAATTTTCAAAAGCTTTATACGGTTTAAAACAAGATCCAAGAGTTTGGTATGATAGATTAAGTACTTTTCTTATTTCCAAAGGTATTTAAAAAATTAATGGATGATCCTACCCCCTTTATAAAAATAATTTCCAATGATGTTTTAGTAGTTCAAATTTATGTAGATGACATTATCTTTGGATCTTCAAAAAATTATTTAGGTATTAAATTTTCGAAAATGATGCAAAAAGAATTTGAAATGAGTTTAATGGTGAACTAAAATTCTTTCTTGTATTTCAAATCTTTCAAACTAATGATGGTATTATTTTAAATCAAATTTAGTATACTAAAGATCTTATAAAATGTTTGGTTTTGGATAGAACTAAATGTAGTGACACTCCAATGAGTACTACTTGTATGTTGGATCTTGATGAAGATGAAAAATCTATTGATCAAACCACTTATAGAGGGATGATTGGAAGCTTACTCTAATTAATTTCTAGTCAACTTGACATTATCTTTAGTGTATGTATGTGTGCTCATTTTCAATAAAACCCTAAGGAATCTCATTTAAATGTTGTTAAAAGAATCTTCAAATACCTCAAGCATACACCTAATCTTGGACTGTTCTATGCCAGAGGAAAATCATTTGAGTTAGTTAGTTATTATAATGCTGACTTTGGTGGTTGTAAGTTATATATAAAAAGAACCTCTGGAACATGTAACTTTTTAGGAAAGTCACTAGTATCATGGTGTAGTAAGAAACAAAATTCTGTTGCATTATCTACTACAGAAGCTGAATACATAGCTGCTGGTAGTTGTTGTGAAAAACTTTTTTGAATGAAACACACATTACTAGATTATGGATATCAATTCCAGCATGTACCTATAAATTGTGACAATACAAGTGCTATTAACATCTCAAAAAATCCTATTTCACACTCTATGACAAAACATATTGATGTAAAACATCACTTTTTGAGATATCATTATAAAAAAGGTGACATCACTTTGGAATTCATTGGAACTGAATATTAGCTCGCTGATATATTCACCAAACCATTAAATTATGAAAGAATAGATTACATCATCCATGAATTGGGAATGATAAATCTTAAGTAGTAAGTGTACTGTTTCACAGCTTACTATTTCACAGTTTACAGTTTCACAAGTCACTAACTAACAATTCTATAATTTTACTTTCTTAAGAATTTATGTTTTGATGTTTATGGTCTCATAATTACTATCTATTTCTAGGTTACTATTTAGACCTTACTATCTCAAATAATATGGTCACACAGTTTATAAATCACACAGTTACGGTCTCACTATTTAAGCTAGTTACGGTCTGAAAGTGAAAACCTGTTACAGTCTCACCGTGAAAGCCAGTTCCGATCTCACTATGAAAATCGATTACAGTCTCACTGTAAAGAAGATTTATTATTTTATTTACATATTATAACCCGTATTTCAGAAATTAATTATTGTGTTCTTTTACTTTCTTGCACTTTTTTTCCATGCTTGGTATCCCTAAATGATAAATACTAAAAATGTTTCACTCTTTCTTCACTCGAGCTCCCTTTTCTCAAACTGTAATCCCTATCTTGACCCTTCAATTTTATCTCTATCTCTTTCTATCGAACCTTATTTGAATGCCTAGAATGAAAATCCCATCGTCTTCAACTCCTAAGAAGTGCAGTTCAAAGAAGAAGTTGAAAATAGCCCCAAAGTTTGCACCCAAAGGTTCTTTGCATCCAAACCCAGTGAACAGAGTAGTCATCCCTAAAAAGGAAATACACCATAAGTGGATTTTATCAAGTAAGTATTTGGTATTTAAAGTACTTAGAGATCAAGGATGGATGGATTGGTTCACAAAGGCGGATAAGCCAATTTACCCGAAATTAGTTGCACAGTTTTATCAGTATGTTCACTTCTCTTTTTATACAGTAGATGGATTTGTTTTGAGAAGTTGGATCAATGGCCAGAGTTTCACGTTTTCTTCAAGGTTACGGGCCGCATACCATAGGATACCTCATGAGGGTATTTGTGAGGACTACCAGAGAGGTCCTCCACCTCTAAGAGAGATCTTTGTTTTGGAAGAATCATTGAGAAGCTTAATTGGGAATGAAACTAAGAGAAGAACCATATCTGCTGAGCTAGATGGTGAAACATACTTCTGTTTAAATTTGTTCAAAATCTTATTATCCCCCAAAATGGTGACTTTTCTACACTCAAGTATCAGGATTAATTTTTGATACACCTTATGAAGAATGGATATAAGATCAATCTATGAAAATATGTTATACTCCATATGTGTGAGTTGATCAAGACAACCTCCACGTCAACCTCCCTATTCTACTAAAGTCTTATCTCAGCTATGATTCATGCAAAAGGATAGGTTGGACTAGATGAAGAAGCTATTAAGGACTATGAATTTGGTCTTTTAGAAGCTATAGCAAAGATAATGAAAATCAGTTGGAATCCATGGAAAAAATCATGGGTGGAAGATAATGACAAGGTTTATGAAAAGTTCAATCCGGTGGAAAACTCCTAAAGACCTAAAGACCTTTCTGATCTTGGTTTGGAACCATATGAGATTGTTGATTATTCTTATGAGGAAGAATACGAAGAAGCTGTAGTGCCTACATGGGAAACTATTCTGGATGAGAAAGACAGTGAACCTGTTCTCAAAGACTTAACTGAGAAGGAAATGCCTGTTTCTGAAGAAGTTTCTGATTTGGAAGAACAACCTACTACTGAAGAAGAATATGTTCCAAAGGTAAATGAAAAATATATTGTTGAAGAGCATATAGAAGAATATATTTCTATTTTGAAACAAGCTGATCTTGAGGAACACCCAGAGGAAAAAGTTGTTCTTGAATTTATTCTATCTACTAAATAGAGAATGGAGAAAGCCTTTATGTTAGATAGAAAGGAAATTAGTGGGGATATCAGGGTTGAAATCTTGGAAATAGATTAGGGATCTAAATCTCTTAGTCTTGAGAATTATTCACCAGTTGAGGGGGATCACCCCCCCCCCATCTTGGAAAGTGTTGAAGTGAAAAATAAATTTGATCCAAGATCTGTGGACACATGGTATAAATTCCCTTGTTATTTTGATTTGAATGACTCCCAAGAAGCCAAAATTAAAGGTATCAACCTCTCTTATGTGTTTCAATTAAAACCAGTATCAACTATTGACGTTATAGCTACCAAGGAACATGAGCTTGTCTCAGATCCTATTTCCAAGCCTTCACAAGAAGCTTCAAACTTGGTGAGTAAGGATGATTTGAAAGCATGTAAAGATACCATATTGGATGGAGTTAAAAAACTCATGAATACCCAAACAGATCCTTTAACCAATTTAATTGAAAGAGATGCTGCCCTATTGTTGGAAAATATAATATGGTAGATTCATCCCACGATGCTTCATGAGATTAAAGAAGTCAGAGTTGAGAACAAACAATTAATTGATGAAGTAAAGACTCTCAGAGGTATGGTTGAAGAAATGCAGATAGTGATGAAATCAAGACCAGAACTTTTTTCTCATCCTGTAGAGGATATTGATAGTCAGATTCCACAGGATGTTGCCTCCCTGATATAAACTAATCTCTCCTCCATGGATGACAAGGTAGCTGAAAGAAATATGAAAATTATTCAAGAAATGCATGAACTTTTTATTGGTATAAACAAGTTGACTACTGAGTATAAGGGCTGTCTCTAGAAAGTTATAAATCAACTGAAGTCCCTTACACTGGTTGTTACTGCTTCTCATACTTCTGGACAATCTTCACAACCCTCTTTGGATAGTGATATTCTTAGAGTAGTAGCCAATGAAGAACTTCAGGCTGTGATCAATGGTTTTTACAAAGATTCTCTATCTGAAGTTGTCAAGAGAAGTGAAAGAGTTTATGATTTGGTGAGAATTCATTCCAAAATAGAAAATGATGCTCTAGAATATACTACTAAGAAGGTGGAATTCTACTTCAATAAGATCGTCTCGAATCATGTCATGACCAACCACTTCAAGTACCTTGTAGAGAATATGAGAATCCCTTCTTTCACTCAAGCTTTCAAAACTCAACTCCAAAAGCTCAAATATTTACTCCTCTATTGGACATGTTTATGGAGAACAAGGATGAATTTGAGAAATCCATGCAGTATGGTGGAGAGATTATTGTTAACTTAATCAGGATTCTGAGGCCTTATCTTCATGTACAAAGTACTGATATTGTGGCTCCTGCAGCTGCACCCTTGAGATATGGTTTTCTTACCTTCTCATCCTCTTCCATTACCTCTACGTCTATGTCTATCTCTCTGGATCTGAGTCAAATTAGACTGGTTATCCTTGATCAATAGTTGACTTGATCTTCCACTACACCTACCATGGACCCTTCTGTTTTTGAAGGCCTCCCTTTAACTTCTCTGTCAACTGGTTCACTCCCTTCTTCCACTTCTACCTATGCTCCTATGGCTTCCTCTTCTAATGCTGTTTCCAAGAGAAAAGATAATACAAACCAATGCTAAAGAAAAGTGACTACTATATTTTGATAGTGATGATTTATATATTCTTGTTGCTTATTGTTTGTAATGACACCTTTTTATCTAATGCATTTATACTCTTATATAGTCCTTTAATATTTTTGGTAATCCCAAAAGGGGGAGAAATATGTATTCTATATGCACACTTAGGAAGAGGCACATTCACTACAAAAAGATATCTCACTCACATGATTTGTGATCATAAAAAAGGATGAGATTATTGGAATCCTCATATGTTTTAATGATCACAAATCTTATACATTATGTACAACTTTTTAATCCTATGTAATATGTCTCAAATCATATGTACATATGATTAGTTTCTTTATACCTTAAATAATTATTGTAAACTATTTTTAGTTCATGTTATAATGGCTTTCCTTGATGAATGATTAAATCTAATCCATTCTATGGATATCACTATTTATGTCTGTGTACAGATATTTGGCTAAGTCTGAGAAACTGTGAGTCTACCACCAGTTATGTTTTTTTTGAAAAGGACCCAGACCCCCTGACCCAAACATCGTGACCCAGACACCGTGACTAGACACCGTGACCAGACACCATGACTAGACACCATGTCCAGACATGATGACCAGACACTGTGAATCAGATACTGTGACCAGACACCGTGATCCTAACGCCGCATCTGTTCTACCGGTTTCTGATCTCTATAAAACTGTGCCATCATAACTATATCACCACTAAAAGAAAAATAAGGAGACACTATTTTAAGTAGAAAACGTTTCATAGAGACACCATTTCCAGACAGACTGTGACACCGTTCCTTAATCTATTTTGTCAATTTTCAATTTAATCTCTAACAGTCATATTTGAAGATTTTAAACACACTGACATAATTAATGTTTCTTTGTAGACATGTCACCTGAAAGTATGAGGTACAATGTGCAGAATACATGCATCCTATCAGCTCCAACACATGGACTCCAACATTAAAAAGAACAGCATGGATAGAAACAGACAAGAGACGATAGAGAAACAAGTGTGTGTGTGATAACGGAGAAGCACAAGAATTCTTGACAGAAGAACTGACACATGCAACTCGACTCTTCCGAAGAACACATGAAGCATACTTGAATCCTAGAGTCAATAACATTATTCTCACTATCAACTCCACAAATAACACGAGCTATATCTTGTTGACTTGTGATACTATTTTTTCCTCAAGAGGACTTGATTCCTAAATTTTCTTCATCCTAGAAGTCCAGATATACATAGAATAACACTCAGAGCACTTCTAACCTTATCTCATCATTTTTGATCTGTTATTTATTATTTTTATCTTTCGATTAGTGTGTGTGTGTGTCTGTATACAAATATGCATTGTCTCCTACTTTAAACTAGAGGATACAAGATATCCTACCTCTCACATCTTTTTACCCTTGTGTATTCCAACAGATAAGCGTAGAAGAGGTCCTTGTGTGACCTTATAGTTCATACCCATGAAGAACTATGGAAGAGGTCATGTGACCTGGGTAGTCCTGTGTACTATTGTTTACCCCGATCCAGGGTGTGGATCAAGTTTATTAATATAAACTACTTGGTGGTAGGTGATCACCAAGTGGAGTGGATTAAGTATCATCTTGAGACTGAACCACTTGTTTTATATCATCTGTGCTGTTTAATTTAGTTTACTCTGTTTTACTGTATAATTCAGAAATCACTAAATTTACTTTGATAGTTAATCTTGGAAAGAAGTTATAATTGTTTTTCATTATTAGAATAACTTCAAAAGTAATTTTAATAACTAATATTAAATTTACTTAGAATTAATCAATCTTCTAAGAAGTTATTTAAATAGATAAACTTTCATAACTGTATTACAATAATTAACTAGGTTGTATTTAAATTTATTGGGGAACCTTTTTAAGAATACTTTTTAAATAATTTTTTTTATAGATATCCAATTCACCCCATATTGAGTACACTACTCCGACCAACATGATTTAATGTTATTATATTATATTAATGAGATATTTATCATTTTTATAAGATAATATATCATACACTTTCCAACCTTTCTATCCATTGAAAAATTATAATGTCTTTCAAGCATACGTGTGGACTGCCATCTCCATAAAGCAATGTGATTAATTTTCCATCACCACACCACATGTATAATATATGTAAGTTCATTTAAAGAAATAATATGATATTTATTATATAATTATCATTTTTTAATATAAAATAATACTTTCATTGTCTCTATCATGATCGTTGAAAAAAAGGAAATGTTATTCATGTGTATGTATGAATTACCATCTCCATGCTTTTAGCATAGTTCATTTTTCATAACCATATTCCATGGTTAGTTTTAAATGGATAATTTATGTATAAAAATTATAATTATTTCATGATTATTATTTTGAATATGATTTAACAATTACATCATTTACCATAGTCATCCTACCAAATTAATTTTGGTCATATGAACCAAATATCTTCAAAACGTCAGACTTGAACATAATTGAATAAGTAAATAAATATCTCATGGTAATAAATAAAATAAAAGGAATAATAAACTTTAATTTTTTTTTGTTAAGAAATAAAATAATTAATATAACTTTATTACTTAGGAAGATAAATAGTGTATGTGATGTGTTGGACCTGAGGTAAGGGTTTCTGTATTAATTTCCTTTCATTGAGGAATTTTTTAATATTAGGAACCAATTTATTTTACAGGGTCTATATAATTCCCTTTTACATGTTATATCATAAATCCTTCATACTTAATGTTATTTTTAGTTTAAATTAAAATTATTTTATGCAAGGGGATTTTATTTGAAAGTTACCAAGTGATAAGATGTTTTTTAACTCAATTTCCATTCATTAGGTTATACTTATACTTCGTTGAATATATTATTACATGATTAAGTGTGAAATGGAATATGATTTTATTATTATTTTTTCTACATTTTTTTTGGATTTACATTTTTACACATAATCACTTCATTGATAAATTATTACTTCAATGATACGATATTTGTAAAGATTTTTCTTATCCCACATTTACTCCTGTAATACATATGCCATATTCTTGACTTATTTCTTTTTTGTTCTATATATATTAACCCATTAATAGTTAATATATTTTAATTTTATTTAATGTTTCATTTAGAGTTATTTCCTTCATGGGGTCATGATTCAAAATTTACCACAACCTTAAAGGTTTATTTCATAATATCATCATTATTATAGATTTTCTATGTTTATGTCTATGATAGAGAAATTATTTAATTTTTTTAAATTAAATCTAATATATTTTCTTTTCATATAGTTTTTTTTAAATATAATGTTTTTCATTAATTTTCTTCTCTTTAAGTACTCAATAGACCAGAATAGTATTTTTCAGTCCAAATGAATTTATTTCTCTCTTCGGTTAAAAATACTTTTTCTTTCATATCCGTGTTTTCAAAAAATATTTTCATAGATGTTTTTAATATAATCCCCTGACTGTTTAAATTATTTTTTATCCATGACTGATATAATTTCCAAACTTTAAACATTACATAAACTTGGATTTTTAGTCAAAAATGTTTTTTTTCATTTACGAGGTTCTTTTTTGTTTATATTTTTAGAGAATTATGTCATAAATCATACATAATAAACCCATAAATTAAAAGTGGGAATATCTACTCAGTATCCATTTTCCTATAATAAAAAACTTTTAAGATATAACATGTTTTTTTCTTGAAATATTTTCAAATTTGTTGATCTTGACCTCATCCTTGTCCTAACTCATCCTTGAAACCTCGTGAAAAACATTTTAAAACATGGTATGAGCACTAAAAATATAAGTTAGGGATATAATAATAAATAAATAAAACTATTAGTCTATGTATAGTCCTAAAAAATTTCCTTTTTTTAAAAATAAACTTTAGACTCAAAATAGACATTTTCTTACCCAAGAAATCAACTTTTCTAACCAAATATGTTTATAAAAAAATCATAATAAATATGAAAGGAAACAGTAAAATAATAAAGGGTTCCATTAAATCATGAAAATTTTAATAATTTTTTTCCACAAAGCTAGAATTTTAACCATAATTAGTATAAACTACTTTTCTTTAAACATAACTCCAAAGCTTACCTTTCGAAATCATAAGATTTCCATAAAAACTTGAGAGAGAATAAATAAATCATTAAGGTAAATTAAGGCATAATTTTTATAACACTATTATATACACAAGAAACCCTTAAAGTTATACATGGTGTAACCGTCACAGTTACACTTGGAGTAACCATCATAGTTATACTTTTAATAACCATCATGATTATACTTGAAGAAACTCTAATGGTCAAATTCAATACACAAATTTTAACAAATGAATTGGGGGGATATACTAGAACCACCAATATATGGTTTATAATAAAACCACCCATCATCATAAAAAATTACCAAGAACCATAACATAATCATAACATATAATATCCTATAGTTTTCAATAGTATACTCATAAAAATATTCTTTACACCCATAAGTAGAAAATTCTAGATATCAAAATGTCTCTTCCATTCAAAATACATTTTGAAAATACTAAAAACAAAGAAAAAAGGGGTTTTATTTGAATAAAACAAGATATTTTGTAAAGGACTCCAAATATAAAATAACATTTATAGAGGAGGGGATTTTTGTTGTTGTTTTAGTATACATTAAAATAGAACATTCATTTTATCTTTTTTTCAAAACGTTCTGTATTAAATATATAAAAATATGCCATTTGAATGAATTTTAAAGAAAGTAAAAAGGGACATAATATGTCATCTATAATTCACTAATTTAAATATCAATAAATATAAAAAATAATTTTTTAGGAATATGGTCATGGAATAAAATATTTAGTGAATAAATCTTTAAAACATTTTAAAACAAGGTTTTGAAGTAAGGCATCCCTTAAATTGAGCCAAAATAGAAACATACATTTTTATCTTCCTAAATAATAAAATTATGTTAATTATTTACTTGATTAAGAAACCTTATAAAATTTATTATTCCTTTTTACCATGAAAAAATAAATTACTCAATCAATTAATTTCACATTATATGTTTTAAGGTTATTCAGCTCATATGTCCAAAATGAATTTTGTAGGTCGACTATGATGAAAGTTATCTTTATTACATCAAATATAGAATTATAATAATAACATAATTATAATTTTTTAAATCAATTATACTTTTAAATATTATTATAAAATATGGTCATGAAAAATGAACTATGTTACAATCATAGAGACGGTAGACTATACATGTGCATGAGTAACATTTCCATTTTTCAACGATCATTATAGAAATAAGGTAAGTATTATTTTATATTTATATAATAATAATTATATAATAAATTTGATAAAATTTCTTTGAATAGGATTATATATATCATCCATGTGATGCATTGGTGAAAAATAAATCACATCGCTTCATAGAGGTGGTTGTCCACACATACTCATGAATGAAATTATTATTTTTAATGGATGGAAAGGTAAGGAAGTATATGTAATATTATTATTTCATAGTTACAAATATTTCATGAATATAATATATATATTAAAATATATATATATATATATATGTATATATATATATATATTAAATACATCATTATAACCTATCATGAGAGACAGTGATGGAAGAAGAATTACATCAGTTTGCGAGGAAATAGTCTGTTATACACATGAGGGAGGAGTTATTTTCCCATTTAGATGGAAGAATATATGTACGTGTGTTATTACATTATCATAATAAAATATAATTATATGGGGATACTTTTTTTATTATTTCATCATGGATGAAAAATATTTTAAGGAGGTGGAAGAAGTTAATAAAACAAAAACGTTTGATTAAGAACTATACATATTCTTCAGACAACCTATTAATGTTTACACTAAAAGATTTTTTTGGATAGTTTTATGAAAAAAATATTCTAGGATGTGGTTAGGGATGTAAGGAAGTGATTAGGGAATGTATTGGTTGAAACAAAAAGATTTTTAAGTATAAAGGAAAGAGGATAGGAGGTGCCCTTTTATTAGAGAGGGGAGGAGCACTCTTGAAAATACACAAAATATTAAATAAATATAAACTAAATTTCTTGTCTAAAAGGATAAAAAATGATTTATTTAGAATATATTATGATTATAGGTTGAAATAATCTCACCCAATAATTGTTTTACAAGTTTAGGTAATGGTTTCACCCTTATCATTTTATTTTAACCCCGTTAACGCATTTGACAATTACCACGATAAAAAAGTTTTTTACAATTTAGGAGTCAATATAGTTACTATAAAAGTAAAAAATCCCATAAATGGAGATTTATTGATATTAAGAAACATATAAAATTAAATTTTCATAAAATAAGTTTTTTTTTGAATTTTAAAACATTTAATAAAATATTATTTATTATAAAATAACATTAATGTCATTTATTTGAAAATTCATTTTGTTTGAATTTTTAAACTACAAGACAATAATGGAATTCGAATATAAAATTTTTAAAAACCTAAATTTTTTTATTATTATCTATAAAATTAGTGGTGTATCATAACTCAAACAAATAATATTATTTTAAGAGTTTGTAAATTCATTTTGTTGATTTTTTTACTACCTGTACAAGTACCGTGTCATTTTTTCACAATAATTTAAGGTAATCATTTCATACCTAGAGGTTATAAATAAATTAACATAATGAAATAAATCATTTATATTTCAAATTAATGTTTTAAAATAAAATATCCTATGTTTATCCATACTTATAAAATTTATAGATAATAAAACAAATAGAATGACATTTTTTACTTTTCTTTAAACAACATAATATAAGTATCAAAATCATGGAAAAATTGAAAAAGGACATATATTAGAATTTTGTATGATTATTGAAAATATAAAGTCATAAAAATAAATTAAAAAAAGTGTTAGGGTTATTTTTTTAGTCCATATCTTTTTTAACCTTAATTACCCAATTTACACTTTACCATAGTAACAAAAATGAATAAGTTTACTATTTATAATTTCTAAAAATAAAAGTAGGATATTTAATAAATTTTTAACACATGATTAAAAATATGGAATCCATTTTCAATATTCAATTCATATAAGTGGTAGAATTTAATTTAAAATAAAAAAATGAAAAATTCTATGAAAAACAGTTTTTCAGAGAAAATGTCTTTTAAGTAAACAAATGTTTCTTTACTAAATTCAAGTATAAAATTAATTTACAAGAACATAATTGGATAATTTTTAATCAAAATAAACTGATTATATTTTAAAACCAATCCAAAATTTAATTTTACTTTGTAAATTCTTTAAAATAAAACACAGTTTTCAATATAAATTAGTATTTTCACTATTCACTAAAAAAACAAACTTTTCAGAAAATTCAAAAAATTTCACTCTAATATAATTTTAATAAATTGATTTTAAAAATAAATTTAATTTTATGAAATAAAATTTTCTAAAATTTATATAATTTAATTATATTATTTTATCACAAAATAAATAAAAATCATTTTTAAAGAAAAAATATTTTTGAAGCATAAAATGAATTTAATAAAAATTGAGTGTTTATTTCCTAATAATTAATCAGTAATTTTTTATTGAGTTTTTAACTTTATATTTATTTTATAAATTAGTTAATTCTATTTATACATTCCAATTTAATGTCTAGGTTATAACAATCATATAATAATGTTTCATTATTAGTTTAAGCTCAATGTTGCACATCTTGTACACTATTGACCATAGTCTTTATTTTAAAATATCTTGATATTAAATTCTACACCACTTTAATAAATTTTTTCCTCATAATTTGTACTTGTTACTCATAATAAGGGGTTTGAAATTAATAAATTCCTTTGTGAAAACCCTCAATATAAACATGGTTAACAAAAAAACCTCTAAAGAAAAGGGAAAAGGAAATATGAATATCATCTAAAATAATTCGAAACAAGGTTTTATGAAAAACGAAATTTAGTGGGATGTGAATATATGGACATGGAAGAGAAAAATAATGCCTAAGGACTGATATAAATTGATAGAGAACATGATCGAGAGAAATTTAAAGACAACAAAATCATAAACCTGTGATGGGTGAAGAGACCATCAATTCATAAAAAATGAATTTAATAAGATAACATATTTTTTTCACATTAATTTTACATATATTTTAGGTATTTATTTACCATCTAAAAATCATAATGAAATATACTTATTTTCCATGTATAATTTCATCCTTTAATCAAATTCCACCACATTATCATTCATTTATCCAAACAATGAGTATTCAAGATGAAGTTTTTATGCCGGAAGCATTAAAATTAACATATTATAGATCACATAATCCACAAAAGGATGAAAATATATTCTACATATCTTTTTTAAATTAATAAAAAAAAGGTTAAAAAAGAAAAAATAATTCCTAAAATGAATAAAATTTCATATGAAGAAATTGAATATTAATATCAAAATTATCAAAAATAACACCCAAAGTTCAACTTAGATCATATAATGTCTCAAATTGGGTACCACACACCAGTGCTTCAAGATAGTTGGTCACATGACCTTAGTTATGCCTAACCATACACTAGAGGCTGCTGACTAGAAGTGATTGTCTAATACTGATCATAGAGAGACTATACCCTCTTTATCAAAGTAACACAATTGCCAAAATAAATAAACAATATCCAATAATATAAAAATATAACCAGAATAATGCCGATATCTCAAGATGACCAAAAATGTAAATAAAATGTAAAAAATGAACTATACCTATGCCATGACAAAGTATATCTCATGTGTCAATATAAAAAATTAAATGTAAATACACTAATAACTCCAAAGTGGGTCCCAAACCATGTTTTGTTCCCACATCCACGCTCCATCACAACTCAACCATATAACATAGGGCCTATTCACTTAACCTTTCCTGCAACAATGAAATCTATTAGGGTATCAATCAGCCAGCCCGAGTAAGGTATGAGTATAACTCATTAGGCCACCACCAATGACATCTAAAAAAATATTAATTCAAAATAGTGTATGAAATTGTATAAATAATTAAATACTACCAATAAAGTAAACAATTTACAATTATTCAATTACTCTTTATTTAACCACATAAACCTCCTGGTTCTTATGTACACCAAAAAAATATCATATATCTGAATTCCATTGTTTCCATTTATAACTAATATGTTAATTCCATTATTACCATTCATGTTTTATAATAAAAGACTAAGTTCAATTATTACCATTCATAATTTCATAATTGAATTCCATTTTTTCCATTCATATTTTATAATACATGATTGAATTCCCCTGTTTCAATTCATCATTTCAAAATTGAATTCCATTGTTACAATTAATATTTTATAATAAAAGACTAAATGCCACTATTACCATTCATTATTTCATAATTGAATTCCATTATTACAATTCATATTTCATAATAGATAACTGAATATAATAATTACCATTCATTATTTCATAATTGAATTCCATTGATACCATTAATATTTCATAATAAATGACTAAATTCCACTATTAACATTCATCATTTCATAATTGAATATATCTCAAAATCACATTAATTAACTTACTAATTAATTAATCAAACTCAACAATTCCATATTCACATCATTCCATTAGTTAATTCAAAAATTAATTAATCCCATAAATTTCATTACTAATTAGTCTATTGTTTTTTCATTTAAATCCACTTAATTAATTCAAAAATTAATTAAGAACATAAAACCCATTAATTTATTCACCTATTAATTAATCAAAATCCACAATCCCAATAATACTAGAATCAATTCAACAATTACTTAGTCTAAATCCATAATACTAATAATCCCATAATTAATTCAAAAATTAATTATTATACTTCCACATCCTAATATTCCATAATTAATTATTTAGTTAATTATTCTATTTACACAATCCCAATATCGCATAATTAACTCAATAATTAATTATTCTTTTCACAATCCTAGTGCCCCATAATTAATTCAATTTCAGAAACTAAATTTCTAATAAACCAATATAAATTATAAAATTACATACATGAAAATGAAATTTATACTTTTTGATTTGAATATAGACCACGTACCTCAATTTTTTGATGAGCGGTCGTCTAACAGAAATCACCAATTTGTGCGGCACAATGACGTAGAATGAGATCTGAATCTTAAACCCTAATTCAAGATTGAACAATAAAGAGCCCCTAATCCTAGATCTATATCTAAAACTTCTAGATATATATACAATAAGACCAAGTGTAACTTCCCTCTAAAATATGAGGGAGATATAGGAGAGAAGAAGAAAACCACACCAGATTAGATCCTCTTACTGAGAGGGGTGAATATCTTCAATACGGGATTCAGATCCCTATGAAAGGATTTCAGAATGGATTGGAATATGTTTGAGAGACTCCAAAATCGTGAAAAGACATCATGGGTTGAGTTAGTTCTTAATAGAGGTTAAAATGGGGGCTCATAAAAATTGAAAACTAATTTTCGTGGGACTGAAATCCTATATGCAGGGGCTCTGCTTGGGGCACACAGTTTCCACTAATCGTGCAACTCATCTGGGGGGGGGGGGGGGTTCATAGTTTCTCTTAATAGTGAACATGGTTTGAAAAACTATGCACCATTCGTACAAATCCCCTATGTTTGGGTATACATGGGTTTTTAGGCTAGGGTGAACAGTTTTGGAAAACCATGAACCAACCGTACCGTTTCCCAATTCTGTAATTTTTTTTCTATTTTCAGCCAAACACACACAAAGGAAAAACCCAATCAATTTATTCTAAAATGAAGAAAAAATAATACCTAAAAAAAACCGAGACACCTCTAGAAAAGGTCAGGATCTAAAAATCTCCCCACCTTTATAACAACTCATCTTCAAGCTAAAATAAAAATCATCCCTATGATTTTGAGGTAAAAATATTGGACAACTTATCTTGAATATCCACTTCTCTATCCAATGTTTCCTCATGAACATAGCTATCATGAACCAAACTGGGTCGACCTGAAATTAGTCACTCGAGTTGGTCCGCGACATGGCCTGAAGGGAATTTCCGATCCCCATATGCTGAAAACTAGTGTCGGGCCTTAGATATAAATCGATTGGGAATAATTTCATCCCAATAAACAAGATATAATAAATAAACTAATAAAAATGAGCATGAAACAACAACCCACAACTGAACATAAATAAATAAACAGCTAATCCAGATAAAATATGGAACAAAATAAGATGAAGACTAAAACAAGAAAAATGAAATTGAGAACAAACTAAAACAGGACCAAGAAACTAATGTCTCAATGTGACCTCTTAGTCACCTCTAACCAAAATACCAAACCTGCTCCAACCAAGATCATATGATCCAGGAAACCAGAAAAAATGATGAACCTGCAAAACAGCTTGGGTCTACCGACATCGAGTGGTATAGGTAGGGTGTGGGCTAATAGATCATTAGGAAATCATCACAGAGTTCAAGTGTTTCTTTTCCCAAAATAGTCCATTAACACTAGTTTGAAATAAAATTATAAAAAATAGATTTTTGACATTTTATTAAAAAACCAAAACTTTACAGTTTTAAAGGCCAACATATTCCACCAAGCATTTTTCAAGAAAACTACTATTTTATAACAAAAACCCAAACAAAAAAAATACTCATAACAACTTTCAATAGAACAAATTTAAATGGAAAATAGTTCCAAATAATTACACTTTACTGTAAAGGAACTAACTTTTAAAATTTCTAACACAGCCTACCATATGCCAACGGGAGGTTAAATATAATCATTGAGCACTAGTTAGAGGAACACCCATAGGCACTAGCTAGCTGTGGGCCCCAGGTACCTCATATATTAGGGAAAAGTTACCATGATAAATATCTGTTATCATGCACATATTCCACTTTTCGGAGAATCATCCATAACCTAGTGGTCCCTAGAAACGTCATCATCATAGCTTAGTTAGTGTTGTCATCACCAAACTTTCTATGTGAAACAAGGAAGAAACCACTCCGGATCACTAGCATACTAGTATACATCTACCCACCTCGATACCCAAGTTTATCTTTTTTGCCTCAATAAAGTTTCACACATCACATGATACCACTTACACAATTCAAAAACCAAACCAATCATTAAATTTTATAAACCGCCATATGCACATGACAAACACATTCTTGAAAACTTATGCACATAATAACATTTACAAATCACGTCTAAAACCATGACGAACACCACTTCCCCGATAATTTTATAAACAATCCTTTCAATATTTTAGGAAAAAATGAAACTCTCAAAACATGCCAAACACGTATTTATTTTTACACACCCAAATACACTTACTAAAACATATCTGAATAATTTATAAAACCATTTTCAAATGGGAAATGCCAAATATCCCATCAAGACAAACATTTTCCAAAACACACACACCAAAATCCAAATGGGAATACCCCCCCTGAGATTCCATTTTAAACCACATTTAAAAACCACATGAAGGATCCATCATTATTTAGAAAACAAGAACCATTTAGGAAACTAATATTTCAAGGAACATCAGTTTAAATCACCATCTTCATTTGAGGGCACAACCATGTGTTGACCTAGTGAACCCATGGATGTTCCAACACCCCATGGTACACCAAACATCCAATCGGACACCCAAAAACCATTTCTAAAAAACCCACCATTTTCTTTAAAACCACATCCAACCATCCACACTATCTAGGGAACTAAAAACAATCCCCTTATAACCATGAAACAATTTTTAAAACATTTTAACACATTTAACAAGCTAAAACATTACCAAACCATACACACCAAATCAAGTTTACAAACAAGAAATAACCATAACACCGTAATTAAGGGAAAACATTTCATAAAACCCCCCAATTTAACTTTAAAAGAACAATGGAATTTTAAATAATAACTATATGTGCTATAAACCTAGGCATTTCACACAAACCCCATTGAAAACCTATTTTTAGTAAATTCTACCTACAAAAAATCACCCTTAGCATTAAGCAATAAATATATTAGAGGTGAGAAAGATATTTAAAAATTAAATTAAAACAAACAAGTGCTCAGGGAGTGTTCTGGAAATGAAAAACGTTGGAACCGCTTACCTCAACCATGTGCGAATGAGATAAAACTCCAATGAGAGGAAGAATCGAGCCATACGGATGATACAGACACCCTATCCATAATAAAATGTACAATAATCATCCAACCATGACCCTATGGTTTTTAAAAACAAGAACCAATCCAAGAGAGTGAAAATAAGTGAGAGAGAGTGAAAAAGAGAAGAGGAATGGGGAAGATTTGATGAAGAACCATTGAACTTTGGTGATAAATCACCCTAAAAGTGGTCCAAAATGAAGCATGAAGAAGGGGAAAGTGCCTCTGGTAAATTTTCAACTGGTAGAGATTCATTTTGGAGGTGGAATCACTTAAAATAGATCTTTAGGTAAAATGTTATTAATCCCGTAAGTGGATTCACTATTTTGCTGCACAGTTTTGTAAACTATGAAGGGAGACTAGTAAAATTCTGCTACATTATAGTAATTGGTTACACGGTTTGGAAAAACCATTCTCAAACTATGTGACCTGAAAAATTTTCCATAAAACCTTAAATTACACCCCAAACACTAGGGAAGACCCACCTAAAGATCCTTCAATGATTTAAACACAATATAGTGATACTGTGGGTGTCACAAACTCTCCACCATGATGCTTTTTTCCTTATACCATTCACTAGAACATTGAATAGGTCTAGAAGAAAACACGAACCAAGAAAACACAAAGACCTTTGTTACAAACTCAAGCCAAACCTCAACCAAATGATACAACATCATGAAATAAATAAAAACAAATGAAAACTTTGGTCAGGGTGTGACAATTTTCCCCACCCCAAATACTTTCTGCCCCCAGAAACTCACCCAGCCGAAGGATAACCAAAATATGAATCTATGTCTGATCAAAAATAAGGGAAACCATGAACCTAGGGTGACTATTCACTCAACAAGTCACACACAACTGGTCAAGATGAAACCACAACACAATAATAAATGGAGAACACAAGGGGGTTCTCCCCACCACAAAGACTGGGGTAATATGGAAAAAATTAAATATCCAAACAACTCCCTAACCACAAACAAGAACTATGGATTATATTATTTTAATGTTTATGGGAATCTCACATAGTTTGGATGAACAGTTTACTAAACTGTGCGCCAACTGTGCACGAGCTTCTAGAAAGATGGGGCACCCTGTACGGCTTGGCCGCATGGTTTCAAAACCATGCACCAACCATGCCAAAAACCTCTATCCAAAAATGACACCATGATACACTATTACCTAGGTAAGGTGCACAATTTCCTATAACTGTGTGAAAATCATGAATGGGATAAAAATTCACCTAAAACTTCAAAAATTTGAAATCTTTATCCAGGATTCCACTTGAACTTCCTTGTACATGATGGACATAACTGCAATAGAAACAGGGAACCACCCACATGAACCAAACCCACCATATATCAATTTTACAAAACTCAAGAATCTCTAAATGAGCACTGCTAAAAGTTAAAAATGAGACTAGCTTACACAAAGGTAAGATGCACCCAAAATGGGAACAAAAAAATTTAAAAGTCCACATTCAGATAGACACAACCGCTTGGGTTAAAAAAGAAGAAGTCCACCATAAATTTACTATGAAATGATGAACATATAGGAACAATAAAAAAAGAACAAAGAAAATTTAAATATCTCCTTCCCAATTGTTACGGAAAAAACTAGAACATGGTTTCACTCACCAATAGAAACCCATGACTGTGCGTGAGCTTCACCATGAGACATGTGGCTAGGGTTCTGATGGTTGAAGCATCTCCTGCCTCACATTCAGGCATGAGTATCCCCTAATCACAACTACTTTTGGAGGGATGCGAGAAGATGAAAACCAACTTCCATTGGTCCAAAAGTGGACCCTCATTCAAACCAAATAAAAAATGGAATTTAACAACCTCAGAAGTTACCAACAACCCAAAGACACGATCTTCTTCTTTTAAACCACTTCACTACTTCTAATGGTCTTCTATCACATCGAAGGATATGTGACAACAAATAATAATAAAAAACAGGGCATGACTCATTCAAAATTTTGGTGGCCTTTCTAGGTGTCATATTATGAACAACAAAAGTAACACCAATTAAAAACCAACATATATCCGAATCACATTCAGAAGGAACATCTCAAGCCCAAAAAAAGTCTCATAAAAAAAATATACAAACAAAACCAAAAATAACCTTTAAAAAAACCACCATTTAATTTAAAATTCAAAACTGGCTTCTCCCAAGGCCACTTTCCAAAAACCAAAATCCACTTTTCACAAAAAAAATCCACATTCTAAAACAAAAAACAAATTTCCATAGTTTTTTTTTCACTTTCAAATTCACTTTGGAAAAACAAGGCCATGCCTTTGATTTAAATCACCCACCCAGGGTTTCCTTTGAACCATCACATATGTTCCTATCCACATATACTTAAATCATCAACACACAACTTACAAACTACACTTTCCATACAAAATCTTACATATGTTAAATTTCATAAGGAGTACCATGGGTCACACATTTCCTTACCTCATCAAAACCCTATCATTTAACAAATTTCAATCCAAAATAATTTTCTTTAAAAAACATTATACCAATTTAAAAAGCTCTGGAAAGAAATCATTTTTCATTTTCATAAACTGGTTTCATTTTAATGGATTACTCACGTCAACTTAGATCGAAATGAAACATGAATTAATCCAAACCACTAGAATAAGGAACTAGTGTCTATGCCTAACTTGGAGACATTGTAGTGGGACATGACCCATGTAAGATATAACAATAAGAGGACCTTGAACTATGTACTTAGACTCTACATGGGTAACTACTCCATGCGAGCTCACAACGTGACACAAGTTAGCCTCCTTTATCATCCCCCAATCCAAAAAAATAAAATAGACTCAAATCCCGAACTGCCCTTGGTAACTCGAGGTTCAAAATGATCAATGGTTCATGAAAACCTTATCGTACCTACCTCCTGAGTCCCAAAAACCATAATATCCAAATATAAGACACCAAAAATAACAAGGGAATCCTATGATACCATTTTGTCATGAACCATCCCAGGTCGACATTGAATCTTCACTCGAGCCGGTCCGCAACATGACTCGAAGGGCATTCCCGATCCCCATGGGTTGACAACTAGTGTCAGGAATCAGATATAAATCGATTGGGAATGATTTAAGCCCAATAAAAAGGATCCAATAAATAAAATAAACAAAATGTTCATGCAACAAAAACCCATAGATGAATATAAATAAATTAATAGATGATCTAGATATAATATGCAACTAAACAGACTGAAGACTAAAGCAAGAAAAATGAAACTAAGAACGAACTAAAACTGGAATAAGCTACCACTATATCCATGTGACCTCTTGGTCACCTCCAAAAATAAGAACAAAACATCTCCAACCATGAGCACTTGATCCAGGAAACTTGAAAAAATGCAGAACCTACAAAATAGATTATGTCTACAGACACCGAGTGGTAAAGGTAGGGTGTGAGATAACAACTCAATAGGAAATCACCATAGAGTCTAAGTGTTTTATTTTTCATACATTCCATTATAAATAGTTTGAAATATAATTATAAAAAATAGATATTTCACATTTTATTAATCAACCACAACTGTACCATTTTAATGGATAACACACGCCACCAACCATTTTTCAAGAAAGCTACCTTTTTATAACAAAAACCCAAAATAAACAATACTCGTAACAAATTTCAATGAAAAAACATTAAATGGGAATTTTTTTCAAAGAATTCCAATCAAAATAAAAGAAATTTTTATTTAAAATTACCAACCCAACCCACCGTATGCCGAACGGAGGTGGAATATAATCATTGATAACAAGTCACAGGAACACCCCTAGGCACTAGCAAGCTATGGGCCCCAGGTACCCCATATCTTGGTGAAAAGTAACAATAATAAATATCCATTATCATCCACATGATCCACTTGTAGTAAAATCATCCATAACCTAGTGGTCCCCAACATCTTCATCACCATTGTTTAGTTAGTGTTTTCTTAATCAAACATTCTATGTGAAATAGGGACGAAACCACTCCATATCACTAGAAAACTAGTACACGTCTTCCCACCTAGATACTTGGGCTTCCCTTTTTGTGATCAATCATGTTTCAAGCATCACATGACACAACTTACACAATTTATCAACCAAACCAAGCATCACATTTCATAAACCACCACTTTCACATTACAAACACATTCTTGAAAACTTATGCACATCAAAACATTTAAAAATCACTTCTAAAACAATTAGGAACACCACTTTCCCTAAAATTTGATAAACAAGACTTTCCAAATTTTTGGAATAACATGAAACTATAAAAACAAGCCAAATGAGCCTTTATTTTTACACACACAAATAAATTTAAAAAAACATTTCCAAATCATTTCTAAAACCATCTTCAACTATTAAATTCCAAAGAGCCCCTCAAGCCAAACATTTTCCAAAACACACACAACACAATCCAAATAGGCATACCCCCCTGAGAATCTATTTTAAACCACATTAAGGATCCAACATTATTTATAAAACAATAACCATTTAGGAAACCAATATTTAAAGGAACACCAGTTTAAATAACCATCTTCATTTGAGGCCACAACCTTGAGTGAACCTAGTGCACCCATGGATTTTCCAACATCCAATAGTACACCAAAAATCCAAGATGACACCCAAAAACGTTTTCCAAAAAACCCTTAATTTTAATTAAAACCACATCCAACCATCCACACTATTTAGGGAACGAAAAATAATCCCTTTAAAACCATGAAACCCTTTTTAATACATTTTAACACATTTAAAAAGATAAAATATTACAAAACCATACACACCAAATCAAGTTCACAAATAAGAAATAACTATCACACCATAATCAAGGATAAAAATTTCATAAATACCCCCATTGTAACTTTAAAAGAACAATGGAATTCTAAACAATAACCCTAGGTGCTATAAACCTAGGAATTTCACACAAATCCATTTGAAAACTTATTTTAATTAAATTATACCAAAAAAATCACCATTTTCGTAAAGAAATAGATATATTAGAGATTTAAAATAAATTTAAAAATTAAATTAAAACACAAAAATTATCATGGAGTGTTCTAGAAAGGAAAAAAAGTTGGAAATGTCTACCTCAACTATGTTTGAATGGGATAAAACTCCAAGGAGAGAAAGAATAGAGCCTTACGGATGAACCGAACACCCTAAACACAATAGAATAGATGAAAATCATCCAACCATAACCCTAGGGTTTTTTCAAACAAGAACCAATCAAAGAGAGATCAAAGAAATGAGAATGGGGGAAGATGAGAAGAGGAATGGGGAAGATTTGATGAAAAACCCCCAACCTTTATTTATTAATTTCCCCAAAAGTGGTCAAAAAAAGCAAGAAGATGGTGGAGGTGCCTCTGGCGGATGCCCAACTGGTAGGGATTCATTTTGGAGGTGTAATCACTTAGAAAAGATATCTAGGTCAAAAGTTATTAATCTCATAAGTGGCTGTGCAGTTTTTCTGCACGGTTTTGTAAACCGTGGGAGGGATATAGGAAAAATTCTTTTACATTGCAGTAATTGGCTGCATGGTTTAGAAAAACTGTTCTCAAACTATGTGACCTGAAAAACTAGTCAAAAACCTTAAATTAAACCTCAAACACTAGGGAAGACCCACCCAAATATCCTTTAATGATTTAAACACAATATAGTGACACCGTGGGTGTCACAAACTCTCTACCATGATGCTTTTTCCCAATACCATTCACTAGAACCATGAATAGGTCTAGAAGAAAAAAACAAGAAAAAAAATACTTTTTTTGGGAACTAAAGTCATACCTCAACCAAAAGATCCAACATTAAGAAATAAATAAAAACAAATGAAAACCATGGTCGGGGTGTGACAATAGTCATGTTTCCACAATACACAAACTATCAACATAGTCTTTCCCCATAAAACTTTCTCACTGCCATCCAACACACGTATTGGATACTTATCAAATGACACATCTTTGAAAAGCTTGATATCATCAATATAGGTCACATGAGAAGGGTCAGGGTGATACCACCGAAGTTGTGAAACATGGAAAACATCATGTATAACATTGTATCTATGTGGAAGAGCTAATTGGTATTCCACTAGTTCAATTATCTCCAGAACCTCAAATGATCCAACAAATATATACACCAACATGCCTTAAATTTGTATCCTATAGTGACCCAATCTACCTGAAACATGAAGGAATATACGATCACCCTCTGTAAACTCTAGGGGTCATCAATGTCTATCAGCATATGACTTCTATCAACTTTGAGCCATATAACTATGATTTTGAATCAACTGAACCTAATCTGATGCCTCCTTCATGACACTAAATCACAAAAACTCTAACCCACATGGCTCTATCCAATAGAGAGGTGATATTCATGGTCTACCATAAATAGAATCATATTGTTCCATCTGTATAGTTTCTTGATGAGATTTTCTTTAGAAAAACTCCACCAAAGCTATATGCTTATCCCCAGACCCATCGAAGTCTAGGACACACACTCAAAACATATCCTCAATCACCTGTATTGTACACTTATATTAACCATTTTTTTGTGGGTGTAAATCCATATTCAATAAAACCTATGTACTAAGTGCCTTCTATAAGCCCTGCTAGAAGCATGGACTAAAACATGAGTCATGGTATGAAAATATAGTCACTAGAATCCTATGCAGGTGGACTATCTCCCAGACATAAATATCTCCCAACTTCTCTGCGGAGAAATTCTTCCGTATAGGTTATAAATATGATACCATTGTCAACCAGTCCACATGAACCAAAATCATGTCATTATTCTAAAGCATCCCTAGAAGACCCACCACAAAATACATGGGAACGTTGTCCCATTTCCATTCCAGAATGGGAAATATCTATAGTAAACCACCATGTCATTGATGCTCAACCTTCACATATTTATAGGTGTAACATCATGTCACAAACCCTGTTATCTCCTTTTTCATGTCCAGCCACCAAAACTATCATCATAGGTTCTGATACATTTTTCTCACACCTAGATGTACCCCCACTTCGAGGCATGAAATTAATGCATCCACTCCTCCTACAAACTCATAGGTATAAAAAATAAATTCCTAACATAGATGATATCATCTTCATTTGTGATCTGATATGAAGGTGACTTCCCATATTTAAGGATTTCCATCTAGGATAATAAATATGGAACCTCATACTTCCCATCCATGATACATCTCAAAAGTGTAGACTCTATTGAAATTGAAATGAGATTCATCCTCTTCTAACTCTCCTGAACCACAACATGCATCTCATCCAGAAAAGATATCATCTTACACTTAGAATTAGACTCTTGAACATTCTGAGACTGACTTTTCCTATTCAATGTGTCAGTAACACTATTTCAATTTCTGAGAATATATTCCAGTTCAACATAAATAACTTAATATAATTAACCCATCGTCACTACTGTAGATTCAAATCTCACTGTGAAAATATGAACTTAAAGTTCTTGTGATCCATATACACAGTCAAATTTTCATCCAACAGATAATGCCATCAATAATTTAAAGTATAAGAAACTGATTCCAACTTGAGGTCATATATAGGGTAGTTCTATTCATGTGACCTCAACTAATGAGTCCCAAATTCAAGGACATTATCTTGTTGGATAAAAAATTCTCTATGACTTATTCCAGAAGTGTCACAATACAATTTATACTTATCACCTACCTTGGGTAGGATCAAGACTGGTGCTAATGTCAAATGATTCTTTAACTCTTATAAATCATTATCACATGCTTCTTTCTATTCCTACTTTATCCCCTTATTGGACAATCTCAAAATTGGCTCTTACAATTGGAAAATGTCATGGATGAACCTTCGATAATATCAATCTAACCCAAAAAAGCTACAAATATCAAAAAAATTATTGGGTTGGCCCCAAGAAATCACTACTTACACCTTCTATGGGTCCACTAACACACATTCTTCTAAGATTATGTGACCCAATAAGATTACCAAATTAATCCAAAACTGATATTTATATAGCATGTAATTTAAATAATGGTTTTTAGTGTATTCCATATGATGTCAAGATGTTGGTCATGATTATCATGAGTCTTGGAGTACACAAAGATTTCATCCATGAGCACCCCACAAACTAATAAATGCACGGATAAATGATTCTGTTCATCCAGGCCATAAATAATTATGGTGTGTTCATTAAACCAAATGACATTATGACCAACTCATAAAGGCTATACCTACTTCTGAAATCAATCCTCGGTATATCAGATGCTCAAACTCTGAACTGATGATACCCTTATCTCAAGTATATCATAGAGAAATCACAATCTCCTCTCAACTATTCAAATAGATTTTTGATACGTGGAATAAGATATTGGTTCTTCGCTATCATCCGGTTAAGCATCCAGTAACCGACACACAAGCCTAAACTCCTGTAAAAATTCTTTTTAAATAACACTAGATGACCCCACAGAGACATACTCGGATGGATAAACCCCTTATCATCAAACTCCTCCAACTGATTCTTTAGATCTTGAATCTTTTCCAGTGTCATTTTGTATGCTGGAATTGAATCTGGATCAGACCCCTTAATGATATCAATTGTAAAATCCACATGTCTGTCAGGTGGCAACCCAGATAAGTCTTTAAGAAACACATCTTGAAATCTATCTACTATGGTTAGAAAGTCATACAATTTCACACCTACATCATCCAGTAAAAAACTTGAATCATGGGAGGTAATATACCTTACTTGTTTATGAACTATCCCTGTACGACCCACCTAGAGACAAATAATTCATGTAAGGTATGGTGTAATTGATACTTCCCCCTGGCCACTCCTCTTGATACCCTTGGGTAACACTCTCATAGTGACACTTCGTTATCTCAAAATATATACCTTCTGATAATCACATAGAAGTATAATTTCCTACACTAGAAGCCTCCCTCAGGTTCCCCTCATCTATGAGAGCCTGATTCACCACCTTAGAAAATTTCTTTAACTGAAGGATGTAAACCTAAGACTTAATCTCAAATTTATGCCCATCCTAATAATGAATCACTGTAGCTGTCTCATACCCGAAAAATTCAGGATAAAATCACTACAAATCTATAAAGTGTTGATCATAGTCCATCCCAAACATACTCCCCTAAGTCATCCCTATGAACTCAGCTGCTCTCTCCAACATCAACATCTCTAGATAGAAGTTCTCTAGGAATTTCTCCAAGAAGTACTTCTATAACATATCCCATGCTTGTCCAGTAGTAGCCTAAAAATCCCACCATAGTTTCATTGATCTTCATAGAATACAAGTATCCAACTTGACCCTCTTCTCAGTATAAGTCTCTAAATGATCAAGTATAGGCGGGATGGACTCAATCCAAAACACTAATGACCCAGGCACACCCTCTACGGTGAAAGTCAGAGGGTGTTGTAAGTAAAACTCTCATGTAAGATCATATATACTCTTCACAACAAGCCCTGAGTATCTTTCTATAAACCACATGAAGTAAGAAAAGTTATCATGGAACTGATCTCTTACGTTTTAACCTGAAACTATTAGTGCATCAGGTTCCACTACTAGAATCTCACCACCAACCATAACCTCTTGTCACACTCTCAACAAGAATTATCATGGAGGATTCTCTATAAAATTCAAAACACACATATTCGGAAAAATAACACCACTTTATCACATTTAATTAAGAGGTAAACACAATAAGGCACAATAATTCATTCCCACAAATCCCACCGCATAGTCAAAACCAAGGTGATATCACTACCCTTAACCATCCTATACCTAAGTCATGGTTAACAAAGGGTAAAATAATTCTCATTTAATGTTTCTCTTAAGTCACCCATTTATTCCCATCTTGTATCATTCCAAAATTATCAATTTCTCATTAAGAACATTTTTATTTCAATTTCACAATGAAAAATATTTCAAATTCAAGAACATACCCAAAAACCATTTTTCCTGTGCATGGATAAAATGATATATGTGACGAAATAATACTAAGTTCCTAGAATGATGGATGTATACTAAAATATAATGCACTACCAGTCCACAAGTCAAATATCAGAAAAACATAGAAAAAATAATTACATCACACAAAAAGTGCACCACTCAAGGTGAAATATTATCAACTGTAACAACACACATAAATATCAACAATCCCACCCTAGGAACTTATATTTTACCCTCGTACATGGGTTAGATACTATAATATACAAGATCATAACCAAGACCAATATCTTATCTACCTTTCCCAAATAGTAATACAAAATAAAAAGAAAATAAACTCATCTAATACCACTTTTTAACATCCCAAACCGAGTTCCACACACTGGTGCCCCAAGACAGTCGGTCACATGACCTCAGGTGTGACACCCTGTATTCTAGAGGCTGCTAACTAGTAGTGAGGGTCCAATATCGATCATAGGGAGACTATAAAATCTTTATGAAAGTACCACAACATTAGAAATAAATTGACATATCTAATAATATACAACCATAACGAGAACAATACCAATATCTCAAGATTACCAAAACAGGAAATACAATGTCAAAACTAAATAGTAATCATGCCTTGTCAAAGTACATGTCAAGTGTCAACATGAAAACCCAAAAGTAATGACACTAAAAACTCCCAAGAGGTTCCTAAACTGTGTCTAAATCCCTTATCCGTGATCTAGCCCAAATCAACAAACTAACATATGGCCTTTTCCCATAACCTATCTTACAACCAAGAAATCTATTTGGGTACTGATCCAGAATCCCGAGTATAGTGTGAGAACAAATCAATGGGACACCACCAATGAAATCTAACATAATATCCAGTCAAAATAGTGTATTCAATTACTCTTTATTTAACCACATAAACTATTGGGTTCCCTAGGACACCCGAACGATATCATATATCCAAATTCCATTGTTACCATTCACAACTCATAACTAAGTTCCATTGTTACCATTCATATTTTATAATACATGACTTAATTCCACTATTACCATTCATTATTTCATAATTGAATCCCTTTTTTACCATTCATATTTTACAATTGATGACTGAATTCCATTGTTACCATTCATCAATTCATAATTGAATGCCATTATTACCATTCATATCTTATAATTCATGATTTAATTCCACTTTTACTATCCATCATTTCATAATTGAATTCCATTGTTACCATTAATATTTTATAATAAATGACTGAATTTCATTGTTACCATTCACGATTTTATTATTTAATTTTACTGTTACCATTCATATTTCATAATACATGGCTGAATTCCATTGTTAGAATTCATCATTTCATCATTGAAATCCATTGTCACCATTCATATTTTATAATACACGACTAAATTCCACAGTTACCATTCATCATTTCATAATTTAATTTATCACACAATTACATTAATTAATGTACCAATTAATTAATAAAACTCAACTATTCCATATTCAAATCATTCCATTAATTAATTCAAAAATAAATTAACCCCCTAATTTTCATTACTAATTCAACAATTAGTTTATCACATGAATCCTCTTAATTAATTCACTAATTAATTAAACTCATCAAACCCATTAATTAATTCACCCATTAATTAATCAAAATAAACAATCCCAATTATCCCATAATTAATTCAACAATTAATTATTCCAAATACACAATCCCAATATTCCCATAATTAATTAAAAAATTAAATTTTCAACTTACACATCCCAATATTCCATAATTAACACTATAATTAAGTTTTATATTTTGAAAATCCTAATGTCCTATAATTAACTCGACAGTTAATTATTCAATTCAAAATCATAATATCCCATAATTAATTCAATTTAAGAAACTTAATTTCTAATAAACTAATATAAATTCTACAACTACATACAAATTATTAAAATTTATAATTTGGGATTTGAATATCGATGACCTACCTCTTTTTGTTGATGAGTGATCGTCCAATGAAAATACCCAATTTGTGTTTCAAAATGACATAGAATGAGATCTAGATCATAAACACTAATTCATTATAAAAAAATCAAGATTCTATAATCCTAGATCTATATTTAACCATCCTATATCTAGTCCCAATAATATAGAGGATATATTCCCTCTAAAATATTATGGAGAGGTGGGGGAGATGAAGGAAACCACACGGGATTAGATCCTCTTACTAGATGGGGTGTAGATCTTTAATACGAGCTTCAAATCAGAAATTAAGGTGGTCAAAATGGTTTGGAATCTATTTATGAGTCTCCAAAATCATGAAAAGACATTATGGGTTGAGTTATGGACAAATTGGGGTTAAAATGGGGGCTCAAAAAATTTTAAAACTAATTTTTGGGGAATTAAAATCCTGTATACAGAATATGCTGCTTGGGGCATACACTATCCCCTAACCATGTTCATTAACCATGAAACTCATCTGGGGGGGGCAAAATTTCTCCTAATAGGTTGCATAGTTTAACAAACTATGCACTAGCCATGAGAATCCCATATGTTTGGGTTCAGGTAATTTGGTAGTCCGGGGCACACAGTTTGGGAAAACCATTCATCAACTATGCACTTTCCCATTTCCTTCCAAAATTTCCAACTTTCACCCAAACTAACCCCATGAAAACCCCAATAAAAGTATGAATAAATAAATCAAAGAGTAACTGAAAAAAATCCAGAGACATCTCTAGAAACGTTTTGGATCTTACAGATAATTTGATAAATAAATAACCTTAATACTCCTTATAATATTATAGAATGAGATTGAAATTTAAATATTAGAATGAATTGATCACATATTCTTCGATGATAAATTTAACATTTATCTCAAAATAATTCAAATATCTATTAAATTATTATATAAAAATTTATATTCCCTAATCATATAATCTCCAATATATGGAAATCATTTCTATAAATCACGATAAAGACATCTTAAAATCTAATATGATTTTCAAAATATAATTCATCCATTATTCCTAAAATAAAATCCCATCTTATCCAAAATTATTTCCATTTACCATAATCATATAATGTTAACAAAATAATTAACCTCTTCCAAAATAACACTAATCACTCAATAACCAATTCACTTATCAATCCCATGGTTACCTATACAATAAAGAATATGTTCCCAAAATCAACAAAATCATTATCTGATAACTATTTTAGTAAAAAATTATATCATACCAATCGGGAAATCGTGTTGGATAGTGGTAGGTGATGCACCCTTATCATCCTTCAGTTGTGGATTCAGGTCCCAAAACCTTGCTGGATACAATGGGTTGTCTCTCAACCTAATGGGTTTCCTTTTTCTAAAACTATATTAGTATAATTCTTATAAAATTACCAAAATGTGATGAATATATGATAAAATAACATTAATTATAAAATTAATATAAACCCAATAAGTTATTAACACCTTTAAACTTATGTACAAAAAATTTAAAGGAATTCTTCATCAAATATTTTTTTAAATTTTAAAATTAAGAGTCACATATACCTTAAACATCTATCAAAACTCAATAAATTTATCCCAAATTACTTTAATTACATAAAACACCAAAACAATTATGAATAATTTTAAACTGATGATCATCCTTAAATATAACACTACATCATAACTATTTAATCCCTATATGTAGACACCTTAATCATTCAATTATTTTCATAATTAGTTTATATATTATTCATTAATAATTTTTTCTTACAAACAAAAATATGAATCATGTCATAAGATTCAAAAATATAAAAACATAAGCCAACATATAATCTATAACTTCTATATATCATTTTAAGTTTCCTCATCTTCAACTATAATGGTATTAATAATTGTTAAAAATATAATTATTTGGTATTTTTAATCATATTCTTGATATTTACCCCTAGGAAATCAATTTTTATAATTCATATACTCCCCAAATTTCAAATATTCAATTGATACTTTGGTAAAAAATTTATTCCCCTTCATGATGTTAATTGACCACTTTCTTTTTCCTTATTATATAATTTTTTTATTTCCTCCTTTACCACATACAAAATATCATAGTGTTCTTTTAAGACATTTTCCTAGATTCTTATTTCCATATTCTTGAAACATAGGTCATTGAATATTTTTACCTTTATGATATCTATCTCCTAAACTTCCACAAATCCTCATTTCACTCTTATTTTATGTGTTGAAAAATCACCAAGGTTCAAGTTAGTAATCATAAATCATGATAACTAGTTAATAATAACCACATGATTTTTCAGAACAAATCTTATTTTGTTTACTTTCTCATTATATAAACAACTATATTTTCCTTCACATCCATTGTTAATTTTGTTCCTCACATATCCCTCTATTTAATGAAATAAAAAATGTTATTATGTTTGTATAAATAAAATCATAATAAACAATCTTATGTGGAAGATAAAAACTAAGATATCCTTAAATATATTATCTTCAATTGTTTTGATTTATCCAAAAAACCATAATTCTCCCTAAAATACTAACCATTAGGGGTATATAAAAATTTTAAGTTATGATTAAATAATATCCTAACCTCTAAATTTATTTAAACCTTTCCTCTAATACCAAATATAAGGTCCCTACATTAAAAACTACATAAAACCAAGTTTTTAGTAAAGAACTAATTTTCCTAAATTATTGAGGATCATTATGGTTTAGTGTTTTAGATAATCATATCATAAATCATACAAAATAAACCCATAAATTACAAGCTGACACTTCTACTCAGTAGTCATTTTCCCACAAAATAAAACTTTTAAGATATAATATGTTTTCATTTCATGAAATATCCTCACAATGTTTGATCTTGAACTAATCCTCACCCCTACTCATTAATAAAACCATATAAAAATCATTGAAAAATATGGTATGATCCCAAATAACTCATTGATGGACATAAAAAATAAATAAATAAAATTATTAGTCCATAGATACTCATAAAACATTAACTTTTTTTAAAATAAACTTTGGACTCAAAATAAACCTTTTCTTCCCCAAGAAATAAAATTCTCTACCCATATATTTTCATAAAAAATTTCATAAAATATCTTAAAGGTAAAATAAAACTCATAAAGAATAATTTTAAAGCATGAAAAAATCATGATTTTTTTTAAAATGGTATAATTTTCACCATAAGAAGTGGAAAATACTTTTATTTAAATATAACTCCTTACCTTACCTTATGAAATCATAATATTTACATAAAATTCATAAGAAGAATAAATAAATCATGTAGGTAACTTGAGGTATCATTTTCATATCACTAATATATATGGATATACCCTCATAGTTACACATGGAGTAACCATCATAATTAAACATAGAGTAACCATCATAGTTACACTTGAAAGTAACATCACAATTATTGTTGGAATAACCCTCATGGTCAAATTTCAAACATAAATATTACCCAATTAATTAGAGGGATATCATAGAGCCACCCATCCTTGGTTTGTAATAGAACCTCCCATCATCATAAAAAATTACAAATAAACATAACATAATGATACCATATAAATGATTGCAGTTTTAAACATTACAATCATAAAAATATTCTTTTCACCCATAAGAAAAAAATTTCATATATTGAAATATTAATTCCATTTAAAACACTTTTTAAAAATACTCAAAAAAATGAAAATAGGGTATTTTATTTGAATAAAAAATGAAATCTTTTGAAGTAATTCAAAAATCGAATAATGGTTATGGCGATAGGAAAATTCATTATCACCATATAAGTTAAAATAGAACATTCTTTTTTTTTTATTTTTTTGAAAACATTATGTATAACTTATTTAAAATGATTCCTTTTAAAAAACATTGAAAAAAATTAAAAATTAAAATAAAATATCCTTTATAATTCATTAAATTTCTTATAAATACATATAAAAATAATTTTTTAATAATATGGACATCGAATAAAAGATTTAGAGAATAAATCATCATAACATTTTAAAACAAGGTTTGGAAGTCAAGTGTCCCTTAACAGGAAAGCTCAGCCAGAGACAAAGTCCCTGACCATTTATTAAAATAAAAGAAAAGTACACAAAGAGAGAAACACAAGCCATAAAAATAGCTACATAGCATAGAAATCATGCCCATCTCCATAAAAATGATCCATTGCTTCATCTGCAGCAGCTGACTCCCACTCTGAGCTATCATATTGTGCCAGGGCCTTGATATACTTCCTTATGAGATTTATCTTTTCCAAATATAGGAGCTCGTCAGAGGACTACATTCCTTTTCCCTTGCTGGCGAAGGACCTAGTAGTCATCGGTTTCGGCATAGAAGAATAATCCTTCCTTTGCTTCCTCCTTGGCGGAGCAGTCCCACCTTTCTCATTCCCCGACACATTCTTCTTCTCTCCCAAAACAATCTCACTATAAGAGAGTCGGGTTCTGCCACTATTATTCTCCTTGTCACTATCTGAGAGATCCCCCCATTTTCCAGAGGCGTGTACTTTTTGGAAACCATTATTTACTCATCGTACTTTCTCAAAATGAATATTAGTATCAATCATTGTAAGATACTTCATGTTTTCCTCATGATGAGAAATCCTAGGATCAACAGAAGGCTCCCTCTCCACTATCGCTTCCACTTCTCCTCCTGTATTAGAGATAACATCCTGCAAGACACCATCTTCAGTCATCTCTGTATCCTCCAGCATCAGCAGTAGCTCCTCAGATTCCAGATTCTCAAACCAGTTGCAGGTCACAGGGGTACCCGTTTTATTAGAACCCAAAGCCGAATTGACCAAAGACTCCTGAGGAATAGGAACCAACTGCATATAGCCTACCCCATCTGCTGTAGTTTGGGACTCAACACCAAGGTCACCTCTCAAACTGTGAAAAACATGCAACACAGTGGGTTCAAAGACACCTCTGCTGCCTTCATACTACAAACATAACTCGGCACAACAACAGTAAGACCTTTCCTCATCCCCCTCTCCAAATTCCCATCAGAAATATCCTTAACAAATGCCAAATCAGTGTAGTAAGCCTCCAAATGAGCTCCCTTCCCAGAGGGATCTCCAGCATCAGAACACAGTGCAGGTTCCATAAGAGAACCCAGATCCTCATTCAAATTCCCAGACCCAACCGGAACCATCCCAAACCCATCCTTTACAATATCCTGGGGTAGCTTATCATCAACGCCAAAAGCACAGCCACCACTGGACTGCGTCGCCACCACCCGAGAGAAAACACCCACCTTGGCGTTGCGGAAAAAGGCCTCCAGGTGCCCAAAACATCGACATCCAACACAATACTTCATCCATGATTTGAATAAAACCTCCTCCATCCAGCAGAATTCCTTCCCATCGGTAATCCAGACACAACGCAAAGGTTGTTTGGCGATGTCGACCTCAACACAGATCCGCGGGCAGATTGGATGTGTCAAAGTCTCAGTCCGTTGATCCGAGTATAAATACCTCCCAATCATATTACCAATGGCACATATAATAGATAGATTTTGAAAAGAAAGTAGAAGGCCATAGAGACTTTCCCAAGTTGCAACTGAAGAGGGATCTCGCTGCATGTGAAAATCAAAGCTCCACTAGAATAAAAATAAGGAAGATTCACCGCACCTCCGAGGAGCCCTAGACCAGGTGGAAACCAAATCCTCCTCTAAGCCTATATGTACCATTATGTGTCTTCGTTCAAGGAACCCGACGACTGCTCGCTCCTTCAGCTTCTATGAATCAGAGACAAATTGGGAGAACACGTCAACTGAGGATCGATGAGGACAAAAAAGAGCCACCAAGGTAAATTTGAGAAGATCCTCCGCATTATTAAGCTCTTCCGGAAGCAGAGATAACTGCGGTGCCTCCCGGAAGAGATCTGGGGATTTTAGGGAAAGAGAAATCCTAGGGAAGGGTAGAGACCAATAAACCTTCTTCTCAGACGCCGAAAAACGTGAGCCTCCCTCCTCCAATCGGGAGAGGGGAGCAAGACCCGACGACATGGATCTAGGGCATCAGAGGGTCAGCAAGTACGACAGCGATAGCATCCTCCTCCTTTCTCGAATGGGTATATCAAAGTGCCCCTTACATTGAGTCTTACTCGTCACATACATTATTTATCTTTCTTAATAACAATGTTATTTTAATTATTTAGTTTCTTAAGAATATTTTTTTTATTCCTTTTTACCATGACAAAATCAATTACTCAATCATTTATGTCCGCATTAAAAGTTTTGATGATATTCGGCTCATATCTCCCAAATGACTTTGGTAGGTTGACAATGGTCACAGTGGTTATTATTCAATCATATATAGAATAATAATCACAACATAATTATCATTTTTATACATAAATTATATTTTTAAAACATATAATGAAATATGGTTTTTAAAAATGAACCTCATTACAATCATAATGACGGTTGGCCGTACACATGCATGAGTAACATTTCCATTTTTCAACAATCATTATGGAAAGAAGGTAAGTATTATTTTTTCCTTGAAGAATGATTATTATATCATAAATTATATATTATTTATTTTAATACACTTATATATATCATTCATGTGATGTAGTGATGAAAAATGAATCACATCGCTTCATGGAGGTGGTATTTCCCATGTACGCATGAACAATGTTATCATTTTTCAATAGATAGAAAGGTAAGGAAGTATATGATATATTGGTTTTTAACAATGATAAATATTTCATTAATTTAATATATATACATTAAATCCAACATTATATAACCAGTCTCAAGATAAGATGATGGAAAAATAATTACATCAGTTTTTGAGGCGGTAGTTCGCTATATACACAAGTGACGATTTCATTTCCCATTTTAAAAGAAGTTGAAATGGATGTGAGTTATTAAATTAAAACAATAACATATAAGTATATGGATGATACCGTTTTTATTATTTCACCATGTTTTAACAAGATTTTAATGATGTGGAAGAATAAATAAAATAGAAATGTTTGGTTAAGAAATATTCTCCTTCTTCAGAAAACCTCTTAATGTTTAAACCAAAATCATCCCTAGGATGGTTTTAGGATAAAAATGATTATAGGATATGTTTATAGATTTGAGGAATGAAATTGGTCATGTATTTTGTGAGATAAAACGATTTTGAAGTGTGGAGAAAAGAGGATAAGAGGTACCCTTTTACAAGAGAGTGGAGGGGCACTCTTACAAATACTTAAAATATTAAATTAGTATAAATTATTTTTCATGTAAAAATGGATCAAAAATGATTTATTTAGAATATAGGATGAGGATATTTATAAAAACTCTCATTCAATATTATTTGGATAAGTTTAGGTGATTGTTTGGCCCTTATAATTTTTTAAACCCCCATTAACCCTTTTGACGGTTACCATGATAACACGATTTGTTTACTCTTTAGGGGTTAATATAGTTACTATAAAAGGTAAAATGACCCCTAAATGGACCAAAGAAGATATAATCAAAAAAATAATATTCAATCAGCCGAATGAAATGTTTTTATTAATTTTAAATCATTTAATAAAAAATTATTTACTATAGAATAACATTAACGTCAATTTTGTAACAATTCATAATTTGACTTTTAAAACTACAATACAATAATAAAATTAGAATATAAAAATTTAAAACACCCAAAATAGGTTATAAATATATAAAAAATTCATGGTATATCATAACTCACTAAAATAATATTATTTATAGACTTTTTAAAATAATTTTATTGATTTTTTTGGTTGCACGTACACTGTGTTCATTTAACATAAGAATTTAAGGTAATTATTTCATTCCAAAAAATTTTAAATAAATTATAATGATGAAAATAATAATTTATATTTCAAAATAAAATTTATAAAAAAACATATCCTTTGTTTATAACTATTTCAAAAAATTTAAGTTAGTAAAAAAAGGGAATGAAATTTTTGACTTTCTTATATATAAAACAGTATAAAGGTAAAAAATCAATACTAAATGTCAAAAAAAGTATATATATTAAACTTTTGGATGATTATGGATGATATAAACTCCTAAAATTAAATTAATACAATTTATAGTGTCATTTTTTAGTTCTTATATTTTAATTGTTAACCATACTTATCTCATTTACCTTTTACCGTGGTAACAAAAATTTCTAAAGACACTATTGAAAATGTCCAAAAATAAAAGTGACATATTTAATTAATTTTTAAAACAAGATTAAAAAACAATAATTTTTTTAAAATTAAATGTAAATAAATGGAAGAATTTAATTTAAATTTAAACCAACAAAATGTGAGTGAAAATAGTTCTTCAGATAAATGACTTTTTTAGTAAAAAATGTTTTTTATTCATAAGTCACGTATAAAATTCATTTAAAATACAATAATAGGAATAATTTTATTAAAAAAACAAATAAAATTTCAAAATTATTCCAAAATTTAATTTTAATTTTTAATTTATTTAAAACAAAATATAGTTTTTAATAAAAATCAATAATTTTCCCTATTCACTGAACAATCAAACTTTTCATAAAATTATAAAAATTTCAGAATCAGATAATTTTTATATGATGATTTCAAAAATTAGTTATATTTTACAAATAATTTTTCTAAATGTTATGGAAATTAATTATAATATTTTATCACCAAACCAAGAGAAATAATTTATAAAGAAAACATTTTTTTAAAGTATAATATGACTTTAATAAAAATCGAGTGCTTATTTGATAAGAATTAATCAATAAATTTACATTGATTCAGAACCATTATATGAATTTCATATAGTATTTAATCTTATTTATAACCAAAAATTTAACAACTAGGTTATAAAGACCATATAATAATATTTCAATATTTTTTTAAGCTCGGTGTTGGGCGTGTTGTTCTCTTTTGAACACAATTCTTCTTTTAAAATGTTTGGATATTATAATTAAAATTATGAAAAATTTGATTAAAATTATTTTTTATATTGTTTTTCTAAGGATGAATGTTTTGAATTTTTACTAAAAATTTGAATAGAATATTGTTTTTACCTACACAACATGAACATAATTTCCCCTTAACTTTAACACTCAATTCATTGAAGCTTCCTTTGAAATTAAAAAAAAACTAATATATGAAAAGTTTATTTTCCTCCAGAAATCTTCCAGTGATATTTTTTAAAATATTTTGATCCATTTAAACATTTTTTTAATATTATTCATTAATGGGGATGTACTATTTTTATACCTTTCACCATATTAATCTAGATTACTTATGTTTATGTTTATTAATTGGTAAAAATGTTAACATTTATACGCTATCATTTTAATATGAATGTTTAAATTGATTATGTTTTACCCCTTTAATAAGATGAATTAATTGGACTTAGTAAGTGATGGGTGAGGCCTGTAATAGAACCTCAATGCATCGGTAGGTCTTATGAGACAATATATTTTTGATATTTGGATGAGGCCTTACACATTTATGTAAGATGTCTTGGAACAAGGCCTTGATGATATATTTAAGATTACCTACATTATGAATTTATTTATTATGAGTTTATTTATTTATGTATATGTAATTATTTGAATATTTATCCATGAATAATATTCAAGTTCATGTCATTTATTACATGGAATTATTTTCTAATCATTTACTACTTCAATATTATTCTTCGTGATAAAGTTATTGATAATATATCTTGTGTTTTTAGTTATTTACCCTGCCATGTTTACTATGTCTTATTTATTCTATGATAACTTCTATTTTACATAAACCTCACTATGAATTTGACCCCACCCTTTATTTTTTTCCTTTCCCCAGAATGTTAGGAATTTTACTACGAATGATATGCATGAAAATTATTAATAGAACAATGATGTTCTCAATGAAAATACTATTTCATATGTTATGATTTCAAATTTAATGTGTGATTTAAATATTAATATTGTTTACCAAGACTACTAAACTATTAATTCATTCATAATATGATTCCTTATATCCAGTTTCAATGTAATAAAGTAACCATCAGCTCTGGGATACTATGGTCGACATCTTTATAGTTGGAATCAGAATATGTTTAGTATAAATATTAGGAAATATATTTAAGAGAAAATATATTTGGAAATATAACCCTATGAATTAATTTGAGTGTATGTATAAGTATAGGATAACTTCCTGAAGTTTTTGTATGGTAGAGATTATGCAGTTTTCCTAGCAATAAATCTTTATTTAGATACAACACATTGATGTGGGTTTATAACAGATTCATATTGGCGTAATAACCATGAAATGAGTTGGTTGAATATATCTTGACCATCATTCTAGTTCATGGTGAGTTAAAACTTAATATGCACCTAGTTTGACACTCATGAAGTGTATGCTTGGATAAACTCACATTTTCTTTACGAACCATTATGATGAATAAGAGAATAAAACCTATGAAAACCTATGATATGGCATATTTATATGGGATAAACCTAAAGTGTAATGGATTTATAATTACAAGGTTGATAAAAAGTTTAACGACTTATATACCCATTTTAAGGTTTAATATGATGGGTGTTTAATATGATTAATGATATTTTTGGAGACATTAATTGGAATAAAACCATTTCGTTTAGTATAGGTTTTACTAAAAATGTTATTTCATGAATAATGATTTTATATTTTTTATACACAAGTTTAAATATATAGATGTACTTTAGGATTAATATGATCATTTACTTTTAGGTTATTTTGGTTGATTTGGAAAAAAGAGCTAGTATATTTTTTTAATATATTTTGTAGATAACCATGTAATTGAAAAGTTATTTGGTGAGTAAGAGATTAAAGTTAAGTACACTATATTGGGAAGATTATATGATTAATAGAAACAAAATTTAAGGAATTAAAATTAAATAAATTTATAAGTATATATTATTTTATTATGGATTTATGGGGATTCGTGATATTTATGGAAATAATTAACATATTTTTGGAAGTATATGTTTAGGGTATATATATTTTTCATATAATACCCTATTAGTGATGGATATTATTTAAATATAATTTCAAGGTTGATATAAAAAACATGTGAAAAAATCTTATAGATTTTGGGGTTTTTAATTTGGTTATATTTATTTTTGTAGGAGCCTTATGATTGGCTATTTATGGAATCGATTAAGTTGAACATTGGGAAATATTTTTGAGGTTTTAGTAATTAATTTATTATATTGGATAACACGGGATAACCATTTTGGTTTTGGTAAATATTTATAGAAAGATGGAAATACTTATGAATCTAGTGATTCATTAGAAGTTGATTTTTTTTGTTTCAGGAATGAAAATTTCATCTTGAATACTCATCTTTTAGAGAAAAGGATGAGATTGTGGTGAAAATTTGTTAAATGGTGTAATTATACTTGTTAAGTCAGTATATTTCCTTATTTTTTCAGTTTAGGAGGTAAAGAAATTCCTCAAATCTAGGAAAAGTATCTTGAAACAAAAATATTGTCCTTTTAAATTCATTATTAATGAATTAATGGTCCTTTCAAACCTTATTGATTTTTAGTTTTTTGGTCATTAACTTTATCACGATGATTCACTTTCATATGATAAATGTTCCCTATAACTCTCTATAATTATTAAGAAATTTATTTTTATTCCATATCCATGTACTCACTTCCCACAAATGTTCTGTTATTTTTAAACCTAGTTATTTTTAATTTGAGATAATCATTTAATTTCTCATTCCCTATTTTAAGAGGAATTTTTATTAACACAATTTACAATATGGTTTTTCTAAAAAAGTTATCTTGAAATGATAAAACCGTGATTAAAAAGAAAAATTTCAAATTATGAGGGTGAAATTTATTTAAATGGGTAGAATAAGATACCACAAATATATAGAATATTATGCTCTCTAGTTTTATTAACATGCAACACTGAGCTTTAAGTGAACCATGATATACCATTAAAATATTATTATTTAAACATGACCATTATAACCTGGACATTAAAATTAGCTGTATTAATAGGAATAACAATATTATGAAAAATAACTATGAAATTTTTATATAATTCAAATACATTGATAAATAAGTATATAACTTTGAGTAATGTAATTTTATGCTTCAAAAATATACTTTCTTCAAAAATAGTTTTTATTTTTTTTTGTTAGAAAATATTATAATTAATTTTTTACACTTTTATAAATTTTTTTAATAAAAAGAATATCATTTTTTAATCATAATTTCAATATAAACTTAGATTTAAATTTTGGGACTTTTTAGAAAATATTGATTTTCTAATGAATAGTGAAAAATATAATTTTTTATTGAAAATTGTATATTTATTTCAAATATTTACAAAATTAAATTTTATATTAAAATATTAAAAATACATTATTTATATTATATAATTAATAATCCAATTAAGTTCATATAAATAAATTTTATGGTAGAATTTGGTATAAAAACAATTTTATATATACATAAAAAATGAATTTTTTAGAAAAACTATTTTTCTTCACATTTTTCATTATAATATTAAATTAATTCATTCAACATATAGATATTTAATCTTAAAAAATTTATTCCATATTTGGAATCAGGAGGCCCAAATTTTTTAAATAGACCCCTTTTATTTTTGGTCATTATGAATAGTAACCATAGTAAATAATTATCATCATGATAAGGGTAAATATGGTAATTAAGGTTAAAAATAATATAAAAAGGACTAAAAAATGAACATAAAACAAGAATTTATCCTATTATATGAGTTTAGTTTGAAAATTTACATCCAACTATTGAAAATATGGTTACTTGATTCCACATTTCTTTGATTTTGACTTATATAATATTTAGGTAAAGGATAAAGTCAAAAATGTCACTTTATGGCTTTTAATATCTTTAAAATTTTGTGATAGGTATAAAAAAAATTATGTTCAGTTATAAATTTTTATTATGGTAATTTATTTTTAATTTTTAATGATTAAATTATTACATTAAATGCTTAAGGAATGCTGATATAACACATGTGCAAGTAGTAGAAAAATCAAGTAAATGATTTTAAAAACTCTAAAAGTTATATTATATGGATTATTTAAAGTGTCCCACCAATTTTAAATATAAAAATAAAATATTAGAGATGTTTTAATGGTTTAGATTCTAATTCAATTGTTTTCATTCTGTTTCAATGTCAAATTATGCGAATAGTGTCAAAAAATGACATAAATGATATTTTATGTTAAATACATTTTATTAAATTATTTAAAAATTATAAAATTATTTTAAGAAGATAGTTAATATTTTTAATGGTCTAAAATTTTATACCTTTTCCATTTCTGATAGAATTTTTACCATATAAGTAAAAGTATAAACCTTTAATATCGAAGAAGACATTACCATAGTTAAAGTTAAAATAGGTTAACTAAGGGGTTAAACCAAAATATAAGGTTTAAAAAGATAAATAAACCTAAATAAAATTTATAGGGTTATTATATTAAGAAAATTTAATACTTATATTCTAATAAATTCCATTTTTTATCCATTTGAACATGAAAGATAATTTATATTAATTTAATACTTTAATATATTCCAAGAATGTTGTTCCCTCACTTATAAAAGGGAACCGTCTCTCATCTTATATCCGTAATTCTAAATAGATTTGTCTTGAACAAGTATGACCCAAATCCATTCATAAAATAACATCCTACATTCTATATTGTCTTATTTTAGATAGAATATAAACTTTAGAGGGTTTAAGGTGTAAAGAAAAGGAGGTTTTCTGAATAAGAAATATAACTTTTAACTGAATGTTTTAGTTTTATTTATTCTTATACCTCATTAAAACATTATTAAAATATGATGAAATAATAAAATAAATTATATTAAATATACTTATATGTTTTTATTTTAGCGTAATACCCTTTACCCATATCCCATTCCATAAAATGGGAAACAAAACCATCGTTCATGTGTATATCGGACTACCGCCTCATGAACCGATGCAATTTGTTTCCATCACGGACTCTAAAATATTGTTATAATGATGTATTTAAGGTTTATATATTATCTCAATGAATTATTTATATTTATTATAAGATAATATATCATCTATTTTCTTACCTTTCTATACATTGAAAAATGATAATGTCCTTCGTGTGTATGTGTGGAGAACCACCTACTTGAAAATATTTTGTTCATTTTCCATCACCACATCACATGGATGATATATATAAGTTTATTTCAAGGTAAAAAAATTTATTTATGATATAATTATAATTTTATAAAGACAATTTAATACTTAACTTATTTTTATCATGATTTTTGAAAAATGAAAATGCTATTCATGTGTACGCGTGGATTACCATCTCAATTATTGTAACATAATTCATTTTTTATAACCATATTTATTAGTGTTGGGACCAAGTTAGATGAATAAGAAAGTAAGAAGAGTTTTCGGTTATAGAGTGTTGTTTTTTATTTTCAAAGAATCTAAATCAATGTACTTTGTAAAGGACTTGTAAAATATTATGATTCTTTACTGATTTGTATTTGACAAATATCATAAGTTTGGAGAACTTGTTATGTAATCCTTATGAAGGATAGGGAGAGAAAAGAAGTTTGTTTGGCAAAGGAAAGAAAACGGCGTGCAAGTCAAAAAGTGGTGTGCAAGTATAAGTGGCGCACAAGTGGGGCATGCAAGTATATGTGGCACACAAGTGTATGTTGTGCGTAAGTAATATTTCAAGATCATCCCATAAATATATGAAAATGGAAAGAAAGTGTCACACAAGTGCTGGAGTGGTGTGCAAGTGCTGTAGCGGCACGCAAGTGCTGGAGCGGCACGCAAGTGATGGCGCAGCGCACAAGTGTATGTGGCGCACAAGTCACCAAGATGCCTATAAATAGACAACTATCCTCCTCATTTTTTAAGGATAAACACTTAAGGAAAATTTTTGAGCTCTGATCACGGAAGTAGTAGAAAGTGGCTTGAAAACTGAAGTGATGTGCAAGTAGAAATGGTGCGCAAGTTGAGGATTATTTATAAAGGCGCGCAAGTAGGGAAGCACGCAAGTGGCAGCGCGAAATTTTTTAGAGGCGTGAAAGCAGCGAGGTGTCTTCAAGAAGTGTGTTGTGTATAAGTCAATGGTGGCGTGCAAGTTGTGAGATGTGAACAATAGTGGCACACAAGTTGTGGCGTGCAAGTTGTGGCCCGCAAGTTGTGGCGCGCAAGTTGTGGCTCACAAGTAGGTGGCACGCAAGCTGAGTGGCGCGTAAGCAGGTGGCATGCAAGAAGACGTGGCACACAAATATGTGGCACATAAGTAGGGATTCGTGCAAGAAGGGAGTGGCATGCAAGCTGTTTGCACCAAGAGGTTCTTACCAGCTTCTGGGTAGGAAAGTGACGAATTTTTTTGAAAGAATTTATTTGTGAAAGTTCATTAAGAAGAACAAAATCATTAAATTACCATATTTTTTCTAAGAGGGAGAACACTCACTATTGGATTGTTTTCAAAGTGCTACACGAGTGTAAGCGTATATCCTATTCATTGTATTCCACATCAAAGGATTGTTTTCTAGTAGATTGTGTGGTACTGGATTGTTTCCGTACCATACCAAGGACGTAGCAACTCTTGTTTTGTAGTGAACCTTGTAAATCTTGTGTTCCTATGGTTGTGTGTGTTCTGTAGGGGAGAAACTCTTTAATAGGAGGTGAAGGTTTTTAAAAAAAGTGTAAACTTAAAAATAAAAAGATATCAATGATTCATCCCCCCCCCTCAGTGATACTTGGATCCTGACTGGGAACTTCAATTGGTATCAGAGGGATGAGTTCCCTTTGTTTATTCCTTGCTGAAGTGGTTGAAGTGAAGTTGTGATGGAGAATCTAAATTGCATGAATAGTAAGGGGATTCTGATTTTTGATGGAAAGAACTATCACATCTGGAAGGAAAGAATGATGCCTTATCTAATGTATCTTGGATATAAAGTTCATGAAACTACAACAGATGGATTTCCTACTATTGATGACACGGTTCCTCTTACTCCTATCATTAAGAAGAATCATGAGAATGATGGAAGAGCTAAACATGTGTTACTCTCATATCTTTCTAAGAGTTAATTTTTAAGAGTGAAAGGTGTTGCTACTGCCAATGGAATCTGGGACAAACTGAAGAACATCTATGAAGGAAATACAAAAGTGAAGAAGGCTAAACTACAAATCTCGAGACTGAAGTATGAAGACTTGAAAATGGGAGAATCTGAATATGTTGGGAATTTCTTTACCAGGATAAATGATATTTTTAGAACAATCAGATGTCTTGGTGAAACGTTGGAGGATTATACAGTTGTTGAAAAGATCTTGAGAATTATACCTGACCAGTTTGATGCTAAAGTGTCTTCATTAGAATATAGAGACCCTGAAACATTATCTTTGGATGATTTTCATATCACTCTCATTACTTATATGATGATAAGGGAGAAGGCTTTTAAGGGAAAAACAGAAGCTGATAGAGAAAGGTCATTAAAGGCTACAAAGAGAGAGAATTCAAAGAAGACTCCTTTTGAAGATGATGCTGTTGAATTGGATTCTGAAGATGAGGTTTGTAAATTTTTTGATGAAATTTTATCCTTGTTTTCTAAGAATGTGAAAAGAGGAATAGGGAAATACATGGGTAAACTTCCCGTGAAATGTTTTGAGTGTGGAGCTGTTGGTCACTTTGCGGATAACTGTCCTCAAAAGAATAAAGAAGAAGACAATGATAATGATAACAGAAGGACAAGAACGTTGTGGAAGAAACAAGCAAACAAAGATAAATATATTTCAAAGGGGAAGGATAAAAAGTTCTTCAAACCAAAAAGAAGAAGCTTTTTATAAAAAGATGAAGATGAAGAAGACAGAGAAGATGAATTTGAAAAATTATTTTCCGAAAAAACTAGAGAGAATACCTTTATTGCTATAGTGAATAATGAAGAGTATGAGAGCACCAGTTCAAAAGAAGAAGAAACTCAACTTGAATATCATCTGAAAGAAGTGTTGAAAGAATGCTTGAGGAAGATCAGAAGGCTTGAGAAGGAAAACAACAAGCTGATAAATGAAAATTCTTCATTAAACAATCAAGAAGGTTTTACTGATGAAAAAATCAAGATGGAAAAAGAAATTTATGATCTGAAAAATTATCTTGAGAATGAAAAGAATTGCAATGATCATCTTGAAGTAAATCTTAAGGAAAAATAAGAAGAGTTGGAACTTGTCCAACAAAAACTTTATAAAGCTAAAGAAATGAATATCAGTTTTAAAAAATCTATCTCGGAAGTTGGTGAATGTTCCAGTAATAATGAACCAAATAAGGATCCAAAAAAGTTACCTTCAAAGGTTAAAATGAAAGATAGAACTGGTTCTGATAAGAACAAGGATGGAAAGACTAGGCATGTGGTCAAATTCAGCAATGATGAAAAATCAGAAGTGCATAAAAATCAGGAGTCAAGAAAGACTTATAATACTTCGGGTACTGTTAAATCTGAACTGAGAAAGGTAGATACAAATGAAAACATGAAGGTTGATAGTCAGTATAGTTCTATTAAGAAGGTTTTTGAGAAGTGTGTTCACAAATCTGGTTAGTATAAAAGTTTTAGAGGAAAATATTCTTTCTATGGTTACTGCTGGTATTGTGGTGGATTCAGACACATGGAAAATATGTGTTGGTTCAAACAACAACATTAAAACTATTCCACAGGTTTTTAAAGACAAGGATTGAGGGGGAGTTAACCATTTCAAAATAGGAAGTCTCCAAATAAATTTCAGAAGATATCTGAGAAGACTGGTGTGAAATTTGAGAATAGGTTCCAACTACTAGAAACTATTTGTGAAAGATGTGATCGACCTAGACATATTTCCATGGGCTGCCTTAGTGTGTTACCAGAGTAACAAAATATTCCTAATAATTCTAAAAATCTAGAGTCTTTAAAAGCTAAAAGGTATAGGTCTGATAAGTCCGAAAAGAAAGAGTTCATGGTTGTCTGGCCAGAACACATTGACTTGGAAAGGAAATTGGAGGAATCACAATAGGAAGTGAAGGAAAAGGAAGAACAAAAATCCCGTTTTTTCGAAACTACTTTGAAAGCTACAAAAGGAGAACGTCCATGGATTCTTGATAGTTGATGCTCCTCTCATATTAAAGGAGACTTAAATCTTCTGAAGAATGTGAAAGACTTGAAAGAAGGAACAATGACATTTGGAAATAATGAATCTCTAAGGATCAAAGGTGTTGGATCAACCATCATTAGAAAAGAAAAGATGAAATACAGGAAAAAACTATATGTTGATGGGCTAAAACATAACCTTCTTAGTGTGTCACAACTTTGTGATGAGGGCAAAAATGTTATCTTCTGAAAAGATGGATTTTTTGTGAAAAGTGAAAATGATGGAAATATAGTTACAAGGGGCCAATTTACAGGAGGGAATTTTTTCCAAGTTAGTGAAGTGCAGAACTCTTGCTACATGTGTGTAGTGGATGAAAATTAGTTATGGAATAAAAGGCTGGGACATATGTGTTAGAGAAATATGTGCAAGTTATCAATGTGAGACAGTGTCTGAGATATGCTTGATTTATCAAGAAGAAGAGATTGGTGCTGCACTATTTGTGAAAAAAAAGAAGATTACAAACTCTTTTCATAAGAGAGTTGAAATTCATTCAAAACAACCCTTGGAGATTATAAATTATTATATATGTAGACCAATGATCATGCAATAAAGAAATAAAGATAATCACTTCATTACTTTCATTGATGACTTTACTCGCATTACTTGTGTTATGTACATGATACATAAGCCAGATGCTCTGAAAATGTTCAAGAGTTTTAGGAGGAAAGAAGAAAAGGAATGTGAGTATTCAGTGACGAAGTTGAGAACTGATAATGGTGGTGAGTATAAGAATTAAGAGTTTGAATGTTATCTTGAGAAGTATGGAATTCGGAATGAGTTTAGTTCACCATACACACCTCAACAAAATGGGGTTGCTAAAAGAAATAATTGATGTTTGGTGGAAATGGGGAGAACCATGTTGCTTGAGCATAGTCTTTCTCATTAGTATTAGAGGCAAGCCATGAGAACTGCTGTGTATATTCATAACCGATGTTTCTTTAGACCAAACTCAGATATGACTCCTTATGAAATGTTCTATGGAAAAACTCCAAGTCTGAAAAACTTAAGAGTTTTTGAGAGTCCATGCATTATAAAGAAGAAAGGTGGAAACCTTGGAATGTTTGATCAAAGAGGAGATGATGGAATTTTTCATGGCTATACTCCAGAAGGAAGAGGATATAGATGTATCAACAAAGAAACATGAATAATTATTGATTCTTCAGATGTAAAAGTTGTTGAAAATGTTGAGAAAGAAAAGCAATCATATGTTGATATGGAAGTTGAGAAGGATAGAGAAGATTTTGTTAACAATTCTTATAATGATGAAGACTGTGTAAATCCTACTCAAGAAGACAAATCTGACTCAGAAATCTCAGGCGATGGAGATGGAGTTCAAACAACCCATCCTAGGTTGAGGAATTGAGTGTTGTCTTAGAACATTATTGGAGATAAAAATCAGAGGGTTCAAACAAGAAGAACAATGAATGCTACATCACATACATCTCTTTATTCGAAAGTTGAACCGAATAATGTAAATGAAGCATTTGAGCATCCAGAATGGGTTCATGCAATGAATGAAGAGCTTGATCAGATAGAGAAGAATGGTACTTGGAAACATATACCCAATCCGGACAACAAGAACATCATTGGTACAAATTGGTTTTTCTGGAACAAGATAAATGAAGAAGGTAAAGTAATAAGAAACATAGAAAGATTGGTTTCTAAAGGGTTTTCACAAATTGAAGGCATTTATTTTGATGAAACCTTTGTTTCGATGGAAATATTAGAAACAATCAGAACCATTCTTACTATTGCTGCACAATGAGGTTACAAAATCTTTCAAATGGATGTAAAATCCTAATTTTTGAATGGTGACTATGACGAGGAAGTCTACATTGATCAACCTTGTAGATTTGTTATTGGAAAGGATGAAAGTTATGTGTGAAGTTTGAAGAAGGCTTTGTATGGGCTAAAATAGGCTCCAAGAGAATGGTATTCTAAATTAGATAATTGCTTAAAGAAGATGAACTTTAAGAAAGGGAGAGTTGATAGCAATCTCTACATCAAAGAATGTCAGGATTTTCACTGATCATTATTGTTTATGTCGATGATATTATATTTGATGGAAATGATGAAAGATCATGTGAAAATTTTTCTAAAGAGATGAATATGTTATTTGAGATGTCCATGATGGGAGAAATGAAGTACTTTCTTGGGATACAAATTTCAAAGAAGAAGAATCACATTTTTCTGTCTCAAGAAAAGTATGCTAAGGAACTTCTGAAGAAGTTTGGCATGGAAAATTCAAAACCAGTTTCCACACCAATTTCAGTGGGATCCAAGTTGTCTAAAGAAGGAGAAGGCAAGGAAGTTGATCATAAGAAGTTTTAAAAGATGATTGGAAGTACGTTGTATCTGACTGCCTCAAGACCCGACATTTTCTATGCTGTCACTTTATGTGAAAGATTTCAGAGTGCTCCTAAAGAATCACATCTGATTGCTGGAAAAAGAATTCTAAGATATATCAAAGGCACAACAAATTTTCTAATCATGTATGATGGCTCAGGAAATATTGATCTATTCGGGTAATCTGATGCTGATTGGATATGAAATGTTGATGATCGAAGATCCACATCTGGTGGAGTTTTCTTTCTGGGAAAAAGTTGTGTTAGTTGGCATACCAAGAAAAAGAATTCAGTTACTATTAGCACAGATGAAGCTGAGTATGTTGTTTCTACTCAAGCTGAAACTAAACTAATGTGGATGAAGACTCAGCTAGAAGATCTACTTGTTGAAGTAAAGCTACCATTTCTATTGGGTTGTGATAATCGGAGTGCAATAAATCTTATAAGAAATCTAGTACAACATTATCACTCTAAACACATTGATATAAAATACCAATTCATCAAAGAGCAGGTGGAGAAGAATGAATTGAGGCTGGAGTATGTTCCTACATCTAAACAAGTGGCTGATATATTCACAAATCCTTTACCGAAGGAACCATTTGAAAAATTAAGGTTGAACATGGGTATCCAACCTCCTTCTCATTAGGGTTAAGGTACATGTTTCTGTCCCCACTATCATCTTGCCTTTGGATAGTGTTGTCAAGGGGGATAATTGTTTCATAAATCTATCCTTATAGATGCATGAATAAAGGGGGAGTTGTGGGTAAGATGTGAATCCAGCATGTATGTGTGTGAACTATTCTAACTATTTGTTGGAGTGGTTGTAGGAAACAATTTTGTTTTCCAGAAAAGTTGAAGAAGTGATGAATGATGAAGTAAAAGATTTAAAGATGATCTGAAGAAGGCTGAGGAGATATGATCATTCGATTTCATAGTCACTGCTTTTGGACAACATGGTTTTGGTTGTTAATAATTCTTGTTTCCTACAACAAGTTAGCTCACATAGGCTTAGAATTGTTGATAATTAATCCATTGCTTAAGGTTACAAAGTTCAGTGATTTATGAATCTTGGTTGAAAACAAAATCCAAAGGGGGAGATTGTTGGGACCAAGTTGGACGGATAAAGAAGTAAGAAGAGTTTTCTATTACAGAGTGTTGTTTTTTGTTTTCAAAGAAGCTAAATCAATTCACTTTTTAAAGGACTTGTAAACTATGACAATGCCTTTCTGATTTTTATTTCAGAAATATCATATGTTTGGAGAACTTTTTATGAAATCCTTATGAAGGACAGGGAGAGTAAAGAAGTGTTTTAGGAAAAGGAAATAAAGCGGCACACAAGTCAAAAAGTGACGTGCAAGTATAAGTGGCGCACAAGTGGGGCGTGCAAGTATATGTGGTGTGCAAGTGTATGTTGCGCGTAAGTCATATTTTAATATCATCCCATCAAAATATGACAAAGGAAAGAAAGTTTCGCACAAGTGCTGGAGCGGCGTGCAAGTGCTGGAGCAGCGTGCAAGTGCTGGAGCGGCGCGCAAGTGTATGCGGTGCGCAAGTCTCCAAAATACCTATAAATAGATGACTAGCCTCCTCATTTTTAAAGCTCAACACTTAAGGAAAAATTGTGAGCTCTGATCACGCAAGTAGTATAAAGTGGCTCGAAAACTGAAGTGACGTGCAAGTAGAAGTGGCGTGAAAGTTGAGGGTTATTTATAATGGAACGCAAGTAGGGCGGCACGCAAGTTTTCAGAGGTGCGCAAGTAGGTAGGTGTCTTCAAGAAGTGTGCTGTGTATAAGTAAAAGGTGGCGTGCAAGTTGTGAGATGTGCACAATAGTGGCACGCAAGTTGTGGCACACAAGTTGTGGCGCGCAAGTTGTGGCACAAAAGTTGTGGCACACAAGTTTTGGCACACAAGTAAATGGCGCACAAGATGAGTGGTGCGCAAGTAGGGGTAGAAGAAGCAGAAGTGGTGTGCAAACAGGCAGCGTGCAAGTAGGGAGTCGTGCATGCAGGGAGTGGCATGCAAGCTGTTTGTACCAGGAGGTTCTTACCATCTTCTGGGTTGGAAAGTGAATTTTTTTTTGAAATATTAGATTTGTGAAAGTTAATTAAGAAGAAAAGAATCATTACATTACCCTATTTCTGCTAATAAGGAGCACACACACTATTGTATTGTTTTCAATGTGCTACACGAGTGTTAGGGTATTTCCTACTCGTTGTATTCCACATCAAAGGATTGTTTTCTAGTGGATTATGTGGTACTGGATTGTTTCAGTACCATACAAAGGATGTAGCTACTCCTGTTGAGTAGTAAACCTTGTAAATATTTTGTTCCTTTGGTTGTGTGTGTTCAGCAGGGAAGAAACTCTTTAATAGGTGGTGAAGGTTGTTTAAAAAAGGGGAAACTTAAAAAGAAAAAGATATCACTGATTCACCCCCTCTCCCTCTCAGTGATACTTGGATCCTGACTGGGAACATCAATTAGTTAGTTTTATTAGTATAATTTATGTATAGAAATTATAATCATGTAATTATCATTATTATAAAGATGGTAGAACAATGACCACTTTTACCATAGTCAATCCATTGAAGCCATTTTAGACATATGAACCGAATATCATCAAAACATCTGACTCAAACTTAACTGATTAAGTAAGTAAATATAAAATGGTAATAAATAAAATAAAAGGAATAGTACACATGAAAAATATTCTTATATAATCAAATTATAAAAATAAGTTTATTATTTATGATGATAAAACATGTACATGACGAGTTAGACCCAATGTAAGGTATTCCTCCTCAATTTCCTTCTATTGAGGAATTTTTTAAACTTATGCACCAATTTCTTCTATATGGTGAATATAATTCCATTATAGAAGTTATATCATGAATCCTTAATAATTTATGGATGTTTAAGTTTCAATTCAAATTATTTCATCCAAGGGTATTAGACTTGAAAGATACCAATGAGTAAGTGGTTTCGTAACTCAAATTCCACCCATAGAGTTATAATTATACTTTATTGATTATGTTATGACATGATTATGTGTGAAATAAAATATGATTGTATTATTTTGTATTTATGATTGTTCTTTTGATGATTTCATTTTTTTACACATAATCACTTCATTTATTAATTCTAACTTCAGTGATATGATATTTGTAAGGATTTTTCTTATCTCACTTTTACTCCTATGAGACATATTCCATATTCACCAATTGTTTTTTTTATGGAATAAATATTGACACATGGATATTTTATATCCGAAATATATTTAAATTAATGGTATTTATAGTTTCATTAAGTGTTATTCCCATCATGGTTGTCATGATTCAAAAGTTTCCACAACAGTAAGGGTTTATTTCATAATCTCATCATTATTTTAGATTGTTTATGGCTAAGTATTGACTTGGAGATTTATTTTATATTTCAATATTAAATACAATACATTTCATTAAATTTTTTTATTTATATAATTTTAAATATTTTCTTTCATTTTTTTCACATTAAGTACTTAGGAGGTTGGAAGAATATTTTTAAGGAAATGTGACTTTATTTCTTTCTTCAGTTGAAATTTTTTTCTTCCATATCAATGTTTTATATTTTTTAAAGGTTGTTTTTAATAATATCCTATGATTGATTCAAGTTATATTTATCCATTATTTTTTCTAAAATTGGTTTAAAATTAATCTTTTTATCATTTTTTGAATGAGATAATTTCTGACTTTTTACCAAAAATGTGAAAGGAATCTTTATTTTTACCTACATGGTACGAACGAAATTTCCCACCACCATGACCACTCAATTATTTGAATATTACTATATGGATTTAATATTTTGATAAAATTCTCTATATTACTATGAAGGGATTTTTTTGTTGATTGGGGAAACTAATAACATTTTATATTCTAGATTTTCAATACGAATGTTTACATTGATTATGTTTTAAGATTTTCAAATGATGAAAGAATTGAAATTACTAAGTGATGGGTGGGGCCCATTATATCTACTCTATTCATAACTATCTCTCATGAGACAAAATAGTTTGGGTATTTCACTAAGTACTTACCCATTTATAATATATTTCTTGACAAGTGGCCTTGATTGTAACACCCCAGGTAAATAAACAATATGAAATTTTTATATTTATCCCTATTTGTGAAAAAAATATTAATATTAATTTAAAGGGAATTCTATGCTCGATGGCCTACCCAATACGCGACACCGATTTCCTTTGAAATCTTACGTTGCACTCTAATAATAAAATAATATTATTTTAAATGGTAGTTAACCCCTAGCCATTGTAATGGCAGGAAAGAATGGAACTAACTAAAAAATTATTATGTATGTTTTTCAAATATTTTTACTCTTTACAATAAATGTTAGAGGATTGAAAATGCGAATGAATCCAATTTTTAAGCATAACCATTCTAATATTCTTTAAAAGGTCGATTAACCGCCTTTTGATGGAGAACCTCTTTTAAATCCACTTTTTGACAATCTTATGTGTTATATTTGACAAAAAAAATTCTTCTTTAGAATCGGGACATAAAAATTTACATTGTGTAAATTTTTGGTATTTTTCCGATAAAGTTCATTTTTAATGAATAGTGAAAAATGTTGTATTTTAAATCAAAACCTCTTTTTAATATAATTTATTTATATGATTAGATTATCTTTTTAATTGGTTTTAAAGTTAAATTAGAATATATTTTTACCATTTAATCCAATAGTGGTCGTTGGAATTAATTTCATCTTGAAATTGGACTTAAACTAGTATCAATCTTTTGATACTTATTGTTTCTTAAAAACACGCTTTTTGTTTTGACAGCGGGAATTAATTATTAAATTAATTAATGAAACTTATATGTTTTGAATTTTTTAAAATAGACATCATTTTTGAATTCAGAATATCAAATATAGCTAAGGGTGAATTTTTGGTATTTTTCTGGAAAACATCAATTTTTGAGGAATAGTGAAACCACTAAGTGGTAGTTAAAGAAACCGATTTTTCGTTTAAATGAAACTTTTCCACCTCTGTGTTTTGAATTTAAAAAATAATACATACATGGTTGTCATTAAGAAGTAAAATGTGGTTCAATGGGATTAAAATAATTTTTTGGTGAATAGTAACTTATTAAGTTTTTAATCGCGATTAGAGGTAATTAGTGTAGTTTAAGGTAAAAATAATGTTTTAATAAAATTAAATGACCTAGACACATGTACTACCCTCATTGGATGTTTCATGGCCGACAAATACAATCCATGGGTCATCTTGGGGACCCCATGAAGCCACTTTGGTTGGAAAATGACATAAATACCTTTTTATTTAATGTTAAAGTAAAAATGACACAAACATGAAATGTTTTACTGAAAAATATTTTACATGGGGTTATACAAGTCAGAGTTTTGACTATAAATATTAATTAGAAAGATAAAAAGAGTTCCTACATCATGATATTTTTTTTATAATTTTTAGACATTAAATAAATTAAATTATTTATGACATCATGATGATGCAGCGATGACCTCATTATTTAACGATTTAAATAAAATGGAAAGATAATGTAAAATATAAGACATACACATGTCCAAAACCTATTGGATGGGTGGAGTTCGAAAAATTATCACCTTATACTCGAAAAAAATCAATGTGGGACCATTAAAATCCGAAACTCATTCTAAAATAATGTAACATTTCTTTACTTTCCAAGAGTGCCCCTCCTCTCCTCTTATAAAAGGCCCCCACCTCTACCTCCTTACCCACACTTCCAAAGCCTTTGGATCGGACAACCCTTGACCATTTTGTCTCTACAAATACTTATATAACTCCTTGAAGCCTAAATTTGGGTAGAGGTCTTCCCAAGGAAGCCTTTGAGCTCAAACCAAAGGGAGTTACTCGATTTTAAGGTAATGTCTTCACTTGTGTCCTTTTGTTTTATTTTGCTTCTCCAACCCCCTAAACTATTTTTATTCATTTCTTTTGTAACAACTACAGTATCTTAAATATACTAGGATTCTGTTATAAGAATATTTAGAGCTACACTTACACACATCTACATCTAATGGTTAAAGAACATACTGTTTCTGTGGTTGGCGAATTTCTGCCTCACGAAACGATGATTGTTCAATCTTCTTCTAACACCTTCAAAGGAGTCCATTAGGATGACACTATATTGATATATGATATATAATATGTTTATGTTTTACTTAAGCTTCTATATTTTTCATTTGTGGTTTACCTTTATGGTTTCCATTGTGGGTAAACGCAATAATTTCATTTTAGGAAGTGCGGATTACCGCCCCCTCAAAGTGATGTGATTCGTTAATGCCATATATGGGATTTATAAAGGATGGATTTAAAGTTATTATATATGATGTTATACTGGAATTATAATATACCTCTATATCATTATTAGTTCTTTCCATTAATGTATGAGATAGAAATGAAAGTAGCGTTCATGCGTACGTACAGCTTACCGTCTCCATGAACGGTGCATTTCATTTCTTATCCCCAAATGTAATGTACTATTATAAGTACATATTTATAATGGATATATATAATGTATGTTACATATAAATTATGAATATAATTCTGGAATTAAAATATACATACCTATCATTTAGTTTTAATTCCATTAATATGACAAAGAAATGAAAGTAGCGTTCATGCGTACGTACGGCTTACCGTCTCCATGAACGGTGCATTTCATTTATTACCTCTAAATGATTATGTAATATTATAAATACATATGATATATATGATATAAAAATCATGAATATCATTATGGATATAATGAACCTTTGACCACACGAACAACATGTAATTGTAAGAAGTTCACTTTTGACTTAAGAACCAAATATCGACAAAACAAACAATATTAACTTAAATGATTACATAATGTTTATAAAATTGAAATAAGTGATATAAAAGGAATAATGAACTTGAAAAAGGTTCTTAAGCAAATATAAATTAACTCATGTTTATTATTCAGGATGTTAAAGAACGATCGAGTCAAGTCGGACCCGAGGTAAGGGATCCTACCCCTCTCTTTCTTTTTAAGTACACTCTTTTATGTCATTCCTTTTAAGCTCATCTTTCCTATGATTGTGAGGTTCTTTTATATTAATCCTACTGTAATTTTTATGTTCAAATTATGAGAGACCCTATTTGATCTCATAAATCCATTTTTGGAAGCTTTAAGTGGCGCCGTTAGGCTGCCGAGTTTTTGTAAGGGATTTTTCATCTCACATTTATTCCCGTGACATTTATCCTACATTTTCCACTATTTCCTTTGAGTGGTGTAATTACTGCCCATTATTATACACTTTGTGTAGTATAAATTCATTTATGGGTATTTACATATTCATTGTATGACCCTTCTTCCTTGGGGTGTACTTTTCGAAAGTTACCCAACTCGGTAAGGGGACCTTTCACCCTCTTTTTTTTTTAAAAAGACTTCTTTTGTTATGTCTTTTAATTCACATACTATTATGTTGGGATATGTTCTTATATATCCTTATTTATGTAAATTTTATGTAAAAGTGATGATATCCCCTTTATCTCTCTCATCAACCCTTTTTGTAAAATTTTATGTGACGCCGTTAGGCTGTTGAATTTTACCAAGGGAACTTCTTAACCCAATTTCGATTTCTTTGGGTTCAACATGTAGTTATTGAATATGCCATCCTTTGAATATGTGTGAATAAACTTTGATTGTTTTACACTTAATATCCACTTATATTGGGTGTATTTATATTTTTCACACAAAATTATGAGATTTATTTATCCTTAATTTAAGGATACCTTCTTTATAATGGATTTCATCTCATTTTACATTTCTTTTGAGACTTCATTGTTGTTATGCACCAATTCACTCTTATATGGTGTGTATACTGTCCTTTGACATATTATATCACGAATCCATTTATTCTCATGATATTATAAAGTTCGGATTAAATGTTATTCCACAGTTATTTGTATTCAAGAGTCTCTCATTTTGTTAAAAACTCTTTAACAAAAATATAGTTTTAAATGTTTTAAAGATTTATTATTCTAAATCATTATCTTTAATGTCCATGTTTTCAAAATGGTTTTCAGTATTTATTTATATGGACATTAATGTTTTAAAATTATAATTCCAACAAAAGCTTCAAAGTGGTATGGGACACTTTGATTCAAAAATAACTTTTGAATGGTTTTTGAAAATGGATTGATGTCTTGGAATTACTTATTGTGATTTCAAATGAAATGTTGTTATTGAAATGTTTATATTTTCAATATTTTATGTGTAATGATGGTACTTGGACATTTTACGGGTGGTTACGTGATAAACCATATGACGGGTGGTGTCGTGAATACCAGGACAGGTGGTTACGTTATAACCTCCAATGCATTAGGTATGGAAGTCGGCCGTATGGATATTCCATTAAGTATGTGTGGAAGTCGACTGTATGGTTATTCCATTTAAGTATGTTTATGTCGCAAGTTACCTTTATATGTTATGTGTTCTTTATATGGGTTTTATGGTAATCTTTTGGTTACAAAATGGTAAGTAATGATATTTTTTTCAGTGAATAGTTTTTACTACTTCCTAAAGTTGAAAGGTATTACTTTGATAAAGTATACATGGTTTACTTGTTGATTTGAAAAACTAACAGTTTTCATTCTTTGTGTATCCCTTGGTGATCTTTTTATGCTCACCCCAAGTTTTTTTGAAATGTTTTTCACAGGACTTAATGTGGAATAGTGTCAAGGATGGGATCAAGGGAAAGTCATGCTATCTAAAACATGGAACTAGACATGTTTATTTTAAAGAGTTTTTATTTTATGGAAACTTAGTAGAAGTGTCTACTTTGTAATCTTTTGAGAAGTAATAGTTATGACCAAATTATCTAAAACTCTAAACCTGAAAAGATCCTCAATGTGAATTATTCATTTAATTCAATAATAATTAATGTTTAAGGCTGGGGCCTTATATTGATGATATGTTTAAGAGGTTTGTCCTTGTTCATTACATCATTATGAGATTAGTTAATGACATCCATGTGATTACATGAAAATTAATAAAAAGATTAATTTAAAGTTCACATTATTAGTTATATGAATTTATTTTATCATCATTTTATCATTCCATATTATTCTTTATTCTCAAGATATTGATTAAATTTCTTGTTTTTTAATTTATTTACCTTTCCATATTGATTATACCTTATTTATTCTAAGATAACTTACACTGTACATAACTTTCACTAAGCATATGAGCTCACCCTTTATTTATTTCCCATTCCCTAAGATGCCTATAATTGTTTTATGAATGATATTAAAGGAAACTCTATAGAGAATTATGATGTTCTCAAATAAAATATTGTGTTATATTTTATGTTTTCAAATGTATTGTGATATTTAAGTATGAATGTAGTTTACTAGGGATACTAAAGTATTAGGTCCTTCAGGACTAGATTCCTTGTATCAAGATAAAATGTAAAAAACTAACCACTGGCTCTGGGATAATTGGGTCAGAGTCTTTACACCTTTATATAGAAAAAAATATTTCATTATTTACCCTTACACAACATATGTTTTTCTTTTATCAACTTTACAGAAGAACATATTTCAAGTGATCACATGAGTATATTTCAAGTGATAACCTATGTATATTTCATGTGACCACATGAACTATTGGATACTATATAGGTTGTTCTCAAGTTACCAAATGATTTATTCCCAAGTTATCACATGAGTTATTCTCAAGCTACCGAAGTATGTTACTAAAAGTTGAAATTATTCACATGGTCAGTATACTGACCACATGATTTGATGGAATGATATGTTAACCAACCATAAGAATTATCCCTCATGGGCACCCAACACTCCCAATTAGTTCATTAATTTGTATATTTTTGTCAAAATATATATTTTATAGCATGCTATGTATATTTAGTTTTTTGATAAAATGTTTAACTATAAGTTTATTCCATTTATCTTAGTCATTATATTTATTTAGAAATTAAATATATAATATAATGACTATGTGTAAGTTATTTGATAGAGAAAGTATCACGTAAATATTTTAGGAGATTAATATGTTACATATTATTATTCTTTGGTTTTTTATATTTTTTGGATAATCAAATTACTATAAGTTTGTAAAAGTTTTGGTTTACTTATTTGAAAATATTTCATACATCCTTAAGAGAATATTAGAATTTGTTTTAATTATTTCATATAAGAATAAAAGATCATGATAATTATCTGATAATGAGAGTAATAATTCAAATTATAGGTAAATAGTATTCTTTGAAGTATTATTATTTTATAACTCATGACATGTTATGATTGGTTGTTTAGATGCTCCGTCATAATCAAGAAGATATTGAAGTTAATGATGTGAGATTAATCTATTGGAATATGATCTAGGGGAACATGATAAAATAAATATGAAACAATTTATTCAACAATGATAAAAACATAAATTATACAATTTTATTGATACATAATTTTTAACACCCCAAGCTTTCACGATACGCTTCTTTTTAAATAATGCAATAACTTGCATTGTACGCAAGTTTGAGATTCTAACACACTATGACCAATCAAAGTAGCTGTTATGAATAGTTGTACCCACTTTTTGAAATTATATAAATTTTATATTTCAAAATGGACTTCATTTTTGTATTCGGAATATCGAAATTATCTTAAGTTGAATTTTTGTTAATTTTTTGAGAACTTCCAATTTTTTATGAATAGTGAAACCACTAAGTGGTAGTTAAAAAACTAATTTTTCGTTTAAACGAAACTTTACTACTTCTGTGAATTTAATTTCAAAAATCCGACATACATGGTTGTCATTAGTAACTAAAATGTGGTTCAATGGGATAAAAATAATTTTTGGTGAATAGTAACTTTTAAGTTTTATTAATCGCGATTAAAGGTAATTAGTGTAATTTAAGGTAAATATAATGTTATAATTATATGAAATTAACTTTACACTTGTCCTACCCTTATTGGATGAGTCATGGATGACCAAGAAAATCCATGGGTCAACTTGGGGACTCCATGGAGCCACTTGGGTAAGAAAATGACATTAATAACTTTTTATTTAAAGTAAAAATAAAATTGTCACAAACATGTGTTTTTTTACTAAAAAAATTATTACATGGTGTTATATAAGTTAACTTTTCGACTATAAATATTCATTGGAAATATAAAACTATTTCCTATATCATGGTAATTTTTTTATAATTTTTAGACATTAAATAAATTAAACTTTTTATGACATCATGATGATGCAGCGATTACCTCATTAATTAACGATCTAAATAAAATGGAAATATAATGTAAAATATAAGACTTAAACTTGTAAAAAACCTAGTGTATGAGTTTATTTCTAACCCTTATCACCTTATCCTAGAAATTTATAATTTTGGGACCTTTTAAATCTGAAAATCACTTCATAATAATGTAACATTTCATGAGTTTCCAAGAGTGCCCCTCCTCTCCTCTTATAAAAGGCCCCCACCTCTACCACCTTATTCACACCTTCTATCCATTTGGCTCGGCCAAACTCTGCCCAAATACACTCTCAACTTCCCTATCTTACTCCTAGAAGCCTCACATTGGGCAGAAGTATTCCCAAGGAAGGCTTTGGCTCAAATCAAAAAGAGTTACCCGATTTTAAGGTAATGTATTCTCTTATGTTCTTTTGTTTTATTTTGCTTCTCAAACCCATTAAACTCTTTTTATTCCTTTATTTTGTAAAAACACCAGTATCTTCAATATACTAGGATGTTTTTATGAGAATTATTTGATTTAAACTTACACACACCTTCGTCTAATGGTTAAAGAACATACTGTTTCTGTGGGTGGAGAATTACTGCCTCACGAAACGATGATTGTTCAATCTTCTTTTAACACCTCTCATGGTGGCCATTATGATGAAACTATTTTCATATATGATAAATATATTATGTTTATGTTTTACTTATGCTTCTTTATTTTTCATTTATGGCATGCCTTTATGAGTTCCATTATGGGTAAAAACGATAATTTCATTTTAGGAAGTGAGGACTACCACCCCCTCATAGTGATTTGAATAGTTAATGCCATATATGGGACATATAAAGGATGTATTAAATGATATTATATATGATATTATAATGGAATTATAATAAACTTTTATATAATTATGATTTCATTCCATTAAATATGAAATAGAAATGAAAGTAGCGTTCATGCGTACGTACGACTTACCGTCTCCATGAACGGTGCATTTCATTTCTTACCTCTAAATGTTATGTAATATTATAAATGAATGTATATACTGGATATAAATGATATATATGATATCTAAATCAAGAATATAATTCTGGATATAATGGATATTTTACCACATGAACAACGTGTAATTATAAGAAGTTTATTTTTGACTCAAGTACCAAAGATCGAAAAAACAACCGTTATTAACATAAATAATTACATAATGTTCATAACATGGTAATAAGTGATATAAAAGTAATAATAAACTTGAAAAAGGTTCTTAAGAAATTATTAATTAACTCTAGTTTATTATTCATGAGGTTAAATAACGGTCGAGTCAAGTTGGACACTAGGTAAGGGAACTTCTTAACCCAATTTCCGTTCTTTGGGTTAATCTCCTTCTTTCAAATTATGTCATGATATTATTATGTCCTATTTTGTATTTTTACTTTCATTGTGTGAACTTATAGTAAATACACATAATAGATCTATTTTATCTAAAAAAATGATCTTTGTAAGGGACTTCTTCTCAATCTCCTTTAATTGAGGCATATTTTGTTTTATACACAACTGTATTTTATACGGTGTATAAACCCCTTTGACTTTTACGTTTATTCAAAAGGAATGTTTTTATATGAAGCATTTTACTAAACGAAAAAAAGGAATGTTTTTCTATCGTACGTATGCGGCGACAATGACTTCTCCGCTGCTGTGACCATTATTTGAGTTTCGGCTTCCTCTACAAGCCATAACTTTTATTAAATGAAAAATAAATACAATGTTTTAATTTTATTTTATTTTGGTATTGAAAATGGTATTGAAAGTGTTTTTATTATTATATCAATGTGTTTTATTGATATCTTGTGATTGAAATGTGGAAATGTTATGTTTCCTTTATGCATGTTTTATGTTATACGATTATGTTATGGTTTATGATATGTTTAAACCTGTTCATATGAGGAATGAATTGGACTTAATAAGTGAGGGGTGGAGCCCGCTATAGCTTCTTGATGCATCAGTAGGGTCTCATGAGACAAAGTAGTGTCTTGGCATGAGGCCTTGACAAAATCTTATTTTTAATCTTGGAACGAGGCCTTGGCTACGTGGTTATGATAGTCTGGCATTATGCATTCCATCATTATGAAAGTGGTTATTGATATTGCATGTGATTATTTAACTAGTTGAATGTCCATGTGAATAAGTAAATGGAATTATTTAATTTTATTTTTTCCATATTATACTAAAGTTCAAGTTTAAAAGGGTTTTGTTTTAGTTATACATTTCCTTAAATGTTTATGTTTATTTTTGAAAGTTTCCGCTGTATTGTTATCCTTACTGAGCATCTGAGCTCACCCCTTTCAATGTTTTAATTTTTCCAGGATGTGACGAAGTATATTATGATTGACCTACTGGGATAGTATGAGGGGATATGAAGACAGGATGTTTTTTTAGTTTTGTTTTACTTTATAATGTAATGTAAGACTTATGAATTTATCTATTATTTCCAAGACTACTAAACTAATCGGTCTTTCGAGACTTGATCTTTTGTGATCATGCCCATGTTACGCAATAATGCACCGACTCTGGGTAACTGGGGTCAGGGTGATACATAATTGGGATCTACTATGACTACTATTCAATTTGTAGAATCACAAAGTAGCTTTAACTTTTTACCCTTTATTACTAATGTGATTGGAGATCATCGAGATGTATTAACATTCACTATTATCTTATCCACTATTTTTCTTTAATTTATTTTTTGCTTTATTTTTTAAATATTTTATTTATTTTTTTGTAACTGTAAGTGTTGGTTTATGGTTTTCCCAATAAAAATTGAGTCTTATCTTGGTTATTATACCAACCAAAAGGACGGTTCTTGAGTTGTGACTCCTAAAGAATTTTTTTTTCAGACTAGGTTGTGACTCCTATAAAAAGTCATGGTATTTTATATGGGTATTGTAAAAATAAGTGTTTGTAAATAGGTTATCAGACATTTAAAAGTGAGGTTTTTTAGTGGGTACTAATCTTCTCACTGTGTAGAAATGATTTAAGAGTAAAAAATGATCTTGAAAATACAGACCACTATAAAAACAAAATGTTCATTAATTTCCACTGTACTATATTTTAGGCACTACACTTCACTATTAATTCATATAATAATAAACTGTGATTGATTATCTATTTTAAATTTTTTAAAATACCATTTACCCCCTCTAGTCTGTTATTTCCATCTATCTCAATCCTATACTATGAAACTACCTAATCTATTCCTTTTCTCTTTTTCTAGATCATGTAAAAAAAATTCTTTATGCATCTCAAAGGGAATGTGTAGGGTGTGAGTACATTATAACTAGTAGGCGGTCACCTCTCGACCCCTAAAAAACTATCATAAATCTCGATTCATGTAGTAAAAACATTAAGTAAGCAGTGATGACCATATGAAAAGAAATAAATATATTTTAATATTGGTGATAAATTTTATAAGATAAAAAATATAAAGGTCAGTTTTTGGTTACCTAATAATCCACAAAGAAACCTAGTAATACCTACTTAAATCCACACTTGGAATCCATAATTATTAAATTGTACATTAGGGTATAATAGAAAATATTTTTCTAGGTGACCTAAGCTTCACCATAAAGAAATAAAGTAGATATGTTCAATAAAAAGAGGCTAAGTTCTACCTTGGCCTAACCTAGATCAAGTTTCATTCCATATAAACTGAATTTAAGTAATTTTGTGCCCCATAATATGTCACTCTATGGGTGATATCCTGATATAGTTAAATATATACATATGATGTGTAGTCAGTGTACAAATTCTCATGGGTAGTTAGTATTCCCACTCCCAACTATTATCTCATCTCTAAGGACCTATAATAAAATCAAAATAAATATCCACATTATAATTCGTACATTATCAAGTTAGCATTAATTAAAAAATACATCATATCCACACTCAGATTTCTCGGTTAGCTCATGCTTGAGACACAAACATAAAAAATTATATAAATAATTACAAAGACTCATACTAATGAGGAATAATTAACAAGAAAAAAATAAAGTTACAAAATCATGAGTTACAGATAAATCTAATCACAAGCAATGAAATTTATATTCCAAATTTAAAAATATTTTTAAATTTAGTTTTTATGGAAAATCATTTATCTTTAAGAATAAAGTGGATATAGGTTCACTCTCACTCTACCCCAGGTAGTTTCTACCCCATACACTACAATAATATGACAATAAGAAGGGTTTACATACTAATTACTATTTATGAAAATACCTAATTATAAAAAAGAAATAAATAACCCTACTTGATATGTTTAAAAACATTTTTAAAGAAATATATAGGTTTATATCACTTCTATAAAAATAATTATAGACCTGAAAGAAAAAGTAGCATCCATAACTCAAGATCACCCTGAATAAGGTTCTAACACACAATGGAGGAAGAATGATTAAAATAAAAGTGAGATTTTAAAACCTAGGTGAAATAGAGAAGTGAGGACTTAATATTATAGTAGTAAATTTATGAAATATACTGGAAGAAGTTTGATACCACATTAAGTTCTCCAATGAGAGTCATTTAAATCAAATTAACAAATCTTATATAAATATTGAGAAAGGATCTTCATTATGAGAGAAGAGGGATGAGATAAAGTGCTTGAGAGAGAGATAGAGAGATATTCGTGTAGTTAGAATGAGGAAAACCCAAGGGACCTAAGTAAAATAGGTTTTAAGTATTTAAAATACAAAAATATAAATTTAATAATGAATTTATGATGAATGATATGAGGAATATTTAAATTTATTATATACTTGAAAAAAAGTAATATCATATACCTTGTAAGTGATACAATTATTTGAGATATATAAGATACTGAAATTAAATATTTATTAAATATTTGACATTAATCCCATTACTATTTTTTAATAAAAAATAATTAATTTCCAGTCAATGTTATTGTTTTAATAATAAAAAAATATAAATAGCATTGTTTAAAATCATTCAATTATACTAAAATTTAATATTTTTATCATATATTTCAAAATATTGATCCAAACAATGTGATTATTCTTTTTTAGTGTTATTTATTAAAATTTTAAAAAATTAATAAACTGGAGATTTGGACAACTCATGAATTTGAAGGGATATATTGACCACATAAGAAGACCCAATTAATCTTGTAATGAAAATAGAACATCGATGATGTTTTATTTTTTTGGACTCAATCCATATGTTAAAATTTATTGATAATACACCAAAATTCAAGCGAAAATCTATTACATTTGAATACAACTTTTGAGGCCCAAATCAACCAATAAGTTTCCCAATTGATGCATGAAAGGCCACCCAAAAATTCTTTCTGGGATTTGATAATAGCCCAAAATTAATAACATTTATCTCTATACACTTACCAAATTGAGATCAAATTTTGTTGGGAGAAATTCAAGAGATAGGATACCAACTTTTTAAAAGAAAGTATTCCGATTTTAGGGTATATTCATAGCCCAAACTCCATTCAAATGAGGCTTTGAGAAAATTATGAATAAAACTGGATAGTAGAACATGGTTTAAGAAAACATCCATATATTTTTAAAAAAAAATCAAAATAAATGAAAAATTTGGCTGGTAAACTATACACATCCAAATATAAAACTTTTAAGAAGATAAGATTATGATATTTGTCTTTATTATTTGTCCAATTGTCAATCCAATTTGTAGGGATGTTTTGGAAGGAAAATAGTACACCACCTTGGGATATAAATACACTCCCGTCTTATCTTTGTAAGGGTTTGGAACTTTAAAACTTATTAGGATATATTTAAACAAACATATCCTTTTCAAAGGATCAATGGGACCTTTAAAAATCATGTTTCTACTTGTGATGGCATTTCTCCTTTATTTCCTCTCATGTACATCAAAATTTTTGAATTTTAATTTTGTAAGTTTTATTTTCATTTCATTTTAATTTTAATGAATGTATTATCATAATAATATATATTCTTATTTACCATCTATTTTTAAATACTAATTTTCATAAAATAGTTTAAATAAACCTAATTAAACCCTCACTTATTCCACTTTCTCATTTAATCCAAAGTGTGTGTTTAACATTCTTCACCACTCTTGTGTGTGTTCAATGGAGAAATATTTTCATGTATCATTAATTATATTATTATCTTAACTCATTACCATAAACATACTAAACTAGATTACTAACCATATCAACAGATTAGCAAATCATCTATTTGGGTGAGTTATAATTGGGGTATGTCAAGTGATTGATATATTTTGGTCATTAAATATTTTCTAGGTTAATATTGTGTATTATAAAACATAAAATTTAATGGATTAATGACATGATTGGTTTAAAAATTGGATTACATGGATTGTTATAACTATAAAAAATTTCAATAGATAAGTATTGATTGATATTAGTACCTGGTTTGAGGCTTGGATTAAATCCTCAATATTTGGGAATTCTGATCAAAATCATCTAGTGAAGTGGTTGTTAATTTAATGAAATATATCAGAAATCTCAAGGAAATCATAATATTTCATTCCAATTAATGAAATCACCACAATATTTATCAAATTATGAAATCAAAATTATTCCATAAATCAATTTAATTAATCTCTACAGACAAACCCCCCATTCAAAATACAACACAAAAAAAAGATCGACTGCAAAAATAGTACCATCAATAAGGGTTCAACCAAAGTGTCACTATACACATTATATTAGAGAACTGAGCCTTTTAAATGTTGATTATAGATAATTAGGCATGATTTAAATGGTGTTATTTCTTGGGATGGTGTGATAAGTAGTCATTTTTTTGAATTTTGTAAAAAATAAAATAAAAAACAAAAAAATACACAGTAAAGCACCCTCCTTCTCAATACATTAAAAATTTATCTGAAAGACCTATAACCTCCCAAAAAATCCCTCACATGTTTTTGTCCCTAAAATCAAGAGACCAATTTTTTGATTTAGGATAAACATTATGGACAATTAAAACAGTCAAGACCCACTCATTACCCATCCAATAATTCTAGATATGTCCAATCATAGGGAACAAATACTTAAAGAACTCCCTACCGCTGATATGAATTACCAACCCCTTCCCATTCAGTATCCAAACATTGAGGATTATTTCAAACTCAAATATGGATTGATTCATATTTTTCCTCATTTACATAGGCTTGTCAGTGAGGATACTCATCTTAACCCAAGTTTCAAGTTTCATGCTATACTTTGAAGCTTGAAGGGGTTTCTAAAGAACAAATCAAGATTTGAGCATTCCATTTCCCCCAAGATGACTCCCCTAAGACATGGCTCTACTACCTCCCTCCTAGTTCCATAAACACATGGAATGAAATGAAGTGTATATTTTTAGAAAAATTCTTTCCTACTTCTTGACCTCACTATATTCAATAGGAAATTAGTTGTATCCATAAATTACACAATGAACCACTCTATGAATATTGGGATAAGTTCAAAAATCTTGTGAAAACATTCCCACACCACAGAATACCTAACCAAATATTGATACAATACTTCTATTAGGTGCTATTATCTATGGAGTGAACTCTCATTGATTCTCTAAGTGACAGTGCTCTTGTTGAAAAAATACCTATAGCCACATGAGATCTCATAAGAAACATGGTTGAAAACATGCATCAATTCCATATTCGAGAACATTATCATGTCAAAAAATCTCAATAGAATCAATCCATATAGCCCAACAAGATGACCGAGTATATGAGTGAGCTTATAAGTCTTTTGTGACAACTAGTTATGGATTCTAAGTCCCCAAACTCATATTATCCACAATCTCATTTCCTTAGACCTGTAAAACACTATGGAATCTTCATATCACCAAATCATCTATCTCACACAAGTACACAACTACAAGATGATCCATAATATTCATTTAGTCCAATGGAGATCAATGGGCATTTTATAAAAGGAACACCAACCTGAAACTACTAGGCCAATTCATTAGACACTCTAACCAACCTCACTATGATCCCTTCTCTTCTACATATAATCCAAGTTTGAGGGATGGTGATCTCATATCTCATCCACCTTAGTTCCATCCTCAAAATGAAAAATAATTCCAACATAGTCAATGTGGGAGTAAGTTAAAAAAATATTATCCTTATGTTCCTCAAAATCAAAGGATTAGTCCCCCTCCCGATCCTCATGAATTCCATTATCCTCATGATACTTATCAATTCTAAATCCAATACAAGAACTTTCCTAAGGACCCAAATCAAGGAAATCCCAATACGGGACATGAATCTTCTTCTAAGAAATTATGGGAATGTACTATGGAAGATATTATCTCCATCACCCTTTATGGCATAAAAAACATTGAAAACCAAATTGATCAACTTAAATCCCACCTACATCAATAATAACAATCCAATTATTCCCAAATCCTAGATCAACCATTATCCAACCCCAATGGTAATTTAAGTGAAATTTCACTTCGATCTTGAAACAAAATCACTATACCTCATGATGAATCCACAAGAGCCACTTTAAATATTTATCTGGAAAAATAAAGGAACAAAAAATATGAAAAATAAATTGAATCCACTCCCACACCTCCTTACATTCCTCTAAGGTACCCAATTCCTTTCCTCAAGTCATCTGTAATTCCAATAAGACATTTGAGACTAATTCTAAAATTCTTGAGATGTTTAGAAATTTTGAATTATACACTCCCCTCTTGTATTATATAAAAAAAATTCCTACACATGAAAAGTTTCTTAATGAATTGTGCACACATAAGAGACAACTTAGGACCATTGAAAATGTTTCAACCTAGCAGTCCATTCTAATGAAGTGAAACGATCCAAGGACCTTTATGGTTCCATTCCAAATATGGAGTTTCAACTATCATGATTCACTCATATACGTAGGAGTCTTGATAAATGTCATGAAAAAATCCATCTTCACCAGCCTTGCTTTACGTACCCTGCACCCAAATATTTTTTCATCCAGTTATCTAATTGAATTACTACTAGTCCTCATGTTTTATATATCCATAACATGGAAGGTGAGGATTTTTCTTCTCTATATCCACTGATTTATGGAATACCATTCATCATGATCGATAAAACTAAAATTAATGTCCATCAAATAATGTTATCCATGGAATTTGGTGACTAATTGGTCATGTACAATATTTTTCATGCCATGCGATTCCCATCAAAAGAATATTATTCGTTATCTATCCATACTTATGAGGAAACTTTTTAGATTCAATTTAATCCCACTCCATAATGTTCTTCTAGTTCTAATGAGAATAATTTTTTTAAATTTTCACCATGATTAACAAATTTAGAAATGGATAAGTTGATGTTAAAATTTTAATTATAGACTCCATAAATCTAAAATATATTGGAAAATATTTTCCAATCCCATATCACCTATGATCTCTACTATCTCACCTTTTACAATAATGAGAAAAATTAATACAAAACAACTAAAATCCCTCTTATATTCTTATGTTTTCTATCCCACAAATGAAGAATGATTCTAATATGAAACCTCTTCTTGCACACTTGAAGTATGCATTCCTTTTCCATGATCACTCTTATTATATCATTGCCTTTTCTTAACTTATGGAAAATGAGAAGTAAAAACTTGTTTAGGTGTTAGATGAAAACAAAATGGCCATAAGTTAGACCCTATGTGACATAAAAGACACCAAATCTTATCTTTTTAGGAAAAACATCCATTTATAAGAATCATACAAACTAATCAGAAAACCTCAAAGAAGACTTTATCTCCTCATACTTGAGGTAGTTAAGTAATAGATCACAAAGATTCTTAAATCTAGCATTATTTATTAAATTTATCATAGTTAATGGGTTAGTACTATTTAAGTGGTACCTAAGAAGGGTGGGACAACTATTTTCAAAATTGAACATGGGGAGGTGGTCAGAACTCAAGTAAAAAACAAATGGAGGGTATGCATTAATTATAAAAAATTTAATTTTGAAACATGGAAATATCACTACCCAATTCATTTCATTAATTGAATTCTAGAAATATTAGCTATAGGGTCATATTATTGCTTTCTTAACGGATACAACAATTACTTCTGAATCCCAATTGATCCTCAAGACTAAGAAAATAATACATTCACTTGACTATTTGAAACATATTCGTATAGTATAATTCATTTTTTCCTTTTCATTACCCATAAACATTACAGAGGTGTATGATGATTATATTTTTGAAATTAATTGAGCATTGCATGGATTCCTTCATGGATTAATTTACCATTTATGGGGATTCATTTGAATCCTACTTGCATTCACTCTCTATGGTCCTATAAAAGTGTGTCAAATGTAATATTATGATGATTTATAAAAAATAACACTTCATGGTTACTAATGGTATTTTTATAAGGGATAATATTTCTTAATAGGTTATTCATGTCAGTCTAACTAAGATAGAGGTGATCGAATCACTTCCTGAACCCCCATCAATTCAATAAATTCTATTATTCCTTGGTCAAGATGATTTCTATTGGAAATTCATCTATAAATTAGTTAATATTTCCCTACCACTCACTCGGCTTCTCTAGAATGATGTTAAATTACATTTTTATAAGGCTTGGAATATATCCTTATTTGAACTCAAAGATGTGCTTATATATAACTTGATAATCCAACACCAAGATTGGTACTTACCATTTGAATTGATGTGCGTTGCTTCTTATAGAGATATTAGGGTTATACTTGTTCAAATAAGAGAAATAATTCCTAATGTAATCTACTATACCTAAAAAGAACTAGATAAAACTCAATCTCATTACAATATCCCCAAAAATGAACTTCTTGACAAATTTTTTACTTTGGATAAATTCTATACCTATATCTTAGGTGAAAAAATCATCATATTTATTGACCATTCAACTTTAAAGTTATTACTCAATAAAAGTGATTACAAACCGAGGCTTATAAGATAGATCCTAATTCTCTAAGAGTTTGAACTTGAGATCAAGGATAAACTAGGAAAATAAAAACCTTGAGCTAATAATTTAAGTATAATTTATAATTATTCTAATTTTTAAATCATTGATCCTAAATTTACACTAAACAACTCTCATATATCTCTCCAAAGACACTGTAGTATTCCTAAATTATAAATTAATGGGTTTCCTATGTTTTCTGAAAAAAAATTTCAAAATAAAAATACGAGAATTAAAAAATGTTATTCAAAATAATTTTTTTGGGAAGATAATAAAGTATGGAAAACATGGCCTAACATGGTGATTAGGAGATGTGATGTTGTTGATGATGAACTTTCCTTAATCTTTGAGTTCTTCCACTTAATGCATAAATGTGGCCACTTTGAAAAACAATGTACCTCTTAAAAGTTCCTAGACGTTGGATTATTTTGGCCTTCACTCTTCAAGGACTCACATGAGTTTTTTCAATTATGTCTCACTTTCCAAAAGTTTGGAAAAATTTCCAAAATAAATGAAATTTCCCAAAATCCCTTAATATTATTTGAGATCATTGATGTTTTTGGAATCAATTTAATGGGACCCTTCCCCCCTTAAAACAGATTCTAATACATTCTTCTTATTTTTAGCTATGTTTTGCAGTGGGTTGAGGCCAAACCCACTTGAAATTATGATGCATATAATGTTATTGAGCTCCTCAAAACCAACATTTTCCATATAATTATAACTCTGCATGCCTTGGTAAGTTACTTAGGAACCCATTTCAATAATATAACCATTAAATCTCATTGGAAAAATAATTATTTTTTTACATAAAACAAAAACTTCATATCACCCCAAAACAAATGGCATGGTTGAAGTTTCTAATAGGGAAGTAGAAAGAGTTCTTGATATCTCTGTTTATCCCATAACAAGACTAGATGAAAATACTTAGTGAATCACTTTGGGATTATCAAACTTCCTATAAAACACCCGTTAGAATGTCTCTATTTACACTAGTTTTTAGTAAAGCATGTCATTTACCAATTTAAATCCCACATAAGTCATTTTGGGCTGTGAAAACATAAATATTGATTATTAAAATTCATGTGAAGAAATATTTCTGAGATTGAATAAACTAGAGAAGATTTGAATTGATTCCTATGATATTTCCAATCTCTATAAATAAAAGGCTAAGGCACTCCATGACAAACAAATACTATGAAAGATATTCCAAGAAGGTGAAAAGGTAATGCTCTTGAATTATAGATTTCATCTTCACCCTAGTATGATTAATTATCATTGGGAAGGTCAATTTATTATCAATACTATTTACCCATTTAGTATAGTGAAAGTCTAAGACACCTCTTACAAAAGGATATTCACTATTAATAGACATTGCTTAAAGCATAATCATGATAGGATACACACCCTAGGAACCACATCGACTTCCACTGAATCTCCAACTACTATAGTATACCCAATACTGGATGGAGATGATGACCCACCAAATCCAAACTAAGGGGAAGCTATTTTATTTTAACTACCTCTTACTCTATTCCTCCTCCACGTATACCTTTCTCCCATTCTATATCTCTCTTTAATATATTTCTTGTTCTTCCTATTTCATTCTCAAATTCTCTATCATTTTGGTACCAATTTATTCATCAACCTTTTTCCTCTTTCTCTTTTGTGTGGGTGGGTATTTAAAAAATAATAAACAAAATGAGTCAAAATTACTCACTATTAAATTGTAAATTTTTCTACAACCATTATAGGGAGTCCAAATATTTGTTTTCATCTCTAAAATATTGTATTTTCATCATAATATTGTATAAAAATTTTTGTTTCATGACCAATAAAATTTTTATACCCAATTTTTGGTTGGAAAATTATTTTTACACTAGTATGAGAAATAACATCAGATTTCATACTAAGGTCACCAATAACCATATTTTTATTTTGTGTGTTTTTGACCCCTGATTGCAAGTCGTGAGTTTTAAACGTTAAAGATCATCATAATAAAGTAATTTTTTATTCAAAAATGGGTAAACAAAAGAAAACAAACAGACAAAAATAGGCACTACCAGACAAGACGACCCACTCTTAAGGGGGACTCAAATAATGGGGAACAAGGGAATCCCCTCTAATCAAATTAACCCCCTCATGCATCAGGATGGCCCTAGTATGAACCCACACATTCTCTGAGCCAGTGAAATCTAGTGCTGTGAGATGGTCCACTACTTTATTCCCTTACCTCCACATGTGTGAAACTTTAGTATTGTCGGTGAGGATTATTTTACACTTCCTGGTGATATAGTCAATCACCCTAGGTGGTTTAACACTTCCATGTAAATAATTGTGAACAATCAACAATTCTATTTCCACTTCCATAATAACCAATCCCCTTTGTCGGCATAACCTCAGCCTTGTGAACATTTCCATGACTTATACCTTCAAAGAAGGGCCCTATCCTAGATCGAATGTAAACACCATGAAGAAAAACCCACCAGTTTTTTGAACCACCCCACCACTACAAATAGTACCCATGATACAAGACCCGTTTGTGTTGAGCTTCAGGCCATTCTGCGGGGGGCGCCAATGAACCCAGTTGTTCCCTCTCTCGTTGTGAGTGACAACCCTATACCCAGAAAAGAATTGACTCATTGATGGGGATTTATTCTAGTTCTTCATCACCCTGGCCAAGTCAACTAGCAATTTTCTCATCCATACGATGATCATAGTAGCCAAAATGTTCCCCCTTGGTGGCTCATTCTATTCCTCTCCCTCCATAGACACCAGCAACCAACCTACATAAGGACGGTACAGGCTAGCCTCTTCCACCCAACTCCTCCCGATCTATGTTACCATTTCTCCAAAAATTGGAAATCATCCATACTTCTGTAAGAAAATGTAGTGAATTACCTAAAGTATAAACATAAATTGGGTTCCCATTCATTTTCAAAAAACAGATGGTTCAAGCTCTCTTCACTTGATACATACATCAAACACACCAAGAAGAAATATTAACACCGCATCTCTTGATATTATCTTCAGTTGGAACTGCCCCATTACATATCCTCCACGTTGGAAATTTAAATTTGGTAGGGATGCTCTTAACCTAGGTGATATCATCCCATTCTTTCACTTGATTCTGAATGTATAATGCACGGTGATAATCTTTAGACAAAAAAATTACTTAGGGTGAAGGGGTGAACACACATCTGTTAAGGTCTAGTGTGATCTCAATGAGATAAAAAACTCTTGTTGTTTCTTATTCAACACTGCATTGATGATGGAGGGGAACCTACTGGCTTCCCAGAAGGAGATGGTGGGAGTAGGGCACCCTGGGAAGCCTAACCTTTCACCACCCCAATTCTGATTCCAAAACAATAGGTTCCCTCTCCCCACGATCCAATTGGAAAATGGTCTAAGGTCATCAACAATGGGGCCCAAGACCTTACCAAGAAGCGAGTATTGACCCTCTCTTGTATTATGGTACCCCGAGCCAATGGTGTGCATGGTTAACCCCCATAGGGAGTGCTGATATAGAATACTCCAAGCAATCTTTCCATGCATGCATTGTAGGGTATTAACAAGACTTCACACATTGATACCACCCTCTCTAACTGGATGCACTATCTTGTGCTAGGAGACCCAATGTTTTTTACCTTCCAAATAAAAATAGCCAAATAGACTCTTATTACCCTTAAATTGATCATCCTTTTATAATACCCTTCAATCCTTAAAGAATATTTTTGATAGCCACATCACCATCCAAAAAATTTTCCTAACCAACGTCTACAAGGATTTTCATTGCATTATTTTTTAAAATTTAAGTGTGGGTGAATGGATTTAAATTTGGGTATGCTTTACATGATTTTCAATGTTTCACCATATGATTGAGGGAAATAATAAATTTATTTATGGGGGATAGATGTGATTTTTGGGAATGAATTTATGTTTATTTTATATTTTACCAATGCTATTGAAAAGTGATAAAAAATGAAAAAAATAAAAAACTAAAATAAAATATGATCGGGTTGTGTATTGGGCGGATAAAAAATAACTCTTCCTCATCCTTTTATATTGTTATAAATATTAAAATTATTATCATGAGGGGATAAATATGTTTTGGGATATTAGTATGATATTTGGTCCATGTTCAACTTCTGAAAAAAAGGAAAAAAAGAAAAAATAAAAAAAGAACACTTACTCCATATTTTCTTGTATTATTGGGAGAAATTTTGTGGTTTGTACATATTTCATATTTTCATGTTGTTCTAATTTATATATATATTTCAATCCTTCCTTAAAAAATATGTTCCCTTATAAATATGTGCTTCCAAAACGTTCTATGTAAAATTTCAAAAATTATGAATTTCTTTTTCGGTATTGGTGTTCTTCCTATTTTCCTTTATTTTGGACATTATATTTATAAAATCCAATAGCCATTGATAAAACCCTAAATAATTCCTACTGATTCCTTTTCATTTTAGAATAGGGAATGGAAGCGGAGAGCTTTTCCAAACTCTATGATTTTCACCTTTTGTTGGTGAATGAGTGAACTTGAATAAATTTACATCATCTTGGGAGAATTAAGTCTTTGAGTACCTGCATTTTCCAATTAAAAAATTGAACATGAAAAATTAATTGTATTGAAACATTTTTGTATTAAAAAATTGTGGTGTAATTATTTATGATTGAGTAAAATAGTCTTTTCCTCCCCTAATTGGTGAAAACAAAATCTTAATAATTTTTGGTGAGAGATAATGATTTTGTCATGCTTTTTTGTTTTTGTTATTGGATACATGAACTATATTAAGTGTGTGGGATTTGATATTAAATATTTATTCCATATTTTACATTTTTCCATCACATATTTTTTTACAAAAAAATGATTAAAATTCTGTCAATGTTCTGGTTTTGATCATTAACACATATGATGTTAATTGATCAAATTTTTTGAAGTATAATTAAGTTTAATATTTTGATCACATAATTCTAAGTATCGATAAAAAAGGCATCATTATTATTTATAATTATTTATAATTAAAATTCCATCAAATCAATTGATAAAAAATTTGACCAATTTATCCATTTTAAAGTCCATATAGACCACACAAGAAGACTCACTAAATAATCAAATTAAACATAAAAAACCGTGATGCTATATTTTATGGGATAAATATAGAAGTTTGAATTAATTTATAATAAACTAGAAGTCTAGGGACATTCCATTACATCTTGAATAAAAATTTCAAGTCCCAAATCAACCAATAAGTGTCCCAATTGATTCATAAAAGTCAAGAACCCAATTATATTCTGAATTTGATAATTAACCACAATTCTTGAATTTTCATCCAATCCAATTTCCCAACGTAGATGAAATTTTATGTTTATAAATTAAATATATAGGATCAAAATTTTATATTAAAAATTATTTATATTTTATGGAATCTTTCTAGTCTAAAACTCATTAACATTATGGCGTTTCAAAAACTGGATAAAGCCAAAAAACAACACATAGTTTAGGATAATAGCCAGATCTTTGGATAAAAAATTCCAATAGACTTATAATTTGAATACTTGACATTAAAAATCCATATATAAAACTTTTAAGAAGAGGTGTTTTCAATATTTTGTTCACTTCATTGTAAAATTGTCGATCCAACTTAAAGGTCAGTTTTAGAAGGAAAACATTCCACTCATCGAGCTATAAATACCCTCCCCAAATCTCTTTTAAAGGTGTTATCTCTTTAGAAATTAGGAGGATATATTATAATGAACATATCATTTCCAAAGTTTTAATAGGAACTTCCAAACTCATGCTTTACTTGAGATACCATTCATCCTTTCTTTCTTTTCATCTAATTCAACAGTTTTCAATAGTAATCACATAAGTTTGGTTGTAATTTTTTGGAATTTTAATTAATATATAATCGTAATCATATTTTATTCTATTTGAACATATTTTGATTAATATTTATATTCATAAAATAGGTTAAATCTTCACAATGAGACCCTTACTTCTTCCTCTTTCTCATTCAATCCAAAGTGCGAGTTTAACTTTCTTCACCGTTCATGTGTGTGTTCAGCGCACAACTCTTTTATTGTGTCATTCATATTATTATTATTTTAAATACTCACCATAAAAATATTAATCCACATTACTAACCATATAAATGGATAACTAAATCATATATTCGGTTGGGTCATAATTTGGGGATGACAAGTGATTGAGAGATTTTGGTGATTACATATTCTTTAGGTGAACATTATGTATGTTAAAACTTAGAATGTCATGGATTAATAACATGATTGGTTTAACATGTGGACTTCATGAATTATTAGAACCATAAATATATTTCCATAAACAATTATTTTTTTGATTAGTAAATTATTTGAGGATTGGATCAAATCCTTAATTTTTGGGAATTTAGATCAATATTGTCGTGTGAAGTATGTGTTAATTTAATGACATATATCATAAGGATCTAGGACATCATAATATTTCATAACCAATTACATTATCACTTAAATATTTATCATGTTATTAAAACAAAATTCATCCATAAATCTATTTAATTAATCTATGCAAACAAAACCCCAATTAAAAATTCAAAACAAAAAATAATCCACTCCAAAAATAGTACCATCATTGAGGATTCGACTTGAGAGATGCTATAAACATTATAGAAGACCAACAACCCTTTGAATGGATGATAGGTGAGAATAATACATGCTTCATATAATACACCACTTATTTACATATATATTGGAGTATGATATATGTATAATGTAAAAACTATGACGTGGGTTATTTATATTGTATAATTAATAATAGGATATCCAACATTAACTGTTAATGCCCAATCATTTTACATGCATGGATATCACTAATTATGGAATTTCACATGACCAAACACATGGGATAATTGAATAATGAATTTAAGTGTTAAATTCATGCATATTTAGCTAAGGGTTACAAAAGGTTTATAATTAAATACACTAGTAAAACATTTCATAATGTTCACATTAATGTATGAATGCTCATGGATCATTTGTAACACCTATATAAGTAGGGTAAATGAATGAGAATATTGTGTGTGGTCATTTTTGGTTCTCCCTAGATGGATTTCATCTATTATTCTCCCTTTAAATATGAGGTACTAATATATCATAGTCTAATGGTGGATCTGTTCAATGTGTCGGGTGATTTTTCAACCCATAGACACCCTAGGAGTCAAGAGTCATTTGGATAATTCTATGTCATATTCATCAAGTATGTGGTTTATGATTGGGGTTTTCACTATATTTGGTGCCTGGTACATTATTCATTTTATATTTTACATGGTTTTGGTTTCATAACATGAATAGTATTGGTTTATGGTTTCTTAAGTCTTTTGTTTATTGAATTTGTATCATTCAAATCTAAGAAATCTATAAATAGTATAAACTAATTTCCATGTTATTGTAATGGCCCGGACCCATACGGTCCATTCCTTGATGAAATCGATGTGGTCAACACGACATGCGTTATAATGATAAATTTTAATACTGATAATAACGTAAAAATATGTTGGGTTTATTAAAATGAATGGTTTTAATTTAATAAAAGTGGTTCAATTTAATCAGTGTGAAATAGAAATAAATAGAATTAAATAATTAAATTAATGGACGTTATGCGACATCTACGTGGCATGGTCAGATTCAGATATCCAACGGGGTTGTTTAACGTGGTCAATGCGATGAGCATAAATATTATCATTATTAAAAATAATGATGGTGATGAGTTAATAAAATAAGTTGATGAATTGTTTTTATTATTAAAAAACAATAAATGACAGTGATGGCGTAAAACTATGTGCGAAAGGTTAATGAAATTAAAGGTATTAAAAAGGGGTTGAATATTTAGTTATATTATTTTTGTTTTGTCGTGGATATGGTTTTAATTAAATGGAATGGTTTTAATTTAATATGAGAATAACCATGGTAAACTAATTTAATGAGAATTATGTTTTGAATTAAATGCAATGAGATTGGAGAGAGAATATTAACAATATATTAATTATGATATGAAATAAATTGGAGAGAGATGAGTTTTGAAAAAGAAAATAAAAATAAAGAAATCAATCATGGAAGGAGGCGCCACTTTTGGTGGTGGCATGGGATTGAGGAGTTTTTTTTAGTCATTATTATTAGATATTATAATAATGATTATAAGATATTAAATGGGAATAAAATTAAAAGAGAAATAAAGGAGAGAAGGAATGGCCATGCGTGATTGACATGGAGTCAAGGAGGCGCAAATATTGGTTGTGCGTGGAAGATTGGATGAGATAATTTAATGAATTAAATTAAATTAAAAATAATAATATAATAATCATGTTAATGTTTTTGTAGGTAAAACACTTTTCCGACCATAACTTATTCGTGTGACCTCGGTTTCACGAACCGTCTACGGTAGTATGACCCTGACATCAAGACGAAAATTATGAGTCCCATATTGGAGGACTTTTTCGGGGTTTCAGATTGGGTACTCGAAGCGGTCGGTAAATAATAGATTTAATATTATTATTAACTCTTTGGCTCGTCATAACTTCCATGTGCGACGTCCGATTGGCTTCTCATCAGTATTGATGTGATCCAATAATAAATACGGTCAATTCAGTCTAATGTTTAATATTAAATTATGGTTCGTGTCTCGGGTCCACGAGATTCCCAATAAAAATAATATTGTTATTATTACGGGATCTTGTATCCAACGTATATCCCTCATACGGTATCGGATTGACGATCCGTCAGCGACAGCGTAACCCTGAAATTATGACGGTCATTTTAAGACCATTAATGATATACTTTTATGACTCATGCCTCGGGTCAACGAAGCACCACATATTGATAGAATTATCATTATTATTAAAACGCGTGGAAACCGCGTGACGTGTTAACCAATCAAAACATGCAACGTATGTACAGTCACATCGTATATTCATTAATGCACGCTGAATACAGATTTACCTATTCATTGCCTATATAAGAACGAGGTCATGTTTTATCTTCTATATTGATCACTTCTTTGTCGCACGACAACGCTCTTGGACAATCGAGAAGTATTCCTCCTCTAACTTCTTTGTCCGAGCTCCGAATTACGATCCGTTAGCGGCCACAGGATCGTAGCGACGAGACGAAGCTTCTAAGCCCGGACTTGTCACCTTTCCTTCTGGCCTTCCTTCTCCAGATTCTATCCTAGGAGGCGTTTGTCGGGTTTGGCGAAGGCGGAGGACACCGAAGGACGTCATCAAAAGTGACGTGATCGGGACCTTTTGAGGTAGGGATCTCACCTTTGTCTCTCTAATTTGTGATAATGTGTGGCGGGTATCCTTTTGTTCTCATGAGAAATGGTTGAACCTTTAAATAAAGATAATAACTGGTTAAAGAATGGGGTTGGGAAGTTAGTTATTGTTGTTACCTTACTTTTTATATCCTGTGATATTATATTTGTGAATTGAATGAGCTTCTACCTACTGAAAATCACAGTCGTTGGGGGCCTTTGCTTACGCAATTAAATGTTTCCCTCTCCTTCTGTATTTTCTTATGGATGGAAACTTCATGAAATGTGGAAATTGGTTAATCACGTAAAGTTGACTTTTTAAATGAAAATCTAGAACCCTTGTGTGATCACCCCGGTTGAACCAAAATGGAATAATGAACATGTGGGTGTTGGCTTGGTTACGTGGCATGTGTTGGGGGTGTTTTGTGGGCTGTTGTGGTTTGGGTGAGCAGCGGGGCTGCGACGTTTGAGTGGTGATCTTATTGGAATGGTTGATGGTGGAAACGTAGAGGTGTGAAATGTTTTGTAAACGATGGGGTTGAAATGGGAAGTGGTTGGTTGTGGAAAATGCCTTTATTTATGAAAAGTGTTTTGATTACGAAAACTATTTTGAAGTAAAAAGGTGTTTTCAAATGCGGAAATGTTTTGTGTATGGAAAGGGTTTTATGTGTGGAACTTTGAAATAAATGAATGATGGAATGTTGTATGGTTGTGATAATCTTTTGTAAATGAAATGGCATGTGGTTGCTTTCATTTTACCTAACCTTGGTTGTGGATGGTAGGGATATGTTTGTGAAAGGTTTTGTCTGGATGATAGTTGCCCAGTAGTAATAATTTGTTAAAACATTGCATGAAACATGAAAACCTAAATGGGGTTGGGGGATGATTTTTTGGTTGTTGATGCATGCTTCGTGGTAGCAGTGTCGAGGCACATGCTCAGTTTATCTTTTTAAGAAGCCATAGGTTGGGCTGTGTGTTTGGTATATGTATATATATAATTGTATCTTTGTGCTTTGTCACACCACACCCATGTCAAGCACCTAGTGCCGAACACACCCATTTTATGGGAGAGGGTGTTCCCCCTTAGTTACTAGCTCCTTCCTGCTCCTTCTTCCATAGGCTATGATGGCTTGAGGTGACCTTACACCCAAGACTCTTTGGGTAGGTCTCGGAGGCTGTGATGGCTTGAGGCGACCTTTAGCCTAAGACTCATCGGGCAGGCTTACCGTTCCCAAGAACCTTCAGGATGAGGCCCAGGTGTCTGCGGGCGGGATAGTGGTTGTGGCCCAGGTGTGTGCGGGCGAGATGCGTGGTTGTGAGGCCCAGGTGTGTGCGGGCGGGATGCGTGGTTTGGCACAGGTGTGTGTGGGCGGGAAGAGTGTGGTAGCGTCAGGACATTTGCCGTTAGGAAGAGAAGCATCTAATTAAGTGGGAAATGGTGCGGGGTGCCCAATACTTTTGTTCTATATATATACTAAACTTGTTTGTGTTACTTGGTGAGTGTGACCAGTGAGGTTGGGTGGATAGTTTTTCCTTGTTAGTTTCTGGTTCTTCTGTTTTTTTCACGGGACCTTAGGGTGTCTCCCCACTTGTGCACGAGAGCTTTAGGTTTCCCTACTGAGTATACTTGTATGCTCACCCTACGTTTACTTTCAGGTTTCCAGGAGGACTACCAGGGCCGTGCGGGACCCCACTAGTCGGGCAGTTGGAGTTGTTGCAGTTGTTGTTCTCTTGTTTTCTTTGGCATTGTACTTTTGAGCTTCCTTGTACTTGTACCTTGTTATAAAAATTGTTTAAACATGCATGTGGGCTTGGTTTGGGTTTATTTATATACACTTGTTCTTTTCCCTTTTTGGTGGTTGACTTGTCCTATTTCCCAATCCAAAATAAGAAAAAGGGTAATGCCTCCCATATTTGTGAAAACTCATACCCTTGGTGCTAGTCGCCAACCCGGGGCCTACTGGAGGCGGGACTCGGGGGTCATTATCTCCCTTTCACCATTGCCAGCTCAGGAGGGGCATCTTTGGTGGGAGGGGGTCATGACAGAATGGTATCTGAGCAGATGGTTGAGAGATAGGATGGAGTCTTGATTTAGGCACAGTGAGGATTACATGGGATGGTAGGGCAACAGTGTTCGTTAATCTTAGTGCGTGACATAGGCCAGGGAAGACCGGCTAGGACACAGGATTTTAGGGCCCCCCGTGATCCGATGCAAGGACTCTGAGCCTACCCAACGACCAAGTGAGACTATATTGATTGCAGGGTAGAGACCCTAGGGAAGGTACATGAATCATAATGTTTGTGTTTTACTTGATTTGGGTGTTCTGGGAAATAAATTGAAATAAAATGATAAATTAAAACTTTGAGTTTTTCATTACTACTTGGTCTTAGGCGTTCCCTGTTTACCGAACAACTATGGCACCTGGACGTCAACAGAACGGAAGAGGAGTGGGACACAGACAGTTTCATGCAATAGAAGTGGAAACCCTAGCATGGTCAGAGATCGAGAGAGATGTTTTCGGTTTTACCTAAATGCTCTTGTTTATGTTTTGTTTAAATACAAGAGCATCACAATCCTTTTTTTGAACCTCATTCTTGCCCATGCTTTGGGCCTGGACCTTGTTTTCCATGAGTCTATAATGCTATGTTATTTCCCTCTTTCCTTTAAATGTGTGTGAAGAGTCCTTACATGTGGGGAGAGGAGGACCTGATCCCTAATCGAGACGCATTAATGTGGATGCGATTAAACCCGTGCAGGAGAGTCAGTTCCGCCTAAAGCGGATAATATCTCGACACGGGAGAAGGAATTCCTCAAGCCATGTGTTCGGGCAATTTATTGTTGTTGTGTATGGTGTTGGGGGTAGTGTAAGTTTGGAAAATACTAATATATGGAAGTCGGAAGACCTAATTCCTAATCGAGACGCATTAATGTGGATGCGATTAAACCCGTGAAGGCGAGTCAGTGCCGCCTAAAGCGGATAATATCTCGGTATGGGAGAAGGAATTCCCAACTCATATAATTAGGGTTGTCGGTTGTTTCCTGTTATAACAAGAGCCCTGAGAGGTATCTTGCGGGGTGGTTGTTCGGATCCATTCTTTTCTGGGTTGGTTTTTAATTCTCGAGGACGAGAATTTTTTGAGAGGTATCTGATGTAATGGATCGGACCCCTCCGGTCCATTCCTTGTTGAAATCGATGTGGTCAACATGACGTGCGTTATAATGATAAATTTTAATACTGATGATAACGTAAAAATATGTTGGGTTTATTAAAATGAATGGTTTTAATTTAATAAAAGTGGTTCAATTTAATCAGTGTGAAATAGAAATAAATAGAATTAAATAATTAAATTAATGGACATTATGCGACATCTACATGGCATGGTCAGATTCAGATATCCAACGGGGTTGTTTAACGTGGTCAATGCGATGAGTATAAATTTTATCATTATTAAAAATAATGATGGTGATGAGTTAATAAAATAAGTTGATGAATTGTTTTTATTATTAAAAAACAATAAATGAAAATGATGGCGTAAAACTATGTGCGAGAGGTTAATGAAATTAAAGGTATTAAAAAGGGGTTGAATATTTAGTTATATTATTTTTGTTTGTCGTGGATATGGTTTTAATTAAATGGAATGGTTTTAATTTAATATGAGAATAACCATGGTAAACTAATTTAATGAGAATTATGTTTTGAATTAAATGCAATGAGATTGGAGAGAGAATATTAACAATATATTAATAATGATATGAAATAAATTGGAGAGAGATGAGTTTTGAAAAATAAAATAAAAATAAAGAAATCAATCATGGAAGGAGGCGCCACTTTTGGTGGTGGCATGGGATTGAGGAGTTTTTTTAGTCATTATTATTAGATATTATAATAATGATTATAAGATATTAAATGGGAATAAAATTAAAAGAGAAATAAAGGAGAGAAGGAATGGCCATGCGTGATTGACAAGGAGTCAAGGAGGCGCAAATATTGGTTGTGCGTGGAAGATTGGATGAGATAATTTAATGAATTAAATTAAATTAAAAATAATAATATAATAATCATGTTAATGTTTTTGTAGGTAAAACACTTTTCCGACCATAACTTATTCGTGTGACCTCGGTTTCACGAACCGTCTACGGTAGTATGACCCTGACATCAAGACGAAAATTATGAGTCCCATATTGGAGGACTTTTTCAGGGTTTCGGATTGGGTACCCGAAGCGGTCGATAAATAATAGATTTAATATTATTATTAAATCTTTGGCTCGTCATAACTTCCATGTGCGACGTCCGATTGGCTTCTCATCAGTGGCGATGTGATCCAATAATAAATACGGTCAATTCAGTCTAATGTTTAATATTAAATTATGGTTCGTGTGTCGGGTCCACGAGATTCCCAATAAAAATAATATTGTTATTATTACGGGATCTTGTATCCAACGTATCTCCCTCATACGGTATCGGATTCACGATCCGTCAGCGATAGCGTAACCCTGAAATTATGACGGTCATTTTAAGACCATTAATGAGCTACTTTTATGACTCATGCCTTGGGTCAACGAAGCACCACATATTGATAGAATTATCATTATTATTAAAACGCGTGGAAACCGCATGACATGTTAACCAATCAAACATGCAACGTATGTACGGTCACATCATATATTCATTAATGCACGCTGAATACGGATTTACCTATTCATTGCCTATATAAGAACGAGGTCATGTTTTATCTTCGATATCGATCGCTTCTTTGTCGCACGACGACGCTCTTGGACAATCAAGAAGTATTCCTCCTCTAGCTTCTTTGTCCGAGCTCCGAATTACGATCTGTCAGCGGCCACATGATCGTAGCGACGAGACGAAGCTTCTAAGCCCAGACTTTTCACCTTTCCTTCCGGCCTTCCTTCTCCAGCTTCCATCCTAGGAGGCGTTTTTCGGGTTTGGCGAAGGTGGAGGACACCTAAGGACGTCGTCGGAAGCGACGTGATCGGGGCCTTTTGAGGTAGGGATCTCACCTTTGTCTCTCTAATTTGTGTATCATGTGTGGCGGGTATCCTTTTGTTCTCATGAGAAATGGTTGAACCTTTAAATAAAGATAATAACTGGTTAAAGAATGGGGTTGGGAAGTTAGTGATTGTTGTTACCTTACTTTTTATATCCTGTGATATTATATTTGTGAATTGAATGAGCTTCTACCTACTGAAAATCACAGTCGTTGGGGGCCTTTGCTTACGCAATTAAATGTTGCCCTCTCCTTCTGTATTTTCTTATGGATGGAAACTTCATGAAATGTGGAAATTGGTTAATCACGTAAAGTTGACTTTTTAAATGAAAATCTAGAACCCTTGTGTGATCACCCCGGTTGAACCAAAATGGAATAATGAACATGTGGGTGTTGGCTTGGTTACGTGGCATGTGTTGGGGGTGTTGTGTGGGCTGTTGTGGTTTGGGTGAGCAGCGGGGCTACGACGTTTGGGTGGTGATCTTATTGGAATGGTTGATGGTGGAAACGTGGAGGTGTGAAATGTTTTGTAAACGATGGGGTTGAAATGGGAAGTGGTTGGTTGTGGAAAATGCCTTTATTTATGAAAAGTGTTTTGATTATGAAAAGTATTTTGAAGTAAAAAGGTGTTTTCAAATGCGGAAATGTTTTGTGTATGGAAAGGGTTTTATGTGTGGAACTTTGAAATAAATGAATGATGGAATGTTTTATGGTTGTGATAATGTTTTGTAAATGAAATGGCATGTGGTTGCTTGCGTTTTACCTAACCTTGGTTGTGGATGGCAGGGATATGTTTGTGAAAGGTTTTGTCTGGATGATAGTTTCCCAGGAGTAATAATTTGTTAAACCATTGCATGAAACATGAAAACCTAAATGGGGTTGGGGGATGATTTTTTGGTTGTTGATGCATGCTTCGTGGTAGCAGTGCCGAGGCACATTCTCAGTTTCTCTTTTTAAGAAGCCATAGGTTGGGCTGTGTGTTTGGTATATTTATATATATATAATTGTATCTTTGTGTTTTGTCGCACCACACCCATGTCAAGCACCTAGTGCCGAACACTCCCATTTTATGGGAGAGGGTGTTCCCCCTTAGTTACTAGCTCCTTCCTGCTCCTTCTTCCATAGGCTATGATGGCTTGAGGTGACCTTACACCCAAGACTCTTCGGGTAGGTCTCGGAGGCTGTGATGGCTTGAGGCGACCTTCAGCCCAAGACTCTTCGAGCAGGCTTACCGTTCCCAGGAACCTTCGGGATGAGGCCCAGGTGTCTGCGGGCAGGATAGTGGTTGTGGCCCAGGTGTGTGCGGGCGAGATGCGTGGTTGTGAGGCCCAGGTGTGTGCGGGCGGGATGTGTGGTTTCGCCCAGGTGTGTGCGGGCGAGAAGAGTGTGGTAGCGTCAGGACGTTTGCCGTTAGGAAGAGCAGCATCTAATTAAGTAGGAAATGGTGCGGGGTGCCCAATACTTTTGTTCTATATATATACTAAACTTGTTTGTGTTACTTGGTGAGTGTGACCAGTGAGGTTGGGTGGATAGTTTTTCCTTGTTAGTTTCTGGTTCTTCTGTTTTTTTCACGGGACCTTAGGGTGTCTCCCCACTTGTGCACGAGAGCTTTAGGTTTCCCTACTGAGTATACTTGTATGCTCACCCTACGTTTACTTTCAGGTTTCCAGGAGGACTACCAGGGCCGTGCGGGACCCACTAGTCGGGCAGTTGGAGTTGTTGCAGTTGTTGTTCTCTTTTTTTCTTTGGCATTGTACTTTTGAGCTTCCTTGTACTTGTACCTTATTATAAAAATTGTTTAAACATGCATGTGGGCTTGGTTTGGGTTTATTTATATACACTTGTTCTTTTCCCTTTTTGGTGGTTGACTTGTCCTATTTCCCGATCCAAAATAATAAAAAGGGTAATGCCTCCCATATTTGTGAAAACTCATACCCTTGGTGCTAGTCGCCAACCCGGGGCCTACTGGAGGCTGGACTCGGGGGTCATTATCTCCCTTTCACCATTGCCAGCTCAGGAGGGGCATCTTTGGTGGGAGGGGGTCGTGACAGTTATTTTACTTGTGTAATCATTTATATAATTAAGAAATAATGGATATTTAATTTTAATAATAAAATAGGATTTTGATTTTCCTTATATATATAAAATATTTTATTTAATAAATATTACATATATTTTAATCTATGGCTTATTTTAAGATATAATATGTCTTAATTTGTGATTGGATCACACTATATGTTATAAGATATCACAGATTACAATATAATGTAAATCAATCAATTTAAATATATCATAATATACGATATGTGCTATCATAGGCCATGATATAGAATTTTTTCTATATCGTAGAAAATAATTAAGGGAATTGTAAAATGAAATAACATCAAATGAAATTATTTTCATTATCTAAAATAGATCATCCTATCATTCATATTATATAAGGTATATCCTTAAATATGATTTCAAATTCTAGAATAATGTATCATATGCCACTGCATTCCAATTGTAATTCGTGTTGTGGTTTTGAATTATATCACAAATTATGATTTAGGATATATCATTAAATAAGATATAAAGGGGAAATTTTTAATTTATTCTTTAAATTATTAATTAACATATATAATTTAAAAATTTATTATATATTATTTAAAAAATTTTTTTTCTCCTATTTATATAATTTATAGTGATTATAAATTAATTAGTTTTAATAATGTCTCTAAATAATTATAAAAATGTTTATAAAACACTTAATAAATAAATATATTTCAAATTAAATTTTAATATTAAATAACATTAATTTATAGGGAATGGGTTGTGATTTTGATATATAAGGTTTTTACTAAAATTATAAAATAATTTATAAAGTATTTATAAATTATAAAATAAGAAAAAATATAAATGATTTTATGTTAAAGGCCTTATTTTAAAAATTATTAGAACCATATCAAAAGGAGTTTGTACAATGGATATGATCAAGGTTAAAATAATATAAAACATTTGATATTTTTATTTTATAAAATGATTAAATTATATTTGAATAGTTTATATGAAATAATTTTTTTATTAAAATTAAATATAAAGGAGTTAAAATTAATAAATAAAATATAATGTTTACATTTATTTAATTATGAAATTTCCATAATGTATATGGATTAATTATAAAGACATTATAACTGATGTACTTATAAATTATTCATAAATCATTATTTCATGACTATGTTATAAAATTTTCATTTAATTAATTTATTCCACATTTTATTCCAAAAATCAATTAGTTTATATTATAAATTGTGATGTATGATTTAGCTTAAATTTATTTAAACTACTTATTTAAATTATCATACATATATTTAAGGAGTTATATTCTTGGTATGATAATTGATTTTGTTTTCATGTACATAGACTTTGGATTGTTTAGGAGACATGAGCTTGAATTAAAAGTTTTATTATAGTTTATGCATATTAGGTGTTATTATTGTGATGAAATATGAGTCTATATTAAGTAATAAACCATGGTTAGTTGGACTTTAGGTTGGATTGATTACAAGACTGGGATATCATGATTTATATTGAAAAGTAGAGGCTGGATACATATCACACCATGCTAGCTCTTATGAATATATATGGTTTTATATAATTAAAATCCTTTACATGAAAGGTTTTTATATAAATTATTCATATGATAAATTCAGATATGTTTAAATATATTTGAATTTTAATTTGTGTCAGTAACATAAACTACGGGTTGTGTAAATAGTTACAAATCAATAACGATTGAACATATTGATTTTTTGGAAGGTATTGGGATTCAAAACTAAATCATTAAAATAATTTGTACATGTAAATGGAAAACATGAGATATGATGGTCAAATACTAGAAACAACTTAAAAATACTTTTTATTATATTTTTTTCAAATAAAATACATGTAAAGGAATCAATCTTCTAACTAGGTAGGTTTTGATAAAGCAGTTTTCCAATAGTTTATATTGGGCAATACTTGTTGGAAATGGTAAACATTAAGTGTTAGGTAACAAAAAACTTTGATGAGATTTGGGTTACACTTATATAGGAAACACTAATATTTAGTTTACTATAGGAATAGATTTTAATTATTCTATATTATGGATTGGGAAAAGAATTTTCCACTCAACTATCCAAAATTTAAATATGACATGATTGGAATTATAGCCTATATAAATCACTTAGTGGTGAATTAAACACAAAATTAGACTCATTACTTAATGAAATATGTACCATATTCCACTAATGGAATGATGTAATTCAAAGGGTCCATTATTTTATTAAGTGTAAATTTAATCAATGATTTAATAAATGAATTTAAAATATGTTACTCATCTAATATAAAAAATAAATTATAGATACAATAAAATCAATATCATCATATATGAATTTGAGATCAATATTAGAAAATGATAATATTAATGGAAGAAATTTCATAGACTTGTATACAAACTCTATAATCATTCTTAAGATGGAAGAAAAATTCTATGTGTTAGAGAAAATTTTTTCTGAGTCAAAGTCTGGCGAAGTCATTCAAAAAATGGATTTATATGTTCATAATAAACAATTGAAAGATTTCATGGAATTCACTAATCTTATTCTTTCCTCAGTATAGCTTATGTTACAAATGAAACATGAGAATATGTATTCATTCAAGTTTTTAGATAACTTGAAAAGGATTTACCAAGAATTGATTAAGTATGTAATCTATGTGGTTTTCATCCAAATCAGTTTTTTTGTTATTTTTAAAAAATCCACTTTATGGTTTAGTGTTAACTACACATGTAATGAGATAAAAAACAAACACAATAACATAAAAAAATTGCTAATATAAATTTAACAATTTAAAAACATTCAAAAATTTGGGCCAAGCTTGAAGCTTCCTTCAGTTAAACGCCTCTTGAACACACTTCTAAATAAGGACCTACATCAAGATGAGCATTTTACATTGATGAAAGCCATCAGATTAACCCCCACACACCATAATCCTCAAATCTAAAACCCACCAGAATAAATTATGATCACTAAAAACCCCTTCACAGATAAAACATTTCAACAATCTCTCAAAGGAAATTCAAAAATACACTCACCTTAGAAAAATAAACCCTATAACCAAGAAACACTAGAATCCTATTAAACTCCACTACCGATCATCACTATACCATATCAATAATGATAAGTAATACCCAAAATATGGAACAAATAATTCATTATTCACACCACCTAGAACACCATTAGATACTAAAAAAAAAATCCCAAAACATATGTGAACATCATTGTACCAGATTAGTATGGTATGGGATCAAAGAACATGAAGAAATGTCAGAGTTTAAAGAAAACATTCCTTTAATAGTGATCCATGATATTATCTAGTACCAACACCCCTTCCTTTTGAAATACCACAGAGCAGAAAAAACCAATGATCCATGTCATAATGAAAAACCCGCCACAGTGTTCACCAAGTCCATCACACCACATGACCACTACAAAAATAGGGAGACAACTAAAATGCTAAAAAATTCTGAAAATCATAATCAAGGAGAAACTGACCAAAAATTATTGATAGAAATATAGACATCAAATAAAATTAACTATACCCTTGAATGAAATACAGTCCAAAACCAGAATAGAGAATGAACAAAACTAGGTAATGGCTCAGGGAACACCCTCATATGCTACACAACACATCGGGATTCACCATTATTACCCTTTAAATAAAACAATATGGGAACCAATATGATGGATGAATAAGAAAGAGTTGATAAGTATCAAATAAATGCCTCAACAACAAACCACAACCACAGGAACAAATCCAAAAAAGATAAAACAAGGAAAATCCAAGCACCCAAACAACCAAACACTCACTTCATGAATACATAAAAATATTCCACAAAAAACATCATGAATAAATAAATTGGGTTTTAACAGTATAATATAGAAAAAAAATAGTAGGGTGTTGGAATATATCCACTACATAAAGAATCTCAAACCAAATTACAATACAAAATTCAATACATCACTACCGAGAGAGTGATAGAGGCTAATGAAGAAAGGATAAATGAAGTGAAGAGGAAATAAAAGATCAATATATAAGATGATAATTTAGTGAGATATACATCACTGGAGATAGAGATAGAATATGGAATTATAAGGAAAAACCCGAAATCACTTGAGAGAGAGACCTCCTGGGAGAGAACACGACCATACCAGGTATACGATTTTAGATTCATTATTTATGAAATATGTCCGGAGAAAAATTAGTATTAAATCATTTATGAAATATTATTAGGTATGTCAATGAATTATATAGGATGAGTTTTCCTTTAAGTCTTAATTATTTTTTAGATATCATTTTTCAATATATAGACAAAGGTTAAAAAAGATTATCGTAAACTATAACCTGTGTGAGTTCAAATTTTTTTTATTAGATCTTCTCAATATGGTAAGGATAACTCAGTAATAATTGGGAGGTATAGGATCAATTGTTTCAATAATAGAATAATTGGGTAAAAGTTTAAAATGGATGAAGAAGAAGTTGCTTGTAAAGTTTAACATTGTAAATTCTAATATGCATTAAAATTCATTGGAACATAATTGAGGAATTAGGAATGAAATAAAGGGTTTCCATTTTCAAAATCCTTGTTAATGGGGTATGAACATCATTAAATACCCAATGGGATGAACAATTATTCATATATATTACATATTAGGTATTAGTTTCATTGAAATTAATTCCTATATTTCAATGAATATATGATACCAACAATACATTAAAAAATTATTGTGAATATGTATAGGAGTTAAAAATTGAAGAATAATTGATGTTCAAAGATTTAAGTATGCATTCAAATGGTATTCCAAGAGTTTCTATGTAAATTGGTCAGATGCAATGGATTAATTAAAATTTTGGATAAATTTGGAACAAAGGATGTGTATTTTGGTCTCATTTCTCTAATATGATATGAGAAGTTACTTGTAAATAAAATAGTTATTATAAATGTGGTGATATGATGTTTTTACCATGATTTAGGATTCATAATTATTCTATAAAATTATTATAAGTTAAGTATAAAGGATATTATATATGATAAAAGTTATTTTTTCTAAGATATTTGTTCAAATATGAGGGAAAGAGTTCCCACCACTTTTGAGTTACATATTTTTAAAAATAAAGTCTTATTTTTATAATACTCATCTAAAAACATATATTCCATATAATATATGTTTATTAATATTTTATTGGTTTAATATTCCAAATATAATAAATAAGTTATATTCCTTAACAAAAAATGAGTTTTTTACCTTATCATGATATATTAAAAAGTATATAGTTTCTAAGAGGCTAGTGGTAGTATGTTTAGACTTATAAAAATTCAAAGTATAAAAAATAAAATATTAAACTAGTCAAGATTGAAGTGAATGTCACTTTATATGATTAAATATTTTATAATATGTTAGTAAATAAAAATAAGGTATAGAATTAGATATTATTACCAATGTGATATCAAATAAATGCTAAAATTGAAACGTTCCAAGATGAAAATGATCAAAACACATGTTATTAATAATGTAACATTAGATGTTTTGAAATAAAGATGTTTGAATAATTTTTAAAATATTTGAAAATTAAGAATATGCTTCCCAATATCACCATTATTCAAACAAAATTTCTTCATTGATGTCAGTCACCAAAAATAGTTTAATGGGATTTTTCCCTATATAATTATATAGATATCTGAAAAGAATATCACATAGAGATGTAATGAGTTAAAAAACCTAAAAGTGAAGCAAACAAAAGGTCTATATAGTGGTATGTCATATAAGATATTATTAAATAGATTCTTATATATGGTTTTGTTAATTTATTATTGGATTTTATGAATATTAAATTTATCATGTTATATAAAGATAGTATCCAACTTATAATTATTTTATATTAGATATATATACTCATAAAGTGTAATGTTAAATAACCACTAAAATAATGAATTTATGATATCCATAATTAATGTTCAACATGGAGTTTTATAATTTGTGATGAAATTTTATGGTTAAAATAGGTAGGATTTCATATAGATTTATAAAATATGCTCATGAGATAGATAATCAGTTTTGTATGCTAGATGACCCACCAAGTGTATCACATAGAGTTTCATACACTATGTCTTTGGTATATGAGGGGTGGATATGTCATATATAATCCTCAAACCTTATTTTATACTATATAACAAGAATTAGAACCATTAAAATTTTATACCTTACATATTATTTCCTCGAGGCTGAGCTAATCAGTGTGTGGTTGGGTATTTTGTTGATCATACCATCAACTAAGTATAATCAATATAGGATTTTCCCACTCATATGATGAGTATGTAACCCGAGATCTCAATTGATATAGATAGAATGAGTTTACTAACTTACCTAGATAGGGTAAAATAATACATGATTATATATTGGATGAAGGTACATATGATGTTCTCATCTGTCAGGGTGAATAATATATGATGTGTCCATCCATTTGGCCAGTCTATGCTTATTGAATCAAGAATGTATGAGTATATATAAGGGATTTACATAATCCATGTCCCATGGTTTCTATATTTCTTAGAAAAAGTGATTATATGATTGTTCACACTTATATATATAATGAAAACAAAGGAAACATGTACACAGATACATGTGTTTAATTTAGTTAATATCATACTCCTTTATATCTTAATAAAAATTGATTATTTTATAGAGGCAAATCTTTAAACACCTTTATGGATTATAAAATTAATAATTATTTTTTAATTCAAAAAGTAAAATGGGGTTATATTTTTTGGTTGATTGAATGGGTATTAAGTTTTACAAAATATCTAGATACGCACTAAAAGTGTTTTTGAGTTTATCTAAATGGAATTTTGGATGGTTATACATAATGTATTGTATATGATGTGATATATGGTAAAATTAATTATTTTTTTAAATTTTTTTTTGTGAATATTTTAAAAAGGAGTTTTTCATATTGAATTATATGTTATTATATATGATTAAATATATATTGAAATTATATCAAGATTATATGTCTTTATTGAAAGTGTGAGATTAATGAAGATATGCCCTAAATTTAATATAAATCATGTGATGTTTTTGGTTATATCATATTGTATAATATGAGGAATGTTTTAATATATTATATACTTTAAATAAAGGCATATCATATGACATGTAAGTGATAACATTAGGTGTGATATAATAGGCATCACAACAATACCTAACCTATGTCATATAGTAAAATATAATAATATTATAAATATTATGATATGGGTTAATCATATCGTATGATTAATAATGGGAAATAAAAAGTTATCATTTAATGTTTAATCATCTTTTATATATGAATATCATTTATTGTTACATTAAATTTGATGATATTCATGGGATAGTTTAATGATTAATTTTAGTGTTAAATGCATACATATTTGGCAGAGGATTAGAAAAATGATTAAAACTAAAGTAATTACATGAAAATGTAATAAAATTAAAATAAATACATGAAGTCTTATATATCACTCCTCATGACTATATAAAGGTATTAAATCTATGAGAATGGTTTGTATTATCCCTATCATTTTTTACTAGCAGAAACCCTGTCCATCATTTTCCTTTACATATGAGGTACTAGAATACTATGGTTGAATGGTGGATACTGCCAAAGTGTTGGATGATTCATCAAACCATGGATACCCTAGAAAAAAATGAGTCTTTTAAGACCCCAAAAATTCTTATATACAATTAATATTAAAATTTTAATATGTTTAATAATTTTCTCCACACGAAACACTGAACTTAAATAAAACTGTGACATATTTACCTAAAATAAAAATATTTAAGTATAACCATTAAAACATAACCATTTATTAGAATTAATGAATATAAGTAACTAATTTATGTAATATAGGTATAAAGAAAATAAAGTATTCTTTTAATATGAATGAAATTCTATTAGTTTACCTAAAATTAATAATAATATCATTTATTGTTTAGAAAATCATTTTTTAAAAAATTTTCCTTTTATGAGATGCAAATTTATATTTCTAGAAAAATATGATTAATGATACATTATTTTTTATATTAATAATTTTTTAAAACCAATTTATTTGGTAAATTATATGAAATATGAATAATATCAGTCAATATTTTAAAATATCATTTTCTATTAAAAAAAGTTTTTCTTGTTATATTTAAGGTTTTTGGTTAAAAATTTAATTTATGAGTTTTGGAACATGATATAAATAAAAATTAACTTCAGTTTTGAATTCATCATATCAAAATGTAGTTAGTTTTTAATTATTATCATTTTATAGAAATGTTTTTTTCCGTAAAATCAGGGATTTATAAAAATTTTAATTTCCATGATTTTATCCCAATGTAAAAATAATATATAAGATTAAAATCATTTTAAGTAAAAAAATATTAATTTTAAGGATAAAATTATTCATTTTTAAACATTATTTTTACTTATAAATACCTATAGAAACCATTTTTATAACTAATAAAAATGTTACTTTAATATAAAAAACAATTTTCACTATATTATTTTAATCAAGTATTTTCAAAGTTAGGATCATTTTTTATTGCCTTGTATGACTGATAAATTTTAATCAATTAATTATAAATAAATTTATTTCATTAAAATTAGAAACCATGATTTTTTTATCATAAATATAAATTTAAAGATTAAAAACACAATTTGTCTAAAAACAGTTTTTATGCGATTAAGTGTGTTTATTTTAAAATTAATTATTCACATCATTAAAAATTTAATTTGATAAAATTATTTTTAAAATTTTAACTCATAAGTATCAAATTATTTACAAGGTTTAATATTAATATTTTTCAGTAAAATCAATTACTGAGGTTAGAAATTAATTACCAAGGTAAAATTAATAGGTGTAAATTTAGTTTAACTTAGTGTAAAAGAACAAAAACATTTAAAAAACGTAAATATAACTGAATTTTTATTATTTTAATCTACTTATATATTTTTACCTACACAATTTCCACTTTTGAGGCATTGAACCTTTAACAATGTCATGTCATTATTGAAAAATGTAAAGGTGTTCCCAAAAATTCTTTTTTATTCACTTATAAAATGGTACCATCTTTACCACTTCAAGAAACACCTTACCATATAATTAACCATGTATGATCTTCCATTTTAATCTCCATAAAACCCTATAACAATAAAATAATCCCCTATAATCTAACAGTTATCATAATCCCTTCAAATTCAAGGAGACTTCTAAGGAAAATTCAAGTCCCCAATGTGAGTATTATCAACTACTTAGTTTTCTTATTAATTATCTTAATACTAATTTATTATATAAAAAATAATATTTTTTTATTATTTTTATTTATATAATTTAATGATACTATATTAATGTTATTATCATTATTTATTCATATAACCCATCCATTAATAAAAACAAAATTGTTGTTTGTGCGTTGTACAAACTACCGCCTCCGCGATGTAACTTGTTTCATTTTCCTTTATTGAATTACGGGGTTGGATATAAGGATGATATTAAAGGATATATATAATTAGTATTATATCATTTATGTTCTTTTACGAAAAATATAAGAACATATTAATGATATGAACAATAGATGATCATCAGTAATTTAATCATTTTAAATAAACATGCCAAGAGGATAATCTTGCATTCAAATTGTGTAATATATACATAGAAATTATTTAATTATTTAATTACTTATAATTATTATATATAATATTATTAATTACCAAATAGTATCATTATTCTTCTAGTAAAAGGATATTACAACTAAACCACCTCATAATCATTCATTAAATCAAGGTATGTTCATGTTTGTGATGGTTTAACCACACAATCGAATAATACTATGATATTAATTCATGGATGAAAATTGGAACTTATTTATTAGTGTAATATGATATAAATTTTAAAATAATATTTTTTGGTTATGTTAAGGTTATATGAACATTTAACTCATTAGTTAATAAAACAAATTTCGTTCATTAAGAATCACTGAAACATGGTCATCATCAATTTCAACATCATGGTTAGTAGTCAAAATTGACATGAAATGAAATTATGAAATTATAAAATATCTTATAAAATCTATTTTAGTATCATTTATGATCTATTAATTATGAAATTTGGAATAGTAATAAACACAGAAACCAGTACTATGAAACTAGTACAAACGATCAAAACTATAAGCACCTGATGTAAAAAATTAAAAGAATTCTTGTAGAAAATTAATATTTATGAAGAGTGTGAATGAAAATGGGTATGAGTTAGATTATAAATTAATTTATTAAGATATATATGATTTTTATATGAGAGTACAAATTACATTCATTGAAGTTAGGATAATAGGTAAGGATTTTCATCTCAATTTCCGTTCCTTGAGACAAGTATTGTATTTATGAACCTAATTTAATATATATTATGTATATATTTCCTATCTGAGATATCATATAATTAATTATATTTTAATCATATTATTTTATGTTTAATTTAAATACATATCTTTCTTGAGGTTTTGATTCGAATGCTTCAAATTAGTAAGGTTTTTCTTGGTCTAAATTATCATTATTTGAGACATAATACTATAGAGACCTAGGCTTTTCATACATAGATATTACATATTTTTCGATGAATATTGATTACATTATACAAAAACATTCCCAAGAGTCATAAATTTAAAATTCCTTTGGAAACATGGACCCATAAAAAACTTGTCCATAAGTGAGCTACATTATATCCCATTATGTTCTTTATAACTAGCACCCTTCGTAGACATCATAAATAACAATTTTATTCATATCTATGTCAAAGGAAATATAAGAAATGGTGAGATAAGATGCTCAATACGGGTAATAAAGGGAAATATGTAACCATATCATGGACATAGGGGTATGAAAACATGCGTATAACTTGTAAAAACCATACCATGCATATCAAAGACAACAAACATGACTTATGGAATAAAGATTGGTTTTTCATAATAAATAAATCATAAATAAATAAAATAAAATTATCCATGAGAGAATAAAAATGACATAATACATATATTTATGGCATATACATAATCATATAAAATCTTATGTCAAGGATACCCACCAAGACATTCATAACATATTAGTCTTGGGACAACCACTAGTGTACCTACTTCGGGAATGGGATAACCTCTCACGTACCCTATTTTTGGGATTGGGATAACCTCTTGTGTACCCATTTACCTCATATAAAATTTATCATTACCCAATAAATTAAAGATATATATAGTTCCCACCAATCACATAATGAAAATTATATATGTGTGTGGAATAAGATCATAAAACATTTATCGAAGTATAACCCATGAAATCAAATAGTTTTCATAAAAAATTCATCAAACCATTACCCATTAATAAGAGATAGGTTTCATAAAACTTTCATCATTTCATCATAGAATAACTCATGTAAACAAGCAGGTTTTATAAGCATTTCCTCATGGTATTACATATGAAAGAGAAACAAGTTTCGTAAATATATTTCCATCATGAACAGTAACCATCCATAAAAATAAAAAGAATGGTATCCTTAGATCACATCCTTAGTAAATAAAAATTAACATAAAAGGATTTAGTCATATATAGAAAATAATTTTTAAATATGGCCTAGAAATTTTATTTAGGAAAATTAATTCTATTTGAAAATCAGTTTTTAAAACAAAAAATTCATAAAATATTTTTGAAATAATTTTATGTGAAAATAAACATGAAAAATAATATAATATTTTTGGGTAAAATATATTTTCTAATTTGAAAATAACATTTTAAAAAATAAATAACTTTAAAAATCATTTTTATTGAAAATAACCTTTAAAACTTATAAAAAAATCTTTAAAAATCATTTAAAAAATTTATTGAGTGAAATATAATTTTGGATTTGATATAAATTTTATAAAAAATAAAACATTTTAAAAAAACTTTTTTTTGAAAATAAACTTGGAATATTATAAAATAATATCCAATGAAATTATTATTTAGGATGGTGTAGAATTTGATTTATATCATACACATTAAAACAAATATTCCTTTTACATTTTCAAAAAAAGCAAAATGATATTTTTTGGAAAAATAAATGAATATTTGTTTAAAAAAATTTCATAAAAGTTATAAAATGGTTAAAATTCCTTTAAAAAATAATATTTAAAATTTTATAATCATTTCGGGAATAATTTTTTGAAAACACGATTTTGTAAGAAAACGGGTTTTTGACTAAAGAGAGAAATAAAGAAGATTTTTCTTAAAAATATTATTTTGAAGTTTTGAGTACATAAAGATAGGAAAATGAAGTGATAACATGTATTATAATTACATAACCATAGGAGAATAAAAATAATGATTTTCCTGAGAGATAGATCATAATATTTCATTATTGGAATCATAATAAAAAACAATCCAGATAAATGATGAGATTGTAACCTAAAACTCATACCTCTATGGTAACTTTGAATCATAATTACCATGAATGGAAAATGTTAAATGAAACGTATATTATAATAAAAATTAGTATATTCAGTATATAATGTGTTAAATTTGTAATATATACATCTCATATAAGAATATTATTTTATAACATAACTTATGTCCCAAAGAACATAATTTGAGGGAAAACTATCGCTTACCGCTTAGTAACATTTAAACCATAAAACCCATGAAAGAAAGATCCTAAAATGGATATATAAATTAAAAAATATATATAAGGATAATAACTATAAAATACATTCATGAGAATTATATACACCACACAAAATAAACATGTGGTCAATATAGATTTTATCTCAAAGAAAAATTATAGTGAGATGAAAATACCTTACCTTAAGTCTCAAACACCTTCATATACATTCAAACCACCTGAATAATAAATATAAGTTTACTATAAATATATCACATAACCACACACACACACACACACACATATATATATCCCACCATTTATGTTTTACTTATGAACTTTGATAACCTGTTTATTAACAATTCCATGTTAAAGTCACATTTTAGGTAATATCTGCTTTATTTTTTCGTGTATCTTTTGATTTTTTAGTTTTTGTCCTATTAATAAAATAATATTACAAAAAATTAATTATTTTTAACCATTATATAAGAATGATATATATTCAGTATACATATATTTATAGTGATCCGCAAAATTTAGAGATAAAAAATGAAATATACCATTCATGGAGACGGTAGCCATATATACTTATAAAAATTGTTTCCATTTTCCCGAAGTAAAGAAATAAATAAAGGTAAATAATTTATTACCATTATAGAATCATTTTACTACCATATAAATTAAATATGTTCATTAATACCATCCCTGTTATCTTTCATGTGAAGTATGAATGAATCACATTGCTTCGCAAGGCGATAATCCTCCATACACACGAATAACATTATCATATTCCCACGTAGTGGAAGGTAAGAATTAACATGTGATATAATGATTCATAAGAATAATAATATAATATATAATATATAAAAAATAAATACTTCCTTATATCAATTCATGTGAAGTGGTAATGGAAAAACGAATGACACTGATTTGTGAGGAGGTAGTCTGCTGTACAAATGAATGATGATTTCGTAACTCATTTGATTGAAGAGTAGATAGTTATAGGTAATTAAATTAAAATAAAAAAAATTATATTTATTATTTTGAGGATATTATATAATCATGGTTTAGTAATAATTTAAAGAGGTTTAGGAATAAATAAAATAAAATACCTGATTAAGACATTGCCCCTTCTTTGGAAAACTACTATTAGTTTACATCAAAAGGCTTCTGAGGTTATCTTTATGACAAAATAAGGATTATTGGATGTTATTAGGGAATTTAAAAATTTATTTGGGAAGGTATTGGATAAAACAAATGGCTTTTTATGTTTGAATATGTGAGGAGAGCGGGTGGCCTTTTATATGTGAGGTGAGTGGCACACATGCAATTTTTGAAAAGAAAATGATGTACCCAAACTTTTCATATAAAAAAGGATAAAAAAGTCCATTATAGAAAATAGAATATATATAATCCAAATATTTCTATAAAATATTTTATGGAAATGTTTTGGGTCATTTTTAACTCTTATATTTTTAGTTTAACCCCCGGTAAACCCATTTTTACCTTAACTGCGTTAAATATTTTTTACTTTTTTACTATTCAATATGATAAAAAATTAATATGAATTTATAAGATATAATATATAATTATTATTAAAAATATTTAATCCATTTTTCTAATTTAGAATTATATAATTGAAAATTTTTAATTTCAAATTAACCTCAGAGACGTGATGAGAAAGCTGGTTTTCAAAGAGAAAATGTTCAAAAGTTTAAAAAGTTTTTATATAAAAATTAAATAAAAAAATGAATCAAATGAACTAAATTGGTTTAATAGATATAAAATTGAGCTAATTTCTCTTTTTAAACTTTATTAAAGTTATTTTTTATGTTTTAAAAATCTTTATAAGAAATTACAATTCTTAATAAAAACAAGTATTTTCACTATTCATCAAAAAAAATTTATTTCCAAAAAATTATCAAAAATTCACCATAAGATAATTTTTAAATTATTATATAAAAAATTAGTTTTATTTTCTCAAATAAATTTTCTAAAATTATTAAAATTTAAATTAAAAAAACACGCAAACAAGAAGAAAAATTCGTTTTTTGGGAAGTGTATTTTTCAAGCACAAAATGACTTTGTGTCAACTCTATGTCTAATAATAATAATTTTATGATTTTTTTTAAATCTATTGATATATAATATATAAATTTAATTTTAATCATTCCTCAATAGTTATTATTTTAATTAATTTAAATGGAGAAATATTATTCACATTAAAACAGTTTTTTGAAAAAAGTCATTTTTTAAACCCAAAAATAAAGTTATACTAAAATACACTATAAAGTTGATTTAAAAGTAATTAATTGTATTAAATATAAATAATAAATAATTATGTTACATTAAAACATAATTTGGAATTTAAATACCTTAATTTATTGAAAGTAAATGATCATTTTACAAAAATCGATATTTTTCAATATTCACTAAAAAATCAATATTTTCTAGAAGATCCCAAAATTGCACCACAAGTTAATTTTGATATGATGATTTCAAAATTGGTGTTAATTTTAACAAATAAAATTCCAAAATTCTCTATAAATTATAATTATTTTTTTAATAAAACATATTTTTATTGAATATATTTACTTTTGTAACGCCCCGACCCCAATTGCATAGAGTCGGTGCATTATTACATAAAATTGGCATGATAAGAAAAGATCAAGTCTTGAAATACCTATTAGTTTAGTATCCTTGTAATCACTAGAAACATTCATAAAGTTTACATTACATCATAAGTGAAAAACTACAACAAAATCTTGTCTCTATAGACCACACTCATATCCCCTCATACTATCCCTATAGGTTATTCATAAAATACTTCTTCACATCCTGGAAAAAATAAAACATAGAAATGGGTGAGCTCAGATTCCCAGTAAGGATAACAATATAGCATAAACTTTCATAAATAAGAATAAACATTTAAGTCAATATATAACTAAAACAAAAGCCTTTTAAAATTGAACTTTAGCATAATATGGCAGAAATAAAATGAAATAATTCCATTTAATTATTCACATGTATATTCTAATAGTCGAATAATCACATGAAGTATCAATAACCACTTTCATTATGATGGAATTCATAATGTTGGACTATCATAACCACATAGTCAAGGCCTTGTGCCAAGACTACAAATAAGATTTTGTCAAGGCCTTGTTCCAAGACACTAGTTTGTCTCATGAGACCTACCGATGCATCGAGGAGCTATAGCGGGCTCCACCTGTCACTTATTAAGTCCAATGAATTTCTCATATGAATAGGTTTAAACCTAACATAAATATTCTTATTAAAACTAGCATATGAAATGTGGATTCATGGAGGCCTAGTGTTGTGATGTGACCCTGGTAGGGGTGCTCTGATATCTAGTGTTGTGATGTGACCCTGGAGGGGTCTTGTGATATGTGGATTCATGGAGGCCTAGTGGTTGTGGCAGTGGATGATGCCTAGAGTGGCAAGATGCATTGGTTTATGCATGTGGGTGTCAGGGAGGACACCAGGGATGATGGAATGGGATGGTTGTGATTGTTGGATGTTGTTGATCCTTGGTTGTTTATCTGCTTTACTTTTCTCCACTACTCAAGGCAGATGGTTTTTCTTACCCTTCTTCTGAAAGGGGTGAAGACGCGTGGGGTATGACATGTGCTTTCAGTGTTTAGCCTCTCGAGGGAGAATGGGACTACGCTCTTGCTGTAGGCGGAAAAGACTTGACAGGTTGTATATCTACTCACTGTGTTGATCCCCATTGTGTTTAGTAGCATAGGATGCTTTTCTAGAATTCCTGGGAATATGGGAAAGTAATTCTAAAATGAATGTTTGAGTAAATGATGTTAACCAATGGGGTTGGAGTTTGTTGGAACTTAATGATGAGATTGAGAACTTTTGAAGGTACAATGGTTTTTGAATCTGATGCCAAGAATGTTTAAATGTGGTTTTTGTTCATGGTTAATTAATGTGCAAAGAATTAATTAACATAAAGTGGAATTGATTAAAAAGGGAATGAAGTAACCTAATGAAGTTCTTTAACTAGTTGTGTGCTTATAGGATTCCTAGTCTTATAAATAGTAGCCCAGAGTCTGAGAGATGTTAGCTGCAGTTGAGGCTAAGACTAGGTTATGCCCATAGTGTGGTTGTGAGTTATATATATTCTGTACTTTTTGTGTTTCTATATGGTACTCTACCCTGTCGGTAAGGGAATCTGACACCCCGGGGATTCTGAGCCCTGGGGGGGGGGGGGGGGGGTGCTTTCCCCAACATTCCGATAGGAGGGTGAATGGATGACTACCCCCTTTGACCCCGCTCTCTTCTCTTGGTAGATACTAGTGTCGTTGGCACAATAATTAGTTTTACCCATATATGTGTGTAGAGGGATTTAATGGATAGCTGTTATTTACACACATATATTATGGATGAGGTATCTTATGGACTATGATTCTTGCTCAAATTTACCCAAGAGATGTAGGTAGAACGGTCCTTGTAGTCTAGCTTGGGTTGTCGAATCCACAGAGACCTAAGAAGTAACCTATAGACACGCTTATTCTATGGACTGTTTTCAGATATGATGTGGCCAACTTGGATTGATTTTAGATGAGTTTAGAGGATATCTAACAGATTTAAGTGAATTCAATTTAAAAGAATGAGTTGATCCAAGGTTATCGCTCGGGGTGGATTGGACGTATTTCCTTTTCAAAGATTTCAATTTCATATATTTGAGATGAGTTCATTTAAGAAGATAAAACAACATTATCACTTAATGGTTCAATTCCTACACCCTTTAATACTAATCACCTATACACTTGAAGGATCAAAGTTTTGAGCACTTCAAGGTAAAGGTTCGTATTAGCTCATGAAGTGTGTGGCCTTAAATTCAACAAGGACAATGGAGTTTAAAAATCATCAAATAAAAATCTCAATTTAAGAAGTGATTATACATTAATGGGGTGATAAATAACATCCAATCCAAACCCTTTCTACTCCCTTGGATCAACCCATAAGTGGGTTAGCCCTCCATTGATTCTATGGTTTCAATGGAAGGGGAAAGTAGACTCATGAGGGACGACATGGATAAGTAAAGAAAACAACAAAAATAAAATGATCACTCCACCATTGTGTGAATAATTTCACAAGATTTGGTGTGAATAAATTCACACCTTGAGGAAACAGTATCAAAGTGAGATGTAGAAAAACAGAATAATAGGAGAAGAATAACTTTTATTAAGAAACTAAAGTGAATTGAATAACTTACAAGTGAAAGAAAAATTTGAGACAACAAAATCGCAGCATAACATTACAATTGAACCAAGCACCAAAGATCCTTCAATCCTCCAACAACACTGCCTTAAATAGGAATTTTGAGCCCTTGGGTCGAGCCTCTAATAGTCCAAGTCTCCTCAATTAATTGTGGTAGGCCATAGGTGTGTGGAAAGTAAGGGATAATTGATTTTTCCACCCTTGACCCGAGGTGGCATCCATATTTCCTTCACCGAATAGATTCATTTGTATGACCTTCTAGATGGACGAATCATAGTGATCCATAGACAAAGAAAATGGATCACCGGATGTCTTATAACCTCATGTAAAATTAGGGCTCATATGGAGTTGTGGATTATGCGATATGATTAAATTAGTGGTCTATTTTTTTGGGCTGCAGAATCTGGCCCAGAATTGTATCTCTAGCTTGGGCCATTTTAATGACCACCATAGAGGCCGAATTAGCATTATCTCTAGAATAGTGATATGTTCCTCAACATGTTTTATATAATCCCACAAAATGTGGGATTCATTGAGCCTGTATGTTGGGCCCCACAGTCTCATAAGTGGGCTGGTGTCTAATCTTCCTTCTCTAGAATTGCTTCCATTCATCTCCAAATATCTCCATCATTGTTTATGAATCATCCATTGATCCCTGAATGAAAAATGTTCAAATTTAAGTGTAGATATACTTCCCAAAATATCCAATTAAAATATTGATAATTACAGTCCTTAGAATCAGATGACTCATTGGGCGTAAATTGTTGTATATTAGGCATGGAGTGCACAAATGATGAGAATGGATGTTCATAATGAAAATGCACTAACTCAGGCCCATAAGATCAAAAATGAACAGTTAATACCACTAAATTGTAATTAAAATATATGTTTTTATTGGATAATCACACCCCCAAACTTGAGATTTTCTAGTCCCGAGCAAATAATTCAATGATTTTATTTGAATTCCTTTCTTCAAACACATTATAACAAGCATTGCTCACAATGTAAACTGCACACAAATATATTTTTATAGCCTATCAAGATAATTTAAAACAAGATTAATTTAAAAGCAGATCCCAATCCCAAGCCCATTCCTTTGATCAAATCCATCATCATACTTCATCCAACTCAATTAGGTGTAATGATGTGTTGTGAATCACAATAGATATGGGGGTTCATTTTTATTCAAGGGGGAAATCATGGAAGCGCTAGGTGGAATCACATTTAATCATAATATGATTATTCTTCATTCCTCTTTTTTTTTGGATTTTTTTGCAATATTGCTATAGTAATTGAGATTGCAGTTAATCAAATTAACCCATGTAGCAAGACTTTGCTGATGACTCCCAGACTCAAAGGCCTTAGGGCACCAAGTGAATCCCACATACTCGGGCATCGTCTCGAGTTAAATTAATCAAAAACAAAGTCATATTACCATAAATAGAGATAGATTGAAAAACTCAGGGCTAGACAACTCTGAAGTCACGATCCCCAAGTGCCGAAAGCCTCGCATTTTATCAATCCATTTCTCTACACGTAATTTTTTTTTAATTTTTTTTTAATTTTTAATTTTATTATTTTTTTTAATACTCATATTATTCGTAAAAATCAAACCAGACTGTGCTATTTATTATGGGACCCCAAAAATTCAAATCAGTACCCCAAAGTCTAGAGGACGTGCATTGTGGCATTTTGATCTAATAGATGAAAATAAAAAATATGAAAATTTTCATTGGACAACCAAACTTCCAAAATAAATGCTTTTAAACTTAATCATGAATTAAATTAAGAGTCAAGGAAATAAAAGTTATTTTCTATGTAGTTTTAATGTGAGCAAATATGTTATTATATCAATGATAAAGGAATTTTACTTCTTCTTTTTTATCATTGTTGTTTTTAGACAAACATTTTGTTTCCACACCCCCCAACTTAGAATGAACATGTCCCTAGTTTCGTAAAAATAAAATTTAGAATGGGGTAGAGGAATAAAAGGGGAGTTCAATAAAGAAATTGAAATATGAGGATCATGGAATGAAGTCACCTGGTGGTTGATGTTTGAAGTTCTTGTCGCTCGAATTTAGTCTTTTGATATCCATGTCGCTTGCAAAGTTCCCTAGTGGAAAAAGGAAAACAAACAAACAAAACAAAACAATATATATATATATATAAAATTAAAATATAAGTATATATATAAAAATTGTAGAATAAGTAATCACATTAAGCCGTAGGTCAGTGGTAAGCACGCACCCCTGTCTCCCTTCGGTCCCGGGTTCGAGTCCCCGCGGCTTCGCCGCTTGTGACGGGGTTTTCCCCACGACCTATGGCGTGTCCCCTTTTTTAATTATTATTATATTATTATTATTATTTTTATTATTTTTATCTTAACCTATAAAATAATAAAAATACAATAAAATAAAATGATGATACATTGTCTTCTTTTTAAATTTCTGGGTAAGGTATTACTCAAGGATCACACCATGTGACACAGATGAATATGGTGCTCCCCTTTTGTACTCATCCATACTCATAATAGAAGAACAGGTAAAAAGTCTATTTTTTTTATTTTTAAATATAAAAATGATTAATTAATCTTATTTGAAAAATAAAGATGATTCAGAAAGATTAGAAACATAAAAACCATGGGTTGCCTCCTGTGCAACACATTGTTTAACGTCGTTAGCCCGACATAGATCCTAAATTTATCAATTTTTTCCTGGTTCATAGATTGGCTCAATTAACTCAACATCTATTTCCTGTTTATTGAATGATTCAATGAATGTTTTTAACCTTTGACCATTGACCTTGAAAATGTCACCACTAGTGGGATCTTGAATCTCTACTGCCCCATGGGGGTATACATGATGCACTATAAAAGGACCTGACCATCTAGACCTTAACATTCCTGGGTGTAAATGAAGTTTTGAACTATACAAGAGCATAAGTTTTCCTGGTTCAAAATGTTTGACCTTTACTCTAGCATTATTGATCATTGAATTTTCATAAGCCTCCATCCTTAATTTTTCCAGTTCATTGAGATTTAATTTCCTTTTTGTTTCGGCCATTGAGAGGTAATAATCCATTTTCGTAATTTCCCAAAAGTCCTTATGTTCAATCTCCACTGGCAAATGGCATGATTTACCATAAACCAACCTATATGGGGACATTCTTAAAATGGTTTTATATGCGGTTCTATAGGCCCAAAGAGCATCTAAGAGTTTCTCGGACCAATCATTCCTAGAGGGGTTGACAGTTTTTTCAAGAATTTGCTTAATCAACCTATTCGCTAACTCATCTTGACCATTGGTTTGAGGATGGTATACAGTGGAAACTTTATGAGAAATACCATACTTAGACACGAGTGAATAGAATGGGCAGTTGCAGAAATGGGTTCCTCTATCACTGATTATAGCCCTAGGAATTCCAAATCTTGAAAATATATTCTATTTCAGAAATCGAATCACAACTTGATGATCATTAGACTTAGTGGTAATGGCCTCAAACTAGTTTGAGACATAATCAACAGCTAAGAGTATGTAGAGCTATCCCCGAGAGTTTTGGAAGGGACCCATGAAATCAATTCCCCAACAGTCAAAGATTTCAACCACTAAGATGGGAGTGAGGGGAATTTGATTCCTTTATGTGATGGACCCTACTTGTTGACACCTAGGACATCTTTGAAAAAAATGTGTAGGAGTCCCTTGAGAGGGTGGTCCAGAAGAGACCACATTGAAGAATCTTAGCAGATGTTTTATTAGAGGAAAAGTGACCTCCACATGCCTCACTATGACAGAATTTAAGGATGGACTCTTGTTCAAATTATGGAACACACCTCCTAATGACTTGGTCAGGGCAGAACTTATAGAGGTATGGATCATCAAAAACATAGTGTCTAATATCATATTGGAATTTACTTCGATCTTGAGTCCCTAAGAATTTTAGAATGACTCCTGTAACTAAGAAATTGGCTATGTCGGCATACCAAGGGCAGTCAGTCACATAGTATAGGTGTTCATCAGGAAATGAATCAGACATAGAAAGGTGATTTGAGTTGTCTTTGAATTCCATCCTAGAGAGGTGATCAGTTACAACATTTTCAACTACCTTTTTATCCTTGATTGTGAGGTCAAATTATTGTAAGAGAAGGACCCACCTAATCAGTCTAGCCTTAGCATCTTGTTTTTTGAAGAGGTATTTTAGTGCAGAATGGTCAGTGAACACAGTGATGGGGGATCCTAAGAGGTAGGACCTAAACTTCTCTAAGGCAAACAAAATATCAAGTAACTCATTTTCAATGGTGGTTTAGTTGATTTGGGCATCATTTAAGGATTTTCTTGCATAAGAAATGACATAAGGATTTTTATCACAACGTTTTCCTAACATAGCTCCTACAGTAAAGTCCCTGGAATCACACATAAGTTAAAAAGGAAGGTTCCAATTTGGAGATTTCATAATGGGAGGAGAGGTGAGAGAGGATTTTAGGGTTGAGAATGAACCCTCACAGCTTTCTGTCCAAACAAATGGAGCATCCTTTACTAGGAGAGCACAAAGGGGAAGGGATATTGAACTAAAGTCCTTGATGAATCTTCTATAGAAACCAGTATGTCCTAATAAAGACCTCAGTTCCTTGATAGTTTTGGGTGATTGAAGGTGATGAATGATGTCAGCCTTGGATTTATCAACTTCAATCCCCCTACCTGAGACCATATGGCCTAGAACTAGTCCCTCTTTAACCATTAAATGACATTTTTCCCAGTTTAGGACTAGATTATTTTCTTAACATCTTGACAAGACTCTATCTACATTCCTCAGACATCCCTCAAATGTATCCCCAAACACAGAGAAGTCATCCATGAAGACCTCTAGAAAATCCCCTACCATGTCTGAGAAGATTCCCATCATGCATCGTTGGAAGGTTCCAGGGGCATTTCATAACCCGAAGGGCATGCATTTGAAAGCAAAGGTTTCAAATGGACATGTGAATGTAGTATTCCCTCTATCCTCTAGGGAGAACTCAATTTTATTGTACCCCGAGTACCCATCTAAGAAACAGTAGAAGGAATGACCTTCCACTCTCTCAAGGATTTGGTCAATGAATGGTAAGGGGAAATGGTCATTCTTGGTGAATGAGTTTAGATTCTTATAGTCAATGCATACCCTCTATCCACTACTCACCCTTGTTGGAAGAATCTCTCCATCCTCATTGGTTATCACTGTGATTCCGGCCTTTTTTGGAACCACTTCGATTGTGCTCACCCACTCACTCTCAGCTATGGGATATATGATACCAGCTTTTAACAATTTCAGAAGTTCCTTACTTACTACCTCCATGATATTAGGATTGAGTCACCGTTGAGGTTGACGACATGGCTTTGAATCAGATTCCAGAACAATCCTATGAGTCCCAACAAGTGGGATAATCCCGGGAATATCAGATAGGGTCTAACCAATGGATTTCTTATATTTCCTAAGGATATCTAGAAGCATCCTTTCATGATTGGATTCAATAGAAGAAGAAATGAAAATAGGATGTGTTTGATTGTCCCCTAGGAAGGCATACTTTAGTGCAGCAGGAAGTTCCTTCAATTCAACATTAGGTTGGTTCATAATTTCAGTAGAATATTGGGACATTGGATCAAGATCAATTTTATTTCCTAAAGTTTTAGATAGGATTGATTCCCCACATGTAGAAGTTTTAGCTAGTAGATTGGCTTGATCAGATTTAGGGAAGGAAGTTTGATCGGTCTCCATCAATGTGGTTTGCTGAAGGGTTTCACTGATTGTTGGACCTAAGACTTCATCATAAGAGCAATTTGAAAATGATTCAATCCAAGGAGATAAAATTCCTTTATATGAACAAAGGAAATCAATCTCATCTTGACTTAAACATCGATAAAATATTCCTTGATGTTCTATGGATTCATTATCAATGCTTCATATCATTTATACTTCATGAATGTCCTTGTCATCCTCTATTTGTGAGCTTGCATTATAGATGTTCAAGTCTAGACTCATGTTCCCAAAGGTGATGGTCATGTTCCCATTTCGGACTCAGATAACCGAGTTGATTTTTGCAAGAAATGGATGGACAAGGATGATTGGGGTTTGTTCCTTATTTCCTAAGTTTGGATGGTTGTCAAGGATAATGAAGTCAGCAGGGTAGATGATGTTTTCAACCTTTACCAGAACGTCCTTTAAAATCTCATTTGGAACCCTAATGCTACGATCAAAAAGTTGAAGTGTGACAGATGTGGGTTGGAGTTCATCTAGGTCTAACTAGCAGTACACAACATATGGGACGAGATTGACACTAGCACCTAGATCACACAAGGACTTGACAACTTTGCTCTGTCCTAGTTCAACATTGATGTAAGGGCAACCCAGGTCTTTCAACTTAGGAGGAATGGTCCCTTGAATGGTGGTACTCACATTAGCAGACAAAGGGAATTGGGTTTTATGTGAAAATTTTCTTTTAAAAGTGCAAAAGTCCTTAAGGTACTTTGAGTTGGAAGGTATGGTTTGGATGGCATCGAGAAGAGGTATTTTCAAATTTACTTGTGAAAATATTTCCCTCAATGTTTCACTCAATTTAGGATTGGTTTTCCCCCTCATGCGTTGAGGAAATGGTGCAGGTTGTGGGGTTGTTTGTTGAAGAGTTGTTTCATTTACAGTGTTATCATGTTTTTCAATTTGATCAATTGGTTCATTTGAATTTTCATACAAGTTTGAATCTTTATGTGGGTTTCGAATTATTTTTTCGTGTTTCTCAATTGATTTCCCACTTCATAAAATAGTCACAGCCTTTAGTTGTTCATGAGTTGTTTGAGTACAACATGACTCTCCCCTTGAAGTTGAGGATGGCACCTCCTGAGAAGGCATGGGTGCCTTTCCAGTTTTGATGGTTTTAAGTTCTTGTTTTAGGGAAGAGACTTCTGAGTTCACCCTCTCCATTTGTTTGCATAGTTGTTCTAGTAGGCTTTGTGGAATAGTTTGGGTTGGTGCTTAAGAATTTTGGTTTATCCCGGGGGGATATTTTGGAGGTGGGATGGTTTGTTGAAAATGGACCGGTGGCTGTTGGTATTGGATAGGTTGGGTTTAGAACTGGTTATGGGTTTGGTAGTTCTGATGGGGGTAAGGATTTTGTCTCTGTGGTTGGCTGGGTTGTTGGTTATACTTCCAGCGGAAGCCTGGGTGGTCTTTATACCTTGGGTTGAAGTTGTTTTGGTATTGAGGCTTTTGAAAGTTCAAAGCATTTACTTCTGCTGCAGGTCCTTCTAAAAGAACATCCTTGATGGATGGAATAGTTGGGCAGTTTTCTTTCTTATGGTCATGTTTGTCACAAATTGTGCAAACAAGGTCTACAGTTTGGATTTCATGGACATTCCTAAGGTCTATCTCTTCATCCTTCCTAGAGAGTGCTGCGAGTTTAACCCCAAGGATTTCCTCTTATCTAAGTGTATAAATTCCAGTATTTCTTTGTGGCTTTTCAGAATAAGGTGAAGTTCCCCATGTTTGGTTTTGTTCAGAAAGGCTTTCTAGATACTCGTAAGCATCATTTGGGGCTTTGTTTTTAAAGGTTCCATTACACAACATGTCAATGAATTGTTTATTCCCTAGACCCAACCCTTCATAGAAAATTCTCACTTGTTCAGGTATAGATAAACCATGGTGTGGAACCATGTTTAGAGTGTCTTTGAACCTCTCCCATGTTTCATAGAATGACGCTCCCTCTTTTTCAAAAAGGTTTTGGATACTTTTTTATGTGCAATTGTTTTGTGGTGGGGAAAGTATTTTTTGTAGAGTTATCTTTGTAGTTGGTCCCAAGAGTTGATGGATGATGGTCTCAAATTTTTTAGCCAATTTTTAGATCGATCCTTTAAAGAAAAAGGAAATAGCCTCATCTTAGCTGATTCTAGTTGATGCGGGGGACACATGGTTTCTACAATGTCATTGAACTCCTTAATGTGCAGGTATGGCATCTCGGACTCCATTCCATGGAATGTGGGAAGGTGGTTTAGAACATGGGGTTTAAAGATGTAGTTGGCATATCCTAGGTAATTATGTCTAATGCATGAGGGGGCATTGGTCCTGGAAGGTGTGAGGTAGTCATTCATGGTTTGATCAATTGCATTCCCCAAGATTGGGGCTGCCTCATTTGGGTTTCCATTTTGGTTTCCACCCGGGTTTATGAGTTGGTTTCTTTGAAGACCATCCATTGAAATGGGATCAATTTTGGACTTTAGAGTATTAGGAAGATTAGGATCTAATGGAATGAGTTCCCTTGGTGTACTTGACTCCCCAACCCCAGGACTATCCACCCTAACTAGACAGTTTGATTGATCGTGGGTGTAGGCGGACATGCGCCAAAAGAAAAAAAACGAGAAAGGGACAAGATAGAAGAATTTGGATGAGAAAAGAAGAAATGGGGGAGAATAGAATGGGTGCTTAAATGACTTACTTGGGTCCCTGGAAACGACGCCAAAATTTTATTCTCGCTCAAATTTACCCAAGAGATGAAGGTAGAACGGTCCTTGTAGTCTAGCTTGGGTTGTCGAATCCACAGAGACCTAAGAAGTAACCTATAGACACGCACATTCTATGGAATGTTTTTAGCTATGAAGTGGCCAACTTGGATTGATTTTAGATGAGTTTAGAGGATATCTAATAGATTTAAGTGAATTAAATTTAAAATAATGAGTTGATCCTAGGATATCGCTCGGGGTGGATTGAACGTATTTCCTTTTCAAAGATTTCAATTTCTTATATTTGAGATAGGTTCATTTAAGAAGATAAAAAAACATAATCAATTACTGGTTCAATGCCTACACCCTTTAATACTAATCTCCTATAAACTTGAAGAATCAAAGTTTTGTGCACTTCAAGGTAAAGGTTCGTATTAGCACATGAAGTGTGTGGTCTTAAATTCAACAAGGACGATGGAGTTTAAAAATCATCAAATAAAAATCTCAATTTAAGAAGTGATTATACATTAATGGGGTGATAAAAAGCATCCAATCCATCCCTTTGCTACTCCCCTGAATCAACCCATAAGTGGGTTATCCCTCCATTGATTCTATGGTTTCAATGTAAGCGGATAGTAGACTCACGAGGGAGGACATGGAGAAGTAAAGAAAACAACAAAAATAAAATGATCACTCCACCGTTGTGTGAATAATTTTACAAGATTTGGTGTGAATAAATTCACACCTTGAGGAAACGGTATCAAAGTGATATGTAGAACAATAGAATAAGAGGAGAAGAAGAACTTTTATTAATAAACTAAAGTGAATTGAACAACTTACAAGTGAAAGACAAATTTGAGACAACAAAATCGCCGCATAACATTACAATTGAACCAAGCACAAAAGATCATTCAATCCTCCAACAACACTGCCTTAAATAGGAATTTTTTAGCCCTTGGGTCGAGCCTCCAACAGTACAAGTCTCCTAAATTAATTGTGGTAGGCCATAGGTGGGTGGAAAGTAAGGGAGAGTTGATTTTTCCACCCTTGACTCGAGGTGGTAGATAACTTTCGTTCACCGAATAGACGCATTTGGAAGACTTTATAGATGGCCGAATCAGAGTGGGCCATAGAATAATGGAATGAAGATCCGGATGGCTTCTATCCTCCTGTAAAATTTGGGCCCATTTTGAGTTGTGGATTCCGAGATATGATCAAATTAGTGGTCTATTTTTCTGGGCCACAGAATCTGGCCCAGAATTGTATCTCTAACTTGGGCTGCCTTAATGACCACTATAGATGCCTAATTAGCATTATCACTTGAAGAGTGATTTGTTCCTCAACATTTATTCTATCATCCCACAAAATTTGGGATTCATGGGGATTTTATGTTGGGCCCCACAGTCTCATAAGTGGGCTGGTGTCCAATCTGCCTTCTCTAGAATTGCTTCCATTCATCTCCAAATATCTCCATCATCGTTTATGAATCATCCATTGATCCCTGATTGAAAAATGTTCAAATTTAAGTGTATATATAGTTCCAAAAATATAGAATTAAAATTTTGATAATTACATTCCTTAGAAACAGATGACTCATTGGGCCTAAATTGGTGTATATTAGGCATGAAGTGCACAAATGATGTGAATGGATGTTCATAATGAAAATGCACTAACTCAGGCTCATGAGATCAAAAATGAACATTTAATACCATTAAAATTTAATTAAAATATATGTTTTTATTGGATAATCAGACTACTATAGGTGTAACATGTATAGGCTCTAACGGCTTGAGGATCCTTACATGGTGTATGGGATGTAATGGCTTGAGTTTCAATACCCGACGTATGATACACGTTATGCGTGCTGTGGTGGATCCCGGAACCTACCTGGTTACTTTTGGTTGTGAGGATGGTGTGGTGCTTAGCCCAGGTGTCGGCGGGCAAGCCTTTTCGGTGCACGTAGTGCAGATTGTGGAGCTTAGCCCAAGTTTATACGGGTAAGCCTTTGGAGAGAGATGCACATGACGTATGTAGTTGGGGAAAGTAGAAAACAATTGGGGAAGTAGTAGTGGGGTACCCTTGATATTCTTTACCATATGCTATATTCTTGTATGTGTTAATTTGAGAGAGTATCCATGGTGAGGTTGGGAACATAGTATACTTGTTAGGTGAAGAGTTAGTTTCATTGTTGTTCATTGTGCTTTAGCATGCTTTCCTTACTTTTGAACGAGAGGGTTCAGGTAGGATCCTACTGAGTATGCTGTTATACTCACCCTACGTATATATAAATTTTTTTTCAGGTCACTTGGATCAGGTTAGAGATCAGGCTGGTTACTACTAGCTTGTGGTTGCAGGAGTTGTTCGGGCTTGGGATGGCTGCTGATTTACTTTCTTTTGGGTACTTGCAGTTTCCCCTTTTCGGTTGTGGTACTTTTGCATGACATTACATATGAACCTAGGTTTTATTTTATACTTTAGTTCTGAGTTGGAGTTTTTTGGTGTCTATCTTATCTCTCTCTTCCGCATATGTTCTCTTTGAGGGTAATGCCTCCCATTTGTGTGTTTTTTATACCCTCGGTGCTAGTCGCCAACTCGGGGCCTACTGGAGGCGGGACTCTGGGGTAATTATCTCCCTTTTCACATAGCCGGCCCAGTAGGGGTACACTTTATGGGGAGGGGGTCATGGCAGAGTGGTATCAGAGGAAGGTTGAGGGATAGGATGGAGTTTGGAGTTAGGAACATGTGTGGTTGCATGGGTTGGTAGAAAAACAGTGTCATTCATGTTTAGAAAGTGGGGTAAACACTGGAGACCGGTAGAGACATGGGCGTTTAGGGCCCCCTATGATCTGTTGCACGGACCTTTAAGTTTACAATGGCTACTAAAAAGGGTGATACTGGTTGCGGGGTAGAGACCTAGGAAAGGATCATGCATCATTGTTCTTTATGCCTATGTTTGAATGGGTAGACCTTGGGATAGGTTAACCAAAAACAAATGAAAGAAAACAATTAATTAATTAATATTGAGTCTTCCATATTCCAGGCTTAGGAGCTCTAATTGTTTGTTATTTTGCAAGTATGGCTCTAGGTCTATGTCCTCATCAGGTTTGCGTATAAGACGTTCAGCAGGCTGTTCCCGCAGGTCGCCGCAGGGTAGAGGTTGACGGCGACGATGCTCGGAGGAAGAAACTCCGAGAGTTTCAGTGCCAGAGTCTGCAGAAGTATGAGGGCTCCATTTCAGATGTAGTCACGGAAGACTGGTTGGAGGAGGTCGAGATAGGCTTCAGTCCGATTCGTGCTTGGAAGGAGCACTAGGTGTCCTTGGTTGTGACGATACTGCGTGGAGCAGCAAGGCAGTGGTGGTTGTTGTTCCTCGGGGATCGTAAGGAGTCGTCGATCTCATGGGAGGAGTTCCGAGACAATTTTAGAGCTGAGTTCATTTCTTCGACTGTGAAGGCGTCTAGTCGCCAGGAGCTTCTTACCCTTCGGAAGGGGAGATCCAGTGTTCAAGAGTTTGGAATCCATTTCAGTAACCTTCTACGATATGCTTCAGACCTATTACCAGATGAGGAGGCCAGGGCGAGGCATTTCGAGGAGTCTTTTCATCCAGAGATCCAGCGCCAAGTCACCCCATTTATGCTGAAGACATATCTTGAGGTGTTGGCGAGGGCAGAGGTTTTTGAGAGGAATTTTGCGAGGACCGGATCGTCATGAGAGGGGAATCAGTATGATTCCTCATGGAGCAGAGATGTGGTCCAGGGTTTCTGGTTTTCAGGGTAGAAGAGTTTCCATTCAGCCGGGGGTAGGTCCCAACCCTTCACATCTCATTTCTCAGGAGGCAGAAACTCTCAGGCCTATGCCAAGGGATCAGGTACTTGTTTTTCTTATAGTGGTAATGGTCATCAGTAGCAGGAGTGCCTGACCTTTCATAGCAGTCATCGTGAACTGGGCGCTCCGCTCCAAGTTCCTCCATTGAGGCAGTTCCAGCCAAGGCAGCAGCAGCAGGTTGCACCTGCTTTCGATCAGCAGAGGGGAGATGGGGCGGGCAGAGGACAACCCCATGACACTCCTCGTCCTTAGAGAGAAGAGTGCGACCATGGTGGTGGTCATCATCAGGGTCATAGAGGCCATGAGCGAGGTCGTGGTCAGCTTCATGCTCTAGCGTTGCCATCTCCAGACGAGCCATATGTCATTCGAGGTACCCTTTTCTTGTTTTCTACCATGGTGTATGTATTGTTTGATTCAGGAGCGACACACTCCTTAATATCACCTACCCTTGTCCATGCTTTGGGACTTGAGGTAGAGAGGCTTCTAGTGCCCTTGGCGTTGACTACGCCAGTTGGAGGTCGAGCTATCTTGTTTGAAGTATGTAGAGACTGTGAGCTAGTGTTGGGGAAACACCGCTCTTGGGGAGATTTCCTATGTTTACGGATACAACCATATGATTTTATCCTTGGCATGTATTGGTTGTATTCGGTGCAGGATATCGTGGATTGCTTCAGAAAGAAGGTCATCTTCATCGGTGCGGATGGAGAGCAGGTGGTGTTTGTTATTGAGAGAGATCCTCGAATGGGTCATAGGCGTGTTCCATCCTTATCAACCATGGCGGCTGAGATGATGCTGATTTCTTCAGAGGATTGGTAGTTGGAGTTTCCTAGTGTCGTAGAGGAGTACCCTGATGTTTTTCGAGAAGAGGATGTAGCCTTACCCCCTCAGTGAGAGATCGGGTTTGGGATCGAGCTACAGATAGGAGCGTCTCCAATATCTATGTCTCCATATAGGATGTCCCCTTCTGAGTTAAGAGAGCTACGTATAAAGCTTTATGGTTTGTTGTAGTGTGGTTTTGTTCGACCAAGTGTGTCACCATGGGGTGCGCTAGTTCTGTTCGTGGAGAAGGCTGATGACAGTTTGTGGTTGTGTGTCGATTATCGTCGCTTAAAAAAAGTGACAATAAAGAACCACTATCCTCTTCTACGGATCGATGGTTTATTCGATCAACTGAAAGGTGAAAGTTGGTTCTCAAAGATCGACTTGCGGTCAGGATATCATTAGATGCGTGTGATGGATGAAGATATCCTGAAGAATGCTTTCCGTTGTCGTCATGGGCATTATGAGTTCGATGTAATGCCGTTTGGCGTGACGAATTCTCCAGCTGTGTTCATGGGATTGATGAATGCTATGTTCTGTGAGTTACTAGACAAGATCATTGTAGTTTTCATCGATGACATCCTTGTGTAGTCCACATCTGAAGAGGAGCATGTAGAGCATCTACGAGCCATTTTGGGAGTTCTTGTTGACATCAGCTGTTCAGAAAGTTGTCGAAGTGTGAGTTTTGGGCTTAAGAAGTCAGTTTCTTGGGAAATGTTGTGTCCCAACAAGGATTAGCTATGGATCCATTGAAGATAGAAGCTTTTGTGTCTTGGAAAGCCCCCAAGACAGTGTCAGAGGTGTGAAGTTTCCTTGGTATCACTGGCTACTACAGGATGTTCGTAGCCAATTTCTCTTGAGTTGCAACTCCTATGATAACTTTGACCAGGAAAGATCAAGCTTTCATATGGACTGATCAGTGTCAGGTAGCTTTCGAGTATCTAAAAGGGAAGTTAGTAAGTGCTTCAGTCCTTTGTCTTCCAGCTGAGGGAGTTCAGTTTGATGTTTTATGCGATGCTTCACATCTGGGGTTAGGCTGTGTCCTCATACAGCAGAGGTCAGATGTTTCTTATGGGTCTCGGCAGTTGTGTCCCCATGAACGTAACTATGCCACCCATGATCTTGAGTTGGCATCCATGGTGTTTTCTATGAATTTATGGAGACATTACCTCATTGGTGAACGCTTTGTGGTCTTCACCGACCATAAGAGTTTTTGGTATGTTTTCTCCCAGTGTGACTTGAACTTGTGACAGCATCGGTGGATGGAGTTCTTGTAAGAATACGACTTCAATATATCATAAACACCTAGAAAACGGAATTTTGTAGCTGATGTGCTGAGCCAAAAGTCATGTAGTGATGTTGTGTGTGAATCTGGTGATTCTTGGAGAGTAATGGAGGAACTATCAACTTTGCATCTTGACATGGGAGAAGTTGGGGGTAGAGGTTTTCTTTTCCAGAAAACGGTACAGTCATCCCTGATGCAGAGGGTGGAAGAGTCCCAGTTGGGGGATCTAGAGGTGGAGGTTTAGAGAGACCAAGTTTTTTGTGGTGAGGCCCCTGATGGTTGGTCTGAAGATGAACAACACATAGTGTTGTATTATGGAAGGATTTCCCTTGGCGATGCGCGAGACGGTCCTTAAAGAGTTTCATGGTTCTCCTTTAGCGGTTCATCCTGGTGTGAAAAAGATGTACTGATCCTTGAGGAGTTAGTTTTGGTGGCCTTGGATGAAGTGTGCGGTTTCGGAGTTTGTGTCTCGATGTTTAGTCTGCCAGCAGGTGAAGGCCGAACACCGTGTTCCTGGTGGTCTTCTCCAGCCATTAGAGATTCCTCAGTAGAAGTGGGAGGACATCTCAACGGGCTTTGTTATAGGATTACCTCGATCTCCGGGAGGACATGATGCTATATGGGTGGTAGTGGATCATTTAACAAAATCGGCCCACTTTATAGAAATCAAGGAGTCGAGCTTAGTGGAAGTTTTGTCGAGGCAGTATCTGAAGTTGTTGGTGATGATTCATGGAGTCCCAAGTATGATCATTTCTGATCAATATCCTTGTTTTACCTATAGGTCGTGGAGGGGTCTCCAACATGATTTTGGCTCTCTACTATGCCTTAGCACTGCTTTTCACCATCAAATGGATGGTCAGATAGAGCGAACCATCCAGACTCTTGAAGACATGTTATGCTCTTGTGTTCTTGATTTTGGATGTTAATGGATGAGGAACTTACCCTTGGTGGAGTTCGTTTACAATAATAGTTTTCACTCCACCATCAGTATGTCGCCGTTTGAAGCCTTGTATGGCCAGCCTTGTCGTTATCCGTTGTGCTAGACTGGGGTCGGAGAGTCAGTAATTCTCAGACCAGAACTAGTGCAGAATACAACAGAGATGGTTCAGGAGATTCGTGAGAGGATGAAGACAGCACAAGATCATCATAAATCATATGCTGATCAAAGACGAGACCCTTAGAGTTTGATTTTGGGGATCATGTGTTTCTGAAGGTGACTCCCCGTCATGGGCAGTGAAGGTTTGGTCATGGGAGTAAGATTTCTCCCCACTTTGTTAAGCCTTTTGAGGTGTTAGCTTTTGTTGGAGCTGTGGTGTATCGAGTAGAGTTTCCCCCTCATATTAGTCGGATACATGACGTTTTCCATGTATCACAGATACGTCGTTATCTTCATGACGACTCCCACATCATCGACTGAGGAGTGATAAATGTTGATGATGATTCCACCTTTGAGGAGTGACCTGTGGAGATCCAAGACCATAAGGAGAAGGTGTTGCGCGGGCGATCCATCCTTTTAGTTTGTGTCTTGTTGTGACATGAAAACTTCGAAGAGAGTACTTGGGAATGTGATTCAAAGATACGTGCTCAGTACCCAGAGTTGTTCGATGATTAACTCTATTCATGTATCATTTTAACTTATGTGGTTGTGAAACATTCATGTTTATGAGATAAAATCCTTTGTTGCTTTGGTGGCTTGATCTCTTTTGAGAGGTATCTCGGTGGGTGGTTGTTCAGACCCTGTTTCTTTTTCTCGTTAGGTGGGTTTTGGATTCTCTCGGACGAGAATGTTTTGAGAGGTATCTGATGTAATGTCATGGAACTCTCTGGTCCATTCCTTTGTGAAAATTCGGTACTAGAGGTTTTTCAGGAAGTCAAGGTGACTTGGGGGTGTGTTTGGGTGGACTTTTGAGGAAAGTTAAAGGGTAATAGCTTTCGCACGGTTGGCACACAGTTTTCCTAAACCGTGTGGCCAAACCATGCAAGGCTAGTCTTGAGGGTAGTGGCTAATGCACGGTTAGCGCACGGTTTGCCTAACCAAGAAGACTAACCATGCGAGGAAAGGTTTTCAAGGCAGAAGCTTACACAAGGTTAGCGCACAGTTTGTTAAACCGTGCGGACTAATCGTGCGGTCACATAAAGTTAGATACTAAAATTGTGGATCTAACTCTTTTTTCCTTTAATCACCTCATTTAAGCCCCTAATCATCCATAACTCAGGATTACCCTTCCTTGGAGGTGGAAGAACCTCTCCCAAGCGTTTTGGAGGTGATCCGGAGGCTTCTCTTCACGAATCTAATCCAGTTTCTCAAGGTATGTGATCATTTTTTTGGTTTCTTTTATCTACCTAGATCTGCTCCTCCTCTTCTCTCGTCTTCTTAGATCTATGCCCGTTATGGTTAGATCTAGTTTTTTGGATGATGTTTTTGATGAGCTTTGGACTTGGTTGTGTTAGGAGAAGAGATCTAAGGAGGATTCGTGGAGAATCGACCCGGTTTCTTGGGCATTCATCGATCGTTGTGGTTTTCCTCGAAAACCCTTGAGGTAGGGGATTTGTGGCTTTTCTAATTGTTCATGTGCAATCATAGAGTTATAATGATTTATCCCTTTGGATCACAATGAAATCGACCCAATTAAATACTTGAACCGGATTAAGAAATTGCATTGAACACATGTTGTTGTCTCATGTTTGCTAGATAGTGTGATATCTATGCCTTGCTTGTTAGCATGTTGTTCTTGATGAATTTTATAAAGAACATAAAGCCAGAATTAATTGATAATTAAATTGGCTAAAAATAAAGAGTCATGAAAAAGAATCTGGTTCTTGTGGTAATTTTAAATTGATTAAGTTTGCATAGTAAGCATGTTTAATCCTTGTGATAGCTTACTGTTTTGGTTCATTATGTTGGAACCAACAAATTGAATATGTTAATTCAAGATGGATTTATGAACTTGATTGATTGGATTCCCTGAAGGGTTTGGAGTTACCCTCTTGTTGTTAATTAGGGATAAAATCCCATTTGATGTGATTGTTGGTGTTGGTTGTTTGAAGGCCGGATGCCTTGTTAAAGGGCCAAGAGCCCATTTGTTGTAATGATTGTTTTCCTGCTGCTTGTGCTGTGATATGACCCTGGTAGGGGTTTTGTGATATCTGGTGTTGTGATGTGACCATGGAGGGGTCTTGTGATATTTGGAGGTAGGGAGGCCTAGTGGTTGTGGTAGCGGATGACACCTAGAGTGGAGAGATGCATCAGTTTATGCATGTGGGTGTTAGGGAGGACACCGGGGATGATGGAATGGGATGGTTGTGATTATTAGATGTTGTTGATCCTTGGTTGTTTATCTGCTTTACTTTTCCCCACTGCTCATGGCAGATAGTTTTTCTTACCCTTCTTCTGAAAGGGGCGAAGACGTGTGGGGTATGCCACGTGCTTTCCGTGTTTAGCCCCTCGAGGGAGAATGAGCCTATTCTCTTTCAATAGGCAGCAAAGACTCGACGGGTAGTATATATACTCACCGTGTTGATCCCCCTTGTGTTTAGTAGCATAGGATGCTTTTCTAGAATGTCTGGGAATATGGGAAAGTAATTCTAAAATGAATGTTTGAATAAATTATGTTAACCCATGGGGTTGGAGTTTGTTGGAACTTAATGATGAGATTGAGACTTTTGAAGGGACAATGGTTTTTGAATGTGATGCCAAGAAAGTTAAAATGTGGTTTTTGTTCATGGTTAATTAATGTGCAAAGAATTAATTAACGTAAAGTGGAATTGATGAAAAAGGAAATGAAGTAACCTAATGAAGTTCTTTAACTGGTTGTGTGCTTATAGGATGCCTAGTATTAGAAATAGCAACCCGGAGTCTGAGAGACATTAGCTGCTGTTGAGGATAAGACTAGGTTATGCCCATTGTGTGGTTGTGAGTTATATATATTTTATACTTTTTGTGTTTCTATACGCTACTCCACCCTATCGGTAAGGGAAACTAACACCCCGGGGATTCTGAGCCCTAGGGGGGTGCTTTCCCCAACATTATTATGGGAGGATGAATGGATGACTACCCCCATTGACCCCGTTGTCTTCTCTTGGTAGATACTAGTGTCGTTGGAACAATGGTTAGTTTTTCCCATATATGTGTGTAGAGGATTGTAATGGCTTGCGGTTATTTCAACACATATATTCTGGATGTAGTATCCTATGGAATAATATAGGTGTAATGTGTATAGGATGTGATGGCTTGAGAATCCTTAGGCACTGTATGGGCTATAATGGCTTGAGGTACAATACCCGACGTTTGATACATGTTATGCAGGCTGTGGTGGATCTCGGAACCTACCTGGTTACTTTTGGTTGTGAGGATGGTGTGGTGCTTAGCTCAGGTGTCTTTGGGAAATCCATTTTGGTGCATGTGGTGCAGATTGTGGAGCTTATCCCAAGTTTATACGGTAACCCTTTGGAGAGAGATGCACATGACGTATGTCGTTGGGGAAAAGCGGAAAACCAATGGGGAAGCAGTAACAGGGTAACCTTGATATTCTTTACTATATGATATATTATTGTATGTGTTACTATGAGAGAGTAGCCATGGTGAGGTTGGGAACATAGTATACCTGTTAGGTGACGAGTTAGTTTCACTGTTGTCCACTGTGATTTAGCATGATTTCCTTACTTTTGCACAAGAGGCTTCGGGGAGGATCCTATTGAGTATGCTGTTATACTCATTCTATGTATATATAAACTGTTTTTCAGGTCACCTAGAGCAGGTTGGATATCAGGATGGTTACTACCAGCTTGTGGTTGCAGGAGCTGTTCGGGCTTGTGATCACTGCTGATTTACTTTCTTTTGGGTACTTTCAATTTCCACTTTTCAGTTGTAGTACTTTTTCATGAAATTACATATACACTTGGGCTTTCTTTTATACTTTAGTTCTGTGTTGGAGTTGGTTGGTGTCTATCTTATCTCTCTCTTCCGCATGTGTTCTCTTAGAGGGTAATGCCTTCTATTTGTGTGTTTATTATACCCTCGATGCTAGTCACCAACCCGGGGCCTACTAGAGGCGGGACTCGGGGGTCATTATCTCCCTTTTCACATTGTCGGCCCAGGAGGGGTACACTTTTTGGGGAGGGGGTCATGACACACACGATACGATTTCTTTATATGTTTAGAATACATGGGAGACTGTTTCCCTTCTAAATGTTGGCTTAATATTGTGAAAGATATGATCATTCTTACTCTTTGGATCATACGTATTGCTGGAGTTCGCATTCCTTATACTGGGCGCCATTTCGATATGATGGCATAAACTAGGTCAGTTTATGAATTGAAATGAATAATTCCAAACTTTTAAAATACATAACGTAAAGTGAATGATTTATGGATATAATCCATAATCATAAATATGTTTTCATTGTGGAAGTGTATACTCATAAACCCTTAATTATGATTTGTAAATAAAATGATAATTATCCTAAGCATATCCCCTGGGGGTGTCGTAAACAAGAGTGCAACAAGGCCCATTTTAGTGCATCAGTTTCCATTCGAGTCTAGCACAAAGCGGTGTTTTTGGGTTTTACCCCTAGGTACATCTGTTCCAGATCTACCTCTACCTGCTCATATCCAGACAGGGATGTATTGCTTGAAAAACTCACAAAATCTCTACAATACCAAAGTTCTAGGAAGTTATTCTACACTAATCCTTAAAGTCCATCTTAGTTCTATGTTCTCTAATAAGAGTTTATCTAAATCTAGCTTCCAAGGTTTGTACTAAACTTCCTCTACAACCAACTATAATGCCCTGACCCCAGTAACCGAGAGTCGGTGAAATATTACATAACATTGTCATGATCACAAAAGATCAAGTCTCGAAAGACCGATTAGTTTAGTATCCTTGGAATCACTAGATACATTCATAAAGTTTACATTACATCGTAAAGTGAAAAACTACAAAAAAATATTGTCTCTATAGACCACACTCATATCCCCTCATACTATCCTTGCAGGTCATTCATAAAATACTTTTTCAAATCCTGGAAAAAATAAAACATAGAAAGGGGTGAGCTCAGATGCCCAGTAAGGATAAAAATATAGTAGAAACTTTCATAAATAAGCATAAACATTTAAGGCAATGTATAACTAAAACAAAAGCCTTTTAAACTTGAACTTTAGCATAATATGGCAGAAATAAAATGAAATAATTCCATTTAATTATTCACATGTATATTATACTAGTCGAATAATCACATGAAATATCAATAACCACTTTCATAATGATGGAATGCCTAATATTGGACTATCATAACCACATAGTCAAGGCCTTGTTCCAAGAATAAAAATAAGATTTTGTCAAGGCCTTGTTCCAAGACACTAGTTTTCCTCATGAGACCTACCAATGCATCGAGCATCTATATCGGTCTCCACACTTCACTTATTAAGTCCAATGCATTCCTCATATGAACAAGTTTAAACCTAACATAAACATTCGTATTAAAACTAGCATACTAAATGTCAATAATTTCACCATAAACCATGAATGGTATAAAAATAACACATCCACAGTCAAACATATCACAAAACCATCAATACAATATGGAAGTTTTGTATCATAATAAATCAACTTCAAATAAGCTTAAAATCCATCAAAGGATTTTGACATGGATGAAATCAAAACTATTTGATAGAAATATCTCTTTTTTTCAAATCATTTAAAAGTCACATAATTATAAAATAAAACATTTACTTTGAAAATATCTTTATAATCATGTAAGGGAAGCTTTGAATATTTTATTGTTGGAACCATGGCATTTTATGCATGAAATGGAGCATGGTTTTTGTTTGTTTTCAATCCTCAGTGGAAGTTCAGAATGTGTACCAGCAAAGTGATCATACAGTTCAAGCAGACAACAGCATTGAAGGGGGCGCCGTTTCCCAGTGTTTTCCAAATTTTTGGGCCTAAAAATCAACAAATGGAGAAAAGTGTTTTTGGGAAAGAGACTTGCGCGCCCTGTACTTGAAGGAGAGGAAACTTGTGCGCCTTATGTTTTTCAAGATTAGAACATGAAAAATTGGAAATGGGATAAGGGCCGCGCACGTTTTGGGCTGGTCGCGCAAGTGTCCTAAGCACCGAGACAGGACTTGCGCGCCAATGCCTAGGAGGTTTGAAAACATGCGCGCTGGTTGTTCTTCATGATTATAACTTCAAAATATGTCATAGGAAATTAGGTCTCTCAAGTATTAGTGTGGTCGTGCAATTGAATAGTGTGACAGAAGCTATGGCAGTTGGAGCTGCGCGCCGGGACTTGCGCACCGTGAGGACACTTGTGCGCCACCACATAGGGGGTCCAGTTTTCCTATAAATAGAGGACCAACACTCCTCATTTGTTATGAAGTTAAAGACTTATAGATTTTTTGAGCTCTTTTCACACAAGTGGTTGAGTCATGCAAGTGGTTGAGTCGCACAAGTGGTAGTTGGATCACACAAGTTGAGGCTGCGCGATGGTTGTTGGCTACCCGACCAAGGCAGTTTGGGAGATAAAGGTGCAGAGTCGCACAAGTTTGGAGTTGAAGGAGGCAGTGTCGCGCAAGTGGGTTGGTGTCACCTGTGTTCCAATTTTGTACCGAGTTAGTGACATGCACACTGTTCTTGAAACTTTCACTCCTGTATTAGAGAAGCGTGCCAGGTGAGGTTGTTGTACACCGGTCCTTTTGGAGCTGCACAGAAAACTAGAAGATTCCCCGATACCTTCGGTGGAAAGTGGGATTAGTATATGAGTAAAAGGTGGAATTCAACAGAGCATATATATTCAACAGAGGATGAATTCTCTTATAATGATGAATAGACCTTCACATATATAAACTGAGTGTGACTTCACCAAGGGCAGTGAGCCAGGGGGAGTCAACGAGAGTGAATCGAGGGACACTATGAGCTTTCCCTGAACCTTTTGTAAAGGCAGTGAGCCTGGGACAGAGTGACTGTGACCGAACCTTTGTAATCCATATCTAGTGAAGTTTAGTGGAATTTGGTACAACTGACAACCTGTCGGCGTATGCTCCTTGGACGCAGCCCTTAGTGGTGAACCAAGTAAAAAGTGATGTGTTGTCTATCTGCATGTGAATTCTTGCTTTCTGTTCATATCCATCATACATGTTTAACAAGTTCCTACCAATGTGGGAACAATATCCATAACTTTACAAAACAATTTGACACCCTGATTCACCCCTCCCCTATTAGGGTGTCCCGGGGTCCTTCATTTATAATGGCAGAAAATAGCCGCACCCACCGTATAAGTTAAAAAAAGACATTCTTACCGTAATTTTGTCGAAAAGGTTAAAAATGTCCTTTTTGGAAAACGACAGAAAGATTACTTTATAAACATCTTTAAAAAATTTAAACAAGGGTATAAATGAATTTAACCCATAGTCTATAAAATATTAATAATGATTTAAAATACATTTTTAAGAAACATGGATGTGGATGATAAAGAGGTCCTAGTAGATAATTATGTATAAACAACCTCGAATAATGAAGATATTGTGAAATAAACCCTTACCTTATACTTTTCCTTGGTCGTGGGTAGGTTAACATCCTGTATAATGGTGAAATAATTTTTATTAAATTATACAAGAATCATATACATTATTATGATATCATATATGATCTTTTAACATTGCTTTGTTAATAATATCTTAGTATTATCATTGTTTTGAGTGTTAACTTACTCGTTTTCTTTTATATGTTTTGTTACATCAGCCGTTTTTTTATGGATATGTTGTATGTTATTCATATAAAGAATAATATCAAGTCCCTAAACATTATTTTTAATCATCAAATGAAAATTATTCTTGAATGGATACGATGGGGAATGAATCTCATCGCTTTCGTGGAGACGGTAGTCCGTATGTACGCACGAGCGACGATATCATTATTTTGATATTAGAATAATATATAATTGGATAATATATCATATATAAAGAATTATTATCATGTTATATTTATTATTTACATAAATTACACATCATTATCATACCCATCCAAATAATAATGTTTTGAATAACAATTACACCACGACGTGGAGACGGTAAGCCGTACATACACACGTATGGTGACATGTCATTAAAAGGATAGATAAAATACTGAATATAGTTGTACCATATTTATAATAACATCATAGTATATATAATATACTAGATTTATTATTTTAGAATGGAAATAACAAAGAAATAAGAAGTTGAAGAAGAAAGTAACTTGAAAGAAGGTGGTGAAAACGTTACCACTTCTTCATGTTCTTCATTTTGATTTGATCAAAAGGGATCCTTAGATTGGCTTTCTAATCCAAATAAGGCCTCTAGGTTGAAGTGAGGGAAACTGAGAGAATATTTGGTCAGGGTTTAGCCGAGCCAAAAGGCTTTGAAGGTGTGAATTAGAGGGAAGGGGAAGTTCCCTTTTATAAGAGGGGTGAGGGGCACCTTAGGAAAATCTAGAAATATTATTTTATAATAAATTCATATTCGGTTTTTAATGGCTCAAAAGTGAATTAGTTAAATTTTATTATGGGTATAGGTCGAAAATAACTCAACCAATAGGTTTTAGACAGGTTTGGATCACTATATTAACTTTATCCTTTTGATTTAACTCTTAGTTAAATAGTTTGACATTTACCATGTCTCTTTGTAATTTTAAATTATATAGTCAATAAACTTTATATAAACTTCCAAGAGACCCCCAAGTGGTCCATTAATAATACATATATCATTATATAAGGCCTTTGGCCGAATATTAGATTTTTAGGAATAGAATATCAATTAATAATATAATATTTGTTTTAAAAACATTTTTATGTCAATTTTGACACTATTCAATAATTGATTTTTGGTAAAGTCTTAACAACTTTATTAATTCAAAAAAAATTCATCTAAGCAATAATAACATGTCATATTAACCAATAAATGTTTTTTATGTCATCAAAACTTTCAAATTATATTTATTTTAACATTTATAACACTAACTATTGGATTATTTCATTAATAAGGAAAATACTTCATCATTATCATGTCAACAATAAATTTAATTATTCAATTTCAAAAAATTATAAATAAAATACCATTATGTAGAAAATCTTTTTATATTTCTAATGAATATTTATAGTCGAATAGATAACATATATAACCCTATGTAAATTTTTTTTCTAAAAGATATATGTTTATGTCATTTTTGTATTTACTTTAACTTAATTAATATAAAGTGTCATTATCACATACAAGTGGATCCATGGGGTCCCAAAATCGGCCCAAAGATTCCCATGGTCAGAAATGTATCCACCAATAGGGTTAGTACATGTTTTAGGGTAAATTATTATTATTATAATATTATTGTTTACCCTTATTTAGCGGATTTACCATTTAACCATGGTAAATAAAATATTTACCGAAGTAATTATTCAAAATGTATAAAAATAAAAGTTACCTATTTACAAAATTTTGACCCTATGATTGTAAATATGAAATCCATTTTTCTAAATTCAAAACATAGAAGTGGCAGAAATTAATTTAAAATTAATTTCCGTTGTTAAAACAAAAAGCGTGTTTTTAAGAGATAATAACTATCAAAAGATTGGAACTTGATTATTTCTAGTTTAAATGTAAAATTATTTCCAATGACTAACATTGAATTAAATAGTAAAAATATAATCTAATTATACTCTAAAATCACTCAAATTAATAATTTATCACTATTAATTATTTCGATTAAAAAGGTTCTTTTTAATTAAAATTTAGTAATTTTCACTATCCTTAAAAATATGAAAGTTATCAAAAATGTACCAAAGATTCACCCTAAGATAATTTTGATATTCTGAATCAAAAAATTAAGTCCATTTTTCAAGATAAAATTTATAAAATTTCAAAAAGTGGGTATTACGATTCATAAAGACTAGTTTGATTGGTTGTGGTGTGTGTTAGAACTCGAAGTTGCGTACAACACACAGTACTGTATTATTCAAGGAGAAGCGTACCATGGAATCTTGGGGTGTTACATTCTCACCTCCTTCAAACAAATTGCATCCTTGCAATTTGAAATTATTTTTCAAAAATAAAAGGTTGAAAATAGAAAATCCCTTTGGGAAAACACACATCAGAAATTTGGTTAATAAAATTTAGTCCTAATATGAGGAAAAGGATAATTAAAGGGTCACCACCAAATTATGATCTCGATTAGGAGAACATTGGTGGATATTAGAGACATATAATTGGAGGAAAAACATAAATATTTATATGTAGTGATTGAGGTCATCAATCACAAAAAAGTGTAAAATTGAAGTCCTTAAATTCATCAATCTTTGATGATTTAAAATACCATTAGTTTAACAAAACATATGGTATTAGGATAACACATTTTTTGTTTTAAGATACCTTCACTAAAGTATAAGAATTAATTTCTTCATAGAATAAGAGAAGAAGAAAAATATATACTTGACAAGTAGAGTCCCGTCCATTAACAAATTTCTCCCACAAACTCATCTTTCACTCAAAAAGAAAATAGAACTTAAAAATAATATTCTATTTATCCTATTCATATAGGGTTAAAAAATGAATTTATAATTCATCTACCAGATTTTGTTTTTTAAAAAACTACATTATTCAATCCAGGACTTCACGTGGGCCAGTGGTAAGTGATACAACCTTGTCGCCCATCAGTTGTGAGTTCAAGTCTCGCGGCCTTGCCGAACGCGACGGGTTGCCGCCTGACCTCTGGTTTTTCCTTTTATGGAAATCCAAAATTAATCTGAAACAAGAATTATCCAAAATACTTCTGTCCAAACTCACAGTCCAAAATTTATAAGGAAGGTAAATACAGTGAAGATCCTTTTTTCCGCTTAATAAAATGTGAACACCTTCATCATGTATTCTTTTAAAACACTGCAACATCCTTATTTACCATAAAAACTTATTGATTACATTCATGATCCCTTATTCCTTATAGAATACTAGATATACTCCCTCTATCCAAAATTTTTGTAAAATCCATCATCGATGGAATATACAAATCATTAATCAGTTTCAAGGTAGTCAAGGATATCCAATATAATTTATCCAAATCAATCATGTATTATTCCAAAATAACTACCTCGGTATCAGAACCATATTATGTTTTATCTTTCTCTCAACCATATATTTTCCAAACATTTAACCTGTTATTGAGTCACTTTTCTTGGTTCCACACAATCTCAAGTCCTTAGTGAAATAATACTACCGTACAATTCTTATATACTACATAATTATTATAACCAGTACAGTGTTGATACAAAACTCAAATGACATAATTCTTTAATAACAACATAAGAACTCTAATCATTCCTCCTCATCTATGATTGTATCATAACTTGATTATTATCCAATAGCATTATTTGGGGTATACTCTAATGATTTGGACATTGGTTCGCGTAGTGTCCCAACTCCTTGCAGATGAAGCATTGTACATTTGAAACCTTTTTCTTACCCTTGAAGTCATGTAAATGGTGTCCTTTTTCTCCACACTTATAAAAACATCCAATTCCCTTCAGGCAAGTTCTAGGGTGTTTCTTCCCACATTTATCACATATGGGAAAATTATTCTTTTCCCTCTTCCCTTTATCCATATTTCTCTCTTCTATCCCTTTCTTATCTTTCTTCTCTTCAAATCCATAGGACTCATAGAATTATTTACTTATCTTATTAACACACTGTAATGGCCTGGACCTCTCCGGTCCATTCCATTGTGAAAATGCAGTACTAAAGGTGTTCCGAGAAGTCAAGGTTACTTGGGGGTTCATTTGGGTGGAATTTTGAGGAAAGTTAAAGGGTAATATCTTTCACACGGTTGGAACACAGTTTTCCTAAACCGTGCGGCCAAACCGTGCAAGGATGGTCTTGAGGGTAGTGGCTAACGCACGGTTAGTGCACGGTTTTGTCTAACCGTGTAGACTAAACATGTGAGGAGGGGTTGTCGAGGCAGAATCTAATGCACGGTTAGCGCACGATTTGTTAAACCGTGAGGACTAACCATGAAGACACTTAAAGTTAGATCCTAAAATTGTGGATCTAACTCGTTTTGCCTTTAATCACCTCGTTTAAGCCCCTAATTGGCCATAACTTGGGATTTCCCTTCCTTAGAGGTGGAAGAACCTCTCTTAAGAATTTTGGAGGTGATCTGGAGCCTTCTATTCGCTGAACGAATCCGGTTTCTCAAGGTATGTGATCCTTTTTTTGGTTTCTTAGATCTACCTAGATTTTCTCCTCCTCTTCTCTCGTCTTCTTAGATCTATGCCCGTTATGGGTAGATCTAGGTGTGTGGATGACATTTGTGATGAGCTTTGGCCTTGGTTGTGTTAGAAGAAGATATCTAAGGAGGATTAGTGGAGAATCGACACAGTTTCTTGGGCGTTCATCGACCGTTGTGGTTTTCCTCGAAAACCCTTGAGGTAGGGGATTTGTGGCTTCTCTAATTGTTCATGTGCAATCGTAGAGTTATCATGATTTACCCCTTTGATTCATAATGAAATTGACCCAAATAAATACATGAAGCGGATTAAGAAATTGCACTGAATGCATGTTGTTGTCTCATGTTTGCTAGATAGTGTGATATTTATGCCTTGCTTGTTAACTTGTTGTTCTTGATGAATTTGATAAAGAACTTAAATCCAGAAATAATTGATAATTAAATTGGCTAAAATTAAAGAGGCATGAAAAATAATCTGGTTCTTGTGGTAATTTGATATTGATTAAGTTGGCATAGTAAGCATGTTTAATCCTTGTGATAGCTTACTGTTTTGGTTCATTATATTGGAACCAATGAATTGAATTTGTTAATTCAAGATGGATTTATGAACTTGATTGATTAGATTCCCTGAATGGTTTAGAGTTACCCTCTTGTTTTTAATTAGGGCTAAAATCCCATTTTATGTGATTATTGGTGTTAGTTTTTTGAAGGCTGGATGCCTTGTTAAAGGGCCAAGAGCCCATTTGTTGTAATGATTGTTTTCATGCTGCTTGTGCTGTACTGTGACCCTGGTAGGGGTGCTCTGATATCTAGTGTTGTGATGTGACCCTGGAGGGGTCTTGTGATATGTGGATTCATGGAGGCCTAGTGGTTGTGGCAGTGGATGATGCCTAGAGTGGCAAGATGCATTGGTTTATGCATGTGGGTGTCAGGGAGGACACCGGGGATGATGGAATGGGATGGTTGTGATTGTTGGATGTTGTTGATCCTTGGTTGTTTATCTGCTTTACTTTTCCCCACTACTCAAGGCAACTGGTTTTTCTTACCCTTCTTCTGAAAGGGGTGAAGACGCGTGGGGTATGACATGTGCTTTCAGTGTTTAGCCTCTCGAGGGAGAATGGGACTATGCTCTTGATGTAGGCGGAAAAGACTCGACAGGTTGTATATCTACTCACTGTGTTGATCCCCATTGTGTTTAGTAGCATAAGATGCTTTTCTAGAATTCCTGGGAATATGGGAAAGTAATTCTAAAATGAATGTTTGAGTAAATGATGTTAACCAATGGGGTTGGAGTTTGTTGGAACTTAATGATGAGATTGAGAACTTTTGAAGGTACAATGGTTTTTGAATGTGATGCCAAGAAAGTTTAAATGTGGTTTTTGTTCATGGTTAATTAATGTGCAAAGAATTAATTATCATAAAGTGGAATTGATTAAAAAGGGAATGAAGTAACCTAATGAAGTTCTTTAACTAGTTGTGTGCTTATAGGATTCCTAGTCTTATAAATAGTAGCCCAGAGTCTGAGAGATGTTAGCTGCAGTTGAGGCTAAGACTAGGTTATGCCCATAGTGTGGTTGTGAGTTATATATATTCTATACTTTTTGTGTTTCTATATGGTACTCCACCCTGTCGGTAAGGGAATCTGACACCCTGGGGATTCTGAGCCCTGGGGGGGGGGGGTGCTTTCCCCAACATTCCGATAGGAGGGTGAATGGATGACTACCCCCTTTGACCCCGCTCTCTTCTCTTGGTAGATACTAGTGTCGTTGGCACAATAATTAGTTTTCCCCATATATGTGTGTAGAGGGATTTAATGGATAGCTGTTATTTACACACATATATTATGGATGAGGTATCTTATGGACTATGATTCTTGCTCAAATTTACCCAAGAGATGTAGGTAGAACGGTCCTTGTAGTCTAGCTTGGGTTGTCGAATCCACAGAGACCTAAGAAGTAACCTATAGACACGCATATTCTATGGACTGTTTTCAGATATGAAGTGGCCAACTTGGATTGATTTTAGATGAGTTTAGAGGATATCTAACAGATTTAAGTGAATTCAATTTAAAAGAATGAGTTGATCCAAGGTTATCGCTCGGGGTGGATTGGACGTATTTCCTTTTCAAAGATTTCAATTTCATATATTTGAGATGAGTTCATTTAAGAAGATAAAACAACATTATCACTTAATGGTTCAATTCCTACACCCTTTAATACTAATCACCTATACACTTGAAGGATCAAAGTTTTGAGCACTTCAAGGTAAAGGTTCGTATTAGCTCATGAAGTGTGTGGCCTTAAATTCAACAAGGACAATGGAGTTTAAAAATCATCAAATAAAAATCTCAATTTAAGAAGTGATTATACATTAATGGGGTGATAAATAACATCCAATCAAAACCCTTTCTACTCCCTTGGATCAACCCATAAGTGGGTTAGCCCTCCATTGATTCTATGGTTTCAATGGAAGGGGAAAGTAGACTCATGAGGGACGACATGGATAAGTAAAGAAAAGAACAAAAATAAAATGATCACTCCACCATTGTGTGAATAATTTCACAAGATTTGGTGTGAATAAATTCACACCTTGAGGAAACAGTATCAAAGTGAGATGTAGAAAAACAGAATAATAGGAGAAGAAGAACTTTTATTAAGAAACTAAAGTGAATTGAATAACTTACAAGTGAAAGACAAATTTGAGACAACAAAATCGCAGCATAACATTACAATTGAACCAAGCACCAAAGATCCTTCAATCCTCCAACAACACTGCCTTAAATAGGAATTTTTGAGCCCTTGGGTCGAGCCTCTAATAGTCCAAGTCTCCTCAATTAATTGTGGTAGGCCATAGGTGTGTGGAAAGTAAGGGATAGTTGATTTTTCCACCCTTGACCCGAGGTGGCATCCATATTTCCTTCACCGAATAGATTCATTTGTATGACCTTCTAGATGGACGAATCATAGTGATCCATAGAAAAAGAAAATTTATCACCAGATGTCTTATAACCTCATGTAAAATTAGGGCTCATATGGAGTTGTGGATTATGCGATATGATTAAATTAGTGGTCTATTTTTCTGGGCCGCAGAATCTGGCCCAGAATTGTATCTCTAGCTTGGGCCATTTTAATGACCACCATAGAGGCCGAATTAGCATTATCTCTAGAATAGTGATATGTTCCTCAACATGTTTTATATAATCCCACAAAATGTGGGATTCATTGAGCCTGTATGTTGGGCCCCACAGTCTCATAAGTGGGCTGGTGTCTAATCTTCCTTCTCTAGAATTGCTTCCATTCATCTCCAAATATCTCCATCATTGTTTATGAATCATCCATTGATCCCTGAATGAAAAATGTTCAAATTTAAGTGTAGATATAGTTCCCAAAATATCCAATTAAAATATTGATAATTACAGTCCTTAGAATCAGATGACTCATTGGGCGTAAATTGGTGTATATTAGGCATGGAGTGCACAAATGATGAGAATGGATGTTCATAATGAAAATGCACTAACTCAGGCCCATAAGATCAAAAATGAAAATTTAATACCATTAAAATGTAATTAAAATATATGTTTTTATTGGATAATAACACCCCCAAACATGAGATTTTCTAGTCCCGAGCAAATAATTCAATGATTTTATTTGAATTCCTTTCTTCAAACACATTATAACAAGCATTGCTCACAATGTAAACTGCACACAAATATATTTTTATAGCCTATCAAGATAATTTAAAACAACATTAATTTAAAAGCAGATCCCAATCCTAAGCCCATTCCTTTGATCAAATCCATCATCATACTTCATCCAACTCAATTAGGTGTAATGATGTGTTGTGAATCACAATAGATATGGGGGTTCATTTTCATTCAAGGGGGAAATCATGGAAGTGCTAGGTGGAATCACATTTAATCATAATATGATTATTCTTCATTCCTCTTTTTTTTTGGATTTTTTTGCAATATTGCTATAGTAATTGAGATTGCAGTTAATCAAATTAACCCATGTAGCAAGACTTTGCCGATGACTCCCAGACTCAAAGGCCTTAGGGCACCAAGTGAATCCCACAAACTCGGGCATCGTCTCGAGTTAAATTAATCAAAAACAAAGTCATATTACCATAAATAGAGATAGATTGAAAAACTCAGGGCTAGACAACTCTGAAGTCACGATCCCCAAGTGCCGAAAGCCTCGCATTTTATCAATCCATTGCTCTACACACAATTTTTTTTTAATTTTTTTTTAATTTTTAATTTTATTATTTTTTTGAATACTCATATTATTCGTAAAAATCAAACCAGACTGTGCTATTTATTATGGGACCCCAAAAATTCAAATCAGTACCCCAAAGTCTAGAGGACGTGCATTGTGGCATTTTGATCTAATAGATGAAAATAAAAAATATGAAAATTTTCATTGGACAACAAAACTTCCAAAATAAATGCTTTTAAACTTAATCATGAATTAAATTAAGAGTCAAGGAAATAAAAGTTATTTTCTATGTAGTTTTAATGTGAGAAAAGATGTTATTATATCAATGATAAAGGAATTTTACTTCTTCTTTTTTATCATTGTTTTTTTAGACAAACATTTTGTTTCCACACCCCCCAACTTAGAATGAACCTGTCCCTAGTTTTGTAAAAATAAAATTTAGAATGGGGTAGAGGAATAAAAGGGGAGTTCAATAAGGAAATTGAAATATGAGGATCATGGAATGAAGTCACCTGGTGGTTGATGTTTTAAGTTCTTGTCGCTCGAATTTAGTCTTTTGATATCCATGTCGCTTGCAAAGTTCCCTAGTGGAAAAAGGAAAACAAACAAACAAAACAAAACAATATATATATATATATATATAAAATTAAAATATAAGTATATATATAAAAATTGTAGAATAAGTAATCACATTAAGCCGTAGGTCAGTGGTAAGCGCGCACCCCTGTCTCCCTTCGGTCCCGGGTTCGAGTCCCCGCGGCTTCGCCGCTTGTGACGGGGTTTTCCCCACGACCTATGGCGTGCCCCCTTTTTTAATTATTATTATATTATTATTATTATTATTATTTTTATCTTAACCTATAAAATAATAAAAATACAATAAAATAAAATGATGATACATTGTCTTCTTTTTAAATTTCTGGGTAAGGTATTACTCAAGGATCACACCATGTGACACAGATGAATATGGTGCTCCCCTTTTGTACTCATCCATACTCATAATAGAAGAACAGGTAAAAAGTCTATTTTTTTTATTTTTAAATATAAAAATGATTAATTAATCTTATTTGAAAAATAAAGATGATTCAGAAATATTAGAAACATAAAAACCATGGGTTGCCTCCTGTGCAACACATTGTTTAACGTCGTTAGCCCGACATAGATCCTAAATTTATCAATTTTTTCCTGGTTCATAGATTGGCTCAATTAACTCAACATCTATTTCCTGTTTATTGAATGATTCAATGAATGTTTTTAACCTTTGACCATTGAACTTGAAAATGTCACCACTAGTGGGATCTTGAATCTCTACTGCCCCATGGGGGTATACATGATGCACTATAAAAGGACCTGACCATCTAGACCTTAACATTCCTAGGTGTAAATGAAGTTTTGAACTATACAAGAGCATAAGTTTTCCTGGTTCAAAATGTTTGACCTTTACTCTAGCATTATTGATCATTGAATTTTCATAAGCTTCCATCCTTAATTTTTCCAGTTCATTGAGATTTAATTTCCTTTTTGTTCCGGCCATTGAGAGGTAATAATCCATTTTCGTAATTGCCCAAAAGTCCTTATGTTCAATCTCCACCGGCAAATGGCATGATTTACCATAAACCAACCTATATGGGGACATTCTTAAAATGGTTTTATATGCGGTTCTATAGGCCCAAAGAGCATCTAAGAGTTTCTCGGACCAATCATTCCTAGAGGGGTTGACAGTTTTTTCAAGAATTTGCTTAATCTACCTATTCGCTAACTCATCTTGACCATTGGTTTGAGGATGGTATATAGTGGACACTTTATGAGAAATACCATACTTAGACATGAGTGAATAGAATGGGCAGTTGCAGAAATGGGTTCCTCTATCACTGATTATAGCCCTAGGAATTCCAAATCTTGAAAATATATTCTATTTCAGAAATCGAATCACAACTTGATGATCATTGGACTTAGTGGGAATGGCCTCAAACCAGTTTGAGACATAATCAATAGCTAAGAGTATGTAGAGCTATCCCCGAGAGTTTTGGAAGGGACCCATGAAATCAATTCCCCAACAGTCAAAGATTTCAACCACTAAGATGGGAGTGAGTGGCATTTGATTCCTTTATGTGATGGACCCTACTTGTTGACACCTAGGACAGCTTTGAAAAAAATGTGTAGGAGTCCCTTGAGAGGGTGGTCCAGAAGAGACCACATTGAAGAATCTTAGCAGATGTTTTATTAGAGGAAAAGTGACCTCCACATGCCTCACTATGACAGAATTTAAGGATGGACTCTTGTTCAAATTATGGAACACACCTCCTAATGACTTGGTCAGGGCAGAACTTATAGAGGTATGGATCATCAAAAACATAGTGTCTAATATCATATTGGAATTTACTTCGATCTTGAGTCCCTAAGAATTTTAGAATGACTCCTGTAACTAAGAAATTGGCTATGTCGGCATACCAAGGGCAGTCAGTCACAGAGTATAGGTGTCCATCAGGAAATGAATCAGACATAGAAAGGTGATTTGAGTTGTCTTTGAATTCCATCCTAGAGAGGTGATCAGTTACAACATTTTCAACTACCTTTTTATCCTTGATTGTGAGGTCAAATTATTGTAAGAGAAGGACCCACCTAATCAGTCTAGCCTTAGCATCTTGTTTTTTGAAGAGGTATTTTAGTGCAGAATGGTCAGTGAACACAGTGATGGGGGATCCTAAGAGGTAGGACCTAAACTTCTCTAAGGCAAACAAAATATCAAGTAACTCATTTTCAATGGTGGTTTAGTTGATTTGGGCATCATTTAAGGATTTTCTTGCATAAGAAATGACATAAGGATTTTTATCACAACGTTTTCCTAACATAGCTCCTACAGTAAAGTCCCTGGAATCACACATAAGTTAAAAAGGAAGGTTCCAATTTGGAGATTTCATAATGGGAGGAGAGGTGAGAGAGGATTTGAGGGTTGAGAATGAACCCTCACAGCTTTCTGTCCAAACAAATGGAGCATCCTTTACTAGGAGAGCACAAAGGGGAAGGGATATTGAACTAAAGTCCTTGATGAATCTTCTATAGAAACCAGTATGTCCTAATAAAGACCTCAGTTCCTTGATTGTTTTGGGTGATTGAAGGTGATGAATGATGTCAGCCTTGGATTTATCAACTTCAATCCCCCTACCTGAGACCAGATGGCCTAGAACTAGTCCCTCTTTAACCATTAAATGACATTTTTCCCAGTTTAGATTATTTTCTTAACATCTTGACAAGACTCTATCTACATTCCCCAGACATCCCTCAAATGTATCCCCAAACACAGAGAAGTCATCCATGAAGACCTCTAGAAAATCCCCTACCATGTCTGAGAAGATTCCCATCATGCACCGTTGGAAGGTTCCAGGGGCATTTCATAACCCGAAGGGCATGCATTTGAAAGCAAAGGTTTCAAATGGACATGTGAATGTAGTCTTCCCTCTATCCTCTAGGGAGACCTCAATTTGATTGTACCCCGAGTACCCATCTAAGAAACAGTAGAAGGCATGACCTTCCACTCTCTCAAGGATTTGGTCAATGAATGGTACGGGGAAATGGTCATTCTTGGTGAATGAGTTTAGATTCTTATAGTCAATGCATACCCTCTATCCACTACTCACCCTTGTTGGAAGAATCTCTCCATCCTCATTGGTTATCACTGTGATTCTGGCCTTTTTTGGAACCACTTCGATTGTTCTCACCCACTCACTCTCAGCTATGGGATATATGATACCATCTTTTAACAATTTCAGAAGTTCCTTACTTACTACCTCCATGATATTAGGATTGAGTCACCGTTGAGGTTGACGACATGGCTTTGAATCAGATTCCAGAACAATCCTATGAGTCCCAACAAGTGGGATAATCCCGGGAATATCAGATAGGGTCCAACCAATGGATTTCTTATATTTCCTAAGGATATCTAGAAGCATCCTTTCATGATTGGATTCAATAGAAGAAGAAATGAAAATAGGATGTGTTTGATTGTCCCCTAGGAAGGCATACTTTAGTGCAGCAGGAAGTTCCTTCAATTCAACATTAGGTTGGTTCAGAATTTCAGTAGAAGATTGGGACATTGGATCAAGATCAATTTTATTTCCTAAAGTTTTAGATAGGATTGATTCCCTACATGTAGAAGTTTTAGCTAGTAGATTGGCTTGATCAGATTTAGGGAAGGAAGTTTGATCGGTCTCCATCAATGTGGTTTGCTGAAGGGTTTCACTGATTGTTGGACCTAAGACTTCATCATAAGAGCAATTTGAAAATTATTCAATCCAAGGAGATAAAATTCCTTTATATGAACAAAGGAAATCAATCTCATCCTGACTTAAACATCGATCAAATATTCCTTGATGTTCTATGGATTCATTATCAATGCTTCATATCATTTATACTTCATGAATGTCCTTGTCATCCTCTATTTGTGAGCTTGCATTATAGATGTTCAAGTCTAGACTCATGTTCCCAAAGGTGATGGTCATGTTCCCATTTCGGACTCAGATAACCGAGTTGATTTTTGCAAGAAATGGATGGACAAGGATGATTGGGGTTTGTTCCTTATTTCCTAAGTTTGGATGGTTGTCAAGGATAATGAAGTCAGCAGGGTAGATGATGTTTTCAACCTTTACCAGAACGTCCTTTAAAATCTCATTTGGAACCCTAATGCTACGATCAAAAAGTTGAAGTGTGACAGATGTGGGTTGGAGTTCATCTAGGTCTAACTAGCAGTACACAACATATGGGACGAGATTGACACTAGCACCTAGATCACACAAGGACTTGACAACTTTGCTCTGTCCTAGTTCAACATTGATGTAAGGGCAACCCAGGTCTTTCAACTTAGGAGGAATGGTCCCTTGAATGGTGGTACTCACATTAGCAGACAAAGGGAATTGGTTTTTATGTGAACATTTTCTTTTAAAAGTGAAAAAGTCCTTAAGGTACTTTGAGTTGGAAGGTATGGTTTGGATGGCATCGAGAAGAGGTATTTTCAAATTTACTTGTGAAAAGATTTCCCTCAATGTTTCACTCAATTTAGGATTGGTTTTCCCCCTCATGCGTTGAGGAAATGGTGCAGGTTGTGGGGTTGTTTGTTGAAGAGTTGTTTCATTTACAGTGTTATCATGTTTTTCAATTTGATCAATTGGTTCATTTGAATTTTCATACAAGTTTGAATCTTTATGTGGGTTTCGAATTATTTTTTCAGGTTTCTCAATTGATTTCCCACTTCATAAAATAGTCACAACCTTTAGTTGTTCATGAGTTGTTTGAGTACAACATGACTCTCCCCTTGAAGTTGAGGATGGCACCTCCTGAGAAGGCATGGGTGCCTTTCCAGTTTTGATGGTTTGAAGTTCTTGTTTTAGGGAAGAGACTTCTGAGTTCATCCTCTCCATTTGTTTGCACAGTTGTTCTAGTAGGCTTTGTGGAATAGTTTGGGTTGGTGCTTAAGAATTTTGGTTTATCCCAGGGGGATATTTTGGAGGTGGGATGGTTTTTTGAAAATGGACCGGTGGCTGTTGGTATTGGATAGGTTGGGTTTAGAACTGGTTATGGGTTTGGTAGTTCTGATGGGGGTAAGGATTTTGTCTCTGTGTTTGGCTGGGTTGTTGGTTATACTTCCAGCGGAAGCCTGGGTGGTCTTTATACCTTGGGTTGAAGTTGTTTTGGTATTGAGGCTTTTGAAAGTTCAAAGCATTTACTTCTGCTGCAGGTCCTTCTAAAAGAACATCCTTGATGGATGGAATAGTTGGGCAGTTTTCTTTCTTATGGTCATGTTTTTCACAAATTGTGCAAACAAGGTCTACAGTTTGGATTTCATGGACATTCCTAAGGTCTATCTCTTCATCCTTCCTAGAGAGTGCTGCGAGTTTAACCCTAAGGATTTCCTCTTATCTAAGTGTATAAATTCCAGTATTTCTTTGTGGCTTTTCAGAATAAGGTGAAGTTCCCCATGTTTGGTTTTGTTCAGAAAGGCTTTCTAGATACTCGTAAGCATCATTTGGGGCTTTGTTTTTAAAGGTTCCATTACACAACATGTCAATGAATTGTTTATTCCCTAGACCCAACCCTTCATAGAAAATTCTCACTTGTTCAGGTATAGATAAACCATGGTGTGGAACCATGTTTAGAGTGTCTTTGAACCTCTCCCATGTTTCATAGAATGACGCTCCCTCTTTTTCAAAAAGGTTTTGGATACTTTTTTATGTGCAATTGTTTTATGGTGGGGAAAGTATTTTTTGTAGAGTTATCTTTGTAGTTGGTCCCAAGAGTTGATGGATGATGGTCTCAAATTTTTTAGCCAATTTTTAGCTCGATCCTTTAAAGAAAAAGGAAATAGCCTCATCTTAGCTGATTCTAGTTGATGCGGGGGACACATGGTTTCTACAATGTCATTGAACTCCTTAATGTGCAGGTATGGCATCTCGGACTCCATTCCATGGAATGTGGGAAGGTGGTTTAGGACATGGGGTTTAAAGATGTAGTTGGTATATCCTAGGTAATTATGTCTAATGCATGAGGGGGCATTGGTCCTGGAAGGTGTGAGGTAGTCATTCATGGTTTGATCAATTGCGTTCCCCAAGTTTGGGGCTGCCTCATTTGGGTTTCCATTTTGGTTTCCACCCGGGTTTATGAGTTGGTTTCTTTGAAGACCTTCCATTGAAATGGGATCAATTTTGGACTTTAGAGTATTAGGAAGATTAGGATCTAATGGAATGAGTTCCCTTGGTGTACTTGACTCCCCAACCCCAGGACTATCCACCCTAACTAGACAGTTTGATTGATCGCGGGTGTAGGCGGACAAGCGCCAAAAGAAAAAAAAACGAGAAAGGGACAAGATAGAAGAATTTGGATGAGAAAAGAAGAAATGGGGGAGAATAGAATGGGTGCTTAAATGACTTACTTGGGTCCCTGGAAACGACGCCAAAATTTTATTCTCGCTCAAATTTACCCAAGAGATGAAGGTAGAACGGTCCTTGTAGTCTAGCTTGGGTTGTCGAATCCACAGAGACCTAAGAAGTAACCTATAGACACGCACATTCTATGGAATGTTTTTAGCTATGAAGTGGCCAACTTGGATTGATTTTAGATGAGTTTAGAGGATATCTAATAGATTTAAGTGAATTAAATTTAAAATAATGAGTTGATCCTAGGATATCGCTCGGGGTGGATTGAACGTATTTTCTTTTCAAAGATTTCAATTTCTTATATTTGAGATAGGTTCATTTAAGAAGATAAAAAAACATAATCACTTACTGGTTCAATGCCTAAACCCTTTAATACTAATCTCCTATAAACTTGAAGAATCAAAGTTTTGAGCACTTCAAGGTAAAAGTTCGTATTAGCACATGAAGTGTGTGGTCTTAAATTCAACAAGGACGATGGAGTTTAAAAATCATCAAATAAAAATCTCAATTTAAGAAGTGATTATACATTAATGGGGTGATAAAAAGCATCCAATCCATCCCCTTGATACTCCCCTGAATCAACCCATAAGTGGGTTATCCCTCCATTGATTCTATGGTTTCAATGTAAGCGGATAGTAGACTCATGAGGGAGGACATGGAGAAGTAAAGAAAACAACAAAAATAAAATGATCACTCCACCGTTGTGTGAATAATTTTACAAGATTTGGTGTGAATAAATTCACACCTTGAGGCAACGGTATCAAAGTGATATGTAGAACAACAGAATAAGAGGAGAAGAAGAACTTTTATTAATAAACTAAAGTGAATTGAACAACTTACAAGTGAAAGACAAATTTGAGAAAACAAAATCGCCGCATAACATTACAATTGAACCAAGCACAAAAGATCATTCAATCCTCCAACAACACTGCCTTAAATAGGAATTTTTTAGCCCTTGGGTCGAGCCTCCAACAGTACAAGTCTCCTAAATTAATTGTGGTAGGCCATAGGTGGGTGGAAAGTAAGGGAGAGTTGATTTTTCCACCCTTGACTCAAGGTGGTAGATAACTTTCGTTCACCGAATAGACGCATTTGGAAGACTTTATAGATGGCCGAATCAGAGTGGGACATAGAATAATGGAATGGAGATCCGGATGGCTTCTATCCTCCTGTAAAATTTGGGCCCATTTTGAGTTGTGGATTCCGAGATATGATCAAATTAGTGGTCTATTTTTCTGGGCCACAGAATCTGGCCCAGAATTGTATCTCTAACTTGGGCTGCCTTAATGACCACTATAGATGCCTAATTAGCATTATCACTTGAAGAGTGATTTGTTCCTCAACATTTATTCTATCATCCCACAAAATTTGGGATTCATGGGGATTTTATGTTGGGCCCCACAGTCTCATAAGTGGGCTGGTGTCCAATCTGCCTTCTCTAGAATTGCTTCCATTCATCTCCAAATATCTCCATCATCGTTTATGAATCATCCATTGATCCCTGATTGAAAAATGTTCAAATTTAAGTGTATATATAGTTCCAAAAATATAGAATTAAAATTTTGATAATTACATTCCTTAGAAACAGATGACTCATTGGGCCTAAATTGGTGTATATTAGGCATGAAGTGCACAAATGATGAGAATGGATGTTCATAATGAAAATGCACTAACTCAGGCTCATGAGATCAAAAATGAACATTTAATACCATTAAAATGTAATTAAAATATATGTTTTTATTGGATAATCAGACTACTATAGGTGTAACATGTATAGGCTCTGATGGCTTGAGGATCCTTACATGGTGTATGGGCTGTAATGGCTTGAGTTTCAATACCCGACGTATGATACACGTTATGCGTGCTGTGGTGGATCCCGGAACCTACCTGGTTACTTTTGGTTGTGAGGATGGTGTGGTGCTTAGCCCAGGTGTCAGCGGGAAAGCCTTTTTGGTGCACGTAGTGCAGATTGTTGAGCTTAGCCCAAGTTTATACGGGTAAGCCTTTGGAGAGAGATGCACATGACGTATGTAGTTGGGGAAAGTAGAAAACAATTGGGGAAGTAGTAGCGGGGTACCCTTGATATTCTTTACCATATGATATATTCTTGTATGTGTTAATTTGAGAGAGTATCCATGGTGAGGTTGGGAAAATTGTATACCTGTTAGGTGAAGAGTTAGTTTCATTGTTGTTCATTGTGCTTTAGCATGCTTTCCTTACTTTTGAACGAGAGGGTTCAGGTAGGATCCTACTGAGTATGCTGTTATACTCACCCTACGTATATATAAATTTTTTTTCAGGTCACTTGGAGCAGGTTAGAGATCAGGCTGGTTACTACTAGCTTGTGGTTGCAGGAGCTGTTCGGGCTTGGGATGGCTGCTGATTTACTTTCTTTTGGGTACTTGCAGTTTCCCCTTTTCGGTTGTGGTACTTTTGCATGACATTACATATGAACCTAGGTTTTATTTTATACTTTAGTTCTGTGTTGGAGTTTTTTGGTGTCTATCTTATCTCTCTCTTCCGCATATGTTCTCTTTGAGGGTAATGCCTCCCATTTGTGTGTTTTTTATACCCTCGGTGCTAGTCGCCAACTCGGGGCCTACTGGAGGCGGGACTCTGGGGTAATTATCTCCCTTTTCACATAGTCGGCCCAGTAGGGGTACACTTTATGGGGAGGGGGTCATGGCAGAGTGGTATCAGAGGAAGGTTGAGGGATAGGATGGAGTTTGGAGTTAGGAACATGTGTGGTTGCATGGGTTGGTAGCAAAACAGTGTCATTCATGTTTAGAAAGTGGGGTAAACACTGGAGACCGGTAGAGACATGGGCGTATAGGGCCCCCTATGATCTGTTGCACGGACCTTTAAGTTTACAATGGCTACTAAAAAGGGTGATACTGGTTGCGGGGTAGAGACCTAGGAAAGGATCATGCATCATTGTTCTTTATGCCTATGTTTGAATGGGTAGACCTTGGGATAGGTTAACCAAAAACAAATGAAAGAAAACAATTAATTAATTAATATTGAGTCTTCCATATTCCAGGCTTAGGAGCTCTAATTGTTTGTTCTTTTGCAGGTATGGCTCTAGGTCTATGTCCTCATCAGGTTTGCGTATAAGACGTTCAGCAGGCTGTTCCCGCAGGTCTCCGCAGGGTAGAGGTTGACGACGACGATGCTCGGAGGAAGAAACTCCGAGAGTTTCAGTGCCAGAGTCTGCAGAAGTATGAGGGCTCCATTTCAGATGTAGTCACGGAAGACTGGTTGGAGGAGGTCGAGATAGGCTTCAGTCCGATTCGTGCTTGGAAGGAGCACTAGGTGTCCTTGGTTGTGACGATACTGCGTGGAGCAGAAAGGCAGTGGTGGTTGTTGTTCCTCGGGGATCGTAAGGAGTCGTCGATCTCATGGGAGGAGTTCCGAGACAATTTTAGAGCCGAGTTCATTTCTTCGACTGTGAAGGCGTCTAGTCTCCAGGAGCTTCTTACCCTTCGGAAGGGGAGATCCAGTGTTCAAGAGTTTGGAATCCATTTCAGTAACCTTCTACGATATGCTTCAGACCTATTACCAGATGAGGAGGCCAGGGCGAGGCATTTCGAGGAGTCTTTTCATCCAGAGATCCAGCGCCAAGTCACCCCATTTATGCTGAAGACATATCTTGAGGTGTTGGCGAGGGAAGAGGTTTTTGAGAGGAATTTTGCGAGGACCGGATCGTCATGAGAGGGGAATCAGTAAGATTCCTCATGGAGCAGAGATGTGGTCCAGGGTTTCTGGTTTTCAGGGTAGAAGAGTTTCCATTCAGCCGGGGGTAGGTCCCAACACTTCACATCTCATTTCTCAGGAGGCAGCAACTCTCAGGCCTATGCCAAGGGATCAGGTGCTTGTTTTTCTTATAGTGGTCATGGTCATCAGTAGCAGGAGTGCCAGACCTTTCATAGCAGTCATCGTGAACTGGGCGCTCCGCTCCAAGTTCCTCCATTGAGGCAGTTCCAGCCAAGGCAGCAGCAGCAGGTTGCACCTGCTTTCGATCAGCAGAGGGGAGATGGGGCGGGCAGAGGACAGCCCCATGGCACTCCTCGTCCTTAGAGAGAAGAGTGCGACCATGGTGGTGGTCATCATCAGGGTCATAGAGGCCATGAGGGAGGTCGTGGTCAGCTTCATGCTCTAGCGTTGCCATCTCCAGACGAGCCATATGTCATTCGAGGTACCCTTTTCTTGTTTTCTACCATGGTGTATGTATTGTTTGATTCAGGAGCGACACACTCCTTAATATCACCTACCCTTGTCCATGCTTTGGGACTTGAGGTAGAGAGGCTTCTAGTGCCCTTGGCGTTGACTACGCCAGTTGGAGGTCGAGCTATCTTGTTTGAAGTATGTAGAGACTGTGAGCTAGTGTTGGGGAAACACCGCTCTTGGGGAGATTTCCTATGTTTACGGATACAACCATATGATTTTATCCTTGGCATGTATTGGTTGTATTCGGTGCAGGATATCATGGATTGCTTCAGAAACAAGGTCATCTTCATCGGTGCGGATGGAGAGAAGGTGGTGTTTGTTATTGAGAGAGATCCTCGGATGGGTCATAGGCGTGTTCCATCCTTATCAACCATGGCGGCTGAGATGATGCTGATTTCTTCAGAGGATTGGTAGTTGGAGTTTCCTAGTGTCGTAGAGGAGTACCCTGATGTTTTTCGAGAAGAGGATGTAGCCTTACCCCCTCAGTGAGATATCGGGTTTGGGATCGAGCTACAGATAGGAGCATCTCCAATATCTATGTCTCCATATAGGATGTCCCCTTCTGAGTTAAGAGAGCTACGTATAAAGCTTTATGGTTTGTTGTAGTGTGGTTTTGTTTGACCAAGTGTGTCACCATGGGGTGCGCTAGTTCTGTTCGTGGAGAAGGCTGATGACAATTTGTGGTTGTGTGTCGATTATCGTCGCTTAAAAAAAGTGACAATAAAGAACCACTATCCTCTTCTACGGATCGATGGTTTATTCGATCAACTGAAAGGTGAAAGTTGGTTCTCAAAGATCGACTTGCGGTCAGGATATCATTAGATGCGTGTGATGGATGAAGATATCCTGAAGAATGCTTTCCGTTGTCGTCATGGGAATTATGAGTTCGATGTAATGCCATTTGGCGTGACGAATTCTCCAGCTGTGTTCATGGGATTGATGAATGCTATGTTCTGTGAGTTACTGGACAAGTTCATTGTAGTTTTCATCGATTACATCCTTGTGTAGTCCACATCTGAAGAGGAGCATGTAGAGCATCTACGAGCCATTTTGGGAGTTCTTGTCGACATCAGCTGTTCGGAAAGTTGTCGAAGTGTGAGTTTTGGGCTTAAGAAGTCAGTTTCTTGGGAAATGTTGTGTCCCAACAAGGATTAGCTATGGATCCATTGAAGATAGAAGCTGTTGTGTCTTGGAAAGCCCCCAAGACAGTGTCAGAGGTGTGAAGTTTCCTTGGTATCACTGGCTACTACAGGATGTTTGTAGCCAATTTCTCTTGAGTTGCAACTCCTATGATAACTTTGACCAGGAAAGATCAAGCTTTCATATGGACTGATCAGTGTCAGGTAGCTTTCGAGTATCTAAAAGGGAAGTTAGTAAGTGCTTCAGTCCTTTGTCTTCCAACTGAGGGAGTTCAATTTGATGTTTTATGCGATGCTTCACATCTGGGGTTAGGCTGTGTCCTCATACAGCAGAGGTCAGATGTTTCTTATGGGTCTCGGCAGTTGTGTCCCCATGAACGTAACTATGCCACCCATGATCTTGAGTTGGCATCCATGGTGTTTTCTATGAATTTATGGAGACATTACCTCATTGGTGAACGCTTTGTGGTCTTCACCGACCATAAGAGTTTTTGGTATGTTTTCTCCCAGTGTGACTTGAACTTGTGACAGCATCGGTGGATGGAGTTCTTGTAAGAATACGACTTCAATATATCATAAACACCTAGAAAACGGAATTTTGTAGCTGATGTGCTGAGCCAAAAGTCATGTAGTGATGTTGTGTGTGAATCTGGTGATTCTTGGAGAGTAATGGAGGAACTGTCAACTTTGCATCTTGACATGGGAGAAGTTGGGGGTAGAGGTTTTCTTTTCCAGAAAACGGTACAGTCATCCCTGATGCAGAGGGTGGAAGAGTCCCAATTGGGGGATCTAGAGGTGGAGGTTTAGAGAGACCAAGTTTTTTGTGGTGAGGCCCCTGATGGTTGGTCTGAAGATGAACAACACATAGTGTTGTATTATGGAAGGATTTCCCTTGGCGATGCGCGAGACTGTCCTTAAAGAGTTTCATGGTTCTCCTTTAGCGGTGCATCCTGGTGTGAAAAAGATGTACTGATCCTTGAGGAGTTAGTTTTGGTGTCCTGGGATGAAGTGTGCGGTTTCGGAGTTTGTGTCTCGATGTTTAGTCTGCCAGCAGGTGAAGGCCGAACACCGTGTTCCTGGTGGTCTTCTCCAGCCATTAGAGATTCCTCAGTAGAAGTGGGAGGACATCTCAACGGGCTTTGTTATAGGATTACCTTGATCTCCGGGAGGACATGATGCTATATGGGTGGTAGTGGATCATTTAACAAAATCGGCCCACTTCATAGAAATCAAAGAGTCGAGCTTAGTGGAAGTTTTGTCGAGGCAGTATCTGGAGTTGTTGGTGATAATTCATGGAGTCCCAAGTATGATCATTTCTGATCAATATCATTGTTTTACCTATAGGTCGTGGAGGGGTCTCCAACATGATTTTGGCTCTCTACTATGCCTTAGCACTGCTTTTCACCCTCAAATGGATGGTCAGATAGAGCGAACCATCCAGACTCTTGAAGACATGTTATGCTCTTGTGTTCTTGATTTTGGATGTTAATGGATGAGGCACTTACCCTTGGTGGAGTTCGTTTACAATAATAGTTTTCACTCCACCATCAGCATGTCGCCGTTTGAAGCCTTGTATGGCCAGCCTTGTCGTTATCCGTTGTGCTGGACTGGGGTCGGAGAGTCAGTAATTCTCAGACCAGAACTAGTGCAGAATACAACAGAGATGGTTCAGGAGATTCGTGAGAGGATGAAGACAGCACAAGATCATCATAAATCATATGCTGATCAAATACGAGACCCTTAGAGTTTGATGTTGGGGATCATGTGTTTCTGAAGGTGACTCCCCGTCATGGGAAGTGAAGGTTCGGTCATGGGAGTAAGATTTCTCCCCACTTTGTTAAGCCTTTTGAGGTGTTAGCTTGTGTTGGAGCTGTGGTGTATCGAGTAGCGTTTCCCCCTCAGATTAGTCGGATACATGACATTTTCCATGTATCACAGATACGTCGTTATCTTCATGACGACTCCCACATCATCGACTGAGGAGTGATAAATGTTGATGATGATTCCACCTTTGAGGAGTGACCTGTGGAGATCCAAGACCATAAGGAGAAGGTGTTGCGCGGGCGATCCATCCTTTTAGTTTGTGTCTTGTTGTGACACGACAACTTCGAAGAGAGTACTTGGGAATGTGAGTCAAAGATACGTGCTCAGTACCCAGAGTTGTTCGATGATTAACTCTATTCATGTATCATTTTAACTTATTTGGTTGTGAAACATTCATGTTTATGAGAAAAAATCCTTTGTTGCTTTGGTGGCTTGATCTCTTTTGAGAGGTATCTCGGTGGGTGGTTGTTCAGTCCCTGTTTCTTTTTCTCTTTAGGTGGGTTTTGGATTCTCTCGGACGAGAATATTTTGAGAGGTATCTAATGTAATGTCATGGAACTCTCTGGTCCATTCCTTTGTGAAAATTAGGTACTAGAGGTGTTTCAGGAAGTCAAGGTGACTTGGGGGTGTGTTTGGGTGGACTTTTGAGGAAAGTTAAAGGGTAATAGCTTTCAAACGATTGGCACACAGTTTTCCTAAACCGTGTGGCCAAACCATGCAAGGCTGGTCTTGAGGGTAGTGGCAAATGCACGGTTAGCGCACGGTTTGCCTAACCAAGAAGACTAACCATGCGAGGAAAGGTTTTCAAGGCAGAAGCTTACACACGGTTAGCGCACGGTTTGTTAAACCGTGCGGACTAATCGTGCGGTCACATAAAGTTAGATCCTAAAATTGTGGATCTAACTCTTTTTTCCTTTAATCACCTCATTTAAGCCCCTAATCATCCATAACTCAGGATTACCCTTCCTTGGAGGTGGAAGAACCTCTCCCAAGCGTTTTGGAGGTGATCCGGAGGCTTCTCTTCACGAATCTAATCCAGTTTCTCAAGGTATGTGATCATTTTTTTGGTTTCTTTTATCTACCTAGATCTGCTCCTCCTCTTCTCTCGTCTTCTTAGATCTATGCCCGTTATGGTTAGATCTAGTTTTTTGGATGATGTTTTTGATGAGCTTTGGACTTGGTTGTGTTAGGAGAAGAGATCTAAGGAGGATTCGTGGAGAATCGACCCGGTTTCTTGGGCATTCATCGATCGTTGTGGTTTTCCTCGAAAACCCTTGAGGTAGGGGATTTGTGGCTTCTCTAATTGTTCATGTGCAATCATAGAGTTATAATGATTTATCCCTTTGGATCACAATGAAATCGACCCAATTAAATACTTGAACCGGATTAAGAAATTGCATTGAACACATGTTGTTGTCTCATGTTTGCTAGATAGTGTGATATCTATGCCTTGCTTGTTATCATGTTGTTCTTGATGAATTTTATAAAGAACATAAAGCCAGAATTAATTGATAATTAAATTGGATAAAAATAAAGAGTCATGAAAAAGAATCTGGTTCTTGTGGTAATTTTATATTGATTAAGTTTGCATAGTAATCATGTTTAATCCTTGTGATAGCTTACTGTTTTGGTTCATTATGTTGGAACCAACAAATTGAATATGTTAATTCAAGATGGATTTATGAACTTGATTGATTGGATTCCCTGAAGGGTTTAGAGTTACCCTCTTGTTGTTAATTAGGGCTAAAATCCCATTTTATGTGATTGTTGGTGTTGGTTGTTTGAAGGCCGGATGCCTTGTTAAAGGGCCAAGAGCCCATTTGTTGTAATGATTGTTTTCCTGTTGCTTGTGCTGTGATATGAACCTGGTAGGGGTTTTGTGATATCTGGTGTTGTGATGTGACCCTGGAGGGGTCTTGTGATATTTGGAGGTAGGGAGGCCTAGTGGTTGTGGTAGCGGATGACACCTAGAGTGGAGAGATGCATCAGTTTATGCATGTGGGTGTTAGGGAGGACACCGGGGATGATGGAATGGGATGGTTGTGATTATTAGATGTTGTTGATCCTTGGTTGTTTATCTGCTTTACTTTTCCCCACTGCTCATGGCAGATAGTTTTTTTTACCCTTCTTCTGAAAGGGGCGAAGACGTGTGGGGTATGCCACGTGCTTTCCGTGTTTAGCCCCTCGAGGGAGAATGAGCCTATTCTCTTTCAATAGGCGGCAAAGACTCGACGGGTAGTATATATACTCATCGTGTTGATCCCCCTTGTGTTTAGTAACATAGGATGATTTTCTAGAATGCCTGGGAATATGGGAAAGTAATTCTAAAATGAATGTTTGAATAAATTATGTTAACCCATGGGGTTGGAGTTTGTTGGAACTTAATGATGAGATTGAGACTTTTGAAGGGACAATGGTTTTTGAATGTGATGCCAAGAAAGTTAAAATGTGGTTTTTGTTCATGGTTAATTAATGTGCAAAGAATTAATTAACGTAAAGTGGAATTGATGAAAAAGGGAATGAAGTAACCTAATGAAGTTCTTTAACTGGTTGTGTGCTTATAGGATGCCTAGTATTAGAAATAGCAACCCGGAGTCCGAGAGACATTAGCTGCTGTTGAGGATAAGACTAGGTTATGCCCATTGTGTGGTTGTGAGTTATATATATTTTATACTTTTTGTGTTTCTATACGCTACTCCACCCTATCGGTAAGGGAAACTAACACCCCGGGGATTCTGAGCCCTAGGGGGGTGCTTTCCCCAACATTCTGATGGGAGGATGAATGGATGACTACCCCCATTGACCCCGTTGTCTTCTCTTGGTAGATACTAGTGTCGTTGGCACAATGGTTAGTTTTTCCCATATATGTGTGTAGAGGATTGTAATGGCTTGCGGTTATTTCAACACATATATTCTGGATGTAGTATCCTATGGAATAATATAGGTGTAATGTGTATAGGATGTGATGGCTTGAGAATCCTTAGGCGCTGTATGGGCTATAATGGCTTGAGGTACAATACCCGACGTTTGATACATGTTATGCAGGCTGTGGTGGATCTCGGAACCTACCTGGTTACTTTTGGTTGTGAGGATGGTGTGGTGCATAGCTCAGGTGTCTTTGGGAAATCCATTTTGGTGCATGTGGTGCAGATTGTGGAGCTTATCCCAAGTTTATACGGTAACCCTTTGGAGAGAGATGCACATGACGTATGTCGTTGGGGAAAAGCGGAAAACCAATGGGGAAGTAGTAACAGGGTAACCTTGATATTCTTTACTATATGATATATTATTGTATGTGTTACTATGAGAGAGTAGCCATGGTGAGGTTGGGAACATAGTATACCTGTTAGGTGACGAGTTAGTTTCACTGTTGTCCACTGTGATTTAGCATGATTTCCTTACTTTTTCACAAGAGGCTTCGGGGAGGATCCTATTGAGTATGCTGTTATACTCATTCTATGTATATATAAACTATTTTTCAGGTCACCTAGAGCAGGTTGGATATCAGGATGGTTACTACCAGCTTGTGGTTGCAGGAGCTGTTCGGGCTTGTGATCACTGCTGATTTACTTTCTTATGGGTACTTTCAATTTCCACTTTTCAGTTGTAGTACTTTTTCATGAAATTACATATGCACTTGGGCTTTCTTTTATACTTTAGTTCTGAGTTGGAGTTGGTTGGTGTCTATCTTATCTCTCTCTTCCGCATGTGTTCTCTTCGAGGGTAATGCCTTCTATTTGTGTGTTTATTATACCCTCGGTGCTAGTCACCAACCCGGGGCCTACTAGAGGCGGGACTCGGGGGTCATTATCTCCCTTTTCACATTGTCGGCCCAGGAGGGGTACACTTTTTGGGGAGGGGGTCATGACACACACGATACTATTTCGTTATATGTTTAGAATACATGGGAGACTATTTCCCTTCTAAATGTTGGCTTAATATTGTGAAAGATATGATCATTCTTACTCTTTGGATCATACGTATTGCTGGAGTTCGCATTCCTTATACTGGGCGCCATTTCGATATGATGGCATAAACTAGGTCAGTTTATGAATTGAAATGAATAATTCCAAACTTTTAAAATACATAACGTAAAGTGAATGATTTATGGATATAATCCATAATCATAAATATGTTTTCATTGTGGAAGTGTATACTCATAAACCCTTAATTATGATTTGTAAATAAAATGATAATTATCCTAAGCATATCCCCCGGGGGTGTCGTAAACAAGAGTGCAACAAGGCCCATTTTAGTGCATCAGTTTCCATTCGAGTCTAGCACAAAGCGGTGTTTTTGGGTTTTACCCCTAGGTACATCTGTTCCAGATCTACCTCTACCTGCTCATATCCAGACAGGGATGTATTGCTTGAAAAACTCACAAAATCTCTACAATACCAAAGTTCTAGGAAGTTCTTCTACAGTAATCCTTAAAGTCCATCTTAGTTCTATGTTCTCTAATAAGAGTTTATCTAAATCTAGCTTCCAAGGTTTGTACTAAACTTCCTCTACAACCAACTATAATGCCCTGACCCCAGTAACCGAGAGTCGGTGAAATATTACATAACATTGTCATGATCACAAAAGATCAAGTTTCGAAAGACCGATTAGTTTAGTATCCTTGGAATCACTAGATACATTCATAAAGTTTACATTACATCGTAAAGTGAAAAACTACAAAAAAATATTGTCTCCATAGACCACACTCATATCCCCTCATACTATCCTTGCAGGTCATTCATAAAATACTTTTTCAAATCCTGGAAAAAATAAAACATAGAAAGGGGTGAGCTCAGATGCCCAGTAAGGATAAAAATATAGTAGAAACTTTCATAAATAAGCATAAACATTTAAGGCAATGTATAACTAAAACAAAAGCCTTTTAAACTTGAACTTTAGCATAATATGGAAGAAATAAAATGAAATAATTCCATTTAATTATTCAAATGTATATTCTACTAGTCGAATAATCACATGAAATATCAATAACCACTTTCATAATGATGGAATGCCTAATATTGGACTATCATAACCACATAGTCAAGGCCTTGTTCCAAGAATAAAAATATGATTTTGTCAAGGCCTTGTTCCAAGACACTAGTTTGCCTCATGAGACCTACCAATGCATCGAGCAGCTATATCGGTCTCCACACTTCACTTATTTAGTCCAATGCATTCCTCATATGAACAAGTTTAAACCTAACATAAACATTCGTATTAAAAATAGCATACTAAATGTCAATAATTTCACCATAAACCATGAATGGTATAAAAAAAACACATCCACAGTCAAACATATCACAAAACCTTCAATACAATATGGAGGTTTTGTATCATAATAAATCAACTTCAAATAAGCTTAAAATCCATAAAAGGATGTTGACATAGATGAAATCAAAACTATTTGAGAGAAATATATCTTTTTTTGAAATCATTTAAAAGTCACATAATTAAAAAATAAAAAATTTACTTTTAAAATATCTTTATAATATTGTAAGGGAAGCTTTGAAGATTTTATAACGGTGAAAAATAGCCGTACCCGCCGTATATGTTAAAAAAAGACATTCTTACCTTAATTTTGTCAAAAAGGTTAAAAAGGAATTTGTTTGGAAAGCGACGAAAAGATTTATTTATGAACATCTTATAAAAATTCAAACAAGGGTAAAAATGAATTTAACCCATAGTCTGTAAAATATGAAGAATTATTTGAAATACATTTTTAAGAAACATGGATGTGGAAGATAAAGAGTTCCCAGTAGATAATTATGTATAAATAACCTCGGATAATGAAGAGATTATGAAATAAACCCTTACCTTGTAATTTTCCTTGGTCATGGGTAGGTTAACCTCTTTTATAATGGTGAAATAATTGTTATTAAATTATACAAGAATCATATATATTAGTATGATATCATTTATAATCTTTTAACATTTCTTTGTTAATAATATCTTAGTATTATCGTTGTTTCGGGTGTTAACTTACTCATTTTATTTTATTTGTTTTGTTACATAAGCCATGTTTTTTATGGATAGGTTGTATGTTATTAATATATAGAATGATATCAAGTCCTTAAACATTATTTTTAATCATCAAATGAAAAATAATTTTGAATGTATACGATGGGGAATTAATCTCATCGCGTTCGTGGAGACAGTAGTCCGTACGTACGCACGAGCGACACTATAATTCTTTTGATATTAAAATAATATATAATTGTATGGTATATCATATATAAATAATCATAATAATTTTTTATTTTTTATTTAAATCAATTACACATCATTATCATACTCAACCAAATAATAATGTTTTGAATAACAATTACACCACGATGTGGAGTCGGTAAGCCGTATGTACGCACGTATGGTGACATGTCATTAAAAGGATGGATAGAATACTGAATATGGTTGTGACATATTTATAAAAACATTACAGTATATATAAGATACTAGAGTTATTATTTTATAATGGAAATAACAAAGAAAGAAGAAGTTGAAGAAGAAAGGAACCTGAAAGGGGGTGGTGAAAACATTATCTCTTCTTCGGGTTCTTCTTTTTGATTTGATCAAAAAGGCTCCATAGATTAGATTTATGATCAAATTAAGGCCTCTAGGATGAAGTGAGGGAAGTTGAAGGAATATTTGGGTAGAGGTTGGCCGATCCAAAAGGCTTTTAAGGTGTGAATTAGAGGGAAGGGGAAGTGCCCTTTTATAAGAGGGGTGAGGGGAACCTTAGTAAAAGCTAGAAATATTATTTTATAATAAATTCATATTCAGTTTATAATGGCTCAAAAATGTATTATTTAAATTTTATGGCGGGGATAGGTATAAAACCACTCAACCAATAGGTTTCAGATAGGTTTGGGTCAATATATTAACTTTATCGTTTTGATTTAACTCTTAGTTAAATAGTTTGACATTTATCATGTCTCTTTGTATTTTTCTAATATATAGTCAATAAAATTACTATATACTTCCATGAGACACCAAAGTGGTAAATTAATAATAAAACTATCATTATATATGTCCTTTGGCCGAAACATAGATTTTTAGCAATATAATATCAAATAATAATATAATATTTGTTTTAAAAACTCCTTTATGTCAATTTTGACACTATTTAATAATTGATTTTTGGTAAATTCTTAAAAACTTTATTAATTCGATCCAAATTAATTTAAGAAATATTAACATGTCATATTAACAAATAATTTTTTTTATGTCATCAAAACTTTCAAATTATATTTATTTTAACATTTATAATACTAATTATTTGATTCTTTCATTAATAAGGAAAATACTGCATCATTATTGTGTCAAAAATAAATTTAATTATTAAGTGTCTAAAAATTATAAATAAAATACCATTTTTTATGAAATCTTTTTATATTTCTAATAAATATTTATAGTCGAAAATATAACATATATAACCCTATGTAAAAATTGTTTTTCTAAGAGATATAAGCTTATGTCATTTTTGTATTTACTTTAACTTAATTAATATAAAGTGTCATTATCACTTACAAGTGGATCCATGGGGTCCCAAAATCAACCCAAAGATGCCCATGGTCGAACATGTATCTACCAATAGTGTTAGGATATGTTTTAGGGTAATTTATTATTATTATAATATTCTTTTTTACCCTTATTTACCAGATTTACCCTTTAACCATGGTAAATAAAATATTTACCGAAGTAATTATTCAAAATGTCTAAAAATAAAAGATACCTATTTACACAATTTGGACCTCATGATTATATATATGGAATCCATTTTTTTAAATTCAAAACATAGAAGTGGGAGAAATTAATTTAAATGTAATTACTGTTGTTAAAACAAAAAGCGTGTTTTTAAGAGATAATAACTACCAAAAGATTGACACTTGCTTATGTCCAGTTTAAATGTGAAATTAAGTCCAATGAACAACATTGGATTAAATGGTAAAAATATAATCTAATTATAATCTAAAATCACTCAAATTAATAATTTATCACTATTAATTATTTCGATTAAAAAGGTTGTTTTTAATTAAAATTTAGTAATTTTCACTATACATCAAAATATAAAAGTTATCCGAAAAGTACCAAAAATTCACCCTAAGCTAATTTCAATATTCTGAATCCAAAAATGAAGTCCATTTTGAAATATAAAATGTATATAATTTCAAAAAGTGGGTATTACTATTCACAACGTCTAGTTTTATTGGTTGTGGTGTGTGTTAGAACTCGAAGTTGCGTACAACACACACTACTATATTATTCAAAGAGAAGTGTATCGTGGAAGCTTGGGGTGTTACAACGTTACTAAAAATTGATTTATTATTTACTATGAATTTATAACTAAAAGTATAATGAGTATAAAAATTATTTTTATATTTCATAAGAGTGTGGATATCAGTGATCGTGACAGAGAATCCCATTCTATCCAGATAGTGATGGCTAATGAGTCGATCCCTCCCCCCTTGGTGGGGGAGGGACCTCCTGTATCCTTTGAGAGAGTCCAATCTCATTCTTTCACTCCCTTTTTCGACCCCAATTTCCTTCCTTCATTCCCTAATATCTAAATTATCCCTAAAGTTTAAAATATTTTTTATGGATTCCCACACCTTTTTATTTCATCCTTGGAGTTCAATGATGCCTTGTATCTTTTGAATATAATGCTGATAGTACAGTTCAAATAGCATCGTCCTTTGGTGTATTCTTTCGATAGGTTTATTTTCAAATCTTTGGGATTATAATATCTATCAATGGCATGTATTCCTAAAAAAAATTACATCATGATTCATTTTTTTCGGATAATGACTTTGTCAGGGCCTGGTACAATTCCCCCGGCTTCTGTAACAGATCCTGATTCTTCTTATTTAGGTGGAATTGCAATTTCCACCTGAAGCGTGATACCCTGACCATAGATATTTTAGTTAGTTTTCCCAAAGTCCAATTAACTTTTCAAAATCCTTAGATTATGATAATGTTAGGGAATCTCATTGGTAGATATCTGTGTTCTAATAGTAGAACTAGATTGGTTTGTTTTCTTATTTCTCCCCAAATTTTCATTGAAGTTTATTTTTCAATAAGGCCAACCAATTAAATTTAGATTACAGTTGGGGATGAGGTTCACTTAATAAAAATTTTCATTTTTGATTAGTGGATTGATTTTTTATCTTCATACAAGAAAATGGGTCACTAAATGGTAGTTTGTAGGCATGGAAGCACGAACATCTCCCAACAAATAGATTTAGGTTTAGGAGGTAGTGGTAAGGGTTTGATGTCTGGTTTTGGTGAAGTTTTGAAGGAAGAGATACAATTGGGTGTTTCAATTGATCAAATTAATTCATAGGTTGTGAACTTTATGACACATGAGGGTGAGGAGTCTACAAAGAAATAATTTCCTACTAGGAAAGTTGCTGATTTTTGGTCTTCGAATGGAACAATAAAGGAAGTCATAACCTAGAAGGATACATGACTGTTACTGTCCGATCTGAAAGTAGTCAACATTTTATGAATATTGAAACATGACATGGAGGGGGTGTTTCAAAAATAAAATATGGATATTTAAATTAATTCAATTATGTTGGCATCTAATGGGAAGGAATGGGACATGGGAGGTGGAAAAAATGTAAGGAGGTGTTTCAAGAAGAAGGCGAGGAAGATACAATGATTTGTATAACTAGTGGTGAAAGAGGGGGCTTAGTGAACATAATAACAAGGGATAGGCTGAGAAGAAAAAGTACCAGTATTAGTGTTAGTAATAGATTTTAAAATACGATATTGAAGGTTTGGAACAAGAAAAACGGGATGCGACTCAAGATAAAATGGGTATACAAACCACAATACCAGTCTCAGATGATCAAAACTGTTTTGAGATTGATTCAGAGGAGAAAATATCTAGACATGTTTCGATGGGAAGTGTCAATGAAGTACATGGAAGATACTTACATAGAAAAATGAGGAAGAAGGTGAAGAAAGGAAAAATAAATCTAGAGAGTTGTATATTGTAAAAGGGGTAGAAGTCAAACAAATGTAAAGTATATTCTCAGTCACCTAAACCAATGGAGAAAATTCTACCAAAATAAATAACGTAAAGAAGAGTGAACCCATGTCTCCTAAATAATTAGAGAAGAAGATTTCAATTATTCATCATGGAATGAAGATATTGGAGTTTGGGTATATCAAGGAAAAGGGTGGTGGTATGTTAGAAGATCTGACTCTAGAGTTGGTGGTTCCTAATAGTGTGGTCAGGGTAGAAGATAAAGAGGTTGGGTAAAAAGGGAAAGCATAGGAACCCATCATTCATTATAATTAAGAAATATTATAGGAGGAATTTCAGATTGATTCTATACAGTAGGAGATTCATATGATGGGTTAGAGGATGATTTAGGTTTATATCAGTAAGGAACAAGATGTTTTGATCAATACAAAAAATATCATTTTTTCACATGGTTTCAAAGAAATAAATATTAGTGTGGAAGAGTTTATTCCAACATGGGACAAGATGGCCTATGGTTTTGAAGTCATCATCATGGATGACCTAGACATGAAGGCCACTAATCTCTAATGGATTCTATTTAGAGGAAATGTTTCTAACAAACATAAACTATATTTCAATAATTTTTTTGATATATTATGGTGTGAGTTGATTTCTTATTTTGAACATAAAATGTTTCCCACTTTTTCCATAAAAGTTCTTTTGAAAATAAAAAGATTATTTTCAACCATTATATTTAATAAAGAAGTTAATATGAGTCATACCCACCTATTTAACAAGCATGTTATAATTTTCATATTTCAAATAACATTATTTCATGGTTTGATGGAGTTTGGTGTTGCGTGTCATGCACACTATCAAAGAAACTCATTATTGAGTGTAATTCAAGTTAAAATCCATGTTACGTATAATGAAAGCTATTTAAAAATTTAAATTAGCTTTTAAAAAATATTCCATAAAATCTCATGATGTTACTTTCTACCCTTCCCCCTTAAAATTAATATCTCCTTCATAATTTATCTTGGTTATAGAAGTTTTATCATTTGAAAATTAATTCAAAGAAACCTGCATGATAAAAAGGGTTAATAAAAAATATTATTGAAAATAGAGAAATGGATGAGTGAAGGTTATCTGTAATAACACATATTGGGTTTCCAAACCGAAGAACATAAGTGGGAAGTAAAAACATGGACATAGAAGAGAAAACTAATACCCAAATACCAATAGAGGGTGATATAGAACATGGTAAATATAAAGTTAATGAAAAAAAACCATAAATATATGAGTCATAAAAAGACCATTCATTCATAAAAAATGAAGGTAAATTTATAATATTTTATTTCTAGATAATTTTTTTAAAGTTGAATAATTTTCATGAGAATATATAATCACTTGATTTAATTCCATTTTATATTCAAAATATCACCAATTGGTTGTCCCTCGATCAATTTACACTTCATATCTTACTCTAAGAGATTATTTTTCAATGTATAAAGAACTAAATAAGATTTATAAAATAATTATAATTCATTACTTCTATCTCTAGTTATTATAAAAAAAGTTTAACAAATGTTATGTATAAATCTTTATATGGTGAAATAATACATTAATCTATAAAAACTCATCCAAAATTCATTTTATACTATTCTATAAATGGTGAACCTTATAAAACTTCCAAAATTAAAAATTTGTAAAGAAGAGCAGTAAATTTATCAAAATAATTTTATCATTAATCCCCCAAACAACATTAAGTAGCCTTTAATTGTCAAATACCAAACATGTAAATACCTTTATAATGAATTATATTAAAACATGGAGACCATATACATTATACTTTAGAAAAATTCCAAGACATTTTTCTATACATTGACTCACCCTTAGACTTATCCTTAGAAATATCCCTTGTGATATCCTTAGGAATATCCTTTAGGATCTCACTAAATATTTCTCACCCTAATTTCCAAAGGTTATCTAAACATTTCCTATGATACCAACTATAGAGACCCAATATTTTCATAAATAAACACTAAATCTTATTAAAATAATATTAATTACATTACACACACATTTTTGAGGATCCTAAAGTTATAACACCTTTGAAAACTTGGAAATAAAAAACTGGTCCATAAGTGATCTATGTCATCTCCCATTATGTTCTTCATTACTTGTACCCTTCTTAGTCATATAAGAGATAATACATTTCTTCATATTTTAGGGAAATGAAACATAATAATGTGTGATATAAGATGCTCAGTAAGGGTAAAAAAGGGATATACATAAGCATACCAAGGATATAAGGGTATGAGAACATTATAACAACATGTGAAAACAATACCCTACTTATCAATGATTATAATATTGATTCATGGAATGATGTTTGGTAGTTCATAACACCTGAATCATAAGAGAATAAAAGAAAATGATCCATGGGAGCATAAAATTGGCATAAGACATATATTTTTGGAATATAAATAATCATAGAAAATATTATTTCAAGGCTACCCGTCAAGACATTCATAACATATTAGGCATGGTCTTACCACTCATGTACCTACTTTGAGATTGGGATAACCTCCTATGTACCCTATTTTGGGTTTGGGATAACCTCCACTATACCATATTTCTAGCTTGAGATATCCTCCCATATACTATTTTAGCTCACATAACATTAATCATTACCTAATTTAATGGAGGAAGATGTTGGTCCCACCGATTACATAATTAAAATCATATATTTTTCTACCATAAGATCAAAAAACATTCATTATATCATAACCATGAAATGAAATGGGTTTCTTCAAAATTTCATCATATCATAATATATAAGAATGTGATAGGTTTCGTAATCATTTCATAATTTCATTATATCATAACCCATGAAAAGAATTGGGTTTCATAATAATTTCAACATAGTATAACCCATAGAAGAGAAATAGGTTTCATAAACATCTTGTCACCATAAATATAAACCATCAAGATAAAGAATAAGAGTGGTATCATTGGTTCATATACCTTGTAAAAGATAAGTAACATAAAATTATGTCATCTTTTATGGAAAAATATTTTGAAAGGTCACTTGGAACATTTTTTTGAGGAAAATAACATTTCTTTAAAAATCAATTTTTAATACAAAAAATTCATAATGTATTATGGAAATATTTTTCTTTGAAAATAACCTTGAAAAATCATTTAATAAAATTCATGTGGAAGATATTCTTTCCACTTTGAAAATCACATTTTAAAACATAAAACATTTTGAAAATTAATTTAATTTAAATAACATGGAAAAATTATAATGGAATCTTTAAAAATCATTTAAAATATTTCTTGAGGAAAATATTCTTTTCGCATTTATTTTTTTTAAAACATACAACATTTTTAAAATCCTTTTTTTAATGATGATGATTATAAAAAAATATTAAAATCAATGATTGGTCATGATGTCAAAGAATTTTGTTCCATCCGCACACATTAAAATAAAGATTCTTTTTATATTTTACAAAAAGCTAAATGAGTAGTTTTTGGAGAATGACATGATGAATAATTTAAAAACATTTTTAAAAAGTATAACATGGTTAAAAATGAAATTTAAAATTAATTGTTATGATTTAAAAAACATTTTTCAAAGCATTTTTTGAAAACATGATTTTAGATGAAAAAGGGTTTTTGACTAAAGGAAGAAATAAAGAAGATTTTTATTAAAAAATATATTTCGAACAGTTGGGTAAATAAAGAGATGAAAACGAAGGGAAAAAATTATTATTATTAAATAAATATTAGAGAAGAAAATTCATGAGTTTCTTGAGATATAGATCATAATATTTCATCACTAGAATCTTAATCATAAACAATTCCAATAAATGATGAGTTTGTTACATTAAACTCTTACCACTTTGGTAGCTTTGAATTATAATAACCTTGAAATAATTTAATTAAATGAACTTATAATATAATTAAAATTAGTATATTAATTATATAAAATGATAATGTTTCAGTATATACAACTCATAGAAGAATATAGGTTCAAAAAATAACTTATGTCGCAAACAAGCTAATTTGAGGCAAAAAATCTTTTACTGCTTTGGTAAATTTTGAACCATAAACCCCATGAAATATATATCATCAAAAATATATTTCAATTCCAAAAAAATAAATGATAATAATCATAAAATACCTTCATGGAATGTATGTACACTACATAAAAGGATCACATAATGAATATGGCTTTTGTCTCATAGAAAAATAAAAGTGAGATAGAAATCCATTACCTTAAGTCTTGAATTCCTTCATAGATGTTCAAGACTCTTATATAATAAATACAATTTTATTATAAATATATTAAATAATCATGCATACATAATTTTCATGAGAATATATAATCACTTGATTTCATTCCATTTCATATTCACAATCTCACTAATTGGTTGTCCCTTGATCAATTTAAACTTTTTATCTTACTCTAAGCGATGATTTTTCAATGTATAAAGAACTAAATAATATTTATAAAATAATTATAATTCATTACTTATATCTCTAGTTATTATAAAAAAGTTTAACAAATGTTATGTATAAATCTTTATATGGTGAAATAATACATTAACATCTAAAAACTCATCCAAAATTCATCTTATACTATTCTATAAATGGTTAACCTTATAAAACTTCCAAAATTAAAAATTTGTAAACAAGATCACTAAATTTATCAAAATAATTTTATCATTAATCCCCCAAACAACATTAAGTAGCCTTTAATTGTCACATACCAAACATGTGAATACCTTTATAATGAATTCTCTTAAAATATGGAAATAACTTGAATTACCACAAAACCTCAATGAAAATAATTCATGATTCCTCATTACATGAACAAAACCATAGATCATTGAATATATTAAATATATATAACAATGTAATAAGGTCCACTAATGAAAACATAAACCTCTTCATCAATAAATAATTTATCAGTTCTAATGTCATTAATGCTATCCAATTTACGTTATCCATTACAATCATTTGTTTATCCAAAAAACATCATTTTATCGAAATCAATAATATATTAAGGGTTATATTCCCTTAATCATGTGGTTTCAAAAAAATATCACAGTGAAATTAAATCAATTTTTGAGGTCATCAATATCATTTCTTATATTCTTGAAAATAATTAAAGAAACTTCTATAAAACAATCATTATATATTTAATAATTCTTGAGTTCAAATACATAAAAAGTTCACTAATTCAATTTCATTGTAAAAACATTAACTAGGTTTCATCATATTATCCCTTAATACATATATCCTTTAATATGTTGTTTTTGGCCTCTTCATCATTAGTAGTATAACCATTACTTATACCACATTACTGATTCTATTCAGGAAATTCCCCCTAGGACATTGATTTGCATAAATCCCATAATCTCCACATTTAAAAGATTCATATATTGATAATACTTTAGGGACACCAATATTCCCATCCACTATATTACCTAAATTTTTCCCTTTTTTCTTAATAATCACTTTCTTTGTGTCCTTATTTTCTACACTCGAAAAATATTCTCGTTCCTCTAAAACATCCACTTGGGTGATTCTACCCACATTATTGACATATAGAAAAGCTATTCTTCTTTCCTTCATCATCTCCACCACCCATGATGTTGGAAAACTATATCCTCTCTTCTTTGATGAGTCTGGTATTTTTTAAAGGTGAAATTTGTATATAATATATCTAGATAACTGATTAGGAATAATAAAAATATCATTCACTCATGTTATCACCACATTTGGTTACTCATTAACATATTTTTTTATCACTTTACATGTTAACCAAGTTTCATATAGTTCCCCCCATTGACTAAAACCAAAAATCATAGTGCGAGTAAAAATAATATTAGTATTAAACCACATAGTCATGAAAAATAACTTATAGGATGTCTAAATCATGAAATCATCCTAAAAACATTGTTTTATCCTAATACATTTTTAAAATCCTTCATGATGGTTCATAAAGAGTTTGTGAATTCTCAAATAATTCCCTTCATAAGTGTCAAACTAGGTGTCCAACAAGGCCCTTTTCACGCACTATATAACGATTGAGTCTAGATCAATGCACCCTTTTTGGATTTATTACCCCTAGGTATGTATATGTTACATCCAAATCCACTTGTACTATCCATATAGGGATGTAATCTCTTGGATACCACATCCATTATCCTTTAAGGAAATTCCAAGACATTTTTCTATACGTTGACTCACCCTTAGAATTATCCTTAGACATATCCCTAGTGATATCCTTAGGAATATACATTGGGATCTAACTACATATTTCTCACCCTAATTTCCAATGGTTATCTAAAAATTTCCTATGATACCAACTATAGAGACCCAATATTTTCATAAATAAACATTACAACTTATTAGAATAATATTAATTACATTACACACACATTTTTGTGGATCCTAATGTTACAACACCTTTGGAAACTTGGAAATAAAAAAATGGTCCATAAGTGATCTATGTCATCTCTCACTATGTTAGTCAGAACTTGCACCCTTCTTAGTCATATAAGAGATAATACATTTCTTCATATTTTAGGGAAATGAAACATAATAATGTGTGAGATAAGATGCTGAGTAAGGGAAAAAAGGGATATACATAAGCATACCAAGGATATAAGGGTATGAGAACATTATAACAACATGTTAAAACAATACCCTACTTATCAATGATTATAATATTGAGTCATGGAATAATGTTTGGTAGTTTATAAGACCTGAATCATAAGAGAATAAAAGAAAATGATCCATGGGAGCATAAAATTGGCATAATACATATATTTTTGGAATATAAATAATCATAGAAAATATTATGTCAAGGCTACCCGTCTAGACATTCATAACATATTAGGCACGGTCTTACAACTCATGTACCTACTTCAGGCTTGGGATAACCTCTTATGTAACCTATTTTGGGTTTGGGATAACCTCCCTGTTTTAGGATGGTATGTGATTGAGTATGATATACTCTATAATACCAAACGTAAGATCGAAATAAGAATGAGATTCTCAGATACAAGAGGGGGGGGGGGGGGGGTTGAAGTTTACCTTTTAAAAATTCCCTTAGGAAATTTTTAGAATGGTTATGTTTAACAAGGTTAAACAGGATAATTCACACAACCTCTATGAGTTCTAATAGCTTGCTTGATTCTGGAAAAGTGATTCTGAAAATGGAACTTAACTAAAGTTACAAAGATTAAGATTCAACCTTAAAGTGTTTAGAATCTAACTATATCAGAGTACAAGTATGAGGAAGTATAATAAAGTATATTTTCCTCAACAATACAAAATACAGCGGAAAAACTTGCAACAAAAACAAGTAACAAGTATAAACTCTTTTATCCCAAAGAGGAGGGTATCCAACAACCTTGGATAAAGGTCCCTTGACTTATACTTTCAATAAAGTTTGTCTTACCCACACCAGGGTAAGCCCTCGATACGAAGATCGGAGTCTGTCTTGTTATCCCTGCAATCCCTCAACTATCAGGTAGTCGGCACCTCTGTATTCCTCATCAAGGAAGCCCTCAACTTCAAGGTGTTGAAACCTCTATCTTCCTATCCCTGGAAGCCCTCGATTGTACACAACAACAATCGGAGTCGCACGAAGCCAATATGCACAAGTAAAAGTTTGAATAAGCTGTTCAAACTTTCTGCACGAAGCTTGAGAGTTAAAAAGAGCCTCCCTCTCTAGAAATCACTTCAAGAAGTTCTGATCATCAAAATTCCAAAAGTTCCAAAAGTTCCGAGAATGTTCTAATGAGCTCCTATTTATAGGTGAAGTTCCAACGGTCAGCTCACTCCTCCAAAAGTCATATTCTTCCTTGAATTTTGGAGGGACCTATACACATGTCACTCAAACAATGGTTAGTTAATAAAAGAAAGCATGACATCGTTTTGTAATAGAAAAAATATAAGCATAACTAAACAGATATTCAGAATGGATTAGAAAATGAAAGTTCGGAATGAAAAAGGTTAAAGTTCAGAATGGAAGTTAAAATAAATTTGGAGTCTTTAAACTTAAGAATATCCAGATTCTATTTTTTAGGAATTCGGAAACTGAATTCTTTAGAAATCCAGAGTCTAAATTTCAAGGAAATTCGGAGTCTGATTTCACTAGAATTCGGATCCAGAACTTACAGAGTTCAGAGTCTAAGTTCATGAGAATTCGGAGTCAGACCTCATTAGATTTCAGAATCTAAATTTAGAGAACTTGAATTCAGAACTTAGAGAAGTTCATAATTAGAATTCGGAGTGGTACTTTATGAGAGTTCGTATCCAGAATTTTGAGTGGAACTTCATTAGAGTTCTTATCGAGAATTCAGAGTGGAAATTCATGAGAGTTTGTATCCAGAATTTGGAGTGAAATTTCATGAGAGTTCATATCCAGAATTTAAAGTGTAACTTCATGAGAGTTCATATCTAGAATTCAGAGTGGAACTTCATGAGAGTTCGTATCCATAATTCAGAGTGGAACTTCAAGAGAGTTCGTATCCATAATTCGGATCCTAAAACAGAATTCTTCATGTCTAAGTATTTTTCGATTCCGAGGTTTTAGATATGAATCCGATTTTTATACTTAATAAAAATATTGATATGAACAATGAAAACAAGGTTGGGGTAAATTTATTTTGGGAAGGAAATTTTCCTTATGGAGGTAAAACAGGGGTAAAATGAAATTTTCCTTAATAAAAGGTGTTTGTGATTTTAAAAACAAGAGGAATGGTAAAGTCATAAGGAAAACTTGATGACTTATCAATATCCCCCAGGAATGAAGGAATGGAAAAAGTCATAAGTAAAACTTTATTAAATCAACAATCTCCCCCTTTTTGAAAATCACAAACATCCTTACAAAAAAGAATTTAAAGACTTAGAATAAATTTCTAGACATGTAATTAAAGCTTATCTCCCTTTTTTTATGATCAATTGTGAATATGACTAACTCCCCCTTAGGCTTTGAATATCTAAGGATCATATTCTATATTTCTGGAATAAGAGATTTCATTTGAATGAAGAATTCATAATTAGAAGTCCCCCTTACATAAGGATAATACTTCTTAAATTATAAATTTTTCTTCTCCCTTTTAGATTTTTCCTTCTCCCTTTTGAGTTATTTTTCCTTCTCCCCCTTTGTGATTTTCAAAAAGAATTTGATGGAATGGAAAAACAATAAAGTACCTGAAACATTAGTAAGGCATACAAACAATACAAGAAACCAAAGTTTTCATTAACATTGAAAGGATTTTTACAAGGAAAGACATTACAACAAAATATTGGATTAGTCTATTTTCTTCTTTTTCCTTGGGGATTAGCTTCTTCAGAAGGATTTTTAGCTTATTTAACTCTTTGTGGTCCTCCTAAGCTTGCTTTTCTAAGGCTTTAATCTTGTCATCTTGAGCCTTCAGAGCCTCAGACTGAGCCTTAAGAACTTTATCCTACTTTACAAGCTTCTCTTAGATCTCAATCTGAAGATCTCTTTCCCATTTCCTTCTTTGAGCAACAAAGTTAAGATTCCCATTCAGATCCTTCACCTGTTGATTCTGAGTATTTTTCTCAAGATTCAGCTTTTCCTGAAGATTATTCATCTTGGCATCCTCGATATCAAAATATTCTTTTATATCATTCTGAAAGGTATCAAGCTCTAACAAATACTCATTAATTTTCTTTGACCATAAATTCATTTTGAAGCAAGATTTTCTGTGGACCTCATAATTGATAAGAAAATTTTAATAATTTACCTCAATCTTCACACATTTATCCATCACCATGGATATTTATTCTGACTTCTTATTTAAGTTGTGCTGAAGCATTTGGGACCTGGAGTCTATTGTAGGAAATATCAGAATTGTGTCCACCAATTTATTCAAAGATTGAACAACAAAATCTTGTCCCAGTGCAGATGACTCCTAATCCGAAATCTTGCTAGGTGAATGTTCTTATTCACTTTCCACAAGCTTTCTTTTAGAAGAGCCTTCAAATTGTTTTTTCCTTATTATATCTTTCTTTGGGGTGTCCATAAGCACTTTCTTACCATTATCAACTTTCAGAATGGTTCCCTCATCAGGATATTCTTCCTCACTTTCATATAATTGAACTATCTTGTCTTCATCAGGTTTTTCCTTCTCTGCTCCTTCCTCAATAAAGTGATTTTCATAGCTTTCTTCCTCAGACAATTCATTCTCTTTCTCTTCCTCATTGTCTTCATCTTTCCTACCATCTTTCTCATCTCCCTTTACTAGAGTGGCAAGCTTTGAGGACTCGGCCTCAGATGTTCGGATTGGTAATTTTTCTGATGGATTTGCCTTTTCTTGATAATCTTAAACTTGTTTAATCAGATCATCTAAATCAACACTTTATTCTTCTACTTATTATTCTTATTCTACTTCCTCTTCTTCTTCTTCAATTTCTTCAACAACTTCTTCTTCTACATATTCAACAAATTCTTTCTCTTTAGATTTTTCCGGAGTGAAGAAATTTTTCCCTGGAGTCTCAGGTAAAGGCTCGACATGGAATGCTTTTGGTACTGGAATATCCTCGGAAGCTACTTCTTTGGCTTTCAAAAGAGATTGTACAACTTCAGACTCAGACATTTTCTTCTTCATCTTCTTCTCCTTTGCTTGCATCTCATGCTCTTCAGCAGCTGTTCCTCTTAAGGCCTTAGCCTCAGCAGGGTCCAAGGCGAACTGTGGCTCCCCTTCTTTCCTATTTTCCTTATCTTACCTCCATTTTGCAGCTTCCTCATCTGGATACGCTTTCTATTTCTTTGGTTTGGGAGGTTCGGATTGGGCTTCCTTAGCTTTAGGGGTTTTATCTATCTCCTCCACTTCCTTATCTTCCTTTTCTTTCCAACCATCTTTGATGTCTCATCTTTTTCAATATTTTCTGGATTTGATTCTACCTCTTCCTCTGGAAGATCATAAAACTATTTTGTCTCCTTGGAATAATCCATATTCATTATTTTCAGAGTTTCATCGCTAAAAAGCATAACTTTTCAATTCCGAGACTTGGATTTTCATGTAATCTTAAATGATTCGAGACACCAAACTATAATCTTTGAAAGTAAGGCCGGAAAGATGATAATTTGGGCTCTAATATTTCCATCCTTGATGTTCTTGATTGTAACAAGTACATGCCTCATCAAATTGATTTTCCCTAGGTTTACCAGGAAGTCCAAGAAATATATATCACTTTTATTGAGGGTATCTTTGTCACCTTTTCTCGGTACTAAAAACCCTTTTACCCACAACGGAAGAATCCGATTGTTAGAAGATAGGTGAGAAATTTTGGTTGTCTTGACATCATCAAGTCCAACCCATTGTAAGGCCTTTACCTTATCAAAAATACCTAGAACATCCGGGAGTTTGTGTGAGAAAAATTCAGCTTCTCCTTCATATGAAACCCCCACCAAGTTTGCAGCCTTGGTGTAAGTATGTTTGTAGGTTTTTCCATAAGACTTGAAAGAAAATTTTTCTATACCCTCCTCCTCGAAGAAGAAAACTAATTCATAGAACTCTATGAACAATTCTGGATACACCATGTCTTGAACACCTATCTTAGATATACATAAATCTTCCCAACCATTTAAATTAATATTTTTAGAAATGATAGAATCATACTTGAGAAAGTTCGGATGGACCATCCTTTCCCAGTATACTTTCCATTTTAAGATTGAAATTTTGGTAGACATTTCTTGAGAAGTGGCTTTTACAGACTTTCAGATTCGAGGAGTTCTGAGAGATTCAGAACGGGCTTTAATAACTAAGGCAGAGATTTGATACGTGAGAGCTTGGAAATCGATGTGGGACAACATTATGGGTCCCCTTTATATAGGCGATATTTGTGACCTTTAAACTTCCAAAAACAATCTAATGGTTGAAAAAAGTCTCTGATCTGATCTGATGGTTGAAAACATTCCCGCAAGGAAACCTTGAATCCGATCTTTTGAGGTTTTAAGAAAAACATAAGGATTTAGGAAGAAACGAATCCAAGAAATTTTAAATGAAAAATAAACTACCAACAACTAAAAAAGATTACGGAAACTTACGTAAGGAATTCATACCTTTCGTATTGGCTAGGAAGTTTATTTGTAATAGGTGATATTCTACTTGAAGAAAATTTTACTACAAAAATATCACGATGAAAAACTTACTACGAAAGACTTAAGATAAAGAAAAATTATTTCAAAAACTTTGAGTACCAAAACTCGATTACGAAAATTATGAGTATGAAAATTCCCATTATGAAAATTCTCATTATGAAAATTTACATTACGAAAATTTACCTTACGAAAATTTTATTACGAAAATTTTCAGTACGGAAATTTCTATTTCGAAAATTTATGATATGAAGAATTCCTACTGTGAAATCTTCAGTTCCGAATATCTCATTACGAATGTTTTCAGTTCTGAAAATTCCATTACAAAAAATATGAAAACATCATTATGAAAAATAATAAAATATCATTATGAAAAGTATGAAAACATCATTAAGAAAAATATGAAAAAATCATTATTAAAAACATGAAACCATGATTACGAAAAATATTAAAACATCATTATGAAAAATATGAAACCATGATTATGAAAAATATGAAAAACTTATAAGAATATGTACTCCCCCTATGAAAAGGAGTTTATTAATGTAAGGAGAATGGTTCAATGAGAAGTTAATGAATGAATATTATCTCACAGTTATCATTCCTATCTTATGTTTGATGTATTCAAATCTATCAGAGGGTAAATATTTTGTGAAAATATCAGCAAGTGTATCTTGTGTTTTGATAAATTGAAGAATAATATCTTTTTTTAGTGTGTGATCCCTAAGAAAGTGATGTCTAATATCTATGTGCTTTTCACAAGAGTAATGCGCAGGGTTTTTACTAAGGTAAATGACACTTGTGTTATCACACAAAATTTGAGTCTTAGTAAAACTCAAGCCATAATCTGTGAGTGTGTGTTGCATCCACAACACTTGATCACAACAACTTCCAGTTACTACATATCCAGCTTCAGCAGTGGAGAGTGCTACTGAGTGTTTCTTCTTTAAAGACCAAGAAACTAATGAATATCCTAAGAAATGACATGTTCTGGATGTACTCTTTCTATCCATTATACATCCACCAAAGTCAGCATCTGAAGAGATCTCTAAAACAAAATCATTTCCAGAAGTATAAAAGAGTCCTAAATCCATGGTTCCCTTTATGTAGCGAAAAATTCTTTTCACTGCCTTTAAATGAGATTCCTTAGGATTGGATTGATATCTTTCACATAAGCATACTGGAAACATTAAGTCTGGTCGAATAACAATCAAGTAAAGTAGACTTCCTATCATACCTTTGAAAGATGTTTGATCTAATGGTTTCCTAGCTTTAATAAGATCAAGTGTGTTTGAGGTTCCAATAGGAGTACTTATACTTTTAGTGTTGTCATATCCATAATTTTAAGAATATATTTAATATACTTATGTTGGGATATGTATATTCCTTTTGGTTTTTGAAAAATTTGAAAACCAAGGAAAAATGTTAACTCACCCATCATACTCATTTCAAACTCATATTTCATTAGATCCGCAAAGGAATCAGTTAAATATTGCTGAGTTGAACCAAATATAATGTCGTCAACATAAATTTAAACAATAAAAACATTTTTCTTATCTTTATTTATGAAAAGAGTTGGATCTTCATTTCCCATAACATAGTTATTTTGAACCATAAATCCTGTAAGACTATAATACCAAGCACAAGGGGCTTGTTTAAGGCCATACAATGCTTTGGTAAGTCTAAAAACATGACGAGGATGTTTTGTATCTTCAAATCCAGGAGGTTGTTCAAAAAAAAAATTTCTCTTGAACATAACCATTAAGGAAAGCACATTTTACATCCATTTGAAAAAGCTTGAAATTTAAGAATGATGCAAAGGGAAGTAAAATACAAATAGATTCAAGTCTAGCTACTAGATTATAGGTTTATTCATAGTCTATTCCTTCTTGTTGATTATAGCCTCTCGCAACCAATCTATCTTTATTTATTACGATGATTCCATTTTCATCACACTTATTTCTGAAGACCCATTCTAATCCAATAACAGAAGTTTCCTTAGGTGTTTCAACCAAGGTCCAGAATTTATTCCTTTCGAATTCATTTAGTTCATCTTGCATGGATTTAATCCAATCATCATCACCTAAAGTTTCATCAGTGTTTTTTGGTTCCAATTGGGAAAGGAATGCTAGATTATTTACTTCATTTCTTAAGGAACTTCTGGTCCTTACAGGTTGATTTACATCACCAATGATACTATCACTGGGATGATTCTAAAGAAACAACTGGTTTGGGTTTTGTAAAACTTGTTCATCAACATAGGGTAGGAAATATTATGGGGTAAATGTTTCAGAAGTATCTTCTTGTACATTTTACTTATTAGAATAATTTTTTATCAAATGTTGATAATTAGTTTTTGAAAACACATCCGAAGATGTAGGTTGGGGTTGTTTAAAAACAAAAGGATCAGTTTTATCAAATTTGACATGCACTGTCTCTTCAACAGTACAAGTGTTTTTGTTAAAAACTCTATAAGCCTTAGAATTTGTGGAGTAGCCTAAGAAGATTCCTTCATCAGATTTTGGTTCGAATTTGTGTTGGTTATCTTTAGTATTCAGAATGAATACCTTGCATCCAAAAACCTTAAAGTATGAAAGTCTAGGTTTTCTACTATTCCATAAATCATAAGGAGTTTTATTAAGAAAATGTCTAATCAAAACTCGATTTATAGTATAACAAGAAGTACTTACATATTCAGCCCAAAAATGTTTGGAAATAGAATTTTCACTCAACATGGTTCTTGTTATTTCTTGAAAAATTCTATTTCTTCTTTCAACAACACCATTTTGTTGAGGTGTTCTGGGTGCTGAGAAGTTGTGAGTAATACCTTTTTTACTACAAAAAGTTTCAAAATCAGAATTTTGAAATTCTCCTCCACGATCACTATGAATAGTTTTGAAGGGAAGGTATTTATCATTTTTAACTTAGACTCTAAAACTTTTGAAATAAGAAAAATCTTCAGACTTCTTTGCTATAAAATAGACCCATGTAAATCTAGTGTAATCATCAACAAAAACAAATACATAGTACTTTCCCCCAATGCTTCTAGTTTTTGTTGGACCAAAAATATCCATATGCACTAAATATAATGCATTAGTAGTTGAGACTTCACCGACTGATTTAAAACTTGCTTTATGTAGCTTTCCATATTGACAAGGGTCACGAAATTTTGAAGAATCAAATCTAAGCGCCGTTAGATCCTTAACTAAACCTTTCTTATAAATTTTGCATAAGTTCCTAAGGTTACAATGTCATAACCTTCTATGCCATAACCAAGAATGAACTTCCATTGCAATAAGGCAAGGTAAGTCTTGGCTCTTAAGGTCTTCTAAGTTTAGTGTGTAAACATTATCTTTCCTATGGGAAGAAAGAATAAACTCTTCCTTGGAATTGTGTACTAGGCACTTATAATTCCTAAAATTCACAAGGTATCCTTCATTACATAATTGACTTATGCTGATGAGGTTGTGCTTAAGGACTTTAACAAATAAAACATTTGAAATCAATATTTATCCAAGAAGAACGATATTACCTATACCAATAATTTATCCCTGATCATTATCTCCAAAAGATACTTTTCCCCCTTTCTTTTTGATAATATTTTCAAAATAGTATTTGTTACCAGTCATATGCTGGGAACATCCACTATCCATGTACCATGTATTGTTTTTGGTACTTTCCATATTTTCATGAAAATAAGAAAAAGTTAGGTTTTCAGAATCCATACTTTCTTGGATCTGGAAATTTTAGAAAGTAAAATTTTGGGCACCCACATCTTCTTAAAAAAATAAGCCTTATAAAATCCTAAAGATTGGGTTTTGGTTAGGGAACAATTATTTGCCTAGTGACCACCACATTGACACTTTTTTCATAATGGGGCAATTTGAGGAACAAAGTAGTTGTTACTAAAAATTGGTTTAGAACTTGTGTAACCAAAACCAGAAGTATTCCTTCGAGGTTGGATTTTTGAATAGATTTTATCAAAATTTTATTTACCTAGGGTAAAGTTTGACAAACACTTCCTCAAGGAAAATATTTTGGATTTGAGTTTAATAACTAAGTTCTTGTCTTCAAAACCATTTGAACTAGAGCTATTCTTGAAAACATTTTTCTTAGAAATTACATTTTCTAGTTCTTTTGAAAGTTTATTCTTTTCAGAATTTACTTCCTCATGATTTTTTTAAATACTTTCAAAATCAGCATTTTTATTATTTAGATCTTAAGAAAGATATGATATTTCCTTAGTAAGAATAATATTCCTAGAATTTTCCTTATAGAGTTTCTTCATAAGTTTTGAATTCTCATTTTCAAGAAGTTTGGAAAACCTAGAAACTTATTCATATGTAGGTAAAGTATTATCTTCATCAGAAGAATATTCATCATCCGAAGAGCTATAATATTTACTATCATTAGAATTCAAAGAAACATTGGTCATTTATTCAGCATTGTGTACCTTATCCATCAAGCAGTGATTATCAATAGGTACCCTAGATAAAAGACCAAGATTCTTCTATCTAGAAGATTCATAATCCGAAGATTCATCTAAAGAGTCTCCACCACTAGCACTCCACATGTCATTAGCTTTCAACACTTTCTTAGCTTTGGACTTGTAATATTTCTTTCTATTCCTTTCAGAATTTCTCTCTTTTCTTTATTTTCTTTTGAGCATAGGGAAATCAGGTCTTATGTGTCCAGCTCTCTTTCATTCATAGCATGTAACTTCAGAAACATTCCTATCTTTCCATTCCTTCTTCTTGTATTTGGATTGAAAGTTCCTCTGTCCAGCTATCTTGTCCCTTCTTCAAGAAATATTTTCTAATTCATTTTCTGAGGACTCACTTCCACAAGATTCGGAATGGATAATAACTTTCTTAGATTTATATCTGGTCACTCTCTCAAGAGTCTTGGATTTTATATGATTTGACATGGATGAAAAAGCTACACTGCCATTTCCATTCTTATTATTCACAATATCAGCATCTCTCTTCATTCTAGTCTCATGCTGAAGAATAGTTCCAAACAGATCATCAAGGGTAATCTGAGTAACCTTTCTATTCTCATCAATTACAGTCCTTTTAGATTCCCACTCATTCGGCATGATTTCAATAATCTTGCCAACAAGAGCTTCATAATCCAAACCTTTTTCACCCATTGATTGTAAACTATTAACTATAGTCATGAATCTTTGTTGCACCTTGTATATGGGTTCACCATAAGGGAAAATGAAACCCTGATATTCGACTCTAAGCATGGCTCTTCTAGTCTCAATTACTTTGGATGTACGAAAATGAGTAACTTCGAGTTTCTTCCATATTAAATTAGATGCTTCACAAGATGAAATTTGGTTATATATATTTATAGTCATTGAACAAAGTAAAGTATTGCGTATGTTATAGTTCAGTTGGTAATCATGCTTTTCTTGATTTGTAAAGGCACTTACTTCTTTATCAGGGATCCTATATCCACCAGTAAGCATGACAAAATTTTCAAACCCAGTATTGAAAATGAAATTCTTCATGCGATCTCTCCAATATTCGTAATCATTACCAACAAAGATTGGTGGTTTGGTTGGATTGAGATTATCAGTGGATCCAACATTAAATCCTGCCATTCTTAAGAAAATATTTGGCACAGAAACTTGTTAGTAGTACAAGTTTGTAAACTAGAGCAGATATCCTAAGTAAGAAAATATAGGGAAAAAGTGAATCTGAACTATATGATTTAGAATTTGTGAAAAATGAATCCGAAAAACAGATTCTGAAAAATATGAATATGGAAAATGTTGTTCTGAGAATTCACTTCTGAATCTAATCGTGAGATTAATTCGGGTTGAACGAAATCCTTTGATACCAATTGTTAGGATGGTATGTGATTGAGTATGATATACTCTATAATACCAAACATAGGATCGAAATAAGAATGATATTCTCAAATACAAGAGGGGGGGGGGGTGAATTGCACCTTTTAAAAATTCCCATAGGAAATTTTTAGGATGGTTATGTTTAACAAGTTTAAACAAGATAATTCACATGACCTCTATGAGTTCTAATAGCTTTCTTGATTCTATAAAAGTGATTCCGAAAATGGAACATAACTAAAGTTACAAAGATTAAGATTATACTTTAAAGCGTATAGAATCTAACTATATCATAGTACAAGGATGAGGAAGTAAAAGAAAGTTAACTTTTCTCAACAATACAAAATGCAGCAGAAAAACTTGTAACAAAAATAAGTAACAAGTATAAACTCTTTTATCCCAAAGAGGAGGGTATCCAACAACCTTGGATAAAGGTCCCTTGATTTATACTTTTAAGAAATTCTGTCTTACCCACACCAGGGTAAGCCCTCGATACAAAGATTGAAGTCTTTCATGCTATCACCGCAAGCCCTAAACTATCAGGTAGTCAACACCTCTGCCTTCCTCAGCAAGGAAGCCCTCAACTTCAAGGTGTTGGAACCTCTGTCTTCCTATCCCTAGAATCCCTCGATTGTACACAGCAACAATCGGAGTCACACGAAGAAAATATGCACAAGGAAAAGTTTAAACAAGCCATTCAAACTTTCTGCATGAAGCTTGAGAGATGATAAGAGCCCCTCTCTCTAGAAATCACTTCAGGAAGTTTTGATCACCAAAAATTCCAAAAGTTCCAAAAGTTCTAAGCATGTTCAAATGAGCTCCTATTTATAGGTGAATCTCCAAAGGTCGGCTCCCTCCTCCAATGGTCATATTGTTCCTTGAATTTTGGAGGGACATGTATACGTGTCACTCAAGCAATGGTTAGTTAATAACAGAAAGCATGACATTTTTTTTGTAATAGAACAAATATAAAAATAACTAAACTCATATTCGGAATAGAGTAGAAAATGAATGTTCGGAATGGAAAAGGTTAAAGTTCAGAATGGAAGTTAAAATAAATTCAGATTATTTAAACTTAAAAATATTCGGATTCTATTTTGTAGGAATTCAGAACCTGAATTCTATAGAAATCCAAAGTTTGAATTTCAAGGAAACTCAGAGTCTGATTTCACTAGAATTCGGATCCAGAACTTACAAAGTTCAGAGTCTAAGTTCATGAGAATTCGGAGTCAGACCTCATCAGAGTTCGGATTCTAAATTCAGAGAACTCAGAGTCAGAACTTAGAGAATTTCTTAATCATAATTCGGAGTAGAACTTAATGAGAGCTTGTATCCATAATTTAGAGTGAAACATCATGAGAGTTCGTATCCATAATTCTTAGTGGAACTTCATGAGAGTTCGTATCCAGAATTCGGAGTGGAACTTCATGAGAGTTTGTATCCATAATTCGGAGTGGAACTTCATGAGAGTTCGTATCCAGAATTCAGAGTGTAACTTCATGATAGTTCGTATCCATAATTCGGAGTGGAAGTTCAAGAGAGTTCGTATCCATAATCAGATCCTAAAACAGAAATCTTTATGTCTAAGTATTATTAGATTCTGAGGTTTTAGATATGAATACGATTTTTATACTTAAGAAAAATATTGATATGATCAATGAAAACAAGGTAGGGGTAAATTTACTTTGGGAAGGAAATTTTCCTTATGGAAGTAAAACAGGGGTAAAATAAAATTTTCATTAAGAAAAGGTGTTTGTGATTTTGAAAACAAGAGGAATGGTAAAGTCGTAAGGAAACCTTGATGACTTATCAATCTCCCCCATGAATGAAGGAATGGAAAAAGTCATAAGGAAAACCTTATTGACTCAACACCCTGTACCCAATTTCTAGCTTGAGATATCCTCCCATACACTATTTTAGCTCATATAACATTAATCATGACCTAATTCAATGGAGGAAGATGTTGGTCCCACCCATCACATAATGAAAATCATACATATGTCTACCATAAGATCAGAAAACATTTATCATATCATAACCCATGAAATGAAATGCGTTTCTTAAAAATTTAATCATATCCTAATATATAAGAAAGTGATAGGTTTCGTAATCATTTCATCATTGCATCATATCATAACCCATGAAAAGAATTGAGTTTCATAATAATTTCCTCTTAGTATAAACCATGGAATAGAAATAGGTTTCATAAATATCTTGTCACCATAAATATAAACCATCAAGAGAAAGAATAAGAGTGGTATCATTGGTTCATATCCCTAGTAAAAGACAAGTAACATAAAAGTATGTCATCCTTTATGGAAAAATATTTTTAAAGATCACTTAGACCATTTTTTTGAGGAAAATAACATTTCTTTAGAAATCAATTTTAATACTAAAAATTCATAATGTATTATGGAAATAAATTTCTTTGAAAATAACCTTGAAAAACCATTTACAAAATTTCATGTGGAAAATATTCTTTCCACTTTGAAAATAACTTTTTAAAACAAAAAAAACTTTGAAAATTAATTTAATTTAAAATAACCTGGAATAATTATAATGGAATCTTTAGAAATCATATAAAAAATTTCTTGAGGAAAATATTTTTTCGCATTGATTTTTTTCTAAAACATATAAAATTTTTAAAATCCTTTTTTTTAAATGATGATGATTATAAATAAATATTCAAATCAATGATTCGTTATGATGGCAGAGAATTCTGTTCCATCCGTACACATACAACAAATATTCTTTTTATATTTTTCATAAAATCTAAATGAGTAGTTTTTGAAAAATGACATGAAGAATAATTTAAAAACATTTTTAAAAAGTAAAACATGGTTAAAAATGAAATTTAAAATTAATTCTTATGATTTCAAAAACATTTTTCCAATAATTTTTTGAAAACAAGATTTTAGATGAAAAAGGGTTTTCGACTAAAGGGAGAAATAAAGAAGATTTTTATTAAAAAATATATTTTGATCAGTTGGGTAAATAAAGAGAGGAAAATGAAAGGAAAAAATTATTATTATTAAATAAATATAGGAGAAGAAAATTCATTAGTTTCTTGAGATATAGATCATAATATTTCATCACTAGAATCTTAATCATAAACAATTCCAATAAATGATGAGTTTGTTACATTAAACTCTTACCACTTTGGTAGCTTTTAATTCTAATACCGATGGGATAATTTAATTAAATGAACTTATAATATAATTAAAATGAGGATATTAATGATATAAATTGTTAATGTTTCAGTATATACATGTCATATAAGAATATAGGTTCAAAAAATAACTTATGTTGCAAAAAAGGTAATTTGAGGCAAAAAAATATTTTACTGCTTTGGTAAATTTTGAACCATACACCCCATGAAAAATAGATAATCAAATATATAGGTCAATTACAAAAAAATAAATTATAATAATAATAAAATACCTTCATGGAAATTATATAAACTACATAAAAGAAACACATAGTGAATATGGCTTTTGTCTCACAGAAAAATAAAAGTGAGATAGAAATCCATTACCTTAAGTCTTGAATTCCTTCACAGATGTTCAAGAATATTGTATAATAAATAAAATTTTATTATAAATATATTAAATAAACAAACATATATATATATATATATATCATCATATATATTATTTACTTATGACCTTTTATTACCCATTTATTAATAATTCCATCTTAAAGTCACATTTGGGGCAATATATGCTTTGTTTTTCATATATGTTTTGATTTGTTATTTTTTTTGAAATATTATCCATGATTAATATATATATATATAATTTTAACCATGATATAAATATATAATATATTTATTATAATTGTATTTAGAGTGATCTATAAAAGTTAGAGATAAAAAATAAAATACACTGTTCATGGAGACATAAGGTTATACATACGCTTGAACGTTGTTTCCATTTTCAAGATAGAAAAAAATAAAGAAAGGTGATAATATATTACCATAAAAGAATAAATTTAATTATATATATATATATATTAAATATGTTAATTAAACTTATCTTTATTACCTTACATGTAAATCGTGAATGAATCTCCTCGCTTCGCGAGATAGTAGTTCGCCGTACACATGAACTACATTTTCATATTCCCATTGAATGGAATGTAAGAAGTAAAAAATGAAATAATTATTATAAAAGAATAAAAATATAATAAATATCGTATAAAAAAATTCATTGTATCCAATCTTGATAGTTGGTAATGGAAAAAACGAATGACATTACTTCACAAGATGGTAGTTCGCTGTACACACGAATAATGATTTCACAATGCATTTGATGGAAGAGGAAATGATTGAAGGTAATGAACTTAAAATAATAAAATATTAGTATATTCAATATAATTATGTTATTTTATCTGAGTTTTTAAATAATAATTTATGTATGTGGAGGAAGAAATAAAAGAAAATTCTTGATTAAGGACATTACCACTTCTTCGGACAACTTCTTTTGGTTTGCACCAAAAAGATTATTAGGTTGGATTTATGACAAAAAAAGTTTCTACGATGAGAATAGAGAATTAATTTAATTGAATTTTTCTGGTATTTTCTAAAACAAATGGTTTTTGAAGTGTGAAAAGGTGGGGATAGAGGGTGTATTTTTATAAGTGATGCGAGTGACACAATTATAATTTTAGAAAAGAAAAAGGGTGTAACCACATTTTTCAAATAAAAAAGGATAAAAAGAGAAAATTATGGAAACTAGAATTGATAATGTCTAAATATTTCAATAAGATTAGTTTTTTACCAGTTTTGGGTCATTTTTAACCATATCGTTTTGGTGTAGCCCCATGATTAACCCATTTTTACATTAATCATGATTAATATTTTTTACCGTTTTTACTATTCATTATAGTAAAAAATTAATTTGAACTTATTATATAACATAAATTATAATGATTAAAAATATAGTATAAATTTTTCCAAATTAAATGCATATAATTAGTAAAATTTAATTTAAAATCTATCCTATAGACGCGACGAGAAAACATGTTTTCAAAGAGAAAATGTTCAAAAGTTTAAATATTTTTACATAAAAATTCCATATAAAAATTATTTAAAAAAACCTAAATAGAAATAATATATATAATTTAACTAATTTTTCTTATATAAACATATTAATTTTTTTATGTTATTAAAATCTCTAAAACAAATGAAAATTCTTAATAAAAACCAGTATTTTTCACTATTCTTCGAAACATTTATCTTTTCAGAAAATTATCAAAAATTAAATATAATATAATATTTAAATTATGATTTGAAATATGATGTTTATTTTGTAAAATAAATTTCTAACATTGGAAAAATTAAATTTAAAACAAAACCCGCAGACATGATGAAGAATAAGTTTTTTGAGAAATATATTTTTAAAGAACAAGATTATTTTATTTTAACTCTACATATAATCAAAATATATTTTGAATATAAATTAAAATTTATTAATATATAATTTATAAATTTAATTTAAAAAATTCTTCATTAGGGATTATTTTAATTAATTAAGATGGAGAAACATTATGCACTTTTATATAGTTTTTTGAAAAACCTTTTTTAATCCAAAAAATAAATATATACTAAAATCCAATAGAAAGTTGATTAAAAATTAATTAAGTGGATAAAATATAACTAAATAATAATTTTAATATTTAAAAAAAATACTGCATTAAAATTGTTTAATTTATTGAAAATAAATGATATTTTTAAAAAAAATATGTATTTTTCATTATTTACTGGAAAGTCAATATTTTTTAAAAAATATCAAAATTTCAACATAAGTTAATTTAGACATTATTATTTAAAGAATTTAGTTAATTTTATCAAATACATTTTAAAAATTATCTATAAATTAGGAATAAAAATAATTTTTGATGAAAAAATATTTTTTATGATTATATTTACTTTACTAAAAATTTATTGATCATTTAATAAGAATTTATAAATAAATTTATAGTGAGTAGGAAATTTAAATGTATATTTATTAAATTAGTTAATACAATTCATAACAACCTATTTAAATGCTAGTTTATAATGGTCATATTTAAAATAATACCATTTTGTGGTTCACTAAAGATTGGTATTGCGTGTCTTACATGCTATTGAAGAAACTGATTTTTGGATGCAATGAAAGATTAAATTAGTGCTATGTATAATGCAGTATGTCTTAAAATTTAAATTAATTTGAAAAAATATATTTCATAAGAGATTAAAATGGTTTAGAGGATGATATTTTTAGTAAAGTATCAGTGGAAAATGTTGACGAAGGACATGTTATAGGCCCCCCCAGTCCTAGAAAGAAGAAAGGGAGGAACAAAAAAAGAGATGTATGGGGATAAATTTTTCTAAAAGGAAAGAAGACTAAAAGAATTATGTACTATTACAATTTACTAAAGATTATGCAGACCGAGTCTGCAAAAAATAATAAGGTGATGGACCATGATCCCATGGATTATGTGTTGGATTACCAAGAGAGTTCAATTACTCAAACTGATAAATATATGATGAAGTGTGGTGAAGTTAAGGAACCAAATCAAGGTGATGATACGAAAGAAAATATATTATAGGAGTAGGAAGGTTATGTACAAAGTAACAGATCATTTGGTCCAAGAATAAAGGGAATCATGGGAGCTTAACCTTCATTCCAATTAAGAGATAATAGAGGAGGTAGTGGATTTAAAAACCTCAAAGGAGAAATATGAATGTAAAGTTAGGGGAATGATTGAAGTAAATAAAAACCAAAAAAATGTTCTTGGATTGAAAATTCAAAATCACATTTTGGTGAGAAACTTCAAATAGAGGAAGATTGGTGTGGATGAATTTATCCAAGCATCAGATAAGATGGCCTATAATTTCAAAGACCTCTTAATAGGTGACCATAATATGGAGGTCCCTTATTTTCCTTAGAGTCATTACATAGTTAAGGATTCTAATTAATATGATACTGATTTTAATAATTCAGTCATTTCTTTTGGTGTCGGTTGATTGTCTATGTTGAATTGGAAGGTATTACTCTTTTCCTAGAAAGTTATTTGAAAAATAAAAAGTTAAATATTAGTCACATATGATAATTCTTTGAAATTATTTTATAAAAGGTTGGTACATTTTCCCCATTTATTGTATTGTGTGATATTATCTCATTATTTTATGGTGATATACATTCTTAACTCATAAACCCCTTCACGAGATTTGTTCTTTCAAATCCATACACTTTTATTTTTCTATATGAATTATGATCATGTTAATTTTGTACTGTATTAACCATATACACATTGATCTATACAATTTGAAGATCATATTTTATATATATTATATTGGATTATGTTTACCTAAAAAGTATGATATTATATTGACATGGGAAAAATTATTGGAATTACAACATGAATTATTATTGGTGTGTTGGGTTTGTGTTTGGAAAGGAAAAAATATAGGGAGGGATGCTTCTACTATCATATCAGCATCATGGTGTGAGTTAAAGTATTTTTGGATAAACTCAGTACACAATTTATGGAAGATAGGGTCATGGTCCACTTTAGTGGAATATTTATAATCATTACCACTCTTTCTAAAGGAATAAGAACAATCACATCAGGTAAATAGACTAAGTGGAAACAACCTAGAATGGGTTTTAAAATAAATATCAATGGATCATGTTTTTAGGGGAAGATTAGAGGGGGTGTCTTGGTTCATGATGGAATGTTATATATTCTCTTAGTCTTTAGTTACATTTCTGGATCAAGAAACATTATTAGGGTTGATATTATATCCCTTTATAGTTGTCTTATTTTGTATAGCTTGTTCAATATTAGTCTCTCAGTGGTAGAATTTGACTCTAATATTTTTGTCGGGTGTCTTTAAATAAAATGGAAGCATACCACATGATATGGTTTATTATATTTGTTTGTTTAAATTTCTCATTGGTTAAGGCATGCAGGTTAAATATATTTATAGGGAAGGAAATTTTTATGACTAGCATTCTCACTAGAAAAGGAAGTCCAAGTGAGAGTCTTATTATTTATCATCACACTAGGTCTCTTCATCTTGATTTAATGCCTGTAATATATGGTGATGTGCTTGGACCCTATCATTACTGACCCCATGAGTTTAGATTTTTTGAATAAAAATTTAATTTTTAATGAATAATTATTATTAGAATGTTGACTATGTATATTTTATCCATCCACCTTCTTTTTTGAGATGGTTTATTATTAATTTATCCCTTTTATTGGAAGGGGGAAAGTTATTATATTTCCATATGTTGTTATTTAAATATGGATGATTATTTTTGAGGTTGATTATATATTTTTTATTAATTTTATCTTATGAAGAATGCATTGGATTTGAACATGCGATGAGAGAGTCCCAACATTATATAGCTCCTAGATGCATTGAATGATATCATGAGATAAAAAAAGTTTGTTTTTAGTTTATGCATCTTCCCATAACATTATATTGTCTTGGAAAAAATCTTTGACAATAATATGTATTGACTGTAGTCCCAATGAAAAGTAAAGTTTCCAAGAACAAGCCCTTGACAATAGTTTTTTATTGTCTAGAATTGTGAATTCCATAAATATGAGATTAATATTATTTATATTTATTTTTTCATTTATTTTCATGGTTATAAAATTCCACTACTTTCAATTTTATTATGCATCCATATTATTCACCTATTCCTGCCATAATATTTATGACTATTTTATGCAATGATTGTTTAAGTTATATATTTCTTGTATAGAGTGTTTGAGATCACCCCTTTTTATGTTATACATTTCCCCAGGTTATAGAGAAAAGTAGTATAAGTGAAAAGTTTAAAATGATATCATGTTTGAATGAATTTATGGGATACATTAAAGAGGTTTCATAACTTAATTAGTTAATCATATAATGATAGAATTTTTAATTTGATTTAAATAAAATGGGATTTATTAGTTTATATTGTGTCCTAATTATCTAAATATCTCACCCTAAAAAGATTCCCCTAATATAAGAGATGTAATAATAATTTTTACTTTATAATTAAGGCCGGTTTTATCCAGGATTTTATAGCTGGAGTCAAGCAAGTGATGTAATGTATGCATTTATGAGCACCAAATCTGGGAGTGCGGGTTCAGGGAGTCAGAGTTAGTATCAATGGGAATGTTTTGACAAATTTATATATTAGGTCGTTTGTTGAGGATAATTTAAGGGTGGAGAATTTAGGGATTATCATAAGTTCAAAGGTATAGATAAACCTTTGGGATAATTCTATGATTTAATGTTAAGGGAAAAATTTGTATTTTATTTGGGGATTTTGATAAGAAATATATATATTTTTTAATCCTAAGAATAACTCTATGTATAGGATTGAATCTTAATGTTTTGGTAACGTATTTATTATATTTATTTCCTAGAAGTTATACCTCTATATGGATATTTGTAAGTGGATGCGGTTTTGGAAAAATTGAACTTTGGGGTAACTAGATCAAAAATGGTTGGTTGAGTATTGACTCAATCATTAATTTGAGGCACAATAAGTGGGCCTAAGACTACACACATGATGAAACACTCACCTGGGATATTCTCTAGTTAATCCCATTATCTTTATAAACTATTATAAAGGGTTTAATATTGATTTTAACTAACTAGGTTAGATAAACTATTAGGGAAATGGCCATGTATAACCAAGGATTGAACAAAGGGAGTTATAAGTTGATCTAAAAGTATCATATGTTGAAAAAATGGTGTTATAAGAAAAGAAATATTTGGATTAATGGCTTCATATTCATATTTTGAATATTATCAAAACCATTTTGGTTTTAACATTTGGTTGGAACAATATCACGAAGATGATGTCGAGAAAGATATATATCTAGAAACCACTACGTATTATAACTGAATAAGGGAACATACATAAATGGTTAATAATTTTACTATATACCCATTATTATGTGAAATGTGAGTTTCCTAGTCTTATTTATAATAGAGTGATTGATATCATAATGGAAATTAATTCTTGATAATATTTGTTTTTTTAATTACTGAAGTGATATTCATTGATGAAATTTTAGTACATTTTAAATGGTAATGAGGATTATGTGAAAAATATAAAGATTTTTATTCAATAGTTACACTTTAAATGCATGGTTACATATATTAAATGGTATTAATAACCTTGAATAGTGATTTTATTACAAGGTTATATTTTGGGGGATAATTATTTAGGAACACGTGATTGAGGTATAGATAAATCTTATGTTTAATAAACACATGATAAGGAGATAATAAAGTGTGGTTTTATTTTGAAAAAATTAGATAGATAGTAATTAATAACCTTGGGATTAATAATTGATTCATGATATTTTTGGAGTATTTCATCTCATTTTTGGGATTAGGACATATAGTTACTAGTGTGTAACCTTATGAACTAGTGGTTCATGCAATTTAAGGGTTAAATATCGAATTCATTTTTTGAGTAATATATAATATCATTGTGGTTTAATGTCTTATAGATTTAAACGGGTAATGGGAAAGGTATGTTATTGAGAGTATATTATTAGGTATATATATACTTGAGTATATGACTGTAGGAGTGACTAAATTTTTTTGTGGAAGGATAAGTAATATTTTGAGAGCATAGTTTTCATGGATTATTGGGTTTAGAATATTTTAATAAAGTTCATGGTAAATTGGGATATATATTTTAATTATTTAGTTAATAATTATGAGATAAACCAACACAAAGTATCCTAGGTTGAACTAATAATTATATATGAGAGCAATGAAGGTTGAACCGAGTCTGATACAAGTTGAGTTGTAAGAATTACATGCTAACATGATAGTGTCATAAAGTGAGACTTATTAAGGTTAATTTTTTTATGGTTATTTATTATAATTAACTTATAATGATAATAAATCATGGTAAATATTTTGGTTTTAGTAATGGATATAACAATAATGAACCATGGGTGTGAGGGAAAATTAAAGGATTACCTCAAAAAGTAACCTATAAAAATGAGAGATGGAGTGAGAAATTGTTATTCCAAACAAGATATCATAAAATATAATTAAAAATGTTAAAATTGTTTAAGTGTTAAAGGAAAAAAATTATAGAAATATGTATTCTCATGAAATATCAAGTGAAGAAGGTCATTAGACTCACTAGTGCAAAGGAAATCAAGAAGATACAAAAACTGATTGCATCAATTGCAAGAGTCACTACTGGAAATGTGACCTTTCCCAACACTTATATACCCCCTTTCCCAACGGTTTGGCCAAACTGTTGGGAAAGCCCACTTTGTGGCCACATTTCCCAACGGTTTTCCAAAACCATTGGGAAAGGGTAGACTTTCCCAATGTTTGGCCAAACCGTTGGGAAAGGTCCAATTTGGGGCCACATTTCCCAACAGTTTGGCCAAAACCGTTGGTATAGGTCCTTTGATTTTTTATCAGATCCTTTTAACCAGAACATTCTATAAATCAAAATTTAAAGTAATTATGATAATAAATATATATATTTATGAAATTATGTTCACAAAAGTCATGTTAGGTTAGTGGTTAGGTCGTTCAATGATAAACTATAGGTATTGGGATCAAATCCCAGAGAATGTTTTTTTTGGAAATACATATACCAATGGTTTTAGGGAACCGTTGGTATAGATTTTTATATTATTTATACCAACGGTTTTCAAAACCGTTGGTATAGGTATATACCAATGGTTTTCTAGAAACCGTTGGTATAGAACTATCCCAATGGCTTACTTGCCTACGGTTATCCAAACCGTTGGTATAGGCTATACCAACGGTTTGGAGGCCTATACCAACTATTCCAAACCGTTGGTATAGGTTAGTTTTCCAATAGTGAGTGTTGAGAATTAATCATATCTATGTCCCAATCCCAGGGAAAATAAGGTATATAGTCACCAAAAATAATAATAATAAGGATAATAGAATTAAACCACAATTTATTAATCAGATAGTGAGTTTTAACTCATGATTTTTTGGAGTCCTATGTTATGAAAGTCTTCACCAACTACTGAATAATGAATTATAAAAACACATATTGGTGATTATCATATAAATCATTTTTAGGGTTTTTTAGAATTTATATCTTATATATGTAGATAAATATCCCTTAGCTTAATTCTATGTGAAATGTGGATTGGTTTAGATCCCTTTATAATGTTTTTAATAATATTTCGCATAGATAAATCTCTTTCCAAATCCTAAATAAACGTACGATCATATAGTAGTAGATGGTTAATTATGAGTTCCCTATAGAAATTACTCTAATGTAATGATAAAATTTTGAAGAAGTAATTTATTTAATTGGGTAAATGGAACACACAAAAATTTTAATATATCATTACAATTATAGAAGTTAATATTTTCGATATCTTACTCTACATATAACACTAAACATAAAAAAAATTGCGATATATTTTTATAAAATATAATTATTAAAGTATGATTACTAACACCTATCCATTGAATTAGAAGTAATGAAAAATAATAACCACTTTATGATATCCATGCATAAATAAAAAAATACACATTTTAATATGAATTAAATTCAATCATCAAACCTAAAACGACTAGTAAGATTGTTTTTTGTTTAGAATTTTTTTTAAATATGTTTCATTTTCTATGATACATATTTATATTTCAAGGAAAATATGATTAATTATATATTATATTTAATATTAATAATTGTTTAACACTAATTTCAGTTGGTAAATGATACGAAAAAAGAATAATATCAGATAATATTATAAAATATCATTTTCTCATAAAAATAAATTTTCATTTTATTTAAGGATTTTATTAAAAAAATGTATTTATATGTTTTTTAATTTGAAATAAATTATAATTAACTTCATTTTTTAATTCTTCATATCAAAACTGACTTAGTATGATTTTTTTTATTTTCTTAAAAAAAATTTTAGTAGAAAAATACAGGATTTACAAAAATTATAATTTCCATAATTTTATTATTATATAGGAATAAGTTAAAATATTCTAAAACCTTTTAAGTAATAAAATTTTAAATTTAGTAGTAAAATTATTTATTTTGACATATTATTTGAAATTAAAAAAATCCCCTGGAATTTTTTAATTTTTAATTAAATGTTACTTTAATATAAAAAAATATTTTTTCTATTTTATTTAAATTAAGTAATTTCAAGGTGAGGTTCCGTTTTGGATTTAATTTTAATCCTATTAAATTATTTTAAAATTCATCATAAAAAAATTGATATCATTAAAATTAGTAACCATGATAATATTATCAAATATATAAATTTAAATATTAAAAATGTTAATTTTATAAAAACAGTTTTATGCGGTTAAGTGTGTTTATTTTAAACTAAAATTTTCAATAATTTAAAAATTGTATCTGATAAAATTATTTAAAAATTTGAAATCAGAATTATCAAATTTTCTAAAACGTTCAATCTTAATCATTTTCATTAAAATTAATTTTTAAGGCTAAAAATAAATTTCCATGGTAGTCGTAAAAGGGATAAACTCAATTTAACGTAGTTTAAAAGATATAAAATATTTAAAAATCATGAATAAAAAGGAATAATTGAGATTTTTCTTGAACAAAAAATGCATCCCATTAATTTTTTTTCCAATTTCTATCCATTCACTCTTTCATAGTGTCATGACATTATTGAAAATCTAAAAGTGTTCCCAAATCCACACTTTCCTTCACTCATAAAAGGCTAACACGTTCACCACTTCAAGACACACCTTATCTTAAAATTACAACTAAAAAAATATTATGTTTTACTCTAACTATAATACTATCCAAATAAATTACACCCATGTTCACTCATAGTTATCCTATACACTTAAAATACAAGGATACTTCCAAGGAAAATTCTAGTCCCCAATGTGAGTATTATCAACTACTTAGTTTTCTTCATAATTATCTTATTTAAATTTTATTTCAGAAACAATGAAATAATCATATTAATATAAAATATATACTATAATGTTATTGTATTAATGTTATTATCATTATTTATTCATATACACCATCCACTAAGAAAAAAAACCGTTTTCTGTGCATTGTGCGGACTACCACCTCGATGATGTAATTTGTTTAGTTTCCATTATCCTCCTTAAGGTTGTATATAAGGATTGTATTAAAAGATAAATATTATTTTTATGATATAATTAATTTTCCATTATGAAAAAATATAAAAACCTGTTTATGATATTAGCAACATACGATCATTGTTAATTTAATCGTTCAAAAAAATCATTCGATGGGGATAATCTTTTATTCATATTATGTAATATTTTAATATTAATTAATTATTCTTATACATACATATAATTATGGTATATCACAATAATAATTTCCAGATAATATCTGTATTCTTCTATTATAATTATATTACAAATAAACCTCCTTGTAAGCATTCATTAAATCAGGGAAAGTTTATGTTTGGGTCCATTTAACACCTAATCAACCAATACTATGAATTTATGTCCTGGATGTCTATGAAAAATTATTTAATAATTTAATATGATATAAATATGTATATAATTTTTTTGGTTTTGGTCAGGTTATATTAAAATTTAACTCATTAATTAAGGAAACACCTTTCGTTCATTAAGAATCACAGAAACTTGATCATCATCGATTTTATCATCCTGGTTCATAACCAAAACTGACCTAAAATTAAATTATAAATCAATAAGATATATTATAAAATATGTTCTTATATATAGATGATCTAGTAATGAGTAACTTTTATATAATAATAAACACATACACCATTACTATGAAACAAGTGCACATGATCAAAATTATAAACACATAATGTATAAAAACAGAATAATTCAAGTAGAGAATAAATATTTATGAAGAATATGAATGAAAAATTATATGATTATGGTTATTAATTAAGTGATGAAGGCATCTATGTTTGTGAAATATGAGTATAAAATATGTTAATGGAATTCAAGACAAGAGGTAAGGGTTTTAATCTCAATTTACCTTTATTGAGACAAGTAATGTATTTATGCACCTAATTTAATTTACATGATGTATATATTTTATATTTGAGATACCATATAATGAATTATATTTTAATCATGGGATTTTAAGTTCAATATCAATCACTCTATTTCAAGGGGATTTTATTTGAAAGTTTCAAAGATGTAAGGATTTCTTGGTATCAATTCTCATTCTTTATGTAATATTACCAATTTTAGTTGTTCATAAATCGTTATAGTGATTTTAATTTTATAAGTATTTTTATGTTAAAATATTATTTTTTAATAAAATTTAAATTTATTTATTTTTCTAAGGTATTTCATAAAGTTAACCAATATTTTCAAGGTTTACGTAAGGGTATAAGCCTTTTTTTTCATACTTCATGTAAGGGTAAAACTTTTTTTGGAAAGTTACATAAGGGTATATACTGAAATAATTGACTTTTGTAAGTGTAATCATGCACTAAATTAAAGTAAGGGACTGAAGATATGCACTATAGAAAGGTACCTAGAGCACCACGCAAGGGTCAGCTGAGCTGCGTAAGGGTACCTGGAGCATGTGTAAGGGTACCACATAAGGGTACTAGCATGCTGTGTAAGGGTAACATTCTTATGTAAGGGTTCTACATAAGGGTAATAACATTCTGTTTAAGGGTAAACCTCTCATGTAAGGGTACTACATAAGGGTATCAACTCATGTAAGGGTTCTGTGTAAAGGTCAATAGTGGTTTCTAAAGGCAATGTAATGGTAGAATTGGAATCACCCAAGGGTAGCCCATGATTTCTAATTGTTACATAAGGGTAACCCAACACTGCACAAGGGTAATTTTGTGTTTGTAAGGGATGTTTAAGGGAAACCTTCTAAAATTACATGAAACCAAGTTTATTTATAAGGGTAAAACCATGTTATCCTTATGTAGTACCTATTATGGAAAAAATTATTTAAAAACCCACATTTATCAATTATTCTTCTCCAAATCAACCTTACAACATATTTGGATGGTTTTAAATTAAAAAAATAATGGAATTAAATTATTTTGATTCAATTTTCTCTAAGTGAAAATAATTATTAATATTTAAAATATCTTCCTTTACCAATTAGTTGGGAGGAAAATTAAAATTTTAATTTAATTATGGATTTAATTCTATTGATTAGATACTATTGATAAAATAGTCAAAACCGTTGAGACCATAGATTCTAGTAAACCTATTAATCTTGATCACCCAAAGATCCATTATGTGAGATCTTCATGTTTATCTTCATGCAATTTTATTTCTTCTTCTATTTTCTAGGCATGACTAAACCCCTCTCACATTAGTTTATGAGAGAAGTGTTCTTCATGGAAAAAATACCCAATATTATTTTATTTGCATTTATTAATCCTTTTCTTTCCAATTATTTATATTATTTAAGGATAAAGATTTTTCTTGAGGATAATAATATTAAAATTGTCAAATAATTTTAAGTAATTATTACCACACATTATCTAGTATTATTCTATAAATTGGAAAAATTATCATATGTGAATTTGAATTTCTTAGCTTCCTAGAAAAGGGGTAGAGTTATTATCTAGTGTTAATGCACCAAAACTTGTTAGAATTGTAATGAAAAATTATTATGATTTTTTCTAGGATGATTTTATGTAAATTATCAAAAATATCAAGGAATCATTATTAAGAATTATTTCAGAATATCCTAGAGAGATATAATGATATTATAATAGATAAGTTTTTATTTATACTTAAATTAAAATGGAATAATTTCTTCTAGGAATCCTTGGTGAACTTAAAATTTTGATGAATAGAAAAATATGACAATAAGACATGATATGAGGTGTTCTTGGATATATATATTTCCACCCAGATTTTGAACCACATATGTTGGCTTATCCATGATGTTGACATCATACTCTGAGGTTGGAAGTTTCTTACGATGTTGAGTCAATGTTTATGATTGTAGAATGATATGATGACATGTGTTTATGTTATTAGACTATGATTAGTTTTATCACATGTGTGTATGATGGATTTATTCAGTATCGTGATTTGATATGTGTTCCCTAATATGATAACACTATTACATTTTATTTTCTTGGCATATTCTATATGTTGTTCTTTTCATGGTAGTAAAGAAATAGGCAGTCCTCTCATGAATCGATAGCCCTAGAGAGGGATAATTTTTAGATTCTACAAGTGATATGATGATAGTACCATGATATATGATGGGGTATGATAGCTTAGTATAGACTAACCTTGGGGCATGGTGATCGCGTGTGACCAGACCAGTGTAGAAGTAGTGAGGAATGATGGTGTACATGACTTCACCTGAGATATTGTGCTAATTTACGATGGCCTTGTGTGTTCTAACAAGGAGGCCTAGGGCCTATATGGCGATTGAGTAGCCTAAGTCTGGATACTTCAATTTTGATATATCCATGACTGATCAGATATTTTCTAGAAAGGGGAAAATTTGGTACAACCAATGTTTGTGGAAACTTTTTTATTACAAAAAACACTCAGTATGATTATTAAATTATGTGTGCATTTATTTATTGTCATGTCATAATTTTTTGTGTGTTCAAACATGTTAAGGATGCCTTGGTGGTGTCCTACTGAGTCTTATACTCAAACTATACTCAAGTATTTTAGTGTTCTTTTAGATTTATTCAATAGATATCTAGTGTAGGGAAATGGTCCTATGGTGGGTGACTATGTAAAGTGGAATAGAGATAGAGGCATGAACATGAAATACTATAGGGATTAACACAATTTTGTTTATTTATTTATTCTCCTATCATAATTTATACTCTAGTTTATCTTATTATTTTTGGAGCCCATTATTACTTATATGATATGCACACTCATTTAATTATTTAGTTTCCACATGATTACTCTAATGGTTAGTTATATTTTTATTGTTATTATTTTCTCTATGACATGATACTAAGGGTATAGTTTCCCCATTCCCAGATATAGACCCTCACTATTATTTGGAAACCCCTTGCATATGAGGAAGTTTGCATGAGGTCTTGTGGGACTCTATATTAGACCCTATGGTTTGGGTTGGGATATAAAAAAATAGTATCAAAGGTATAGTTTTATTCTTTTTAATTTTGGACAATGAGGGACATGGTAGAGAGGAGATAGCTGCGTGGGACTCAGTTAGGGGATTTTTTATGTGTCTGGCCAGTTCATATGTAACATAACTCAATGTTACCATAAACAAGATTTATCTTACAACTTTATATGATTTTGGGTGTGTTCATGCATCATGATTTATAACGTAGGCTCAGATTCTATATATAATCCTATTGTTTTACTTCATTATAGTTATTTCATTAAATTCCTTGAATTGTGCTATTTGTTTTGGATATTTTCTTTATTGTGTGATAATCTATGTTATTGTGATATATATTTATTGGAATTAATTGATTATACCGAGAATTATTTAGGTTATGTTTGTATATATATTACTGGGAATAATGTATATGTATAAGACAATGGTAAGTGCTAGGAGGGTTATACCCTGAGTTGGGAGTAGACTCTTAGGAGAACCTTGTGTGATCCCATAGACTATTTATGATATGTTGTGTGACCCTAATGTTTCCTTTTATTTCAAAAGATGCTTCCCTAGATATTTTTTATTGGACTACTAGATAAGGTATCATAGAATATTCATATACCACCACCTATGGTGTAGGATAATGTACCCTAGAAAGCTCATATTCTAGAACATGCGTTTTTGGTAGTAGATCCATTTTATTTGGGACTCTTTCAAATTGTTCCTTTCCAAGGAACAACCTTTCATAAGACAATGAAAAATCATTCTTAGGAATTCTAGGTCTAGAATCTCTTGGATTTCTACAGTACTGGTGGGCCGTAGGATGCAGAGTATAAGATAGAATTTATTGATATTATTTTCAAGTTGGTCAAGATTAATAAGGAGGGGATAATGATTCCGGTGACCTTCATGTTCCAAAAACCCTATAAGAGATTATGGACTGGAATTAGTTAAGATGGGATAAAAGAGGGTCTTACTTGTTCACACCTTAAATAGATGTTTCTTGAGTAGTAGTTTTCTAAAATGATGAAGCTAAACCATGCCCATGATTTCATAGAGTTACGGTAGGGTTATATTATTGCATCTAAATATTGTTCCTGGTTTATGAATATAATTTCATTTTCTCCTTATTGTCTAGGGAGGAGGCACATAAGGTTTGGAAGTTTGAGACAGGCCTTTGACTAGATATTAGTCATCAGGTTATGGGATTTGATATGACAATGTAAACTTAGGTACTTTTCTAGGTTTTGACCTTTGAGAAGGGTCTAGAGGAGTACAATGCAGTATGATTACTTCCATCCCATAGAAGGATAATTACTGAGCTATCTCTCACTACTATGGGAGTTTCTTCCAGCATTAGGAATATGATGGAAGAGGAATCACATTATATTGGTGGTGTACTATATGTTAGACTGAAGTTAAGTTTTAGTGGTATTTATTGTTAATTTATCAGTTTGTTGAAGAAAGATAGTATGTTGAGTAAGACGAGGAAGGTGAATTTGAATTAAAATGGATTGAATATAGTTTTTAAAAGAATTAGACTCTTTAAAAAAGTATTTCATAATGATAAGAATATATTTTGGAAGAAATGGTTTTGATTAGACTCGACTCAGGTCCAAAATGGAAGTGAAAATATGTTGTTGAAAGTAAATGTTCATTGTATTCACTTTGAATGTGATATGAAATAAGTGTGAAATAAGTTTCTGTTTTGATTGAGAATCAGAGTCTCTATGATTAATCTTAATTAAATGATTTTCTATTTTGTACTTCTCATAAGTCACAGAGTTGAATTGAGAACTTGTTGTGCAAGCTTTATAGAAGAACGTGGGAGTGAAAGAGGTTTTGTGTATTGAAAAGGTGGTACCGATTGAAAAGGTAGTATCGATTGAAGAAGTGGTTCCAATTGAAAAGGTAATTCCAAGTGAAAGAGATGATTCTAATTGAAAAGTTTGTTTCGATTGAAGAGGTGATGCCAATTGAAAATGAGGTTCTAATTGAAGAGCAGGTGTTTTTTGAAGAGAAGCTACAAATTAAAAAGATACTACTGATCGAAAAGGGATCGTACCTAGATTGATCATATCGAGGTGAAATAATAGATTATCATACTCCTCATTAGTAGGAAAATGATTGTATCCATAAATGATCGTATCTGGAAATGATCATATGCATGACAATAATACTTAGTTAAGATAATACTATGAACAATCGTACTCATGTTGAGTTGAATGGTTGATTTAATTACTGAAGGAAGAGATAGATGAATTGATTTTTTTCAAATGTTTTCCATGAATTGGGACAAGAGAATATCTGAAGAAATAAGATGAATATATTGTTGAGGGGTTGTCTGAATTTCAAAGAATATTTTTATTTCTTCACTTACGATTTCAAATGGTAAAAAACATTATTTTGAATAAAAATGGGACCCTACAATTGAAATCAAACTAAATAATTGAAATCGGTCTAGAGATTCAAATAAATGGATGAAGAAGGAGATAAATTTTGAATAAGAAAAAAAATGCTTCAGGAAGAGTTGAGAAACTAAAAATGCATCTTGAATTTTAGGGGAATTTGAAATTTGGGTGAATTGTTTTGAGTGATAATGATTTTTAGGAACCCATCAAAACTCTCGAAGGTCACATATAAAAGGCAGAAAGTACACATTACTTTTCAAATGATTGATGTACTGTTCATGAGGGAGAATATCTATGTTTTAGAGAGAATAAGAAGTTTCTATATTCACATGTACTGAAGATGTTTTGATGGATTTAAGTGAAAGAGAAGAGAAAATATCGTAACCTTATATTTGGAATATCACTGTACTTAATGATTATCATACTCATTGATTATTGTACTATTATAATTATCATACTCAGCTTTTCAATTGTATTTGGTTGATTATCATATCGGGATGAATAATCAGAATGATATTTTCATACTGGGTATCTCTATACTGAGGATATTCAAACTGAGGAAGAAATATTATTTAAGTAGTGCCGATTCATTTTTACCGATATTAGAAAAAGTTATATATCTTTAGTACTTGGAGAATTGTACCAAGAATTATTTGGAAAGAATAGTACTTTGAGGAATCAAACTGGGAGAATAATACCTAGGAAAATTGGACTGAGTTTTCATAACAATGTCCAGCAGGCTATTACCTTTATTTTGTGTAAGAAATTGAATAATTGTATTTTAATTGAATACATTTTTAAATTGAAACGAATCACAGGTTACACAATTTTTCACAGAAATTTTGTTTTACCTATTTTTGATAAGAGGGTGCACATGCACTATGGGATTGTCTTAAAAGTGATACATGAGGGAATGGGTACATCCTACTCATTGTAATCCAGGTTACGGATATAAAACTTTTTCACAAAATCCTTTAATTTATGTGAGGTTTAATATATCACCATGTAATTTCTCAGGATTAAACATACCAATACTTTATTTTATGCATCACTATATATTAAAAATACATCTCCACTTCAAGTTAATGTGAGTACAAGTTCACTTAACAACATTCTCTTTATCTCCTTGAAATTTTCATCACATTCATCTATATAAAGTTACTTGAATCCGTTTTGAGTTAAATTTTTTAATGGGCTTTAAATTCATGATAAATATATGAAAATTAATTTATTATAACAATAAAAACAATGAAAACTATGTATTTTAGATATAATGGTTTTTTTGATCCATTATTCAATCACTTATATCTTTGATGTATCAAAATATATTCAATAAATTATTATTACCTTCCCCAAGAATGATACTTTCTATAAATAGAACACAAAATTTATAAATTTTGTGTATATTTTATCATTCCTAAAAGTATTCAACATAATTCTCAAATGATCTTTATACTCTACATTTCTATTGGAATATAAAATAATATCATATATAAATACTACCACAAATTGATCCAGGTAATATATAAGGATCCATCCATCAAATCCATGATGATAAAAGGGGAATTAGTAAGAATAATGGGATAAATATAAATTCATAGTTTTCATATATTTTATAAGAAGATATCTTAGATATATCCAACCTTTCACCCTTAATCGATGATATAAAGGTCACGGGTCAATCTTTGCGAAGTGTCGAAATCATCACAGTTGATCAAAGAAGTCACTGATACATGGTAGTGGAAAATTATTATTGATAGTGATATTGATAAGTTCATGATAATAAATGTAGAGGAATATTTACACATCCATATTTTTAAAAAAGGTAAATAGTGAACCAAATTGTGAAGAAATTTAGTATTTAAAACCATAATTTATATTCTTTTAGATTTGATTAATCAATTTATTTAATCAGGTATATTATAAAAAAATAAATTCATATAGGAATAACAAAATTTAGTAGTTATATAGGAAACTCAACCAAAATATTTGAGGGAATACTAGGAAACGATTCTATAAATACATAAATATATTTCTAAAAAATTTAAATGTCTTTATTTTTGGGGTTTTCCAACCATTTTTGATATAAAACCATAATTGATAGGTATTAAAACACATGTAATGGAATTAACTTACATGCAGAGTTCATACCACCCTTGCATCAATAGAAATTCACGGGTTGATTTGGAATATGAAATATAATTTCTCAATCCTTGTAATTTGTATAGACTCTATATAGGGAAAGCTAAAACATACCCAAAATCAATAAAAATCAACTAAAGGGAGAATAATAAGATTTACAAGAAGAAAATTCCCACAAGGATCAATTAGAGAAGATTATTTGATATGTGAAACAATTATCTCACCATTGAGAGTTTACATAGATAATCCAAAATCTATCCATTATGGTGGTTATTTTATTATATTATAAAAATCACTAGATATAAATTATTTGTTTGAATTAGAATAAAAAAATAGACATTTATTTCATGAGTGGAAGATAACTGTACCTTTCACCACTTCAATTTTTGCAACCGACTTCTATAGTTCAGATTTTATAAGACATATATTTCTACCTTTTTTTATTTTGATAAATTCATTTATCATTATTAACCTATATTTTGGTGCACTTATTTTCATAATTACTATACTTCTTATAATTGAATCATTGGGGTGTGGTTAGTGCATTAGGTTTACCATTCCTTTAATTATTAATATCTCATTGATATTTATATGCTTGTTTTCCTTCTCTACCACATTTGAATCATTTACCTAAACCTTTGAGGAAATTCAACATTACATATTCCAATAATTTTTCTAATAAAATAAGTTGAATATTATTCCCTATATTTGTTTTATTATTATTTTTTAAAAAAGTATCCATTTTTATATTCCAATCCCAAAAAACTTTCTAATAATAGGGTTCTATAATTTCTATTTCTAATTTGAGATAACATCATATAATTTATTAAATGATAAAAAATTATCTTATATCCTTTTCCTTCCAAAGGATTATTTTAATGCATTGTAGGAAATTATCAATTTTAATTTTACTAATAATGATAAAACTAAAAGCATAAATTATAAGTTTTGCAATGAATTATAAATAGGTACCAATGGATTAATCCACTATTTTCTTTAGATAACGTAATTATCCCTCCATCTTAGTAAGTAGTGTTTAAAGAAAATATTAATTCAATAATAAATTCATAAAATACTATCATTATATGGTGATTATTTGTCCATATTCTCGATAAATGTACACCATTTATCATATTCACCTTATAAATGATACATGAAAAATTTCATATTTTTATGCATCAAGCACTGTATAATGAAAATTATATTTTCTATAGTATTTACCAAATTCATAGAAATTACTCGGTTAAAATACCCACTAAAGGAGGGTGTATGTTTTCATATTAAAGACTCAATAACAAATTTCTCTTTCATTTGTGTATTGAGGATCTCAACATGGTTTATATTATTGTTTATAACCTGAGATAATTTTTTTTATTATGGTTTGTATTCCATGCATATCCCATCGGGGTTTTCCATGATAAATATTATTTCACTATAAACCAAATTCATTATTAACATGATTCCTCATGGTTACAACCATAAAACCCCAAAAGGCTAGTATGAGTGGGGAATCCCGAGAAAAAACATAAATATTACATCATTTTAGATTAAATCATTATATATTAATAAATAATTCACACCTAATAAATTTAATGGTTTATTTTCATTGGATACTAAATGCATAATCATATTATTCTAAGAAATATATTCAATATATTTTATAACATTCTTCTACAATAATACCCTTTTTAGACATATCCTACTTAAAACCTTTCTTCATAAAAAGGGAAAGTGTGAACACAAGAAAGGGTGATATCAGATGAGCAGTATGAGTAAACATGGGATATATAAATTGATGATCGTATTCAAGAATATGATAAACATAAGTGTATTATATCAAGATAATAACTTATAAATTTCATACCCAATTAGTTGTAGATCATAAATCACGAGTAATGGCATAAAGATTTTGAAATTCAAAAGACACAAGTCATAAGAGTAAGTAGTTTTACTTAATAAATCATGAGTAATGAGAGTATATTATATGCATAAAAACATATAAAATTAATTTTGGAATAATAATTAGTAGATAAGATAATTTTATTAGTCTAGGTTTACTTCAAAAACCATCATCACTTAGTGGATAAAGTGCTATAATGAATTAGGTTCACTCCCCAAACTATCTTAATCATGGGAATGTGTTTACTAACTATCCTATTCATATTATCACATTACATATTAGTCATTACCCAAATTATTGGATTTAATTAAAGAAACACCCATAACATAATGAAAACTATACATAGTTTTCCATAATATCATAAAAACATTCATCATTTCATCATATCATAAACCATATAAAAGAAATAGATTTCATAAATAGTTGAACATAAAAAAATCATAAACCATCATGAGAAAGATAATAGATGGAATAATTACATATTATATCAATTTAATCATATGAAACATTATTATATTTTTATATATATTAAAAATACCATTAAAATAACATTAAAATAACATTTGCCCTTTTTTGAAAACATGATAAAAATATCCATTTATATTGATAAATTGTAAATAAAAATTCCCAGAATATTGAGAAAAAAATTTTCTTTAAAAATAACCATTTAAACTTTTAAATTAATCTTCAAAATAATGAATTGATATTATGGTGGTAAAAGGATTTTATGTGGTAAACATTAAAAAAACATTCCTTTCAAACATTTTGTAAAAATTCATAAATATTATATTAAAAAATCATTATAAAAAATAATTTTTATTATTTTGAAAAGAAAGTAAAATATGGTTGAAAATTACTTTAAATCATCACCATATCTTATAATGGATTGTTCTTGAAAATTTTTTAGAGAACTCAGACAAAAAATAAAGATTTCTCATATAAAAGATAAAATAAGGTTAACTTTTTATAGAAACATTTTCTTGAACGTTTTAAGTACCATAAAAAGGAAGATAATTGTAAAACATTGATACCATAGAAATAACTAGAGTATAATAAATTATATGGGGTTTAATATATAAATATAATTTAATTCCCCCAAAATTATATTCAACTATAAACAATCCAAATTAAAAATAAGATTGTAACATAAACCCTTATCTCAGGTTAAAGATTTATTTGTACATGATATTTTGATCAAATATAACATGTTTAGATAAATTATGAATTTATAATAAAACATTATTCATAATTATATTAAAATATATAATCCCCATATAATTTCCAATTACCCATTAATTATTTTTTTATTAAAATCAAAATTCAAGTGTTAACTATTCTATTTCCTCTAAAAGTTTTGGTTGGAAAATTAAAATCCTTGCACCATATGAATGGTTTAAATATCCCTATATTATTAGTAATGTTATAATTATTATATTTATTCATTATATAAACTTTTTTAATCATTAATATAATATAGTTTATGAAAATTAATTACATAACTTCATGGAGATGGTAGTCATTACATATACACGAGTAATGTTTTCATTTTCCAAAAAATAGAAAAAAGAAAGGTAAATAATAATATAACTTTATATAATAATAATAATATCAAAAAATTCATATATATTCTTTAAATCTATCAATATTACTATCCATGTATGGTGCACATGATAAAAATAACCTCACTTCATAGTGGTAAAAGTTAATAACTAAGAAGAACGATTTTATCCTTTATCATAGATTGAAAAGAGGTAGAGAATGGATGTACCAATATTATATCAAAATATGAGTGTTTTATTGAAAATAATTTTATCATGTCAATCTAGTTATGTATTTTTTAGAGTATTTAGAAAAATAAATAAACTTAAAAGTATACGGTGATGATGATTACATCTTCTTTGAGAATGATCCTTTATATTTCTACTAAAGGACCCATGGGTTTTTATTTCAAAAAGTTCTTAACCTATAGAAATTTTATAGGGAATTTTTGAAGATATTTAGTAATATTCTGTTGAGAAAGTTGGACCAATAAGGTGTGATCATAGGGGAGAGGAGGTTCCCTTTTATAGGTGAGGTGGTTGGAAAACTTGTAAATATTAAGAAAATTAAAATATAATATAGTCGATATCAAATGAATGTGGAACCTTATGGGATCATTTTTTAAGATTTTATCTAATTAGATCTAAATCCATTAAAATAATAGGATTTATACATGTAGCCACCCCAACCCTATTATCCAGAAATAGTTGGTTACTTTATTACATTGGCACTAGATACAAGGTATCACATATCGAAGGATAAAATAGTTTAGTAGTCTTGGTAAACTAGAGAGATATTTGAATATCACATTATAATTTAAAATATGAAATAAAAAAATGGTTTCTTTGACAAATATATCATTCTTCATTACCTATCCTTACATATTTATCAAAAAACACTTCTTGGTATCCTCGGTAAAATAAAAAAAATAAAAGTGTTAAGAAAAAATGATCTATAAGGTCATGTTTAAAAAATAATCTATAAATAAATAAGGCATAATAAATATGTAAAGTAAAATAAATTAATAAATTGAATTTAATAAATAATATGATCATAATATGAAAAGAATAAATGGTGATCAAATAACTCCATATAAGAAATCACATGATCTTGAAACTTAACCATGGTTATTATAACTAATAGAATAATCACATTGAATAATAAAAACTTATTTCATAATGATGAAATGCATAATTCCTGACATATTAAACATAAATTCAAGGCTCTATTCCAAGACATCTTACTATTAAGGCCTCATTATAAGTCATCTCAAAAAATGGGTAAGGCCTCAACCAAATTCCCTAGATAATTTATCATATGAGACATACCAAAGCATCTCGGGGCTATGTAATTCTAGGCCCCACATAGCTCTTAATAAGTCCAATTCATTCCTCATATGAAAGGGGTGAAACATAGTCAACATAAAAATTTATATTGAAAAACTAATATATGAAATGTTAGTACTTACCCTAATCAAATAAACATAATCTTAAACCATTCAGAGTAATATAAATAATGGTAATAAAAATGTACATCCTTATCCAAAATTAGAAAAACCATCCAAATAATGAATAATGATGATATGAATACAAAATATCCCCATCGGATCATAAGTAAAATAAAGGGTTGAAGTCATTGATGGATAGAAATACTATAAAATGTCATTAAAAACATACTTGAGGAAAATCAAATTTCGACATTGAACATATCTTTTTGAAAAATAAATTTTCAAAAAAAAAATTTAAATAACTTTTATTTTAAAAGAAGTTGAAATATTTTAAAATAATCTTTAAAAAATTAAGAGTTCATGATGTCCTAAAATTCTATTCATGTCGTACTAAATAAAACAATGATTCATTTTACATTTTCAGTAAAAGAAAAACAAGAATTTTTTAGAAAAAGACGTTAATATTACTTTCATTTTTTAAAATTCAAATCCTGGGTAAAAATTTATTTAATAAATCATTCATATAATTTAAAAAAATCACTTTTTTAAACATTGGGTTAGAAGATAAAGTTATTTTTGACCAAATAGAAAAATGAAGTCAGATTTTCTCAAAAACATTTGATCAAAAATTTTAATTACCAAAGATTGTAAAAATGGTAGTATTACTTGAAAATTTCATTAATAACTCTAGAAGAATAAAAAATATTGATCTGAATATATAAATATCAATAATTTCTCTAAGGATATTTAAACATAAATAATCATGAATAATGATGAGATTGTGAAATAAACCTTTACACTTTGGTAAATTTTGAATCATAATCAAAATGAAATAAATAAATTCAAATTAAACTTTAAATACCATGAATATAAATAAATTCATGATATAAAAACAAAATGATCAGTATATACACCACAAAAAAACAAGTGGTTATTAGGTATATGTCTCATGGAAGTGAAAGTGAGACAATAAACTCTTACCACTTGTTCAACTTCCTTTGTATGTTTAAAAACCTACTATATCATAAATATAGGTTTATAAGATATCAATTAAAGAAACATAATAATATATCTCATACCATATATTATTTAATTATAGTATTTTATCATTCATTTATTAGAATGTTTTGTTAAATTATTGTTTTGGGGATAACTGTTTCATTTTTCATGTATGTTTTGGTTTAGTAATTTTTGACCTTTTAATTTGATCATGGTCACATCCTATACAGAAATATAATCATGTTATAATTTTCATATTTTTTTATATATTTATTTATAGTAATAAATAAAAGTTGATGATAAAAAATGGATCACACCATTTCTAATTGCCCGGACCTCTTCGGTATATTCCTTTGATAAAATATGGTGTCTGAGGAATTCTGGGAGGTCAAGATTACTTATCCCCAACACTTTTTTCCAATTTTCCAGTTATGCGAACAATGTCATCAGTAGCCTTATATGAATAGTGTCATCGGTAGACTTATGGGAACAGTGAAACGGTAGCCTTATGTGAACAGTGTAATGGTAGCCTTATATGAATAGTGTCATCAGTAGCCTTATGTGAACAGTGCAACGGTAGCCTTATTTGAATAGTGTCATCATTAGGATTATGTGAATAGTGAAATGGTAGCCTTATGTGAACATTGTTTCTAGAACGGTGAGGTTCAATAGTGGCTTCTTTTTCCTTCGCCAAATTTTGAGTTCATGAACAATGTTTCCAAAATGGCGAGGTCCAATGGTGGCCTCTATTTCCTTCGTCAAATTTTGAGTTCACGAATAGTGTTTCAAGAATGGTGCAGTCTAACGATAGCCTCTATTTCCTTTTCCAAATTTTGTGTTAATGAACAGTGTTTCCAACTTCGTATAGTTTCACCCCTTTGATGTTACCTTTGACGTAAAATGCATTTAAATCCTCATTTTAAGGACTATAAGTCCAATTCAAAATCCATAACTCCTATATTGATTTTTCTTAAGGCTCGGGATGCTTTTACTTGGTCAAACCGTGTGGTTTAATGCGATCCACTTTTAATGGAAAATCCAACATCTATTAAACTGCTGCTTTGTTAAATATTCTAATGGGACAAGATATCATCCTCCCTAATTCTTCCTCCTTGTTCTTGGTTGTGAGATGCTTGAACATTCCATTCCTTTCGATAGGAGTTGTGCGATCAAAATTTCCTCCTTGGATTGGTTCCCCTCTATTTTTGATGAAACCAAGTAGTATCAATCAATCTTTAATATAAGGTATGATCTATTGTCATTATTTTGGGTTTATCTCCTTATGTTTCTCCCTGCCCTTTTATGGAATTCTATCTCCATGTTCCTAATGGACTTTTCTTGGGTGTTGACCGGTGTGGTGGTGTCTCTGCATCCTCGGGTGGATACAGTTGTAAGGGGGGAGGATATCATAACCCGTTGGGTGTCTCATTCTCGTATAAATAACGTCATGAACCATTTAAGGTAGAGGATTCATTGCTTCTATTTTCTTTTACGTGAAACTGTAGAGTTAGCATGTTTTGTCCCACTAGATCACAATGGAAGTGACATAATAAATATTTGAACTGGATAAATAAATTGATATCGATTATATATTATTGCCTCTTGTTTTTCCAGATAGTGTGATATATGTGCTTTCTTTGTTTAGATTTTTTTTCTTGATGAAAATTGGTAAATAATGTAAAGCCATAATTAATTAATAATTGATTGTCTAAAGATAAAGAGGCATGTGAATGAATCTGATTATTGTTGTTGTAATTTGATGTTAATCAAATTGATGCACTAATAATTTTTAATCAATTTGTGACATCTTACTGTTTAGGTTTCCCATAGTTGGAACCTACAAATAATAAATTTTTTAATTCAAGATGGATTGAAGAAATGGTTTTTTGATAAAAGATAATTCCTTGTACGGTTCTGAGTTACCCCCTTTCTTGTTTAATGGCCAAGATCCCAATTGATATGTTGTTTATTTTCCTATTGATTTGTATTGTGATGTGAGCCTGGATGGCTATTGTGATATGTGGTGGCATGAAGGCCTATTGGTTGTTACAGCGGTTGATGCCTAGAGTGGAGAGATGCAGCAGTTTATGCATGTGGGTGTCGGGGAGGACACTGGGGATGATGAAACAGGTTGTATGTGAATGTTCAGATGATTACTGATTCATGTTGGTTGTTTGTCCTATCACTTTCCCCACTACTCAAGGTAGCTAGTTTTCTTACCCTCCTTCCAAAAGGGGAGAACACACGTGGGGTATGCCATGTTCTTTACATGTTTATCTTCTTGAGGGAGGATTGGTCTATTCTCTTGCTATAGGCGGAAAAGACTTGAAGGGTTGTTCATCTACTAACTAAGTTTATACCCCCTGAGTTTAGTAGATTAGAATGTTTTTTCTATAATTACTATGAATATGGGAAAGTAATAATGTTGTTAATAAATGATTGAATAAATGATGTTAACCCAAGGGGTTGGAGTTTGCATGGACGCAATGCTGAGGTTACAATTTAATGTGACCGTGGACTTTGGGTGTGATGCTAATGAAATATAATGTGGAATTGTTAATGGTTAATTAATGTTTAAATAATTAATTAACCTAAAGTTCAACTGATAAAAATGGAATGAAGTAATGTAATAAATATCTTTAAATGGTTGTGTTCTTATAGTATTTCTAGTCATAGAAGTGGTAGTTGGGATTCCTAGAGATGTTAGTTGTAGTTGAGTCTAAGACTAGGTTATGCCTATAGTGTGGTTGTGATCTATAGTATATTCTATAAAATTTGTGTTTCTATATGCTACTCCACCCCGTCAGTCAGGGAAACTAACACCCTAGGGATTCTGAGCCCTGGGGGGGGGGGGGGGGGGGTTTCCCCAACATTTTGGTGGGAGGATGGATGACTGACTACCCACTTTGGACCCGCTCTCTTCTCTAGGTTGTTACTTATGATGGTAGGCATATTGGTTATTTTTCCCCATATATGTTTGTAGAGGGCTGTAATAGATTATGGTTATTCACGCACATATATTCTGGATATAGTTTCCTGTAGACTACTATTGGTGTGATGTGTATAAGATATGATGGATTGAGGATCCTCACTCGGTATATGGGCTATAATGGCTTGAGGTTTAATACCCGACGTATGATACACGTTATGCGAGTTGTGGTGGCTCCCAGAAACTACTAGTTTACTTTTCTTATGAAGACGTGGTGGTTTTTTTGCATGAGGTGCATTTTGTGGTGCTTCTCCCCAGTGTCTACTAGAAAGCCTTTTTAGAGGGAGATGCGTAAGACGTGTGATGTTGGGGAAAAGTGGAAAACTAGTGGGGAAGTAGTAGTGTGGTACCCTTTATATTATTTATTTTATTATATACTCTTTTATGAGATACTTGGTGAGAGTATCCATGGTGAGGTTGGGAACATAGTATACCTATTTAGGTGACGAGTTAGTTTCACTTGTTTTTCACTGTGCTTTAGCCTGCTTTCGTTACTTTTTTCAAAATAGGATCTGGGGAGGATCCTACTGAATATAATGTTATACTCACCCTATGTATATATGTATAGTTTCTCAGGTCACTTGGAGTAGGTTGGAGATCATGCTGGTTTCTTCTAGCTTGGGGTTACAAGAGCTGTTCAGGCTTCTGGTTGCTGCTGTTTTTTACTTTCCTTTAGTATTTTAAGTTTTCCCATTTCAGTTGTAGTAGTTTTGCATGACATTACATATGTGTAATTGGGATTTATTTTATACTGTTGTCTGAGTTGGAGTTGGTTGGTGTCTTTCTTATCTCTCTCTTTCGCATGTGTTCTCTTAGAGGGTAATTCCTCCAATCAATGTGTTTACTATACCCTCAGTGCTAGTCGCCAACCCAGGGCCTACTGAAGGTGGGACTCTGGGGTTATTATCTCCCTTCTCACATTATTGGCCCAAGAGGGGTACACCTTATGAGGAGGGGGTTGTCACAGAGTGGTATCAGAGGTATGTTGAGGGATACGATGGAGTTTGGTGGTAAGCATAGGTGAGGTTGCATGGATTGGTAGGGAAAAAACGTCAGTCATGTTTAGAAAGTTATGTGAACATTGGAGACCAGCTAATACATAGTCATTTAGGGCCCCCTATGATCTGATGCATTGACCTTTAAGTTTACAATGGATACTAAACGACGGATACTAGCTGCATGGTAGAGACCTAGGAAAGGATCATGCATCATTCTTCTTTGTGCCTACATTTTAATGGGTAGACCTTGGGATAAGTTAACCTAAAATGAATAAAAGAAAAAAAATTAATTAATTAATGTCGAGTATTCCATATTCTAGGTTCAGGAGATCTAACTATTTTTTATTTTTTAGGTATGGCTCTAGGCCGACGTCCTCATCAGGATCACATAGAAGATATTCAGTAGGTGGTGCCAGCAGATCTCTATAGGGTAGAGGTCGATGATGACGAAACTTAGAGGAGGAAACTTCTTGTGTTTCAGCACCAACGTCTGCAGAAGTACGAAGGCTCCGTTTCAGATGTAGTAACAAAATACTGGTTGGAGGAGGTCGAGATAGGATTCAGTTTGATCCATGCTCGGAAGGAGAACTAGGTGTTCTTGGTAGTGAAGATGCTGAGTGGATCAACAACGAAGTTGTGGTTCTTATTCCTTGAGTATCATGAGGAGTCAGAGATCTCATGGGAGGAGTTCCGAGGATAGTTTAGAGTCGAGTTTTTTTCTTTGACCGTGAAGGCGTCTAGTCGCTAGGAGCTTCTTACCCATCAACAGGGGAGCAACAATGTGTGAGAGTTTGGAATCTGTTTTAGGAACTCTTTAGAACATGCTTCAGACCTATTTATAGATGTGGAGGCTAGGGTGAGGCATTTCGAGGAGGCTTTAGATCCATATATCCCACTCCATGTCACCCAATTTATGATGAAGACATATCTTGATGTGATGGTGAGGGCAGAACTCATCAAGAGGAAAATGGAAATAATCAGATCAATATGATAGGGGAGTCATCATGATTCCTCACGAAGTATAGTTGTGGTCTGGGGTTCTCGGTTTTTAGGGTGAAAGAGTTTTTTTTTTCAGATTAGGGTAGGTCTCAGAACTCAGCATCTCCTTTGTCCGGGGGAAGTGGCTCTCAGGCCTATGCCACAGGATCAGGTGCTTGTTTTTATTTTGGTGGTAGAGGTCATCAACAGCGATAGTGACTGAACTTTCAGAGAATTCATTGTACACCAGGTGTTCCACTCCAGGTTCGTTCGTTGAGGAAGTTCCAGCTGAGATAGTAGTAATAGGTTTCACCAGCTTTGGACCAGCAGAGGGTAGATGGGCCAGGAATAGGATAGTCCCATGGAACTCCTCGTCCTCAGAGAGTAGAGAGCATTCATGGTGGTGGTCTTGTTCAGGGTTAGATAGGTTATAGAGGAGGTCGTGGTTAGCTTCATGCTTTAGCATTGCCATCTCTAGGAGAGACAGACACCGTTCGAGGTACCCTTTTCTTGTTTTCTACCTTGGTGTATGCCTTATTTGATTCAGGAGTGACACACTCCTTCATATCACCTACCTTTTTCCATGCATTAGGACTTGAGGTAGAGAGGCTTGTAGGGCCCTTGGCGTTGACTACGCCATTTGGAGGTTGATCTGACTTGTTTGATGTGTGTAGAGACTGTGAGCTAGTGTTGGGGAAACACCTCTCATGGGGATATTTCCTTTGTTTACGGATACAACCATATGATGTCATCCTCAGCATGGATTGGTTGAATTCGGTTCAGGCTATCATGGATTTCTTCAGGAGGTAGGTTGTGTTATTCGATGTGGATGGAGATATGATGGTGTTTTTTGGAGAGCAAGACCCTCAGATGGGTCAAGGGCATGTTCCGTCCTTATCATCCATGATGGCTGAGCTGATTCTAAGTTCTTCATAGGTTCAGTAGTTGTCGTTTATTAGGGTTGTAGAAGAGTACCTAGATGTCTTTCCAAAAGAGGTTATAGTATTACCCCCTTGACAAGAGATTGAGTTTGGGATCGAGCTATAACCAGGAGCATCTCCTATCTCTATGTCTCTATATAGGATGGACCCTTCTGAGTTACAATAGCTACGTATACAGCTTGATGGTCTATTACAGTGCAGTTTGTTTGGCCAAGTGTGTCACCATGGGGTGCATCAATTTTGTTTCCAAAGAAGGCTGATGACGGGTTGTGGTTGTGTATCGATTATCATCAGTTAAACAATGTGACAGTAAAGAATCACTATCATATTCCACAGATTTATGATTTATTTGATCAAATGATGGGTGAATGTTGGTTTTTAAAGATCCACTTGCGGTCAAGATATCATCAGATGCGTATGACAGATGAGGATATCCATAAGAATACTTTCCATTGTCTTTATGGGCATTATGGTTCCATTGTAATGCCATTCGGTGTGAAAAATTCTATTTCTTTATTCATGGGATTTATAAACAATGTGTTCCATAAGTTCCTGGATAAGTTTTTGGTGGTTTTCATTGATGAAAACTCTATGTACTAAATGTATGAGGAGGATAATGTAGAGCATCTACACGTCATTTTGGGAGTTCTTTGTCAACATCAACTATTTGAGAAGTTGTCAAAATGTTAGTTTTGGGCTCAAGAAGTCCATTTATTGGGGAATGTTGTGTCCTAGTAGTGAGTAGATAGGGATCCATCGAAGATAGAAGCTGTTTTGTCTGGGGAAGCCTCCAAGACGATGTTAGAGGTGCGATGTTTCCTTGGTCTCATAGGCTACTATAGGAGGTTTGTAGCCGATTTCTCTCAAGTTGTGACTCATCTGATAGCTTTTACAAGGAAGCATCAAGAGTTTATATAGACTGATCAGTGTCAGGTAGCTTTCGAGTATCTAAAGGTTAAGTTAGTAAGTGATCCAGTTCATTGTCTTCTAGTAGAGGGTGTTCAGTTTGATGTTTTCTACGATGCTTCGCACCTGGGGTTAAGTTGTGTTATAATTTAGTAGAGACCAGTTGTTTCTTATGGGTCTCAGAAGTTGCATCCCCATGAACATAACATTACCTCCCATGATCTTGATTTGGCAGTCTCGGTGTTTGCTCTTAATTTTTGGGGATATTGCCTCATTGGTGAGCGCTTTGTGGTTTTCACTGATCATAAGAGTTTGAGGTATGTTTTCTACAAGTGTAAATTGACCTTACGACAACATTGGTGGAAGAAGTTATTATAGGAATACAACTTCTTAAAATTGTATACACCTAGAAAGGGGAATGTTGTAGCCGATGCACTGAGTCAGAAGTCACGTAGTATTGCATTGCATGAATCTGGTGATTCATGGAGAGTAATGACAGAACTTTCAGCATTACATCTTGATATGGGAGAAGTTGGGGGAATAGGTTTTATTTTTCAGATGACGGTACAATCATATCTGGTGCAGCAGGTGGAAGAGTCCTAGTTGGTGTATCTTGAGGTGGAGGTTTGGAGAGACCATGTTGTTGGTGGTGAGGCACCTAATGGTTGGTCTGAGGATGAACAACACTGAGTGTTTATCACAGAAGGCTATATGTTCCTTTGAGGATGCATGTGAAGGTTCTCAGAGAGTTCCATAGACCACCTTTTGTGATAAATCCTGGTGTGACAAAGATTTAATGAGCCTTGACGAGTCAGTTTTTGTGGCCTGGGCTAAAGCGTGCAGTTGCGGAGTTTGTGTCTTGATGTTTGGTCTTCCAGAAGGTGAAGACTAAACACCATGTTCCCGGTGGTCTGCTCCAACCGTTAGATTTTCCTCACAAGAAGTGGGAGGACATCTCAATTGACTTTTTTACTAGTTTACCTCTAGCTCAGGGAGGACATGACGCTATTTGGGTGATAGTAGTTCGTTTAACAAAATCCACCCACTATATAACAATCAAGGAGTCAAGCTCAGTGGAAGTTTTGTTAAGCCAGTATCTGGAGGAGGTGGTGAGTCTTGATGGAGTTATAAAGACGATCATTTCTGATTGAGATCCTCATTTCTCCTCTAGGGTGTGGAGAGTTATCTGGTATTCATTCAGTTCTTAGATATTCCTTAGAACTTCTTTTCATCCACAGATGGATGGTTAGACAGAGTGAACCATCCAGACTCTTGAATATTTGTTTCAATCTTATGTCCATGATTTTGGAGGTTCATGGACAAGGCACTTACCCTTGGTAGAGTTCAATTACAATAATAGTTTTCACTCCACCATCAGTATGGCACCATTTGAAGACTTGTATGGACAACATTTTTGTTCTCCATTGTGTTGGACTGGGGTCAGAGAGTCAGCAATTCTCAGATCAGAACTAGTTCAAAATACAATATATATGGTTCAGGTGATTCGTTAGAGGATGAAAGTAGCGTAGAATCATCAAAAATCATATGTCGATCAAAGGAGGAGACCCTTAGAGTTTAAAGTTTGGAACCAAGTGTTTCTAAAGGTTACTCCCCATCGTGGGAAGTGAAGGTTTGGTTATGGGAGTAATCATTATCCCTAGTTTGTTGGGCCTTTTGAGGTGTTGTCTCATGTTAGAGCTGTGGCGTATCGAGTAGCACTTCCCCTACAGATGAGATGGGTACATGATGTTTTTCATGTGTCACAACTCCATCATTATCTTCATGATGAATCTCATGTCATCAATTGGGTAGAGATTGATGTTGATGAAGATGCAACCTTCAAGGAGCGACCTGTGGAGATCTAAGACCACAAAGAGAAGGTGATGCGTTGGCATTCCTTCCCTTTAGTTCGGGTATTGTGGCGTCATGGTGGCATGGAAGAGAGTAACTGGCAATGTGAGCCATATATACGTTCTTATTACCCCAAGTTGTTTGATTTCTAACTCCTTTCATGTTAAAAAAATTACATTTTATCTTTGTGATTGTAGACCTTTCGTGTTTATGAGATGGATTTCTTTGGTTGCTTCTTATGGATTTATCTATTTTGTGAGGTATCTTTATGAGTGGTTTTTCAGAATCCGTTAAGTTTACATTTAATTGGGTTTTGAATTTTCAGGGATTAGAATGTTTTGAGAGGTATCTGATGTAATGGCCCATACCTCTTTGATTCATTCCTTTGCTAAAATCTGGTGTCTGAGGTGTTCTAGGAGGTTAATGTGACTTATCCCCAACACTTTTCTGAATTTCCAGTTATGTGAACAGTGTCATCAGTATCCTTATGTGAATAGTTTCATCGGTAGCCTTATGTGAATAGTGCATAGGTAGCCTTATGTGAATAGTAAAACGGTAGCATTATATGAACAATGTCATCGGTAGCCTTATGTGAATAGTGCAACGGTAGCCTTATGTGAACAGTTTCATCGTTAGTCTTATGTGAATAGTGAAATAGTAGCCTTATTTGAAAAGATTTCCCGAATGGTGAGTTTCAAAGGTAGTTTATATTTCCATTGCCAAATTTTGAGTTCATGAATAGTGTTTCCAGAACGGTGAGGTCCAACAATAGGCTCTATTTCCTTTTCCAAATTTTTAATTCATGAACAATGTTTATAGAATGACGAGGTCCAACGGTAGCCTATATTTCCTTTTTCAAATTTTGAGTTCATTAACAGTGTTTCTAGAATGGTGAGGTCCAATAGTAGCCACTATTTCCTTTTCCAAATTCCGTGTTCACAAACAGTGTTTCTAGCCTCCTATAGCTTCGCCCCTTTGACATTTCCTTTGATGTAAAATGCATTTAAAGCCTCATTTTAAAGACTATAAGGAAGATTCAAAGGCCATAAATCCTATATTATGTTTTTCTAAGGCTCGAGATGCTTTTACTTGGTCAAACCATGTGGTTTAATGCGATTCTCTATTAATGGAAAATCTAGTGTATCTTAAACCACTACTTCATTAAATATTCTAAAGGGAAAAGATATCTTCCTCCCAAGAACTTCCTCCTTGTTCTCAGGTGTGAGATTCTCGAACCTTCCATTCCTTTCCATAGGAGTTTTGCGAAAAAAATTCCTCCATGGATTGGTTCCCCTCTATTTTTGATATAACAAAGTAGTATCGATCCATCTTTGATATAAGGTATGATATATCACCATTATTTTGGGTTCATCTCCTTATGTTTCTCCTAGACCTTTTATGGAATTATATCTCCATGTTCCTAATGGACTTTTCTTGGGTTTTGACCAATGTGGTGGTGTCTATGTATCCTTGGGTGGATGCAGTTTTCACTGGGTGAGGTTACCATAACCCATTGTGTGGATCATTCTCGTATAAAGAACATCAAGAACCATTTAAGGTATGGGATTCATTGCTTCTATTTTATTTTACATGCAACTATAGATTTAGCATATTTTATCCCACTGGATCACAATGAAATTGACATAATAAATATTTTATCAAGATAAATAAGTTAATATCGATCGTATGTTATTGCCTCTTGTTTTTATAGATAGTGTGACATCTATGATTTGTTTGTTTAGATTTTCATTCTTGATAAAAATTGGTAAAGAACATAAAGCCATAATTAATTGATAATTGTTTGGATAGAGATAAATAACCATGTGAATGAATCCGGTTGTTGTTTTTGTAATTTGTTGCTATTCAAATTGATGTAGTAATCATGTTTACTCAATTTGTGATAGATTACTATTTAGGTTTCCCATAATTGGAACCTGGGAATAATAAATCGGTTAATTTAAGATGGATTAAAGAACTAATTGTTTGATAAAAGATAGTTCCTTATAGGGTTATGAGTTACCCTCTTTATTGTTTAAGGGCCAAGAGACCAACTGATATAATGATTGTTTTCCTGCTACTTGTGTTGTGATGTGAGAATGGATGGATATTTTCATATGTGGGGGCATGGAGGCCTATGGGTTGTGGCAGTAGTTGATGCCTAGAGTGGTGAGATGCATCAGTTTATGCATGTGGGTATCAGGGAGAACATTTGGGATGATGAAACAGTTTGGATGTGAATGTTTGGATGCTTGTTGATTCTTGTTGGTTGTTTATCCTATTTACATTCCCCACTAATCAAGGTAGACAGTTTTCTAACCCTCATTCCAAAAGGGGTGAAGACACGTAGGGTATGCTACGTACTTTTCGTGTTTAGCTTCTCAAGGGAGGATGGGTATATTCTCTTACTATACTTGGCAATGAATTGATGGGTAGTACATCAACTAACCGAGTTTATACCCCTTGAGTTTAGTAGCTTATAATGTTTTTCTAGAATGACTGAGAATATGGGAAATTACTAATGTTGTTAATAAATGATTGAATAAATGATGTTAATCCAAGGGGTTGGAGTTTACTAGGAAGTAATGATGAGGTAACAATTTAATGGGACAGTGGACTTTGGGTGTGATGCTAATGAAATATATTGTGGAATTGTTAATGGTTAATTAAAGTTTAAATAATTAATTAACGTAAAGTGAAACTGATAAAAAGGGAATGAAGTAATGTAATAAATCTCTTTAAATGGTTGTGTGCTTATAGGATACCTAGTCGTAGAAGTGGCAGCTGGGAGTCCAAGATACTTTAGCTGCAGTGGAGTCTAAGACTAGGTTATTCCCATAGTGTGGTTGTGAGCTATAGTATATTCTGTACTTTTTGTGTTTCTATACACTACTCCACCCCGTCAGTTAGGGAAATTGACACCCCAGGGATTCTGAGCCCTGGGGGGGGGGGGGGGGTCCCCAACATTTCGGTGGGAGGATGGATGGATGAAAACCCCCTTTGGCCCCACTATCTTCTATAGGTAGTTACTTGTGCTGGTAGGCACATCAGTTAGTTTTCCCCATATATGTGTGTAGAGGGCTGTAATGGCTTGTGGTTATTCACACACATATATTCTGGATATAGTTTCCTATGGACTATTATAGGTGTAACGTGTATAGGAAAAGATGGCTTGAGGATACTTGGTGTATGGGATATAATGGCTTGAGGTTCTATACCCGATATATGATACACATTATACGAGCTGTGGTGGCTCCCAGAAACTACTGGGTTACTTTTCCAACATGGACTTGGTGGTTTTGTTGCATTATGTACATGTTGTGGTGCTTCACCCAGGTGTTTTCAGGCAAGGCTTTTTAGAGAGAGATGCTTAGAAAGTGAGATGTTGGGGCAAAGCGGCATACCATTGTGGAATTAGTAGTGGGGTACCCTTGATATTGTTTATTATATTATATAATCTTGTATGCGATAATTGGTGAGAGTATCCATGGTGAGGCTAGGAACATAGTATACCTATTTAGGTGATGAGTTAGTTTCACATGTTGTTCCCTGTGCTTTAGTTTTCATTCTTTACTTTTGCATGAGAGAATCCGGGGAGGATCCTACCGAGTATACTGTTATACTCACCATATGTATATATAAACTGTTTTGAGGTCACTTGGAGTAGGTTGGAGATCAAACTGGTTTCTACTATATTGGGGTTGCATGAGTTGTTAGGGCATGTGGTTTCTGGTATTTTTACTTTACATTAGTAATTGCATTTTCCCTTTTCAGTTGTAGTAGTTTTTCATGACATTACATATATGTACTTGGGATTTGTTTTATATTGTTGTATGAGTTGGAGTTGGTAGGTGTCTATCTTATCTCTCTCTTTCACATGTGTTTTCTTATAGGGTATTTCCTCCCATCTGTGTGTTTACATTACCCTTGGTGCTAGTCTCCAACCCAGGGCCTACTGGAGGCGGGATTTGGGGGCCATTATCTCCTTTCTCACATTTCTATCCCTGGAGGTGTACACCTTGTAGGGAAGGGGTCGTGACACCATTCATGGTGATGGTAGGCCGTACATATGCATGAACACTGTTTCCATTTTTCTCGATGAGTGGAATACAAGGAAAATAAATTTTATTTTAAATTTATGGAATTATTATTATGTTATATATATAATTAATATTAACAAAATCCACCCTCATTTCCATCCATGTAAAAATAAAATGAAAAACATTTCACATCTCTACATGGAGGAGGTAGACCACACATACGCATGAGAGACATTATAGTTTTCTAAAGGACTGGAAGGTAATATGTTGGGTGTGATATTAAATTTCAATAAGTTTTTATATATCCTAAATATAAAATATATTTTATTAAATTTTATCTTTACTACCTTTCATGTTAAGTGTTAGTGAAAAAAGAATCGTATCATTTGGTGTGGTGGAAGTCAGCCGCACACACAAGAGACATAATTGTATCCCTCAAAAAATTATAGGTAAGAATTTATGTGTGATATTATAAATATAGATGTATAATGATGTCATATATATCATATATATATATATATATATTAAATACATTATTACATTCATCCTTGAAATCAGGTGGTGGAAAACAAACTACATCGATTCACAAGGTGGTAGTCCACCATACACATGATCAAAGGTTTCATTATCAATTTAATGAAAGTGGAGAATGATGAAGGTTATTATATTAACATAATAAAATTTATGTATATATGAAATATAGTTTTTATTATTTGGTAATAATTTTTAAATTTTATAATGATTTAGAATAAAAATTAAAATAAAAACTCATAGTTAAAAACATTATCTCTTCTTTGAGAAACCACTTTAGGTTTATCCTGAAGCTTTTATAGATAATATTTATGATCTAAAAAAGACTCTAGTTATAGGGAGGAATTTAAGTAATAAATTTTACTAGATATTTTATGAACCAAGGTTCTTTGGGAGTTTGAAGAGGTGAGGATAGAGGGTGAAATTTTATAAGTGGGGGAGAGGACACGCATGGTATATTTGAAAATAATCCATTAAACCCAGATTTTAATAAAGAAATAAGACACCAAAATGGGTAATTACGAAACTATATAGATTATAGTGTCTAAATATGTCCATAAAATGGGTCTTTCAGACGTTTTTAGGTCAATATAAATATTATATTTTTAGTTTAACCCATATGTAAAAACATTTTTACCTTAATCACGAAAATTTAGTTTTTACTAATTTTACTACTCATAATGGAAAAAAGTATGTTGAAAATATTAGATAATATATATTATTATTATTTTAAAAGTGGAATCCATTTTAATAAATCCAATTCCCATAAATGGAAGCATAAAATTCAAAATTATACCCGCAAAAGCAACAAAAGTGGGTTTCTAATGAAAACATTCCCATTAGTATATAATATTTTAATTTAAAATTTCAATATTAAATTGACTAAAATTATCTAAATTAGTTATATTATAATATAATTAAAATAACTTTACTTTAAACCTAATTATAATTATAAATTAACACTATAAATAATTTTAATGAAAATGCACCTTTAAATTAAAATTTAATATTTTCACTATTCATCAGAAAAATATTTTTTTTTTTTGAAAATTTTAAAATATTAAAATAAAGATAATTTAAAGATCCATATTCATAAAATAAATTTATTTTTTCAAATAAATTTATTAAAAGTGGTAAAAATAAATTTTATATTATGTGCACAAATGGTAACTAATCTACCATTTTGAAAAATAATGTTTTTTTGGAAAAACATTATTTATCTTTCAAATGGTTCTTATTTTATTTCTAATAAATATATTACCATTGAATTTACATTGTACATGTGTAAACCATATAATTTAAATAATTTATTTTGTTCTATTCATACCTTTTAACTTAATGGTGATGTTATAATGTTCATGTTTAACGAATAATATTTTAATAGAGTGTCGTGTTTCATTTAAACCTAGTGTTATGTGCACCAAAAACTATCAAGGATATTGAATTTATTTAAAAATAAATATATTTTAAATTCTTGGGGTGTTATATTTTCTTTTATGATTATAGCTTCAAGTTATACATGGTATTGAACATGAAATTCCTATTTTAAAATCTCAGGGTGTTACATTATATCCCTGTTAAATAAATTATGTCCTCACAATTTAATATTGATATAAATAATTAGGTTTTGACATTTGAATCTTCCCTTATTGAAATTCCACATCATGATAAGTGTTAAAAAACATCCTCTTGATAATTTTTAAAAGAAAGTATGAAATTCATTTTGGATACTCACATAGTTAGGTTGCCAAGTTGGAGAACAAAGGTGTGAAGTGAAGATATAGACACAAAATAAGTGTAATGACCAAATAATGATGGAGGGTGATATAGGTCACTAATCAAAATAATGTGAATTCTTAAGAGAACATAAAAATAACTTGAAATATGTGATGTGTTAAGGAAAAAATTGATTCATCGGAAATGAAGGTACGAGGATAACATTTTTTGTTCCAAGTTATTTTTCCCAGAGTTAAGGAATTACTTTAATATCAAGACTGAGAACACATGAAAATATCCACACAGGATATATTTATATTTAATAGTCACAATTTAATCATTTTTTTCTTCTTTAATAAATTTCCTCTTCATTTATTACTCGAATAATTGAATATAAATTTTTTTTATTGTAACTGATCATATTTAATAGATCATAAGAATTTCAAGTCATTCCTTCTATCTATATATATTTTTCAAAATAAAAATGGTTAGTACATTTTATAAAAAATCACCGAATGTTTAACGTAATCCATTCCATATATAGTTAACCTTATGACTCATCCAAAATAAGTATATTCAAATTCAAAGTCCATTTTTTTAAGGAAGGTCACTAAATCAACATTATATTCCCCCAAAAATATAAAGTGGATCTTAATGTAAAATTTAAAATTTGGGATTACCTCGACCACAATAAATCCTAAATGAAAACATTAATTCTTCTAGAAATAAAATATCAGGTGGTCAAATATATTTTATAGATTCAAACATGTAGTAAACGCCAGCAAGAATTACATAAACTCATAAAATCATTAACCAATCCCATTATCAATAATATTATCCCATAAACATATTATTATTATTTTATAAACATAAAGAACATATTAAGGATTTTATTTCCTTAATAGTATGTCTTCTAAAAATAAAAACATTCCACTAAATCACTTTTCTTGGTACTATTCAACACTTTCATTCAATTACATAATGAAATACTACTACAATACAATCCTTTTAAGTTTTATGATTCTTATAATGAGAATATAATCAATAAAATACTTTTACATCATAGTTCATGTATCAAAATACTCAAGAACAGTAATCATTCTACATTATCTGTATCAATATATAATATTGAACTCGGTCCATCATCTTCTTATCAGGTACTTCTCTATGATTCTTGGGGAATTGGTTAGAATAATTCCCTTTATCTTTACTATTAAAGTATTTATATGTTGAGGGATTGTCACTTACCATTTCATTCATGATAATGACTGATATTTTTTCTACACATAAATAAAATTCATTTTTCTTTTATTCATTCAAAAAGAAACTTATTTCCCCAACTAGCATATGTGAGAAAATTATTCTTTCCCTTATTCCATTATTATATTTTTTTTTCACTACCATACTCTTATTCTATTTCTTCCCTTCAAATCCACATGACTTGGTTAATTATTTCTATTTCTTTATAGTGGATGCAACAATTATTTTTTTGATAAGAAAGTTTAAGAGACTAGTTCCATTCAATGTATTGGCCTAATCCCATCAAATAAATGGTCAATATTTCTCTTCGTATTAGGTTCATAGTCCACAACATGCCTTTCTAACCTTGTAATATTTATTTCATACATAGAAACATATTAATCTTTGTTTTCTCTTATACATAAGAAATATCTTTCCACATCCACTCATTTCTTACAAGGAAAACATTTTCTCAGAAGAGTACCTTAAAATCCTCCCATTCCACATTTTCAATTTCTTCTTTATCCTTAGTGTTTTGAATCAATGACTACCATTGATCCACATATTTTGAAAGATAATTATCTTCCAAGATATCATTTTCCCTTTAACTCCCTCCCATAATGATAAATATATTATTTAATGAAATAATCCATTGTTCAGAAAAAAATGTATTTTTAGTCTAATTGAATGATAGAGGTTGTGAATGGTTTAATCGGTCTATCATTTTTACACAGCTAAGTAGATCATCATGATTTTTATATGGGAAAGGTTATTACTCATAAACTGAGTTAGATTCCCCAATATGGTTATAATTTGATCTATTCTAGATGCATATCTAACTCTTGATTCATTATCATTCATAGGATAGAAATACCTACACAATGATTGTGTATTGATATAGATCATATTCCTTCTATTATGAGCCACTTATAAGAAATTGAATACACTATATTAGATCATAAAATTATCGAACATAATGTATAATCCCAAAAAATATGAAAAAATTAACATAAATTGAATATTTTATTTATAAATAATCTCATAATTTAACGCCCCGACCCTAGTTACACAGAGTCGGTGCATTATTACACAATATTGGCATGATCACAAGAAAGATAAAATCTCGAAATACCAATTAGTTTAGTAGCCTTGGAATAACTAGATACATTAATAAAGTTTAAATTATATCATAAAATGAAAACTAAAACAATATAGTCTCCATATTTCACACTCTTATCCCCTCATACTATCCCTGCAGGTCATTCATAAATTACTTCTTCACATCCTGGGAAAAATAAAACATAGAAAGGGGGTGAGCTCAAATTCCCAGTAAGGATAACAATATAGCTGAAACTTTCATAAATAAGAATAAACATTTAAGGCAATGTATAACTAAAACAAAAGCCTTTTAAACTTGAACTTCAACATAGTATGAAAAAAAAAATGAAATAATGCCATTTACTTATTCACATGGATATTCTACTAATCGAATAATCACATGTAATATCAATAACCACTTTCATAATGATGGAATGCATAATGCCAGACTATCATTACCACATAGCCAAGGCCTCATGCCAAGACTAAAAGTAAGATTTTGTCAGGGCCTTGTGCCAAGACACTAGTTTGTCTCATGAGACCTGCCGATGCATCGAGGAGCTATAGCGGGCTCCACCCATCACATATTAAGTCCAATGCATTCCCATATGAAAAGGTTTAAACATAACATAAACATTCATATTAAAACTAGCATACGAAATGTAAATACTTCATCCATAAACCATGAATGGTATAAAAATAACACATCCACAGTCAAACATATCACAATACTTCAATACAATATAGCAGTTTTGTATCATAATAAATCAACTTCAAATAAGCATAAAATCCATCAAAGGATGTTGACATAGATGGAATCAAAACTCTTTTTAGAGAAATATCTCTTTCTATTTTGAAATCATTTAAGAGTAATATATTTATAAAATAAAACATTTTCTTTGAAAATATTCCTATAATATTGTAAGGGAATCTTTGACAACTTTATAACAGCGGGAAATAGCCATATCTGTCGTATAAGTTAAAAAGACATTCTTACCTTAATTCTGTCGAAAAGGTTAAAAATGACCTTTTTTGGAAAACGACGAAAAGATTCCTTTATAAAAATCTTATAAAAAGTCAAACAAGGGTATAAATGACTTTAAATCATATTTTGTAAAATAGTAAGAATTTTTTGAAATACATTTCTATGAAACATGGATGTGGATGATAAAGAGGTCCCAGTAGATTATTACGTATAAACAACCTCGGATAATGAAGAGATTAAGAAATAAACCATTACCTTGTACTTGTCCTTGGTTGGGGTAGTTTAAACTCTTGTATAATGGTGAAATAATTGTTATTAAATTATACAAGAATCATATATATTAATATGATATCATATATGATCTTTTAACATTTATTTGTTAATAATATCTTAGTATTATCGTTGTTTCGAGTGTTAACTTACTCGTTTTATTTTATATGTTTTGTTACGTAAGCCGTGTTTGTCATGGATAGGTTTTATATTAATCATATCCAGAATTATATCAATTCCTTATATACTATTATTAATCATCAAATGAGAATTAGACTTGAATGGATACGATGAAGAATGAATCTCATCGCGTTCATGGAGACTGTAGTCCGTACGTACACACGAGCGACAATATCATTATTTTGATATTAAAATAATATATAATTGGATGGTATATCATATATACAGAATCATTATCATGTTATATTTATTATTTACATGAATTAAAAATCATTATTATACCCATCCAAATAATAATTTATTGAATAACAATTACACCACAACGTGGAGACGGTAAGCCGTACGTACACACGTATGGTGACATGTTATTCAAAGGGTGGATAGAATACTGAATATGGTTGTAAAATATTTATAATAACATCACAGTATATATAAGATACTGTAGTTATTACTTTATAATGGTAATAACAAATAAATAATTAGTGGAAGAAGAAAGGAACTTGAAAAAGGGTGGTGAAATTATTACCTCTTCTTTGGGTTCTTCCATTTGATTTGATCAAAATGGCTCATTAGGATGGGTTTATGACTAAAGGAAGGACTCTAGGATGAAGTGGGGGAAGTTGAGAGAGTATTTGGGCAGAGTTTGGTCGAACCAAAAGGCTTTTAAGGGTTGAATTATTGAGAAGGGGGAGTGCCCTTTTATAAGAGGGGTGAGGAGCACCTTTGGAAATGCTAGAAATATTATGTTATAATAAATTCATATTCGGTTTCTAATGGATCAAAAGTGTATTATTTAAAGTTTAAGGTTGGGATGGGTCTAAAACCACTCAACCAATAGGATTTAGATAGTTTTGGGTTACTATATTAACCTTATCGTTAAGTATTAACTCTTAGTTAATTAGTTTCGCTTTTACAATGTCTCTTTGTATTTTTATATTATATGGTTAATAAACATACTATATACATCCAAGAGACCCCAAGTGGTCCATTAATGATACAACTATCATGATATAAGTCTCTTGGCCGAACCTTAGATTTTTAGAAATTTAATATCAATTAATAAGATAATATTTGTTTTAAAAACTATTTTATGTCAATTTCGACACTATTCAATCATTGATTTTTTTAAAAATCAAAACAAAATGATTACTTAGAAAAATGTTATCTAAATTAATAATAAAATTTAATATTAACCTAGAAAATTATTTGTATTTATAAAAAGTCTCAAATTACATTTATTTGGGTATTTGTAATATCAATTATTCTAATTTTTTATTAATTACGTAATTACTGCATCACCATTGTGTCATAAATAAATTAAATTATATAATGTCTAATTTTTTTAAATAAAATACCATTACGTAGGAAATATTTTTAGCGTTCTAATAAATATTTATAGTATAAAATAAAACATATATAACCCTATGTAAAAATTGTTTTTCTAAAATATATATGCTTATGTCATTTTTGTATTTATTTGAACTTAATTAAAATAAAGTGTCCCTGTCACCTACAGGTGGCTCCATGGGGTCCCAAAATCGACCCAAAGATGCCCATGGTCGGACATGTATCCACCAATAAGGTTAGGACACGTTTTAGGATAATTTAGTATTATTATAATATTATTTATTTAATCCTTATTTACCAGATTTACCCTTTAACCATGGTAAATAAAATATTTACCGAAGTAATTATTCAAAATGTCTAAAAATAAAAGTTATCTATTTACACAATTTGGAAATCCTGATTCCAAATTTGGAATCCATTTTTCCAAATTCAAAACATAAAAGTGGCAGAAATTAATTTAAAATTAATTCACGCTGTCAAAACAAAAAGCGTGTTTTTAAGATATAATAACTATCAAAAGATTGATACTTGTTTATGTCCGGTTTAATTGTGAAATTATGTCAAATGACCAAAATTTTATTAAATGGTAAACATATATTCTAAATATACTTTAAAACCACTCAAATTCATAATTTATCAATATAAATTATTTTGATTAAAAAAGTTGTTTTTAATTAAAATTTAGTAATTTTCATTATTCATCAAAATATAAAGGTTACCCAAAAAGTTCCAAAATTTCACCTTAGGATAAATTCGATACTCCGAATACAAAAATGAATTCTGTTTTGAGAGATAAAATTTATAAAATTTCAAAAAGTAGGTATTACTATTCATAACGGCTAGTTTGATTGGTTGTGGTGTGTGTTAGAACTCGAAGTTGTGTACAACACACACTACTGTATTATTCAAAGGAAAGTGTACCGTGGAAGCTTGGGGTGTTACATTATAAATTTTTGATTTCCCCATTCTAAAAAGTAAATTTATTTAGTCAAATTGAATATATAAAAGTTTAAAAAATTGGATTTAAAAAGGGTTCACTATTAAAAGTTGGTAAAAGTGAAATACTGAAAATGAATTTGTTCTTACATTATGTGTGAGAAACTCATAATATGGATTCTAAAATTATAAGGATTATATAAATTTTAAATTTTAGTTAATACTATTCATAACGTCTTTTGAATGTCTTGTTTGGTAAGTCATGGTGCGCTTGAACTCGGTGTTGCGTGTAGTGAAAGTTATTGAATTATTTTGAAGAAATAACACACTATGAAATCTTGGGGTGTTACATTCTCCCCTCCTTCAATAAATTGCATCCTCGCACTTTGAAATTTTTCTTCGAAAACAAAAGTTTGAACATAGAAAATATCTTTGTGGGAAAACCCACATCAGAAATTGGGTTAATAAAATTTAGTCTTAATAAGAGGAAAAGAGAAATGAAAGGGTCACCACCAAATTATGATCTCTATTCGGAGAAAATTGGTGGAAATTAGAGACATATAATTGGAGAAAAAACATAAATATTTATATGTAGTGATTGAGGTCATCAATCACAAACAAGTGTAAAATTTAGGGCCTTAAATTCATCAATCTATGATGATTTAAAGTACCATCGGTTCAGAAAAACATATGCAATTAGGATAACACATTTTTTTTGTTTTAAGATCCCTTCACTAAAGTATAAGAATTAATTTCTTCATTGAATAAGAGAAGAAGAAAAATAAATACATGATAAGTAGAGTATCATCCTTTAACTACGTTCTACCACAAACTCATCTTTCACTCTAAAAGATAATAGAACTTAAAAATAATATTCTATTTATCCTATTCGTATAGGGTTAAAAAAATGAATTTATAATTCATCTATAAGAACCATTAAAAAACAACATTATTCAATCCAGGACATCACGTGGGTCAGTGGTAGGTGATACACCCTTGTCGCCCTTCAGTTGGGGGTTCAAGTCTCACGGCCTTCCCGGACGCGACGGGTTGCCACCCGACCTCCGGGTTGTCCTTTTATGGAAATCCAAAATAATACAAACTAGAACTATCCAAAATACTTCAGTACAAAATTTATAAGGAAGGTAAACACAATGAAGAGCCTTTTTTCTGCGTAATAACATGTGAACACCTTCATCATATATTCTTTTAAAACACTGCAACATCCTGAATTGCCATAAAACCTTATTGATTACATTCATGATCCCTTATTACTTAAAGAATAATAGATATACTCCTTCAATACAAAAATGTTGTAAACCCCAACAATGATGGAATATACAAATTATTAATCAGTTTCAAGGTAGTCAAGAATATCCAATATAATTTATCCAAATCAATCATGTATTATTCTAAAATCACTACCTCGGTATCAGAACCATATTAAGGTTTATCTTTCTCTCAACCATATATTTTCAAAACATTTAACTTGCCATTGAGTCACTTTTCTTTGTTCTACACAATCTCAAGTCCTTAATGAAATAGTACTACAGTACAGTCCTTTTATACTCCATAATTATTATAACAAGTAAATTGTTGATACAACACTCAAATGACATAATCAACAGAAGAACTCTAATCATTCCTCCTCATCTGTGGTAGTATCATAACTTTATTATTATCCAATAGCATCATTTGCGGCATAGTCTTATGACTGGGACATAGGTTTGCGTAGTGTCCAAACTCCTTGAAAATGAAGCATTGTACATTTGAAACCATTTTCTTACCCTTGTAGTGATGTACTTTGTGCCCTTTTCCTCCACACTTATAACAAACTCCCATTCCTTTAAGGCAATTTTCTGGGTGTTTCTTCCCACAGTTATCTCATATGGGAAAATTATTCTTTTCCCTCTTCCCTTTATCCATCTTTCCCTCTTCCATCATTTTCTTCTCTTGCTTACCTTTAAATCCATAGGACTCAGTAAAATCCTTACTTATCTTATCAACACATGATATTATTTCTTCATATGATGATAATACATGGGAGACAATTTCTCTTATAAATTCTTTCTTACGACCATGAAAATATGATCCTTCATTCTATTTGGATCATGTGCATTTCTAGAGTTCTCATTCCTTCTACTGGGCGCCATTTCTAAACAATGTTATAAACTTGATCAGTTTTTGAATCAAAATAGCTAATTCCATACATAAAAAACACTTAACATAAATTGAACTATTTATGGATATAATCCACAATCATAAAAATGTTTTCTTTGAGGAAGTATATACTCATAAACCTTTCATAATGATTTGTAAAGAAAATGAGAGTTATCCTAAGCATATCCCATGGGAGTGTCGTAACCAAGAGTGCAGCAAGGCTCGTTGTCGTGCACTAGTTCCCGTTCGAGTCCAGCTCAAAGCAGTGTTTTCGGGTTTTACCCCTAGGTACATCTGTGCCAGAGCCACCTCTACCTGCTCGTATCCAGACATTGATGTATTGCTCGGAAAACTCACAAAATCTCTACAATACCAAAATTCTAAAAAGTTCTTCTATACTAATACTCAAAGTTCATCTTAGGTCTATGTGATCTAATCAGATTTTATCTAAATCTAGCTTCCAAGGGTTTTACTAAACTTCCTCTGATACCAACTGTAATGCCCTGACCCCAGTTACCCCGATTTGGTGCATTATTACATAACATTTTCATGATCAGAAGAAAGATCAAATCTCGAAAGACCAATTAGTTTAGTAGCCTTGGAATAAATAGATACATTAATAAAGTTTACATTACATCATAAAATGAAAACTACAACAATATAGTCTCCATAGTCCACACTCTAATCCCCTCATACTATCCCTGCAATTCATTCATAAATTACTTCTTCACATACTGGGAAAAATAAAACATATAAAGGGGGTGAGCTCAAATGCCCAGTAAGGATAACAATATAGCAGAAACTTTCATAAATAATAATAAACATTTAAGGCAATGTATAACTAAAACAAAAGCCTTTTAAACTTGAAATTACACATTTTATGGAAAAAATAAAATTAAATAATTCCATTTAGTTATTCACAAGGATATTATACTCATCGAATAATCACATGCAATATCAATAACCACTTTCATAATTATGGAATGCATAATGCCAGATTATCATAACCACATAGCCAAGGCCTTGTGCCAAGACTACAAATAAGAGTTTTCAGGGCCTTGTGCCAAGACACTATTTTGTCTCATGAGACCTACCGATTCATCAAGGAGCTATAGCGGGCTCCACCCGTCACATATTAAGTCCAATGCATTCCCATATGAAAAGGTTTAAACATAACATAAACATTCGTATTAAAACTAGCATATGAAATGTAAATACTTCATCTATAAACCATGAATGGTATAAAAATAAAACATCCATAGTCAAAAATATCACAAAACCTTCAATACAATATAGAAGTTTTGTATCATAGTAAATCAACTTCAAATAAGCGTAAAATCCATCAATGGATGTTGACATAGATGAAGTCAAAACTCTTTTTAGAGAAATATCTCTTTATATTTTGAAAAAATTTAAGAGTCATATATTTATAAAATAAAACATTTTCTTTGAAAATATTCTTATAATCTTGTAAGGGAAGCATTGACGACTTTATAACGGCAAGAAATAGCCGTATCCGCCGTATAAGTTAAAAAGACATTCTAACCTTAATTCCGTCGAAAATGTTAAAAATGACCTTATTTGGAAAACGACAGAAAGATTCCTTTATAAAAATATTATAAAAATTCAAACAAGGGTATAAATGAGTTTAACCCATATTCTGTAAAATAGTAAGAATTTTTTGAAATACATTTTTAAGAAACATGGATGTGTATGATAAAGAGGTCCCAGTAGATTATTACGTATAAACAACCTCGAATAATGAAGAGATTGCGAAATAAACCCTTACCTTGTACTTTTCCTTGGTTGGGGTAGGTTAAACTCCTGTATAATGGTGAAATATTTGTTATTAAATTACAAAAGAATCATATATATTAATATGATATCATATATGATCCTTTAACATTGATTTGTTAATAATATCTTAGTATTATCATTGTTTCGGGTGTTAACTTACTCGTTTTCTTTTATATATTTTGTTACGTAATCCATGTTTGTCATGGATAGGTTGTATCTTAATCGTATCCTGAATGATATCAAGTCCTTATATACTATTATTAATCATCAAATGAGAATTAGATTTGAATGGATACGATAGAGAATGAATCTCATCGCGTTCGTGGAGACGGTAGTCCGTACGTACGCACGAGTTACAATATCATTCTTTTGATATTAAAACAATATATAATTGGATGGTATATCATATATAAAAAATAATTATCATGTTATATTTATTATTTAAATTAATTAAACATAATTATTATACCCATCCAAATAATAATTTATTGAATAACAATTACACCACGATGTGGAGACGGTAAGCCGTACGTACGCACGTATGGTGACATGTTATTCAAAGGGTGGATAGAATACTGCATATGGTTGCACCATATTTATAATAACATAACAGTATATATAAGATACTAGATTTATTATTTTATAATGGTAATAACAAATAAAGAAGAAGTGGAATAAGAAAGGATCTTGAAAAAGGGTGGTGAAATTATTACCTCTTCTTCGGGTTCTTCCTTTTGATTTGATCAATATGGCTCCTTAAGTTGGCTTTCAGACTAAAGGAAGGCCTCTAGGATAAATTTATGGAAGTTGAGGGAGTATTTGGGTAGATTTTGGCCAAACAAAAAGGCTTTTAAGGTGTTAATTAATGACAAGGGGGAGTGCCCTTTTATAAGAGGGGTGAGGGGCACCTTTGGAAATGCTAGAAATATTATTTTATAATAAATTAATATTCAGTTTCTAATGCCTATAAAGTGTATTATTTAAATTTTAAGGTGGGGATGAGTCGAAAACCACTCAACCAATAGGATTTAGACAGGTTTCAGTTACTATATTAACCATATCTTTAAGTATTAACTCTTAGTTAATTAGTTTCACTTTTACAATGTCTCTTTGTATTTTTATATTATTTGGTTAATAAATGTACTATATACATCCAAGAGACCCAAAATTGGACCATTAATGATACACATATCATGATATACGTCTTTGGATTGAACCATAGATTTTTAAGAATTTAATATCAATTAATAATATAATATTTGTTTTAAAAACTCTTTTCTGTCAATTTTGACACTATTCAATAATTGATTTTTGTAAAAATTATAACAAAGTGATTACTTCAAAAAACTTTAATTAAATCAATACTAACATGTCATATTAACCTATAAAATTATTGGTATTTATAAAAAGTCTCAAATTACATTTATTTGGTAATTTATAATATCAATTATTCTAATTTTTCATTAATTAGGTAATTAATGCATCACCATTGTGTCATAAATAAATTAAATTATATAATGTCTAAAAAATATAAATAAACTACCATTATGTAGGAAATCCTTTTATCTTTCTAATAAATATTTATAGTAGAAATTCCAACAAATATAACCCTATGAAAAAATTGTTTTTCAAAAAGATATATGCTTATGTCATTTTTGTTTTTATTTTAACTTAATTAAAATAAAGTATCCCTATCACCTACAAGTGGCTCCATGGGGTCCCAAAATCGACCCAAATTCCCATGGTCGGACATGTATCCACAAATAAGGTCAGGACATGTTTTAGGGTAATTTAGTATTATTATAATATTATTTTTTTAACTCTTATTTACCAGATTTACCCTTTAACCATGGTAAATAAAATATTTACCGAAGTAATTATTCAAAATGTCTAAAAATAAAAGTTACCTATTTACAAAATTTGGAAATCATGATTTAAAATATGGAATCCATTTTTCAAATTCAAAACACAGAAGTGGCAGAAATTAATTTAAAATTAATTCCCGCTGTCAAAACAAAAAGCGTGTTTTTAAAATGTAATAACTATCAAAAGATTGATACTTTTTTATGTCCAGTTTAATTGTGAAATTATGTACAATGACAAAAATTGTATTAAATGGTAAAAATATATTCTAAAAATACTTTAAGACCACTCAAATTCATAATTTGTCAATATAAATTATTTCGATTAAAATAGTTGTTTTTAATTAAAATTTAGTAATTTTCACCATTCATCAAAATATAAATGTTATCCGAAAAGTTTCAAAATTTCACCTTAGGCTAAATTAGATACTCTGAATACAAAAATTAAGCCAATTTTGAGAGATATAATTTATAAAATTTCAAAAAGTAGGTATTACTATTCATAACGGTTAGTTTGATTGGTTGTGGTGTGTGTTAGAACTCGAAGTTGCGTACAACACACGCTACTCTATTATTCAAAGGAAAGAATACTGTGGATGCTTGGGGTGTTACATCGTAAATTTTTGATGTCCCCATTCTAAAAAGTAAATTTATTTAGTCAAATTGAATATATAAAAGTTAAAAATATTGGATTTAAAAAGGGTTCACTATTAAAAGTTGGTAAAAGTCTAATACTGAAAATGAATTTGTTCTTACATTATGTCTAAGAAACTCATAATATGGATTCTAAAATTATAAGGATTATATAAAGTTTAAAATATAGTTAATACTATTCAGAACCTCTTTTGAACGGCTTGTTTGGTAAGTCATGGTGCACTTGAACTCGGTGTTGCGTGTAGTGCAAGTTATTGAATTATTTTGAAGAAATAACACACTATGAAATCTTGGGGTGTTACATTCTCCCCTCTATCAATAAATTGCATCCTCGCAATTTAAAATTGTTCTTCGAAAATAAAAGGTTGAATATAGAAAATATCTTTGTGGGAAAACCCACATCAGAAATTGGGTTAATAAAATTTAGTCTTAATAAGAGGAAATGGGAAATGAAAGGGTCACCACCAAATTATGATTTCTATTCGGAGAACATTGGTGGAAATTAGAGACATATAATTGATGGAATAACGTAAATATTTATAGGTAGTGATTGAGGTCATCAATCACAAACTAGTGTAAAATTGAGGGCCTTAAATTTATTAATCTATGATGATTTAAAATACCATCGGTTCGGCAAAACATATTGTATTAGGATAACACATTTTTTTGTTTTAAGATCCCTTCACTAAAGTATAAGAATTAATTTCTTCATTGAATAAGAGAAGAAGAAAAATATATACTCAAAAATTAGAGTCACATACTTTAACTAAGTTCTACCACAAACTCATCTTTCACTCTAAAAGATAATAGAACATAAAAATAATATTCTATTTATCCTATTCGTACAGGGTTAAAAAAAATGAATTTATAATTCATCTTGAAGAACCATTAAAAAAACGAAAATATTCAATCCAGGACATCATGTGGGTGAGTGGTAGGTGATACACCCTTGTCGCCCTTCAGTTGTGGGTTCAAGTCTCACGGATTTTCCGGACGCGACGGGTTGCCGCCCGACCACCGGGTTGTCCTTTTATGGGAATCCAAAATAATCCAAAATAATCCAAACTAGAACTATCCAAAATAATTCAGTCCAAAATTTATAAGGAAGGTAAACACAATTAAGATCTTTTTTTCCGCATAATAACATGTTATCACCTTCATCATGTATTCTTTTAAAACACTGCAACATCCTGAATTACCATAAAACCTTATTGATTACATTCATGATCCCTTATTCCTTAAAGAATAATAGATATAATCCTTCAATCCAAAAATGTTTTAAACCCCAACAATGATGGAATATACAAATTATTAATCAGTTTCAAGGTAGTCAATAATATCCAATATAATTTATCCAAATCAATCATGTATTATTCTAAAATCAGTACCTCGGTATCAGAACCATATTAAGGTTTATCTTTCTCTCAACCATATATTTTCCAAAAATTTAACCTGCTATTGAGTCACTTTTCTTTGTTCTACACAATCTCAAGTCCTTAATGAAATATTACTGTAGTACAATCCTTATATACTCCATAATTATTATAACAAGTACATTGTTGATACAACACTCAAATGACATAATCAACATAAGAACTCTAATCATTCCTATTCATCTTTGGTATTATCATAACCTGATTATTATCCAATAGCATCATTTTCGGCATAGTGTGATGACTGGGACATAGGTTTGCGTAGTGTCCAAACTCTTTGCAAATGAAGCATTGTATATTTGGATCCATTTTCTTACCCTTGCAGTCACATACTTTGTGCCCTTTTCCTCCACACTTATAACAAACTCCCATTCCTTTCAGGAAAGTTACAGGGTGTTTCTTCCCACAATTATCACATATGGGAAAATTATTCTTTTCCCTCTTCCCTTTATCCATCTTTCTCTCTTCCATCCTTTTCTTCTCTTACTTCCCTTCAAATCCATAGGACTTAGTAAACTCTTTACTTATCTTATCAACACATGATATTATTTCTTAATATGATGATTATATATGGGAGACTATTTCTCTTATAAATTCTTGCTTAAGACCATGAAAGATATGGTCCTTCTTTCTATTTGGATCATCTGCATTGCTGGAGTTCTCATTCCTTCTACTAGGCGCAATTTCTAAACAATGTCATAAACTAGATCTGTTTATGAATCAAAATACATAATTCCATACTTATAAAACACTTAACATAAATTGAACTATTTATGGATATAATCCATAATCATAAAAAAAATTTCCTTGAAGAAGTATATACTCATAAACCCTTCATAATGATTTGTAAAGAAAATGAGAGTTATCCTAAGAATATCCCCCGAGAGTTCCGTAACCAAGAGTGCAGCAAGGCCCGTTGTCGTGCACTAGTTCTCATTTGAGTCCAGCTCAAAGCGGTATTTTTGGGTTTTACCCCTTGGTACATCTTTGTCAGAGCCTCCTCTACCTGCTCGTATCTAGACAAGGATTTATTGCTCGGAAAACTCACAAAATCTCTAAAACACCAAAATTCTAGGAAGTTCTTCTATACTAATTCTCAATGTCCATCTTAGGTCTATGTGCTCTAATCAGAGTTTATCTAAATCTACCTTCCAAGGTTTGTACTAAACTTCATCTGATACCAACTTTAACGCCTCGAGCCTTGTTACCCAGAGTTGGTGCATTATTACATAACATTGGCATGATCACAAGAATGATCAAATCTCGAAAGACCGATTAGTTTAGTAGCCTTGGTATGACTAGATACATTAATAAAGTTTACATTACATCATAAAATGAAAACTACAACAATATAGTCTCTATAGTCCACACTCTTATCCCCTCATACTATCCCTGTAGGTCTTTCATAAATTACTTCTTCACATCCTGGGAAAAATAAAACATAGAAAGGGGGTGAGCTCAATTGCCCAGTAAGGATAACAATATAGTGAAAACTTTCATAAATAAGAATAAACATTTAAGGCAATGTATAACTAAAACAAAAGCCTTTTAAACTTGAACTTAAACATAGCATAGCAAAAATAAAATGAAATAATTCCATTTACTTATTCACATGGATATTATACTAATCGAATAATCACATGAAATATCAATAACCACTTTCATAATGATGGAATGCATAATGCCAGACTATCATAACCACATAGCCAAGGACTCATGCCCTGACTACAAATAAGATTTTGTCAGGGCCTTGTGCCAAGACACTAGTTTGTCACATGAGACCTACCAATACATCGAGGAGCTATAGCGGGCTCCACCAATCACATATTAAGTCCAATGCATTCCCATATGAAAAGGTTTAAACATAACATAAACATTCATATTAAAACTAGCATACGAAATGTAAATACTTCATCAATAAACCATGAATGGTATAAAAATAACACATCCATAGTCAAACATATCACAAAACCTTCAATAAAATATAGAATATTTTTATCATAATAAATCAACTTCAAATAAGCGTAAAATCCATCAAAGGATGTTGACATAGATTAAATCAAAACTCTTTTTAGAGAAATATCTCTTTCTATTTGGAAATCATTTAAGAGTCATATATTTATAAAATAAAACATTTTCTTTGAAAATATTCTTATAATCTTGTAAGGGAAGCTTTGACAACTTTATAAAAGCATGAAATATCCATATCCACCGTATAAGTTAAAAAGACATTATTACCTTAATTCAGTCGAAAAGGTCAAAAAGGACCTTGTTTGAAAAACGACGGAAATATTCCTTTATAAACATATTATAAAAGTAAAAAAGGGTATAAATGACTTTAACCAATATTATGTAAAATATTAATAATTTTTTGAATTACATTTTTTAGAAACATGTATGTGGATGATAAAGACGTCCCAGTAGATTATTACGTATAAACAACCTCGGATAATGAAGAGATTGCGAAATAAACCCTTACCTTGTACTTTTCCTTGGTTGGGTTAGGTTAACCTCCTGTATAATGGTGAAATAATTGTTATTAAATTATACAATAATCATATATATTAACATGATATCATATATGATCTTTTGACATTGATTTGTTAATAATATCTTAGTATTATCGTTGTTTCGTGTGTTAACTTACTCATTTTCTTTTATATGTTTTGTTACGTAAGCCATGTTTTTCATGGATAGGTTTTATATTAATCATATCCAGAATGATATAAAGTCATTAGATACTATTATTAATCATCAAATGATAATTATACTTTAATGGATACGATGGAGAATGAATCTCATCGCGTTTGTAGAGACAGTAGTCCGTACGTACGCACGAGCGGCAATATCATTCTTTTGATATTAAAGTAATATATAATTGGATGGTATATCATATATAAAGAATCATTACCATGTTATATTTATTATTTACATGAATTACACATCATTATTATACCCATCCAAATAATTATTTATTGAATAACAATTACACCATGACGTGGAGACGATAAGCCGTACGTATCCATGTATGGTGACATGTTATTCAAAGGGCGGATAGAATACTGAATATGGTTGTACCATATTTATAATAGAATAAAAGTATATATAATATACTAGAGTTATTATTTTATAATGGTAATAACAAATAAAGAAGAAGTGGAAGAAGAAAGGAACTTGAAAAAGGGTGGTGAAATTATTACCTCTTTTTCGGGTTCTTCCTTTTTATTTGATCAATATGGCTCCTTAGGTTGGATTTCGGACTAAAGGAAGTCCTCTAGGATAAATTGAGGGAAGTTGAGAGAGTATTTGGGCAGAGTTTGGATGAACCAAAAGGCTTTGAAGGTGTGAATTAATGAGAAGGGGGAGTGCCCTTTTATAAGAGGGGTGAGGGGAACCTTTGTAAATAATAGAAATATTATTTTATAATAAATTCATATTCGGTTTCTAATGGATCCAAAGTGGATTATATAAAGGTTAAGGTGGGGATGGGTAGAAAACCACTCATCCAATAGGATTTATACAGGTTTGGGTTACTATATTAACTTTATCTTTAAGTATTAACTCTTAGTTAATTAGTTTCACTTTTACAATGTCTCTTCGTATTTTTATATTATATGGTTAATAAACTTACTATATACATCCAAGAGACCACCAAGTGGTCCATTAATGATACACCTATCATTATATAAGTCTCTTGGACAATCCTTAGATTTTTAAGAATTTAATATCAATTAATAATATAATATTTTTTTTAAAAACTCTTTTATGTCAATTTTGACACTATCCAATAATTGATATTTGTAAAACTCATAACAAAATGATTACTTCAAAAAAAGTTAATTAAATCAATCCTAACATGTCATATTAACCGATAAATGTTTATTATTTATAAAAAGTCTCAAATTAAATTTATTCGGTTATTTATAATATCAATTATTCTAATTGTTCATTAATTAGGTAATTACTACATCACCATTATGTCATAAATAAATTAAATTATATAATGTCTAAAAATTATAAATAAAATACCATTATGTCAGAAAATTTTTTATATTTCTAATAAATATTTATAGTCGAAAATCCAACATATATAACCATATGTAAAAATTGTTTTTCTAAAAGATATATGCTTATGTCATTTTTGTATTTATTTTAACTTAATTAAAATAAAGTGTCCCTATCACCAACAAGTGGCTCCATGGGGTCCCAAAATTGAACCAAAGATGCCCATGGTCGGAAATGTATCCAAAAATAAGGATAGGACACGTTTTAGGGTAATTTTGTATTATTATAATATTATTTTTTAACCCTTATTTTATCAGATTTACCCTTTAACCATGGTAAATAAAATATTTACCGAAGTAATTATTCAAAATGTCTAAAAATAAAAGTTACCTATTTACAAAATTTGGACATCCTGATTAAAAATATGGAATCTATTTTTCCAAATTCAAAACACATAAGTGGAAGAAATTAATTTAAAATTAATTCCCGCTGTCAAAACAAAAAGCGTGTTTTTAAGATATAATAACTATCAAAAGATTGATACTTGTTTATGTCTGGTTTAATTGTGAAATTATTTCCAATGACCAAAATTGTATTAAATGGTAAAAATATATTCTAAATATACTTTTAAACCACTCAAATTCATAATTTCTCAATATAAATTATTTCAATTAAAAAAGTTGTTTTTAATTAAAATTTAGTAATTTTCACTATTCATCAAAATATAAATGTTATCCGAAAAGTTCCAAAATTTCACCTTAGGATAAATTCGATACTCCGAATACAAAAATGAAATCCATTTTGAGAGATAAAATTTATAAAATTTCAAAAAGTAGGTATTACTATTCATAACGGCTAGTTTGATTGGTTGTGGTGTGTGTTAGAACTCGAAGTTGCGTACAACACATGCTATTGTATTATTCAAAGGAAAGCGTACCGTGGAAGATTGGGGTGTTACATTGTAAATTTTTGATGTACCCATTCTAAAAAGTAATTTTTTTTAGTCAAATTGAATATATAAAAGTTTAAAATATTTGATTTAAAAAGGTATCACTATTAAAAGTTTGTAAAAGTGCAATACTAAAAATGAAATTGTTCTTACATTATGTCTAAGAAACTCATAATATGAATTCTAAAATTATAAGGATTATATAAAGTTTAAAATTTAGTTAATACTATTCATAACCTCTTTTAAATGGCTTTTATGGTAAGTCATGGTGCGTTTGAACACGGTGTTGCATGTAGTGCAAGTTATTGAATTATTTTGAAGAAATAACACACTATGAAATCTTGGGGCGTTACACATAATCATAAATACAGTCTCTTTGAAGATATATATATATATTTAAATCCTTCATAATGGTTTTAAAATTAAATTTGAATTATCCTAAGGATATCAGTTAAGAGTGGAAAACCAGGTGTGAATTAAGGACCATTTCATTGAACAAGGTGATGATAAGGTCAACCCAAATGTGCCCTTTTTGAGTTATTACCCCTAGGTACATTTTTGTGAGAAAAAAATCCAATTTTTGTTTCAATAAAGTGATGCATTATAAGGGAAAAGCCCATAATATCTTACCTTAAAAACATTATGCTATTCTTCTATACTTACCCTTAAATTCTATTATAGGGTTATGTTCCACAATATATTTTTTCTTAAATCTAGTTCCTAAGGTTTCTACTAAAATATATATGATACAAATTGTAGTGACCCCAACCCCAGTAACCCATAGTCAGTTGTTACTTTATTTCATTGGAGCTATATAGAAGGTATCACATCCTGAAGGATTGAATAGTATAATAGTCTTGGTAAACTAGATACATACATGAATCTCACATTAAAATTTAAAAAATAAAATAAAAAGTGCTTTTTGAGAGAATTACATTATTCCTTATAGTGTATCCCTGCATATCAATTACAAAAAACATCTTTTTCATCTTGGGGAAAATAAAACATATGATGGGGGTGAGCTCAGATACTCATTGAGTGAAAGAGTACAAGATAAGATATATATAAATAAGGTATAATCAATACGGAAAGGTAAATAATTGACAAAAATTGCACTGAATCAATAACTAGAGCATAGCATATAATTAATAAATGATAAAATAATTCTATATAAATAACCGCATGATCTTAAAATGGAACCATTGATAGTATAAATAATCTAATAATCACATGGAATTTAAATAATTGAATTCAAAATGATGGAATTAATAATTGTCTACATCTTAATAATACTATCAATTCCACATTACCAGACGTCCTAAAAACAAGGCCTTGTGTCAAGACATCTTATATAAATGGGTAAAGACTGTACAAAATACACAAGCTATTCCGTCTCATGAGACCTAATAATACATGGAGGATATATGTAATTTCAGTCCCCACCCATCACTTAATATTTCTAATATATTACTTATATATAAGGGTATAAACTAAGTAAACATAACCAATAATATTAAAAAATTGACATATGAAATGTTAATACTTACCCAAATTAGATAAACATAATCATAAAATATCCAGAGTAATTTGGTGAATGACAATAAAAATTTACATCCTCAGTCAAAATGATCATAAACCATCCAAGGAAATAATAAGTATAATATCAATACAACATACCCTATGTGGATCTTAAGTATACTAAATGGTTTATGTCATTGATGAACAGATATAACATAACAATTTCGTTAAAAATAGTTTTTTAGGAAAATAACCCCTTAACATTAAAAATATATTTTTAAAAAATAAATGTTCAAAAAATATTCAGAAAATAATTTATATTGGTAATAAACATTGATAAATTTTAAAATAATATTTAAATAATTGAGAGGTCATGAAGGTAGAAAATTCTATTCATTTCATTCTCCTTAAAACAATGATTCTTTCACATTTTTTGTAAAATCCAAAAGAGAAATATATAGAAAACAAGATGAAGATTAATTTTAGTAAATATTGTAAAAATTCCAACATGGTTAAAAATGTATTCAATAAATCATTTGGATAATTTTAAAAACATTTTTGAATACATTTTTAGAGAACATGGCCTTTTTTAAGAAAAAGGGTTTTCAACAAAAGAGAGATATTGAGTAGGATTTTCTAAAAAAACTCGTTTTCAATCATTTTAAGTGAAAAAGAGTGGGAAAATAGTACTATTAAATGAAATTTTCAGGAATAGATATAAGAGATAAAAATATACTGAGTTTAATATATAAATATATATAAATTTCAACACGGGAGACATAAAAAAACAATTATGAATAATGATGAGAATGTGAAATAAACCCATACAACTTTGGAAAATTTTGAATAATAAGCCCCATGAAAGAAATAAATTAAATTAAAACATTTAATACCATGAATAGAAATTAATTCATGGAATAAAATAAAATGGGGAATTATATATACCACATAAAATAAATAATTTTTTATTACAGTCTATGTATCACGAAAAGAAAAGTGAGGAAAGAAATTTATAGTACCTGTTTGGCTTCCTTCATATGTGTTGGAAACTATTATAGAATAACTATATTTTTATTAAAAATTCATTTAATAACAATAATAATATATATGATAACATATATTCTTTACTTATAGTCTTTTATCGCTCATTTTTTATCAATTATTTTCTAAAATAACTGTTTTTGGTGAAAATAGATTCTTTTTTCTGGTATGTTTTAGTTCGGTAATTTTGTGGATTTTAATTTTATCTGGGTTAAATAATATCAATAATTTTGAACATGATATAAATTTTTATATATTAATTATATTTTTATTTACAGTAATCTATTAAAGTTATATTTATAAAATGGATTAGACTATTCATGGAGATTGTTGGCTGTTCATACACATGAAAGTTGTTTCCATTATTCTCAAAGGATGGAATTAAAAGAAAAAATATTAATTAATCTTCATAGAATAATTAATATTATATATATATATTTTATATTAATAAAATTAATTTTACTACCATCTATATGAAAATAAAATGAAAAATATTTCCCATCACTGCGTGGAGGTGGTTGTCCTCACGTACACACGAGCGACATAATTGTTTTCCAATGGATATAAACGTAACAATGTTTATGGGATATTATATAAATAAAAGTATTTTAATTTCATAAATATTTCATAAATTAATTAGCTTTAATCCTTACCACCTTCTATGTAAATGATAAGCGAAAATGAATCACATTGCTTCGTGAGGCGATAGTTCATTGTACACAAGAGCGACGTTATCGTATCCCTCACAAAATGGAAATTAAGAAGTTATATGTGATATTATAACTAAATAAGTAAAATAATATAAAAATATCATATACATATATTAAATAAATTTTTACATTGATCCTTGTTAGGTGGTGATGGAAAACAAACAACATTAGTTCATGAGACGATAGTCCACTGTACATATGATCAACGATTTATATATCAATTTTATGGAATTGGAGATTGATATAGTTTATTAAATAAACATAATAACATATAATTATATATTATATACTATATTTACTATTTTTTAATAGTTTTAATATATTGGAAGTGGTTAGAGGAAGAAGTAAAATGAAAATTTATAGCTATAAACATTACATTTTCTTTAAGAAACCTCTTTAGGAATAACCTAAAGACTTCATATATTAACCTATTGATCTAAAAATTCCTCTAGAATGTGGGTAGGAATTTAAAGAAGATATTAGGGAATATGTGTGACAAAAAAATTTATTTGGGAGTGTGGAGAGGGGAGGATAGGGGGTGTCTTTTTATAAGTGGGGGAGAGCGAAGACCTGGTATTTTTGAAAATAATCAATTACATTGACGAATTTATCATTAAAAAATACTAAAAATAGGTCTGTATGTAGCCATATTAATTCTAGATTAAAAATAAGGCCATAAATATTTTTTGTACATGTTTTTAGTTCATTTAAACCATTATATATTTAGGTTAACTCACGGAAAACCCATTTTTACCATAATCATGGTAATTATTTGTCACTATTTTTACTATTCATAATAGTAAAAAATTATGTTAAACTAATTAAAAAATATAAATTATGAAAATAAAAAAAATGGAATCCTTTTTTTTAAATTAAATTCACAAAAGAGTCAAGAATAAAATTTAAAATTATACCCAAAAATGTGAAAAAAGGAGAGATTCTAATGAGAAAATTAACATAAGTATGGAATGTTTTAATATCAATGTTAAAAATGAAGTTCATTACAATTCTCTAAATTAGTTAATTTTTAATATAATTGAACTAATTTTACTTTTTAAAAATCTAATTTAAATTTTACTTTATAAATAATTTAAAATAAAAATATTTATTCAATTAAAATACTATATTTTTCAGTATTCATAAAAAATTATTCCTTTTTGAAAATCATCAAAAATTCACCCAAATATAATTTTGAAATATATATTTAAAAATGATGTTTATTTTTTCAAATAAATTTTCTCGAAGTGGTAAACATTAGTTTTAAATTATGAGTGTAAAGCATGACTAATCCACCATTTAGAAAAATATTGTTTTTCAAAAAACATATCTTTATCTTTGAAATGGTTATTATTTTAATTATAATCAAACAATAGCCATTGAATTTATTTTATTCATTTTTAAACCATAAAATTTTCATAATTTATTTTTTCATATTCATACCCTCTATGTTAATATCTAGGTTATAATGATCATGTTTAAAGAATAATATTTTAATTGTGTGTCACATTTTGTTTAAACCCAGTGCTGCATGCATCAGAAGCTATCAAGGAGATTGAATTTATTTAAATATAAATATATCATAAAGTCTTGGGGTGTTTTATTTAATTCCAATCAAGATGTTGTTTTATATATATGATATCGAATATGAAGTCCCTTTTTTAAAGCCTCAAAGTATTAAACTCCTCCCCTTAAATAAATTTCATCTTTATAACTTAATCTTGATCTCAAAAATAATTATTTTCTATTTGAAAATTCCATTTTTGAAATCTCAAATCATGAGAGTGTTTAAAAAAAATATCCTCTTGACATGATATAATTTTAAGTATGATGGTCATCATGAATTATCACATAACTAGGTTTCCAATTAGGATAAAATTGGTGGGAAGTGAAGATATGGACATGGAAGAAAAATTTAATTTCCAAATAATGATGGAAGTTGATAGAGTTCATCGATCATAGGAATTTGAATGATGAATAGAAATTAAAACCGACAAAACCATAAATATATGATAAATTAGGGGACCATTTTATTATTTATTAATGGAGTTAATATGATAGAATTTTTGTCTCAAGATCCTCTTAAAGTAGTCGAGGAATTAATTTACTATCTAGACTGAGAACACATGAAAAAATTATTAACAGATATATTTATATATCATATTCACAATTTCATACATTTTTGTGCTTCTACAAATTCCATCATAATTTATTCCACATAGGAATGGATGTCCAAAATGAATTTTTATGCCCAGATCCCAATTAATAGTTCACTAGAATGCCAATTTAGTCATCATATCTCTAGATATTTTAAAAAATTAAAATAGTTAGAAAAATTTATACAATAATAACCAACATTCTAATTAATAAATTCTTTATATAGTTAACCTTAATACTCATCAAAAATATATCTCTCTAGAATTAATGTCCAAAGATATTTGAAGGATGGTTACTAAATCAACATTGTATTACCCAAAAAATATAGTGTCTCTTAATGTCACATTCCAAATATGGGAGTACCTTGATCACCATAAAAACACAATTAAAAAATTAATTCTTCTGTATATAAAATATCATTTTTATAATATATTAAATTGATACAAACATACAGTAAACTCTACAAAAGATAACATAAATCATCAAATTACTAATCAATTTCTTGGTCACCAATATTATCCCATAAACATATAATTTTACTTATTATCTCAACATAAAAAATATTAATGGTCATATTCCCTTAATCATGGGTTTTCTAAAAATATCAACATCCCACAAAATTACTTTTCTTAGTACCGTTCAACACAAGCTTTGAAATCCCTAATAAAATAATACAACAATATAATCCTTATATTTTTCATTATTATTTAATCGATAATATCATAAATAAATTTTTTTTTATTATATTTATTGGATCAAAATACACAATCATATTAATCAATTTAATTTATCTATAAATAAAAAAATATTGACCTTCATCTCATATCTTATTATGAGTTAAATTACTTTGACACTTGGGGAATTTTTCAGAATAGTGCCTTATATTCTTATAGTTAATGTACTATAATATAAGGGATTATTCTATACCCTTTCATTTATAATAATTATCTCTCTTTTCTATAAACATAAAGAAAACTACATTTATTTTTTGACATGTTCTAAGGAGATTTATTCAAAAAGTGTCACATGTGGGGAAATTATTTTCTCCCTTCTCCCATTTTTTTTCTAGGTTGTCTTCTTCTCTTACTTACCTTATAAGCCATACGACCTTGATAATTGTTTCTCTATCGTGATAATAAGTGATACTATGGGATAATTTGATAATAATTTTTATGAGAATAGTTCCATTAAATGTATTAGCTTAATACCATCAATGAAATGATCAATTTTTCTCTTCAGATTACGTACGTAGTCCAAAACATTCCTTTCTAACCTTATAAAGTTTTCTTCTTACTTAGAAACATTTTCCTATTCTTTTATACTTTGATTGAAGAAATGTATTTCCATCTCTTCTCATTTCTCATAAGGAAAATATTTTTCCCAAAATAGTACCTTGAAATACTTCCTTTTCTTGATCAATGTTTATTCTTCATCCTTAGTGTTTTGAACTAATGACCATTATTGATATTCATCGCATCAGAATTTATAAAATATCATGAAAAATTTCTCTCTTTCACTACTTATTAAAGTGAGAAATATCTTCACTATTGAACTTATATATTTCTCAGATAAAAATGTACTTTTAGTCCAATTTAATGATGGGGGTTTCTAACATATGAGGCGTCCAAAATTATTAGAGTGGGTGGTGGATCAAGAGTCTGTTTCATACTAGAAAGGATATTATTTATAACTAGAGTAATCATTCCTAATATTGTTATAATTTGATCCGGTCTATATGTAGCTCCAACTTCATCTTCATTATCATTCCTGATAATGCAATCCATATATGGAGTACATGTATTGATACTATTCTCATTAATTATATTATAATCCATTTATAAGAAGTTTTATACTCTATATTAGATCGAAAAATTATAAAAAATAATGTATAAACCTAGAAATAGTGAAACACTAAACATAAATTGAAACATTTTTTTCATATATAATCTCATAATTATAAACATTGTTTTTGGGGGATATCTTTATTTTCAAATCATTCTTAATGGTTTTTAAAGGAAATGTGAATTATCTTAAGTGTATCCACCGAGAGTGTAAAACTAATGGCATAGTAATACCTATTTTCATGAACAAGGTGATGATTGGTCCATCCAAAATGCCCCTTTTAATATCTATTATCCCTATTTATATTGGTTCTCAAACTAGATACACATGTAGTATCCATATAGGGATGTTTTTCTAAGAAAAATCACATAATCTATTTCTTAAAAAACCTTCAACATGTTATTATATACAAATCCAAAAAGTATATTAGTGTTTTGTATTACCTAATATATTTTTAACTTAATCTAGTTCCCAATGATTTTACTAAACATCCTTTGATACAAACTATACCAATCCTTACTCCAGTATCCTAGAGTTATTGGTTATTTTTTTACATTATCACTAGATACAAGGAATCACAAACAGAAGGGCCAAATAGTTTAATAGTCTTAGAAAAATATATGAATACTTGAATCTCATATTACAATTGAAATCATAAAAAAGAAAAAAGTTTTTCATTTGATAATTTTATTATTCCTCATAGCTTATCAATGCATATCAGTCACAAAATACTTCTTGGTATCCTTAGGAACATAAAAAATGATAAAGGGTTGAGCTCATATGATTAATAGGGTAAGCATACAACAACATATTTGAATACATAATGAATAATAAACATGTTTTGGTAAAAAAATAAATTACATGAAATTGAATAAATATCTTGAGCATAATATGGTAGAAATAAATGATGATAAAATAATTCCAAATAAATAATCAGATGATCTTGAAACTTAACAATGGATATGATGAATAATAGATTAATCACTTAGAATATTAATAACTAAATTCAAAATTATTAAATTCTTAATTCTAAACATCTTAAACATATGATCAAATACATATGCCAATAATTATTATCGTCAAGGCCTTATTCCATGAAATCTCACGTATATGTAATGTACTCTATCAAGTACCCAATATAATTTGTCTCATGATACCTACCAACACATCGAGGGGCTCTGTAATTTCAAGCCCCACCCATAACTTAATAATTACAATGAATTCCCCATATGAATGTTTGAAACATAGTCAACATAAAAGTTAATATTAAAAAACTAATATATGAAATATTAATACAAACCCCAATCAAATAAACATAATTACAAACCATCTAGAGTAATACAGAGAATGGTTATAAAATTGTACATCCTCAGAAAATCTGATCATAAACTATCTAAATAAATAATAATGTTGATATCTATACAACATAACCCCATTGGATCATAATTATAATAATATGTTGATGTTTCTGATGAATAAATTTACCATAAGAATTTCTTTAAAAATATTTTTGAGAAAAATGACCATTTCTCTTTGAAAACAACTTTTAAAAAAATAAAAGTTTACAAAATATTTTGAAAATAATTTACTTAAAAAATAACCATTTATTTATTTTAAATAATCCTTAAAAAATTTGGAAGTTATTAAGGTTTAAAATTCTATTCATACCATACTCTTTAAGAAAAATCTTACTTGCACATTTTCAATAAAATAAAATTGAGTATTTCTTATAAAACGACATAATGATTCCATTAATATTATTAAAAATTAAAAATTTTAAATCTATATTTAATAAATAATTTTTTTAATTTTAAAAATATTATTATTTTTCCATGTTTTTTATAAATCATGGTTTTGAGGGAATTTTTTTTCTACCGTATAGAGAAATGAAGTAAGATTTTCATAAAACATTATCATTCGTTTTAAGTACCAAAGTGTGAAACAATGGATCTATTACATGAAATGTTTATAAATATATATATTATAGGAAAATATATTTTTATTAAGATATAAATATCAAATAATTCTCCCAAGGGAGAGGAAAGAAAAACAATCCCGAATAACGATGAATTGTAAAATAAACTCTAACCACTTTGGTAACTTTTGAATAATAAGACCCATGAAAAAAATAAATTCTAAAAAAAAAATATAATAAATATAAATTAATTCAATATATAATATACTAAATTGAAAATATTTACATCACATAAAATAAATAAGTGGTGATTATTGTCTATGTCTCACAAAAGAAAGATTGAGGCAAGAAACCCTTACTACTTCTCCAAATTCCTTCATATGTGTCCAAGACAACGCTATATGAAATATAATTTTATTAAAAATAAATTAAAAAAGTATAACCATCTATATCATACTATATATTATTTACTTATATTATTTTATCGCTCGTTTATTAAAAATCATTTACTAAAATCACTCTTTCGGGTGATAATTGCTTCATTTTCATGTATGATTCGGTTTAGAAATTTTGATACTTTTAATTTTATATTTTTTAAATAATCTATATAATATTAAAAATGATATAAATATAATATATATTCAGTATATATTTATTTTTTAATCAATAAAAGATAGAGATAGAAAAAGGATTACACCGTTCCTGGAGACGGTAGGCTATACGTACGCATGAATGCTGTTTCCATTTTTCTAGGTGGATGGATTAAAAGGATAATAAATATTCATAAAACATTAAGTAGTCATTATTATTTTATATATAACATTTATATTAATAAAATCTATCCTTATTACCAACCATGTATAAAATTAAAAACATACACATCACTACGTGGAGGCGGTAGTCCACACATAAGCACGAGCGACATTATGGTTTTCCAATGGATTGGAAGGTAAGAAGTTACATGTTATATTATGTTTATATGAGTGAAAATATCTTATAAATACATTATATATTAATTTCACATTATCCTTAATTCTTTCTATGTAAATCATAAAAGAAAAATGAATCACATTGCTTCGTGAGGTGGTAGTCTTCCGTACACATGATCGACGCTATCATATCTCCCATGAAATGAAAAGTAAAAAATTATATGTGATATGGTAATGACAAAAGTATAAAAATATCATAATATCATATATATATATATATATTTAAAATAAATCATTATATATATCGTTTAAATTTGATGATGGAAAACAAACTAAGTTGGTTCATGAGGCGATAGTCTTCCATGAACACGATGGAAAGCTTTTTTGTAAATTTGATGGATGTGGAGATAGATATAGGTTATGGAATTAATATAATAAAATATAATTATATCTTATATAATTGTGTTATTATTTGGGAATATTTTTAAAATTTTATAAGGTGTTAAACAAATATGTAAAATAAAAATGTATAGTTAAAAACATTACATGTTCTTTAAGCAACCTATTTAGGTCTACCATAAAACATTAATATATTATATTGATGATTTAAAAAAGGAATCTAGCATGATGTGAGTGATTTAAGGAAGATATTTGAGATGTTTTTTTTGAACCAAATGGATTTGGGAGTGTGCAGGAGGGGGGGGGGGGCGCTTTTGTAAGTGGGGGAGATGAGACACTTGGTATTTAAAAAAATAATCAATTACAACCATGTTTTTTATCATGGAAAAACTAAAAAATTGGTAATTATCTAACCATATATAATTTAGGGTCAAAAAATGGCCCTATAATGGGTGTTGGAAAATATTCTAGGTCATTTTAACCCTTATCTTTTTAGTTTAACCACCTTTGTAAACCCATTTTTACCTTAATCATAGTAATTAATTATTAGAGTTTTCACTATTAATAAAGGTAAGAAATTATTTTTAACTTATTAGATAATATAAATAATGAATATTCCAAATTTTGAATCCATATTAACAATTTCAATTCCAATAAGTGGTACAATATGAATCAAAATTATACCCATAGGCATGATGGAAAAATGGGTTTCCAAATAGAAAATTTTCATAAGTATATAATGTGTTAATATAAAAATACATTAAGAATTAAATTCCAATTACATAAATTATTTAAATTGTAATATAATTATAATAATTTTACTTTAAATCTAATTTAAATTATAATTTTTCTTTATAAATAATTTTAAAAAAGGACAGTTTCAGTTAAAATCCCATAATTTCACTATTCCCCAAAAAAGTCATATTTATAGAAATTTATTAAAAAACAAATAAAAATAATTTTTACATTTTGATTTCATAAATTAGGATTATTTTATCAAATAAATTTAATAAAATATTTAAAAATTAATTTTAAATTAGGAATGAAAAGCATGACTAATCTAGCATTCAGAAAAATATAGTTATTTAGAAAACTTTTATTTCTCTTTATAATTGATGTTATTTTTTTTCTAATCAATAAATAACAATGAAATTTATTTTATACATGTTTAAATCATATAATTTTTATAATTTATTTAGTTTTATTCATACCCACTAACATTAAAACTAGGTTATAACAGTCATGATTAATGATTAATATTTAAATAAAGTGTCACATTTCGTTCAAACCTGGTGTTGTGTGCATCACAATTTATTAGAGTTATTGAATTTATTTAAAACCAAATATATCACAAATACTTAGAGTTTCTTATTTTCTTCTATGATTATTTCTTCATGTCATATAGGATATCAAACATGAAGTTTCTATTTTAAAATCCCGTGGTGTTGTAATACTATTTCTAGGTCATTTTATGAGTTATCTCTTCAGTTTAACCCCTCATTAACCCTTTTTACCTTCACTATAGTAATAAATATTTTCCTTGGTAATTATTCATTATGAAAAACATTAAAGCGACTTCATTATAAATTTTAATCCTCTTATTTCCAAATATAAAAACAATTTTACTATATTAAATTTCTATAAGTAGTATACGGTGTTTTTAAAATAAATGTGTAAAATGAAACAAATTTGGTCTCTCAAAATGAATTTCTAAGGAAACATTTATTTTATTTTTATTAATATCCTAGTAAAAAACAATAAATTAATTTTAAAATATTTTATTGGATATATTATCTGTATTTTTTATTAAAATTAATCATTAATAGTGATTATTTTAATTTATTAAGACAAAAACACATTTTGTTCTTAAAAGTAGTCTTTTTGAAAAAACATTATTTTTTACCTTCAAATGATTTTATTTTAATTTATAAATAATTTATAAATAATTAATTAATTTTCTATAAGTGTAAGAAAAAATTTCCATAATTTTAATACTCTCAATTAATTATTAAAAAATATATATGTAAAAAATGATGCTCATAAATGAAATATTTCAAACAAGTTATATAAGATCAATACTATTATCCTGATGAATTAGAAATTATTTTGATCAATTATAATTTATTTAAGAATAATATATTGTGCATAATTTTATAAATTATAAGCAGTATTCACATAATTTTATGGGTTTATTTTGTTTCAAAATCTACCAAAAAAATTTATCCATTAATGTGTAAATTTATTGTAAAATATAATGTTGTTACATTATATCCCATTATAATAATTTCACAATTGAAATTATTTCACTAAAATATGATCAAATGAGGATACCTCTTCCACACCACACGATTGGATTCCCACTTTTCTATATATAATTTATGATTCCTCCCAAGAACCTTAACCGGGTGAGTGATATTATTCAATAGTTAATTATCTCTATGATCCATGATTTATACTTGTTATTCATTATAATAAATATACTGATCTAATGTTATGACCTCTAATTTTAGTACTTGAAATGGATCATGTATTTTATTTATTATAAGAGAAACAAAGAACACATCATTAACTTTAGAGAGGGTTAGAGGAAGAATAATGTGAAAATATTTTATCCTTATATGATCAAGAATCTCTCAACGAATGATATTTCTAGCTATTAGATTCCTCTTACTTATAAATCTCATGACATTCTTCAAAGGGTATATTTGATGGAATACCTTATCACTAACACTAAAATAAAAATCCCACAGATGATTGTCAACATAAATTTTATTTCAACACTTATTTCCCATGATATGTGGGTCAATAAATATAACCTTCAATACCATTTACTCAATACGTATAGGTCCCAATATATTTAATTATCCATATTTATCCCATATTGTTATAGTCATACACATATTTTTCAGAGAGGGATTCATTAAGGGATATCCAAATGAACTTTTGAAAGAAATTATTTTAAGAAATATTTACTATAAGAAGGTGTTGATCATAACCTCATTTAAAATCAATATATCATGCTGTCATTATATCTCATATGGTATTAATTGTCCTCTTAGAAATACCATCTATTTAAGTATTATATACCATGCTAATAATCAACTCCATATTCAATTCCGACTAATGAACTATCCACAACTTTAAGGTAAATCATAGATATTGATCATGTACGATTGAGAGTGGAACACCATGAAAACTTATCACTTATTTAATGTATATCCTGATGAGTTTTGAAACAGGAAAATATTATTTGAAATCAATGGATGTTGATTTTTTTATAATATGGGTGACTATAACCCAAATAAAATTTTGTCCTTTAGATGTTTTGAGGAGTCCTAGGATGAAATCCATAGTGATGTTTTCCCATTTATACTCAAGTATGGGTATTTTTTTTAACACACACTTACAATTACATCTCTCAACCTTAACATGATGGTATACCAAGATCCAAGACAAATACTCTATAATACCTCACTTCATGATTTCCCACCATAAATTTTCTTTAATATTTCTATATATTTTTTATATATGAAATGAAAAGAGAATTATGATTTTTGGGAATTATCTAACAACATCTTATTTAATTCTTGTATTTATGAGAAACATTATTTATTTTTAAAACGTATAATTCTACCACTATCATGACTAAACTCAGGAATATTCCTTACATTCTTTCAGAAATCCACATATTACTTTTATCCCTCTTTAATCATTACATGAATATAATTTTAATCCTTAATTTGGGAAAGACAATACATTTATCATTTAATTATGATTTTAGGGTCTTTAATTTTCAAATTCATATGTATTAGATTTTTTCCTCAGCGAAAAAATAGTTTCGTCCTTCTGACATAGAGCACTAAGCACCATGTTTATCTTCCTAAGGTGGTAACATGTTAAGGAATTATAATCTTTAATAGGTTCCAACCATATCATCTGTTTCATATTCAAATATTATTATATGAATATTTAATTAATTATTTTCTGAACTGTTATATTTAAAAAGTTTCACCATAATGAAAATTCTTCCATATCTTTAGAGAAAAATCACCACTATTAGTTCCAAATCATGAGTCCATTATTTTTTTCTCAAAACAATAAATTATCATGAGGCATAAATCACTAATAATTCATTATAAATAAAAAAACCAACGCCTTATTTTAAATATAATTATATATTAAAATACCATATCAACATTAGGGTAGTGTGAGAATAGGTTAAATAAAAAAAATTATTCAGTTCCTTGATAGTTTCTTCTTATTCATCTATCGAATGGAACATGGCCCCCTTTTACATCAAAATTTTTATTATATTTTATAACTATGAGAAATTTAAAAAAAAAATTGATGGTATCTATAAAACAAAATAAATATATATATTTTCATCCATATTCTTTTTATAGGCTATTGTTTAATAACTTCTATCTTTGAAGGATCAAATAATATCCCCTCACATGTGATTCTGTGATCCAAGAATGATACTTTATATTGCTATAATTAACATGTTATAAATTTTTCAATTATATTATCCTTCCTCAAAGTATTCAACACAGTCCTCAAATTATCATCACACTCTTCCTTTATCTTGGATGTTATAAGAATATCATCTATAAATACTACCACAAATTGAACAAGGTAATCATTAAAGACTCTATTAATTATATCCTTGACGATAGCTATGAAATTTGTATGTAAAAATAGAATCAATATAAATTCATAATGAACATACCTCACATGAAAGGCTACATTGTATATATACTCATTTTTTATCCTCAATTGATTATATCAAGATAAAAGGTCAATATTTTAAAAGTATTAATCTACACATATTTGAACGTAAAAATAATCAATACAAGGTAGATGTTAATTTGTATTAATTTAAATCTTGTTAAGTTTATGATAATCAATGAAATGATGCATTGAGCCATATTTCTTCAAAATGAAAAGAACATGTTCACCCCATTATGAGTAAATTGGACGATTGAATCCTTTATAATGATTATACTAGAGTTGTTTCATTAATTTTTATAACTCAATTTTTTTCATTCTATAATGAGTCTTTAAAATAGTAATAACACTAGGTATGAGTTCTATTGATAAATCAACATAATTATTTGGTAGAAGTCTAGGGAACTCTTCAGAAAATACATCAACATATTCCCACACAATATGAATACCTTCAATTTTAAATTCCACTCTAATCATTTTTGATATCGACCCATCATTAATATTTAATAGGACCCATAAGATATATGAAGTTTCCATTGAAATATTCATTTTTATATTGATATATGATCACAATTTTTCTATGAAGTTGAAATTTGAATTCCCTTACTTGGTAATTGATATAGGATATATTTAGAAATAAATCCAATACATTCCTAAAATCACATTAAATTCAAATAGAGTGACAATCATAATATTTTTATGAATCAAATTACTATGAAATAATATCTGAGAGGAGTTGTGAACTTGAGATGAAATCATTTTAGAATTAAGAGTTTTCACTGAGAGTGAAATAACTAATCATTTATGTGGGTATGTGATACTAATATAAAATTTATTAGATATAAAAGAGTGGGAATATATATAATAAAATAATAAATTTTAAGTTCTAGAGTTGTTGATAAGTGACCCTTTCACCATATCATTCTCATGACCCACTTTAGTAGCTATGATTTCAGGACACTTGAATTTATATCTTGACTTAAAATGTTTTTACTTCTCATTTTAATCACTAAACATTGGATTCATGCACTAGTTTTTATAATGACCATACAATTTTCAATCACAGCATTGGAGTAGGGTGGTGTGTTCAATTTATCTCTCTCCATATTCATTCCATTGGCTTACCTATTTACATCGCTTTAACATTAACTTGTTTTATAGCCTTTAATTTCACACCTAAAACATTTACTAGTTATCTTATGATAATTTCCCCCAAGCATCTTTCCAAACATCTAGCATAATGGAAGAATCATTTTCTTTACTTCATGGGTTTTATTGTTAGGATTTCATAAATACTCTATCTACCACTTCTTACCACAACCAATATAATGAAGATTATCTGTAATATAGATTTATTCCTTTAGTGTATATTTATTTATTGTGGCTATAAAAGTAACTTATTGACTACCCCTTTCCGAGACATGGATTTAAGACACTAAATAACTAATCAATTTTAATTTTAGGTTGACGATAAAACCAAAATATTACCTAAAAAAATCTTGAAATTTTTTCCACTTGGGTACTAATATATTCATCATAATTTTTATAGGTTGAAGGAATTCCATTTAAATTTTCATGTGAAGTGTTTAGGGAAATTAGTTACAAAAAATACCCTCTTGAACTCTTCCCAAACGATGTAGTCAATTTATTCCTCTTTTATTTTATTATTTTTGGGTTTCAGAATGGGGTTGATTAAACTTAAAAATGTTAAATAGGTAAGAAGAAATATTCACCATCTAATAAATGGATAATAAAATAAATTTTTTTAGTGGTATTGATCCATTCCCTTGCTAGTAGTGGATAATAGAACCTACAAAAAGAAACTGGATGTTGCATCTTAAAAGACTCAATGATGTGTTTTTATGTCCTTTACTCATTTATAATAACAACATGAATCATTTCTTGAGAGATTTTCATGAGAATATTAATAAGAGTTTTCATTCCAGCTCTAATTCTATTCGATTTCTCAAGAGGAAAACCATTACAGTTTCAACCAAATGAATTGTTAATATTATTTGTTTTGGATCTATCTATAGACTAAAAGAAATTATAATTTAAGAATAAATTCATAATAATCAGAGTAATAAATCATATAATCATGAACATAATTCATTATATATCGTAAATTATGAAACTTTATTACCACCCATTGAAAATTTAAGTTTCAACCTATATAACATTAAGTTCTTAATGGGTTGTGTAAAGTTATATACTCATATTATTCATAATATTATCTACAAATATAACTAAACAATTATCAAATACTAATTATGGTGACATGAGAATAACATACATAAATACTACATCATTTTAGAGGGAAAAAATAATATATTTCATAATTATTCATGCCCAAGAACCATAAATGTTTAGTATATTTGAATAGTTGATACATAATAAACTTATTTCATGAAATTTATTCAACATATTCTAACATGTTATTATCTCCAAAGACCGTTCTTTGACATATCCTACTTAAAATATTTCTTTATAACCTGGGGAATATATAAACCAAATAAAGGGAAAGATCAGATGCTTAGTAAGTATAAATACAATATATATCCATTGATGAACATATGAATGAATAAGATAAACATAAGCGAATAAAATCATGGTCATTACTTATGATTTTCATACCCTATCATCCATATATCATAAATCACGATTCATGGTATAAATATTAAGCATTTCAAAATACATGATTCATAAGAGTGAGGAATCAGCCTTAATAAATCAAGAAATACAATATCATATCATAAGAAAAGAAATATTTCACATGAATTATAGAAAAATCATTACAAAATAAAATCATTTCATTAATTAAGGATCATTTCCAAGACTATCATCACTTTATGGACAAAGATCCATCATGGATTGGGTTCACTCCCTAACCAATTTTATACTTGAAATGTGTTCAATATCTATGCTATTTATATTATCTCATGAGATATTAATAATTAATTAATGCATTACAGGTATTTAATAGACCCACCCATCACATACTGATATCCATAGATATGTGTTCCACAAGATCCTAAAACATTCATCATTTCATCACATCTTAATCCATGTAAAAGAAAATGTTTTCATAAATATTTAAAAATCACATATTCATAGGCCATATAGGGTATGAACATGTATGGTATCATCACATCATATATCCACTGAAGCATAATAAAAAAAATTGTTTGTTGGCACAAATAAAAAAAGACCTTTAAAATAATATTTAAACCATTCTTTTAAAGACATAGGAAAACATCATTTTCTTTTGATAAAATATTAAATAAAAATTCCCAGAATATTTAGGAAAATATTTTCATTGAAAATAACCATGTAAAATTGAAAATTAATCCTAAAATAAATGAGCGGTAATAATGGTGGGAAATCCCATTCATCCGGTAAATGTTAAAACAAATTTTCTTTTCACAAATTCTGTAAACATTTATAAATAACCACTTCAGAAGAAAATTATAAAAATTAAATTTTAATAATTTTAAACTAAAATAAAATATGATTAAAATTTATTTGAAATAGTCACTGGATTATTTAATATAACATTATTAAAAATATTCTAAATAAAACAAACAAAGAAAAATGTTCGCCAGCAAAATGGAAAATATGGTAATTTTTTTAAATACATGTTATTGGTAATTTTAATTACCAAAGAGTAAATAATGAAAGAAAAACATTAAAACCATATAAATTAACAAAGTATTCTAAAATATATCTTTTTTAAGAGAGATATATAATACAATTCCCCGAAATAAGACTCAAGAATAAACCATCCATATTAAAAATGATATTGCAAAATAAACCCTTACGTTAGGTCAGGAAATTATTTTTATGTGGTATTAGAAAAATATAAAATAAATATATAATTTTCCTAAATATATAAAAGATACATATTCATAATTATATTAAAATATATCTTTCTATTATGATTTCCAATTACCCACTAATAAACAAATCTTCCGTAAAATAAATTTTTAGGTATTAATTGTTCGACTTACCATGGTTTTTTTTGTTCTAAGGTTCTAGTACTTTAACCATGGTATCAAAATAATATTAATAATTCTATATGTTTCATATTTTTTAGCATATAAAATTTTATATCAATTCTGATAAATTAGGGATGAATATTGAAGTACATCAGTTTATGGATATGGTAGTGCATACGTATAGACGAGTAATGTTTTCATTTTCCAATGAAAAGAAATAAATAAATATAATTGTGAATATATATTCTAAAAATCATAATAATATCATAAATATCATAAATATTAATTAAAAAAAATCCATATCACCATCCATGTATGCAAGACATGAAAAATGAATCACATCACTTCGTGGAGGTGGTAGTCCATACACACACATGAACGACAATATAATTTATCATAGGATGGATAAGAGTCATAAAATTGATGTATCATTAACATAATAACATTTAATTATGGTAATGAAACTTATTTATTCATGTTAATATGGTAATATAGTATTTCTAAGATGTATAATTAGAAATAAACTTAAATTTATCCCGTGAAGATGATTAATACTTCTTTGAGAAACCTGTTTTCGTTTCCTCTTATGCATCCATGGGCTGGTCCTTTAAGAATAAAAATCATCAAGAACATGTATTGGGAATTTTATAAGTTATTTTTAAGTATTTAATGTTTGATATAACTACCTCAAGAGTGTGTGCTGAATATTGGAAAGTAGGTTCCTTTTTATAAGTGATGTGGGTGGAAAACATGAAAGTATTAATAACATTAAAATATAATGAAGTATATATCATGGAAAATGGTGCCATATTTGATTAATTTTTAATATGAGATGATATTTAATCAGGATAAATTCAACCAATTGAATTTTGAAAAAAATTTAGTTTATTTTAAGTTGTAATTCTTTATTTTAATCTGTCACTAACCCTCTTAACCTTCACCATAGTAATGAATTATTTTCTTGGTTGCTATTCATTATAAAAAAATGAAATTGAAAAAATTGAAAAATATGAATGTACTAGTTACAAATATTAAAAGTTTTATACCATATTAAATTTATATATTTGTCATGAATTCATTTTAAAATAAGCATTTGCAAAACAATATTTTTTTTATAAAAATCCACCTTAAATGTAATATTGAATTTATTCTTATTCATTTCATAGTAATAAAAATTAATTTATTGATAAAATATTCTATAGAATATATAATTTAAAATTTTCATAAAATGGATTCAATAATGGTGATTATTTAAATTTATTAATATAAAAACACATTTCATGTAAAAAATCAGCAAAACATCTCTTTTTTACATTCATTTTTTTATTTATAATCAATTGGCAACCAATGAATTAATTTTATACATGTGTAATTTTGTTTCACATATTTAAATATTTTGAAATAATTTTGAAATAAATATTTTATGCCAATAACAATTTTCAGAAACTAAATATTTCAAAACAGTTCACTATGATCAAGAATATTTCCAAATCTAATTAGAAATTATTTTGAACTATTACATTTCTTATAAATAACATGTATAGTGATTCAATTTATAATTTATAATAATTATACACAAAAATTTTGGGTTGTGTGATTTAACATATTACAAACTCATTTATTTATAAAAGAAAAAATATAATCTAAATCACCTGGGGTAACAATGGGTATT